>OY660878.1:6520000-11320000 GCA_962446985.1 Xyrichtys novacula
CTCCCCCCTGCTTGCGGTGTTGACATGTTGTTACAGTAAGACTGGTCTGTCCTCTTTTTTTCTGTGCAGCTCCATTTTTAAAAGTTATTAGGGGGTTCATGTTTTCTATGATTGACACTTAATACAGTCTATGGGCGTACGAAGATTGCATAGCTCACCCGAGGGATAAGCTGTTTTAGCCAAGAGTCATCACAGTAACTCTCCCGCTGAATGCGTACAACACTACTGCGCAATGTTGGTATCAGGAAATGGAGAAAAATTGCAAAACTACCAAGAGTTTTTCGGCTTTAAATCCGTATACTGGCAGAAGGCAAAACGAAGTTGTCCATAGTATATCCAGTCTATGGTGTTAGCTCTGAGACTCGAGAAGATGAGTCTACAAATGATCTGTGCTTGTTATTTGCCTGATTAACATGTTTTTTTGTGTTGTTGTTGTTGTTGTTGGATGTGAGGTGATACAGCAGAACTAATCGGGTCCCAGATGCGTATGCCCAGTTTTTTGGGGATTCACAGTGGGCAATTCTCTCTATTCACCAAACCCTTAAAAGAAAAAGAAAATGAAAAAAACCTGAAACCTGTGGGAGCTAGATTGAATTTGAGGATAAGGTTGTGTTTTGCAGCTTATAGACACAAATATTCTTTTAAAGATTATTTCTTGTAATTTGGTTAGCTATGGTGGTAGAAGATGGCGGCCTTCTCTTATGTAAATATAAAAGACTCAATCTCTTCAAAGTTAACAACATACAGATATATTTTTCAATTCATATGATTGCGCATTAATTTAAACATACTGTTGAATATTATACTTCATTTCCACCAAGTCTGTTCTGCTATATGCGGCTAATTGATGCTCACTGCATCTATGAGAGTTGATGAAATCTGGTGTTGGACAGTTTCTCTCTACTCTAACTCCAGTCTCACATGTTGAGATGTGGGGCAGACAGTAACTAACAACCAGTGCATGGAGAGAAGAAGTTTTTTTTTTTGCTCTCTACAACTCGAGAGTCATACAGGTTCATGAGGGTGAAAAGGCTTCAGTCTGTTGCATCAGACCCTCTGTAGTCTGCTTCTGTAGGTGGTATCTGTCTCTGACTGTCATCCCGTCTTTGCAGGTCACTCATCGGCTGGGCAAAGTTTGGCTCTGTCTCCAAACACAGCCTGCACTCAACCTGAAGCCTGCCTTTTCCTCTGATCCGCTGACTCACTCTGCACACAGCGCAGCGTTCAGTCCAGCCAGGAGAGACTCCAGGAAGAGGTAAACAATGCAGCTCAGAGGCTTGCAGATGACAGGTACACAAGCTCTGCTATTTTTTAAAGCAAAGGGCAAGCACTCAGGGGTTGCAAACACCCACACACAAATATTTTTGTGCGCAGATAAATACTATGGTGTGTAGGAGTTTGTAACGGTAGCACACATACACAGACATAGAAACAGAGGGAAAGAGAGGGAGCGCAACAAGAGCATATTTTCTGTTTTCCATGCCCTGGGCGTTAGACATACCAGAAGCGACAGAAATCTCGCCAAGTGGGATAAGATCATAAAACTGTGAGGCGCTCTCCTCTCATTTTCAACTAAATGGATAAAATGGTGTCAGCATGTTACTGCGAGCCCCTCAGGATCCAAAATACTGGCAGGTCTATAAACTAAGGCAGTTACTCCATGACAAGACTTCGAATCCTTTCCCATCAAGAAAGATATTATTTCAAATGATGCAGCAATTATGGAGTAAAAGTCTTCAGGAATAACACTGTCAAAATATTCTATTATTTCCTGGTGACCCACATAATGGTAACCCTTGTCATAACTTTTCTATTACTTTATCGATCCTTATCTTGAAATGTAAGGGAGTGCTGTTTTTCTTCTTATTTCACAATGTAGGATAAAAAAGTTCTTATATCAGTGTTACCTCCGTTTTTTTTTTACACCTTTGGAGCAGAAAGCTAACTTTCTTTTGTGGCTTCTATTTCTTTCTTCTTCTTTTTTTTGTGAAGCCGGTAATAGCAAGTTGCAGAGGTGTTGATAGATTGTCTTTGTCACATTGCAAAGCTCTGCTGTGTTTAATTCCTTTTTCTCAGTCTTGCTGATCTAGATCAGCTCTAGACGATTTCAATTACCGTCACCTTTTCTCCGAGCTTCCTCCGGTAGAAGTGGGCTGTCAGTTTTCTAAGTCGTTAGGCTTTGTGTTCACCTCGAAGACCTGCAGGTTCAGCTGTCACATCACAGTCTGTGTGGAAGAAGAGGAAAGAAGCAAGTGAAGTAGAGGTGGGTGAAAAAGATTAACTGGATTAAATGATGGTTAAGGGGTCCGATTCTGTCAAATTTTTAGCGGAGGTTTCATTTAAGAATCCAGGAAGAGGAAGAAAAAACTTTCCACACTGTGATGTTTTTGACAACTAATTCAACATGACTTATTGAAAAGTCAACTTTTTGTATTCTAGCTGGTGTTTAGCAGATAAATCTTTACAAGAGCATGAGACAAACTGTCCGTCAGTGTGTTCCTGTATCCAGCAGCATAATCTGCTTCACATAATCTGTAATGTGATCTATCAAAATGCTTCCAACGCATAAAATCTTACCCCTTGCCTACAGATACCTTCTATCATTTATAGTCTGAGTGGTTTTTTATATTAGCGGGCTTCGGCTGTGTAGAGGAAAACTGCCACTGGTGAAGGTAATGATTTTGACGTAATGTGGTTTTGTAACCTACTGGTCGTCATCTGGTGGATTCAGCATTTTATTTCTCTCCATAAACAGACACCTGGATGTAAGTGAAGCTTACAGTCCCATTGTAGTCATAATTTTATGTTGTCAATACCGTTCACAGTTGTGAGGTTGGAACTGTAAATAAACAGTGCTCATACAAAGAAAGAAAGATAACCTCTGGCCTCATGGTAAGCCTTTCAAGATTGGCCTTTGCTCCCACTGACTATCTTGTTGTTGGACAACAGCCTCTGGGTTGCTGGTTTATGCCCCTTTTCTGTGTAACTATGAAATCCTCTCTATTCGTCCCTTTACCTACAGACTTCTGTACTTTAACCACCAGAAGTGCCGTCCTGCTATAAACTCTATAAAACACCTTCACCGGCTGGAGAAAATCTTTCACACACTTTCTCACCAGGGACATGCTGGGTCAGGTTATATCATCCCCACGAGCCAGTGAAACCAGTGTCTGCACTTCTTTTCTCTGACATTTTTGATTTGAGCAGTGCTGCGGGGTGGTCATGGCTGGAGGGGAGTTTAAACTCCATGTGCTGGCTCTCCACGAAACTATGCAATTATCTGGCGCTTGATAGCAGGACCTGTCACATTCGGTGTCAGCGTTTTGAGTGTGCATGGGGAAGAGAATGGAAGCTACTTCTGGAAGAAAGAACCCCCTAAAGGCACAATGCAGCATCAGAATAGAGATCAGCTGCAGGCGCACAGTAACTGACATGTTAGTCTAACTTTCACACGCTTGTTATTCATATGCACTCATTTACTTTCAGTTTTTGTTATTATCAACTGCAGCTGGAGCAGGTTACTCATTTTAATGATGCACACTGTCTATTGTTGAATATCTTTGTGTACATTTCAGAAGGATATCAGTTGTGGATTCATTATTCAGCTCTGCACCATCTGTACTTTGAGGAAAAGGTTTGAATGGGGTTACAGTGATTGAGTGGCACATGCTTGTCAGAGGATTGCTGCAAATATTGCTGCATTTAGAGAAGGCAGAACTCCCCCTGCATGCCAATCAGGCTGACGGCTAATCCCCTCCACCCACATTCACTCACCCACCAACGTGTGCTCTCTGACTTGCTTCTTCAGGGACTCTCTCAGCACACCACCCCTGTAGAACTGGACACATATGTCCATCACAACCTTCATTCGTGCACCCACAACCCTTGAAAAGCTGGCACTAATTGAATCTGCTTTTGTCAGGTGGATTGTCTTACCTAAACATGGAGGCAAATGACACTAACACTGTTAAATGTCTGCTCACTCTAGCATGGCTGCCTGCATTGATTCACTCACTTTCAACATGCTGGCTGTGTGTGTGTGTGCTTAAGTGCATTCAGTTTTCTGTTCTTTTCAGTAGCTGACATCCATAGAAACACATGTATTGATGAAAAAAGTAACAGAAAAACTAAGAGCGCTCCGTCTGCTGTTTTAAAGATATCGATTTACACAAGAGGAGATGTGAAAGGGACCTTTGCCCGAGCTTATGTGCTGCTGTGTGTGTAGGTGTACTTGCTGGAGGAGTGAGTGTGTGATCATACAAGCCTGCCTTCTACATCTGCATGGCTCTATTTTGGCGTCAAAGAACAGAAACTCGACAAAAGTGGTTATGAACAATTGTGTCAGTGATAGGAGCTCAGCTATGCACACACACAAAGCCCATTCTCTTGAGCTTCTTCTCTGATCTCTCTTTTCCCTGTCATGTCGAGACAGTAACAGGTGTCTCACCTAAGGCAAAAACACTGTATTGCTGTCTCTCCCTCTGTATCTCTCTCTGTATTTATCTTCTGCTGCTGCTCTCTTGGATAAAGTAGAAATGTTGAAGTAAATTTGGAATCCACACTAAGTCTCTGTCGTGCTCCTCTGCTGCTGCTGCTGCAGCCTCGCAGCTATTTGCCGCTGGGATTAACCACATGGTGCTGCCTAGCTTGGACACCTTCCCAGTCATGCACCCATGCTGTGCTGGCTGGATGAACAGAAGGTCAGGACATGCCATAACACTGCGCAACACTGGGATGAAACAACAAACCAGGCAGCACAAGGCATCCAAGACACACTATAGACAGCCGCTAGTATCTGAACAGTTTCTAATCTAGGTTACTCACCTGAGTGTGCCGAGTGAGCTTTACAGATTTCATCCATCAAGGTATCACACAGTGAAGCTGCATTTTCAATTTGATATGTAACATCGCCTCCCTAATGGGAGATGTGAGGTCTTATGAAGAATACAAAGTGCACCCTGGAAAGTGGTATTAACATGAAAATGAGGCTGTGAGGGAACAGGTTTGAGCAATTTCTGAAGAAAAATATGACAGAGATACATCTCTTCTTTCCTCTGTTTGCATTGTGTGCTGAATGAGTCATGACATAATGTATTTCTATCTGTTCTTTGACATCTATACCATCATCCCTCCTACACAGCCCTGCTCACAGAAGCACAGAGCCACTGTAAAGCAGAACCGCCTCACTCACTTAATTAAACACTGGCAGATTAATTCATGAGTGAGTGCTATTTGACAGTAGGATGTGTCTTTCACAGGAAGCTGACATGAATATCTGCTTCACTGCCAGAGCCTCACACTCGTGTAATTAAAATGCAATTTTAGTTAAATGTAACAGCTGAGATTATGAATATGAGGAAGGTAATTTTCTTATCAGATATGCAACATTATACAGTCCTGTAATTTGCAGGAAAACTGTATGCATAAAAAAAAATCAACAACTGACCATAAGAGACATTTTTGTCTTTTTCATATCTCATGATTTTATCTTAACATATTCATTCATTCATACGACTCAGGTTGATCAGCATCTTTTTCCAGTTTTGATTTTCCTTGTATTATCTTCTTTCTACATCTCTCAGCTATCTCCATCTCCTTCTATTCATTATTTCTCGATGGCTCCACAAATGTCTGGTAATCTAATATTTACAAATTGGTAATTAATTACCTTTCATTAGAAGAGATAAAGCTCTGACAATCAGTCAGGCGAAAGAGAGCAGAATCTCTGGCTAAGATCAGTGAACGCCCTGAGTGGATGGAGTTAATGATGCTGTCAGAGTCTTTCAAAATGGGTAAATGCTAACATAATGATCCACAGATGAGAACATCTAAGACTGCGAATGGCCTCTTAGGTGACCAGAATCTATCTGGATATTTGCTATCCATCTGCTTATTAATAAGCACTGAAGAAAATCAGTGAAGTACAAATAATCAGCAGTGTAGTTTCTCCAGCCTTTCCAGAGCACTGTTGATTGTTGTCACGGTGAGAAACTCACTTTTTAACAGGCCAAGGTGGTTTGTAGGTAGTTGAGAAAAACAACATGAAAATATAAAATTGTGATTTGTCATAAAACATTAAAAACATTCATTCATGCCTATGAGATCATGAGATCAAATGTTGAACAATGTTGCTAAAGCAAAGTTTATCGAGTTGGTATTTCTCCCAGTGTCTTATTATGTGACTGATCAGCTGTTGCTATTCAACCCTAAATACCACTTACTTCCTTTAAAGTCCCACTTTATTTTTTTACTACTTAAATTATCAGTGGTCTATAAATTGTGAGTATAACGTTTTTTAACAAAAATCACGTTACTTGTGTCATTTTCAAGAGTTTTTCTTCTGCAGAGCTCCAGTAGATCATTAGCAATTTGCCTCTGAGTCGTGGGCGGAGACAGCGCTGCTCTGCACACTCGTCTTCACGTTAGTTTGCAGTCTAACATCGCCAGTGTAGTAGGAGTGACAGGTAATGTAGGAGCTATTCAGCTCTCGGACACGGACATGTCTTTAGCGGACAGGATGGAAGCTAATATCATAATTAGCCTTCTTACGAGCTTTGCAATCCGCCAACGCACACGCTTGTTCAGCGATTGTCCTCTCTATTTCTCCAAGTCTGGCTTGCATAACGGGGCTTGGAGTGGTTACGTATGAAATCTCACTGTTTCTTAGCCTGCCGTTTGGGTCTGCCAGAGATTCACAGCTATTTGAATGAAGAAATACTCAGAAAAGATTGAATTTTTTCCTGATATGTCCTGTAGCATCAGAAAAATGCCAGTAGGACAGGTGATTTTTGTAACAGGCTCTAAACTTGTTTAATTCTGCTCTTGTAGTTGTTCATTTGATGGGGTGAAATATGGTTTTATACCTCATATAGAAGATAATCCCAGAGTTCAGTATGTGGGCTGCTTGTTTCAGTCCTATTCTCTTTAAATGAGTCCCTCTGTGTGCACTAGTCAAATAACAGGGCATGTTTCAACTTAAAGGTACTGAAAATGTAAACAAATAGGCAAAAACCTTTCATCCAAGGTGATTTAATTTATTATAATCTGCACAAAATGTAGGCCTAGTCCTAATTGCCTAAATTCAGATTAAGAGGATGCTTGTAGGTGCTTGTGTTGGACTAATAACAGCCTATACACAGTGAATTCAAACACCACCTGGCGAATGCTACAATCAAGTCAGGTGAATGAGGGGAAGGCTGTTTACATTGAATCAGCCTTAATTGTTTGTGATTGAGGTATTACAGACTAATTGTGTCTGTTTATGGAATCATCCTGTGCAAACTGAAGAATTACTCTAAAGGAGCACTTAAACAAGGCTGCGTTTATTTAAATTATTTGCTGAATTGTTTGTTTGTTTCCGGTATTAAGAGCCAGCTGTTATGGAGAGGAGAGGAAGTGCCTTTAAACCAAATTCAGAAATCAGACTAATGAAGCAGAGGAGTGCAGTTGGCTAAAAAGGCGTGAGTGTTTTTCCCCTTCCCCATAGTTCTTCTGTGGAGCTGGTCAATAAACAATCTGCATAAGTTTACCACATCAATATTTAATGTGCCAGCTAAAGGTCTCCTCTCCTACAGGTCGCAGTCAGTCTGGGTTTGATGTTTACTACTTTGAAATTTGCCACAGATGCAAACAGTCCCAAGGGAT
The DNA here is from genome assembly GCA_962446985.1 of Xyrichtys novacula. Classification (NCBI taxonomy): domain Eukaryota; kingdom Metazoa; phylum Chordata; class Actinopteri; order Labriformes; family Labridae; genus Xyrichtys; species Xyrichtys novacula. The sequence continues at coordinate 6,527,645 of OY660878.1, forward strand.
TTCATTACTGTGTGTGTGTGTTTGTCTGGGTAACGAAGAATGTTTATTTGTTTAGTGTTTTCATTGTACTGAGTGTGTGAGTGTGGGTGTTTCCATATATTATATAAAGAAGCCTCAAAGCCCTCCAAAAGCCAGCAGAAAAGATCCTCCTCCCCCCAAATTGCTTACAGCCGGTGTGTCAGCAGGGAGGGGGGATATAAGGGGCGAATTTTTAAAGATGAAAACAAATGAGCCAACACAAGCACACAATTAGGGGGAAGTCATGGCTATGTGTCGTCTTCAGATGAGCAACATGATGGCCTCTTTAACCCTGGTGGGGGTAAAGCCCTGCCCCAGGAGATGGCTCATTAGGGCTGAGGAGGGGAGGAGAGAAGAGGAGGGGCTGCTGACAGTCAAAAACAGTGGGCGTGAGGAGCGGGGGAGGTCTCTGCCACTCAGGGAGGAGAGGGGCTCGGCTTAAGCCCTTTCACAACAAGAGCCATTCTGATTCTGTTTAAGACATTAGCTCATGGTGCGAAATCATCATGTCACACAAAGGACGGCTGCCATATGGGCTGCATTAACGCTAGTGGTCATATTTAGCCTCATCAGTTGTGATACCTTTTGTAGTGCAGAGATTTTTTTCTTTTTACATTTTAGTCATATGTATACAAAGTTATTCAACTGCATTTGATTCAAGTATTTTTGTGGTTGTAAGTAATACTGTCTGATATTTCTTCATCTTTGCCTCTCCAAAAACAAAAAATAAATAAAATAATCTGGTAATTATCTTATTGCCTGAGTGAAATTCTGATTGATTGTGATATCTGTGTCCATCTGACAATAATGAAACCACTAACTAAATCAGCTTAATGAATTGTAATGTGGAAATCATTTACAGAGTAAGCGTTCATCACTGAGATAATCATTCAATGATGCATCTCATTAATCACATCATGGTGGTCACAGATCAGCATTTCTGACAGCATTATGTTTAAACCTGCTCTTAAGGGTTTCATGTAACAGCACAGAGAACTGTGAGCAGTGTAAACAGGTCCAGCACTGCAGAGATGCTTTGTCTGATTGTGAGACTGTAAGAAAACTGTGAATATGATCTCCATCACAAAAGCCTTTGTTCAGCTTTTGGTCCCATTATGGGACTGTACATGAAGCACACTCCTGGGTCTTTGAAAGCTGGAAGAGTGCCACCAGATGGTTAAGAGCAGAAGTGAAAATGTCATTTTCCAGCCTGCGGTTTTTAATGATCCATTACAATGTTCTGTGTCTCATTTTGAGGATAATGGAAATAACATCCTGACTTAGCTGTGCTAAATTCCAGCGCCCACTTATCATAATAATGTACTGTGTGTTTTGTGCAAATGTTTATGTTGTATGTTGTTAGGCATCTGTCTTCCAGAGGCATGCATAATCAGCACTCTGAAATTCCCCTGTTGGGCACAATAAAATCTATCTTGAAGTTTGTACACATAATTAAATAAAGATAAGATACATTGCCAGATTTAAAAAAATCTACTTATGGGTGACATGTTGCTGAAGGATGCAGATTGTATTTGCACTCTGCCAAGGACTATTTCTGAGGAAAAACAAATCATTTCTAATAAACGTATCCTAGGAAAAAACATGTTTGAATTATAGTCTTGGAGGAGTGTTTCACTCATCACCTCTCACCAGGAATTCCAGGATTCACTTATAATTGCTCAAAAGTTCTCCCGTTGAAAAGTAGTTCCTGATTTTGTGATGCTACTCTACTTGTTTAACTTCTCTTATGAAAATAGTCCCTATGCTTTGCTTGTGTTGATCAAAGCAACTACATCCATACGCATTCATTTGTTCTCAGTCTCTCGTTGCATTACCCTGAGCTCTCGTATCCAACAACATTTGCATAACGGGTATTAGCTTTGGAGCTAACTGGGCTCCACACAAACAAGCACATACAGCTTAAATTAAGCAGCTAATTGGGAATCGAGTAAGCATCTCTAATCTGTTTAACAAAAAGAAAAAAAGTATTTTCTCATCTAATTAATATTCTCAGTTCAACTAATTAAAATCCAAATGAGAGAATACACCAGTGAGTTTGGTGTGAAGTAAGAGTGACAGGAGTTTAGCAGCCACATAAACCAAAGCCAAGTGGAAAGAAACTGTGAAAATCTTCAGTTGTTTGAAGCTGGTGTTCAAAGTTTCCACTTGTGAAGTTAATCCTGCACCTGGAATCATAACTGCGTTAAACCTCCTTGCCGTGGGTCTTTGTTATTATCTCCCTGATGGACACTGCAGCTTCTGCGATCAAAGCTAAGTACCATTTTCTCAGTATTCCATGAAAACAAGGTCCATGTTACAATTAATCCTTAATTTCTAGGCTTCTCTAAATACACCTTTTGTCTTTTCACAGGGCTGAGCTCGATGCATTTAACAGTGGAAACGGTTATCTTGCAGGAACAACTCACTTACTGACAACATCATGCATACTGGCTGAATGGTGGATCCTATATATTCAACCTACAGTTTCAAAGGCTCATTTTGAACTGATGTGTCAGCGATTGCTAGTTTTTCTCTTTTCTTGTGCAGCACTTTCAAGGACATCCCCTACACAGTAAGTTTAAATCCAATACCCTCAGCTTTCCTTGACCTTGGACGCAAAAAATGGTCATTCCCTCCATCGATCATTTTCTCTCCCATGAACAAAAGAAAATGATGCCGCTAACAACATTATCACAGCACTTGTTCACATCTCATTGATTTGACAAAAGCCATCAGTCAGCAGTGTCAGCCACATGGCTCAGTGCTCTGTTATAGGAGGGATAGGCAGAACAAAAGAGCCCATATTGTGGAGGTCTTTTTAACATAGACAACTATGTACCATCTCTATTTCTTATCTCCTTAACTAAAGTATGTGCTACAGCTTAGACACAACAAATCCCTGGCATTTTGGACCCACTATAACAAGAATATTATTACTTTTTTAACCCACTTATAATTCTGGTGATGTCTGAGGATTTAGTCAACTCAATTTGCACATCCTGAGCGAACAACTCTCATAATTAGTGTGTGTAAAAGGATGGTAGTGCCCTTTCAATGTTTCAAAAATAATCAGATAAATATTTTTCCATTTAGACCCTAAGTGTTCCATGTCTTTTTACTGCTTTTATCTAAATGCTTTAATTGGCCTGTCAGAATAGAAAATGCTTTCATTTTATTTATGATTAATTATTGATCACATCTGAGCCCCATCACCAAATGCTCCATCATAACTTAACATAGTGCTTTGTTGTTTCAGTGGAGGGCGACACACCCCTGTTCCCTGCAGGATTCTGATGTCACACTATTCATCATCTCCTATTGAGAGGCGACGATGGGATGGATTCACCTAAGAGGAGCGCCAGCGGTGGCTCCCCAGACAACCTCTGCGCCCTCCTGTCCCCTCGGTGCTGTCCCAGGGGAGGTTTCAATTAAACAGGCTGCGTGTTTGGGACATTTTAATCTTTCTTGCACCTTGTTTAACTCTGAATGGTGGAAGAGTGCATCTGTGGAAACATTCATTTTCGATATTTATCGTTATCATTTTATAGCCCAGCCCCATTGTTTAGTAATATCTTTAACATATTTTCGACAATCCTGGCTTCTCCATGATGGTTGTATAGCCTTTACAGTGTGAAGCTATACAGCAGAGTGAAAGTTAAGAGTTTGTTTTTGGGTGTGGAATATGACAGACCTAAGAGTCAAACTGCATCCACACTTCAATTTGGACTGTCATCAGGGACCAAGCTTACAATTCAAGGGATTTATATGGTATGCATTAATTTGTGCTTGTCCACTTGACTACGGTGGAAAAAGCACTTGACTTCACAGAGTCTGAGGTACATTAACAGGATGCCTATACTGTCAGCTCGATTCAAACCTTTCCTCAGGGTCATTAAATATTCATGGAGGGATTGACATGTTTGTGAGGAAGAGAAAATTAATGTGATGACCTTCAGTTATCAAATTAAACAGGTAGGCCTTTTTAAAAGCATATCTCAAGCTTGGATTCAGACAGTCTCACAGATGACTTCATGGATATACAATGAGTTTTTTAGCTCTATATAACCAGTAAGAGGTGATCTTTGGCCAGCAGTTTTCAGGGAAACAGCTTGTTAATGGTCAATTGATTCGGGCTTAATGAGAGTATTGATTGAGGTGATCTGGAATGTAAATTTTTCATCTCGTGCTCTGAAGTCAAACAGAAGAGCTGGCATGTCTGTGCAGGTCATGAGTTAAATGTACATCATTAATGCTCGGCTCTCACCTCTTAACTCAACAGCCCACCCAAGCATGGGCGAGATTAGTGCACGAGAAAATTAACCTGTGAACAATCCTCAATCATTTAGCTTCACAGCTATCACCAGGATTTGCAGTGTTGATGCTCATTAAAAAGAACTTAAAGTCTTGCTCTTAGATGCTGGAAAGGTAGATTTGTTTTTGATGGAAGTGTTGGTTTGTTCCTTCGCAGGTTCAATCAGAATTCCCCTGTGCTTTTTAGTATGCACCTCTGTGTAAATCAATACTTAATGTATCTGTCCTGTTCATTTGCACTTTCCAATTCACAGTCTAATGCACTCTTCATTGGAAGGAGCTACCTGGCTTAGCATCCTCAGAAATGTAAACAGCCGCTGCATTCAAAACAAGAGCCTTCATCCAGATCAGACACACCGCTCTTTGACCACTTTGATATGTTGTTAATACTTTTTAAATCTAAGGGAAATACAGACACACTGGGGCTCATTTTGTATTGCTCTCTCACTTTTTAATGGTTCCATTCCCCCTCTTAATATAAGTATACAGTACAGTCCATCAGTCTGTGCGTCAGACAGAGAGTCATCTAAAGACAATCATGGTGTCGTCTGTAAAGGATGAGAGTGCCCGCGAGCCAGAGAGATTCATCACTCATCAGACACTGTTAGGGAAATTTAGGGGCTTAATTTTGTCGTTCCAGGCGGTTGATACAGCCAGTGATTCAACATTGTTATACCAGAGACTGATGTCTCTTCTGTAACTGATGTGCAGAGAGGCGGCCATTCCTCAAGGAGAGAGATGGTCTCTGCTGCTCCAGTTAATGGTGTCATGCTGCTGGTTGAACAGACTTTCTGGAAAAACCGCGGTGATCTTTCAGTGTCCAGCTGGCTCAGATGTAAACTCTACTCTCATGCAAGGAGGCAACTCATTGATCTAAATATTTGTCCATTTAGCTCCTTTCAAAAAGATAGAGAAAATGATAGTGATAGTGCAATAATTTATGTGACAATTGAGATTTTGTTTTATTACAGGTTGTTTATCACATCCTGAAGCAAAAATAGAAAATAACTGGATTTATTTTCTAAAGCTGATTCGCAGAAAGGTTTTTTATTCGCTTTGCAGTGTGACCTGTCTAGGAGAAGTCAGAAGTCTAGGAGAAACTGTCAGGTATAATTTTACTACAGCTGCACTATTATATGATGGGACTATCTGACCGTGCACTCCTGCTGATTAGAAGAAAGACATGCCTCACAAATCCATTTGGACACTGCTTAAAGCTCAAGATATAAACATGGCTGATCTTCAAATTGCTGCTCCTCTTGTACCTGGATCTCCATTTTAATAGACTAATTATTGGACAGCTGGCTTGGCGGCCCGTGTGCGCCTCAGTTCAAATCCTGGACCTGAACGGGCTGCAGTCTCTTCCAGCAGACTGCAGACAGCTGGCTGTGCTGCGCTCTTTCCAGAGATGTCAGAAGAATCCTCTCCTAATCCTCCGCTCCCCTGCTGGGAGCCTGTTGTTGAGGAGGCATTGCACCGAACATATGACACTGTTGATAAGAGGGACTTCATGCGATTCAGTCAAATTAAAAAAGCATCACTTTGGATTATTAGCTAACTGTTTGTCAGAGTGTTATCACTTCTTCAGAGATCGTTTGGTAGTGCTTCTGGCTGTCTCTGAAGGGGGGGTTTCCATGAAGGGAGTGTGGCGTTTCATGAAGTGCAGAGGATAGACGTCGCCTGGATTTAATAATTCATCCTTCTCATCCCAGTCTGGATGAAGTGTGTGTCATTCAAAGGTGTGAATGGAGTCGGATCTCAGGGGGATTGCTGATTTCTTCTGGTAGACTTGAAGAAAAGGCTTTCCACATGATTTACTCTGAAGCAGGTTCAGACGCTGCAGAAAAAAAACTGTTTCCACAGATCTGTATCACATGAGTCTTGAAGGTCTGTGCCCTTCTGTATGTATTAGATAATCATGTGCAGTTACTGAAGAAATTGCCCTTTGGTGACCTTTTCGTCAGCATTTATTTAAAAGTGTTAGTTATATTAGCAGTGGGATTAGATAAGCTGTACAGTGGAAACAGTGTGGAGCTCTGTGCTAATTGCTCTGCGGCGAGATAAGAATCTTGGAAAAGCTCCAAATGTGAGTTATGAGTGTACTCACATTTAACTACCTACACACGGGTGCACCTTTGAACACACGGAGGTCTGACCTGGGAAATAAGAGTTAAATATTTTGGCTAAACACACTCCTGCCTTCTGCATACAGAACCCACACAGACCTGCATGCACACACACACAAGGTGGGTGGTACAATATGACTTTCACCTGGTGAGCAGTAGCATCCATCTCCCTGAAAATAGAAGAATGAGAGCCATCAAGATGAGAGTGATGAGTTTATTTCACTGTAAGACGATATAACGTATTCGAGATTCAAAGTAGTAGTTTGGAAATCGCTGTGAGTCTTATATTCTGGAGAGGAGCGGAGGTAGCTGCTGGGTTTATAACTCATTCAGTGTATGACACAGGGTGTCTGCTGTGCCGCTTGATAAAGGAGGAGGCATTAAACTAAAAGTGTAAATAAATTCCAGCTGTAGGAAGTACATTCAAGAGGACTCTTTGCATTTTATGTTTTCCTTCTACCTTGACATGTTCCAACTGGTCTTGTTACAAGAGATGATGAATTAGCAACACAGAATTACACTAAATAAACCTCTTGGAGCAGACTTTTAAAATTGATATTGATAAACCGGCAAGTCTATTATTCAATGACAAAGGTCAAAAGTGTAACAAAAATAATGCCAAAACAAGAAAAAGCCATCTGCTGCTTATGTTTGTAGACACACAGAGACAGTCTGAGATATCTGGAGAATTAAGATGGCCCGTGTGCTCACAGGGGGGCTCAGCAGAGTCTGATTGATTCGGCTGTAACACTGACAACAGGCCTCCCCTGTGTTTCACTCCGCATAATTCTTTGATTAATGCCGCACATCCCAAAATCGCTCCACTGCAACTCCAAATCACATTAAATCACCTGGATACAATCTTTAATTGATTAGAAATGTCAAAGAAACCAGGCAACGCCATTAATAGATGGAGAGGTTTTTCAAAAGAGTAGATTAAGTGATTCCTTTAATATTCCCCGTATATGTCCCATAATGCATTTCATCATGTTGCTTTGTGGTTTTCTGGATGCCACGCGTGAAGTATCACTGGTGAAAAAGCATCTCTTTTTTTTGGGTCCTTATTTCACACTGACAGACGCCCATGTCACTGCTCCCCACAGGCTTAATTCAGATGCCGGTGCTGTTGTTGTTGGTTGTTGTGTTCCAAACCAGCAGCCGCAGATCACTAAAGCATTAAATGAAAGCACTGTACTCCGCTATCCACTTCACAGTGGATGACTTTGTTTCAAATCAATACTGTAAATTATTGAAGGCGTGGGATGGGGATATGCCAAATGATATTCATTGAAGGGAATCGTGTTCCCCTGGGCTGTCAATAAAGCTGAGCATGTTCTTTCACTCCACCTCATGGCAAGCCTATTGTGGGCAGGAAATTCCTACTTTGTCAGATAGTATTTTTCATGAATAACAATTACGGACTTTGATAATTCCTTTCATGCAAAGATGTACTGGCTCAGTGATTGATCTTCTTAAATCTGCCCATTTCTACCGTTCCATATGATAACCCAACAGTGCACAGCAACACCGGATATACCAGCCCAAAGCTGTGTCTGTTTTTTTCTGCAGTGGAATTTAGTCTTTTCATTAAGGTTATTTCTCATCCAAAATGAAAAAGTGTATGAAAAGGTTATAGTGAGAAGATGAAATAAATTGAAGGACACGAAAATATCTAAGCTGATGCATTATTTAATACATTAAGAGCTCTAGGCAGTGTTTAAATGTGGTAGTATTTAAAAGACAAGAACAAGGGATAATTACAAAGACTAAAACAGACCAACACAAGATTACAGCAACAAATCTAAGTCGTCATTTAGTTGTTGGTACAGTTTTAACCACTGATGGGAACTGAACAACCTTATACCCAGAATAGATTTAGTAGTTGGGCATTTATATGCTTTGTGGCAGTAGCCAGCTGTAGAAGTTAGAGTGGTGGGCAGCTGCCCTTCAGCTTGGATGCCACATCAAGCTAAAAAATGATAAAATTGTGTTGATAATTAATTTGACAAGTAATTCTGGTGCTGAGAAGCAACGGTGAAATGTTTAATGGTTGAGCTGGCTGAATATGCGCACCCCTACACATCACCATCTCCAATCTTGCTTGGACGTTTCTAGTTAAAGGGATATTCCGACGTAAAATTAATTTAGGGTCACACCTTAACACAGAGTTAGACACCCCATTGAGAGCTGAATGTTGCCTTGCTTCTCTAGTTATACTGATTTCTTTATCATTTCCTTGAAGTAATAATCACCATATCAATCATTTTGCACTGCAGACACGGTAGTTCTTCTGCCTTAGCGTCTCGGTCTGATTGCATTTCCATGAGGAAATGATCATAAATGTTCTTCCTTGAGCTGCGTCACCCCGTTGTAGTCCGTAATGTTTTGGCCCGAGGTCTCGCTACAAACAAGCGGCTGCTGGAAGAGAGTAGGTGAATTGTGTTTAGTCTCTTTACTAAATAGACTAAACATCTTTGCTATGTTTGGTGGCTAGTGCTGTGGCTGGGATATTATATGTACTGTTGATGAAGTTAGGTGCTGTTCTGAGCATTATTTGTGGCTATAGAGTGGTGTTTGGTTGGGGTTTGTGTGTGTGGCTCCTCAGACCGCTGTGTATTGCTATCGTGTGGTCATTACTAAAGTTGGTATAACTAGAGAAGCAAGTGGTTGGCAACATTCAGCTCTCGACAGGGAGTCTAACTCAGTGTTCCGGTGTGTTTGACCGTAAATTAATTTTATGCCGGCGTATCCCTTTAAATTGTAAGCAATGGAAGAGTATGGGAAAAGAAGTTATAATTGTGAATCCTCTGTCACTTATTAGTTCCACCTGGAGCACCAGAAAGTATCTCACCAAATTTGCTGACATCATGTTTGCAGTATTGAACTGTTTTTACCTGCCACCTCAGATGCAGCTCATACCATCTTCCAGTGAGTATGTTCATTTTTAATGCATTTACCTCAAGCTCTGCTGACCCACCAGTTTTGAGCCAAACTTGCAAAGTAAACAAGTGCTGCTGTGAAGGTCCAGCAGCTTCTCCACTGATGTGTGACCGCCATTATTATTCTAGCTGTTAGTATTACACACATAAGTGAGCAGATGATGCCGTATGAGGGGTGGTGTACTGATAGAGCCATCAATACACACATCCTTGGCCTCATTCAATCCGTCACACTCTGTTCCACCATGTGTGTATCTGTGTGTCTGTGTGTTCAGGTAAGAGGGCGGGTTATGAATAAATCCACAGAGTGGCCTTGTTAAAAAAACTTTTTTTTTTTCTCCGCTCAAGTGCCATCCTCTCTCTTAGGGTGCTTGCACAAATTCAAGAACATTTGCCGGTTGAGCCTTGTCTCATTGCTGTCTTTCAAGCAAACAATGATTTAATTAGTTATAACAAAACGCCTGTTATTAAAATGTCTTACTTAAAAGTAATGAACATGGCGTGAATAGAAGTTTGAAGGGGGAAATGTCAAGGTGACAAGCCAACATCTCTCATTTTCATTTTCTCCAGTGAATCCTCTGTCTTCTTGGTGCTGAGCTCTGTAGGGTGATTGTGTTGTGAGCCGACCATCAAGAGGAGTACACACCCTATTTACTCTAATTTTTCTCCACATCCTTTCCTCCGTGTCTCCCCCTTTCTTCCCTTTTTGTCCCCTTACATGTGCAGGAGGAGATAATTCCTCGGCTCCTTTCTCGGCCCATCTTGAGTAAATCCTGGCTGACAGTTTAATGGCCCTGAGACGTGTAGGTATAGAGTCTATAGAGCGAGGTCTGATATGCCCAGCTGACCGACAGATGAGCAATGGAGAAGGGATTAGAAGGAATGGGAGATGTGTTTGAAATGTGTGAGGTGTGCCTCTCTGGTGTTGAACCCTGCAGCCAAGTTCAGCCCAGGACACAGCAGAGGATAAAAGGGATGAAATACACCATTTAAAAGGCACCAGTATTCGCAGAATTCAAGCTTATAGTGTTTAGAAAGAGCAGAACATCCATTTATGACAATTGTTGTGCTTCTCCACTCTGATCAGTAAGATGCAAAATAGTCACTGTGTCACTCTGTCTCATATGTCTCTGTGTACATGGAGGTGCATTAGAAGTGAGGATTTCCATTTTTTTTTTTTTTTTTTGTATGCATAAACAACAACAAGAAAGCCTACCAAAGTACTTGTCGACAGGAATAGACCAAAAAAGCCGTCGGCTTATTAATTGGTCCAATTAACAGCAATTTTACATGATCTGTTCCATATCGGCATTAACCCTCACAAGGCTGATATCACCATTGTCTTTCCAAATAGAAATCCATTTGACAGCATATTACAGCATATGCTTTGCAATTCTGAAGGCTGTGATGTACAAAATAATGCAGCTCAGTAATAATAATATTGATATTTACCATGTATATCTTTTCTATCTTACAAATTTCAGATAGCTGGGCGGAAATCTAAGTCCCCTCTGGCAATGTTTTACTTAGCCTACTATTTATTTAATCAAACATTCACTTGAATTCATAAATATTGTTTTATTTTTTAAGCATTATCATAGTGAAAATAAAACAATTTAATACCAGCGTTATATATTGGCCATCGGCTGACCTGCTCAGTCAATATCAGTATTGGCCATTGGAAAACTGTAAATGGTCAGCCACTTGTTGTTGATCATTTTAGCATTTTTTCTTTTCTATCTGAACTAGACTTTCATCCATTTTTTTAATAACCAAAACTTAAAATAAAGTAGCCTTCAGTCATCCTTGTGGCTCACTGCACCTATTACATAAACATTAGAAAAAATCAAATTAAAAATTGCTGGTAAAGACAAGTCAACCAAGTCTATTTTGATTGACTTCTCCTGAGGCTCACAGTACAGCAGATGAGAACAGTGCTGATTGCTGACATCTGATCAAGAGTGGATCCTAAAGATGGCACTGTGTGACGTGAAGTGATACAAATAGGGAGACATCCTTATTGGATGATTTGTTGTTCTGTTAGATATAATGCAAGATGACAAAAAGTGAGGAAGCTAATGGTGCTTGAATGACTCCTTCTATGGACATTTTAAAGCACATTTCACCACAAAACAGGTAGGAAAGTTTCATTCTGAGACAGAACACACACACAAACACACGCACATGTGCCTCTTAAGATAATTTACTGGATCAATGAAAAGTTAACATTAGGCAGGATTAACCCTACAGCAATAGTCCAGCATTTACCTTCATATCTCCACAAACTGTATTGCGTGTTTGGATTTTGAATTGTTTGAGTGAATAATTATGACATTTCAAGATAAGCATCAACACTTGGCTTGTCTCCAGATGTGTATTGATGTGACTCTGAGACTATGTTCTTTGGTCTTAATGTCAGACAGGACGTTGTTGGCCCCGCATGAGACCCCCCACTGATTCCACACAGCAAACTCATAAGATTCAATTTGGATCGGTGAGTGATGCACTGGCGCCGTGGCTCCCATTCAAGGCAGCCTGGTTTTTAATTACCGTTAATTACAATCTGCATAAAGCTTTTTAGCAAACGGCTCCTGAAGCGCCTGGAATAATTATACATGTAAATGAATGGTAAGCTGATAAAGGCTTGGGAGTGTTTGAGCGCTCCAAAATAAAAGGGTTTGCTTTTAAAAAGCCATCTGATAAGTAAAAGTCAAACAGGAAAAAAAAAGCAGAAAATGAATGAGGCGTGAATTGGAAATGTGTCAGAACATTAAGATAATGTGTGTTTACTCAGATGATGTTAGCATGTGTTTACAAAGAGAAGCGGATGCGTTTGTCACATGCATTTTTCATGAAAGCCAATATATGGATTGTGTGACTTACAAAGCAAAGAGGAGCAGTGGGATAATTGTCAAAGGCAAGTGTGTGATTGTAAATGTAGCAGATTAGTTTTTGTATGAGTTTAGAAACTTGGGTTCACTATTTCAAGATTTGATCACTTAGCAAATGTTTATCTATGGCATATTTAAAACACTTCTGTAAATACTCAGTGTTACCGACTGATTAAAATCTTATTTTTGGCATTTAAACCCAGATCTACGAGGTGTAACCCATGACTAACCAAGAACATACTAAGAAGTAAAGGTCTAATTTGACTCTTACACTTAAGAGTTGCCGTTTTTGAGCTTTACGACATCTTGACATTTCTGATTCAACCAAGCCCAAAATTTTGTCTTTATGTATCCCCTCCTTCCTCATTGAATAGCATCAGTGGGCTTCATATTTTATATTAAGAACAACATATGTAGCTACCATCACCAGCCAATCAGCACAGCTAATAGTAGATAGCCTTCATTCATGCTTTGGTTGGCCATGAGTCTTTGCCAAACGCTGTAGTTAAAAGGTGACACTGAATAAATTGGGCTCCACTGAGATAACCATGGTTGAAAAGTGAAATCACATTTGATGGCAGTCATTAGCTTGGCTGGTTGGCCGAATACATCATGCTGTCACAGTTTTGGCCCACAGAAACTATTAGAAGCTATTAGCGAGGAGCGTTTAAAGGCAGCAAATTACCCTTGTGCTACACGGGTTTCTGCATTAGTGTCTCAAAATGTTTGCTTTCACATGGATTGTGGACTATCAGCACTGCACATTTACTAAAGTAAGGACAAACACAAATATGTGCCTCCAGTCAGAATGATCTGTAGGTCACTTAACTGCTACAGTTAAAAACAGAGAAGAAGATTTCCACCCATTGATGCCTTACGGTGTGATCAGCTTTGGTGCATATCAATGAACTGGCATTTAAAATGCATTTTAATTGATGAATTTTAACAACTGTGTCTGACATTAATAAAAAACCTCCAATCTTCCCGGAGAGTGCTTGAACCTCACTGACATGATAAACTAGACAGTCCTGATTGAGAGGGACCTCTATGGAGCCCATCGCCCTGTGACCCTCTTTGGCCCCTGGTCTCACGTCACTGTTTGAAGTACCAGGCTGACAGCCACTGTCACAGGAGGAGCCTGCGACCTTTGCTTAACTAATGGATTCTTTATCATTCCCTGTGCCACCAGCATGAGCCCTGTGTTTATTGCTTTTTATTTTAAATTAAATCCACAGCAGTGCCCATCCATCACAGTCGCCCATGACCTTTTCCAGAGGTGATGACTTGGCCCTGGAGGAGGCAGTGTCTGGCTTTTAGGCTGTCTACCTAAGGAGAGAGGACAGTTTCGAACTACTTCAGCTTTCTCAGATGATGTCTCTTATTGGTTATTCTTTCATATTGCCTTGAATATAGATGAATATTCCCAAATTTAGTCTGTAGTTGCAGAACTTTTCTTCTATTAAATATTGATTGCTTCAGTGGTTTGTCAGGCTGTCTTCGTTGAAATTCAGTTCAAACCACAAACAAATTTCAATACGTGAACACATTTTTTAAAGAAGCACCTCAACACCTGGCTCCGAGACCTGACTTTGGCTGATAATGCTATTGTAATTTTAATTTTATAGTCATATAATGTATATGCTACATTTTCCACCAGTTTAGGCTCATCCCTCATGTACAGTGGGATTGTGGGCCGCCAAATGAGTTAATTTGCTAATTTTTACACTACAAAAATCTCCCACATGCCCCCTCTTATCCCAACTTGCAGAATAACATTTGGCTCGGACATTGATATGAAGTGACATTTCTGTGATTTCAGCTGTGACCTTTCCTGTAAGATAGAAAAATGACTTGGGAAGTTGTAAAATTAGGGGAAAATTACTGTGACTGTTTTGGTTTTGTAATTGTAACTGATGGGAATTCAATCCAGTAAATGCTCTGTTTCAAAACTGGATAAATGGGGGCATGTGTTTGGTTAGCAGTAAACATGCGCCTCATATGCAGTATAAAGGTTCCACTCCCAATCTTGGACCTTGCAGCATCTCATCTCCTGTCCTCTGCTCTCTCTCTGTAACCTAACAGTATATTTTAACCTTAAATGTAAAGTCAGCTGATCACTGTTGTACTTTGGTTCCCCTTCTGGACAACAGAGTGCCACAGCATCCTACAGAGATCAGTTTCCTCTGATCCTCTGGCTCCCCTGTGATAAAACAACATCATCTGCGTGGAAGAGTTCCCCAGTGTTTAACAGGATGTGATAAGATCTTTCTCAGGAGCATATGTGCTTCTCTTCAACAAGACATCAGTCATTTCCTTATATCAATCAGCACCTGTAATAGTTTGTCATGTTGTATAAGGCAATCCAGAGACCAACACAGTGATATTTGTGTCGAAAGAAACACAAACGAGTATCTGACAGAGTGATGTAATGGTCTGTAATGTTAGGGAGGACTTGCAATATTTTTTCTCTTTGCTTTTTGAGTTTTTATATCCATGGATAAGCTCTCCTTTCCCTCTTTGTAAATAGTTCAAATGGTGATCTTTTTTCCTGTAGTAGGGATTTTTATTTTTCGCCTTTCCACATTCACATTGTAAACTCTGAGCATCCTGTGAGGCAGAGTGCTTTTATGGCACTCTTTCGTATAATGGAACTCAAAGAAAAAGGACAAATTACATTATACATTTAGAGTGGGTTAATGTCAGATCAGAGCTTGCAATTATACCTGTGTGGTGCAGAGATTTCATGCATAAAGCCCACTTTACTGTGCTTTTGGGGGCGGTGAGATGTCGTTATCTCTGTAAATGGAACATTTGCAGTGGAAAGCAAGATAATGATTGACAGAAAGATGTGCATTTATCCCAATCATCTGCCTGGATATGGAGAATACCGTGTTTTTTTTAATAAAATGCCCTCAGGCGCTGTTGAATGCTGCCGCTCTGACTGTGCAGAGCTTTGAAAAAGCGATGTAACACAAATAGGAACTGTCTGCTTTTCCTTGTTATGAATTAGCTGCATGGAGATAAAGTGAAGTTCTCTTTGGTTCAAAAGCAACTGCAGGAAGAAGAGATTTTCATAGTGTCATGTGAACCATCGTCTAGATGTGTGAGTAGTTGTGGGGAATCATTAGACTGTGACTCTTGAAGAAAGGAGCAGCTTGAAGTGCTGTCAGTCACATCTTACAAAGCCAGCAGAACAATGAGCAAACAGATCAATAGACTATCATCCACCATCAGGAGCTGAAGTTGTTACAGCTTCTTACTACAACCAACCCTGTCTTACTGACTGTAAACTGCAGCTAAATTGAAAAAATTCAAAAGCAAATGAGATGTTCCTGGGGATGTCTTTTTCCAGATCTCAACTTCTGAATAAGAAAGTAAAAAACAGGATGTAGATGTAAGGCTCCAGCCACTTTAGTTTGGTTTAACTAAACTAAAAAGCACCCATGGCTCTCAAACAAGCCATTTCCTTGACTACAAATGATCCAAAAACATTTAAAGTATTGAAATATTCTAATAAATGTTTTTTTTTTTTTGCCCAGCTAACATTTATACAAAGGCCTTTTTTCTAGAACAATAAGAACTGCATGTAACCACTGCTGAGGTCCCTTTCTGCAGCACCTGTTCTCCTGCAGGAATGTTTGCCTCTGAAGCTCAAGCTGGTTTCTTTTAGCATGACTTATTTTTGGCATTGAACAAACAGCAACCTAAAGCTGCAGTCAGTGATATTAATTATTAGTTAGAATAACAAAAATTAAACATGTCATGAAAGTATTTACCACAATATGGTCTATGAGCAGGTACGAATAAAGCTAATGTAGAAAAAAGATGTAAAAGCCACACCATACACTAACTTCACGGACGCATCAAACACCTCCAACATACTGCTGAACCATCAGGCCCTCCTCTTAGCAAACTAGTAAATCACACACATCCTACTGAGCATTTTTTGATCGAAAAGAGGTCTAATAGACGTATAAATGTAGCCTAGACAACTGCTCTAAAATCAGGTTAAGATGAGCGGGCTAACAGAGGTCTAACTGTATATTGCTCAACATCTGTCATAATTATTTTGGTTAAGTACTTGGAGATCAGTTGTGCAACTCACAGTTGCTTCTTGAAATAAATAGTTATCGAATAATGGGTTAAAGTGCAACGTCTAAATTCCGTCTAGAAATATACAGGATCTAGACGGTTGAAATTAGGTCTGAAAAAAAAAAAAACTAGATGTCTAATAGCCGTCTCGTGTTCAGTGGGATCTCTTGTGTCGGCAGTGCAAATGCGGATGTTGTGCCTGTATGGCAGCCAGGGATACTTCTCCCATACCTCCTTTGCTCACATCAATAGATTCTCTTAAAAGAATCAAAAAGATGGAAGAAATTGGAGGTGAAGAAAGCCCTGAATAAAATATGGGATCAGAAAAAGGTCAAAATTAAACATATTTGAGATGTGACAGTTGTGTGGCTGTAAGAGGCAGAAGCAGAAGTTGTCCTGTCCCTTCATGAGTAAACTAACAGTAGCATAAGGCTATAACACTTTAAGGTTAAAGTGCTGTTCAAGTGAAAACCATAACTGTCATGTTAACTAGAAAATTGCATTTCCTCGCAGAAAATGCATGGAAATTCTGAATGCTAAAAGCTGAAAAAGCAATGCAAAACTGCAAAGAAAAATGGAGGAACGTATTTGTGTAAAAACTGTTAGAGCTGTTAAAGGGGTAAAGAAGATGAAGCAGAAGTTGTATGAATGTGAAAACTGAACGGATGAATAGTTTGAATATGCTACGTAAATTGAAATTGCATTTATGCCGAAAGAGGCTGAAAAACTGTATGAAATTGCACAAAATTTGTATTAAGAAGGAAATTACCTTAAAAAACAGAAAGTGAGTAGTGACACAAGTTTAAGTTGTAGTACTACTAGTAGTTAGATGATAAGTTGTCGTAGTAATGATATTATTAGTCATAATAAAAGTAGTAGAAGTTTTAGAATAGAAGAAGTT
The DNA here is from genome assembly GCA_962446985.1 of Xyrichtys novacula. Taxonomy (NCBI): domain Eukaryota; kingdom Metazoa; phylum Chordata; class Actinopteri; order Labriformes; family Labridae; genus Xyrichtys; species Xyrichtys novacula. Next base: position 6,544,923 of record OY660878.1, read on the forward strand.
GAAGTCTAAGTGTTAGAGCTAGAGGTAGAACTAATTGTAGCAGTAAAGAAAGTATTAATTGAAGCAATAGTAGTTGAAGTAGAAATAAAGGTACTAATAAAAGTGATATTAGTAGTAGTTGTAGTGGTGGAAGTGGGATTTTGTTGGAAGAATTGGATAATTCAAGAATAGTTATAATGAATTAAATGGGGGAAAAATTAAATAATTTAACATCCTAATGCATTAGAAAGGTTTGAATCAGTTTGAATTTGTTTGAAGAATTGAATAATGCAGAAATAATGAAAATGATTTTAAAGTTGGGAAAATTTAAATAAATAGAAATCTTGTGTAAACCCATAATGTCCTCAATGAGCTGAAATTCTGGAGCCCAGAATGGTTTCTGTAGCTCAAAGTTTGTGGGATAAGATAGGTGGTGAAGCAGACACATGGTCATAGTGTGTGCATGTAGGTCTCATAGACAGAGAGAGACTAACGCACACACAGTGTTAGAGTGTGTGTATGTGTGTGCACGTTAGTGTCCCTTGAATCAATGCATTCTAAAGTATGCTGAAGTTATAAGGCTGAGAAGGTGGAAGCGTAAAGGGTAGAATTGGAAGATTTCCCCATTTATTTCAATAGAAATAAAATTTGCACAAAAAGTAAAAAGTATCAAAAAAGGGTATAAAAGTGAAAAATACATCCGCACATGTCCTGAAGGAGAGGAATGGTTTAAAAGTTAAAGTATGAAGGAGGAGAAAGCGGACAAAATACAGCGGAAGAATAATAATAATGAAGAAAAATGGCCGACAGGAATAACAGTAAGTGGAAATGCTGATCAAGCATTTCCACTTAATTACTGTGATATATAGCATGATGGTAACCATCATGGTGGAACAGACAATTTGCAGTGACTGTGGTTGGCAACATTGACTTGGCTCAAGCCCAGCAAAATGCTTGTGCATGCACGGTGCATCATCTAGCGTGAGGGGCATAGTGGAGTGACAGGAGGTGGCAAAGGGAGAGAGAGGGGCAGAAGGCCTTTTCTATTGTAATGTTCATGCTGTTTACTGCCACTCTGAGAGCCAACAAAGCCCTCTAACATCAGTGTCCTGCAGGTCAACAACAAAGCAGTGCAGCCAGGTAATATTTGGATCGTGGCACCTGAAAGAGCTGTTGGCTTAACCTTCAAAAATAACTATTGATCCTGAGCACCACCTCTGTGATGAGTCCAAACAAACTGATTGTTACAGGCTTTACAGAAACTAAAGCAGAGTAAAGAAGGGCTGTTGTTTTGGGTTGAAAATCAGCTAACAAGTGGGACTGTAACTAAAATTGTTTGGGTTCATGGCTGAAGTAATTTGGTGTTAAGCAAAATACCAATACAGAGGTAAATTGTTCAAAACCCTTGGAGAGTTGTTTCTCCTTTTTTTTCTCATTCTGTGTGCCTGTATGAAACAGGTTTAGATCATCCATAGCCAGAATCCCCTCTAACAGTTTTCTCAAATAGCCCTGCTTTAGGCTTCATACTTAATAGTTATTTTTCATTACCAAATGCTGCTTTTTACTACTAATTTGCAATTCATTTTAAGAGCTTGTTCCAAATTGCTCTCTGTTTACAAGCCCATAGGTCAGCGACTCCAAGGTCACTTTTATTGTAGAAAATTGAAACTAATGAATATGCGAAACAGAGCAAAGAGCTTCTGCACTATATGTCCTTTTATGAGCTTCAACAGCCCTGAAGCTAATGGGGGTGAATACAAGGCTTTGATTCAATATTTAAAACAGACCACTGTCTCTTTAGTTTGCTTTTTACTGATAATACATGCAGTCACATAATAGTTTTTTTCTGTTTTGAGTGCATGTGTAGTACATATAGACAAGGTGTGCAATAACTGATATAGAAAATATTCCCTTATAAAACTTTTACTCAAAATTAAAGATTATTTTGAAATATCTGATGTCTGACAAATGAGAAAAATGGCTTTAGTAGGAACTGAATAGAGATAAACTGACACTGACTGAGAGTTTTCGGTGTAAGCTTGATTCGGTATTTGGAAACAAATTTGAGGAACTTTTATTTTGTGCTTTGACTTTTAATTGATAATGTGATCACCTATGTATTGGTTTAAATGTAAGATGAGCCTTGTAACAGGTGGGGTTGCTTTTAAGACAACCTTACCTTTTTCAGAAAAAACACTTTAAGAAGACTAAATCTTGCTTTTTTAGGAACATGCTCATGCATACTACAGGCAGCCTCTCTAATGAAGCCTATTTGGAGACAATTGTAAGATTTACTGTCTGGCAGCATTCTTTAAGAGAGTCTTCTTGGGCATATGATTGAATAAAACACTTCCTGATGTTGTATTTCTTTGCTGATTGACAGTTGTGTCATACCGCTGCTGCATCAATAGCTTTTCCCTTAAAATGGCATTTGCTTTGCTTTCTTTAGAACCACTTGGCTCAAGATGATCACTGTGTCTCTCCATCTTTTATCCCTCTGGCACTGTAGTTGTGAGTGACTTCTATGGACAAGTGGTAAAAACAATTGTTGTGATCAGATATTGGTTTTTAGGAGTCTTAACTCACCATAACCCACAATGCATCCCTGCTTCCCTCAAACTGAGGCTGTTTATGAAAGCTCATCAGTACTGACTACCAAGCACTGTGGCCCAGAATGACTACAACCCAAACATGAACATAGATAATCCCACTTTTCTTCTTCTTCTTCTTCTTCTTCCTCCTCCTCCTCCTCCTCCTCCTTCTTCTTCTTCTTCTTCTTCTTCTTCTTCTTCTTCTTCTTCTTCTTCTTCTTCTTCTCCTCCTCCTCCTCCTCCTCCTCCTCCTCCTCCTCCTCCTCCTCCTTCTTCTTCTTCTTCTTCTTCTTCTTCTTCTTCCTCCTCCTCCTCCTCCTCCTCCTCCTCCTCCTCCTCCTCTTCTTCTTCTTCTTCTTCTTCTTCTTCTTCTTCTTCTTCTTCTTCTTCTTCTTCTTCTTCTTCTTCTTCTTCTTCTTCTTCTAGGTAATATGTTATTCTTACACAGTGACAATCAGTTAAAGACTCACAGAGGGTTTCAGATGCAGCACAACACCAGTTTGATTGATACTTCCTAAAGAGAGAATACTTTTCAGGACAGTAAATAAAAATGCTGATATCCTATTTTTGCAAATTGACTCTAGCAGTATATTAATATTTTTCTCCAAGTGTCTGTTGTCATTGCGTGATGCATGCGTAAAGAGACATCAGTGCGGGTCTGATAAGCCCAGACGCTGCCTCGAAGATCCCCAAAGCCTGGAGATAGGGCTGTCACCCTCCCCGTGGTCCTAATCTCTCCCACGTGGAGCTGGTGTGTCTGTGTGGATGAAATTGAGCGATAGCTGTCTGCTCTTATCTGACAGGATTTGGTCCGCTGGGAGAGATTTGGAAGCATTGGGAAAAGGAGGCAGCAGCATGGGGGAGCTGACCATAACTCTCAACATGGTATATTCTGGTGACCCCATGGCTCAGTCTGCACTGCACAAATGCAGGGACACACACAAACACACATTCAGGCAGATAGGTAAGCTATACACAAACAGTGTAACAGCACAAGAGCAAAGATAGACGGTAAAGCCAGGTGGCTGTGTATGTTCTTTGTCCTCTGAGCTCTATCGCTCTCCTCTATCAGCACTTTCTGCTGTCTTACCATAATGGACCCACCCGGGATTTAAACGTCAGGTCATCACCCCGTTACCAGACTCATCAGGGTACAGGATATTGAAACAGATAAATGAGAAAGAGCTGAGGGACAGAGAGATGTGTGGGCTGTAGATTGTTGTAGACTCAGTGTCCTGGCATAAAAACGTAATATTCCAGTAGGAGGACACATGGAGATATGCTGCTCTTTGACTGATTTGGATGCTTTAAGCTACAGAATGATCTTATCTGCTACATTGGCTCTGCTGTTTTACAGTCTCATCAGAGTCTGAGGCAGAGATTTAAAACTGTTTTTCTCTTCGCTGCAGAGTAATATAACATAAGTGAACTGGCTCGCAGACAAAGAAAAATGGACGGGATGAACTCCACACTACTTTAGTATACTGTCCTGTGGGCAGTGTTATTGTTACTGTCCTATACACTTGAATGATTTTTATCGCTGTTATTCCTCTTGTTGTTTCTTACTTGTCTGCTCTTCTTTTTGCGTTCTCTCAGCACTAACAGATAAAGGATTCATTCAGTAAGTTTCACTAAGTCAGTTGAAGTTGATTTTATAACAGCGATATGAAACCCTCAATAGCGATAACTTGTGGACAGATGGCCTCCTAATCAAATTTCATACATTTGGTTATCAAGTGATTCTGCCCCATTCTCTATTTTTCTCCACAAACCTGCATCAAAAAAGAAGATTAAATGTGCTTCATTAAGCATTATTTCACCAGTTGCAAATAGGGATGCACCAATCCAATATTTGGATCAGATATCGGCTCCGATATTGACAAATTACCTGGATCGGATATCTGATGAATGATGCTGATCCAGCGTTCCGATCCAGTCTTTTTTTTTCTTTAGATTAATGTCATGCACAGCAACACAACGATTATATTCGCTCTATATTCTATGTTTGTCGATCCTTTTGCACTAAATGTTTACATGGAAGTCTTATTTCTTTTTGCTGTATGCTAATGTGCAATTTGTTATTTGTTAATAAATAACAAGTACATTTATATCTGTGTTAATTTGTTACCTTTTTTTTTTTTTAACAAGGGTAATGTCAAGCCTGATGCCTTCACTCACAGGGCAAGGTATGCAGTTCATTCATTCATTCAACAGTAGATTGGTATCAGATATTGGCTGATACACTCAGCCCAGGTATCAGTATCGTAATGGATCAGAACAAAATGGATTGGTGCATCTCTAGTTGCAAGTAATGAAATCAAAAGGGGGGGCTGCATGTAAGAATGCCTAGACCTGGACTTTTAGCCGCCTCTATCCACTCTGGAGTCATCTGAAAGTCCAAGTGTGTGATTGTAGCTGGTCCGTGCCAATCACATTTGACCAAGTGGGTGAGTCTGTGACATGTTTTGTATAGTTCAGTTTGAGTGAAAATATCAATTTTGTTGAGCTTTGGAAGAGGAGGAGCTAACCACAGCAATAGGAACATATTAAGAGATCAGTCCAGGGACTTTATGAATCAGTGTTCGTTTTAGTTGCCTGTTTTTTTTCTTGTGGTGCAAAAGTATCTACTCATGCTACTACTTCCATAGTAGTTTAAAATGAATCCATCATGAACTATCTCTATCTCTGTGTAACCGGAGTTAAAGGGCAAGTCCAGAAAATCTCCAGAGTGAATATGTGAAACTGGCTTCAGTCCGATAGACTATAACTTCCTCAGCAAACACACAGCAGCTGAGCTACAAAAGGATACAAGTAATATCACAGTACCTCTGTCTAATAACTTCATGAGTTTGCTGTGTGTGCCTGAGTATAAAGGACATATAATGAATGTTTATCATTGTAATAGGATGCTGACTTGCACAGGGAAAGCATCCACTGATGAGTTGTTTACAGGACAACAGACATGCAGTCAGGTTTGCCCTATTGTCCTTTGCCTTTGTTGAGTCTCAAGACTGTGCTTGTACTCTTGCTTATTAACTCCACTCCTGCTCTGCCCCTCAATGATAACCTGACAAAGAACACGGGGTGGGCTGATGAGGAGACAAAGCTGCTGAATAACTTGTGCATTGAGCTTGACTTCAGGAGAAGCATGAGAAATGCTCACACACATCTGATCTGGCATCAGGCCAGAGTGTTAAGTAGCCTTAGGAGAGAGGGATTGAAAGAGTGATTAAGAAAGAAAAACAAGAAGAAAAAAAAAGAGACTGAAAGGTCTGAGTGTGTTCTCCCTGGATTGCCCCTTAAGTTTTAATGACATGTGTCTGTGCGTTTTTTCCTCTTGTTACCCTGGATGACCTGTTGCTGTTCATTTACAATGACAGGGATAAATACTCACAGAGAGATTACTTAACCTTCAGGTCAGATACCTCTACTCTGCACACAGATTATTTACAGCCTATACCGTCCATTTAACCTTGCTGCAGACACTGTAATGAAATATCTCGGAGCATCATCTTGAGATACCTCCTCACTCTCCTCTCCCTCTCTGTGCAGCCAACTGAGCCTGCAGAGTTAGGAGTAAATAAAGTGTTTATTCTGTGGATAGCGGCACTGAAATATCTTTCCCTGCTGAGTCTTTAAAGCAAGAAATAATATTCTGCTGCTGCAGGCTTTAGCACTAAGGAGTAGTAAGACTGCGAAGAACCACAAGATTTACTCTTATTACCTATCACCCTAACAGTTTGTGTGCAGACTTATTTGTGTAGGGTGACATCTGGGATATGTTTATGTAAACATTGTTTACCAATATGAGAGTAATATATGCATGAAAGCAACCTTTCCGCGCCCCAATGTATAAATAGTTGTTTATTCTGTGTATGTGGTTTATGTGTGGAAGTGCCTTTACAATGTAAACATGAAACATAAAGCTGTGAAATTTTGCTGCAAAGTGGAAACTTCCCCTGAGGGGGATCTGCCTAAAATATTACAAGTGTAGTAGTAATGCTATGAGGTAATGTGATATGGAATATTAACATGACAGACAGAATTTTATGACTGAAAACATGGAAATTAAGGAATATACTGTGAATTAGTTGGCTTATACACAGGACAACATGGTAAGAGAGGTAATTTGTGAATAACCTTGTTAGGGAAGATATAAATCCAAGATGCATTTGGGAATCAATACTTTTGCAATGAACTGCTTTTTGCGTGTTGACTCATTTCATCTACAAACTCCTAAAAAACAAACTTTGACCACCTAAAATTTCAGCTACGTCAAAAATCCAAATAATGTGCATCATCAACCATCTGTACTTTTTCTATCTCAAATCTAGGAGACTGTTGACTTTGCCATTTTTTCCGACACTTGAAGTTGCCTCTTGATCCCACTATGACTCGATCTTCAGCCTGGGTAGAGCTTTAATCTCAAAGGAAGTCTAAAGCCCTGCTGGAGCATGAAATGCTTACAGAAACTTTTTCTTGTTTTTCCTAAGAATATGCTCGTCATCATTGAACCAGTGCCTTCAAAACCCATGATATTTGGTATCGGATAGTTGCAATAGTTGCAGATATCTTGCTGTGGTTCTACAAGTCTGCATGAGGAGCAGTCTGTCAGCTGTTGCATACCTAAATCTGTGGCGAGCACTTGGATCAACCAGGCTGCTGGGGTTACGAGCTGCCACAGTAGCAGTGGCTGTAATAATTGGGCTGGGATTTCTTTGTCCCTCTTTGGGGCATATGGGTTGCTCTTTATGCTAATGACCTGGGCAATTAGCTTGTGGAAACAAAACTAAAAAGACCTAATCTGCATTAGCCCCACAGATACCAAGTCACAAACACTCAGTTGACCCTGAAAGACGCCCCCTGTTTTACTTCTGCTTCTTCCATCCAGATCTCTGTCTCTTAGCAGCAGAAGAACTTCCCTTGTGTTTCTGAGGGTTTTCATGTCTACAGGAGGACATCATATCTGACTGACAAACTGACAGGAGATCCCCTGTTGACCAACACTGATCCGAGGGCCTCTCCTTTGTTAGGCCCTTCTTGTGTCCTGGGGGTGTAATTAGGAGTCAGGTCAGAAAAGGTCCTGTTGCATCAGCAGGACACAAATGACCCATCACGTCCTGAGACAGTAATGACGAGTGTGTGTGTGTTTGTGGGTCTGTGATGACAGCCAGTAGTTATCGTCCTGACAAACACTCGAGAGAGCGAGCTAAATGCAGCAGTGCAGGGTTGTTGATCTCAGCCTGTGTGCTGTCACAAAAAAAAAAAAATTCTAATCTTCAGGATGACTTTTGAATTCACGGGAAATTAAAATGAACATATTCCTGACTAAATCCTTTTTATCTGAGTCTGGCATCTCAAAGACGACCTTTGAACTTCATCTTAATTTCAATCACTAATTGTTGCATGATGGGCTGTTTCCATTGTTCGCTTGGTGTTTGAATTCTGTGTGTGCGGTGTGATCAAAACCCCCAATGGGAATTGAAGGCTTGACAAAGCATGTGTGACCCAGACCCCCAGCTGCTGCTCACGATGGGCGTAATTGGAAAGTGTTTATACGCAGTTGACATTTAGATATTTGAACAGGCTCTCCTATAATCCAAGAGGAGAAGTGGTGAAGCTCTGTTACTGGCGTGTGACATTTATGCATTGTGAGCTATGGCTCTAGGTTCTATCTGATTAAAAGTAGTCACAGTGGTATGTAAACTGTTGCTACCTTGCATTCATTTAGCAGATTATAATCACACTGTGCCTTTACTATGGCTTTATCTGTAAACAGAACCTGATGCACTTTTCTCTGCATGATTTGCATTGCCTGGTGATGTGATAGATTGCATTTTTGTTGCTCTAGATATACAAAGTAAGAATGAGCCAGAGTCTATGAATTATTCATGATATAATTCTCACAAACATCGCCAACGTGTTGTTTTGCTGTTCTTACTTCCTGGCTCTCAAAGCGTTTCACATTGAGAGGTCAGAGGAGGACAAAGAAGGATCATGATTATAAAGGTCAGAGAGAGGATGCACCACTCAAAACCATCTGATACAACGGTGCAGCCGGTAAGCTCTTCTCCTGATGAAGAACATAGTTTGTGCTGTTTAATTCCCTTTTCACCTCAAACTGCACAATGAGCTGCACCCAGAGCATGTGTATCACAAGATGTTATAATAATGTGGAAAAATTACATGTTCATTAGAACAGCTTCACCAAACTGCCGCTCTTTTGCGCTGAGACGGGCCAGTTTTTACTAGCAGTGTGCATTAATGCAGTTGGCTTGTCATCTCGAGAGTCTAACAAAAATCACTGACGTAGAGGCACCGCAATAGATTCTGCTTAACTCTGATTGTTTCTTTGTGTTTGTATCTTTTAACAAGCAGGCTGGTTAAAATCTCAATTCCCGTTTAATCGAGTTGGGAATGAGTCACTTGGGAACATCCCTGAGATCCAAAATAAGCTTTATTGTCAATAAAAATAAACTGTCAAGTATTATCAAAAAGTTTAGAGTATTTCAAGATACAAAAGAACTTCACCATGGAAACGGATTAACAAGCATCATAATGCAATTAAGTATGTTATGCAAAGCATTAGATTGCAGCAATACTAAATGAATGCAGTTAAAAACACATTGGCATCCTAGGTGCAGGAAAGTAACACACAACATTCCTCAGCTGTCCTCATCTCAGTCTGTTTTTAACCTGCATAAGTCAAAAAGAAAACAGTATCTGCGGCTACTCTATTGATTTTGACTGTTAAAGTGAAACATTGAGAAGTAATTTACTTAAGTTGTTACCAGACATAAACACAGGTTTAAAGACCCTTTATTCTTTGTCTCCATAGATATTTTCCTATTCCTGTTTATTGGTCCCTTAACACAGAAACTTATGGTACAAGAACCTGAGAAGTGAAACCATCAGGCCTTCAGATCAGTCAACCGGAGTACGTTTGAGGTTTTTGCCAGTGTATCTTCAAACAAATGCAGCCTTACATCACATATAAATGAATGTGTAAATTACTTTTTGTCATCCTGATCATGTCCTAACAGTTCATCAATCATCATATCATCAAATTGGCCCGTCCTCAGAGGAAAGAAAACTGAAAAAAACAGTTGCAGGTGAGACTGCTGCCAAGTTGTAAATCATAGTGTAAGTCAATACTAGCAGCTTCTCTGTTTTATTATGAGTGCCTGCCCTCTAATAAATCTACTGAGAGGAAATTAGTTGTATATATGCACCCACTGCTCCTCTGTAGACCTTTTTTCTCCTTCCATTTGGGAGGAAATAATCAAATTATTTGGCACAGAAATGTAAGATCCCTCAACATGAGTCCTCATCTTTCCAGTTTTAATTAATGACCTTTCCTATTCAGTTATTCTGCTCTGATTTTGGGTCACCTGTGCTTTTTTCCTTGATGTTCAAAGGCGCTTGTGAAAAGCAACAACTAATTTGTGACTCTGATGAATCTGCTAACCCTTCAAGTGCAGATGATTTTTTTTTTGTCTCTGAATTTCAAATAACTTGTTTTATTTTTCCTTTTTAGGTCATTTTTAACCTGACTTCAGTCCAGCAGCCTTATCTCTCAGTATCCCTGACTCCATCATGAACTGCAACCGAATGGCAGCACATAACAAAGAGCAGTGATTATGTAGCAATCCACAGCTATTACCCATGAGGTGGCTTTTCCAAGCAGTACTTGCCTTCACTACCATCAGCTTTCATCCCCAATCACTTGCTTGGGCTGTTCTTCCCAGAAACACTGACCACTAATGATAGTGGAGCAACACCTGAGTATCCTGAATGACAGCATGCAGCAGGTTCTCATGGGAAGGACACACTTCCATAATATGATTCAGATGAGGGGTTGGCAGCATTCTTCCCTGAATTTAAACCCACAGTTTCCTCCTCAGGCAGATGTCATGCGGTGTTTGGGCTTGTTGCCAAACGAAGGCTTTTGCATACCTGAAAGAGGCTTTTAATATTCCTGAGGGCTTACACAGATCAATACTCTGTGTCAACAGGTTTCAAATGGATGTGTATGGTAATACAGCAAATATATCATTTCAGCAAAGCGTATTGACACTGCTGTAAATTTGTGATGGCTGGTACTGTTGTTGTATGATGACTCATGGGCAGTTGGTCACAAATCACATCGATTAGACGCTTGGTCCAATTAAGAAGATAGCTTGCAACGGATAGAAGCAAATAGTTTTATTGTTTGGAAAGCTCCATAGTTTAGCTGTAAATTATCCTCAATTATTGACACATTACTCTGCTTGTTTTCCTCCAGCTGATTTCCCTGGAGATTTAAACAGGCTGCATGCAAATAATAATACCATGCAGCCTTTTGAGTTTTAATTCAAATGTATACCGTGCGGCTTTGGTGTGTGCAAGCAATATCTGCTAAAAAGCAAAAAAGCTCTTTACCATTACCATAGTATCAAAATGACCAAAGTGATCCTGCAGTTAATATTGAAACTAAAAATTATCCGTTTATGAGCCAGCCATGTTTTTTTTCCCCCAACAAGCTTTTAAAATATTTCCCAGAAGGAGAAAAGTAATTTGGTTTTAATTACTATGACAAATCAAGACAAAGCTGCAGGGGTTTTAACAACCTAAACTCTATATTGTTTCAGATTTCTAGAGGAACTGAAATATCTGCTCAGTTTAAACCAAACCTTTCCTTAGAGAAAAATCTTTCAGTGATGAAGAAAATTAAGGAATAATTATACTGTAAATACAGCTGAGGACCTAGGAGTCTTTTGAGGAATGCAGTGCACTTCAAAACAGGAACTAGAGTCTACAATTGGTTAGGATAACTGATCAACCCTTCAAAAGATTCCTGTTTTGCAGGTAGAACTTTCAAGGGTTCAGAAACTTTGAAGATGATGTCCTTTCAAAATTAAGAAATGGGTCCTTAATTTGCATATGAAACACTGGAGGCTGTAAACGTGCACTCACACATACAGGCACACAGAAGATGGAGGAGTAAAGACCCAAAGACCTGTTATTTGATTGTGACAAGAGTAATGACCCCATTTTATGTACAGTATATTCTTTCTGTTGGATATCATAACAGTTTTAGGAGTTAGAAATGATCTTCTTAACGTTAAAAATTGGTGCTTAATGGACACAGAGCTACCGGCTGAGCAAAGAGGCAGAAGGATGATCACAGAGGAGCAAATATTTCCTGTAGTCTGATGTTTTTAAATTTAACTTGGATATTTACTTTGGCTGAAGTGAACCTTCTGTTTTCTGGGCTTTGTTGGCTCTTGCTGTGTATATATTTCTCAGTGCATTTCAACCTCTAACAGACGAGGACAAGGTAAAAGTCAGTCATAAATAAACCATCACATTGCATCATTGATAATACACCAAACAACCATAATACTATTGCCGGCCTTCTGTTGTCAGGACCCAAAGCTGCGTGGGCTCCACTCCATCTCTTATGCTAGGTTAGACTGAGATCTGGGTAAACTGAACTTCTTGTCTTTGTTCAGCCAACCTTCTTCCATTGCTTTGTGGTCTAGTTCTGATGGTTCCTTTCCCTTTGTACGTGCCTCTGTCATTGGACAAGGGTCACTTATTAATTCATCTGTTGGTGGTCATAAATAATATTCGGCTTAGTATCTATTCCATTTGTTGTTGTCACATAACCGAATCTGCAATGATCAATTTCTTCCTATGTGTACTTTTGGTCTTCAGCTTGCTAAAACTTGACCTTTCAGTCTGTCTCGATGCATAAAACTGTATATTATCTCCACACCATGACCTCACTGGTTGCCCAGTGAACCAGCCCAGCCAGGAGTTTCTGTTGTGTAGCAATTTAATTCTGCAGCCATGATGTTGGATGACACAGAGTTAAAGACATCCAGGGGTCACTGGCACAGGAAATGACTACAACTACTGAATAATGTCAGGTAAATGAGAAAATAGATGGGACTGGCTGTCATCCAAGAGAAGCCTTTACCCTGAGGAAAATTAGAAACACGCACTGGAGATTAGATTTCCTCCTGATGGAGACGATCAACAAACCTAGAGTGGATGAGACGGGGAGTTTCCATGACTGACGCACAAAAACAAATACTATCGTTTGTGTGTGGACAGAGTGGTACCTTTGTGACCTCTTGCTGCTTATAGGATTGTTGTGGACACTTACAGAGTGAAGTATTTTTGTACATGCTCATTACAAAATTAAATTACCGATTATTAGTATCGGCCTTTTGTTTTGCAGATGGCGGTTAAAACTGATTAATTGAAAAGACTTTGGCTCCAGTGTCAGTGTGTCTTTCTCTGTTGGTTTGTACATGATGTCGCCCTGAATGTCTGGCTGTGATATAGATTGATTAGGACTTTGAAATTTGCATAAAGTTTACAAGAAACTGTCCAAAAGCTAAAGCAACAAAGATAAAACACTGAAGACTGTAATGGCTGTGGTAGCCAGTACTCAAGCAAATTCTATTTATTTCTTTTTCAGCTCCAGAAACATCCATATGATGCATCTCTACAGTAAAGCATGGACTGTTGTTGTTGCGGTAAATTGCTTTTAACGTCATCTTCTGCACCTGTATGCTGAAAAAATATGCAAGCATATGCAGAATTACTGAAGGTCATGTGAAGCCAAATTCTAATTTGCTCTACCCCCAAAAATGTTAATATTTGCTTTTTCTACATTATTCATTTTTCTGTTTAATTCATCTGGTATTCATTACAGGATAGCTGGAAAATCCACCAGTAGCTTGTTCTGCTTGTTTGGATCCTAATTTTCTCAGGTGATACACACTACAGGGAATTAAATTAAACTTCCAGATAGGCTGTGATTATGCAGGGCAGGATTTCTACTACATTGCTTGGAGCATGTGTAAACATTGCCATATTGTGGCTCAGTGAGAGGCTCCGCACGTTGTTTTCTATCAGCTCCTCTGAGTTCGGAGACGCCCGCCGCTGTCACTTGCTGGGATCAGCCGAGCCCAGATTAATCTAGAAGACACGGTGAGCATCTCTCTCTCTCTCTGCTTCTTTGCTCTGCTGAGAACTAGATAAGAAATTCACAATCCCTCCAATCACAATTTGGAACCACGGAGGAATACTACCGTAATGAGTTTCTTCCAAGGCCATTTGATTGCCGTTTTCCAGGTGGAAGATGGATACGAGGAGGATACGGTCCCTCAAGACCCTCAGGCTACAGTCACTCCACCACCTGATTTAAAAGCAGACTCCTGCTGACTGGAGAGCAGGAAGATTGGCTAATGGGAAGAACCCATGGAGACTTAAGCAGAGATAAAGAAAAGAGGAGAAAGAGGAAAAAGAAGATGGCAAAGAAGAGGGAAGAGCATGGAAAGTGCTTCCAGCTCCCTGGTGGCATGCAGAGTGAGCATCGATCAGAAAAAGTGTCTGTTAGTGTCCTCTACTTCTGAGCAGAGAGTCTCACCAGTGAACAGTGTGAACATCAAGCAGCCAAAACGCACCATGTGGGACTGCTCTCATAACAGGTGGCAAGGAGTGTGTTCCGTGTCGCTCAATGATGCCGAGACTACTCAAAACGAGCTAAAACTACAGAATAACCTCACTAAAAGTGTCAATATCTGTTCATTTATTGTAAACACTGCATCAGGTTAGCTGAGGTGGTGCTTTGAGGGAAAGCCATCCATCACTGAGGCTTGCTTTAGCTGTCATTAGCAGGAGGGGTTTGTCTGTTCTTGTCAGGGAGATGCTGGGAACAGGCCCTCAGATGCCCATGGGTAAATCTGTCCATGCTCCTGATTCACTGGGTCATAAACATGGCGGGGATGCTGTGATTACAGGGCTGAGGGTAGAGATATCTGGATTTGGGCTGAGCACAGGAAAAGATCCTCTCATAGAGAGAAGGCAGCAACACTCACAGTGAAGGGAGAGGCGCTGCATGATGGAGCAAGACTTGAGGTTACAAGCAGCGGAGACAATGACAGCTAAACAAGATTGCACATTTGTAATTATCATCCATGACTGTTATTATCCATTGCATGAGCTTGCTTTTTATTCAAACCCTGGCACTTCTGTCTGTATGCCAGCAGGTATTTTTATATGGCATAGGTTTACAGAACAGGAAAATGTTCCTGGAGGGCGTAGAAGGAAAACTGTGCCACAGATCTTCCTGCAAATGAACTGGCTGACCTGAAAATCTACCAGAAGAAAACTCATATATGAATCTTCTTTATTCCCTCTATGCCCTCAAGAAGTTTCATTTGTATAAGTAGATTGAATTCTGGCATTTATGATTATGTTCAAATTGTACTTTTGTTTATATTGAAACTGTTAAAATTAAATTAAGAATAAACATTGATAGTCAACAGTTACAAAGGAATGCATTTATTTCCCAGATGTAAAGCTAATTACAAATTTCATATGTACAGTTATTGAATGTGTTATTAAAGTTTGACAGACTGTGATGGAGATGACCATCTGGGACCAGAAAATAGCCAACATGTTCTCTCGTGAATTTTGTATGTAAATATATGCAAGTTGGTGAATTATCTGGTTAGCAGCCATGCAGTGAATGAGTGTGGTTTTGTGTTTTGAAGAGGTCGACATTTTCCCAGTAAAACAATCCCATAACGTAACAGTAACATAGGCTCCATTTTTGTAGCCTTAACACTGGTGTAATTCTGCCAGCAATCCAGACAAATGCAGTAAATAACTGTGACAGTTGTTTACAGTCCACTACTGTCAACTTAGTCAACAAGTGTCCTGTAACACCACTAAACTCTACCATGTTAAAATCAGTGATCGCTTCATATCCATTTTCTTCAGTTTGGTTGATGTCTCTTTGACTCACCTCTTGCTGGTTTCCACACCGTTTTCCAACTTCTAATCTTCTTTTCTCTCATGGTGATTAGCTCATTATTGACGACCGAACTCAAGCTTTCCGCTCTCTGAATGAATAGAAAGTAATTTCAAAATTATCTTCAAGGTTGTCTATCCAGTGCTGTCAGAAAGTTGAATTTTTCCTTACATCACAGTAGGAAGATGGGAAGTATTTAGTGCACTAGATACTCCTAATTCCTTTTCACTTGATGTGTGTGACTTGTGATCAGGTTGTCTCTAGAATTGCCTTTGCTATTCTGTTGTATTTTGGCCAATCAGAATCAAATATTCAACCCAGTCAGATGACAAGAAATAAAGCCGGGGTTCAAAGCTTTCATAATTACGCCTGAATGTGAAATGTGAAGACAGAAAAGTAAAAGACTGTACTGAAAATGAACACATATTAGCATAAAAGCCCCAGTGGATCTGCATAAATTTATTTTAAGTTTGTGATACAATCAATCACTACCCTTACAGAATTATTAAACTGGGTGTATCACACGACTGCGCCATGGTTATCGACAGCTCAATACTCTGATCCTCACTGATGCAATTCTCAGTATAGCACTTGGCATGGCAGCGTGAATGGAGTGTTAATGTGAGGGTGAAGTGGAGTCACTAACCGCATCACATAATGTGAGGTCAACATACAGAGTGTACAAATTGATAATCAATTCACACTTTATGGCCCTTAAGCCAGGAAATATACCGTCTCCAAGGGTCACTGTATTGTGGAGTTTATCTATCGTCTGGGATGACCACACACAGTTAACACTCCAAACACATGCTTTTATTTGACTGAACTCTTTTAAAGCAAAGTTGTTGCAAAGAGAATAATAGCCAAAAGGGACCTGAGCTTGAAGAAGCTGCACAAAGACATTTTTACTGTTAACCAATATTAATCGCACCACAACAGCTACACATCAGTGTCCAATCAATTCAACATGAGAGACACTTTCACAATCACAGATTTGTCTCCCCAATCGGTCATTTTTATACATCATTCAGCTGGTCATTGTGTGCAAGAACAATCCGAGTGTTTGGAGTATCTTCTTTCGCCTCTCAAGGTTTGCTATCTCTCCATGTCTGACTCTTTTGTATTGCATCCATGTTGAAACATTTTGCCGCAAGGCAGCTGTGGAGCCCTGTAATTGTCCTTGACACAGTGAGGTGGAGCTGCTTCAAGTGGTGGAGATCAGCATTGTGCCGACCGTGTCAATCATGCGGCTCGACCACACTGAGCTGAGGTAGGTCAGCCAGTAATGCAAGTCTGAGCACAGTGACTCTGCTGTAATAGTCTGTCACCGCATCATTTTCTAGGTGACAGAACAGGTTTCCAAAATCAGCAAAGGCTCAGCTGTTGGTGGTTAGTAGATCATTTGTGTCAGTATGAAACAAGGGGTTTTGTGGTGTGTGTTTTTTTTTTTTTTTTTTTTTTTTTTTAACTAGGAAAGAGTTTCTAAAATGATCCTGGCGTTTGAGATGTCAGATGTTTTTGATCACTTTTTGGAGTAACTTGTTCATCAGACTTGTAACTGTATCTGTTGTTTCTTTTTTTATGTCAATCAACCTGTTTCTTAAATCCAGATTGATTTATCCCGGCAGCTATATGATGGATTGCAATAAAACTGTATCCCAGGAGGAAGAATACTAATGTTTTCTTAAAGCCTGTCCTATAAGCCAGTGAATGCATGCTAAAAAAAAAAAAAATAAGAGAGTACCACAATGCTTACTGAACATAAAAAAAAAAACATGGACGACATGGCAGATGCCTAAAAGTAAAACCAAAATGTTTTGAGCTCATCCTATTGACTGAGGATCAATTTTCAGAGATTTGAATTATGATATATATTTACTGCGATATACTGTGTATAATGACATGATTGACAGCTTTATTGACTTATGCCATTCATGTGGTGATATCTTTGGTGGAATTAGAAATGCTTCAATGAATGTCCATGTCAAACTGCCTAAAGATGCTGTTACACTGTTGTTGAAAATTTGCTTTATTACACAGAAAAGATGCTACATCAATATCCCAGTTTATAGTTAATCCCTATTGCTCAGACTGTGGCTGCAAAAGTGGCACTAAAACAATATGTAAACAAGGGTGACCATAATCTGACTTCCCAAAAAGAGGACACAACTACTCGGGAGCGGAGTCATGGAGTCGCACAAAGTTAATTTTGAGAGTTATTCAGGTTGGATCAAGTGTCTTTTACGTGCTTCTAACTCATTAAGTCCACGTGACACAAAATCGAAACTTTCGTAAACAACCGCGGACATTTGAAGGATTTTATAAACTTCCCTGGACAAAGCCGGACAGCCCCCAAAAGAGAAGACCTGTCCAGGTAAAAGAGGAACTAAGGTCACCCTAATGTAAGCACTAGTCACTGGCCATTTTGGCTTCACTTTTGCACATTGTTAGGAGGTAGAGACAAGTCATCCATCTTTCTTTGCAATGAATAATCTAAACATGTTGGCATGTTGGTAATCACTGATGCTCACAACATTTTTGGTTTCTCTGTACAGTCTTGTTTGTTGTTTTTTTTTTCTTGTTTTTTGATCTGGAACTTTCCAGTTCATGAGATCCATATCTTAAAGCCTTATTGTGAGTATTTAGTGTCATCCTGCGTGATGGCATCACTCAGCAGCAGTGGTAAAGAGTTGTTTGGGACGATGATTGAATCATAAAAACCGAATTGAAGAATTCCATTACTCCATTTACACCGTCCTTTGTTTTACTGCTATAATCCCATTTCCGGATTTTACCGTCTATCTCATGCCTAAATAATGTTTTGTTTTTACAGCACTGTAGATATATCAGTGCAAGCCTTGGATATGTTGGTCTTATCTTCTTTATGCGCCCATTTCTCTCTTTAGGATGTCATTACTGGGGCAAAGGAAAGAGGGAGCCATGAGTGTGCGGGTGTAGGTGACCTCTTCTCTTCCTGGTGAGATTGTTTGTTGACAGGTCCTGTTTGAGCAACGAGTGAGCAGTGATAAGAGACAGTGAGAGAGCACAGGCACTGCCGATAGGACGACCTGAAGCAGAGAAACCTGGGGAGGGGTAACAAATCCTCCTTCAAGATACACTTCCTCTTTAATAATGTTTATACAAGGAAGCGAGGAGACGTTTTCATTCAAATCAAAACCACCTACAGAGACTCACAGCCCTTGAGCCTGACGCTCACCCTACTATTGCTGGCTTATCTAGAACCAATGAGGATGCGATATGGGGAAATTACATACTGATAAGTGTTGATGGAGACAAAGGCTGCTTGTGTACTGTTCCTCAGCACAGGTTACAGAGGATTCGGTTACAGTCATGCTCTTGCTGCCATGGCAAAGGAGGACAAACTCATCACTCTACCGGTGGAGTGAGAGATCACAACATAATTTCCAGGCAGGAAGGAACATGCTGGCGGAGCATGCACGAGGCAGAAGGCCACAGAACAGGCGTGAACATTAACACAAACACTGCCAGTCAAAATGACTGATTACCTCGGAGGGCGTGCTGTGAAAAGTCAATTCAGCTCTCAGAACCCCCTCTTTCCCCCCATCCTTGGCATGCTCGTCTGGAAGCCTACATACACCTCTCCCTGGGGTATTCAAAATGTATAATCATTAAAATACCTCCAGTGGTTGATCTTCATTGTAATTTCTGAGTGGTGCTGTTTGAAACTCATTGTGCCGAAGCTGTGGCCATTAGTCTTGTGAGGTCACACCTACAAAGTGAATATATATGGGATAATGCATGGTGAACAGGTAGTTATGGAAATTAGAATCCCCACCGAGGGATGCTAGACCCCTTCATAAAGGCAAATCTATTGATTTAAAGGTGAAATATGTGCAGATAAAAAGTCCCTCTAATCCCACAGTTGGCAGCACTACCATGGCTACCCTGCTGCAGCACAAACAAACATCAAAACATTAGCATGCTAGCATGATAATCACTTCTGATGATGGGGGATGCCTGTAGGAGCAGCAGCCTGCTTATTTGATATTATTCAGATTAAACTGATTCTTCTTGAAAGTTCTTGTTTCTGTTGAAGTGTTGCGGTGTGGTTCTGTTTAAAGCCAGGGGGGGTATGCTGTGAAAATGTGGCCCGTGGTAAAGTACAAAATGGCACCAGGAAAGCTTTTAAATAATGTAAAAGTGACATGATATGACAGTGCTCTCATTGCAACTCCTTAGCACTAAAGGTGGATGCAAACCTATTGGAGCTAAAAAGCAATAAAGCAGTTTTATCCTCAGTGCCTGAGAGCAGCATCTGCTGCTGTAAGTGCACGCATACAGGTTGAGTCCAGCTCCCCGTGGACCTGGTCGGGTTTCTGTTTGCTCTCTCTGTATTTATAGCCTGTTCTCTACCAGAGGAGGACTAGCTGTCCTCAAACTGCCCTTCACATCTGTAAAACCTGGCCTGTCCCACAGTGCCCCTGCTGAGCCTGACCCTATCACAATATTGATCTCTTTTGTGAGCTCTCTGACACTGAGAGTATCCCAGAAATCTTCTAAGAGTACTGCAGAGCACATCTTTGGCAGGTTGGCGATAATAGTGGAATTAGAAAGAGCTACACACCTGCATAGAAGCTGTATGTTGCTAGATGCAAAGGAAGTTCTCATATAAGAACACTTGAAGTTTTTTTTCCTCTCAGGGGAAACAGCAGTGCGATTTGTATTTGGGGTTTTACAGAAAATGGATGGATAGCAAGTGAGAGCATGCATTGCTCTTTGTTGTCACAGCTAAAATTTCGATTTTGAAATTTTAACCGAGCTCTTTCTGCTTTTCCTGCTCATTTTGACACATGCCCTCAGAGAACCGACATGTTATTTGGGTTTGCATTTCATTACCATTGTGTTCCTCATTGTCCCATATTGCAGCAGTGTAAAACAAATCCTTAACTCCATGTCTATATGGGCTTTTCTTAGCAGCTGTCTGCCTAGAGCCTTTTCTTAGTGACCGTGTCAAACTGCCTTCCTCAGATCACGGGCCTTTGACAGGAGAATAGATTGCATGTATTTATATTTCACTGAAAAAAATCTGCAGCCTGGAGCCTGAGGGTTTGGTTGCCTATCAACGTCCTTCATGACTGTTGGAAAGGGACTGTGTCACACTTTTATCCGTCAACATGCACAAGAAGAATGTTGTTTCAGGTTTCAAATGGAAGCATACAGTAAATAAAGTCTGCAGGGCATGGCTGCTGTTACAGTTACCCTGTTCATCTGTCCATTGTCTCCACAAACTGGATATTGGATTATCAAAATAATGTTTTACTCCCTGAAAATGTGCCAGATATGAGAATTATAGCCTTAATGCTTTACACTCATTCCAAAGAGCTTCAAGGAGAACAAAAGCAGCTTTTATCTTTAAGATGTCCCTCTGCATCTCCTCCCCCATGCATCCTTTCTTGTACAGCTGACAGTGTAATCATGAACCAGGACAGCGTTTTATGGGGCTTCTTTAATAACCACCAGTCCCGCTTGACCTCTGTGAGTCCCCGAAAGGCACCACCTCCTCCAGCAATCCCCCCTGCCTCAGCCTCAGGACCAAGGTTGACTGTCCCCTTGCATTACCCAGCCTCTTTTTCCCTCCAAAATGTCCCCCAGCCTCCATCCTCCTATGCTGACATGCTCAGATGCTCCAGTAATGTCTTGTAGGTCTAAAGGTCATGCCTGGCCTGTCATGGAGGATTGGGCCTCAGTCATAACAGCGCTCTTTGGGGACCACAGAAAGGCGTGCCTGTCTCCTGCCAGTCATTTCTCACCAGCTAAAGATTAAGTAACCGAGTGTCAGATAAAGAGTTTAGGCCTGTTGTCACCATGTTGCGTTTGACACTTGTAACTGATCGTTTTCTTTTGGATGTGATCCATCCAAATTAATTAAACTTGAGAAAAGAATGCAATAAATTACCAAGCCCGACATTTCCTCGCAGACAGATGTTTTTTTTTCTTTACTGTGATTGATTTCTCTCTTTTTTTTTTTTAATCTGAAGGGGCTTTACCAGAACAAAAGATCCAGCGAGTGTTGGAAACTTGCTGCGTGGGGGATGCTTGAGAAAAAGATCAATTGCAATTTGGAGACATGCTGTGGTGTTGTGCTCTTCTGTGTTGCCTTTGGATAAGAAGCAGAGATCAAAGTTGAGGAAGCAGGGATTCAACTCTGCAGCATCTCTAACATCTCTTTTCATGGCTGACCATCATAAAACATACTCAAAGCTGAACGTACACATCAGAGCCAAGCAGCAGACATTGTTTTAAAATCCTTTCAGACTTTGTTCCACAGGGTCATCAGTAATTTTCATAATGAGCACAGAAAATTACTGATGGAATGGTGCAATTTTACAACTTACAAAAGTTAATTCAAACAAGCAATTTGATTGGACAAAAGACATTTTATGAGCACTGATCAAATGACATTATATGATGTTAAAATAAAACCAAAACAAAAGTGCAGACGGACTGTAGCTCCCCAAGTGTCCACTGGGGGAGACTGATCGCAAAAGCCAAAGGTTCTCATTGTATCCAGACTGCAAGATGGATCTGCATTTGCATGATTTGGGGTGTTGCTGAGTCGAAGGTCAGGTTAGGACTAACCTCTTTGCCTGACAGGATCACCCAAGCAACCAGCCACGGACTCTTATTTTACTGTTGTGTGATAAACAGCAACATATAAATGGTAGAACATAACCAATCAAGCTGTGTTAGCTCAGTTAAGTAATGGATTGAATGAACAAATAAGTCTACAAGCATCTGAGTTTGCTTAAACTCAGTCAATTTGTTTCAAAATCTGCACTCCAGCTCAGTCTCATGCCTGATTTTATATGCCTTTAAAGTTCTTCTTATCTTATATTTTGTTTGCACTCAGCAGCCATGCCTTTAATTTGTCATCTTTTTTGCAAAGCATCTAACAAATGTGTGTGTCTTCAACACTCTTGTTCAGTTTTGCTATGAATAATTGTCTAATGATCACCCAAGAGGTGGTATCGCGCCTTGGTACAAAAGCATGAGTAGCCCCTGTGGAGAGCTGTTTGAGACTGATCTTCTGTTAGTCAATACTGTGAATACAGATCCAGCTTCTTGCAGAGTAGATGGAGCCTGAGAACCTCAGCAGGCTTCAGTGATGCTAGATGTACACAGGATGCATGCCTGAATGAATGTGTCCTCTTTGGTTGTATGTCTCCATTTGTGTTCTATTGTGTGTGTATGTGCTTGTCAAAGGCTCCTGGTGATGGATAGGGATGTTTCTATTTCCTCCAGACCCTCTTGACAGATCATCCATCCTTAAACAATTTGGCAGAGCCCTCAGAGCCTCAGAAGGCTGAGAGAAAGGATGGGCCGCTGGACTGACAGTAGCCTTAATGAAAGACTCATCGTGGGCTGCAGGCGAGCAGGGGTCCAGTGGTTTTACTGTCTGAGAAGGAAGGAAGAATGACATGGTGACAGGTTCGGGTGATCATTGAAAGAGAAAGAAATGATGTGATTTTGTAGGCAAGAAGCGGATACATTTCAGAGGTCTGCTTACCAGTTAACATCAGTCAAAAAATTGTACCAAAATTGTTGTGAGTTTTTACTGTATTTTGGTGTGGCTGCTCCTTTTTTCTCCTGCTCCTCTGCTGTCTGCATGCCAGAGGTCTGCAGGGTCAGGCTGACACAAAACGAAATGCCACCTCTGTTTACTATGCTGGATGTCAGATACCCTGCTGAAAGTCAGCCTTCAGGATCAATACCTAATGTCAGGGCTACTTACTAAAGGGCCATTTTAGTTTTGTTTTTCATGTCCAGCAAGAGACTTGTTGTCGCTGTTGTTGTTTTTTTTTAATCTCCAGGAGTATCTCAATCTATACCCAATGAGTGAACTGTCTGCTTGCTGCATGAGCCCCTTCAGGATGATTTGTAGAGGAAGTCACTGTTCTAAAACCGCTGCATAGCCTACACCGTGAGCTGTACATGCTGTGCGTAGGAAGCACTTTGGTCATCTGGTCTGAGGACTTCACATTACCATCAGTTGCGTCTGAACCATGGACTGTATATAGAATTGACATCTTCTGCCACCTCGTTGGATGAAGCCACCACTAGAACAGCACCCTCTGGTGACGGGCTGCAGTATAGGTCCGAAATCCCACCTCCTCCAGCCGTCCTTATGGAGTTGTGGACAAAAATTTATTACACAGACTATAAATTTTTCTCCCCCCCTGGTTGTGATGTTTACATGTAGTTATTGTAAGACTAGTTTGTGTTCAAGTCCTCTTTTTTTCTGTGCAGCTCCATTTTCAAAAGTTATTAGGGGGTTCATGTTTTCTATGATTGACACTTGATACAGCTTAAAAAAAAAATCTCTGATGGCTTAATCTCGTTTCAGTGAGATTTATAATACGCTGTATTAGAATAACATGTGTCCAGCGGCACAATGGGAAGTTTGTGCACATACCAAGTAAAACCAGCGAGAAAGGCTTTGGGCTGCTGTCAAACTTGGAGATTTATAGAGTGCAGCTGCACAGAGTTGTCTTTGGTCTGTGTGTCACCCGTTTCTGCAACCTAACCTCCTAGCACTGGCTGGCTCTCTGTGATGGATGGATGTGTTTAAGTCAGGTTAAAAGTCCTCTTCCAGTCACTTACTAGGGCACCAGACTTGAATCTTGAACCCTGCGAGGCTGTCTGTAATAAAGCTATTCCTGATCCTGATGAACAAAGAGAGGAGACCTGCTCCACTGAGTGGAGCCTGGATGGATGAAACCCTGGCTCCTGTCCCACTCCTCAGATTACCCACCTGCTTAGATCACAGCCAGTGTGCACGATTACATTACCTGTCCCTCTTTACTAATAAGCCTTGTGAATGCATGTGAACGATGGTGCAGAGTCACCTTAACAGACTCCTAAATTTGCTTTGCCTCTCCGTGCCGTCGTCGTCTCCTTGTTGTAAGTGATCATTTTGGACTTTCCTGGAGCTGCCTGTGTGTTTCCTGGTGGGAGCAGACCTGAGACAAAGCCAAGTAATAAAGGCAGCATTAGCAAGCTAATTAGGCTACAGACCTGCTCTGGAAGAACAAATTATTTCATCACGTCTCTCGCAATAGTGCATCACGGCTCTTTCATGTAGCAATATTTCATAGCCAATTTCCCTCACCTCGGCTGCATTCAACAACTTTTGTCAATAAATCTTTGCTCATATCCATATTTATTGAGCTGAGAGTTGGAGGCCAGGAGTGCCGAGTCTGGATAATGAAGATGTTGTTTCAGCATGGATTCAGATCCCTCTGTGAGGTTTAACACATCCCACAGACACTCATTCTTCTATTGTCTGATACGTGCACAGGAAGTGTAAAACTGACTTGATATCAGCTGCCGGTCTTGGTCAACAGATAAAAGGTAAATTTCTCTGACTTTCAAAGCAGTGCAGGAGTCGATTGTGTTTATTCTCATGGCTTGATTCATTTAAGAACAGTCTCCAGACCACTTTGAAGCGCTCTGTATTTAGTGTTGAATGCTTTCTGCACACAGTTTGTCTTTAAAGGTGTGCTCTGTCGGATTATGGAGTGTCAAATAATGGCCTTGGATGAAATTCAATCAGACAAGAGCTGAAGTGTATTTCAGGAGGGATGTTGTAGGACTGTTGGATCCCCGACCTGCTCTGATCAAACCCAGCAGAATCCCTCAGTGTCTTTGAGGGGACATAACAGGTAGCCCATGGTTCTGTAGTCAGTGGGCGCCCTCAACATCCACCTCCATGCACCGAAAGCCCAGTTCTCACTAAAAAGAGAAACCGGATTATGTGTCTTAGCCTCTCAGGGTCTTTTTCTCCTCCTTGCCTCTCCTTTTTTTCTCCCCTCTCTGTCTCAGTGGAAGGTCACCTGAAGGAGGTAATCCCTATTCCTCTCTGTTTTCTCTCTCTTTTATCTGTGGGGCTTTGTGGTCAGAGCAGGAGCCCATCCACTGATCGGCAAAACAAGAGCCATGCACACAAACAGAAGCAGTGAAGGGAACAGCTCGTTGCATGAGATTGCTGCCTTTTATCCCCCTGGTGTGAATAGCAAAATAAGTGCCTTTCTCTAAAGCATACGGCAATGCTGAGATTTGAAATATGTATGAGTTCTAGCTTTTCTAATACATCGTGCAAACTTACTTATAGGATATGACCAGCAGGTCCCTCCCTGTTTCAAAGCCTGTGTGTGTGTGCATGTGTGCGGTGAGGGACGAGGCTGTGTGTTCCTGCTGCACTCTGAGAGGAAACCCAAGGGATCAGAAGATGTATTTATGTTCTGCTGTTTTCTGCTAGATTTATGCCTTGGCATAATTTGTTTACATCTTTTTCCACAGTACTTGTGTGTGGAGCATACAGCTGGAGAGCTCCTCGGGGAGAAACCACCTGCTGGGCTCTGAAGCTTTTGTATGTGGAGGGATGTAGCTGTTTGGGGTTTGTTCAGCGCCTTTAAGCTTCCTTTTGCACTTGTTGAACTATAACTAACATTTCAGCCCATTTGGAAACTTTGGAAATATTGTAAAAATCTAAAGAAAAGGGCTTTGATGTTTCTACAAATTTGGCGTCAGAGCCTTTTAGACATGTTTCTCCAAAGCCTGGTGGGACATTTTAAAGAGAACCACTTACTTGGAGAATGAGGGGTTGGTTATGAGAGATGGTGAGGAACATGACCCTCCTCTGCATATAATGAGACATATTTAAAACAGCAATCATCCCCTCCTTTGAACTCGGGGTCACAGTGCAGAATCAATCCTTGAGGTGATTGAAGAGAAAAGGCTGTGTGTGCGAGTGTGTGTGTGTATGTGTGTGTGTGTGAGAGAGAGAGAAAGAGCATATTATCCAAGGTCACACACACTGCACACACCGCCTGCATTTAAAAATGGATGTTCTCTTGGAAATGCTGAGCACGATTAAATCTTCTGCTAAGAATCACATTCAGACTTTAAATCATCGGTCAGGTCATTAAGGGGACCGGGGTCTTTTCTGGGCTGTTTCTTTCAATTGAATTAGAGTATTATTCTGGATAATTTGGCTTGGAGATTAGCACTTCATATAGGCTGTGGTGTCTGTAATTGCTTCGGGATGAACAAAGAAAAAAGACATTGGAAAGAGACTTCAGTGGCTAATTTATAAAACATTTCTGCAGAGAATAAGCTGAAAAAAAAAACATTCTTTCAGGTATCTTTCCTCTAGCAGGCTTACATTTCATATTATAGATTTCGTTTTTCTCTCATTAACATTATTTATCGACGCTCAGCTGAAGCATTTTTCTTTGCAACTGCTATCAGTTATTGTCTGGCATGCTTAAGCAGAGATGTTTCTTTTGTAAACTGACAAAGAAATTTATAAACGTTTGTACTGGCAGGTACTCCAGTATCTCTGTTTCCTCGTCCTTAATGAGATTGAAAGCCATAAATGATTCAGCTGCTCCTCAGTGCCAGTTTTTATATTTCCATATGGATGTCAACACCTCACCAACACAACTCAATCAATCACTGTGGCTGCGTACTTTCATAATTGCATCAGTGAACCTTGAGATGGGTGAATTTAATAAATGTGGCTTCAAGAGGTGTTTCATGTGAAGTTATGATTATCTTTCTTCTGCATGTGTTTTTTATGTTGTAAACGGATGGCTGATCCGGTCTGGTGGACTTCTGAGAAATTAAACTAGAATGAAAAAAAGAGATGCATGCATTTTGTGAATGATGTAGATATTAGTGGTTGGATATAAAGTGTTGATATTTAGGGCACCGATCAGTCCAAGTCATCAGTTTTTTCTTATTAAGTTGGATCGAAAGGGATAGATCAGTAGTAAGTGTACAAGCAACAGGGAATCCCAGTCAGCTTGGCCTTTTTGTTGAGGAACTGGATGGAAAACCTGCATGAAAGCTTCGCTATCACAAACGTGTTCCTCTGCATGAATGATGCTTAAACAGATAGGTTTTCTGATGGTAGGGTGACTGAAAAAAAAGCGTGGCAATAGTATAGTAAGTCAATAATGTAACAAATTGAACTATTTTGAATTTGATTCTTATTCCTTCTTTCTTTCTCCTTCACATCTTCTTATCTAGCTGATTAGGGCTTACAGTGTGAAGATAGTATAGTCAAGAAGCATTATATAGTCTTTCTTTAAGGGAAAAGTCACTTTCACGGTATCTCGGTAGTGCATATACACCCCCTATTTGACGCTAATGAGAACTGAGAAGATATTAAGCTCCTGGAACGTCTGATAACAAGACAATAACCATGCTAGCATATTTATGGTCTTTTAAAGGTGTTACCACATGGATGGCTAATTAAGCAAGAAGGAGATAAGAGACACTATTTTTCAGTAAAGGTCAGCATCTGATGTGACTGGAATCCATGGAGTGTAAGCAGAGTGAAGAAGAGGATGGAAACATTTCTTCATCTGAATGGCATTCAGCTAGCTTTGGTATCTTCAGTCGTCAAAAGTCGCCGATAGTCAAAGCTGCTTAGGTTGAAAAATATCCCTGCTCAGTGTAAGCTGATGATTGAATCACAGTTGTCTGCTCTCTGTTGGGTAGGACGGGCACTTTGACATTTACATACCCACAGTGCTGGAGATAAATCCTCAGAGTGAGTGGACGTCATGAAAACAGAAAGCTATACTACTGTGATAATGAACTGACAAGGCCTACTCAGCTACTGTGCTGCTATAAACCCCAACGGCAATTTACGAGTGCAGAGTGACCAAACTGCACCCCCCTCTACTGGATAACTACCACGGCCTTGCAGATCCTGGCTGTGTTGTCAGGCAACATACATTGAAGACGTGTGACAGCCAGGAGCACTGACTAAAGTTCATATTTGACTAAGCGAGCATCATCATCCATCCACTGGACTGCTAATGCCCCCTCACTGACATTTAAATACCTCCTGGAACGACTGGAAAGCCAGGATGTAAAATATATGATACAAAAAATGATGTAATATTGAACATTCAGTTAGATGAACCTACAGCCGGAGGACAGTGATTTCAATTATTCAGGGGGCATGTAATTATAAAGCTCACCATCCAGTGCTGTGCAGCTCTGCAGTTTTGCCACAAGCAAAGATCATCCAGGGTCTGTTTTTATTGATATTCACATTTCTGCCCTGGTCAGGGATTTCTGCTATTCTACACCACAGATCTGCTGAACACAATTACTGCAGTGCCTCCCTGGAGGAGCCTGCCACACAGAGAGCCGGGATAACAAGGCTATACTGAATTAGTAATATGGTAAATAAAACACTGGTAGGATGGAAATTCCAATATGCAAAGGCCTGGAGTCACAGAAACTCAAGTTTAAAGGATCTGAGGGGTCTGACAAACATGTCGCAAATGTTATTGATCCAGGATCGCCTTGGTTACTGAGGGGCTGTCGGTATTGCCCTGACCTTTTTGCTTTGTTTTGAGGGATAAGTGAAATGTTGTTTGGAAAATACCTGAGTCGGAATCTTGCTTCTGGGTAGGATGATGGTTTATCTGACCTACCGTATAAAAATAACTATAAATCCAATTATTGTATGATATGTGTAGGAACATGCAGTCACCACTGATATTGATTTATCTTGACACAAGAACTGCAAACAGGGGGAAACAGCTTGCCTGTGTAGGGACACACAGAGGGTCATGTGTTGGATAGCTTCTTGGTGATTTGGTAAAATGGTGGACTGATTCAAGATACATTTGTACAGACCCAGGTGAAAAATCCTTGTCTTGAAGTCTGTGTGCCAAGAAAGGAAGTAATCATGGCAGACAGGAGCGGTCCGAACTGCTTTCATGAATGATATGATATACTGTACCTACTTTACCTCCCGACGGTAAAAACCACTCCCTTTGTGTAACCGGCACCAATGGCGTGTTAAACTTCTAGTGTTTCTGCCACATCAAGAGAGATTTATATCCCATGGTGTATTTTCAGAACCAGTCCCTCAAAACAAAGGTAATCTGTGATCTACTAACTCACCAGGATGAATGGAAAAAAATGCTGCTGTTGCCAGAAAGGGGTCTCTATATAACATCAAAACTCAGCAAAGCAACAAACCTCAGCCAAGCTAATAACTCTCTGAAACTGTACATATTTGTGGGGTCACACACTTTAAGGCACAATGTTACTGACAAAGCTAGGTTGAAGGTGACTAGTTTTCACTATAGCACATCAATCTGTGGGGGTTGATTATAGCTGAAGGCTTATATTTCTGAATAGCTCTTTTACCCCTGTTAGCTCCCTGTAGTTACTGTTGTTTAAAAGTGGCAATTGTATTTGATTCAAAGAAGGGAGACAAGACAATGAGTGGTCATTATTGTCAGCAGCCTTTCACTA
Organism: Xyrichtys novacula; assembly: GCA_962446985.1. Lineage (NCBI taxonomy): Eukaryota > Metazoa > Chordata > Actinopteri > Labriformes > Labridae > Xyrichtys > Xyrichtys novacula. Next base: position 6,574,638 of record OY660878.1, read on the forward strand.
CAGTGCACTGGGCACATCTCTCTGTGAAGTAGAGGACATCCTCTCGGTATATGTAAGTTGTTTTTCCCTCGTACTCCCCCCATTAATATAAATAAACTGGCACTATGCAGCCTTGCATGAAACGGTAATCTCACTTGTATGCCATTAGAGAATGCCTCAGTTGATTCAGGACGTCATCAGCATACATGTTATCCAGGTAATCTGGGTGATAGACCTTGAGAGCCTCAGTACCATAACAAGTATCAGGCCTGTGTTTTAAAGGCAATAAAGTCACTCCAATATGCAGCTTATGTCTGCACTCACCTTTCAGAAGCCTATGCCTCTCTTTCCACTTTGCTTGCTGTGGCAGTGGAGATGAAATACTGGCCCCCAGAAAGCCATTTGGCACCTAATTGAGCAATCCTATTACTTTTCTCTCCCTTCAGACTGTGACTTTCATTGCTTCAAAGCGATGGTTGGAAGCGGGTGTAAATGATTGTGTTGCAGTTGGTGTGGGTATATGTGTATTTAAGTAACTTTGTTGTGGTAGTGTGTGTGTATGTGTGTGTGCGTGCGTGTGCACTTGTGTGTCACTCCGTCCATCTGTGTGCACTCTCATAGCCTCTCCTCACCTGAGCTCCCTCAAATATTAAACATTGATTGGGTTCAGAGATGGACCACATTCACAAGAAATGACTCAATCTTAACTCCTCGTGTGGTGGCTGAAGGAGGACCAGTTCACTATTTATGACTGACCCGTGGACATGCACAGAAAACCAACTTCAGTTTCTTTTTTAAAATCCCAATGCCTTCTAGGTGACCTCTCATCACACACAGCACTGAAATCTCACTGAATGGGAGTGGTAGTTACTGGTTTGGCCATCCAAGAAGGTTTTATTTATTCCTCTGCATTTCACCAAGTCAAAGAAAAGAGAACTTTTAATTCACTGCTGCCAAAGACCAGTAGTTTTGCTGTAGACATATGAGCTCCTTTCAGGCTGAGCACAGATACACGACAGTGAAAACTACTCTTTTTGGCCACATTTATCTGCAGTCTCAAGTTTTAGCTCTTCACTCAAAGCATTGTGACTAGACTAGAGAAGCTACAACAGGTAAGGTCTGCCTCTCTCTCAGCCTTATGCCATCCAACCCTTCTTGTTATGGCAGGATAAGCAGGTCCCTTGAATCTGGGAGTGTTGTGTTGCCATGACGAGTGCAGCACCAATTATTTGGCAAATCTCTGATATTTATTTCAAACTCACTCATGAGCAAGACTCTTGCATACATAACTAAAGGCAGTAAGTATAAACTTGGTGTTGAGGACATTGCAGGGATGTTTTGAGGCCACTATGTTGCCAGCTGTTTTAACAGAAAACCAAATACCGACTAGCCAACTAGTCTAGAAGTAAGAAAGAAAATAAAGCTAACATAAGCAAGATTTATTAACAAAACTTGACAAGAATCACAGAGTTGAAGCAGACCAGACCAGAGTTCATCCAGCTGGCGCACTCGGTCCCTGGTGTACAATGGGAGGATTATTCAATTTTACTTTTGGCAAAACGAGCATCGAAGTCTTTGGAACTTAAAGGTGGAGTCTGCAGGATCTTGTCAAAAATAAAAGAGAAACCAGACTTTGAAACTAGGCTACATTGTTATCATGATTGTTACTGAGGGTTAAACACACAGTCTAGTTGTAGTTAGTAACATAGCTATTAGCATAGCCATTTAAGAAACACGCACCACCGTTTGGACAAAAACACATTTGATAAAATATTTGCTACAAACCTCATCACTGTTTTCCTGCAAGAAGTCAGGTAGGCTCTTGAGTCCTCTTATATTGCAGTGTGATGCCACATGTGGTTACAAGCATCAGAGGCAAAGGGCATGTGCTTCTGGTAAGGCCAAGCCCAGGAAGGAGCTAAATTTGAATGTTCATCAACATCACTAACGACCAACAATACTGCAGACTCCACCTTTAAATAAAATCAAGTGCTAGAGATCTGCACTGTGGTGTCTGCAGATTTAAAAGAAAAATATTGAAAACCAAAAATTGACTGCAGAATTAAACACCAAAATGCTAAAACATGGAGACATTTTCCACTCAGATTGCTTAAGTGGTTTCTGAAAGCATTTGAGCTGCCATGTGTCTGAAACAAACAGACCCATCAACATGAAGTGGCTAACACCTGCTCATTTAGTCATGATCAAAGCCTGGTCTTTTGCTAAAGGCAAAGCTGTCACACATTTTGAGTTATGCATACCGACAGGCTTAGTTATTGCTCCCATCCTCTCTTAAATACTCCTTCCTACCTGTGGAAAAATGTATAGGCTTTGATGGATGGTGGTTAATAAATTCCTAATACTGTTCCAGTTGCATTAAGTTGATGTAACTTGTAATTTCCTTTGAAGATGTAAATGACAAGTGATTAGCTCAATATTTCTTCTCTGGATTTCCATAATTAGAGTCCCTGACCGGAATCTTATTCTAATCTTCTCTGGTCTAAGATATGCGCGGACATTCTCTCGGAGATGATTAAATAATCTTCAATCAGCATTTAACCAGCAGGGCTGTAATCTGGGAATTGGAAACAGGATCTCTCAGGGACGTGTCTTTCCTTTGTAGGATGATGTACATATTGGCTTTGTACTCATACATACTTCTGTGGATGTATATCTGACTCGCTACATGTAAACGTCTAGTTCCTCTTTTGATCAGTCGTTAGCTTCACCATTTTTTTTGGACATGCTGGCAGAAGAAGATGAAGCATAAGTGTCCAGTGTAGACGTGGGAGTATTCACTTAAATTTATGCAAATTAGCCATTTGAATTTAAAAAATGTTGCTTTTTTTTTTCAAGGAGAAACACACTTAGCTCAGCCCTACAGCAGTTCCTCCGCAAATGTTTCATATACAGAAACAGAAAACGAAAAAGCTTGAAAAGCAACAAAGATTTAAAGAAAATGAAAGACTTTTTTGTCATAGGCATTCATGCATTGGAGCAGGGATTGCAGGAACATGCTCTTTCAAGCAAAGAGATATTGTCTATTTAATGCTCCTGCAGGCTGGTGACCACATGACTAATGTTGCATCCTCCTGCGTGCTGTGGTTTTATCTCTGTTTCCATAGGGGACCATCAGGGCTTTAGATATGTGGCTACCATACAGCAGCTGCCCATTCCCACTCTTCCTTTGTCCTCCGTTTTATATAATCAAATAAATCAGGTAGAATGAAAAAATTGCCCCGTCTTTTTTCCAGTAGAAATTGCTGGTCGTGTCAAGCTCACTGCACACACCTTCCTGCATAATTCAGCAGGCTTGATTAGTTTTAAATTCCTCTGGCTTATTTATTCTTTTTAAATGTGCTGTGAAATCCCAGTAATTGTGGATTGTCCTGAATAGGAATGCAGGTCTTTGCTCATTTCCCTGTGTGAATGCAGAACAATGCAGAGCAGCGCTGTGGACGACTGCTTTCAGCTTCAATTTGTTTGAACAATATAAATGATTTTGACTCAGCTCATTTCCTTTGCCTGTGGCTGCTAATGTCTTGATCCATCTCGAGATAGCCTACAACCTCTAATTACTCACCCCGCTATTGATATATTAGCTCTCACTCTTTGGCACGGAGAATACCAGGTTACTAAATTGAATCGTCACCTCTACTCTTCCTGAAACATTAATAGTACTGCTTCAGCAAAAATATCCGTCAGTCTTTTCTGAGCTAACTCACTTCATTATATTCAATTCTCCCCAGGACTGATGCCTGTGATTTATTGCTGATAGATTCCCGTGAATCTGAACAAAAGCTTCAGCAAAGAGTTCAGCATGTCCCTGTGTGCATCCTGCAGTCCTCTCTGTGTTTTGACTGCAGGTCAGATCTGTTGAGGACCAGTTCTGACTGCAGGGTACCTAACAGATTTGGGTCTTATCGGCTCCAGCAGCCCTCTTCATGGGCTACAGAGTGGCTGCAGGCTTGAAGCCGCCTTCATACTGGGATAGCTGCTACTGGGCCTGGTGCACCATCTGACTGCCTTGGACCATGGGCAAAACACCCCTGAGCTTTCAGTGTATGGTTATTGAAATACTACTTCTGCAAAGTTTACCTTTGCTGTCAAAACTTCTGTCATGATAACAATGAAGTACCATAAAGTAGAGTCTCCCTATACTAAAACCAATACCATGCCTCTGTAATTCTTCCGATACTGGGGCTAAAATAAAAATAATTAGCTACCAACCAGTTCACAAGCTCAGGCAACAAAATCTCTGTCATAAAATATAGTAACAGAACATCTCCACTATGGACAGATGATTGATAACACACTTAATCATAAGCAAACACATAATACAAACACTCAAAGCCCAGCCATCATAAATCATATCCTAAATACCCAAACCATTAGATGGAGGAAGGGGAGTATGCCCTGTGGTCAAGCCATCAGTACTTATCATGTAGGTGGAAACCTAATTTGCACAGCATTTTGGGGCGTCAATTACTTCAGCCACTTGCTCATTTGCTGTAATTGCTGCAGAACAGGGGACAATGTTTATTCATGCAGTCATGCATTGATGGCCTTTCACCTGTGCACATCCCTGATGAATATTTATCTCTGCACATCCCCCAAACTGGGAGATCTCTAGATAGACGACTGAATCTGTTGATGCAATCCCTTCCAAATCATCAGCTTTTCTCTGTACCAACACCACAACTCCAAAACAATGAAACCAGGGGAAGCTTTCAACTGACAGGAGCTCTGATCTGATCACAAGGTTGGAGGAATGGAAAAACGGTGTTGAATAATTTCCAGTTTATTGCTACTGGTGATTAAAAAGACACAGATTTAACAGATGAAGTCGTGTGGAAAATTATATTCTGATCAATAATAATTCTGTTCCCCAGATGCTTTTGGAACAGCAGGAAAACACTGTAATAATACAAAAGGAAGAGACTGAGCTTTAACAGATGAACACGCCTGCACTCTGCCCCGCCCTTTTTGTCTGTCTGCATGTTGCCTCATGCTGGGAGTGATAATGGCTGAACACAGCCCTCCGTTTCTCTGGCAGTCAGCTGCTCTTTGTACTGAGCCAGGGAAATGGAGGGTACCAAGGGACCGAGGCAGGGTGTGTTGCTGTGTGGACTGTGGTCAATGGGCTGGTGTTGAGAGCTGAGCTGGTCATTATCCAGAAAGAAACTTGGGTCGGCCACTTATGCTTTACCTTGGATGACCTGACCCATTTCCTGAGCTACTAGAATTTCAAATGGGTTTCCAATTGAGATAGAAGAGCTGTGCAAAGACACTGAAGCCACCTGACCCACTGAAATACTTATATTTAAAGTATCGAAAATTTGGACAACCTTTGTCAGATGACCAACATAAATCACCATCTGCCTAGTTTAGCTCTACCTGCCCTGAAAATCTTCATATTTATGTTGAGTCTTGAAATAGAAAGTAGCGTTGAGGCAATACGTCTCCAGGAAGCTGATAGGAAGAACTGCTTTCTCTGTAGGGGGAAAAGGAAGACTTAACACCAGGAATCAATCCCTTCATTGTACACTCTGGTTTACCATAAACATTACTTTTTGTAGTCCGTAAATGTCTTTTTAAGCTCTGAATGCGGCACAGTTATCAGCGAGCCAGTTTGGTGTTTGCTCTCACTCCTCACGAGGAGTAAGTGTCATTTAAGCCATCTGTGATCAGATACGGGATTTTTTAGCTCAATAAAAGCGTAATCAAAAAATCTACAAGCATTAACATGGTGTAAGCTATGTTGATGTATAAAGTGAACTCATATTGAAATGTGCTCCTCTTTAAAACTGCCACATATCAATTTTTATATTGTGAACTTCTTAGACTGTCGTGTATTTCTTAATAAAATTGCGTTGTGTCTTTTTCTCAGCGCCTGTAAATCACATCTGTTGCTTATAATTGGAAGGAGCTGTTGCCTCACCAACTGTTTACTTTCCTCCATTTCTTCTTTCCTGCAAGCATGTGATGTGCAATTCCTGAGAGGGGCCAGACTGGTTAAGGATGACTGCCGGGGGAGTTTGCTTTGCTCAGGTTGCCAGAAAAACAGCCGTTTCATCTCAGGCACAGCATAGCAGTGCAGGTTAGCATGGAGAGCAGATCAAAAGCTGGGCAGCAGCTCGGGTGACAATGACAGAGACCCACTGGTATCAACACTGACATAGAAACCTCTGGTAAGTTCAACGGAGGGAGGTACGCTGAATTTATTTAACGCTCAAGAAGCAAGACACATGTCAGATAATCAATGGTTGTCCTCACAGTTTTAGAAATAGAGACAAACTGAGAAATTAAAAGAAGAAGTATGTGGAGAACATGAGGGAGGATTGAAGATGGGGTGGGGGAGCTCCTGACAGATGTGAGAGCATTAATTACTCCTAATCAAAGACTGTGCCAGCATGGTGACAGTAGCATGCATGCAAGAGACATTGAAGGTCATTGGCAACACGCACACACAGCCTCGGATGCCAACGCTCTTGTTGTGTCTGAGCCTCTGTCCCAAGAGTCTGAAAGGGAGCTTTGTGAAGATATTGTTTCCCACCATGAAATGAACCCCAAATTCAGAGCAAACAGGTCCTGAAAAATTCATCATCCTCCTCTAATGTCACAGGAAAGCAGCTTAAAATATTCCTCACTGTCCGCAGGTTTTGACACCTATTGATCCTGCTTCCACAAGCCAAGGAAAAGCAAATTACATGAAAATAAGGTAAGAAGTGAAAAAAAGTTGAGTATTTAACACGGAGAGAGTCCTTGTCTCGCTCTGTTTATGGTGATAGGAGTCTGTGGAGCCAGTGTTTTCAGCAGCTCTAAGAGGATTACAGGTTGTTTGTTACAGCTGGAGTCTGGGTAATTGTGATAAGGCAGTGGGAGTGAGTTGCAGGTGTACTAGACACTGCCAAAAAGGTGAAATTGCTTCTGGTGCACAGCAGCAAGAGTCAAACAGGCGGGACGGTCTGTGCCACAGGTTGTTTTCCGACATTTTTAAAAACAAGTTAACTTTCTAAACAGAAGGACCTTTAATTTTCTTAAAGTATTTTCCATTTTTCTATTTAAGTATTTAAAAACCAGCTGGAGAGAGGTGTTCACCCCAAAAACTGTGTTACTACTGGACGCACCACTGACATCTCCCATCTGTACCTGAAGCGTAGTTTTAAGGCCAATTGCTGGCCGCCGCCATATTGGTAATGCTGACTCAACCCAACATTCAGTCAACCCATCAGATGCGGACCTTTCACCTCCTCCCAAATGTCAATGAAGTCAGCCATGTCCCTGACTCCCCAATCTTTTAACCTCAATAACTTTGACACAACTATGTTAGATAAAAAACGCTTCTTCTTTTTGGTGCCTTAGGAGCTCTGAGCTACTCAGATCTAAACCATTTTTTTGAAGGCTATAGACGTGTCCAGATTTGCTCTAAAGATGGTCATTTTTAACTTGTTGTATACATAACCCTGATTATCACATTGTTTTAAGGTATGTTGTTAGTATCTTGTTTACCAAAAACCAAACAATGTGCTAATAGATACTAAATTGACTTGTGCTCTCTAAAGCAACACCTTCTTTACTATTAACTTTAATCTATTAGTCTAATTGATGATGTAAAATGTAAATATAAATCCAAGTTTTGTTATTGGTTGTTAAATAAATAATTGTTCCCAGTCTCCCCTACTTTAAAGGGAAAACCGGGTTGGTATAAGCTTGTGTTATTGGCCTGATGCTGGATTGTCTTTGTATGAAATCTGTTGGTATTTGTAAAAAGTAACGTTCAGGCATGCAGATAGTGCTCACGTGGTGTCTTACATTTCCAGTCCAGCTGAGCAGAAGCACAAACAGACGACAAGAGGCTGGCAACCGTCATCATTACAGCCTCTCCTTTCGCCTGCTCCCAGGGGGCCGTCACATCATTGGGCTCACTCCAGTGCTAATAGCCCTGTCTCAGAGCGAGTAAGGCACCTTTTTCGAAGGTAATGCTCCCTGCTGCAATTTAGCTTGCCATTCAGTCGTGGCACGTCCCAAGTATTGCAGGAAATTACCACAGAGTGCTGATGTGGGGGATTTGCCCCCCCAAAGAATTTATCTCTTGCAGACAGAATTATGAATGATGCATAGAGAGTGAGTCAATCAGTCCAACATATGCCCCAAAGAAGTACGAGAGTGAGTTTGCATGCATCAGGACTACATGCACTCACTGTGGCCTTGCACTGTTTTCTGCTGAGCTCACAACAAATGCAGACTCATCTAAATTCCAGCAACATCTCACTGCATCTTTCCTCCAAGTGTGTCCCTGATATCACCAAGTGTGAATTTTAACCAGTTTGAAGACCTTGTAATTGCTCCTGTCTATTTCCACCTCTCATTGACCCTGCAGACAGAGCAGACAGGGCTGTGAAATCCCCTCAACCACCTCAGTGAGGCTTGGCTGAGTAAAGGAGAGCTCCCTTTGACTGCTCAAGCTGTGGATTACTCCTCAATATGGGATTACGCTCCAATGAAAGAGGCAGACACAATACAAGCAGCTCAGCACAGAGCTATACAACAGAGATTTGGCTATAGAGCTGCAATGAAATATCTGCTGATCTGGTATCAGTCGGCGTGGGCTGGCACTGCTTTTTATTGTCAGTCACACTTGTCTTTTTTTTCTGTAATAAAGGTTGCTCAAGACACATTCTTAATGAGATGCCAAGATTTATAATCCTGACCGACAGTTTCATTTTCTTCATCACAATCCCTGATGTAATCTCATGTCTACGTGTGCTTGAAATATCTGTCACAGTGGAAAGGAAAACAGACCTTTGTTGTTTGGGATCTGGTTTCAAGAGCATTTGGACCTATCCGCCCGGAGTGTTTCCACTGGAGTGATTCAATGAGACCACTTTATGCGTTTTTTTGTCTTGTCAGGCCCTCAGACATCAGTGTTTTAGTGCATGCATTCCTTCTCTTTATCAAACTTGCACCTCCTTGATTTTGTCACAGCGCACTTTTGAAAGCCTTTTGACATAGCACTCTACGTCATCCTCAACCTAGACTTTAAATTTGTCCAAATTTATACTAAGTATGTCACTGTCTTTCTGTCTCTGTGGCAGTCGTTGCATTTACCACCCATTGCTACAAATACGCTGCTGTGTGTTCATGTTGTCTGCGCTGCCAAATTCCTACAGAGTTGAGTGAGCCAAAGAAAGATGGCCTCTCATGGAGCTATCTTGATGAAGGGAGATCGCCATGACAGTTCTAAAATGTGTGCCTGGCAGCCATGCATAAAACATATGTTTTTCTTCAGGGATAAACACATTGCACATTAATAATTCTAGGATGGTTAATGGACGTTTTTTGAGTATTCGTGAAATATTTTTGATGTTGAGTGTAGGTATTTTTTATTTGTTTTTGTTTTTTTGCCAACTTTGATGCATGTTTTGAGTTCTTGAAGAAAATACATCTATAACTGTTTCTGAAAGATGGGATATTGATCTAGATTAATGTTGACAACATGTAAGCGCTGTTCACTGAATGGTTAAGGAGCTGAAATCCTTGTAAACAGCAGTTGTCCAAATTTCTTAAAGACAAGTGTTTCATAGTACATTCAATAAAATGACAGGTTTGCAGAGGCTGAAAGGCAGATTTCACATAAAGACACATGCAAATACGAGTGCTTGGATTTTATTGTGAGACTCCTTTGGATAAACTCAATTCATTGTTTTCTTTAAAGACTCTTTTAAACATGGACATAATTTCAGTGGCGACACCCATTGGTTTCTGATGAGAGTTTTTAGGTCAAATGATGGCACTCTCCATATTGGAAATGCCAATTTAACCCGACGTCAGTCTGCTTAGAAACAGACAAAGAAGTGGAGCTAGTGCAGGGCCCGAAGTCTCCAATGTCATGGCACCTGCTTGTCAGTCTATTTAGCCTCACTTCTAAATATGCAAATCTTCAAATAACTTATTATCTTAACATACTCAAATGGATGAGTTGTTAAAAAAACACCCAGTGTACAGTGTGTGAAGATCAAGGACTGAGCCAGCTTGAATCAGACACTCCAGGACCTGCAGTTTTTGACACTTTCACCCTTTTTTCATTCTTCAACACTGGAGGTTGCCATTTAGTTTACCCTGTATCCAGTGTGTTTAGGCTAAAGGAGTCTCAGACCACTCTTTTATGCTATATGAAGTAAATTTGATCCCCAAAGTATGAGTTCCACTACATAGGAGATTGTTTGCTTGTAAAATGTTTGCAATGTTTTTTTAAAGTGAAATCCTCACTGATAAGCCTTGTAGTTTGGTCTAAGACTGGCTGTCAGTTTGTGTTGACTTCTAAAGAACTGATCACAGCGACTCTTTTTCACCAAATAAAAAGTTTGGGTTTGTTCTGTGGTGTATTAAGGATGATGTGATACCATAGCTCCTGCTCCGGCTCTGATGTTTCTGGTGTTGACCAGGATTTAACCCACTACAGTGTGTATAAGTGGGTCAAACATGGTTTGAACACTGGCTCACACCATCCCACTTCAAAAGCAGGACTTGTGGTTGAAAGTGCTATCAGAGTACATCTCTTGAGACACAAACTACCTTCAGAGAGCTTGTCTCTTCCTTTTTCTTCCTCCGTCCTTTGATGTCTGTATTTCTCACTCTGGCTGGCTTTATCTCACATCCAAATTTAGTTCTCTGCTCAGTTTACGATCCACCCTCCCCATGCTCCTTCATCCCTCAAACCACTTAAGCGGATTTCAAAACCGTTTTGCATCCGGAGTTTATCACTCGTGAGATGCCCTTAAAGAAAAAAGGAGAAGAAAAGACTCTCTATTAATTGTGCGTAGAAAGAATAATGAAGAGGTGCAGAGTTACCTTCCGAGGTGGCCCAGGCCCTCCCTTTTTTTTCCTTTAACAGATTCCTCTTGAAAGCCAAAGCAGAGAGCCTTTGTGATGTGAAAGATATGGCTTCAAAGGGGACTGGCCAGGCGGCTGATTTTGATTGACAGTTAATCCATCTCTTTGAAAAAATTACAAGTTTGACACTTAAAGTTTTGCACTTTACTCTAGTTTCTTATCAAAAACCACACATATTGCTTATTTTTTCAGCGTCTGTCATTTCAAAAGACAGCTTGCTCCTCCACCCTCACTATTTTTAGCGTTGCTTTATATTTTGGAGATCGCTCCTCTCTTCTTGGCTTACTTTAATTCTATCACCACATATGAGTGAGTCTAATTCCTCATTATCACAAATTGATATGTAATTTGGATGAAGTCATGCCCGTTAATTGCCTGTCGCTCTGTTTGCCTTACACTCCTCTGGTCTGAGTCAAGGGGGCAGAGACACATAATGAAAATGTCGCACGGTGACATTCAACAGCGCACATCGCAGTAACGTCACATTAGATATTTCACACCTCAGTTTTCAAGCATCTGTACTTAAAATTAAACAGACAATGCCACCAAAATTCAGGTGAATAAACCTACAATCCTGATTAGTTTACATAGTTTTTTAGGGATATGTTATTTTTAATGTTTTGGATCTTTTTTTCCTTTTGATCAACACTGTGGACTGGATGGTTCACACGCTGTTTTCAATTTATATAACTATAGGTCCCCTTTAGAAAGCAGTATAGATACCGAGTAGGTTACCCATTGTGAAATGAGATTGCACAGGAGCTGAATTGAATATACAGCAGGGCCCCTCGATGTGCGGAGAGTTTCAAAATAACAGTCTTAAGCACAAGATTTCCCATTTGCTGCTGCCTGCCCATTTAATTTCTGAGCACTGCTTTGGAAAAATGGCATTCATATCTCTGGAATTGAATCTCAGGTGTCTCGGAAAACTTCTTGTGACATCTGGTTCCTTCTCTGTATTTTTCAGCAGAGATGTAGGCGGACAGCATACCGATTCAATTTGTACACAATTGCAGAGAACAGAAGAGACAGGCTGTGGTTGTTTGGCATTCAGCGAAAATCTGCCCCTGGACTCTTAACCATTACACCTGTAGTTTCCCGCATAAGATGCATGTGTGTTTGATGTGCAAACCTGTGTCCGCAGCCCTAAAGAGGGAGCAGAGTTTAACCTCATAATCCAGCTGCAGACGTTAATAAGTGGTGGGTGAGTTAATGCATCATTCCCCATTTTGTGCACGTCAGCTCGAAACAACCAGTTGGATGCTCTCACAGGGCCGTTGGTTGTGTCCACTGAGTGTCTTTATTTGTTTATTTTAATGTCTGCTCATTACTCATTACTCTGAGATTAATACATAATTCTCCACACTGACACACTACCCCATTTATTTGAGATTAATACTACAAATGCTGCAGGTCAATGTAATGGGTTGGCTCATGCTGTGAATGAAGCACCCAACAGAGGGAAGATTTACTCATAAGACAGCTGTCTCCACCTAGTGATCACTTGGGGAAGTGACCACAGCTTCAATGCAAAGCTGCACTAAAGCTGAGTGTAAAGATAACATATTTCTATATTGTTGCATGGTATTACTCATCCTCACCCTTGGTTACATATCTTATTTCTCCCTCTCCTTCATTCTTTCTCTTTTCTCCCTCTAAGACGTCTCTTCATGTCCCTAAGTCCTCCCCCGTAAAGCCACTCGGCTGTGCCTAATGAACAGCATTCATCAAAGTCCTGGTCCTTTGATCAGAGCAAATCCACAATGCCATGCCTTACCCCCTACTCCCTTCCGTACCACAGAATCATGCGGACACTCCTTAGAAACAACCCTTATGAGTCTTTGTATTCAAACAAAACAAGCCCTTGATAAACACACACGTCATTAGAAGAGTAGCCTCTGTTTTTAATAATGTTTATTGTTACTGAATGATGGACTACATCTCCATACCAGCGACTAGGGTCAAGGTCTTATGACAAATAGTCATGACAAACAGCAAGATTACTTCTCTACACATGTTTTAGTTCACTCTACTCACTTTTCTACCGTGAATTAACACATAATGATGCCTGCAGTGTCAAGAAGACACCCACACCCTCCAGCCATTATCCTCCATCTTGTCGTCCACAGAGCAAATGGGAATACAGGAGAGTGTAACTAGCAGGCTGACAAATTGTCAGGTGGTCCAGGGGCTCAGGACAGGTGCAGAGAGGACGTTCGTCTAAGAAGGATAAATCTATTAACTGGTTTAACAGTTACCCTTCATTGAACACCAGCAGCCCCGCCACCATAACTGACTCCACACCAGAGTACAAGCTCCACCATTCACCATTAGCATTCATCAAGCTGTAAGGAGGAAGCGACGGGAGTCTGCAGCTGGAGATGGTGTCAAGTCTGGCAAGGAGGGCCATCACTTGTCCAGTTGAACCTCTTAATGAGGGCGGAGATACATTACATCAAATTAGGAGTTGACAGGGCAAGCCGCGATGAGAAGGAAACTCTTGAATTCTGTGCAAGTGTGCAGTCTTGCATGATGTGAGTTCACCATATATAACAGAGAACCTCTAAAAATAGATACTGCTAATGTTTCTTTCAGTTTGATCTGGAAAAAGCCACAAAAAAAAACTCTTTTTTTTTTACACCATGTAGACCCAACAGAACCTGGTTTCCTATCTGTCCTTATTGCAGACAGCCAGGGTTTTATGACTTCATCTTTACCAAAAGTCTGGCCTGGGAGCCAATCATGTCCCTTTTTATATGGCCAACAGATTCAGTCTTAAAGTGTTTTATTTGTGGCACAGAAATTAATTACATTCTGAATTATGTTGGGCTTTGCCTTTTCCTCAATTGTAGAACCCTTGAGCTGCGTCTCAATTTAAAGGTTGGTTGTTTTGAGGGACCCAACCTTTTAGGCACCATCTTCCCTTTAACCTTGGGCAAAACACGATTCATGTTAGATCTGCCTCAACTGGGTTGGGATTAGAGAAGATAAAGACAGAGTTGAATAGAAGATAACAGCATGTGTAATCAATGCTTCCCGTGTTCTTAGCATGAAAGGTGCAGTGTCGAACACGCATCTGACATGTACATGTCTATGTGTGAAGGACAAGCACATGAGGATCTCTTTAATGACTCCTTGTTCTTGTAAACCAGTATCCAAAGGGTAAAAGCATAAATCCAGCTCTGCTTTATTAGATCCCATCCTAACCACATTGGAGCTGACTATATATCCAATAGGAACCTCCGGCTAGTCCCGCTAACAGCGCTGCCCTGCACCGTGATAGGACAAGCCATTAAAATCATAAATAGAAAGGTTCTAATGAAATATCAATTAGGCCATAAGAGATGGCCGATGTTTATGAGGACAGAGCTCATTAAGAGGACTGCTGGCAAGGCTGAGAGATCATTTAGTAATTCTGTACTGATAATCCAATTAGTCCACAATGGATTTCTGCTGGTTGAGGAATCTTTGTTATTGGAGTTAAGTTTCACTGCAGAGGGGATGTATAAATCTCAGAAGCTCTTTAAAGATCAATTATAATACCCTAATGGAGGTCGTAATCATAATTATGACTTAATAATCATAGATTTTTAGTGAGTAATATCAGCAGGTCCTCTACAATTTATGATTCTGATAGACTCCTTTTATTCTGCAGCTAAATTTTGCTTCCTGTTCCACTGCTGTTGCTTCTATTTGAGCATGGTTAGTCTTTCATGAGGAATGACTCTTCTGATGTTGTTGACTCTGGGAATAATCATCTCTGCAATTTTTGATATTTCAGCACTTGGCGTGGCAGACAATAAGACGACATCTATTTTTAATCAGGCATGTTTCCCCCCTCGCTCGCTGACCTTCAGCCCGTGAAAATTCGACTCAATAATTCAGTACACTCTGCATTCCCCCCACACAACATCAACCCCCATACAGTGAGGACACACACCCACACAGATGATGAGCTCTCAGCAGTATCATATATGGGTTGTGATTGTGGCTTGGGGGGAATGTGTCTTTCTACTGACAGCTGACTTGTTTCTTCTGTTTTCGATTACATTTCTTTCCTTGTTGGTGTTTTTCTTCCTTGCACCTCCCGAGTTGTGATGCTGGCTACCAGTGGCTGTTATCTCCTAAATCTCATTTTCGTCTTTGTAGAATTTTGCTTCATGTTTTTATTCCTACATCAACAAAATTTCTTGTACAAATCTTGGCTATTGGATTGCACACCTTAATTTGTAATTCAGTGATTTATTCAATTGAACCTGATGCACCACACACTTGAAATGTTTGCATCAATTATACATACTCTGAGGTCTATCCAGTTTTTTGTGCTGCACATTGCTCTTCCATGTCTGTTACCTGTTTAATTTCACACCTGACTGTCCCAGACGTGGATACAAGAGCTGCAGTCTACCTTTGCTTTTTAAGGAAGCTGCCGTTAAGCATGTTTTTTAAAGTGCTTTAAAAATTAATGTATTATTAAATTTGATGTTCTAACGGTGGGACAGCAAAAACCACCCATACATATACTGGGAAAGTGTCTTAATGCCTGTGCCTGTGAGAGATTGGGGTCTGGTATAGGTGATGTAAAAACCTCTGAATGTGAGTGTTGATCTCTGCGCTGAATCACTGCATGCTGATATACTCTGACTGAAAATATTCATGAGGAGTTACACAAGCACATTTACACGTTCACCACCTCTCACCTGGAGCACAATGCAATGTTTTTAGTCAGAGTCAGGATGCCATCTTTGCTGAATAATTGATGGTGTAGGATGAGCTTCCTGTTTATGTGGAGGAGATCTCTGATTCACTTCATTAGGAGACAAACTTCTGCTGAGTTTACCTCAAAGATGCTTCATCAGCAACCACTTGAACAGTCTGCTCCTCTGTATACATCTTCATTAAAAGTTCTTAAAGTTCAAAGCAAAGTGTTGACTATGCTTCAACTAATGAATACTCTAATGATTGATGAGCCATAGATTTATCAAATTGATCTATTTATTGGAAAGATGCCCAAATACTGGTCTATAGTAAGTTATTATCTTTTAATTCTAACATTTCCCTACCAAACTCAACACACGCTGTTAAAAAAATTAACTCAAACCAGATTTTGTCTCGTTTAAACATAACTAGTATTAATGCAGGTCAGATAATTTGGTTAAAACTGCAGTATGGTAACTTTAGTAGTTTGTTCCTCTGTAAAGTGGTATAAGAAGAGGAAGAAAAAGATAATTAAGGAAGAAGAAGATGAAGCACTTTGGGAGAGATTTTTAGGTGAGGGACTGATATTGTAAATGAGAGAAAAATCCCTGTGTGGCTCTGATTCCTAATATCATTGTAGTTTTAAGGAGCTATCATGTTGTATCAACTGCTGTTCAGCATGCAACGCTAATGCAGAAATGATTAGCCACACCCAAATTGCTGATACAGTCATTCAGAGTCATCGCTATCAACTTTTCAGCAGTGATAGATGGACAGATTGGACTGTCGGCTAATGTTAAGTTTTCCAACTTCTTTCTACTTGGATTCATCGTCTGATAAGTCTCTAAATAAGATTACCTTATTTTTACTTATAAAATTATCAAAATCTTACTCATTAGCAACAATATTTCTTGGATTATAAGCAGGTCCTTCTAACTTGGGAACCTGTTGGCTTGCTTCTGATTTCTCTTGAACTCAAACTTATGTAAACCTTTAAATACTCTTGATACTGACTTGACTTGAAAGCTTCTTCTCTTCATTTTTAATAAAAATATATGTATATGGTAGTTTCTTTGTCAAGTAAAAATCAAAAGGATTTTGAGCCCTTTGAGTTCAGGAGATGTGAACATGTGCTTCCTGTGGTGTAACAAGCCTTTCAAAGTTCATGAATAATAATTACAGCTTAAAAAGAATCAACTTTGCAGGTTGTGATACTCAAACTCATGGGGTACTTCTCCTAGAAAATATGATAATATGATAATATGTACTTTATTCACAGATATCCACTGCTAACAGGGAAATTTACCCACTCTAATCAAATGTCCTCTAGTCTTAGCTTTTTGATATTATAATACTGCAGTCCTTATACATCACTGTTTTATGTTTCAGCCATTGTTCCTCTTCTCTGCTCTCTCTGTTGTTGTTATTGTATATTTCCATCTCAACCTATATCATTTAGAGAGCTATTGAGGCCCATGTTATGCAGAATACAGTACAGGCCAAAAGTTTGGACACACCTTCTCATTCAATGTCTTTTCTTTATTTATTTATAAGACTATTTACATTGTAGATTATTACTGAAGGCATTAAAAATATGAATGAACACATGTAGAAATTTGTACTTATAAAAAAAGTGTGAAATAACCGAAAACATTCTTTATATTCTAGTTTCTTTAAAATAGCCACCCTTTGCTCTTGATGACAGAAGTAACTTGTCAGGGTTACTTCAGGCACTCCTGTGAAGTAAAAACCATTTCAGGTGACTACCTCATGAAGCTCATTGAGAGAACAGCTAAAGTTTGCAGCGCTATCAAAAAAGCAAAGGGTGGCTACTTTGAGAAATCTAAAATATAAAACATGTTTTCAGTTATTTCACATTTTTTTCTTAAGCACATGATTCCACATGTGTTCATTCATAGTTTTGAGAATCTACAATTTAAATAGTAATGAAAACAAAGAAAATGCATTGAATGAGAAGGTGTGTCCAAACTTTTGGCCTGTACTGTATATTCAAGTCTTTCCCTTCAGAGCTGTATTAAACCTCCCTCTCCATGATATAACTCTAAGATAGTGTGTATGAACTAAGTGGAGAAGAGAGGGCATGGGATTGTTTATAGGAACGGAAACACAGGCTATGATTGAGACACCTCTTGATGGTGTGTAAAGGCTCTGCTACTCAATCAGAACCTTAGATTAGATCAGTGAGACACTGTTGGCTTTATGATCTGATCTTGTGAGGACCAAAAGAGCATTGAGTGAACAGTATTTCTAAAGATTTTGGTTAACACTCAGAGCATTTAGAAGTCTCTGAAAAACAGTGTAATTAATGCCACCAAACAAAGGCAAAGCAAACAAAGATGTCAATTAACTCAGACTTAAAGTCAAACCACTTTAAGTCAAACCAAAGACTTTTGCCAAACGTCAGATGTACTTGAATATGTAAAGTCTTAGTGATCTGCATTTGGAACCACTCAACAACGACAGGTGACAGATTGGTGTGAAAGAACATTTGTACGGTGGTCATTATGGGCATGCTTCATTAAAGTTAATATATCTCTGAATTTTGTCTTCTCACTGGAAATAAAAACAGAAAATCCTTTGAAATCCTACAGATAACCTATAAAAAGGGCTTCAATGACCAGCTTTACCGTGTATCTTTTGGGTCAACTAATTTGAAATTGTATAAAATTTTTTAGAAAAAATCCCAAATAGTGAGCTAACCATTATGAACTGGTTGTGAATAATTATGTGGTCTAAAGCATAAGTGCCTGTTGCTGATAGGTGTGGAGAAAACATTCATGGAGAAACCAGTAAATATAACTAGGGCTGTAACCAACTAAAGAATTTCTTGGTCGATGAAAACTCTGAAATTTTCGACCAAAAATCGACTAATCAGGGGGAGACGACGCGGCTCGGCGGGTGAAAATATATTGATATCAGCACAAGAGGTCAATTAAACACAAAAGTTTAAAATATAAATATTCAGCAAACCTCCGGAATTTCCTCGGTCTTTCCATCTACAGCTGGTCTCCAGTGGGTTGGGCGAATCCAAAATGGTGAAAACAGGGGGGTCGTGATCTGAGACAGGCCGTTACCTTTGAAACAGGGGTGCTCTAAAAATACCCCCATTAGCACTTGGTTTGTTCCTCCTGATGAAATTAACCATAGACCATAAATAGACACGGAAAAAAATCGAGTCGACCGAAAAGCACGTATCGACCAACAAGTCGATCAGTTGACTATGACTTTACACCCCTAAAAATAACTACTGCAGGCTGGAAACATACTTGCTGAGAACTTGTGGTCTTCCTCCTGGAGGTTAGCAAGTCTGCCAAATGAAACCCATCCTTCATCTCTCAGGTTCATTGCAATTTACATCTACAGCAAGCTGCTGAATGAAATGATGGAGACAATGTTATCTGAAATTAAACTTGGGTTTGGTGCACGGAGCACTGGAGCTATCGTCAGGTAGAGATGGGATTGACCCTGAGAGATAAGTGGAGCTGTATAATTATGTGTCTTTATCAGGTCTGGGCAGCCTCAGAGCTGGAGGAAGTCATCTAGGCTGTGTCCTTGTCATCTCTTCATGAATGGCACACAGACCAGGGAGGAGGATGCCAGCGTGGCCCTCGGGAACTGCAACAGGAAAGGTACAGATCTCTTTTTATTGAGTATCAAATCACTGATACATGCTGGTTAGTATCACGACAGATTCTTTACATCACTACGCTGCATTAGTAAATACTGTGATGCATGATTGAATCCACATTAGGCCAAGTATGGTTGATAGGATATGGTGGTGGTCAAACCCTTGATTTGAGAAACCATCAGGTGATCATGCCACAGTGGCAAAGTCCATTATTTATAGAGTCCATGTGTTACACCTGTGCTTCTTGAAGGAGCCCCTGTCAAATAAACAGGTCATCTCTTTCTGTGCAGCCACACACACACACACACACATACAGACAGAAAGCAGCCGTCATGCTTGATGCGTGTGATGTGAGTTGACAGTGACACACTTAGCCTTTGCAGGAATATTTAGGCCAATGAGCCGCTCTGGCTGTCAGCTGGGCCCAGGCACAGCAGCAACAGGATGCTCCTTCTACGCTCTGTTAGAGCGCTGTCCTGGAAAAAAAGGGGAGCTGGGAAACGCAGTTCGCTCCCTGAGTACTGCAAGGAGGGCTGCTGGAACAAATGGAGATCCCTGTGTGGGCAGACTGGCACACATAGATACTTTTTCACAGATAGATTCAATAATAAATGAGAGGAGGAGCACATGATGTTGAAGAGACACTGAAGTACAGACGACTTTTGCTTGGTTTTTCTGGTGTTTAAGAAGCTTGGAGGTTTGACTCACCCTAAACTGCTGCGTTGTGTTGTAGTAAAATAAACGTATTTGTCTGCAGAGTTTTCAGTGGTAATTCCCCCCGCTATGCAGCTTGTTATAACCTGAGTAAAGGTGACAGGCTATTTCTCCCTGCAGCTTCATAAAATGACGCCATGCAAAGATGAAAACTGGTTTGAAGTGCAAACAAAGGCCAATTTAGACTATCCTCATTTTCCATCAAATGCCTTGAACCACCAGGGTTTTCTCCTCTGCAAAGTAGCACTTCTCAAATTACCAATAGATCTGGAAAAACATAATCATTCTCTTGGATTGATTAGCTGTGTAATAACCCCGCTTTATCCCTGAGTATCAGCTGAGTGCAAAGACACCATAGAGATCAACAGAAGCATGATTAGGCGATGAGCGGCTCGTCTTTTTCATAACTCGTTTGAGAGCCTCATTCCACTCCAGCTTGTCTTTGAGATAATGCCCTATTTAATTAGAAATTGGAGATATCACATTGTTTTTTAATGAGAGGAGCACTTTAGCAGAGCATATGAGGCATCAGAGAATCATACACAAGGAGGATAATGGCTGCATGCGAGGGCTACAGGGATTCAGACGAGATGCATTTTCACTCAACTGCTCTTTATTCCCAATTCTCTATTCTCAGAATACTTTCTACCAATATACCTTAACATGGAGACAGGGAGCACTTCAGGTGTAATACTGTACTGATTATGTGGAAAAGTCTCTGATTTTCTCATTAGAGGAACTATTTTCATGTTTTTTTCCTAGTATCTTCCTTTGTCTAGACCGTTTGCTTTTGTTCTGTGTTTCACCCTGCTATAATCCCTTTTGTTCTGTGTTTTCCTGTCTTTGGCACATCGGCAGGGTGAAATGCAAATCTAGGTGTTTGCTTGGGGAGACCATGGGAAGAGAGCGCTGAGCCATGAAAGCTGGTGTTACTGGTTTTCAGCAGGCAGCTAATTCCTCTGCCAGCTCAGTGGTGCGCTCACAGGCTTTGACCTTTTTACCGTGTCGCTGTCATGGAGTGAGAGGATGCAGAAATATACACCTCCCTTAGCACAGAGGTTACTTAAAGTGCCCCAAATCCCCAAACTATTTTCATTTTGTACGCATTAATCAGACCAACAAAGTGCAGAAGTTATATTGTGATGAAAATGCACCTCTGATCGCCGATGCATCTCAGGTAATAAGGCCAGTTAATGACTTGCCGCTTGCAAAGGTTAATGCATGATGTACCAGTGAAGCAATTTAAATCATTTTATTAGACATACACCTTCACAGGGTAAAAGCCATGCAACTCTAACTTGTTCTTGATTAATAGCACCAGTTAAGGGAAAACTATTCCAAGAACTTTTTTGTTCTGTGCACACTTTTTAAAACACCGTGTGACTTTTAGAGTTTCCTCTTTTGAGCCTTTGTTGCTGCAGCTCAGCTATCCTGTCATCCTGCTGACACGCTTTTTCATCCTAAAACACTGATTTTAGGTGAAAAAATGTGTTTGGTACCTCTCTTTGAAACTCTCCTTTGAAAAAGTGTCCTTGAACACACTTTTAAATGTGTTGCTAAGAGGCAAAAGAAAACACACTTTCATTTTTGCTTGTTTTCTCCTGACACTTTAATTTATCAATCAGTCAAGACTTTTAGTCCTTGATATTTTCAGGAATTACACTTCACACTCAAGGAGATTTTCAGTACAAAACAGTCTCCCACAGATTTGAATATTTAGCGTGGTTTAGGAGAGGGGCTCAGCTGGGTAACATATGCAGGAGTGATCTTCTGTAGCGGTTGCTCTTATTAGTAAATGTCAACAATCATGTTTAAGGATCTTCAAGTAGGACAAACATGAATACATAAACAGATAGTGAAGCAACAAATCTACACTCAACACGGATGTCTTCTTCACTCCCCGAACTCTTTGGGAAATATCCTTATCTATTACTCGAAGCACTCACATATTACCCCACCCAAATGATGGCTGGAAATGTGAAAATCTGTTTCCTCTAAACTCAAATTATTTACAAGATCTATCACTTTTACCTAGTCACCAGAACTAAACCAAGATACTCAGTTCCTTTTAAGAGCCTTGCAGTTTTGGCGCAGGTACTGATCTGGAGGGTAGAGCATGCAGAGAATATTTATTGATGTGCAGAGGTGGGAGCCTAGATTGAAACACCTCCTTGCTCACCCCTCCTGTTGATGACAAAAAGCACCTGTGATGCATGAGAAGTACGACCCTCGATTTGCCAAGTTTTCACCTTCAGAAAAATACTTATTCTTTTGTCATTCTGCACCAAAAACATGTAGAATGAGTTTGTTCTCGTAACAATACATTGACCTCTTATATATAAAAGCTTATTTTAAAAGAGTCAAACCATTTCTTTGTAATGTAGGTTAGCTGTAAGTCATGTAAACATTTCTTCCTATCGGCCAAAAAATTCAAAATGCTCAGAAAAAAAAACGTCTTTCACTGGTGCAAAATATGAAATGGGAATTGGGAATTGAATGGAGGTCCCTGTATTGCCATTTATGTGCAAGAGCTTCCTCACATATGATTAGTTCTTGAAAGTGTGAGATAGGGATGCTGTTGACACCATGATAAGAATCCTGTCAGCTTGTCAAAAAGCTAGAAGCTAACAGGAGCTGTGCTATCATCTCTTTGGGCCCCCACAGGCTCTAAAGTGTCACTGACAGCATGATTACCTGAATAAGAAATGTCTCTGTGTGGAGAAGGGCAGGAGCCATCATACCGTGGTCACTTGAAAGATAAACCAGGACTGCAGCTCCTGACAAGGTGCTGACAGATACCCAGCTCCTCTCTGGACCACATCCCTGTGATTTGTCACCTCACTGACATCATTGTGTCACCACCATGAGGCAATAATGACACATCTCCTGAACAGAAAGGAAGAAGATACTATTGAATATTTTGAAAAACTACTTCATACTTAAGTTTGGTTTCTTCCGCAGCGAACAAAAAGTTGAGGTGAACAACTCCTTAATTTCTTTCCTCGTGTTTGTCTCTTGGTGTCAAACTGGATCAGTTGCAGTTTGGCTTTCTGATCTTTAAGTCTGACCTTGTTGCTTATCTAAGTAGCCTGAGCTGGGGCCATTGTCTCCTGCGGCGCTGTTCCCCTCAGTAAAGTCCTTCTCCACAGGCTGACACTGCTGGCTCTGTTAAGATTAGATTTGAATTTATGAAGATTGCCTCACCTGGTGCGCTGCTGTAATCTATGCTGCCGTTGTAATTCACGTTTAGGCCCTCATTTCCAATGCAGTCAAGAAGAGCCATATTTCACAGTGACAATGTAATCACAGTTCCACATTAAAAAGTCATTATTGTTTAAAATCAGGGACCCTGACTGAGAAAACACTGACTATACCGGAGCTGTCTTTGCCATTCACACGCATGTTTACCCAGGAACAGAGGGCAGTGTGATTTAAACGCACGCTTACAACCTTATTGATCACATGGGGGATTGAATACACACATACACACACACACACACACACACACACAAAAAAAAAACATACACACACAGAGTTATATCATTGTCCAGTGGGTTCACTTGTGCTTTTTGTGCTGATTAGCAGGTAATCTCAGTAACAAGCCTTGATCCCTGCAGATTAGCTGAAGGATAAGTACTCAACATGTTTGTTTAGATAGCTTCAACATGCTTTCATCTGTCTTTGCTATGTGGTTCAGAGTCTCACTGGACAGTTTTTCTTACATTTTCTCTATTTTATCTCAATAAAACCCAGAAGAGCTAAGTGCTGGAGACGAGGGTATATGGATTATAAAGAACCAGATCTTTTAAGAGTTTTCCAAACATGGAAATATACCGCTCACGGACACAGGCTTTTACATTCATGTGTTGTAGTATTTTGCAGCACTTGCTTAATAATTGTCCTTGTTTTCTGGTTTTTAACTCTCAACAGATTTTCTCTGTAACCTTGAATGTCATTTCAAAAGGGTTTCCGTCTTTTCATCTTGATTTCATTGCATGGGCATTGCATGACAGGGGGCAGGGGGAGTCATTTCTTCACTGTAAGCCTGAGTAAGTCCTCAGGCAGACCGTTTTACAGCTGAACGCTCAGCATGCAGGTCTAGCTTTGATCCTGACCCTGCAGGTCCTTGTTCCTGACTCTCTTTTGGCAACAAAGAGAAATTAAAGAACAAAGAAACGTTCGGCAATCTCGATGTCATCTCTCATGTAGTAAACCGCATCCACCGAAGGTCTCTTACTGTGATACTGTTTTTGTACATATATAACTGGCATTCAAATCAGCTGAATCTGTGATTTTAGTGCGTCTTTGTTGTTGCACCTCTCCCTGACCTTATCAGGATGCATTCATTGGTGAACCATTATTGACCCCCGTCTTTGCCCAGACTTTAATCAGCATGATTTCAGCGACGATCAATAACTTCTTTTCATGTCTTACACTTTTCACATTTTTTTTCCTCAGATCAATACCATTCCTGATGTGTTGTTCTGCTACCGACTCCCTCTCCCCACGCTAATGCGAGACTAACATCAGCTCTATTCAGCTTTTACTTGTTCTTGTCAAAATGTCAAATACAAGCGGTATAATCCTCCCCTCTCTCTCTCTTCCTCTCCTGCACTGAAAAAAAACCCTCCAAACAAAATCTTTTCAACAGAGGCCGAGGAGATTAAGATTGCATCAGGAACGTTCACCTGAATTAGTGTTAATTCTTAAACAAGAGTATTTTTGAAATGAGAACCTTCCAGTGAAGTCATGTCTCCAGAGCCTTTGATCAATGTAAATTGATTTGAACATAAAACCATATCCTTTGTGTTACAGCTGTATTATATCTATAAAAAAGGCCACTGTGGTTTCTATGAAATGCATATCCAGCCTCAGATCAGTAGGGATTGCAGGGCCTTTGTTAGTGCTGAAGCTTTGTTTTCCTCCAGATTTATGATCGGTGTGGGGAGTTGGCAGGAGCTTGTGTGATTACTGCTTACACACTGATTTATACCTCTCTTTTAATTATCTGAGGGGGCCTGCAGCCTGCTGATGCCAATACATCCCTTCTTTTGGGACCAGGAGGGGGAAAAGAAGCCCTCTCTGGTTTCCACCCCACCCATTCTCAGTATGTCTGTGGAGCAGGACTTAAACAGTGATCCATGCGCTCCTGGCTGAGTCCCTGTCCTCCCCAGAGCCGAGCAGACGAATGTTTTTGACATTCATACCCAGTGTGGGATCTGAGAGGAGGTTTTATAGAAATATGAAGCTGCTGTCCACTGGACATGTAACTCTAACTAACACTCCCCGACCACCTATAAATTATATGGTTTTGAGTGCCACACAAATCACTTCCCTAAGCCTGGCTTCTCTAGTTACTCCCCACTTTTTCCTTTTTCTTTTCTTATGGATTCCTCTACTGTGAAATTACAACTGGCAGCTTTCATTTCAGCACCATCCTGCAGATTTTCCCAACCCATTTAGTATGCCGTTTTCATACCCAGTGAGTTTAAAAGTCTATTTGTCTGCTTTAATTCTGTAAGATAATTGGATATGAATGCAACAAGTGGCACATTAAGTCATCTCAAACATCATTTCCATGATTTATTGCTCAACTATCATGTAAATCCTGCAGAAGATTCTGCTTTTATATCAGAAAAACAGAGGAGTCATTAAATCTTTAAAAAAAAAAAAGTCACAGTAATGAAGTTCGAAAAAGACAGAACAAACATCATCTTGTAAAGGATGTATGGTTTTGTAAAATACCTTCTGGATTAACCACTTGGCAAAGAATAATTATGCAAAACCATTATACTTCACACTCGTTTTACTGAGACCCTTGAGCAAATTAAAGCGTTGCTAACACAGTGATTTAAGTTGAATAATTAATACAAGATATGTCCCTGGGTAACACTGCTTTGGTTATGTGAATTCTGCTGTCTTCTTTTTTTAAACAATGTGAACTCCAGTTACATTTCTCTCTCAGAAGTGTTTAGTAAGTTTTCAAATCGAAACTTTATGATGTATGGGTTTGAAAACTAAAATATTAGAAAACAAAAAGTACCCAGAAAGCTGTCAGCCTGGGTTCAACTTTAAAAGAGTCCTAATGAAATCAAATCTCAGATTTTAATAGCTACAAACGGCAAACCAAACGTCATGCCAGCAGATTTTGCAGTAACAAATCTGGTCTGATTGTGATCACCATAATTGAACAGCTTGAATGCTGCTCACAGAGAGGCGTGTCCTGGGTTTAAAGGAGGTTCATTTCAAAAACAGGACTGCTTTGTCTTTCCTAATCATTTTTAATGTCTGCCATTAAGCTGTCCCTCAGGGGGAGGATCGGGTCCTGTTTGGACCTCGTATCAGCGGCCAGGCTTACTTCCCATTAATCCTCCCATTGTCCTGTAGACCTGCTATGTGTCTACCCTTTTGATTGAAAACACAAGAGTGGCAACAGTGAGAAGGCATTAATGAGGTGGAGTTAAAGATATTTAGTAGAAAATAAACTGATCATTCCTCCAAATGCCTTTATGCATTTTTCTAACTGGGTTTTTTAGTGCACTAAACTGACAAAATAAATTGAAAAGGCAATGGATTTCAAGTGAGAGATAATAAGTGGCTTCATAATGAAATGTAATGGATTTAATGTGATCCTTCATGCTTATTTTGTCATTAATTGTCGGGGAAACTTAAAAGCTGGCGTTAAATTAAAAGGTTTTTTAAGATAAGTAATTTTAGGATTTTCCGTTTCTCTAAATCACTCTTTATCACCGTCTGTGTCTTTCTGAGTCCTGGGGATGTGCAGATGTTCACAAGCAGAGTGAGTCGTGGATCTCTCATCGTCATGCAATTATTGTCATTTTCTCAAATGGAGTGTCCAACCTGTTTGGTATTCTTCTTCATGTTGTTAAATCTGTCATTCTCTTTTCCTCAATCCACTTCAATTCTAGTCAAAATGCTGCAGCTGGAAATCAATGACAGGCGTACCACCTGATTAAATCAGTGCACTGGGCTCTGTTGTGTGAGCAGGTGTGGCATCAGAGGGGCTGCTATGGCTCTTCCACATGGGGGGGCTTGTAATGAGATTAGTGGAGCCTGCAAGACCTACACAGGAGATTTGGTTATCTGATTTGTTGGAAAAGGACACATTAACTTTTAGGGGCATTTGTGTGTTGGCTGAAATGTGCAAACACAGACATTAATGTATGTGAATTTAGAGAATCCAGCTGCAAATTCAAACGCTGAAAAAAAAACAATCCTGGAAACTGCAAGTAACAGAATGTAAGAAAGAATGGAGAGAGAAAAATCAGATGATGAAAACATCTCGATTGTGTTTTTAATTTGCATTGCAGCTCGTTCTTCCTCAGAAAAATGGAAGTGCAAATCACTTAAGCCCACCACATTGAAGGTTCCCCTCGCAACAAACTACAACCTTAGCAGAAATTTTTCTCGACCCAGGGTGTATTTCACATCGTGGTTGCCCTGTCCCTCGCTGCACACGTCCTCTAAGTAAGTCGAGGTGTGTGGTGAAGGTGGTGCACATGTGAGAATCAGCGGTGTCACATTGATGGATTAGTTCGCTCATTGCTAGCTCCAGCGATTAGGTCAGCGACCCAGGAGACAGCAACATGTCTTTGGCGAAATGCTGATGCTAGACTTACTTAGCAATTATAAGTCACTGCATCACTGCCAGGTGGAACAACACACCATCACCCAGCTGCTGTGAACAATACAAAGGTTTCCCCTCTGAGAGAAGGCCGGCAGACTTCAGAGAACCAGATTGCTTTATCCAGTCAAATCTGCTCTCTCTTAGGGAGCACACTCAAAGCCTGTATCCTCTGAGCACACATTCATTTCTTTAGTTTTCCTCTGTAAGTGAGAATTGCACACACATATTCAAGTGCTCAGCTCCTCTTTCACAGTAACACCGTTCCTCTCCTTCCCAGCAGCCCACTTTCATTTGTTCAGCAGTGAATTCTCGAGCTGTTAAACTGAAGGATTGACCACGCTGCTTGTCAAGCTTTTATCTTTCGCCCTGATTCATTTTCAATTCCAGTATGACGGGAGGACAAAGCAGCATCCGGTGCCATTATTTTGTCTGAGACAAACTGATCTCGCTGCAGAACGTAGAGACATATCATCTCATGTGAGTCATCCCATTGTTTCTCAGAGACATGGCAACGTTTACTGTACTAAGAGAGATGATTGCAGTGGAATTTTATGGACTATTACAGTGAGAGCGATGGATCCGGTGACCACAGAGTAATGACATCCATCTACCCTACATGAATGAGTTTAGAAACGCATAAATGTGATTACAAAGGGAAAACTGTTTATTCTGACTCATTGCTGCCACAAAAACCGTACAACGCTCTTTTTCATAATAACCTTGTATTTAATAAAGGGAGCATTTGAGCCTAAGGAGCTTGTCTCCTTTAGTTTACAGTACAATTGTCTTATGGTGACTTCCCTTTCGTTAGTGATTGACCTGATATGATCTCCATTTACTGTATTAAACATTTGCTTTCTCTCAGTAAATCCATTTGAAGGCCCCACCTTTCAAAAAACTTAAAACCATATAGTGGGTTTGATTATTCTGTCAGTTTTATAATTAATTATAAGACATAGATTGGTACCACTGCAGATTCAAAAGTCAGATATCAGGCACCCAGGTTAAAATCTCTGTAAAAGATGACCACTGGAGCTGGCGTACAACGAGAGGCTGTGAATGGAGGAGGGGGAGGGGGGGGGGGACTACTGCCCGCTGTAGTAAAAGGTTCAGCCACAGGAAGTGCCACAGTCGCAGCATCGTAAAGATAAGAGGACAGGTGTTTTCTCCGCGCTCCAGCCGTGAACCACTGTGTAAGCTTTTGTCTGACACACACATACACACACACGTCTGTGGATGGATGCCTTTTATGGTTCTCATCACAGAGAAATACACTTCTATTTCGCCTGATTGTGGTTGTGTGCTGGGCAGTTATTGCGCTATTGTTATTGTTTCATTCACCAACAAAAACAAAACAGAAAAAAAGGCACACACACACAAAAAAAAAGACAAGAGGAAAACATGAGTTTATTTTGATAAGGAAGTACTGCAGGGGTGTGTATTAACCTGCAGAGTCAATAGCATGAACACTAGCCTACTTACAAACAGCAAAGTTTTGGAGATAGTAAAAAATAAATAAGGTATACAGTGGCATACTTTACAACTGGTCTTGTGTGACCTGATGAAATAGAATAAATTAAAATGATCAGAACAATAAATACTTTATTTATTCAGGGGGAAAATAAGAGATCCCACCACAACAGATCTATGAGAGCATCTGCTTGTGCCCACTTACACAAACACTGTAACACTGATTAGGCCATCACACTTGCTCTTAGGAACTTTTTATTACTTTGATATTTCAGTTGATGAGGAGGCGGTCTCTTTGATTTACACAGCAGGGTGAGCTCTGAATGTTTTGCCTTCACTCTGCTAGCTGCTGCTCTGTCCATTGTTTTATACAGTTTATAGGTTGCAACCAACTGAGGCCTCCATCAGGTTCGCTGTCAGCAGTGGCTTTAAAACCCATGTTGAGTTATTCTAATCAGTTAAATAATAGAATCTGCTTTGATGTGTGAGCCTACAGCCCGTCGATCGGGTAAAAGGAATAAAAAAACAGACACTGAGTATTTCCACAGTCCAGTCAAGTTGGACCCATGAAGGCCACATCTGAACTCTACAAATCAGTTTGCTCACGGTTTGTTGTGATGTGATGAAGACGGCCTCTCTCCATGTTTAAGAAGAAGACTTGTCTGCCCTCTTCAGGCCTGGAAAATCATTTAAAATGTAAACCAGTATACTGTACAGTAAATGAGCAGACTCTGGATGTCAGGAAATCCAATTAACCCAACAGGTGTGGCAGGTGCAGGGCTGGGTGAGTCTCTGTGGGTGTCCTCTTTTTTTCCTCTTGTCTTACTTCTTCTTTCCTCTGAGGCGCTGAAGGAGGGAGTCTCACTGAACTCACCAGGTTACTTATTTGCAATTAGATTTGTTTTATTTGCCCCATTTCTCCCCACCAGCATCCATAGCTGCTGCTGGATCCAATTACTCTCTCTGTAAAATAAAAAAGTGAAAAAAAGGGAGATCAGGTTCTGTGTGTGTCTATGTGTGTGCGTGTGTGTGTTCGTGTGAATGTGTGTGACTGTGCATCCTACAATTTCTGCCAACTCCCTTCCTGGGGCCTGGATTCTCTGGGGGGCTTCCAGGAAATTACACCTTGCTCTCATATCATTCCATCTTCACTGAGCCTGTTGAGCTGCCCACTTCCTCACCCACCCACCCCTCCACCCCCCCACACCCAAACACCTACACACACCCCCGCTTGCTACCACTGACACAGTTACTCCCCCGCTATATGGCATTGAATGTAACAGGCGCCCAGTTTTTGAAAAGCCATTTCATTTTTCACTCTTGTCTAGAACTTGCAGTAATGGGCTCTTCTCAGTCCACAGGCTGCATCAGTAAAACACATTCAGCCACATTCTCGCCGGCCCTCACTGACCTCAGACAGTGGATGCAATTATGACAGGCCTAATGCCCCACTGAACTGCACTGCCAGACTGCTTTTAGCCAAGAAGAGCCCAGCGCTGTGCTGCATTCACAGCAAGGAGGATTCCGTTTTTAACCATCCCTGCAGGTTGACATTTATACAGAACGATTGTAAGAAAAGAAGTGAAATGAAAAATGAATGGTTGTCAAATAAAAAAATTTATTTCACCGAAGATGTGGAAACCCTACTATTACTCTTAGATTTCTAAAACCACATTTAAAAAAAGAAATCTTTTATCGCCGCCAGCCTCCTCCACAGAACGAGATCATTCAGGATCATACAAAGACTTCTGAAATCTTTTTACCAGGGTCATGTAAGGTCTGACAGTAAGCCCAGTAAGATTACATACATTACAGTTGCCTGAATGGAAGCCGTGGATCAGAAATAAACCCTTACAGTAGATTGCTCCCCTCTGAGGGTCTCACTAAGTGCAGGTTGTACAGAGGTTTCCCTCATGTTGAGTCTATTCTCCTCTGACAGGAAGTCAGTCAGGCAGGGGGCATGCTAAAGCCCCATGTATAGGTAGAAGTGACTTGAAAGATAAATTTGAGGTTTTGGTGATTACCCCCTGTAATGCATCAACCTGGATCAAGAATAAATCAGAGAAGAAACAATGAAAATTGTACACAAGGTGTTACCCTGCCAAGAAATCTTGAAATCTACAGTAAGACCTTTTGTTGTCTAGCTTTAAAAAAGAGGGTTATTTTTCCTTTTTTCTCATTCAGGATTCACTTCAACACCAGACAAAGCCCTGCAGTAGATTTTTACCTGAAGCACTGAGTCTCAGAGGCTGGACTTCAATTTCTCAGATGATGGATGTGAGTGACCTCGACTTTCACTCTAATGCAGTTGACATTTGTGGCTTTTGGTGAAATGTCATTGTAAGAGTTGTCATGATAATTGGCAAATTATAAAAATAAAAAAGGATGTACTTCTCTGGCTGAATTGTAATTACTCTCACTCCTACTGCCATTTTATTTAAACACCACCATCAGGCCAAAATTTAAGTATTTTTTAAGACCAAAAACATGTCAAACTAAAATTTACAGTAAATTTTACTGCGATTATTGAGTTAAATTTTAAAGCATTGTTTAAATCCCTGTGGTTGATACAATTGACAGTACTATTCTGTAGTTTTTACTGAATATTAATGTAAAATCGCAGCATTTGCTGGTAATTATTTTACAGTATTTTTCCATTTTTTATACTGTTCAAGTTTTTCATGTATTTTTTGCTTCGAAATATGTTACTTGATTTTCAATGTAGAGTAAAATGAAGAAAAATATGTCATTGTAATCTAGGAGCCATAAGTACATTCAAATAAGTTTCAGATGATTTTTGCAAGAAACAATACCACAATATGATATTAACAGTACTGCAAGCGCAATGAATGTGTGTCTGACCCACTGCTACTACTGCTATAGAGGTGAACAGACCAAGATAGTTTCTGACATTATAAAAAATGACACTGAAGTTAATATGTACTCATTGTGTCTAAAATTTAAACCTTTCTGTACATTTAATAATTCAGTATAAAGTAAGTCTGGAGCAGTCTTTTGTTAGCTTTGTCACTTTTCTTCATGGGTTTAATCCCCCCCTCATGATGGGGCAGCCAAGCATTGAAATGATACCAGAAAGCAGCATGTGGCAGAGATACATCCTCCAGTAATAAAACCAATATTGTGAGATAATTATCATGGATTTTACAATATGCCCACTGCATTTCTCCTGGAGGGGGAACCATCAGGCGTTTGCAGATGAATTTTGCTTTTTATTAGCGCTCAGTAAAACACTGCCGTACTATCTTAGATGTAATACAATAGCCTCACTTTATAGTCATAGGAACCTGCAATAAAAAAATAAACGCATCACTGGTTGCATACTAATGTAAT
This sequence comes from Xyrichtys novacula, assembly GCA_962446985.1. NCBI lineage: Eukaryota > Metazoa > Chordata > Actinopteri > Labriformes > Labridae > Xyrichtys > Xyrichtys novacula. The sequence goes on from OY660878.1 coordinate 6,607,043, forward strand.
GTGCAACACGCACATTACACAGAATGTAGGCACGTTGTTTGCTGTTCGATTCTTTGTTTTATACGTGAGATATAAGTAATATCCAGATGGTCCCAGTGGTGGATGTTGACATCAGTAGAGTGAATAGACATTCTCAAAGAAATTGTTTATCACGATGCAAATTAGTAGAGTGATGAAGAGGTTGTACTCCAACTAAAGAAAGCACCGTCCAACTATTCAGAGCAGAACTCATCAGACAGTGTCTTTTTGTCTCAAATTTCTGCACGCACAGCAGATTTTCAAAGTTTCATTTTCAGAATGTGGAGCTCTTTGACTTTTGATTGACATCTTAATAAAATATGTATAACTGTTTGTTTTTGAAGACACTGGCATGTTTACTTTGTCATGTGACTTGAGAGAGACAGAAATGGTAGGAGTGCAGGAAGATTGACGTGCTATAATTTCTGTTCTGCATTAGATCTGACTTACTGCAATGCATCATTCATGGAAACATCTTACCTTCTATTAATAAAGAATCTATGCTAAAGAGACATGTTAAATCATATACAGGAGAGCTGTGGCTAAATATTTCAGCCTTTATATCAACACAAATCCCCTGACAGCTCTTTCCAGCCTGCCACATGCTTTGCCTCTGTTTGATTCATTGCTTGATTTTCTGCAGTTTTAGTACATTTTCCCTCTGTATTGTATAACAGAAAAGCAGCAGTACATCCTAACAAACACCGGTGCAGCAGGTTAGTTTCTCTGACTGCCTCTTTGCAGCCTGTCAGAATGAGCCATGGCTGAGCAGGTGGGATTGTCCCACCACACCACAGAAATGTATGCATCAGGAGGCTGTAAATCCATTTGTTTACGCCTCCTGTTTCCCGCCAAACAAACTACTAGATTTCCCATGAGAGCCCCCCGACCCCCACAAGGCGTCCTCAGTGGACATGCTTTATGGGCATCACAGCCAGATGAAAACAGTTAAAACACCATTTTTAAAAAGGTGTGTGTGTGCGCGCAGAGAGGACTGCAAAGCTTAGATTCAGCTCAATTATCAGCACAAAACCAGAGGGGGTGCTATAAATCGACACGCTGATTGTGTCTGTCAGGCTTTGAATGACTGCACCGACTCAAGCAATTGTGTTCAAATTTTATTTTAATCCATCTCCTGATCCATGCATCAAAAGGGCTACAACACAGGGGCAAAAGGAGGAGGAGGCCAGGCATGAAGGTAGAATGTTTTTTTATTATTGTCTAGGTTTTAAATATTACAGACCACAAAGCATGTTTTAAAGCATATTCCAGAAATTTAGATTCAAATTAATGTAGAATGAAGAAAGCACTAAGAAAACAGCCGAGATTGAGCAAAAGTTATGTAAAACAGCTGCACGCACACAAGATAACTGAGACTGGAATAACACGTGTCAAACTTGTTAACAGAGACTGGCTAACATTAGCAGAGCTAGCACCACCAGCTCTCGGTCCTTCTTGCAGGCTAATGTCCACATGCCTGTGCTGGTTATGCATTGTTCTAGTGAGGCGGTTATACAAATTTATCAACACACAGCCTTCGTACAGCTTTATATCCATTTTCTTGATAGGAATAGTCCCAGATCGTGTCACAATGTGAGATACCATCAGTCATCTGAGTCTGGTTGCTTCCTGTCATAGAGCATCATGGCAGTGGTCATTTGCTACATCTCGGCTATAGGCCATGCTACATTCAAGACGAAAATATGACCAAAAACCAAAGATTCTAGTGCTGATTAACAACATCTAACTATTAAATTAAACATCTCCTATCAGTTCGAGTGACCCCTCTGTATTTTATATATTATCATTAAATAGTTACAGTATCATTAATAAAATATGAATGTAGTACTTTCTTAGTCAAGTTCAGGCATATTTGATAAACTTTGGACATGATCGGATATTTTCAGCAGATCTTGCTTTAAAACCACAATAAAATAAAAAGTCAGAGCTGCCATACAACAAGGACTCAGCTCAAGCTTTGCATTTTGTTTTTGTTTTTTTCCTTCCCTGATTTGAGATGGTGAAATATGGAGCTTAATCTTATCGAAACCTTGTGCAAGTGTGTTTGTGTGTGTGAGTGTGCACCTAATATTTGAGTTTTATGTCTCCGTGCCAGAATGTTTTATTAATGCAGTGCCTCACAGACGAGTTGACATATTTCACTAGTGAAGGACGCGACCCTGGTTGTTTATTTCCCATGATGAAATTGTCCAGAGGTTGATGACTTCGTAAATAAACAGTTCCTGGAGTAATAAAGGTCTTGGCTTTTGATGACCAATGTAATTATTATTGTTGTGTAATCATTTGAGGGCAGATGTGGGCGTTTCAGTGTAGGACTCTATTGTAGCAGTTCAGAGAGGCTTACAGACACCATCCTTGGCTCAGTGTGGAAATAATACATTTTGAAAATCCCATTTAAAAAAAAGATAAGATAACACCAAGTTAAAAGATGTATGGAGTCATGTCTTCTATAGGGCTGGGACAACTAGTTATTAGATTATTCAATAGTTTTGCAATAAAATGAAGCCAGTTTAGTTCAAGGGTTAGATTCAAGCAGCAAAGTGTTGAAAAATTAAGTCAATGTGGGCCTATTCTAAAATCAACTGCAACTCCTGGAGTGTCCACTAGAGGCTGACTTTTAAAAACCCAAGGATGCCCATCAGGTCCCATGGCAGAATTCACAACAGAAATAAACAGGTTAACAGCCTGGCTCAAAAAACAATTTGTGGTGTGTAGTTTATTCATTTATTTCTTCCCGCTGTAGAGAGTGAAGATTTTCATAACTCATCAGTTTTATTTTCCTATCAAGGCAAACATTCATTTGCATGATTAGGGGCGTAGCTGACTTTACTGACAGGTAGGTGCTCTACTTTTTACTCATGTTTATGTTGATTAATAATTAAAATTAAGTCAGCGGTCTCAGTGTGGCACCCATCACCCATCTCATTTCAGTTTCTGACTCTGTCCAAGGTCACATCCTTTCATTGAAGATGTGAAAAGCTCAAAAAGTAATCTCTTCATTTGGTTTTCTATGTATTGCTTTAAAAATGTATAGACAGCCCCTATTTCAACTCAGGCCAAACGTTGAGTGTGAGCACGGTTGCTAATACTGAGCTGTTATAAGACAGGCAAATATCCACTCTTGCTTTAGAATCTTTGCTGTGCGTGTAAGGAACATATCTCAGGGGGCTCATGAACCCAATTACACCCAATAAGCAGACCTGGTCATACAGAATATAATCTAATTTGCAGACAATTAATGGCCATCATGTGGCAGGAGCTGTCTGTTAACACAAGAGCAGATGTAACCCAGGCAAGAGCGCAGAAACAGGAAGTCTGGAAACCACCATAAAATACCACTCATTAGTGATTTTCTTCCTTTGCCTCTTTAGATTAAGAAAATCTATTTTTTAAATGGCCTCATCATGCTGGTATCATTTTCTGGAAAAGGCTTCATTGTGTAGGGTTCAAAAGTACAATAGTGCTGTATAATATGTACTCCCTGAAGGTGTAAATTAAGTGAAATGAGAGTCTTATTGAATAGTAATCTCATAGTGAGCCATGAGATGTAGTTTTTTTTTGTAACCCAGCTACCTCACCGTGCTTTGTCAGCACAATTTACTGCCTATAGATCCACTGTACGGACAATCCATAAAGCCCTCCCCTCCTCACGCCCACGCAGCTGTTACAAACTGTGTTGCAGAGGGAGAAATTAAAGGGCCAAGCAAACAGGGATCTATAAACATATTATGTCCTGTTGTTAATGGAAATGTCATCAGCAGAAATCTCACAGCTCTATTGAGCGATGAGCCAATTTTCCCTGACTCTCGCTGAACCACTCGCATGTAAAATGACTGGAAATTCCCAGGATTAAGTGTGTACAGTAGCACCCAAAAACAAAACGACCAAATTTTCCAACCAATTAAATTTAAAAGCCTCTTATCCTGGTTTAGAATGGACCATAATAAAAAGAGAGTAGAAGTGGAGAGCGTCTCTTGGACGATGAATAATGCCACATAAACATTTACTGTGTGTGGCCAGTCCCTGCTGGACGTCCGCCTTCTCTGCCCTTCTGTAATCATCCCCTCCTGCCTATTGAGTTATCATAAAGTGAGGTGTGCTTGCATGTGCATGTGTGTGTGTGTGCATGTGTGCGTGCGTGTGTGTCTGAGGCCTGCATCAGTGCTCGATTGAGCATGACACCGACTGTCGCTCCTCCTGAAGCAGAAGCCTCGCACAGCCACGGTCAAGTCTAAGGGCCACTGATTGAGGACAGAGACGGCGCTTGCCCTTTAATTTTATCAGAGTGTGATGTTTTTATGATATGAAGTCACGCAGAGAGAACAGAACAAATTAAAGTTTCCTCAGCAGGAGTTGTTGTGAGAGTGTTGCTTTCCTTGATGGTTCTGGTTGACTAGAATAGACTACTTTAATCACAGGTACTATCAAACAAATTTACATATTTCCAGCATCTAGTACAAGTGAAGGTGAAATGGTTTCTTCCTGAAAGATTCCACTAATCAGATTAGAAACATGCAAACATGTTCTCTTGCATAGTGACAGCAGGGCATAGTGCTGATCCCTCAACTCTGTGGCTTTTCTCCTGGTTGAACCTTCACAAAAACACCTGTGGACTATTGATGACTTGTTATGTTGATGTCAAAGGCACAGATGATAAATGTTAGGATGATTTTTAACCATTTGCGTAACCATTTACGGTGGTTGAGTTGAGTAACTTGAAGACTTCAGATATTTTGGTATGAGACTAAAGTCCCTTAAATGGCACCCTTTGCTCCAGGGAAAGATACTAAACCAGGAACTTCTACACTTGTTCAACATTACCCAATCTCCTAACATATACTGTGTTTTTACCCTATATGGACTGTTTCTACTCTATGTTTGAGGTCAGCAGAATGTCTAACAGAGTGAAAAGCTACATATACCTGCTCCACATCATGCCATGTCTTTGTTACTCTTATTCATGTGGACCTTCTATTGTTTGAGTATGGACTATGGCTATGCATCCTTACAATGATGGTGATGATGACAATTATATGGGCAACAAAAAGAAATTAAAAGTGCATCTTAGGTACTAAATCTTTTAGTACTTTAGCCTTTTAAAAAAGGGTGGGAAAACAGAGGAGAAAACAGTTGGTGTTTGTATTCAGAGTTTTGCACTTCTGTTTTGTTGCATAAACTCTTTATGAACCAGAGTGACAAAGCACCTGGAGCGATTGTCTACCATTTTGACTAATACACTAAAGTTTGTTGAACTTTATTGGCTCCTATTGAGCTTTTTTATTAAAAGAAAAAAAAAACGCCTCTCTGTTTCCTAGTTAGACTTAGTAAAAAATATCAGGAGGCCATCTGCACCAGCTTTCTGAGATCACATTTTATCTAAGACCTTAATAAGTGCTTTAAAAACAAGCTGTTATGCATAATGCATACAAACTATTTGAGAATGAACTCACATGCCTTTGTTAATGACTGCATTTTAATGATACAGAGCTATCAAAATTTATATCGTAGATTAAGGCCTAATTGAAAATACAAAAACAAAACACCTGAGAGTAAAGAAATGAACAAAAAAAGAAAGTTATACAATTTAAAGCAATTCTTCATTCGACAATAACTGGTGTAATAAAATGTTATGATTATTACGGCCTCAAAGACTTGCTAATAAGCAATAAACACAAAACTGAGGCTGGAAGGAGTGCCATTAGTTTAGCTGGTATTTGGTCATAAACTGAAGTAGTTTCCAAATTAAAATCTAAGCCTGAGGATGGCACCAGAGGAGAAGTTATTATTCAGAGGGGGAATGTGAATGGGAGCACAAAGCAGCTCTTAAGACAGTTTCTCTAATTATTAATGGTACCCTTAGTCATGCTATTGGACTTATCAGAGAATCACCAAAATCAGTCAGATTTATCCCCTTAAGACTTTGAATATCCAAACGATGCGAACAGTATTTTATGGAAATCAAAAAAATTGAATAAAAATGAGGACAATTGATATTTTACTTGACAAACACTGCTGTAAAATCCCAATGCTAACATTTAGTATCACCGCTTCCAGCATCGACTTCCTCTGTATCCTTTACTGTTGCACACATAAACACCCCATACTCAATCAGCATAAACATGATAAGACTTTTGTGTCACTGAACTGCCTACAATAACATCAGTCCTGCTTAAACAACCACACTTATTATAACCTCATATTATTACAGCCCCAACTTTAGCCAAATAGCTACTGTAAAAAAGCAGAAGTAAATTAATCTGTTGACTGATTTTTGACGTTTACAGGCCGTTTTCAGGCAAATTCCAACATGACAAGTAATATCATGCAATTGTGGGCATGAAAGACAAAAATGACCTTGTGTCAAACATTTGTCATTCTATCCATTACATATTGCTTATGCTTAGACGAGTAACCAGTCCGTCACAGGGCTGACATACAGACTTTATGATCATGTCCCTGGATTATGAGAGGAACCCAGAGAGAATCCAACTCATGCACTGGGGTGTGACAGAAAAAAACATTGATGAGAACTTTCAATTGAACAATATGATGACTTAAAAAGGCATCTGCACACCAGTATGGATCGGCTCCAGTTGCTGAAATCTAAAGGCAAGGTACAGGTACATAACTTCTGTTAAAATATGTTGGGTGTGCTATGCTTTTTCCTTGTGGCTGAATTCAGACTCCTCGTGGAGAAAACTGACAACAGACTGTGACTGCAGTCTTACTCTTAATCTTCTCTCTCCTCAGATCCACCTTTAGACACTCATCTGTCGTGAAGAGCTGATGCTGACTGACTTTATCTGTTTCTGTTCAGTGCACACTGGAGGAATCACCGGGCTTTGTTGATGTTGTTATGAAAAAGTCACAGATCATATTGCTGCTTCACTCGAGCATCCTGAAGGGCAGAAATCAGCTGAATCCGACCGCTTTGATAGAGTGACCTACACTTGCCTGATTACACAGAGAGAGGAGCATCATGGGAGAGAGAAAATGATCAAATGGTGAGCTGTAACAAGGCCAGTGAGGCTGCAGGTTTCTTGTTAACACTTGAGCCTTTTTGACAGGTGGCATGAGACCTTTTAAGATTTCATTACTGGTATTAACCCAGTGATCCAACCCACAACTCAAAGACCCGTGATACCAGCTAGTATGTGAGTGTGTGCTTTGTAGACAAGTTATTAACATCCAGGTGGACTTTTAGCAACTGTTTTGTGTATTGGCAAATACCAGTAATTTACCTTTTTTATACAATTTAGCTTAGATGCTCTATCATCTTTATTTATTAATGACCTGATATAACATAACCATGCAGTTTTCAGCTGGATAAAGTGGTTTTTATTGTCTATAAGTTCTAACAAAGATGCTGTGACTGCATGCATCATGATTTCCCTGTTGGAATGAGAAAGCAGCTGAGAGTATCAGTGTTCCCACCTTCACTCCCTGACATCGTGTCTCATAAGCATTTAAAAGAACTCAGACAAAAGCAGGAGTAGAAGAATGGAAAGAGAGAAGCATCCAGATAAATGTGACAGATATGAGAGGACGCGTGGGAGTACTTGACAGCAGCAATGAGATCTGAGTGGCTGTCACAAGCGACTTATAGGTATGTAATTGTCATGGACGTTTCAATTTAATAGAAAGAAGTGGATTCTGTTCTCTGACACTTGCTGTAATCTCTCAGTAACCCTCCCACATAGAGAAATCAAACCCTGTCTCTTTTTGCAGACAGATGGCCCTGGACTTTCAGAATGAGTGAGAGGGGCCGTGTAGGCCTGTGAGGATTTATAGCATCACTTAGTCCTCTCAGGTGATTACATTTTCTCTTTGCACATAGACCCAGACTCCCATGATGTATCAATAGAGATCATCATCATGCATGACGACAGGCACACTCCATATGTCAATTTTACCATGAAATAAGATTACAGAATATATTAGCTCAAGTACAAATACACGAGAGGTACATGTACCTCATATGCCTGTTTTGATTTTATTTATTTTTTAATTTAATTTTTTTTACTTAAATGTTACGAGTCAACCATGACATTATGACTACCTGCCTATTATAGTTAGCACCCCTCTTGTCAGGTCAGGGCTGCAGTTTTTGTGACTTTCTCACTAAGTCATCCAGCGTCATCCCAATTCGACTCCTGTCAGAGTCACTCACATCCTTACCCCTGTCATTTCTCCCACTTCCAACATCAACTTAAGGAGCAAATTGCTCTCTTGCTGCCTAGCATATCTCACCCACTGACAGGTGCCACTGTGAAGAGATAATCAGCATAATTCCTTAAAAATGTGATTGCTCATCAGTGAACTTCTGCACTCTGTGCACCACAGAAGGGAACACTGTAGGTCTTGTGTTTTGAATGGTTAAAGAGTGATTCTGAAAATGATAAAATACATCCTTTGCCATGTAAGAAGGGTTGTTTTTTGTTATGAAAACAACCCTTCTTACATGAAGTGTTATGAATTATTTGGTGCTCAGGTTGCAGTTACCCAAAGCTTCATATGTTTAACTCATGTCAATCAATTCACTTATACTTTCAGTAAAGTTACATATGTAAGCTATAATCTTTCTGCAACTACAGAAGAAGACGATCAAATGTTCACCACTAATTAATAATGTTCGTGTTAATACATAAAATCTAAACGTATAAACTTTGCAGTATGGGTGTTTTGACACGCTTCAAAGTTCAGCATTTTGTATTACAAGTACCACAGGGCTATCAAGTTTTTAATGCAGTGGACCTGATTTATAACTTTTTGTTGCTATCAAGGTGAAATTCCTGATTAAAACCCTCTAGTGGGTTATTTGTTACATCAATATACTATTGCTACTTTATAACCCACATAATTTCAGGGCTTTAATCTGCCCAATTGATTCCAGTTTCACCCGCCCCCTCCCTGAACGCCTGTACCTCTCCCCTCTTCTCACACATCTCTGCCACTTTGGGTTTAAATGAAAACATCAATTTATATGAGGAATGAACAAGTGTAGAAAATCACCAAAATTGCACCTCCTGTTTCACAGATTATGTTGTAATTTATTTGAATAAAGGGAAAACTAGTTCATCAACTCCCTGTTAGATTGTTTTTCCTTGTTTATGACTTTTTTCTTGTTTTCCCATCTTGTTTATGATTTTTTATTACACCAGGGACCTTGCTCCAAATACTGAGGGGCACAATGTTTCTCTCTTCTCAGCTAGGTTTATTTATTTATTTATTTTTTGAAAGCAATGGATGGAGGAGTTCAGAATATTTGCCATCCATTATTCTTCCACTAGGGGGTGCTAGAGTGGAGCAAAAGATAAAGAGCGCAGCAGAGGTGCTGCTTATAAGTTCCCTTTATTCAACAGTTCCTACTGAACGGATTCCAGCACACTGTGATGAATCATTTTAAACCCAGCTGAGTGGCTTTTCATTAAGGACTTTTTAATAAAACTGTACCCTCACAGTGCTAGTCATGCCGAGGGTACACTATATACCGTATGCGTTCCTTTTACAATAAAACTGTAATAAGGATTCAAGTAATTTAAGCAACAGCCCCTCAGCTGTAATTGCACAGCATCTGTTGTGATTCATAAAATAGTTTTTCTGCTCAGAACTGCAGGAGAGCTGGTTTTCGTTTCAAAGCACCGCAGGAATGAGAACTGACCTGAAGAAATCATAAAGACTGCAAGATGATGTATGGATGTGTCACAGTCTGAGCTTGGAGATTTGCGTCGCCATGTTTACCTGGGCAGTGTTTGTCAGTAAAAGTCACTGGGTCAGATAATTGAGTAAAAAGAGACAGATGGTGGCAGCATTTACTGCTGATTACATGGAGGTCATAAACTGCTGCTCAGTAGCTGGGGGTGTCAGGTCCAAGCCTATTAAACTGCCAGAGCCCGAGTCTTAGAGGGATGCAGCTGCACAGGCTCAGAGTGGAGAGGTTTACAGTGGACCTAGACTAGAGACCTTCAATATATATATGTCTTAACAAGGACCTAAGACTTTATGCTTATTACTGTGCATATTGTGCCTCATGCAACTTTTATATCTGTAGACTTGGCCATAGAAGATCTCCATGTCGCCCTGGATCTGAAAGAACTCAGCTTTGGCTCCTCCTAGCAACACTGGAGTTGGCATACACCAGCAAGGGACATTGCTACTGTCACTCACACTAAATAAAAAATTCCATACCAGAGGCCTCTAGGCTACGGCAAAATTGCATAGAGTGGCTGTATGTGCACAAAGCAGGAAATATAAATAGTATATGCTGATGCAGGGCCATGCGCAGAGTTGTGAGATGACACAGGGACACAAGAGAAGACTGGGCAAAGCTGCTGGACAGTGCAAAATGTATTACTCAAACAAATGGTTTATGATATGATGTACGATTTGTGGTAAATATCCAGATTGTCAGACTCTGCAAAACTGTAGCTGTAGAAATTTCACACCAAAACAACAAGCCACATTTGACAAAAGCCTGCAGCTTCTGCTGAGCAGTTACTTTATGTTAAGTTAACTATTATTTACACATCACAATCAGGATGTACTCTCAGTAGAAGAGCATAAATATAGATTGCACAAAGCATTAGCTCTAATTTAATATACTGAGGTTTACAGCCTCGCAATGACCTGCTGTAGTTAAATTTATAAGTGTGGATGCTGCTCAGTGTTTCATTCTGTTGCAGGTTCTGCTCACCATTCATTCACATTAGTCTGCTGCTCGGGCCTCAAGCTGAACTGGTCCTGCTGAGAGTGTTTACCGATCATCCTGATGTATTTGTCCACTGACTCTGCTAGACATGAGATCAATATTCCAATTACAGGTAGACTTCCATCCTTGCACTGTAGAATAGTGAAAGTCAGCCAATATCATTGTCAGAATGCCAGTTTATGTAATATATATCAGACTACTTTTAGGATAATGTTCATCCTCATGTCAGTTAAACAGAAAACAGTCACAACACAAAATGCGCACATTCGTACTTTATACCAAGTCCCTTTCCAATATATTCTTTACATACTATATAATACTGGAGGGATGGTTTTTGCTCTGTTTTATTTTTGAAGGGGGGGTTATGTGTCAGTATTAAGTGTATTACTCCTAGATAATGCTAGTCTAGCACAGAAGCCTGACTACCAAAATCTGCAAACAGAGAAAGCTGTACCTCACAGTTTATCTTATTGCTAACTCTGAAGAAAGCACTAACGTAGGAGTGAATGTGTGCTCTTTTTGGAAAAATTATAAAATTTTTAGTTGGCAATAAATAGTTAAAGCTCCTGTGAGAAATTTGAGGTTTTGTGTCAACATTTGTGCCTCCCTGCTAAAGCAGTCTTTGCTTATCTTAAGAAGTGTAATTTGATGAATAAATTTGTCGTCATTTGTTGTGAATATCTTTTGTAGAAATTGTTAGAACAGGACTTTTTCTTCAGCTGCTTGGCTGACACCCCTTTGTGCCCATTTCAGGCATTAAAATGACAACATCCAAACTGTGAGTCTTGCCCCTGATCCATATGAATATTTTTCTATTTCATAAACACCGAAAAAATTCCTCATAGTCGCTTTAGCCAAAAAATGCTTAACTCTAACCAGTTAACACAGTTTGTTATTTCAGGTCAATTTTGCCCCACAACAGCTAACACGGTGTGTTTACATAAGGCAAAAATTATGGACCATTGTCTGTGTCATGACACAGTTTTAAAAAAGCAGTGAGAGCTGAAAAAGTTGGTGAAACAGCAGCAATCAGCCTTAGGCGAGCTGCATGTCCCCTCTGATTCAGAAGTACTTAAACACTGTCATTACCAGGTCCCACTTATCACAGCTTTAAGTGGGTTAGGGTTTATAGTTTCTGTTGAGTCTCGTTCTTCCTTTGTTAACTGTGGTTTAAGGTGGTCCTCTCAAAAGTTTGGTTTGGATGAATTTTTTTGTCCCTGCAGACATGATTGGGGCATTAGGTAGAAAAGAAATTAAGTGTCATATGCATATACCATCATATACATAAGATATGCTGAAAAAGCTACAGATAGCTTCTTTACAGATAGTGACAGCTGGAATAACAAGCATAATGATTCCCTGATGCATTTTGCTTTATTGTCATATTTTGCCTCTTCGTACAGCTTTATTTCCCTCCATTTAGAAGTGGTTAGAGTTCTGCTTGGGCGGGTTTCCTGTTGCATGGTTGTTGTCAAATGTTGTTAGCATGAAGACAACACCATCAAGCCGCCTCCTCACAGCTGATGTAAGTCTGTTCGGCATGACTGGCCTATAATGAGGAGACAAGGATCCCTCTCTTTTTCAATTAGGACTGCACACTGAGAGTCAGCTTGTGGCCCTCTCCAGCTCACTCTCATCCCCAGCTTTGCCCCCTGCATCCTCACTCAACAGTATTGACGCCACGGTAAAGTGACAATGACCTGTCTATGTATATGTGTGTGTGTGGGGGGGGGGTTTATGAGGGGGATAAAACAGCCCTGCATCAGCATAACCAAGCCCCATGGTTGCTCTTTACACGCTTAGTCCGAGAAGGAGCGTTCACATTTCCCTGAGTCTGACCTGCCTGTGCAAGTTTACTGCTTTTTGATCCCACGTCCGCTGGCATTTACCAAGATCAAAATCCCATCTTGCTTAGCTAGGTGCATCAGACACTTATGGAAGCTGACTCTGCCCATTTGCTTTGTGTTACACCATTCATACCCTCCAGCTACCACGCTTGTGTCCAAGTGTAGCGAGGGAGGGGGAAGAGTGCTACTTAAAAAGTCAGGACCCATTCATGATCCCCTGGATCATCCGTGGATGGAGTGCTGAGGTCGTATCTCTTCTCTTTCTTCTCTCTCTGTCTTTCTTAAGGCAAGGATCGACCGCACATTAATGTTGATTAGCCGAGTATGAAGGCGAGTGAGCAAGCATTCAGGGGAGGCACTCCTTGTGAATAAATATTTGTTATCTTTGTTTGCATAGTAAGGGGAGCTTCCTGTCTTTTAAATAGTAAAGAAGCACTTACATCTGACCCCGTGTTTGCCCTGCTGTCTGTTTGCTAAGGAGAATTTACAAAAGCTTGTTATTTTTTGGTGTTATTGTGAAAGATGCTCACACAGCATTTATTTTAGTTTGCTTGTTGTGCATAATGCTAATGCATAATTCATTTTTAAATGGTAAGTAGGGCAGTAAGACTAAAAGGATTCTCTCACTCTCCTTAGATATACATAATGTACTATTCTTTGAATGCACTGTGGCAAAAAAGGTTGTAAAATACTGATCTAAATGTACGGTTTATAGTAGATACACATTAAAAACACACACACACTATAACTGGATTTTATGACTAACACCCCAAAGCATTGCTTTCTCTCATTTTAGGGGTTGGAGAGGGACCCAGTGTGCTGAACACAGGCTGGTGGAGCTACTTTACATGAGCAGAGCAGCCATTGGCCAACAGCTCTGACACTCAAACAGCAAGTACTCTCCTACTTCCTCTGTCCTCCTTTCCTGGTGCAGCCTAAGAGGAGGGAGGGGGAATGGATCTTTTCTGTGTGAGTCGCTGGATCTCCCTCAGCCTGCTCCTTACCACCTGTCCTTGACTTACTGTTCCCAGACGAGACGGAGTGGAAGCTTCTCCTGCTTGCTCCTCCCTCAGGCACCTTTCTCTGGCTGTGTTTATGTGAGCAGCAGCATTTAATCTTCACGTCTGTTCCCCCTGTCTGTGTGTGTGTGTGGCTGTTTTTCTTTTTTTCTACCTGTGGTGCTTCAGCGGAGTGGCGAGGAGAGGAGCGTTCATCCTCGGCCGGTGGAGCTCTGCTGATGGGAGGCGGTACTGGCTCAGGCTGGGACTGGGGATGCTGAACGGGGGGAGGGAGGGCCTGTTTGAGCTGGGACAGCAGCTCCAGCAGCAGGGGGAGTACCAGGCCGCCCTCCACTGCTTCCTGAGCTGCCTGTTGGGACTGACCCATGTGCAGAGCTTCAACTCTCTGCCCAACTGCCTCCACCAGGTGAGCCAGATGCCAAAAACACACACAGTCTTTCATATTGTGTTTCTCTCTTTCTGCCTTTATCTTACACACAGTCATGCATATCTCACATATCTAATTTATTATATACTTACCCAGCTTTGTATACACATTTACACCACTTCTCTTCTAGAGCAGACCATAAATTACCGCTTAGCAAAGCAGGCAGGACACATTCAACCTTGATATCAGCAACACCAATGTCAGCTCCAACAGCACACTCTATCATGTGTCCCTGTGTTCACACTGTAAGACCAATTCTGCAGTACTTAGAGTGGGCATGCAGCTAAATGAGGCATTGAATGCAACACCACCTCATAGTAACAATGCAAACAGATTACTCACACAGCTAAAAATGATGTAGGATACATTTTACATCCGCACTATTGTGTATGAGTTATGTTTTGGTATTTTGAGGTCACAGGCATTACATTTTGGCATTGAGCTACATGCCCAAAGTCTCAGCAGATCTCACACAAGGATAGTTCATGAGGCCTTTAAACAAGGAGTGGACCACAGTTCAAATTCTGTTTAGCTGTAAGTAATGTCAAAACATAGCCCTGACTCAAGAGCTGTGGAACGCATGCTATGAGGTTTACCAGACCAATGGCGCTGTGAAAATGGAGAGCTGAAGTTCCTTGTTTTGACAGCCCATTACATCATGCAGACACAGCAGGGAGTAATGATGGTAATGAATAATTCAGAACTTAACCATGTGTCTTGGCTGTTTTTCTTTGCTTTACAGATTGCAGAGCTCTTCATCACTGAAAAGAACTGTATCCTTTACTAAATCTGGGGAAAGTCATTCATCCCACCTGAAATTTCACTATCCCGCCAAGTGGTAGCATGTAGGCTAATCAGTAAGCTAACAGGTGATCATAAAGAGCTGTCTGTAGTGGAAGGCACTGTATATTCCAGCACAATGGGGACTGTAGGCCGATAATAGAAAATGGTGTAAACTGAGAGGAATGAAGTGATGTCTTTTTGGTGAGTTCATTATAACACATTTGTCCCTGAATGCATCACGCTTTGTGTATAGCCCAGGCTGCGTGTCAGTCTCTTAAGAGGATTTGTGGGCTCTTATCTTTGCACAACAGAGTGGAAGAGCACTAATTAACCTGTATCTGCTCCAAGTAGCCTGTTCACCGACACTTCACTGCTTCTATAAACTATAGCACCATAGGACACAGAGATAATGGAGAGGTGTTGCATTTCAGGATATGTTACCTCAGTGGCTCCTCTCCCTGTTACTGAGACACTCCAACACTTAATGTGCCAGCTCAGGTTCTTCACCTCAGCAAGGCTTTGCTCCTTACTGTCCAAAATAGGTCGATTTGCTTTTGCTTCAAACTATCAATCACTACCAACAGGCTACTTTCCTCTCATTACAGGCTGAAACCTTTTGACTTGCAACATTATTTCGCAAAAAAAAGCTGTTTATCATACCAAACTGGCATTTTATGCAAAGAAGATGTTGTGGTATGATACTACGGTGAAGATAAATTTACATCAATTGTGATTATTAAGTTTAGAGATTATTTAGAAAGGAAAATTTTACTTTTTCTTTGAGGATGTAAAAATAATTTCTGGAAATGTTTGGAAACAATCTGAAAAAAAAAGCTAAAAGTTCAATGCTCCTGAATTTTCCACCACTGCTTGTCAGGGATTCCTCAAAGCTTGGTGTCACCCCATCTTAGTTACAGAAAAGTAGCAGGGAGAGCAGATATAGGGAGGTGGGACATGCCATCAAAAACACACTACAGAACCCACAGTGTAATGTTAATAACATGGTAGGAAGAAATAGAGTCTGGTGCTTTGATAACAAGTTTTTTTTTACATCAGTGCCACATAATAATAGACAGTGGTGCAGACATCTATTGATTGATTATCCTCTATTAACTCTGGATCTTTTTATTCATCCTGTTGCATGCTGCTCCTCTGTGTTAGAGAAAGTGTCACAACATGAGCATCATCACTCTTAGCTGCTTGCTTGGGCAAATTTTCCTAAATTTCCCTGCTGTTATCCTGCCAGCCCACCCAACTCCATCCAGAAGCTCCACAAGGAGAACCTGAGGACAAAGTTTGAATTGAGCTGGGTTGTAAAATTGGTCTGTTTGTGTTCACATATGTTGCCAACCCTGAAAATTTCAGGGGTTTTGCATGTGTGAACACGGGTAGTGGTACTGCTTGTACGGCAGGATGGGCATTCATTAGAAAATGTTTGTTTAAAACTTTGACTGTTAAAATAGAAGAAACACATTTGAGCCACAAACGTGAGTATAGTGATTCTATTTAGAGAGGACAGTAAAAGGACTTGATGTCAAATTTTCAGTGGCGTGTATTTTGTGATATTGATTTTTCCAATTGATTAAAAAATACTTCATGCAAAGTTTATCCACTGATAGTAATACAAATGCAGGGGGAGTTTTTAAAACTTGTGTTTATTTCCCTTTAAATTCAAAGGTTGTTTTGATTTTTTTTCAAGTAGTTCTCATCGCATTGTGGAGCTCAGGCTGTTATTTTGTGGTCTTTGTGTTCCTCCAGGGAGGAAGGTGAAGGGTCATTGTGCTCAAACAGGGGGAAGATGTGGGAACTTTGCAGTTTCACACAGCCTTTTTTTATCTTCAGTGGGTCCAGCAAACCAAATACAAGTTCTGCAGGAAACAAAACTAGATTTACATGTTCAAAGTGTCTTGGTGTTGTGCTGCAGCTTGGGCTTTCTTCCAGGAAATATACTGTAATTGGTGCATTGATAGCAATAGTGGCAATGCCATGACCGATTAAAGCCTGATGTATTGTTATCAGAATTGGCAGTATCTACAAGTGACCTCTGGTTTGGAGCCAAAAGCTCTTTTGGCTGCTGAGTGTTTACTGATGTGTTGTTCTTGAAAAGTAAAGTATGTGGATTCAGACATTTTGACTTTGAACTCAAATGAAAAGAGTGTTAGATAAAAATCTGGGCAGATCCAATGTTTATATGCACTTTAGACAGAGTCCGAGGCAGCTTTAGGACACTAGCCAATCAATATCAGGGTGTTAAATTCAGACAGAATTGGTCACGTGACCGGTAGCTGTGGAGAAAATCTTCATGAGTTATTTTGGAGGCAGAGATGTGTTGCACGTGTGCCTTGGTTCGCCTTTGATGGTGAAAGTTCTTGGCGTGTTTTAGATTGCAGTCCAATAACCAGCTGTGTGTTAGTTTCCGTGTGTGTGTTTGTGTGTATATGACCAGAGTGGAGCAAACACTCCCTGGAGAGAATAGTGTGAGGCTCCTGTTGTGGCATTGTTGTGGTCCGGACAGGCTAAAAATAGCCAGCAGGAGTAGTGCTGTGACCTTTGATGATGGCTGTCCCCCTAATCCTCCCTCCCAGATGGTCCACCTCACACTCCTTTTTCCTCTGTGTCGGGTGAGTCCCTGGAGCTCATTCAGGTAGTCTTCATTTCGAAACACCCTGATGTGTTTTTCCAGGCTGTTTTCCCCACAAAATGTACAGTATTGTACACAAAAAGCAATGTTGCTCTCAGGGGGTTTCAATTAGTCCTCTGAATCGCTAGTTTTTCATAACATGCTGCTTTTTTATCTTTTACAGCACAGCACATTAAATTATTCAGGTGTACATCCTCTAATGGCTCCTCAACATCAATCATCCTGGTGTGTTACAGTGATCCTCAAATGGAAACATTGAATTTTTCATCCCTCTCTTTTTGATGAGGACCACACTGCCTATCATGAGTATAATACAGGATTTTAACAATGAGGTTTTGTGTCTTGGTATTCCACTTTAGTTCAAATGACACAAATCTCCCTACGATAGAAAGATTTTAAATGTTTAGTTTTATTTGAAATATGTTGAAGCAAAAGTGGGAACTTAACTGGCATTAAATGTGTTTTACTCATGAGAGATCCGCTGTTAAGTAGGACATTCAGAGCCGTCGAGGCTGTGTTTATTTTAAGCATTCTCCATCTCATTGGTCTTTAAATTCACCTGACAAGAATCAAAGGTGTAATTTTACAGTGGGATGGACACTCAGTACGCAGGATGCGTTTGATAAAGTGGATAGGATCTATTTTTAGTTTGTTTTTTTATGGAAACAAAGCTGGCATTCAAAGTTATCAAAAGAATTCTGCAGAGAAAGGAAAAAACAAAAGATTCACATGAATATGGAAACGAGAGACAGGACAGTGAAGTAGTTGTTAGAAAACAGCACACAAACAGTGACACAGGTAACATCAGGTAAAATCTACAGTATACCTGTTAAATCCAGACCTCTAAATCAACAGTCTGTTCTGGATTATATTCAATCTGTTTGCGTGGTTGGGTGATTGTCCGGAAAACTGAATTAAAAACAGAGGTGAGCTGAGCAGAGAGGCCGTTTTTATTTTCAACAACTGACTAATCCCAGTGACATCTGAGACTGATCCTTCACCCATATAAACAGATGGAAAAGCCCTGCAGTTTATTCAGGCTGAGAAAATGTTCTATGAGGTGGCACTGATCGAGCTCACCGCTCTTCAGGGGAGCACAGGCAAGTACTTTTGACCATTTCAAACCACTCTTTTACTTGGTTAGTCCGAAATTCGTAGCATACAGTATATACTGTGAAATTTTTGGTGAGCGGTCTCATTTTGGTTTTCAGATTTTTTGATTATGTTTTGTTTTCATTGTAATTCCCTTCAAAATATCTTGTGAATATTATGATGTCTAAACAGAGGCTTTTGTTGGGTTGATTTTATTAAAAACCATTATTATGGTAGTGTAACAAGGAGTCTTTCAGTCTCAACTTCAAAATGCCAAATGTGTTGGTTGTTCAGTACATAAATTTGTGTTTGTGAATCAGTGTGAGAAACTACTTTGAAGTATTTACTTTACAATTTCTCTTGATGACCTTTTCTGAAATTGAAATTACTCCAGAGATGTTCCTCTCTCAGATGAAGGAGTTTCAATACCTCTGAGTGTGAGTTAAATAGTTTTTTGAAAACTCACAGAAAAGTTTCAGGATATAAGCTAGACACTGTTAGTAAAATACAGAATTGAGGTGGATGGGAGGAGCGGCACGGTTGATTTAATTTGCTATTTCATCTGGAGGCTGTTAGTAAAGCGGCAGGTACACTGAAGTAGTTCAGTATTTAGCAGATGGTGTCTGTAGTAGGCAGCTCTCCAAACTGGTTTGCGTGTGTGTGACCTGCATCTACAAACTAACCTGCATATAATGTATAAATTAGCCTGCAATGTGTTCCTGCAATTCCCTGGAAATGGTCTCTTTACTCATGATGCCTATAGAGAATGAAGCCCCATTTCACCGGAGTCCATCTTTGTTTACGATAAACCTGGTGGAGCTTCAAGCCAACGCTTGCAGCAAGGCGGCTCATTCATCACCTGCTCCTGCTCCAGACGTCTGCCTCTTCCTGTCTGTCTGCTGCTGAGGCAGCAGTGCAGTGTAGCGTGCTGGGCACAGTGCAGGAGATGGGGGACAGATGAAGTGGAAGACAAATGTCCACGCTTGGCTCATTAGGAGCTTTGTGTAGCTACAGAATGCTGAAGGCCCTGATTCAGCACTCACGCTGATTGAATGTGAGACTCCTTCCAGAGGCAAAGCTGGCACAAACAGCCGCTCTCCTCCCTTTCCAGTTTCTTGTTCAAACGTTCCCTTCTCTGTATTTTCCCACAGACAGAAACAAGGATGTCACTTTGTGGTTTCTGTAAAAAAAAAAGATCTTTTAAAGTGATTTATTTGCATTTGCTGTGGTATGGATTATAAACTAAGCTTATTTCCACTCCAGTCTTGTAGATGTCAGGTGTGTGTGTACAGTACATGCCCTTGTTTGTGTGCCTTAGTGTCCAGTGGGCGTGGTGTGTGTGTGTGTGTATGTGTGTGAGTGTGTGTTGTTCATTTCTCTTATCCACTCTCTCCTGCCCTTATCTCCGCTCTTGTTTCTCCAGTCTCCACTTGGTTTCACTCTGCTGTTGGGGCTAAAGTCTGCAGTAGTGCCAGACAGGCTGGTAGCCAGAAACCCATAAATTTGGGGCCTAATTTGTCTTTTTCTGAAGAGAGCAAAGGACAGTGAGGAGAGAGGGACGAGTGGACGAGCAGGAGTAGAGACAGATTTCTGACTGATTCCATGCCCTGCGTTTGTGTAACAGGGCCTCAGGAGGAGGCGACGCTGGGCTCTGCAGGATGGACGACCCCAGAGGAGCTCTCGGAGCAGGCCTCCCAGGCGCAGCACCTCGAGCGGCTGGCCCAGCTGTGCATCATGAGCAAACAGTAGGTAAAACTGTGTCCTGTAGTAGATTTAGTGGTGCCAAGGTCTAGTTAAAGACTAGATTTACAGTTTTGAAAAGTCCATTTTCTAAATATTTATAATTTATTCTGTGTACAGTTGGAATATTTTTAAATACCTCTCATATATTCTGTAAAGTTAATCCTATATATGTTTTGTTGGTCCTCTAAAAGCTTTGAGAGGTGATTTTTTTTTGCCAAAGCAAACAGTCTGTTTTAACAGTTCTCACGGAAGCAGGAGCAAGGGTCAATAAAAACCTCATTTGAATATAAAATATTACCCTCACATAGATAAAAGAGACGATGGTGAAGTAAAAGAGATCAATGATTTACTCAGGCGGCAAACAATTTTTTCGTAATTTATTACTTACTTTTATAACATTTTATACTTATGTTTCATGTAGAAAGAGCTTTAACTATGTATATATGAAAATGCGTTTTTGAACTAATTTCAATTTATGAAGTGTATGTTTAAGAAAATTTGATTTTGATAATATGGATTGAAAATTTTCCAAACTCGAAGAACGACTGCTCTGCATTGTGTTTTTCTTGCTCAAGTTGAATTTCCCCTGTTTATGTGAAGAAAAGAGACACCGCACCCTCTGGTAGTGTCACAGGAGGAACACTTTAACTGGATCTGCTGTCTCCTGTTGCAGTGGCACTTTGTTAGGCCACAGCATGCACCTATTTTCTGTGCCTCTGTTGTCATTGTTGGGATCGGGCCATTTAACCCGATTGCCAGAGAGGGTGACGAGGAGGTAGAAGGTTTTCTTGGCAGAGGGGCCTCATTAATGCACCAAGGGTTCAGTTCAGTCTTGATAAGATGGTACTAGTCTTGCCTTGGTGGAAAAGACGACTGGGTTCCTATTTGATCAGTTATCAAAGACCACTTTCTTCTTGACTGACAGGGGCAGATCTAGAGGGTTATTCAAGGGGGGCATGGGCCCCGTCTAGCTCTAAACAACGACCCTTGGTGTGTGTTTTTGGGGCACATACTTAATGCCATTTTTGTATTAGTTATTGTTCCTGTTCAAAAAAAGTCTGAACTTCCCCCTGCTTCTTATCAGGAAGTGAAAATATTTCCTGGATTTTAAACAATGTCAGAGGAAGTCCTTACTGCGGGTGAAGGGCTTTTCTGTCTTCGCTGATCAGATGTCCTGCGAAAGCAGCGCAAACTGACACCTGTCCATTACTAATTGAAGTGTGGTATTTGAACATCTGTCACACCAAAACAGAGCTTGCTCTACATCTACAGACACACGTGAGAGTGTGAGGGTGATGACTGCCCTTGACTTTCCAGGGAAGATATGAGCAGGACAGCTGGCAGATCCTCAATAGACCACATCACTTTCACCGAGCTTAGCACCATGCAGAAGAGCCAGTGAAAGGGCAGAAGTCAGTCAACAAACCTGAGGGCGCCATGCCTTCTGTAATTCAACCAGTGGAAAAGAAAGGAGCCGTCTGTGCTGGCAGGAATACAAAGTTTCCACTTCCTCAGTGTCTAATCACAGCGCCCGCGTGTTTAAAATTCTCATGCTGCTGAGCTCCAAACACTGAAAGCGATATGCTCACCTGACAGTGAAGCATGGGTCAAAACATTCAATTGAGGTCAAGCGTTGTTGTTGTCTTTGGAAACATCTATGCATTTAAACGGAGGAATGCAAGGGGAGATCTCATGTCAGACAATCAGGCCTTTTTAAGAGACGCTACTTTTCTTTTCAGCCCAGGGCAAAATACTGAACTCCAGAGCAACAGGGGAAAAGTAGAGCTGTGTTAAATTATTCTGTTTTTTTTTTCTTTTTCAGACCTCATCTTGCTCTGGAATACAGCGGTAAGGTATGTACCTCTCACCACTCTCTGATCCCTCTCCAGATTTATGAACAAATTAAAGTTTTTACGACACTCTTGAGTCAACTTCAACCCCCCTTTGTATGTTAATTAATCTTTCAGGCTACAAAAATCCACCAGAGGGCCTTTGGGAATGACCATCCCATTACAGCCAGGAGCCTGGAGCTTATGGCCACCGTCTATGCTGAGATCGGCAAGACTGAATATTCAGGTGCACATTTTACTGGGATTGTGAACTACATGTATGCATAACAGACTCTTAGAAATGAGTGGGTTAATTACATCTTTCAAAATTAGTTTTATTTATTTATTTACTGGAGCCACTGTTGAAGAATGTAATCAAGATAAAAGACAAAAAAAACATCAGTAAACCACATAATCTGTCAGAAGAAAACAGAAAAATATGAAATAAGATTATCTAGAACAAGCAAACATCAGTTCAACTTTAGAGCCCCTGCAACCCTCTGATCAGTCATCAGTACATACCAACGAATCTGTGTTTTATTTTAGGCCTTTCTCTCAGTCTTTTGTAATGTAATAAAACTAGCTTAGAGCTTGACTCACAAGGATGTAGCTTACTTCTTTAGAGAGCACTCAGCACAGTAAGAGTAAGGTTTGAAGCCATGAAATCCTCCTACAAACCTTGTCAACCCATAAAAATATTCAATTATTTAACACTCGCCATCATGTCGGACACAGAAGGTGTTTTATGCGGCGCTGCAAAGAAAAGTTTCCTTGTGACAGTTTGAGGCCACAGTTGTTTTGTACAGTACGTATGCTTGGTTTGCATTATGAGGAAATAACACTCTGCCTGATTCTGAACTCTGCATTTTTTGCGAGGACTGCTGTGGTGGTAGAAGCTGAACGTAGAGAGCAGCCGAGCTGTTGAGTCAGCGTACAGGGGCACTGATGCCGAACAGGGCTGGCTATACACAAAAACAAAGTGTACAGCACAGAGAGACAAAGATTTACAACATCATCGGTTGTTTACCTCTTATTTCCTTCGGCTGGGATGGTGAAACAATGAGCACATGCAGGGTCAGTGAGTGGTCAAAGTTGTTTTGTATATCAGAAGTAGCAGAAGTCTGTGTACTTTCTGCAACCCTGGTTTTGTATTGTACACAGAGAAATCCTCTTTGACCCACAGAGAGAGACGTCAACAGAGGCACGTTTCACTGTTTACAGCTTGTGTTCCTTGGATACTAAACACCGAACTGGGTCAGATCCCTCTGTGAGCCAACAAAACACTCACGTGTTTTATAGGTCAAATTTGAGTATCCAAGCAGCAGCCTCAACTGTAACAAACAATATTATCACTATTATTCACCAAACAACAAAGGAATACTTGAAGCGACATTGAGGAGTTTTCAGCTGAAATTGAGAGACAAAGAGAAAGAGAGTGTTTGTTATTGTGTTGTTGTGAATGTTGTGTCAAAGAATTTATAATGATTTAAGTTTTGTGATTTAAAAAAATTACCAAAGGAGGATCATTGTTGCTTTTGAAAATTCTCTTATGCAAGGGGAGAGCAAAAGGAGTGTTTCAGTCCAGATTATGACCACTAGATATTGCTAAAATCCATATTTCAACTCACTGCCGTTTTGTCTGGTTTGTTCAGCGTCCTTCTGTTAATCAATCACTTTCAATCAAAGCAGTTCTAGTTGTAAATTACCCATAACAGCGAGTGATTGATTAATCAATTAACTAAATCAATGGTTGGTCAGGTCAGAGTCTAATTCATCATTCCACGCTGATAGCCAGAGCACACTATTAGGATAGAGACTGAACTAGACTGAGGTTTTGAGCTCTGGTATGTAGTTTTCACAATCTGTGCTGAGATCAAATAATATCAGGCTCAGTCGTTATAACCAGAGGGGATTTTGGGTCACATGAAAGCTTTTTAAAGAAAAATCATGCGCCAGTGTAACTTCAGTCCACAAAGCTGCTCTCGAGTCTTGACAGGGTTAACACAAGCGTCTTCTCTTTACCCTTATTTGCATGTTTGACTTTGTATGTTTAGCCTCACCTCACCAGCTATCTTCAAAGCAGACCGCAGTCACTTGTACGAAGCAGCACGGTCACTACTCATGTCTGATCATGATTCTCTCCCTAGACTCCCTGGGTGAGTGTGTGTCAGCACTGTCCAAACGCTTTGCTGCTGCCGAGTCCATCAGAGACACCGTCAACGGTCTTCCTCAGTCCCATCGGGACAAACACTCAGAGGTCCGCCACAGAAAGGACTCCCACCACCAACAGGAGGACACTCTAAAACCTAAGGTAGAGTTGACAGCACCTGCAGGCATGTTTAGCAGTGTTACTTGAGCAGTTTGTTTGGAGAAGATCTTTGTATTACTGCTGTTTGTCAGAACTTAAGTAAACTCGTGTCCAAAGCAGGTGATCAATGGCAAAGTCCCCACGTCCATCCTAAAGAGGCCAAGCTCCAACTATGGGTCAGAAATAGAACCCAATCACAGACGGAAAGGCGAGCGGAGGGTCCGATTCAGGGAGCCAGAGACCACAGTTCATGGTAAGAAAACTGTCCAGTCTGGTAGTCAGATGTCTGAGTACGTACGTGCGTGCCTGCATGCGTGTGTGTGTGTTTGTACAATCATAACCTAGACTACATGTTACGTATTTTCCGCAGCCTCTTGGCTCGTCATGTAAAGAAGCAAAGATATTCATTCTATTCAAGAATCAAAGTAATTCTGCTAATGTCCACTGTTTCCTCAAAATTCATGCCATCCCAGTTTCAGTCAGGCCCTCAACAAACATGTAACAACAGTATATGTAGCAGTAAAAAAAACAAGAACAAAATGCATTAAAACATCCTATGATTGCATTGTTAACTGTTGTCCTTCAGGGATTCTGTACTGTTTAAAAATAATGCATTGCCAGGAGACTTCCAAACATGAGCAAGAGATTTACTCTAGGTAGTTAATTATGCATGCAAATGAGGCTCCGTGGAGTCTGTTCCAGAGAGATAGTGGGGTCCATGAGGGTATGGGAGCCGGTCTGTAGCTGCTGTACATCACAGAGGCTGACTGACTGTCCTCCTCTCTGTCCGCTTTACAGATATTCCTTACTGTGACTGTTTAGGTGGTAAGTTTGCCTGAAGGAGTTCTATTTTAATGAGCACAAGAAAGCCACACTTCACCACTGAGTGTAAAAGATATTAATGTATATATATTAGAATTTAGACAAAAGTTTAATAATAATTATTATGACATTTAACTAGAATATTTTATCACAATATTTCAGTCTTCATATAAGAGAGAAATACTAAAAAATATACGTTTTTCACCTCTTCTTGATGGATCACCAACTGAAAAAACACCACATATTTGAAGTCAAGAGTTCAGATTTGAGTCCTTATTATATTGACAGCTTAATCACCAAATCTAGTGTTAGCATGCAGACCATCGTTTGTGAGCATTCCTTTCAGATAACTTACGTAACTGGTGGCGAGGAATTCAAAACACTCATATTTCATCAAGTTACACTGTCAAGACTGAGCTATGAAGTGGCTGAATGCTATTTTCTAGCTACTGTTTGTTGAGTTGAAATATTAAGCCCATAGGACACTTAAGCTAAGTCATTGCATATAAGATTAACACTCAAGAAATTGCTTGCTAGTCGTTAGCAGCATTTAGCTAACATATCTGCCTGTCCCATGTCCTTCAGAATTTTTGGTAATGCACTTTTATTAAATTAATTTTAGCTACACTCAGCAATCAGCTCTTTTTAGCATAGCTGGCTAACACTGGTCCTGATGGTAAAAATGAATAACGAGGAACAGTGTGTCCTATGAAACATAAAAAGTGACAGCTTTAAGACTAACGTTTTCTTGAGTCAGTTTATCTTGGAGTTCATAGTTATTTAAGTTCCACTTTCTCCTGTTTTCCTGCCCTTACCCTGCTATATGAAATGAAAGTGTCACTGAAGCTCAGTTGGTCAATAAAGCTGTCAATCATGGTGCCATTCCATATTTTAGAGTAGAGCAGCAGGTCCCCTTCCACAGAGGCCTTCTTCTCTCACCACCATGTCTCTACGGGTACATAGAGCATAGTACAGTAGTTATATACAATAGTATATTGAGCTAGTTATATACACATATTTGCATGTAGAGAGTGGCTGTACAAAATGCACCTACTGGAAGAAGAAAAAATGATGTGGTTGTTGTGCTCAAAGAATTGGGGTAGTAGATATTTCTAATTCTCAATGGGGAAACTCTAAAGTATTTCATACTTGTATGGTTTCTCAGGTTAATTCTGTGGAAACATGGAAAACAAGCTTTCTGTCTGAATTAGTCATTCAAGAAAAATGACCACTGTGCACAAAATGTAATTTATTTCACTTCTGGAAACTGCTGCTTGCCGTGCATATGAAGCCTTTCACTGTCACCTCACTGTCACATTTCATACTGCAAAAAATTAACAGTACACTGTATGTTTTTCACTACACTGTCAGTATGAATCACATGAAACCCTCTATCTAAAACAGTCCTCTCAGGACCTTGACTGTCTTTGGTATGAGAGTAAAAGAGAGCAGCCTGCGTGCATGTGAACATTTAAATGCTCATTTACAAACCAAAAATGTGAAAAACTGGTTTCTCGTTTGCAGCCTATGAGGCGACACCCTCCCGCCCCCACCTGGCCCTCTTCACCTGCCTCTTCCTGTTGATGTCATTCCTGGGTGTGGCCATGTACTGCACAGGCCGGCGGCGCCCTCAACGGGTGTGCGAGGAGCTGGAGGCTGTCCTGGCTGTCTATCTGCTGCACATGAAACAGCTGTTGTGGGGCTGCTGGATATGGCTGACCATGCAGTGACTTAATCCAACCGCAGGGGGAGCCAAAAAGCCCTTGTGTTTTTTTTAAAACCCCTCATTTTTCCTATCTTTGAAGGAGCCCAGGCCTGCAAACACCTCAGCCATTTGTCTCTACTCTGCACAGAGTCTGTGGTGTTAAACCACTTTGACAGAGAGACAAGGGAGAAATATTTAATCCCAGAGATATGTAGCTTCCATGTCTGTATGTATATATATCTATATACATATATATGTATTAAGGTGGTGGGAATGCCACTTCTTATTTAAGATGTATTGATTTTGCACATGTTGATGCTCACACACTGAATCACCACAAAACATGTAATTTTTCAGTCCATCTTACAGTCTGATGTATGTGAGTGAATGTTTCCATGGAATGCAAATATTTATTTTGTTACAGTACAAGATTTGTGTAAATCAGATATAACACAGAGCTGAATGTGTACATATGGCTCTATATATTAAGGACTATCACAATATTCAGCCTTGTAATTGCACATAGATGAATGTAGAGATGTTGGGACCAACTTTGATTGGCAGAGTGCACATGAATGCAGGGGAGGATGGAGGCAGAAATGTGCAAACTGTTCGATAACGATCTGCGAGAAAGAAAACACAGGGCTGCTTCACTTCACAGCTACACCGGGTCGAATGACTAACAGATAAAAAAAACACCTCTTTCTTTACAGACTGTACCTAGCTCCACTGAGGAGGAAACCTACAGCACAATGTAATGACTTCTCTCTCTTTATATCCATGGTTGAAGAGAATATACTCAAACAGAATGGATGCTAATGCTTTTGACAGTGATCCTCTTTTTAACAGCTTGAATCCCACTAAATATCCTTTGTCCTAAATGTTATTTATTCTTATATACTGTATATCTGCATCTCAGCAAATATCCGACTTTAAAATAATTTGACTTTTTAAGTTTTTTGTTACTGGTTATATTTCTAATTTAAGAGAATATATTCAGGTTTTTATTGTGATGTCAAATGCTCATCAAGCTTTCGAAAATTTACAGATGGCATCTTTGCAACACATAAAAAAAAAACATGCTGTCATATATGAGGCCAAACAGAAATGAAATGCTATATGTTCTTGTTTAAGCCCCTTAATCAAGTGAAGCAGATACATTCAAAACAGCTAACCCACCACACAAAGGGATCGTAGGATTCAAAGGGCACAGAGATGCACATCTCACAGACCTCTCATTCAAAGCAATAACACACATCACGTAGTTTCCAGTAAAACATGGTTCTTTATATAACAGGTTTCAGGGAACTCAAAAGGTTTTCACATTTGAATGTCAAAGCAATATGAGGCAAACAACGCCTGTATAGAAGAAAGAAACACTGTCAACTCTGTACTGTCAAATTAAATTGTCATTAGCAATAAAACAATACCCAGTGTATATGCACATTTAGCTTAGAAGCTGCATTTCACGGCTGTCCAGACATTTATGGTCACTTTGAAAGAAGTGCCTTTATGGAGGGTTTTCTTAGTTCTTACCGTTTTATGATTTCAGTTGTTTCGAATAAAACTGTCATTGCCTATCAAAGTCAAGCACACTACTTGCTTTCTTTCTGTTATCTCGGACATTAAGTGAGTGTGTGGTGTGCGTGTGTAACAGGGAGAGAGATGCATGCAGGTACATTTGTGCGTCTATTCACAGTAACACAGTATATTGGTTTGTAGCCTATAAAGTGTGCAGGAGAAGCCTGAGTAGCTCTATGCCACAAATAGGATTTGTTTTTTAGCTTACACAGATTGCTAAAAGCATTTTTTGACTGGCTGTCTCATACATAAATGCTCTGAACTACAATTTGTCTTTATTATAAAACACCATTTGTAACTGCTGATAATCAGAATACACTGCAAAAGCACACGTCTTTTTGCTTTGCTGCAGCATGCAAGGAATTTTGACTTCATCAAGATGCCGAGTGCACCCTACATAAAAAGAAGCCTACTTCAGGAACACATTTATTGGTGTATAAAACAAAAAGGGACAACCCCTTACATCTAAAAACCACCACCTTATGAATTTACCATGCATTAGATCCATGCAGAAGTTTCACAAAGACAACATGATCCATTGTCCAATCTCCCTTAGCCATTAATACTGCATTGTTATATAGAAACTCCATTAAAGGCTCCATTAAATGGGTTTATACTTTCAGAGCTTAACCATAGTTGTGTGCCTTGAAGAGGCATGGCTGAACTCAAGGATTCGTCAAGGATTAACAACCATAGGGGGATTTTTGAAGGGGAATCAATTACCTTTAGAGAACAAAGCTAAACCCTCTGATCAATGGTCGATGGAAGCAAAAGCCAATTTTGATTGTCTACACAGGCAAACACTGGTGTTTCTCACAGCAGGCAGAGGACTGAACGGTTGAGTGTGAGTGACTGAGTACGTGTTTGTGCGTCCTCCCGTTTTTAGATCAGGCCAGTCTTGAGGTCGGAGTTGCGGCGCGAGGAGCGGCCCAGCAGCAGGTCTTTCTCGTGGATCAGGCTGTCCAGCAGGTCCTCCTGTCTGTAGTTGTGGTAGACCTTCAGGAAGGCCATGACTGCGATACCCAGCCAGGTGAGCCAGGCAGCCCACAGGCCGAACTGCAGAACAGACACTAGTGTGAACACGAGTGAGATTTTGTCAGACTGACTTCATGATATGAATAAAAAGTCTCACCTGAGCTATAGCAAACTGGTCGTAGAAAGCAGAGTTATTCAGTCCCAGCTCAAGATCAGTGTCCTGAAGGTCCTCACAGCTTAAGAAAGATATACAAACTGGTATTTAGGATGATGACAACACTTTTATGGATCAGTCTCAAGAGTTTTTGCAGTAATCTTTTCTACCTGCTGGGCATGGTTCCTCCCTCTGTGATGGAGTCGCACCACATGTTGAACCCCACACTGACGATAGTGCTGGACAGGAAGACTGTGAACACCACCAGGGAGCTGATCAGCAGGTTAAGGAAGGCATTGAAGATGGAGCTGCGGGGAGGTAGAAGAAAGACATAGGATGAAGAATTTCCAGTAGGCTACTGACTGGACACCGAGACTGGACGGTTGTGTAGTGTGTGAGAGCCATGATTTTAAGTGTATTTCCCCCATCCTTCTAATGGAGGACGACAGTGACAAGCCATTTCTCTGATTGATTGATTTAATTCTCAACATACCTGAGCCTATATTAGAAATACATTTAAATATTTCTGCTGGAGCAGAGGAAAAGCCTTATATATATATATAGATATATCGAGCCGTCAAACCACAGTGGTCTGGCCCCCCATACCGAGCTCTCTATGGTGCACATATTAACAGTGCAGCAGTGAAGGGTCACTCACTCGTCGTGTCCTTTGCACAGGAAGAAGAGCAGCCTCCACGCTTGCACTGCGGACAGGATAAGGGATGCTATCCCGACAAAAGTGATAAAGCTGCAGGAGGACTCGGGTCCCCACTCCTCCACGATGAAGCGCTGCTTCGACACGGTGATGTTCTCGTTTTGCCACATGCCCCGTGTGAACAACAGACATTTTCCCCCGAAGTCCTCCGTGTTTTCGGACAGAGGCACTACGGCGATGAAACCGAAAACGAAGGCTAAAAAATAAAGGATGCATTGAGCGAAAATTAAATTATCGAGGGCCATTTTTCTGTCTCCCTCTTCTGCTCTCTGCGTCCTGGAGGAGCTGCGCCTGCGCAGTGGAGGCGGCGATGAGCGGAGGCGCTGCATCCGACGAAGGCACGCTCTACTGCAAATGAATAAGCAGGCTGAGGCCTAGGGGGCTCTCCATCTTCTCCACATCTACGCTGTGGAGGTGACCCTCTTTACCGGGGTCACAATTTGCAGCATTTAACCGTTAATTAACCGCTAACATACGGATCCCTGTGTAGTTAAGTCATCTTTCGCTGGGATGACAGAAGCATGAGTTCAGGCGATGGAAGTATATAAATCTATACCATTTTGTTGCGTTTTTTTTTTAATCAAATTAAAACACAATTCACAATCACAATACATTTTTGAAACTCTTCTGCAAAGACTTTAAAGTTTAACATGGGAAAAATATGTCTCGTGATTGATTTTTAATTTGCATAGTTCTTAAAAAGTTGGAGCATGATGACGTTGTAGACCAAGCTTTAAGAGTTCAAGTGCAAACTCCTATATTAGGGGAGACCGGGGCTTGTTGTCACACTTTTTACGCTCTTGTATATTTCTTGGATTCAATAAATCATATAAAAACAAAATGTGTACCAGATGAAAGACCAAAGTCTCAGGTATATATTTTGTATTCATGTCATTTTCATATCTTGTGTCAGTGCAGAGTTATAAGCAATCAAACAGAGTGTGAACATGTGACATGTTGCCCCACCATCGGGGAGGTTGTCTCAATACATGGAGTAAGATGTCTCAGTTGATAAGTTGATAAGCTAATAAAACAAGGACAAAATTATTATTGTTCTCATTTTTTTACTTGAAAATAAACATCCAAGTCAGGCACAGAACATGTTTATCATTGAGCTTGAAAAAGTCATTGAACATAGCCATTGGATAAATGTTAACATAAAATATTATGCAACATGCTCTGGAGTTTGGAGGGCTGTCTGACTCTCTATTTTGGCAGGGGAGAATGTTTTGCAGTACCAAGTCAAGGTATGGTAGTTGACATTAAAGTCCTTTATTGTACTCCACATTGATTTATTAGCAAGGGTCACCTGTCTGACTGCCCTCAGCATCATGTCAGGTACTGCACTGCACTGCCATGTTCTGTTTTTGTTTTGAAATTCCTGACCAAGTTTCAATATGACAACAGCTGATAAGCAGACTCTCTATGTTCATTTTAACCCTTTTTCAAAATGTGACAACTAACCCCAAAATGACATGTTGCCCCAAACTACCATGTCTGCTTATTCTAGCTCTCGCTTAAAGTTAGCTTAAAACAGAACAATGACTGAGGTATGAGAGGATGCCTTAATCTCCCCTTTAACAAGTCCACATGTATCACTGCTATTTTTATCTGGAAGAAGTTTATTTTAAAATATATAAAGTTAATTTTTTTAAACTTTGGGTTGTGCAAGATGGTTAATTGGTGCTCATCTCAGCTCACAATGTGCTCTTCTCTTCTCAGACAGGACGTGACCCCTGACCATGTAAAGGAAGAAAACTAGTATTCCACTTTTTAGTTGCGCCCTCTGGTGGCAAAGATAATTGCAATGTGACAACTTACCCATGTGACAACAAGCCCCGGTCTCCCCTACATTTCACTAAAAATTAGTAAGTCCACTGGCTTGATACAGTTTTCTATTTTTTCATTCAGTGGATCCAAAGAGATCATGCCCTTGTACACACATCTACATTTTGCACACGTGTGAGGCCATGCAAGCACAAATGAGAGTAATGGTTTGTTTATACATGGTGACAGTCCTTAAGGAAGGGCAGGTAGCTGTCACAGCCATCTGACATGCTTCGCTAAGCCCATCTGGTGAGCCGCCAAGGTGTCTTTCAGACCTCCTCGGCCCCCACCCAGCCCCTGAGCCACCCACAGTGCCCTCCAGTGGGAGAAGCCCCCACACTGTCAGACCCCACTTCCACAGTAAAGTATGATTATTGCCTTGATTTATACAGGACTGCAAGTGTCTGGATGGAAAAAGGAAGCTACTGTATTTGAATGAAAAAATATAACCCCCTTTAAATTAAGACTGCAAAAAATGGCAACAGCCTTTGAAACCCTGGTGTTTCACCACATTGTGCCAGAAAGTATTAATCATCAAGCCTTTTCCCGAGAAATACCTCATGCAGCACCAAGACAAGTATTTATAAGAGTGCTTTCTTAACATTAGACAGCTATTTGTATCCATCAAAGCAACGGCAGCATTTTGCATTCCCTGCCCTGGCCTGCACATGATTTATGGGTCATTTTGCTGCACCACAGAGCTCGGATTTCCATGATGTTATCAGCTCTGGGATTCGCTTGAGTTATTGTGTGCTTTAGTGCAGTCTTGGCGTGAAAGTTTATTTTATTTGAACACCAGATATGGTTGGCTTGTCTTGCATCATTAGGTATTGTTACTGAGGTTTTCATGCCTCTGGGGTATTTTTTGGCTCCGGCAGATATTTATTCTTTGGTGTATGATAAATGGTGTTCTGTTAAAGTTAACATTCTAGCTTTGTCCACTCTGCTCTGAGTGTTTTGGGGCATTTAAGCTCCTTCCTCTAACAGAAAAATCTAAGCTTAAAGCAGAGAAAAGAGGACAAATCTGCTGTCTCTGGCTGGACCCCAACTGGTATCAGAGGTGCTGCCACACCTGCGAGGTTACAGGAAAAGACCTCACAGCTCCATAAGGCAACCCCCCCTTTCCACAAACAGGAGATAACATGCACCCCCACACACAGAACTCAAAAGCACACTTCTAAATAATACAGCATGTGTGGGCTCGTGAACTGGGCACCCGGGGGAGACCCAGAGCAAAAGTGTGTCAGGCAGAAATATGTGTTAAGTTATTCACCCCCAGAAGGAGAAGAGACACAGAGAGAAAAGGAGGAAGGAGGATGCTAACCCAAATGCAATCCCAAGGCTCTGAGCAAATAGAGAGAGCGATGGGCAGCAGAAAGCACAGGGAGGTCATCCATTTTTCATGAGATGCAATGGCAGCAAAGCAAACATCCTTTTTTCCAGAGAAGGAATCATTTTCAAGGACAACACCACTGGGTTTTAGACGTAGTGCAGTCATGCTGCAAACAGACCAACATGCATCTGTGTGATGTTGACCAGAATAATTTAAGATAAACAATATGTAAGACATTTTTACTAGATATTTAATTATCAAAATGTTCAATTATTCAGTTTATCAATAATTCCTGAGAAATTCATTATTAAATGAGTGTTTGGAAGAAAAAGGGTGTGGCAGGACGACATTATGGGTGAAGCAGCAGCCATCACTTAATGATGATTGATGAGAGGGATCAAAAAGAGGTGGTGCAGGAATAAAAATCCAAAGATGAAATCAAAACATTAAAAAGATGCATTGATTGAAAAGTCGCCTCATTGATGTTGGATCTTCATGCCCTCTTCACTCGTTTTCCCTTCCTCAATCTTCTTATAACCCCCTGCGAACCCCTCCTCGAGCTGCTCCAACCTGCGGCCTCCTCTTTGTCTGCCTGTAAAACAAAAACAACGGCACAAACAGACACAATTACAGCCTCATATCCTGGCCAGTGATGTGGAGAGGACTGATGAAATATCCTGTACCCATTAATCTTTCCCCAGGGGGGCGCAGGAGACGAGGAGCACTGATTAAATGCTTCTAATAGAGGCCATTCATCTCTGCTTGAATGTTGCATGTTTTAAACAGGCAACATCAACAAACATGGCAACTCCCGCCTCTGTCTGTGCTAATATTGGCATTTTCACAAAGACTGCGAAGCTGATTGAATGTCATTATGTGATATCTTTTTAAATACATCTTTTGTGAGTTTCTACAGTTTGACTGATGGCTTTGTTTTCACTTCTTCAAATATCTCATTTACTATAATGCCACAATAATAAGCATAAACAGTGATGCATGAACCCATTAGAGATTCAAAATTCATAGTTTGAACTATATTCAATACCAGGATTTCATCTTAACTTCTCAGGGACTTGGTATAAGACAGCCTTATTACTCTATGAAAGGTTTTTCTTTACTGAATTTCACACGTCTCTTTCTTATTGATAAATATGTCTGATCCTGAATGGATGATAAGAGAACACCAACAGCACTCCTATTATAAAAATCTCTCTGCAAGCTTATGAATGTAACGCAATCACCAAAATAGATCAGCCGTGATAGACACACACGGTTTGTACAGTAGAGGCTGTTAAGGGTCAATGTGTAATCATCATATATTAGCATGGCCTAATTATGTTTCACCTGCCAAGCTCCATATGGTCCCCAGTTCTGAACAAAATAATTAGGTGACTGCATCCCAATGAAACAATTATCCAATGAGAGCTCAGTAAAACAATTACCTGGTCATATCCGAGCAACATTACAGCAGCGTTTAGCAGTGTCATGTTCAGGTCGATGTGAAATTATGTAATATAAAAGAGATTACATCAGTCATAGATTATAAGAAAATGCCTAATTTCTTTGTATTTCATCCATATTTGACTCCTCAGAAGTGATTCACATCCTCTGAAACACTGCTGCCATATTAGCAGAATGACATCATCACAGGCGAAGGTCTTGAAAGCACGAGTGTTTATGCTGAAGGACAGGAGGAGAAAGGGATGGAGGGTAGTAAAGAGGACACCTGCTGGGTTGTGATGAAGCCAAATCCTCAGGGATCAGAAATGAGATCATCCACATCAGACATGATGTCAAACTAGAAATTACCTTGAACAACAGTGACCCCTTCTGACCAAAGTGGGGATGTATTTACCTGCTTGCCGTCTCTTTTGTCTTCTCTCTGCATTGCCGTGAAGTCCATAAAGTTAAGTACGCTGTGAGAAAATGGTTGGCTCAGAACAAGTGAATAAGTCCTATTATCTGTGAATGAAGAAAACAAAATCATGCATAAGTAAGTGCAAAAAAAATGAGAAATTTAAACCAAAAAAGCGACACTGTTCATTTAATCGTTGTATCATCTCGCCACTGTAATGTCTTTAACCCTGGTCCCAATGACAAAGTTGGGGCATCAGCGAGAGTGGGGCAATAGGCTGTGTATCCCTGAGGCCCTGTGGTGATCAGCACAGCACAGCAGATGGAAAGAGATGGTGGTAGACAGTTCCCCCTCCCACAGAAAGCACAGAGTTGGGGGGGTGGGGGGTCGTTTTATGGGTGACTGACTGCTGCTGCAA
This sequence comes from Xyrichtys novacula, assembly GCA_962446985.1. Taxonomy (NCBI): domain Eukaryota; kingdom Metazoa; phylum Chordata; class Actinopteri; order Labriformes; family Labridae; genus Xyrichtys; species Xyrichtys novacula. Next base: position 6,642,864 of record OY660878.1, read on the forward strand.
GGTTAAAGGAACCAATCTCTGGCAGTTCACTTTCTCACCAGTCCCCCCCTCCTAGCAACTAAGACCCCCCTCCTATTTCTACATGAACCTGTGTCCTGTACCCCGCGGTGAACAGCAGCACGTCTGACATAAAATTATGTCCAACCGGAATACAAACAAAAATCATGCAGCATCACAGCAATGACACAAATGGGCTTTCCAATTAGCGTGTTGCTAACACACAGTTGTTTTAGGAGCTGTTACTGCAAATTAGGCAAAAAGACACATATTTAATCCTTTTCCATACAAATATATACCATATGGTTGTAGCCCTCAAAAAGGTTAAGAGTTATTTCTCATTTTTACCTGGTTTGGTTGCTGTTTCTGCTTCTGCAGCAGGTGAAAAGCTGGTAGAAACTTGATCCATGTTTTCACGTTGGTGCATGGTTGAGGTGCCTTGGACACAGGATTTATCCATCTTTAATTGGGCTATGTGGGCACTTTCATAGGTGGTGGGCCCAAAGTTCAGGGAGGTACAGGAGATCTGAGCAGAGATGTCCTGCAGATTCATTCCAGCTGAGACCTTTGAGCCCCTCACTTCAGGCGTCTCTGGCAGGAGACTCTGTTGAAGGTCAGTCAGCAGGTCCTGAGTGGTTTCAATTGTGGCACAGCCCTGGTTGGAGTATCCCACTGCTTCCTCTTGCTGGGGATTATAAGAAGTCTGTGCACACAGTGGAAAACACCACCCACGAGGAAAAATGATTACGGTTACACTCAGCATACAGCAGACATTTCTATTCATTTTAAGGGCCATGTTTAAAAATAATAAGGTGCACATTTAACTTGAATGTCCTCAAAGTAAAAAACAGAGTGACAAATAAGTCATTGATTTGTGGAGCAAAAGTATTTACTTTTTTATTCTCCCTGTTTAATCAGCTTGTGTTAAAACCTTTTAGCCAAATATGCAAACACAGATGCAACTAATGAAATAACTGAAAAGAGTGCCTGTAAGAAGACAATATAAATTCAGGTTTGCCCTGGACTGCTGCATCAACAATGTGGGGAAAAAATGTAGTGTGTGCTGACTGACTAGATTTGAGCACCTTGTGAACTTGCTCTTTCGGTAAACAGTCAAAAGAAGACATGAAATCTGATTGGTCCTGGGGGTTGGTTGAGTCTGCACAGTCTAACCGATCAGTGACATCTGCAGGTCCAAGAGCAATATCTTCAGGTGAAGACACTTTCTCTGCAGACAGAAGTTCATGCAGTGAATAAAAAATCAGGTAGAGCACAGTTCAGCTTGATCATTCAGTCTGTTGCACCTACACACCATGGTCAGGTAATGGGGAAATGTGAACTCCCTCACATGGCTCTGAGAGACTGGGCGTTGATTGGCTGCAATCGTTTCTGTAGAGAAAATGAGGAAGGACCCATTTTTAAAGAAATTCAATGAAACAAGAGAATATCTGTATATTTTGAAATAAGATGACCTCTGACCTCTTATATAAAGGAGATGCTTTATCCGTCAAAGGTTCTGAAACTGAATCAGTGCTGAGAAAATCCTTGTGAGGGAGAGCGCCTGTTGTAACATCTTCATCCCCTGCTAGAAAAGAGTTGAAGTTCACCTTCTGAATTCCTCTTTCAGGAAACTTTTAGCAAACAATAACAACAAAGCTTACCTTTAGCAGAAAACACCATGTCATTCAAAGCTTTTTTATCCAAGCAGCTAAGATAAACGGGTTTTGTGGCGCCATCTAGTGTCACAATCACCTCAGGGCACTCTGGTAAGGCCTCAACAGACGTTGGTGTGCTGTTGTCTCTTTCTTCGTCTTCCTCGTCCTCACTGTGTTTCTCTCCATCAGTAAGCAGAGAGGAAATCCTCTGCAGGGTCAGTGTGCTTTCATACATATACAGAGGGTCCCAGCTCAGCAGAGGCAGGGAGGAGGGTGGGGTAATGGAGGAGACAGACTCAGAGCCCACATCCACGGGGGTCAAGTGGTGAGATGACTCAGGTAGCTACCGAGAGAAGAGACGCAGGTAGAGAGGAGTTACTCATTGGTGTATTCAGTTCAACCAACAATGTTTTTAGCATTGAGAGTATAGATTAGTACATCATAGATATGCTGTTCTTCTGTGTGCGCTGTTTGCTCTGGTTCTTCCACCACATCACTCGGTGAAGGGCTGCATGTGAGATGATGTGGAGCCTGGTTTGAGAGAATCGTCTCTTTGCTGTTTGATTTCCTCTCTGTGTACTCTGGCCACAGCACCTCACTGAACAAAGAACAGAGGATAACAGCTGAGTCTTTTGTGGTACTGAAAACATAATGATATCAAGCTGTCTTTTCTACTTTCTGTACTTTATCCTTGGATATGGCTTTTTAACTTCCACCGCAGCCTTTCTGACCAACTGAATCAGGTCTTCTGGTGTCACTGTGTTGACTCTCTGAGCCTGATACAGTTCAGCAGACAGTGGGCAGGGTGGTCTTCCTGCTGATTGGTGACATAAAGTGAATTTTTTTACCTTTTGTTCTGTCATTCTATCATTTCAGGGTTCATTTAATGTAAATCGCCTTACTCTTTGGTGGCTCTGCAGCTTCTGTCTCTGTAGCACAGTCCTTGTGATAGTCCTGATAAACATTTAAAGGGAAAAAAAAAAGTCATTACAAGATCTCATACTTAAGGTCCCCATGCTTTGCTGTAACATAAGATATTCACTCACACTGTATCCAGCAGGGATGTACTGCAAAGCCTCTGCACACAGACCGAGTCCATCACAAGTCTGGAGGAAGTACACTAGTATGTTGTCATTTTCTGTGTAGCCTTTCTTCAGCAGAGCCCAAGCATCAGACACACAACTAGACAGAAAGACAGCAAGTTAAATCCCAGCTAAGAAATCTGGAATAAAACAAGCATGACTCTTGACACTCACATACCTGTTTTGAAGCAGGACATTTGCACAGAGCTTAGCATCATCCACACTTTGTATCGGAGGTCTGGTCCAGTGGAGGTACTGTAATGCTAGCTGAGGCTGCTTCTTTGTAAGTAGACTGTGGATGATGCATCGATGCTGCCAAAGGAACCCAGGAACAGCAGCCTTGGGGCTCAGTAACAGCTCCATTGAAGCCTGGGTAACATGCACCATTATGATATTATGATTCTGCTTTATAGAGTTTTTTTTTTTTTTTGACTGGTATTACAGATTCCACTGCTGCAAAGAAAAAAGAATGCAAAAAAAAGAAACCACAATGGAAGTTACCGATCCAAAAAAAAAAAGAAACCGAAGCCTGCTGCAAATAAAAAAAATAAAAATAAATAAATAAATAAAAAAAAAGATACAAATTTTAAAAATCCACAACGGAAGTTAACAACGCAAAAAAAAAAAAATTGGTGATGCAAAAAAAAAAAAAAAAAAAAAAGTTACTCACTGCGAAAATAAAAGGATGCAAATAAAAAAGCCACAACGGAAGTTAGCTGTCGGGGACCAATAATGATAATGCACCGGTGTTTTACGATCCAGGCACAGAAGGCAATGGCGAGAAGACAAGCAAGGAAGTAAGTGGAAAGGCTGTTGTTTAATTTCATTTCTTGTGCTCTTTAATGTGTCATTTGGTTAGGCCATGTAGCGCCTGAGTCAATATGAAGTTGAACTGAAGCTAACACTACACCAGCATCCTCCAGATCAACTTCATATCGACTCAGGCCAAAACAAGGGTGTAGTATCATTATTGGTCCCCGCAAGCTCACTTCCGTTGTGGCTTTTTTTCCATCGACACTTTTTTTGCATCGTTAACTTTTGTTGTGGCTTTTTTTTTCATCTGCACCATTTCTGTTTTTATTTGCAGCAGGCTTTGGTTTCTTTCTTTTTTTTGTATCAGTAACTTCTGTTGTGACTTCTTTTTTTTGCATTCTTTTTTTATTTGCAGCAGTGGCGGTTCTCGGCCACCATATATTCTGTCATCTTAAATCTAAGGGAGGAAAGACTCTTCAATCTCTCATCGGTGCTGTTAAGTGAAATTAACTACAGGTACATGAAAAAAATCTATTATACATGAAAGCATCTCCTCTGTCATACTGTTAAAGAGACACTGTAATTTCATTGCTAATGGCTGGTACAGTGAAGCGCTAGCACATTAATAACATGCTCCTCTCAAGCGGCCCATTACTGTCACCTGCAGACCATTATGGCTGCTAAGACAAGGACCCTAATGTAATCAACAAGATGGTTAACTGGCCCTAGAACTGCACTCAGGTTCTTCTAATGACTTCAATCAGAAACTGAATTGGTCACTTGTCAAGTGCATCAAATTAATTTTGCTCCTCAGTCATGTACCTTGACGTGTCCATGATCCAGCATCCAGAAGGCCCGGATCTGCTGGGATAAACTGAAGGGAATAGTGAAGGCTTTGCAGAATGATTTGAGGAGGTCATCTTTACACTGCAGGAAGTTAGAAATGTCCAAGACAAAGTACATGATCTGTAACACATAAAGGTCAAGAAATACATAACCGGGAGTATTTTTCTGAAGTGAGGTAAGAGAGAGCACAATAGACGACAAACAGATGCGCAGCCCACTCCACAGATGCTGTGTCTGAAAGGATACAAGAGCTTGAACTGACATTTTGCCGGTGTGAGGTACCAGAGCAAGCTTCAGCAGGGCCTGCAGGTCAGGAGGGGGATAACACTGTTCTGTGCTGTCTCCAGAAATCCAAATGCAGCCGTGTTGTCTGTCCAGCTGAGTCACTATCCCCTGGATAAGAGACCCAAATCGTTCCTTTTCTCCTTCCTTACATCTGTATTAAAAAAAACAGAAAAATGAGGACACAACTTTGTGATAGAAAAAAGCTCACATAACTGAAATTCCTGTATAAAATCAAAATACTTAGGTGTTTCAAGGCTAGCTTTTCGATGGCTCTGATCCATCTCCTTCCACATCTGAGCGATTCGTTTCACCTCATGAGCCTCTGTCAGCAGCAGCAGAGAACAGAAGAACTTTTAGTGGTATCATAACAGTTTATCGCCGCAATATAACATAATGTTTGTGTGCTCAAATTGTACCAGGGTACTTGGGGAGGAGCCCCATGATGCCCCACCACTGAACCAGCCGTCCCAGCCAGATGTGTTGCTTTAAAGCCCTGTACTCTCGGTTCCAGCAGCCATGTTTAACATCTGAGGAGCTAAATGTGTCCCTGCAGGAGATGCATGGGACCCCCACACCTAAAAGACAAACATAGTATTTTAAATTCGAATGAACCATAGTTGAATGTCAGAGAGGTTAGGAGAACAAGCGTGTGTACCATGCCAGAGGTGTGCTGAGCTGAGCTGCTGTTTCGCCCACTGTGTCAGTGTGAGAAGGTTCCTCAGTCTCTGCAGCAGCATGAGAATTCTGGTGAAGGAGCTGCGGTCCAGAAACATCCACAGCCCGTGACAGCGACTAAAACCTGAGAGAACACAGAAAAGATCTTTTGAGCACACTTTAAGATCCAAACATTTATAAAGCAAACATTAGAGCATATTTACATTATGAAAGTTTGAATATGTTATTATGGAGAATCAGTTTCAGGAGAAGGGGGGCACTTGGTTAAACAGCCTGGAAAAAAGCTGCACTGTAAGGCTCTTACACAGGGTCAATAACTCCTTTTTGGCAAACTCAGACGTCCTCTGAACCCAGCAGCTGACAGTCTGCAGGATTTCCTCCATGTCATCTTCACCTGAGCATGATCAAAAAGAGAGAAATGTCAGTGAACCAAAGACAGATTCACAGAAGGAGTCATACTTTTGACCACAGGTGAACGCTTCAGTCACACCTTCAGCCATGATCCTCCTTAGCCAGCGGATGATGGCTCTGATGTTGTTGCTGGCTAACGCTGCAGACCACTGGGCCTCTGTATTCATCATGGTGCCTTCATTTAAAGACCATTACAGAAAAAATCTGCAAATCATGGATTAGTTAAGCAAAAGCATCAATAAGTAACTGCTGAAAAACCCTTACTTTGAGGTGTTTGTATGTCCTGCAGCTGAGCCCGCCGACTCGGTGTCCCTGCAGCTCTTACTGAAAGAACGTTTCAGTGTCTGCCCTGTGGATTTGCTGACCGGCCCGGTGGTTACAGTAACAATCTCTTCTTACACAAGCTACTTTGGTACATGTTAATCCACTAATCTCACTCTCCGTTAACATTTCATTGGCTGATTTGCAGTGTGGTTGAGAGTGCATACCTACTGTTTGTGTGCATGTGTTTAAGTGCCTTAATTGGAAAACAGAGATGATATGACAGCAGCGGAAATAGGAGCAACTTACATGACACTGTTAATAAAACCTACTTAGCTCTCTGTAGCTTGAACTTAGCAGGTATTAACTGCAGCCCATCTACTCTGTCTCAGCAAGTTGTTTTTTCTAAATTCACTCACTCTACATGGTCTTGAGCCAAAGAATTGAAGACATGAGAAGTTAGTCAAGGAATCAAAATCATGACCTCTTGGATATTTTGATCCACAAAACATTATTTGTCTGCGCTTCTTAAAATTTTTCATATTTTTAAGTTTTATAACTAAAGAGACGAGTGTTTGTGTCCTTTGTGTCTGTGTGCACTCACCCACAGTTTGACCTTTGACTTATTTACGGTACTTCTTTGGAGTGTGTGTGGTCTTCAAAGCAAACACCAGATGGCAGCACATGCTGGAGCTGCAAATAGGAATTATTTAATGTCTCAACGTGATGCCTTGAATAAAAACAATCTTGCGGAAAAACCGAGATTAAAGCCACAGAGGCAAGCTTTCCATTTTTGTCCATTTGGAGACCCCTGTGGACAAAGATGGACCTCTTCTCTGTGTGATAACTTAATCCTGTATGAATTTTGACATTTTCCTCTCACAGTCAAATATATTTCTCATTCAGCATCTTTGATACCTAGTCTATAACAGTGCTGTTCAGACATTAGAAATAACTACAGAACATAGAAATAGATTATTATTTTTGTAGTATTAATCTCAGTCTGTTTAAAAATAATCACAGGAGCTTTAACTACTATCTCCTTAACTGTCTTCTACAGGAGTCTGAACTTTTTCCAACTTGAACTGCTGACCTAAGTGAAACTAGACACTAACAATTGAATTTATCCATTACTCACGCACTGCTTGTACAGTTGGATTTGCATAGGTAGCAGAAGGTAGGTCTAAATCTCTTGCAGAGCTGAGGGCTCTTTAATGATTAAAGGGGATTAGGTGCAGGGTCAGGATTCGGCTGATAGTACCTCTCTGGGGCTGTTGTGACTGTCTTTGTAGTATCCGTGTCACCAGATCACTCTTTCCGAGAAGAGAGCTGAGGATGTCGGCCAGAAAGATGACTGAAAACAAAGGGGGACTACACTTCAGAGTCAATGATGATCCGGATATGGTAGGAAACGCAGACTTTTCTAGCTCCTGTTGTGAATGATGAGATGAAATTCTGTTCCCTGGATCTTTAACTAGACAGAAATGCCATGATCATGAAATTTAAAAAGATATTGTTGTTTGTAAAACTGAATTGTATCTTACTGCTGTTTCTTTTGTTGGTTTTTATCAAAAGTGAGGCCAAAATGAAGTGTCTTCAAGATATCATTCATGACTACACGGCTAAGCTGCTTATGAGAGAAGCTTCAAAGAACTGTCTTACCAGTCCTGAACCCCTCCACCCCCTGGAGTATAACCTGTTCCTCTTCCCTACTCCTTCTGTGTCCCACCTTTAAACCCCCCTTGGAATGAAAGAAAACTTGAAGTGGGAGTGTATGAAAGATGGCAGTTTTGAGAGTGAAATTTACCAAAACCAAGAGGGACAAACTAGCCCAGGTTTTATGGCTCCTGAACTGGTTCTCAGTCGTGGCAGGGGCCATCCTTTTCAGCTTGGGCGTCTTTCTGAAGGTGGAGCTGAACAAGCGAGAGGAAATGATGGCTGACAGGGACATTCATTATGTACCCAACATGCTGATTGCTGTGGGCCTTATCGCCTGTGCCATAAACTTCCTGGGAGGGAAGATCTGCTACGACTGTGTGGACACCAACAAGTTCATGCGCTGGAAGCTGATTCTGCTGCCCTACATCATATGCACCTTCTTCTTCACCTTCTGCATTCTGGTGGGGGCACTGATGTGTTATACCATGCATGGGGAGCTTGAGGAGTCCCTAAACCAGGGGCTGGCAAAGGCCATGAAGTTCTATAAGGACACAGACATGCCGGGACGATGCTTCCTGAAGCGCACAGTGGACATACTGCAGATGGAGTTCCAGTGCTGTGGGAACAATGGGTACAGAGACTGGTTTCAAATCCAGTGGATTAGCAACAGATACTTGGATATGACCCACAAAGCGGTGATTGAGTAAGTGTAAACTGAAGAAGGATCTTGGTTTAGTAAAGTGTAGGTTCACATTGAATACACACTAGACAAGGACTGTTTCAAAAATCCTCGTCCTTAAAAGATCATACACTCAGACCCTGATCTTCCTCTTTTCCCTGTTTTTTAGTCGGTTTAGAAGTAATGTGGAGGGAAAGTACCTGATGGATGGCGTCCCCTTCAGCTGCTGTAACACCAATTCCCCAAGGCCCTGCATCCAACAACAGATCAGCAATAACTCAGCTCATTTTAACTACGAGCACCAGACAGAGGAGCTCAACCTGTGGATGAAGGGCTGCCGCCAGGTGCTGCTGGAGTATTACACCTACATCATGCAGTCCATCGGCCTTACCGTCCTCATCATATGGCTTTTCGAGGTGAGGGGCTGCAGACAACTTATAACAACAGTTTTTGATAGTAGACCATCACAATCTGGGGCACTGACCTCTGTGGGGATGGCAGGGTAGTTGACCCCAAGGTTTGAGGTTTATTTCCACTAACCAGATCTGCTTGAGTTTTTTATATAAAAGAATCCAGCAAATGTTTTATATTTTAATACAGCTTTAGGAACATTTAAATTTGCTGATCTTTCTTCTCTAAAGACTCAAAAAGAAGTTTGTCCAAAAATACCAAAAAAAAACAAACTTTCCGCAGTGAAATGTAAAGACCAGCTTGTTGAAACACAACCCATGCAGGTGATTTCAACAAAAGTACTGCCTTATACAGATAATGGCCAGTCATGATTAAGGATTTCAGGGCCGTGGCCACCTTTGGCTCTGCCACTGCTGTATCAGTCCATTTGTGGGATTTGAGTTTCTAAAGAAGTGGCAGTAGCCCAGCTGAAAAAAAAAAGTGCATTTTAGTTGTTCACCTGAAACAACGGCACTGACATGAGAGAAGTCTTCAAACTGTAGCGGCAAAAGGAAAAAAGTGACATTTCCTGAGACGGATTTTGCCTTTTTAGTTCTGAGATTCTGAGACTGATCGATGTGTCTGGTTTCAGCTGTCGGTGTTGACAGGGGTCCGTTTCCTGCAGACCTCCCTGGAAAATGTGGTGAAACAGGGGGACCCTGACTCCGAGTCTGACGGCTGGCTCCTGGAAAACAGCTTTATGGAAACGGCCCGCATGAACCTGAACATCATCAAGAGCCTCGGCAAGAGCAACCAAATAGACAGTGGCAACAACGGAGACCCCAACATTAATGTTCCTGCTACCTCCAAAGCCAACTATGGGCCAGACAACGTGCCACCAAAACCAGTCTCTGAAGCCAGCTGATAGAGCAGTACACCTCAGGGAACAGCAAGAGGCCTTCATCAGGACTCCAGAAACAGTTGCTCTTTTTATATGAGATGTTGCCTTTTTGACTCTAACAACTACCAATTCACCAAAGTCTTTCCATAAACTGTCCTTTTGCTATTGTTGACAGTACTTTTGAAATTATTGATAACCATTAATGCACATTTTCACATATACATCCATATTTATGTGTACTGTCATCTGTTGTTTACAAATGATATCTTGTTGCATGTGAATCAAGTGGTTTTCCAACAAAATTCTGCTGCTGGAGTCAAAATGATACTGAAGGACTTACGAAAATGCAGTAAGAGATTTGATAATTGATAGTTTATAAACTGAATTCTAGGATAAGTCAGCTTCTAGCTACATATATCTTGCAGTACAAAAGCGAGCAGAACATGATGAATTATTAAATTAGTTTGTGGTTTTCTCATTAGGTCTTGTATAGAAGTAATGATGGCAAATTTTAGGGTAAATTCAGTCTGCTGTTGCTCTTACATTAGTAATGAGCACATCATCGGTCAGACAATATACTTATTACACACAAAAAGTACCAGAGTCTTATGTGCCTCGGCAATGTGATGATTTATGACTATTTCCAATTTTTTTTTTAGAATTATGAAGGATGAATGATCTGAACAAACAATAATTAGCAGGGACCATTTTCAAGGTTTAAAATTTTTAGTTTGTAAGACTTCAAATTCAAAGTTTTATTATTCAGGAATTGTAAATTACTTCTACTGAGGATAATTGGTGGCACAACTTTTCTTGATTAAAAATTTGAGTTGGTATTAAAACCCAAAAATCTAGTGCAGTAACTTGCCTTGAAATTTTGAGTTTTCAAAGTTTTTTTATTTTTTTTTTACAAAGGAAAGGACAATAAACCCTCTGAGCTGGTGATGGCCTGGTTTAATCTTTGTGGTTATGTTACAAACCAGTACATCAGAGAGGCTGCCTTGTCATGCTGTTATTTCAGTCTAAAAGCCTTGGTGGAAGACTACCTGAAAAGAAACCTTGTGCTTTCCTTACATTTCATTTAAGAATCAGGAGTATTTAGCCTCACAGGGCAAAAGGTCATGCAGAGTGGCGAGGATATGTATAGTGCTGACTTAAGTAAAGACTGTATGTATGATAGTCAATTTTAAATATTAGGAATTAATGTGTCAGACAAGTGAAATACTTATCTGTAGATTATCGGTTTACACTGTGGGTAAACAGCAGCAGAGGACGCGTAGTCTTAATATGACCAAAGAAAATCAAATTCTTTTTTAACATAAGATATTATTGATTCAGGTCACAGAAGCAGTCATTTGTATTTAGGCTAGTGTCTTTATTTCCAGCCTTTAAGTTGTGTAACATTGTCAAACACAAAAAAGGAGGAAACTTTATATCCACACATTCTTCCTGAAAAGGCTGAGCAATAATGGATGCAATTACTGAAAAGATATATGACTCCACCTGAAATGTTTTTCAATAAAAAGTACATTTTCCTTAAATACATTGTTGAAATACTTTGTTTTTTTTAACTTAAATCCAAATTGTGTTTAAGTGTGTCAGTGTACATCAACTGTCTATGGTCCCTTCATTAAAGTCTAAATTATTAATAATATACAGATGATATCTAATTAAATAATCATATATTTGGCCTAGAAGTTTATCTCCAAACGTCAGAAAACTAGAAGAGAGCTGTAAATACTTCTGTGTGAATACTGAGTCTGCTCTGTTTATCTCCATTACATACATGTCTAATTATAGGATTAAAGGCTACAGGAGAAGTGATCATTGCTTTACTTTGCTAAACAAAAATGTGTTGGATTCTCAACTGTGCTTGACCATTTCATCATAAAAATATCCTTCAAAACAGTATACTTCAAAAATTATAACTTAAGAACAAATTCGATTTTCTAACACAAGAAGAAAAACGCAGAAAATTCACAGCATTACCAAGGAGAAAAATCAAAAACATACACTGGTAACTAAAAGATGTTAGCATGTATCTGATGTTTGTCTTTATTTGAATGAGCCTCTTTGCAAATAACATTACTCATTCCTGCAGCAAACAATCAAATTAAAACAAGGCGACTTGGGTTTGCTTATCATCCACCACTCCTCCTTCTCCTCCTTGACTGTCCCACTTCTCTTGGCTCCAGCAGGGGTTTCATCAGGGAAGGATTGGCTACTTAAGCCTCCTTTGATTGGAGGAGGATTGTTGTTGTTTGTATGTGTATATGTGTGTGTGTATATGTGTGTGTGTGTGTGTGTGTGTGTGTGAGTGAGTGAATAGGTGAGCACTGGAGCAGGTTGTGCTCTATGGCTGTGCTCTTTTCTCCTTGGCCTCCACAATGGGAGCAATCATCACAACATCTGCCACTCAAAGGCAAACATAACATTAACCACCTCCAGGCTGCGGGCGATTTCCTCGAGGATGCAGTGCTGCTGCCACAGCTGATTCAGCTTCCTGTAACGCTCTGGGCAAAGGTGCAGGGGATTGCCTCTCCTAGAAATTAAAAGAGAAAAGGTGTATTTCAGAAAAGACTACATTGTGCACTTCATTTACCATATATGAAAGTTAATCTAGTGATGTACTGTCTGTTGTTAAAAGGATGGATGGTACAAGTGGCAGTCTCATTACCCAAGATGAGGATCAGTCTCCCCGTAATCGTCCAGGTAAGGAGCGGGGAACGTGCTTCCTCGAGTCTTGCTGGCCATCAGGACTATTTCACACTCTCTTATCCTGCCGACACAGACAAATGTATAAAGTAAGTTTCCTGTGAGATAGAATCTGGCTTACAGTAAAAAGAAAAACTGAAAAATACTTCTCTTGATTGACTTACCTGAGGAACATGCCAACTCCAGCACCGCAGACAGCAGCGTGGGCGGTGCAAGCCCCCACGTCCTCCCCATCCAGCGGGCTGAGACAGCAGGAGCTCTGAGAGCACAGCATGGCGCCACAGAACAGGCACAGGGTCGGATGCTTTCTCTCATCATCCATGGACTTTGGACATCTTTTAAAAAAGTTGTTGAGCTGTTAAAACTCCTCTGGTGAATTTTCCTGTGATAAGTTTTGATTGAAAGGATTAAATTCCCTACTTACTGAAAATGGCTGGCCTGATTGAGGAGAGCGCTGTAATCCTCGGGGAGCTCAATCAGTCGATTCCTCTTCCTCGGGTATCTGGGAGAAGAGTTTATTTTTTTATCCATGAGGTTTTTAAAAAATTAAATGAAAGTGTGAAGAAAACAAAACAAAGATAAAAGTCCACCTGGGTGTCTGCACTTTTCCTTTCAGAGCCCTGGTTACAGCTTGGTTTCCACACCACCTGAGGAAGAAATATCACTGTCATAAAACTAATCATCTCTCTTGCTATTACTAAAAAAAAAAATCAGTGAATAAGTGCTTATACAATCCTGAAGTATCTGACACCCACCTCTGCAGCAGTGGAGTAACTGTGTCTCTGTGCTCCTGGAAGAGCTGGAATACATTTGAGGGTAGAGCCAAGTAGCTGCATAATGCCTCCATCTGTCCTTCAGAGGTAACTGAAGAGATCCAAAACATCAGCTTTCATTCATTAATCACCTTGTGCTGCGTGTGACGACAATCTAATACCTGAGCTTGACCTACCAGCAGCACTTAAGAGCTCATCTGGAGGATGCACTCCTGTAAGGCAATTAAAGAAGAGAGCAGCACAGCGCAGGAACGGTTCGATTCCTCTCTTCACCTTCTCTGCCACAGAGGCGCCCGACACATCAGGAGTCGACCTGATTCGCAAAACACAAAACAATCTGTCAGTCGAGCCAAACACATCTCTGAGTATGCAGCATGGAGAGGATCTAGGCAAAAAAGAAATGCGAGAATCTGCTTTCATTATAGGCGGGGTCCAGTCCTGCCAAGTTTGGTTATGAAACAAGCTGATGAGAAATTCTTCCCTGTGGTTTTATGAAACTTCAAATCAGACTATTTGCACTTGTGCTAGTTAATTAAAAGATGTAAAGATGTAAACAATAAAAGAGCAAATGAGTTAAGTGTAATCAACATTTACACAGAAAACATTCCCTTTAAGTTGGATGTGTTTGAATAAGGACTATAAAAGTTTGTTCCTCAGCACAACATGAGGTTGAACACTGATCATCACAAAATTTTGGGGCCTTTGTAAGAGAAAATGTCGTTTTGTTAAACACTAAACAGAGACTTTTGGCTTTCTCAAGTCCGACTAAATGACACAAAAAACTTTTAGATGAGTCAATGAATTCACCAGACTAATATTCTAAAGGTCCTTACACACCAGCGAATTTGCGGAGCGAAGCAAAAAAGCGAGACGGAAATGCGAAAATATTCGCCGGTCCGAAAAATTGCTTTCGCTTATACACACAGGGCGACCACTCTGTGGCACACACTCTCTCCCATCGTTGCTCTTGGTGCCCGTGGTGGTGTGTGTCGTGTGAACTGCAGCTGCATTGGTCTGTGACGTCATCAACAACATGACTTTTGATTGGCCACAGGTCTAGCAGGTCCAGATATTCGCCTGCAAATCTCCCAAAAATTCGACACAAGAGCGAAAAAATAAAAGGCGCTTTTCGCCCCGCGGAAAAAATCGCCGCCGGTGTGGAAGCTTGCATTGACTTTATGCTATTTTAGAAAAAGGCGAATAATTTGCCTGACAAATTCGCGCCTGGTGTGTAAGGACCTTAAGAATAACTTTATTGATCTTAATTCAACACCTACGATTGTTCTACAATTGTTGAGCAAATTCTTAATGCCACACCAAAATGTTCCTGGTGAATTTAGCTTCACAGATACCGTCATTTGAGAGACACTCGTACCTCTCAGTGAGATGTGACACTGCGCTGCAGAGCTCTGCAGCCGCTCTCGCCTCTTCTGTCTCTTCTCCTCCTGACACTGCAGGAAAATCTAAGCAGAACAGACAACCAAATCCCCTCGTCTTAATCATGAGTCTTACTGTAAATCACTGTAAGGTAGTTATTGGTGTTTGACTGGACTGTAATGTAAAAGGTGTGAGACTTTCATACTTGTGGAGGACAGGAGGACCTGCACTATGTGAGCCATGGTGACCAGATGAAGAATGTGCAGGTGGTTGTAGGCAGAGCTGACAGCAGACGGCTGCAGGTCTACAGCCTCTTCTTGGTACAGTGAGGGAATAGACAACACCAACCCCACCTGACAAAAGACAAGAACCAATTTTATTAATATAAATGTTAAAATAAAATTAAAAAAAGGTACGTTCTAGCAAGTTTAAGTCCGATAATCTGCTGCAGAGCTGTTCCCTACCAAAAGATGGAAGAAGTCCACCTCCAGCAGAGAGGGTGTGTTGCCTCTACTCATGGCTGGTAGTAAAACTGGGGAGATTAACAAGAATAAAACAGTTTGTCACATTTCATACAGTACTTTCAATTTTTATGCAGTCATGCATTGAAATCCAATGGAAAAACAGAAGATGATAAATGACCACACACCTCCCAGCATGCCTGTGAAGTGCCTTTGAATGACAGCCTGGGAGCTCTTGAGTCTCTGAGCTGCTGAAAACTGCACAATGGCCTTTAGACCTGCAAGCTAGAATAGAGAAGCTTATCACAAATCTGCCAGATCATTAATCATGACAGCATGTACAGTCAGCACTTCTTGGCATCAAACCTGTCTGTTCTGTAAGGACCCAAAGAGTGGCTTTTCCTCTTCCTGCAGTATGTTTTCTGTTAAAACACAGACACGTATTATGAGACCAGCACCAACATAAGCAAGCGGCTGGACAATAGGAACCAGACATGCAGAGTCTAGCTGTACCTATTGCCTGGATTGTGAAGGCGCATGTGTTCCAAGTCATGAGGGGCACACATGGGCACAGCTCGTTGGGTGCTGTCTGCAGTCCCACCCTGTGGACTGTGGTGGCGCACACAACCAGCATCTCCACAATGCTGTCCGAGAGTTTTCTCCTGAAAACAGCAAGCAGAGATCTTGAAGCTGTTGTGCAATAGCTCAAAAATACTCTGAAGGTGGGAGTTTTACTCACGGTTCCTGTACTCCGTAGCTGAGAATGGATCTGAAGTCTGGCTGGCTCTCTCCACACACCCCTGCGCTGCCATCAACACTGCTGCTCTCTGTGTTGAAATCTGCACCGCACAGTAAATCACTGGTTATCTTTGCCATCGTCACTTCTACTAAACCTTAGAAACACCTCGGCTTGATGAAGTTTATTGGCCTGTCTGAAGCCTTCCACCAGACCCAGCAAAGTACTAATGCTACGCAGCTGCAGGGCTAAGCATCCATTCTCCATCCGTATTTGATGGATAAGTTATGCACATGACATGAAGCTGCAGTAGCTTTCATAAAGCTCTCATAAGCAACGTCAAAAAATAAATAAAGCCTTTTTCTGTGACATTCTTGTTCACCCATCTAAAAGAAATGCAATTACTGTGTGTTGAGTGTGTCCTCTTACCGTTGTCCTGAGTGACAGACTTGAGTCCTTTAATCCTGGCAGTGAGGATCTGGATCCAGCGAGGCATGGTCAAATGCTGCTCAATTATTTCTGCATTTTCACTACATTCAAACACAGAAAAAAAATAAATAACAGAAAATCCCTCATTTGAACATCCATCTTTCAATGCTCTGATGAATCAGACTTACTAGTTAAATGTTAGTGGTTCTAACGGGATGAGAGGTACAACGGTATTGCACAGAGACTTGCAGAGGGGACACAAGTACTCCCCGTTCTCCAGATCGATGATCAACTCAGCGTGGAGTCGGTTTCGGGTTGTATTCTGAACAGCCTCGAAATATCTGAAAAAACACCAGGCATCAGGGTTAAATATTTGCAGTAAACCACAAGAGCAGAACGAACACAAAAAGAAAAATAAATAAAGGAATTTTAGTCCAAATTTACTCACTTTTGCCAACATGTAGCATGCATGACATGTCCACAACTGCCTGTATGGGTACCTACTGCCAGCTCAGGAGGCATGAAGAGGGGATACGCCGTCCCTTTAAGAGATTATTACATTGGATACATGTGTCACATGTGGCAGAATCAGATTTACCTCCATTAATTATTACAGATGCTACATCAATCAGTCAATCAATCAATAAAATGTGATGCTATTAAGAGACTGACCATCTCCTATGCAGATCAGTTTCTTCCCTCTACATTGTGTCAGCACTGTTGACCTCTGCACACATGCAGTCAGCACCATGGCTTGAGCCTGGGCAGCTACTTCCTGCTCCTCCTGACAAAGAATGCAGGTGAGCACCTCCCTCTCTGCTGGGGTGGAGCCTCGATGGGGGCCGATGGCCACACACAGCTCCCTCTGCTCCATGGCACAGCTGAAGGAAGAAGCCAAAATAGAATGAATATTACTGTCGAGGTTTCTTTTGCAGTCCCTTGCCAATATTGATGAATTGAAACACAGCTCAGAAAAATATGATCAATAATAATGATTTGCCACATTCCCTCCACATACATTAGTCAGACGATATCTTATTGTATTCTTCTGGCAGACTTGGCAGAGGGACCTGACACATCCAAATATCCCTCCAGTAATATTCAGATATCACTTTGCCTGATCTCCCCTAACTTTTGTATAATTTGGACAGTTGAGTAAAAGGAACAAGATGTTTATTGACTTTTGGCCTTGAATGTATCAGTAAACATACTCATCAGATTAGCTTCACTACCTTTTGTTTACTTTTGTGACTAAAATAGTCTCTGACCTGAAGTTATCTGAAAAAAATCTGCTATGTTGAAACTGTGTGCATTTAAACGTTGCATCAACATAGAGCCGCTGGTCTAAAATCTCAATGGCATGTCTCTTAAAGTGAAACTTTTTCCAGGCCTTGCTCAGCACCTGGAGAGCTACTCTGGTCCACTGGTTTGATTCATTTAGATAACCCTTGCATTGGTAAACACCCTAAAGTAAACAGAGCTGTTGATTAAAACTGTGCGAGTTCAAAATCTGTCATGAAATGGAACAGACAACACCAACACACTGATAGCCAGTAGTTTGGATCTTGAGCTGAAAACACCCAAAGAGCTCACCTCTCAGTGGATGTGACAGGCTCTCCTTGTGTACCGCTCTCTGGCATGTTGTCGTACAGCATCTTATTTGACTCGATGAAGTTTTTCTGCATTGCAGACATCTGGGCCATGATCTTCTGCCGGTGGAGTTTGGCTGCCTCAGCTTTTCTTTTGCGCTCTGCTTTCTCTTTGTCCTGGGCGCTCTGGAGCAAGGCAAATCATAAGATCAGGCTTGAAGCTTTCATATTTCTTAATAAGTCAATAATGATAATAAAGCCCTCTTTAATCTGATATTTTATCTGAATTTATCCCTCCCAAAATCTCAAAGTGTAGAGCCTTCTTTGTCAGAAGCAAGCCACATATCAAACAAGGACAGGGTCAAGCAGATTATACTCTTAAATCCAGATTTTTGAAGTCATCATGAAATAGTTTTTACCTCTTCAGGCTTGGTTGTTTCTGCACTCATAGATGCTGACGGGCTGGACTTCTCCCTAAGGCACTTGATGATCTCAAACATCTGAGAAAAACATGAATCAATGAAGATAAGGTGACAGAGGGGGTCTGTAAACAGTCAACAAAGACATAGAAAATGTTTTGTAATGTAAATTGAAAATATCTGGATAAAAAAAAGTCTACCTGTAGGACCCATTTGACCATGTCTTTCTGGGCTTCAAGTGAAGGAATGGTCTTAATCTTGGACAATAGGAGAAACACTGACTTGCCGTGTTCTGATCCAATTCCTGTTAGACATAAGGAGATATCATGTCACAAAGTTTCTAAAACCAGACCTGCTTTTCCAGCTTTGAGACTCCAGAGACATAAAATCTTTGTAACTTACTTCGGGCCTTCAGGCTGAAATCAAAGGTCACTTCCTCCACAGAGCTATCCTCAAGCTGTGCTTTCTCTTCCAGTAATGCCTGACCTATCAGGTGCAGGGCCTGTGTGGGAAATACATGCAGTTTGTTACTGACAGTAAGTGATGGCAAAAGTAAAGAGAGGTGCTCTTTGAAAAACTTAATGCACTGTGTACCCTCTGGATCATGGCTTCTGTCCAATGTGTAGCCCGGTCCTCTGCAGCTCTCTGCAGGACCCGCCTGAGGACGTGGATGATGATGTCACTGCAGAGCAAGCGCACTATGCTGGCGAAAGCTGGGCAGAAAGCCGGGGGCACCGGAGGACGCAGAGCTAAGACAAATATAAGAAACAAGCCAGACTGTTAGAGCTGATATACCACCAGCTACAGCGCAGAGAGCCTGAGCAGGGATATGATGTTGCTCACCTTTATCATTGCTCTCCTGACACCTTCTCTTCTTCTGAGACTCTTCAGCCTAAAACAAGTCAAGGACAAAAATAAGAAGAAGATACGCAACACAAGCTCAGCCAATTACTGGTGTTGAGATGCTTCATTACCTTGCTGTGCTGGGATCTTGAATAATGGTAGAAGAAAGGGTTGAATTCCACCAAACGCTCTTTTTTGACTTCATACAGACCATGTCCTGAAACGCCTGGTTTTCTAAAATATTCAAGAAGCAGAAAAGAGTGATTAAACCAACGCCAAAGTAACAGCCAAGATAAACTTAAATGCTCTGGCACAATCTTTTCTTACTTAAAAGTGGCAACTTTGGTAATCACAGACTCCAGGCCTGTTTCATGGCTCTCCTACAAAGAAAACAGGAAAACCAAATTTAAATGATGTGAACCTCATAAAACAAACATTGATTTAATCTGTAAGAATAATGAGATTACATTCTCTGGCAGACCCTTGGCCAGGTTACTGTGAGCCATGGGCTCAATGCAAAGCAGGTGGATAACCTCCCTCATTGTCACATCCTCTTTGGTCACATGACTAATACCAGGTACATAGCGTTCACCTGAAAACACAACACTGGTCAGACACGACAATGTTTTTCAAATCTAGCTAACGTCCAAAGTTTGAAGAGTGTTTTACCAACGATGACGATGAGAAGATATAGCATCTCCTCAGTCAACCGGTTCCACTGGACCAGTTCATCCTGTCAACAAAAAAACATTTCAAAAACAGGAAGGGCATTTGGTGGCAGATCAATGTTTCTGAGCGTTTTATTGTATCATGTAAGTATCTTATTATTCCTCACCTGATCTTTACTTGAACAATTTCCGTTAAAATAATCAAAGAGCTCAAATCTTAACAGGATTAGCATGAGGAAGTGGTTGGGGTCCATTTTGGAAGCAGTTATCTGAAAAATAATTGTGGGGGTCGAAACAAATCACTGCATTGTGAAAATAAATGTGTATGTTTAAAGGAAAAGAAGTAAGATAAAAGACTATGTTATGTTTCTACTGACCTGAAGCATGAGGATGTCCTTATCGTACATCTCGTCCCTGCATTTAACATCCTGATAGTAGTAAACCTGAGGAAAGATACTCAATTAACCTGTCGCTCCATCAATTAATAAAAACGAGAGTAAAAACTGCCTGAAAAAAGCAAAGAATTTTCAATACCTGGCTTACTAATGAGAGCCCGTTTCTGCGCCACATTTCAGCTGAGACCTGTGCAGCCAACACGATGCATCGCAGAGGATGCTCTGCCAGCTGAGTGAAGTCATAGCTCCCCTGCAACAAGGCGGACACTATTACACTCAAATACCAACGGGTGAGTTAAGTTCATTCAGTGAACACAAAACGACATATTTAACTGAGTGTTGAACTCTCTTTTGTTTTCTTTTTTTGTCCATAATGTTTTAAAATCTGTCCATCAAAAATGTGAACATGTTACTGCTTGTTTTTTCTGCCTTAATTGTCTCCTTTGTGAATACCATCGTAAGACTGGTTATTATTAAAAGGTTATTACAAAACATTTTTTATCTTGTTACTGACCAGATTATCCAAGCGCTCAATGGCTCCTGTTCTGCACAGAAGCACATACAGGCCTGGGGAGCACATGAAGAGAAATGAGTTAAGAACCGATCAAAAAGAGTCAATTAATGACCAAAAAAATGATTAATCAATTCTCCTACCAGCCAATAGCCTGGAGATGGGCAGATGTATGCTAACAGGCTCCTGAGACACTTTGTATGGGCGGACATGGAGGATGTGTTTGCACATGTAGTAGTCTGTAGCCTCTCTGTGGAAGGGCTGGTTATTGCACTGCATCAGGACTGCGTGGCACTCTTTAAATGCAAGCAGCAAGATCTCATCCTGAGGATTAGAATAAGCATAGTTGACAGAAGAAATTCTCTAAACTCCTATTTACTTCTCTTTTCTGTGCCATTTGATAAATATTTGATACCACAACTCACATCAGAGGAACACCAGTCCTGAAACATGGCGAGGACGTGGCGGAGCTGGATCTGAAGGGAAAAACCAGCCTCCCATTCAGGCTCCACCGCGATGTGCCGACCAAACTGACGCTTCACTTCCTCCATGCCCTGAAAAAAGTAACAGGAGTTACAGAACTCAAGTAAAAGAAGGTAATAGCCTTTTTGTGATAGGATAAATCACTTCAACATGAGATGATTCCTACATGCATGCATCTGAGGAGACCTAGGAAGATTTTGAACCCCTCCAGGAACTGTGTCCGCAGCTCTTCCGTCCATATTGAGGGTTTACTGATCAGAATGTACCTGAGACAGACACAATTTGCATCTTAGACACAGCATTAAGATCAGCCAAATGCCTGCAGACGTGATCTTATGTCCTTGAGTACTTCGCCTTAAGTTGTTGCCTGTTGACTAACCTGAGGTCATGGAAGATGACCTGGATGCGTGAGAACTTGTCTGAGTTGTAGCCGAGGAAGAAGAAGCGGTTGTTGTCGTCCAGATGTTCACGCAGCAATTCCATCACTGTGTCAACTATCACTTTAATGACATTACCCTCTTCGATCAGCTGTCTGGCCTGGAAGAGGACGCAGGGACAGTGGCAAAATATAGCTTAAGAGGCACAAATATGAGAGCCACCAAACTTCTTTCACCGATGACTGCACAATGAAAATGGCTTACCAATGTGGGTACAGTGAATATCTGGACAGACAGAGCTGTGATGGATATGCTCCTCTCATGGTCATCATTTATGAAATCCTTCTGCAGCTGCTTGTAGTGCTGAAAACACAAACATAGAACAGGTATTAAATAAAGTTAGGAAAAATCGCCTTACAATAATAAAAAAAAAAAACACTTGCCCTCCTTTACCTTTGTAAACTCGATCGCAAAAAGCCTCTTGAACTCCGTCTCCATCAGCATGCTACAGAAAATTAGCTCGTGTACAATCTTGCGGGCTCCTGAGTGAGATAAAAAAGTAACGTTAATGTGAGTTTCATTTTCAATCAAGCTTATTTGAAGCTAAATAAAACTCAGTTGTTTTTTACACTTGCCTTTGTACATCCTGGCATCATGCAGCATGAGTCTGCTGATGAGGCAGGGCCCCTCTCCGTCTGTGTTCGGCTCGAGCGCCACTTGACTGAAGGCCTGCCTGAAGCCCACTGCGCAAAACACACAAACTGATTCTTTATCATACAATACACATGTGCATGTGCAAATACACACTTGATAGGTGTTGATGTGTTTTAGTTATAAAGGTGAAAGATCAATAAATGGATAGTAAAGTTTTATAGAGTGCAAACATAACAGCACCTGAGTAACTGATGATCTTTTGGAACCAGTTGCCAAGGCGCAGGGCAAAAGTTTGGTGAGCCATTACTGCCGCGTGAAGGATCTCAACACGTAGTGGCTGAAGCGAAATGTGCTCAGAGTTCGCCTATAAAACAGAAGTAAAAGAGTCATCTACAGTTCAAGATTTAACATTGTTTTAAGTTGTTCAGTTTAACTTGTGTAGAGTCTGTGAGTTTAGTTGACCTTAATAAGGTCTTTGGCCTGCTGGCAGGAAAGAAGAGTTCCTCTCTTTACAGCCCGTCGACCCTGTGCAACAGATAAGGACGATTATGGCAGATTCTGCAGTTGATTTCATGAGGGCTCGTATTTAGAGTTTATTAATATAAACTTAAGCCCAGCAAGTTCTCAAAAAGAAGGAGTTTTGGTAAGAATCAACACACAATAGAAATTAGACAGAATGAGAGTGATGGAGAGAAAAATTCAAGAGTGAAAAACAAACCTCCTTGTCAATGAGTGCTGTATGTGTCTGAGCTTCCGCCTGATCACAGTGAACAGAGCGCTGCAGGGTGTAGATCACGTGGTCATATGAGTGGTGCTCATCGTTGTATAGAACGCAGTAGTATGCGTTCTCTTTTGTCCTGCCAGTATGGATAGCTATGTCAACTGGAGTGTTTTTATATTAATGGTTTTATTTGCATGTGATCAGATGAATCTTACCGGGGCTGGAGTTCAGCTGACAGCTCCAAGTTCTCCTCCCAAACCAGGAAATCTGTAACGTACTGCAGCAGCACCCGGAACAGTTTCTCAGCGCGCTCGTATAACTCGGGCTCCAACATGCACTCATCCTGCAACAAATGAGAAAAACACTTAAACACACATCCCCAAAACCCTTGTACTTCGAAAACTATCATCAGAGTTTCAAAATCTTATTTTACACATTCAGTGACACCAAAATGTAGTTGTGTTTTTAATCTTTTTTTTTTTCCCATGTTTGACTTTTTTCTCTATTAAGGACAATCATGAATGGGTTTAGGCTGCAAATAAACTTTATAAAGTTTGTACATTTAATCTTTTATCCCAATTTGCAGATCTTATTTGACTCGGACAAAGCCTGTTATAACTATCTCTACTAGTTCCCTATTTCCTGTGTCACCAGCAGTGTGTACAATATGTCAAAGGGCTGGTATAAATATTTTGTTCCCAAGCTAAACAGGGAATTGGGTATTAATTTCACAAAGCCAGCTGCCTGAGAGCAAACATTCCATAAAAGACATTCAGTATTTTGTATACAAATGTCAGCATTTGACTCACAAGCCAATCAAAACACACAGTGAGTCTGTGTATTGATAGCAGTGTCTACGTCACAGGGCTGTGTGAGAAAAAGAATGAGTCTTTTACAAACAAAAGGAGATCTGAAACATTATAATGAGTTTAGCTTTAAATCTGGTGCAAAAAAAATAAAATAAAAGCGCCTCATCAACCCAGGCTGCTGATGTCTCTGTTAATAGAAACACCTGCTGTTTACGGAAAACAGGCACAAAGACGTCAAGATGGACATCTGTTCAAAGCCCCTGAGCACGATCTTATCAGAGAAACACAGTGATCAGCAAAGAAAGGCCTGACAAACAAGTGCTGCGCTGTATCAATCAGCAGAATGTCTTCCAGCAGCACCCCTGCGCTATTCAGCAGGATGAAAGCGATTGTTTTCCACCAGCTTTTACACACTCAATCACCTCCCAAGCCTTTTAACCTAGTTATAAATTTTTCTTTTCTTCTTTCAGGTCAACAAAGTGCTTTTCTGTCTCATTTCCGGAGCCAAAGTCACAGCCAAGAGAGCATCAGCCAGGACTGAGATGGGAAAATAAGCATTCTGGGGTTCACTGACACAGAATGGGACAAGCATGCCCCTCCCACGTCCCTTTTTCCGCTCTATTATGTAACTCACCGTTACCATGGCAGTGGCTGCCCCTGGGTCATGTTTGGAGCAACAGGGGCCAATCTTCCAGGCTTCAACGTCCCCACAATCACAGAAGCCCCCGCCTGATGATGCGTGCATCTGGGTAAAAATAATTCACATACTTGATTTCATGAAGGGGGAGTAACATAAAGAGTAATGGATACAGTAAGTACAGTGGTTAGATAAACACCATACCAAATTAAGATACACGACGTCTTAAACTTTAGGAATCATCACTGTGCAACATTTGGCTTCTAACTCGAAAGGCCAATTATAACTCCTTCGTTTATTTGAAGTGACCAAGTATAGGTCTAATGAACTCATAAATAAAATGTGAATTTCACTGCTATTTTTCAAGCATACAGTGACTGATAAAAACAATACTAATAATGAAAGAATGCAGTTCAGTTGGATTTTACTAAAACTGTGGGCATTTCTTGAAACACTAACCTTGTAACGATGGCTTTTGTGCACACTATCCTGGAAGCAGTCCATGCACAGGACACATGTAGGATCTATGGCGCAATCCCTGCAATAAGAAGAGGGGTGTTGGTTACTTAACTTCGAAAAATCAACAAAAAGAATCATTTAAAGACATGCTATTACATGTATTGTTTTGTCTGAACTGTGTGATGACTTCCTCTGTATTATAAACTCTACTAAATAAAGTTTACCTAATGACCTTTACCTGCTTTGAAATCAGAAAACATACTATTCATAGGATATTTACAGTACCTGAATTATTTCAAACACATTCTGGTCTAAATAGAAAATAATTACACAACTTTTTAATTCAAAATAAGACAAAAATATACCTCTGATTTATCAAATGAGTGCCACATTGGCCTAAAACCTACAAGACATCCTTAGAAAGACAGCTTAGAAAAACTGTTGCACAAAATAATAGGCAGAAAGATGTGAACACACTTTCTTGCACTTATTTATTCATTAGAGCTGATAATTTTATCAGAGTTACTGTTATTTCCTGTATTAACTAATTACGAAATAAATTGTTGGTGTCTTTTCAGACCTGCAGGAGTAAACAGTCTCCCCCTCTTTGAAGACGCGTCCACAGAGCTGGGAGGAGGTGCTGCCCTGCTTGAGCTTTTCCAGACCCTCCTGAGAGTCCTCTCCAAACAGGAAACATTCTAGCGGGTGGAGGAGTCGACTTTGCATGAGCTCCTCTTCCTCCTGAGGGCTGGACTCTTTCTTCAGGCAGAAGATTTGCGGCACCTGCTCCTTCAGGTAGCAAAGCAGCTCCGCCCTGCTGTCTGAAGCTTCCAGCCATTTCTGCAAAACAGCAGAGGAGAGCGAGTGTGGTTTAGTACAGACTCGATTGCAACAATAAAACCACATGCAGAAACCACTAATGGTAGCGTCATGCAAGGATAATTATTAAACCTTAGCAATGCATGATTTTGCATTCTGAAATAAACTCAATGTGTGAGTCTGAATGCAAAATGCACATTTTAAAGATAAAGTCATTGTGATGACAGTAGGATATCTAGTTTTGTTCTGGCTGTAGACCCCATTACTTAGAAGTGAATAGAGAACAGTGACAGTGTTACTTAAAAGTAAAACTGAAGTATGCAGGCTGGAATCATCAGTCATTCAGTGTTTGAGGGTTAGTTATGACTGTTGAATAACACATAGACGGGACTTCTTTTACATATCAAAGGTTGAACCAGTAGCCCGAGAAATTATCTGTCACATCTAGCACCTTAGGGAAGGTGTTAGTGACACATACAAAACTACTTTTACAACTATTATTTTCAAGACAGAACCCTGTTTCATCTGCATCGCTCCAGATTTGACATCCAACCTAAATACGACATACTAATACATAATACTTTTGTGTTTTTACTCAAGCTGAAAGTGAAACTGTCAGATTCGTATCATAGTGCTGGATCTGATGGTATGAAAAACATCCGATATCATTTAGACGTCTTTTTTTCTTTCTTTCTTTCTTTTTTCAGGCTAAGTAACGTCGGACCGTTATAGACGCTGTTTTTATTGTCTTTTTACTGGGTGATGTTTACAATTTATCAAGCCGGTCAAAGCTCTCAATCAATCCCCAAATCTTACCGCTCGTAAACTAATTTCACTTGTAAACTGTAAAAGACCTTTGGCATAAGTTGGAGTTTTACGCACAGGCAGGTCAATGGTGCTCAACATTTCTAAACTCTTGGCAGCTCTGAGAGGGAGACGGGCAGGAGCGGTGGCCAAACAGCAAAAGGATGGAGATTAACACACCGCAGAGAACAAAAACACATTATCCCCGTCCTAAGATCACAAATCTAACCAGTCATGGAAACATTTACAAACTGTACATTAGAATTGAATAGTGAAGCCTCTGCACAGACAGCCTATTTTTGACATTTAGATAACTAGCTCCAGAGCTAACCACGGATGCTAGCCTGTCAAGAGGATGCCTTCTAACTGTGCGCTAAAACCATGTAGTACAAAGGAGCTAAGGCGTTATATTTCCGTGGTTTGTCCCTCACCCATACGGCCCGCTGTCAGATATAAGAGCTCTTTAAAACTCATACCTTGCTGAGCTCTAGTCCGTCTTGGGATTTCTCACCCTCCGCCATATTCCATTTGCCGTAAAGGAGGAGGTGTCACTGGAAGGGATACTAATCCCTGTGCAGGACGAATGTCGCCCCCTACCGGCTCAGAAAACAACAGCATGTACTCACAGCGGTCCAAGAATATTAGAAACTCGGAAATCA
Organism: Xyrichtys novacula; assembly: GCA_962446985.1. NCBI lineage: Eukaryota > Metazoa > Chordata > Actinopteri > Labriformes > Labridae > Xyrichtys > Xyrichtys novacula. The sequence goes on from OY660878.1 coordinate 6,669,796, forward strand.
TATAAATGCCTCAGAAATTAAATATCTTGGAGTCTACATCACAAAGGACCAAAAACAAAGCCAACTCTTAAATATAGAAAAAATAAAATAAAAGAGTGTTAACTCAAATTAAATTCATGGCTCTAAAGAGACCTTTCAATACTGGGCCTAATCTTTTTAACTAAGATAAAATGCCTATCAAGATGCATTTAACGCTATTCCAAGTAAGCTGATCAAATCCATTAACCAAATAAACTTAAATTTTATATGGAGAAACAGGCCCCACTGTATGAAAAAAAAAGTAATATGGTGAAAGAATTCAAGGACGGTGGGTTAAAAGTTATTGATTGTGACTGTCTCATTGGAACTTTGAAAATAAATTGGTTGAAATCTTGGATCAGACAAGAAAACAACAATTCATTTTGGTACTGTGTTCCCAACACCCTATTCAATAAAACTGATGGTTTGAAATGTCTTCTAATGGCAGACTTCAATATAGATAAATTACCCATTTCATTATCAGAGTTCCACAAATACTTTTATATTGGAAATGTTATTTGTATATAATTTTTTACCCAACACCACCATGCTATGGAACAATAGATACATTCTACACCGAAATAAATCATTATACTATCAAGATTGGAATGAGAGAAATATATGGTCAGTTATTGACTGAATGGATATCAATGCTAATCTTTTGAGCTATCAAGATTTTTGCCTTAAACATAACTTTAATCCTTCTTAATCAGACTTTACGAAACTCCATGTAGCACTCTGAATAAAGCATTAAAAAATAAACAAACAAACAAATAAATAGATAGATAGATAGATAGATAGATAGATAGATAGATAGATAGATAGATAGATAGATAGATAGATAGATAGATAGATAGATAGATAGATAGATAGATAAATGCCTTCTTGCAAATACTTCTCTGCGATTTTTTGCATCTTTGCCAGATTTTTTTTTCCACAGAACCACCAATAAGGAACTTTATGTCAAATTTAGGGCATAGGTCTAACCAGAAACACGTTTGGTCCAAGAGTTACTGTGTATAGTGCACACAGCTATGAAAGACATCATTAACCATAAACGGAGATTTGAGTGTAAATGGCAGTAGTGGAGACATCCGGCCTCTAGGGGGCGCTGGCCCAGATTGGACCCTCTTTCTATTACAATGAATGCAGCGGGGCAGGAGGTCAGAGTTGAATATTTGACAGAAAGCAGAATATGGATTCTATATTTCATGAGAAAGTAAGTCTAAACATCTAACTTTACACTGTTAGCTGTGACTTATTGTTTGAGTTTACTCGAAGGGCCTCGCACCGTTAGGATGTGATGTGTTTTCAGACGCTATGAGGCCGTTGTTGAGAGATTTGTGGTTGTGTTTGGAAGTGTTGTTGTTCTAACAGCTAAAATGCTAACTGCACCTGCGAGTTAAATGTTATGAAAAGTTTCCTTTGGGCTTAAAATTACTCTATGAAGCGATGGAGTAGTCGAAAATGTGTTATTTTTACCGGGTGAGTAAACCAATAATCTTAAAATAACACATAGTTCTTCCTAAAAAGTGTTGAAATTAGTTTTGCGCGCGCTAGCTGATTTAGCTTTTCCTGAATGGGACTGTTTTCGTGGACTCAGACCAAAACAACCCACTTCAGCGGACTCAGGGGCCGTGGATCAAACCAATTTTCATTTAGATTTACAGCAATACTTTTATGTTATAATTGTCATTAAACACTAATTTATCCTTGCAGCAAGAGGGCTCTCTATGTGCCCAACACTGCCTCAACAACCTCCTGCAAGGCGAATATTTCACGCCCGTGGATCTGTCCTCCATTGCTCATCAGCTGGATGAAGAGGAGAGGATGAGGATGGCCGAAGGAGGGATGGCCAGTGAGGAGTATAGAACCTTTTTACAGGTGAGGGGACAGACTTTATAAATTGTACAGCAGCAGCAGCTTCCTCATAAATCCCTTTGCTAAACATGTGATTTATGTGCCTGTTTTACCAGCAACCATCTGGAAACATGGATGACAGCGGGTTCTTCTCAATCCAAGTGAGTTTAAGTGATTCACTTTTTTGTCTGCAATGATAAGTCCATTTTTAGTTTTAAGGAGCTTCTAAATTGGCAGTATTTGTTAACATGATAAGACAGGTGAGTGTTGCAGGGGAGAGTGGGGTAAGTTGAGCCACCCCCTGCTGCTTGGAAATGGTAAAAGAAATTGATCATGTGACCAATTACTTAAGAGATGGGCATCGATTCATGGAGTCTGTGAAGGTTAGAAGACATGGGTGAAGGGGTTAGACATTTATTAAAAAATATATTTTTTTTTCACTCTTGAAAGTGGAATTTAGTCTGTCATAAATGTTATAAGAATTGTGTTCAGACCAAAAAGAGATCATTTTACATTAGTTTTATACATCAATTGTGGTATCTATAAGCTACAACATGAGGTCAAAAACCGAGTGTAAAAGTCCACCATTTTAGCTTAGACCACTAATAAAGTCATAATAGTAGTTCTGTGGCTCAACTGAGAAAGTAAAGGAGTCTGATGAGAGGATTAGAGTTTCAGTTCAGATTGTTGAAATGTGTTACTTCTTCTTTTCAAAAATACAGCTGTGAATGTTCTGAATCACTTAAAGACATTCTCATGTTAAAATGACTTTTTACAAAACAGCTTTTCAGTTATATGCAATAATAATAAAAATAATTATCTTACCAGTTGGATAGTGGATAATAGATAAAAATACACATAAATGTGAAGAAGTGACTGTTATTTAGGGAGAGAGAAGGTGAAGGAGGGCTGGGTTGGAGAGTGGGGGGGTAGTAGGGATACGGCTCAACTTACCCCATACACGGGGTAAGTTGATCATAGGAGACCACTTTTTTTGGCATGCTATATTATCAAGACAGTTATGTTTACACTCATTCTGTTGGTTTGCAGGGATGCACAACATCTTGAAATATATGCAGATACACTAGTTAGAGACAAAACTATGATTGCCTTGATGTAGTAATCTGAAATATAAAAATGGCTCATCTTACCGCACTCTCCTTTTCTGCATATTAATCATTGAAGATGTAGTGGGCAGTGGTGTATTGAGTGATTTATAAAGGAAGGTGTTCCTTATATTTTTTCCACTCCATCAAGAAACATGAAGGACACCCCCTGAAACATGAGCGATGAGCTCAATGAATATTTATCATCTGTCTGACCATATTAACAAATGAAGATGTAGAAGCGTCATAAAAGTAGAATTTATTATGTCAGCGCTTTTGTATTGGTTGAGATTTGATTGCTGAGGTGTTCTTCATTTTGTTACCATCTCTAATTTCTTTTCCTTTTAGGTAATTAGCAATGCTCTGAGAGTTTGGGGCCTGGAGTTAATCCTCTTCAACAGCCGGGAGTATCAGAGCCTGATGATTAATCCAATGTGAGGAATTTTTGTTAATAGTTTATTCTAACACTGAATTATAAATCTACAGGAAATCAGATAATTGTCTTAAAGTAAAAGCTAATGGTGAAAAAAAAACATCCCCCTGTCTTTTCTTTTCCTTTTTTTTCAGAAATGAGAAAGCCTTTATTTGTAACTACAAGGAGCACTGGTTTACTATACGCAAACTTGGTCAGCAGGTATGAGGCACGTGTCTTTGTGTACAAAATAAACACAGCTTGATTCATCATAAACACACTTTATTTGTCTTTGCAGTGGTTTAACCTGAATTCGCTGTTGACTGGACCAGAGTTGATATCGGACACCTATTTAGCCCTTTTCCTTGCACAGTTACAGCAGGAAGGTAATGTCAACTTGACTCTTGTCTACAGTACGTTTAGACATTGCAATGAAGACTGAATAGTTATTGTTTTTATACAGGTTATTCCATATTTGTAGTCCGGGGAAATCTTCCTGAATGTGAAGCAGAGCAGATCCTAAGGATCATTAGAGTGCAGCAGCAGCAGAGGCCGAGGCTTATTGGAGAAGATGAGGCCCAGACGAGTGCAGGGTGTGTCACATATGAGCAGACAGCACAATTTTGACTTGAAAATAACAAAAAAGTGTTGTTTTTATTTATTTTAAGTTGCCAAAGTGGCATTGAGAACAGATCTTTTAAAGCCTTGTTCTGTGAGCAGCAGGTCAGCAGCTCTGAGCCAGACAGAGGTGGGTTTTGGTGTGGTGGATGAGGTTGTGGATGAAGACGATGAGCTGAAGAGAGCGCTGGCACTGAGCAGACAGGACATAGATGTGGAAGATGAAGAGGCTGATCTTCGCAGGGCCATACAGCTGAGCATGCAAGGTAATTAAAATACAAGTCTTGAAAAGGTAGAAAATCTTTTTGTTTCCTTGTCAAGGTTCTAATCAAAAGTGTAAAATGTTTATAGAAGAAGCAAAAAGGTTGGCTCTGAATTCACATCACTTTATGTACAGCAGGGTCAATAAGGCCTACAGCTATGAAACCATATGAATTATCTGCTGTAAATGTTTTAATCAGCATTTTGTGTTCTGTATCTATTAGAACTGAAAATATTTTCTTTTAATGATAAAGGAGCAGTGATGAGCAACAAGTCTTCAGAATCTGACCTGGGAAACATAAAGTCAGGGAGCACTGCAGGGGGACAAAAAGACGGCCAGAATGAGACACTCACAGCAGAGGAACTGCGGAAAAGAAGACAAGCCTATTTTGACCGGTGGGTTTCACTGCATTGTGAGTGACTGCTGATCAGAAGATGATAATCAAATTACCAGAAACACTAATTAGCAATTTAATTCAACAACCCAGTGATTTGGACATCCAGGGTCATTCAATTTTATGGCAGAAATTTTAAAGTATTTCTAGTCTAAATCTGTTTATATAGATGAATGTGAGATGTTTGGGACTGCTTTTTTTGTTGTTTTATTGAATCAATATTATTGTCAGCTTGAAGTGTATTGACTCCACCCTCTTGTTTAGCAGGAAATAAATTCAGTCTTTCTGATACGAATATGTCTGTGGATTTTTCAGACAACAGCAACAAGCTCAGTCAAACATTCCTCAACAACCAGACCCGAAATCAGCAGGTGGGTCGGGTAAGTACACATTATTTTTGGTGTGAATTTCGTGCAGAGCCGTTCCATGAAGTGTTATGAAAATTAAGTGCTATTCAAGGAGTTAATAAAATAAATGAAGCGAAAACCCCTCTTTTCTCTTTTAGGCTCTGTAAACACTGGCACTGAACAGGACCAACAACAGAAGCCCAGCCAGTGAAGCTGTGAAAGGTTTGCCTATGTCGTTTACCAGCTGCCTGCACTGGCAACCCCGCACAGGGGTGGCTTTGCTCCTTCCTCTAACCCTTTTGCACACGCGAACATAAGGACAGTCAGAAGGCTGACGCGTTCCCCCCGGTTAGTTCGCCGACAAGCTTTAGAGAAGAGAACAAAGAGAAAGAAAAGGCAGCAGTCAGTCTAATCCAACTAACTGAGGCACTGACGCTGGGAAAAGGGTGACCACAGAACTCATGATGCAGTTAATCCAAGTTTGCAATTGCCTTTTTACCATGGCGCCTTCTATTTCTATTGTATACAGTTTTTTATTCTCTTATTTTCCTCTTGTTGAGATGGGGAGAATCTTCGGCGTACAAAGAGTGTTTACCGGGTAAAGGGTCAGGGTAACAATCACACAGAGCTGGTGTTCTGTGAGAGGAGACTAATCATGACACCACAGATTAAAAAAAAAAGATAGATGATGACAGATCATGCTGTCTCTGTATTTGACTTGCATTTCTCTAACATGAAATATAGTTTCACTGCTCAGCCCCCCAGAACGCCTCTGTAGTTTTTAAAAACTGTTTTGTTTTAGCCAGGTTCTTTCTTCCTCACTTCATAAATCACTTAACTCTGAAGGTTTTGGGACATCAACTTTTTTTTCAATGTTGTTGCTTCATTTATACCTTAAAGTGTAACTAGCTTTGTATTAATGTAAGATAGCACAACTCAGAATTTAAGGGTGTTTTATCCGTCTTCACTGGACGGTGAACAATTCTATAGAGCTGTTTCCTAAATCTAAGATGCTTTGATTGCCGCATATTTTGTCCTTCATAAATCAGTATGTGATGGGGAGCAAAGAAGCTATGCCTGAAAACCTCAAGCTGCAGCTTATAGATAAATACAGTGTTAACTAAAAACTGATAACCCCACTTAATCCAACTTTAGCTGCTGTTAAAGTTGATAAGTATTTGTCCTAATTCATGAGGGGAAATAGTAATAAAATCTGAACTGCCCCTTCAAACATTTTGTTCACTCTATAATCCACCAGTCCTCACAGCATGTTTTATGAATTAGTACCTTGAATGCATTCATTTGCACTGGGGTAGTCCTGTGTGAAAGCTACTGAAAGCAATGGCTGATGATGACCTTTCAAAAGTGTTTCAAGCTTAAAATGAAGGCTGACTGTTATTTCACTGCATAACTTTGGTCAGGTCAAACCCAAAGAGAGGAACACACCTTGTTTTATTTTGCTTCTTGAAATGACGTCTTTAAAATACCTTTCATATTCCTTTAATAGTTTCAGCCCATCCCTGAAAACCTGATTACAACACATAGCTAAACTGACCGCAGTAAAATATTGACTCAGTAACAGTTATGGTTTCTGGAAACTATAATAAGTCTTTAGCATAGATATATATCAAAGCCCCCTTTAAAAGTCCATGATGTCATGCAAAGTTTTATCTCTTGTTCTCGATGACTTCGGGGAAGATTCAACAGTTTCATTATTTTTGTGTCTTTTTGATCTGTTTAGGCTTTTTTTTCTATTTAAATGCACTTGTGTCAAAGCTGGCTTTTTTTCTCTGTACACTAGTTTCACTCACTACATTCTTACAATCACTATTCTTTACTCTTGTTAAAATTTCTTTCATTAAAATTTCACATTACACTGTTCTTTCATTTAATGTATTAGCTCTTGTTCCAGGAATAAAGTGATACTCACTCCTAAGGTTTCTCAAGTCTAATTTTTGTAAGTTAGTTTTAAATGGTGGGTTATAAAATCATCTGTACAGAAGAACCACAGAACCAGTTTTAAATGGTGGGTTATAAAACTCATCTGTACAGAAGAACTACATCTAAAGTACTGCTCAGGTTCAGCTATTCTTTATTTTAGTAGATAATGCATTTGTGCCGATGTGCATCGCGGTTAACAAAGTATAATCATATTTCTACGTATCTTTACTGTCGTAAACATCCTGTATCAACAAGCTTGAATCATCTTTTATTATTATTAAAAGTATTACAGAATTCAAGTATGAAGTTTCTTACTTTTATAAATACTTTTTAGGGGGCATGTTTCATACTAAATACTTAATTTAAGCCTCGAGTGGTTAAAATCTGAAGGGAAAAATGTTTTGATAAATCTGTATTTTGAGTACGAGGATGCTTAAGACTCCTATTCTTCTGGGGGGTCTGACATGCTGAGTGCGTATGTATCTCAGGGAAGATGCTGGTTAGTTGGCTTCTCTGAAATGTACTGCATCAATGATACAGCTCCTGTTTAGTTTTTAAACGCTCTTTAGGTTTTTCCTTCACACACTAAACTGCAACGATATTGAATAGGGTCAATTATACATTTTCAAGAGCAAGGAAATGTGTCTTTGATTTTCATACTTTAATATGTAGTTGGATGACTGTCAGTAAACTTGTACTATAATAAAAAGAAATGTAGTTGATGGACATAATATTCTAGTCTGGTTTATGCACCATCTGTAATAATGGAAGAGCCTGGAGCCTGTCACCAGGGGGAGCTCCTAAAGTTTTGGCTTCTCTCAGGATGGCTGTTCTGTCCGTGGTTTTCTACAGTCTGTGTTAACGTGACTGAATTAAACCGTCCCGGCTCATGACTCATTTTCAGAATCTTACGTTAACATGTGAGTGGCATCACATTTGAAAAACAGCACATGAATGTTTGTGAAACAGCTATGATGCCATCTGAAACAACACAGCAGGTGGTTAATATGTAACACTCAATGTGTACTTGCACTTTGTATCCCCAAATAATAGATGGAGCTTTCAGACATAATATTGCTCGAGCTGAATGGTACGTATGACCAATAATCCTAGAAATACTTTAATCTTTATAATAACTGTGTATTGCATTCTAAGAAGTGGATTTATTTATTTGATTTTGGTGTTAAACAGAGAATGATCTCTCAGTTTTTAAATCGTTTAGCAAGTGTTAGGCTGTTCTTTTGAAACATGTCATTGATTTTTACCTGTTTGTGTTTTCAGATCGTTCACCCAAACCACCCCAGCTTTCAAAATATGGAGATACACAAAATAAAGACAGGATTTATTTTGATTTTTGCCTACCTGCTTCTCTTTGCTCCTGTCAACCAAACCCCTCTTCCAAATGCCACCATCTCTGACCTCTCCTTCAAAAACATGGACTGTGCCATGAACCTCTACAGGACGATATCAGGCTACCACGACAAGAACATATTTTTCTCCCCTCTGAGCATCTCTAACACCTTTGCTGCTCTTTTACTGGCTTCAGGTGGTGCCACACATCGGGAAATACTACGAGGACTCAACCTGGAGCAGCTTACGCAAGCCGATCAGCCAGAGCTAATTCCCAAACTCTTTGAGCTCCTGAATGAAAACATCACACAGAACAAATCACTAAGACTGGACCAGAGCATGGCACTGTTCATGAGCCCACAGTTTGAGGTGGAGAGACAATTTGAAGACCAAATCAAGAGGTTCTTTGACGCCGATATCAAAAGTGTGAACTTTGAAGACACAGAGGAAAGCGTTCGAGTCATCAATGAGTACATCCAACAAAAGACTGAAAACAAAGTGACTGACATGATTTCAAGTCTGGATCCAGTGATCCAGCTCATGCTAGTCAGTACAATTTTCTTCCAGGGTAAGTTGATTTGCATCATGAATCTCATCTTTAGTCATCTGCTTTGACTGACTGTTTTTTGTTTTGACCTTTGACCCTTGTGTCACTGTTAATCTTGGGGTATTTTTCTTCTAAACAGGATCCTGGGAGAAGCCTTTCAACTCAGACTTCACCAACACTGCCCCCTTCTACGTCAACAACTATAAAGTTGTGCAAGTACCGATGATGTTTATGGAAGATAAGTTCTACATGATGGAAGACAACCCTCTTGGCGCCAAAGTGTTAAAGCTACCGTACCAGGAGGGCGTGTCCATGCTCATTCTGCTGCCCAACAAAGGCATGGACTACACTGTTATTGATGAGGAGATCACAGCTGAGAGGTTCCAGAGCTGGATCAAAAATCTGCAAAAAATGTAAGAAATGATTGCTTGGAACACTCACCTCCCAGATTTTTCTTCAATAATAGCATTATAGCATTGTATTATTTAAACATGGCTGCTAATTTCTCTTTCACAGCAAACTCGAAGTCACCATGCCCAGATTCAAGATTGAGCAGTCGTACGCCCTGCACGACCTCCTCCCACAAATGGGCATGGCCAGTATCTTCAGCAGTTCAGCCAATTTGACAAAGCTGAGCAAGAATGAGGGACTCAAAGTCTCAGAGGTTTGTGTCAAATTTCACTGTGTTGCTTTCACAAATACCTGTTCAAATTGTCAGGTGACGATTTTAAACTTTACTTTACTTGTTATCACAGGTGCTACACAAGGCTGTAATTGAGGTGAATGAGACAGGAACTGTTGCATCAGCGGCCACAGTCATCAGCATTACTCCATATTCCTTACCCAGGGCCTTCCCTGTGAACAGACCATTTTTCTTCTTTTTATACCATGAAGACACAAACTGTCTGCTGTTCATGGGCAGAGTGATTGATCCCACCAAAAACTAACAGTACAATAAACAGTTTGAGTTTTGAAATACATGCACAAAACATTGTTATTATTAACACTTTCAAAAGGCTGTTTTGATGCATTATAAATCTCAGTTTCTTTTAAACTTCTGGTTTGTTCTGTGGGCTGTCCCTTCCAAATAAAGATAAAGTTTAAGCTTTTGTATTGATTCAAATCATTTTGTTTCTCAGCAAATAATGTATTAAAAACACACTAAATGAGAGCATAAAGATTTAATAGATTTTATAAAGAAGATACATTTTTAAAATGAAAATGCAGGACTTTTATCTACGACTTTTCTCATGAGGATAACATGCCATACATTTTTTTTTTTTTTGTCTTCTTTTAATATTTAGATTTCATTTTAAGATTTTTTTTTCTTCGTCACTGTCTCACGAGAATAAAGTTGCAGAATCACACAATTTTTTTTTTTTTACAATAAAAAGATCCAGAGAAAAAGGTCCTCTAGTTGTTTTGTTATCCAAGTATACATTTTATTTTAAGATTTTTTTTTCTTCGTCACTGTCTTACAAGAATAACGTTGCAGAATGACCCGATTTATTTATTTATTTATTTTTTAACAATAAAAAGGTCCAAAGAAAAAGGTCCTCTAGTTGTTATGTTATCCCAAGTGATATTTACCCTTTTTTATACCAAAAAAAGATGTACTAAAGTCATAATATTATGGAAATTAAGTCATTGTATTGTGAGAATAAAGGGATCTGAATGTGATTTTGCCAGGAGTTTATTCTAGGAACATGCTGAAGAATATAAATTTATCATTATCTACTTAAAACTGAGAAAAGATATATATACATATGTAGCTATTGTATAATCATTGCTAAATAGCTTATTGCAAAGCGAGCTTCAGTAGACATACAGTGTGTAATTATGTGAGGAAGTGAGTGCTACAGATTAATAAGCATTCAACACAGCTATATAGATACTTAGAAATGTAATGTGGCTTAGATTGTAAATAGATTTAAAGAGGGTGTTTATTTCTTTCAAATGTATAACAACTACTTGGGAAACAATCGTATTACTAAACTCAAGTCTATTTATCATTTCAGTAAAAAACATCCACACAATTCTGCTTCAAATGATTAAAATATTTTTTTGTATTATAAAAACATTCATTTAAAAATTCCGATGTCAAACAATCAACCCATTTAAAAAAAAGAAAAAGTTAAATTCAACTTTGTTTGTACACTTTGATAAAGTATCAGTGTGACGTCAGGAATTGTTGCACAAATAAAGTTTTACAAACCACGTGATCGACACTGTCATGGCGGCGCCCTCGTGTCATGCGTGGATGTTATCATTTGGAGCGGTATTTTGGCGTATCTTTAAACTATAATCAGCCAAGCTGTTTATTACTTCGCATTGTATCGCGGCATTTCTTTGGTTGTTAATAGTACTATATGATATACAAATCTGACATATGTAGGAGCATTTAGTCCACAGCTAAAGTGCCTCGATGCGCAGATGCTAACCAACTGACAGCACGCGACTCTTACAAGCACTCTTAACGTGAGACAGTCCAACTTATCAAACTAATTCGCAGTATAGATAATTCGCAAAGAAAATGAAGACAAAGAAGAAGATGAAGACGAAAAACAAGGGGTCGTCCTCCGTGCCGAACAAACGAGCCAAACGGAGTATTCACATGAAAGGCAGCTGGAAGGCTGTAGAGCTGGATCCCAGTCTGTTTTCAGAAGAGGGCCTGGAAGGTCTGGTGTGTTTCGAAGAGCTGACAAGTTATCGATTAGTAGACACTGAGAGGGCTGCAGCTCAAGCAGAAAAGGAGCTAAGAAAGAAGGAGAAGAAGAAAGCTAAGAAAAGAAAAGCCAACGAGGTAGAGGAGACTGGTGAAGATGTTGATGTGGAGGGCTCACCAGAGGGGGAGAAAACAGCTGAACCTCTTGAGAAAAAGGCCAAAAAGAAGAAGAAGAAAAACAAGAAACAGTCTGCGGATGAATCAGCGCAAAATGATGCTGGTCCTGCCGAAGTGATCCAGGAGGATGTAGCTACAGGTGAGAATGAGGAGGTGGGTGAAACATCTGAAAAAGACCAAGTAAATGGCTCAGACCTTGATGCTCAGTCACATCAGGACAAGAAGAGCAAGAAAAGGAGGAAGAGGAAGAAGAAACAGCAGATACAAGAGGATAAAATACCAGAGGAAGAATCAAATGAGGAGAGTCAAGCAGGACTCAAGGCAGCGGAAGATGAAAAACCAGCCCCAGTCACAGCTGCAGAACCTCGCCGAAAACAGGCAAAGAATTGGACAAATGCAGCCCTCTCTGGCTGTACTGACAAAAACACTGATGTGAGTGCATGGAAGAATTTGTTTGTTCCCTCTCCTGTGCTGAAGGCACTAAGCAGTCTTGGATTTGGTTCACCTACTCCTATTCAAGCTCTCACTTTGCCTTCTGCGATCAGGGATCGGATGGATATACTGGGAGCAGCAGAAACAGGTATGATGAAACACTATTTGCTTTTCTGTTGAGTTTGAATCTGTCCTCATGTTTTTAAAGGTGAGACTAATGATAACCCTGTTATTGTAGGAAGTGGGAAGACACTGGCGTTTGGAATCCCAATGATTCACACCATCTTGGAGTGGAGGGACGGCTCAGATAAGCCTGTGAAAGACAACCCGAAAGCATCTGCAACTGTGGAAAGTTTGTATTTACCAACTGTTGAGTCCACAAAAGAAGAAGAGGAGGAAGAGGGAGACGAGGAGAATGAAGAAACAGAAGCTGAGGAGGAGAAGAATGATGAATTGGGAGCTGAGGACGAAGAGATTGAGAGCAACACAGAGCAAGACCAGAGTGACACAGAAGAACATGACGGTGAAGAAGAAAACGACAGCGGAGAAGAGGGTGATGTTTTGAAGCTCACGTGTGCACAAGGAGACGAACATGCAGATGATGACCTTGAACCTGCTGTTGAAGCAGAGGGAGAAGCAGCAGGAGTGCAGGATCAGCCTCTACTCGGATTGGTGCTCACTCCAACCAGAGAGCTGGCTGTTCAGGTCAAACACCACATTGACGCTGCTGCAAAATTCACAGGTATGTCATTGTTGTATCTTTTCTAATACTTCAGCAGAGTTTAAAAAAGTCAGCTAACAAGGTGCCATTGCTTTGTAGACATCAAAACAGCAATTGTGGTGGGTGGTATGGCACAACAGAAACAAAGACGGATGCTGAAGCGAAGGCCAGAGATCATTATCGCCACTCCTGGACGTCTGTGGGACTTGATCAAAGAGAGACATTCACATCTGGTCAACCTGAGACAGCTCAGGTGAGCCACAGTTCACAATTCTTTCATATTTGATTTGCAGCATGGTCAAAGATCAAACCTGCACAAGAAATCATGTGTTTTTGCTCAAGTGTCGTGATCACAGACAGGGTGGTTACATCAGATAAGGGTTACCACATTTGGAGAACACATAGAACTTTTAGTAATTCAGTTTTATATAAGTAACTTTTTAATAATTATTTTGATTAAGAAAGTACATAATGTAGGGTATCAATCATTTTCAAATTAGTCTACTTTTGTTAATCTTTCTGAGACAATACATCAAGCTGTTGTAACATTATAGAGAGCTCCTCAGGATTTATACATAAAAACAATGTGAAGGACTCTGTAATGACTGCTGAATAACAAGCTTCAAAAGAGAAAGATGGTCAGGTCATTGTTTTTGTAAGCTTCACGTCCTGCAGGGCCTTGAGCAGAACATCAGAATTGTGCTATTCCTAGGGGTGGTCTCACCTGAAAAAGATTCACACAAAAGACAAAAGGCAGCTTCAAATGTTTGTTCAAAGTTTTTGGGGTTTTGCTGTTTTCCTTTGTCTCACTTGTTTTTCATGCTACCTTTCATTAACTCCTCCTGGTCATGTTTCCTTCAGGTGTCTGGTCATAGATGAAGCAGACCGGATGGTGGAGAGAGGCCACTTTGCAGAGCTAGAGAGTCTGCTAGAGATGCTGAACACCGTCCACTTTAACCCCATGAGACAAACATTTGTCTTCTCTGCCACACTGACCATGGCCCACAGCCTTCCCACACGCCTCCTTCAGAAGAAGAGGAAGAATCTGGACCAGAGGAGCAAGCTTGAAATTCTTATGGAGAAAGTAGGGATTAAGTCCAAACCCAAAATCGTTGACCTGACCAGGAAAGAGGCAACTGTAGAGACCCTTACGGAGACCAGAATCCACTGCCAGAAAGACGAGAAGGACTTTTACCTTTATTACTTCCTGCTGCAGTATCCTGGCCGCACCATGGTGTTCGCTAACAGTATAGACTGTATCAAGAGACTGAACTCCCTGCTGGTTATTTTGGACTGTAACCCACTGCCTCTGCATGCCAACATGCACCAGAAACAACGCCTGAAAAACCTGGAGAGGTTTGCAGAGAGGGACAGGTGAGACTTACACACACTTGCAGCAGCAGTCTCAAAGTATAAGCAGTGGTTAAGACCTTAATCGTTACGATGACCTATTATGAAACAGAACTTCTTAAATGCAGCTTTGAGTTTATAGGCTTTATCTTTTAAGTAAAAAAAGGGCCTGGATTAAATTTCTCACTCAGGTCTGTCACTGAGTTTAATTAAGAGGCACTCACACGTGCAGGATATATTCTTAATCACCAAGTATGAAACAATAACCGTTTGGTCTATTGACTTAAATTGACAGAAGTAGTGATGTTTTAAGGTTATTGGACAGCTTATTCGACAGAGATAATGTTCTTCAAATGACAGGCTTTTTATCTCATTCAACACTACACAGTTGGAGTGGAGTTGGGAAATGGCTTGAGTGCCCTTTATTTGTCTGGGCTTGTTTGTGCTGCTGTTATCTTGGCAGAGTCTCAACATTTGTTCACAGCACATAAAACTAAATATTAATTCAGCAAATCATTTATCTCCATCTGAAGTCACTTTGTTTTATTTTGGTATGTGCTCATTTTTCTGTGTTCCTAAATGTCATTCACAGTTGCATTTTGCTGACGACTGATGTGGCAGCTAGAGGACTTGACATCCCAAATGTTCAGCATGTTATTCACTACCAGGTAAGTCAATTTTTTTGAAACATTTGTAGCGTGTTTGTCTTTATGAAAGCTGTTTTTATTTAATTTTAAAAAATGAGTGTCTTCCTGCCTAAAAAAATTGTAGTAATTTTGCTGTAAACAAATTAGGTTCCAAGAACATCTGAGACCTACGTCCATCGAAGCGGCAGAACAGCAAGAGCCACCAAAGAGGGTCTCAGTTTGCTGCTTATCGGCCCAGAAGACATGATGAACTTCAGAAAGATTTACAAGACTCTTGGGAAGGATGAGGAACTCCCCATGTTCCCCATAGAGACCAAATGCATGGACTCAATCAAAGTAAGACTCATCATCATATTCATCATCTTCCTCCGAACTTACAAGTATTATATTTGATTGTTTTTTTGTGTGCGACCCCTCACAGGAGCGGGTAGACTTGGCCCGACAGATCGAAAAAATTGAGTTTCACAACAGCAGAGAAAAACACCACAACTCCTGGCTTCGGCAGGCTGCAGAGGCCCTGGAGGTGGACCTAGATGAGGATCTTTTAATGGGTAAAAAGGAAACACTCTAAGCATATTCTACCCTCTTAAAAATCAAAATACACGACTAACCAGATTATCGATGTCCACAGGCAAAGGAAGAGATGAGGACACTGACAGAGAGCAGCAGAAGATGGTGAAGGGGATGAAGAAGCACTTGAAGCATTTGATCTCTCAGCCAGTGTTTAAAAATGTGATAAAGACCAAGTACCCGACACAAATGGGGAAGCTCTCCCTGCCTCATCTGCCTCTAGCTGGAAAGGAAAGTGCCCTCAGCAGAGTGTCATTACAGGAGGAGAGTCAGAAATTAAAAAAAGGTGCTCGACCGAAGCATAAAAAGCAAAAGAAAAAACAGCAGCAGTGACATGTTCGCAGACCATCCTTGACAGATTTCTGTAACATTAAACATGAGACAGTTTGATTAATTGAAATTTAATTGCAAAATGTATAAAAATGTTGTCAAATTGCTGTACGCTTCAAGATTTTATAAAAATCTGCTTTCACTAGAGTCTAAGAGCTCATTTTGAATTTTTTACATAAAGTCAGTGTCCCTGAGTAGAGCTCTGTTCATGTGGACGACCAGTCAGTGTTGCAGTCTTGGGTAGAGGATGTTGTAGTGAGACGTCTGGTACAGGAGGTGCACCGAAGGTTCGGCTCCCTCTGGAATGATGTGATGGGCCAACTGCTGCTCATCTCCCTCCATGGAGACAATATGGATGCAGATATCTAGAGCCTGTGAAAGAGCCAAGATCTCCACATGATCACTCTCCATCGCCATGGCCTCCACCTCCTGCATGAAGAGAACAGGGACAGTACCAAACTTGAAAGTTTAACACTTAGTCAATTTAATTCCCAAAGTCTTTGACCATAGATTTAGGTCTTTTTTTTCCACTAGATGGCAGCAATACTTTGTTACTAACTTGCTGACAGTAGACTTGTAGGTTTGGTGCCTCTACAAAGTTGCAGAAGAAGTCTGCATGGTTCTGCAGGTGTGCTGAAGTGAGCAGCCTGAGATACTGCACCACGCTATCAGAGGTAGTCTGCTCATTGAAGAGCTGCAGCAGCTGGTCCTCCTGCACATCAGCCTGGCACTGCTCCACAACATGAACAACCTATGAGAGAACAGGTAAAATTTGGTATTTTTCACAACACAATAAAAAAAAAAAAGAAAACCTCTAGCTCTACAAGTGAGATTGAAATGCTTCCCACATTATGCCCTACAAACCAAAACTGTAGAAGATTAGAACTACATTTATGTTTTCACAGATTTATTAGTACATCCAGATGGTGATAACTTGCTGTATTTTACCAAAGAAATCACTATCTGGATAAAAAAGCCTTCACTGACAGAGAATGGGTTTTTTTTAACCATTATTAAGCCACTTTGCTATATTGGCCTTATTTGCTGGACAATTATTAAGTGATAAACTGTTCAGTCTTACTTCCCAGTATTTCATAATTACTATATAATAATATTATTATTATTATTATTATTATTATTATTTATTTTTATTTTTTTCCCAAATTGAAAACAGTTCTTATCTAACAATAATTTAGTAGGCTATGTGGATTTTGGCTAAACGCCTCAAATCAAAGTGAAATGTGAAGGAAGAGGCCTTATTTACTGTGTTCAGATGCTGCTTAAATGAACTGTCATCGAATCCCGCAGAGGCGAAGTCTACGCTGGTTTGAATGATTGTCTCCTTTATTCTGAAGGAGAAATTAAGAGTTAGTCCATATTAGTAGTAGCTTGAGTTTGGACAGAAGGCTGTACAGACGATGACTGACCTCTGCAGAGCCCTGTTATTGTGTAGGACTGACTCCAAGTGCGCAAAGAAGAGGGCTCTGTAGAAGCAATTTCCGTCTCCACGGATTTGTCTCACAGAGGAAAACTGGCTTCTTAGATCCTGAACAAAAAACAATGAATTTGTTGAACATGAGATAATGGCCACATGCAGTAAACAACCTAACCTTTTCAATAGCCTACTTTGTACTTAGGCCCGGTCGTTTGCTCAGGAGACAGTGAAGAAATGTCCTCCTTGCTTAAGACAAGACTGCCAACCTCCATCTGTTTAGAGACAAAGATAAGTTATAACCAAAACAGAAACCTGCTATCTAAAACCTTAACGTGACCACATGACGTACCTTTAGATTTCAACAGTATGGAAACCATGGAAGAAAACATCATTGCGATTTGGAAAGACTCCCTGCGTCAAAATTGTGTGTTAAAGCATTGTTGCAATTCTGTTTCCATTTCCTGAAAACCGGATGTTTGCACGTACCACGTGTTCGTCTTAAAGGGACAGTGCAGAGTTGTTGTGTGCTGAAGGCAGACCATCTTAGCAAGTGACACTGGGTCCACCATTAGTGAGCATTTTTTGTGACTATCCCCTTCTCCTGTTCAGTAACACAAATTATTTTACCATTATTTATTTATAATGTAAATTTATATAGACGTATTATATCAATATTATTGATTATTAGCAAATTACTTTTAAAGCTCCTGTTAGAACATTACTATTTGTGTCATCTTTTTTGCTCCCTGCAGACAGAGCTGTGTCCGAAATGGATCCCTAACCCCTATATAGGCGACTATTTGGGGGTTAGCGCCATTTTGAGGGGTGTCTGAAACCTCAGTGATCAAATCCAATGCCCCATATAGGCGACTCAAAATTTCCCATAGAGCATTGCAAAATGTAGTGACCATCCGATGGTCACTCGTCGGTGGTGGACATCCCGTCATGCATTGCGTTTCCAGTGGCAGTCTGAGCAGTGATGTCACAACGGTGCACCATGTAGTGTCCAAAACCTCCGGTAATTGAGCTCACTACATAGTCAGCTATATAGTGAAACCCCATATGGGGGTTAGGGGTTAGGGATTGAGTGATTCATTTCGGACACAGCCACTGTGGTTGCTCCTTCAGTTTCTTCTGCATGGATTCCTGGTAGTAATTACGGGCATCATAAATACTAAGTTTAAGTTGCTAATCCAGTTTGATTTTGTAGATCATAAAGAAGCATCACAGTCTTGTTCTAAGCCAGATAAAAACTCTTTACAGGGGCTTTATATGTATAGCAAGTGTAAATTGACTCTTCTTGAATATACAGTGTGCAGAAAAAGAGGGACTGGGTAAATTCAGCATAATTAAGTTTGTTTTGAATCATCTCATCACGTATCTTTTATTGTAATGTCTGGACTGAACTGTATGGCAATGGGGTATGCCTGTCGTAGAACAACCATTAGAATAAAACTCTGTATGTGTTTAAAGGCCTAACTATTTAAAGCTACTTTGGGAACTTCTGACATGTATAAACTTTGTCAACTCCTGTGGACAACGCATTCTTTGCTTATCCTTTTGCATGCTTGAGTAGTGTCTTCTGACAACAAGTATCATGCCCCTGACTTCTAACAGTCAATTTGATCATTTACTGTGAATATTTTGAGTGGATATTACAATTGTAGGGCTCACTCTTCTGCTTCTCAGCTGATACCTCGCACTGGTTTTCGGCATCAAAAATGACCATACAAAAAGCATCAATCATGCGCCTAATGGTCTTTTTGGCGTTTGGATATAAAGTGGCACCAGAACAATTCAGTCTACTTTTGCAGATGTCACAGGAGCTTAAAGCAACATTTTTTTAATAGGACCTCATGCTCAAAAAGATGCTGCCCTAATTCTGGATCTATCATTCAATCTTTATTTACATAGGAGCAATTCACAACAAATGTTATATCAAGATGCTTTGCAAAACAGCAGGTCTAGAATATATTCTGTTTTATTTTTAACATGAAGAAGATATGATTGAGTTTCATAGTAATGTGGCAAAATTTAGCAAGAGCTACAGAGGTAAGCAACAGGCAGCAGGAATGAGAAAAACAACAGCCTGACTCAGCCTGACAACTCACACGCCAATTTATCCTTGGGAGCTCAAGTTACTGACTATATAAACCCTTTAACAACATGGTTAAACGTGCTTTGCTTCTTTGACTGCATTTCACTGACAAGCAGCATTTTAGCATAATTGGTGATTTTTGTGAGCCTGTAAGAAAACCTGCACAACAGTGTTTTCTGACGTGGAGTAAGAACTTCCTTTGTTTTTGTGAGGTTTATTTTGCAAGACATGAAACTTTGTGGCAGGAAATAAAAAACAGAATCGACCCTTTGAGGTAAAACTGAGAATCTGAATTGATCTGTACTGACTGAAAATGCACAAAATTACAAAGAACATTACGAAAACTTTATAAATTAGAAAATCTGCTCGGAATTTCTTGTTCTAGATGTAGGCTACCATCTAAATCTAAGAAAAATACATACAGTGATAACCCCCACAGATACACATTTACAAAGTCCTGTGTTTAAGACATTTATTTCTCTTTTATTTTAATCGTTCAACAGTGATGACTGTGAGCAGTGATGTGATGTTAAGTTGTTAGAGTTTGACATTAACTTGTTGCCATACTTTTTTTACTGACTTTACTTGAACTTTTTATTTGAGATTTACTGCCCATGCTTTTCATCGATCCCCGCTCTCTTTTGTCTGTCAGAGCTGTTCTGCTGGTCACTGCAGACCCAGACACCATCAGTCTCCTCGCTCTCTTCTCTGTGTCGGCGATGTCCAGAATGTACTCCTGCAGTTGACCATTTCAGAGTATAAAGTTTAGAAAAAAATCCATTGAGAGCACTTTGATATGATTGCTAATAATTATTCTTGAAAGTCAAACTCTTCTGTTACAATATTACCTTCACCATGTCCATCTTTGTTAATATGGTCATGTTTTCCAGAGGGCCATATGCTGGTAGGTAACACTGCTCAGCAAGGTTGTTTACTGCCATAAGCACAGATCCCATGTCTTCAACCTGGGTCAGAACAGCACATTTAATAAAAGTGTTTCTTTCTGCAGATAAATAACTGAAAGTTTACATTTCAGAAGCATACCTTCTCTTTTGCTAGGCCTTGGTCCATCACTAAATGAGCCTCCGCCCGCTTGTTCTTCTCTTTGAGGGTCTCCAACTCAATCTGAAGCTCAGACAGTTCCTTATTCACCTTCTGCAACACAATATAACTGTGGTAAATTTTCTGAAAATCCTTTTTATCTGAGAAAAATTTGAGTAGATAGTTGTTTATGTGTGTCCGACCAGTTTTTTAAGGTTATGCTCCTGCTTCATGGTCTGCAGCTGTTTCTGGCCCTGCTCCGCCTCCTCCTCCAGACGCCCCAAACGCTGCTGCAGCCGCTGGTTGGTGATGGATAGTGTCTCATGGCGCCGAATGATGGGCATAACCAAAGAGTCTGACCCATTGTCGTGGTAAGCTGGAAAATATTATGCATAAAAGATGTTTCACTTCTGGTCTATGCTTAAATCAGTGAGGGAAACGGGTGTAATGTGAGGTGAAGAAGTCACTTAAGCACTTACTGCTGGGGAAGTAATCCAGTGTTTTCATTAAGTAGTCCTCATAGACTTTATGTCTTTCTATTCTCTCCTTTAGAAGCTGATGCCTGTGAGTTGAGATATTACCATAAAGCTGAAAAGTAACTTTAAAAAGTAACATACTTGTAAAACGGATTAGTGGTAAAGTCCTCACCTGGCCTCCAGTTGTTTTAGCTGCTCAGTCAGATCATCAATCTCTTTCTGCTTCAAAATGTTCTGCTCTCGTGCAGCCTCGTACTTCTTCAGTGCTCCACGGCGCTTTTCTTCATTTTCGGCCACAAACTTCTCAAATTTTATTGCTCTTTCGTTGGTCTAGGAAAAAGAAACCCCAAACACACTCATATCAGAATAAACTTACTGGCTTGTAGAAAGTGAGGTAGAAGATGTGTGCCTCATTTCACCTGCTGTTGTTGTAGTTCCAGTTCAGATCTTCTCTTAGCCAGAACCTCCACTCTGATCTTATACTCTTGCCTTTTCAGTGTGAGTTGATATTCCACTTCTTCCAACTCAGCTTGTTTCTTCAGGACCAGAGTCTTTTGTAGAGTGTTTACCCCTGCTTCAAGGATTCGGCCTGATGTCTGCACATGAAAAAATAACATCAGCTGCTTAAAAATTTTTACCACAAACAGAAAAGTCCCAAAACGTGGTATCATCATAGCAGCTCCACTACTGTATTTTTTTTAGAATAATTTATAGGCTACAAATGCACAGATTAACACTTTATTGTTAGATCTTTTTATGTATATTTTGGCAGACTTACTGTCTTACCTCTGTTACAACAGGCAGGTAGTTCACATTTTCCTCTTCTTTATGTCTGGGGAAGAAATACAATTCAAACCAACACTTTTCCTGGAGGTGTAAAGGGGAAAGAAAGCCAACGTACTGTCGACTGTGCACTAAAAACACACACCTACCTTGTGTCGTCCAGCTGTGTAACAAAAATGTTTCTTGTTCTGTTTTGAACCCTGAGTTTTAGACGAGGGTCACCGCCATCTAAGTCTATAGGATACGCAGAAGTCGTCATGTTCTGCAGGGTATTGTATGTTAATGTCGTGTTAGCCTAATTGTAAACAGCCCGTATGAACTATTCCTGCAGTTATTCCACGTTCAGACGATAAGAGGGACAGCAGAGGGTCTTTCCCGGATGTTTTCCTTGGATTTGTGTAGTCGTTTCCAGGGAAACCACGGGCAGGACAGCTGGGAATTTAACGGGATCGTTTTTCCTATGCCAAGGCAACTACCAAAGAGGCGGTTCCGTTTCATTGACTGAATGAGATCGTCCAGGAGACAATAAAGAGCGCTCACTCCGCACCGATTACCACGGACCAGACTGAGTTGTGTGAATGACTGGAGTTGGAGTCTGAGGGACTTTGGAGGGCTTCATTAATCAACTCCATCAACAACTCACATAATCAAATTTGTTATTTTACAGACTCCAGTGGCGACACAAATAAAAGATCAGCGAGGGAATGTAAAAGCAAGACTGAGGTTAATAAATAAGAAAAGGCTCCTGCCCTACAGTATTCCAGTTATCACTTTCGATATGTTTTCTTTGAGCCTAATAGCTAAATAATATTCAAAACAGAACATAGCTAAATTCTCTTGTCAAAATGTTATTATTCCTTCAAAAAAGCCTACAAAATGCTCTACCTCACTGAAAATAAATATAGCCTACATATGTAAATGACAAGGCCTGTTTCTGCAGAGTTCATCCTCAGTGCATAAGTCAACTTCAACATAAAACCACAAAACCTTACCACGTGTTTTAAAACCAAAGCTCACGTCACAGACTTCCTCTCTCAACAAATGATAGGAAACAGGTCTACTTGTGACACTCTGTGTGTGTCATGTATTTTACTCCTCAAGAGAGGGCAAGAATGAATAATTAGGTAACAATAAAGAGTAATTTTTGACAAAAGAGGCTTTGAGAAAAGTTGTATTTTATAGATTTTGGCAATGTTCAGCATTGATATAAAATGACATGACATGGCAGATCTGAACCAAAAAAAAGTAACATTTAGACTAAAGCAAAAGACAGAAGTTCATTTTGTCAGTGCTATCTTGACTTTTGTAGCATCACCTGCAGTGCAGAAATATTATTGAGATATGTCACCTAAACCCCTTTCAGGCCAAAAGTAATGGTCTTTGGGGTTTTTTAAATGGATATATGTGGGATAAAGTGGTAAAAGTGTAAACGATCCAGTTCCCCCAGCTGTACACAGACATGCTGAAAGACTTGTTTGTGTCATTCAAAACCAGAAGCCACTTCAGGTTTACATACAGGAAGCTTTTTTTTCCTCAAACACTTCCGAAGATGTGATGGTGAAACCAAAATCAGCTGTCATTGTTGCGTTTGTGTTTAAAGCACGTTTTCACACTTCTGCATGTCACAGTTGAGCTGATACAACATAGGGGAAGAGTGAAGGTGCTATAAAGGTGGACCAACACATTTTTCATGTAAAGCAGCCTCTGTGAGTGCGAGTTAGGATTATTGTTCGGTGGTAAGTAAACATCTTTGATTTATTCTGCCACAGCTTTAGGGGATTTTTAAAATTTGGTCAAGGAATATGGATGTGCAATTTATTACTTACTCTAAAAGTACAGTGGAAAAACTTTGTTTGTTGAATCCATTTATGCATAGTCATAGTTGAGAAAATAAGCTGGATCTTCAGATTTCATCTTTTTGCAGTTAAGCTCACTGTAGCACTGAACTCGACCTCACATCAGTGTTGGAGCAGCAGAATCAGGGAGAATCAAACACTGTTGAACATGCCCTTAAAAGGCATCTCTGAGCAGCAGCTCTTTGCCTGTTGCTCTCTGATGTCTGCCAGAGCCAGTTTCAGATCTGTTAAATCAGTCCATTCTCTAATTCATACAGCATGGCTTTATAGGACATGTTTATTCACTATGTATGCTGTTATGTGAAGTTTTTGGGGAGAGCTTTTAAACCTGTCTGTGAAGTCAGCGCACTGAGAGTTTTCTAATCCTCTGTTCTGGATCACCAGTTTCATCACAGCAGCAGGATAGGAAACAGCACAGTGGTGGATGTGCAGCCCCTCAGACTGGACAGCATCTTTCTCCTGTGATGATTGCAGTCAGCAGACCCAGGTCTCTGTACCAGAGACTCAACAATGATATCAAAGACAGGCTGGCTATCTACTCCCTCAGTCTCCACAACACAGCCTACGTGACAGAAAACCAGCTCAGGTGAGAGATCAGTTTCACAATGAATGGAAACAGTATTTTTGATCTGCATATTTTGTTTTCAAAAAGAGGGCAAAGACAGTCTAGTGCTGTTTGTATCGTGTATTTATGTAATACATTCTATATATGTTTATGAGTGTTTTGGAGACCTGAACTTTCATGAAATAACTCTGTAACTGATGAAAACTGATGGTTTGGCCTGTAAAGACACTAAAAACTGTTTAGGAGTATGGCAAACATGTTAATGAATCATATTCAAAATCTAGATACTTTAGCACTTTGTGTCCAAACTAGCTCAACAGAGGATAATCAAAACACATTAGAGATCAACAGATGGATAAACACCACAGCCCCTGTTCTCTGTTTAAGAAAGGAGAAGTTATAACCAATAAGAGGAGACCATTTAGAGAAAATCAATATATCTCCAGGTCCCAAACTGCTGCTGCTCTTACTCATATTCCCTTTGTAAGGTCGATTGTGGCGCCTTGTGGTTCATTATCATGAAACACCTTCTGTTTATGATGCTGTGAGCTAAGTGACTTATTAACAACCTTATTATGAGGTGCTTGACATTTTGAAGAAAATTGGAGTCCATGAGCTCATCCAAGAGGTCATGAGTCTGAATAATATGTCACAGTGTCCATATGAGTGTAACAGTGTCTGATAGGGTGCAATAAAAGGGGACGAGTTATAGCTGGTTTTTCCAGACAGACTATGACATAATTTGCTCCTTTGTGACCCCACAGCATTAATCTGAGCACTTTTAGAAGGCACATAAAAGAGATAAAACATGCCTCATTTTTGTGAGGTGTAATGAGTGTTAAAACTCCACAAACCATAAACCACAAGTTATTGCCACGCATTTTGTAACCAAGGAGGGCACAGGTGTTCTATTAGTCTTGAAACTGTTTTATAGGGAATTTGGGAGTGTAAAAGACTTTTTTATTTTACACGCGTCAGATACACACACTTTTTATGATGTATCCATTAATCCATCCATTACCTTTACCACTTGTTCCTTTTGGGACCGCAGAGGACTAGAGCCTCCCCAGTTGTCATCTGGCGACAGGCAGGCTACAGTCTGGACAGGTTCCCACTCAGTAATGAGGCTGACATATTCAGGCAAATAACCATTTACACAGTCACACCTACGGGCAGATTAGAGTGACCAATTGACCTGACCAGTATGTTTATGGACTGGACGTGTTAAAAGGTACTTTATTTGAATTGTAATAAAAGTATTTTTGACACCTCATGTTGGAGGTCAGATGAGTAAGAATTGCCCCCTGAATTATGGAAAAACACATGTCCTGAATTAACTACTGTAGTATAACCAACAGCCTTCATTTACTGATTTTTTGTTTTGATGTTTACAAAATTAAGTGAAATTCATAAAAATGCCTCTTGATGATATACAAAAGAAAACAATGTAATTGGTGACAAGGTTGATTTTTAAACTGTATTATTTATTTACTATTATTAACCAGTGTTAGAACTGTCAGACATCAGCTGAGAGAAGAGCCCTGTTTTTACAATTTCCATATCAAATGTTCGCAGTTATGAAAAAACTCAGCAGAATAAGATTTTGCTTTTAGAAGACACTTCCAAAACATGCAGAGTACAAGATAATT
Organism: Xyrichtys novacula; assembly: GCA_962446985.1. Taxonomy (NCBI): domain Eukaryota; kingdom Metazoa; phylum Chordata; class Actinopteri; order Labriformes; family Labridae; genus Xyrichtys; species Xyrichtys novacula. Next base: position 6,695,446 of record OY660878.1, read on the forward strand.
AAATGCTGTATTGTCCACAGGGGGCGCCAAATTGACAGGAACTGAAAGTTCCTCACAGGGGCTTTAATTGATTGTAATGAGTAAACTTTTTCTTGACTACAGTCTTGAGACGAGATACTAATTACAAGAAACTTATCAAGAAAAATTTGGCTTTAAGTGTCTTGAAACAAAAATCATATTTTGATTTTGTAAAAGTTGAGTTCCTGCAATGTAGACAACAGTCAACTGGTTGGTGATTTTTTTTTACACAGTAAAAGATGACATGTATAAAATGGCAAAGTGCAATTCTTTCAACAGAAACTACTGCATAGTGAGGATACTGATTTAAAAAACTACTCAGGACAGTAGCCTACAAGTGCACAAAAAAGCTGCCCACTCAGGTAGGCCCAGTGGGGGGCTATGGCCACCCTGTCTGCTAGAGAGTTCATATGATTATATATATATTTTTTAGTTGCAGCCTCCAAACGTTATTGCTTGTTTGTTGCTTGACCTCTCCTTGGCCCTGTCCGACCGAATTCCTCCTTTATTTGACCCGGTTTGTTATGAGGTAGTTTGATGCGGAAACCTTTCACTCACTTCATCCAGTGAAAGGCATCTAGGCTTGGGCTGTAGTATCTCCCGTGCTGTTTGCCTTATCTCTGTATGTCCGAGCCTCTTGACATATATGGATAAACCAGTCACCCTGCCGCCTGACAATACAGTCCCAAAATAATCTGGAAGAGCACAGCTGAGCCTCGCGCGGCGCTGCACGCGCTCCTTCGACCAACCGCACCTCTTAGACGAAACGTCGCCTTAAAAAAAAAGCTTCTGCCATTAGATCAGACATGACGAAATTCACCTATTCAGAGTATCTGTCTCAGTTTCGTAATGCCGGAGGTAAATGTAATAATGTGACGCGCTGGACTGAAGACAGGAGGAGAGGAGGGGGCGAGAGCGACGTAACGTCAGAGCCGGAGTGAGTCTTTGTTGTGTTTGACACCGAGGCTGTATGTGTCCCCGTCTGTGTATGTGTACGTTGGGCTCCTTATGTGAAATCTACTGTATAACTTAACAATACGTGTAAAATCCTTTTTCTTATTTTCATTTATTTGACTCCCACCAAGTCATACCACTCGGAACTTAGTATTTAGGTAAAATAAAGCCACCAAAATAGTATAATCTCCTCTAGAATTAAGGTCAATTGTTGTATCAAACAAAAGCCTAAAAACAGTGCTGGTGTCTGCCCTAAAATTACACCTAAACACATCTGTAAGTGTTTTGCTTTTCTGCTTTTTAGGGATGCTGACCCGGTGGTCTCTGCCATCAGAAGAGGAGATGTAAAGGCCGTAAATGATCTCGCAACATCTGCTCCTCACAGCCTGCTGAGGGAGAACAAAGATGGGTGGATACCTCTGCATGATGCTGCTTTCTGTGGACAGACGGAGTGCATGAAGACTCTACTGAGAGGTTGGACAATGGAAGCATCATTTGTGAATATTTCCAAACAATCGCTAAGATGTGTGATATGAATAAATGTCTTGTCTGTCCCAGCCCATCCAGGTTCAGTGGACAAACGTACCTTGCAGGAGCAGACTGCATTGCTGCTTGCTGTGTCTTGTGAACACTTGTCATGTGTGCGGGGTCTTCTGGAGGCCGGCGCTGATCCAGACATCAGCAGCAAGAACAAAGAAACCCCTTTGTACAAAGGTAAGGCCACAACCTCAATGGCCTGAAAATAGCTTGTGAGAGAGCAGGGAATTGTGTGTGTCAGAAATGACTTAGTATCTCATCTGTGTCGATAGCATGTGAGCTGGAGAACGTGGACATGGTGAGCCTCCTTCTGTCATATGGAGCCACAGTGAACCAGCGCTGTGGTCAAGGATGGACAGCCCTTCATGAAGCTGTGTCCAGGAGTAACACAGAGATCAGTGAGATCCTCATAAGAGCCGGGGGAACCATCAATCCTTCCAACACCTACAGCATAACACCTCTTATTGTAGCTGCTCAACGAGGACAGCTTAAGGCTCTGTGTTACCTTGTCGGGAAAGGTACTTTTTTGCACAGAAAACATTCTAACTTTTTGTATTTTGACCTTTGTTTCAACTGTTTTGATTTGAGAAATGTTTTATTTTAGGTGCAGATGTGAACATACAGACATGTGATGGTGTCACAGCGCTGCATGAGGCGAGTAAAAACGGCCACAAGGAAATTGTGGGAGTGCTGTTGACCAAAAATGCAGATGCCAACAAACCAACAAGCTCAGGACTACTGCCGCTGCATGTTGCTGCCCAATACGGTCATCATGAGTAAGTTTCCATACAATAAACTGAAGTGAGGTATAGAGTATTAAAGGGAGGAGAATATATTCTGCTTTGTGGAAGTTTTCACCTTCTCTCAACATTCCTGTGAATATTTCTTTGTGTTTAAAAATAACAACCTTATTTTTTTCCTGGAAAAAAAAAAACAAGTCCAACGGATACCTGACATTGGACTGATTTTGTTTTTCAATGGTGGAAGAAATGCCCAAATTTTTACTGTAATCCCAGATTGTAACTCCAATAATGCATTAAAACATCCAGGGGAAAGCACTGTAACATTCACACTCCTAAGTGAATCTTATAGTTTCAAAAGTCTACTGTGATTGTAAAGAGAATTAAAAGCAGCTACAGACACTGCTTTGAATTTTCTGTAATGATCTTTTTTGTGTTCAGGATTGTGTCCCTGCTGGTCTCAGTGACAAGCAGAGCCATGCTTCGTCACAGCTGTGTGAGCCCGCTCCACCTGGCAGCAGAGCACGACAGACACGCAGTGGCAGCTGTGCTCCTCAAGACAGGTGCAGACGTAAACGCCACTCTGGCCCGCAGTCACTTCATCCAGTATGCTGACCGACGCACCACAGCCCTCTACTTTGCCGTGGCCCATGGCAGCACACAGACAGCAGAGGTGCTGCTGAAAGCCGGTGCTAGTTTAAACCTGGATCCTGTCAGTCCTCTGCTGATGGCTGTACGGCGGGGCTGTGTCCATACTGTGTCCCTACTGCTGGACAGAGGGGCAGATTTGGATGCCAAAATACCCTCTCACGCTGCTACATTTCCTGCTGTTGTTGCACTGTGCATGAATAATTTGCCACTGCTCAAGTGCCTTTTGGATAATGGCTGTGATGCCCTCTCCTGTTTTAAGTGTACATACGGTAGTGCCCCTCACCCAGCATCAGGAGTAAGGACTGTTGGCAGCAGCATACATGATCATTTGCTTCCTTTAAACTGCAGTGAGCCACCAGAAAGAGCAACACAGGTGTGAAAATAAGTTTAAAAAAAAGAGACAGTCCAGTTAAAATCACAATAACTTTAAAGCAAACACATTTTAACTTGTGTGTTTTGTTTTTCTTGCAGTTCTGTGAGTGGATTTCAACACCGGTAATGTGCACATCAGCAGGACTGATCATAGACCGTCTGCTGGAGCACGTCGCTCATGTTCAGCTGTGCAGCAAACTCAATGAACTGCTGGACAGCCGGGAAGAATGGCTCGCTGTTAAGAGGAAGTCATGTATGCATTTCAACAATCATTTACATCCAAACATGCAAATGCGTCTGTTTCACTTCCTCACACGTGCGTACGACACAGATGTAATCTCAAAGCATGAAAGTGAACTTTTTCTTTATCTTTTTGTCCACAGCGTCTGCTCGTCCACTGCTGCACCTCTGCAGACTGAGGATTCGGAGTCAAATAGGGAGACACAGACTGAAATCTCTCAGAAGCTTACCTCTGCCAGACAGACTCATCAGATACTTGAGCCACACTGACTGACTCTTAGATGAACTTAAAACAACATTGGCATCAAAGATGGGACTAAATATATCATGTTTTGTTTCTTTTTTTAAATGCATCTGATATCAAGAATCTTTAAATGGTTTTCTCAAAGCAGCTCTTTATATCTATTTATAACCTGTGTCTGTGACAGGGAGTGTCTTTAGAGTGTCAATCAGAATGTATCGTAATTTTTCACTGGGAAAGAAAATGATCAAATGCCCCAAAAGGAGTCTCGAGGGAAATTGAATCATTTATTTAAAAATAAAAGTAATTGTTTCAAATGTGCCTATATCAAAGATTACTCTGACAGAGAAAAAGCAATCCACGTCCCACGCTCTGTTCTCAAAGTTAAAAGAGGATCTAAAACAGGATGTTTTCCTTCATTTGCATGACTTTTGGTACTTAAAAAGAGTAGTCCTTCTCTGTAGAAGCCTAAAAGTAGAAACCTTTAAACTTACTGTCAGTCCTCTGACACTTGAAGGCATCAGACTGGCACACAAGAGAGCGTGATGATGTTGTTCTACAAGTGCAACTTGGTCCTTCAGAATGAAAAAAAAATCAAAATAGAAGAAGCATTCCAGTAAGTGCTAAGGTCATGTACAAATGCTGGTAAGGGAAGAGTTTGCTGTGCAGAATACAAAATGAAAATGAGTCTTCTGTACATGAAAAGTATAATTAAATGAATCCAAACACGCTGAAGATTGGGGACTGGATGGTGGGTTTGGTCGGGATAGGTTTGACCACCACGTGCGTGTGTATTTTCTGTTCATGAGGATGCTCGGGTCTCTCTGTCTCAGTCCCTGCTGCCTTGCTCCACAGTCCCAAGGGCGGGTGAGGGACAAGAATATGACTGTGAAAGACCTGGTGTCCGTGGTACTGCAAGGGACAGCAGGCGCACACGCTTACGCAGTGATGAGAGCTCAGGTCCAATTGCAGCGTGTCTCTTTCCACAGACACAGCGGCCTTTGCGTCATCATCAGAACTCCTTTTCCTCTTGTCGTTTTCGTCGCTTTCAGCTGTGCCTGTGGGGTGCTTTTTCAGTCCTAATTGTGGGTGCTCCCTCTTGACTTGAGTCAACCTGGGTTCCTCCCAAAACGAGGCGGGGAGTTGACGTTTCCTCATGGGCACCTGCTCCACAGCGTTCCCTTCGCACTCAACACCTTGTGCATCCGAGCTGCTGGCCCTCTCTGCGACCTTCGCACTCTGGTGAGCAGTCCCCACCGGTTTTACGCATCCATACTCAGTGGACCTGTGCGCGTGGCATCTTGGGACTCTGGAGTACTTTTGGGAGAAACGCTTGAGTTGTTTCTGCAGATACTTCCTGTGATCCACGGAGCGTCTACACGGAGCTGACTTGTCCAAGGCCGCTTTGATATCACTGGACGCCAAGTTCACAAAATTCAGCAATGTCTTGACCTCACTGTCTGCATTCGCCATCTTTGTAGAGAATTAGATCAGTCCACAAGTTAGAAGTTGTTGTCCATTATCGGGGTCTAAAAAGAGAAAACTTGTTTAGATTGTGCGTAATTGCGCAGTGGTTGCTCCAACCCAATCTACATTGAGCTTTCTGATTAAATATAACTCGGATATAAACATTTACTCACCGCTGCTGGACGGATCCAGACTCGGGAAGCCACGGTCCAAGCACAGACTTCTCTCCAGGCAGCAGTAGGAGCACTTCAACAAGTTGAATGAATATAAACTCCTTGTAGTTATGGTGCTTTCCTTGAACCAATCAGCGACCCCAGGCCCCTCACAATGCACCCCAATCAGCCTCCAAGCGCCCTGGTATCGAATTCTTCACCATTGCAAATTGTTGTCATGGAGATCCAAGGGAGAAAAAGCCGCTGAGGGGATGCAATATTTCTCCTACACGGTGATTTCTGCGCGTCGGCCCACAGTCCCCAAAAATCCAGAGTGTGTGGGAATGAAAACGCGCTCAGAATCTGCTGAAATACTTATTCCTTTTAACTTTATTCTGTAACAGAAAAAATTATAGCCCCGATATGCTTTATACCCTCCCAAGGGTGATGTCAGCTGTAGGATTTGGTTAAGGGAGGGGGGACCTAAAGAGTGCATATCCATGGAAAGGGGCTTGAACGCTCAAGAATCTTGTCTTTCTGTTTGCCCCCTCAATCGAGCGACACAAAGGCTGAATTACTCATTCAAACCTCGCGGGACAAAGGGGAAGGAGCTGGATAGCACTCCTGCATTTGTAGTCAAACATTTAGAGACTTAAATCGAGTCGTCATGAAGGAGAAAGAGTCGGACAAAGCCCATAGAATTGCCATCAGCAAACATTTTCCTGTGTCATATTATGGGGTCTCCATGGCTCCCTCTGGCCCGCGGACAATAGCACAAGTTTGCACACTCGAATACTGTCACCCTGCCAACGGCAACAAGGGCCCAAAACAGGACAATCCCCAAGAGAAAGCATGGGCTCCGCGGGGAAGGTTGCAATGGAGGAGGAAAGGGGGACTTGTGAAATGCTAATTGAGCTTCATCCCCTTATTGAAGTGGGAAAAAAAAGAGTACCTATCGTCCCATTGAAGGGCTGCAGCAGTGGAGTGAGATGTGAGGAAACTGTTTGTCTGCTGACTAACACCTCAGGCTTGTGCACCCTGAGCCACTCCTGCATTAGGACACATCATTTAAAAACATCCTGCAGTCTGTATCAAGGCTGTACAGGCCATTTGCTCTGTCTGAGCTGCAGGCCACATGATTGATTGCCTCTTTCACTCAGTTTGGGGTTGTCTGAGGAGAGCCCTGCAGGTCTATTTGTGCTCTGACTGGTCTATCTTTTTCGAGGCGGTGCATCCCTCTTGTTCTGGGACCCTTTTGTTGTCCCCTCCTTCTTTTTCTTCTCCTCCTTCACCTCTCTGTTCTGCTGAAAAGGCCAATTAACAATGGGGCTCCCCCTCCCCTGGCCTGTCACCCCACTCCTGTGCTTTTGAAGTGCCGGAGAATGAGAAAGAGGAAGCAAAGTGGCATCCGTGAATCCAACAATGTGTTGCTGTGCTTGTGCCAAGACAGGTGGATGGGATGTTTGTCAGATACTTCAGATACTTGGAGGGATGAGCTGTTTTCTGGAACTGTTGGAAAGCAGTTAACACCCAGTAATCTAAAGTTTCCTTTCAACTCTATTTCAAGTATCTCTACCTTAGAAGGAACATAAACACCAATATGGAGGCTTGACTCTCGCTTAAACTGCCTTGTGTGTGCACTGTAGATATGCTCCTAACTTGCACATCTCTGGTGCACATGCATACCACGGTCAGAGAAACAGTTTCAGCCACTTAAGATATAAACTATTGAACCATCTGTCCTCTGTAAGCTTACACTTTGACCAAAATCCATCTTCAGGAAGCCCAGTGGAGCTCTAATAAACTGACTCTGTCTAGACCAGCTCCTATTCAGAAGCGTCCCGAGACACATCCATTAGTGGAATTATCTATCACGTGCATTTTCTATCGATCACTGCTGTTATTTATTTGCTTGAAGAGCTCTACTAAGATAAAACAGTTTTATCTAGACCATAAATGAATCTAGTTAAAGCTGTATTCAGTATCCAAGTGTGCACACCCATAACAGCGCTCTATAAGTGTTGTTATGGGAATAAGAGCTAAAAGTAGAAATATCAGAGGAGTTCTGTGTGCGTCACACAACATCCACAAATCCCTGGAAATTCAACGCCTCGGGGGAAGGATTTTGATTCGTCTCATCACACCTCATATTAAAGTTGAACTACACAGCACTTACAAAAGTAATTGAGTCATACATGAATCACTCCTAATATCTTAAAAGCAGATGACAAACCTTAAGAAGATTTTATGTTCATTCCTCCAGCCTTAAAGATAGTTACTGAGCACAGATGTGTGAGGTGATGTCCTTCTGGTGGAGACCATGAAGGCAACATCTAAAATCGATCATAAAATTGATCCTTTCTGTTACAGATATGGTGCTATGTAGTAAAGGATAGGAAATACACGGCACGTGTGAATTAAAAACAGACATTTCTTAGCAAAATAAGGTGGATAGCTCACTTTATGAGATCACCATCACATCTATGTCAAGATTTTAAAATGCAAATTATACACACACAATGTCTCCAGATTACTTACTGCATATTCTCTAGCAAAAACACAACAGATTTTTTCTTATGTAGCACCATCTATTTTAAAGTGTGTCAGTTTTCATGCATACAGCACAATGAATGTTAGAAAAATGCTTCATACATGCATCTTCTTATTTAATTATCTTCTTCTGGTCATATTTTCTTACATAGTCCTTCTGTGTTGCAGGACTTTCCCACTAGATGGCAATCTACCTCCACTATGGTACATCAAAGCTTGACCAGTGTGTAAGTAAAAAAGGAAAGAGTAAAGATACATGCACTTTAAACCAAATTTCTCTCATATGAATATTCTGTAAACGACAGAAGGGTTTTTGGGTCCCTTTTCCTTTGGTGCATGAGATATTTTTGGGCTGTGTTTGTTCGCGTAGGTGCTGATTAAGCATCTTGGCAGGGATAATAACGCTGAAAGACACAGTAATCTTATTAAGAGGTTTTCTTATCTGACTTTAAAGGGGCCGTGATGTATGTTGTGGCAGATTGGCGCTTGTTGGAATGAGTTGAGGCAGCAGGAAGGAACCAGGAGGATGTAGTGCTTTTCTCTTGTCAGATAATCGATACTGGGACAGACTGGAGGAGAGGATGGATGAGCTTAACTGCTGGGCACACTTAGATGCCAAATCCAGGCTTGTTTTGTATCTCAAAAACTCTGAAAAAACCTCTGCATTGTATAAGCAAAAGCGGCAGCAGCTGTGGATTTTCCACTCTAAAAGTCATCCACAGCTCTTGTGCATGAGCTCAGCCCCATTACTGTCAGTGAAGAGCTTTTTGATAGGCAAGAGATGTGATAAATGCTCAGCCACAGCAGAAAAGGCTGTTAGGCTGCTGGATGCTGAATCCCATTGATGTTACTCCAAAGTTGTTTGAATAGTTGGATCCAACGCTGTTATTTTGGAATAAGCAGGCGCTGACACTATTGGCCATCTTTCCTGGTATTTAAATCATGAGCAGCACTTCCAAACAGACATCCTGAGGGTACAGCTCATGATTGTGGATTTAGAAAACATGAATATGAAAAGAAAATGATTGACAGCCATGAGTGGCTTGCAGTCTTACATATATTTGCCCTTTGAGAATCTTTAAAGCTCCTTTAAGAAATGTTTGGTTAATGGCACCCCTATAGTCAGTTTGTCATCCACCTGCTGAGATCGTGTCTTCTTACCAAAAAGTCACCCCGCTGACCTTTGACAATCAAATATGTTATTAATTGTGAATTTATTTAGGAAATTGTAAATTCAGGGCTGTTACTTCAACTGCTTGGCTGACACCTACCCCTGCTTTTCAGTTTCAGGCATTAAAACCACAATGTAAAAACAGTCACTCTAATCACTGATGGTCTTGTTGGCTTTTGTATGTCATGAAAAGACCTCATAATGATTTTTTTCACAAACATCAAAAAAATTCTCACAGGAGCTTTAATGTTACGGCTAGGTGGAGGTGCTGCCTGTGGGACTAATTGAGGACAACTCTAGGGACCCTAGAAATTATTAAAGTGCTTGGGGTCATAAAGTGGTGAGGCCTGGGGTGATACATTTACACAGTGTCCACATCCCTAGTGGTGCATTTGAGTCCAAGGAGTTGGTTCTGAGACCTTACATCAACTTCCTCTTGCATGCGTTTGTTGAGACATGCAAGTAAAATACTTTAAAGACTGGATGAGTAGTTTGCCATTTTTGCTCACAATTTCCTGATCTTATTTGTGGAATTAACACTTTTTACGTTTCTGTATTTTATAATTAAACTTGTTTCTTTATTTCCAACTAACTAAATATCCCATTGTTAATATTTTAGTTTTTGTGGGGAGATATTTGGCGCCTCCTGTGGACAAAGTGACAATCTTGTGTCTTTGCTGATCTCGTGTTATGTAGGTGTGAATAGTCCTGCCTGACCCAGAAAAAAAAGTTAATTCTTCTTGTTTAAAGTGTAGCACATAATAAATCCTGGTATGGAAAAAAATTAAAAGGCTGTTTCAGTGTTAATTTTCTACCTTGTGGCAGGAGTGACAGGAAGTTTCAAAAACATACAAAGAGGTCATCAGTCCCATCACTGATGGTGTGATTTGCTCCATAGAGAAGTGTTCATTTCAGTTGGTTTCCATGCCACCAAATATTTCCCACAAGGTTTGAGGCTTTAAAGAAAGTTGATGTTAATATGTCTGTAGGAAACATCCTTTAATCTGATTAAAAATATATAAAATTCTCACATGCATTCTTGAGTATAAATTACCGTAATATGAGGGTTAGGGTTTTATAACCCCTGTCAGTTAACTGTTTTAGTAAATCCCAGTAAACTGTGCATGTCACATCAGCTCTCTAGTGCCGTGTACATGCCTGTGGGCTGTGGGGTAATTTCATAACTGTGCCTAGTGGAGACCACCAACAATTATTATGCAACTCTGCTCTCTAAAAACTGCCCATTCCCTGCTCCCTGGCCTCACAGCATCCACCCTTTTATATCAATATGGTGTCAAAAGTTTAGAAGCTGAATCTGGGGGGTTAAAAATAAAACACCTAATAAATATCTTATAAGTGTGTCTCTGTTGTGGAGCATTAGCAGTGAATGCCAGGTTACATCAGTGTTGTTGATCTCAGCCTACTTTGGGACCATTGGACCTTGGAGTGTTCTAGCAGGCACATCAAACACGGGGATGACAATGTTTTCAGTCGGTAGGCGTCTTGCACTCTCTCTCTCTCGCTCCCTCTCTCTCTCTCTTTATCTCTCTCCCCCTCTCTTTCTCTCCACTTGACTTTAATTCGGTCTAGTACCTACGCGTCATCCTCACGGACTCGCCTCCACGCATTGTGGGCTTATGCTTTTTTTTCTCTCTAAACAAGAAAAAAAAAATCAAATACAAACAAGCGAAACAAAACAAAAGCTTGCATTAGAAGCGCCTTTAAAATCCCCATGCCACCTTGTGATTTTTTTTTTTTTTTGAGGGAGAGCGAGGAGGGAGGGTGGGAGTGAGGGAGGTGGGGGTACTTTGGTCTTTTTTTTTAAGAGAGAGAGGGAAGCGGAGGGAGAATTTGTTTGAGCACACGCTGTCAGGATGAGCTGATGTGAGCGCTGCATCAAGTGCGCGGACGGTGATGCTCCCGTATAAAACACCGCGCTGTATTTTGGCACAGAGGGAGGATGCATCAGTTTAACCCTCGGCTCTGCCCTCCGGACTCGCCCATCCAGTAATCCAGCCCTCAGATAAGTTGAAGAGGGCATGTGTGATCCCATTGCGAGGAATCCTGCCGCACGATAATTCCTGAGGATCTCTCCCTCTCCCTCTCTGTTCGCTTTCTTTTTTCTTTTTTTTTTTTTTTCTTCAACTTCGATGGCTTGAGTGAGTGAGTGGCCCATTTGCACTCATGCTCGCAGCCGAGGAGGGATGTAAAGGTACGGGCCATCCACCGCCCTCACATTGCACGGAGTAGCGGCGTGATTCAGGTCGCTATCTGAGTGCCAGTCAGCCAAAAGAAAACTACTTTCGAGATGTGAGATTATCGAGATTTGCTACTCATTCCGCCGGCTCGCCTGTCCTATGCTATCGACAACGGGATTTCAAGAGGAAAATGATTGTGGCATAAACTATTTCTGGAGACGCTTGTCACAGATATCGCCGCTGAACTGGACAGGGTGGATGGTTATTTCCCAAACTGTTCAAGCATATGTATACTGCATTCATTTGTTGGAAACGCTGCCTAGTATCTTCGAGAACAGCTCAAGAGGAATGCTGGTCCAAGATCTAATGCCATTTACTTTAAGTTTTTGGCCTTTTTTCTTCGGTCATTGCCTTCTCTCACTGTTTTTACTCTCGTGCCAGGTAAGGATCATGTTCATGCGCGCCAAATGTCAAATTACGCATGAGAAGGAAAATGTAACCAGAGTTTGATTTACTAAGGAACAAGAGATGAGATGCATGTGTCTAATTTAGCTTGAAGTTACTTGTGTCCTTACTTAAATGCATTTGAAAACTAGAAGACTGCATGTGTGTTTACACCAGGACACACCTGTGTTTAGGGAGTCCTGACAGGCATGCATGTGCAGGGTTTCCATGAGAAATGTAGCTCTGCACACACACATAGACTCTCAGCTCCCTTGTAGTGGGAACATGGAGTGGCCAACTGTGTTTTCATGATAACAATATTCAGTTATCCCTCCAGGATCCCTGCAGCAGGCATATGTTAGTGATGAGTATTCTAACCTCTGGCCCGCGCTGCTGCCTACAGATAGTGGTGAGCTGTTGTTCACACGCACACAGTGTTGCCAGGGTTCATGTGTAATGTGATCTGCTCGAGTTTCCAAGTCCACCCACGCACACTCCTCGGGGCAGCCTGCTGCCCACTCTGTTGGTGGGTGGTTTCTTACAGGGAGCGGGCTGCAGCCATAGACGTGATACTATTCTGCATGTACTACATACACACACACAGAAGCCCCAGTGACAACAACACAGGAGATCTGCTGAGAGGATATCCACACTGAGAGGCTTCTGAGTGTTCCAGCATCTCCATTTGTGCTGCACAGTGTTGATGCCGATGGTACTTGTGAGTAATGCGCTGAAGGACAGAGCCTCAGTCATTTCAATGTCTCCCTCTTTCTCTTTTTCTCTCTCCCTCACCATAAGGGAGAACTCCAGAGGTCATGCTCACGGACTGTGGCGGAGAAAGTTAGTGAACAGTGCCAGCTGGCATGCCACTGTAGAAGATACCCTCCTCTCCCTCCTCCTCCACCTCCACCACCTCCCCCACGGCTTCTGGGCACCACAGGTAAGTCTCCCCAGCTCCTGCTCCTCCTGATTTCACACCTGTCTCCCCGCAGGTCCACCTGTCTCCCTTCCAGTCATCTCTCGCCAGACGCAGGTGTCAGGTAACTGGCTAGTCTAAGGGCACTATTTTGACATGAAGTGTTTCCCTTTTTATGCTCCAAAGAAAAATCTTCCATCCACCCCTCCTCCTTACATATGACTGTGTAAGTGCCCGTGCATGGGCTCAGTTTTGCTCGTGCGTGTCCTCTGCGTGTGTGATAGAGCCAGCAGGATGTTGACAGCTGAACACAGGACTAATTTATGCCGGGTCTGACCTTGGGGAGTACCCAGCTGCCTGTGAAATCCATGCCTGCTGGGCTGCCAAGCTCAGTGGTTCAGTGGTAGGGTTTCCCCCGGAGGACCCCTGATTAAAACACAGATGAGTTAATTAAATTAGCTTTAATTTGATAGAGATAAGGGGCTAATGAAGCAGCACAGTAGTTCCAGCTTTTCGTTTTGAAGTTGAGCTGGAGGCGGCCAGGGTGTATGCTAGTGTTTTGTGCTTGCACACAACAAGCACTTATACCTGTGTGGGTCCTCTCTGTGATTGGTCCCACTCTTAGATGTTAATCCTGTGACAGATAGGCCAGTGTATCACCCTCGGCTGCTTCCTGAAAGTTGGTATGATTTGTATGTAGTCTCTGGAGCACTTTAATGAACATTGCACTGAAATATGGGACAGGCGATGCTGATGATGCAGCCTTTTTGAGCTATTACTGGGACTTTTAAAAATCGCTCACTCTCTTCCCTTTTATATTACAAGCAAAGAGAAGCACTTAATCTCTCAAGTCTCCATAGACAGCACGTTTTAATCAATCAGATTTAGTGATTTTTTTTTCCAGTCTGGTCAATGTAGAAGGACCTCTTTTTTTTCTTCCTGACGCACTTGCAAGAGTTATAGACCCCTCTGTGAATGTTGGTCACTGCTGTAATGCTGCCACAACCATCTGCCTGTAAGCTAAGGTGGGGGGTTTGACACCCAATTACAGCTGACACATGAGTGGAGCTCGAAAGGCTGCATCTACAGTGTTTGATGCCTCCATCAACAGCAGTGATAAATGTGATAAGCGGGCCAATTTTTAGTCCCTTTCAGCCTTACATAGAAATGTTAGCAGAGGGTGGAGACATCATGAATAAATCACTTAAAAGGAGATATTTCCCCTCAATTCTCTATTTAATCTATACAGATGCATAATTATCTTGATGTTCCCTCAGTAGCCCAATTTGCAAAACGGTTAAAGCTGAAAGTTTGCTTTAATCAGAAGTCTTTAAATATGCAATGATTATGCATAGCTAACATGCAAAACTGGGACAATGACTGAGACTTTATCCATGCTCTAAAAGTCTTTTGAGAAAAGAGGAAAAATTGGCACTGTAAGTAAGTCTCTGAGAGCTAAAAACGGTGTCTCAAGTCTTTCAAAGGAGCGTGGCTTTATCTTAAAGAAGTAGATCCTTACCACTGACTGAATTAAATCCTACAGCCGTTGACAAAACGCAGGATATAAATGGAAGTTTGGCTGAGAGAAGCTTTTAGATTCATAGTGACTTATGACGTGGTGTGCTGTGCCAGGGAGAGCCGAGCCTGGTTTTTCTCTGTGTAGAAATGTGCTGTGTTGGAAAATAGTCCACAGCATTACTAAGGAGTATTCGTTGCTATGGTGTAAACCCTTCCACTCATTCATAACAAAATATCTGCAAGTTCAAGAGCTACAAGTTTGTTGTTGTATATACAGTGCAGAGTCTCTGGAGCATAAAGCTGGAACAAACCAGCACACATAGATAGATTGATATGCACATGACTAAACTGATTTATTGATGGTGGAAGTACATTAAATGCTGCAGAAAGAGGGGAGGAAAAGTTATGCGTTATAGACGCAGAGTTGCTGATGCACATAATGTTATTCAATGTTATTCCTGGTGAGTGGTCTTACTCCATGGATCTAATGTGGAAAGAGCAGGAGGTTCCTGCAACGGTAATTGGTGTGGACAAGAGTGCTGGTGTAGGGAAGTCTGACGGGACCTTAAATGATTCATGGTGTCGGGTTGGATGTCTTTGAACGTTGAACCTAAGACCTACAGAACAGGCGAGGACACAGCGTCTTCCCGAGTCAAAGAGTGGGGGAGAAAATCCCTGCTCTGTTTTGTGTTGTATAATGTGATCACTATAGATCTGATAATGAGACTCCAGTCAGTGTTGTGTCCAAAGCACTGTAATCACAGTAAATGTTTTATTGATTTGCACCGATTCTGTTAAGCATGTTCCATTTATCTCCTCCTTTTCCCCCAAACTTTCTCCTCCTTCTCTCTCCTTTTCCTCTTTCATGAAGTGGCAGAGCCTATAGTGCCCTCATTGAGGCCCTGGTGGATGGAAATGGACATTATAGTGCTTGGAACAGTGGGCTGTGCCTCAGTGGTCTTCCTCCTCTCAGCCATCATCATCTGCTACAAGGCCATCAAGAGGTTGGATGTCATTTTTTGTCTTTGTTTTCTGTCCTTGCAGCATTTAAGTTAGCTCCCGACCAATCTCTCTCATACTGTTAAGTGATGACCATTTAAAAAAGAGACAGTAGCAGGCAGGCTACTCAACACACCATGTGTAATTTGACTCATGGGAGACTGTATTTTCATGTGTAAGCGGCGCAGGAGGCTACGATGACCCTGTCATCAGCCTGACGGGTCACTCTGAGGTCAGAGGTTAAATACTGGAAAGGGTTGTAAATGTCACAGAGGAAGATCCAATACACTGAGTCACCTAGAAACATATTATAATCTTAATTAATTTACCTAGGTGTGTGTTGACCTCGACACTGTGCTGTTTTTAATTTGCTCAAGTGTGTAAAGCTTCCTCGAATGGCAGCTGGTTTCATGAAAGTGAAAGCAGAGAGGCGAGCAGAGGAATCCCAAGATGCTGCGTTTGCAGCGGGAACCGTTTTTTCCCCCATTTGGTTTATGGGAGAAAAAGGCTGCATGAGGTTTTAGCCTGCAGCACATCCCAGACCCAATTCTCTGTATGACATTAAGGCAGCAATGTGTCACACATGCACTCTGACATCACTATTAATGTTCATAGACATTTAGCAATCACACACACACACACACACACGCGCGCACACATATATCCACACCGTGCAAAGCAATGCACATGCACAGAGAGCCATGCAGAGAATACTCATGTGCACCCATCCATAAACACACAACATCTTCACATACATGGATACATCACCCTGACATATTTACACACTCTATAAAATATGGCATAAACATTGACTCTCACACAGCCATGTGAGAGCAGCCTCAGACTCAGGCGTGTGCTAAATTAGAGAGATATTTCTGTTTTATTTATGTGCATTTGAACTGATTCAGTATCATACCTTCATATTTTTATGGGACTATATTAAGCCTGCCTGTCATGGCTCTCCTCAGCAGAACTCTATTTCTCCTTTCTTTAAACAACAAATAGGCAAAGTCAGGCAGCGGAAGTAATGGGTGGTTGGCTCAGGAATTCATTATGGCAATTCTCCAGCCCCCCGTGTAGCCAAGGGGCACCTTTTTTAATGCAGCAGTGGTAGGAAAGTGTTGTTGCAATACAGGCTCTAGCCCCAAACCCAAGTCATTATTTATGAATTAATTTGCGCAGTCATTCAGTCGCAGGCCACATCTTTTATACATGTGAGCGGGTCGTGTCCTGAAGCTCTGTGGGCTCTAGACTGCAGACTTTGTGCCACACCAAGCTGCCCTTCGCTCTGAATGGGGGGGGGGGGACATACAGGTCCAGCCAGACAAGCCTTGTTAGACTATCATTAGTCAGCAGCCAATAGGAGAGCGGTCCGGGGAAGATGTGGTTCTCTTAACGTTTGTCATGGATGCTCTAATCATCCATCGCTCCTGAGAGAGAGGAAGGAAACAGCACACCTTAAAAGGACAAAGAAATGTTGTTTAGCAAAGCAAGTAACGGCAGTAATTGAGCCTCTTAGTCAATAACAATGCGAGAGAAGGTTTGTCAGTGAAAAACACAGCTAGTTATATATAGCCCTTCCAGCCCATCAGTGCTCCGGGCTTTCCCAATGAAAATCAGCTGGACGGGGGCCAAGGCCTGAGCGCCACAGACAGCAGAAGAGCTAACGCTGCGGGTCCCAGCCCTCCTGGCCTTTTGTTATTTTTTATAATCTTTTTCTGCCAGTCATCTGTCAGTAGCAAAGGGGCTAAAAGAAGAAAAAACACTTGCATACAGTTCTATTCAGAGTCCACAGCACCAGGGAGGCTGGTGTGTGCAAGCAGAGAGGAGAGGATTCAGGCACACGCTGCGTTTCAGTGTTGCTGTGCCATCCGAAGCAAAAGACATGATGCTGCAGTCCGGGCTGTCAGCCATCCAAGGAGCCAAAACAAACAAAACTCAGACCAACTGACTAATGAAGCTAGATGCTTCACCCAATCACTTAGCGCTCGGGGAGGCTTGTCTAAAGACGGATAATACATCACAGCTGGTCCTGTCTTGTCCAAGGGCAATGCTGTATATCCAAATCCCAACTAGGGTGACAATAAAAAGGAAATACTTGTCATGAAAAACGGTTTGAAATCCAATATTTATTAATACATTATTAATCTCATCTGCTTGACTTCCAAAACGACTACATCAGCACCATCAAAACTGGTGACAGCTTTTTACAGTCTGTTTTGTAATGCTTTGTCTTTGAACCATAGCATATTACTCTAATATCCAGATGGCTGGAGTAATTGTAAACAGCTCGACACATGTCCCAATTTCACCGTGATCCATTCCCCAAACTTCAAACAGGGGTGTGTGCTGTGATTGCACAGCTTTGATATGAAATATTCATCTAACCTGTGAAGTGTTGTGTTGCCACCTGCCATGTGTCAACAGCATGGCATCTATTATTGAAGGCCTGGGTCGAGGTTGGTTTGGGGCCCTGGTGTTTTGCCCTGTGTTGTGGCCTGAAGTGACATGGTCAGCCAGAGGAAAGATTACAACCTGGGTGAAAGAGGCATGGCCAAAGCACCATGCAGAAGGATACAGATCACAAACAGCAAACAGATTTTTAATGCATAACAGATGAAAAAGTGACCGGTCAAATATACTCAAAATAAATCATTAGTCGGCTTCTCGGATGTTGCATAACGAACATCTAACTCACTGACCCTATATTCCAAGTAGAAGAATTCCCAGACTGGCTGTAAACAATGCTGTCTGTCCCTCTGAGAAAACTGGTATATCCCAGCTCCCCTTGCTGCAGTCACAAAGGCCAATCATCTCCCCCTGCAGCAGAATGTGTTCCCACCCTGAGGCTGGACAGTTTCCTTTTTTAGGCTTCCCCGGGTTCCCATGGGGACACAGTAAGCAGCATCTGTCCTACATGGCCAGCATGGATCCCTGGTGTCCCCGCCATACCGGCTCTACCAGCTGACAGAGTCCCACTGGAAGTCTGAGTCACTGTCTTAGTCATGTGTTTTGTTTGAAACTTAGCTTGTTGGCTGTCTTCACTTCACACAACAGCCACAACCAACCACAACTTCACATTAAAAACAATATGCAAAGAAGCATTTTAGAATCATTTTTGCTCATAAGATGTACATGAAGCACCAAGATACCACAAAAATCTTAACCAACATCCCTTGCAAACATACTTACATTGGCAGTGCCGGCTAAATGTGTCAGCAGTCCTACATACACTAGTAAGTCACAGCAGAGACTTGTGGTAGTGTAGTCATTAATTTGCAGGCTAATCTTCATAAACCCAACTAAGATTTTTGCATTATCACGGTGCTAAAAGTTTCTGAGAAGATCCTAGCTGGCTATGAATCCAGGTAGACTCAACACTGATGCCTTTATGCATGTCCTCAAAAAGGCAAAAGACACCAGAGTTATTCTTCGTATCTGAAAGCACTGCTACCCAGATGATGACAATATGACTAACAGCACGCTCTAGAGACAACATGGCTTTTTTTTCCACAACGGAGGTTGACACTATGAATGATATTCAACAGATAAAAGATAGCAGGATGAGTTTTTTCTTTGCAAACACTATATACACATGTACAGGACATAGTAAGCTAATGTAAGACGTGGCACTTTTTCTACAATGGGCACCAAAATGTTCAAAAATGGAAAGTTGAAATGAGACAGCAAGAGACAACTAGATATTTTAATGAAGTCGTCTCTGTGTTAAGTAAATCAGTTGTCAGTCACAAATTTCTCAGAAGAGGGTTTGAAGAAATTTTGCTGAAATGAGAATTTTGGGAAGCTGATGGCTTATTGGTTGAAACGCTCCATGTTTAGAGGCTATAGTCCTTGTTGCAGTGGTGGCTGGTTTAATTTTCGGCCACAACTTTTTGCTTCCTGTCTTCTCCTACTCTCTACTTCCTACTTTTGCTGTCTCCCTTCGGCTGACCTGTACAATAGAGGCAAAAATGCCAGAAAAAATAAAACAATAAAAATTTAAAAAACAAATCTCAAACTTCAATATCACCAGGGAGTGGATCCTCTGGGGACCATAAATGTCATGGAAATCTCTCAGATAGATATATTCTGAGGAATTTTGTGAAATACCATCCTAACAGCTCTGTTGCGAGCAAAAGCTAAAAAATCACAGCGCAGACATGCTGGGTTTATTATTCAGACCTGATTGAAAGGAAACCCTCAACAAACCTTTAAAGATGCTTTGATGTGTTTCCTGGTGTGTTTTTGAGCTAAGCTGAGCAGGATTTCTGCGGAGCTCTGATGAATTCAGGAGGCGGAGGGGCAGAGGTGGCTCGCTGCGATGAAATGACAGCTGAAAAACAGCCGAGACAGGAACAGTTTATAAACCTGACAGCAACAAGATGCTTGTTTAACAGGTGTGGAGAAATCAGATTGGCTTAAGCGTAAAGCCGCAGCGAAAAGGAGACAGCTGACAGAGTGGGTTTACGGCAAGGAGGAAATGAGCAGATGCGTGAAAAGCAATTAGCAATTGAACATTTACATCTGACCTACTGATACATACTCTTTCCAACAATGTTAAATGAGAAAAAAATCATATCACAAAACACACACGCACACACACACACACAGATAATGAAATAACATTATCTGCCATGGGTTGCTAGCTGCCGACCTTACTTGCAGTGGATTTTATTGTTTCTGAATTCAAGTTCGATTTTTTCTGAGGAACATTGTTTTTAAAGTTGCATGTAGACTATTTGAATTCTCACCCTGTACATGGAACAGTTTTTAACAAACAAATAAACAACCTCAGCAAATAAAGCCTTCCTTGCAGGGCAGTTGAACTGGATTGCATTATGTCACATCAGAGCTCATTTCACCCTGTAAGACTTCCCTCTCTGCATGGTGCCCTAGACAGAAAAAAAGATTTTAGCTGAACTGGACTTGGAATGACTGTTCATCAGAGTTGGATGGTCCAGCCTGGGCTTTCAGAGGAGAGGAGACACTGAACTAAGATGTCGCTCAAGGGTCCTCTGTGGCAATGAAGGCAATATACAGTGTTGAGTGGGACAATGACTGTACTAACTGTATTCAGATCTGTCTCTGCGTTACATAAGCCAGAGCAGGATAGAGCAGCTGAGGGGGTCGGTGCAGAAGCCACAGTACACTGGACAAATATAATAACCACAAAGGCACCAAGGATTGCATGAAAGGAGCTGCATTGAATGATCTGCTCTTCACAGGCCAAGAGCAGGAAGGGGATCATGTGTTGCAGCTTTCTTTTGCACCAGGACGAACTCTTAGAAATGACTGTTACAGCCCAACCAGTGTTGAGGGAGTATATGACAGTATCAATGTTATTGCCATGTTGTTTTGACAGCCACTCACATGCTCATTACTTAAAGGGGAGAAAGTATCTAACAGTCAGAAGAGGTGATTTCCTTATCCCCTGTGTTGTTATGTATCTTTCCCTCCTGTCTCCTTGCAAAAGTGACCTTTGAGCTTATTAAAAAGGATTGCTGAGACCATCACATCCACCCAGAGCAGCAGGAGAAATCAAATCAGCCCTAAAGGTTAACAGTCTAGAAACTCTGTTTAATGGCATGGCCTTTAGCTGCCATCACATCTGTTTTTTCAAGAAAGCTGTCCTCACTTTCTGAAAATGTTTGTCCGCAGGAAACCACTCCGGAAAGAGGAGAACGGGACGAGTCGTGGGGAATATGCCATGAGCATCCGTAACAAGAAGGCCATGGGCACAAACAACACTGTGGTATAGACTGTACATGCAGGAAGTGAAGTGACATCACCATTAACGTCTCTCACCCTCTACTGAATACTACACCCCTTTCTCACCCAGAATGCAACAGGGTTTCACCCTGAGGTTTTCAAATAGGTAAACCTCCCCTCTTTTCTTGGCATGTTGCCCGAACATGAAGACACCGTTCAGCTCCAGACGGGCTGTAAAAGACGGAAGGAGAAAAAAAAAATCAAAGCAGAGAAGACGGAGAGGAAAGATCCACAAAGCCCCCATGGTGTCCAAAGTGGCCCAGCAGGCTGAACATTATGCTCTTAGTAACAGCAAGTGTTGCTGACAGGCTGGTTGGCTGCTGGCTGGAGAGGGACTGTCTGCCAGTCTGCTGCAGATCCAGACCTCACACACACACACAAACTCACATACACTGTTGACATCTGCAAGTGAACAATACAGCCGCCCTGCTGTCCCCACAGGACAGCCCATCACACCCAATAAATAACGTGCATGCAGTTTTTACAAGAGAATGCAACTTTTTTTATACTCCAATCCCCACACCGTCCATCTTTTGTTTCTCCATTTTCTGAGACAGATGCTTTGTGAGAGGCATGATGTTACTGCCGCTCTCAGCTCTGACATGTGGATTCATCTGACTATGCAATTTCAAGAAATCCATATTTCAAAAGAAAGGAGGAGCAGCGACATCAGCGGTGGACATTGTGTTTTTTTTTTTACCATGCCAAAAATGCCAACCTAGACTTATCTCAGTCTAACGTATTCCAGTCATTCACTGATTTATTTTTCCTCTATTTATTTACTGCCTTTGAATTTATTTTTTTACTTAAATGAAAAAAAAACTGTCCAATAAGTTCCACACATCTTAACAAACCTTTGAACATCCTGATGAATTCATTTGATTTCCTGATAGCTCTGTTTTTTTAAGTGAATAATTTATAAAACTTACAATTCATTTGTAATGCTCTGATGCTTTAAGCCTGCTGTCAGTTTGTTGAGACGCTGATGCAGAAAACACGCTCGCTCTGCAAAGAGTTCTGCCATCAGTTCTTTTGTCTCACCGTGTTTGATATGCTTCTCTCTGTTTTCCTGAGACTTGAGCTAAAACATGGGGGGTCTCCATGATGTGCTATGTGAATGTTTTACTGAATATTATTTTTGTCCTACATCATATGCCAGATTTCATTCCAAAATACCCCCTTAAAAAACAAATGGATCACAGTTGTTTGTTATAATTTGGTGGTTTCAGAGTCTTGGGATCAGTTAGATGCCTTCACCCATGTTTTTTTTTGGGTTTGACAATCTTCATTTTTCTGTCTGTCAAGAAAGCTTAGCCCATCGCTATAGAAACAGGGGACCTGAGCCCAGAGCTGACCTTGTGACTGGTGAGAGACGGGAGACTTAGCCAATAGCCAGAGATCAGGTTGCACACAGAGGAAGGCCTCAGCAGGGATGTGTGTGTGTGTATGTGTGACTCAGTGCTGTCACAGGCATCCTCCACATCCCTGCTGGAAAAAAAATACAACTGAGCTGAACTGGAGCATCACTCAACATTGCTCTGCTTCTTTTTCTTTTTTTTTTTTTTACATTTAATCTGTGTGTGTCTGTGCGTGCATGTGTGAGAGTGTGTCTGTTTGTTTGTAGGTGAGCGTGCATGCAGATGAGTGTACTCAGAGAGAGTGGGCTGTACTCTGTGGCTGTCAGTTAAGTATAGATATTGGCTAAACTGTGGAGATTCAAGGGGAAAACACATGCTTGCATCTAAACATGCACAGGTATTAGCTTAAAGTATACCCCACCATGTACCTATATGAGAGAAATGATGGATGCATGAATGTAAATATTGATATTTAAAGATCTGCCTTCTGGACTGTTAATTAATGTACAGTGTAACAGAACATATGTTTATACATAGTTAAACAATGTGCTACCATTTAGAATAATGTCAATGTTGTCATGTTGATGGAGCAAGCCATTAATGTATATATGGCAATCAATAGTACAAAACACAATTTATGCATTATACCAAACAGATAGAAAGATGTGCATAAGTTGATCTCATTGCTGAGTTTTTCAGTTGTAAATAAAACTGTACAGAATAAGAGAGCGACAGTCTATTGTGTTTTAAGAAATGCAACGCGCAGGTATGACTCTGCTGCTGTTACGTAGACAAAGTTATAAAAGTGAGACTGTTAAATTTAGCCTGTGCCGTGTTGTGCCGTTCATGTCTTGGGCTGTGCTGTGCTGTGCTGGCCATGCCTCTCCTGAGCCTGCCTCCCTCCTGCAGCCGAGGACATGTTCTCATCAGTCTGTCTCACACAGTGCATCTTTAATGAAGTGCGATTATCAAGCGTATTGCACTCCATGGGCTTAATGATAGATGAAGGAAAACTTATAGGTTGCATATTGTGCAATCTCTGGGCTCAATCTGTAATAATGTCAGGAACAAACTGTGGATGTATGTGAGGGATTTCTGCAGCTACAGCAAGAACACAAGTTTCTGTAATAAAATGTTACAGAAGATAAAAGAAGATAATGAGTTCAAAAACCTCTGTTCAAGAGGCTCCACTGTTACACTGACTCGTATAGACGTTTTCTCATTTCTACTTTAATTTGCATTAACTGCAGTTAATGATGTGTAACAAACTAAAGGGGCAAACCTGTGCTGTAAAGGCTGATGTAGAGGTGCACTGAAGAGGAATGTCAATGAATTACAATGTGAATGAGCAACCATAGAGGACTGTGCTTTCCCTGTTTTAGATGTGCAGCTTGACGATAATGCCGATGGACACTGTGAGCAATTTAAACATTCATGCATTGTCCAGCCAGGGCGCTGTGGATCTCACTGTAATAAAAGCAATGTGACAGCACTAGGCGGGGGGACCAGGGATTGTCACTGTGTCAACAAGCTTTATGAGCCTCTGAGAAGGTACCTTCATAGAGTGGAGAAGGGTGCTGATTCACAAATTCTTGGAAATGTGGGTTTCTGGGGAAAAAAAAAAAACAACAACTATTTGGGACTACCTCTCCTAACCTGCTCTTTAATTGAGGAATGTCACTGATGCACACACCTGGTGCATGACAGGTGCATGTGTGAGGGGGAGAGAGGAGTCCTTTCAAATTTGACCTTCACAATCTTTGAGGACCCACTCACACCCTCTCTGCCTGAGAGGCCTTTGGTCAGCGTTAATTACCCTCACTACCTCCAGCTGCCTGCTCATCAGGTCAGCACTCCCATATGGTCCTCCAGGATGCAGCAAGCAGGCGGGGGGGCCGGGGCGGGGAAAGTGCTGGATACCTGTGGGACACTGATTACATAAGCTGCTGCTAATGAGAGAGAGCTTCTTTGGAAAGAAGGGCTGCGAGTTCAAACGATCACAACGGTGGCAGTGGCTGACAGATGCAACCCCAGAGCAAGGGAGACTTGATTAAACGCACACACCTATGCACATGCTGGGACACATGCACACACACTCACACTCACACTTGCATTCAGAATCACTAACCCACACTCAGACACACACAGGCACACAGCAAGAGAGCATCTCTTTGATGAGCTGGGACTACAGGTTGATGAGAAGGGGCACTGCAGCCTGATTCAGCTAGCTTGGGGTCACCCAGGAGAGAGTGTTTGTGTGTGTGTTTCTGTCAGAGTGTGTGTTCATGAGTCACATAGTGTGATATCATTATACTACTGACTCATTTGGCACACACCTCCCATCATGAGTGCTCTTCAACATGCAGTGACTAAAAATCAAGTTTTAAGAGAAAATACATGCAAATCGACTTGAGCTCCTTTTTTTTTTTTCAATAAACCAATTTCTTCCTTCAGAATACATTTATATCATCAGATCTAATTCATCCACAAGCTTGATAATGAAATCCTTGCAGCAGTGAAGAATCAAAACAAAGATTAATGTGCTGTTCGGCTCTCAGGCCCTGCTGTCATGTCATCTGTTATTCTCAGACAAGAGCTTCGTGGTAATGCGGTTAGACCTCACAACAATGCTTAATCACAACAAACCACATTAGGCCAAAGGTAATTGTGTTTGCTTGGTATATGCGTGGGCCAATCTGTTTTTCTGCTGCCAATGAAGAGGGAATTGGAGAGGGGTTGGGGGGACTTTCCACTTTAGGTTGGAGAGGGGGGGCACAACCGAAATAGTCTTGTTTACCTCCAATGTCTGGCTCCACCTTATCGAGTTACGGAGCTGCTGCTGCGAGTCAGATTGGCCCCTGATCGATCGGAGCTCTGATGGCGAGAGGCAGCGTGACTGACAGTCTGACAAGGATCTCAGATGAGAGCTGAGTAATGCATGTCATGTCATTTTCCCGGATACACCTGAGATTCGCTTTCTCGTCTGGGAGAGTAAACAACAGAGCTGATTTTATCCCTTGCACCACCTGCTTTATGGTAAACTGGACATTTTCCACATCAAAGGGCATTAAATGTCACATTTGAATATTTGAAGGGGGTGGCAATTCATGTGAAATGATAAAGAGTCTCTCAACATTTAGAAAAACTGGTACTTTTATTATCCAGCTTGCAACCAAGCAACTTATAAAGTGATAGAATATGAATGTGACAGAGTGAGCCAATCTAAGATTCAACAAGCACCCCACTTCAGAACCTTAGTATTACTAACATGAGTCTGTAGAAATCAATCTCATCATCTTTATACTTTTAAAACAACATTCAGGCACCTGATGCAAGAGTCCCACACAAGCCTGTCAAAACTTCACTCACCAGCTCCAGTAATAGTATTCTAAAATAGCATAGATTCACTGTACATTTACAGGTAGTTTACTAAAGGTGCTGAAAATTATATTTCACACAGTATAAGATTAAATAAGAGTCTCTTTTTTTTGGTCAGACAAAGAGGATGCATGCAGGTCTGAGGACCTGACTGAACCCACAGAGTAGGTCACATGGGGTAAAACTGTGAGGCAGCCTCAGACGACTGGATCTCCACCTGAGCCATCTTGAACTGAGTGCACTGGAGCCATTTTCTCAGAGCGAATGGTGGGGTCCCAGATGTCTGGCCCTGCAAACACTGGTGGTTCACTCTGTTTTGGATGGCCTGAAGACGCAACTGCAACCCTGCGGACAGATGCTGAAAAGGCAAGAATGGAAAAACAAGTTAAAAGGCTGCAATTCTTAAGATATCATGAATTATCTGAATAACAGCGTACAGCTTTTTAAAAGTCTCACCTTGAGGTTTGATTGGATCATGGGTAGCCACATAGGTATTAGCTAGAGGGAAAATAAACAATACATATGCGTGTGTTTAAAAAATAAAATGGCATTATAAAACAACTCTGAATGAATTATAGCAAACCTTGACAAAGATGGTGGAGTTGCACTCCTGCAGGGCTTCCATCAAACTAATGACGTGAAGACACACCATCTCCACCATCTGTGGGACAAAGTACAGAAAATATTCATCAAATTTTGCACATGAACAAGTCTGTCGAGTGCTAAGACAGACCTTCAGTGTAAAAGGCAAAGGCAGAGCACTGACCACTTTATTATGAGCCATGAGCTGCAGGATGCTGGGTGTAACCCGACTCCAGAACTCCAGGCCAGTAAGGATGGCACCAGAGGAAAATTCAGTCTGGTTTTGGTTGACCAGTGAAGGAGCAGCAGCCGCCTGTTCGCAGTAGATGGTCCACAGCTGGGCGAACATGAAGGCGTGGAACAGCGAGCACATATGCAGCACTGATGTCTGGAGGAGGTGAAGCAGAACAGCCGGTTAAAGATCATATCAACAAAACAAAACCTGGGCGGAGTCATTTATCGGGATTTGTTTTTGCTGGACCTTTGACTGCTCTGGGAACCCGATGAGGATGACTATGAGATGATCCGCGATGTGGGAGCCAGCGTCTAGAGGGATAGGCATACAGGAGGTGGAGCCCTGGTGCAGGGCGCAGTGTGTCAGTGAACCCAAAAGCAGCCAGGACAGCTGACGAATGTGGGACACACACTCTATAAATTCTTTTGGCCTGAGGAAAAGAAAAAAAAATATTGGAATTAAAAAAATGTACTTTCACTTGGATGTAGCAATGTATGTAATGGTTTCTCTGAAGAGGTATGAAGTAAAAGGATTTGTATTTCTTCAGCTGGCGTTAAGATTTTGGCTCGCACACCAAAATAATGTCAATTTTTTTTCAGAAATTTACCATATTTACACATCCTTCTGTAATCTCCCACTCAGGGTAGGCAACTCAAATGCTAATATTTTGTTGTACTACTTTATACCAGGTTATCTGTTGTATAAATACCAGCAGCTGCACCAGCCAGGTGACTTCAGGGTGTGACTTATCTCCACCAGCACAATATGTCAATGTCTATCAAAACAGTTTTTCTGGCTTCACGTCTCACCATGAATGCAAATGAGGTCACATCCACTCTACATAAAGTCAAAGGGTCTATCAGGACCAATGTTAGCACTGGCTGCTTTCTATAATGCTAACAAGCTGTGGTATAAATTGTCTGTTCATTTGTGATTTGTTGACGAGGTAAATACGTGAGCTTGATAGAATAAAAAGGAATGATATCAATATCCGCCTGGGTGCACATGGACAATCATAGGTGGGTGTTGCAAGAGGGAATTAAGGATATTTGCATGTATGTGGCTTAGTCTCATTCCTGCAGCGGCCTGTCATTTTGTCATTCTTACCCTTGTTGCATGGTGGATGGCGGGTGATACAGCCAAGGGAGATAACGGACCACAGCTTTGTTATCACGGTGATTGCCTTTGCTGATTTCCATAGCAGCGACTTGTGCCAAGCCCACTTTAAGATTTCCCCCAAAAGTGTCCTCATGCAGTGGCTGACAGCAAGCCTTCATATGGCTCTGGATAAAATATGTAAAGTCAGGAAGAAAGATAAGACCAAACTCAAGCAACAATCAGGAATGCAATGCAAATGAAAAGATTTGCAAACTCTGTCGCTCACATTGAAAGAACCAAGACTTACTTTAAGTTTTGTTAATGTGTGCATGTCTGCAATGAAGTCCAGGAGTTCACTTATATATTGTCTCATGCACTCCATGGCTGCTGTAGTGCACTGTGGGAATGAAAACAGTTTATCCTTTAGGAGGATTCACAGCAGGGTTTAATTTTGCCTCCTACTGTTTTATGAGGCTAATTCTAATAAGCTCCACACACACATCCACCAAAGACTTACCCCCGGCAGCGTGGAGATCATGTGTTTCTGGATGATGGTGGATTCAGCGAGACGAGTACCAATATCCGCGCACACAAACTGAAGAATACCAGAGCAGGCTTCAGCATTTTATTCAAGATCAAAAAATGATTTATTTCCCTTGTTGTCAACTTATAAGTGGGCCAAAGAGGGTTTTGTTACCTGGACTAGCAGTAATAAGTTTGTGTCAGGTAGAGACGACTTGAACTTGAGAGCCTGAAGAAGCTCTAAGACCACAATGCGAGACATGTAGAACTTATCTCTCTCCTAGATGCAAAGAGAAGAAAAGAGAGTGGAGTAAATGTACTGATGCAGCAAGACTGCCTTTTTCTATTATCACTCTTCCTTACTCATGCTGCGAGGGGAGCATAAACTCTGTAGTCTGAATAGAGGGGGAAGGACAGGCAGAGAGAGGGGAGGGAGGGGATGCAGGGAGACAGAGAATAGACAGAGAATGGCGAGGAGGCTGAGGAGTAGATTTAGGCCAGTCCAGATCTCTCCTCCCTGAGTCCCAGGCAGCTCAGATGAGGCTGTCAGGCTGCCTTCTCCCTCCCTGAGGACAGGCTGCTCTCTTTGTTCATCCCTTCTACACAAAGCCCAGCTGCCTGTTTACAAACCACACTGTCATCTTCTGGCTTTTACTTTGCGTCTCTCTTTTTCTCTATGCAGTCATGTTTGCCTACGTTAGGCGCAGGCACATGCTTGTACACTCTAACAGAACTCAAAGCTGCTTCCCACATTTCTAACTGTGTGGCTTGTTAATGCACATACCTGTATGCAGCACTCTCATGAGTAAAACTTAATGGAGCATGTCTGTTAGGTAAAAAGCAAATCATAGTCTGTCTGTAAGCTAAAAAGCCACGTTTATAGTGACAAATGGTGCATAGTGTGACAAACTTCAGCAGAACTAGCAAACCTGACTCTGTGTCCTTAAAAATCTGACCTCCAAGTAAAAAACAATTCTCCCTGTTCTTTCCTCACGTCTCCTTAATACAACTGCATAGGATAGTGTCCAGAAGCCATAGCTCATAGTGACTCCAGGTTTTTCAAAAGCGGATATTATATGGTGAGGAATTAAGGAGGGTGAAGAAAATCAATACTGCAGGAGACATAAAGCATGCAGTGTTGACAGTGTTGAAGGACCGAGGATCCATCTGGCCCCAACAGTGCGGACATGCCCGGCTCCATCTCTGTCTGAGACAGCCACTCAGAAACACGCCATACATCCTCAGCCCCTAGCACACCAACTAATCATGTTAATCAATACTGGCTGATTGCCTACTTAATCATCTGTGACATGTGGCCACATTTCTGGCCAGCTGGAGACCCGGGGAAGTAGGTTCAGCACCAAAAGAGTGATGAGCAAGAGGCCTGGGAACAGGAGCCTTTTAAACGCAGCAGATTAGTTTAAAAGGTTTAACTCTTTCGAGGCGGCACAAACACTTGATGTCAGCATGTTTTTTTTTTTTTTCTGCAAACGGGAAAGAATCCACGTAAACAGGCTTGGCTGTACCTTATTGAAGGCTTTGTAACACA
Organism: Xyrichtys novacula; assembly: GCA_962446985.1. NCBI lineage: Eukaryota > Metazoa > Chordata > Actinopteri > Labriformes > Labridae > Xyrichtys > Xyrichtys novacula. Next base: position 6,725,105 of record OY660878.1, read on the forward strand.
GTCCGCAGAGTTCAACGAGGTAGGAGAGACTGAACATGCCATACTGAATGACAAAGCTCAGCAGCTTGGAGAACGGCTCAAGGAGGCTCTAAGAGAAGGGAAAAAGGCAGAGAAAAAGTTAGGAATAAAAGAACCAGATTTGGACGAAGACTTGGTGAAGTTGCTTGGAGCTTACCCGGGTTGCATTTGTAGTTGGTATTTTCAGCAGACAAATGATAATCCTCAAGCTGGAATCCATTGGGCACTAATGACACAAACAGATTTAATAACAGAAAAACAGAAACAGCTGGAAATTATCACATGGTGCATACCCATATTCCTGGACTTGGTGTTTTGAATTAGATTATATTATACTAATCTGACCTTCAAGGTAAAAAGCGTCAGAGTCAAATCAATTACATTTTTGAGAGTCTGTCCTATTGAACCCGACAAGGACACAGCAAGATGCTTTTTCCTCGGGCTATAATTGCATTAAACCATATCAGGGCATGACTAAGTGACGGGAAGATTTGATATCTACCTTTAGAGGAAGCACAGAGGGCAGCTTCGTGAGGAAGGTCTGGAACTGGTTGCAGATGGTTGTCCACAGGTTGCTTGGAGAGTCCATGGGGAGAGCCTCCATGAAGGTGGCGATGTTTTCCAGGCAGTGCAGCATAGTGCCCCCTGCTGGCAGACTCTTCTTGTTGTTTAAACCCTGGAGGGCACAGAGGCATAAAACCACAACAGGGTTATATAATGGTATTCTTTAAGCGAAGATATTTCCATTTAACTGATCATTCAGTCCTGATCAATCACAATGCTCATGATGAAAGCCTAAGAATTAGGACATTCAAGCGGAGATGGATGCCCATGAGTTCTTGCATCATCTGTGCAGCTTAACAGCAACAATAAAGTGGCACAGTAGTGCAGAGTGAGGCAGGTTTCCTTCAATGCTCCAGTGATTTGTTGTTTTAAAAAGGCTTATGGTTTGCAAGAAGCTGGAGTTAGAGGTTTGTGCTTTGACAAGAGCTCCTCCTGCTGGTGAAAGGACTCAACACAGCCACATGAGGAAGAATCTCACCTCCAGAAGCATGTTGAGGGCAGCAACGGAGCTCAATTCATTAAAGTCTATCAAGGAGAGCGCAAGAGTCCGCAGAAAACTTCCATCTGTGATAAAAGAAGAAAGATGAGAAACTTCTTATACCTTGCAATTATAATATAAAGTGAGGGGAATAGTAGTGAGGATACATTTATAGCATATTTGAGATTTCATATGGACAGACCTTTGATGTTACTCTGGAAGAGTTGGGGTAAGATGCCATTAGGGGCCAACTGGTGAAAAACACAGCGAAGGAACTGCTTGGCTACACCTGCTACATTCCCAGGAATCAACATACTGCAAAAAATAGAAATAGAAACATCAAGGAAGAATGGCAGAGTTGGACAGGCTGACACACTTCACATTCGCTATTAAACTCGTCTATAAGCAGAGTGAATATCTGAGAAGTGATGGCTTTTATGTCTCATACCTCTCAGCTTGTCCAGAGAAATTGGCACTGGATGCCAACCTAAAAGAAGTTAAAGCAGCGGATTAGGACTCCAGGGGATGAATTATGCATGAGCTCTAAGGGTGAGTTATGAAACTTCATTTAACGGTGAAGTGCTGTGTGGATGTGGACCGCTGCTGAAGAGGCTGTACCTGCCCACAGACTGCATGATGTCGAGGAGCATCGGAGCGGCCAAATCAGGGCTGAGGTGGATGAACATGGAGAGGACAACTACTGCAAGGCAAAGAGTCTCCTCATCGTATTCCTCCAGCACAGCGGCACAGTCACGACACCTGGGACACAAAGAAACAGAACAGGATGAAGGACTTTTTTCGCTTAAGACTCTAAGCCTTGAACTGATAATCTTCTTCACCTGTCAGACATAGTGGTCGGCTGCTCATCAATGAACTCCTCAGGGGCAGGAACAAACATGCTGACTGTGCTCGGTGCAGAGAGTAGACTGGTCTTTGTGGGACCTGCAAAGAGAGATTCAGAGATAAAACAAGTGTGGGCTGTGGGTTAGATTAGGCAGTTAGATGCCAGATAAGGTCATTGAGAAAGATCGAGATGGTGTTGTAGTTGGTTGTTTCTGTTCAGACAGCAAGTCTGTTGCAATTGAGGTGAAACACTCACAACCTTAAAGATGAGATATTTAGAGTTCTTGATAGAGTATTCAAAGTATCTCATCATTTTGGACTTAAAACATTCTGTAGAAGTGGTCAAAATCTTCCTTTCACATAAAATATTCATTATGAAGGCATTTGAATCTTAAAATAAAGAGTTTCAATTTTGTGTCAGATAACATAGTAAGCTGAAATAAACCCCACTTTGCTCAATAGAGCTGCCAGAATTAACATGAGCATATTTCTTTACAGCTCCTTTAAAGCAGCCACTAAGAGTGCCTGAGAGATTCTTATTATATGCATTCTTTGCCTGCATAAGAGTTCACTTCCTTTGACTGATCAGCATTGCTTTTAAATACAGAATATACATAAGTTACAACAGTGTGTCTATGTCTCTCCTTAGGGACTCAATGTAAGATCATGAAAAGTACAGGCTGACTGACCGGTGTCCCAGGTGCTGATGTTGTGCGGCGCACTGGACTGATGCTCCAGCTGTCTCTTCATGAGCTGACTCATGGTCAGCGCTCCCAGAGAGCCTCGCTTCACCTGGCGATACTGAGCTAAAGAGACACAGTAAACAGGACAAAGGATCAGGCACCTGTTCGGACCATTTTACTGAAACCAAAAATAAGAGATTAGTTACATGGGCAAAGATATGACACACATTAGAAGATATGGTCAGTCCCATTTCATCAAACCACTTATGTAGAAGAGTTGCAATAATGTTTAAAAAGAAATCTTTTAGGCTAACATTCATTTCTTTTACATTATAAATAAATATTCCACTGGCTTGAAAACAGTCATTTGTGTGGTTTTAGTGTATTATCTGTGTAAGAATTATATTGTTATAGTATTGAAAGTAAAGGCTTAAAAAGTAGTGTAATTATGAGGCTCTTAAAATTCTATAACATTATCATAAGGGAAATTTATTGATTTATTCATGTAGTTAAGTATATGATCCTACTTGAGACAGAAGAACGGTGGCTTGTTTCAGGAATAGCAGCTTCGAGCGTTGGGGCTGAGGCAGATTCTCGGGGCTTTTCCAATGTGGACAGAACTTTGTGATCTGCAAGGCAAATAATTATAATGTGCAGACTATCAGAATAAAAGCCAATTTGATTGCTGCATTTGATAAAGACATTCAGTAGTATAATGCAGTAACTTTGCATCCACCTGAAGAACATTAGGGTCTATTTAGATTAGATTATTAATTACAGGTTTATGTTTGGTTTAGTTTTTTTCTCCCTAACCTAACATAAAGATTGTTTTTTATTTGTATTGCTCTTCTTCTTCTTCTTCTTCTCTAATATTAATTCTCATACATCGTTTCACATCTGCTGATGCTTAAAAGTCTCCACAGGACAACAGCCAAAGAGGTTTGTGAAGGTTTGAGGCAGCTTGCACTATATTCAAAAACATAAAGTGCAATCTCAGGTTGCCTCCTTTACTGCCTTGTCGACCATTAGGATGCATTTTACAGGCTGCCATTGGTCTACATAGTCTCTGATTGAGCTCAGTGATCCCTCACCGTGAACATAAAGCCTGAATTGATTTTATAAAGGTTACACTGTAATTATGAGGTAATGTTGTTAAAAGAGAGACTGATTATGTGTGAGACGTGTAATTTCAAAATCGCTGTGATGATGCTACACAAGAAAAATGAATAATAAAACTGCTTTATTGAATTTATTTAAAATAAGGTGCATTACAGTGTGATCCATTGACGAAGGGAATAAATGAGATTTTAAGACAAAGTTGATTCTTTTTCCAAGGTTACTTCTCACTGTAACCCTAATTAATGTGAATGTTATCTCAGTTAACCTTAGGTTAAATTGAATTCTGGACAATGGTTCAAATGCACACTTTTAATTTTGAAGCAAACCTCTTCAGCTCTTTAACATCACCTTCAGGATGATTGAAAACAGATGACACATTAGGAACTATTGATCCTCATCCTTTGCTCTTACCTGACTCTGCACTCTGCTCTCCTCCCAGCTTGTCAAACATATTGAAAGTGATGTCCAGATATTCCCTCTGGATGGCGCTGACAGCGATCTTCCTCTGCTTCCTTTGACGAGGGACAATCTGGATTTTGAACTCTGCCTCATCGTTGTCCTCTCCCCCATTGTTGTCAGGTTTTGTTTCACTGTCTGCCTCATCCCCCATGTCATCATCCTCTTCGTCATCTCCATCTTCTTCCTCTTCATCATTGCTGATGCTCTTGCTTTTTTCTGGTGAGGACAGAGGCTCTGCATTGTCCTCTGGGATATCCAAGAAAATGGTTCTTCCTGAGGGAGATGTACCAGACCCCATCCCCGTTTTTACCTCATCAGAGGCCACAGGTACATCATCCAGAGAGGAGTAAGGGACATGCGGGGTCTTCCTCAGCAGGTCTCTCTTCTGCTTCAAGGTCATGGGGCTTTCATGACAGATGTTTTCCGCTCGGTCAGGGAGATCCAGAGATGTGCTAGGAGTCACACGGCTCAACTTGTTTTCCTCTGAGCCTAAAGGTTCTGGGGTCTTTTTGCCACTTGAACAGTCCTCTATGCTCACCTGAACCACAGGAGACAGCCGCAAAGTGTTGCTGCTCGCAGGAGAAGCAGAGACCTTTGGACTCCCGTTGAATTTGGAGGCGATAATGGTGTTGAGGTCAAACTCTTCGTCACTCTCCACGATCCTTAGAGGAGGCAGCGGTTCAAACACCAAGGAGTCACTGTCAGACATTGACAGCAGGGAGTGTTTTTCTGGTATAGAGGTGCAGTCAGATGAGAGGTCAATGAGGTCCTGGTCTTCTTTCCCCTGAGCTGATCCTTCCAGCGAGCCCTGGTCTAGCTTGTCCTCAAAGGTCTCCATGCAGCTGAGGCGGACCTCTGGGATGACAGGTTTGGAAATGTCAGACTGTCCACCTCGAGAACCCCGTCGATCCACAGTATCAACACCCTCCACCCGAACAGAGGAGCCATCAGAGGATCCTTTGCCATGACGCCTGCTGTGGGACGTGGCTGAAGAAGGGGGCAGAACCACAGGAGGTGCCTGGAGGTCACAGCGATCAATGCAGGATTTACGTCTGTGTTCATCCAGATTGAAAAGGATGGAGTCAGTGTTGGAAATGTCCAAAGATTTCTGCTTGTGCATGGCCTGTAGCCGCTTCTTCCTGGTGCTCTCCTCCCTCACACAGTGCAAGATGCTGTCCTGAAGAGCACTGGCTTCACGGTACTCTGACAGCTCAATTTCACCTGATACAAAGAGGAGAAATAAGACCTGATCAACAAGCCTTTTGCAACCTCAAAAAGCAGTTGAGCTAAAAAATAAATGAAAGTCAATCAATCTAATGTTTCACTGCACTTCAGTTCGGAAGCCTCTGTTGCTTACTTTTCTTGGCATTCAGCTCCACCGGCTGGTACTTCACAGACTTGCTGCCACCAATCCTCTTCAGACGAGCAAAGAAGGTCTGTGACTCCTTGTTAGCTGCTCCAGTCGGTGTGTCATGGACGTCTGACTCATCAAATACACTGTCCTCTTCTGAGATGAAGAAAGAATCAACATCAGTTCTGCATTTAAGAAGCAGATGTGCACTGAAAAGAGGGCCTCTAGTACATTTTTCCCTTTGAAAACACAGTCCTGATAATAATCTTTTCTAAGCATTTGAACAAAGCAACAAATTGCAGTGCTCTTGCGCACAATAGGTCTTGTTTATTTACTGTGATCTGTTCAGCTATGGTTGAGGTAGACTGTGTTCTCTGTGCTTTGTCACCTTTTTCTTTCTCGCTGTAGCGGCTCATGTTGGAGTTGTCACTGTAGAGTGGTCCAGCTGTAGCGTGAGGACGACAGCTGTGATACTGGGCGTTCAGTGTGTTGATGGTGATGTGGATGAGGTGGAGGACCACTTTACTGCCGTCCATGTCTCTGTAAGGATACTGTTAAGCACGGGGAGACACATATTAGTTCATCTATATAACCTTCAGTAACATTTGCAACTCACTCTGTGCAAATGATAAAAAGCCACCTTGTAGAGGATGACCAGTAGAGCTTTGAGCCACATCTGTCTGATGTGTGGCCTCAAGGCCCACAGGGAGCATCGAGGCGGCTGCTGGAAGTAGTGCCTCAGCTGAGGACATGTGCAGTACTTCAACACCTGGACCACCAGGGGGAGCAGCTGCTTCCCTAAACCTATGTTGTAGTCCATCACCTTAAAGAAGCAAAGGATTCATTAGCAATCATTCAACACAGTTCAATATATTTATTTTGACATGCAGCTTGAAAGTACCACAAAAGTGAATAATAAGTTGTTTTTCAATCACTTGTGCAATTCCAGCAATGAATCCGTTAAAGCAGGTGGACGTGCGCATCTTCGGAGGGGCAATCATGAAGCAGCCCTCTTGCTGGTCATATCCCAGCAGCACATACAGGTGACGCTTCACTGTGTTGAAAGCCTTGGCACTGCCTATGTCGGCCTCAGCGCTGCTCTGGTCTTTTGCCATGAATTTCATAAGCACCATGATGAGCTGGTGGACCGTCTGGTGGTCGATGCCAGCATCTTCAGGGAGCAGGTCTCTAATGATGGTGTCATCTTCTGGAGACGGGGTCTGGCCTGCAAGAGCGGCTGAAGCGTCAGGGTTAGAGTGCGGGAGGAGGAAATGTGCTACAGACAGGTGGAGTTGCAGAGAGGGTTGGGTGCGGGAACAAAGGGGGGCGGGAGGAATAACAAAGAGGTAGGGGAGGTCAACTTGTCCACTTCTCTGTCAGGAGAGGTGGAGGCATAAGCATGCAATACACATATATCAGTGTAACATGGTCATGGAAAATTAGGAAAAAACAAAAGACGACCATCTAACCTTTAGCTGGTCATAATGTCATTCTTTCTTATGATAAAATTAGAGTAAACCTGAGGCAGGATGAACAAAATGACAACTGCTTTTCATAATTTAGCTTGCTTATAATCAAACTGTACTTTTCCTCCAATGCAGTATGATTATGAAGGTATCATTAGACTTTGGTGGTTATTTACCTGGCAGGACTTTCTCTATCATATCTCCCAGTGTCGGGGCAGAGTGCTCTTGCCTCGTAAGTCTTAAAGCTAAAAAATCACATATGAAGAAAAAAATTTAAACGAATATACAGAAGAGGCAGGACAGGACATGTGTAGAGCCTCTGTCTCATCCGATATGTAGAAATACACAAACACACATTAAAACACTCCACAAAACAGTTTCAAATCAAAGTGTTATCATGAATAAGCAGCACGTTCTGGTTAAACATGAATACAAAATAATTTTATCATGTTAAAAGGTCAACCCAAGTAGCAAACGAAATAAGTGTTCAAACATTCGAGTGAAACAAATGCTGGGTACACATGAGTAAGGAGGGAAACATTAGGAAAAGAGGATAGGGCTTGGCCAAATAGTATTTGCAAATGTAAGACATTTGGTTTGACCTACAGGCAATGAAAACGGGTGGTGATCACAACATAAACACAACGCAGACAGAACTAAGTGCTTTTAGAAAATGGTAATAAACCAAAAACTTCTTTGTATTTGCAAACACTGTTAGACCATAAAGTAAGTGAAAGTGACAGGCCCAGATTTGAATTACATTCAGAAAAGACTGATTGGTTTTTCACTACTCACGGAGTCGGTTGCTCAGTGACTCAGGGAGTGAAAAAGCTCTTTTTGACTCAGCTGGAGCTCCCTTAACACTGTCACGGAGGGAACGCACACTCTTCTGTCGATTCCTGGCAAAACGGGCCCTTCGTATCTTCCACATCGCCGCATCACTGAGGTTTGCTACATTGGTTCGCACTGCTGTGATAGCTGTTGGAACAAAGATTCCAGACTTCATTCAGGGAACTTTGGTACTTCTGTTACTCAAAACATTATGTCAAGCAACATGCAGGTATGAAAGTATGAATGGGGACAGTGTAGTAGATTACTTGTAGGGAAAGGGAACTCCTTGTTGCAGTCCAGGTGGAGCTGAGCCTCCAGAGATAGTGTTTCAAAGCGGTTGACAAAGAACTCCCAGCTCAGCGCAGGAATGTCTTTCTTCAGGAAGTGCAGCAGTAGGAGTTTGCTGAGGATAATGGGCCTATCCCTCACCACAGTGTCAAATTGGAAATCCAGGCAGAGGCACAAACCCTTGATAATAATGAACGACAGATACACATGAAATTAATAGGTTCTCTACTGCTAAAATGATTAAATTAGTCTGATTATTAGTGCAGTCTTGACTAAACCCTTAAAGGTATCATGAAATAATTTTTATCTTGAATTAGTAAGAGCAACTTTTTCTGGTGATTTTCCCTTTTATAAATATTTTGTTGGCAGTCATAACAAAACTTGCACTACTATTAAGTCAACTTCCTCCAAATACTGCTCTGAATTAAAATTTCTGTAGTAGAGAGACATCACAATTAACATTACATTAAGAAAATGAACTGGACTTTTAAAATAGTACAAGAACTGCTTTAAATTATCCTGCTGGAGATATTTTGCTTCCTTTGGTTGGCTGATGTACATTGTCAGCTCACCTGCAGGGCTGGTCTCTTGATAGTGTCAAGCAGCAGCCTGGCTCGAGTGGCCACAGCTGGATTAACATCCTCCACAGAGGCCAGGAAGCAACAGAAAGCATGGGCCAAGGAATACTTAAGCAGGTGGTTTTTCGTAACCGCACCAATGTCCAGGAACCGACAGAGCACCGCAACCTTTTCCACTGAGTGAGTGAGGGGAAATCAGCAGCATCACACAGAGATCACATAGTAAGAGAGAGGAAGTAAACAAGCAAATGACATTCCTGCATTCCCTCCCGCAGTATCACAATAAGAGTGCTCACAGTTGTTTCAGAAAACCAGGTACTTCCAGTAATGGGGTCCTCATCTACAAATTCACCAGAATTAAAATCTAAAAATAGATACTTCTTTTTGAATCTCTTACCAACTCAAGGTTGATTAATAAGACCACTAACACCACTAGATGTCAGTGTTGAGGAGGAGAGACTATCATGAGCAAAATCCTATTGCCTGTTGCCTACAAGGTTTGAATGATTAGTTGAATTGAATAATCAGTAATAAATGATTTATCTTGACAGTTATCTGTAACAACAGTCCTTATAAAAGAAGAAACAATATCATTTAAGCTTAATTATAATGTCAACTACATTGTCATATAATCCTTCTCTGAGCAGTGACTGAATTATTGGGTATTAGCATGCATAATTTAAAGATGTTCAGACATATTTACTGTTGGTTTGGGGCTCATGTCAGTTCAGCTGTTCTCCCTGCTCCTTTTTAATTTACATATCTAGTCCTCTGCCTCTGACTCAAGGTCATACGGCTCCTCTCTGCCAATCATGAGGCGAGAGAAAAACCTTATTAATCCCACAATTCCTCTTTAACGCCTGTATGAGCTGCACAGTAACCATGACAACAGAGGGGGAGATGTGGAAAGGCATTGGTTTGGAAAGCAAATTATACCAGCAGACTTGAGGCCTTTATCAAATGGTTCATTCAAACACAATGATATTTTGCTTTTAAAACAAAACATTAAGAAAAAATAAAAAACTACTATGGTTGAATTAGTTGATAAGCTGGACGAGGAGTTCATTTATGGATATAGATTTATACAATGATGTTAGATTTGCACCACAAGCTGTATCTTACCTGCTTCAAACCGTATTTTCCAGTCTTTGCTGTTGAAGTTGGTGTTAATGAGGTTCCAGAAGATGTCCGCTCCGTGGGACAGAGAGAGCGCGTGCAGAAGCTGAGGCACAGCCAGAGAGGCCAGCTGACAGAACTCTGACTTTAGCATAGACCACAGACTGACACATGAACACAAAATTAGACACACAAACAAATAATATCAAGTTACCTTTTTTTTAACAAATGCTAATGAAAGAAAAAAAAAAGCTCATAGAAACCTTGGGATGAGCATCTTTTCCTGGATGTAGGCCAGAAACTGTGGGTGATCTTTGCGGGCGAGATACAGACACTCTCCATGAAGACACAAGATCTTCAGGCAGTTCAGCATGTTGAACAAGATGTCCGGCTCCTCAAACTTAGACATTTCCTGGAGGATAGATGTGACCAACATATCCAGTCAAATAAGTCACAGAAACTGAGCTTTAACTTCTAAGTTTCCATCCCCAGTTATTCAAAACATGTACCTGAAGAATGGTGTAAATGAGTCTCAAAGACACAGGGAGCTGCTGGTAGGAGAACTTTTTATCAGAGTTGTTTTTCATGGCTGGAATAAAGAAGAGATTTCTGTTACAACTTCACGTATCTGCATGGTAGAATTGTAGCAGGAATGTGACATGAGTGAGGACTATGAGCAGATAATGAAGTAACTTGACAAAACAAAATTAGCAAATTACTCAAAAGTGTTGAGCTGTTTCTTTTAGAATTAAGCAACATCAAGCTACTGGACAATTTAGCTGAGCACTAACCTAAAATAAAGCAAGCTAAAAAAAAGTTGGCATATTTAAGGCATTCAGATAGGGCTTAAACTACTCCTCTGTTGGTATAGATGTATTCCCCTAATTGTTAATAGTTCAGGTGAGATCATTTAACTTTGTAAACATTCATCTCAAAAAAGGAACCACTAAGATTTACAAGTAGGTGAACTTAGTCATCCTAAAAAAATAGTATTAGTAATAGTAATAGTAATAGTTATAGTAAAAAAGTATTTTTAAGCAAGTTTCAGTCAAGTGAAATCAGAATTTTTGTTTTCTTACACATTTATAGTGAAAAATAAGTGCTCACTGTCTATTCTGTGTCCTGGCAACATTTAGTGCATTCTCTACTATGATCCCCTAATCGAGGGAAGGCTAAAAAAATTTTTTTGAAACTGAGATTTTTTGCACATTTTGCACATTTTGCACTGAACTGATACATACATGCATCATCGGGGGATTGGTTGCTGGGGTTGTCATTGGTTGCAGGGGTGGGTGCAACACTTGGGTTATCTCCTTCCTCACTTCCATTCTCTGTCCCAAGGGAGAAATCTTGCTGAGGGAAAAGCAAGGTTTCCTCCAAACTATCTGTTGGTTCCTGTTGAGGAAAAACAAATATACTCCTTTATAAATTGTATACATAAACATATCTATTTGGTAAAGCTTGTTCCTCATTGAAACTATTTGAAAATTAGCTTTCTGTTAGATCAATTTACTATAAATGCAACCCAATAGATTGACCTTTAATCTCAGTTGCAATACTAGCTCTGCATGTGTTGTGATATGGGACATAAAGACGTCATGACATGCATTTTAAAGACTTATCAGTCTTATGCACAGGGGTTCATTTATGTCTAATGCATAGAAACTCATGCTGTGTGTCTCACCACAAGGCGTATCTCTTCCCGGGGGGTCAGCCTCTCCAGGAGCTCACAGCCCAGCTGGTAGCACAAGATGCTGGATTGGCATAGGCTGCACTCGAGGGCCTTCTCGTCCTTCTGGCAGGTGTGCGAGCCCCCCCAAGGAGCCTGGAAGACGTTGTTGATGATGCCCACAATATCCTTCCCAAGGCTGCTGTCAAGACCCAGCATCACACCATCATCCTGGAGCTCCATCTGGGGTGGCAAGATGGGAGAAAAAGGATAAATCAGGGGAATACTAAGTAGAGCATGCTACACAAATCTCAAGAGCTCACCTGTGAGGACTGTTAGTACTTAGTGTGGGTTTTTTTTCTGAAACTGATCTGAGTACACCTTAGCATAGTGGCACAAGGTTTTCTGTCATGATTGTCTTAATAATTAATAAGTCTTAATCTAGCACTAAAAGATGAATAAATGTAAGAAAATAACAGGACTATATTCACTTTGGATTCCAGGAACCGATCTTAAGTCCCTTCAGGATTGTAACTGTTATCATTTTTGCACAATTTTATCAGAGTGGTTCGGTCACCTGCTTTAAGATGAGGTCAAACATGAGGATGAAGCAGCCAAGGTTCATGTCATCATCATCACAGTCCAGATCCAGAGCACAGTGTCCACTGGCATGACCCAGGTTTTTGAAGGGGCTACAACGCAGGGGGCTGCGAAACGGGCTCCTAAAGGGGCTGGGAAATGGACTAAGAGTGTTGTGTTGCCCCCGGCGTCCAGGATCTGACACCACACTCACCTATGAGAGATGAGCGCAAAGTTAAATATCTCTGCATCAGTTCAAATTCAAACTATTTATGCATTAGGCAGCAGTTTTGATCTCCAGTGTTCCTCTGTTACCCTCAGTGATAATGACACATGACTGCAGAGTAGCCTCGCTGTAAATTTCAATGACAAATCTATAACATAGTGAAGTTCAATTAAGCCTTTTAAGGGAGCTATATTTAGACATTGGCTGTTACCATGGCAACATATGGTACATGCCAATTAACAATATAAAAAAAATTAGAAAGCAAAGGGAGAAGAAATCTGGACATCTACTCTGCCGTGTCTAAAGAAAGCATCTGACAGACCGCAAATTCACAAAATGGTGTTGTGAGAACATCCAGCTGGGTGATATTTTTGGGAATAAACTGCAAGCTCTGGCTTATTCCTTTTAGACAACCTCAAGATACAGCGTGTAGAAAAAGCAATATTTAGAGATATCAAAAGGTCAGACTCTTGACTGAAAGGCCCCCTTGCTCACCCCTACTGCTAGTGAAGCAACAGTGGCCTTTAAGGACATCAAGCGCCTGTGATGCATGTCAAGTCCAATCCTCCATTTGTCAAGTTCTTACTATCATAACTGTTTATCAGTACCAATTAATTTATGTACAACAACCACACTCTTCTTCTCTGTCTTTCACCAGCTAGTTTTATCATGGCTGTGTCCCTCACCCTGCGAGCTCCAGTGCTGCCAGACAAATCGGAGGCACGTGCCTTCCTCTGATTGGCCAGCTCCTTTAAAGAGTTTACGCCATCGGAGAACATCCCAATCAGCAGCTGAAGGGGCACCACGATGTCCAGTTCTGACAGCACCTAAATCCAAACAAGACACACAAAAGATCCACTTTAAATGCATCGCTAAAAACATTACTATTATACTTTACAAAATGCAAAGTAAGATTCAAAAAAGCATTTTGTTCAAGAAGGATGAACTACATTTGATCTATTAGGTACTATAATCTTACACTTAATACATAATTTAACACCAGACAGTGATAAAAAATAATTTAACTGATACTTTTGGATCGTCAATGTTTACAGCATGAAGATATATCACGCAGAGAAAGATCCATGGAGTAAAAGTGGACACTACTGCTCTGTCTGCTGTTAATGTGACCTGTTTGATGATAGAAAAAAAGTTGGTGCTATCTCTTGATCTTTCTTCAGACAGAAAACTTGAAATTGATCCATGTATACAGGGCAGCAAGCTGTGAGTGCATATGGGAGGACAGGCTAAATCTCTCCTTTTACTCTCAGTCTCATTCTGTGACCCAGATCCATATTCAGCAGGGCCTCCGCTCAGACTCTCACACTCTCTGACAACCTGTTCAATTCACACTCACTGTGGACAGAGCCCCAGGATGTCAACTTCCCGACAAGACAGCATGCGTTAGTGTGCGTGTGCGTGTGTGTGTGTGTGTGTGTGTGTGTGTGTGTGTGTGTGTGTGTGTGTGTGTGTGTGTGTGTCAGTTCTAACATGCAGCCACAGCAGAGCCTGCTCCTGTACAGATGCTGGGTAGCCTGAGAACCTGCAGCTGATGAAGCCAAACATTTCCTCCATGGAGAAGGGCAGGGGGCACAGCTCAATATCAAACATCTTACTGTAAGCAGAAGGCACAAAGTTAATTTTATAGTTGCACAACCAGCGATTTAAAGGTCAGTGTTGCAATTTAAGTGTACTGTACATGCTCAGTGTCTACTTTGGCTAGATAGACATTTTCCTTATAAACTTGGTATGCATCCCTCAGTGAGTGGTGTGTTTAAAATGCAGAAATAGCCCAAGTATTACATACACATAACTTTCAGCTTTCTCACTTAGAGTAACTGACAGACTTTTCAAACTACTTATTTTAGTAATTTATTTTAGCTTTGCACTGATTAATTTTATATGCCCAGAATTAGCCTTACATCTCCTACATCCAAAATATTTCACTGCTTCCAAGCTTCTAGCAAAATACTGTACTGTAATAGACTGTTAAGCTAAAATGCTAAAGGAAAATTGTCATATTTCACTCCTGGTTTTACATTTGTGGTATTTTTGTCTTTTTTTAGCTAATATAGTGTTGCTCAGACCAAATCTTTCCTTTAGCTTTCAAGTTAAGACTAAAATAAATATTCTCTAGAGAGAGATTTGTCTTAGCCATCTAGACTAATACTTTAAAATGGAGCAGATTATACACTGTTACAGTAACTTATCAGAGATCATTTCATCAACCCCATTCATATGTTCTTAAACAAATTTATAGCAGTATTAACAACTATGAGATACAAACACATTAGGTGGTAAATAGCACTTTAGCAATTAATCTCTATATGTTCAATTAATGGCAAATGTTAGAATGAGCAATAGACCAGACTTAAATATACCTTAAAACCTCTCTGAACTCTTTAAGCTGGTGGTCCGGCACTTCAGTGCGGATGGCCTCCAGCCACTCTGGCATGAAACACTCCCACAGTGGCTGGCTGATGACATTGTATGGTATCAGACACAGGATTCGGTTCAGGCCCTCCTTCAGCTGGGTCACAGTGCTACATGACTTATCCCAGTAACCACCCACCTGAGGAAAATTGGGCAGGGGCTAGTTTAGATCAAAATCAGCCAATAGAGTTCAGACCTGTTTGTTACAATTTTATTCAACTTAAACTCTGACTTGCATTATCATTAAAGGATATTTCTTCATTTATGTAAAGTGCACAGTGCAACATACTTTATGCAACTATCAACTACGCTATACCTCCATTTTTTATAACTCAGTTGTCATACTTGGTATTGGTTTTAGCCTTACCCTTGCAAACTCGACAGGCTTTGGCAGCAAACACATGACCATGACATCAAATCGCACTTCACACACTGTCTTTAACCACTTGGTAACAAACTGAGGCTTCAGCTTTTCCACAAGACTTCCAACCTCGTCATCCATCATGTAGGCGGTAGAATGAAACCATTGGAACACCATGCTGACCAGCCGAGCCAGGCTCTCTGTGGGTGTGTTCTCGTTGGGTGTGCACAGGCTCACCTGCAGGAAAAGCAAACTAATCAGCTGGGTGGTGATAAGAGACCTTGCACTGTCTATATCGTTCTCAGTTCCTTGTTTGTTAAGGCCTTTGACTACACACCAGAAACCAGATGCCAAACTGGCTGAGGAGGCGCTGGTCATGCTGGTCATCCTCTTTGTTGTCAAACTCAATGTTGTCTAAAGAGTGGTGGGAGGCGGACAGGCCCATCTGACGACGCCTGTTTAGCTCAAACTCTCGCTGTTCTGCATGTATCTCTGCCTCTTTAAGAAGGCTGGATTCATAGTGAGAGGGTAAAAGAGAAAAGAAGGATTTACAGAGGAAGAAAGAAAGAACACAACAGAGAAATATTTATGAAGAGCAGGAGGACATAAAAAAACAGATTAAACAATTTACTGTTTGTATGTTAGCATTAATCATATTTCATGCTGGTTGATTATCTTCAATGCCATGTAAACACATATTTCACTCTGCCCTGTAACTACAGCTGCATAGACACTGAATGCACCTTATAACAGCTTCCACTGTGCACACCAGCTCCTCCGCTCCGCACTCCCGGGTGTTGATGGGAGGGGGCGAAGTCTGGTACAGATGGGTCTCCGCCGCAGCCCCCACCTCACTGTGGTGGTTGACATGGCAACGCTTGCAGTAGCGGACAGGCCGGTTGCCATGACGCCCACAGCAGCCAGCCGAGAAGCAGGTGACCACTGCTCTCCTGACGTGAGAGCTACAGTTCTTCAAAGCCAAGAACAGAAAGAAGAAGAGGAGGAAAAGAGGAGGAGGAGAGATTAGTTCATTTCTATTCTGGGCGGTAGGCAGCAAAGTAAAACATGACAATCAAAGAGAAATTCATCTACAAAAATACATTTATTCAAAGGTTTCTCAAGAAACCAACTGCACTGAAATGATTTTACTGCTTTCCATATCTACAGTGATTGAAAAAGTCTTTATGAGTCCCCACAGTGTCTCAGGTTTCTAAAAATAAAAAGCGTGGCACGAGAGGAGCATCCTAATCTGATCAGCCTCTAATCTTGTGCCATTAGAGTGATGCAGCGCTCCCTATTAAATTAACATATCTGTCCTCTGGTCGTGAGTTCTCTCAGTCTTCCAGCTAGCTTTCAACAAGAAAATAAACCCTTTTGAATGTTACGGATGTTTAAAATAACTGATAGGTCCATCTTAGAAATCATCATGTGTTTGTAAAAAGTTATTCTGAGGTAAGAATACCTAGAATAAAACAAAACCTAAAGACAGTGGCAGAGTAATCTAGGTGAGAGTTATAGGCTTTGTGAAATGATTGTGACAAAGCCTGATCAGAATCAGAGGCTTTGGATTATAAATCCCAGGACAAAACAATTTCCACTGTGCGACTGCTCAGACCGACTGGAATACCTGAGATAATCTCATGCTCAGTTTTCTAGGTGTCTCCCTGGAAACCAACAGGAAGCACTGGCCCCTCTGCTGTACGTTTAACTGCAAACAAACATCATGCTTCAGCAGCTTCCTTTGAATCCATTCAACCCTTACTGAGTCACTCACTTCTGGTGAACAGACCTCTCAATGCAATAAAAGGAGATAAATACATAAATAAATGAAATAACTGACTTTGTTATGAACCACTGGTTGAAAACAAAACTTCAATGTTGCTTACAAGGTTAACCTCATTTATGCTGTCAGCTCATTTTGTGCGTGCAGCTTGAGGTTGGGTGTCATTGTTGTGAAGATGCAGCGAAGTTAATCATTCGCAACCATTGACTGATAAATGTTTTATTACCCTAATTGTGAGGACACTGGGTAATGCTCAGCACAACATGCTGCTGTAAGGGTTTAAATCCCTAAGAACATGAGTTATATACAAGAAGACTGTGACGTTATTGATCATTTTACAGATTATGTGTCTTACCTTCTTTTGACAAATGGCGGATATCTCTGCTGCAATGACAAATACAAAATGTTAACAATATAAACAACAGAATGTTGTTTTTTAACCATTCAGCTACACTTTAAAAGTCATGTATTAAATCTTGTTTTGTATTTATTCCATTTATAACTATTTCATATTAAAAAATATCCTTTAACAGTAGTTTGGAAACATCTTATTCCAAGGGTAGGAAATGCCACCCCTGGACCCCCCCTCCCCCCTGAACACACCCCTGTTCAACATCATGTAATTGTACTCAAACAACTGTCTATCTACTTACTCTATGTTTGTCTGAAAGGTGCAAGACAGACTGAATGAAAATCAAACAACTTTTTGTTTGTGAACGCTCACCTTGGGGCAGGAGCACGTCCACAAGCCATTCAGCGTGATCTCTAAAAAGGTTAAAGAAAAAAATAAACAACTCTTGATTTGCAGGCAAACTGCGCCACAGAGCCTGAATGCAAATACACCCACGGTACACAGGGTAGTCTCAGCCTCCCAACAAAGCTGAACACAATATCTCCCCCCTCAATATCAAAGAAAGTGAAAACCAGAGAACTATGCAATTATAGCATGAACATGCTGGAGGAAAGGGAAACAAGTGGCTGCGTGGTTTTGTGATGATCATCTCATTATCAGGGCAAGGAAATTATGTAACCATGGTGATGAATTCCCCCTGGGTAAAGGTGGGGGATAATGAGGCAAGCAGTGTGTGATGTATGTTTGGACAGGCATTTAGTTGAGAAGGGGGAGGTTCTGGTGGTGGAGGATAAATGTGAAAGACAGGCATACCCTGCTATCCTCTGGCTGCACTCCTCACATATATAAAGAGGAGGGGGCTTGTCTCCCAGGGCAACAGAAAGGGTGGGATCTATACACATCTGCAAAGACAGAAAGTGTTACAATATGCATGCAGCATGTAAAAAAAATTGTAGAAAAGG
Source organism: Xyrichtys novacula (assembly GCA_962446985.1). Taxonomy (NCBI): domain Eukaryota; kingdom Metazoa; phylum Chordata; class Actinopteri; order Labriformes; family Labridae; genus Xyrichtys; species Xyrichtys novacula. The sequence continues at coordinate 6,743,264 of OY660878.1, forward strand.
ATACTGTGATGACTTACTTTTAGTGTAAAACAAAAAACTAAAGATAAAACTTCTTCCCATGTTGCTAGAATAATGAGACTATCAGGACTTTGCATGCTAAACAGTTTCTCTTTTCCCAGAAAGTCATGATGGATTTGTTGTGAGTCATTTAGACACTCCCAAGAGTACATCTTTGTTTCAGATGATGTTAAACCTTTTCAACAGAATGACTTTTTTTAACCATTTGAGTCAAACTTGCATTTTCATACAGGAGCCATTTTCTGTTAGCACCACACTCTTAAAATTAAAATTAAATTGTAACTCAAATATATTATTAAAGAATATGTATGAAATGTAGAAAACCATGTACTGTTACTCTCAAACTTCTATGTTTACCAACTAAAATGAAAAGTAACCGGGAAAAAACAGGGGATAATCTCTGAGGAGATATGTCTGATTGAGTTTTACCTCCTATTGTTTCAGCGGGTCATATTTTCTATCCCTGTGGCAGTTCTCTCTTAGGGAAGTATATCATGATATTGCACACAAAATCCATGTGACATTTATACCTGACTCCCTAAGCCTCAGTGTGGATAACTGCCAGCATATGCAGCTCTGTTACAGTCAGTGCCTAGCCCTGTGTTAAACCTCAATGCTTATGGCCTCAGTGTTCAGACGGTGCACTGTTATTTACTGCGCTCACTTGATGCCACCCTCTCCTCCAGGGCTGCACAGGGTCACCGCTTCCAATTAAGCTCCCCCTCCCCATGTACCCCCTCCCTGCTCCTGGTAATTGAAATCTGGCCCCTGTCCGTGCCCCTGTTTTTTCTCTCTGTTTGTCAGTTTTGAGCACAGTTGAGTAAAGGCAGGCAGAGCTGATAAAGCAGGGCAGCAGCAGCAGAGACGGGTGTAAAGTAGAATAGGAGCTGATATCATTACCCAACTCCCACAGCTGCCTGGACATGCACTGATTTATTTATCGAGGGGCTAACAAAAGCAAACACGCCAACACACAGTTGAACTCTGCAAGTCAGTCTGGTATTTGCCCCATGCATACAGGAAGAAATTCTCCAGGGAAAAAGCTTTTAAACACAGAATGCACTGCTAATCCATTTTCTTATCGTAATAATAAGGCATTGTTGGAGGAACGCTGGATCTGGTTTATGTACCCACCAATAAGGTTCAAGCCTCATTCAATATATTTTTTTTAACTGAAATCACCTTGACAGCTGGTTTATTGATGGCATTGTGGCACTCAATATGTTGACAGTGGATGGGGTTCCAAGCTGATCCAGGAAAGAGAAGGGGAGAAAAATAGTGGATAGGTCAGACCTTCAGCTGGTTCAAGGACAGACAAAGTAAATTTAGTATTAAGAGGACCTGACCTGTGTACTGCAGCCCCCGGTATTCACTTATGGCCCCTGGAGGCTTCAGGTTGGGCCAGTAATGAAACAGCATCTGCACGGCTGGGGGCTTTACTTGGGATGGGCCGTAGGATATTACATATAGAAGGTCCTGCACACAGTATAAACATGAGCAGTTATTTCAAAAGGCAAATTTATTAGAAGACTTGCTCATAAATGTCAGAAAACCAGATGAAACCAGGTGAACCAGATGAGGCCATATCTTTTTTTAGAATGAATTAAAAAGGCATAAACTAATGTCTCAGGATAAACTCCTGAATGCTCTTATAGCATTGATTATCATATGAAAAGGATGAAGACAACTCTGCTTCCAAATCTGAAGCTAGCACTGTTTAACTGTGTGCTCTGTTAAATAATGAAAAGCAGACAGACATGAAAGTCAGGATTGTAAAGACAAATTTTAATTTTAGTTTTAGGACAACTGCCTTTATCCTTTAAATGTGTGCTACATGACAATAGATGAGCATGTCATGTCAAAGAGAGTGAAGAATAAGCTAACTGTCCAGACATCCCAGAAGTTTGAGCCTTATAATGAGAATAAAGCGTCTGTTGACTTGTGGCCCACAAATGTAGAGTGCAGAGTGGCCTGATCCAGCTGGTTACCAGCTAAAGAAACAAGCTAAATTGTAGCTTAAAGTAACACATGTGCTTCCAGTTACGGTTTGAAGCAGAGAAACTGAGTTTTTTTTCTGCTGCTTTTTGGTTTTTGTATTATCAAAACATAATCAAAAAACATATGGGCTTGATGGGTGGTTTTCCAGGCTTCTTTGTTCATACTCATCTAGCCTGTCTCTTTCCCAAACTTCATATATATTGCACAGATATTAATAGAAGGCTATCTTTCTTAACCTGGATGTCAGACTATTGAAAATGATTGAATAGAGTTAGTTCATATGTTTCAGCTAATGAAATACATACAAGCCAAGATGTTATGTCATAACTTTAGCTCTCTGTTTTGAATAAAAATCTTACGAGTTCAAATATCTTTATTGTGAAATAAATACCTTCCACACTTCTTGTTTGTGCTTCATTAGACACTCCAGCAACTGACAGTGATATACTGAAAAGAAGTGATCAGAAGTCAGTTATAGTCAGTCAGTCATAATCATTGAGTCACACTAGAGTGCATGCTCTTTAAACAGCTGACATGATGGTTTACCTGGATTTGACGTGTACTGCATTGCAATCATGAGCATTGAGGAGGCAGACAGATTGACATAGGCAGGGACTCCCCCCTCCTTTCGGGTAGAGCCCACTACAGACAAGCAAGAAAGAGAAATTAAAAAAAAAAAATGATGTTTCCTTTAATATTGTTCGCTAGATAGAGGTTTTGGTTCATGTTAGGTCCTACAGGTGTCACATTTTGTTTAATTTCATTCATCCCTATAATCCCACCAAGTGGCTTAGTTGTGATTTATCTTCACGAGAGTCATACTTACATATAGCCATGGGGAGGAAAGAGGTGCTCAGGTACTCAATGATGTCTTTGTGGAGGAAAGGGGGAAATGTGGCTAAAGTGGAGATCATTGTATAGGGCAAAGTGCTGAGAATATCATCACTGAGAAAGGGCAGGAGGCATGTTGTTGTGTAAAATATGGACTGTCCGAGATCTGATGAGAAAGGAGGAAGGCAAAAAAAAAAGACAAAGAGAGATACACAGAAACTCATTCAATTAACAGTACATACAGTATTCACATACTGTATGCAGCCACAAAGTTACATGAAATTTCAATCATATAACAGAACAACAGTGAGAAAAAATTCAGGAGAATGAGCTTCAGCTGAGGGCAGTAAGCTTTCTTTAAAAGCAAATAGTATAAAGTTTACCCTCAGAAAAGGAAGAATACAAAAAAAAGTCGGGGATGGTTTTCATGCTTTTGAGCTTATTTTAACAGTGGCAAATATTCATGAAAAACAGGAGCACTGACTGTGATGCAGCCTTGGAAATAAGTCATTCTCAGATGTATACAAAAAGTATTTTAAAAGTACATTTTTACATTTAGCCTCATAACGGAAGTATAACATTTCTCCCACTTTACATGCAGTCGGGTATGATACACAGAAGAGAAGGCCTATGTCTGGTGTATCCAATGGCTTATGAACGATTAAGTTGACAGGATCCAGCGTGCTCCCAATCACCCCATGCATCCCTCAAGATTCCTCAGCAGGACTTCTCTCCTCCCGTTACAAAAAAGAGGCCAAAAAAGCAGCAGTGGCTTCATGCAGGCCAGACGGCTTGGGGATGATGATGACAAACAGTGGTGCACTGGGCCTTGACTCACCATGCTGACCGTGCTGCAGCAGGGGCACCAGGTCAAGCAGGGTCACGAGGGTCACATAGAGGCCCTGATAGTCCAGAGAGGGGTACTCTGAGAGCTGAGCGTCCCGACTCTGCTGCCCCTGCCCCCCGCGGTCTGACGGGGCATCGCGCAGAACGCTGTAAAGGAGGGAGCGAGTAACTGTAGGGTTGATGGAACTGACTTGTGGTCTTAGAGATGGGGTGAGTGGGAATGGCACAGGAAAAAGACACATGGTCATGGGCACGGCCAAATTGGAAGCTTCCTGGTTCTCCTTCCTGCCTGTGCGGGACAGAATGCTGCTCCGGGGGCGGGAGGGGAAGGGGAGGGAAGGGTAGGGGAAGGGAACAAGGGAAAAAAAGAGACAACAAAGACACAAAAAAACAGCACATTACATTGAAATGGCACTACAGAGACAGCGTAAATAGAAAAAAACAAACCCAGATAAACCCCACATAGGATGCAGTGTCTCACTATTTGACTATCACTGAAGGCATGGGCAATTTTTCCCTGCTTTGTATGTTGAGTGACTTTGATTCAATTTTCTCTCATTTGATCTGTCTTTGCACTTGGAAAAGAAAAAAAAGACATGAGCACAAACTGCAATGATCACTGCATCTCATGCGTATCTGGTGACAAGGAGCAAAAATATAAAAAATGGCATGTTTTCAGTGGCAACCCCATACTTCTCCAAAAAGGCACAGCTCAAAAGGCTGTCCCTCGATGGCTGCCATCTTCCAATGAGCAAGGTCAGAGGCTACCATGCAAAAAAAAGGCCAATGAGCCGTGGAATTTGAAAAAAGAAAAAGAAAAACAGAAATTTCCTTGTCTTTAGCGGGGCTGTCAAGGATGGGAGTGACACCAAATTGGTTTAGGGAAAATACAGAGGTGACACTTTTGAAACATGCTTCAGCCAGTAATAAACATGTGTGTGAGGTAAGATCAAATGCTCTGAGGTCACAGCACATGTTTATTGCACCAGAGAAATAATGTCCGTATGCATACGTTATGATACTGTACCAGTATCATCAGGAGAAATAATGAGATCCAACAGGCATATGGATTCAGGTTTCTAAAATAAATGTAACAACTAATCTACGGTAGAGGAAAAACTATAATGACAAAGGAATAGGTTGTATCAGGGGGGAGATGACTGGTAGCATTATGTTTGTGAGCTAATGCAGGATGGACATTTGTGTTTGCTGTCCCCTGGGGAAGGTGGTTGACATATTCAATTTTAAGAGAGGGAAAAAACAAAAGGAGAAATTAGTTGGGGTTGAGTGCGGAGCGTCTAGGGTGGAGGAAGGGGGAAGGGGGGCCAGAGAGCATTGCTCTTTTTTTTTTTACTGCACATTACTAAAGAGCTAAGCTGTTCTATCAGGCAAATGATTGGGTTTTATCATGAGAGCCCAGATTATAAATGCTGATGTATTGTTTTTTGTTTTGTTTTGTTTTGTTTTTTTTTTACTTTCATTTGGATAGGTCACTCACAAAATAGAGTTACAGCATTTCTGGCAAGCGAGAAAGGGGATTTCATTTTAAATATTTTAACATGACATAAGATTATGCATAATTTTGGCCTGTGGCTTAACATTTTACACTGTTAAAAGCAGAATGTCACATTTACTGACTTATCCCCTCAAAGTTATACTCTGTAAGATCTCAGTCAGCGTAGATTCTTTCATAAAGTGGCAGGACTAATGTACAAGAACAGACTGTATCTCAGAGTATGACTTTTTCACTGCCATATAGAAAACATCATAATTCTTTTGAACAATGAACAAAGACAAAACAGACACACTCACACACACACACACACACACTGAACATATACACAAGGACACACATATGTGCATAACATACATCCATACAAACAACACAAAAATACAAACATATACGACACATAAAACACATGTAGAAATGCACTGATACAGACACATGACATACATTGACCGTCAAACCCTGCACTTTCTACAGGTATATCTATATTTGCTATGTGTAGTAGCAATTTAAAGCACATTAAGGCCTACTGCAACAAATGTTCAGGTGTGAGTAGTAGGAATAAAGCTCTGTGGCATCTCAAATAATGTCTCTACATCACTAGGTATGATTTCTGCTCCCTAAAGTTATTCGTCTGAGTGATACAGTCTGGCATGAAGTCAGCGTGGCTCACTGATGCAGAGAGAGCCTGACTTGGAGAATTATGACAGATCTATCTCTAAGGAGACATAAATAGTTCAGAATAATGGCATAGTTTAACCCCTCTTTTTTGTCTGCTCTGCAACTGACCTGAAACTAACGTTAGGGAATGAATCAGCAACACCTCCTTTGGACATTTCCAGCTTTCTTCATAGGAGCATAACACATGCCTGCACCTCCTTTTTTTAAAAGCCCATCACTTCTGTCTTTCCACTTAACCCATCAGTTGTTTTCACATTTTCTGTCTTAGAAGCAAAGGTATACTGATAATCCTGGAGTCTCTGTTGAGGGCATTAAATCACTCTCATCACCGTGGGGAGAACTTTTGCATTTCTGCACTAAGAGGCCCTGCAACTGCAGAAAATTGAGCACTACTGAGTACTTCCTGTTGCATTCAAACACTGCCCCTCGGACAAAATCTTAAATTAACATGCTCCCACAATTGAAACCCCTCCTGTCATGCTCCATCTGTGCCAAAGACAAATCAGAGGCAGTGTTCAAAACAGCATAGTGACTGCTGGTGCTGGATAGCCCTTCAGCAAAGCACATACAAAGTATTCTGGATACTCAGTGAGCATCACTCACTCAGCAGAGAAATAATCCTTATGGAGCCGAGGCATAAAGTGTAGATTTGAGGCCGGCTGCCAATCTCAAATAGATTGCACCCTAAGCTGATAATAATGATAAAAGTGGGGCATACAAGTTCTGCCTCTGGTAATCCTAACCCGTTTTGTAAATTAGCCAACAAGTTAAGTCAGCATTAACATTTTCTGAGTAGCCACAAGCAGGAAAACTGAGCTAACCATATGTAGACAGACATATCTTACTTCTGCAGTGGATTTTGAAAACAGATCTAGAGGGGGAAAGGGAGAAGTGGCCCATCATGTAATAGGATGTATCCAAAATGGCTGCCTACTTGACCCTTATCAGAAGAGGAAATAGCATGCTGTTCTTCCCTCGGGCGTTCACAGCGCCCATGGGAGGAGGCTGACCCTACAACTGTAGAGCCAGAGGAGCTGCCCTCTCTGCCGGGCCCCAGTGGGAAGGACAAAACACGTGGCCCCAGGGAGTTTTCATCTAGCAAGCAAGCGCTGAATCAATAAACAACAGTGAGCTGTCTGTCACTGCTGCTTTAACATAAAACCACACCTACATGAGGAATCTGCAACTATCTCTGTCTCCCTCTACTTTCCTTTCCATTTGATGTGGTAAATAGTGTGTAAGACTACGCTAAATACCTGGATCATGAAGGAAACTAAATATGAAACATTCTACAGTCTGTTACTTCACCTGTCGGCTCCAGAGCGGGGTACTTACCTGAGCAGGGTTTGGGAAAAGTATTTCAGTGTGTTTGCAATGTCTGTTCCAGAGGGCACGGGGTATATATTGTGTTGCACACGGTTGTGATACTCTTGCAAGTATCGTATCTTAGAGGCAACTAGACAAAATAAAGAGCAGAGTAACAAGCAAATCAACATTAGGGTAAAATAATCAGTTCATTACAAAGAAATGGCAATTTGTTGAACATGTATGACACTATGGTCGTTTCCTGGCTGATACAGAGACAGCTTTTGCTCAGGGGCTGTATTTATCAAGTCAAACTAAGTGTATGTTCCCATGGCTCTCTTGGCCTGCACCAGGTGACCTTTGAGAAAAGCAGTGAGGTCACAGGAAGCCCTGGAGGAGGCGCTGAACTATTGCTTACAGAAACAAGCACATGCACAAAAGGTTGTCGGTTCAAGTCCCAAGACAAGCCCCGGGAAATGCATTCAGGGGTAAACATGCGAGAGGACTTAGTCACAGATGACACTGACCCTGCAGGTTACCATGACAAACCATCCCCTCAGGTTGCTGTTTTAGGTATGAATGTTTGAATTATGTTTTGCCTGGTGATATAAGAGATATGATAAGTTAGAGAGGGTGATGGTTGACCCATTTTCTCTGACTTTGGGCTGTAGTGTTTAGCTTCCTCTATGACCTGTAAATGACAAACCTCAAAATTAGAATAACAGCTGCAGGGTTGGAGCATGTGTGGTCAAGGCCTGTGCTGCTATTCACATGCTTCTCTCCTCATGAATATAAGCAAAATATCTTTTTAAACATTTTGATGCTTGAACACTAAAATTAGCTTTAACAGTGAATTAGGGTTGGTGTTTAACTCATATGTCAAACTAAATCGTGTATTTACAACAGGTTCTACATCCCTATTTCTTAACCCTTGCCTTAAATATTGGCCGATGGAAAACCTCCATACTAACTACACTAACAAAAATAAGAGTAAACTTCTGTAGGACAGCACCTTGTTTACATTTTGTTAGCACTGACTAGCATACAAAGTGATAGCTAACCTGGACTTTTAGCAGTGTTGTATACTATGACTAATATTGGGAATTTGTAATCAATTATTTCCTTTACAAAATATTTTGGTAAGGCTACTTCCTGGTATCTGCCTGATGCATTGACTGACCTTTGCACAATATTGCATTTTATCATAAACTATAACCAGCATTTTTTGGTCTAAAAGAGGTCTAATAGATGTCTAAATGTAGCCTAGACAACTGGTCTAAAATCAGGCTACCACAGGTCTAAAAATTAAAGTTTTCTAGACATCTAAATTTAGACCAAGTCTAAATCTGGGCTATATCTATACTACACTGTATATTGCTCAACGGCTATTATTTTGGTAAAGTACTTGGAGATCAGTTATGCAACTCACATTTGCTTTTTGAAATAAATAGTTATTGAATAATGGGTTAAAGTGCAATGTCTGAATTCCATCTAAAAATATACAGAATTTAGATGGTTGAAATTAGGTCTAAAAAAAACCTAGACTTCTAAAAGCAGTCTATTACTCAGTGGGATAGCCTACACTACATGCAACAAAAACATAGCTAGATGTATTTAAGGAAAAATCAAGGCTAGCTTTGACTGACCATACACTCTCTGCCTGTAGCACCTTTCATGTAGTCTGTCACGTGATAAGTTCACTAAACAAATTGCTTTTCAAAAACAGGTAGGCCCGGTTGATATGGTGCTGGTGCTTTCAATGGCATATTTATTACTCCTGATATCTAATTTTTATCCGATCAAAGGTTGAAATCGAAATCGGTAGCCTACTCTGATCGGCAACACACAACTTTATGTCAATTTCGATGAAACAATCCCAGACAAATTTGCCCCCATATTTTACGTCTTTTTAAGCGAGCAACATCTGATTTTTTAAAAAGTGTAGGCTACAGGAACAATTGTATAACATGGGAGGAAATGTGACCATGCAGAGTCTGGCTTCCACCTGTTCAAAGCAAATCAGAGGATGGAAGAGGAAATTCACAGAACGGTCTTCGGGTCGGTTTTGTCAATCTACAAAATTGATCAACCTGAAGCCACCATATTGTTCAGTAAAGAATCTGTCAAGTCGACCTTGAGACCAACACACCTCGCCTATCGCACACACCTCTTCCAGCCACGTCAATCAAAAATAACCACATTCTAACCGTGACGACTGTGCGTTTTTGCCACGAAATTGTTCTCCCTCTCAGCATGCCGTGCGATATAGAATTATAAACAGAGGCTTTCCCGAGAGCACTGAGCCCTCCAGCCATCCTCTGCAGTGAGAGGACGTGTTGCAACCTGCCATGGCAACCGCGGTTTCATCACCAAGGACAGCTCCCCTCAGTCGCTTTCTTGCTTAAGACAAAAATCACATCTCCCAGTTTCCAACCCCCCCAAATGACAAGACAGGACCAAAAAAACACAACACAAACACCGCTCTACTTACACTGCTCTGCCTTTGTAGACATCTCGTTGACACTTGGGGTAACATAAAACAGAAGTGTCAAATGTTTTAGAGCTTTTTTCCCCCTCCCCGGCGTTGTGTGTTTGCCTCAGTCGTGAAAAAGTGAACATACCCCCCTTGCAGCTCGTGCAGCCTCGGCGGCTTGATTGTACCACTCTGCGCGATGGATTTATGCGCTGTGGCTTTTTTGAGCGGTGCTGCGGTCGTTTTTTGTGGGCTTTCAGCGGAATTACAACCAAGAGACGTTTTTACGAGGCATTTATTAATTCAAAGATTTTTATTTTGCCCAAGCGGGGAAGGATTTTAATTATTATCTGCCACATCATACCTTTCCAAATGGACTGATCCGGCTTTGACAAATTGTCATTCAAGAAATCCAACAACCCTATCAGTGGTCTGGGAGCCGATTAGAGGAGGGAAATACCTGAGTGTATTGGTTCAGATAGCCTTTTATTGCTCATGTTTTTTTCTGCACTATAGGAGGCTGAACATGCAACAGATGGTTGTCATGATGTATTATCTCAACCGTGGCTGCATGCATGTGTTGTTCTTTTAACTTATTAAATCTAAATTTTATATGCGTTTACCCTGTTATTGGCAGTAAAATCCATGCTTTTTACTTGCATGTAAAGGGATCCTTCAAAATTAACTCAGATTGTTACGTGAAAGTATGTGATTTTAAATACCTATTTTTATAATGTGTCTGTGTACTTACAAGTACACAGACACATAAGGACTATACCCTTATAAGCCTAATAATGGCCTACACATAACATTTGTTAAATTAAGTTCTGCTTCTTTTTTGAGAGCCAAAATGCTACAGAAAGTTAAACAGATTTCATGGTATGGAGTGTGAACAGACTGCCAGACCTCTTCAATTATCATTTGTTTGTGCCAAAAGCTGTCTGATTTTATTCATTTTATTGGGATCAATGTCTTGTATGTACAGTCAGCACCCAGTGTAACCTTAGTTGGTTTATGTGAATAATAAAAAAAAGTGTCCTGGCAAAGGAAAAGAAAAATCTATTGTAGTTGTCACTTCAGTCAACAAATCATTTAATTTTGCATGTATCCAAATGATCTCAAGCAAGACATAACTCAGCACTTTTAGTATCCAATACTTCATACAATAAAACCATTTTATCCTCAAATATTTCTTGCTTCAATTATATTTCACATATCTGAAGGTTCACCACATTCACAGAAGCATATGGTTTTCTAGTCCAGGGTCAGGGGTGACGACGTGATCTGCGCCGATATTCTGGGATGTGATGCATGATCCATCCAGCCGGGGCCAAAAGAGTCATAGCAAATACACACAAGGTGAAGAGGGATTGCTGCAACAAAGTCAAGAAACACAAAAACATAAATACTTTGGTACGAGACATTCAAGTGTAATCTTTAGTGTACACTTTATAGCTCCTTTGTATTGTTCCCAAACATCAGCTGTTGTCAGCTGCAAGTTAGATGGACAGAATCTAACACCTGTTTATCCCCAACAGAGGGTCCTGATCTCAATGAGTCATCCAGAAAGTAAGGACAATCCCTGTCTATATCTAACTACCATGTTACTCCCGCCTACTGTCCCTCTGCTCTTTGGTATTTTCCAACTAGAGCCAGACTTTAAATAAAAGCAAACAAACATGTGCATGTCCTTTGGGGCAGTTCAACAGATACATAGCACTATAAACACAGGCTACTACACTGCAGTTCTATCATGGGATCTCTTTACAGAGGCCAGAGCTGCACACTAACTTATGGATAAAAGAAATTAATAAAACATCTCCCCCACTCTGCTGGCTGGGGAGTTGGTTCGCTTGAATTCTTCGCATTAGGGGTAGTCCAGAAATGTATCTTAGATAGTGACTTTCCAGGACTATTTTTTGTTTTACTGTGTCTATCATTTATAGGTCAAAATTGTTATGAAAGAGATGATACAATTTGAGCAACTCTTATGTTGATCTGGTTGAATTCTTGCGTGACTTTTTGAACAGACCATTTAGAGCCCCTTGTAGTCGCATCTGGAGATTACTTAAACACACACAAACCTTGCAGTCTGAAACTTTGCTTACATATAGTACAGATGTCCAACATTTTAACTTAACATTTGTTTAAAAAGCATTTTCTACCACACAACTAAATTTTCTGCCATTAGCACATTTCTTTACCATAAACAAAGACATATAATCATACCATGGGCCCAATCTTCTCCTTTGCTGGCTTGCTGTAGACAGTTGTCTTTCGGCTTTGCTGAAAGGCCTTTATCAACCTGGACCGTGTCAGAGTTGAACTCCTGAGGACAGGGAACATCTTCTCAAACAGGCACTTTTGTCTGATGCATGGAAATGTTTCTGTGGAGATTTTCTCCTTCCAGAAACTAACGTTTAGTCACTGCTTTCATCTAAATCCCAGCAGTGCTCCAGGGAGGAGTCACTTCCGTGAGCCAAAGACCATCATGTAAACATACTGACGAAGTTCTCATCAGGACAAAAACATCTGGCTCAGTCTGAGTGAGATTCCAAGTCAACTCACATACATTTTAAGATCTGTCTGTTGCAATTAAATACAGGATGTAGCAGTGCTTAAAATGTCAACAGTCAACAAAGAACTTAAGGTGCTCATAAGAGATGGATAGTGTTCGTTTTAACAATCAGTGTAAACTGGGGAGTTTTCATAATTATGGAGGAACAAGACTGGCTGGGAGATTCAAACTTAAATAAGAGGCCTTTGATCCACAAGGTTGTCATCTGTATTCTTTCATGGGTTTTAAAAACACCACTGGGTACATCTAACTGCACCAAAAGTTTGGAATAATTACAGTCAGGGCCTGCATTGCACTTTCTTACTTATGTTTAAAATAAAAGCGTAAAAAAAAATCTGCACCGTACACAAATGTTTTTCGGTGGTATCTGTGAAAAAAAAACAACTTGGAAAAGAGATGCTTAAAATGTCCTCTATCATTATTATATCTGCAATGACACCATTGTATAAACCTCTTTTCCCAGTTCTCCAATAACTTATCTGTATTCAGTTGACAGTGACATATTACAGGGGTTAGCTGCTTGAATAAACCTCGATTAAGTGTCTATCGAGATAAGAATAGCTATTGTTTTGTTTGCCCTTATGGGAGAAACATTGGTTTTATTTCCAGGCTACTCTCTTTTTAAATCATCCCAATTTAATGTGTTATGGAAGTTACTTTGTCAGTCAAATTGCACATAACTCAGGAGTCCCTTTCGGATAAAATGACCTTGAAGTCTTCAAAAATGAATTTAAAAAAAGCTACCTCTCAATATTCCAGACAGCTTTAGGGCTACATTATATGTATTGTGTCGCCCTCTATAGGAGGCCGAAGGAACTTCAATCATTGAAAGCCTTGCAAATAGATAACTGATAAGCGTAACCTCTAAAAAAACAGGACCAGGTGCTTTTGTGGGGAAGCTGCAGGAGCCTATCATAGTGACCTTATCATAATATATTAGAAAGAAAGAAAGAAACGAAAGAAAGAAAGAAAGAAAGAAAGAAAGAAAGAAAGTGCACCCTACGTATGTCAAACAGGTTCAAGCTATTGTATGATTTTTACATTACCTCGAATGTGGTAAAAACGATCAATTAATATCCCAGGGCCTGTTTCGGGGGATAGATTAATAAGTAATATTGCAAACATGTTTCATTTAAATGTTGTACTGCTTTTATTATCTTGTTATAATATAATGATTATATTTTATTATATCATAATATTATTATAATAATAATATTATTAATAATAATATTATATAATTAATAATATTATTATTTTATTATATTATGTAATTATGACTTTATTATTATTATTATTATTATTGTTGTTGTTGTTGTTGTTGTTGTTGTTGTTGTTGTTATTAATATTATTGTTATTATTTTTATTACTTTTAGTATATTATTTTTCTTCTCCCTTTTTCCTTTTCCTAAATTTTTTCTTAATTATTACATTTATTTAAGTTCTTAATATTACGAACTTTATTTCTATAACTTCATTTTTGCACTCTTTGTCTGTGATGCTGCTGTGACAAAAAAATTTCCCCCATGGGGGATCAATAAAGGAATATTCTACTCTATATTCTATTCTATTATTTTTATATTTATATACTTTTATTTTGACATGAACATTTTGAATTCTCGTCCATAATCTTTCATTGATTGATTGACGCATTTATCATAAAACATGTAACCTTCAACACATCCACATATGACAGAAAGACAACGTAGAACCACTACAAAAAAGAAACCGATAGAGGGCGCCCCCAAATGTATAATTACAAACGCTTTTAAGAATACTGACGGGCCTCTTGACCAGTCGGCGTACAGCATCCAGAAGCTATGAAGTTAACAAAAACACCGGAACTTAGTTAGTATAGCTACCAAACTAAAGCGCACTTCGTTTGTTGCACGCATCCTGCACTACCTATGTAATGTATATCAAAATTCCTGACACTTTACTTTGAAAGTTCTAACCGGAAGCAATACTTTATGTTCTGTGAAGCTTGAATTGGGTTGCGTTGGGATAGGCCATAACAACCACCCAACAAGGCGCTGTGGTACTATGGGGAAATACCGGACCGAACCGAGGATAAAAACGGTTATGAATTGTTTGTAGTCGAAGTTAACGCCAGAAATTTGCCAGAAAGTCGATGCAAGTGGAAATACTTGCATACTGGGGTTCAAATGTGGACGTTGACGTCGAGCCGTGCGTAATGAGCAGAGTTGGAAAAAGAAGGTGTTGAGCTGCATTTTTTCTCTCTCAACCACAGACAACTTGGGTCGGAGTACTGTCCAAACTACGAGGCGATACGAGGAAAAAAATCCCCTAGAAGCTTCGCACTCCGTGGTAAATATGTCTGAGCGCTCGCTTTTCAACAGTTGCTTCGCATCTTGCTCGAAGTAAATTGCTGTTTCCGAGGGGTAAAGTCAAAGCGACACAGCAGAGGTAGCTTACCCTAGCCTCTTAGGATATGCTACTAATTACAGAGCTGTGCTGGATAGGACTCCCCTTGCTAGACATTCGTGTGATATTTGGACACTACTTCCTATTTCTATCAGTTGAGACAAACAACCCACTTGGTTTTTGCCCTTACAAGCACTTTTAACTCGGGCTTCCGCTGAGCACAGATAGCCCACCAGTAGCCCAAAGAGCAACAATAGCTCCGCGTTAACGTAAGGCTAACAAAGCCACTGTATATGATTGTTTTCTCTGAACTCATGTTACCCAGGAACACACTTGGTTTTGTTCACTGAAGATAGATCCATAGAAAAGTTTGGGGTTGAAATGCATTTTCCCTTTGAGATCAACCTACATGTTGCTGGATGCCTCAGTGTCAGATAGTTGTTAATAGGTTGGGCTTTGGCAACACTGGCCTGTCATCTATTTCATCTATAACTTGATGGTAAAGGGTTTTTTTTAAGCCGTTTAGACATTTCCAGAAGTCAAATGAATACAGGATAAACTTCAGTCTGTGGCTGCTTAGATTTGCATATATTATCTGTGCAATTTAAATTTGTCCTTTATTGTGTAAAATCTACATTAAGAATTTTTTTTTCATCCCCCCTTAAGAAAAGAAAAGAAAACTCATTTATTCAATTTTGCTGGACCATTATCCATGACACTAGTCTCTGTCATCCTCAGGTCAAGAGTTGAGGAGCCATATGCACACACTGATAATCCTGTGATTATCTCACCAAAATTCTGCTCACATTCAGTTTTTAGTTTCCTCTTAAAGTGAGTGTCTTGTTGTCTCTTGATTGATAAAGGTGCATGTTCGGCAGCTCATGACCTCTCCAGCATCAAGGTTTGTCATTTTACCAGGTTCAGTTAGTGTGTCAGTGCTCCAGGGCCATATAATGACATGTAATTATTTGACTTACATGCCCAGACTTCCATGACTGTCACAAAAGGCTGTGAGCTTGCAAGTACTTGTCAGAGAGTCACTAAATGAGCTGGACTTTGGCCTGACTTCTGTTTACCCTGGCTGCTTGGACAACTCAACAAGGAGCATTGACAACCCGCTTAAAATAAGCACTTATTGTTTTCGGGGCTGCCATTCATTCTCTGGAGAGCCAATGCCAGGCTGTGTTTGTAAAGCCACCAGTGTGTGCACACTTAACATTTCTTTATTGAAAAGATGGCCCCTGTTCAGTCAGTCTTGCAAGCTGGTCTAGAGCTTGTTATCATCACATTCCCACCAAGTCTGCAAGGAAAGGCATCAGAGGTTAAAAAAAAAAAAAGAAATGTCGTAAAACAATTACTTTAGTTTAAATCCATCTTATTGTGTATCCGTAGTACCTGCAGGGGAAAACATCCGACCAGCCGACAGTTCAGTCCATGAAATGCCAAATATGCAGCACTGTGGTTCTTATTGTTGGTTGACACAGGCTAATCCAGAGGCTGCCCACCATGAGTCATCAATGTGGGGACTTTTGTTTCCTCTGTCTGTCTCTGTCATTTCAGCGTGTTGCTGTTTCCAGCCTGTTCTGATTCCTGTAGCTTCCTGTAGCTCTCCCGGCAGAGTCTGTAATCAGTCCAATGGCCTGATTAACTGGTACACTGATTGACCCGGCTGGCAAAAACACTGCAGAGGTAAGCACTCTGCTCTGCCACTGGATTTGTCTCTTCAGCTATCATTTTAGTGGGAAGATGACTTTGTTATTATGATAGAGGGAGTCATTTTAATCACCTTTTCCTTTATCTGCAGTCCATATTCCACTTTTACTTGATGCTATGGGATGTGTGCACATCTATCAACATTATGAAGTTCACTCTGTTAGATAGCTCTGGTTTCTGCTAACCGTTGCATTGGGTATTATGACCCATTTGGAGCGCCTCTGATTGTATCGGATATCCAAAGAGTCAAACAGTCTATAATTACTATCTGATGCAGTATTTTTGTCCAGCTTGGCTTGCACAGCACATTATGGCTAGCTCTGCCCTCAGGTCGTTTAACAGCTTTTATAACAGCAAAACTTTGAATTCAAAATTTTCCTGAATGTTAAAAAAATGCAGTTACAGTGAGGGATTATTTGACTTAATTTGATTTTCTTTTTTACCTGAATAGACCAGGATCTATTCATTCTCCTCCTTTGTATGAGAGGCAGGAAAGTAATTTATCTACTGTTCTTCTGGGAATAGACTGACAGGACTTAATCAGATAAAGGCACTTATTAAAAAAATCCCTGCTAAAGAAGTCAAACTGGAGAGTGGTGAATTTGAGAGCTTACATATATTTCAAGCCCTCTTAATACAAAGTTTTTTATGGCACTCTTCATCTGGTTGATCTGATTTTTATGCAGAAAAACACTTTTTTTCCACTCCTCATTTGATATTGTTATGATTATGTTTGATTGGACTCATTTATTACAGTTTTAGGAGATTCAGTCTCTTCATTCAGGCTTGACTGATACTGTCTCACTGCTTACTCATCTTCAGCAGATTAGGAGCCGTGTCAATGAGCCTAACAGAGATATCTATGAAGAGTGTTGATTTAATCAAGATTTAAACCTTAGATCTTTTGTGCCATCTTAGAAAAGCCATGCATGTCTTCTTTGTATTCATATACTGCTCAACAGTCACCAGAAAAGCAAGAAATAGAAATTACTCAATCATCTGCTACACTGCCCATGAAATTCTTCACATCACTTTTGATAGCTGAAATCTTGTCACGCTGATGAAGCTTCATTACTGCTGTCACTTTGATTCAAAGCGTGTGCTGTGATTGTGTTTTATTAGCAGAGCTTTGTTTAAAGAGGGGTGACCTGTAAAACCCGCGTCTAAATAAGACGAACATGCAGCTGAAATTTGGAGTTGATGATAGCAAAGGAAACCCAAATACCTGCTGGCTTCCCTTTTTCCTCCCACCCTGATGAGAGGAAATCCACATAAATGATTGATAAAGTGCCTTGACTGTCATTTGAATAATACATCGGTCCCGCTCTTGTGCCAAGCATTTTTGTATGGTAATGTTCTGTGGGAGACTGGGGGTTCACTCTTTCAAACCTTAGTGAGGGGCTTTTTGGAGAAAAATCAAATAAGCCTAATGACCAAGACAAGGTGAGCAGTTAGAAAGGCTGCATGCGTCTGTGTGTGTTTCTATGTATGTGTTTGTTTGCAGAGACAGATAGGTGGGGGGCAGGGAGTGTCTCCCGTCACTTCTCATTAGGGACATGAAGTCCAGCATGGCCGGCGTCTGCCCCCCCCCCCCTCCTTCCCCTCTCGTCTGTGGCACTGCCCTCTTCTGCTCCCAGCCTGAACACAACAGAGCAGCTCACTGTTTCAGCCTAAACTGCGTAGAAGTGTCTTAATTTCCAACATCAGAGAGATTATGGCGGAGATGCTTCTTATTGAACAGTGTGAGTCAGGTCTCAGGGAAATAGCTGTCCTAAATTATGCTTTTAGAATTCTGCACTGCAGCTGAAGTTAAATTTGGTTCTCTCATTTGAATGAGTTAACGCTCTGAGTCTGCCTGCTAAGCTGGAAGTCATTGGTTGTTCGAGTGATGTGTTGGCTGCTTTGTTTTATTCTGCCTTTGCTGTGCTCCTTTGAGGTCCCCCCCCCCCCCCCCATCTCTCTCTTCCACCCCCCTACACCTTTTTTGTAAACAAGACGGTATATATCTCAAGGGCTTCCTCCTCACTCCTACATATTCAAATTCTACTTCTAATTTTGTCCAAATGAATTCCCTGTGAAGATGGGGCTTATTTAAAGCAGTCTAATGAAATAAAGATCAGCCAACATTTTTATTGGAGTGCTCAAGTGTGACTGCTTGGTGAGTATTTGTGTGTGTTGGTGGAGTAAGAGGCTGTGGTTTTCCATTGAACCCTTGGGAAGCTGTGGAGTGCTGCTCTACAGGGGCAGACACCATGATTTATTAGAATGGTAAGCAGGAAAAACTAACACGCTCCCATAAAACGGATATCCCATCATCTCTTAGTTTTCTGTCTGCTCTTTCAAGGAGTAAAGAGTGTGTAATAAGTTATTCAGAGATCCAGAGCAAAGAGTGTTTAATTTTCCTGTCTTTTAATATATAAACAAGAGCATATGCATGAAAGGATACACAGAGTATACATCTCTTGGAATATAGAATATGAAATTAGTGTGCTCTAACTCGGAAAATAATCAACTGTTGATTTTGAATCTTTTTGCACTTCATTGGTTTGTATCACATAATGACTGAGGTAAGCTCAGTTTATGTAGTGCCCTGTTTTCTGTTGAGCTAGTGTCAGTTCAAAGGTTAGGAGAGGAGGTTTCTTGTCTGGTTCTTTGACTCACAATAAGTGTCTGTTCAGAGGAAATAACCTATTTCACACAGCTATTTTTCCTTGTAGATATATGTATGCATGACCGAACCATCTCAATCAATCACCTCAACAATCTAATCGCATGTCCAGTAATATTAGTATCGCATTGAGGTGCATGACATGGGTAAAACTCTGCATTAAAGATGTGCGATATCAGAAAATGTGAGGCATTTTCAGCAGAAGCCAACATGACTTGTCACGGCAGGAAAAGGGCGGATGTTGTTTATAACATTACTCTCTTGTATTAGTGTCCCTGACAGCATGGAAACATGCACATTATCAAGCCACTGAAACTGATGCAGATAAATGGAAACCAGCCACCATTAATTCTAATATTAAACCTGAGCTGTTGGGGCTTGTGTAAAATGGTTATGCAAAAACAGGCAGATGTGGAGCACTGGCCTGCAGGAAATAACTTCTGTAAGCCCAATAAGATTGTCTAATATCACAGTTTGATGAGATCTGTAAACAAAGATTGAAGCATGCTTATTTGCTGGAGTTCCTCGAACCGGTGTCACACCAATTCTCATGGCAGGTCAGATATAGTGATCGAATGAAGGCTCAAGTTTTCTAAGCATTCTTGTATTCTATCTTGTTGCATGTCCCTCTTGTATCCAAATCACAGAAAAGCTGCAGTGTTAATCACATGGATTTCATCAACCACAGTCACCATATCTCCCTCACTCTTTTACCCTTACTCGGCTATTGTGCCAATTAGTTAGTTGAATTTCCCTCTGGGATAAATAACATATTCTGATTCTGATTGAATAATGACCGGTTGAGTCCTCGTCTGAGTTACTGAATGGGTTTTAATGCCTTGCCCTTAAATTCAAGGTTTCATCCAATTCATGTTTATTGTCAATACAGACAGCATGTAAATGATGTGTTTTTTTTGACTGACACAAACTGAACTGAGAGTCAACGTTTGACACCCAGTGTAGTGATGCTTAATTGTAATCAAGAGAGAGTCAAATAAATAAATAAAAAAGCTGCTTTGCTTTTAATGGACGAAATAGCAAAGCTTAGTTCCTCTTCCAGATTATCACTGTTTTAGCTGCTGAAGATTTGTTGTTGACTGCCGGTCAGTGTTTCCTGAGGGTAAAGCAGAGGAAGTCTGTGTTGGCCTCATTACAGGTTTGTTTTGATGGGGATTGGCACTCACAAAATCAAAACCTTGAAAATAATTTTTAGTGCAGATTTTCAGGCCTGAGACTTTGCCAGCACAGATATGAGTCATGATTGTACTAAAATCAATGTGCCAGAAGCACTGTGATGGATAGGGATAGATGCTTCTTAAACATTGGCACTCCTGATCATTTATTATCTTTGACAGAGTCCAATAGTCCAAGCTCATCATCTTTAAGTCCCTGTGCGAAATCAGTCAGCAAGATTTGAAATCGTCCTAAAGCTTCAACTTCAACATATCTCTCTCACTTTCTGCTCTTTCTGTCCTTTCATCTCCTTTCCTCCAGGCACAGCAGGTTGAGCTCGAGGCTCTAAGGATGCTTCAGAGGATCCATGCCTGACCCAAAGACTACAGCTAGAGAGGAGTACGTTGCCTGAGCAGAATGACTCAGCAAGAGGGGGGACCCCCAAATAGCAAGTGAAGAGAAGTGAGGATGGGTGCCAATGGATCCAGTTATCCACACTCATGCTCCCCACGCATTGGGGGAAATGCTCAGGCACAGCAAACTTTTATAGGTTTGTATTTTTCTTTTTTTAATCCAGGGTTGATTAATAGTGTCATAAGAGTTTGTCTGTATTTTTAGATATCAAAAAAAACTGTTTCTGTCGGGGGTTGAATGTAAAATATGAGTTCTCTCTCAAACTGAAGTGAAGTGGTGAAACAGCACTCTTGAACCCAAACTGGTACCGTACTGTACAATTCAGCTCTACAACAAATCACACAGTGGAGGTCTAGATTTGCCACACCTCCTGTATAACCCTACTTTAACCTGCTTCCACAACAACTGGTAGTGCAAAGGGTGAATGTTTTTGTGCGAGAGGGCTCTTGAACTGTGTCATTGACTCAAAAAATGGATCCAAATGCATTGAAAACCAGTGCACCTGCTCCTGCCTGCCATATACATGTTATACCATGTTATACCATATACTTATATGTGAAGACATAAGTGCCTATGGGATTTAGGAAACTGTGTCTACCTTCTCCTGTAGAATCCTTGCAGTCTTGTATTTCTCAGCTTTATTGTTGTCACCATGTAGTTGTGTTGTGATGTTATTAGGATTAGGCTGCTGGCTATCAGGCAGGATGCGAGCTAATCTGGTGTCATGATTTCTGTCCTTGTTTCCTGCTACAGGCTGTTTATTGGAGTGTTACAATTTCTTACTGAATGCTACAACAGCTACAGTCAGAGACCTTTTAGCTTGTGTTTCAGTCTCAGCAGTGTTGATGTTAGTTTAGGTGAATGTTGCCCAACTATTGCAAGGTTATCTGTGGCTGCCTGTTAGTTTGTGCCTGCTTGCAGTAAAATGAGTCTAAAAATACGGGTTATGTTAATTTGTGTGGGCTGAGGCATACGAGGTGACACTGTTTGCTTATGTTTATGCAGTCTTAATGGTTGTTAGAGATAAATGTGTGTCATAGGAAATGTTTGGAGTTTTTTTGATATCCCTAAATTATCAACCGTCGAAGTCTCTGTGGTTTGTGCTTCTTAAAGAAGCCCTCATTTCCATGGGTTTGGGGAACTGTTCCAGACATCAAACCAACTAAATTTGTCCTCAGAAGAAATCACTTTTTATTTCACTTTCGAAATGACATTGCCTTTGAGCTTTTTGTAGAGTTAATCCTTCAAGTTCAAGTATTGTTAAAGAGGACAAATTACCCATGTGTTTACTGAGACTGCTGAGGTTTCTTCTCAGCCCTGTAGGTGCTTGGTTGCTTGGCTCGGGCTGCTGATGATTCAGTGTTAGAATGATTACTATTTGGGTCACAGTGATGGATGCTGAGAGAAGGGCGGGCAGAGAGGATCGCCTTGGCAGGGCTTCCTTTGACGTGCGAGTCCTGTCTCTCAAGCCAATGATAACAGCTATTTACCGTAATTGATTGGGCCAGAGTATGCGAATGAAGTAAAGTTCATTGAGAAGTACAAGGCAGAACATTGGTTCATAATCTGAGATGAAGCATAGTTTGGTCTACATCTAATCGTAATGAAGGACTTCTGTCTGTTTTTCTTTTTTTTACTGTTGAACGGGATCCAAATGCTTTGGTAGCTGGGTCAGGGTAGTGTGTGCTCGGCTTGACACACCACAGGAGTGCAAGGGACAGATTGTGTTTCTAACAGTCTGCAATCAAGAACAAACTGGTTTTCAGGTTATAAAGGGAATGACCCTTTTCACATATGGCCAGTTTAAGGCGAGAGTTCAACCTTGTTATGCTGCTTAAAAATTTCATACAAGAACAGAGGAGTGGACTGTTGTTTCACCATATATTCACCAATTAAAGAGAAACATCAAACCTGGGTCAAATCAGGTTCTACAAATTAGAGAGCCCGCGGGAAGGCAGAGCTGTATGGGGCTGTTTAAATGCAATGCTGCAGAGTCCCTGAGCTGAAGAGCAATGTAATACTTGTTTAGGGAAAAAATACATTTGCAGTTTAATAATATGGAGTACTTTCTTCATTAAATACCTGAAGGAATAATGTAAATTTATCAAGGAATTTATTTTGTGTTTATTTTCTGTGAAGAAGTGCATGTTCAAAACAGTCAAAATATCTCAGAAAGTTCATCTGCATTGTGTGTTATTTTCCAGGGACATCATCCTATTCTCAGCAGGGATATGGCTGGGAGTCCAAGCTGTACAGCCTGGAGCATGGCCATGAGCGGCCCACAGACAGGAAGAAGAAGAGCCTCGGACTGGCGACCCTCAAAAGAAGATTCATCAAAAGGAGGAAGTCCAGCCGCTCAGCAGATCATGCGCGGCAGATGCGGGAGCTTTTATCAGGGTGGGACGTCCGTGACACAAACGCCCTGGTGGAGGAGTACGAGGGCACAGCAGCCCTCAAGGAGCTGAGCTTCCAGGCCAGCCTGGCACGTGCTGAGGCACCCAGCTTGGCACGGGATCTGGCTGCACTCTACCAGCATAAGTACTGCACTGATGTGGACCTCATTTTCCTGGGTACCTGCTTCCCGGCTCACCGGGCCATTCTGGCTGCCCGCTGCCCATTTTTCAAGACTCTTCTGTCCTCATCGCCTGGCTTTGGGGCCGAGGTTCTCATGGACATTGAGACAGCAGGCATCGATGTGCCCATGTTCTCTGCCTTGCTTCACTACCTTTACACTGGGGAGTTTGGGGTGGGTGGAGCAGAGGACAGCAGGCTGCAAAATGTGGATGTACTTGTGCAACTCAGTGAAGAGTTCGGTACTCCCAACTCCCTGGAGGCCGACATGAAGGGCTTGTTTGACTTCATGTGTTACTACGATGCTCTGCTCAGCTTCTCCTCAGACTCTGAGATGATAGAGAGCTGCAATGAGCGAGGAGCTGTGGCTGCAGCACCAACAGGGAGCTCAGGAGGCAGTGGTGTCCCTGGGACCCCAGATGAGGACCTCAGGGCTCACAAAGCTATCCTCTCAGCACGTTCTCCTTTCTTTAGGAACCTTTTGCAGAGGCGCATTCGCACAGGAGAGGAAATGACCGAGCGGACATTGCAGACACCCACCCGCATAGTTTTGGATGAGTCCATCATCCCACGGAAATATGTACAGGTTATTCTCCACTGCATGTACACAGATGTGGTCGAGCTTGGGCTGGTGCTGCGGGGAAGCCCCTCAGCCGGCAGCCTTGGCGAGGTGCAAGCCTTGGTGTCTGGGGGTCGTGGAGCAAGCACACGAACAGAGGAGGCCATGGAGCTGTACCACATTGCTCTGTTCTTGGAGTTCAGTATGTTGGCTCAAGGTAGGTCAGAAATGAACATGTTTGTTAAGAGCACATAAACATTAAAGGATTAGTATGTAAAAAAAAAAAAAAAGATGATGGTGTATAGCTGCGCAAACCAGAATGAAAACATGCCATCAGATTGACCCTGGTCCATAAATGTGTTGATACTTTTTAAAACTCCCACCCTCAGGATGATTTTTCTTTATTTTCATTTTTCTATTACATCAAAACAAGAACTTGAATCATAAATGAATACAGTGTGAAGATTGAAGGCCTCGTTCATGCTTCTGCCTCAGTTCAATTTGGTTGTATCTCTTAACAACATGTCCTCCGCTTAAGTCTGAAAACTAAATGTCATTTTTTTATTTTGATTACCTCTGCAATTGATATCAAAGTTAATTTGTCAAGCTGGATTCAGGATTAAGTGCTTCTCTCTGTGGACTTTCTATATAGCTCAGATTTTGTTGTATTTGGCTGGAGTTTTTAATTATTTTATGCCGGTGATGGACTCCGGTCAGCATTTATCTTTGTCTCCACTCATTTATATAATGTGTTTCAGACATGCCCATAGTAATCACCACTATCTCCTTATGACTAGAATATGCATATGTGAAATATGGCTGCAGAGCTGAGCCGAGTGTAAAACAGATTGGCTTACTGAATGATGCGAGGGCTGCAGCTGCCAGTAACAGACGTTATAGGCTGCAGTCTTTGTCTATCTGCAGTGGCGGACGCTTTACTATCTGATATGAAGTCAACTTCTGTTTACAACTCGTCACTGCGTGTCTACTCTCCTACTGGTCTATATTTACGTGGATGTCTCAATGACTCTTGCCACTTTATCAGAATGACCCCAGTAACATGCCAAACATCGCAGTCATGCTTTGACCTCTCAAGTCCTTCTCTCTTCTTCCAGAGTGGCGTGCCTTAGCTCTGTCCAGTTTCCAAAACCCTTAAACAAAGGCTCCTCTTCAGTCTGAATGACCTTTGTAGTGTGCAGTATGTGAAGCAGTCCGTTTCAGATGCACATAAAAACAAGATCATTCGGCCAGCCTATAGTGACAGTGGGAATACAGTTAAGGCTGAATGACTCATGCTGTAAGCTTATGTTTCATAAACCCACATGATCTTAATCAGTTTTTGAAATATTAATTCACAATATGAGACACATTGAAAGACTTAGTTTTACTGTGTCAACCATAAAGTGAATTTATCTATAGTCACATAACTTCTGGCTTACAACACAAAATGAAAATAATTCTTATGACGTTAAAAGTCAATTTAGTTTGTTGTGACTCGAAAACCTCAGTCGGCGTTTGAAGATACAGCCAATGAGTTTTATTGGAACAGAACACAGTAAGCCTCTCTGTCTGTGTCACTAAAACACAGACTTTATTAAATTTATTCATTGCTTTTACTATAAAGGTCAACAACAAGCAGGTATTGTGGCGTTTGTGTAATCTTAAACTGCAGCACAGTTACAAATTTACCACACCATGCAAATCTGAAAATGTATCCAGAGGGGAAGCTGTATGCAAAACAAATCGTGGACACAGTTCACTCTGCAGTAGCGGAAATGTTTGGATATAAAATCCTTTCAGACCACAGGATTAGTTGTGGGCAGCTGCTAAAATGACTGTATTGACTTATGAGCAAAGAATCAACCACCATTTTAAGACTTGCAGGGATCTGAATAGCACTGTACACTAACACCACAGACACAGCTGGTTAGACACCACCTCCCACCCTCCAGCTCTGGTGTCACTCCCAGGGTCACTCTGGCAGCCTAAGCCGACAAGCAGGCAAATAGTGTCATCCCCACACACCATCACCTCCTCTTCCTTCCCATCCCCCTCTCGACAAGCAAGCCCCTACTTGAGGGTATTTTTATCCCCTCTCTTCCCTCTCCCACTGTGCGGCGCAGCTCTAATCAGTTCCCATGAAACCTCATTGTGGAATGTGGTGAGATGGTTGAGGTTGACCCGGTGTCATTTTATCCAAGTCCCGTCTCTTCGTCTATTTCAGAACTTTTTATTTCTTTTTCTGAACAATTGTATTTATTTATTTTTCCCTTTTTAAACATTAAAATCAATCAATTCTTTCCCACCTCCAATGTTCTACCAGCATAGTTAATTATCAAGTTGGAAATTTGAGTTCATTTCATTGCAGGAGACTTCAGAACCTGCCACGTCTCTTTTGGAGGCAGCAAAGAGGCTTATATTAGGGGTTTCATATGAAGATAACCCCCTCATCCGTCACACTATCTTCCCCTTGTGCTCCTCCTCTGCTCCCCCCTCTAGATGAAGTTTTGTCCCGTGGAGGTTTTCGTGGAGCGTCTGAGCTCTCTGTCATTTCCCCCCCTGCTTAATTCTCAAGATGTGTTTCCCTTTATGACTCCATCTCACTCAAATAGCGGCCAATATTAAAAGCCTTATTAATTTCAAGTGCACCACAGAGATGATAGCCAGCTGGTGTGGTTTCAGCGTCGGCACTGTAGTACTTCCTCTTCCTCCATGCTTTCTGACTGACCATAGCTCTCGTTTGTGTTTGGAGTGTGTTGACTGAAGTCTTTGAGACATAATTTACATCCATAGCCTTGTTTACAGGCCATTGAGTGCAGCTGATGTTTTAAGTGGCTGTAGAGACTGCGCGCTCCATAAACAACTGAGATCCAAATAATAACAGCGGGACAAAATGCATATGTCGTACAAAGGTAGTAGAATGTGGAGCTGGCGGTTGGCGTCTTTGCTGGTGTGTTGATATTCTTGTCAGTCAGCTAAGCCCCAGTGAATGTGGTATACCACCCGTGGAGAGAAGAGTAGGGGGTTCATATTAGATATAATGCTGATTCTAATCTGCAGCTCATAATAAAGTGCTGTGTTCAAAAAGACTGGCTGTTGCTGTGAATTCTAATGGGCCAGCAGAGCAGAGCAGAGCGGCTTTCCTGTGCCACTGGTCCCAAGTGGGGACTTGTCTGCCTTTGAGCATGTGTGCCTGTGTGTCTGCTTTTCAAGAGGGGGCAAAGATCCAAAGGTGATGAACTGACAGGAGCAAAAGGACTTTCTAAGAAAACAGACAGCACAGGGACTGGTGGTGTAAGCTGAGGCACACACGTCGAGAATCTATTCCCTCATTTTGTGTGTTTATGGCAGACAAAACAGGCAAAGAGCCTGGGTCAATATTTCAACTTCAGCTGTCTACTTAACCATGCAGGACGCCCACCCCCTGGTTAATATGCTGCAAGTGTCTGTCTCTCATATCTGCTTCTTGCAATTTAAGATGCCTGAAAGGTACGGTGCATCATAACCGTGAGCAAATACGCATATATGTGTGTGTGTGTATGTGCATTTATGTGATAGCTTAAATAACCATATTTTGTGTGCTGCACTCAGATAATATGAGGCTTCAGATTCAAAAGCATCTCTGTAGCCATCTCTTAAGTCTGGTGTCCAGTGTCCCATAGAGGACGTTCAAAGTGGTGGTTTTGGGGTGGAGAGGAAGCTTGGATCTTTTACTTTTAAGATAAGAGTCTCCCAGAGGAGTGTTGCTTCTGGTCCAGCTTATGAGCTGATGGACAGGACGTCCTGCAATGAGGAAGTTGGCAAGCTTAAGTTTCAGTTTAGAGCACCTCTCTCTGGATGTCAGTTCGTCTGGCTTTATCTCTGTGGATGTACGACTTTGCTTTGTTAAGAGTTTTGGATTGAAAGCAAGAGTGAATGTTAAGAGTGTTTAAATGTGCATCAGTGGATCCCTCCAAGAGTGAGTTTATGTTTGAGAGCCAGCGTTGGTGGAATTTTCAAACTTTTTAAAAGCAGCGTGTTCATTATTCCCTCGGCTTTCTGTGGCTCCTTTCAATGAATTTCTGATTTATGCACATAATTGTGTACACGTTTGGGAAATGTAATGTGTGCTTGTGCACTGGGAGCACATTTCCTCCGGCTGCTGTGTTTACACATCATGGTTAAGAAGAGGCAGCCTGAAACTGAAACACATCAAGGTATCAAAGACATTTCTGTGGGTTGGTGTGTTACAGAGTTAAACCACTGCCTGCTGTTCTGGTATGTGCTCTGATTTAGGAAACGCAGCAAGGAGGATGTGGGGGCTACAAGAGGTAGACTCTCTGGGTCAGTGAATACAAGTCAAAACCACTGACGCTCTGGCGGCGCTGACAGAATTACCTCTTGTATTCACTCCGTTTAGTTCATTTTATTGCATTTCTTGAAGCCTTTGTTAAGTGTGATAATGCTCGGCCTAATAACTGCGCTCGTTTGTACACATGGTCCATTTGTGCTCATGAAAGGATAAAACAGAATTTCATATGTTGATTGTTTGTCGCATCTTCACAGGGTGTGAAGACATCATCGTGGAAAGCCTGTCTCTGGACTCACTCGTCCCTATCCTGAAGTGGAGCTCCCAGCCGTACGGCTCAAAGTGGGTCCACAGGCAGGCCATGCACTTCCTCTGCGAGGAGTTCAGTCAGGTTGTCACCTCAAATGTTCTCTACGAGCTCAGCAAGGAGCACCTTCTCAGCGCAATTCAGTCTGACTACCTACAGGTGAGGAACTTTACCTGTCAGTCTGTTGTCGCTCTGAACGACACCCCACCATGTAAAAGAGTCATTTTCCCAGTGGGGTTTCAGCAGTGCCTGCCTGACTTTCTCTAAGCGGTTTCTTGGTGGAAACCCAGTTTTCACATATACACAGTTGCATTGATATGACATCCGCATACATGCATGTCTCCAACACTCAGGGTCTCTAGAGAGAGTAAAATCACTCCCTGAGGGGACATGTTTTCAAATCCAGAATCAAATCAGAGTTCATCTGTCATCCGCACTGTCATGCTACATGGGTGTGAAAGCAGATGTTCAAAGTGAAATGTTGTAATTGAACTATTGAAACAAACAAACAACCCTGGCCTGATTTGCTAAGACACCCCTGGGATATTTTTAATTCTCACCTTATCTCTCTTTAATAGCTGCCCTCGTGTTGTTCCAGACAATATTCGACCTTGTCCTAGAAATAATTTAGTGTCACTCTCCCTCCCTGTCCTATTTCTCTCTCTGTGGTTTCTCTTTCTGTGTCTCTCTGCCCTGGTCTCATTCACAGGCGAGCGAGCAGGACATTCTCAAGTATGTTGTTAAGTGGGGCGAGCAGCAGCTTATTAAGAGGATGGCAGACAGGGGTAAGATAATACACTCTATAATCACCCTTTGAGCAGCCCCCCTAATGGCCCTGAGGAAATTAGCCACTCATCCAGCACCTCCAAAATACATCTGAAAGCATGATAGGACTGACCATGACGTTGTTTTCTGACCTTTTAGGAAATGGTCTCGTGTAAGGTTTAAGGTCAAGGTTATTAGTCCTCATATGTTGAGGGCAAGGGCCCTACATCAGGAGGGGTAACAAAACTGGGAGCAATGCAGTATTTATCTTTAATGCATTCAACTGAACTTGCAAGGGAAATCTTTAAAATAGCCAACAGGGTTGAATTAAAAGCATTTAAAGCATAATCAAGCAATCATAAACAGTCATGGAAATATGCATGATGTTAAAACACTGCTAATGGCCGTTCCTGTCCTCATTTAACCAGAGCCGAACTTGTTGAGCGGCACAGCCCACAGCGTCAACAAGAGGGGAGTGAAGAGGAGAGACCTGGATGTAGAAGAATTAAAGGAGATCCTGTCTCCCCTTCTGCCCTACATCCGAACTGAGCACATCTTACCCCCTAACAGTGACGTCCTCTCTGACGCAGTCAGTACTCTCTGTCCTGTGTGTCTGTGTTTGAGTTTGATACCCAAAAATGTAATACTGATCATTATTTTTCACTATGTTCGCAGCTAAAAAGGGGTTTAATAAGCACCCCTCCTTCAGATATGCTGCCCACTGCTGAGGGAGGAAAAGCAAATGCCTGGTTACGGCAGAAGAACGCTGGCATCTATGTTCGTCCCCGCCTCTTCTCTCCTTATGTGGAGGAGGCGAAGGTACGGCTCGCACGCTTGATTGATGGAGCTTCTAAACTGAGAAAGGAACTGTCGATAATTTATTAAGCTATCATCAGAGAGAGTGGAGATTCTGTAGAGAGGACAGACTAACCTTTCAAAGCTTTGTGGAAAATTTGTGGACCTGCTCATAACTTCAATATGCAAAAAAAAAAAAAAAATCATGCATAGTTGTTGTGAGGTATATTCTCCATTTTTAATAGCTTGACTGAAATTCAATTTATGCCCATTTGCACACTTTTCCCTGATAAGTTACAGGCCTAACTAGGGTCATGAATATTTATAAATCTATCCCGACACCAGAGAGAATCATTATTAGAGGAAGTGTCAATCAAGTGGTACTTATTTGCAAATCCTCTGTGTCCTTGAGTTCCATGTACGCCTTTTATTTTGTTGAAATTTTGCTCTCTCTCCTCCACCTGTCTGTAGTCTGTGCTAGACGAAATGATGGTGGAACAGACAGACCTGGTGCGTTTGCGATTAGTGCGCATGTCCAATGTCCCGGACACACTCTACATGGTGAACAACGCAGTGCCACAGTGCTGTCACATGATCAGTCACCAGCAAATGGCGAGCGCCACAAACACTGCTCCATCTGTTGTGGCCAATGAAATCCCAGGTTAGAAAACTTCTCAGTGACAAAAGTATGCTACAAAAAAGCGTTGGCCATGGTGGCAAATAAAAACAATGGAATCAATGAATAATCAATATTATTTTTATCTTAATACCGTGTTCATCTTTTAGTGCCTCAGCTGCCCGTGGTGAAGGAGATGATCCGAAGGCTACAGGAACTCAGACATTCAGAGCAGGTCCAGAGAGCTTACGCCCTTAACTGTGGGGAAGGAGCCACTGTCAGCTATGAGCTCCAGCTGCGGGTGCTGAGGGAGTTTGGTCTGGCGGATGGAGCCACAGAGCTGTTGCAGGTGAGTAAGAAGCAGAGAGTTTGTCCTTAGAGGTTTGAGGAGACTGAGATGATGAGGGCTGCGCTACCTCAGTTAGACCTCAGTTTGACGTCAGTTATGCAGCAGCCACAGACAAAACATTTCAAACCCTAAGAATAGGTTTTGCTTTGTCATCACCACGATAAAGATACATTTCTTTACTTCCTGTAATTTTTCAGAACCCGTACAAGTTCTTTCCCGATGAGCGGTTTGGAGACGAGAGTCCGATTCTGGCTCTGCGTCAGGTGGGTCGGTGTCGGGTAAACAGCAGCCCAGCCATGGATAGCATGTTCACAGAGCTGGAAGGAGTAGCAGGCTTCCACCCTCCCCTCCCTCCCCCACCTCCACCCTACCACCCCCCTGCCACACCCAGCCACGCTCAGCTCAAGGGCGCATGGCGACCTCGTGTGCCCATGCCTACCCCCACCCGCTCCTTCTCCTACCCTTGCAACCGCACCCTGATCCAGCGCCATGCAGCCTCCAAGCATGGCAGCTCAGACTACTCCTCTGTGCCCCGGCCTCAGCCCCCAGACTGCACCAACCCGCAGGCTATGGGCCGAGCTTTGCTTTCAGACAGGCAAGCGGTGAGTGTGTGTGCTACTTCCTGTTACTTCCTTGTGCTACAGTTCAGTCTTTTCAAAAGTGGCTGCTTGGTTTGTGTCTGGGATCAGGAGCAGCTCCATAGCAAAGGTAAAGTGACACATGTCCTGTCATTTTTTCAATGCAGATGACCATGGAGCCTGTGATGAGGGAGTTCATGCCTGACATTGCACTGGGTGTCTCGGTCATGTCCCTAAGGGAGCAGCACATGGCAGAGATGGACAGGGAGAGCCCTCACAGCCCAATGGGCCCCTCAGGCCACCATCTGCCCCATGGGCCCTGCCCCTCCGCCCGCCTCAGCCACAGCCACGGTCCTGGACATGGCCACTCTTGCAAAAGACACGCACCTGAACCGAAGCTAGAGGCTCAAGCTGAGTTCCCTGACCTGTACGACTTCACCTGCCGCCCTGCAACCCCAACCTCCTCTCACCCTCTGCCCCCTTTTGTAGGACCAGACCTCTACAGCCACAGCTGCTCCCCCTCCAGCGCTTACCCACCCCCTTACATGTCTGACTCTCAGTCCCAGGGACCCCCGCAGGGAAGGACTGCTACAGACCCTCTGCGTCTGGACGTCCTCAGTATGACCTCTCAGAGGCATGACGGAGTCCTCGCCAGCCCGTCTGGAGCCCAGCCGAGGATGGGACACATCCAGAGGGGGCGATCAAACGAGACTGACCTGACTCATGGTTTAGGCCACTTACGGTCTCCCAGCGGGAACACAGACAGCTACGAGGACAGGCACACAGGATCAAGAGACGCTCCTGAGGACATGGTTCTATCAGGAGAATCATCAGGCCTCCAGCAGCCTCACAGGAACAGTGTCAGTGAGGAGATCACCAGAGACCGCAGGTCGCCCAGCAAGCCTGACTACCCTTATAAGAAATCTGCACTTTAACCCCGCCCAAGGACCAGGGGTTGAGTTAAGAAAAGGGAAAGTGTGACAAGAAGCTGTCCATCTGAGTGGACGGCACAGCACTAAATGTGTGCCTGCGTTTGTGTGTGTGTGTGAGGGGCAAGGAATCGGGGTGGTCGATGGTTACTATTTATAGGTTCTGTCCTTTTGTCCTACCTCTATCACACTGTGCTATCCATCACACAGTCAGGGCGAGGAAAGAGTGAGAGCTGTAGGTTAATTGTTGACGCCTGTAATTGATCTCTGCAAGGCCCGCATTGTCCTGCTGCTTTAGAGGATGACTCAGGCTCTGCTAGGATTGATTGTTTGATTGTAAAGAGCGAGGTTAGCTCCATGCTGTGTGAATCCTGCACGCAGAGGTCACAACACTAAATGTAGCTCGGATATTAAAGACTCTATTCAAAGGTTCCCTTGTCTTTGGATTGTTTTCAGCGTAGAATGGAGAGATGACAGGAGAGAAATCTCACGTTACTCAAGCTAACAATGGTATTCAGCCTGGGGAACAGCGTTGTGATAAAATCTTATGTAAATTCATCTTTCTGTTTCTTTCTGTAGCATGCCTATAGCAAGCAACCCATCTGACTAGTCTCCCTACTTGTGCTGTGGATCTGCAGCACTGATGACTAATGGGCCAAGTCTTTGTCACATAAAGCAGGAATTGGATCTAATGGGAAGTAGGTCATCAGTGCTTGTCATTCTCCTGTTACCCATTCTGATTATTGTGTTGGGCTTCAACTATTACAACCTTTTGAGAGTCTATCTTACAAGCAGGAGTCTGCAGTTTTCAGATAGTAAAAGGGGAGGGACAGGACAATCTGGTTCATTACAGGGATACAGTGGAAAATAAAGGGGTGACATGGCAACTGATCCACAGTGACCGAGTGCTGGGCAGTGGTTGTTTTTACAGCTGGAACAGGTTTGTGTACCTGTGTGTTTGTGAGTGGGGATAACTTCACAGGTGTTTAGACAATCTCAGTACTGTACACTCTCATCTTTAGTCAGGTCTGTTTGTACATATCAGCAAGTCTTTGGCACAGAGCGCAGCAGTCAGCGTGCTAGAGCTCCTTCTTGTTCTGTTTAATCCAATAGCATCAAGTAATCAAATCTAGAGCCTTAATCAGCGCTTGTAATATTCAGTTTTAGCTACCTTTTATTCAATTAAGTATGATGTCATTATATTGCAAACCCCTCTTAATTGCTTGTTTGACTGTTCTGCTCACAATGGACTCATTCACTGTAGTTTTTTCAGTAAAAGGAGGATGTCATTCAATCCAAATGCTAAAACCATGTATATACTTTTAGGCCCACATCTCTGCACCTCATGAGGATTTGTGGACATGCACAGCCAGTGTTGATACTGTTAAATATACTATAATGAACTGTATCAGCTGTAGCTCAAGAGTACACACGTAAAGCCTGTCACAGCCAGCAGTTGGCACACAACCTCACATACGAGTAACATTGCACTGTCGGAGCCGCAGGTCTAAAAGCTGAAGGGAAAAAGGAACAAATAAATCTCGAACAAAAAAAAAATCTTTTTTTGAAGAAAAGTTGGCGATTGCTGGCTCATATCTCCAATGGAAATTGTATATAATGAATTGAGTTCCACATGAATTTCTGATCAATTTTTTAATGGTTTCTATCACCTTTTAGTGGATGTTGAAGGTTTGTGTTTTTACTGTAGTGGACAACACTGTGTACGCGTCTTTGTCATGAGGTCTCACTAAGAATGTGTGGTATAAAACAATTGTGTCGCAGAATCTATTTTGTTCCTAAGTGTTATGCATTAAGGCAGTTCGTTCAATGTTGTAGCTGGTGTGGAGTACCATGTTAGTGGAGATGTTTTTCCCCCCTCTTCTCCTTGTACTTTAAAGTAGCAGGAATATGTTGAGGATCTGAAGACATTAACTCTCATCCTAGCAGTGATGAAGTTGCCAAGCAGAAAAATCATTTTTCCATCTAGGTTGCTTCATGGGGAAAAAATGCAAAAACTCCAGATTCCTCCCCATGTTCATGTTGGTTAGTTGTTATATTTTCCAGGACAATGTTCCACTGAATAAAAGCCCTTGTTTTGCTCTTTGCTGTAGAGAAGTCAGTGCCTTCCTCCGCCTGCGGCTGGGCTTTTATTGGAGAAGTGACTTTGATGTCTATGCAAGCTCTTTTCTACCAGCTTACCAGCCTGCATCAAGAAAAAAAAAAAGTTGTTTGAAATCTCATGTAGCCTGTTCTGTGTACAGTGTTGTTTGGCACCTTTTAAAATGGAACCATCTGAAATGTGTGATTGCTTGTGTTGAATTCTAACAGGTACCTTGTACTTGTATAGTATCATAGAAAACATGTTTGTAGATTGATATTACGTTGCATTTAGTTTCACTGAATCTATTTTTCTACTGTCGCCTCAAAAGGTGCATTACAGTGGTCAACTTGGGCATCCTCAGAATAAACTGGTTTGATATTATGGAACTATTTGATCTCTGATTTTTGCTCCAGAAACTTTTTATTTTGAAGTTTCAAATCACATAAAAATGACAATTTCTTCTCATCACTTTTACAGACACATTTCTCAGTGGGTTGCTAACAGTAAGCTCTCCCTTCAGTTTTACCGCATCAGCATTTAGTATTGTCAAAATGAAGCACTGAACATGTTCACACTGCAGCATTGTGTTATTGTAAAGCACTGTTGTAACAAAATAACAAGGCAGTTTAAAAAAGCATAAAGTGCCGAATTTCATTTAGTTCATCAACATTTCAAGTTTAACTTCACAATGAGCTTTAAAGTTAGGGAAACTTTAGGGTCATAAAACAGGCATGGGACCCTCACAAAGCTCACAATCCTTCACCCAAAGCATAACAAAATACAACAACTGCATGTCGGTAGTAGCTGCAGAAATTCTTTAGGCATTGGGATCACATAGTTTTCAGCATGTTGGCCTTTTTATTCAGCAGAGTGAAGAGGCTCTCGTCCAAGTTGCACATTCATTTGAGCACCGTATGATGAGGTGATATGATAGCAGCATGACCACCCTGTTTACTGGTATCCTGCATTAGTTCTGCGTCTTTTTCTGGCTCGCAGTTCTTCAAAAAACTCATGAACAGCTTCCACTGTGACCGTCTGGTGGATAAGGGGAAAAAAGGTTCAGATTTGAGGTTGGGAGAATGCACACAAACAACACTTCACAGTCCTCCAAACATGTATGCTGATGATATTAGCGCACATTTGTCATGTGTAGTGAAACTGTCACGACTTCTGGGTAAATAAATAGAAACCAAGGATCAAATAGCTTTTTATAAGTTTAATTCATGTCACTTT
This sequence comes from Xyrichtys novacula, assembly GCA_962446985.1. Taxonomy (NCBI): domain Eukaryota; kingdom Metazoa; phylum Chordata; class Actinopteri; order Labriformes; family Labridae; genus Xyrichtys; species Xyrichtys novacula. Next base: position 6,778,942 of record OY660878.1, read on the forward strand.
CTTACCTTTCCTTCAGTAGCACACTGATCTAAAAATGCTGTGATGGAAGTTGTCAGCTCATTGAAACCTGAGGGAAGGACACGTGAATAATTAGTCTCAATCAATCCCCTCGCCCATAAATTCCTCTTTACAGCCCGCATCCTCCCCCTGCTCACCGTAAATGACCTCCAGCTGCTGCGCACGGTCCATCGAGCTTGTCAGCGCCATCAGCGGGTGCTGCCCAAACGGCTCTTCCATGCCCCTGTTCTCATAGGCCAGAATGGTGTCAGACTGATCCATTAGGAACTGCACATCTGCGGCCACATACGCTCTCTACAAATCACATACATGAGACATAAGTTAGTACAGGGAAGCTACATTCTGCAGACATTTTTACAAGAACTAGGATCACATGTTGAGCAAGCATCAGCTGGTTTGGGTCCTTGTACAAATAATAAATTAAATTCTGCTCATGTTTACCTTGCAGTCTGTGCAGGTGCAGAGTTTGGAGCGCCAACTGTATGGCCAGAACACTGCTCCCTGTCTGGCCCTCTCTAGTCCCTGAACCTGCAGCTCCTTCAGGCCACAGGCCACAGTCTTAGTTATGCCAGTCATTTCATCACGAGGCCGCTTGCAAGGGGGAGTCCTGTTTGCAGCATCCTACAAAACAAAACACAAAAAAATGGGGTGATGAAAGCACCTTCACTTTCTAAACTATCTTTGCACAGCATTGCAAACTTATCAGGGGAAGTCTCAGGGCGACTAAGATGATGAGATGATTGGGTGATGAAAATCGCCAGTTTACAGTAAGCTGTCCTGTGAAGCCTCGCCAAAGCTGTCTACAGAAGCAGGGGAAGCTGTGCCTCATGGGTCATTTCTCCTCTAATTACCCAGAGGGGGGGGCAAGTTAACAGGGGCTGAGGCCCACTCTGTAAGCTGCTCAGTGCACTCCGGCTCCATCTTGTGGCAACAAACAAAAATTTGCAGCATAACTACAAATAGGAGACTAACAATCAGTAAAATATGTCAGGGTTTAAGAGCAAGGTAAACTGCCTTATTTTTAAAAGAATTAAAGCAAAGCACTCCCAAGAAAATTATACTTCTGTAATATGTTTAGTGAAATGGTAAAATACAAAGATTCAGTCAAGATTTTCTGAAGTCCAAATTACATGTTGTCTTTTACTTTAATAAATCCAGAGAGTTCAAAAGAAAAATAAAGCCGAACATATGTTTGTAAAAGTAAAAGAAAACAAGTATTTTTGATTCTTCTATTATCTTTTGCACATGCTCAGTTTCGTTGAACTTGTTGACCCTTAATGCATTTGTTTTAGATGGGAGTTAGTTTTGAGAAACGTTACATTGTCAATGCATAATACTGTTCTAATAATAGTGTTCTCCTGTTTTCTGACTCTTATCATATAACTGCTTCATTTTCCTGTTCAAGTGAATTCACCAGCCATTTACTTAGGCAGGATTTAAATACAAGTCAGTGTCTGTGCAGATTTGGTTTTCAAGTTTATTCTTTAACAACTATCTGTTTTCATTCTGAAGCAAATGCCCCTCACAAACACTGAAACAGAAGCAGAGGTTCTCACTGTGCCTCACCTGCTGCTTTGTATGCTTGGCACTTGTGGACGGCTCCTCCTCCCCACTTTGTCTAGACTCTTTTTCGACAACTCCTTCCACATCCACTTCTACCCCCTCCTCCTCCTCAGGATGATGAATACTAACCACAGGAGGTACTAAAAGCCAAATGGAAAATATTAGCTGTCTGGATTTGTTTGTTAGATTTTGAAACACATAGGTGGGTTTGCTTTAAGATGCAGCTTAAGATAACTAGCTACCTGCAAAGTGAGCAGCATACGTCCACAAGAAAGGAGCCTTGTTCATGCAGGACTCACACACCATCTCCTGTAGCTCCTCGGGTTCCGCTACAGTGCAGCCCAGGTGCTGTGAAATACAACAGACACACAACTGCAAAGTTAGGAGAACTTCAATAGATTACACAAGTATTAAAGAGATGATAACACAACTTCTGCTTACCCTTGTATGAAACCAATCCTCACAGATGCTGCACTGGATCATCTCATCGTTTTCCTATCCAGGATTAAAAAAGGGCATATTTAGTGGTGACAAGTAACCGAGGGACATTTCAGAGATAAAAACTGAATAATACCTGATCATCTGTGTCTGGATACGGACGTTCACATATGCAGTAGCAGCCACTGAAGTTGTGATTGTAGTGATTTTTATCATTTATAGTATCTTTCACCTGCAAATACAACAGATGCACTAACTTCAGCTTTAAGAGGATAAACAAAAGAAATGTTGGGGGGTGTACATATACACAGAAGATGGATTAGATACAGAGGACTCACAGGAAGAAGTTGGCACTGGAATTCACCAAACTTGCTGTTACCACAATCACAACGAAAATTTCTGCAACAGGAAAAAAAAAAAACACTGAATAAACAGGAGACAACAAAGGTGGGTTACTGCGAATACAACATGCCAACAAAATACCTTTTTGTATACAGCTCAAATATATCATGTCCATCGTGGCACTTGTTGGCACAGGCCAGACAGATCCCTGCAGGCTCTGAAGTGCTGGGAGTGCAGGTGTTGCAGGCAAACACAGCCTGTCTCTTCACATAGCCCTGAAAGAATAAACACAGGAAGTAAACACACACAAAGCAGTCCATGTATGAATGGTAGCAAGTCCAGTGGAGTATTTGAGATTATTTCTTCCATTTTTTACAACTTCCAGGGCAGATATGCTGTAATCCCACCCAACAGCATCATGGTTTCATTTTTGAATGAAACCTTGGACTACAAAACCCGTAGGAGGAACGAGTATTAACAAGTAGACACGTATATGCGTGTGTGTGTGTACGCAGGCAGTCATATTAAGTACACAATTACAGTAAGCATCGAAACCTGCAGGACTTGTATTTGGACAAAAGCGAAACGAGCAAAGTGAAACGGTAGAGACGATGGCTGCAGGGAGAGGCGCTGCGGGAGCATTTCTTACCCGAGAATAAGAGCAGTTTTCTGGGTCACTTCCAGCTAGTACGCACAAAGCCTCCTCCAGCTCCTCTTTGTTGGCCAAAATTTCGTCGATCTCTGCGCCGTTGTGGTTGTTTGCGGCCATCCTGCTGAACGAGAGTGAAGAGGACACAAAGACACAGACAGACTGGGTTGGAGACGCTCACAGTGTTGACAGACGACTGTTCCGGGCGGGAGTTTGGACCTAGACCACGTGGAGGAAGTGACGCAAAGAACCATTAAAACCCAAACCACCTGCTCTTTTACACCTAAAATGTGGTTTTAAAGGATCTATATCTAAGGATTTATTTAATTTTATTGTATTTTACCCATTGAACATTTTCCCACTCTCACCTCTACATAACAGGGTATGTTTATAAGTTTAATACATTGTTACTAGAAATAAAATGATTATCATCCTTAAAAAAGTTCAAAATATTGCACATTCAAACAGAGCACCATGTCTGAAATGTTGAATGCATCTCTATGAGAGTAGCATGAAAAAGTGTCGTCACGCCTGGATTAAAGTCACAGTTTGACATTTATCCTGCAGCAGGGCTGGTATAATCTAGTTTTCAGTGGATGGAGAATAACCCAACTGGGTCTTCTAAGTACCCCAGAAAATTCATGAAAAACATCTCTGTAAAGAATCAACTTAAACACTGTTTCAGATGAATTTTGAGACTGTTAAATACCTGTTTAAGAGGCTGAGAAAAGAGATGAAAAATGAAGGTCTGTCCTCTTGGCTGCCTGAAGAAAAGAGTTTACTTTTAAAAATATTAATATTTCTTTACCTCTTGGTGACATTTGAGCCAGCCTACATCATTAAAAGCATATTGAACTCTTTGAAATCCAGCTTATTTTTTATGCATTTGTTTAATCACAACTCCAAACGATGCTTACTTATCTGAATATTTGAAGACTGAATTTATAGAGGGCAAAAATGAATTTACACTTACAAATAAACTGGCTCAAAAAACATTATGTACAAAATCTCAAAATTAGCATATTTTGACTGAAAATCTGTATGCTGCAATCTCCTTTTCCAACAGAGGGCGCCACTGCGACATGGCTCTCCAATGGGAGCCGCCGAAACAATGTGCTTATAGCTGCCCTGGAATAAGTAGACTAATGCAAGAAGGTGCTCTGAATACTCATGTAGCGACAGACTTAAAATAGGAGGTCAATTCTTAATGTAAAAGGTTTAGATGCAAAATCCAAGGTTTATTAACGGACCTACATATGGCCAAAGTCTTTATAAATCTATCTTTACACTACTTTACATTTGATGTGACAGAAATATATCTTCTGATCATTTCCTAAGAGCTCTTAGAGCTAAAGAAAACTGACTTTTGTGATGGCTTATGAGCACTCAATATGTTTTAATTTCATGATGCATATTATTCTTTAAATTAGGATGATCATTGAATTTTGCCAATAAAAGTGGAATACAAACATCACCCAAGAGCAGAGCTGGCCCGAGCCTCAGTGGGGCCCTAAGCAAAATTTGATTTTGGGGCCCTTTATTTGGCCAATAATATTGCTTGTTGATCATTCACACACCTTCACAGACCCCTTTGATTAACATTCCCTGACATGCAAACATAACTTTGTCTTGGCATTTTTTCTCTTCTTCCTCTTTCTTTTCTCTGCTCCCGAAAGATATGTCCTTTTTTGTGACATTGTTTTGCCCCACAACCAGAGCCTGCCCAAGCCTCAATGGGGCCCTCTATTTCTGCCAATAATATTGATTGTTGATCATTCACACACCTACTGCAGTGTAAATTTAATGCGCCTGACATGTCTTTACACATTTAAGGGGATGGCATAAATAATAACATAAATAATACCAATGCAACCATACAAATAATACCAATGAATGACTGATGAATGATGTTCAGGGTGCCACATATGGTTTTTAATCTCAAAATGTAACTCATTCAGCTACAAGAGTGGCCTGGGGTTGATTTTAACATTCCAAGTGATAAAGCATTGTGCTTACTGTAAAAGTGTCATCAGCAGTAAGAATTATAGACCTACATAAGCAGCAGCACTAAAATGTTTTTACTTTATCTTTTTTTTACAATAATATATATTTGATCACACAGAAGGCATCACTCATACATCATACATGCAAAAAATAAAAAAATATGTTATATAAAAAATATTATATATATATATATATATATATATATATATATATATATATATATATATGTTTTTTTGATTGCTTTTGGGGGGGGGGGGGGGGGGGCTACTGGCCACGGGGCCCTAAGCAGGCGCCTAGTTCACTTGTGCCTTGGGCCGGCTCTGCCCACAACAACTACCTGCACTTAGAAGGCACATAATGGTGGCGGCACTTGACATATCTAAGACTCATAGGCCCACATCAGCAGCAACACTAAAATGTTTTTACTTTATTTTATTTTTGCAATAATATATATTCGATCATAGAGAAAGCATCACTCATACATGATATATATATATATATATATATATATATATATATATATATATATATATATATATATATATATATATTTATTTATTTTTTATTTTTTTTTCTCTTCGGGGCCCCCTACTTGCCGTGGGGCCCTAAGCAGGCACTTAGTTTGCTTATGCCTCGGGCCGCCTTTGCCCAAGAGAATGTAAGACAATTTATTTCCAGATGTATTTGTATGTGAATATGTTCTCATCTGTGTTTTATCAAATTGGACATTATATTATTATATATTAGTTTGTTAAAAGATGGATTTAACCACGATAGACCAGCACTCTGATACAAAATTGAGCATACTTGCAACAGACAGTGATACACGGTCTATATTTATGCTGTTATAGATATTATGTGGCATTTGACTCGCGATTTAAATGATCGAATACTCGAGAAATGAATACGCAATTAGATCGATACTGCGATAACGAAAGCACAAAACCACGTGGAATCAAGAGCCACTGTGATTCGTCCGGTGGGAGTGGTATTTTCCGAGGTGCTCTTGAAGGCAGCATCAGTCTCCTGGATCCTGGGTGTGTGCGGTCAATTCAGACTGAGAGAGAGAGAGAGAAAACACCAGGTCCGAGCTGTGCCTGTCATCTGTCATCTCGTGGGAAAACTCATTCTCCTTCTTTACCGGACAGACTGAAAATGGGAAACTATCCGAGCTAGTTTTCTGAAGAGGACTCACATTCGGGAGGGGTTGTGCTAAAATTGCCAGGTTAGTTATAATGCTAGCTCCACACAGCCTGTCGTTGACGTACTGAAGGCAGCTGCTTCATCTTTAAGCTAATGTTAACTAGCTGCCACAGTTTGCAAACTCACTAAGTCGTAGTTTAGACCTATTAATCCTCTACATGGTGGACCACCGTGTTCAGAAACTAGCATACGTTTTCCAATTGCATGCCATCGGTTAGCTGTGCAGGTTGTCACTACCCAGCTAGCGAGCTAACATTAGCAGTTCAGGTTAGCTAGAAGAGGGTCAGTGTGAGTGTTTGGCTGATGCTGAGCTACATTCACGGTTTTAACACTTTTGGAGAGGAGATAATGTGACCCATGAGGGCGTTCAGCTGCACCAGGCGGTCTAGTAGGAAGCGCCGCTAAGGGGTTGTGTTCAGTATCAGCAGCCGAGTCGTGAACCTGAGTGTTCCTCTCCCACTGCTCGTTGTGACACTCACGTTGCATGGTTGTTTCCTGTTTTTCTCGCCGGTCCAGGTTGAGCCTTCAGTCACACCATTTACCTCCAGAGAAGGACCCGGAGCACAGTGGCTATGCAGACCTTCCTAAAAGGCCGTAGAGTCGGCTACTGGCTCAGCGAGAAGAAGATGAAGAAGCTGAATTTTCAGGCCTTTGCTGATTTGTGCAGGTATGTCACCCCCAACACTTACATTGACTAGTGATTCTTTTTTTTTTTTTTTTTGTGGCAATTTTCAGGAACAGCTTAGGGGACATACACACAATAGACTTGCATCATTAACAATTTATGTCAGGGAATTAAGAGGGGTGCAAACACAACACTTCCTCATAATAAGTCACTGACAAAAGAGACTGATTATCATCTCTTCTCTCACCGCTAATAACTCCCTCTCAGTTCATGTGAAACCTTCTCTATTGTATCTGAACTGTGATCCAGTAACCTCCCTGCCTGTGTCTCACTTGTAATTGAGTGCTTGTTAAAATAAGGTGCAATAAGGACATCTTTTATGCAGGCCTGGTGATGCTGCCCCAAGGTACATGCATAGCAGGACAAGCTGCAAAAACAGGTCCTATTATTCAGTCAGTATCCTTAAGGGTAACACTGTAAGGCAGGTTTGCGTGGGCTGTCATCAGCCATATCTGCTTAAAGTTAACCTTTGAGCAACACAGTATCGCAAATTGATGGTAATCTTATTCAAGCAAGCCTTCTCTTTTTGTTTCTAGTCATGAGACATTTTCTTTATCTGCAAAAGCAATAAAAACGTGTTCATCAAAGGTTTTAATTCCACTGCAGCAACAGTTTGTTCTGATTCACCTGTCTCAAAAGGGACAGCTATATGACTCTCGTGTGCATGGTATCTTGTTCTAGCTTATCCATATCCAGCCAAGTAAAATGTTATATAAGGTGTTATAAAGTAGGGCATGGATTTTCTCAGTCGCAGTGACATCAGTAGACGTTGAGTCTTGGTCCTCAGATTTACAATAGATGTTAGTGCACAAGATCTGAAGAATGATGTCAAGGTGTGTCTGCAGCCTTATCATCTTTCATTGCAACATTACCAAGATACCTTTGCTTTGTGAGAGCTGTATTTGTCCTGAAAACACAAATGATGCCAGAGGCTAGTCAGTGAGGGAGAATAGAGGAAAGCACTGACAACATACCTGATCCACTGTTGCTTTGAAGCATTTCCACCTTTATTTTTTTTTTGTGAAGGAGAACTAGTGCCTCACAAAGACCTGGTTGAGCCAGTACAGATTACCACGGTAATCCACAAAACATTTTTAATCTCTTTATAAACCTCCTAGCGGCGCCCCCTCCACCCTCTGTGCCTCCATCCCTGCTTCCTGCATATCCCCTTCTTCCCTCAGAGACCGCCTATGAACTGTTTAATATAAAAGGTGGTAGTAAAATGGAAAGTGTGAGGATTTGGTGCCTGCAAGAAGATCAAGTCTGATTAGTGGGTGTTTTTCAAGACAACAACAACAACAAACACCAATACATTTCGATGGAAATGAGCCACAAAGTAGATACGGGTGTATAATTTACTGTACATGATCTTGAACTCGTACTTTGCTTCTCCTTTCTTGACGTTCCCTATCATATGACACGTTTGAAAACAAGTCGTCTTTAAGAAGAAGAAAAAAAAAGGAATTAAGGCAACCCTTTAAGGCTCCTGTTTATATAATCAGCTGTTTTATAAAGAGCATTTTGTCCTCTTTACAACACTGAAAGGGTGTGTTTTTTTCAATCTGTCTCCAGACCTTCTGTTGTGCCAGATAATAAACAAACAATGAGGCAGAAATACTGACTTCATTAAAAAACTATTTTCTTGGCAAAGTATGAACTTTTAAATGCAAAATATGTTGTTTGATTTTGAATTTACAGGTAGATTACGGCAGGGTTTTGATTATTAATGAGGTAAAATGGCAAGTTATTGTTTCAAACTCACATCTGATATAAATAGACAAGGTTTTCTCCCTTTCATTGTGTGGCTTGCACCTGACACTGTGAGCGCTTCAGTGTCGAGTCCTCCCTGTCTCATGCAGCTGGACTCGAGGGCTTGCTGCTTGTAAGAGCCACTTGGTTTTTTACTTTTGTACCCCATTATTTTGCACAGTAATTTGGAGGCCTCTTACTGACTCAGATTTACTTCATTTTGGAAAAAAAACTGATGCCCTTGAGAAGTGCCACCCGATAGTTGTTGGGTAATATGAAAATATTGTCACTAAGTCTGGTCATGGCAAGGTTATTGTGTTCGAGGACAAGTAGGATGAGATTACAGAGTTACAACCGGTGTTGTTTTTTTTTGTTTTGTTTTTTTTTACCCACATGCTGAAGTTGACTGCAGAAGTGGAAAGAGTGTGAATATTTAAAAGCTGTGGCAGGTGTCTGTTTGAAATCAATTAAAAGGTAAAGAGGAGTTGGCATTGATTGTAAGTAACGGAAAGTGTAGTTTGACAGCCCAAACAGGTTAAACCGCCTCACCTAGTCGGCCTACATAAGCCATCTTTGTCTGTCTTTTTCTGTTTTGAAAGGATGCCAATCTGTGACAGGGTGTTGAAAGAGGTTTTAAAGTTTCTTGTTCTGAATGTTGGCCACTTCTACAACAAATTTTAATCATCGAGCTGTAATTGACATATTCATGATTTTAAAAAGGCATTTGTTAAACTCGTAATTCCACACAGTCATGCCGTGCAGCAGCTGCTTTTGCATTACAGCAACAAAACAAACCTTGGAGTCAGCATCTTGTGTTTGTTACACCTCCATGTTCAAGTAAAAGTTCTGACCCTGGCCCCCTCTTGTGTATCTTCTTCACCTCATTCGATCAGCTCTCTGTGTAACAATATAGGAGTGCAGATGATCCCCATATCAGAGATGGAAAGAAACTGAAGGCCCCATTCACACCACATGAAACACACCAGCTGCAGTATTAAATATCTGCATTGTTGTGGAGCAGTGAATGGCTGCACGGCTGTTACCATGGGGCTGTAACCTCAAAAGCAACTGGGACAGACAGCCAGAGTTAGACCGGGTTTATCCTCGTTAGAAATTTTCCACAACATATAGATTTGTTGTTTTTACTATTGAAGGTTTACTTTGGGTTCTGTCCCTGTGGCAGACAATGAGCTGCATGAGACCAAATATCTTCCATCTGTCTGGTTGGTTGTTGTTTTCAGTATAAAGGTTGGAATTATCTGAACCATCGAGGTGTTAACGTGCAAAGAATAAGCTCTGTGGTTTGGCAGGTTTATAGAAGGAGGGGAAAAAAATCCTCTCAAAAGAGAGGAAGTCATCTTGTATGAAAACCTCTGCGCCAATGGTGAGTTAGGTAAATATTGCAGTGTACTGTCAGAGATGGGGACACAGACCTGTCTGTTCAGGTTCCTCTTGTGGATAGTCCAGTTGTGTGTTTGAACAAGTCTACTCTTATAGTAGTCTACTGGTTGCCGAGCAGCATTAAAAAAAAATCAGAGACTTGTATTTCAGTGTTGTTTGTAAAAAGTAGTGTGTTTGAGCTCTTGGCTGAGTTTTTTTTTTTTTTTCAGAGTTTCTGAATAATTTAGCTCAATTAATGTGTGTACTACACAACATCACATCTTACATCTTCGAGGTCCTTTTGATTGCAGGAAACACGTCTTTAATATTGATCCCTGTTTCTTTACGTTCATATTATTAATGGCATTTCTTCTCTTTTACAGGAAAAGAGGAATAGAAGTTGTTCAGGTAAGTTACATTTTTTTTCACATGTTGTACCAAAAGTAACCTGTAAGGAATACTGTAATTTAGATCCTTTATAAAAACAACAGTTTCCTCTGATTTGATAACATGTGGAAACTGGAAAACAAAAACAGACTGTTTTAACAGAGCGATATTTTTCCATATTTCTGCTGTAAACTACCTTGTTTGTTACCTCCCACACACCTGATGTAGTTGCTTCACAGCTTTTCTATTTTCAGTCCATAAGCATAATCAGTCGCTGTCTTCCGGATCAGGGCCGAGCTCATTGTTAAGCCGTGATGCAACTCATCCCAGCACAATGTTTCAACACCTGGCCTCCGCTCTGTAAGGCTGGGGCACATCAGAGAAACCCGATTGGGGCAGTGGGAACTCATTCTGTTAAAGTGCGAGTTTGTCTGAGTGTGTGTGGTGAAAACATTTGAGGCTCGGTGTAAACAGCAGAGGTTATCACAGGAGAACTGCACATATGGGAGTTCTTTTGAAAGCCGGTAATTCCAGTGACTTTAGGTTAATCTGTATAATGTGGGTAAAGAGATGGTGGTCTAACTGTAGTTACTACTTAGCTCAGGGTGGAGGTGAGTTCTGTTCAGGTAAGCATAGGCCCTCGGAGCATAAATGCTGCTGCTGCTGCTGTTAATGGATATTGCATGGCACATTACATTGAGTAAGTAAACACAGCACATACAGCAGCATAGAAACCATTGTCACTAAGTCCTAAGAGCTCTGTCTGTGCTGAAAAGTGCTTGTCAGTTTAAGTGCTCTCTGCTATTGAGGGGGAAATCATCCTGCTTTTTTAAATCCATGTCTTGCTCGTTTTTTTTTTTTTCTTTTTAAATGCTGTCTCTTGTCTTCTTGGGGGTTCTTCTCACCCCCCCTCGCTTTGAGGTTATTTTTTTCCTCGCACTGTGCTGACGATATCAGCACACCCAGAAAGAGACTTGTCCTGGGAATAGTCCCAAAGTAAGCAGGGCTTTGTTTCCCACTCTGTATTCAGCCCCTCTTGGGAGACGGCAGATCCTCACAGACCCTCAGCGAGTGGGGTACCAGGGACGGGAATGAAACAGCCCTTTGACCTTTCCCATTTCTCTCTATTTAAGGCTTTACCTGTTGTCTGTTACGTTTTATTTTCCTACGCAACTGTACACTCTCTTTATGTCGTGTCTTGGTTGACACTGTCAGCTCTTCCAGCTCAGATACCCAGTAGTGAAGTGACACCAGAGATTCAGCTGCCTGAGATGAACCCAATACTGCTCAGTGCCTGTACTGTCATGGCTGCATTAGCAAAGAGAAGATAATGGTAGCCATTGTAATGCTTTAGCCTTGACATAAATGTATGTGTGCACAACCCTCGTCTCGTATTACACTATTGAATCCTAAGACTGGCTACCCCAAGCCTTTGATTTTACTACAAGTGATGTCATTTTTAGAGAGACGCCATGTACTGTACATGCAGCAAAGAAATGAATGTTTTGATTGTAACGGAAAAGAATGATGGACTGAGAAATGTTCAGCATTAAAGCCTCTTGAACATGTTTCATTTAAGATAAACCGCTCTGCTCTGGTATGCACATGTTTTATTCATTTCGTCTTTTCAAGCTTTCATATGGGTGCAGGAAGCTGCTGGGAAGTGGATTGGAAGTCTTTTTAACCTCTTGTAGGAGGCTGAAACTACATAGCAGTTGATTTGTCTTTTGCACCTAACCTCGTCCTTGTGGTCTGACAGGCTGGACGATAACAGTTCAACCTTGGAAGTCCAAGACTAACTCAATCCCACGCTTTTCAAAGCAGAATAAACCAAAGGCTTATGTTGTTTACACCCTTATTACACGCTCATTTATTGGTTTTTGCCTAAAATACTGAGTGATTGTGAAAGTTTAGTTTGACTGCCACTGTTTTGATAGTCGATCAACAGCCCAAGGAAATGACAAATCCTCACTGATTGTTGTTTTTTCCAATTCAAGAGTTTACGTCTTTGCTGTTTGTGGTATTTGCTGATCTTACATAAGTGTTTCTGTTGGGTTTGGATTGTTTTTTACGGAAAGTGATCTCAAGCTGTCATTTTTGTTTTGTAGTATCATTAGTTTGGCTTTTTCATGGATAGCTTTTTTTTTTTTTTCAAACCAGGTGTTACAGCTTTTACCCAGAACATAGTCATTAATTGCAGCCTAGTAAACTATTGAATCAAAAAAATTAAAATGTCCAGTATAGGGAGGAGTAGAGCCAGAATGACATGGGCATTTATCTTGCGCTTCCATCTTAAGATATGTGATATTTGCCGCAATCCTCTAGGGGTCTTTCCGTGTTGATGACGTCACACTGTTTGACCAAAATATGCTAAATCAAGCAGCCCCAGGGACTTAATTTTATATTTCCATTTTGAGTGTGGGAAAACCAAGTACATGAGCGCCCATATGGCCTAACAGAGCTGAAACAGAACAGAGGGGTTGTTTCTTTGCGACTTTATGGTTGAACATCTTTCCTGTTTTGTAAAGTAACCTGTTAACGCTTTCGTCTTGGCTCTATTTTATACCCTTCCACGTGACTTTCACCAGCTCATCAATACTCTAACCCTTCAGCCCGGAGCTCATCCTCCCACTGGTCCTCACATTAGTCTGTCTGTATAATAGAGCTGATGAGATTAACTTGGCGGGCTCAGCCTTGAAAAAGCCGATATTCTCTCTCCCAGAAAGAGCCCATCACAGCAAATGGTCACTGCTTGAGTGGGCTGTCCTGTAAAAGTTATTGAGATACTGTTTTCATTATATGACAAGTGCTGAGGAATTCAAAGTTACTATCAAGCGTGCTCCTATAGCTCACCTACATTGGGATTTATGGAGGTTGACATAACAGATATTGTCTTTAGAGGGAATTTATTGGTCCTCCGGTGCACCATCAGGGAAAGAAAGCAAATTAATGACCATTATTTGGAGATAGCAAAAAGTCGATCCAATGAAACTGCTCAAAAGGATCAGCTGATTAGAGGTAAACAAAAACAAGAATGATGCAGTGCTTGCTTAAAGCTGTGACAAATGATATGATGTGTATATTTTTGTCGCTGCAATGACTAAACGACTCAAAAGTCTGAGTATCAGAAGCAGTGTCAGGAAGACAAAAAGCAACAAGACGACAAGATGAAGAAGTCCCCTTCAAACATCAGAAAGCTTTAACATGTAGGTTTGCTGCTCATAAAACTGAGTAAGTTGTGTGTTCTTTACTGCATGTAAAACAGTCTTTTATTCATTACATCAAATCCAGTTGCTCACTGTGCAGAAATGAGTGGGCTGTTTGAGTTCAGGGTGGATACAGTGAGAAAAGAAATGCTTGTCAGTTTGACTAAGATGAACTTGCAGTGACTCCTTTATCTCTATAAATATCGTTAGCCATTCTCAGTAAGTCTGCCTCATATATCTCAAGTCTGTTCCTCCTTTTGAAGAAGAATTCCCATCCCACAAAATTTCTTCAGAAATGTTTTCAAGCCACCTGCCAAGTCATGCTCGTCCCACGCATTTATTAAAGGTTATCCTGGTGTTAACCTTTTTATCTTCTGATAACGGCTGAAAGGAAGTCACCCCATTAGCTTCCTTTTGCATATTATAATCAGCGCCAAGGAGACTACCATTAGCCTAATGAGCTTCTCCATTTTTTTCTCTCCAGAGAATCGTCTTCATGTTGAGTCCTGTGACTGTAAGGTGTGGCCAACATCCACACTTGTCTCAAACACACGTTTCTCTTACACCAGGCTGTCAAGCGCTTCACGGCGAACAATATAAATCATTCAACACTTGTCTGTCTGCACTCTGCACGCAGTCTCTCTCCAGGCGAGTCTGACAACAAAGCGAAAGCTCAGTGAGGTTAGATCCAGCTGAGGGGATCGAGAAAGAGACGTTTAAAGAATGAAGCCTCAACCAGACACAAAGACAAACAACCATAAAAACAGGAAATGAGTCAGTAAAAGTTCATACAGTTTAAACGCACGATACTTTTACAAATTTAGTTGAATGCTTAAGTATAAATATGATCTCAGTCCCCACTGTTTGCTCAAAATCTGTTTTTTTAGATTTCCCCGGGGTAAAACTGGGGCCCACTAAGGCACTACATCAAAGCTGGAAATATATCGGCCCTGACCATCCTCTCCCTCCAGGTTCCTGTGTGTTTTCTGTGTTGTCCATCACCATCATGGCCCTCTACTAGAACTCAGCCCAGAGGGACTCACAGAGACGTCAGCTGACATTTCTGCTTTTAGCATTTAGGAGGACATCAGTGACTTTACTGCCGGGTTCTTTTGGACGAGTTTTAAAGCAGGGTCATTCTGCCGACGCACAGGGGGATTCATCCTCTGTGATGTGTCTTACTGACGGGTGTTGACCCCCATGATGAAGAGTCCAGTTTTTGTAGGGGCGGGAGGGGGAGGCCTCTGTATTGTGTAAACGAAAGATTACCGACGAATTGCCTTCCACTCGGCGCTGTCAAACTGACACCGCTCGCTACACAGAAAACAAGAGCAACCACTTGAGTTTCCACTGATCTTTTAGTACTTCACACACAACTGCTGCTAACCACAGCTTGCCCCATAAACCATTGCTTTATCCACAGGTGACAACACATTTTATGAGTGTTAAGTTACGACACTGTAATTGAGGTCATAGCAGCATGTTTATGCGTTTTATGCATGTGACATATGCTCATACTTCTGTATGTATCACATGATTCCTGATGAACCAGCTGGGGCGCTGACTCATTAAAACCAATCCAGTTTGTTTTGAAAGTCTAAGCCTTTTCTGTCGTCGATTATGTAACCGCACCGGCTAAATCTGGTCAATACTTACCCAGTTTAGTCTGAAAGAAGTTAGCAAGTTAAGAGACTGTGGCAGAGCATCTTAAATAGATTTTATGTGTTCAAAACATTATGTGTCACTGTTGTCTGCGGTCGTCTTTGCTGCTAATTCAAAAAAACAATTCTTCTTTTACCATGTCTGGTATGTTCAGCAATTTCAGGCAAACACTTAAATTGTAAGACCTACTTTATTGATTTTAAAGAACTTGCTTTTACATTATTGACCAATCAGAATCAGGTAACACAAATCCACAATGAGTAGGAAAGCCCCGTAATAAAAACTTTACAACAAAGTGTCCAGTGTGACAGTAAATTTGACTGTTTTTACCTCACATAACCTCATTTAGTCTCACTGATACACATCGAACCTTTCATGGCCACAGGATACCATCAGCCTCATCATCGCGTACATGTTTTTACTGCCAGTGCTGGCGTGTTTCTTTTGAGCTGAAGGGCGTGTTCCCACAAGCAGGAGGAACATAGCGTGGAGGAGAACGAGATCCAGCAGCGTTAAGATGGGCAGAGAAAGAAATGCTCTGTTGATGTGACATAATGAGCTCTTTAGGGAATACAGCTGGTCTCGAACACTACAGGGTGTGTTGGCATTTCTTTGCATGTTGGCGCACTTCACAGTCTGTATGATTTGAAGTGAAGAAAACACGTGTTTCATACCAAGAGATAAAAACAATGAAGTTACTTCTGTTGGAAGCATTTTTTCCTTTGGGCATTTTGTCCTCCCAGGTGTGTAAGGAACATAAATCATCTGATATCAAACAGATTTACTATCCTGTGCAATCGACTTTACATGGCCAACCCAAGGGTAAGCTAATTAGTCATCTATTCATCACACCTCTCTCAAACATTAACCAGGAAATGTTAGCAGTGACGGCGGCCAACCCTGGACTAACTCAAACTCTGTACGCTTTGACAGTTCTTGCATTGATCCACACCTGTGTGACTAAGGTGTATTCTAGACTCCTACGCTGTCTGGACAACAGCATGAGGTCCTACCCTGCTCTGACATATTTGCACAGGTGTTGCTGATTTGTCTTTTGTCTGTAATGATCTGGTGACTCCCATGTAATGATAAGCCAGTCAGTTACTGTATGGCTGGGTTGCGCAACAAACACAATTAGCTCTTTCTGAAACAGTCCTCTCAGTGTTGTTGTGTTTTCTTTGGTTTCAGTTAATCTGTCGAATAAAGTCCTATTTTCATATTACATAATTTTACCCACAAAAGAGACATAATGTGCCGGTAAACGGTCGAAGCCTTTAACATAGCTGCTGCTGTATGACTCAAGAAAACACATAGCTCAGGGTTAAGCTAAGGGTTTCTGGTGATTACTTTATCTCCAAGTATACTTTGGCTCCTTCGGCCTTTTTCGGTTATTATTATGCCTAGCTACAAACTGAAGGCTGCTTTATCTCTCTCCCTGAACGTTCTCCTTTCACGCAACCTTGCCTCCTGACTTCAAAATGCCCTTGGTTATATAGCAACAAGAAAGTAAACACACAGATGTAAATCAGCTGAGCTGAGCCCATTCAGACAGAATATGAGCTATTTCTGTCGTTATACACTGAATTTTGATTTTATAGTCAGAGATAGGGCTGCACAACAGGTTACTGTCATCTGAACAGTTGCAATAAATACAGTTAAAGTCTGAATTTTTCACAATAACAGGGAACATTTTCTGGTTAACAAAGGGTGCTTTCAGACACTTGTTGACACAGTGTTGGGATAATATACTTTTTCTTATTTATTTTGAATAAAGGAGGGGCATGTTACAAACGTGTGGTGTCAAACATGAGGAAGAACAGAGACCTAAATACTAAGAGCTAAAAGGCGACACAAACCAAAAGCTCCCCACAGTAGTTTTAACCTTAATCATTTAGTAAAACATTGATGGAACAGATTTTGAACATTTTGAGATTTTAGAGAGAAATCGTCGACTGCCACCTGAGTAAAATATTAGCAAGCGAGTTATTTTTATCAACTCACAGACACACTCTTATCTAGCAGTGCCATTGATTCTGTTACTCTCATTCTTTCAGGGATAATTTCCATCTACACCCAAAATTCATCAGCTGACTGTAACAATTTTCCTCCAGCGAGGCACCTGATAGATCAGATGAAAAGTTTGGCTGCTTTTAGCATCGCGATCGTCACATCAGTAATCACCCTGAAACCAAAAACTTAACTCTGGACCTGCCCACATGATCTGTCAGGTGTCCAACCAGCACAGATCGATCGAGTCCGGTGTTTGTTGTAGTTACACAAAACATGCAAAAGTGTAATGTGTGTGTTTGTCGTGTTATCAAACAGATTGAAAGCAGTGTTGGATGGCAGATTCACACATCTAAATTTCTCCTCTGCAGTAGCTGCGTGTTTGTTCCGGTCGACTGAATTTGAATCAAGAAAAACTTCGAGCTGAGATCTGAGTGGGCCTCAAATATCAAACTCCTGCGATAACAGGTTTCTGCCCATACCTGTGAATTGGACCGGGCTGGCATCTCTTCTTTATCTCTCGTACTGTTGCAGTCTTTTGTGTGTGTGGGCAAACCCTGACCTACTTAAGTGTTATCAAACTTAAAGACTTACTTTCCATATTCTTGTGAACCACTTGGCCGGTGCAGTCAGTGTTTCGACTGCAGCAAACTTCAAAAGAGTTAGAAGATGTTTTTGTTTTTTTTTTCCCCTCGCCGCTCAGAGGCTGTCGGATATCTTCAGCAAGACTAGAAGTCTGGGCAGCAGGGGAGCGAATGTAACTCACCGTGAAATAGATGACATCAGAAATAAATCCTGATGTTGTAATTCAAACTAAATACAAGCTAACCTTTGACTGCACCTATAAATAAAAGAAAGCTGAGAGTCAGTTTTGTTTTTTAAAAGTTTTGCCCCACAATGATGTAACACTGCTGATTTATAAGAGCAGTAAGCAAAACAAGTAAATAATATGAAGCCAAGACACACTCTTGGCTGATTTAAAATCGAGCGAACATGAGTTTTGTGAGTTATTGCCAAGGCCAGCTGCTTTTCAGTTTGATAAATGAATAGCCAGTTGTTGGATGTCCCTAACTGCAACCTGATCTTTGACCCTTGTCTGTTCTCCTCCTCTCAGCTGGACCTAAGCCAGCCTCTGGAGGAGCAGGGACCTCTGGACGTCATCATCCACAAATTGACCGACCTTATCCTCGAGGCAGACCAGAACGACTCCCAGGCTGTGCTGCTGGTGCAAAGAGTGCAGGTATGCTCTTTTGTCGGCCTTGTAGTATTGTTACAAAAATACAATAACAGAGGGGTGGAAAAGTGGGGCAAACGAAACACAAACTCTTCCCAACACAATAAGAGAAAATAAACACTTTTGATGGTGTTTTCTGCAGCACAGCCCCTCCACTTGCTGTGAGCATAGATCTGGACTGATGGCGGTTTATGTTTCAATGTAAAGTTCTCCGTTTAAGAGTCTTGATAGAAGAGCAGAAGAGCCTCAAACTTCATGAATCAAAAGAATCTGACCTGCTGTATTAGAGCAATGAATGTGTTGACTCATGAACCTCAAATGCTCTCAGTGAAAAATTTTCAAGAGCTTCTTTTCTTTGATCCTTTTTGATAAAAATCTGACACGAGCAGCAGTTTCTGTGCTCAAAATGTGGCGCATCGAACACGCTTCAAAAGATTTCGTCTCTTTCTGAATGACTCAGGCGACAACGTTATCATGATCGACGTCCTGCAGCTCTGTCAACGGGTTCCTGACTGCTCTGTTAGGAAGCAAAAACAGGATGTCAGTATTAAGCAAACCCCCTAAACAACCAAACCTCCATTTATGTACTGCAGCAAATTCACTTGTGTCTCCATTTTCGGCGCTGTAACCTTATAGCTGTCAAATCTCAAGGCCAAACAGTTGCAACAATTCAGCGGCTTCCAGTATTAGAGGTGATCTTTGACCCCTGCTCTCAGGGTGCACATTAGCACAGAGAGGCACATAAAGACAAGAACTGCAGGCACAAATCATTCATTAATAATTGCACACACATCAAACTTTACAACCCACCATGTGCAGTTAAGGACCAAACACTAGCCGTGTTTACATGTGCAAAATTTCTTGATCCGATTAAAAATCTGAGGGATCGGATGATCTGAATCCACTGTTTATATGGGTGCAAAATCAAATAATCTGACCGATCAGAAGCATTTGGACATGCGCAGAGTTGTCTGATTTCCCGAAATCAACCGTAGAAAAAGAGTTGTATTTACACCTGTGCTATCAACAAACCAACAAATGCAGTAGTGGCTCACTCCATCCAATTTAGGAGTTTTCCCCCTGTTGAATATTGTCTCTAGATGACGCCCTCGCATACTTTATTTTACTGTTCTGTCAAAGGTTACACTGTGCATGCAGATGTGACATCATTACGTTGTATGTACGTCTTGCTATGTTATTGGAGAAGCAGACACGGCACCTGCGGTTGTGTTTTATGCCAGAGTGTTAATAATGAAACCTCCTGAACTGACCTCAATAAATAAACTAAAGGCTTAAGAGCAATGACCAAGTCAGGTAAGAGAGTCACGTTCAGAATAAGTATTTACATGGACGCGTTTCGAAATAACTATCGGCACAAACCACCCCTGTCGACTGGAATACATTTTCTTTCCGATCGAGCCAATTTGGATGAGAATCTTCCGATCGACATGTTACATGACGCATTTTTATTCCGATCGGGCATTCATTCCGATTATTGGTGCCCATGTAAACACAGCTAATGAAATATCTTTTTGTTCTGTTTCTCAAGATTCATGTTAATTGCAGCAAAGATGACCTCTAAGCCGATGTGAAGTATTAACCAAATGAAGTTCAGCTTCATATGTAGAGCAGAGAAGCTCTAGGTAAAGTTTAAAATCATAATTCTGTCCTAGATGTAGGTTAAACAAGATTCTGCCAGTAAATAATCCTCTCAGCTTTTCTGCTCAGCCATGTTTGTACAACCCAGGCTCTGGCTATTTACCTGAACACCACTGTCATCTGTGATTATGTTCTTGTTATGATTTGAGCTCTGGCTTCTCTCTATTATAACACAGCTGTGGTCATAAGTACCACTTTGTTTTGATGGAGGGAGAAAACCTTCCTCCTTAAATACCCCTCAAATTCAAACAAAAATGTCAGGCTGGGATGCACTGCGGTGAATCAGTGACCTGAGGTGTGAGACGTGTGCAGACCTCAGACGAAAATGACTTTGGAACTGTTGGACTGTATTAAAAAAGGACCATAGCTGGGATGAAACATGGATGAAATCAAAGTGGCATCACTCATTGGTTTTCTAAAGAGATGTTACACCGTTTTTATAGAAGCTGAGCAGTTTTCTCCTCATGGAAACAGATATGCCAAAACATATCTGCAGCCCCACCACCAAGACTGGCATAGATACTCCTTCTCTCTTAAACATAGTTAGACAGAGCTAATCCCCTTTTCATCCCCTGCTCTTGTCTGCGTTTAAATGCATCTCTTTTTCTAAGAGTCAGACATCAGCAAGTGACAGCTCTTATCAGAAAAGTATCGTGTTGGTGGATTTTGGGGATTTTTATGACTTTGGCAGCAGCACGCTCAACTTGCATAACAACGCAGCTGGCTTTGATCAGGGTTGCCAGTTAGATCCCAGTAAATCCTACAGAATGGTCCTCCTTGTCGAGGCAAAGGCATTTGTTTACATTCTGCATGCGTCAGTAAGCGTGTGTGTGTATTAATAGACAGTAGGAGAATAGGCATTTTTCTCCAGCTGCATGTCTGACTCTGCTGCGCGTGTTTAATATCACGCAAACACGCATGACAGTGGAGCTGTGGTGTTTCTGAAAGGCTGCGATGTGAGCATGCAGGCTGTTTGTGCAATGTGCAGGCCAGCCAGCTCCACCTGACAGCGTTGGGGAGTCAGTAAAAATTGCTTGGAAGGAACGGTTGGCAGAGAAATCCACAGAGCAGAGATGGGAATGTGGAGAGCCCAGAGAGTTGTGGAGGGTGGAGGGGGGACAGAGCTGGAGGAGAGCCGACTGGAGGAGAGGAGGGGAGAGGAGGGGAGCGCAGTTATGTAAAACAGCAAACCTCATGCTGACCTAACAGCCGGCCATGCAGAGATGAAGTGATGTAACCTTTACAGACTGACTGGCATACATCTCATGCTCTCTCACACACAGACACACACACACATATTTAGATAGTGTCATGTTGACCCTCTGACTCTGTGTTTGTATTGAGAGTTTGCACACTTCTACTATGTGTTTAACATCTGTAACCAGCATGGATTTGTTTGAGTCATGGCACAGTGTCACACCTGGTGTGCAGGCCGTCTTCATAGCACATACGCACAAAATACACACCTTCTACTGTGTTTTCCTTTTTTTTTTTTCAACTGACCATTAATCTGACATTTAGTCTCTTAAAACAAGCAGACATGTGTTTCCTGAGCCCCGAAAATGTCTTCTCATGATATTTTTTGGTCACTTGACAGGCTCAATTTTCATGATATGCTGTCAAACTATTGGTTTAAAGCAGTTTCCATGACAGCAGCCTTACGCAAATAAAATAAAGGAATCAAAACAAATCGTCATTTCTGCCTTTTTCTTTCGTTTGTTACCTTACATATTTGTTCGCAGCCAAAATAGTTAAATCTGAAGAAATGCTGCTGCTTAAGGGTTTAGAAACAGGAAGCAATACCTTAAAATGCCTTGAGGGAACTTCTGAGAATTCAGATAGAGCTAATGTCCACTCAGACTCAAGAGTTAATTGATTAGATTTTGTTGGTTAGAATCAAAGATAAAGCAAAGAATGAACCCAATATCTCAGCAGGACCAAGGAGAAATCGTATTACATGTTTTTCTTTTAATTTGAAGTTTGGGTCAAAGGATCCACTCTGTTTAATCAGTTATCCTCCTGGCACATTCGATTAGATCATATGAGAGGGATCTCTTGACAATCACATGCTCTGCAGAGAAACACCGATACAGAGGCGGTGTGTCATATTCCCTCTGTAAATAATTGTTGTGCAGCCTCTTGAGGTGAGTATTGATTGGGTATTTATATTAGGTTTACCGAGGCAAACATCTCAACCAAGCCTTATTAAAAAGTTTGTGTCTCTGTGTTTCAGGACTACATTGATGCTCACCCTGAGACCATCGTTTTGGACCCCCTTCCAGCCATTCGAACTCTGCTGGACCGCTGCAAGTCTTATCAGCTCATCCACAGGATAGAGAGCTGTATGCAAGGTAGGAAGTTAATGTTAATCACATGAACTGGATAACCCGGTGAGGAGGTTGAGGTCACTTAAAGATCTGAACATGAGAACGTTGAATTTGGCATCTCTTGCAAAGATGCAATTTGTGAATTCCCTCAAAAAGAGGAAGTGAATCTTTGCGGTGGTTTCACAGCGGGGTCAGTCGAGTGAATTTTGACACCACATTCAAAATGTTGACAGACGGAACTTTAAGAAAAAAGTGAAATATAGGTTTCGTGTGTGTGTGGTTTTTGCACCATCCAAGTTTATACGCTTCAGTTCTAGCAGTATGCAAATGTGTGTAATCAACATATCAAACTTTATGAACTTTAAACCAATGCAGTCTCATACAACAGCCCTGAAATAAATACCATGATTATTGACGTTATGAAGGTTTTGGTGGCATTGAGCACCAGCCTAGAGCTTAACAGTACATGTAAAGGGGGTATCATCTGAAGATATTTGTCTGATTAAGAGGAGACATTGTTATAAAGACGATAAATAAGACAAATTCCCAAGATTCATCCTTATGGATCACCTTTTAGTTCATACTACTGGCTTTGACACACTGGGATCTATCAGAAAGGTGTTTCTGGGACCATTTCCAAGCAACAGAGTCCAACTCCATGTTACAGAGTGTCTGAATAAGAAGAGGATGACCAACTGTATCAAAGATCTAGACTTTCGTAAAGGTGGAGTTTCTGTTTCTATGTTTTGCTCGGTCACTTTGTGCCAGGTGATCAGAGTATAATTCTGAGGATTGAGTCAATAGTTGGTGCAGCTCGGGTTTGAATTAACTCGTCCTTTCTTCTCCTTTTCCCCAGTATTACATAAAAGCAGAAGTTGTCTAAAATGATGAAGCAACTGTGACTTTATGGACGCCGCCTCCTGCGAATTCTCTGTCTTTCCTCTTCACCTCCAACAGGGACACACAGATAGCACATGACAGCGCCGTCTCCTCTCACTTGAATTATTTTACACGATACTTCCGAGCAGATGTTTAATTCCTGCTGGCTGCGCTCTACACTGATATCATAACTCCTTTCTCCACTTCTTTTATACAACAAAAGCAGCTCACCATTTCCCCTTCTGTCTGAGCATATTCTAAACTCAGCTCTTTGTGTTTTTTTTTTTTTTTCTTTAACTCATCTTTGTATTCGTCCAGGAACACCCCTCTCTGTGTCTGATACTGTAAACTCATCGGGGGACAATGTCGTTTGACTGGAGGCAGAAAAATGCAGTGACGGCAGGAGCACATTCTCTACCCACACACACTGTAAACACACCTGTGACTCATCCACATTTCCACTTCTCCCTTACCCCGTACATGGCAGCGAACATAAACCTTTTAGGTATTACTCCAGCCTGACTCTGCGAGTGGCTGCGGTCTGGTGTCAGAGCAGCAGATCAGAGGCGTTTCAGCATGTCGCCTGTGTCATTAGTTCCCGAAATAGAACATCAAGAAGACGTCTTTTTATCCAAACAGACATGATGGCTGTTACGTAACAAAGTATAAGCTGCATCACTTACTGTCTTACTGTGTATTCGGTTTGAAAGGAGGATGGCTCACAGGCTGCATTTATTGGAAGCTTTTTTTCCTTCTCCACTCCATTAATGCAAGTGGTCTCTCTGCGCACACTTAAGCCTGCATACCAAACCCTTCCTGATGATTGTGGCTGGTTTAGACACAAAGACGGAGTGTAAAACATAATAATCCGACACCACACCACCGTGAATGTAGAAAAACAGCATGTGACGGAGGGAAAGCGCCCGTAGTGATCGAGAGAACTGGGTTAAGGTTACACTAAAACTAGAGGATAGAATAAGAATGCAGAAAAAGTCTTACCTTGCTTTCTTAAGCACAGCCGTTTCCTCCTCCTTATCAGCAGAAACCAAGGAGTCCTAGAGCAGCTGCCAAGGCAACCCAGTGCTAAATACTAAAAGGCCACAGAGAGGCTGCCATGCTTCAGAGTCTGCACGTCTTAGAGTTGAATTCAGTGGGAGGAAGCACTTGAGATACACTTTCTGTGGAAAGAGGGAACTTTATTTTATCACTCAAGCAGTGTCTTGTTGTTAAATGTCTCCAGTCTGGAGAAATCAGGCTTTTCTTCAAAAAGATGAAAACTTAGCAATAAGAAGTATCCGATTTCATGTGAAAAGTCACACAGGGGGGCCACACGAGCACAGACGGGCCTGATTTAGATTCGCCTTCAGTGGAATTTCGTCGTTGCTCTGTTGTTAGAGGTGAGTTCCCTTTTGTGAGCCAGAGAAAGGTAACTGTTTATGTTACTCTGTTGGATCTCCTTGTTCCTGTGTATGCTTCACTTTTGATATGTTAGACAGAAACCGTCGTTAAGTCAACTCTCCTATAAAAGCGAATGCCTCTCTTAATGTTTGAAGCGTATTTCTCTCCAGCTCAGGATGAAAGAATCCACCAGAGTAAAGTAAACGCTCTGGGTTTATTCTGTTATTAATCAGACTGATCAGGACGACCGTTGAATCATTATTTTGATTTTGGATTTTTACCTCTGTGCTGTCTGTGAATATTACACAGGCAGAGTTTGGGACCTATACTTTAGCCAGTTTCAGCGAGGCGCTCTAAAACTTTTGGTTTCACGTCAGAGAGATACTTAGAGAGAACATGAAACTTTTTGTTTTGGTTGTTCATCACACCTTTTGTTCTGAATCTGTCGCCTCGTCTCAGGCCTATTGAGGCGTTTCTTCTCACTTTACTGTGAAGTAGCAGAGCGGACAGGTTAAAAAAAAAACAGCAAAAATACAGATAAGACGAAACAAGAGAAGAGACAAAGAACAGCATAACTGGTATAAAAGCGTCTCATGGCGGGGTCCTGTAAATGTCGTGCTGGGCTCCAGTGGGTCTGCTGAGCGCTCACAGTGTTTAGACAGAACTAGAGATTGATCCCCCCTCCCCACTCGCCCCTCCAGACCATTATCCCTAAAACGTCCACCAGAGCCAAGCATGCACGCTATTACAAACTTGGTCACCCCCTGTCATCTGCCATTCCCTGCTCTCTTTATTATAAATCCTTAACTCGGGGCTTGAAATGTTTTCCACGCTACAACATTTAGCCCTGTTGATTGCTTTTTGTTCGACAAAATCTAACGCCATTGGTCTTTGGGAACATGGTGATGTAAGAGAGGATATTTTCCCTTCCAAGTTTTTTTTTTTTCTTTTTTTTTCTGAAAGACATTATGCTGTTATTCCTGTCATGGTAAAATAACAGCAGTATGACGAGCACGGCTGCAGCCATTGCAGAGATGACTGATGGGTAACCCTCCAGGCTTCCCGCTCCCTAAAGTGACTGGTTGCAGAGCCAACACTGGATCACATCCAGCTGTGCAGAAAAAGGTTATAGAGCACGAACAAGTGTCTGCCTGTGAGAGAGAGAAAAGGACGATTCTGTGTTCATCCGTCACGCAACAGCATAACAGCCAAAACACAGAAATATAACCATACTAAATCTGCTTGGCACGCTTTGAGGGTTCAGAATTTTCCTCTTTGAAATTAAAATAAAATCATTCCTGAGGGAAATAAATTTTGTACCTCATGGTTAAAGCACATGTTCAACTGCAGTGAAGCACTTCTCTAACTGGAGGGCACATCAAGAAGGTTACTCTAGGTTGGTAAGTTTTCTCTATATCTCTTGTGGAAAGTATCAGCTTTTATCATTTTAAAATCAATCGATTAGTTATTAAAACATGGCTGAAAGATAACATTATAAATTCAATCAACCAGGGAGGTTATAAACATACCAAAGTCAGGCCACCTTATCTAAATCGCCTTTAAGGGTCAGTAATAACCCCTAATTTTACATAATAAAATACCAAGCATCTGATGTTGAATTGACCCTTGATATCCATCTTTAACTTTGATGCTTTCATAACTGTTTAGCAAAAGATGTTTTCTACACATGCGATAAAAGAGTTCCAGTTCCCCATGTGAGGCTGGCTGCCAAACAAGGAATCCCGGTTAGGTTGGCCAAAAAATTTCTTCGACAACAAAAAAGTGACTTAAATTTAGCTGCTCTAAGAAATTTGTATTATACATCATCTAATTGACATGTCATAGAGATACAGTCCCATGAATGTGACACAGAATCCTTAAACTGGACTTTTTGCCGCCTAATAACCTCACTTTTTTACTGTGGGCGATCTCACAGCTTAATTTTACCACAATAGTTTACAGTAACTCTTGTCCATCCTCCTGCATGAACTTTCATTGAGGGTTTTTTTCCCTTTTAAAGTTGTGTGTCTTTGCACTTTTTAGCCACTTCTATGGCTGTAGATGTGTGTGTGGGGCCCAGTGTACACCCAAAGTTCAGCACTCAGCACTGGACTAAATGTAGGCAAATGAGATTCCCCTGACCTCAGCAGTAGCCGGCGCAGAGAGAGCACTGCCACGGCTGAGGCCGGCAGCACACAAAGGCCGGCGTGTTCCTATTGTGTTTTAGTCATTAGCAGTTTTGCCAGCTCTTGGTTTGGCCCCCTTGCTGATTTCCTGTGGTGATATCTCCATCCAGCTGCCTTATCACCCCGGCATACCTACCGTGGAGGGGAAATTACATGAGGCCAAACATGAACCTAGATGCGGCCTCAGTCTTGATATGAAGGAGTATGATGGAGCCGCAGGATGTTTGTCATTTTCTGTCTTATCTGAGCTGACCGACCTGCTGCTACAGGATGTGACGCGAAAAAACTGAAGTTAACAAACATGATGTGTTGTGAAAATGTAGTGGATGTGGGTAAGAAAGAGGTTTGCTTAAGACCTGGCTGAGGTGTCATTGTGTAACTGCACCTGCTGTGTGTGCTGCCGACCGACTTTGTCTGTCAGTCAGGTGATATATCTGATGACTCTGTGAAGTCCTCAGTGGGTTCCACTTGTCTCGAGTTCCTCTCAAGATTTTGGGTCTTCCTGTATTCAGCATTTTCCCGTGTGTGTGTGTGTGTGTGTGTGTGTGTGTGTGTGTGTGTGTGTGTGTGTGTGTGTGTGTGTGTGTGTGTGTGTGTGTGTGTGTGTGTGTGTGTGTGTGTGTGTGTGTGTGTGTGTGTGTGTGTGTGTGTGTGTGTGTGTGGAGCAGAAGGGCCTGGCAGCTTTCAGCTTTATTTATTTGGACAGGAGTCATTTGTCCCCCCGAGCCTCTGAAGGCCTCTGCTGTGTTTGCTGTTGAAACCTGCCACAAGGATGAAACATGAATACACAAATACAGCCAAATGGTGTTCAAAAAAAAAAAGGTGTTTCTGCATGTGTGACAAACTCGTGCTCCACATGTCAAACAAGTCTTTCATATCTTTGCTCAGACTACAACAGGCTGTGCTGCCCTTCATTTTCCTGTAAGTAGGCTATGGATGACAACAGAAAGAATAGCTGCGAGTGCTGCTATTTTTGGAAAAAAAAGGGAGAAAAAGTCTTCACAATGCTTCAGTTATCACAGCGAGACAGTCTGCAGGAACTTCTATCTTATCAAAGCTGTCCATCTGGGGGCAAAAACTGACAACAAACCAGACAAAGACGCAAACGTCATGTTTTTGAAATGGTCTCAACATACCTCACCTCCTTTTTTTCTTCTTCTTTAAATGCACCGTATCATGGATTTTTTTTTTTTAAGTAGTACATAGTTAAAGGTAACAAGATTCTTGTATCATAGTCCTAGACTTGATCTTGAACTCAGTTTTTTCTGTCTTCTTTCTTCTCTTTGTATCAGACCAGAGGATTTGCTCTCCTCCATTCATGGTCCTCAACACAGACTGTACCCCAGATGTGCTGGAGCAGATCAAGAGACAAGGACTCACATTCCCTTTCAGTAAGTACATTTCAATCTCACTCATCACATACAGACGGTGAAGAGAGAACTAATTTCTTTACTTCTTTTATATTTCTTGTTCCTGATACTGTGCTGTAAAATAATTTCTTTGAGACGTTTGTCGTGTATTTATATTACTGGGTGAAGTTACTGCTTGTTCAAAGTATGGTGACCTCGCTAAGTCTTCCTTGCCTTTATTTCTCCCTCAGTTTGCAAAACACGGGTGGCTCATGGAACCAACTCTCATGAGGTGAGAGGTCACCCACACCCTCCACAGTTTGCTTTGTGCAAGCATCGACACTTGTTCTGTCCCAGGATTGTCATTTAACTCAAGTACAAACAACCTCATCTGATAAAGTGCTGCTGTACCTGGTGTATCTTTGTGTGTCAGCTGAAATCAATACTCCAAATATTCCTAAGTCCACACTCACTTTATTTGGCTCATGTCTGAATATGCACATCTATTTGGATAGCTTCTGGGATGTTCAGTCAGTCATTGTTTGTGTAAATCTGTCCACAGATGGCCATTATCTTCAGCGAGGAGGACCTGAAGGACGTGAAGCCTCCCTGTGTGATCCAGAGCTTCATCAACCACAACGCAGTGCTCTACAAGGTGTTTGTGGTGGGAGACTCATACACTGTGGTGGAGAGACCCTCACTGAAGAACTTCCCTGCTGGACCTGCAGGTGAGGAGACAGACAGCCAGTCACTTCTTAAAGTTCCCAATAAACCAGCTCTTAAAACGGCTTTATAGGAACTGTGATTGGACCTTTTAAGGGAGAAGCAGAGTGCAGCGGAGCTCTCACTACACTGTTGGAAAATAAAGAAGACTAAAGGCATCCCTCTCCATAAACATGTCAGAAGCATGACCCATGATGCGGCATTGAATGCAGGGTTGTCCCCTTACACAAATGACTCCAGTATTTGCATGAGGTAGCGGAGGCCCTCATGCAAACCAGTTTCCAGCCCTCAGTGCTGCTGTCTGCTTTGTGTAACAGTGCAGAGAAAACAGTTGCTTTCAGCCTGGAATGCTGAGTGCTGCAGCTAAAAGCACGGCCTCTGTCGCACACAAAAAAGCGACATACCACAGCAATACATCTGCGCAGCATTTAGATTGGTTTACAATGCACTCCGGGGCTATACAGTGGGTTTCGTAACAAGCAAGCAGGGGGGGGGCTAGGTCGGATCAAAGAGCGAGTTTTGAAGTTTAAGGGAGGTAGAACCAGTGAAAGAGGGAAACTTAAGGATAACAATCTAAGAGAATTTTCGTCCCATCAAATCTTGGTTCCCATGTTCATGTCGGGTTCAAACCGCTCATCCTGTCTGGGATTGTACAAGGACATCTGCCTGACACTTCATTACATCGACCTTCCACAAGCCACGAGGGAATGTTTTATTTGGACAGTGAATGAATTATTTCCCTCTCCTCCTCATCCTTCTCACTAATGCTCCTACATGTTAATCATTACAGCGATAACACAGAAAAGAGGGTGATGGATTATGCAATTTATTATATCACTTATGTCACCGCTGCAAAGAAAATCCCCGCCTGCAGCAAACAGTTTACCAGCTGTTTTGTCCTGAGTGAAGACAACACATGACATGATTGTGACTGAAAGAGTGCAGTGTTAAAAGATTCCACATCAGGTTGGTTTGAATTAAAACGCCTTTTTTTTTTTTTTTCAACAAGTGCTAAAAGGAGTTTTAAAAAAAGGCAAGAGTGGAAGTCTTCCTTAAGAAACCAGTTGAGCTTTGCTGCCACCTAGTGCCTGAAATGAAAAGATGACCAAACAGGGGAAGCAGAGTGTTGACAAGCCTCTTCAAAACTCTCCACCTAACCCTTTTTTGAATCCATTTCCTTTCCAGATCGGAGAGCCATTTTCTTCAACAGCCACAATGTTTCCAAACCTGAGTCCTCTTCAGACCTGACCACGGTACGTCCACAGAGTCACCGACTTCATCTCGTAAGAAACTTTGGCCTTTTTTCTTTACTAAAGTGCTGATATCTTCTGTCTCAGCGAGAGAACTTGGAGGGAGTCTCTCAGCCACCCAATGATGATGTCATCAGAGAGTTGTCCAGGTCGCTGAGGCAGGCGCTGGGGGTGTCCTTGTTTGGCATTGATGTTATCATCAACAATCAAACAGGCCAACATGCTGTCATTGATGTCAATGCATTCCCTGGTAGGTCCTCCATGGCGGTTGTCTGTGAAAAAGCTTTACATCTTTATATTTTGGTGTGATTATGTTTGTCACTCTGTAACTCCGGTCATCGAGCATAAATGGACTTTAATCTTCAACTATGAGCCCATTTTTAGAGGTTAACTTGCTTTTGTGGGGTTGTTATGATCAAATAAAGATACAGATTCTTCATAAAGAAAATCAAACAGCTGTCTAATCCTGTGTCCCTCTGAACTCTCAGGTTATGAAGGCGTCCCAGAGTTTTTCAACGATCTCCTCAACCACATCACCAGCGTCCTCCAGAGCCACAACCCAGACTTCGCCCCTGCCAGCGAGCAGCCCAAAGCCCTACCTGTAAGCTCCACGGTACCTAACGCCATCCCGCCGGCCCCCAGCTGCTGCAGCATGCTGGGAAAAGAGGCCAGCAGCAGCCCCTGGATTGTAGAGGGAGACGGAGGACTGAAGGGCCCACGTCAGAGACTGGGTTGCAACTCGGCCATGTCCCCCAACTTCCAGCAGCATTGTGTGTCCACGATAGCTACCAAGGCTTCCTCCCAGTGACTGACTCCTCCCTCTCCTTAGTCCGTTTGACCCTGAACAAAAAAAAACGGATGACAATGGTGACAATAATAATGAATAATAATCATAATAATTATGATGTTAATGATGATAATATATCTAATCAAAAAACAACCCTTTTCCTATATAGTTATTGAAAATGGTGGTGATTGGGTGTACGCTTTTTTCTCTCTGCCTTTTTGTATATTTTTTGTTTAGTCTAATGAGACTTAACAGTACTGTAATGTGAACTTTTGGGAACTTTGCCTAATAGCTGATTTTATTTTTCTCTCTTGTGTGAGTACTCTGTGATGAAAGGGTCCAGGTGAGGTAGCCAATCAGGACTGAAGAGAGATGTGCCACTAGATGTGCAATGTATGATCCAAATAAACACGCACACACGGGTACACGTAGACTGGCCTGTGATGTGTTTGTTTGCAGATAACACCACTGATTCCTCTGTACAAAATGAAGAGGAGAGAACTACAAATCCATAAATCCCAGGCTGCTATGTGACAGTGGCCAACCATCTGAACATGAACTGCAAATTAGCTTTAGGTTTGGTTAGTTTGAACAAACAGGTGTAAGGTTTACTGCTCAGTGCCATCAGATTCATTTCAAGGATAGAAAGAATGCCTGAAAGGAAAAAGAGAACAACATCACCTTTTCAAGGTTTAAAAGAAGAAAGAAAATCTCCATGATCATGTGACCAAGTTTCTTTTTTTTACTGTTGCACCAATGTTTATAGGTCCTTGAGTGTTTTACTGTATGACTGATGTTTGGTGTCAAACAAACAAGCTGCATCCTTGTTCAAGTCTCTCCACATGAAGATGAGGATCGCATTCCTTTTTGTGTTTGTGGATTTGTTGTCTGTCTAGAGAATTCCATGATTTTTTTTCCATAATTCCAGTGGGATTTTGTGAGATTTCTCTCAGCACATTGTCGGTGTGTAATCTGTTCTTACAGAATCATGTCTTCAGCGCTTCTTGGAGATGTAAGCACACCACTCTCCTGAGGCCAATGTAACCTGTCGAAAAACAGACCTTAAGGCTGCTGTGTAGCTTGAATGTTTCATTGATATTTTAATCAGATGATGTATATCCTCCCAAGAATAGAGTCAAATCTGTGTCTGGGTACCCACCAATAGGGTATGAATTATTTTGAAGCCATTAGGCAGTAACAGAAATTGAAAAATTGAGATGATTCATAAATTCTCATAAAGCACGTCTCTTAAAAATGCAGCTAGAGAAACCTTCAGTCCAGGTTTCATGTTCTTCTTCGACCTGCCTCCTGTTCCAGCTGCTGTATCTTTGTCACATGTTGAAATCATTAGGAGTGGAAGTTGAGGGGAAAGGCGGTCCAGCTCTTGTTCCCATTGTTCACTGTGAGATTTTTTTACTCCGATTTTGTTAATATCTTTGTCCTGATAACTACCAAGAGCAATTTTATTTTATTGAGATTTTATGGGGGGAAAATGTTTTATATAAATGAAATGAAAAAAAAAGCATGGGATGTTTTGGAACAAGCGGTGGATATTTACTAATGGTGTAGTAATATGCTGGGTCTTGTACAGTTGGGGATAGAGTGGACTCGTGGTTGATGCTGTTGTCTCCCTCTAGCATTAAAACGGAAGGAGTGCCAACCTGCACTGAACACAGATTTTTCCCTTCCTCTGAGCCTGCTGCTTCTTCTCTTGTCCCAAAGAGCTGGTTTTTGCTCTTTCATTTCCTCCATCAATATCTGAGGGGACTGACTGTCCTCTATCTCACTCTGAAATCATAAATATTAGTATCAGTGCAGACATCTCACCAGCACCTCTAGGAGAAAAGACGTCCTGGAAAATGCTTTGAGTGTTGTGAAGCTACAGTAAATTTAGGATATAAAAATGTTGTCGCAGGCTCAGAGGAATCTTTCGAATCCTTCGAAACTTATCCTCAGTGATTCCTTATCTAGAAATAGGGACGTGGTTGAGAGTGCGTCCCTGATATGGCTGATATGTGTACACCACTATATTGTGCGTCCTATGTTGTGCTCCTTATCGTGCTTCTAAATGGGAAATAAATGGTTAATCCTACCCTTGGTCATTTCTGCAACCCAGACAGTGTCATCATGCTCCCAGCTTCCACCTGAATGTTTACGTCTTGGGTGTCTTGTACAGTACGTGGATCTCTGCCGAGGCTTACATCCGTACAGTATGTTGTTTTGTATCAGTTCTGTAATTGAGAGGAATCCACAATTTTGTGACCTTTTTTAATTCAATGGCCAAAACAACAGGGCGAAATAAACATGTGAAACCCTATGTGGCTCAGTTTGATTCCATTTGGTTAATTCAACCATTAGCCCAAAAATGTTGGTATACTAAATCAAAAAAATATTAGTTTGCAAATCCAACTGTAGATGATTCAAATCACATCAGGTGAGTTGTAAGGTTAGAATAATTTTCCTCTTATTATATTTAATATGGTGCCATCGAACTATTTTCAATTTGATACACTGTTAATACTTGGTAACAACAGTTGTATTGCATTATCTATTTGAGCATTGTCAGTGAGTTGTCAACAGTTATAACACATTATAATACCTGACCTTGTAAGTCATGATAAAATGCTTTATAATGTGTTATGATTTTTGCTATAAAGCATTATGATCATTTGTGAGTGTTTATAACTATAGTTATACAGTGCTATAATGTGATTATAAAGCATTATACGTATATCTATTAAGCATTCTAGAGATGGGCGTCAAATAAGGTGTTACCAATAAATTTTACATGATTTTCAACCCATCACATTACCCAACCACTACTATGTTTGAAAATTTGAGAATTAGGTTGTTAGGGTTTATGAATAAACACTGACTTGACCTGTTGAGTGTCATTAGGTTTTGTCAATACAGTGACACCTTATTACCATAAATCAAGTCTTTAAACCTGCTAAAGCCATCCAGTGACCATCCAATATCTTGTATCTTGATGTTTGTATTACTCATTCTTTTTGTCAGGAACAACACTGGATTTATATAAACTTATATTTCTTTCAACAAAATTTCTTCAAAGTATTCCTAAAAAAGAAAGTGCATCATTTCTCCCAGGCCTCCAGATGTTTATTGTCTCAATTTCACACATTTCATAGGATTGGAGACAAATTTAAAATGACACACATGTCAGGAAACAAACATATCTAACAAGGCCAGCTTTGACTCTATACAAAATGTTGCTTTTTAACATAAAAATATATATTTTCATAATCTTAGTCTTCTGTACATGTAAAAAAGAAAAACACAGACGTATTTACAGGAGCACCAGACAACAGAGGATTTTCTAATGCTACTTTTTGCTCACTGCTAGGAGTTTTTTTTTTAGGGTGGTGGGGTTGACTGCTGAGTTTCAGTGGGGTTGCAGATGATGTGCTGTCGGGTTGGCCAGCAGTCCCAGGATGGTGGAGAGACAGTGAAGCTTCTCCTTGACGTGCTCTGGCAACTTCTCATTCTCCTTATACCTGTGATGCAGAGGAGTCCATAATTCCACACTGTTCTGCACACGTTTAAGAGGACAAACATGAAACTGGCATGTTTGGTTACCTGGTGATCCTCCCTTCTGGAGACGTGTAAGTGATGCAGGAAACACCGGCCTGAACCACCAGCTGAGACCCGTCGTTAAACTGCACCCACACCTCTCCACTTGTCAGCTACACGGACAAAAGAAGTCCAGATTTTTATCACAGAGAAAACTCCTCTACTGATGATCAGCGAATACAAGGTCTACTTCATTTTCACGTACCTGTGATGCCCATCCAACATTGGGTACAAAAATAGACTTGACAACTTTTCCAGTGCTCTGTACCAGCTCCTGACGCACTGGGGAGCTTTTCTTATTTAGGCTGGTTGTTGTGAAATCAGAGCCATCATAGGAGATCATCTAGAAATTAAAAATAATATATTTTAAACAACAGTTCATAAGTACATCTCAAAGTGTTGTGATGTTACAAGACACTCACTGAAGGAGTGATTTGTGGAGGCTGAGGAGGTGAAGCTATTTCAGGAGCTACTGGTTGTGCTGGCAGGGAAGCTGTGCACGGGGAGTCCGGGTTGACAGGCCGCCTAGGTGAGATATCCCATAAAGAATGAGATTTACTTTGCCATAACAACCCCACTACCAAATAAAAGATCATTCACATTCCTCTTACCTGCCAATTGTTATGGGGAAAAAAGGGACTTTCTTGTTGCTGCGCTGCTCCTCTGCAGCAATGGCTGCCTCCAGAGACAAA
Source organism: Xyrichtys novacula (assembly GCA_962446985.1). Classification (NCBI taxonomy): domain Eukaryota; kingdom Metazoa; phylum Chordata; class Actinopteri; order Labriformes; family Labridae; genus Xyrichtys; species Xyrichtys novacula. Next base: position 6,814,310 of record OY660878.1, read on the forward strand.
CACATGCTGTGACCCTCGTCAGCCAGCTCCACATACAGCCGGCTCTCTGGGCTCAAACCACTCAATCCCACCTCGCCCTTCACCGTGCACGACTTTCCGCTCTTCTCCACTACTCGCACCAGCTCTGAGGTCTTGTGGGTCTTTGCTCCTACACGACAAAAGTCCACATGAAGCTTTACAGAAATTCGCACAAACAGGGTCTTGTGTTACTCATATGACCTTTGTCCCTCTCTGACTCACCATCGTAGAAGCAAACCTCCAGGTCGGCGTTGGGACAGTTTTCCATCAGCATTACTTTTGCATGCTTCGTGTAAAGAGTCACTTTTGGAGTCTTGGATTTCACAAGCTGCACAAACTTAAAGGCGTATTGGTACTTCTTCCAGTACTTTTCTGAAGCAAAAACAAATTAATCAGCTCACTATTTATAATTAAACATCACTTTTAATATAACAGTGAGTGTGTTAAGTTCATCATAGTACCTGGAAGGTCTTCATAACTGCAAATGAGTATATCCTCTGGAGGAGCAGGAGGACAATCGAGGACAGGAAAACCCTTTCCACCATTAGGCTGGTATATTGTCACCTTCAAAAGATAATAAAGATCTTTGAATAACAGGTATAACCCTCAATCAGTCAGGTATGAAATGATCTCTATGTACAGGTTTGGGGTTTTGGTAACACTAACTTCAGAGTGCATGTTATTAAGCTTACCATTGAACCATCACAAGAAATCCGAAGAACTTCTTTGACTCTTTCTTGACCACTCTGGCATTTTAACAACTCCATACACACTTCACCTGTGTCCAAAATGCTCACCTGTAGGAAATACAAAGCAAATTAATCAGGCCTCAGTAAACCTGAAGTCCAAATAAAATCAAATTGAATTAAATGGTAAAAAGTCACTGCAGAATCTTACGACAGCATTTTTAGTCTTCTGTCTGATAGGCTTCAGTCTGGCTGCACAGAGAGGCGGAACAACGTCTCTCAGTGTTTTCTTCACTTTATCCACGCTTGGCTTGGCTGAGGGCAGCTTTAACTCTCTGCCAAGAGGAGGCTGGAACTCTGCACCAGGTATATTTTCTCTGTACGAGTCAGGGTTGGAGGAGAGGTTGTAATGCAGGTGGTGCTGGTTTTGGTGAGGGCTCACCTCTCGGCCTGTGGGCTTCTCTGACCAAGAGTTGTGAACACCCAAAGGTCCTCTGCTGCTGTGGAAGCTACCGCTGCTGCTGTGACTGCTACTGTCTGCCAGCCTGTGCCCAGAGCCTAAAATGAGACATAAGCTTCAGCATGACACTGATAAGAAATGCTAAAATCTATTACATAAACACTGCTAAGACAGTAGAAAATATCAAATTTACCATCATTGTTGAGCCAATTAGCAACACCTTCAAGGTCCTGGTATTGAAGGCTTGGTGGGTGTACAGTCTGTGTGGATAATGAGTAACCAGAACTGAAACACAAAATGCAATCTGTTAGACTTATTTGTTTAAATTAAAGAGACTTTAAAACAGACAGACTTCTTACTTTGCTGCCTGTTTGACAGGAGGAGACGGAAGCCTCCCTCGCTCTGACAATGGGTGCTGAGTAGATGTCAAGGGGAACACCGGTTTTCCTAATCCTGTCAACAACTCCTCTGAGTGGCATCTCCCCAACTCAGTGTGACTCAATGCAGAAGAGCTGGAGCGATCGGAAGAGTGAGCTCTCCTCAAGTAGCGAGAATGAGGTTGTCCATTTTCCCCACCATGACCCCCTCTGCTCCTGCCCTCTCTGTGAAATCTGTCCCCAAGATGCGCCTGCTGCCATTGTTCGCTATTCTCAAAACAGTCCCTGATTGGTTGGCTTGTGAGACTGGAAATCGGCGCCATGCGGTTAGGCAGAGCAGAGCCAATCATGTGCCTGGTCATCCTCTGGAGTCGGCTGTTGCTGCTAGCTGAGGTAGAGGAGGTGCAGGCTGTGGAGATGGTTGCGATGCCGCTGTCTATCGAGCCTTCGTCGCCGTGGCCTAGCTCCTTATTCTTGACCAGCAGGCTCTGGGTCATAAAAGGATGGTCGAGCACTGCGGAGAGGCTTGGCCGCTGGGCTGGGTCTTTTTGCAGCAGCTGGTGGATGAGGTCCTGAGCCTCCAGAGAAACATGACTGGGCATCTCATACTCCCCAAGAACCACTTTAGACAGAGTGTGCTTCACTGTGTCCGTGTCAAAAGGGGGACGACCCATCAGAAAAGCGTAGAACATACACCCCAGCGACCACACATCTGACTCCAGGCCATGAGCGCTGCGAGTGGCCACCTCAGGAGAGATGTAGTTGGGAGTGCCGCACATGGTGAAGTGCTTTTCATTTGGGAGTTTGAGCTGAGTAGCCAAACCAAAATCTGCGATCTTAATGTTCATGTTGCTCGTCAATAAAAGATTGGACAAAGTCAGATCACGGTGCAAGATGCCATGGGTGTGGAGATAGAGCATTCCTTTCACTATCTGATGCATGAAATGTCTTGCTGTGAAGCACATAAGAAAGTTATTAAGGCAGGCAAATTTGGAAGGTAAAACAACTCAGTCAATTTTATGTTTTAAGAACTGTGCTCGAACCTTCATCCTCGGAAAAAGGCATCTTCCTCTCTTTAAGGTACCGACTCATTTCTCCATTGTGACACATCTCCAACACCAAGTACACATAGTTGCTGTCCTCAAAGTAGTTGTACAGCTTTAGTAGGAACAGGGAAAACATAACAGTTATTTACATGCCAAAGTGAAAAAAATACCCCTGTAAAGCTTCATAATACATTTCAGTGGATTTGAAATCTAAATTTGTTGTATTGCTGGACCTTCTAAAAATACGTAACATTGTTTAAACAAACAGTCTATTATCGAAAGCAGATGGATAAATAACAGATGAAACAATTAGAGGAGGTTGGGTCCTGTCCTCCAATCACATAACCATGACAACAATAACACAAAGCTAAGAGACATAGCCTCAAACACAGAGTGGATAGAGTCCTGACAAACATTTGACCAGAACAAAGAATTCAAGTGGCAGTGCTACTCTAAACAGATTTGTTAGTAGTGAGGCGTTATTCCTTTTTCACAAAATATTACCTCAAGTATTGAGGGATGTTTCAATCGGCACTGAATCTCCACCTCATTTGTCACACGCTGGACCATACCAGCTTTGTGCATTGCTTTCTTGTCAATCTGCAAACGAGAACAAAAGAGGTAATTACACACCTGCCAGTCGCACAGTCATCATATAAGGTGGCAAAGCGCTGTTGCATTGAGGTTTGGTCTTGTGGTAAATCCTCAATCTGTCGCCTTCAGACCTCATATGTGGAAAGCTGAGGGACCACAAAAGACACTTGGGAGGCAACTACTGCTTAATAACCCACAGTGGAACCTTTGACGACAGGTTGGCCATTAAAGCATCTACATTACAGGGAAAGCGTCCTATAATTAACCACATGTAGCTATTTCAGACATAAACAGTGTAAGAAGGGGTCTTACCGTTTTTATAGCAACCTCCAGGCCAGTCTTCACTGACTTTGCTCGGTAAACACATGCAAAGGAGCCTTTGCCAAGAAGTGTGAGAACCTTAAAATCCTAGAAAGAAAGCAAAAAATATGTAACAAAACACAACTTACACAGATGTATACAGATAAATAACTATTACATGTGAAATAATAATCGTTGCAGGCATGATACCTCGATCCTGAGCCCCTGATCATAAAATAAAGAGTTATCTTCATCTCTGCTGGATTGAGAGCCAGCAGAAAGGTTTTGATAGAAATAACGAACAAGCTGATTAATAACTGTGCCTCTGAGCTGAGACATGCTGGATGTACAGCAACAGACAATCCAACATCTGACGGCTTCACGGGGGAGAAATCTTCCCACAACAAACGTTAACTGCCAAACAAGCCACCAACACCTGACGCCGTCATATGGCCAACCAAAACCCTCAATTATCCCGGCTCCCTTCCCGCGGACCTGAACCGTCTCCAAGCAGCACGGAGGATGCACAAACCGACACACAGAGGAGAAACAAGCTGTCCCGAGAGAGCCAGGATGAGGTTACACAGCCGTACACGAACGACTCTGTGTACTATTATAACAATGTAAAGGGGAAGTGCGGTATCTCTAAGTTACGCTATTTAACTAGCGTTTAGTTCACTTGACGATTTAATGTATGAAATTATCAACCTTTACGTCAATAACAACTTTGGACATATTCGCAAACATAGTTAAACACACTGCTTTAAAGCTAGCTTAATAGTTAACTCCCACTAGCATGAGCGAGTTTGCAGTTAGCAAGCTAACAATAGCACTTACCTCGATTTTATCACCGATCGAAACACTCATCCTGCCTGTTTTTCTTCTTGCAGATTTTCCCTCGAAGTGAAGTGCATCGATGGTCAGTGTAAAGGTCTTCAAAACAAAAACATGTGTTGTTCTGGTGTCGCCCTCCAAAACTTTGCAATTTCTTCCATTTTGAAAATATCCGCCCGTTAGTCCACGTACTACGTCACGTACTACGTAATACGAAAACACAGAGTTACCACGCCCCCATTCAAGTGATCCGAACTGAGTCTGCGCAGAATACCTCACGATGTGTACAAAGGTTGTCCTTTACTTTTAACAGCTAAATTATTTTAAAACAAGACCATGCCTACCTCACTGGAAGAATAAGCTGCTACCTTTTTGTAAAACCTTAAAACTTGTTACGGACAAGAAAGCCTTATGCCTATTTTCTCTACTAGAAATGTTTGAATTGATTTAGAATGGCCTCTAACATTAAAATTGTGGGTTTTTTTGTTTTTCTTTTTTGATGCTATCCATACCATAGACTGTATATAAGATATAATCTTATATATACATATAATCTATGATCCATACTCAATCTAAGGCAAATATTCTGTAATTTTCTTTTATAATAAATACGTGCCTTGTTTGTTTGTTTATAATTCAATAAATAAATAAATGAAAAAGGAAAAAAAATTAACAGCTAAATTTGATATCTGTTGGGTAATACTTGTTTCAAATATCAATTTACATTTTCCAGTCAAGTCTTTGTTTGAAGGATTAGATTTGTGGAGTCATTACCACACAGATTGTTGGTAAAATCTGTGAAAACCTAAGATTTGAAAGTGATTTTTTTATTTTTGTAAAGGAGCTTAGATGAGCGTGTCAGATCAGCCTCTTTGTCTAATTGAATAGTATTTCTTCTAGAGCTGCAATTTTTTTTCAGTTTTGTTTGATTTGATCAACTTTAACTTTGTTCATATTTTTAAAAAACAAAAAATATAGCAAAAGATATATCATTTGCTTTCTCTCACAGCATGAACTAAAAAATGCTAGCAATGCAAATAGCATAATAATATTTGTTCAGTTTGTCTTTGATTCATTTAGCCTGTCTTGATCACAAGCACTGCCATGCCTGTCTTGAAGCCTTTGTGATAAAAAAGGATTTTGACCAAAAGGTGGCCTTTATAAATAGAATCTAGCTTACTTGAAGCTTTATTATACCAGCTAAGAAGAAAGAACTCACATTTGAGTGTATTCATGATGAATATCAATTCTTAAGTATCCTGTATGGAGGCATGTAAGGATTTAAGATTTTCTGATATTTGGAACCATTATTTAGATTTTAAGCAGAAGATTAATGTTAGTATTAGCCTCCAAACCTCCAATGTCTCTGCATTTTCCTGATCCTTTCCCAAAACTTCCCTCAGACACAAAGCCTGCACATATTTTTTCCAGTTTGTCATTTAAGCTGCAGAAAGCAAAAACATTCAGACTTAAATATTTTTGTCTCACAGACCAGTATATTTACTTTGCCATCTTTCAATCCAATGACTAAAGTATGGAAAAAATGCAAGAAAACAAAATAAAGGAAATCGGCAACCAATAACCTGCTGGAGAGATTTGGTATGTCAAGCATTGCCATCTTTCTAAGAATATTTTCTTTATGTACATATATCTTCAGCTGCTTTTATTTACTAAAATAGTATTTACAGTCTCTAAACATAGATATAATCTTTCACTTATTTAATACAAATATATATAATTTGTATTATTGCATACAAACTAACAGCTCTGCTGTAGCAATTGTTTAGGCGGTACTAACTATCTCGCTTTAAAGTGACAGGATTTACTGGACACTTGAAAAGACCGAATGCAATTACAAAGGGATCACTCCTGTTTGGTGCAGACGAAACAATTTACATCAATAAGAGTTTAATCTACAGCATCATTCTTTCATTTATTAAGGATGTCAAACCTTTGAGAGTAAAGCACACCATTTTCACACACAAGGATGAGAGAGTGAAAACAGAAACCTCATATGGTAATGTCCAACTAAGAGGGAAAGTGACACAGAATACAAATCCACAAAATGACTGGTGATGAGGGTGAATGATGGTCCCAGGTATTCATGTTTTTATTGTCTAAGTGGTGGGTTATAATAATCATGGTGATAGCAGCGGTTCTCAGTCCACCTCCATCTCTTTCGTTCCAGGTTTTGTCTGCTGGCTTCCCTTTGTATCTCCTTTCCCTTCTGCTCCCAGTTTTGCTGTCGGCCCGTTGTGAGCTCCACTGCTTTGGTCATTCACCTCAGGAGCCTCCTCTACTGTGGGCTTCGGCCTGTTAACCACTGGATTACACACATCCTCTAGCTCCTGAAGAGTAAGAAGCAAAGAATAAGTCAGAGAAAAAGGCATACAAAAGCTCTTGTTGATTAAAAGACTGTAAGTCATTTACACACCTGTATTTTGGAAATGATGTCAGCTACTTTGACTACAGGATCTTGAGTTATGCCCAGTTTGCTCTGCGCATTCATCTTGCTGTTCATCCAGCCCATGCTTTCACTTACACACTTTTCCACTGTGCTCATTTCATCTGCAGTCAAATGTTGATACCGCTCATCCTGTGAGAAAAAATGTGACAATGGCATTTTAAAAAGTTGGTTTGAGCAGTAAACAAACTTTTGTGTTGAATACCAGAAAGTCAGGATCTGTCTTTCATGGTAAACTATTCATAACACCAGCAATTCATAAGCCTAGGATCATATGCAAATTAACTCAGAGCTCCAATGTCAATTTTTTTTAATGCTTATGAAATAGACTAAGATTATTTTAATGATACCCAAAAGAAAAAAGACCATCGGGGACAAGACTGTTTGAATACTTCAATTTTACTGCCCGAAACCTTTGCGAGGGGGTAAGTGTCAGCGAAGTAGCTGAAGAAACACTCCTATTTTTACAGTTTTCATGTCAAATAGTCACAATAAAGGATATATTTGACTAGAGAAAGTCAGTAGGATGGGATTTTTTGTCAAGAGACACCACCTAGGATTGCAGACTAATTTGTCCACAGGGGGTGCCAGAATTCACACAAAGTTCCTCACAGGAGCTTTATGAGGACAAACTTATGAGACATGCTACAAAACCCACAAATTATTACACATTAAAAATAAATAAATAAATAAAATCACTTTTTTTTTCACATTTATGTCAAAAAAGGCAATGCATACCAAGATCAACAGGCTTTACCTTCTGTTTAAAGCAATCCACAAACTTCATGTAGAGCTGCAGTTTCTTTCCCAACTCATCAAAAGCTCTTGGCCTGTCCTCATGTTCTCTGTGCCGGTCCTGGATGGGCTGACCAAACCTCTGGAAAATAACACGACTCTTTGTTATGTCTGACTCCTCTCTAAAATGGTAAAGGCTGGCACTCAGTTACAGCTCAGTAGGATGACAAGTAGTCGACTCATTTTTAGAACTAGAGCAAATTGGGGCAAACCTTCAGTGCCTCGAGCTTCTCCTCATAGACTTGTTTGGGCTGGTCCTCTCCTTCCTCATACAGCCAGTTCTCTGTGTCTTCAAGCATCAGTGTCAGCCGGTTACTGTCCTGTTAGTAATAGCCAAATTAAAATATGGATACTGAGAAAAAAAGTGATGAATCATTTGTTTCCCCTCTTTTTTCTGTTATAGAAGGCAGCAAAGGTGTTTAAGAGGTTTGCACTTACTTCCTCTGTGATGTATTTTTCATACATCCCACTGAGTTTGTCTCGCAGATCGTATACATACTCCTCCACAGCATTTTTAGCATCATTCAGCTCTTTCACCAGTTTGTCCTGGATAATCATCTGACGCTATGAGAAAAAGCAAATACCAGAAATATGTTAGAGGTGTGTACAATAACAGCATTACCCAACTCCAACCCACCAGCCACACAAAAAAAACTTAAAATTGACTTCAGAGTTGAATGAACACACCAAAAATATTGAAAACTTGACAAAATAAGGCACAAAAAAAACTTTAGATGTTGCTGCAACAGATTATGCTAATTAGTAAGCAGTTAACAATCATTTTGGCTCCCTGTCTAGGTTGTCACTGTTTGGAAAATGTCAAAAAAAAGCAGCACAACAAACAATTAAAGTCCCAGTCTTGCCCCCGTAATCAGCGTTTCAATCAGACTATGACTCAGCGTTTCTAGAGGCCAACAGAAGCAGTCACCTCATACTCCACAAAGCTGTTCAGGACATCACTCTCCAGCTGTCGAATGTTGTTGGCTACAATTGGCAGATCAATACTCTTCACCTTGACTTTGGGTTTGCTTCCCCCTGCTGCTGGGTCCTGCTTTTCCCCAGACGCCCCCTCCTGGATTTAGAAACAAGAGAATCACTATTCGGGCTCTACTGTAACATACTGAGTTTTATTTGTTTCTCAGCCAAATGTATAGGATTTTTAAGACGGATCAAAACACTCTATTGTGACCATTTCTTTGCATTTCTTTTCATGTAGCTTGATATCGCTTCTTACTCCGCGACAGAATGAGAAGTATGAAAGTCTTATTCTAAAAAACGCCTTTTTTCATTAAGCAGTGCAGCATGAATGGTATGAGTGTTTCTATGAATCAAGTTAGAAAACATATACATTTTTGAGCATATCGCATAATCATAATTGTAGTCCAGCCAACCTTGCTGTTAGCACCAGTGTCATCACTCAGCTGGTCAGCCTGGCTTTGGCCTTCTTGGTCCACCTGCATTTTAGTCTAAAAACATCACACATACAAAACAAGAATGTCAATGGAATTTCTTAACCACATTTATATGAACCAGATGACTCTAAAATAAAACTAGCAAAAGTTTGCAAATGATGATTCTGTTCAAAGATGATTCAATACAGGGGTTTGGCAGAGGTAGTATGCCATTAGTGAGCAATCAATGTGCTGTATTCTGAACCACATATTTTTAAACCAGGTTGTTTTTATTACAGTCACAGAGAAAAAGCAGGCCTTTTCCCAGGGCTGTAAAAAGTTACTTTAGAGGTCAAAGCACTGTGATCATGGCTCAACTCCTAGAAATGAGACATTCCTGTTCAACATGGTATAGATAGTTCTGAGTCACAAATGCAACTGTGGGGAAAAATCCTCTCTCACCTGGTCCTCTGGCCTGCCTTCATTCTGCACCATTGGCTCAGAATCAATTTGCATGTCCTCTCCCTCTCCTTTCTGCTTCTCTATCAGCGAGGCACTGGACACGCTGAAGATACCGTGGACATTCACACGTACTTTAACCTTCACTTTGGAACTGTCTCCATCCGGCTGAGGAACCACATTCTGTACAGAGAAACATCCTGAAGACAAAACATGTAGTTCATCATTCCAAGCCACATTTACAGGCTGAAGCTACTGATGGTCAAAATCTCACTTTGGATGCAGACATCAGTGGAGATACAGCCCTAAAATCTACCTCATACATCAACCACTTCTTTTCCTGCAGGCCTATGTAGCTGTTGTAAGCCAGATATCTGCATTGTTTTGCATCTTAAATTCTCTGCACCAGTCTATTGGGGGGGAAAGTGCATGTTTGACTTTAAAAGAGCAGTGGAGCAAAATTACCTATCCTGTGGTCAGGGTAGGGCAGATCTTGAGGACTGCTGTAGAAGGCCTCAAGATCAAAAGGTTCCTTCTTGTGAAAAGTGATCACTTTGGAAAATGGGGCAGCATGATTCTTGCTAAACACCTCACACTCTCTGAAACAGATGCAGGGAAAGAAAAAAGTCAGGTATGTTTTTATTAAAACTTGGTCAGCAAATGTTGCATTTTCAAGCTGGCTGACATAGCTAGATATAGCAATTAAGAGAAATGAACACAGAGCAACCAATCCCTTATTTTCTGAGGTGTTACTGCCTCATTTGGATATTCAGATAGCTAAGATGTCCTCACCCCAATCCATCATCTGTTGGTGATTTCCAACGAAGAGTTATTGGAAAAGGAACCACATCAGTGATAGAGAATTCACGCACCTTGAATGCTGGAGACAAAATTGCGCACTGCAAACCAACCCAAACAAAGATGATTGTTGTTTAGCTTCATTGATTGACCACAGAATTTTTGTGCAGTACATTGTAAAACATTGTTTCCATAATGTCCTGCACCTGAAGTGCACAGCCTCGAGCAACAGCTTCATCTGCGTTGAGTGTGGTGCTGACGTCCTTGCCGAAAAACTTGCAGATTCTTTCTTTAATAGCTGGGCTCCTTGTGGCTCCTCCAATTATCTCTACTGCATAGATGTCATCCTTGCTCAGCTCTGACAGGAGAACACACACACAGAAATGTGTCAATTTATCACTGATGTTTCATTTCAACAACATGTTTTCAGAAATTTAATCAGCTTTGAAAGTCATACTTGACTGTTCAAGGGCTGTTTTCAACGGCATCTCCACTCTCATCAGATATTGAGCACACATTTCTTCAAACTGAGTCCTGTGGGTTCAAAAATAGGAAGAAAAAATAAAAAATGATGCATTTCCTTTGTAGTCTTGGTCAAATAAAATTAGTTTTTACCTGTTCATCCTACTTGTTACATCAATATCATTCATGAAGCACTCTATATTCAGAGGTAGATCAGAAGAGTTGGCGCTCATCAGCTTCTTCAATTTCTCACACTCTTGGTGCAGCCGCAGCAGAGCCCGCGGGTTCTCCCTCACATTGAGCTTGTACTTGACCTTAAACTCCTCACAGAAGTAATCCACCAATGCCTCATCAAAATTGCGCCCACCAAGGTAGGGATCAAATGCAGTAGCCAGGACCTGACAGAGCAAATTTGACATTCATCTTTGAGTTTATGGGTACAGGTGTCAGTGTGAATGAAGATGTGAAAGGTTAAAGTCTAACCTTGAGTTTGCCTTTGTTGAAGGCAGTGATGGAGACCTGGAATGATGAGTGTCCCATGTCCACAAATACCACATTTCTGGGTCTCTCCTCTGGAGATGGAAGATCTTGTTTGTAGATCCCATAGGCCAAAGCCACTGTTCAGGGGATGGAGATTTATTAGCAGCTTGGATGAGTTCTGGAGTACGCCTCATCAGGTCAAGTAAGCATTGATGGCTATTCATTCACATACAAGACATACAGCTGAATGTTGTTTCTCACAGACTAGGTGTGAGGACAAGGCTGCAAAAGCAGTTGTTCAGGAGGAGACTGGAGTATTTAAAATAAACTAATCTGATTTAGGTCATTTGTTTTAAAGAAATGACAACTGGTATGTCTTGGAATGTTCTCCACTCGTCCTTCAGACTGCTTTTGAGTGACCTTAAGCCACTCTTAATGCAAAAATTCAGGCATCTGAGCCTTTTTTTTATATTTTGACAGGTAATCACCAAACTATAACCTCATTCAAATGGTGTAGTATAGGGTAAGGGTTGGTATGAAAGTACAATCCATGACTCATGTTTTAACCATGACACCATCACCTTAACAAGCATCCGTATTTTCCAAGAACACTGACCTGCGGTAGTGTCATTGATTAGTCGTAAACAGTTCAACCCTGCGATTTGAGTTGCGTCAAACACAGACCGTCTTTCAGCATCTGTGAAAAAACTTGGTACCTGGGAAAAAGAGGGCAAAAACCATTATGTTTCATGTAACCTCTTGGTGTATCAACTGAACAATCCACTATGATGTTTTTGTCACTCACAGAGATGACACAATCTACAACCGGCTTCTTCAGGGCGCTCTCTGATGTCTCCTTCAGCTTGTTGAGCAGCATCCCTGTGATCTGCTCCACAGTGAAAACTTTGTCATCATCCAAATAACGGACCTGCAAATATGGGACAGTACAGACATGCCAGTCTAAAACAGACAGAATGGGGTAATAAACTGATAATGTATTTGAAGAAAACATTTTTAAAAATGGTTGCATGACAGCAGAAAATGGTCAGGTTCAGAGAGTCGAGGGAGGCCTGTGCTATGCTTTACCTTAATTCCAGTATTTCCATTGGCTAGTTTATGTAAGCTGTAAGGCAGTTTGGGTTTTTCTGCTTGGACAAATGGGTCATCAAATGCCCTGCCGTGGAACTTTTTGAAGCCATGGACTGTATTTTTGAAGTTTGTTATGGCCTAAAAGAAGAAGATACTCAGTTATTAAATGTGAAGCCATATTTTATTAAAGCTATTATGTGAATATAATTTGTAATAGTACACCCCCTGTTCAGGAAGTTTTCTATATTATAATTTCAATATACAAAACTGATTTTGGTACAAAAACTTAATATACAGCAATAGAAAATCTTACTTGACTTTTAGCTGCATTTCCAATCATGCGGTTTTTGGAGGCCAAAGACACGCAAGCCCTTGTTGGAAGACAAATACATCAGCACATTAGGCAGGCTACAACAGAAGTAATCCAGCTAGACATGCAGAACTGTAATTGTCTGACTGCTGCAGACACAGTCAAATGTCCAGGGCAGAGAGGCAGATTTCGATTAAGAAAATTTCACAAGGGAGTCTGAGGGAGCATCACAAACTAGGGCAGTGAGACAGAACAGTTCACCTTCAACAGACCAAAAAAAAAACCCATCTCCTTCTTTATTTATCACTCAGAAGATCCCTGTTTATTAGAAAGGAGGCCCCTTCTCTATCATCTTTACTAATGAATGTATTAAGTCTCTCCTTAGTTTCACCTTGCCTCAAAAATGTCCCGAGCTACGGAGAGGTGCAATGCTCTTCACCTTCCCAGCAGCACATCCCTGTTAGCAGGATGCTGCAGAAAATGTGCTTCTGTTACAATTCACTGTATGGCCTTTACCATTTAAACTCCCCAATGTAGACATTTTTGCTTTAGCTTATTCAGCTTTTTTTTAACTTTAGGACAAAACAATGTCATTGGTCAGTGTGGGATTTTAATTCTTGGAATTTTCCAGGGCTGACTCTAAAAAGGATGTGATCAGCCTGATTGTATGACCATAACAGACATCAAGAGGCAATGTCATGCTAAAAACATGTTTGTATGTTTTTTAGGAACAAAGAATATAGCATAGTCAGAGCTAATCCTGCTGTAAAACCTTAATAACATTGTGTCTTCGTTAAGTTACTTATTTAAGCCAAGTTAAATGCTCAATGCCCACCCCGTGGTGATGATCAGACATGTCAGTTTTCTGTTAGTGAGTACAATCATTTCATATGCGACATTTTGACCTACGTTAACTTGCTGAGAGGCTGGGTGTACCAATAGTAACAGGCCTCATCACAACCAGCAGCAGCGGCAGCACTGCTGTGTCCACACCATCACCGCTCAGCCAGTGCGCTTCCAGTCGCAAACATTGCGTAACAAACTCACAGTCAGACTACAATTCACAATGATGCTGCTTCCCAAAATGTACACTTACGGTGTGCATCTGTCACTGTAATCATTGGTAATGGTTTCAATGCCGCCGCTTCGGGCAACAGCGATGTAACAATTCTGGAAACCCACGTCAATGCCGACCACTGACATGATGAGCGCTCTTTAAGTCACCTTTCCTGAAGTTGTCCTGAGCAACGAACGCGCGACACCTATGAGGGAAAATATACAGAAGAAAATACAAGAAAGCGCGTCCCCTTCAATTAAAAATAAACGAGGGAGCCAGCTGAGGAAGCGCTCACTGAATTACTCTACCTGTTATGTAAGTCAAGCTGTTTATAGCAAACTCATTCAGAGTAATCCCACGGAGCAATGGTGTCCAGAGCGGATTCTCCCACTCAAAGGTAGCCCTAGCATCACCAAGCGCCTCTGAACGACAGATGCTCCAAAGCCCGCCCACTGATGTCTTTGATTGGCTGCGTCATGCCCTATGTCTTTACGTGATTGGTACGTCAACCAATCGATAACAGAAATCTCTAGAAGCCCCTTGGAAGGGGACCATCGAGTACGTCACTAGAAGCAGCGGCGAATCAGATATGCTGCCCTAAATAATACCTGTCAGGCTGGGTTTATTCGCCCCCCACTCACGCACTGTCAGGCTGATGTCTGGACCAAACTACGATGCCTTAGACATCAGTGTGAAAATTTCTGGTTCATATCTAGAGTTTGCAATTAACGGACAACAGCATGACAATAACAGCTGCCTTCAAGTCCTAATACAGGGGTGAAAAGTCACAGAGGTGACACAGGTGCGGTCTCCTCATATCATAAACTCTTCTTCATATGCACACCAGGCCGGCCGAAGCCTCAATGGGGCCCTAAGCAAAATTTGACTTTGGGGCCCTCTATATCTGTCAATAATATTGATTTTTAATCATTCACACACCTTCACAAATCTCTTTAACATTCCCTGACATGCGAACATACCTTTATCTTGGCATTTTTTCTCTTCTTCCGCTTTCTTTTCTCTGCTCCTGAAGGATATGTCCTTTTTATGCGACACTGTTTTGCCCCACAACTACCTGCGCTTTGGATGCTCAGTGCACATCGCACAGCAGGAGGGACTTAACGGTAGCTTTGACATATCGGCAGCAAGAATTATAAGCCTAAATCAGCAGCAGCACTAAAATGTTTTTACTTTATTTTATTTTTTACAATAATATATATTTGATCATACAGAAATCATCACTCATACATCAAAAAAATAAATAATATATATATATATATATATATATATATATATATATATATATATATATATATATATATTTGGATTGCTTTTGGGGGCCCCCTATTGGCCGTGGGGCCCTAAGCAGGCACTTAGTTCACTTATGCCTTGGGCCGGCTCTGATGCACACATAGCCTTTGTGTTTAAAGAAAATTACCTTAAGGGAAAAAAATGAGGCTAAGACTTATTATACCCACCCTGCTCTGGTGACTGCACTGTGCTATGGAAATCACTGTATGGGCTCATAATTGCATCCAAAAACACTGATCACATATTGTTACCTTTTTCCACAAATGCGGGTCAGAATTACATCATGCAAAAAGAAAATCACATACAAAAATGATCCAAAAGGCAGCAAAGTCTCAAACAAACTGAGATAAAACAGAAAACGTTCCTGCAGTCTGACAAATAAAAAATGACATTATTTGCAGACAATGTGGATGCTACATCTTGGATCACTAATCAAGTCGCATGGCTTGTTATTGGCACACAGTTTAAAAGCGAGTATTCACCATGGAATAAGGACACTGAACTATTAAGTATGTAGGTAGGGGACACTTTTGGAACTATATATAGGCTTTATATGATTTACAATCCATTAAATTCTCTTTTCTCAACATTTGATAAAGTGTCTCAACTCTTGCTGAATGGGGGTTGTACTTATCCTAAGAGATAAGATACTTTATTAACAGGAGAATGAAAGGAAAGATTTGGCTTGTCATTTATACTTTATTTCTCCACTGTGGACTCTCAGTTTTGTTTCATTTTTTCATTTATTTTTTTTTTTCAAACATGTGCGTGCAACACAAGAAAGTAAACTTGACTTAAAAATAAAAAATACAAATAATAATAATGTGAGCCCAACATGTCCGAAAAAGAGTAGGATGAATCATAATGCTTTTTTAAAACCTACCCCTTCTCCTTTACTCAATAGACAGTCAGTCTCCAGCATATTTATATTATATTAACAAAAAAAACATAAATACAGTAAATAAGTAGAAAGTAAATAGAGTAAATAAGTAGAAAACAAATAGACTAAATAAGTAAGAACATAAATAGAGTAAACAAGCGTTTGACTTTGGCGTTAATGGATCATTACCACTCAGGGTTCTGGGGCTGGTTCAATTTCTTTTCCCTTGCTCATTTTCTCTTCTTTCTTAAGATGAAAAAGGTGGACATGCTTTTATGTTGGGACGCGGCCCTACGCAAGAACAGGAAGCGCTAGTTGAACAAGCTTGGCTAGCCACTCAGTTGTACTCAGCTCGTGTAACTTGGCATTTAACTTGGTAGCTACAATGGGCCTTTTCGGCAGAACACCGGATAAACCCCCAAAAGAATTGGTAAGTAATGTTGGTCCAAGGCAAGGAATTTCTCTGTGAGTTTTTCTCGTAATGAGATAAAAATACCAAAGCGACATTAGCAAACTATGCTAACATTAGTTCATCCAATCTGTTACTAACTCAAAGACTGACGTAAGCCCTGCGAAAATAAGCCTACACAATCAAAATCCAGCGTGAGCCTATATTATATGAGTCGTTGTCAAAGCAGTTTATTGGTTTTAAGCAGCTTCCTCACCCTCCAGCCAGTCATGCTTTGATTTGTATGAGTTAGCTTGTTAGCGAGGAAGCTAACGCTGGTCAGCTGTCAGGCGCTTCAGTGTAAACAAACCCCGATTGTATTGGCTTACACTGACACCAGGGCTGAACAAAATGTGTCTTCTTGGTTAATTTAGAGAGTTTTTCACCGATTTGATTAAACGGTAGATATAATGTCATGCTGAAATGGTGTCGGAGTCGTGTGATTGAATTTGAACGAACTTCAACAGCATGTTCAAGATCCAATTTGCCATTTCAGCTCAGTGAGTGGACAAGAAAAATCAAGAAAGAAATGAGGATGATTGACAGACAGATTCGAGGTAAGATACAAAAATGATTTGGCTCTACTGTTAGACATCTAAGCAAACAATGTAGTTTTTATTTCAAGCATATATTTGTGTATTTCAAGAATACATTTGTATTGTTTTTTTAACCTGCACCAAGTGTCTCCTGAGATATATAAATATGATATTTTCAGCATAATGGAGTAAATGACCCAGGATCTGAGATTTTGAGTTTTTCTGTTTGATTTAAATGTGCATCCTTTTGTTTCAGATATTCAAAGAGAACAGGACAAAGTGAAAAGATCAATCAAAGATGCAGCCAAAAAGGGCCAGAAGGATGTATGTGTGGTTCTTGCAAAGGAGATGATTCAGTCGAAGCGAGCCATCACAAAACTTCATGCTTCCAAAGCCCATATGAACTCCGTTGTGCTCAGCATGAACAATCAACTTGGTGAGTTTTGGAGCATAGCAGTAGGAAACTGAAAAAATGTATACATTTATGTCCTTTTATATCATGATTTATTGTGTCTAAGACCTTGAATCCTTTTTAGAATGTTAAGTGAAGGACATATATTGTATCTTTTTAGCCGTCTTGCGTGTAGCTGGGTCAATGCAGAAGAGTACGGAGGTTATGAAAGCCATGCAGAACCTCATCAAAATCCCAGAGATCCAGGCCAACATGAGAGAGCTG
The DNA here is from genome assembly GCA_962446985.1 of Xyrichtys novacula. Taxonomy (NCBI): domain Eukaryota; kingdom Metazoa; phylum Chordata; class Actinopteri; order Labriformes; family Labridae; genus Xyrichtys; species Xyrichtys novacula. The sequence goes on from OY660878.1 coordinate 6,831,781, forward strand.
TCAAAGGAGATGATGAAGGTAAGCAGGATCCAACATTAACAGATTTATTCAGCTCAGCAGCCTGCAAGAAAACAAATATGGTGGCTGAGGTTACCATCTTATATTGTTTCTTAAGGCAGGCATTATTGAAGAAATGCTAGAGGACACATTTGAGAGCATGGAAGATGGAGAGGACATGGAAGAAGCAGCAGAGGAGGAAGTTGACAAGATCCTCTTTGAGATCACAGCAGGTAACGTGATACTCAACATACATCAAAACCAACATTTCTATCTCTTTGTTGTTGTCCCTTTTCAGTATCTTCAGTTTTACTCCATATATCTTACCCTAAACCTTTGTCGCATTGTTCTTTTCTCTTTGTTAGGTGCCCTTGGCAAGGCACCAAGCAAAGTCACAGATGCCCTGCCTGAAATGGAGCCAGTTGGAGCCACCGCAGCTTCTGACGAGGAGTCAGAGGAAGACATTGAAGCAATGCAATCGAGATTGGCAGCTCTGAGGAGCTAAGGTGAACTGCCACGATCAAATTCAGTTTGTCACCCGAAAACAAACAGAGACAATTGTTGGTGCAGGTTCTACAGTTCTGAGCATCCTTTCTGCTTCATATTATAATTACTATTTCATATTCTTTCTGGGTTAACATTGTGCAATTGCAGAAACTGTCTTTTATTAAGTTTTTTTTAATAGAAATGGTGTGATTTACACAGCCGAAAGAAAAGGTGTTTTGCTTTTTGTCCTTTTAATATCTGGGGTAACCTCGGTAAAACTTAAGTATCCAAAGTCAAAAAGACAGTTGAAGAAAGTGTATATAATGTAAGTATGAAAAGCCTGCTGTGCCTACAGTGCTTCAACATGTTGTGGACTGGTGATGGGGCATCTTGGGTATTAATGATCCAAATAAGTGATTAAATAGCTGTTGAAGGAAGACACTCTTAATTTTTAATCAAATCCTTCATCAATAATTGGCATTGATGAGATTGCTATTAATCTCATAAATTACATTTTGTAAGAAAAGCAGTTCACTTTATGAGTAACCAGCCCACACTATCTGGAACACTAGAGCTGAAGGGTTAGGGTTATAAGGTAAGGATATATGGATTTAATTTTATGTACTGTCAAAATGTGTGTGTTCTATATGTGGTCTGACAGTCATTGAAAAAAATGCACGCATACTATCCTAACCTATTTTTTTGCATTAACATTTAGCTTGTTAAATGTTGGACTTTGTGTCACAGTTGAGTTCTGTCTCAGCAGAAGGGTGTGCAGAGGACACGAAAAAGGATGGTTAGTGCAGGACCTATGTGTTGTGGAAGTATTGTGTGTATAATTTTTCTATGTGCACTGGGACTGAATAAGAAAATAAACTTTTGAGAACAAAGGCTGCCAAAAGAAGAGTGTCTTAGACTAGTTTTCACTCTCAGTATTGAAAACATTCATCTCTTCACTCTAACCACATGAACTCTCTTTCAGGCCTTGATCAAGAATACGTTTTTGGGAGGGAGCCTGTTCAGCAGATTATAACTGAACTGAAAATTCTGTTGGTACAAACACATTTCTGGGTCATCAAAAAGATTCTGAAATGAAACACACAGAAACACAGTATGGTTTTACGTCTCATAAACTGCAACAAACGATGTTCAGGTGCCAGAGGTATGACTAAAACTGTGTCAAATCATGCAGCTTTGGCCTTTTTATTGTTATTTTTTCTTCTTGATTTTCATTTCCAAGTGTAAAGGTTTTTGGAGCTGCACTTAAGCCATTTTCCTGTTTGGTCTTTGCTTTTTCAAGTCCCTCCCTAGTTTCAAAGTGGACCAAAAGGATTAGATTTCTACCAGCCACAGCCCTCTCATTGCAGCATTTCAAACTAGCCTTTGTTCCCTGGGTTCAGTTTGAAGGCTGTGGCGAGTGTAAACAAAGCAAAGGTATTGTAGCATTAATGGTGCAGGTCTTCTCATGTTTAGGGATCAGAGTGTTGGAGAGCCGGGACAAAACTGGCCTTCTTAAGTACGGTTTTTCATAAAATCTTGTGGTTAGTTTCTTCTAAACCCAGAGGGAGAGGAGACAGTCAGTTTAGTCAAATGTGAGTGGTGTCACTCTGAGGTGTGGCAAATCTTTCCATGAAAGCATTTTGAAAGAAAGATTTTCTGCTTGTCCTTTAACTGTGTCTGTAGGAAAATCAAATTACTTTCACTCAGACACTTGCACACTTTCTAAAAAGCTTCCATCCAGCAGATATTCACCTACAAGTCCACCCTATAAATCAACAAATACACTCAGTCTTATCACATCTAAACACAGACTCAGCTTTACCCTCTCAGCATGCTGGCCATCTTCGATGCCAGAGCAATGCAACACTGCCATCTATGGACAGGAGTGATACCAGGCTCACTGTTTATCGTGCATCACGTTGCCGCCTGTGTGCGTCCACACGCTGCCGTTTGGACGCGCCTGTCATTTACTGGAGGAAACTCCTCCCCGCAGACAGCGCGTCCTGTCGCCTCTCCAGCGCAATGGTCTCCTGGATCATCTCTAGACTCGTGGTGTAAGTCTTTTTTTGTTATTTCTTAGCATATGTTCTTACACAGATTTATTATTAACAGCAGCACCTGGCTGTTATGGGTATTTGAGCCGCCCATTGACGGTGCAGGAGCGGCGCGCTTTGCGTAACCCCGCAATTCGTCTGATATAGGATCAAAAACAGACGTCAGTGTGGAGGAAAAGCAGATGTAGGTCTGTCAGTTTGTGAAATACAATCTGAATACCAAAAGACTGCACTTTGCCTTCAGAGACGAAACGCTGAGTAAGGCCTGCGTGGACCTGCTGTGTTTCTGAACGGCGCTCTGTAGCCATGCACGCTTTGTGTTTATCAAGTGGCTTTTTTATTTCAGACAAAGAGGTGACGTGATTGTCTGAATAATCCATGATCTGCCATGAAATGATCTTGAGAGTCAGAGTCAGGAATAAGAGGCGTCTCTTATTGCCACAAACCTGAATGTCACAGTGTGGTAAGGTGTTGGAACAACAGGAGCGGTTTGTGAGAAGAGCTGTGTGCTCTGTTGATGTCCCAGATTGGAAAAAAACAAAAGGGATGGGTCAGCCTTCTCGGGTTACAGTGCAAGAGTTAGTCATGTAATATGGCATGCATTTATTTCTATACAGCTGGTAATTTATATTAGATGAAACAAAGAGGGCACATTATTACTGTGAATTACGTCTATTTTTACCAGCCCAAAGTATGAATCAGCGCCATTGCAGACCGTGTGGACTGTACCATCAGCAGGCCCTACCTCTAAATAGTTAGGCAATTAAAATAAGACACAAGACGTTGCAAAGACAGAGCTGCTGCAGCTGTAGTAAATCAGAAAAAAAAATGTTTAAATGGGATCATTTTGGAGCCCATCTTAAAGTGAGGGATCCAGCTTCTTACACATGATATTTATAGTGTCCTTGTGTCTGTAAACTCTGTTAAAGCTCAGTTAGAGGTGCAACATGATGTGGGTCAGTAACTTGATCAGGTCACACTCACAGCTGTTGCCTGGCTGTAGCACTTTCAACAGGGTCCTGTCCCTGCACCCAGCCAGCAGCACAGGTGCACGCACACAAACAGCAGATTTTAAAGAAAACACATGTATGCTACATTTAGCTCTTGGTTTCAGTTTAGCACAACGAACAGGTTGTTTGGTCAAATAAGTCAGGGCAAAGTCTGACTCGGTTTATGTATTCTTTCTGTGAGGAAAAGGCTGTTGATTTACCTTGATCTCACCTGACAACCCGCCACCGCCTGTTGACTTATAAGCTGTAGCTAGGAGGGTTTATGGACAGAGTTTTATTTCATAAAGGTATGCATGGAAACATAATACAGACACATTACAGAGCTTTTTAGAGAGATAAGTATATTTGACATGTTATTTGTATATGGAGCTAATGAACACATCCTCTGTCTTCTAGACTTGTGTTTGGTACACTTTATCCAGCATACTCATCTTATAAAGCTGTGAAATCAAAAGATGTGAAAGAATACGTGAGTATTTCATTCTTATTTTTAGATTAATGAAGTGTATCAGGGCAGTATTGTCCTCATTAATGTGATTGTAGTAGATGTAATGACTCAATCTTTTATTTTTTAGGTGAAATGGATGATGTACTGGATAATATTTGCCCTCTTCACTGCTGTGGAAGTATTTACAGATATGTTTCTTTGTTGGTAAGTGATCTGTTATCTATTGTCAATAATCATACAGCCGCCTGATGTGAAACCGTTGACCTCTTTTCTTTCAGAGTGTTTAATCACGTACTAGTATTTGTCACTGATATACCAAAGCTGTTTTATTACACTTTGTTTTATCAGTTGTCTTATTTGTGTCTGTATTGCAGGCTTCCCTTCTACTATGAACTAAAGATCGCCTTCGTTGTATGGCTGCTGTCCCCTTACACCAAAGGCTCCAGTGTGCTTTACAGGAAATTTGTCCATCCCACGCTTTCCTCAAAAGAAAAGGTGAAAAGCCGCCCTTTTGTTGCATCTTCCTCTCTCCTGCTGGTATAGTTTAAGTAAAGGCTTAGCTAAAAATACTCATAAGGATTGTGCGGTTATTGACTAACACAATTTCAGCCTCACCGCTATCTCAAGAACAAAGAGCCTTTGTGCCAATTCACTTTTCCCCTTTAGCTGGTGAAGACATGTTTGCAGGGCAGGAGACAGGAAATGTCACCGTGTTCCTGCATTTCTCCTTTCCTTTTTCCTCTGTCGCCCCCAGAAAGCACATAAGTGAGTTTGGGGAGTGTGATAACAGAGGGAGAATTGAATCAAGCTGCAGTCATGACAATTATAAGAACAACCTGTCAACACAATGTGTTAATTGAGCTGGACATTAAGAGAGACCTAATGTTTGTGTGCTGTTTTTGTACTCGTTGCAGGACATTGACGAGTATATCTGCCAAGCAAAGGACAAAAGCTATGACACACTGGTGCATTTTGGAAGAAAAGGGCTGAATGTTGCTGCCACCGCTGCAGTCATGGCAGCAACAAAGGTAATGCGGACTATGGACATTTGCTTTGTGTTGACATGGGGGTACAGTAGAGGGTCAGTGTTGGACATCAAACTTGTTTTGTTTCCTGTAGGGAAACAGACTCATTAAAAGTTTGATTTAAAGGTCTCTCATGTAGGTTTCATGAACAGTCATCCCTCTTTGCGGCAGAGTCTAATCATTTACAGACGGACAAAACAAAACGCACATTCGAGAAAAGAACAGAAAGCGATACCACAAGTCTGTTAAAGATTTAGAGATATTTTCTGGATAAAATGGATCATGAAAATGTTTGATGAGTTTCAGGAGTTTCTTCAGGTTTCATCTTGACATCAAATAGTCAAAACTCGTAGCTCTTTATTTACAAACGAACACAAAGATCATAGAATAGGCCTAACTTAGCTCAGAGATAATTTAATCTAGCCTATCACAGAGCCTAGCCCATTTCTCATGTCCTAGACCAATAAAAAGCTAATTTACCTTAAGACAATAAGATTATTCCTTAAATTGGTCCTTCCAAGATAGCAAGAAAATGAAGTTGAGATCTAGACTATTATCATTGGAAAACAGAGTAAAAGAAAAGCGTTGATGCATGTTGAGTCAGTGTTTCTGTATTTAAAGTAGCAATTTAGGGAAATAATACAGCAGAACCAAAAGAGAAGATTTAAGGAAGTTATTGTAATGAAATTTAAAAACAAAAAAACTAAAAATGAAGCAGGCACATGAACTATTGAAAAGATTTTCAATATGTGATACATTTGACCAGCCTTGATATTTATTTTTTTATGAGTGGTAACGATGAAGAGAGGGGTTGAAGGATATTTCTCTAAAACAAATGTCCTGTGTTTCTGGTTCTAGAGCCAAGGGGTCTTGTCAGACAGACTGAGGAGTTTCAGCATGCAGGATCTGGCTTCCTATCAGGAAGAGCCTGAGAACACCACCCCCGGCACCAAGCAGCCTGCAGCAGCGCAGCATCGGACCAGATCTATGATGCGAAGCAAGTCGGAGAGCTACACCAAGGGTGTGTAGACTTCTCTGCTGCCAATATATGTTTTTAAAAAGAAGCAGAAAACAAATCACAGAGCAGCGTGTTCATGATTTAGACAGGATCTATTTTGTGGTAAAAAATATTTAAAATATGCGACTAAACATGAGCCATGGTGGTGCCCAGTTTGTTTGCAAAAAGCGGATTATTACGTGGTTTTTCTTTTTTTTCCTGTCCAAGCTTATTTAAGCTGACATATTTTGTTTTGTACCCCTGCTTTCCTGAACGGGCCCCTGACTTTAGTCCTGCCTTCCTGTATGGAGCAGGTCTGGCCTCAAAGGGCTGCCAGACCAACCATCCTGTGATAACACTCACATGTAGCTAGCTAGGGGGGTTGAAAATCATGTGGAAACAGTTGTTGTCATCGGATTATGGTGTTTGTTTTTTCACAGTTGATAGATCTGAACAACTAGTGAGACTCAACTATCTCTAGCTGAGAAAGAACTGTATGTACCTTTGACAAACAAGGGACTGAGATGACTCCTGTTATGGGGAGGAGAGATGGGATGATGAGCTGAGGTTAAGAGTCGTACCTGAGGGTGATGTCGTGAGAACTTTGCCTCTGATCACCGAGCGAAACAGGCATCCTGACATTAGGGATCATTATTATTCTTTCAGTTAAATGAACAGACGAGAACTAATCTGTCTAAGTCTGTCTGAAAATGTAACTTCCACACCCTGTCTAGACTGTGATAGCCTAGAGCCTGACAATACTAAAAACATAACCCCCTACAAACAAGTTGCTATATTTATAGAAATATTTAAATAGACCAGGCACTCTATTTTTAGGGAAACATTCATAAAACAGAACAAACATTATATTTACTCTGGACTATTTGCAGCAGCTGATTAATGTACTTGTATGTATCAGTTATTTATGGACCATGTTCATAGTTATTTAAGGTTCTCCTGGTTTAAAAGGCATTTTAAGGGTGGGGCATTTCTTGCCCTTATCACATAGGACATTCAAAGAAAGATAAGAAATGTGGGGAGTCGTGAGCAGGGGCAGACATGCTGTGAATAGCTGTGACCGGCTGTCAAACTAGCAACCATGATAGCCTCTGTACATGGGACATGCTCTTAGACCTTTAGCCATCTGGCACCCCACTAAAAACATGTCATGCAGAGAGGCTCACTGGTGTTTTTATTTCATCTTTTTTTTATCAGAAATTGAAACCCTTAATTTTAAATGTTGGCCTTTTCAAAGAATATTTTAAAAGCTTAATTGAAAAAATTCTAATTGAAATTCTCGTGACTGTTTGAATTCCACTCCCAACAATGGGAACAAATGCTGTCTCCTGACTGTTATTACATAACATTACTAAGTGATGTAATCACACAAGAAAACAGATGGTTTTGATATTTTAAGGCAACACAGCTGTTTTTTTTCTGTAGCAAAGCATTTCAGGCTCATAATAACCTATTATTTCTCCTCTGTTTGTTGTCTGTGGATGAAAAAGGCATCATATTTAGAGCTTGAACACCTCAGATAGCCAAATCATATGCCACCTCAAAGCTTTATCACTGATTGATTTTTTTTTTGATTGCACAGACCATTCACAGAATTTAAATATTGATCACCTTTTCCATCAACCTCTTTCACGGTCCAGAAAAGGACTTTGACATGACAGACTATGAGGTCTTGGGGCTGGACCAATGGGACTCCAAGAGCTCTCTGTCCCAGGCCACTTCACCTTCTGAGTCTGAGTCCACACCCATTACACTCTCTCTGACCCCCATGTCCACTCCGCCCTCCACTCCTTCTCCACCTCCATCTCCTCCGGTGCCAGAGCAGCCTGGGGAGGTGGGGAAAGGAGTAGAGGTGGCTTCAAGCTCTCCACAGCTCAGGCTGATGAAGAGGAAGGCTCCAGAGGTACACTGCTCCATCATGACGGCTGTCTCAGCTGTTGCCTGACTCTAACTGCCCCCTGGGAGTGGTGGTCTACTCACCCATTTACTAATTTTTACTGCTGTGTACTTGATCAAGTCATTGTGGTTCTGCACTGATAGAGCTGAACCACATTTAAACTTTGACAGATTTAATTTGCTCTGATGAATCTGGGGTGTCACTTTGTATAGTATTTATCACGCGTTTGGACATGTGGCATGCGAGGAATCCAATATGGCTGACAAATCAACATGGACTGACTTCTCTCGGATAATCAAGTCTAATTTTGACGAGTGTATTGGGAATAATTCAGCATAATTACTTGTGTAATTAATAAATATTCATAAATACATTTTCAACACCTAATATCAGTATGGCATGATGGTGTGCAACAGAATGAAACAGCATTATAAATGATAACTTGTGTAGTTACCTTTGTTTTTCTAATTGTCAACATATCCCTATAAAAAATGAATTCATATATGGGTCTGAAATACAAGGCTGCTTTACATGGTCAGAAGAAGAACAAATATTTTTAATCCCCATCAGGAGATAGTCCCCAAAATTTCCACCAAAGCAATGTTCAAAAAAACTGCAGCACCCAGCTCTGTAAAGAACTGACTGACCTGTCTTTGAAAAGGAAACTAAATATTTTGAGAATTGTTAATGAAGATTTATGTCTTTTCTATGAACCAAGTTGAATTTGGACAGAGACAGATCAGTTACTTTTGGCCCTACCTTTGGATTTGTTGACGGTATGAAAAATATAAAATGTTGACTGCCCTCTCCTCACATACTGTTGGTAAGTGTGATGCTATTCATTAACCACATTTCACCGTCCTCTTTCCCTTTGTCCTCATCTGTCCCTCCTTCCAGCCACCTCATAGAGTCTTGAGGCCTCTCACAAGATCTCGGAGTGCTCTTTCCTCGAACAATGAAGCCATGTGAAACTGTCCTAAAGACTCCTTCAGCTGCCTTCGCTGCAAGACGTGAAAACACTGAATGGCCAAAAGCTCTATGACTGAAGCAGCCTTGCTTTGGGATAAGGTATTACCAAAGTGACCTATGATGACCCCTCTATATATGGCATATAGCTTGTGGCTCATGATTTGGTTTGTGACATTGAGGTAGAACAATGTGTGAATGGGCTCCATGCTGATAGACATTATAAGTTTGTGGGTTATTGATTATGTATTTATGTACAGTTTGTGTGAACTTCATCTTCCTCATTTGATTGTTTTCAAATATCAGGTGTGGGTAGACATTTGCATGTGTGTCTCCCCGGTTATTAGTCCTCTGTTTCTAAAACAGAATGTACTGTCACTGAAAACTACAGCTGGCATTAGAAGTGACACAGTCACTGTTGGAGAATGTGTTCAATGCCAGGGATCAGAGAAAAGGAGGCTGTTAAAAAAAAATCCATATTCAACCTGTTAACAGCTGTTGAGAAACAGCTGTTAATAGCATATTTCTGCACTAAATGATTATCACATCATGGTATTAGAAAACCAGTCTTTTGCGTGTAAAAATACTGAGATTGGACACCTTGTATTAAAAAAAAGGTCAGACAGTAGCGGCAGAAGATATTCTGTTATTTACCTCTCTATTAAAGCCTTAAAGACAGACTTAAGGATAGAAATGGTCTCAACATAAAGAATTCCAGCCCAGCTAAGTTCTCATTAAACATTTTGCACTATGTTTGGAATATAAAACGACTGACCCCACTATTCTACATTAAGAAGGCCAAAAGTTATGTAAATAATCATCGTAAAAACAAGTAGTTAACACAATTGAGATTACTAGAATTATTGTTGATTTCTTCTTTGGTCAAAAGAAAAGTTTTTATTCCTGTAATTACATTTGTATTACGGATAAATAAAATGTAATCGCAACTACAAGAGGTTTCCTTAGTGGAGCAGACTGTTTTTGACAATCTACTGTTTAGTTTGTTGGCATGTTTTATCATTTGATCAACAACTTGTCAGGCCAATTTGGAAAATATCACTTTCAGCTGTAGCAGAGACAAAATCTAAAATGAGCAAAAACTTACTGTGTGGTAACATGGTTTGTCACTGAGCAACACTTACGCTAACTATCTTACCTTTGCTTTGTTTTAATTTTGAAGAATATATCAAAGTGACTTTATTAGTTTGCAAGTTTACAAACTCCAGTTGAACTTAACATTGTGTGACGATACACTGTATGTTTTCTCATCCTGTTCTTTACTCACTGAGCCTAAATCATAGCTACATTTTACACAAAGTGTCACTGTGGTGGTTGTTTCTGGGTGAACTTGCGCAGTAGATTTATAACTTTCATCACTGTATCTGCATCATTAGCGGTGATTTGAAGTTTGAAACAAAAGCTTCTCAGGTACAACTGTTCTGTTTACACGTCACTCACTCTGGTGTTGTAGATACACTTGTTATGCACATACAATGTCCTTTTAATGGATAGTGAAAAAACAAAACAAAAGGTAAAACCAGATTATGTGATTCAGCGTTAGTATCAGTGTTAGTGTAAGAGGTGATAAACCCTCTGTTAATAAATGCTAAATAAAATGGAGAAAAAAACATGTTGCTAAGTAGCTGATTTGTATACTCGTGTATAGACTGAAACTCATCGTTGCATGTTTGTTGTTAATTTGAATGAAAATTGGATTATTGGAATGATGTGGAAGGTTGTTGACCACTTCAGATGGTAAACAATTCATTTTTTGTCCTTTTTGGTTGCTTTGTAGGAAGAATATAAAATGTTAAAATATACATACATACATGTCGGCTTTACATATAACTGAGTAACATGTCTAGTTTACTGATAAATGAGCCACTTTAACTCATTCATGAGAAGACAAAACTTAATTATCCTCAGAAAATTTTGTTCTGGCAGGCCAGAATGCCACAAAACTTAAATTTTAATATGGTTGTCAAATATAAAAGAAAAAACTAAGTGATTATGTGATGGGTTATGGCAATCAATTTCTTGTTGGTCTAATATTTTTGTTGAATTGATTTTACTGCTATTAAATATGGCACAAAACTTTCACTGGTTTTCTTGTCTTATTACAAAAGAGCATCTACAAGAAAAACATCATTTGAGACAAGACTATGTTACATGTCTAACTTTATTCAATCATATTTAAACAGAAAACAAGATTTACACTTTCAGGTTGACCCTGTTGTGGTACTTCATGTAGGGATCATCAAGGTACCAGTTCCTCCTTCTCCAAAAAGATGTTGTCATCTTATCCAGAAGCTTGCTTTGGGATTTGTTACAGAAGACATGCTCCCTCAGGCGCTTTCGCCTGGCAGGTTTCTTCTTCCACAGTTTCTTCTTGTATCCAGCCTGTTCACACCCAAAAAACAAGTCAGTTCATTAACTCTGTGTTTTAATGGTGTAGAGCAGTGGTTCTCAATCCAGTCCTCGAGCCCCCCCTGTCCTGCATGTTTTGGATGTTTCCCTGCTCCAACACACCTGATTCACATGATCAGCTCGTTATCAAGCTCTGTAATGGCTTAATAATGAGCTGATCATTTGAATCAGGTGTGTTGGAGCAGGGAAACATCCAAAACATGCAGGACAGGGGGGGCTCGAGGACTGGATTGAGAACCACTGGTGTAGAGAGATGCACAGTGCAGTTAACAGCCCAAGACCTGTACCTTGCGTCTGATCCATAGGCCACAGTGCAGCCTCATAAACCGCTCTGTCACCGATTTTACAGACTTTCTCTTCCCCTTCTTCACACTGTAGTATGTGAGACTTCTGCTTGGTTGCTGAGTCAGGTTGGGAATATATGATGATACCCTGGAACAGCACATTGAAACAGAGGAAAGAAAGGGTTTAACAATGGTTAATCAAAGAACCAAAATGAGTGGCAGCCCTCACTTCACTAGATACAAATACAAAGAGGAGAGTGGGGTAAGTTGAGCCACCCCCTGTTGCTTGGAAATGGTAAAAGAAATTGATCATGTGACCAAATATTTAGGAGATAGGCATCAATTCGTGGAGTCTGTGAAGGTTGGAAGCACATGGGTGAAGGGGTTAGACATTTATTTACAAAAAAACATTTTTCACTCTTGAAAGTGAATTTAGTCTGTCATAAGTTTTCTTAGAATTGTGTTCAGACCAAAAAAGATCATTTTAAATTTGTTTTATACATCAATTGTGGTATCCATGAGGTCAAAAACATAAAACATAAAAGTCCACCATTTTAGCTTAGAGGACAAATAAAGTCATAATAATAGTTCTGGGGTAAGTTGAGCCAGTGCCTTAATTAGGAAAGTAAAGAAGTCTGATGAGAGGATCAGAGTTTCAGTTCAGATTGTTGAAATGTTTTACTTTTTCTTTTCAAAAATACAGCTGTGAATGTTCTGAATCACTTAAAGGCATTCTCACGTTAAAACAGCTTTTTACAAAACAGCTTTTTAGCAGTTATATGCAATAATAATAAAAAGGATTATTGTACCAGTTGTGACTCTTATTTTTGGAGAGAGAAGGTGAGGTGAGGAGGGGGGTAGTAGGTATACGGCTCAACTTACCCCATACACGGGGTAAGTTGACCATAGAAGACCACTTTTTTTGGCATGCTATATTATCAAGACAGTTATGTTTACACTCATTCTGTTGGTTTTCAGGGATGCACAACATCTTGAAATATATACAGATTCACTAGTTGGAGACAAAACTATAATTGACATGATGTAATAATCCGAAATATGAAAAATGGCTCATCTTACCCCACTGTCCCCTACCACTGGCTGTAGTGATGGATTTCAGACACTTTGGTCAGCTTTACTTCAAATATTTCAGTAAAAACAGACTTTTGATTCTCGTTTAAATGGCGTTGTATCACCTCTAATTTTCTATAAAGTGGTTCTTATGGCCGCTACAGTTGTATTAATGTACAGTGTTGTAAATAGATCCGGGTCCCCCTGACTCCTGACTCACCGCTGCAGGATGTTGTACCGGGGTGTCAGACCCGCTGCAGCCCACAGAGGAGCGTTGACCGCGGCTGCAGCAGAGCTGTACAGAGGGGGCCTCTGGGTGAGGCTGGAGAGCTGACATAGTTGTGGTGTCTTAGCACACAGAGAAACAGACAGCGGCCTCAGCAGCCCTGTGAGACACAAGGACAACGTGAAAACACAGAACAAGAGGCGTCACAGTCAAGAGGAGACCCACCGAACAGATTACGCTATTCAGGATGTGCTAGATTTATGAACACTTCCAAGAAATCTTAGACCACTAAATCAAAATATGAAAAATATACTTCACATTGACATTTAAGACATACAAGTTTGATTGTAGAAATATTAAATGTTGGTACAAACCAGACACTCTCCTTGCCAGGGCGGCCGCCATGTTTTTTCATTAAGTCTGACGTACGTACGGAATCCTGTAGGGACAAAGTTGAGTTTAGTCGCATTAGACGAAAATCCAGACGGCTCACTGTCGCCACCTAGCAACTGTACCTGAACCACTAAATCCTCTCTCTCTCTCTCTCTCTCTCTCTCTCTCTCTCTCTCTCTCTCTCTCTCTCTCTCTCTATCTATCTATCTATCTATCTATCTATCTATCTTTTTTAAGCTTTATTCAGAGTTAACAAATTTTCGATTCCAAACATAGCAGAATCAGTTCAATACAGTCATTTCAATATTGAAATAACATATCAGTGAGAAATATAAAGTAGATAGTGAAGAACAACAAGCAAACAGAAACATAAAAGTAACTTAAAATAAATAGAATAATTTATGCAATGCAATACTTTACAAGGGTTTGCTTTCTTTTTTAAAACATTTTTAGCAGTTCATATCAGTGAAAAAATTCTTGGAGTTATCATATAACTTTTGTTCCTTCAAACCAGTTAAGGTTTGAAGAGATTTCAAATACATTTTAAATTCGTTTATGAAAACAACAAATCTGGGGGATGATCTCATTACTTTATTCTCATGGATGGAATATTTGGCAAAACATAAGATTACATTGCAACAGAGTTCATCATTTTTATTTGGTAGTAACATTCCAAAAGTCATATAATCCTCTCTCTCTCTCTGCTTTTGCCACAGTCTCCTGGATGGTTACACCAAGTTGAAATTAACTCATATGGAGCCCAACCACTGCCCTGTGAACATTTCTAATCACTTCATTTTTCAATTCAATTTATTTATAAAGCGCATTTCATGCACAAGGCAGAGTCAATGTGCTTCACAACAGGTATGCATAGTTAAAAAAAAACATTCTATAAAGATCAATTAGAAATCAATTTGAGAGTGCAAGTAAACCAACTTCACTGCATTCACACTCAACCACATTCATGCACACGCACTCACACACGACACATGCACACACATGGACACACAGTTCAACACAATGCTATAGAAAAAAGGTAGGTTTTTAATCTGTTTTGAAAGATGGCTACTGATGTGGCATGTCTAACTGTGTCAGGCAGGGTGCTCCATTTTTGTGGGGCATAAACACTAAAAGCTGCCTCCCCTTCTTTGGTTCTGATGTGAGGGATGAGTAAGTAAACTTTTCACATAAGAATCTGCACAGGGGCTGTTTTTGACAATCACACAGTTTTTTTTCCTCATGTATATCAAAATGTTGGCTAAAATAAAGACCTACATTGTGGATTTTTTGACACTGTGCCAAAAATTAGACATCAAAGCTGAAACACCAGACATTAATGACCCTGAAATACACTAAAAATCTAAAACATAAATTAATAAGCATCACAATTGCTCTTTGTTTTTTCACCTAACATCAATAATGACATTGTAAAGAAGTTTGACATGCACCTGAACAACCTGGCATCTTACATTAATTTAGGGAAATAATTTGCTTGTGTCTTTGTTACAATTTTTCAAAATGTACATTTGAAATATCACTCAAATGAATAGACCAGGTAATAAGTAATTAATCATTTTTTTTTATTTTCCTTTAAAACATACAAATATAATTTTTTTAAAAAGCAGATGAAAAACATTAAAGCAAATGTACCATCGTGACTACAGACGACACAGCACTGTAATCAAACATATTAAATAAACACAAGGCACCACCCACACTTCGCACCTGGTACTGTGAAGTTTCAGTAGTTAATGGAAGCATCCACATGTCTGCAGAGACACGAGTGCAAAGTAAATCAATTACCTCTTTTTTTAAAAAGTGCTTTTCACAAGAGAGAAGTTCTCACCCAGCCGAGGTGCACATCTCGGCTTCAGCATCCCAGCATACATACCTTTCATAATCTAATAACCTAGTTTACCAAAGCAGAGTGGTTGCCTCTCAGTGGAATAGCTGTAACAGTGTCAAACTACAACAAGTCACCAAACAGTCAATGTCCATGTCTTCATAATATATATTCAACTGTAGCACATAAAAAGTCTTCTTCTATAAGTTCTTGGTCTTTAGTTGGAATCCATACAGAGATTTCTCTTTGTTTTGTCGTAAATTTAATGTCCTTTGGTTCACCAGCCAGCATACACGGGCTCTGCATCACAGGGGATCCCATAGTAACGACCCTGCGGCCGTTCTTTGCGTAGTAATGGTGCTCGAGCTACATTCAGCTCTCTGTCAGTGTCTCTCCGTCGACGTAGTACCATTAAAATGATGAAGAGTAGGGCAACTGTGGAGAAGGAGGGCAACAACACAGTATGAGGACGGATGAGACCATCTACAGTCTACAAAAGCCTCAAATGGAGCATGATTCTTATTTTATTTAATTGGGTCCTGTTTGGGCATGACTGAAATTCGGTTAAAACACAATATATAACCTGTTTAAGTGTAACTATTCCCATGAACGTAAATTATGAAAAGTTTAATTGCATAAACAGTCTACTAAAAGTTGAAGTGAAATATATTAGGGGCTCGAATGGGTTTAGGAGAACAATAGCTTTATATCCTACTGAAACTTGTCAAAGTTTCATTAGCTGAAAAGGGAAATTCACAAAAAAAAAACAAAACGATTGAAATACTGTCATAAAACAAATACATAACTGTAAAAGATGAAATTCTCATTTTGGCAAAAAAATAATAAAAATCCATTGATTTCATTTATTGTCTTTGCCCAGATAATTGTATCTCAGTGTCTTTGGGATCAGCTTTGTGGACTTGTTTTTATATATATATATATACTATATATACTATATACTTGTTTTATTTTATATATATATATATATTTTAGCCCTTTAACAATAATAAGTGTAAATAACAAGCTCTGTCCTGTTATGCGACAAAAACAGGCATGCCTAATAACATCTTAAGAAAGCTTTTTCTATACCAAACAATTTTATTATACTGACTCATAAGACTTTTTTGCGTATCATTAAATCATATCAAAGAGGAACATTTCACATGCAAGCTTGACATCATTAAAGACAATTGGTTTATAATGCATTACTGTGAGTCCCATGTTTTTTATGTGGTGTCAAATAAAGGCATTAAGCAAGCAGCTCAGAATCACAGGATACTGTTCTACTCACAAAAACAGATTGTATATCCATGATCAACTGAAAAATACAGTTCACGCTTGTGTCTTTTAGTGCTGTTACTCACCTCCTCCACTTATAACTAAAAGAGCTATTGTGACAGGAGCCAGTTCACAAGTGTCCCCCACTTTGCGAAAGAAAGTCTCCATGCAGTACCCTGGAGCCAGGCTGCCTGCTGGACAAAATGCATCACTGGGACACTTGATTGGGTTCACATCTGGACTCTAAAACAGGAAAATAATACTCTGTGATCAAAACTGCACATTCAACTCACAAACACTCATTCTTTTTATCTCATGAGTTGCGTAAACACAGTACTCACAGGGCAGTAGTGATTCTCTGGACACACATCACAATTCTCCTGACCCCAGTGAATCTGGTAGAAACCACTGCGGCAGATTTGACATGTAGTCTGATGGGCGGCTTTGTACATGCCTGTTCAAAAGCAAAATTAATCTCCATGAGCAACACCTTTTCTTTAATCAGCGGCTGTTCTCTCAAACTCTACTGTTATTTACCCGGCCGACATGGTGTGCACACTTGAGTGGCAGTTTGTAGAGCTTCTGTCCCTCCAGGACACGTCTCACACGAGGGACATCCAGAGGAGCTGTCAGATAGACAAACACATCAGTTTATTTGTATGTGGCTATTCATGGACAGCATACTACTGATTTCATGGCTGCCACGAGAAACATTGGGACATTTTTGGAAAACGGCAAAGCTGATTTGTTCTAAGCTGTTACAGCAGCTGGTTTTCACAGTGTGAGCAGACATGTGGGGAATGGTTGGGTGAAGCTGTAATTTCAAACAGCAAGAAAGAGTTATTACAGAGGTTAAAGTATAATGCACAATTTTCACAAACAGATTCTTTTCATTTTAATCGATATGAATTAATAGTTTTGGGGACAGTCTGAAAACTCAGAGAAAACATGGTACACAGGTCCATCCATTTATCCCTGTCCAACTACTACATAAGGTTGTAAAAGTTTTGGGAGTCAAAGTCTATTTCATTTAGATCTCCTACTGAAGAGGTTCAAATTGACTGCTGCCCTCTCACCTATTTAGATTAGGAAAAAAAATTGTATTTGAAAATGGTCATAACACCCAAGATTTATTCACAACCTATATATGTTTACGCGCTAGATCAATAATTTATATATAACTCCTATTTATATCCACCTGTAAATAGTTATGCATGCAACTAGAACTGCTTTAAGGTTAGCTTGTTTATCAAAGCAGTGACTGTGTATCAGGTCTTGTATGTGTGAGTACATCTGTGCTCCCAAGCAGAGCCAAGGGATGAAAACACTGGAGCATGTGATGTCTGATCTGATGGTTAGATAAGAGATTTTTCAAACAGAGACATATTTATGAAAGTCTCAGGCTCGTTCCTGGTTTCCAGCAGCAGAAAACAGATCAGGAGAAGTAAAAACTTGTTGACATTCAAACACAACTCACTTGCAAAAAGTTCCCAGCTGACATGGATTACATGAAGTTGAACTCTGCTGTGACGAGAAAAAACCTGAAAGCAGCATGAAAGATAACTCCATTTATTATTTTCAACTGCAAGCCTGCATCACCATGAATGTTAATGCAATTGATCAAGAGAAGAAATTTTAATCATGCAAGTCCAATTTCTCACAACAAGCAAGACTCTGTTTCAGTCTGAAAGCATGCCACCAAATTCCTGATTTCCAACAGTTCTGTGAGCCTGGCCTACAAGAACATTAACACACCTGGTGAACAACTTGTACAGCTTTCTCCACCGGTATTATTGTTGAAGGATCCAGGAGGGCAGGCATGACATAGCGGACTTCCAGTGAAACTATAAAGAGTTGTAAAATACACACCATGAAAAGAAGCCAAGTAATTGAAAATTACAGCAAGTGTAGAACTTGTCTTCACAGTGATTTTCATACTTTGTGTAGAAGCCACGGTTGCAGGGCAGGCACTGCTGTTGCCCAGCTAGCGGCTGATAGAAACCTGTTGTGCATGGCAGGCAGGCTCCAGGAAATAGACACAGCCCAGGGTTAGCACAGCATGAACACATCAGCGTGTCTGAGGAAGGATAATATACTTTCCCTTAACTTTGACTGTATTTCAGTTTGTATTACATCTCAGAGGTTGACTTTTCACAGAGCAGAAACAGGGCAGTTTTGTGAAAAAGAGTTAAATGGTGACTTTTGACTCACTGTTGTCATACTGGGATCCTGGTGCACAGGGCTCACAAGTAGAAGTGTTAAATGCAAGGCAGCCTGGGGTTGTGCTGCTGGGGATCATGGGAGTTAGAGTCAGACCAGTCACATTCTCAATGAGAGTTGTGTTCATCACAGCGGGGGTAAGTGTGGTCTGGCTCAGCACCATGCCTAAAAGAAAAGGACACTGGCTGATTCCTGGTTTTCTGGTGGCGGACTGGTGCAGAGCTGCAGTTCAGACTCCACTATTTTTTTTGCATGGAAATAATGACTGGGCTGGTGCTGGTAGTATCAGTACTTAAAGGCTTTAACTGTGACCTTTAGCGTCCTTTTTACAGTGCTCTCCAGGGTTCACAGGCTCTGGTTCTAAGTTGTTGCTCATATTTTCACACACTGAACATGAGGCATGACAATAGTAGGCCTATGAAAATACCACAGCCAGGGGGAAAAGCTACTTTGAAAACAGGGCTTTGCAAGCTACTGAGTATTTCACACAGGAAAAGTTGAACTGCAGCAAAGTAACCTATGGGAAAGTATGGCAAGATAAACAATAAAGAGTCAGTAAAATGTGGATAGTCACACTCAGAGAAAAATGTAAACAGAATATATTCAAGTTTGGTTTAAACATTAGATATAAAACTTTATAATTACTACAGAGGTGCTGATATTCAAGTTTCCTTAAAAAAAAAAAAAAAACAAGACAGCACACAAGAATTCTTTGTTAGTTTCTACTGCTCAAAATACAAGGTTTGTTGTATGTTTTAATTTAAGATAAGAATAGAGTAGGATTTTGTGATTTAAAAAAAAAAATCATTTTATTTTTATGAAATTAACCGCATTTGTGCATCTCATTGCAATGAAAGCATGTGTAAAACACTTTGATCAAAATCAAAAAATACCATGGCAAAGGGCATAAAAAGATCATAATAGAAGGTAAAAATAGAAAGAAAACAATAGGGAGAGGTACACAAACGGAACACTAACAATGCAACAACACATGTGAAAGGTCTGGAGGCACTGGAGCATACTGTCCAATGACAGAATAGTAAAAGGCACAGATTTTTTGCATAACCTTTACTTGCAAAAACAGGTTTACAAAAAGGAAGTATCTTACAGAGCCCTTCTAGTCCTAAAAAGTATCTTTTTGTATTGTGCAGATTAAATATTGTGTGCACAATGCAATTAGCACAATGTACCATTTTTAAATTACTGGTGGAAACAAGTTATTATTTTGCATAAGCAATTATTTTATGGACACAGGATAGTTTTCTTTTTTCTTTTTTAACATTTTTGAATTCAAACAGGCTCCTTACTGATTGCAACAATATGCAAACATAAACCACCAGCCAGCTACTTCCACTTTATTTCACTTCTCTTTATGGTCCCCAACACTGGAAAAATATCAAACTACATCTTGATCTGCTGTCAAATTTAGTCATCATTCTCCCATAGTATCATGTAGAAATGGCTGCTGTATACTTTTTTATGTTTCCAAGCAGTTACTGGTGTTAAAAATCAATATTTCATTTACTCCCTCTCAGACATGTTCTGAATGTTGATACAGTCTGAAGGTGCAAAACAACACAAAAGGCAAGTGGGCGACAGTCTGACTGTATGTCACCTCCTAAAATAAGCAGAACTTCTTCAATCAACTGTGTTATCCTGATACCTTAAATGTCTCCACAGCATCTCAAGTATACTCCTGGACTTATCTAACCACTTAGAGGGTGGGGGTAGGTTACACATAACAGCAAAACAGAGCACATATTGTGGTAGTAATCACATTAGCCATGTGCTTAAGTGCTTTCTTGAAAAAGAGCCATCCTCCTCATGAGGTGCAATTATTTAGAAATGGGGTCATGTGATTATTCTGCTTCAGTCTGCTTTGGCTTGCACAAACTATTTCTCTCTCAAAACGTTTTTTCTTTTTCTTTTTCTTTTGGACATGAGTCTGTGTCTAAGTGGCAGAAAGAAATGCTCTAATCCTCAGAGTTTGGAAGGGTCAGGTTCAAGCGTCAGCAAAGAAAGTCCCTATAAAGAGATTAGAGCAATACCATAACAACATACCATAAAGAAAAGTCACATCAATGTGATAGACTGGTATATCCAAACACACATTTTGACTCTGGGACTTTTTTATAAAGGGAAAGATTCAGATAGAGTCTGGGTGTAAAGAAGGCCCGTATGCACTTGGATTATAAAAAGTATTTTCCACAAAGAGTTCCTAGAATAATCTCCTATTCCCTTTGAAGTACTTGGACACCTTATTTACTCCACACAGATCGACAATTGCTCAAAATGAGCCTTGTTTGATTGATATCGCTTATGCCACCATTTTAAGTTGTTTTATCGTTCGGAGAGAGTAAACTTACCCAAAGAATAAGCGGCACATATCGCTGGCAGAAGTCCCCGGCGGGCCATCCTCCACAGATTATCGAGTACTTCCACCAAACAGTGTCCGGCTACAGCAGCTCATCCCTGACAAACCTGACTTGTCCTTGTTTTTCACAGAGGACGTCAGTGACGCTCGCTCGAAGTAGGATCAGGCCCTCTCATCAGTATCATATGACAAAATACACATCATGTGATTTTGCTTTAGAGGGAAAAACTGAGAAAAATGCCACAAGTACATCCAGCCGCGGCCGCAGCACAAGCGTGCAGGAAGTTGAACTACCAAATATGGGAAGAAGTCTATCTGATGACCACGCCCACCAACAGCGCGACTTCCCTCATTCGACTCTTGTAGATGAAAAAAATGGCCAATGTTTGTGCGAAAGTTGTTGATTTTGTTCTTTTTTGCTCCACACATTTTAAGTTTTCTGTTGTGTTCATGTTATTTTTCACTGTGTTTATTAGATTTCATTCTTGTTTCCTTTCTTTTCAAACGCTTCATTCTTTTTTGTAGTGTCCTGTGTGTACAGAATAGATTGTATTCTATGTTGTCTGTGCTGCAACTCTACAAAAAATATGCCCACTTATATTGTCTGTTCTCATTTATGATCTGTTTTGTTATTTTTTGTCCTGAAATATTTTGATAAATGTATTTTCCCCTCTAACAACTGTGCCTCTGATGTTTCTGAAATGCATCATGCTCCTTTCTTGAATATAAGATTGTTTTGAAAGTTCTTTCTTGATCATCATAAATGCATAATGTGATTTCAAGGCAGTCATGAGTGTTCCCCTTTTATACTGTGACAGAAATAATTAGTCACTTAAATAATTATGCTGTTTTCCTCAATGGAGGGATACATGTTTTTTTTTTTTTAGAAACACAATTTTTGTGGGCCTACAACCTTATAAAAATCGTCAACTGATGTGGGAGAAAAGCCACATTTCCATGAGTTGAAAAAGCTACTCTGTAGCTGCTTGACTTCCTCTTCACTATGTAAATTAGAATAATAGGCACAGTCTGCAGACAAGCAGTTGGACCCTACGAAAAATGGGCTTGATTGAGGCAGAAATGTTGTTGTTGCATAGGGCGACCGGTAGGGGCACTACAGCGTGTCACTTAAGACACAAAATGGTTGTATTTTATTTTTAGATGAGTAAAAATGACAAAATAAGTTGTTTAATGTCTATAATAGTCGCTTAAAGAGAAACAAGAAAAGTAATCCCTCTGAAATTATCTAATATATTTTTTATGTTGTATAGGCCCATGAATTTTGAATTTACAGAGTTGAAACTAAACTAATAACTAACATGGATAAATTTTACATCATGCATTTTAACATACTCCTTTTTTGTCTGTTTTTTGTGACATTTCTGCTCCAGTACCTGCTTTGTTGTGGGTGTTTTCTTACAGATGAAACCAGTGCATCACCTCTGAGTAATCATGAGTAATATTTTGTACAGTATGCTGTTACCAAAACATACAAACTTCAGAAAAATCATCAAGGGTTTTTTTTAGGGAAGGGAAATTTCCTCATAAATCATGAGACAAAGCTTCACTTCCCCTTTCACCACATATGCAGGTGGGAGGAACTTACAAATAAAAACCTCAGGGCAGTAATAATGACTAATTTTACATATAAACAGACACAGGCCAGGACAAACAACCCTGGATATTTTCTGACTCACTGAGAATCCAAAGTAGCCTTTCAACCAGCAAAATTTAATCAGTTCACTTATGGAGAAATCAGAGGCTGTAAATACGTTCACAATATTTTTAAAGAAAAGGTGTACAATTGAGAACATGACCTCAGATGGAAAGCTGATTATCATAATTCTCGCAACAAAAACAACTCTTTTGAGCCTAAATGAAAAATTCACAAGTCTTGTGGCGCTTGTTGCAACATATTTAATCCATGAATGTTTCCATCAGAGAAGAACATCAGGCGTTTTCTTCTATATGACGCTCTATCCTCAGCATCAATTCTTCCCAGTTTATCCCCTCTGGCAGAAAAAAAGACAAAGACAGAGATAGTGGTAGAGAGTCACGCCATAACAGAGACAGACAGAGCTATGAAGTTATTTACAGAGAGATGTCAGTACAGTTTTTCTCCATTTTGGGCATCATACTCACTCTGTTGTGCATCTCTGTTTCTCTATCAGACTGTGCGGCTGCTTGCTTTGAGGTATTGGCCCTCTCGCTCTGAATTTGCTTCAGTCTCTGGTGCTCTTGTTGAATCTCTTCGAGCTCCTTTTGCAGAGCCAAAACTCTGTCATCCTTAGGGACCGCCTGCTGATTACGCAGCCTGCTTTCCTTCTCCTGTTTCCTGAAATGTGCCAAAACTCACCATAAATATGTGTGTAATACTTCTGTGCTTCAGAGCCAAACATGTCCCTGACCTGATGGCTGCAGCCTGTGCCAGTGCTCTCTTGTGGAGCTCAATGGTCTCCAGCCCCTTTAACAGCATCTGATTCTTCCTCCGCTTCTCCTCCAGGATTTTCTCCCGTTTCTCCTGCAGCTCAGCCTGCTGTGCTTCCTTCAGGAGGGCCAGCTGCTCCTTCACCTCACACATTTCTGCCGGCAGCTTGTGGCTTGCAGTCTGGCACAGAATAAAAAACTCAACCATACTTAAGTTTTATTTGTGGGACAGTGTTTGTGCTGTCCTTCACTCACCTGTTTGCCATCAACATTTTTCATTTGAATGCAGGGAGGTGACTTAATTGTATGTGCTTCACGGATGGTTTCAATTTTCCTGCTGAGGTCAGCCTGTGCCTCCTCCCGTGCTTGACAGAGGAATTCTCGGCTTTGCTCTGAGACTTCTTTCATTGTAACGTGCAAGAAATTAATGAAAATGAGTGCAGATTCTTGAAAAACATCACCGCATCACACCTGATGTTAAGGCGTACCTATATTTTGCTTGAGTTTCTGTAGCCTTTCTTTTGCCACCTTTGCGTTTTTGTGGCCTTCAGCTACTTGTTGCACCGAGTCTCTCATTTTTTTTTTTCCTGCAGCCTTTTTTCTGCATATTTCTCCTTCAGCTCAGCAGTCTGGGTGCAAGAGCAGTGCAGGAATCAGAGCAACTGTTTTGCATACTTGTAAAGGGACTTTTAAAAAAGGGCTTAAAGAGAACAGCCATACTTTTGTTGTAATCTTCTGTATATTCCTAGTTTCATCGATTGTCAAGCAAACCTTTACCCACCTCTTTCTTCTTCTTCAGTTGAGCAGTCTTCTGGTTACGTTCCATTATTTGTGTGCGAGCCATAGCTGCCTTTTCATTAATGATGCGCCTTTCTAGACGTCTGCACTCGATGGTGACCAGCTCCTCCTCAAGATCTTTCTCATGCATTCATTTGTCAGGTTTTACCATCTAAAATTTCTTTCATACTACCCTCTTCTTTATCTCCCAACTAGTTGATTTAGCGCAGCCACTCACTAAATTTAAAAACCTGTACACAACAAGTTTTTCTATGCACCCATACAATACAATGACTTTTATGTCTGAATAATAAGACACTTATTCAAACATACATCGATATTATATTCCATTTCCAAGTCCATTCTAATAAATGCCACTAAATGCAACTTTCTGCACCTTTAAGTGGGTCTGCCAAAGAGCCTTTACACATTACCTGAACTCATCCTGGGCAGAATTTTGTTTTCACTTTAGCTCGAATTATTTTTGTGTCACTGAAGTTCAGTCCTGTACTGAGTATTGACTGTGTCAGGATAAAATGAGAAACAGTTTTCCAAAATGTATGGTAAAGTCGTGGCAAGTAATTTATTCTCTCTCTGCTGTACCTTTGCTGCTCCTCCTCAATCTGACGGTCATATACGGCCTGCTACCTCAGAATTGCTGCAATGTTGAGCTTGGGGAGTTTGGTGGTTTGGTGAGCGAAAAACTTCCTGGGTTGTGTGGTTTTAATTTGGCCTTTTTTCACTCGATACCCTCGAGATAGTTTCAAAGAAAGCTCATCCAAGAGTTTGTTGATCTCAGGGCGCCATCTAAAGGACAAACATAGAAATCTTTGACTGTGAACAACTTTCATTGTCTTAAAAGTGTCCTGCTCTTACCTCAACAGAGGGCCAATCCAGTGTTTATCAACAAATGCAGAATCATAGATTTTATTCCATTCTTCTTGCATCTTGTCGAGATTTGTGAAAAAGAAACGCAGGAACTACAGCCAAGCAAAACAGAAAGAAAGCATAGTTTTAGGGCTTTTGTTTGCTTGCCGTCGCCAGGTCGCGGCTGGTCTGAACGCCCCTATAGACTTTGCGATATATATTTGTGATTGTTGTGCACATTTTGTTTGTTTACTCGAGCACAATTTTGTGAATTTTGTTTTACAAAGGTAACCATCACACTGTTCTTATATTACCTGGAGATCCTTTGAAGCATCCTCAATGAAGTCATCCAAACACTGTCTGCTAGCGCTGAACTTTTCGAGCAGTGAATTAGCCTCCGTAACAAGGCTGACATAGCTTGGTGCCATTGTGCTGTATACCAGCAGGTGAAGAGGTGTTTACCAGCAGAAAAAAAGCCTCTTAAAATATAAGCTATATGCTGTCACGCGTAGTTCTTATTTATTATATGGTTTAATTCATCGTCTGCACTGGGACATCTTTATCCTTTGTTGGCTGCCATAACAATAATAATGACGTACTACCGTGACGTCTGGTCTCTTCATGCGCTGCTTTCACGTACTATCGGAAATATTGAAATTACACATAGTCGTGATATATGCACCAAGGAAGGAGGTCAACTATACAAAGATAAAGATTAAGAGTGCAGATTTCTTGTCAGATTGTTACATGTAATTGTCACAGTAGAATTAACTCACTTGAATAGGGATATCGCGCTGTGCATGTGGGAAGGCTGATGTGCAAAGGAAGTAATTAGCTGAAATAAAGAAATAACATGCCAACTTGAGTTTTATAGAGAAGTAACATAACACATTGACTGATTCCCTGCCAGAATCTCATGGTTTCATTATCAAGAATATTTTAACAGCATATCAACAAAGTTATTGAGGTGTCACCCTGTGGCCAAAAGTTTAGTTTTGAGAACAAAACCTTCATTTGTTATGATAAACACAGCCTTTTTTATACTTATTGAAAAAAAGACAGACAACGAAAAATGTTTTAGAGCCTGTGCTCTGGTTAAAAAGCTCGATTTCATCTAATGTCCAGAGAGGCAGTCAACATAAACATCTAAAAGACTGCCCTCAAATACAAGCCTGGAAAAAACTTGGATGAATTAGAATAAGAATAAGAATAACTTTATTAATCTCCAAAGGGAAATTCAATTGTCTGTTGTCTCACAAAATATGTCTCTAACAGTTATCTACTATTTACACAAGAGTTATAAAGCCTGATGGCTGTCGGTACAAAAGATCTTCTGAATCTTTTTGTCCTGCAGCGAAGAGAGAGGAGCCGTCCACCACCATTGACCCTTTGGTCCATTAAGGTGTTATGAAGTGGGTGATCCATGTTTAGATCTCTCCACCACATCCTCCAAGAGTCCAGCTTCAGTCCAACCACAGAGCCAGCCTTTTTCACCAGTTTGTCAAGACGTCTTGCATCTTTGTGTTTGATGCTTCCTCCCCAGCAGACTGCAGCGTAGAACAGAACACTTGCCACCACAGACTGATAAAACATCTGCAGCATCTTACTACAGATATCTATTGACCGGAGTCTTCTCAGGCAAAAGAGGCGGCTCTGCCCCTTTTTGTAGATGTAGTCTATATTTTTAGACCAGTTCAGTTATTAGATTTAGACCAGTTATTCTTAGACCAATTAGCTCCTGATACCTGTCATTATCAGTACATATTGTACATATTTATTGCTTTGAAAAATTCAACAATACAAACATGCTATCTTAAACACTGTGTTGATCTTGATACCAATCTAAAGCAGTGTTGGACTTGATAAGATATAACAAATTACATTTTTGAAACAAAGGTAATAAAAAAAAGTTCCAGTAACTTTTGGAGGAAAATGATGCACGTAAAAAGTCCAGACGGTGGCAGTATTGTCTCAAAAGAGTCCATTAAAGTGAGCGCTTCTTCTTGTTTTTCCTCTTTTATGTAGTCAGTACAGTTTCAGCCACTGTTAATCTTCTCAGGGGTGTCAAGTTATGCAAGTTGTCACTTCCATTTACCTCAGTAGTCACCATTGTCCCTCTTCTACAGTGCTTCATACTTGCTGTGATTATTTAACTCAACATTCAACATTTCTTTTAATAAACTGTAGATAGCATTTGTACCATAGCAGTAGTAGCAGCTCCAGATCAAGAATTTTTTTTACCACAGTAAAAGAAAAACCCTTCAAATGTCCCTGTTCAAAAGTATGGGCACTTAAACACATACACCAGGGCTGGACTTTCAGCTAAAGTGAAGATATCTAGGAATAACCAGCGAAATTGTGTGAAGATATACAGTAGTATTTAATTTTTCACTCAAAGAGGAGGAAACTTTTACAGGAAAAACTCTCTGATGAAAAAGGGTATATCCGAGAAGAATCATTTAAAAGTTATGACAATTTATAAGTTGATAGTATGACTAGGGAGACTCATCCTAAAAGTACTGTGGTCTGCATCTCTAAGCTTAATCTAAGGACTTTCACCTTCCTTTTTGTCAGACATACCTGAACCAATCCAAAAATAGAATACAAAATTTATATCTTAGACTGCCTTTAAACTTATGTTTTGTTTTTTTTTTGTTTGTTTTTTTTTTTTTTGGTGGGGGGGGGGGGGGATTTCCAAATGATTTATAATCATTGCTGTTTTTGTTATTTATATTTTAAAAAGGAGGTTGACAGTTTTGGTTAAATGTTGACTCTGTTTGGCCCTCAGGTTAGATCTAAACCCAGATTATGGCCCTTGCTGTGGTTTAGTTTGACACCCCTGGTAAAACAAACAAGAAAAAAAAGTTTTTTTAATATGCTCCAAGTGCCAAGAACTGTATTGGGTCATAATTACAGTGAAAAGTACCGGGGATTACTGTGTTTCGGAAAAGCCCTTGAAGGCATCACTTCCTGGGAAAGTGGGAGGTGAATGTTGTCAACGTGACTGTCATCAGTAACGTTAGATGGGCAGAGAGCAGTAGAGCCGTCGGTCCTCTGCGTGTCTGAATCGTCGGGACTTGGAAAGTGGCCGGGCGGGGGGAGACGGACAGCCAACCTCGGGATTTAGGGAAGATGGGAATAAGTGCTTGTTGTCGAATATCTTCTTCATACGCCTTCCGAGCCGTGCTGTAACGCTTAGGACAACTTAGTGTTTATTGTGTTTTTCCCTGTTTTGGATCCCGCCAGCGCCAGCTAGCTTAGCAGCCAGCCGCTGATAGTGTCAGACACACAGGTACAGGAGAGTAGAGGAGGAGGGGAGGGGTTGGTGACAAAGAAAGGTGGCGAGGAAACGATGAACCGCTTTCGAAAGTGGCTGTACAAGCCCAAGGTAAGTTGTCTCGATTTCTGTCAGCCCTGCATTCAGTCATCTTTAAAGCATCGCTGTGTAGGTAGCTAGCGAAACAGCCGCTAGCCTCAGGTCTTCATACAGTGGCACACATCTGCTAGCGTTAGCCCGTCTTCCTGATGTTTGCTGTATTAACACAGGAGCAGCAGCAGCTCTCCCTTTGTTGTTGTTGTTGTTGTTGATGCTTTTGTTTTCAGGCACCACTCAGGATTAACAACGTTATTGTGGGGCAAAGTACAGTGAATTTTACTCATTAACTCAATTTTCTTGGTGTCATTTAGTGATTTTATTGTTGTGTTATTGTCACAATTCCTTTTGTTTGTTTTTATTATAACACATAATATTAATAATAACTTATTTGTATAGCACTTTTAAAAAACAGATGTTTACAAAGTGCTTTGACATGTAGTCCTAGAGCACATGGAAAAAGACAAATAAAAATAAAAAGCTCAGTTAAAAGGGAATTCAAGGCCATTTCTTGTCATAAGGAACCCAGACAATACAAGAACCATGTAACATAAAATGAGACCATGAGGACCAAAATAAAAACATAAAATAGTTAAGAAAAAAGGAAAATGCTATTAAAAGGAAGGACGAAAGCGGAAACAGGATAGTAAATATAAAAGGCAATATCAACAATGATAATAAAATAATAACAGGTAATCCTGATAATAAAAGTAGTGATAAAATAGAGCAACAGAAATGAGCAAGAGATAAAACAACGGTAAGTACGGTATGGTAAAGCCGAAATAAGATAGAGGTAAAAGAGAGAGGAGATGACAGATAAAAGATAAAACAAAACAAAAAGACTTGTTATAATAATAGCAATTGAAAGGTGTAAGTGTTTATAATTATAATTTTCTTTTACTCCAGAAAATAGGAAAGATCTCAAACAGCAGGTCTGAAGACAAAAATTATACTGAATTTCAGGACTGTTGTTTGTGTCATTATTCTGTAATCAATTGGCCAGTCAATCGCTTTACATTCTCAGTTGGCTGATTTATCATTTGATGAATGAAAATGAAAATGATAAAAGGTTAAAAAAAATGCTCACCCCACTTTTTTGAAGCCTTTTACCTATTTGTCTTACCTCTTTTGTAAGACAAGGAAAGAACCAAGACAGAGTAAAATGTTGTGCAATAAAAAAATAAATTCTGAACACTTATTATTATTATTCTTAAATGTGTGCCTTGATACCTAGTCCTTGAAATCCTTCAGCATATTAAAGGATTTGATTATTGTTTATTTTAGACTTAACAGCTAACTGAGTAAATTGTGCGTAAAACAGGTAATTTGCTGGCGGAGTTATCACATTTCGCCTGAGCTGCTAATAAATATGCTGTAATTCTTAGGGTGAAGCACACCTGACACAGCAGAGGAAACACTGGGGGTCTGATCACTTTGTTAAATGAACAGTTTAATAAATGCAGACTCCAGCAGTTTTATTTTTTGGATGAGTATGTGAACATTTTTTAAAGGAGTACTTATTATTTCCTCTACTTAGAGAGACAAATTTTATGCACTAAAGCACACAGATCAGAGGTAAGCTTTTAGTACTCTGTGTTGGGTTTTTCAGAGCTGCCACAGATTTTATATCCCTGTTGGATTGAGAAACTCCTTCCTGATCTACTTCAAGGCAATTGTGAGCTTTAGATGTGTTAATATTTAACCTAGGTCAATTGCTAGTTTGCACTTGTACCCTTGTCCTAATTACACTTGCGCTCTAATTAAAAGTTTGCTACTTACCAGAAAGCCTGAGCAAAAATCAACTCTTACAAATCAATGCAAACAACTGTTGTCCTTAAAAGAGCTCTAATATAAACTTTATTTGGAGGATTAGTGCATAGTTTATTTTACCCCAATTAATAAAAAAAAATCATCATCAAATGAATCCCTCAAACTTTCATTTTAAAGAGCTGCTGGTTTAAACTTGTTGTCTCTCTCTGCACACAAATTCCATAGCGAGTCGACAGGCCCTAACAACATTTTAGTGTTAAATGGATGGTAATGTATTTCTTGCTGACCCTATAAGTTAACAAAAAGGGAAGAAAGCTGCTTTGGATTGTGTTTTCTTGCCATCAAATTTAATTTTTAGCTTTGCTTACAGTGTGTAGACTTGCATTTCTTACTGGTAGGTAACCTGGGTCCTTGCTGCACTGAGGTCAAGGAAGGATAAAGTAAAAGCCAGTGATTATAGATCATCCACCTGCTCTTTACAACATTCATACACCTGCGTCACTCCTCTTTTCCCTGTTTGACTATGTTTGCTGTCACAGCATTCTGGCAGTCCATTGTCAGGGTTAGGCCTAAGTGTTGGGGTTCACCAAAGCATTGTGACATTCATGAATGACCGCTGACTCTGAAGTGCTGAGCTATTACATCAGTGCCTTTTCTGCCGAATCACAGCCATGGTTGGAATTAGCTGAATTACACTTAAGTCTGTTGGTTTTAAATGACCAGTTCTGCCTGAAAGCAGGCAAGAGAAAAGGGCTAAAAGCCTTGTAATTACAGAGATCACATTAAAAAGGCAGAAGTAACGAAAGACAGGGGATCAGTCTAATCTCTGTACTGAACAGCAGCAACACTAGCAAGTTTGTTCCTTTTTTTGCAGGGAGAAAACATGCCAGTAATAATCAAAAGCTGTTTTCATCTAGCACATTCTGGCATGGATAAGTTGTGCACTGTACAGTGTTGTCATTTTGCATCAACAGTAGGTCGTTTATTATTGAACTCCGTTCTCCTGGAGACAGAAAAGCGTCGAATCAGCATGTTCCCCTGACTGAAGCGGAGCTATTGATATTTCCAGAGCTGCTCTTTGCCTCCCCAGACGAATCCCACTGAGGAGGACTTTCTTTTTCCCCCTGCTACACAATCTCTTCCCAGTGTGATTGAGAGTAGTGTGCGGGACATAATGTCCCTGACTATCCTTTCTGACTGTCATCAAAGTACCAACTTGTGGAAGGAGATGAAAGTGTAAAAGAAATGGATTGTCCTGGTCTTCGTTAGAGGGAAAGACTTGTCAGAGTAAGGATACACTTCGGCAAAGTGAGATTTCCCACATTCCTTTCAGGTCTTTAGACCGGTTAAGCTGGTTTTTGTGTGCATAGTAAACCTTTATTTCCCAAAATATCTACAATAGAGATCTTCTTACTTGTCCAAGGAATTTGTGGACTTTGACCACTTACGGTGGAGGGAAAATTTTATATAATGAGAAAAGTGCCTTTTTCATTCATAAAAAAAATGTTTTATCTCACTTTTCTCAGTCCCAAACAAAGACCAAACCAGGCTCAGGTTTCCAAGCGGCCAAAATCCTACTGTGTCCCCACTTCTCATTCGTCAGTGGCAAACCTGAAGAGTGACTGATGTTGAGAAAGAGAGATGTCAGGATGTTAAACCAGCACTCTTCCTCTGTTCTCCTCTCCTGGTTGTTTACTCCATCAGGCGTTCAGGAGCTGACCTTCAGCTTCCCATCACCTCATCTGTCAGCTTGACGGGCTCGCAGCTCACACCAGGCCCGGGTGCACTCACCTCCATCTACAAGATGCTACTAATTTGCCACCCCTCCACCCAAGGGCAGTTTAGTGTGCGTGTAGCTGATACTTTCTGCCTCCATGTCAAGCTGTCGGACCGATATCTCTTTGCAACAGTCGGTTGTTTGCAGTTGTAGGAACATTTGTAATGCTTATGTTTTATCAACCCGATAAGGCCATCAAACATCTGACCGCCGACAGATTCCTGAGAAACAGGAAAAACAGATCTTAATTTTAGTAAGATGTGAGTTAAGGTCAGACATCCTGGGAGATGTGTCAAGAATTTCTGCGTGAATGATCAAAGTATGGGTCTAATTTGGGCGTGAGCGTACTGTGCCTTGGGACAGATAAATTGAGATGTGGAATTTTCTTTTCTAGTTTAGATTTTTGAAAAGTGAAACCAGTGTCTTTGTTTGGTCTGAACCCAGCACATATGTTTTAAGCTACTTTGTTTGGCCATTTATTTCAGCTCTAAGTAACAGAAATAAGCTTTAAGTAAATCTGTTCACATTAAATTTGATTGCAACAATTCAAGAAACAGTTTATCTACCAAACAATGTGAAATCTTCCTAATTCTCTTTATTATTTACATATTTTTAGAAATAAGTGGCGGATTTGTTCAGTCTAATCTGTAATTTAGAAATGTTCAGTTGTACTTTTTTCACAATCTCACGGCATATCTAGAATGAACTAATTACAAATAATTGATACATTTATTAGAGGAACTTACCCTGAAGTTTGGATCCAGTGATTCTACTGCTGCCAGCCAGAGGAGAAAAAGAAAAGTATTTAACTAATATTTTTGTCACTTTGTCTGGTTTCTGATGAAAATGTCAAAAGGCCCAATGATTTATCAAGAAATTAATGTCAATTTATTTTTCTCAGCATTTAGAAACTTTTGCTTTTACCTTGAGAACTGTTTAGAAGTGTTTGTCTGTTGAAGTATAGATAAAAACTTATCATGTTAATTTTTAAGGAAGCATCGCTCTTTCTGCTGAAAACATTTGTAATAGTTCTTGTGAATTATGGCGGATCCGAGCTCCTCAGAGATGAGCGCTCCTCTTTCTCATGTGACGTCCCTGGCTGTAGAATCTCCCTCTGTTCGTCATTTATCACTCCCCTCTTGTTTGTGAGTATTACAAACAAACTGGAGAACTGAAAGCAGACAAAGCAATTAGGGTCTTGCAGAGTTGATCCAGCTCAGTTGGCACAGAGTTGATGGAAGAGTGATCAGCAAACTGCTGAGTAGTGTCCTGCAGGGCTTCATATTTAGCACTGTTTCTGGACCTGTGTGTGGATGTCCCATTCTGCTAACCCACCAGCCATGCGGTAATCGATTTAGTGTCAGTTGCTGAGATTTAGAGAGCTGACTGTAGAGCAGACCCAGACAGGCCCCGGCGATTGAGGGCCTTTTTAAATTCATTGCAGGATTGGGGAATCAGGGCCCACTGTCTGAGGTGTGAGGAAGTAATGATTGAAGGGAAGCAGCTGTAGAAGAGGAGCAAGATTTAAAGGTAACAGAGAATCAGCGAGTCCTGGCATCGACTGGGCGGCCGCGCTCATCTTCCACACCTCATTTCTCACCCGTGATAATCAGCCCCTTCTCTGATGAACAGCTTTTTAAATTTGTCTCTTCTGTATTACTTGTAATAATCATAAAGCATCCACTCAAGGTGCCCTTTGTCTACAATACGAGGCTTGAAGAAGAGCCTGAAAATAAAAAAAAGGCATCCCTTGTGCTTCTGGCTCTGTCTGAGCAGCAGGAGAGAACGGAGGGAGAGGAGGAGAACAGTAGGTCTGTATTTTTGGGATTAGATTTTGGCCTTAGTTACAGTTGGCAAGAGATAAATGAGGGGATGTTGTTCTCAGCAGCTTCAGTGTTTCTTCTCACTGGATACATGATTTTGGAGGATGACAAATCCAAAAAATTATTGACAAACAAATAAATATTAACTATCTATTGAATGGAGATTTTATTTTTTAATATAGATATGTCTGAGTGGATTCAAAATATAAAACCATCCTGTCTGTACTTGTTTCTGTTTTTTATTCTTATTTTGTGGTATTGAATTTGGAAAATTCTTGAATGTGAAGGCTGCCAGTGTTGCTGGTGTACAGACTCCAGAGTAGATTTCCTCCAGTACTAATCCACTCCATTAAAAGTTGTTGATTTTGTAGTTCCAAATCCACATTTTAACAGGCAGTTCTGGATTGTATAACCAGATTAATTCTTGCATAAGAACATGCCTGCTGTCACTGAGGAGCAGGGTGTCCCCACGTGCCACTACTACCATCAGGGCATCCTGAACAGGCCTTGTGGACACGAATCGTCCGCACCCCTCTGCCTCACCTCAGCCTGACATGCTTAACCATGTGCCGAATGCAGAGATGACTGCTCGGTCCAAAAAGCCAGATTAAGGCATTTCTCTGAGTGGAGACTAGCACACAGATTATAACATCAGTCCAGATGTGCATACCACTCTGAATCCTTTGAGCTGAATCTGTTTGCTGCTGTGGATCATTTTCCAGATGGTTAGTATGGGAATATTAATCGGCAGCTTGTGATCAGTGTCATTGATTTGATCGCTCTTTTGTTTAAGCGACTTTATGCCTGAAAGGTCGTCATCAATAACTCAGCAGCTGCAGCAGACAACAGGAAAGTGAGGGAAGAAACTCCTGATGCAAGCTGATCATGAAAGGAATGACTTGACACAACCGAACCTGCTTGAGCAGAAAACTGCATCTGTAGAGCGAAAATGCGTTTTACTCTGCAAAATTTAATACAAATAACGGCTGAGGAAGTTTCCTTGTTTGTTACCAAAACGATTGGCTGGCTCCTGCCTGGGCTTTTATGCTGAGCCCTGAATAATAAATAAGGTGATGAACTGTATCCGGCTGCTTTTTGCCAGTCTGCCAACTGACTAGATGAAGCAGAGTGAACTGGTTTCCCCCCCTATGATAAATGCTTCTGATCCTTGGAAAGAGGCCAGAAGGCAGCAAATTGAGCCTGGAATAGAGTATGGAGGGCAGAGGCAAGGTTTCTCATAAGTCCCCTAAGTGGGCCCAGTCGGCACGAACCGGTGCTATGGATGCTTGTGAAGTATAAGCCTGACAGCCTCGATCATCTGCACAGTCTGAATAGAAATGAAGCCCAGCTATCAGCAGCTCAAGGAGAGAGCTGTCTGAGATGATGTGGAGCATACAACAGCCAATCTCTCTGTAACACGTTTCAATGAGAGTCAAACACCGAGTGCCTGTTATTGATTTCATGCTAAACAAAAGCGACAGAAATTTCACAGAGTCATTGTGAAATGATGAGATTAAGGAGGCTCAACGGTAATTGTCACTCTGGATGAGGTTGTGGGAGCCTAATAGTCTGAAATGAAGGCTTTGTGACCACGGTGCAGAGTTTTTGAGTCATCTCAAAGAGAGGGCGCCTAGGACAACTGACAGCAGGAGTAGAACAGGAGAGTGGCACACCACAGGGGACGAGAGGCGAATCTGCTGAATCATTTCCTCACTCACGCTAGGTAGAGCTGTCATTGGTGGTGATGATGACGCAACCTGCGAGTTCAGGAGTCAGATCCCCAGATGTTCAAACACCTTTAGTTAAGCATTTTTATGCCCCTCAAAGAAAAGTGCTTTTTAAAACTCTTCTTAGTGTGATTGTTTCTGGGATTTTAGAAAGGTGAGTGTTTGATAGTTGCAAGTGCGCGTAAGGCGGTAGCTTCCCTTTTTTTTAACCTTCTACTGTATACATATAAAATAAATGTCGAGGCCAATGCTCGGTGCCAACTTGTGTTATGTAAGCAGATGAAAACTGACACTTGTTTCAACTGACAGCTTGCCTGTTTGCACTCACAATCTAACATCGTCACTGACTCACAGTCCATACAACAAGATTAATATTACTATCCACAGCTCTGAGTCTAGATTGAAACTTTCAAACAAAGGATTAGTCTGTATTTGAGACTTTGGGTGCATCTCTCCCCAGTTAATCAGAGGTGTTTACTGTACTGAATTTGATGAGATGTTTTGAAGTAATCTTGGATTTTGCTGCACCAGCTGTTAGAAAGTACATTTGCAACTACAAACTTTGTTATGTGCTCATCTATTGTGAGAGGGGGAAAAAAAAGTCAGAGGCATCCACTCATTAACAATGTGTTGTGTAAACAGGAAGTTGCTTTGTTTCACAAACTGTGGCATAATGTAATTGACACCCTATATCTTTGTTTTATCTACCTGAGCAAACTTGAAGACACATTTATACAAGTATACAGTTTGGTATAAGTAGGAGTAATATTAATAATGGCAGATGAAGTCTTATTTAACACTTATGTAATGGTGATACAAAAATGTCCATAAATGAATAGGCAGCAGAAGAGCTTCATTGCAGTGCTTGTGATACAAGAAGTGGGAAACCGACTCTTCTTAAGACGACCACCTAAGTGTGCTTTTAGAGAACCATCATCCTGAGCAGCACCAAGAGTTTCTGAAAACTAAGAATTAGGGGTGTCCCGATACGATATTGATATCAGATATCGGTCCGATATCAGCAAAAAAAAGGATGTCTGATTATATCGGCCTGCATCTTTAATCTCCGATATCAGCACTCCGATACAAGCAGTCCATTCCAGACTCTGCTCCGGCACCTCTATCTTGCAGTGCCCTGATCCAGCAAGCTGAGCCCACATGATCACAACAACAGTGTGTACTAAGGTACTAACAAAGTAACAAGGAGTAGGAGTGATGTGGGCCTTGTGGCAGTATTCTTTGTTGAAGTCCGAAAAAGACGTTGCAGCCGAGTGAAAAACTTGTCATGCACAGTTTTGTACCAATATCGGATCAATATCGTTATCGGTCAGTATTGAAGGCTACAATATTGGTATTGTATTGGAAGTCAAAAAGTTGTATCGGGACACCCCTACTAAGAATGATAAAAACATCGGTGCCAGAGTACAGCTGTCCACAGCCTCAACTTGAGTTATTCAACAAAACGAAGGAGTGCAGCAGCAGCAGCGATCGTATTTCTGACTGTCTGTATTATAAAATGGATATGTTTAACATTTAAGGCAGAACAACAGTTCCATTTAACTACAGGACAGACTTTGTTCTTTAGGTATGCATATGTAGAAATCGGGCAAAATATGTTTTTAAATGTCAGCAAATCAAACTTTGTTCATCTTGCTTGTATGAACTCCTTGACATTCCTGTCATAGTTTTATTGATGTGGAAAAAAAATCCTATGAGGAAAGTAAATGATTTGTCGTGTGTACAATGACAAATTCCCTATATTATTTCCCACCTCAAGAAGGACATGCAGAAGCTAGCTAATGTTAGCTTTCCGTGTTTCAGTGGAGTATGTGACGGTCACATGTGGCATGTCGGAGGTTAACATTATTAATGTCTGTGAGAACTGGTTTGTGTGGTTATAACTTCGCCAAGCTTGAATTAAAAATCACTGCCTCAGAGAACTGGTTCCCACACTTCTGTCCCAAATGGAGCTTAAGGAAATGTCAATGATGTGAGTTAAGAAGTTGAGATTTTGTGTAAAATGTGAATAAAAACAGAAAACAATGATTTACACAAACACACCCTAAATGCTGGCTTTTAAACTTGGGCCTGATAATAATTTGGATGCTCCTTTTTTACCCAATCATGACTCTCATCTGTTTCCCTTTAACCTGTTCACCTGTAGAGTAACTTAAACAGATGTTTTCTTTTTTTTTTTTTTAAGCAGTCCTCAGTTTTCTCAGTCTTTTGTTGCTCCTGTCCCAACTCTTTTGGAACATGTCGCAGGCATCACATTCAAAATAAGTGAATATTTTCAAAAGAGCAATAAAGTTTATCAGTTTGAACATTAAGTATCTTGTAATGAACTGAATATACAGTAGGTAGGTAGGTAAATCATTGTGTTATATTTTTATTCACATTTTACTGGATGTCCCACTTCATTGGGATTGGAGTCTGTACGAAACAGAGAATTGCTGCCTATCAGAAAGTAAACCATCATGTGTTGAGCTTTGCCTGCCTTTGACTTTTTCCCCCATGATGCAATGCTGCAGGAATGTTGCCTCTTGTGTGAGGAATGCGGCAGGAGGAGGCTGAAGGAGGGCGTCTGTCTCAAATAGTTCTTCTCTTCCTCTGTCAGCATGTCTGTAGGTCTCGCAGATCTCAGAGTGAATGCCAGCACTGTGGGCCGGCTTGTACTGGTGCTTTCTCTGTCTCCCACTCCTGTTTCCATTTGGCCATCGTGACATTTGTGTCATAGACTCCCTCATTGTTGTACGGTTATGTAAAGGTCAGTTAAATCTGACGCCTAATGGGTGATATCTTTGCTTTTTTTAACCCTCTAATGCTCAATTAAGATTTCCTTGCAGCTGTTTTATAGAAGCCCACACACACACCAACCCACACAAGTGTATTTCCATCGTAGTAACAACAATGCCGTGATGAATAACACTATTTACAGTGTCCTCCTTTCCTAGTGTGCGCTACAATAGTGTGGGTGTCTAACCTTATTGTCCACAGATTATTTTTACACACAGAATATGAAGTGTCTAGTAAAAAAAGAACACGAGAGAAGACGGTGAAAACTTGCCTGTTTGCTGGATTTTTTCACAGATTTCTGTGGGGGTTAGGTCGCTTTTCTTATCACTTAATCATCAGTTATCATGACAAGAAAAGGACTCCAAAAGTTCTCAATCACAAACAAAATATGCAGGGCTTGTTGTTGTTGATTCTACCCTGTAAGATAAATCTGTATTAAAGTCTGAAAAGTATTTGTTTTGTCAAAACGCTAATCTGCTTAAGTCCAGAGCTGACTCCACCACAGCTCGAACAAACTTAAGTATGTTATATCAATGCCTTCAATAACAACTGGATTTGCCTCCCTGCAGGTAACTTGAATCTTTTCTCAGGTTGCTGTGTTATATTTCACTTCTCCACATCACCTTTCAGACATTCAAGATGATTTTTCCTCATCATAGAAATAATGCCACATGTACCCCAGCTGTAGGTTATTTCTTTGTGTTTTTCTCCTTGCTGTTTGTTTCATTATTAATGAGAGAGAGTGAGGGAACAGCACCGTGTATCATATTCAGAGAGAGAACACATGGGGCCCTCGGGTGGAGCATCACGCAACAGGAATCATCGCAGACTTAAGGGAAAGAAGGTCCTGTGTGAGAGTTTGGTCAATACTGGTATTCAGTTTATGATTTAATGATAAGGGGAAAAATATCTGCTTACTTTGGACTTCTGCAAGTCGGCACAGTCCCGCTGTCCTCCTCAGCTCAGGTTTGTGATGATGCACACAAGCTTGTGGTCGCCATTTTCCAAGCCATTAACCTTTTGATCAATGTGAGACCACCCTGGATGTGTGTGCATTGTCGTCGTCGGCGCTATGATTAAGAAAACAGCCTCATCATTGTCCTGTAGAAGTTGAGTTTAATTTGATTCCTCCTGAGCATTACTGATAATCAGCTGCTGTGTTTACATCGCTGTTGTATCAGTGTCTCTTCCCTGCCTTGTGTTGTGGCTGTATGCAGGCTTCACCCAGCTGTGGAGTAATTTGCTGCACCATGCGGCCCCCCCACACACTGAGGGGAGCACGGCGGGAGATAATGACATCCTCTACCAGGGACAGGCTCTCTAATTACACCTCCTCTTCTGGGGAGCTTTCACACTTTATTAACCTTTGTTAACTCCACCTGTCAGAATGAATGCCATTTTTATCACTCACTATCCCATACATGTGGAGAGTTTGTTTATGTGTGGATGGTGCTTTGTATAACCCCTGCCTTGTGCTCATAAATCATCTGGATACTCAGCAAATGGAAGAGCAAGCTGTTATTAAGCTAGCCTATACAGTGTCCTACTTACCTGGTTTAATTTGTGTCCCCACAGATCAGTAGTATATGTTATCTCTTTTCCCGTGATGTCTTAACTTCAACTTAATCTCTTCCTCTTTGAGTTTTGTGGTTCATTTGCACCAGATCAGGCTTCGTCAGCTCAACTTTCTGCTGTGTATATGCAGCTGGAGTGTGTGAAACTATACTGACTTATATACTTGACCTGTTAACACTGAAGTGCAGCAGCGACATAATGCTCTCGTTACTAGGAGACCTATGTGTGTGTGTGGACTTGCCCACCGGTGTTAGAAAACCATCAAGCTGCAGCTCTCCGTGTCTGTCCGTGTGCTTCACTCATGCAGAACTTTTAATGTTCATCTTATAAATTTAAACCCAAAGTCCACAAACTGAACATCAAGTAAACTACAGGCCAAGGCGGATATCCCTCACTTTGTTTTGCTGCTGCATTTACTCCTGTGCAGGACAGTAAATAATTGAACAGCCCTATGGGATCAACAAGCACGTTCCTGAGTTTATTCATATCTCTGACAGTTTGAGAAGATATGAGTTTCTATTCAAGACATCCCCTGATAACAGATAAAAAAAAAAAAAAAACATGCTTTCTTTTAGCCTCTGAAGTTATCCTGGCTTCACCCTCATGCACTGTGTTTAAGGTGAAAAATAAGTGGTATTTGCTTTGATATTCAGTGATTTCTTCCATAAATACTGTGTTGAGATGTGGCTTGTTTTCACAGCTGTTGATGCTCGGTTATGTGTGGCCAGAGCAAAATAACAACCAGCCAGTAAAGGTTACTAAATGTCTTTGTACTGTAAGACATTGCTGTATTTAGAGTGATGTAAAATCAAAGTGTTTCATTAGTACTAATTAAAGCTGGTAAAGCATAGATATAGATTTCTGTCTGTTGAGGTGATGATGATATTATTATAGCTGCAGTCTTTAAGTGAAGGCAGGCATGTCTTATAAAACCAGACAGGGTATAGATGTAGAATTAAGAAATGTAATAAAGCTGTAGCAGTAGTCTCATTGATACTTTCTTGACTTAAGCCAATAAATAATGCTCCTCAAATCTTTTTTTTTCTTCTTCTCATTTTTGTTGTTTTTTTTGTGTCTAAGTTAATCAAGTAGTC
The DNA here is from genome assembly GCA_962446985.1 of Xyrichtys novacula. Lineage (NCBI taxonomy): Eukaryota > Metazoa > Chordata > Actinopteri > Labriformes > Labridae > Xyrichtys > Xyrichtys novacula. Next base: position 6,872,801 of record OY660878.1, read on the forward strand.
TATACTTGGGTTGATCAGACAAAAAAATTAAGTATCTTGCCTTGAGCTTCCAGACACTGTGATTAGCATTTTTACCATGTGCTCACAACTTGATAATATATTAATATATCCATAAATTAAAATAAACTTAAGCACACATTTAAACTTGATCACGCAAAACATCCAGAGGGAATGGACTAGTTTGAGTCCAATCAAGATATCAGTTTTTTTTTTATGTTTAATTTCTCTGTTTATTTTAACAAAGTCATTCAATTGTAACAGTGTCAGTGTTTTTCCCAATGTATTAAAAAACACCCTTCCTTTGTGTTCCCGTGCAGAGAACGGACCCCCAGCTCCTGGCCCAGTTCTACTATGCTGATGAAGAGCTGAATCAGGTGGCCACTGAGTTGGACAGCCTTGACGGCAGGAAGGACCCTCAGAGATGTACCCTGCTGGTCAACCAGTTCCGCTCTTGTCAGGTCAGCAGGGAGGCGCCAAGGACAGCAGTATTTTCTAAGGCTGCTTATATTTGACCAGGATAAATGTCCAATTTTACTAAATGTCTGTTTTAAAAGATAGTCAGGTGTTTGAATCTATTAACACAGATTCTGCTGTTCGCACCCTTCTTTCTGCTCAACTTTTAGATTATTCAAAAGTGAATCTGAAATTACCATAAAGTCAAGGAACTTTCAGAGACATAAAGATCCACAATCTCAGGTGATTATGGTTGGTTTGGCCTAGAAGCTAAAATTAGACAACACCTTTGCCATCTCTTTTTGGGGCACAAGGGTCATTATATGAGTGTTGCCCTACTGAGCAGTACTTGGCCGACTTTTGTTATCAAGCAGTTGTGCTGATAAGGTGAGATGAGTCGACTTTGATAGGACTGAGATTTGTGTCACGCTAGTTGAAAGTTAATCAGGTCACAAGGGAGACTTTGGTACATTTGTAGCCTAATGTCAAACTAATACATCACATGACTTAAGTATTAAGATATGGGTGTAATGCAAGATTTGTGTCAATCGTGACGCAGGTTATTGCTTCAGGTTTTCATGTCGGTGCTAAATAGAGCTTAGAAGGCGTAGCTGTGCGTGAGTGATGGCTGCCACACCGCGCTCATGCTGGGAGAGGTGGAGGTGGCGCACAGAGGTCGTCATCTGGCCCGTTGTGCCTCAGCCTCCCCCCGCTGCCACAGCACACGGGGAGGATCACTTAATAAGGTCATCACTTGGTCCCCGACTGTTCTCTGTCTTCCCCTTCAATCCTTCCTTCAGCCAATCTGTCACCTCGTTTCCTTTTTTCCCTCTTTCTTGTTATTGTTCTGCTGCTTCCTTTTCCTCCCTACCTTTTGAATTTGCTGTGAAATGAATTTTGTTATCCCAGTTTTATCAAATGGAGGTTTTCAGCAGCTCCGAGTGACTAGTTTGTGTCGGTACCTTAAATGAAGCCCGCATTCTGTCATCCTGAGCCGCAGTGAAAATATGACAGTAAATTCCCTGCCCTTGTATGTCCATAGAGGGGTCTTTTCTGTGGCATACCTCCTCAAGGGTTTGGAGACAGAATTAAGCAGCATGATACCCCACAGCCCCGAGGCCCTAAGAATAGAAGGCAAGTGCACTCAAGCCAAAATTTTGCACTTGAACCTGCCACTGCAGATATCAGCTCTTATTCACGGGCCTCTGTGGGGGTTTCTGGCATGCTGCTCATATTATGTTGGCACGGCTGTTCGTACAGCATGGCCTGCTGGAACAGGCGAGTGTGTATGTGTGTGTGTGTGTGTTTGAGATGGACAAAGATTGAGTTAGACGGAGGAAGAAAAAAAGAGCCAGAGATAAATGGCGAAAAGAAGCCGAGGAAAAAAGATAGAAGTTATCCCTCTGTGACTCTGGGGTTTCAGGTATCACGCAAGAGTCGCTACCTTTCAGCGATTTGTAGACTCAGAGAAGTGAAGGTTATCACGGGTGTCCCCCTGCTTGGAGATGCTCACAGACAGTGGGGGTGGTTCTCAGACAGGTCCAGGACACACACACACACACACAGCACGCAGCCATAAAGAAATCGGTGGTTAAGCTCTCTTTCTCAAAGCTTTTTAATCTTTCTCCTTGGGGCGAGCAGAGAAAGACGCAGTGCTGTGCCTGACAAGATTACAGCGCACAGTGCAGCTGCGGTTGAGTGAAAGGCTCATTGTAAGTCATTGTTACGGCCGTTGTACATGCCAGCGGCACATAAGCTCTTGATTAGCTCTCGCTGTGTGTAACACTGCATTTTCACTGCTGGAATTATAGGCTTCAGTGTAGTGTTTTTATTGAGGGAGAATGTAACTGCTGGGGCCATAATCGTCTCATGTACTGTCAGATAGTTTTCATTCATTACCTAATCAATGCTCTTTAAAAAGCTACAATACAATGGCCTTCTTGAAAGAGGTGAAGCTTGGATTGTTAATCCATATTTGTTGAAGTAAACAATTTAGAGTTCCTTTTTTTTTTTTTTTTTTCCCCTCTCATGATTTTCCCAACTGACTAGTTTTTCCAATTGTGTTTGTTGTCACTCTTGTTGCCTGTCTGTAGGACAATGTGTTGAACATAATCAATCAGATCATGGATGAATGTATCCCCCATGACCGGGCCAACAGAGACTTCTGTGTCAAGTTCCCCGAGGAGATTCGTCATGACAACTTGGCAGGGCAGCTGTGGTTTGGGGCTGAGGTACAGTATTCCCTTCAGCATCTATGTATAAGAAAACAACCTTCGTCAAGTTCTACACAAGTGCATCTTATTCCTACTTGTTTTGAATCATCAATTCTACCATTGTTGACATCTTTCCCTCAGTTTTATAATCTCTGCAGTACTTGATCATTTATGATTTACATCCTCCTGTGCAGTGCTTGGCTGCCGGCTCGATCATCATGAACAGGGAAATAGAGAGTATAGCGATGAGGCCCCTGGCAAAGGACCTTACTCGCAGCCTGGAGGAGGTGCGCAACATCACCAGAGACCAGGCCCTGAGAGACCTCAACTTGTACACAGACCGCATGAAGGACGCACTGCGACATTTCGACAGCCTTTTTGCTGAGTTTGAGCTCAGGTGAATAAAAGAATCAGACTCCTTTTGGCAATCGGTGCAACAAGAGTAACAAAATACCATGTGTCAACTTTTTGAGGTGCACATTTGTCCTGAAATTTCAAACAAGGCTGTGATTGTCACGAAATGTTTTTCTTCTTTCTTCCATTGCCAGTTATGTGTCAGCCATGGTGCCTGTAAAGTCTCCCAAAGAATACTACGTACAACAGGAGGTGATTGTGCTCTTCTGTGAGACTGTGGAGAGGTGAGTTAACGGAGATATTCAGTCCGCATACTCCTGCAGACATGTGAAATGAGTTTAAACCGTATGTGAAGATGAAGTGGTAAACATTTCCTCGCCTGTGTTGTTGTCACAGGGCCCTTAAGCTGGGCTACCTCACACAGGACATGATCGATGACTATGAACCCGCTCTGATGTTTACAATTCCCAGACTAGCCATTGTGTGGTAAGTGTTGCCTGTCCTCCCCATTTCTCCGCCCACCTCTTTGTCTCTTCATCCCGTCTTCCCTCATACTGAATCTTAACTATATTTTGTAGTGGGCTGGTTGTGTATTCAGAGGGGCCTCTGAACCTTGACCGGAAATCAGAGGACATGTCTGAGCTCTTCCGACCTTTTCGCACTTTACTAAAGAAAATAAGGTACAGCCTTAAATGCAGAATGTCACAAGTAGTTGATTTCATCTTTTTAAATGATTATTTCTAATATCAATATGTCACCACTCTCTTGTTGTGCTTTTAAAAGAGACCTGCTGCAGACACTGACTGAGGAGGAGTTGCTTACGCTGGAGAGAAACCTGTGTATCTCTCAGGATGGGGAGTTGTCCACGGGCCAGACACTGGCTACCAACAGCTCACAAGCTTCAGTCCAAGAGAATCACTCATCCTGCAAACCCACTAATGACACCTCCAAGGGGGAGAGTGGCGGGGAGCAGGAGCATCTGGCTCTGTTTGTCTGTCCCAGCCAGGAGGAGGAACCGGCGGAAGTGGAAAAAGCTTGGAAGGTGGAAACAGAGAAGGGAGAGGAAGAGCAGGAGCAGGGCCTGCTGTGTGAGGAGGCGGAGGAGGCTGAGTTGGCCTGCTCGATGCAGTACGACGAAGAGGAATTGGAGCAGCTCAACATGATGGTGTATCGTGTGGGGGATGAGATGTCCACCTTGCTGTCACCTCCCAGCCAGGGTCAGTCCCCAGCACACCAATGCGGCAGAGGAGAAGGAGGGGGCTCTAGTGGGGCTTCCAGCGCAGAGGCCTCACCCCGTAGGCTCCTGGTGAGCAGGGGAAGGACAGGCGTTTCTGTTGAAGAGGAGGACAGGGTCTTTCTCATGGAGGACCTAGATGCAGCAGGAGAGAACATCACCAGCATTTCAAGAGAGGTCTACAGTTGTGTCGCCTCTCCTTCCAAAGCACCAGAGTCAGCTCGCCCTGTGCAGCAGAAACCGAGCCCGAAGCCGGACTCTAACAGAAACGGCTGGTTTTCTGAGGCCCAGTCAGAGCAGCCGTGTCCACAGCCACGCAGCCACAACTTACAGTGTTCCCATGCAAAGCGACGTCCGTGCACTTCCACCTCAGGCCCAGAGCCTCTGCCTTACACAAACGGGTGGGACATGGGTTTAGAGGGGACAGCATCTGAAACAGCTGAGGTCATTGCCCATCGCATGGGTGGGATGAAGCTGTCCGCCACTGTCATCTTCAACCCCCGCTCCCCAAGCTTGTCAGAGCTGGCTGTGGACAAGCTGCTGCTGCCGAGGCCCGCTCCCTCTGAGATTGAGCCATGCGGCCCTCTGGTGGCCACTCACTGCCTGCTCAACTCCTGCGTCTGCTGTGGGAGCTGTGAAGATAGCCACGAGGACACCACAGAGACCAGTGGACTCGGGTTAGGCCTCGCTCTGGGTTTGGACAAACACTGTAAGACGGCAGCGCCAAGCACTGTCATCCAGTCTTCTGCTTGCAGGCTCCCCCCACGAGGTCCTGAGCCACACTGTAAAGGAGAGCTCGCCCAGTTTACTCCCCCTTCCTCCCATGGGTCTGCAGACACCCTAGAAGAGGATTCAAACATAGATGTGCCTCCAGGGAAGGGGCACAACGCACGGGTAGGTAGCTCCAGAGAAGGGGATGGATCTTCTCCCTGTAACCAGCAGCTAGAGATTGAGAGGAAGCAGCAAGCCAGTGGAGGCCGACAGAAGGACAAGGAGACAGAGAAGGAGAGGCCAGGAACTAAAAACTCGATGAGGGACACCAAAGAGGATAGTGGGAGGAGCTCAAGGTGAGCTGCCGTCTCTGATGAAGTCAGTGTTGTCTTGTTTGTAGCATGTATGTCCTCAGCACTCTCCCAACAACAAATGTCTTTGACTTTAATGTGTTTCAGCAGATTTTGGATCATCCACTTACTTTCATTCATCATCCATCATTTTGCGCAGTTATTTTTTGACCTGTATCCTCTGATTTACCATGTGTTTGTTCTGTTCGTCTTCTATGTTTGTGTGTTTTTTTGTGGTTGTTTTTAGTTTTCAGAGTTCCCCCCTCAGCTCTGTGTCAGGTAGTGACTGTGACAGTGTGTCAGTCACCACATGTAGTCTGTCAAGCAGTGCGTACACCCCCAGGTAAACTTGTCGCTCATCAAAGTGCGTGTCATACAATCTTGAGTGTTTCTTCCTTCCCGCTCTCTAGTGGAGACAAAAAAGTCCTTTCCTGGTAGATGAAAAGACCCCTTTGTTCCTTTTCAGTCTTTATGCTGAGCTTTGTTCACTGTCAGCCACTGACTGAAGTGTCAGTCACTCCTTTCCTAAAGGGCTACAAATGACAGCATTAATTTGCCTTTTGAATTAGACTGTACATTTTATTAGACACGTGTTGGAGTACTGATCCTCATTCTCCACTTCATAATCAGCACATACCAAGAGATTTATATTTGGTTAGAGGTCAGAGGAGAAATTTGGCTGTTGCTTTGATTTTGATAAGCTTTATCTGTCGTTGGTAGCTTGAAGATTACGATCTATATCCCAATTAAATGAACTTAGCTGGCAATTTTCACTCTCTGCAGCCCTGTCAGCAGCCTGACACCCAGTTCTGGGACATCTGAAGACCTAGACCATCAGGAGATACAGTTAGCCCTACACGATGCCAAGATGGCTGCAAGGAACAAGATCCGATCCCGCTTTCACAGCAGCAGTGACCTCATCCACCGTCTATTTGTTTGTATATCAGGTAAAAACTCTCCCTCTATTTAGCTCTCCCTCTGTTTCTGCCCTTTCTTCCCTCCAGAGCAGACATTCATGTTGTGTTTTTCTGTGACGCAGGCGTCGCTGATCAACTGCAGACCAACTATGCCAGTGACCTTCGCAGCATCCTGAAGACACTGTTTGAAGTCATGGCGACCAAGTGTGATCAGGGAGACAATGATAAGCAAAAGAAAGGTGAGAAGAAAAAAAACTGTATTACTTCTGCTTTCTGATATGCAGACAGAAATCATTAAGATAGTGTATTATACAAAAATAAAAGTAATAGTAATGAGTCGGTAAAGACTCAAATTGAGCTAAAAGAAAGTTGATAGTTAACTGGTATTTATCAGGTGAAAAGAAACTCCATTGGTGATGGTGGGAGTGACAGTATGTGGCTGCTTAACATCGCTTAAAATATTCACAACTTGTGTCAGCTGACAATCTAAAAAAAAAGAAAGAAATCAGGTACTGCAAGATACATATTCCAAACATGCTTCTATCGGAATATTTACATTTTCCTAACAATATTTATCCCAACTCAGTCTGTGTGCTTACTGGAAAGTATTGTACATATAGAAATTCACATTTAGATTCTTCCCAGCAGATATTATATTCAAGGTATATAAACCTACTTTTCCAGGTCAGAGCTCAGTTTAAGATACCTTTTTGGAGTCTTGAAAATTCTAAAAAAGGCCATTCAGATTTCCAGAAAAATCTTCTGGTCATCCTGATACTGAAATGCATACTGTCTCATCTTATCTGCAGTTGATGCTCTCTAGGCTGACGGTCAAGGATTTATTTACAAACAGCAGTGTACCAGACACTACATTGTTTTTTGTTTCTTCTGTTTTGTCCATCAGGTCCTGTTCTACGTAGCGCGGTCCTTGAGGACTGCGCTCTCTGTCAGGAGACCATTTCCTCATCAGAATTGGCGGCCAAGGCTCGAGACGGACAATTCGAAGGTCAGCAAAACCAAACCGATTCTTTGAGATCAGACAAAGTTTCAGATGATTCTTTTCTACTTTAGTAACATTTTTTGTGACCCCTGTGTAGACCCTCCTGACTGGGTTCCTGATGAAGCTTGTAACTCCTGCATTGCCTGCAAAGCTCCTTTCACTGTAATCCGGAGGAAGCATCACTGTAGAAGCTGCGGAAAGGTACAAGGGCAAACCAGGGACTCATAAATGTGTATGTCTATTGTGTGGACAGTAAGTGACAAATGACTCATGTCTCATTTCAGATCTTTTGCTCCCGCTGCTCCTCCCATTCTGCTCCTCTGCCTCGGTATGGCCAGGTGAAGCCTGTCAGGGTTTGCACACACTGCTACATGTTTCATGTCACACCCTTCTACAGTGACAAGGCTGGCATCTGACTCCAGACCACCACTGAGAGCACACAGTCAAGAGCATATGCGATGGACAGATCCAAGGCTGTGTGCAAAGCAAACCGCTCGGGTAGACTTAAAGGTCGTCATCATATGAGCTCAGCAAGGCTCCAGAGTGAGACCATCACAGATGACAGAGCAAAGACACAAGACACAGCTGCCAGTCATCCTGTTTCTGTTGCTTCAGAGAGATTGGTGCATCTCTGCAAACCAAAGTGTTTGATTTCAGCGTGAAGCCAACACACAAAAATGATTCACAAATGCCTGTCAGACTGTGGAGGTGCAAAACTTAGAGGGATTAACAGGCAATGAAAAATTTTGGACTGGTATTGTATAACAGATCTCTGTAGCAGTTTTCAGCACGAAATCAGAACCGGCCACCTCGTTTGATCTGTTGCTAAGGTGTGGTTGAAAACTTTTGACATGTTTTCTATTATTGCTTTAGCGAGCTTCCTTCATTTGTGCCAGAGCTCCCATGGGACTCAGATAACACTTAAGAATGTAAGTCATGATAACCTCCTAATTAAGGATCAATCTGGCAAATGCTTCACTACATTGTCTTCAGTACACAGTCGCTGCTTGTGGGTACTGGAAAGAATTTGTCACCAGTCCTAGGAAAGCAAAAATAAAAAACGGTTAGCTCTAAATGGAGTTGAAAGTGTACTTCTGTAACACACGTTCACCTCCTGATGGCGTTGAGTTGTGACCTTTGCTCTTAAAGTGACACCAGGGCATGTTGGGATTTCTCTGGGGGCTCGGTTGTGCTCTGAGATGGATAAAAGGGATTCCTTCATCATGGCTGTCAGGTCTTGAAGGCCCCCTTGTGGAGAGTTGACCTCTCTTCACTCAGTGCACTCATCATCTTGTGAACAGTTCGTTCTGAACCAGAAGCCTTCTCAGGTGTTGGCCAGCAGACTACAGGCCGATCATCGCCAATTGATTTCTCTTCCTCACGCTAGACATAGTGCAATATTATGACTACTTACTGCAATGATTCTGCATATTTTAAAAACAACGTTTTGCTATTAAGATTGTTGTAAAAGGTCACTTCCTTTGGGAGAAGTCTGACTCGACACTGAATATCTTTTTTGCTTTTGTGGTACCATCAGACAGGAACAGGTATTTTGCTCCTGACGTCCTTTTTCTGCTGTTGAATCTGCTTTCATTGCAATGAAAACAAAGTACCTTCCAAGCTTCTCATATATAAACAGTTTGCACATCTTAATAATCCAAACTTGCCAATCCACTATTATCAACCTCTGAAAAAATATAACATTATGCCCATTCTGCTCTGCCTCTAAAGCAGTTTCCTCAGGCATTACATAATCCAAATCATCCTCTGTTGTTTGATCAACCAGACTTCATCAAAGAACATATACACTTACTTCGAGAAGGTTTCTTTTCTTTTATAAAGAATAAAAATGATGTATGAAGCTATAATTACCTTTATGTAAAATACAAGAAATCATGCAGTAATTTAAGGGCGAGATATCCTTTTATTGTTTCAGAGCTTGGTCTTATTTTGTAAAAATTCTGGACATTTCCATGATGAAAGCTGTGTGAAATATTCAACAAACAAATAATGTTATATAGTTTTAAATGCGATGTATATTGAAATAAATAACTTTTTCCTGTTAAAAAAGTTGACTGAAAACCTCTCCTCTTTACTTCATTTGTTGTCTTCAAATGTTTCTTGATCTTACTTCTCAAACAGAACAAGATCTCTCCTCAGAAAAGAGAACAAACTCACATACAGAAAGGGTTGAAATCAAAATCATGATCACTTTTCAATATTCGCTCACTAGAGTGTCCAATTTTCAGCCTGTGGCTATTTTAGTTACCATTTGTCAGCTTTTCCTGCCACTTGAGTAGGCAGTGAGAGCCTACTCATCAGATGAGCAACACCCTGCTTCGCTGAATTTCTTAGTTTTGTATGGAGTTGGAGTGACACATAGCTACTTCAAATTTTCCCACATGGTTACAAAAGAGATACACATGGTTATACAGAAAGATTAGTTTATTATTTTTTAATATAGAGCCGCTTCTGTCTGTGTTAGATCAATCAGTCTTTATTTATATAGCACTTTTCATACACAACCATGTAGCACAAAGTGCTTTACACTGAAAAAGGAATAAAAGAAATAGGATATTCAAATCTACCCCAACACAAGATTTAAAGAATAAAGAAATCTACCCCAGTCCAACCCCTCATTCCCACCCCATGATCTAATTGCAACAGAAACAGTATTAAAATGTACACACTTGATTTCATGGAAACAGGAGTGTGCACACATAGAATGAAATTTAACAAATAAATAAAATGAAATAAAGAACAACAATAAAATATACTAAAATAAGAGCACCAAAATAACTCAATAAAAGACGATCCTATGATTAAAACTAGAAGAGATAAATGCTAAAACACTTTAACAGAGTTAATGATATGAAATTTAGTTAAAAGCAAGACTAAAAAGGTATGTTTTCAGTTTGCTTTTAAAAAGATGACTTCTACTGCTTTAAAGAGAGGTTTTCTTCAAGTCAAGTTATTGCAGTTTTCAAAGAGAGCATATTTTAGCTTCTGGAGTCCTAAATTTGAAGTCAGATTTTAACTAATCTTTTTGGTTAAAATCAGTGTCATTCGCTAATCCTCAAACAAACATGTTAGCATCACTACCACTTCATCACACTCTATTTAGGAGTATAAACATAACTATTATACCACCATACAATAATGAACAAGTGGAGCCTTGTCCTGTGGCATAGCAGCTTTTTGGTAGGACCTGATCTGTTCACTGTAGCGACCACAAGATGGCGGCACCTCTTCGTTTGGTGGTATCAACATGTTTTGACGCGTCACAGATTGACTTTTGAACCATGTGCTGTGATTTTACTTCTCCTTAACCATTAAAACATTGTTTTCTTGTAAGATTTTAGTGTCAAATTGCAAGTTGTGTTAACATTAACGGGGGCATTTGCATCCTTAATTCCTGCAACGTGTTGAAATTTGTCACTTTATTAAAAGTTTCATGGAAGTGAGCTCTTTTGTCTACCCATATGGACTCAATATTCAAGTTCAGCCTCAACAGCTGTTATCTTTTTTCTCATACATTAAGCTGACAGCGGTGAGATAATAGCTGTGTGATGAAGAGGAGGCATGTCTGTCTGTGTGTGTGTGGGTGAGAGATAAAGAGTTAAATGTGTCCGGACTCCGCTGTCTGTGATTGGCCCGCAGCTGCAGCGCAGGGACGGACAACAAGTCTCCGCTCTGTGCGCTCTGGAAAAGTCAGGCGGTGGACGAAGTACAGAAGACAAACTGGACTGACTTTCACTAGACCTGCATATGGGACTATAACTTTGATTCATGGATGAGTCCGGTAACTTTACGGCTTTATAACAGTTATTGTTTCTCAGAGACGAGCGCGCGCTGGTCCGTTAGACGTGGATTTAAAGTCGACCTCGTCACTTTTTGATTCATGGACTCAACGCGGACTCCAGTTTTAAGCGTTTCTGTCAAGAGGCTCGTACAAGGTTGACTTCATCCATCTTATAAGAAGGTAAAGTGTTAAAGCAGATATCATTAACTTCTCTTAATTTCATGGATAATTGTACTCTACTTATGCTTTTGCACTAGCGCACCATTGGTGTAATTTGGTAAGGTTAACCAGTCGAAAGATGCGTACTCATTGACACTGGACTATTGTTAACTATTTCAACAACTAAATTGACATATTCACCTGTGCTTTTATATAAAACTGTACTGCTTATTTTTTTTAACACCCCAAAAGACTGGATCCCCAGTCCCAAAACTGGCATCCCTAAACCAAGTGTCTGTAGTGGGATATAGATTTATTTTGTAATAGCCTATTGGATTGTAATATTGTTTGTAAAAGGCATCAAACTGTTTTAAGGGGTTTAGTGAAAGTTATCAAACAAAAAAGAAATGTCTTGGAAGTTAAAAGTGGTGACATGTAAAGAAAGATGCATTAAAAGTCCCTTTTTTTTTAAAATAGTGTTTTGTTTTGTTTTTAAATCTAAAAATGCATCAAAATTTTTAGTTACTTTAATCTTAAACTGTCCTAAACAGCAAGTTTTATGCCAATTGTAATTGGTCCTGCCTGTGTGTGTATGCCCTGTGTAACTGTGCCCATGTGCCTTTCAGATCCAGGGATCATGAAGTTGTCTTTGGACAGTATGGGCATCCTGAAGATCATGCTGTTCTTCTTTGAGGCTGTTTTGCTGACTGACTGTGCGCGAGGTGAGAGCTGCTTTATAAACCTTCTTTCTTTCCTGCTAATATTGCACATTTTATGCCTGGAGGTAGCCCCAGTTTCACAGCTCATTATAACTCGAGTTGACTGGTTGGTTTCTTGTGAGCATGAAGAAAGTCTCAGTTGGCTCTTAGCATTTTTTTCACACTGAGAACTAAAAGACGGAAAACTGAGAACTAAAAAAATCTCTAAACAGGGCCCAAGATCAACACGGGGCAGGGGAATGAGAGAGGGCAAGCCAACCCCTTACCCCAAGTTTGTGTGTGTTCCAGTCATGGCGGTGTATGTAAGTGAGTGTGTTTGTTTGTGCTCACATTCACTATAGCTAAACCAAACAAACATCATCCATCAGCTTCTCAGGGTGAAAGAAGTCAAGTCAGTGTAAAAGTCTAGCTCTCCTGCGGCTGCTTTAAGGACTGCCTCACACCAGTATGTGCGCATGTATGTGCAATCATGTCCAAAAAAAGTGAGTGGAGAGTGGAAGCCCTCAGTCTGCCCACAGCTCAGTACACTGTTTGTTGAGCTAGCATCAATACTTGTCTTCCCGGAGACAACTTACTGTAAGCTTGTCAACAGGTTGTGAAAAACTGACGAGGCAATTTCAGTGATTTCATCCGCCATCACTGACTGTTGAAGCGTGTCTGATGCAATCCAGGGCCATGAGTCAAAGACCGAGGCAAAACTTGAAACTTACACTCTGGGTTTAATGAGACAAATCTGAAAGCCAGACACATTTCCCCTGAAGACCTCGCGCTGGCAAAACAAGTGGGTCTCTCTTTATGCTCCAGCTCAGCATGGAAGTGAATTCAAGAGGCGTCTGATAGGTACAATACCTGCATGCGGCTATCAGGGCTGGAGGTAGAGGGGGCAGGAGGGGGCTGGCGGCGGTTTTAGAGGGTGAGATTAGATCTGTAGGTCTCCAGACAATGCCTCATTCACAGTGAGATGGCTGGGCCTTCACGGCACAACTAAAGCAAAAGTAAACAAGATGTAGAGGCTAAATAAGATTAGATGGGCAATTTTGTGTGTTTATAGATTAACAGATGTCAGACTAGGAGAACCAAGATGGAAATCCATTGTGATGATGGAGAGCTGAGGTCTGAATTGACTTAACATCTGACAAAAAGGCGAATTCACAATCTGCATTTCCTTATTTTTCCGATAGCTGCTTAAGCTGCGCAAAGATATGGAAATATGTTGTTGGCAGGCAGTCTGAGTGAGATGATTTTAAATGGTATTTGACAATCTGTGAAGTGTGAATATTGCATATGTCTTCCAGTGGAAGTGCGATACAGTGAGCTCCGTGTTACACTCCTGATGCAACATCTTGACTCTGACATCTTGTGAAATACAGTCAAGGGGTTTTGAGTAGGAGCGTGTGCTTTAATGGTGTAGCCAAGGCCAGAAAAGCTGTAAAACTGTCCCAGTAAAATTTAACAATGTACGATGACATCTTTGATAAATGTAAATTAAATTATAAAGGACAGGCTTTGTCTGACTGAGTGTGAAACCATATACAACAACCAGCAAGTGTTATTTTTTGTCAAACAATGCGCTCTAGAAAACAGTAGGTTTGGGTGAACGGTTGGAAGCCTGTTGCTGTCAGTCATGAAGCGTCATACGACCCTGGACCCCTTGCCCCTGTGCCACACACACCCTCAGATACACAAAAACACCCTCATAGGCACAGATGGACCCCCTTCCCACCCTCCCACCTCCTTTCTGCTGCTGCTTCTCCTCTTTGCGACTGGCCAAGCAAGAATTATTTCCTAAGACCCCCCCGAGGAACCCCCCCTGCACTTCCTCCATGTAAGCCCCCCTCCCCATCCTTCCCTTCTCCCTCTGGTGCTCCGCCACCCCCAGCAGCTGGAGGAGGTGCTCACTGATGTGTCCCAGCAGAGCCTCTAATGTGGTGACAGGCCCGGGGACCACTGGGCTCCACTAACAGAGGAATGCAGCCGCCAGGACATATGGATCTGCAGAAATGCACCCTGGGAGTAACAGAGAGGCACCAGGTGTCTCCGTTATGCACCCAGGCTTAGCTAACAGTGAACACACTCATATACACACGCCATACTGAGCAGTACACTTTAGATGCATTGTAATTAGAAACAGGCATCATATATAGTTCCGTTGCTTGTGCGTGTATGCGCTTGATGTATTGTGCTTTATTCAGGTTTTTTTGTTGTTGTTGTTGTTTTTTTATGACTTCACAGACAAGTTTACTTCTCCTCTGAGACCATGAAGTTTAGAGCATGCAAAACTGCTTTGTGACCCTTTTGGAAACTATACATTTTATAGCGGAGTTACATCACGGTTTCATAACAAGAAGGTACTATGAGATGGTTTGTATGCCAAAGGCTTTTAAAAATCACAAGGCTATTTGGCTTCCAGACAGTTTTCCATTTCCTCTAACCATAATGAGGCTAGTTTCTCAGTAACCAAATGCCCCAAAGTCCTCTTATTTTTTAAATAGCTCCTGAATAGTAAGAAGGTGTAACAGTGGTGGTGGGCCAAGCTGGGGAGACTTGAGAAGAGAAAAGAGGAGAGAATTGTGCTGAAAGCTGCTGTGTTGCATGTTTTTTTTAAAACAACCCATGTCCAATCCCTTCTCTTAAGCTCCATTTTGGAATTAAAAGTAGGGCAGCTTCATTTCAAATTTTGTTTTTACCCCACATAAATCATGGGACTCATGAGAAGTCCAACAACTTTTGTCCTAACCAACTCCAATCTGCGTGCCACTTGAGTTAACATCTTGCCTAATTATTTGTGTTTCCTAACAAGCCAACAAGCACCCCCTGTCATTTTCGTCACACATGTCCAGCTTCTGTCCCTGTTTCTCTTTGCATTTCCTCTCATTTATCACCAGTGTAAAGTTAAAGGAAGTGAGTTAACTTAATGTGCTGTCGTTAAAACAAGGCATGAGCTGACCTTTACACCCACCAGCTCTCTATGCAGCCCCTAGGTTCTCAGTCTAGGCCCATTTGCAGAGAACAATAGATGGATTATTAAGCACTGTGCCCCCCCCTCAGGTTGGACAGGGTAGCAGTGATTAATGTTAAACACTCCTCCTCCCTGTAGACCTGACTTATTTACCTTCTATTAAAAGCCACAGTGGACGGGGGACTTTTTATACTAAGGTGCTGCCATTTAGAGTTGCGTGAGAAGGAGTTACGAGAGTGAATGAGCATCGGTTTCGTGCGTCTGAATATATGCATGTGTTTTATTAAGCAGGCTGAAATTACCCTGAGAAAAGTCATGATAATGAGACATCCAAGGAGCACAGAGCAATTTGGAAAACCTCAGAGGTGCACCAACAACTATTCCCGCTCTACCTTCTTCTCCTCTTAGCCAGGTGGAAATAATATTCCCCACCACCATTTCGTCTCTATCACAGAAATAATATTGGCAGCGCTATAACAAGCTATGGTCCTTGTCTTTCAGCGCACACTGCTGACCCTGTGAGCTTCGAAGGAAACACTCGGAGGGAGGAATGTGTTAGACTTCACCCCTCCACGGGGAAAGAAAGGAAGGGGCTGTAGCTGTGATAAGTAGTCATAATGGAGGTCAGTTGGTGTTTACTTTAGCGGGGTCATATAATCCCCGTGAGCAACACGTCCCTCATTGACTGACTTTAATGGCCACTTCAATTAGCATTCATGTGGAATTTCAACAAGGCATTGTCAGCTCTCTGTATTTTTCACTCTCAGCTGTATGCTAATGCTCAGATACACATGAAGAAAATTTTTCTCCTTTTACTATTTATTTCTAAAGAAAATTAAATTAGCCAACACCAAGGTCTGTGTGTGTACAAAGCTCATTAGTTTGTTTGGGCAGTTGGCTCCGGGAGTGTTTTCAGACCACACACACTCTTCCTGCTGGCTGAATGGATTTGGGTTCAGTTAAATAGAATTCTTCTTTGCTCCTGTTAACCTTCACAAACCCCATGGAGCTGTTCACAGGGTGCACACGGAGGTGCCAGACTGTCACCATTCTCATGGTAATCAACTTTTTGCCCCCTTCTTGGCCTGACTTTAAGGATTAACCCAATTTTTGTGTGTTGACAGCTTTTTGGTTTAAAAAATACAGATGATGATACTGTATATTGTTTGGACTCCTTGGTCTAGGCAGGGTAGAGGGTAAAATAACGGCTGTGAACGAACCCCTGGGTGAGGGTCTGCCCCGCTGGAACCTTTCAAGTGACCTTACAATAACACTTCATCTCCACAGTGGGAAGTGTTTGTCTTGTTTGTCAGCCCATCTCTCTAAGGCTCTGTCGTTATTTTAGTTTTGCTCTTTTTTAAGGAGCCAAATCATTGAGGAGACACCCCCTTCCCCCATTTCGACCATCCTTGTGCTCTGCAGATGTTCACTCCGTCATTTTACTAATCAAATGATGAGGATTCCAATTGCTCTCCTCCTCTGACCCACAGGGAGAAGCCGGTTTTGTTTTCCTGTAGATTTGATCTTTTATATTTATGATTTGGAGTCTGCATCCAGCTGCAGGCAGGCCGGCGTACACTTTCTCTCCAGTTTTCCTTCCTTTCCCTCTATCTTTCTTCAACTAATGGCTCTTTGTGGCCCCTTTCCTTGGAGTAGAGCCACCTTGTGAAAAAAAAAACCCACATGTACCATGACAACCTTTTGTTGTCTCAAAAACCTGCTATGCTATGGTGGCCTTCAGGATGTTGCTTGGACTGAGCAGGTTTGGACAAGCTGCAGAGTTGTCACTGTGATGTTAGTGAATAAAAGGTTGATTTAGCTGCAGAAATATAATCTGGATCATCTTCGAGGATGTACTTGCCGCAGCCCGCTTGAATCTGTGCCGCATACAGACTTATCAGAATACCTAATCAGGCAGCCAGGAGGTATCCTAACAAGATGATATGCTCCCTCTCTCTTTTTTTTTTGTACTGCTCTGTGCCTCAAGTATTCCTTTGTTTATCTTCTGTTTATGATTTTTGAGAAACAGATGCATCCGTCAGACATCAAGACCTCCCTTTGAAAAGAAATATTCAAGTTGTCTCTTTCTTTCTTCCTCTTTTGTCGGGCTCTCTCTGAGGATGACATTAGAAACCACTTGACAAAATCCTCACACAAGCACATATACACACATACTCTGACCCTGCTTCTCTGTAGTTAAAAGGTTGATTGAAAGTTATGGTGGTGGCAACAGAGATGGCTGGCTGGGCCCAAAGAAAGCCAAGCCAAGGGACGGCTGGGGTAACAAGCTCTGAATGAGGCCTCCGCTGCCTTCCACACAGACCCCCAGACCCTCTTCCATCCTACCCTCCTTAACCCCCCGTCTCTTTCAGTTCACCTCCGCTGAGCCTCAATGAGACCCCACATGGCTTTGTGGCTTTCGCATTTCCACTTTGTTTTTCATTAGCGATTCTTTTCAGTGACCTCCGAAATTCTTCATGCATTGTCCCCATTGATTGAGCTTAGAAAGAGTCTGGTTTGAGTGGTTCTATGTCACAGTACGTCAAAGTAGGAGTTTCCTTCAGGAGCATATAAGCTGTCATGACGGGATTTGTATGCACCCGTTTTCGTCTGCAGCAGCAGTCAGTCTTAACAGTAGAGGCAAAGAGGCCCTGATTTTTCATTCAGGAGACTTCTGTAATGAATGGAAAAAAAAAAAAAAAACATGTCCCTGCTTTGACTTGAAGAGTTGAACAGAACAAGGGAGGAAAAATCATTTCAGGAGCAAAGAATATAATCAGTCATCTTTTATAGCAGGACTACTGCTGTCCCACACTGGAACTCTGCACCATGCAGTGAGACTGATTTGATTTCCTCATGCACAGGGATGTGCGTTTGGTCCTTGGATCTGCCCCAGGCTGGATGTTCTTGGAGTTTGATTCTTGGCAGATGTGGGCAGTGCTCCATTCATACAATTATTCTGTGTCTAGAATGAAAACTAGCTCAGCAGATCATTCTTTTCCCTTTTTTTAGCCATGTTAGTGGTACGATCAGGAAGCAATGGCTGCCTTTTTGCTGGATTTGAAGTTCATCTAAATCTACATCATCCCTCATGGTTTGCAGCCACTTAATTATTAATGTTGATGTTTATTTAGGCTCTCAGTCAAGTGTTCCTGTACAAGTCTCGCAGGTAAAAGAAGTGTACGACTCAGTCAGGACAGTTGATTAACAAAGACGGAGACAGCCAGACTGGTGGACAGAGATGGATAGAGGGCAGTGACCTTTTTACAGCTAAGTCGAAAGGTGAACTGGGAAAGCACTGAACAAATTGTCACTGTGAAAGGGCGAGTACCACATCGTAATGACAAGCCCAACAGCTCCATGATGACAGATTGATTTCAGACAATATTCCTGGATTGTCAAGAGGCCCCATTGCTGTCAGTGAGAGCTTTGCCAGTTCCTCCACCCCCTCCGTCTGTCTCCCCTTGCATCTCCCCGCTCTGTCTCGTTTCTGTCTCACTTGCCTTTCTCTTCCACTCCTTTACCAGCCGCTCCCTCCCTCCTACTCTTGCCTGAATCAACCCATTCTGCCCAAATGCTCCTGCTACATCGTAGTCTGTCATTGGGCCTCTCCTGAAAGAACCTTGTTGACAAAGGCGCTTGTGTAAAGCGCTTCCCAGTGTCATGGAGATTGTCCGATCCTCAGCTGGTGTAAGGTTCCTGGAGACAGAGAAACGAGGGGCACTCAGTGCCAGCGCTGGCCATCATCATCAGCATCACACAGCTGTAGTAACCGCACACACACACACACACTCACACACACACACCCTGGACTGCGAGTGACAACATGTCTGGCTCAGATTGGTCTTGTTTACAGCTTCTCTGCCCATCAGTCGAACATCTTACCAACACAGAGTGACGTTGCCATGACTTAATGAGACATCTGCATCTCATTCAGCACCTTCAGACTGGACTCTGATGAAGAAATCTGAACACAATGAACCAAACACAGGTTGGATAGTTGCTTTTTTTTCCCACAGTGGAATGCAGGAAGGTTGGAGGAGGAGGCATAGGCAGGGAGTGCCAGGATGCAACTCTCTGATGGAGGCTGTGAAACAACATAAACGGAGTTCTTGTTATGGGGAGCAAATGACACAGACGCACAGTGTTTGTTATTTAGCAAGTACGCTGTGGAGCAGAGTTGCAGTGTATCTGTGTCTGAAATATGCAGTATATACAATAGAGGGCTAGTGCTTTTCTGAAGGCACCTAAAAATGTACAAAAAACAGATTATTGAAAACCCTGAAGTAACTAAACCAGCACCAGATGCTTTTGGAAATTGAACTTTCTGATGAACGAAGTTTTATGACTTTGTGAACTTCCTATACATCTCATCATCTAATATGTCACATTTAAGTTTTGACCTATCAGGTTAATGTACTCAACTTGGCCATCATACTACTGCTGTCTGTTGTTTCTGTATTTGAATCATTTTAGGCCTTTATTGGAGCGTTATGAGTCCATGGGAAAGCAAATATTAGAACTATGATTAATCCTTTTTGGCCAGCATCTCTTTAAGATGAAATAATATCTGCTTGTAACCTCTAGTAGCAGCGTTCAAAGTTGGACTCAGTTTGAAATGGGGTTTTGAGCATTTGAATTGGTTTCCTTTGTCATATTGTGTAATCTAGACACTTTTTGACATGAGCATACATTAGGGCTGCCATTTAAAAGTAGAGCATTTGAACCAGTGTGTGTATTTTGTTTTCAAAGTGCACCATTGTACACAGGGCAATGCATGTAAGGCTTTAGACTAATCTCCCAAAATTAAAAAATTAGGTCATTTCTCTTTCTGTCACTCCCTGGCATGACTTCGAGGACTTGAAAAAAACGTCAGCTGTGATCAAACTCTGCTGTGTGTGCATCTTGTAGTAAAAACGTGAGACAGAGGACTAATTCTTGTTTTGTTTTTTTTTGTCATTCATTTTTAATTCAAAACTTTGTTAAAACTTTTTCTCCTTCTTTTCAATAAATATTTGCAGCATTTGAGACCCATTGTGGGACCTCTTTGGAGTTCCCACAGCTCACCAGCAAACAGCAGATCAGAGAAACACTGCTCTTAAGATTTGTGGTTTAATGGTAAGTTACAGAGGCAGTTAAAAACTCTTGTCTGTGAAATTTGGGCTACAGTAAAATGACACGCAAAACCATATTTCAAGGACAATAAGAAACAACACTCAGGCAGGCAGTCTAGAGCAGCCAAATGTGTGAGCATTCACACAATGTCCCTGCCGGTGCCAAGTGGTCTCTCTATCTCCAAACATATCAGACAGACAGTAATAAACAGGTGCCCGCTGGTGCCCTGTTCTGTGTTGCAGTGAGAGGTCTGTTTGAGTGTGTGTCATGTGGCTGAGGCTGAGCCCGGGCCAGGGAGTGGGGTGTGAGATTGTTGGGATTCCTGGTTACTGCCGCCTGGGCCCACCTAATCCCCCTTCACTCCCCCATGCAGCCCTCCTCGCCTTATGAGCTGTGTGTTAAAGGAGGCCTCTCTGCCATGTTAGCCTCTGCTCCCTGCCACTCTCTAAATCAAGCCCCCTCTCTTTAACCCTCAGCTGGCTTCTCTCTCCTTGGCTTGATTTTCTTTATTTCTCTCCCCTCCTCTGACCCCTCTGTCTCTGTCTCTGTCTGTCACTCTATCTCACCCTTTTCTCTCCCTTCTTAGCCTCCCTCCTGCTGCCTCTTCCCTGATAAGTGGCCCTAAGCACACACTCAGCCCCTGTATGTGCACTGGGCCTTTGCCTAATGGAGTGAGATAAAGCGACTTGAGTGCCACTCACTGTGTACTCTTTATGACAGGCTCAAATTTGCATGAAATGTTATTCCTTTAAAGGAAGTTTTTCAGATTATGCTTTTGTTTTTCCATTCCCTGTGAATATAAAACATGTCTTTATTTGTGTGAAGTCAACCAGTACTCACTGTGGCTCTCGAGTGTATTTTTATACCTTTTAGACGACGGAGGTGCTCCTAGCACACAGGGAGAGAACAAATGTGACCTTGACTACTCAGGGAATACTTTTCTTGCATTAATTCTGGGCTGTTTTGTCCAGATAAGAATTAAAAGTGAAACAACTAAAATGAACAAAAGCAGAAAAATTAAGTCTGTTTAAAGGTGACTTTAAGAAAAGGCTCTATTTAGTGGTAGACCAGGTAAAACATCTTAAAAAAAACCCTGCAAAAACAGTTCCACTGCTCCGTGCATGAACTATCCGGTACTACGTCAAAAAGGTCCCTTCAAAAACATCATATGAAAGGCTTCTTTTAATTCAAGGTAAGGTCTTTCCATAAGGAGCCTGTACTTTTCCAGGCCAGTGGAAGTATGAAAACGCATCCAGTCCCTATGGAAAATCCATCAACTGTGTTAAAAGGTGCTTTTCAGCCAATTAGATCATCAATGAATAATAGAAAGAGGCTTTTTTTTGTAGGAAACTATTCACAGAATAAATAACCTACTCAGATTCTAGTGTTTTTATCTCAGTATAAATGCAGTGTGTAGGTGACAGCGTTGAGAAAATTCCCTCTTCAGTGAGCATGTGACATTTTGTTTTTAATGAGAGTGAAGTTTGTTTAATGCTCTCCTAACAAGGATGATTAAATTTTGGTAATAATCACACCAAAGACAGTCTGAACTCCAGGGCAGGTGGTTCACCTCTCTATAAAAAATAAGAATGATCATCGACCTTGTAGACAAGGATACAAATTGAAAAGTTGAAGTGATTTATACTGGAGGATCCTGGATTTGTTGTGTACTGCGGAGAGAGACTGGTAGTCAGGAGTCTACAAAAACACACAGACTTGCGCACACACACACACACTCACACACAGGCACAGGGTCTTTTTCTCCAACAGGGGCAGCTGGGGCCGAGAGAAAGCAGTCAAGTATATGAAATATAGCAGCTTAGAGTTCAAAGGCTCCACAGTAGGGCCCGCTAAGCGTTAGCCACGTGATGGAGATGTTTCCAGAAGCTCTATGATGCTGGAGTAATTTCTCTATTTCTTTCCTGTTCTTTTGATGAGGGGGTCTGCAGGAGCCCGCTGCTCTGGAGCCATTAGTGGAGGAAGCAGATGCAGATTTACAGCTAACAAGCAGTGGCCATCTTGCTCCAGCGATTGTGCCTTAACCAGACAAATCGACTGGAGCATCTTATTCTCTTTACCCCTTTCTTCTTATTCCACCCCCTCCTGCTGTTTCTCTCGTCCCTCATGTCACCCAATAGCTCCTCCTGCACCATTCCCACCACCAAAGCAGTTGCTATTCAGCCCACATCAGATGGTGCTGAAGAAAGAGCCATTGTCCCTGCTGGTTTTACCCGGCTCTTATCTATTGATTGGAAAGCCGAGAGGAGAAAATAACAGGTATTGATTACCAAACTGGGTGAAGTCGCTGGGCAGGACGTCTGGAAGGGTAAGAAAAGACGGCATTCTTCACCCCCGGCTGCCCCTCTGCTGTCAGAACAGCCTCTGCCGCCACTCCACCTATCCCGTCCAATTTCACCCCCTCCCCTCACCTCCTTTTTTTTGAATCGCCAAGGTTGCTTTTCCGCCTTTTTTCCCCTTACTGTTTTATGCCGATTTTTATCTCTGCCTGTGAAATGTATAGCTGAGCAGGCTCTGAACAGAAGCCCCGGCTTTTCACACACCCCCTCGGCTGTGGTGTCTACCTCACCTTTTTCTTCCAGCCAATCCCTCCATTCTCAATAAAAATCACTGGCTCTGGGTTTGGTTTTTTTAGCTTTCTCACATTTGCATTTTCTTTTCTTGCTTTTGAACTTACTTCTTCTCCAACGATTATGCTGACTTTTGTTATAGAAGTTCTTCTGAGGTTTTAAGAGATGCACGTTAGAATATATCACTGGAAGCACAGGCTCCATCAAATTTTATCTGTTAGGTTTAGGGTCTGTCTACTCCTGCACGGTCTGCTGAGCTAACACAGTGCTGCTGAGTAGGAGGAGGAATACTCCTGCTCCTATCTGTCTCTCTTCCTTTTATCCTTTATGTAAATACTGTATATTGAAGACACAGAGATCAGTGTTTATCCAAGTAATGAATCACTGTCAGCGTCTGTCAGTGTGCAAAAGGCCTTTTATGCAAGAGAGATTCTCGCATTTGGCTGGAGATTAAAGACCAAATCCAGCATATCAGAAAATGTGTACAGGGCTGTTTGAATACCTGTATCCTATATTGGGCAGGCGGTATTGCGTGCATAATCAGGTTGCCCCTTTTTGCAGTTGGTTAAGATCCAGGTGTTCGCTATTGGAGCAGCTGTCAGCAGCCCAACCCTTTATTGACTTGAAATGACTTTGAAAGACCAAAGCACTTTATTTGGGAGAAGAAATGCATGTTCACATCATTATAAATCCACAGGTGTTTTGTAAAAAAGAAAATAAACATGCGGAGAGGTATCAACACATCTGAACATTGCTCAAGTCTGGCAAGCTTTGTAGTGAGTAATGAGATTTTTCTGTGCTTCTCTCTCTACACACCATATTTCCCTCTGTGGACGCCTGCACCTCAGATCAGCAGCTCATTAACTGGCTCACAAGGTTTTCTTAAATTTGGCTTTATTTAGACTGAATCGCAAGAATGCCCCTCACTGAATGTGCCCTTTTCTCTTAAAATAATCCATCACCAAATTGAGCAAAGAAAAACAGAGCTAATTCTGAGAGTCGCCAGACCTCCTCCTCCTCTTCCTGAGCAATGAAAGATTCCATTCACAGACGGGGCTCAGCTATAATAAGGAGCGCCGTACCAACACTCTGAGACAGGGGAAGCCCATATGGTCATGTGTATCAATTTCCATTTACAGAGCAGCTAACAATTCTAACAATTTGAGTAAACACTCTGTAACACTCAGCAGTTTGTCGTGAATCTGGCAGACTCTTGTTCGTCTCAGGATCTGTCAACAGTTTAAAGCTGAAGCTGAAACAGCGAAGTGCAGTTCAGCTACATTTTATCTCGGACATGAACCATGTATCTCACAGTCAAGCAGATAAGGCCATCTTTTCTCAAAATGAGTGAGCTGTGAGTTTGTTTCATAGCTTTCAACTTCAAGGTTAAGAGAACCTGCCCTTGAGAGGGGGGAGGCAGAGGAGGAGGAGAGTCCCTGCTGAAGAAAGGATGGTGGTCATGCAAACAGCACAAATACTTATTAAGTAACTCAGACGATGTCCTTGATTTCAGCACCTCCTCACGGCTTGTTTTTCAAAAGAACTTCAAAGAGTTTTTTTAAGAGCGGAGGTGAAGGGAGGAAATCGTTTGTAGCACATTCCTTGCACTTGAAGCACCAGCCAAAGCTTTTTTATTTCATTTTATCAAGCCAAACAGCTCAAGAGTCACCTTCAATAAAGCTCAAGATCACATGGACTTTGATAGCAACTGAAGGACCAGTTATCAAATCTCTTTCAAATTAGGTTTTGTGTATCAAACAGACAAGATACAAACCTTTTCATCAGAGACGTAAGAGCTTTGGTTAACTTAAGACAGTGCAGGAGGAACTATGTGCGGTTTTAGAGGCTGCTTTTTTTCTGTTAAGAGTTTCTGATTAACACTTGTTGTGGCGCTATATATAAATAAAGATGGATTGATTGATTGATTGATTGTTTTTTTTTTATGTTGCGTCAAAAATGTGACATAAAGGTGAAGCGTATTGCTTGTAATTCTGACAGGGAACACTGGGTGGAGCCTTGGCTTGATGTGTATGAAGCCAAGGCTTCAGGTAAATGCAACCAGGTGTGTAAAAAGAAGCTTCCTAGTTTTTCGACTGTGGCTTTTTTTCAGCTTAGTAATTTGTCTCCCCACACTCCTGTTGTTTCCGTGCGTCTTAGCTTCTCCTGATGAGGAATTAAGATATGCAAGGATGACAAATGAGCATCGGGAAGGTCTATTCCCTCTTCTCCAGGGTCAGTCTGAAGTGTCAGGTACTGATGATGAGCTGCACAGCTGTCTCATATGTAAAACCAACAGGTACAAACACGAATTTCAAAACTAAATTTACATGTAGGTGGATACCTTATGTCTCACTAAGACACACTGGGACACTGAGATAAATGAATTGTAAAAGAAAACTGATTATTAAACGTATTACTGTGGTTTTTAACTTAAATCATTGTAATCAGCACAATAAAACAACAGATTTGTGTGAGGTTATGATCATTCTATTGTTAAAAACAAAACAGAAAAACTGCTGCTATATACCTCTACATTTTGTGATTAAAATATTGACTGTAACCAATGAGAGGGGCGGAGGTGTGGTAAGCTGCATGTGATACCAGTTATCTCATTTTAATTACCGTTGAGCTTTTCTGCACCTTCACCGTAAAATAATTTAGTTGTAATTTGAAAAGCTAAGTTTGAAAGGATCCCTGACCAGAGGGCTAGATAATCTGGTTTGATAGGCATTGAATCTCTGCAAGCAACACTTAAAGGTTAAGCAGTACAACATTGTGTATTTTATAAATGGAAAAGAGCGCTCAGACATTCCTCTGTCTCTTTTTATTTACCGGGAAGACTGTAACTCTGAAGAAAATACCCTTCTTGCTTTTCAAAATATTTCCTACAAAGACCTTACCTGTGCAAACTTGATGTGTTTGGACACTTCACTGAAGTTTAACCTTTGCCATGAATGAACTTGTTTTTGTTTGTCAGTTCGCTATTATTTCAAGAGAGACTCGTGGCTGACTAGTTTTTAGGACCTTGTATCAGAAGAAACAACTGAGGCCTGTTTGTTTCAGATTTGGCAGAAATGTATTGATGTATTTACAAGGTGGTTTTAGGCTATTTGAATCAACTCAGTTCATGTGAGCTCCAGCTGAAGCAAGCCAACGCTGTGACCTGTTTGTGGTCCTCATGCAGAGTAAGAAACCGAACAGTGAACTCCTCTGTTCTGCCTTCCTGGTAGGAAGGGAGTGAGATATGGGCCAGCTGACAACAGCCAAAAAATCTGTGGTTGCGCTTTCTCCACAGACATAAACAACGACACTTACAATTTCCTGTGCATGCTCTGGACCAGGAAAGGCTGTCCACAGGGAGGAAGGAAAACTCTCAGAATGTCTGTATGTCCATGAAGGAGGTTTTTGTTGGTTTTTCACTTTTTCTCTTTTAAATAGGAGCAAATTCAGTTTTTTGGCATTAAGGGTCAGTGACCCAGCAGTCCAGATGTTGTACCTGTTGCAGCTGAGATACATCTGTTGGCAGTATGATGGATAAAACAGCCAGATGGAGTTACCTGCGCCACCTCCCCCTGATTGCAGCCCCACTAGTCTAATGAACTTTTTGTTTACCATATGTGTGAAATGCACCAAAGGAATGTGACTCTGTGTGTGTGTTTGAGCGTGTGTGTATGCATTAGGAGAGGCCATGTGTACTTACCCTCCCCATTGTTTTTACTGCTACCAGACCAGCCATTTGTTCTGAGGCTCAGTTAGCGCTCTGTGTACTTTGGAGGGCTGTTGCAGCTATAGGACTTGGTTGCATTTCCTCCCCCCTCTCTCTGCCTCCCCATCTCCTGTTTCTCCTCATCGTCTCGTATGCTCAGTGATTCGGGGTTTTGTCAACCTTTTAGTCTGGGGGGGGGGGGAGTTTGAACGCCTGGTGCTGTGCAAGCAGCAGCAGCACAGACCTCCTAACACCATCACAGGGTGTTTCGGCCCGCTCCACTTCACCAGATCTGAGGGAGCAGACCTGAGCCAATTAAGACCAGGGAGAGCAGGCTGCTGTCCGTCTCACCGCGGCCCGCCCCCCTCATCGCTTTGATCTCTTGCACGCTACTCAAAACCAGAGCCAGAACACTTTACCCTCTCTGAGCAGGAGGCAGCAAACGACAGGGCCTGTCCAATTATTACAATCTGGTTTAGACATTTCTGGGTAATCAGACAAAAAGATGACAAATTACCTCTATCTCACTCCATCTGCCCACATCTGAGGTGTTTTTAAAGCTGTCTGTGGAGCTGCTTTTCATCTGCAAAATTGGGTTTTACACATTTTGATTTGGTGATTTCAGTTCCCCATTTTTAAGTGAAGCTGTCTGCTCTGCCGATCAAAAGAAGGTTTTTGCAAGTTCAATAGATTAATTAATGCATCAAAACTGCTGCATTATCCATGGATGTCAGGGACGCCCCTCACTGACTTCAGAACTCAAACGTGCTTATGATTTCTTTCTGGCCATCTTGATTAATTCTGTTAGATTCACAAGATACTTTCTTGGTTGTGATATTGGAATACAAGCACCCTGTTGTTTTAGTCCTTAGTAAGGGTGGAGGAGGGCATCTGTTTGATTTGACCAGCTCATCCAAAAGTGTTGTTGTCATCAGTGAAGGCTCTAGTTTATTTGGGTGCAAATCAGCTGTTTCTGACCAGGGCTCAGGACTGACAGTCAGGAGACAAAAAATCGATTCAGGATTTATTCCTAACTCACATATGCACCAGTCAATAAATGTCTATAGGATGCATTTACTGGCATCTGGTTGTCCAGATGCTATGAAAACATACACAATATAGATTTCCATTTCTTTCAGTGATATTATAAACTATTCATCTGTGTCACATTTTTAATTTCTAAATTCTCTCCTGAATCTTAAACTCCAATAACACATTAAATTATCATCACATCACAGTTCTCTAAAGTTGGTTTCATGACTCTGACCATTTTCGTGTTTTTGTGTCCTCAGGACCTCCACGGGTGTCAGAGAAAGTTGCCCACAGACAGACAGCCCGGCTAGGTAGCGCCATTAAGCTACCCTGTCCAGTGGAAGGAGACCCCCCACCTCTCGTTATGTGGACCAAAGATGGGCGTAACATCCACAGTGGATGGATCCGCTTCCGAATCCTCCGTATGGGCCTGAAGATCAAGGAGGTGGAGGCAGAGGACACTGGGACCTACATCTGCAAAGCCACCAATGGCTTTGGTAGTGTTAACATTAACTACACCCTCATCGTCATCGGTGAGTGTGTTTTATGGAGCTGTTTTGTTTCTCGTGTTTGTTCAGCGTGTCCTTCATTGACAAATTAATTTACCAAGTAACCTGTCAGATACCTAAAGTCAGAGACCATGGCATTGTTCCCCGCCGCAGAGCGCATCATTTTTAGCTGTTGTGGTGTTTAGAAGCTGTACTTGTAATGCTTTCCTTATTTCAGAGATCTCAGCCAAGTTCAAATGTTAAAAGACGGCATCAGTCACAGGGGTCAAGGTCTAAAACAAGTGGATTTATGGAGGTTTAGTGGTTGATCCTCTCATCTATTGTATTTGTTACAGCCCCTACCTCTCCCTGCCCAAAGTCAACAACAGCACGGGATATTGTTTCATACCACTTCATCCTCTGTTACTCAATTGGATCTCAAGCTCTTCCTTTCCTAAGGCTACATTCTGTGGAGGCAGGAGGTCTGCAGCTCCACAATAAGAACCACATCCAGTGTAATAGTGCTGGTTTGTCTTCTGACTCTCACATAGCTCTTGAATGGGGCCTTGAGGATTAGGCACCATCTGACTTAGTGTGTTACGGGTTTGTGCATGTGCATACAGTGCATTTCCTCTGTACTGGAGCAGAGCATGATGAATGAGTGGAGTGGAGCGTGAAGGCTGTGTTTAGTCTAATTACTCTAAGATGCCTAATTAGGGCCAGAGTCTGCGAGCTCTCTATCGCTCTCTCTAATAGAGCTGCAGCCTGGTCTTATGACAGCGAGTCATAATCAGCCAGATGTGGAAAATACAGAGGAGTGAAGGAAATGCTGCTTTTTGTGGTAAATAATACTCGTGAGTTAAAAATAGGCTTAAGCTTATTTTAAATTTCCTTCTCAATGTGACACTTAGAGTGAGTTAAAAAAGGCAGCTGTAATAAAACATGGATGTCTGTGTCTGCAGTGCACTTGGGGCCATCCTGAGTTTTAAATACAGCTCCAGCTCTCCGTGGATCATTCATTCGATGGATGACAATCATGTTGCTCTAAGCTTGTTTCATGGCTCTGCTGAATAGATGCTGTCTGAATCTTTGACCCAGTTTGGAGTGATGAAGCCAATTAATATGCAACTTTTTAGATTCAGATGGAAACAGCTTGATTGGTGTTTATTAATTTCTTTTTTACCATTATTATTACTATAAAAATCTTTCAATAGTATTTCTAAACAGCAGCACTAAGCAACTGGAGAAAAGACATTTGAATCTCACCAAATAGCCAACAATAAAAATGCGATAATCCTCATGCAAAAATGAAAAATGACAGACCAAGCCAGCCTTGAAATGTATTAAAATCAGTTTCTTTCTATATGGCTGTTACAATACTCAGAAGTGTTTATTTCAGGTAGGGCTGGGCGATATGGCCTCAAATTAATGTCACAATATATTGAGCAGATCACCTCGATAACGATAAATGGATGACAACTGCTCCGCAAGCTGCTCACCGCTCCAGCCGCTACAACTTTTGAACCATCCTCCATCTCCTCAGCTGTCTGTCCCTCTTTGTTACGGATTGGATGGGGTGGAGGGACACCCCATCAAATAAATAAGTGCCTTAAAGGGACATGAAACCATAGCCTACCTACACACATCCAAAACCAACCTGTATTTATTTATTTTTTTGACATTGAATATACCGATATGGGCAAAATGACGTTGGTTATTGTTGTAAACTTTGGTATCGGTAGATCTTTTGTTTCTCACCCAGCCCTAATTTCAGGTACTCTGACTTTCTTCAACCTGTTAAGGTGGTTGTTATTGTTTAGGCGCTGAAATACAAAAAAAAAGGCAGCTTAAATTTCCCTGAAGATGGGGAACAGCTTATTTTTTCGGAATCAAGCATGTCTCTGCAGCCAAATGCACTAAACAATTCTTGGATTCATTTTCTGATTTGAATATCAGTTTTAAATCTGGGAGGGACTGAATGATGGTTTTGATAAATCTAACCCAATTCAACCATACACTGGCACACAGCCAAGTGATACACAACGAGGGAATTAACCAGAGTGATAGATAAGGACTTTCTCCCTGCGGTGTGTTTGTGTGAGAGATTGTCTGCTTTGGCTTCTGCTGCAGCACAGCTGAGTCAATGAAAACATGTTTTTGTGATCGATCTGGCAGGGATCAGTTCAACCTGACTACATGTGTTGCTCCACTCCCACTCTGTGATTTCATTTGGAGAAAAAAAAAATTGAAGGTTGATTTTAAGTCTGCCTTAGTGGCATATTTTCATGATGAGGGGAATTTAGTCTTTTATGGACATACACAGAGACTGTCTGGGTGACTCCTAATCCTGATCTGGTTTGCTTGACTATCTAAATGTCCTCTATCAGGTACTCAACAAGTCCCCCCACACTCCATTTTCTCCTTTCTCTTGTTCTATCCCATTAGGCACCAGTGTTTGTTTTTATAGATAATTGTTCCATCGAAGTTGCGTTGCATTCTATGTTTTTCTTTTTTTACCACAAAGATTAGGGGGCCTCATCGTCAAAATGCTTTCAGGGTTGCAGCCAGCTTAATGCAGCCAAATAGCCCTCAATTATCATGAGCAACACTTTCCATTAACAGTGAATAACTTAATTGTCAGCCATTTTAATTTAGCTGTGTGCAGTTAACTGTGGTGACCCGCTGGGAGGCCTATTATGTGTCTGACAAAGATCAGAGGAGTGCACTTATTTATTTGAAATACTGTAAATGAGGGGTAACTCTAAGCATAGCTCCGCATACAGTGACAGTTTATTATTTTTACTTGATCACAGAGAGAAAAAAAATTCAGAGAAGCAACTGAAGTCACTTCTGCTGCCGGTCAGAGGAGAGAAGTTGACAAAACCCTGGCAGCTGTTCAAGTCCGAGGCAGAACGCATAGCACAACATTTTAAACATCGCCTGGGACCCTGCAGAACAGCCAAGCAGACAGAGAGTAAGATAAAGAGACAGAGACAGCGAAGACATGGGGCGAGATAGGAGGTGAGAGAGTGAGGGGTTCTGGAGGGTGATGTAAGGAAGAGAGAGGGGTTTGACTGTAGCTGGAGAGATTTCCTCCTCCCATCTGCCAATGGATAGCTTGTCCTCCCTTGAGCTATCTGAAGAATCTGGTCAGTCAGTGCAACATGGCGCCTCCTCAATCCCTCCAGCTGGCTGTTTGGGCCCTGTTTGGGGTGGTCTCCTGACAACTGGTCCGACCCCCTCCTAGCACCGCCACCAGGATACACTGGTGCGCACAGAAACATCTTCAGCTGCATATTAACATTAACATGGGATTGTCATGTTAGCATCTACGCGAGTGGATTATAATGTTTATGTCAGCTTGTTGTTACTACAAGGAGATGTTGGCTGAGGCAGCACAGATCTTGTCAGGACAGCTGTAAGATAAACTGCCCCGTGTGTGACATGTGGTAGCTGTTTGGAGATTTTCAGAGTGTGATGTGAGGCCACTGAGCACAACTTTCCCTGGACATTACAATGTCTCCATCAACATCTGGAGCACATTGTAACCTCAAATCATCAGGCCTTTTCCTGTGATTCAGCTGGTACAAGGGGCCGGCAGAGTGAGGGTGCACTGACCTTCTTCCTGTGGTGAGATTTGTGAATGGAGTGGGAGCGGATGGCGTCAGACCTTACGCACTGTATCTAGACCGTGAATAGATTTGAAGTTGCCTGGAAGAGGTCTGATTGCATTTTAGAGAACTTACTTTCATATGCACTTGCATGCAGTTGAGTCGTGACTCTTTTTGATTGAACTTAGGTTTGCAAAACAAACCTTTGATTTCATACAGCGCAGAAAGTTTAAGGACTTTTGTTTGATCCCTGATTGCATAATAAGTAACAGCTTTACTTACTTAAGAACAAGCCCATCAGTCACCCCTCATTTATTGATTGTTTCTGATTTACAGTTTCCAAAAATAACAATCATCCGGCTGCAGTAAGTCTGCAGTCATGTAAGCCAACATTGTGTAAAGACAATAGTGCCAAGGGATAACTTTAACAGGACAGACGTATGAAGGGCACCATTGTTCCCGAGAAACGCCGAGGAGTAAAGAGGAAATAGATTCAGGAAAAAAAAAACTCAAAAAGAAAACCCCGGCAGTGTGGGAGCATGTTCTGTTTGGATTGGGAGGTTCAGGAACCGGGAGGAATGTGGAGAGCCCAAGTGAGCAACAGAGAAATATTTCTTCCAGAGGAGGCTGTTTTTTAAAGGAATGGGTTATTATAGTTGGCCAGTTAAACCCCTTCAAATAGCCATGACATCATGGCTGGGCT
This sequence comes from Xyrichtys novacula, assembly GCA_962446985.1. NCBI lineage: Eukaryota > Metazoa > Chordata > Actinopteri > Labriformes > Labridae > Xyrichtys > Xyrichtys novacula. The sequence continues at coordinate 6,904,915 of OY660878.1, forward strand.
CAGAGCTGCAGGGGACAAACAAAGGAGGGTTTGTACCCAGAGAACCCTGGAGAGCTTTGAGGGTTTTCGGGGGGACTCGGAGGGAGGCAGAACAAGAGGGTTAGAAGTCACATCTGGTCTCTTTACCTGACCCAATCAAACCCTGCGAGAGAATCAAGTGTGCCAAACTGCATCTTGAAAAATCTAACTTGAGGCTATACTGAACTGGAAATCAAACAAAGGTACAAAAGGTACAGAGCTGGCTGCCAGTTCTGGAAACAGACTTTTGGGACAAAAGGTTGACTAGGCTTTTACATTTGGAAATGAAGTCTTTTTTTCTCTTCAGATACAGCTGATAAGTTTGTCAGGAATATCTCATATGAAGTGACACCTCACTAGTTTATGTAAAATCATTTGGCTGCAGCTGCTCTTCAATAATCATCTGCTTAATATCTCTCTTGCACAGATTGGCAGATATTGGCGAGGAACCTGATCTACTCTGTTAATTCGTGAATGCTTAACTTGAAGAGTCGATACGCATCACAAACCGTCGATTAGGTTTCACTCATTATATTCTCTCTAAGCCCTGTATTAGCTCCACTGTATGATGTCAGCCAATGACATAAACGCCACAGCTGTCTCCTGGAACTGGGCTTATGAAAACTGATCATATTACTGCCAAATATTACAGAGTTTGACCTTAGCATGCACCCCGCTTAGAGAAGCCTATCTATAAAGGCTAAATTTACTCAGATAGAGCCAAGAACGCTTTGCTGGGTCTGTCTGGTGCATGGACGTCCCCATACGAGCATTGATGGTCAAACTGTGTACAATTTAAAATACAAATCAAATGGGAGGCTTGAAAAAATGTTATTTGCAATTTCATAGTGCTGTAGACTTTAACTGTTGACACAAACTGAAAGCTTTTAGTTAAGCGATTCAAAAAATACACGATTTATTCAAAATTATGGGATTGTTTAGATTTCATGCCGAACACACCTCTGACCTAGCTAGTTCTGCTAAAAAGGGAGTCTACACTCGTGATTGAAAATAGGTGGTCAAACTCTTTTCACCGTATGTTTATTTTTTGCTGCAAGTTTGACCCGATTTTCACTACAAAATAAAAAAAACACTTTCTAATTTGGTTTGGTACTTTACTGTCCGTCTTGTGTTTACAGATGACTCAGGCTCTCATAAAAAAGGAACTGCGGCAGCTGATGGATCAGAGTCTGACCTGGGCACCGATGGATTGTTAGAAAAATTTGGTAAGAGCCCCCAATACGATGACATATTACAGGAACATACATGTGGTTCTTACATACTGATATACTGATAAATGAATCCTCTTTTCCTGTCACAGTGCGTCCCCGCTTCACCCACCCCGCTAAGATGAGAAAAAGAGTGATCGCTCGTCCTGTCGGCAGCTCGGTGCGTTTAAAGTGCATGGCCAGTGGAAACCCACGACCGGACATTGTATGGCTGAAGGACGACCGGCAGCTCACCGAGCGGGAGGTTGGCGAGGGTCGTCAGAAGAAGTGGACTCTAAGTCTGAGGAACCTTACGCCAGAGCAGAGTGGCAGATACACCTGCAGAGTCTCTAATCGAGCAGGGGAAATCAATGCTACATACAAAGTTGAGGTTATACGTAAGTATCCCACAGAGAGGCTGAGCTATACACATACCAGACATATTCACCTGGAAGTATTACTGTTAACAGATGAGGCAAGGCTCATTAATTTAACTGATTACTGCTGTTTTTTTTTAATCATTTTTGTGATCTTTTGTACATTGCTGCAGGAAATAGCCTAGGTAGAGCCGTAACTTGAAAAACAACAACAAAAAAAAACAGTTTTCTCTCTGATCTACCTACCCCTGCTGTCTGATTGCGATCAGCAGGTCTTATTCATATCCTCACTGCATGGATGAATGTGCATGTGTAATCATGTATATGAGAAGCATATTGAGGAAGCAGGCTTGAGAGCTAGGGCTTGTGCCCTAGTGTTTGCACAGGGGGGAGAGAGGGAGAGAGGCTGTTTAACTCCGAGACCCTCCACCCAATCTGGAGCTGATTAAAGCCCAGCTGTCTGCCAGACCCACTGCCCCCCTCTCCCATGAGAAATGTGTTCTGTACAACCAGGAGCAAAGAAAGAGAGGAAACTAATCACACATACTTCTTGTGTTACATGTGGTATTCCTCCATCTTTGTCAATTACAGGTTCTAAGCCAGAGGCTAATAATGCCATGGACAGCTAAGGCCTCTTCTGTCCACAGAAGAGCTCTCACATCAAAAGATGTCTGTGTGTGTGTCTTGACAGCTTTTTTTGTGTGTGCACAGAGCGAACAAACTCCAAGCCAGTTCTGACGGGCACTCACCCGGTCAACACGACAGTGGACTTTGGAGGCACCACGTCATTCCAGTGCAAAGTCAGAAGCGATGTAAAACCGGTCATTCAGTGGCTCAAACGCGTTGAGTCTAATGAAGAGAGTCGCTACAACTCCACTATCGAGGTGGGGGACCACAGATTCGTGGTGCTGCCCACGGGGGAGGTGTGGTCGCGACCCGACGGCTCCTACCTCAACAAGCTGCTCATTACCCGCGCCAAGGAAGATGACGCCGGCATGTACATCTGCTTAGGCGCCAACACGATGGGCTACAGCTTCCGCAGCGCCTTCCTTACTGTGCTGCCAGGTGAGGCCAGGGGGAATGTCTGTGAACACTTTACTCAGCAGGTGGTGCTGCAAATGTACTGCAACACATAAGCAGCTTGATCTGAGATATCAGGCTGTATGTTTTAAAAAGCTGTTTGTGTTTCGAGGTCTCCCTTTAGTCAAGTTAAAATCAAGGGACTAATGTTAAAGACATGATTGACAATCTGAGAAGCAGTTGAAAAAAACTGAGCTGTTGAGGCAAATGTGAAAAAAGTGTCCCACCCTCCACACACAAACTTCTCCCCTCTGTGCTCCACGATAACCCCCCCCACCCCCCACCCCCCACGCTAGCTTTAAATAGGGTTCACCATGTCGGATTGCTAGTAACTAGCGGCAGTAAACGCCAGCTCTGCTAGCGAGCACCGTCTGCAGCTGCCTGAACAGCCACTGTGTTGACATTGCAGAGACTAATAAGAGTTATTTATATAACGTGCCTCGATAAAAGGCAAAAATTACCTGTTTAATACAAACTGCTGTCTTGGCGTCTGTTTTCAGGCCCCAAATCCTGGTGGAGCTTTCTCCACCGCTCGAAGGATGACCCGATGTTTATTTGAGTTAGATTCCTTGCTTGGTCACATTTCTTCTTCACCTCTGCCCTTTCTTCTGTCAGCTTGCGTTTCCTTTGCATTTTTGGCGGTGGGGCAAGCAGAAGTGTTTTTTTGCGTCCCTCTCCATCACAGCTCCTGTCGCTAAGCTGCTACGCTACTTTTAGCCGCTCAGAGCTCCGAGGAGGGCCGGGAGAGTGGGAGGGGATGAGTCGGGACTACGGGAGAGGGGTGTATTGAAGACAGTGAGGGGATTCAATGGAGAGGCTGAGCAGGGGATTGACCAATAGGAGCTGTCTGGGACAGATGGCTCCTATTGGTCAGTGTTTTTGCAGCCCTGCACCTTCTCGGGTGAGCGGGTTTTTTCCATTCTTTTTTTTCTTCACTTTGTGGAGATCGCACTATAAGACCATGATTGCCATATAAACAAGGTTCATAGTAATTTCCAATTTCTCCAATCGTCAACCATGCCTTTAAACTGAAATAAAAGTGGGAGTACTTTTCAGTGAAAAATGACAAAAAGAGACAACACAGCTATGATAAATGTTCTGTCCTCACCTGTTTTATTTTAATTTCCATGTGTTTTGAACTTTTTTGCCAACAATAAACATAAACCCATGAAAATTTAATCTGTCATCTATTGGTGGTTTAACTTTTTTCCGTTCAGGACTCAAAAGTATTTAGTTTAGCTGAAACTAAAAAAAGGTCCACTTGCTCACCCATTGCACTTGTGATCCTTAGATTGTTTTGAGTTAACTGATATTTCCTGTATCAGAAAGAGATGTCAGCTGTTATTTGTTCAAATATTCTGGTGTTTTATCATCCAATCGTTCTATGTTAAATGGGCAAACAAAATGAGATTATTAAAAGATTAATTGTCAATAAAAATGATGTCTGTCTTAGCTTCAAGCACTTCACCTGTTCATGAACAAACTTGGCATAGTTTAAAAGTTGTAAACATGTTTTGATTCTTTTTTTTGGCCCTCTTCCTTTGCAGACACAAAGCCTCCCATCACACCAATGTTCTCTCCAGCTTCCAGCTCCCTCCCCTGGCCTGTCATCATCGGCATCCCCGCAGGGATCGTCTTCATCTTTGGCACAGTGCTGTTGTGGTTCTGCCAGAGCCGAAAACATTGCCCCCCTCCCAGCCCTCCTTCAGCTGCTGCCACACAGGTACTGCACAGTCCTCACCGGCTGCCGTATCGAGAGCGGGATAGGGGCTGTGTGGCTCCTTCCTCCAGCTCCTCCAGCCCAGAGAAAGACTGCATGAGCTCCATGAACTACGAGGAGTACCTGGCACAACAGCAGCTTCTCCTCAGCCAGGGAGGACCAACAATCCCCCCTAAAATCTACCCCAAAATCTACACAGACATTCACACGCACACTCACTCCCACGTGGATGGGAAAGTACATCAGCATCAACACATTCATTTTCAGTGTTAGCTTGAGTGCCAGTCCTCTCACATTGACTGTTCCAGTGAGTTGTGGACCTCTTGAATGACATCCACCTGGCATTACTCTCTATAAACTATATCAGACTCTTCTTATAGCTGGAGATTGTCGGGAAAGAGTGCGTATGGCCAGTGATACATCCAAACTTCCATAATATTTGGTGCTTACTTTTTCACCGTTCGGATCCTCACACCACTAAAATCCACGATCTTTGTTGTGCACTTAAAACAAAAAAACGGACAAGGTGATTTTTGCAGCGTGTGAGTTCAGTTGCAGCTATTCAGGCCAGCTGAAAGCTACTCCTCAGCAGCTGCATTTTCCTACTTCGGGGTGTAGCTGTAAATGGAGGTTAGGTTTTACCTTTCACTTATTCAGCTGTCAGAGTGCAGAGATTCTGTACAGTCTGCATGAATGAGGATGAAAATGGTACTCATGATTTACAAAAGGAGCTGTATTTTTTTGTCACGCTCCTACTCAGGTAGTCCTTTTGTTTGTTAAAGATGCATAATGTTTGGAATGCAGACCACTATCCTTTCTCACCTTCCTCCATCCCTCTTTTTTTCCTCTGTCACTAGTGAAATAGAATAGGCTGGTGAGTTTAAAGGCCTTGTCACGGCATGTAAACCTTGCCTAAGACTGCAAGGGGTGGAAGAAATGTTTTTTTTTTTTTTTAATCGGTTCTCATAATAATTTGAATTTTAAAAAAATGTAGATTCCCATCACCAGTTAGGAGCATGCTGAGCAAAACTAGCATTCTACACCACAGTTTACGAAGCTGTAGTTTTTATAATCAAATGGAGTCATGAATATTTAATTTATTTTGCTAAAAAGTGTATCAAAAGTTTATTTTTCAGAGTAATGTGTTTTTACATATCTATGTAATGTTATTGAAAGTATACTGGTGTTATGTATAGTACATTTTGAGTACTTTATCAGTTAAAACACATTTAGTTCATGCCGATATTTTAGGCATTTCTGTATGTAATTGGTTATATTTGACAATCTTTTATGATGATGTACTCTGTTCACGACTCAAAAACATCTGAAGTGTGATGGTCTGGTAGTTTAATTAAATGACCTGAAACGAATCGGTTTTGCGTTTCAAAGATTTATGTATTTGTTCAGCTTCAACAGGTGCAATCGCTGTGCTCACAATAGGTGTCAAAGCTGTTTTGGATGAAATAACGGTAACCTGTGTGGCAGTTAGCTTTTCTGAGTACAGACAGGTCAGTTTTCTTCCTTTGAGGGAGCTGCAGTGTCTGAAAGGGTGACACTGAGGGCAGCCAGCAGGAGTATCTGCGCTGAATGACTGCATAGACAGTGACCAGACACAAGAGCAGTCTCACACAGTTCCCTCTTTAGATGAGTGACAACCTCTGCAAGGCTACACCCAGAGACCAGCATCTTTCCCCCTCATTTAAGTGAATCTACCCGCACTGCCTCCCCCACCTCTAGTCCGCACCACCACTTCATTCAGCTCCAATCTAGGTAGGATTTCCTTTCACCATTTAGGAAGTGCATTGTCCTGCTGTGGGAGTGATGTGACAAGACCCTGTGATTGCTCAGGAAAGAAGGGGAGCATTGTGTCAGGTGAGCTCTTGTTTGGTCGTAAGCATCGCAGGATGGAGATGAGCTTTGGCTTCATTCTCATGAAGGAAAGGAACTTTTCGGGTGTAGTCAAAAAAAAAAAAAAAAAAAAAAAACTACTACTCAAGGAAAATCTCTTTTTCAGGTATCAAACCCCTAAGTTGTCCTGCAACTCTTTACTGCATGTCACAAAAGTTAGTGCAGAGAAATACTGCCCCCTTGTGGCCCATGCAGCTAAACAAAATCAAACTTCTCACAGTCTCTCTCCTTCTTAATTACCTTTATTTACTCCGTTTTTAAGAACATGAAAAACGACAAACAAAGAACTGCAAAGAGAAAATGAAGCAGACTTCCAATAGGACGATATTTTACAGTATTTACAAAGTTCAACCCCTCTGGACTTTGCCAATTAGTTCATCACAAAGTTTGGTGAGCTCCTCTACTTCTTTCTCCTGTTAAAAGAGAAAAAGAGAAGTAACACAAATATAAAAATAATGCACAACTAATCAATACATGAATCTATTTATATGAGCTCCTACCTTCTGGTCCAAGCTCTTTTCCAGCGACTGTGTCTTTAGCTGCTCCCGGCGCATCTGAGCTTGCAGTGCGGATACTTCAGCTTTGTTTTTGGACCTCACTTCAGCAATTTCCCTGTTTGCACTGAAATTAACAAGAAATGCTGGTCAGGCCCCCACAAAGTCTGGCGTTATCCTCTAGAAACACAAAAGAGTCAGGTGTCTCACTGTGAAATTTTCTCCTCAGCGTGAGCTTTCAGCGTCTGGTAACGCTGCTCCTCTTTTTTGGTCCTCGCAAGATAGTCCTGAGCACAGGCTTTCAGCGTCTCTTCGTTCTGGGAAAGGAGACAAGGAGACAAAACATTGTTCAAATTACTGTAGCTTTTGATAAAACCCCAATCTGTGTCATGCTTGTTTTGGTTCGAACCTTTTTATACCCCTCAACCACATCCTTGTACTTCTCCAGTCTCTTGAAAAGGTCAGAGAAAGATCTCTCCATCGTGTTCAGGTCACTGGACACTTGCTCCTTCTCCAGCAGAGCCTCATTAAGCTTTGCTTGAGATGCCTCCCTCTCTTTTTCCTGATCGGCTGAATAATAGAAAAAAAAGTTACAACAAAATCTTCAATGGAAATGCTTTTCATCTTTGGAGTGTACTTCATATTAACTTACCCATCATTTTTTCAATGACGAGTTCAAACTCTGCGATGATTTTCCTGAAAAAAAAAAAAAAGTTGTAGGATGAATTTAAAACCTGATCATTTTTATACAACAGGTAAATGACTTTTTCTCCAAAGTAGCGCTCACCTCATCTCCTGACCATCATCCTGAAGCTTTTTGCACTTCGCACTCCACTGCTCCTCTGTTTCCTTTGCCTATTGGAGAAATGATAGAAACTGAATTTGATTGATTTCACCTTATAATGGAACAGGACCTTGTTTTCTTGATTTAAATATAAGAGGCTTTTTTTGATTGTGATTGTACTGCTGTTTTCTCTGAACTGCTCTAGGGAGTTTTTCCAACAACAAGCATTTAGTGAAGCTCTTTTAGTCTATACCGAAACCACTCAACTCACATCCACTCCACCAAAGTGACTGAAAACCTATTTTTCAAATCATAAAACAATAAGCGGGACATACCTCTGCCTGGACTCTGGCAATGGCAGCGTCCAGGTCTTTCTGACTGTACTTCAGCACATCAATAATGGCATCCTCTGTGTCCACCGATTGGGAGAAAATGGGTACAAGACCCTCTAGGATTGGAGCAGCCTTGCAAAGAGTCACAAAGTAAGTAAATTAAGTTAGGATAGAGCAGGTATGGAACAAATATATTTTCATTTATACAGCAACTTCTGACTTCTTGAAGTCAATCGTAAGTGAGCAGGCATACAGGAGTTACTGGTCCTGAAGCATCATCCAGCAGTTTGAGATCACCCTTTTGAGTCACACTCACAGTCTTTTCTGCCAACTGTGGAGTTTCAAGCCTAAATTAAAAGGAAAAAAAGATCTTAGGAAGAGGTCAAAGTGGTTACATTTCTGTCAGATTTTGTCTGCTTGTACAGGCATTTGGTTGTCCGTCAAAAGCAAAATAAACTCAGCTATAACGTCCACTGACAGCAGCAATCAGACTAAGTAAAAACACAAGTGTGACATACCGTGTAACAAAGGCCACAGGTCGAGAGACGTTGATCTGAGCAGCTGGACCTGCAGACTTCTTTGGGCTCTCTCTCAGGAGGGGGTCGAATTTAAGGTACAGTGATTGTTTCCTCAATGCAGACTCCTTGAACTGCATGCAAAGAGAAATTATATTTAAACACATGTAGGTCATACATTGGATGTAGTTATTTAAAACACATGAAGTTACTTACGCCACTGGACCCAAACTGTTCAAGGTAATCAATTTGACCATCAAAATCATTGGCCATGACTGGAAATAAAAAAAAAGACAGGTTAATGCCAACATCAGCATTTTGTTAAATCTTTACCTCATATACAATTTTTAGTTGAACCAGAAATACAAGGTGACAGCCACGGTTTTCTTACAAACAGTTCCAGGAACAAACTCGTCACTGCATTCTGACATGGTGCTCTGTGATTGCTGCTTAGAAGTCTCCACAGGTTGCTCAGCCTCAGGTGAAAATGTCTGATTGGGGTCAGGGGCAGCCTTGCATTCAGCTTTCTATATTGCACAAAAACAATTAGTGTCAGCAAGATGAAATTAACATGTAATTTATTGGAAAAATCAAGTAGAATTACATAAAATTATGCAACTTCTTTTACCATTTCAGGTTTGAGTTCAGCATTATGGGTGCTCTCTTCAGCACTAAAGAGGGCAAAAACAAAAAACTTGTGAAATGAAGTATTTTTTTTGCCATATAAAGTGTCCGCTGCAAAGTTTTGATGGATTTGCATAAAAAGTTAATATACCATTCTTGTGATGCAGCTTCCTTCACTACAGGCTTCTCTGCTGGTTCTAGAGGAGAAGTGTCCCTGGGCATAGGGATGGTTTTCTTATTGCAGACTGGGGAGTTATTCATGCTTGCTTTTGTCCCAAAAGGATTGAAGTTAGGGTCATCAAACTTGTCAAAATCAAACGAGTAAGACCCTTTGGGGACCAGAAAAACAGCATCTTCAGTGGCATCTGACTTCACTGAAGTTTCTTGCAGTGGTTTGACATCAGATGTCATCTTTCCCTCTTCGGGTTTTACACCTTGTGGCCGTTTTCCAACTTTCTTGGGTGGAGGTTTCTTTTTGACCTCTCTGCCATCATCAAAGTTGAACTCAAGTTTGACTGGTCCTTCTTTTACTGGTGCAGCTGGGTGGGACTCTGATTCGGCAGCTGGGGGTTTTGCTGAAATGGAGGCCACTGCGGCTATGGGCTTCACCTCAGGCTGAACTAACATCTCTTGAGCCACCTCAGGTACGTCACCATTTGTGGGTTTATCTTCCTTTAACGGAATTTCTGCAACCGGTGGGTCGTTTTCTGGCGTTTTTCTCATAACGACAGGTGAATTCTGTATTTTAGAGCCACCGGTTTGGAAAGGATTTACCAAATCCAGGTTGTCAAAATCTAAGTTGTAAGAACCTTTTGCTGGCAGTGGAGCATCTTCAGTAAAACTCCCTGACCCTTTGTCTTGGTTAAAACTTGTAGATATAACTGCTAATTTTTTTTCATCAGGTGTGGCAGTGCATGAATCTTGTTCCTCAACATCTGGGACCCTCACCACAGTGACAACACTGCTCTCTGTGGAGCTAACATTTGCTGATACGTCAACCAGAGAGTTTTCAACAGATAGACTGAATGGAAGTGTTTCGTCCAGCGCTGATTCAAATTTAGTGGGCTCTTCTGAGACATTCTCTGGTTTTGGTTGTTGAAGCTCAGTTTGAGGTGTAGATGGGTTTTTGACAGCAGGTCTTGCAGGAGAGAAGCCCATCTTATTAGATCCCTGAAATGGATTGTAGGCATCAAGGTTGTCAAAATCCAGTTGATAGCCTCCTTTGCTCTGTATGGGCATGTCATCATCTGGATAAGAGGACACTTCTGTGGAAAATTCAAGAAAATTATGAGCAAATCTTCTATTGTTGGGGTCAATCGTGGGCTTGTTGGTTTGAGAGACTGGATAAATTACCTTGTTTGGGCTCATCAGACTGCACAGCAGCATCTTGTGGCAAAGGGCTGTAAACACAAAAAAGACTTTAAAAGACAGAAGTGAAATGTAGCTAGAGGAAGTGAACAGTATGAAAAAACGTTTTTTACCTTTTTATGTCCAAATTTAAGGACTCCAGTGCTTTTGTGCACTCATCCACACTTGACATCTTGACAGACTTTGTGGGAGATATAATTCTTTTTGTCACAGGGTCTCTTCTTGGAGTCTGAAAACAAACCTGCATGCACACAGTTCAATCAGTAAGGGAGGCAGTAGAGTCAAGATTTAACACAAGAAAATAATACATTTAAATGCAGGCCGTAGCACAAATTTTTTTTGCAATAAGAAAAAAATTGAAAAGCTGGTATTCTTCACTGGCGTTACACACATGCACAACCCCATCCTACAAGTGACTTCATTTACACCCACAAACATTTTTTGTGACTGTGTAAAGCTATGGGATGAATTTTTTTGAAGACACAAACATCCTACAGTTAGAAATAGTCAAATATTTTAAAAAAAGATGTGGAGGCATAATAAAACCATTGAATTCCTTCGTCAATACTTTAAGTTAGCGGTGATAGTTCAGGAAAGGCTGAGGATTAGCTTGGTGACACTGGGTCAGGTAAAAACAAACAAACAAACAAAAAAAAACATTGGAGGGTGGCAAAAGATTTTAAAAACTAGAAAAATTGTACATTGCATAACTGTTTTATCATTGGGTCCGTAGAACAGGGAAAGTCCCACACACAGACCAAATAAATTTGTAGTCTCAGAACACCTCAGTCCGATAAAGAGCCACAGCGCTGCCAGCAAATGATTTTTATATGTTAGACAGTGAATTACAGAATTCTGTTAGACAAAATTTAATGATAAACACAAGCTCAAGCAAAGTCAGCTGCTTCTGTACCTTTGATCCCTTTGACATGGTCTTGCTGGGCAGGTTCTCTGTCTGACGCAGGATGGAAGGCCTCCCAGTTGGCTGATCCAGGGCAAAGATGTCATTAATCGAAGTGTTCTGTTTTCCACTGAGGCAGACCACACGATTTTCATCATTCACGTCAACAGAACTCATCCTGTGGAACACAGAGAAACAAACTAAGTGAGATATGTTCTGACTGCAGGCATCATCCTGAAAGCTGCACTCTGCTGATAAGACACGCTGGGTTTTGGTGTTCATTGATAAGTGTGAAAATAACCTGACCAGAGGGAACTTCATAACCAGATGAAAAAGTGAAATCTGAAAATTTACCATTGCAATAAATGTTGGTTTGTAGGTGTCTAGATATCACACATTTTCCATTGATCCGTATCTGCATATTTTGTGGGGTATAAAGTGTGAGTTAGTTGTTATCAATATGTGAAACCTGGCGACTTGGTTTGCCTGGTGGTTTAAGCGGGCACCCCATATACAGAAGCTCTCGTCCTCATTGCAGCAGTCATTGATTTCTGGCCTCAAACCTTTGCTCTTTGCCTTAAGAGTCTTTGATTATTCCCTGACCCTCTTCTTCCCACATTCTATATTCCTCTTTCGTTGTGCCATCTAATAAAAGGCCAAAATGATCAAATATAGCTTAAAAATGGAACCATGAAAACTTGGGAATACTAAAATTAAATTAATTGAAATCATTGTAATCTCAGATAAATGTTGCTATGGCATTGGTGTAATGTTTCTGTTGACTAATGAGAAACAAGGCATTGCTGCAAAGGCTTTTACACGATGGCCAATGTGTCCACCAGAGGACACCAACGTCTTGATTTAAATACGTTAACTGAAAAATGACACTTAACAATCCCTTAGTAACAATCCCTTTTATGTGGTACAAAAAAAGCATTCAGGTGTGTACTATAAAGTTATATCCTATGGTGGAGAGTGACTCTAATTAATTGATTTATTGACGATGATCGATGTCAGTGTCACCACAAATAAGTCAAAGGGAAACTAAAATGTGTTTGCTACAGTCAAGTATTTGAACATATGGCCAACTACGGTTCGTTTGAATCAGCTGATCACTGTATTTCTTTACACGTCCATGCAAGATCTGAGTGCACACAGAGAAGTATAAATGTCATCTTTGTCTGGCTGTTGTCTTGTGACTAATGTGGCCAACACTTTAATGAGTCAGTTAGTTCTGATTAATACCGCCGATACCCAAACGTTAATTTGTTGAAATGTTATTTGTTAATTACTCTGCGTGCAATTAAACTAAGAGGTCCATTTTGTATAGTTTAGTGTATGTTATAGGACTGGGCACGCGCAGTTAGGTTTATAGCAGTAAGACAAACGGTGTATTTTTGTGCAAGTCGCGACCATTTCAGCACATAAATAAGTGTAATTTCAACAAAACCAGCGATATACTTCATAATATTCAAGGAAGAGGGAAGTACAACAACATACTCATTGTTATCTCCAGGAGTGTGTTAGTAAAGACCTTTGGTAAGACCCGACACGTTATAAGGCAGATCATTTGAATCCAGTTGTATGAATGAGGTTTTCGTCGTTATTTATATTTACGTTCGTTACCTACAACTTACCTTAAAACACAGAGGCAGTCGGTCGAAAACTACAGAGCGGTTCGTCAGTGTTCTTCGCTTCAAGTTGAAGACACTACAATGATGACTTTTTGAAAACCCCTCACAACCCGACGTTTAACCGTTTGGAATTTGAAAGGAGCCAATGAATTCAACGGAAACATTCAAAGGAAACGATTTTCCGGGTTCATCAGCCAATCACGATAGAGAGCGGATATGATCTAACCAGGACTGTCTCAAATTCTGACATCTCAACTCCCCATAAAAATAGATGTCAACATACAGCATTACATTGAGTAAAATGTGACAACCCTGGGATTTTCTGCATATTGGTTAATCTTAAAAGAGAACAGGAAAATCGGGGTACGTTTTACATCTCTATGGGAAAATATCATGGCAAAGATGCAAGAAATCGCATGCTATTTCTTGTTCGTGTGTGTAGAGACTCTGATTCGGGGTAATGGGCTCACCATGGATGGAGAGAAGAGCCCGTGTTTTACAGTCACACCACCCAACAGGTCTCAAAACCAGGGCCACGAACCAGCACCATTGTAAAATCAGTTATGTTAGAAGAGATGTTTCCCATTTCCGACCACCGACTGTGCACGTGAACGCATCATGCTCAATACACACCTGAGAAGTGAGGAGGATGAATGAAGATGTCTGTTCAGACAGGTGTATGCGTCTATGAGACCTGTGAGTATGTTTCCGTTCTACTTGTTCATGTTAACTCGCCCTGTGCAATTTGGAGGTTTGTTGTAGTTTGTCCAATCCCTAAATGAAAAGGTAGCTCGAACTAAAGAGGCTTGGACACGGATTTTCAGCTTCATTTTGTCAATTTTTTATTACACTATGGTATATTACATAAATACTGAATAAAGTTTAAAAGTGAAAATTACAAATTTCGTTTCATGACTGTTATTGCGTTGTGCATTGCTTAGCTAAAGCCTTTGTAGTTAATTGTGATTTTCCTGCCAAACTGAGATGTAAGGCCAGTGCCTTAGTGTGATTTTTTTTTTTTTTTTGCATACTGTAATTAAAAAAAAATCTACTCCAATAAGCTGCGATGTCTCACTTGTGGTATTTTCTTGACAGTGAGAAAAATGTACTCAAAACTTTTTTATTTTTATTTTTTATCACAAAATCCTATACATGAACATTGTTATTGGTTAAGGGTTACTTAAAGCCCATAATGAAATATCAGAAGTTTACACCTATAGTAGTAGTTTCATTTTATAGCTCTTCATTTTTTCCTAAAATGTGAATGTTTTTATACATTATCCAACCTCCAAAATAGACTAAAGGTTGGTAGTGTTGGTTCCAGTTCTCAAGATTACAATATTGAAGTACAACTTATGTAATGCATTGATAATTACAATACATTGATATAACTAAATAAAACCGACAAAACCATCTTGCTTGTCTTTAACTAAAAGCTTTTTATTTTACAGTTTCTTTTATTTATTTGTTGGTGATTTTTTTACGTTTCTGCATTTAACCACTAAGGGGCAGTGTCGTTACCGCCATTACGTGCCTCGCGCGCTTCTATCTCTAAGCCATCTTCTTGCGTATGACAGAAAAGAAGGAGAACAAAATGGACGAACCGTCGTCGCAGGGCTCTGGGTGAGATGGCAGCTAGTTAACAGTCTTTTAACGATGCTCAAGGGTCCGTCTACTTGGCGGCCAATGGATTCTTATACTTAAATGAAGAAAGAAATAACATTTGAATGAATATCTTCCTTACTGGTCGTTTCGTTTTTTCATTTGAAAACGAAAATCCGTTAGCCGTTAAGTACACGGACCCACAAGCTAGCATTCCCGCCAGAGAAACCTAGCTTAACGGTCGAATAATGCTAAAGTGACTGCAGTTTTCGTCATTAATGGAGGCCAACTGAATCACTTTGACAGCATACTAGCATATAAAAGTGTAAATGAGGAATTAAGAAGTTTTTATTATTTTTTTGTGTGTAATGGGTAGGCTGTGGTGCACCATCCAAAACTTCAGTGTGATTTCTCCATGGTAAAGTTTGTAGCAATACTGATTAAGCCAAACTAGGATTTAAAAAAAATGACTATGACTTCAGCTGAGCTTTTAAAAAAAATAAATTAGTAAACGTCTTAAGTCAAGGAAAGTCTACTGTAAGAACAAACTGTATTGTCCTGGGTTGTCTCTAATATTTCTATATTTTGAAATACTTGAATTTTTTTCTGAAGGGCTGTTTATGAAGATAATATAAATCGTAGGTTTTACTGTTCAAAATGTCATATTTTTGGCAGAAGAAAATGTGTCAGTCAGTCACAGGTTGACAGTTTCACACTTTAAAGGTACAAGCAATAAAACCAGGACAGGGAATAAAGCTTAATTATTTGTGAATTTGTCCAAGTCACAAAAAAATGTCAAACATGGATTTCTGAATAAGACTTTTTAAATGTTTATTTTAATTGTAAACTGGTTGGTAGGCCTGTCACGATAACAAATTTTGCTGGACGATAATTGTGCTACAAATTATTGCCGATAAACGATATTATTGACACCGTTTTTTAAATTATAGATAATGATATCAAATGGCATAATAATGCGAGTACACCGTGTCAAAAGTGATAAACTTTAATTTTACCCACGACGAAGACGTATCGTTGACGAGCTAAACATAAGTCGGAGATGACTAAAATGTGACGAGACGAAAGTGCGTTTACGTTGATGGGACGAGACGAAAATGACGAACAGAGTTGCAAAACTCAGTCAGTTAAACGCTAAACATATAGGAGCAGCTTCAGTCCGCTCTGACAGCTCTCATCAGCCTGCTGTGCTCCTCCAACACACAGACACACACGAGCGCGCGCGCACACGTGGAGTTTTGTGGTTGACGAAAACAAAACTGGTTTAAAGCTGAAATATTCCCACACTTGGGCTGTTGAGTTCGGTTTAGACACCAAAGCTGTCGTGTTCATTCTGTTTGCTTGCTTTTCACTCACGACGCTCACTTGCAGCACTGTATCCAAAAGTCTGTCTGTGTGCCTGTGCGCGCCTACGTGTACCTGTGCGCGCGCCCCCCGTGACAAAGATACTGAATGACTGACAGGAGGGTTCACTGACTCCGTTCATTCCGCCATAGAGCCAACGCCCCCAGGTGCCGAGAAAAATGCGCAGAGTGAGACCTCTTCTCTCATCCAGCGTGTTTGGTAGCAAGAGAGGAGGAAAACAAACGCACGTTAATTATCGAGGCTGGCAAAGTTATCGACCTCGTTTTTATTTATCGAGCGATAAGGCGATTTATTGATTATCGCGACAGGCCTACTGGTTGGTACCTTTTGTCAAGGTGTGTCCACTCAGAGGCCTTGAGACTCATTCCCACTTCCTAACAATCCTCCTTGAATTACATACCCAGATGTAACACCAAGGTTATATCAGGGGTATGCCATTGCAAAAATGCTATTGGACCATTGACTTAGGATTGAAATCAGTAGGTGAAAAGCTACCGTACTTAAAAAGTTAAACAAATTGTGCATCAAGCTCAAAATTGTCTCCATATTTTAAAAGATTTGAGTCACTGCAAGAATATGGCCATAGATGTTATGAGTAGCATTGTCCTTCTTCTGCCCCTGAAAATGTCCAGAGTTGCTTGAATACATGTCTCTAAAAATGGGACCTTTTACTGTCAGATGAGGGGGATAGTAGATTGGGGAGTGGAGATAAATCATGAGAGGCAGGACATGACATAAAAAAGCATGCTGCCAAAGTCTGTGTTATGAATGATTACAACAGGATAGGTGACGAAGTAACAGAGACCTATGCCATGATTACAGATTTTGTTTCTGAATTCATGCTACATGTAACCAAACATGTGCACACATCTGGTCCTCCCTCTTCGGTCTCAGATGTGAAATTCAGCTTGTTCCTTTTCTGGGTTTGCACTTGTTGCATGATAAAACCACAAATTCTCTGCTGTTTATGTTTACATATGTACCTGTGTAAAAACAGCTATAGTGTAGTGCTGTATGCCCCTGTGGATCTGAGAGGAACTGGGTAGAAATAAGGAAGGTCCCAGTCTCTGTTGAGACCTGAATTTGAACCAGAGTGCCGCATGGCCCTGTCTACATATCCAGATATCGTCGGGATCTCCTCCCTTTGGTGGTCTCCACAGTTTGGGACAGTGGGTGTGACAAAACCCTGCTTTATTTGGTAGCGGCTGGTCCAAGCCTCCATTGGTCGGAGCTGTGCTGGGTGCACTGAGAGGTTGTCCTTTCCCTCGTAATGTTTTTGACTCAGAAAGTCCCTCAGTACCTGTTTGAAGACAGATGCCAACTCCCAGGGCTTTATGTTGTTAGTGGCAAGCACCTCACGAAACCTGTGAAAGGACACAACCAATCAATTTTAATGAATCACTTGTTGAAGGTGCAAAATTGGTATCAGCACAGTATCAGCATCCTACATTTTTAGTGAGCTGTGTCTTATGTGTTGTTGAACCCTCTCAAAATGACCTGTATACTCTTTGCATAACGCATTTCCTCCTAAATAGGTCATTCTCCGGTTATTTGGTTGTGTAAGGACAGAGTAGTGACCCAGCATCGAGTTTTATGGAAAATAAAACAAGTAGGTCACTGTGATCAGCCATGTGGAAAAACCTTTTTTTATATCATTATTACTTGAACAAAGATTATGAAAACCCCAGCAGTCTGGCCTCACTCAGCCTTACAGGGCACCCTTCACCTTCACACCCAAGCTGCCCTCCTTTGTGACAGTAACACATAATGGCTTTCTTGGCAGCCTGCCCTCCTTCCCTTCTCATCCCTTTAGGTCTTCTCTGCTTTTCCTGCTGTCAGGCCTTGTGTTGATGCAGCAGCAGCTAGCCACTGTTGACAGCATACTAATGTGAGGATGGAGCACGGCATGGCTGCTTGCAAATACCTGGAGAGCACGGTGGCTGCATGGACAAGAGGGATCTGTGCACAGAGGAACTCCAGCTGGTGGAGCTCAGATGTAGGGATGAGAGTCCGTAACCTGGGGTACTTCTGGAACCAGTGGGTGCCCAGAGCACTGTGGGTCAGCCTGTTCTCCCGCTCCAGTTCCCTTGCCAGCCGCTCTCGTTCCTCCACATGCCACAGGAGCTCTCTGATTAGCATACGACTGGGCACAACTTCAGGGGTCTTAAAAGGGGCTTCCTCAGTCTCAGCTTGCGCTTTTGTTTCAGTGGTCCATTTCATCCAGCTGAACAGGGGCATGGTGGTCACAGTAGACTGGCCTGAAAAGCCGATGAAACAAGTCATTTTATGGTCTGCATGATGATTCAGTGACCTCCCCTCTGCCTGGTTCTGTCACTCAATATCTATGGCTACATTTTCTGAGTCACACCTTCAAAAGACGGGTCAGTTTTGACCGGTGTATGATGTGCACGAAGACCGTGAAAGCTGAAAAAAAAAAAAAATCTTATGAAAAAAAAAAAATGAAACAAGTCAAAATCAGTTAATTCCTGCTGATGATAAAAAAGGAAAGAAATGGAGTGAAAAAATGCATTTCTCTCGAAATTGGGGTCAAATTTCCTGCTTGAAATAACAATGAAATTGCATCACAAAAATCGCAACCTCTCTTTAATTGACGTGTGTGTTTATTATAGCTAATTTTATATGTGCATATATTTTAGCCCTGATTAGATAAAGATTTTAAAGTTGGCAGTGAAAGATCATCATCCTGCAACAGAGCTGACCTCTGGTCCTTGCCTGATGGGCGCTCTGATTGCTTTCAGTTTGAGTGTAACCAGGTAAAGGACGATGTATCAGGTGTGTGTAATTTGCTTTTTCCACCTCAGGCTGATGAATTCAACCAAGCCTCCACCTGAGATCAGAGCCTGCATGGTCAGAGGTCAACCTCTGTGGACAAAAACTATGTGTAAAGCTGCAATATTTTGAATAGAAACCAATATTTAAACCAACATGTGGAAAAATTTGACTCTGGCATCTGGGTGTAAAGTCAAAGTAAGGAGCTATACTTACAGGTGAAAGCTGATCCACTGATGTGAGATTTTTTTAGAAATTGGGCTTTTCAGAGACTACATCTTCCAATGAGTTGTCTCCAGGAGACAGTCCATGAAAACTTCATTCCTTTACTTGGTGTTGATTTTCTCCCCCTGATGTCAGATGGAGCTCATCGTCTGCAGTAGTCCTCCACTGTCCTGGTTTTTGGCAGCGTTTTTTCTTCTTTGTGTTGTAGGTATTGTCCAGTCCTTTTTGTCCCTCCCACTGCCTTTGCCATGCAGGCTTTTCGCAGATAGTCACACTGTCACCTCTCCTCTCCCTTCACCCCACTCTCCTCTGTGCAGTATGCAGCTTCAGTGTAAGGTCAGCTGCTTTGTAGCTAGCAGGAAATGTGTGCACTGGAGAGAAAGGAAGAGGGCGAGGGTGCATGTGTGTGCACGAGCCGTGGGTGTGCTTTATGTGAGCTTTGCTCAGTACTGTCATGGTTGTGCTTGTTGAGAAAAAATCTTTCCTTCACGTGGAGAGTGAGAGGCAGAGATAACTGGGAAGGCTCTCCTGTAGGATGAGCCTGGTAAATCTGACCAGATGGCAAAATGAGTGGAAGCAGACTCAGGGTAAAGTTTCATCATGCTCAAGTGATGTAGGGATCAGCATCCGTGAACCTATACTCAAATAAAATTTTCAATGAGAACCTTAGCATTGCTCAGCCAAGAATTTTTCATATCATTAATTATCATAAAATCATATATTCAGAGACTTGATGTTTTTTTTTTTTTAAGTGACTGCATGTCAGGTTACATTAACTTCTGCAGTGGCCATCATTAGCCTCAGCAGACATAGCAAAGAAGATGACAGCTGACAAATTCCATTATATTCTCAGTTCCCCCTAGTTATTAATACAAACATAAACAAAACAGCCCCTCATTTAAAGCAATCTAATGTTATACCGAAATCTGCACTGAAACAGCTTTGGAGTTCAGTTGCCTGTTATTACAATGACAAACCTCAGAATTGTCTCTGGTTATTGCATGTATTTAACCATCATAGATCTCAGGACTTAGGGTTACTTACAGAGTTATGTTTTTTAAGATGAAGCTTTGGCACCATGCTTCATTTGTTTTTGGTTAACAACCTACTACACTTTTTGTCTGTGACAGGCCACTGTAGATTACTCAAGTAGTGGCTTTATTGAATTGTTTTTGTCATTTGTTTTTAGACATGATTCAACATTTTAACATGTTTGAACATTGTTTCAGCCCTAGTACAACTCCTGACGAAGGCAGCCTGAAAGATTTCAACTCTGATGGAGACCTGGTTCAAAAAGAAAACCCTGTGAGGAGTAAGTATGAGGTGTATGAAATTCTGTGTCAGCTGTTTCTCATGCTAAGACATACTCAGTTGATGTTTTGACAACTTTTTGCCTTCAACTGTCTGTCTTCAGGTACTGCACCTCCCCCACATGAAAGCTATGAGTATCCCAACCTGCCTATCACAAAAAACAGACAGGAGGTAACCTGTACAATCTATCCACCGCATACAATCATGTTGTCCCCCTGAAGTTCTCTGTCTTCAAGTTTTGTTGGTTTCTGGAACTTTCATCATGTCCTCAGGACAGATATGCACTTAAGCCCTTAGGTTTTGTCTAGGATGAGTTCTTTAATGTTGTAGAACAACGGCTGACTTTAAAGTCGGTGATCTTTTTGTGGCTTGATAAAGTGGAGTGTGTGCCAGGGTTATCTTTTTTAAATAAGTCATTTATAATGCAGATTCTTAAGTGTCGACTTGAGACAACAATTCAGCTTTATACCTCTGTTAAGTAAACCGTTTCATTAACTATTCTTGTATTTTCTTTTTATTTCAGTAATATGAAACAATTGACCAAATGGGGTTTCAACAGTACGTGTGTATCTGCCTGTTTCTGTTTTCTGTGTCTTTGTGTTGGTGTTCCTGCCTCCAGCTGGTTTCTCTGGTGGAGAACAACTCCGTAGTGATCGTCAAAGGGGCCACAGGCAGTGGCAAAACCACTCAGCTGCCACAGTACATTTTGGACCATTACAATGAGAAGAATGCCCCATGCAACATCGTGGTCACCCAACCACGCAAAATCGGGGCAAGAAATGTTGCACAATGGATCGCCAAACAGCGAAAGTGTACCTTAGGCAGTCTGGTGGGATATCAGGTTAGTGCAACACTTAGAGGCAAGAGGATTTAATGAAGGTGTTTCTTTAGAGATATAAAATAATCATGAGTGTTAATTTGACACTGTTTGCTCTCTTACATATCTTATCATAACATCTTTCACATGTTATCAGAAGTGTTTGTTTGCTTATTTTCTTCCAGGATTTCAGGCTATGTTATACAGCAGGGGTGGGCAATTAATTTTTACGTGGGGCCACATGAGAAACCTGAACTGTGTCGGAGGGCCGAACCAACAATAACTTCAACTTCAAATCGGGGGATTCACACATACAGCGAAGCAAACCCAAATAAGCAACTACTAGTTAAAAACAAGCCCAAAAAAAGCACACTCCGGACTCACGAGTTTTACAAGTGACTTCTTAGAGAAGCAAGCCTGAAGTTGTTTATAATAAGCGGACTTGGCAACTATAAGGCGTCTACGAATATTTTGCCAATGTTTAAACTTGTCTCTGTTCACGAATGCAGATCTAGGATGTACGCACATGCATCCAGACGGAAATAAAACAACGGCTAGGTTTTCAAAATAAAAGTAATGCACTTGGATAGCATGTTGATGATTTGATTGATGGACCTCACGGGCAGGGACATCCAACAGGCCGAATGTGGCCCTTGGGCTGTAAAATGCCCAGGTCTGTTTTACAGAGTTTTCAAACAGCTTGTCTAGAAATGATCGATTTCTCTTCTGCTTGGCGCAGCTCTCTGGAGTTAAGAAGGATCTCACTGATTGTGAGAGCAGAGATAAACAGATACTGTTTTAAGAGATCATGTTACTGCTGTTATTGTTGAAAGAATTTATAAGAACTTTGCTCCTTTCTATTTGGCTGCTCGTTTTTCCCTTTTTCCCTTGTTTTCATCATCTTATCTGTACTTAAGATAATGTGTTTTAACTAAACCAATCATCTCGCTCTCTAGGTTCTCTCTTACCCACTCACATACACACACCTCGCCTCTCTTACTGCACACAGCCGCTTGCCCTGAACCGCCTCTGAGTGTTTCTGTCTTTCTGTACGCTTCTGCACTGTTGACTGTCTTTTTCAGCAGTATTTTTTTGTATCAAGTCACCCAAAAACAAATTTCAATGTTTTCACATCAGCAGGTGAGTTACTAGAACTATTTGGCATAGTAAACTTGTTAATCAGCAGTGACCAACTGAACCCAAAAAATGACAGCATAAGCATTCACTCAAAACTTTCAGTTTCTTGGAATACAATGAAAATCAAAACAACTTTGGTGTAGTGCTGCACTGAGTAAGCCTGGGCGATTTGGCAAAAACAATGATCATGACATATTTTGTCATATCGTCTGATCTCGATTATTATCACAATTTTTTTAACAGTTTATTTTAAAGCATCTGTACTAAAAACTTAAGAAACTAGAGATTAGTTCAACATTTTATTAACATACAAAGTAAATAACAAAGCAAATTGAATAAGATGCACTCAGAAAAATATAAAAAAAACATTTTAACTCAACAGTACAACAAATGTAGATAAGTAGTAGATAATACAGGGAATTAGTTTACAGTCCTGTTTTTGCAGGTATGCAAGACACAAAATAAACGAATCGCCCCCTTAGGGATAATGAAGACGCCTTAAAATGTAAACATTAGATGATGTAAACGTAAATAATACGATTAATCACTGCCTACTTCTGGTGGCTGCACCGCTAGTTGTGGCTAAACTGCTAATGCTACTCTTACTGTCAGCAGTGGCAGGCTGTACAGACTCCGCTCGCATTTTCATGCTCTCCGCATCATCGTTTGGGAGGTACTTCTTCAAACGATTAAACAGATTTGTTTTGTAGCCAGTTTTTTGAGGGCACTGATCGCCGACATACCTTGCTCATCGGCTTAATTACCCGACGTCACTTAGGAGATACCCGAACCACTGCCACGACCAATAACTTCTCAACAATAACATCTTCGGAGAATGACTCAAAGTCACGGCTGACAACTATCTTGCTGCCCTCAGCTCCGCGTCTCGCTCCATGTTCGGTCATTCTGTTTACTTCTCCTGTTTACTTCTCTCGACTCTGATTGGCTGTTGTGACGCACATTTCCTCTATGTTTGACGGAGTAAATATGCTCTCAGCTGATTGAACTGAAATTTATCACGATCATCGATCACGATCATATCATCGCCCAGTCATAGCACTGAGCTAATGCACGTAGATGAAACGATTTTCATTCTGGGATCTCTTGGTAGAGTAAAACAACAACAAATAGGTGTATTCCAGGTCCATTTTTAGACTCGCACTGCAGAGTTATGACCTCATTTCAACTGCTTCAAAAAGTATTAAAACCAACAAGTTCACAGTACGAGCAGAACAAGGGAAAAGTCCTCCTTTGGAGCATAATAAAAAAAAGAAAGCATTCTGTTCTCATGAACACATCTTTGTATTTTTGTGTTGCAGATTGCATTGGAGAAGATCGCCAGCGAGCATACCAGACTTACTTACATGACTACAGGAGTACTTCTGCAGAAACTGGTTTCAGCCAAGTGCCTCACAATGTTCACCCACATATTTGTGGATGAGGTGCATTAACAGTGCAGATTATGTTTAATGTACATGTCTCTGTGAACTAATACTCGTAAATTGTTTTTGCTGTGTCAGGTAATAGTAACAGCGCAGTTCTATTCAGATCACCTTGTTTATCATTTTGTGCAGGTGCAGTTGTTCATTGAAATGTTTGACCCCCACACACACACACACACACATCTTTTTTTTAGATTTTGTTGCAGTTTAATTAGTATTTGGTGGCTGAGGAAAGGATAGCTGCTCAGTTTTTGTGTCATTTCACCCAGTCAGTGATTCTTGACTTCTCTACTTTTTCCCAGGTCCATGAGCGCACTGAGGAGATGGACTTACTCCTGCTGGTTTTGAGAAAACTTCTTGATTTCAACTCTCGTTTCGTTAAGGTGATTTAGAGATAGATCAACTTCCCCTCTTTTGTCCTTCTCCTGCGTCTATTGAACTTTTCTTTGTTGAAATTTTTTTTCAGATCATCCTCATGTCAGCCACCATTGACTGCAGAGAGTTTGCAGAGTACTTTGGCTCCCCGATAAGGGGCTGGATGATGCCTGCCGCAGTGTTTGAAGTGGAAGGGGTGCCTTACACCATAGAGGAGTTTTATTTGGAAGACCTCTACAAAATGTTTCCACACAGAGTTAAAGAGGATGCTATCACAGATAAACAGGTATATCAATTCAATTCAACTTTGTCAGCCGTACATATCAGTGGAAACTTATATATTTGCCCCACCTTGATTTAACGTATAACTTTTTAAAGCTTTTATCTGCCAGTACCAGTATTATGCTGACAGTATTGCACATCTCAAACTGTCCATCTGTAAGTACCCGATGCCCATATGTCCAGTTGTAATTACCTGCATTCTGTGTTATGTGTATGTTTCTGTTAGGCAGCGCAACATCATCCAGGAGATCTTTCCATTTCAGTTGAGATGTACAATCTTGCTGTCAGACTCGTTCAGAGTCTCGATGAGATGGAGGGCAAAGATTTCCGGTGAGCCTCCTTTCTTTATCTATAACAACAGGTGTGCAGATACAGATGAATACATTTGTGTATTTTTGCTTGAGTAGAACAGCAGAGCAAGGAGGCAGCATGACTTCCTCTGAGCGAGGCAGTGTGCTTATTTTTCTACCTGGTTTGGGTGAAATAAGCTCCATGCAGGAAGCCTTGGCCACGCTGGTTCACAGAAGGTGAGATTTTGATTGACCTCTTTGTTGCTGTTGGAGTTTTTTCTATTTTTGGCTGTTTGCTGTGCCTCATTTCTAGATACATCCATGTTTTTATCAATAATATTGATTGACATCAACAACTCTAAAAGTCACTGCACTTCTCATTCTGCCCTTTTTTGAAATGTTTGCTTACATTATGAGACATTTTCTGTTGTTCAGGTTGCTGGTTTATCGTCTCCACTCCACTGTTCCCCCTGAGGAGCAGAATGGTGTGTTTCTGCCACCTGTCCCAGGATACAGGAAGGTAAAACCATGTACCTTGTTCTTCTTGGCATTTGTTCCTTCTGTGTGCTTCACTTATAATGTTTTCATCTTAACAGGTCATCCTGTCCACCAACATCGCTGAGAGTACAGTGACGGTTCCAGATGTCAAATATGGTGTGATGTTTTTCCTTTCCTCAGTTGGGCTCCAAGTGTTTCATTGATAAACTTATAATATTGAAGGTTACAGAATCTTTGCTCATGTTGGTGTATTCTTTAGTCGTTGACTTCTGCCTGGCCCGTCAAATGGTCTGTGACCCAGACACCAACTATCAATCTCTGCGTCTCACTTGGGCATCCAAAACCAACTGCAACCAGCGTAAAGGTACAATACTTCCTGCACTGACATCAACTTTAGAAATGTCAGGTTACCTTAATACACTCTCTGTCAGGCAGGGCAGGTCGAGTGTCTAAGGGCTACTGTTACCGTCTTGTCACCAAAGAGTTCTGGAGGAAGGAAATCCCAGAGTACATGATCCCGCAGATGCTGGTAAGGAAATCAACACAAGTCCTGATCTTTTTAGAAGCTGCTTTGACCCTTATTTGACATTCAGTCATACTGTTTACTTTTCTTCCAAGCTCGCCCCGCTGGCCACCGTCGTGTTAAAGGTGAAGCTGCTGGACATGGGAGATCCCCGCTGCCTCCTCTCCACAGCCCTCTCTCCCCCTAGCCTGGGTAACGTAGAGAAGACGGTGCTTCAGCTTATAGAGGTGAGCAAGAAAATGCAGATCGAGTGAGCCATTGATTGTCTAGACTGACAGTCAAAAGTGTCTGGTTGTATTTGTGCGTGTGGCTGACTACACAGCTCTGTCACTAAGTGTTAACCCAGGAGAGCTCTCTTAAAGGAGCTTTATGTCAGCCAGCGTTAACATCAACCAGACTGGTATGAGGAGCAGTGCTGTGTCATTGTGTATTTTTCTGGGGAACAAGTGTATGATATTTCTGTTTTTTACTCTTCTTAACAGAATGTTGTATATACCTTTTGATTTTATACTGTACTCTTTAAAAGTGCGTTTCAAGTGTGCTCTAGAGCACAAATGTAGAACAATTTCCTGGTTGAGCTTGTTGTACAGAGAGACACACAAAGGCAGTCCTTTTTTTGACAGAGGTGACTGTTGATTACCTTTTAATGTTCCTAAATCTATTCTCATGCAAAGTGTTTTGGAGCTGAGGGGCCCCACAAGTTTAAACACGGATAGCACCTCTATTAAACCCTTGGCTTACTGGCAACCAGCAGACTTGGCGGTGTTTGCAGATGAGTCGTGACAATCAGGAAATTGCTGTAATGACAATAGATGGATGTTTCTTCCGTAGATGGGTGCACTGTCTGCCAGAAGCGATGAAAAGGGCCACATTGAGGATGGCAATCTGACGTTCCTTGGCCGGGTGCAGGCCCACTTACCTGTGGATCTGTACCTGGGGAAGCTGATTGTCCTGGGCCATGCTTTTGGATGCCTTGATGAGTGCCTCATCATAGGTCAGTTTGTCACTACACCTAAGTTTTTAGGGCCCCTAGCTTATGTGCACTGGTGGCACTCATTGTTTATGTGTTAATGTGCATGTAATACTGTATAATTATTATTATTATTATTGAATATCCCTTCGGGGATTAATAAAGTTATTCTTATTCTTATTCTTATTCTAATTCTTATTCGTAAATCCTCAAATAAAGGTGCTCCATCTGTGACCGGGAGCCTAATAACAACATTGAGGACACGTTTTCAAAGAAACAAAAACATACACCTAACAGGAATGTCTGCTACAGCACAGTCTGTTTGTGGGGGTCGATCCACAGACAGACCCAGTCTGATTTTACTCCTGACAGTTATAAAAATGAAAATAGCAATGTCAACATTAGATCAATAGATTTATTAATGAGTGTATTATCCCTGGGTCATCCAGAGCGAAAATTACTGGTGTGGGGCTGCGATGAATATAGTGGTTAAAAATGCCACTCCAGAGGTTTATTAAACCCTTTGTGGTTTGTGAATGAAAGTGCCTTTTTGGCTAGTTTTAGCAAATAGGGCTCTGATTTTGTACTGAATACTAAAAAGTTATTGTTCTCAGAGACAGTGAGAATTTGATGTAAATGGCTGCCACTTACACTGTCCTGCTACACACAAAGGCCTGGTACCGCAGAGAGTTAAAAAAAATGTAAAACCAGGCTCTTTTTTGAGGATCACAGCGTGTTTTTGTGAGCTGTTTGAACAAATAATAATAAAACTTTCTCTTATGCTCAGCTGCCTCTCACTCTGTGAGGAGTTTCTTTGTCACCTCGTTCATGCTACAGCTTGCTGGAAACAGGTGAGTCACATCCAGCAGCTACAATCATTTGCTGACTAACAGGCTGTCAGTGTAGATCGATTTTGTTTCCCTCTGAAGTGACACAACATATTTAGGGCATTTCTATGATCAAGTAATTCAATGTTGTCAAGACCTTCACTTTTTACCATTGACTCACTTTTACATAAAACCTCTTGAGGTTAGTGAAATGCCAAAAAATGGAAAACAGAGGCTCAGTCTGGACTGGCTCCAAAAAATCCCTTCAAAATGATTACACACTGTTAATTAAAATACTTTTGAAGCATAACTTGCTATTCATGTGCTCTTTCTTCTCGAAATCTAGAGTCCCTTATTCAATATTTTTGAGTATATATTGGCAAACGGCATATTTTAGTTTTCAGGTGGTACCCACGCAGATGCCCACACAGCCCAGTTTGCAAACCAGGAGGTCTTTTGATCCACCTACTGTAGAGCAAATGCAAATTTTCTCTTGTATCGTTTTTTTTGTTTGTTTGTTTGTTGGTTTGTTTTGTTTTGGTGTAGTAAGTAATTTTCTGTGTTCCAGGAGCAAGTTGGCCTTTGCCCGTGGCACATCAAGTGACTCCTTACTTTGTCTCAACGCCTTCAGGGTAATGTGTGTAGTGCCAAGCTGGCAGATCCTTTTCTTGTTACATGTATTTACATATTTGCCTGAATTCCTTCTTCTTTATTGTCTCTTTTCTTTTAGGCATGGCAATCTGCAAAAAAGGAAGGAAAGTTTAGACACCCCAAGGTGAACAAAATCACAACCAAACACAAACATGAAGAATATAAGTTGAGTGTTGTTCTACCAGGTCAAAAACATATCTAGTCTGCTGTTTGTAAGTACAGAGCTGAGTCTTGACATGCTTCAGTATTCATCTTAAATGATCTTAAACAAGGCTGGCATTGAAAGAAGTATAGTTTTACCAATCTTTTGTGAATAAATTAAGCATTTTAAAACAGGCTTTGTCTCAAAGCTGAAGCTGACAGAGTGGTTGGAGAAGAAAAGTACTTGGTTTGTTTTTTCATTCCTAGTTAGTTTATTCAGTTTGTCTGATCTAAGAAACGGGTTCTTGCAAATGGCTTTGCTCCTAAGTGCACACTCTTATCTTCATTATTTTGGTTGCTTTCTCCTTAGGATCAGATGGACTGGGGAAAGGAGAACTTCATTCACATCAAGAGGATCAGAGAGGTACTGAGATGAAGCAATGAGCTGGATCACATGACCTCATCCAGCCCTATTAAAGGCATCAGTCTGGTGAACAGCAGGTTTTAATCCTGCAGTTTGTAGTTTTTCTCACAAAGAAAGGAACGTTTTTTTGTATTCAGGGCCTTTCCTGAAGTTTTGCACTCAGACTTTCAATCTTAAGTCTGTATAAGACTGCAAACTTTCAGTTAAAAATGTCATTTTTAGTTTTCTGTATTTTTTGAGCCTTTGACAGATTTGAGCTCATTGATCGTTAAACTTCTGAGTATTTATCATTCAGTGGTAAGCATGTCAAATTGATAATTCCAAATGCTGTGATTTTTTTTCAATTGAGGTTCATCTCCTCTCTGCATTAACTCACTGTCCAGGTTGAAGAGCTGTATGAGGAACTGAAGAAGCGAGTGTCTCAGTTCAACATGCATGTGCAGGAAAACACACAGCCCTTGGATTACACCAGCACACACCGACTGAAGTTCATTCTCCAGGTTAGTCAGCTGTGCATGTCCTGAAACGTACATTATATGCACATCTGCACATGCACAGTATATATCTTCTGAAGAAAACATCAAATGCTCCAGGTTTTACTCTGTCCTGTCATAGGTGGTTATGGCAGGTGCCCTGTATCCCAACTACTTTGTCCAGGGAGAGATTGATGATCGACTGGCCTCCAGAGATATGTGCGGCTCGAACGCCAGAACAACAGTGATGGTACAACCCACAGTGTTTGGAGCAAAGCTTTTTTACTGCTTTTATCCCCACCTCTCTGTTGTGTAATAACTATCAGAAGCTTTATGGGCTGTCTCGATGGCTTAAGCATTTCTGACTTGTTTGGTTAAAAGTGTTGAAATAACTCAAGACCACATGCTTTGGTTTCAGTTGAGAAAACTCCCTCCGTACAGTTTCCTGTATTACAAGCAGCTGCAGTCTCTGTTCCGCCAGTGTGGACAGGTCAAAACCATTTCCTTTGAGTGCTCCAGGTAAAGAGGGTCATCGGAGCAAGTTAGGCATTTCTTTTAGTCATCAAACATTGAAATGTGCATACTCATAATTGACTGTGTTTGTTTTCTCAGAGCATATGTGGAGTTCCAGAGGACATCCCGGGACTCAGGGGTGCTACCGGAGGTGTCCCTTGCCCTCCTTATGGGGATGCAGAGACCTGGCATGGAGCTGCGTATCCACCCCATCGAGCAAATAGAAACCTTTGCTAGGAGCAGCGACAATACAGACTTGAAATGTGCATGGTACAGTCCTCTACACACATCACAAAAAGTTCAGTTCATTTGACTCATGTACAGGATCATCAAGGCAGGAAAAATGCAATTTTTCTCAATGATTTTAGGAATGAAAAGACTGAAAGTGAACTTGTCCATTATGTCGGAGCCCTGTTGTCTGTGTGCTGTTGCTATGCAGGGTGAAGGTTGACGTGCAGAGCCAAACCGCCTCTCTGGTGAGCAGTATCCTCCTCCCAAAAAAGCTGCCCCCTCACCCCGTCTTTCCTGTCAACGTCACAGAGGTTAGTCCTGTACAGTTGTCTTGGTCTTACAGTGCTCAATTGCTTCTTTTTTGCCCAAATATCTGATTCTGTCAGCGATGAATCCAGTCGTCATTCTGAGCTCTGCTGTAGGTGTTTGAGGTGGGAAAATTCTGGGGCTTCATGGCAGATGAAGCGAGCTTGCAGAAGCAGCGCAGTCTGACAGAAGAGATAAACAGGCGTACGCTGCATCCTGTAACGGTGTCTCTCTACCCAAACCTGCTGTGCCTGGCTCCTTACTCTGAAGATGAATCGCTGGGCTCGTACTACCGGGCCAAGATCCTGCACATTGGTGGAAACAAAGTGGAGGTAAACCACGCAAACAAACTGCAAGTCTCTGATAAAGATTAAGTGAACCCAGTTCTGTTACTTTTTTCCACAATTCTCTCTGCATGTTACTTTTTCTTTGTACATTTATTGTAGTAGCAACTTATACTAGCGAAATAATAAATCTTATTCAACTTCTTTTTCAAAGACTTATTTTTTAAGTTTTATTTATTTTATTTCAAAGGGTAGAATTGAACCCTCGCCGCCTGCATGTGTGGGGCACTTAGACCACTAGACTTTTTGCGTGCAATTGTTTGTCAGTGTGGTTAATTTGTTAGGGAATGTTTCCTATTTTGATTTCAGACTTATAAAATGTTGACATGGTGTTATAGCTGGTATAACAGACTGACCTCAGATTAAGATAATTGAGTTTAACTCCTACACAACATTAGCAAAAGTTAAAGTAATCCAAAAGAACCAAGCAAGGGAAAGCTCTACAAAAGACACAAGTAAAAACAATCATTGAGCAACACCCACGACACACAATCTGATGTAATTGAGAATTTGCCCTCATTGTTGAACATTACATGCTGCTGCTTTGCCACTTAAAGCGTATTGGGATACCTTGCAATGCAGACAAGTATGCTAGTGCCACTTTACAGCAGCATTTCTTCCTCATTTGGTCATAATCATGCATTTAAGAAAACGGTGTTATACTGTTGAGAAAATAAAACATCTGTTTTGTGCTGGTTTGCTTGAAAACACACCTTCACTTATCTCAAGTGAGTGTTGGAGGTGTAAAGTGCATCTCAAGGCCAATAGGTTGTTGTGACCTGTACCTCACATCTATCAAAGTTACAGTTTTGAGTTTAGGGATGTCGCTTCATGCTTAGGATATGTTGTCTTCTTTCAGGTGCTCTTCTTGGACTTTGGCAACACGGAAGTTGTTGACCTCAGCAGCCTCAGGGAAATCCCCTCTGACCTCCTGAACCACCCATTTCAGGTAGTAAACACTTTGAGTGACTCTTGTTGTACATCATGCACACGTATCTTCTCAAATGTTCAAGCTGTAACAGATCAACACTCTGCTCATGGTCTTAGGCCCAGGAGTTCAAGGTTGCTGAAATGCGCCCCTCAGCCCAGTCCATCATCCTGGGAAACCAGTGGAGCAGCAGCGCCCGCAGCCGTTTCTACTCGCTGGTGTCGGGCCAAACACTCTTGGTGAAGCTGTACTCCATACTCCATGATGTCATGCACGTGCAGCTGCTCATCAACACAGAAACAACAGACACCACTGTGCTGGACATCATGGTGGAAGAGGGGCATGCTGTGAAAGCCGAAGAGAGCTTTGATTCCGAGGTGATACAGCAGACCTGCTCGGGTTTACTACGCAACGATAATATCAAAGGCCATACTTGAATTACTCACTTCAGCTGTGTTTTATGGTGAACAAATATGATGTTTTGTATGTTGCACTCAGATTTTCATGTGGTGTGTGTCCATTATGTTGCCCGCACAATGACCCAGCTAAATGAATGTACACTACTGGTAATGTCCAGCAGATGGCGTGGTGAGGCGGGGAAGTTACCTGCATTGCTTGGTCTGATTGCAATCGGGGCATGAATCTTACAGATGTTTGAGCATTTTGGGGTCCAAACAGACTCTTAACTGTTTTCTACATAAACCTTCGATTAAAAAAAAAATATATATATATATTTTACTGTCCTACAAATCCATACCAGTGCTGTATGCACATTTTAGATAATGTCTTTTTTATTGCATGCCCTTGCAGATGGACCATGAGAGACTGATGAATGTGTACAGCCAAATGGAACGAGGGACTTATACCCCCAATTATGCCGGCAGCTCCTGGATGGAACGCATGAAGAAGGAGCAGGAACTTATTGACCGTCTGCTTGATCACTTTTCCGAGAGTCCCCGTGCCTGTTTTGGACCAAAGGCAAGATACCCTTCAGTTCACGAAACAGTTTTGTATTTTATTCACACTGAAATCCTAACAAGTTTTTAAAAAATTCCCAGGGAGAAAACACTAAAAGGGAATCCGTTTCAGGAGTGTTTTTAAAAAGGAACAGACTTATGAGTATCTGAGTTGGTATCAGGTGGATAGTGTCATCAAGTTTGCACTCTTTGTTGCTCTGAGTTTGCCCAGGAGAGGGTGCTATTTCAGTAGCTCACTTCATGTGGTTTTTTGTTCATTTAAAGACACACCCATTCTGTCTGACTAGCACAACAATGACGACAGGGTGAATTAAGCTGACTGACGCACACAAAGACGTCATGTATCTGACTACAGCCTTCTTTATAACACAACAGGTTCATCTGCATGGACCCAGCAGTCCAAATAAAACCTTCTTCCACTGCTTGGGCAAGAGGACTCTCCACGGGTAAATGTCACGTACTTGAAGTACAAAATGAACTCGCAGGTTGTTCCCTTTTGCTTATGAGTGTCCTCTCACAGTCAAGTGTGGATCGATAGGACCAGCATCAACTCCTTGGCCGTGAATGAAAACCCTCACTACAAACATCAGAGGATGCTGGTGGCTGGGACTGTGTCGGTCAACTCCTCAGGTACCAGATAACTCAACTCCCTATGAATTCAAACTTGTGGGCTTTGATCTAATGCTTTAAAACTGCACTAATCAAGATTTTTGGTATAAACATAAAATACTGACTGTATGGATTGAAAGTATCTGCATTATCCATCGAACACACGAATTATCACCGAACTCTTCAGTGTCCCTGATCCTTAAAGAGCCTTTTAGTTTTTTAGCTCATTGTTTTGTTTGTAAATTTTACTTTTAATGCTCCATCTGTTTTTCCCAAAATCTGTGATACAACCAGCTCTGAATGTAACATTTTTGGCTGACAAAGCCTGGAAAATGTTGTTGCTTCTTTAAAGTGCATCCCTTGTCAGTGTTTATTTGTCAACATCAGTTATTGCAGTATTAGAAATTTTGGTTCTGTTGCAGGGACACAAATCTTACTGAAAGATACCTCCATCATGCCAGACATCCCCGGACTCCCTGCGCTTCTCACCATGCTCTTCACCCCTGTAATGGAGCTATGGTAAGCAGACTTAGAACATTACAACCCAAAGAAAGTAAAAAAAAAAAAAAAAAGACTGCAGCATTTTTTACTCCCCATTTTCATAGCACTAATGAAGAAGGGACCTGCTACATCGGCGCCCTCTGTGGCTTGGGCTGGAACAGCCAAACACAGAAGGGCATCCTACCTGAGAATGACATTGAGCTCGCCTTCGATGTCAGGTTTGATGCTGAAGATATCATCCAGGTAAGTCATCACCAGGACGACTCCAGTGCATTAAACTGTTTTACAAGTTATATGTCACCACAAGAAATGATATGTTTTTTAAGCTTTACAGCTCTCTGATGTTTTTCTGAAAGCAAAAATAATCCGTAAAGGACAACAAGCACAGAGTAAAAACTAACATCAACACCAGATTTTGATCAAGCTGTACTTTGTGGTACTGGCTCTGGCATTTTAATGATCAGCATGTTTTACTGCAGGGCTCTCACATCATGAATCACTCTCTTTTTGTATTACTGATTGGTTATTAATTTCTTTGGCTCTCTTTAGATCAACGCCTTGCGAGCGGCTGTGAACCGTCTGGTGTGTGAAGGTGTCAACGGCACTCTACATCTGGGGCCCAACAAGATCGCCCAGCTGCAGGAGGACTGCCAGGACCACCTCATCGGGTAGCAAACACAGAGCCACTGAAAACAGTCATTAACAGTATGAATAAGAAATGTTCAGTATGTTTTTATTATGCCTTTCAGACTTTTCACCAAGTCTCCACCCAGAGAAGCTGTCACCCCTATGGAGAAACACCTGATGTGGAATCAGGTATACACACAATAGGGCTCCTTTTTCTGTACTGTAGATTGTCGCTTTTGTTGCTCGTTATTCCCGCCCATTGTTTGATGAGTACATTTAAACCAAGTTTAAAAGAAACTCTCTCTCTGTGTGCTTGCGTGCGTGCGTGCGTGTGTGTTGAACCAGCTGGTGGATCCTGCTCTGGAGGAGCTCAATGTTGAGCCTGGAAGCACAGGGACCAGAGATGTTCTCTTCCAGCTACATCCTTTTACCCCCCTCAACAGCTAAGAAGCTCATATTCTTTTTGTTTACTGGGCTCCAAGTTTCAGCCCTTGCTGTTGGCGAATAAAAATAGGTGTTTGCAACAGACGAGGCTTGTCAGTCTTCATTCAAACATAGTCTCATTGTGACCTCTGAGTCAAGCTAAAATGGTCTCAACACACACACACGCACGCACACACACACACACACACACACACACACACACACACACAAACTCCTACTACGAGGGTCATGTCTGTGCCAGAATTTATTGGCTGGTATTAATAGCTCGTCATTTCAGGTTTCTCATCCTAAGTGTTATCACCTCAAACTTAGCCAGGGTGTCACATACAAACTCTTTTCACTGCTGTCTTATGAATGTGAATTCATTGGCAAAGTAGTTGAGGAGATGTTATACATCAAGGTACATTTATTTTTCTTATTCTTGTAATTAAATACATAGTGAGAGTGCAAATAGTTAAAGAGTCCAGGGTCTAAAGAACTACAGAGTATAGTTGAACATAGTACAAAGTTGAACAGTTATTCAAACAAGCTAAATATCACCAGATACTCCTTGTCTTTATAGTAGTTGTACAACAGTACCTAAAACATGAGCGTGTGTTTTGTTCCTTATGGTTATACAAAAGCAAAAACCCTACAATTACCACATCTAAGACGCATATTGTTAAATTATTTTGTGCTTGGAAACACCAAAAGAAAATCATTTTTGATATTTATATATTGACATATATTGAGAGAAGCCCTGCCTGCTAACTCAGAAACATGAAGCAGTATTTAACATTGGCAGCAGAGCATGTCTGAGGGCATTAAGCTTTTTTGTGCCAAACCGTACAGTTTGTGGTAAGCACTGCAAAGCAAAAAGTAGCATGAATTAAAAACTGCACAAAAGATATCAAATATCATTTACCCAAGGCTTGACTTCATGCACTTTATAATAAGCAACACAAAAAGTCTGTTTCTTTAGTTTTTTGAGTTGTGTTCTTGTCTAGCTAGAAACAGGATTATGAAGGTGTGACAGTGTGAGTGTTAGTGTTCAGACTGCTATAGACAGGGTGACGGCCTCTCCGGTGGATGCTTTTGGAGAACATCAAGATGACATAGCACTACGCCCCACAGATGAAGACCAGGCTTTTCAACAGTGAGTGGGCTGCCTGACTCTGAGCTGGATTGGACTGTCCGCTTCACAGGAGGACAGGCAGTTCTTACTCTTCCTTCCTCTTGGCCCCAGGGATCTTCGCTTGGATCCTGTACAGAGAAAACAGGGCTTTAATCTTGCATACCCAACCAGATATTTATCCTAGATTAAGAAGTGCTTATCCCATCTCCCTGCTGTTTTGTTCTTTGTCTTTTTATGGCAGTTTGAGCAACCGGCTCTGTGAATATGACTAAAATTGGAAAACGAACAGTGGCTAGTCTGAAGAATAGGCAAAGAAAAAAAAAGAGCAGAGATGAGGACAGAGCTGAATAAAATAAACCTGTACAGGTGCTGTACAGCCAGGGTGTGAGAAGGTGTTGCCTCTTATTTATTTAACACAGACTTGATAAGCTAAACTGTGTCTTGGAAGCGTTCATAGATTAGTTATTTGAAGTTCAAATGGGGCTTTCAGAACAACAGGAGAATCTCAAATCTGTTCTTTATTTGCGAATTTCATTCAAGTTGTTTCCCCTTGAAGGAAGTGGCTCCAAGTTTCAGCCCTTGCTGTTGGCTAATAAAAATAGGTGTTTGCAACAGACGGGGCTTGTCAGTCTTCATTCAAACATAGTCTCATTGTGACCTCTGAGTCAAGCTAAAATGGTCTCAACTAGTGGTGGGGGAAAATATCGATTCTTAGATGCATCTCGATTCAGGCAAGGACGATTCTGAATCGATTCACAAACGTCCAAATTCCGATTATTTAGATGTTAAATAACGTGAAATAGGCGGAACGAAAAGGCGGAACTCGTGCAGCGCGTTGTCACCCGGCGGACACTTTAAGGGGAGCACATAACAAAGAAGCATGGCTGAGCGCGAGATCCACCCTGCCCCTTCCAGATTAAAAGCTAATGTATGGAAGAATTTTGGCTTCTACGGAGTTGAGGGTGGACTTGAACTGGACAAGAGCCACACTATATGTAAACTGTGTCACTCCAAGATAAAATACTTTGGTAACACCACGAACATGAGGAGCCACATCACTCGTTTTCACCCGAACGAGGAGGGAAGATGCCCGGCTGCTGTCGAGGCTACGGCTGCCTCCACCAAACAGAGAACAATCGAGCAAGCAATTACAAAGCTTCCCCCCTCATCGGAAAAGGCGAAACGAATCACGAAGTCCATCGCTTCATTTATTGCCAAGGATTTACGTCCGTATTCAGTAGTGGAGAACCAGGGCTCCCGAGCACTATTGCACACGGTGGAGCCGAGATACAACATTCCATCCCGACACTACTTCACTGACACGGCCATCCCGACAGATAACAGAATTCTGTTATTTATTTTCTAAAAAATGAAAAAATGTATTTATTTGTTTGAGTGCTATATGCACATAAATTAAAGATTAAGTTCATATTTTCTTACATTTCTTAATAAGGACATATTTTCACATTTCACATAATGTGATTCAGGATATGCTAAAAGCCAAGGATGCTGCTACCTTTTGTTCTTTACATGAAGTTGTAACTTTCCTGTTTACACATTTCCACAAGTATAATAAAAGATAGTGGAAATTAATTCATTTAATTGTTTCTCATTATTAATATTTTAAAAACACAAAGTGGTGAATGGTTACACAGTGAGACAAAAAGAAATGTGTAATAGCTGGGGGGGGGATAATCGTTTCAGAATCGAATCGTAGCCCCTGAATCGTAATCGTAATCGAATCGTGATGTGCCTGAAGATTCCCACCCCTAGGTGACGAAGTAACAGAGACCTATGCCATGATTACAGATTTTGTTTCTGAATTCATGCTACATGTAACCAAACGTGCACATATCTGGTCCTCCCTCAACAGCTAAGAAGCTCCTATTCTTTTTTGCACTTATGTACACTTTTGTCCATTGAAACAAGGGGCAATGTGGTTTTTCAGTATATTTTTGACATTTTGATGTGAAACTGTTCATAGATGAGTTATTTGAAGTTCAAATGGGGCTTTCAGAACAACAGGAGAATCTCAAATCTGTTCTTCATTTCCGAATTTCATTTAAGTTGTTTCCCCTTGAAGGAACTTTCTTGAATCAACTAATGCACTGTTTCTTAATTCAAATACCCTTAAATTTTATGATTTAGTTGAATTTAAAATGGCTCAGATAATGTACAAAGCACATAATAATTTACTTTGCCGTGGTACTCAGAGGCTGTTTGAAACCAGAGAGAGTCAATATGATTTGAGGGGAACAGGTTTCTTCAAAAAAACTAAGACAAGAACGAATATTAAGCAGAGGTGTGTTTCTGTTAGAGGTGTTAACTTGTGGAATAGCTGTGATGATGAATTAAGAATGTGTAGTTCACTGTCCTTATTTAAGAACATGTATAAAACTAAAGCAATAAGAAAATATGTAAATCCGGTATGAAGAAGAGCAATAACAAAATATTGAAATTTTTGGTTGTGTCTGTTTGTATACTTGTTATGGAATATTGTTGGTTTATTTATTTTCTAACATGTTTTTGAGAATGTATCTTTTCTTTCTCTCTTTTTCCCTTTTCTTTAGAAGACTTGTGGTGTAGCTCAGACCATGTAGTTAAAGAGTCGCCTTGCTAAAGTTTTTGTTTTTTTTGTAAAAAGGGTAGGCAAAATAAGCATGAGCTTCAGCCTACACCTTTTCGATTAGCTTTATGATGCTTTTGAAATTTACTATGTATCTGTTGTGGGTGGGTTTTAAATGATAATCGAATAAAAATAATTGAAAAAAAAAAAGAAAAAGTGTCTCCAAGTTTCAGACCTTGCTGTCGGTGACATCCAGCACTTGGAGGGGTGCTCGCCCGGGGAGTAATTTGGTCTAGAACCGCCACTGCACCCGGCTATCTCATGGGTCCTCCAGTCCTCCGCCTCCCGTGCCCGACCATCCGCACGCCGGGTCCCTCCGGCGGCGCTCGATGCCGTGCTTCACACCGGCACCACGGCTGGCCCGTGTCCCTTCCCTCTCGCCTCAGTTGTCCTCCCCGGCGAGTTCCCCCCCTCCTCCGACATATTCCTCTCTGGTCACGCAGTCTCCACGTCCACTTTTCCCTCCGACGACTTTAATTGTGGGCGACTCCATCGTGAGAAACATCCGCTTTTTTAACGCTATCACGCGGTGTTTCCCCGGTGCGAGGGTCCTTGACATTTTAACACATCTCCCCACTCTGTTAAAATCTCTGCCAACTTCCATCCAGAGAATCATATGCCATGTTGGCACTAATGACACGTCCCTCCACCAGACCGAGCTCACGAAGGACCATTTTACCCAACTTTTTAACTTTCTGAAGAACTGTGAACTGTCTGTTTTTATCAGCGGCCCCATTCCCACTTCTGGTCGTGGGTGCGGGAGCTTCAGCAGAGTGCTCAGCCTGCACACCTGTCTCCAATCTGCCTGCCAAGCCCATAGCTTTGCCTTCGTGGACAATTTTAATCTTCTTTGGAACCGTTCGTCCCTTTTTAAATCGGATGGTATCCACCCGAACACCGCAGGTAGCCGCATGTTAGCGGCTAACCTGCAGCACACTGTACACTGTTTCCCACGTGATTGACTATTTATTTCCCCCCCACACACACACCCCTCTCCCTCTGTGGTCCACCCACTGCTGACAGGTCCTCCCCAGAGCTCCCCCTGCTGGCAAATTCTGTCACCGACTCCCTCTGCCACAGGTCTTCCTGACATTTTTTCCCCACTCCCTAATAATTACAGTAGTATCCAACTTCTCACTATTCCTGTCCATATCACCAACAGACACCACTCTAATAGATACACCACCCGGACTGTAAATCACTCTGTTTTAACAAGCCCATCCATACTGGCTCCCATTCTCACCAAACATGACAATACCTCTGTCAGCTTCGGACTCCTCAACATCCGCTCACTCACTAACAAGAGACACATCATCCACGATCTCCTCACTGACCGCAAGCTGGACTTCCTCTGCATCACTGAAACATGGCAACAACCAAATGACTTCTCATTCTCCTCCACATCGCCACTCCAACACGCCACCTCCGGTCCTCTTCCTCTCTCCACCTCACTGTGCCCCCTGTTCACCTCAGCACTATGGGGGGGCAGAGCTTTCAGTCACTCTGCCCCCCCGACTCTGGGCCTCTTTACCATCACACATCCGCAACATAGACTCCCTCCCCCTCTTCAAGTCCAAACTCAAAACACACCTGTTCAAACTGGCCTATCCCTCCCACCACCCCTAACTCACTTTAAAAAAAAAAAATAAATAAAATTAAATTTCAATTGGTATTATTCATTTCTTTATTTATTCCTTTGCTGTTGTTCATGTTTTAATGTTGCCTTGTTGATTTCAACTGTTTGATGATTAATGATTTTAATTGTTATAGTGTTTTATTATTGTTTTTATATGTTCTGTAAAGTGTCCTTGAGTGACGTGAAAGGCGCTTCAAATAAAATGTATTATTATTATTATTACTCATTCACCCCTCCTTGTGAAACATTCCCATTCTTGTCTTCACCTCTCTGTTGCTTACTCTACATTCCTGCCACTGCCATTGAGCTCTTCTCATACCCTCATGGAAAATTCACTGTAATGCAAAACAACTGTTAATGTAATTACCTTGTTTGAGTGACATCAGTTTGTAAGTGCTATGCTCTCTGACTTATTGTTTTATCATTTCTACTCAAATGACTAATTCTCTCTGTAGGGCCTGTTGCCTAATGATGCCACAAGAGCTAACGCACTCGGCTCTGTCTGCTCGACTACTGCACCCACATTTGGCGCTGGGTCTGCTAGAGGGAAATTACGAAATCAGACTCGACCTTACATTGTATGAAGGGCCAGTTTAGATGAAAACTAACAATGTTGTATTGTTGCACGTTAATGTAGCATGCTATTGTCTCGTGTTGTTAAGCTAACTTTAGTGCCTACACTCACTGTCTTCCTCCTTGGCCTCTTAGAAACCGTCTTCTACACCGGTAGGCGGTGCACGCAGAAAAGTGGTGAGTTTTCCTCAGACTCAAACATATTAATCTTCTTTTGCCTTATTCTATTTTGCAATCCCCTGATACCTGTTCCATTGCTGGTAAGAAATTGCTCTCTGCTTTTTGCTTATTTGATTATGTTGCCTTCCGATTTTTCAAAGTGACAGACAGACCGCTTTTATTGATTCCTAATGCTGTATTGAGAATTCTCATTACATTAGCAACCTCAATAAAAAGGGCTTTTAATACTGCAATGTATCACTTGATAGAAACTCAGAAACTTTTTCATTAAAGCTCTCGGTACTTCAGTTGTATCTAAAACAAGTCTGGCACCAAACCAAGGGCTGTCACAGATGTTGTTTAAGACTCCAGGGGCCTTCAGACAACCCGTCCTCTCCTTTTACTTTTGATGAAGGCCAACAGTTGGGTCTTTTTCTGAAGGATTAGGCCTTGTCACTTTTTGGCTGCCTCTGTATCCCCCCAGCCACGTCGGACAAATTAAATGTAATCCCCCTGCTATTTGGATGACAAATTCTGTTTGAACACCTCAAACATCATTCACAGGCTTGTTCCTCCACCAGGAACACGTCGTCTTGTCACCTTTTGCCTTCTTCCTTCTCTCACTTTTCCCCTAGAGAGGAGGGACCGCGGCTGGTGAATGTTCTTGAGGCTGTAGGAAGCTGTGGAAGTTGGCACTGCTCATGTGGTATTCAAATTTGTGAAGTTTAGTTCCCACCCATTCCCCCATAGCACCCAGAACTGTCCATTTAGATTTATCATTTTCTGCTGGAGAGTTTGGTGAAATGGTTGCTACCACTTTTGCACATATTAGGCATGGTGTATAGTGAACTGGTGTTCATACAAAGTAGAATCCTGATAGGGTAACACCATTTTACTGTACATTATCCCACCAATTACCCGGCTACCAGCTCAAGACATTAACATGTAGAAAAAAAATATTGATTCAGATAAGAGTGTATTGATTTAAAAAGAATTTATTTATTCAACAAACAAAAAATATTCAACAGAAAGTTTTAGTTATGGACAGAAACAGGCAATTTCACCTCAGTGTCAACAGGCAGTGGTGAAGTCTGCCAGACACCTCAACACCGATTGATTGACTATGATGTGTGTGATCCAGTTGTCTCTGGTGGCACTTTTGTTGTTGATAATTGAATAGCATTGTTTTGGGGTTTTGAGCCTATTTAACACTGCAGGGTACTTCAAAATAAAGCCGGGTAATAAATGTTGATAACCAGCAGCTGGCTAGTTTGATGAGCAAGGAAATATTCACTCTGGCACAGAGGTTGACAAAATAGTGTATAGATCAGGTTAAAAGTTGCACCATACTTGTAATATAATGCTGTCATGTTCAGAAGGATTGTACCATTGAAATAGAGAGGATTATTTCCTCTCCTCAGAATAAAATAAAACATCTTAATATTTTTCTTTACGTTTACATTCACAAGTCAGCTTTCATTCATTTTAATGTTTAAAAGTCATATTAAGGCACAGGAAAAAAACAAAGTTATAAGACTAGACTGAATTGGCAGTAGGAACCACAGACGCCCCCATGCCTGCCCTGTACCAACACACATTCATGTTGTTTTAGTAGGCCTTGTTGGCTACGTGACAGAAATGCTTTTTCCGTTAGATTATATCCTTAACACACTTGTAATCTTACAAAATATTTGCACGTGTGTTTTTGTTATCCAGTGTTTCAGGAGAAACCAGAGATCCCTCCTACACAGGCTCAGGCTCAGGCCAGGAACATCCCTCCTGAGGATTACTCCTACACTGCATCTATCCTGAGGCTGCTACGCAACAAGCCCTTCATGCTCCTGGTGGTCAGCTATGGTGGGTCTCCTACATTCACAAAGACACAGCTTTTCATCCTGGGCAGCTTACTAATAAATCTACTGTGTACTTCCTTTTTCTAAAATTTAGGCTTAAAAAAGTGTGAAATATCTAGCACAAGCAACCACCCAAGACCAAAGGCATGAAAAATAATATTAAAAACTAATTAAATCGGAACAAAAAAATGTTCAGATTGAAGTCAGTGTGGCCTCTAAGAGGACAATGTTCTTTTTCATCAGTTACCAAGATTAGTTGTCTTGTGTCATCACAGTGACATTGTAACACTCAGTTCATGTTGCATTTCAGTAGTTTGGACAAATAGTCTTTCTTAATTTGGAAAGACCTGTACTGAGTGAAATGACCTTGAAGTGCAGAAGTGGAAGCCATAATAAAAGCTGCCTGGGTTCCATAAATGCTAAGAAAAGGTGATTCAGTATTTTCTTTCTGTAGCGTTGAAAACACCGGACCATACACCACAAGAGGCAAAAGGTTGTCCCACAATTCTTTGCAGTGGGTGCTTTTAAAGTGATGCATTGGTGGACATAACAGAAGAGTTGCAGGCTCACTTTGTATACATAGCACACTTGACATCAATTTTATACCAGTTCAGTC
Organism: Xyrichtys novacula; assembly: GCA_962446985.1. Classification (NCBI taxonomy): domain Eukaryota; kingdom Metazoa; phylum Chordata; class Actinopteri; order Labriformes; family Labridae; genus Xyrichtys; species Xyrichtys novacula. The sequence continues at coordinate 6,948,096 of OY660878.1, forward strand.
AGAAGTCGTTTGATGGTTATGACTGAGGAAGGTTGTGTATAAGAAACTCCTCTCAATGGCTTCAGTGTTGTGACCGTTATTGAACGGTATCCTTTTTCTCCACTTCCAACCATCAAGCGGTCAGTAAAAATGGTAACTAGAAAAGCACTCGGAGAGCGCAGACCTCCGCCAAGCAGCTCATGTCCCCCCTTATATTGTGATTCACACCAAAACTTTTACTGTTACGTGTCTTTTATTAACTTTTATTAGTGTTTAAACTGGTATGTTCACTGTTCATAATGTTCCTGAAACAACAAAGCTCATATTAGATACATAAATGCATGATTTATTTTATTGAGGTGAAAGGTCGAAAAGACGTAGAAGCCGTGGAGCTCACCTATCCAGAATCAGAAGGAACCTCATCAGGACTCCTCAACTGTTCAGCTCAGGTTGGCATTATCTCCATCTTTAATCAAGAAAACCAACTTAAGATGTGGCGGTTTTCTTTTGTCTTTGCAGATCTTTGGAATCATTTTCACCATCGCACAGGGGAAGATCATCGATGCATGGGGGACTTTAGCAGGAAACATCTTTCTGTGCATTTTTCTGCTAATAGGATCGATAATGACTGGTATGATTTTAACCGGTTATCTGTTTTCGTGGCACTTATCTTCAGAGAAAACACACAACTGTGAACTCATCTCAGCAGATGTGGACATTGAGCTTTTATAGGTTGGAGAACTGTAAAAAATAATGTTTACGTTTCTTAAATTACTCATACAGTCTTACTCTTTTAAAGGATAAGACTGCCCCCCAGTGGCAAAATAAAGAACCAGCATTTAGAAGAGGCGCAACTCAATGAAAATGTAGACTGATCTATTTTAATACTGCTTACCACACATTAGTCTAATAATCTCCCAAATTATTCTCTTCTTTTTGTCACTTTTAAAGCTTTGAGGTCCTCAGAAGAACACTGAGATATTTCTTAATGATCTCTCTCTTGTCGTTGCTGTTTTTCAACATTTTATTTCAACCCAAAATATGCTAAATTGCAGGAGTGAGTCACTGTTGACATGCTTTTTTCTTTTGACTGAGAGTCAGTGATTATTGTAACACAATCATCTATTTTTGGCTTTCTTTCACCGTCACACAGGATTCATCAAATCTGACCTCAGGCGACAAAAGGCCAACCAGCAGATTGAGGTGCAGTCAGCGAGTGTAAGTACATCTGTGTGTGCTACATCAAGTCAGAGGTGGGATCTTCACATCCCCGAGAGAGGGAATGTGTGAGATACCGCCCTGTCTCTGTGCTGAACGCAGAGCCCTTGCTGTGCAGCACACTACTGCAGGCATGCACGCTGGGGATTGCAGGGGTTGCACTGCTGCACTGGTTAAAACTTTCTCTTGAAACTCACTTATAACACTCTCACTCTCACACCAATTGCACAATTCTGCTCTGTCTGACAGCTCGGCAACAGACCCTAACAGCACAGTAACATACTCATCCAAGAAGACCAAACTGTTGTAACTAACCTTGTGAGGAACTTTGTAACAACCTTACTTGCAGATGCGAGCTATCAAACAGATCAGTACTATCCACGCATTAATTTGTCTGAAGTTTTAAAGTCACCAAAACAACAATGCAAACCACTGTTAACACAAAAAGAGGTTCAATTTTTCTATTTAATCTGGGATGTACATCTTTAAAAAGGTTTTGTTTAATAGTTCACATTTATACTCCAGATTAAAGCTTGTACCAAAAGAGAAAACTTAAACTGCTTTTGAATTTCAATAACAAATCTCAGTTTGAACAGAATCCTTCTCCACATTGCGCGTCCTCTGCTTCTCACTTGTTGCCTTGTTTGAGACAAGCCCTGCTGTCTTGCTTAATCCTTTCTCTCTCCATAAACTTCAGATTTTAACAATAAAAGCAGCTGAATCCTGCAAACTAACAGAACTTAATCCAACTGTATTAAGACCACCGCCACTTTGCTTAAGTTACGAATGAGCTAGTCCCCTTAAGTGCTATAGATTACTTACAAAACATGCAGAACAGTCATCAAAAAGCTTTAATAGGGGAAGCATGCAGAAGAAGGTTACATTGTAAACTGTACAATTCGCTGCATGATGACTGAATAAAACACCAGACTCTCCTCAGTGCATGTAGAGGGCAGTAACAGTTGGGAGTGCAGGTTTTGGTGGAGGCAGTGTGGTGGTGGAGATGGTGTATTGTTTGGGATGATGGGGTAGCCTTTCTGGGCCCCCCAGAGGAGTGACACCCAAGTTATCATTCCAGCCTTCAGGCTCTGTGTCGTCGGTGCAGGACTACGGGGCCACGGCTCGCAGCGGCCCCTGGCAACAGCAGCCTTGATATAAATCCACAACATCACTTAAACCAAAACACACATCTGCAAAGGTAGGGGCACACACACTTTGAAGCTGTTGAACCCTACACGATCACACTCACACACATAACGGACATCTGACATTACATTAACCTTTTCTATAGTGTTATCTTTCTGTCGAGCCGAGTGTCACTGTCATCAATGGTTACTAACAAATGTGTTAAAGTTGTCTTTTCTTATGGTAAACTTGTTCATGTACTGTGACTGTGGAATAAACGTAAAATCTGTTAGATGAAAGAATATTTAAGGAAACAGATTTCAAGCAGTTATGTTTCTCTGTGCTTCAAAAACAAACTTTTGAACGAGTTCATTCAGCATATGTTTGAATCTGAAAGCATCTACTGCAAAGACACATTAGACTTGAATACCAAAGTGATGTACAGATTATTCTGAGCTCTGACAAATTCTTGTTTTCTTTCTAAATTGTGTGATGAACTGTTTTATTTTTTTGTTCTTTTAGGAAAACACCATACTAGTTTTCCTGCTAATGTAATTGCTTTTACATCCTTTCTCTTTACAGAAAAAGACACTTGAAGTGGCAGGAAGCGTCTCCCCACCTGCAACCCTAGATGAGGTGAAGCTATGAGGGGGACTGACACTACCTCGTGCATGGATAAAAACAGATACACTGACATACAAAGAGGCTGCCGTGAACACTGTGCAGCTCTCCACGAGGCTTTTATGTACTGTACGTGTCGCTCCAGGACGAACGCCGGAGTCACACACTGACATCCCAAGTGCAACTTAACTAACCAAAAGGAAGCACAATTCAGTCATGCACAAGGAGATTGCACTTGGAACATTCATAGTTTAAAAAACAAATTAAGTAAATGTAGATTTTATGATTTTATTTAATATAGACATTTCCCATGTCTTTTTTAGTGCTGTGCAGCTGCTTTTAAAGTGACTCCAAAAATACCACACTCCAATAACACACCTCTGGGCTTCTTTCACCCACTTCAGATTGTTAATACTGTGTTCTATGACTCTAATAAGCAAGACTAATATTCTAAGTGTTTCCTAACTGTGGACCAATAATTTCTGTGACTGAACTCTGTCTTTAGATTGCTTTAAGGAGTTTTTTAAATGGAAACTGTAACATGTTCTCCTGTCATGGCCGTACATGATTTGGATCACGTAGAGGTATTACCTTCAACTGCTGATTTTAAATATGATTGATGCTGTGCATTGGCTCACACTCTAAAGGATCAGTTTTGTCCTCATAAGACTGTAAGGGAAATGTAGTGATATTTTAAACTGGATAAACATACAACAGTGTCTTGAACACATCAAAGCAGCACAAAACATGACTGCAAGATCAGGCAAGTCATGCTTCAATCATCATTTTGCACACAAAAATGTTATGTAAAACCTTCTTCAGTGGTAAAGTTGTTACTGAGATATGTTTTTACTGTGTTCATGTTCTCCTTGATGTTTTTTTTAATTGATTTTTTTGAGGTGCAAGCTCTTTGACTGGCATCTTTAGGACTTCTATTGTGCTATTAAAGGTTTCTGAACCCTTAGAGTTAATAACTTAGAGGTAAGATTTCTTTTCACCTGTTTAGAGCTTGGTGTTTCCATTTTATTAGAAAGAAAAAAAAAAAAAAACGACTTTACTTATGTTCATACTGCTCCCAATCTCATCTGATGGCCTAAAAACAAACCCCATGATCATCTGTTTACATTTGGATAAAATGAGAAAGTTAGTTATTTTCTCTGTTTTAAAAAAAACATTTTGACCCCATCATAAACTAAACCAGCACAGCTCAAAGGCAGAGGACATGTTGTAAAACCTCTTACTTCAACACAAATATAAGTGTTAACTTACATTTAACATAGCCAAGCCATCGACAGAGTGTTTGGAAAAGTTTTTTTATACTTGGATTATACCAAAAAAAAACATCACACTTTTAAAGAATTTATAGGAGAATAAGTGAGTGTATTTTAAAGGATGTACAAGCTTTCCACAGCACAGAACAAATATGGCAAATAAAAGCTGACTTGTATTTGTGTGTCTTTGTAATGAAGAGCATAGTTTTATACTGAAAGGATGTCTGAGTTCTTAAAAAACATGAATTAAAAATAAAGTAGAAGAAGCGACTGTTTAAGTGTCACCATCATTACCGTTTGAAAAATAAGATGAATTATTCAACAGATGAATTGCATTCAGCACTTACAAGTTTCATCACTTCTTTCACATGTACAAGGGTCCATACATTGACAAGCTGACAAGCAATTCATTATAAACATTTTATGCAAATATTGTTGACTCTTACAGAACAAGACTTACTTCACTTAATTGCTGCTGTAAAAATCAAGTTTAGAAAATATTTAACATAGCCCAGATGGAGACTTATAAAATCTTTAGGTTGTTAAATGTCTTCAAAATCACTTAAATCCACATCTAGTGTTCTTCAAGGCAAAAAGCAGTGGAACCACAGGACCAGAGCAGCAGTCCCTGATTGTCAGAGCAGAGCCTAATTCAGTTACGCTTCTTCTGTCTTGCCCCAACTTCCTCCTCCGACTCTGGGAAACACTGAAACCCAATCAGCATTCCTATGACAGAGAAGCCTACAGACACAGAGAAATGTTGTCAGAGAGTTATTTTGATTTGCCAATAATTTTATAAACCTACAACCTCTTCATTTCCTCACTCACTTGCCACAATGAGAGGCGCCATGACCCCTATTGTCAGAGGTGCAGTTTTGTAGATGAATGCCTCAGACAGAAAGTGGCCCAATGCCAGCACAAACGTCCATAAAGTGATGTGATATAGCCTGCAGAAGACAGAGTGACAAAAGTAAGGACACACTCACAAGGAGAGCAAGACATTACAAAAACTGCTTATTTTCCATCAGAGTCATCGTTATGGTTGAGGTTGACATTTCTATGCAAACTCAACTGTTATCTGTGGTTGCTTAAAGCACTAATTTTGTCCAAAGGAGGTAAAACATTATGTTGCTCTGACTGTTCGAACAGCAAGTTGTCACAACTTGATCTTAAAATAAAACTTTTGGTTCTGTGAACTTTTGTCAAGTTTTGAAGATCATGGGGTGTAAAAAATGATTGACAGCCCCTGCTAGTTGAACCCTTGTGTGAATGGCCCCTGATGGTTCAATCTGGCCCTATCAACGGATAGGAGACCTGCCTTCATATTACAGTGGATTTGAGTTGTTAGAAAATATAGCAGGAGTACACACTGGGTAAATAGGATTTAGTTTATGTTGACAGACTAAAGTTTAGTTCATAAATCACATCCCAAATACACTACAGGTTTCCATGGCAGTGCTTGCTTTTATAGGTCCTCATTACAGCAACTTTTTGACTGTGGAAGTTCGAAACAGCAATTAAAGGCACAGCTGAAATCAGTTGCAGAGAAAGCAACAGTTTTTGGATGACCTGCAGAGCCCCTGTCCTGAATTTGAACCATTAATCCTTTAATGGAGAGGCAGCCGCCTTAACCACTGCACTACAGAATATAACCTGCCAGTGATTGGTTATAAGGTGTTTTTTAATTAAATTTTCCAACAGAGAAAGTAAAAAATAGCCCAACATTGAGGTGAGAACCGTATTTTTATTCCTGCATCACATGAAGTGCCATGAAATTCCTCAGCCCCAGATTTGAACCAAGAATTGATTTATTGAGCAGCAGTCATCCCAACAATATAATATTACTTTAGTTTTCTTAATGAAAAGTTATTAAAGACCATAACAAAGATCTGAAAACAGCTTTTGTTTTCTTTGCTCAGATGTAGTGCCGTTGTCCTCAGCTTGAACCCACAACCCTTTTATGGAAAGGCAACAGCCTTAGCCACTACACTTCAGTTTGGCTTGGCAGTTCTTGTTTTTTTTCTGGCCTTATTACCTTTATGTTTTTGACTGTGGACTTAATAAACAGCAATTCAAGCAAAAGCTCAAACTACATTTAAGGAAAGCAAGTGTTCTTGGCTGACATAAAGTGCCTCCATCCTGGATCTGAACCAAGAATCCATTCAGTGACAGTCAGCAGTCGTAGAATGGGAGAAGCCTTCAGCATTTAACTACAGGTTTCCCTGGCAGTGATTACTTTTGCAGGTCCTTATTACCTCTGCTTGTTGGACTGTGGTCTGAAAACACCAATTCAAACCACATTTAAAGAAAGTAATGGTTACTGGCTGACATTAAGTGCCTCTGTCCTGGATTTGAACCAAGAATCCTTTCATTGTTGGGCAGCAGCCTTCACCACTTCCCTACAGGTTTCTTTCTGAGTTCACAAGGTGTGCCTTTGTCCAGGTCTTGAACCCATGATCCTTTCATCGAAAAAAGGTTGCGGCCTTCACTACTCCTCTGCATGTTAGCCTGTCAGAGCTTGCTTTTTAAAGTCCTCTTTCCTTCTTTTTTTGACAGTGGAAGTTCAAAACCATGATTTTAATGATGAACAAGAGCAGCATTTTCTTCACCAGTTCACAAGGCTGGTTGCTGAAGGTTTAGACCAGCACATTCCACATTGTGCAAAACTGTCACAAACAAAGTCTTAATTCTGACGTTGATTCATCATTAACATAGTTGACAGCTCAACACAGATTTGATGTTTTAATGATGCCTTGCTATCTGAGCATGGAGAAACACAGAGAAAGATGTGAGAGTCTTACGTTCGGTTCTGGATATCAATGGCGCAGGCACAGCGTATGATCGATGACAGCAAGGTCCAAATACCAAATGTTCGAGCTTGGAGACCATTCACTGAGAACGTGATAGAATGAGGGAGGCGGGAGAAAGGAGAAATGTTTGAACGACACCTTGAGTCATGAAATACATTCAAGATATAGCAAATTGTGCAAATTCAATTTTTCACAAAGTTTGGATAATAGCTAATAAAATAATCAGACTTCATTTGCTGTAAAATTGTAAATTGGAAGCCAACGGATAGGAGGAATATATAAAAATGATGTCAGGTGAATGCCTTTAACATGTGGGCAACCACTGAAAGAAGTTTCTGATAAAAATGCATGCATTAATAGAAAATGTTAATGCAAATCAAGGTTACCAAAAGTTCACTTTGCAACTGAAACTCAGTTGAAGACTATTAACATGATCATGTGGTGAGCTCTATTCTATTCGCACTATTTTTGGGGGATTTCATCGTTCTTTCTTTCTTCTTTATTTATCTTAAACTTTAAGAACAACAGCAACAAAAAACAACTAGACAAACAAAAACACTGAACAAAATAAAACATATGTACACCAAACAACTGTACATGTCAAAGATAAATGTACTCAACATATGTATGTCAAAATAAACAGTTTGAGAAGGATCAGAATGAAGCAAAAAGCTTATCTAGTCCTGCCCCTTCCTTGCAAATTAGAGATTTAAAAGAAAAATGTATTTGTATAGATTCCAAAGACCTGTATAAATACCTACATATTATAAACAAAGATATCTGCTTAACACTAAATAGGTTACTTGTTATAATTATTTGCATATCATAATAATAATCAGTGTTATAATATTCAGAATTAATATTACTTTTATGCAATCAAGTATAGTATAAAACATTTTCTTTTGGTTAACTTATATGAATCTTTTAACACTTCTCTATAGTTTGATTTAAATATTTTTGTTATTAGACATTTTTAAAGTGACATCCAGGCTGTTCCAGAGTTGAACACCACAAACAGAAATGCACATACTTTTCAGAGTTGTATGGACAATCAGACAAATATATTTATGTTCCCCCTTAGATTATAGCCACCCTCTCTGGTTTTGAACATCTTTTGTAGGTTACCAGGTAACATACTTTGTGCTGCTTTGTACAGCCCTTGAGCTGTTTTAAAATTGACTATGTCATTAAATTTTAACAATTTTGATTTTAGGAACAAGAGGGCCGGTGTGATCTCTGTATCCAGCATGATTTATGATCCTGTTAACTCTTTTTTTGTAAAGTGCATATCTTTTGTAGATTGGTCTTGTATGTGTTTCCCCAGATTTCAACATAGTAAGAGAGGTATGGCAGGATCATGGAGCAGTAGAGTGTGCGTAATGATTTTTGTGGTAATAAATACTTTGATTTGCTAATGATTCCAATACTTCTTCACATTTTTGAACACAGATATTTGATGCATGGTTTCCAGCAGAGCTTATTATCAATCTGAATGAATCGTCAGTGTTACCAAGCTGAAAATGCCTTTCGTGTGTGTCAATCCAGCATAGTTTTCTTACCAAACTCAGGTGTGCCCGTGTAGAGCTTTTCTGACAGAAAACTGTGGTCTCTGAAACTCTGCACAGTGTTCCCCATCGCGATGACGGACACCATCACCAACCAGCTTCGCAGGACGTTCAGAAAGCGACTCATCTTTTCTGAGATGCACCTGTCAGAGAGGACAAGTCAGTGCATTCAGCCCAAGATAAACTATTTCAGACTGAGTGTTCATGCAGGTGAGGATGGCTCCATGTACTGTAGATGGAATAAAAGTCTTCATTGCATATCACACTGAAACTATCAGCTGAAAAGTGAGCTATGACAAACCTATCATGCCAGCTAACGCTGCTAAAACCGTGTCACAACGAGTCAGTAAATATAAAACGACATTGAAATTGCGTATATTTACCTTTACACCCCTAAAATCATGCCCCTGTGTGCATGCCTCGGAGATATGACGGTGAAAATACTACATACAAAACATTTAGTGGGACTCGGGCCAGCCGAGTATGACACTATTCTCAATAGTAAATATGTCAATCTTGAACTGCGGTTTGGACCAATAACAGGGCTTAAGAATGGCTCCATCGAGTCGTACCATTGACATGATTGGCTCGAAGAAGCGATAAGTTCCGCCTCTTTTCTTCGCTAGCCAATAGTTTTAAAGGAACCAGTCACCTGTGGACTGTAAAACTAGGCTGCGTTCTCACACAAAGAGTAAACGGACAACAAGAGAGTCATCTGTATCGTACCTTTGTCAAAGCATTAAACAGATAGAATTAAAATGTAAATATTTAATTTAACAAGACATGGTTATCCTGTAGACTGTAAACTAGGCTGCGTTCTCACACAAAGAGTAAACGGACATCAAGAGAGTCATCTGTATGGTATCTTTGTCAAAGCTGCAACGACAGAATTAAAATGTAAATATTTAATTAAACAAGACAAGGTTATCTAAATATTGTATCGGTATTTAAAATGACAACCGTTGCTCACCCATACAAGGCCCAAGCTCAATTTATTTAACATGTTTTTAGTCATCCAGGAGGATATATTTGCATTAACATTTTATCCTATGACCTTTCATTGTACAGCTATCCAGCCTGGTGATGACTCGATGCAGTGCAGTTAATTCAGGCGGACAATTATTGTCGGCGAGTGCGCATGCGCGGCTCTCTGTTGCTACTCAGTTGTTGTAGTTACCAGGGAGATTAACCGCGATGATCAACTGGCCCTGGTAATATCAGCTAGCTTGCTAGCAGTTTGCATGCGTTCAGATATTAAGGTAAGTCGACGTTTGTGTATTTGTATTGTATTTAAACCTCTCTATGGTGGTCTTAAACTTAACGGACTTTACCTTGTCAGTTCCACATGTTTGATGATATAAATAAGTATTTAGCGCAGTTAAATAGGTGCTAACAGCTAATGGTGTGTTAAATGTAAAGCAATGTTTTGAGACGAAGTTATTCGTGGTAGCGGGGCTACAAAGGCTTTTTTTGCACAGATTTTGCATGTGTGTACTGGCGTTTGATGTTGAAATGTGCTATGCACTGTCTGTTGTTCTTGCAGTTGGAGGTGAGAGGTGCCATTCAATACAAGATATCCTAGGGAGAGTTCACCCGACGGCTTGTACACTTTTACTGCAAAGATGCCAGCTGTGACCTGGGATAAGGAGGTTTCTGAATTCTCCTCAGAAGGCGAGCACGAGTAAGTGTTTTATACTGCTCATGTATAATCATACTGTTCATGATCTTTGACAGTCAACATCATTACTCCTACTACTTCTACTGCTACTACTATTGTCAAAACTTGATGAGCTTATAAAACATTTAATTCTCCTCCGTCTTTCACACTATTGGTGTCTGGTTTTCTTCAAGCCAAAGATCCTTTTTCAGAGGTGTTGACATGCAAATCCACATCTACATTTTACCTTCATGTCAACACGCCCCTTCATACCCTCTGTGTGCTCATGCACCACAGGTCCACCCCCTTGTTATGTATTGCTTTGAAGGCAGTTTGAGAGTTGCCATAATATACTTTGTAGCTGTCAGGTTGCTCTCAGTACTTGATTTTTTTAATGAACAGATCAAATTGGAAACTGTACCATAAGCTGTTTTTAGCTTTGCCTTCTCCCTCTTGTCATAGTTTATTTAATGTGTAATGAATATTTGCAGGACTAAAGAAGTTGATTCCTGTCTCTTTGAATAATTTATACAAAAGTGCATTTGAACAAAATGATTCCTCCAGGTCGGTTTCATTTTGCATAATTAATGAGATTTTTAACTGAAGAGGAGGAAAGGGAATGTAGATTATAACACCAGTCAGTCTATAGTATCTTGTGCCTGCCTAATTCCATCGTAAGCTTTACTTAGTAAGCCTCACTAAGAGTCACTGTGCCGACTTCTGGACTAATTTCCATCTCCTGAATTAGTTTGGATCAGTGAGAAGTCAGGCTTAACCTCTGAGTGACCAGTTTGAAATGCTACCAGAGCTGTTACTACATGAGATGATTACAAAAAAACTGTCTTTTGAACTCACCATTTCAGGACATAGTTGTTGGTATCTATCACTGACATGATGTGCAAGTTTATGATGGCTAACATCTCAAAATAATGAAAGACCTATGCCATGTATTGAATTACAGGTTCATGCAAGAGGCCCATGCACACTTAAACCAGAAATATGTAAGAGAATTTACATGTTTAATGTGAAGTATGTATTGTAAAAGAAATAAGAGCACAGCACAAGCTAAGATTTTGTGATTTGTAAGCTAAAAGTAGAAAATGTCAACATTTGATGAGCTTTATCCAGGGATTGTTGCACATTTTTACACAAAGTTCCTGTGAGGGACTTGAGTCTAGTATGGCACTCTTCTGTGGACAAAGATTAACATCTTATCTCTTTGCTGATTGTGTCCTGTATATGCCAAGGAGGTATTTTCTAACTTAAAAATCTTATCTTCTAAATCTAAGCTTTCTATTAACATGAGTATATCAGTAATTGTGAATATATGCTGTTTATAAAGGTTGTTTCTTGAGCATGCTGTCCATCATTTTGTCCGACATCTACCCCCAGTAGTTAAAGTAATTGAAAATTACATTATTAAAGCTTTTAATGCTGTTATTACTAGCCCTCTTTACTTTTTAGGTCAAAAACATGCATCACTGTCAGTTACAGCCTGTTTGAAAACTGGTTAAAACCCCTTAGTGAGGCTTTAAAATTTGATTTCAAAGATAATAATATTATCAGGAGGTGGAACTGTGAGAAAATCAGCCAAGTAAGTGGATGTTATGATGAGAGTTATCCAGCCCAATGTTCCCTTTTCTTACTCCTGTTTCCTTTTTATTTTGACATGTTGCTGTTTTTTGGTCAAGAATGAAATATCAAGCTGTTTCAAATAGGGCTGAAACGATTACTCGAGTAACTCGAGTAACTCGATTAATAAAATTCCTCGAGGCAAATTATATGCCTCGAGGAATCGTTTAAATCCGGAACCATGTGCAGCGCACGGTGTTTGACACGGACGGTTATTTCTGTTGCGCAGAAGCGTGCTCTTTCCGCTCCTTCCGCTGCCGCGCGTTTGGTTCAATCATGGAGGGAAACGAGGACAGACAGAAGCTGTGTCCGAAATGGCATACTGCCTGCTATCTACTTACCTACTCAAGCAGTAGCTACTGCCTACTGACTACTCAAAGATGATTTGAGTATGCCGCGGCTGCCCGAGCGTTTACACACATACATACTAAATACCCCAGAATGCATTTCGTGCCGGCCGGACGCAGCGCCGGGAAAATTTAAATAGTCCTACCACAAGCTACATAGAACGACTGCATACCGGACAAATTATATAAATTCATTCAATAATAATATTTTTTCTAGCGAGAAAGTAAGTGTTTACATCACGATTATGAGCCCAGTTGTTTGAAATAGTGGCTGTTTGTAAATTTGTCTCGGCGTTTTCGGAGACCGAAGCGTCCACTTGGTCGGTGTTTGCGTCTATTTACCGTAAACACCGGGCAGCAGCAGCTCCCCCTTCACGTTTCCAAATTATTGCGAAGTGTTTTCATAATCAACATCTACACGACACAAACCGGGCGGCAGTGGATGAAAAAAATCACACAAACATCCGTGTATCCATGGTGATAATGCTATACACCACCTGCTAGGCGTGTGATGAGCAGCAGAGGGCTGCAAAATGACCAACACACAACAACATGTAAATAAAAATGTAACACTTTTATATATTGAATAAATGTACATTTGCTTGTCAAATTATGTTAGTATCCAAGAATTATATTATTTCAGCCTATTAATTAAACAAGTAAAATTAGATCCAAAGCCTGGAAATAGTTGTGACTGGTTTAGTGAAAACTGCAAAGATCATTACCATAGCAATTAAAAGACCATCTGCAGACCTTGCCTTCAGTAGTTTCATGTGAACTACATGGTAAAATGTAAAACTTTTGGTTCCTGATTTATGCAGTAAAAATATTCATTTGAAAGACCTGGCCTATTTCAGTTTTGTGTGTTACTGATGGTTTTTAATGAGGCAAACGTGATTCAATGCAAAGTTATTACAGTGAGAGCAAAACATTTCTTATCCGATTACTCGATTAATCGACAGATTAATCGATAGAGTACTCGATTACTAAAATAATCGATAGCTGCAGCCCTAGTTTCAAATTTTTGTATGAAAAAAAAAAAAATTCTGTTTTCATTCTCACGCAAAAAACTGTGAGCTGAGTATTTGACCAATGCTCTATTCACAGCTCTCCTGCAGAGTCCTTTGGTCAAAGCTCTTCATGTCTTGTAAAATCATTATTCTTACTAAAACCAGGAGTCCTTTTGATCCATCTAAATGATTAGTAACCAAAAAAATGTTACCTTGCTTGTCATACTTTGCTATGATGACTGTGTGGTTCTGTCAAGCATTTTTGGTGTTTTTTTTATACTGTTTTGTTTAAAATGTTGTTGCTTAACAACAGACTAAAATATTACGAAAGCATCGGAAGGCATGCAAAAAAGCAACTCAGAGAAAAAGATATCTGCCATACTGTCTGTCATACTTGGATACCCAAGCTAGGGGCAGCAATTGTTTACATGCTTCTCCTCCTTATCATGACTGCCCATGCCTGATTGAGCTCTGCTCCATCATCATGCTACCTTATCATATTTTTAGCTCCTGATAAGCAGGCTGTGTCTGGTACTATCAGATAGCCTGCAGGTTTACAAGGGTGTTTGTTAGCACAGCGCATTGGTTTGTTATTGGCCAGCACCCCCTGGAACTGTGTGTGGTTCTGTCTGTATCTGCCTGCTTGAAACAAACACCATCTCAGGATACATTCCCCCAGCATTAGGTAAACCACCCATATAAGCTATTCCACATCAGCCGGGAGTGAATGCCAAAGATTTGTAGCACCTCAGTGTACTTCTCTGACATCATAACCGGGAAGTTAATCTGTGTGAAACCTTCATCTCTTTAAATTGTTGTGGATGCCAGACTTTAGGAACATTTGGGAAAAACCCTCCTAACTGTGACTCTGTATAATCTTATTGTTTTTTCCTCTAGAGACCATCCCTGCATTGCCTGGAGTGGCCATAGCAAGAAAATACCAGTTCTCTTGTTTTTCCCTGAAGCTGCTGTCAGCAGTTTCTCCTCTGTTGGAGGTAAAAACTAAAGAAATGGTAACAAAATTTAAACTCAGAGGCTTTGATAAGTCAGATGATAAGAATATCTACCTTTACAGAGCGATTTAGTATGGCCTTTAAGATTGTGGGCACAGAGAGCCGCCTGGTCCGAGGAATACTCACCAACCATGGGTTCCATGAGGTAATGTTCTCCCCTTAACTGTGCAAAGATTAAGATTAGCCCTGATCTTTAAGAAATGAAAAGCTTTTACAACACATGTGCTATTTCTGCACTTCTCTGCTGTGTAGAGTCAGTGATAGGAAGGCTGTCTTTGTTACTGTAGACTGATAATGTCAAAGCCTGGGAATGCACTAATGGAAAAAAAAACAAAAAAACCTAAATGACCCGGAGTGCATTAATCCTGTTTCACAAGGGCACACAATCCCCATTATGTCTCTTTCCAGGCAGTTACAATAACTCCCTTTTTATTTCATTTCTATGCTTTTGACTCCTGTTAACCCATCATCAAAGGCAGACGAGTGTCTATTACGGCTTCAACTGAGCCAGTCTTTAATAAGCTTTTATTGCAAACATCTGGCTCTCTCCTTAATGCAGGGCTGACATATTAGCTCTGGCACTTTAAGAATTGTAGCAATACAACAAATCAAATGAGGATGATGGAAATCTGCAAGTTTACCTTCTTTCTTTTAAAGAGCAGGCGGTGTTTCCTCAGTTAGTGTCTGATTTGCTGTTTAAATTTGATAAAAAGCGTTCAGCCATTTTTGATGGACATTTGAATATGGCGCTGTTTTTGTAACTATTAAAAGATTTTCATGATCCCTTTTCTCTGTTCACACAATGAATGTTACAGGATGAAACCAGTTTTTTTTTTTTATCAAACTCATCCTGTGTCTCCCTCAGGTTCCCTCACACAGTGATGACTTTGACCTGATGTGGACAGGATCTCAGCTCGCGCCTTCAATCCCGGGCAGCTTTAAGGACTTCCAGAAGGTCAACCACTTTCCCAGGTTTGGTACCAATGATACAGAGCTCAAATATATGAGTGCACTGCCACTGTTTTCTGGGTTATAAATATCAGCACTGAGCCGTTCTAAGCCCCTCAGTTCAGGCGATGTGTTTGTTGGCTTCCACTGCAAAGAGCATTTAGTTTGGACCAGTGCCTCTGAAATATGAAATGAATCATACTGTCAGGCAGAGGGCGATCTACTGCTGTTATTTTTTGTTCTGTGAATTTCAAAGCTGCCTATCGGATTGCTGTGAGTATTTTAAACTAGAGGCTCTGCTTATTTCCAGGTCGTATGAACTGACGCGCAAAGACCATCTCTATAGAAACATCCAGCGAATGCAGAAAATCCATGGCTTCAAAAACTTCCATATCATTCCTCAAGCCTTCGTGCTTCCCTCTGAATACCAGAAGTTCCGTGGTAAGAAATCTCCCCTCTTATCCTTCTCCTTTCTTTGTGTTGTTCACAATCAGTCCAAACCTAGACATAAATGTCTATTCCTTTGTTCCAACCCTCTCTCTCTTAGATTGTTTTGCTAAAGATAAAGGCCTGTGGATTATCAAACCAGTAGCATCTTCAAGAGGGCGTGGCATCTACTTGGTCGAAAATGTAAGTGATTTGAGGCCCTGAACCTGACATGACATGGATTTTAAAAGATCAGTTTTTTCAAGTATCTTTTTTCTTGCTTGTCCAATTTGTAAAATAATTTATATTTATTAATTAAATATTGATTATGATAATCAATAATCTTGGAATATTAAAGAGTAGAGGCTTTTTTATTAAGCTGGATTCAGAGATTTCAAGGCAACTTGTGTGTTAACGAAGAAAACATTTCCTTTCTTTTCTGACCAAGATGAAATTTGATAAAACAGGTTGTGCTTCGGTGCTAGTCCCTACCCCGGTGACTTGTCCCTTTAATAGTGTTGCTCAAAGGCTTGAAAAAAATCATGGTGATGGTATAGATGTCAAACCCAGGCGTCAAACAGTCATCCGTTATGTTTACATATAGACAGAACTTCAGGAAATCTCCAGAATTTTTGGGGCTGGGTTGTATGAGTGTATGAAAACAGCTGAGATGATCACCCCAACTTTACTGGGTCTCTTCCCAAACAGTCCCCCCCTGGTAAAGTTTCTGTCAGCAGTTGGGATGAGCTGATGCGAGAACACATCAGGAAACATTTGTGAGAATTCAGGAGTGAGTTCAGTGAATTCAGGGATGTCAACATTAGTATCTTTTCACCAGTGCCAAACTTGTAAATGCCACCGTAAAAACATCTGAGGATAAGGAAGAAGAATCATCTCAAGACAAGAGCAGCAAAGATTTATGTGAATCTGTCCATTAATCTGTAGTATTAATATCCACTAATCACTCATCAATTAGCACCACCTGTCTAACGTGTAGCCCCCACTCAAGGAGTTTGAAACCACTCATGTATCTTGCATAACCTTGAAGCTACAGCCAGCAGACAGTTTGGTTGGTTGTTACAGACAGGAAACACAGGAAACAGCTTTACGTGAAGCTGCACTAACCAAATATTACTCACTTAGTCAAAGAGAGTAAGTCTTTCTAAAATCAGGTATTAACACAGTTTCACACCCATGTTAAAGCTAGAGGGAGAGAACTGTTAGCAGACTTTTAAAAAAAAACTATTCGAGCTAAAACAGTGACTCAACCAGATGTTACGTGAGTGTGTGTGTGGGGGTGTACAGATGCAGCCGTCTTTGAAATAAGTATCAACTAGTGTTTCAGACATTAATAGGCTTTGTGGAGTAAATCAAACTCTTCCAAGGCCCCGACTTAGAGGGGGAGCTCAACATGGTTCTCACTCTTAGAAAACATATGCACCATTCTTCTTCTTCTTCTTCTTCTTCTTCTTCTGAGGCATTTTTATGAAACAGTGGAAAGAATGTCAGAGCAATATTTGGAGAGAAGAAAGAAATACGTCCTTTTTTTCTTTTTTCGGTCAAGGTTTTCTCTGAACTGTAGCCAGCGCTGAGGTTACCCTGCTCCCCTTCACCCCTCCCCCATCCCCTCTCCTCTCAACTTTGCCACCTGCAACACATTTCAACCTCGTAAATGACCCCTCTTCCACCACCAGATCGTGTTTTTATAGACTGTTATTGAATGCTGACCCATGATGGCCGGTGTCATTGCAGTCTCCCAACTTTTCTGGATCTGATGAATGTTTGATGTTAATGGTTAACAGTGGTGTCACATCATGCCTGTGGAATTCAGTATTTAATGCTGTTTTATATGAATATATGGTGGAGGGATGGGAAACATTAAAAACAGGGCATTTATCAGGGAAAGGCTACTCATCGTATTGATTTAGTTTTTATGGTTGTTCTTAGATAAAAGTTTCAAGGACATTCATCACTGCGGTAAATAATCTACTAGATCACTTTTCTCACCTGGTCAATCAAAATTTGTCCTGACAGTCTTTGTTGTTTTCCAGATACAGATTGTAGTGTTCTATGATCAGTGTAAATTACCATTTTAGCGTTTTTATTGTATCATTTTGTTTTTTTACTTTTTCTTTGTTTTCTACAGCCATGTCAGATTTCTGTGGGTAAAAACACCTTGGTGTCTCGCTACTTAAACAACCCACTACTCATTGATGGTAAGCCTCTTAAACACAGCTCATCAAATATGAGTTGGAATTTTTTGCTCTGTGAATAATTCTGTTTTCTCTTCAATTGCAGGGTTCAAGTTTGATTTGCGGCTGTATGTGTTGGTGACTTCATATGATCCACTTATTGTCTATTTGTATGAAGAGGGGCTGGCCAGGTGAGCTGTGTATGAACTTCAGCTTGAATCTAGCTCTCTGATCCAAAAAAATGAAGATAAGCCTCAACCAAGCAAAGTTATCCCTATCCCAGTCACAGTATCGGAAAAGAAAGATAAAAATGGATTACATTACCACATCTTATCCCATGTCTTATGAACAACCTGATTTCAAGGTTTAATCCTATTAGCTAGCCTTAACCTGATCAGATTACTTTTGAACAACTGGGCAAGAAACAAGGACTAAATCCACAGTCTTTGCTCTTGAGGCTCATTCACTGGTGCTGATTCAGTGCCCAGAAGAGGGCAGTCTTAACCTCTTACTCCTGCTGCTGTGCAGTCTGCACTGTGCTGCTGACTTTGAAACAAAGGGCTTTATTGTTCCAGTTTCAAGATGTTCTCATCAAGTGTTGCTGATAGTGCCTTTGTGTAATTGCCCTATATTTATCGGATGTTGGTATTTAAGAGGAGGATAAATCATTTATTCAATAGGAGGCTTTTGTGAGGTGCAGGTAGGTCAGGAGAGGTCGGGTGATTTATAGTAGGACAGGTTTGATAGAGGTTCGTGCTGAAGACAGAGTGCCACCACCCTCTTGTTTGCTGGTTTCATTATCAGCTGCGAGCTATGAATTCTGAATCCCACATTTTATCTTCTGAAATTCTTTTGGGTTGTGTTGGTATTCAGGTGCACAGCTCATGCCAAAGAATTCTCATTATTGCACATGTGGCATCCACTCCTCTTAAACACTGCCAGATACTAATGTCTCTCCAAAGTGCCCCTATCAAAAATTCAAGTGTCAGCTCTTTGGAGTCGGTCATTATTGCAGGGAGATACAGTATGTCGTAAAATTTTGTACATGAAGAAAGTCTTTCTGCTTTCAGATTTGCCACAGTCAAGTACGACTGTACTCCAGAGAACATAGAGGACACACTCATGCATCTCACTAACTCCAGCTTGAACAAAAAGAGCAGCGATTATGTCCGGTAAGATCTGTCAGACATGAAACATACATTGAATGTGCAGCTGTTATTGAACAACTGGGCAAGCTTATGGGAAGCTGGATTGACTCATCCATTTATCATAACGGGACCGTTTGAAGTGCATTTCTTTCCTTTCAGCTGCGATGACCCTGAAGTTGAGGATTATGGGAGCAAGTGGAGTATGAGTGCAGTGTTGAGGTATTTGAAGCAGGAGGGGAAGGACACCACATGTGAGTCAAACCTTTGTTTTCTTTGCCGTCTTATGCTTTTCATCTTTTTCTTTGTTTCATTGTCAATGCAAAGGTAACAATTGCCTTGTTCGGAGGCTCAAACTCATTTTTTGTAACTATGTCTGTTCCAGTGCTGATGAGGAAGGTGGAGGACCTCATTATCAAAGCTGTACTGAGTGCTAGGCTGCAGATCGCCAATACCTGCAAGAAGTCCGTCCCTCACAGGACAAACTGCTTTGGTAATCCTTTCTTGTTGTCTGAGTTGAAACCTTTTTGGCCAAGTACTAATTAGTAGTGAATGTGTCTCAGCTCTGATTGGTTGGAATGAAGAGAGAGGGCTTTTCTGTTTTCTCTTGAGATTTAAAAAAAGAAGGGAAGCATCTTAAGATTTTCCTTTGATTGAAATCTGCTCTCGCATTGATTCCCTTTCTTGCTCACAGTTCAGACTCACTCACACACACGTACTGAGTCATCCACCCCTCACATTTCCTTTCAGTTTCACATTCATTGTCCTGCAGTTCCTCTGTGTTTTTCTCCACTGAGCCGAGCTGAGGTTGCAGACAGTCGTTCCTCAGTGTGGAGCCGTCTTGCCTGTTGCTGCCCTTTGACTGTCTGCCGGGTCTTGAAGGGCCTTTTGACTGAATCAGGAATTCGCTTCCTCCTCTCTGTTGCCATTCAGCTCTGCCTGATTTAGTCTGACTGTTTTCTTGGCTCCTCCTGCCTAGCAGCGGGCTCGTGTGAACTCCATTTCGGAGCCATTACCCATGTTAGTGTTGGCACTAATTGTCCGCGCTCTCCCCCTCTGTCTGGCGGTCTCTCCGAGATTTGGGGTTGCAAAAAAGCAAGCACATGGGCCAAGCCTCCCTCAGCACGGCTGTCTCTTTTTCACTCTCTTTTTCCTCTTCTCTTGCTGTTTCTGTTTGTTTATAATCCTCCTGCTCACACTCTCTTTCACCTCTCACATTGTAGAAAAATAAAAGACTCGGCAGTTGTGACAGGCCTCTGTAGACATAATAGCCCCCCATGATTGGTGGTTGTTTGGGCGCGTTGCAGCAGGGATTCACCATCACACAGTTGCCTGCATGAAAGATGTTATCTGCACCTGGAGCATCAATGCTAGGTTGAAAAACAGGCATTAACTCAGGCCCAGGGTGTGAATGTTGACCATGCAGGTATTTACAAGGTAATGTGGCTCACCAAACCTTAACGTGGCACTCAAAGGCATTTGATAGACATGAATGAACAAGATAGTGATGCAAATCTCAGAGTGAGAGTCAAAATCAAGAATGAAAAACAACTTTGCTCTGTTTTCATACTTCTCACTCGGGTAATCCTGAATTATTTGCTTGTATTTGCAAAATTTCATAATTTCTATGTGAATTTGACCTTGAACGATTTCATTGAAGATATGGTTAATATTTTTTTCAATACCTTTTGGCCTGGCTGCAGTGGGGCCCGAGGCATCGCTTGAAGCAGATGAGGGAGCAGGAGAAGGAGACGGGGCAGGAGAAGGTGACAGAGCTGAAGCAGGAGAGGGAGCTGAAGCAGGAGAGAGAGCAGGCTTATCTGTAGTTAAAGTTGTGACAAAAATGTTTGAAATCCAAAACTCTGCAATCAGGCAACATTGCAATTCAAATTAAAAATGTTCACAAATTATATGTGCATGATTTGATCTGTCCATCTTAAATTAGACTACAATGGTGTGTTTAAACCATGAGGGGACTCAAATTTATTTGCTATCTTTTTCACTCATCAACTTACCGTCAAACTCCCCTCCTGAGGGGCCTGCTTCCTCAAGCTCTTCAGGCATCCCAGCAGCAGTTTCTACGGTGATGTCTTCCTCGACCTCCCGAGAAATGTTGCTGCTTGTCTCCCTCGGGGCCATAAAGGGGTCGAGAAACGACATCACCGCAGAGAAACGCCACTTCTTCTGCTGGGAGGCCGCCGACCCGCTTCTCCCACCTTCCTTCTCTCTCCTTTTCTCCCTCATGTAAACGTCCCGCAGCCCCTTCCACCGCTTGCGGCACACATCCACTGCAAAGACACACACACATACGTTGAATCATGTAGCCTAGCAAGCAGGGGCAGTTAGCTATGTTTTCATAAAACAGTTCGCTCACTGAAATAAATAAATAAACAAACAAGCTTACCAGAAAGCCCGACATCACGGGCCACCTTCCCCCATGCTTCTTCTTTGGCGTTGCGGTCCCGGTACAGCCTGCAACCCACGTTGTATAGCACCGGGTGGTAGCTAACGGATGTGATTAACTGCTCTTCCATTGTATGAATCTTCTTCTACTCCTTGCTTCGCCAGTTTGTTGACGTCAGCAGAGCCCTGATTGGCTGTCTCGGCAAGGAGTCGCTCCAAAAGTTCAAATATTTGAACTTTGGGAGCGACGGGACTTGGCGTCCTGCGACCTCGGCGACGCGACCTCGGGGACGCGCCTTGGCGACCGGTCGCTAGGTCGCGTCAGGTCGCGTCGCAGGCAGCCGGTGGTCGCCAAGTCGTGTCAGGTCGCGGCTGGCCATAGACTTTGCATTAGGAGCCGTCGCCGCGTCGGGTCGCGTTTGGTCTGAACGCCCCTTTACATGAATACTGTGCCATCTCCTACCATTGCAAGAAGTGAAGCCCAAAATAGCTTCTTCATGGGCGCTGACATATTGTGGTGGTGATGTAATTTGGAGCCAAGGCATGTGCAGAAGCAATCTGGTCATCACATCCTTTCTGCTAACCAAAACACACATTGAAATTACCGATGATGTTATAGGAGCCCTCATTTGTCAACAGAGCTATCAATCATGATGTCACATCCCCTCTATTAAACATCACATGAAAACTAAATTTCTCTGAAAAACAAACACATGTACATAAATCTGCAAGATTAAGACTAACCGCAAAAATAATTATCAGAATCATCATCTGCTGCTGTGCTGCACATTACGTGCTGCATTAATCTGATTGGTTGAAGACCTGTAATGCAGCTTTACAAGATTTGGCTTCATTTTAGGGGAGCTGTTGTGCTGTTCATGATTTTATTCAGTCTATGTCCCAGCACACGTAAAACGCTTTATTTGGCCATGCATGTAAATTAAACAAATGTATTGTGTTGTACCTTTATTTACGTTTCTAAGAATATACAAACAAAACTTGGCATCTGTATGAAACAACCTGACTTGATTTAGGTAAGAAGAGTAAGTACACAGAACATGTATAAAAAAAAAAATTGAACTTTGGAAGTTTGGGAGTATGAAATAAGATACCCAAGATTACTGGCGAAGCTGCACTGTTTCCATCTTTTTTTGTCTATTTTGGCTGAGCAATGTTGAAATCTTATACGTTCGACAAAAAGAAACTGTAAAGAAATTGATACTCCATCGATGCTATTGTGCAGCACAAAAGCAATTAGGTTGTACACCTTTTACTATGATATGTAATACCCTGTGGTCTGCTGTGAACATGCACATTACGCCACTTCAGTCATATCACTTTACAATTGAATTGAGTGTAATTTTGTTGTCTTCGGATGGCCCCAAGTGAGTTAATTACAGCATTCATAGTCTGTCTACAGGATTAAGTTTCTGAAGACAGACACTGACGGTTCCAGAGGACCACCCTCCTCTCTTTCATGCTGATGTATTTCTCACAGTGTGGTCCTGTCGCATGCAAACTCCCCGTGCTTGTGTGAGTACGTATGGATAGTATGAATACAGAGACATGTAAGAACCAGTGTAAAGCAGACTGTTTTACAAACATGCAGGTCTGACTAAGCTTCAAGGAGTCCAGTCTAGTATCTCTGTGGGCTGTTTCTTGTCTCTTAAATAAATCCCACCCAAACCACTGAGGAGTCATGTTCACTCTCTCCTTTGCTTGCATTTTCCCATTCCTCCTGTAGTGCACAGCAGACCCATCATTACTGGTGGGCCTCCACAGCTGCATGTAATAGTAAACAGGTACAGCATCAGAGTGCAGGGGCAGTGTATACTGTTGTGCATGTTAAGGCAGCCAGATCAAAGCAGCCATTGAGAGCTTTTATATGCACTCTGGCATGGCTGGAAGGGAGCCACACAACATCATAAAGCACATTATAATCTTAATTTACTGCAAATTATACCCTGCCTTTTTAATGTCTATTAATGCCTTTATTATAATGTTTATTGCTTTCAAATGGGATTTGTTCTCTGTGTTCAGACTGCACATCCATATCTGAATGGGCATAATATAACAGAAATCTTTTTATACCTCTGTAATGTCCCAAGTGGGAAGAAATAAAAACAGCAGATTTTTAAAAGTTACATCGGTAAGAGCTGTGTGTGTGTGTGGGGGAGAAAATGCCACCCATGCAACCCCTCACCGCTGCCGTGTGATTAATGGACAGGCTTTCTGCTGAGGGATGCTGATTACGAGATGTTTTGACTAAGATCTGATTAGCCAAGCCAAAGGCCTATTTTATTACACACAAAACATTCCACTTACTGGTCCTGTGTTCCACTGAACGTCCCTCATTAAGTGCTGAGTGTGGTTGAATCCCCCATCTGTCTGTGCACCATTCTCCCTGTTTTACATTTGTCAGATACTCCCACAATTCACTGCAAAACAGGGTTGGTGTGCCTGTGATGACAGTGCGGCTGCTATGTTATTCAAAATCTATTCTAGGATGATTCATGGATTGGCTCCTGCTGTCATAATAAGACTACAGAGCGTTAACTGTAGCTTTAATTTGTTGTCGTCAGAGTGTTTTGAAATGATTGAAACTCTAAGCTGCTCCCTGAAACAGCAGTGAAACAGCTCAGCAGCCATAATTTACCCCCGAATGAGGCAAGAGTAATCCAATTGTCCTGGCCAATAAAGAAAACACACATGAAGGGAATTCTTTATGTTACTGTTGTTGTTGTGAGCCCACAGGCTGCATGGCAAGGGTGGGAAGATTATTGTCTTTGGGCGTTTGTCTCTTGTGGTGAAGTTTCCAGCAGCGCCCATCCAATAATCTAAAAAAATCCTCCTCATCATCCCTTTTTTTCTGTCACATTTTTCTCCCCCCCTCCCTCCTTCTTTAATGGGTGTGATGTAGATGTTCGCTGCCTCTCCTCTCCTTGTCTGTGATGCTTGTTGTGGTTCCCTCTGTGGGCACATTTAACAGCGCTCCCCCCACAGCGGTCCAGCCATAGAACAAACGTGTCTAGCAGCGAGTGGCTCTGCAGGGCTCATGGGGCAGGAGCGGCGTCTGCTCCTAATTTGGGGAAAATGCACGGCACATGGAGTCTGCTTGTCGGAGAGGCTGGTGAGGCAGCGTAACACCTCCTCATTTTCCTCTGTTGTTGTGGTGCCATTGGTGAGGCGCTGCAGGCTCAAACCCATGTATTCCGGCTCTCTGCGCTCAAAGACTATTGGTCGATATTTTTATGACACACAATTTCTCTTTCTTACTTTTAACCCCAATCTGTGTGTTTGCTTTTCTGGATAGAAGGGGATAAACCTGAGTGCTCTGCTTAAGCACATACAGCCTAGCAATGGGGGTCCTATCCATCCCCAGGAGTTAAAGACGTTTAAAGATGGTGGTGGTGTTTTCAGTTGCAGGCCTTGGTTCAAGCATGTATGGTAAACTCTGTTTTGTTTTCTCATTAAAATAAAGTCTGCAGTTACACTAATCTGGACCTCACAACATGATAGCACTTGTTCCTGACCTATGTAATACAACCCATTGAACATAATGCAGTTTGCATTTTCTCTTACTAAAAACAGAAGAGGAGAAAAAACATACTGTTAATGTCTCAGGAAGTATTTTAAAGTCTTAAAACTGTTGTCAAGTAATTTAGTAATACACTTCAATAGATTTGGGGACCCACTAGAGACGGATTTAAAAGAAGTGGTCAAATGGAAGCTACATGGAAAAATCTGGATCATGAATTTCCTTTAATGCAATACGATAGCATCTCTTGCAAGAGTCCCTCTGTCTGGTAAAGGCGCATGTCTTTCAAACTCAATGCCCTCTGTTTGTCCCACAGGCTATCGGTTATAGGTTTGTAGTTTCAAAGATGAGATAAACCTGATGACATCACCAGCTAACCGGTTTCCCAGGCTGAGTCCTCTCTGATGAGTAATCTGATCTTTCTGTGTAAAATCAGGGCTTATTTAATTTAAAGTCCCAGTTCATATAGAAGGGGGAGTTGGGTAGCATTTACACTACCTTCCTCAAGAGCTAGTTCAAAACTATCTGATTAAGTGCAAATACTTTTAGCTTATTTTTACCCTGAGGATAATAAAGTATTCTGATTCTTGATTCTGAAGCTTAAATTAAAATTGTTACCTCCATGTGACGTAAAAGCAAAAGAGACCACCAGGAAGAAAATAGCTTTACATACGGTATAAGTGTAAGGGACAGGAAGTGATGAGAGATGGTCTGTTTCACTGACTGTGGATGGCAATCTCATATGAATAGAAAAAGAGGCATGTTAAAATGGTGCATCATATCAGCAAGGCCATAAATGTGCTTGTGCAGCCCGTCTAGATATCTTGTCATTTTGAAAAACACTGTCAAAGATTCCTCTTGGATTGCACATAAAAATGTAAAATAAAGAAGGATGAGATCTTTTTTTGTAAGACATCATTGTTTACACAAGTACTGGACAAGATCAGCAGACAGATAAAATATTTCACTTC
This sequence comes from Xyrichtys novacula, assembly GCA_962446985.1. NCBI lineage: Eukaryota > Metazoa > Chordata > Actinopteri > Labriformes > Labridae > Xyrichtys > Xyrichtys novacula. The sequence goes on from OY660878.1 coordinate 6,973,967, forward strand.
ATCCTAAGGCTGCCAAAATCAACATGATCTGAAAATCCTTCACAGGAGCTTTAAGACACATTTTCAAGTTGTAGTTGAAGGTTGGGCAAGAGATCCACACTCTGATAGCATCAAATACATCAAGTTTTATAGGGCAGATTTTTTATCCTAAAGCTCTTTGTCATTCTTTATAGCCAGGGTGGAGATTTTTGTTTTACAGATGGCTACAAAAAGTTCTGCACAGCTAAATAAATTTAAGTCCCAGTCCCCCATTATTCAACTCGGTGCAGTATTAAGCCCATAGCTCCCTGTCACGCTGGCTTTTGTATGCTTAACACTGGCACTGACCTGAGATGCCTGAACAAACAGCACTAGCTCTGGCAGCTTTGAACCCCCCCTCCCCCCTGGCCTATTCTCAACACAGTCTTTTCTTTTGAAGTGCCATTAGAAGGATTTTTCCCCGGCTCTATGGTGAGACTCTGCCCTATCCCTGTAAAATATTGTGGTTTCCCTGCACGCTGCTGCTGCTGGCGGGTCGTTGGCTCATCGGGTGACACTCCCCAGAGCAGCGTGAGGGCTTTCATGGAACATATAGGCAAATTCTGTTGCAGAGGGCCATATATCAGTGAAATGAGAAGGGAAATTGGTGCAGAACGGGTGGATTTCTACACAGAAAAGTTTTTTTACCACTTTCTAAAAAGCCTTTTATTGTGTAACTCAATGCTTGCCTATAACTTTAGTGAAACACACACACAATCTATGGCTTAAAGCTTTCCACTTTCTAGGGTTCTGTCCCTTGAGCCCCATCGTCAAAACTTCAACTTTGTACTTGTGGAGTTCGACTTAAATTGCACGAGTTGACAAACTTTATGTTGGAGTTGAAGCGTTTCTGGGACTCATTAGAGCGCTGTCCTTCTTTGTAATATGTAGTGACACCATATCGACTGCTTAACCTTCTCTGTCATAAGAAAATATTGACTGCATGTATGAAATGTATACACAGCCACGAGGTGCTTTTGATCTACCATCTTATGTAAGCAATTTTATGACAGATGAAATGTGTATGTACTCAGTTAATGTAATTGAGCCAGTCCCTCAGTAGCAGGCTTTGTTGAATATTTCTCTCTTGAGTGATCGGGTATATAACATGCGCGTAATCAGTAGCAGAAAGGCATAAAGGCCAGGTTGCCAAATGCAACATAATGAATGATAAAACCTAAGTGACTTTGATTCCCTTCATCTTTTGTTTTCAGGGGGCCATGCTTGAGTCTTTCTAATCCTGCCTTTCTCTGCCAGATTCTAAATCTGTGTTGTAAACTTTTTGCTCATTTTGTGTCTCCCTCTGTAGAGCTGTATGGTTTTGATGTGCTCATTGACTCCAAACTCAAACCCTGGTTAATAGAGGTGAATCTTTCCCCATCTTTGACCTGGTGAGTGACACTGTTATAGCTCTTTTGATTTTTATTCAGTATTTTGAAGAAACTTTTGTAAAAGGATGGTTGTTTTCAACAAAGCTACTCAATTTGGGAGGTTCTCCATGAGCTTGCATTCAAAAGTGAATAAAGGATAACATGTAACTTTGCAATCTTCACTCTGTGGGGAATCTAATTTGCGCAATCACCTGCTCAGTGTATAGTATACTTCTTATTATCTAGATACCAACAGAAACAAACAAAGTGATGCTAAATATTGATTTAAATAAGAGTTTTTCTTTTTTTTTCCTCTTAAAGTTTTTAAGTTGACACTTTTAATCATAATTGATAAAAACTGTCACAACTTTTTACATCATCGCTCCTATCACTACCACTTGTGGTCTAAGTTACATTATTGTTATCAGCAACTAAAAGATACACTCACTGGCTCTGCTGACGTTGCCTGGATTGCAGGACTGGATCTTGCTCCACATATAGGGGAGACCGGGGCTTGTTGTCACATTGCAATTATTTTTGCCACCAGAGGGCCGACTAAAAAAGTGGAACACTAGTTTTATTCCTTTACATGGTCAGGGGTTGTGTCTTGTGAGCTGAGATCAGCCCCAATTAACCATTTTGCACAACCCAAAGTTAAAAAAAAATACTTTCTATAGTTTAAAATAAGCTTCTTCCAGATAAAAATCCTAACAGTGATACATGTGGACTTGTTAGAGGAGAGATTAAGGCATCCTCTCATACCTCAGTCATTGTTCTGTTTTAAGCTAACTTTAAGCGAGAGCTAGAATAAGCAGACATGGTAGTTTGGGGCAACATGTCTCAGTTATTTCGGGGTTAGTTGTCACATGTTTAAAAGGGATTAAAATTAACATACAATCTGCTTATCAGCAGTTGTCTTATTGAAACTTTGACTTTATTTTACAGTTAAAAGTAGTTTAAAGGAGAGGAGGAAGCGAGAAGACATAGTCAGGAATTTCAAAACACAAACAGAACGTAGCAGTGCAGTACCTGACGTGATGCTGAGGGCAGTCAGACAGGTGACCTTAGCTAATAAATCAATCTGGACTACAATAAAGGACTTTAATGTCAACTACCATACCTTGGCTCAGTACTGCAAAACATTCACCCCAGCCGAAATACAGAGTCAGACAGCTCTCCAAACTCCAGAGCATGCTGCATAATATTTAATGTTAACGTTTGTTCAGTGACTTTTTCAAGCTCAATGATAAACATTTTCTGTGCCTGACTTTGATGTTCACTTTCATCCAAAAAAATGAGAACAATAATAATTTTGTTCTTGTTTTATTAGCTGCAACATCAACTGTGACATCTTACCCCATGTAGTGAGACAACTTACCCGATGGTGGGGCAACATGTCACATGTTCACACTCTCTATTTGATTGCTTATAACTCTGCACTGACACATGATATGAAAATGACATGAATACAAAATATATACCTGGGACTTTGGTCTTTCATCTGGTACACATTTTGTTTATATATGATGTATTGATTTCAAGAAATAAATAAGAGTGTAAAAAGTGTGACAACAAGCCCCGGTCTCCCCTATATTATAGATAGTTGGGGCATCTCAGGCTGCTCTCACATCTGTGCCTGGCTACTGTCATTATTTCTCAACTCTTAAGACCAGCCTGAGAAGAAAAGTAACATTTGTGCCAGAATGTTTACCCGTTTACGTTGCCAGCAGTGTGATGTGTGTGATCAGATTGTCCCTGGCATCACTTTCTGAGATTTAATCACCATTGTTATTGGGTTTTGACCAATCAGAAACAATTGTGCAACACAGCCAGGTAATAAGTATTCAGCAAAAATGTCACATTGAAGGGAAAGGACAAAGATGGAGCCAAATGTTTTTTTCTTTTAGTATAAATGTATGTGCTGAGTTTGTACAAACAGCAAATCTGTGCCTTGTTATGACAGCTCTACCCTCAGCTCAACACTGTGCATGTGTACGTGTTGTCATTTTTATCTTTTCTTCTTTGTTGCCTTGTTGAAAAAAAAAAAAAATCTGCTTATTTACAGTGATGCTCCACTGGATCTGAAGATAAAGGCCAACATGATTGCAGACATGTTTTCGCTTGTGGGTGAGTACATGCTGGAACAATGGCTAGATGCAATACGATTCCAGAGTTTTGCACAACTGATTGCACTTCATGGATGTTGTATAAATTCAGGTTTTATAGCTGATGCTTAAATCCATTACACTCATAAATTATATGCTGGCAAAACAAAGTGCATCAAATCAGTAGACCATAAAAATCTAAGAACTGCTCTTCGACATTTTATGTTCAAGTGCAAGCCATGCATAAATAGTGGAAGAGGAAAAAATTAGGGTAAATACAGCACATAAAAACAATATCTCCATCACCAGAGTGTAGATGTTTGAATAACAAAGAATTGTTTAAAATGCAGATTAAGGCTGACACATTTTGAGTTGGGTAGGAGCCTATCATAGATTGACACTAAATGCAAAAGAGTATGAAATATGTATTTAACAGAAAACTGAAATGTAAAATATTTAAAAATATTTACTTTACTGTCATTCAGTTCACTAGAAACGGTTCTTATATCAATCAGTAGAAGCTTCTGCAAATGACAAGTGTTTCTCTTATTATATCCTGTAATTATTTTACTGGCCCTGCCTCAAACCAATAGATGCTTATCTAGTCTTTATTTTAGCCAGCAGGTTTAAAGCAGGTGGAGACAATCGTCCATTGTTTATTGCTTAATGTTTTCCTAAATTCCTCTGGTAGAGTTTGTGCAAACTGCAGATAAAAGCTGCACGGCTTCATAATGGTAGCTGGAGTGTTGAGAGAACAAACCACAGTCTTTCATTAATTGACAGTTAATGACTTGCGGACAGGATTTTCAACAGAGCCCTTTGTTGTTTTGAAGTCATTAAGCTCTCTTAAGAAACTGGATCCAACTTGTCAAAGTAAAAACAATCTTTAGCATGAAGACATTAAATTGCCCGGCCCAAGGCAGAGAAAAACACTGTTTGTGCTTCAAGGTTGCAGCAGGGACTTAGATGTGTGTCTGTTATGTCTACTCTCTTCTTAATCACTCAATTCTAATGCAGAGAAAGAGCTTTGACGATTTTTAATGTGCAAGTTAAAACTGAGGGGAATCTCATAATCTCTCTGATAACACATAGAGGTGCACACAGACAGTCTGAGCTTGTCTTTATCCTTTTCCTTATCCTTGAAAGTAAAAGTACACATCGATTAAGTATTGTTCAAACATTCACATCTCTGATTTTCCTCGTTACAATTCACAGGGTGCACGGAGCCACCTGATTAGCAGACGTCCATCTAAGCCTGCACTGGCCTGTAAATCTATTTGCGCTCTCAGACTAACGATATTAAAGGAATGGCAATTGTGTGTGTGAGAGAGTGCAAATATGCATGTGTGTCTCAGCCCAGGCCATGCTGTGGCTTGAAACTCTCCCCTCAGGCTCATTAAATGAAAGAGTAGAATCATAAATTGCCAGTTATCTTTGGACGGAGACATTACAGCGGGTTGAGGGAAAATGAGCAGTGGCATGTAAAACATAGCACATCTATTATGTACCTAACAAACTAAGTCACTGTTGGCTGATAACACTTGGGACGCATCCCAGACCTGTAGATAATGACAGCATTCCATTAGCATTCATTTTCTGCTTGTGTGCAACTGTCAGCTCCATGTCACCCATGTTTGTAATAATTGCTGAGCATGGCAGGGCCTGGTTCTTACCTGACGGCTTGGATGAGGTCGAACAAACAGCCCGGAGCTCCAAGAATTAATTTGACTCAAGTGTTGACTGAAGGACTCAGAGTTATCATGTTTCTATAAAAATTCACTTTCACACTGATTAGCTTTGAGGAAAATATGAAACATGTGATCAGAGATTTAAATCCTATTAAGTGGGTGGGAACATGTCAGTGGGAAGTGTTACAGGTATATTCTAGTAAAGGACAGCCTTGGTGTTGTTTACGATTAAAAAAAAGACATGTTTATGTACGTTAATACCATTATTAGCCAAAATCAGTTTGAAAACAAAAGTGCAGATTCACAAACTTGTCTTCTCTTAGTTGAAATGAATCATGTTTTTAACTCAGGACTGAAATACAAAGTAAAAATGTTTGGGATTGCATATTAATCATGGCTCAATTAGCAATTAGAGTCATGTAAAAAAGAAAAAAAAACATTGTTTAACATGTAGTTTTAACATTTTAACATTTATAGCCCCGTTCCCCTCGCTCAAGTTTAGATCCTTGCACCAACATCTGATGTAATACATTACGATCATGGCAGTGAGCAACATATTTAAGACCTGATGTCATAGATATAAGCTTTATAACTCCTCTGTGTCTCCGCAGGCTTTGTTTGTCAGGACCCCCTATCAAGCCATCCACGCTCTGGCCGAGTCACCCTGAAGCACCCAGCAGTCCAAAAAGTCCAGGTACTGAGCACTCACACACGCACACACACACACACACACACACACACACACACACACACACACACACACACACACACACACACACACACACACACACACACACACACACACAGCACAGACCCAGGCAAAGCAGTGCACTCATTCACCCCTCCTTGTGAAACATTCCCATTCTTGTCTTCACCTCTCTGTTGCTTACTCTACATTCCTGCCACTGCCATTGAGCTCTTCTCATACCCTCATGGAAAATTCACTGTAATGCAAAACAACTGCTAATGTAATTACCTTGTTTGAGTGACATCAGTTTGTAAGTGCTATGCTCTCTGACTTATTGTTTTATCATTTCTACTCAAATGACTAATTCTCTCTGTAGGGCCTGTTGCCTAATGATGCCACAAGAGCTAACGCACTCGGCTCTGTCTGCTCGACTACTGCACCCACATTTGGCGCTAGAGGGAGATTACGAAATCAGACTCCACCTTACATTGTGTGAAGGGCCAGTTTAGATGAAAACTAACAATGCTGTATTGTTGCACGTTAATGTAGCATGCTATTGTCTTGTGTTGTTAAGCTAACTTTAGTGCCTACACTCACTGTCTTCCTCCTTGGCCTCTTAGAAACTATATTCTACACCGGTAGGCGGTGCACGCAGAAAAGTGGTGAGTTCTCCTCAGACTCAGACATATTAATCTTCTTTTGCCTTGTTCTTTTTTCCAATCCCCTGATGCCTGTTCCATTGCTGGTAAGAAATTGCTTTCTGCTTTTTGCTTATTTGATTATGTTGCCTTCCGATTTTTCAAAGTGACAGACAGACCGCTTTTATTGATTCCTAATGCTGTATTGAGAATTCTCATTACATTAGCAACCTCAATAAAAAGGGCTTTTAATACTGCAATGTATCACTTGCATAGAAACTCAGAAACTTTTTCATTAAAGCTCTCGGTACTTCAGTTGTATCTAAAACAAGTCTGGCACCAAACCAAGGGCTGTCACAGATGTTGTTTAAGACTCCAGGGGCCTTCAGACAACCCGTCCTCTCCTTTTACTTTTGATGAAGGCCAACAGTTGGGTCTTTTTCTGAAGGATTAGGCCTTGTCACTTTTTGGCTGCCTTTGTATCCCCCCAGCCACGTCGGACAAATTAAATGTAATCCCCCTGCTATTTGGATGACAAATTCTGTGCGTGATCCTGTGGGGTTGTGCCCCCCCTGGCTAGGCCAAGTTTCAGCCTGAATGCCAAAGTTGTCAATCAAAGCCTGGTAGTGCATGCAGTGGGGAAGCAGCCAGGCATTGCCCATGCACAACAAAAATGCTCCATTTATGAAATGAAGGAAAGAAGAGAGGGTATATTGTGTTAAAGGAAGTGCAGCTTGGGCATTTTTCATTTATAAATGCAGATCTAGTTTCCAACTTACAGATTGAGTGTCAGTAATAGACTTCTCTATCAACTGTGTAAGAATTTCAGCTTTCCTACAAACTCAAGTTAAAAAATTTGTCTTTTGTTTGAACCTGAGCGAGAAAAGGAACAGCTATAGATGGTCTGATCTGATTAGAGTGACATTGTCAAAACTCCCCCTATAGCGCCAGGGGCCTGCATTAGCCAGTAACTCGGAAACAGAGGGGTCCAAAGACAAGCCAGGACCCAAACAATGCCAAAAAGACAGCACCCCAAGCTTAACTGCAGAGGAGGTAAAGCCTTAAGTGTGTATTTTATTGAATTACGACATTAAGGGATATCCAAAGGCACATTAAGTTTGTAAAACTGCACCTATGTTTTCTTCCATTTACACAGATCGAAGTGCTGCACAGGACAAAGGAAGAGAATGAGAGACGAGGAGGCTTCATCAGGATCTTCCCTACCACAGAAACCTGGGCGCTCTATGGGTAAGCTGAGTCTGGCAGGAACAGACGGATCACTTTTGATCTTCATGGGTGAAGAAACTCATTGTTAAAACTGACTTTAAACAATCTGGGCATTTAGGCTAAAGTAATGCTATAATACCTGCAGCCAGACCATACGACTCCTCTTGTCTGTCAGTAATTGAACCAGCAGGCTAATTATAGAAACCATTGACATGTGAAAACATGGACATCGTTTAAGTGATGTCAGCCACTGGTTTCCAAAGAAGTGTTGTGAAGCCCAATGATTGCAGATGTCAAATTGGAAATGCCAACTCCAAATAGCTTCCAGCTAATCTGGAAACAGGAGAAGAGGTGAAATTGAGGCTACAGCCTTGCTGCCTGGTGAGGAGCTACAGTGCACTCACCTGTCATTTAAATCAGCCATGAACCTAATTATGCATAATTAAGGATAACTCTTAGTCTTGATATAATCAAAAAGGATCCTTTTAAAAAAAATTCTACCTTTATACAGTTCTCAAGAATAAATATTTAAGGTGTAATGACCAAAAAACAATTTTGAAACAGGCAGTAAATGTCTATAATATATGCATTTGGGAGCCAGCAGGCCAAAATTAGTTGGGATGCTGAGTAAAATGTTGACAAAAACATATTTATATTGTTTCCAAATCATTTAAAAACTTTATGCTTCTGACTGATTAGGTTCATTTGCAGCAGGTTAGAAGTATGATTGGATACAAGAGGTTTAGTCTTTTTCAGAGGTAAAGATGGGATGGCGATCACCGCTCTGTGAAAGACGATGTGAGCATATAGTTGAACAATTTTAGGATAACGCTCCTCTGTGTAAACTTGCGAAGAATTCAAGGATTTCATCAACTACTTTACAAAATATCATAAAACATTTAGAGAACCTGGAGAAATTTCCTAAAAACAGAGACAAGGACTATAACCAATACTGGATGGCTGGGATATTTGGCAGTACTGCTTCAAAAACGTAATGCTGAAGAAAATCAGCGCAGGGGCTTAAACTCACACCTAAAAAACAATAATCTATGAACAAAGTTTATCACTGCATCCATAGGTGCAGATTAAAACTGCACCTTGTGAAAAGAGAACCACGTATAAGTATGACCCGGTGATAACAGTAACGTCTCTTGGCTTGAGCCAGTTTAAGATGGATTGATGTGAAGCGAAAAACTGACCAATCAAAACTGGAAATCATGCATGACTCTCTCTGCTCTAAATAGCAGAGGGACAACCCTGCCTGGTATGGGAATGCATGAGGCCATGGCACGGGTAGCTTACACATCTGGGTAGGCACTATTAATTCTGAACAACATGCGATATACAGTATACAGATTCTGGAACGATGTGTGCTGCCATCTAAACAATGCCTTTTCCATGGAAGAGCTTGCACAATCCAGTAAGACAATGCCAAACCACATTGTGCATAGAGTACAACAGCATGGCACCTTAGCAGGAGAGTCCAGGTGCCAAACAAGACCACCTACAGTCCTGACTTTTTTCACATACTGAAAACACTTGAACACAACAAATGGTGCATTCCCTAACGGCTGTATCTGAATACTTATTTCACAAAGTGTTATGTTAAGATATTTGCTGAAAAAAGGTGTCTCTTGATTGTTTTTTTATGTTTTGTAATACTCTTAATATCTTCTTCCCTCAGAAAATATCTTGATTCCATGACATCACTGAACAACATGCTGGCTAACACACTTTTCCAGGAAAGGTAAGCTTTCCACTGTGGTTGGAATTGAGGAATAAATCTCTCCATCAGTTTGTGGAAACGGTTGCTGTCTTTGTTTGGTCTGTCCACTGGATAGGTGAGGGGAACAGCTGATGATGAGATGTTGCACAGTCACCATTTCCAGCTTGTCTATGTGGCATAAATTTGAGAGTTTGGGGGCAGGAGGAGAAAGACAGTTAGAGATGAGTTGTGCCTTTTTACTGAACCTCATCCTTGTTATTGCTTTACAACATGCATTTATGAAATTTGAATGAGTATGGCCTTTTAGGTTTTAACCACAGCTTTTACTACAGCACGATATTTTATGGAGTTTTGGCACCAAATAAGCCCATTTATGATTTTTCCATATTCATTATTTAGCCAGATTAGGGAGACAGTTGTTGCTCTAAGACCTCAGTTGCTGTTATTTTTTGCCATTAATCCTCTCCTCTTTGGACCATCACTATTTCTCACGTCAACTTTTGGAAAAGCTACGAAACCACACTGTCTCAGAAATGGCTTTAGTTAAAGTTTGTAACCATGGCTCTGTAATTGTTGATGATCCTCATAGAAATCACTCTGTTGTTATTTTCATTGTGTTGACATGTCTTGTTCTTCTGTTCTCAGAAATGTGAATGGGAATGTGCAGCTGCAGGTGGACGGTTGTCATGCTGTCCAGTACGAGAGGAAGCTGCGACCTCTCGAGGAACGTAAGAGGACACAGCGCCACCTGACTCATCGCTCTGCTGCTGGGAGGAAGAAATCTGGTAGGCCTGACGTGTATTCAGCCCTCCATTCAGGAAACGTCTTTTTTCTAAAACTGGGGATTGTGTAGCTAAGTGGGACAACATCACATGCTAATGCACGTTTGTTTCCAATAAATAACTCCCCTGTGTCACGGTAAGGTTAGCCAAATATGACTCTGAATGAGTTCATTTCATTGCTGCAACAATAAAACTCTATTTTGAGTGCATGTGTGTATTTGATTCAAAATGCCAGTGATGCAACTGACATTTGTCTTTCCTTAAAATGCTGCATACCTCAGGGAAGCAATCCAAGGCCTCCCCGAGTGTGAGCAGCAGTCAGGAGGGAGAAGAGGGAGAGGAGGTGAAGCAAGTCCTCGAGCCAGGCTCACACAAGGCTTTGGTAGCAGAGCAAAGAAAACAAGTGGCCACACCACTGGAGCGCTGCCACGGTGAGGCTCTGTCCAGCTCAGAGGCAGCCGCGCACAGTGCCAGGCCTACAGTCAACCTGCTCCACATCCTTCAGCAGGGCTGGGACCTCAGGTCAGTCTGGATTCTGGGCTGCTGCTCAAACTGGCTGCTGCTCACCTCTTCCTCCCCCTACTGTATTTTCCGCCTTCTCAATTTCCCCCCTTTCCAAAAAAAAAAAAGTAGAAATAAGTAACAATAAAGAGGTTGAGAAGGAATGTAGGCCATCTACATAGCTGATGTATTTTATGAGTACGTCAGTAGACAGAGATATTTCTTCTATTCACTGTGAACCCCTCTCCAAATTTGAGTCTACTATTTATCTGCTTGCAGCTAGAGGTGGGGATTTAATCCCATCTCCACTGAGGACCTAGTTCCTCCTTTTCCAAATCTGAAAGCGAATATTACTTGTAACGTTCAGAGTCTGGTGGTTTTTCTATCCTATTGTTATCTCAAATTGAGACACGTCATCTAAATCAAGTCAGCGATGCACAAACCAATGCTGTTTGCCCGGTAAAGTTTTTGTTTAAACAATTATGAAGCAAAATAATTTATTGCAAGGGTGGAGACACAACAAGAATAATCAAGCACACAAGCGCTCTGTATCGAATTTAACCAAAAGGCAAAAAACTCTGTAAACTCTGCTGCTGTTGCTGCTCGAACAGCCACCCTCCTCCTCCACTCTTACGCAGTTGTAAAAGCCCGAAACATGATAGAAGCTAGATAGCTTCTACTACCTGGCTGAATGAGGTGACATGGGGTTACACGATGATGTATTCAAGGTAAGGTCTATAAGATATGAAATTAATTATTCTTTTCAGATACGAACATTAACTTATGGAGCTTTAAAAGCTATCAGGAGTGTTAAAAAAATGCATTAGCCTATTGTCTCACTTTTCCACCAAATAACAAAGGAGGAAAAAGTGAAAACAGTAAGACTCAGATTGCAGATAAGACTTGATATTGGCAGCAGTATCCATCAAAATGATCAGTGTCTACCCCTACTTAAAGCTCATTTGTTGACTGCCAATTTTTTTTTTTTTTTGCAGTTGTGCGAAAAAAAAGTTGCAATTGTATTTTTAATTGCTTTGTTGCTTTACACTTAACAATGTGTATTCTTTCACTTTGTTCTATAAAACAGACTTTGATAGTCCCAAACAATTATCACATGTATGAAACAGTAAGTAGGTCTTTTTCTACAACCATACAACTACATGAGGGGTTAAATACAGACATTCAAGTCCTTAATAGGGGATTTTCAGTGTCTTATCTCTGAAGTCATGTTGCTTAATGTATTTCTTGTTGAGCTTTACTATATGTCAAACACACACTTCTTTAACCGTTTTAAAGACTGCAATCTTGTGTTTGTTTAAGGAGTGTGCCCAAATTATAATTTGGGAAAGAATTACAATAACAAGTCTGACTTTGTATAAATTCCTCAGTGCTTGCCAGGACTGTTCGTGTTGTAGGGAAATTATAGTATGCCATCATCATTGTTTTGCATTTGACAGCTTTTTCCAAAACAGTTTTTTTTACACTACAACCTTCTGACGGTAATCACTCCAGGTTCACCTGGGCCACAGAGACAGCTTATCATCTCAATAGCAGCGCAGAACATGATACACAGTGTCTCAACAACCTGTGGTGGGGAGTGATACATACCTTTTTTTGTTGTCTCTTGCTTTTCTAGTCGATATGTCAGCAAATTAAAATGAGTGTAGCTGCTTTTTTCCTGATGTAACAGATGTTTTTCAGATTCAGCCTTAGCTTCGTCATCTTAGCTGCCAGTTTCATCTACTGCTGCTTTACTTTTGTTCTTGCTGATTTCTCTCTTCTTCCCTTCTCCAGTAAAGTGCAGGCCCGCGTGGCTTTTTCCTCGTACCTGCAGCGAGTTCAGCAAAGACTGTTAGCAGAGAGCAGGGCCTACACCATCCCGGCTTGTCCAGAAAAGGACAATGACCAAATGGTAAAAGGATGAACATTTTTTATCCTCCCTGGACATTGTTTCCTCTTAATGTATACATATGGTATACGCCAGATTTCCCCTTATTATTATCCAGTTACTCATACATACCCTGGCTGCAGCTGTAATGTAAACGAGGCCGTCTGGCCACATTGAAGGAAAACGTGGTCTCTGCTAAAGTCAGCCTGATTGGAAAGTCTGCATTGTAGAGGCATAAATCATCGTCATCATCATCATCTGTGACCTCAAACTTTCGGGGAAAATCAATTTGAACTCGCAAAGTGGATCTCTAGGCCATTAAATTCAATGTTGCAATGTTTTAAATGGCTTTAAACCGAGAAAAAGGAGAACACACACATACACACACGGGCACTTTAAAAAAAGCAGCAGGACGAATCAGCGAGTCAATGCACTGATAGTAAAAGATGTTTTCCGTCTGCACAGGAGCTGGTGATTCGTTTCCTGAAGAGAGCAGCCAGTAACTTCCAACAAGACATTAAGGTGGTCTTGCCCAGTCGCCAGCTTCCATTCCAAGACCGCAGACGAATCCTGTCCCACCAGCTGGGGGAGTTAATTCACTGTTACAATAAGGTACAGACTAATGCTCAACCACAAAATCCCAAAATTAAGAGGTGATGCCAAGATGGAAAACACTGTGAACATGCTTTCTAATCTTGTCACATCTTCTCAGGAAACTGATCGTATGGTGAAAAAACAAGAAGACAGCAAAGAAGACCATTTTGTCAACCCTAGTGTGTTTCAAGAGTACATCTCCACAGCCAGGTTTGTGAACTGGCAAGCCCACAAACCATTGTTCCGTTCAGAAGCCTATACTGTTCCAGTTGTATGTGCTACTGTCGGAAAAATCAGCTCAACCTGCTTTGTACATTCATCTCCTGTCATCTTTTTATTTATTCATTCATTTTTTCAACAGTGAAAGTGATCTGGAAGAAGTACTGACATTCTACATGCAGAAAAGTAAGCTCTTCTGTTTCTTTTTCCAAAATTCACTTTTACTGTACATCCAATCTTTAAACTCATCAGGTATTATTGTCTAACAGCTGTTTGTGCCTTTCTGTATGGTGATCTCTGTATTTCCACTGTAGCAGCCAGGCAGTGGTTAGTGACTTCTGGTCAAGACTCCTTTTTTGTATGTTATATTTGTTTACCATCCAAGTTGCAACTGAAGAAGTTAATGCGTACTGAAAGCTAAAGTAAAGCCCTTTCAGATATGTCTACATGTGAAAAGTGTCATAATCTGGCTCATTAAGTCCCCAGGAAAGGTCCTCATCTGTTTCTGGTGAGTGTCAGTTTTACTGTAAATAGAGGATTCATGCTGGCTAATTTCAGTGGAATGACCCTTTTAAAAAAAAGGACATTCTTGTGACACACTTGCAGATGAGTAAGTCTTGAATTCTTTCAGAAAAAAACAAATTATGCAGATTTTCAAGAAGTTGAAATGCAAACTTTTTCAGGTAAACTGAAAAAATACCTAACTCTTGATACATTCAAGGTCGTCAGGAAATCAAGATGCCGATTGGCTTTTTTGGCAGTTTCTCCATTTAAGCTGCAAATTCTTGACCTTGAATGTTTTGTTAGCTGCGCTTGGATGAGGATATCTGTTTATAGAGGTACAAAATATTTTGTCAGATTACTGTCGAAGGATGTCAGGTATTACGCCTTGGCTTTTGCATGGACTGTTTTCCCCTGCATACATGCCTGCAGAGACACGATTAGTCAATTCTACTTGGACCACAAACCTGCTATAAACAAAAACCAGAACACTTCTAATGCTAAAATCAAGACCCCCAACAACAGATTTCTATGTTTTTATGGTGAATTAGTAAATACAGATTACTGTAGGCCTGGTTTCTGTTTAATATTTTATCATTCAAGCACAATAAACAGGATTTGTTTATCGTTGTAAAGTCAAGAGGAAAACGTTGAGTCATCTGGGGTGAAGATAAGGTTAGCTTTCAGTGAATGGTGCTCACAGAGGGAAAACAAATGTATGTCAGGGTGGAGGAATGGCTCACTGATGATAAAAGAGCTCTGGCTTCTGTCCTCTTTGAACAGCTCTGCCTGTGGCCCAGGAGGATTCCAGTGCTTCAGAGTCCTCGCTCTTCACAGGGGAAGTCAGCAGTGACCCAGACATTGAGGTCTCTGAAAACCAGCCCACTGTCTGTGCTCTGCCAGAAGAACAAGCGGCAGTTAGAAGTAGTAAAACCCAGCCCGAGGTCCAGGCCTCCCAGCACTGCTCTAGCTCCCCTTTGACTTTGGACTGCACCCATATTTATCATCAGCATTGCCCCCCCAACACCACATCCCTGCCCCTGCATTGTCCACCACCACCGCCACCACTATCTCCTCAGCCACCGTCCTACACACAGTCCTTGGCAAGGTCTCAGTTCTGCCATGCTGAGGGTCTCTCTGAACCTCCTGCGTACGCCTCCACTGTCATGGTCACACAGCCTCCAAGAGCAGAGTGGACAGAGGTGTCTTCTGGATCTCATACCCTCTCTACAGGGCACCCAACTCAGTCCTTTACCTCATCAACACCCAGTTCTGGGGCAGCCTCGTTCTTACTCAGACCTACACCAGAATGCCAAGGTAAACTCTCGACTACTTGCTGTTGTTTTATAAAATTCACTCCCATGTTCTCACATTTATCTCTTGTTGTTCTCTCATCAGTGATCAAGAAGAAGAAGGGGAGCTCCATTGAGGTGAGTTCTTTATGTTTTTATGCCAACAGGCAAGAAAAAGAGGCCATGTTGAGCTGTGCAGCAACTGTGAGCTGATGGCTGTGATGTTTAGTGTTAAGAAGAAGAAGAATCTGGCCCCTGTGCAGTAGTCTCTCACTGTGAGGTCTGTGATATTCCTCTTTGTTGATGTGTAAACCTGGCTCTGACCCCATGCTGATTGGCGGCATCTAGCTGCTCATTCATTCGTTCTGTAGACCTGTTGGAGCCGGAGGGTCTGCTGCCCCGCACAGTACACCTTCCTCCTCCTCCAGTTCCTGACTCAACTGCTGTCTGTGGGCTTGGGTTGGTGCTCAGGAGGGTGAGGGAGGCGGGGGGGGGGGGGGGGGGGGGGGGGGGTCTGGAACTGGGAGATTGTAGCTGACTGGCCCAAAACAGTGGTGAGCCGCATCAAGCGTCAGCTCTGTGTGAGGTCTCATTATCAGATGCACCATGGGGGAGTGATTTCTGTTGATACTTAAAAAAGCAGCTTCTTTTTTGTGGTAATTGATGCTTATAAATAGAGGAATGTGGCAAATTGGCACTGAGCTGGGGGAGCGGCAGCTCCGTTGGCTCCATCACCACCTTCTGCTATATTCCCCAAAGGTTTGTCATTCCACATGGGGAGCCCCGCAAACTTCTCTCCCTCCTTCATCTCTTCCTTCTCCTCCTCCTCTGCCTGAGTGGATTTTTTCTGTCAAAGTGTTTTTTTGTGATGGCACCAGACCACACAGACTGCTGATTTTTATGGCTCCCTTCAGACTGTACATTTTTCTGTCCATCTGAAAGGTGTTTGCTGTATTTCATAGAATACTTAATCCTGGACTTGGCAGCAGTTTATTTTGCAAAGTTAAACAGTCCAGTGTTTTGCACTTTAAGGTTCAGGGTTCATTTTGTGTTATTTTTTCAAGGCCTCAGATTTGAAGTCATTAAATCAGTTGCTGCACTGGAGGGAGAATTTGGGGAACTTGAACAACACCCTGTTGCACTAGCTGACCTCTAAGGTTTCAGTAATTACTCCCTCTCTTTCTCATGCTAGGCCACTTGTATACAAACAGTAAAATTGAGTAAAGCCAGGCATGGCCACAAGGTTGATATACTCCTGTGATGTGATTTTTAGGTTTTAGGACATACATGGATCTCTCTAGTGTCACACACTGGTGTTTGTTTTGATCTCACCACATAATGTATGACCTTTCATCTGAAAACCTCAGCATTATTGGCACCTTCATTTGTGTTTGTATGATCACAACCAGTCTGCTTCTGTAAGTTACCTACAAGTGTGGCTGTATAACACCACACCAACATATTTTTAATGCCAAGACTTGGCAGCATTACAAGTTTCCCAGTGGAAATTAACTGCAGTGAAGGAAATCAGGTAAATATAACACTCCAGTAGTATAATTAATTCTCCTTTAGATTTCACTGAACATTATTCACATGGCAGTACAGGGCAGGACTGAGGGGCAGTTTTTCCTCAAGTCCTGATGTGGCTGTAAACAGTTTTCAAGCTGGCAGTTCATGATAGCTGATCCTACCAGGGATGAAGAACAGGGAGGGGACCACCTGGATTTAGTGCTGAGTGGAGACTAGCTGTGCCATGTGCTGTGTGTACATTTCACATAGCCCCCAGACACACAAGATTGAATGGTGCATGTAGGGAGGAACAGTATATGAAAGCTTATTCATTGAACGTTTGCTCTGCTGTAGACATTTGGACGCCTAGAAGTTCGTTGTTTGATTTAAATCTTATTGAAGTTTCCTCCTCTTTTCACAGTTGACCAGCCTGAATAAAGCCAGCAGGATGCTGGGTGAAGAGAGCTTCACACCGAATCCTGAAGTGCTGCACACCGCTGCTACGACCCATCAGCCAGTGAAAGCTGTTAACTCTGGAAAGGATCACTGTGACACCATTAGGTGACTTAACATTTGACCAAAATTATTCAGCTGCTTTTTACAGCCAAATAAAAACCCACTGGGGAAAGTGCACTGCTAATGTCAGCTGGTGGTCTGTATAGCTTGATAGCTGCTTGGCTAAAGTTAATTAAACAGCATGTAAATGTAGATGTTGGTCCCGGCTTTGTTACATACTGGAGTTGCCCTTACTTTTTAGTTCCACTACACACACACACACATGCCATCCCTGCTTGCTACTTTTTCTCAACACATTTCCCTTTCTGTTGAAAATGACTAATCATTACCTTCAAGTACTTTATTAAAGGTACAGTAAGTAGAATTTAGTTGTATTTGAAGGTCCCCAACAAGAAGATTGAGCAGCAATATGATCGGCACACATCACTGAATATGTCCATTTATACACTCTGCACCTTTTAGATAAAGTTGGAACAATCTTGACATCATTTCCTTCAAAAATGATGAATTACTAAAGCCTCTTTTTTCACACTTCAAGAAAACTCCTGAAAATTCCCCAACTTTATTGAATTGGGCTGCATGTGAGAATAACTTTGGCTCAATTTTCAGAACACCTTTATGTAATGCATTGGTTTGTCGATCCGTGGGGGTGGCAGAGACAGAATTGTGGCGTCAACCTTGTTGCTGAGGTTCAAAGCATGTTTTTTCTCAGAGAGCCTTTGGTTTGAAAAGTCATACTTAAGAGTAGTCAGTCTTCATAGTGTACACAGCCCGCTTAGTCATACTCAATACAGTCGAATGGCTTTCTAAATGGTCTTTGACAACTTTTTAGATGGAGGATTATTAGTCTTTGGTCAAGAATTTTAGGTTGCCCACAGTTCAATGGGCAGACTGGTTCAATACTCTGGAAACAGGCTTTTTGTTCCTGTTTTTGACTGTGCTAGTTGGACCTGAGTGAGACTAGGATTGGCAGCTGAGTGCAGGAAGAGTGTGAAGCATGCTGGCATAGTGGAGGAGGAGGTGATGAGGGGGCAAAGTCAACACCCACACAGTCTGTCTACTACAGGCTTTTGCCTCAGTGACCATTCCCCTGCCGCTTCACGTTGCTCTGAAGAGACAAGGAAGGAAACAGAAAGACTGAGTGTGATCCCATAGTCATGCTCCATGGTATCATGCCAGGGTAACAAAGTTATTGGCTACTGTGAGAATAATTCATTGAAGGATAAGCGTCTACTCCCTTTTTATTTTTGTCTTGATACGTGAGTGACAATGTCTCAGACAGCTTGGCCTTGATCTTGGACTCTGTTTTTCCAGTTCAGCCCTTCCTTTTGTATCAAGCTGTCAGAGAATTCCTGGAATGTCTGGCCTTTTTCGTTTTTTTGCAAAGTTTTTTTCCATAAACCAAGACAAGAGATTTAATAGAATCTGTAATTTTTTTTAGATAGACTCATGTAGCTTTAACATTTGATACAGAGGAAACAGAAGTTGCCTTTTGATCTTTGGTGTACCTAAGAAGCTCTTCTGTTTTCATATATCCAGCATTCATTCTCCATATAAAGCTCGTGTCTTATATTTTTCCTGCCGGCTCATACATTGTTTTGGCACATCATAAATCAGAAGTTAATTTGGTGTAGGTTAACTTATCGCCCGTTGAAAAATTAGGTTACTATAGGGGTATACAGTAGCAGCTCACTTATCCTATATGGCCCCACACATTTACCGATTCATCATTAAAAAAAGCAAAAGCCTGACATTTACCTCTTATAGCAGTAAAACGTGTCTTTTAAGATATAAGGTTAAGTCGCCTTGATTTTTCACCTTAGTGCTGTTTCTTATAACACAGAATTTCCTGAGCACCCCCCCCCCCCCCCTTTGCTCAGGCTCAGGGTTTGTGCCAAACATGCTGAAGCTGTTAAGCACACTGGCTCTTTAAGCAACCACAGGGGTGAAGTATGATGGGTTTCAAAGAGGAGCACGGCTCTTTGAAGTGCCGCTGCCAGGATCTACCAGGTATGCTGCGTCAGCACTCTTAGAGCTGCTGCCTCACTCTGCTGCCCGTCTTTCTGCACCCACAACTTACTTTGGGGTCATTTATATTGTCGAATCTTAAAATAAGTTTTAGTGTAAGCATTTTAACACCGGGAATAACAGCAGATAGTAACTCTGACAGTTATGTAGTTTTGTATCTACTTTTTGGCTGATTAATCTTAAGTTTGAAGGATTTGGTTGCCTCCACAGTTTGTGATCCAAAATAATTTTTAACTGATTTAGTCGCTGGACATAGTTGGCTCTCTCTGTTTGTATTGATCATGTGATTATCCATTATAGTATCTTGAGTACCAGCAGTCTGGACACACTAATTGCTGCCCCATTTTCTTTTCCCTGTTCCTACAAATGATCGTAAACTCTCATCTCTGCAATGCAACATTCATTCCAACACAGTTTGAACCACAACTTGCATTATGTGGAGTATTTTTAGTTCTGTCCAATATTTTGGTACATTGTTGTTTGACTTGGTTGAATATTACACAGACTTACCATTCCAAAGGGGTTGTATGACAGCCCAGTTGGAGGAGCAACAGCTTAACTAATCAGAAAAAACTCTGGTGAGAATTTCAAACTTCTTTGATGGTGGAAAAAGTTTCCACAAAATTGGTTTGATGTGTCTCTTCCTTTGGATTTAAAGCAGAGGTTTTATTCACTTTGATTCAAACCAGATGTGGTTAAAGGGAGAAGAACCCTTAAGGTAAGAATGACAGAAATTCCAGTGAATGGAACTAAGTTATTCAGCATATACGAGCACTTACACAGCAGTACAAATCTCATTCTGTGCAGGACCGAGGCGATGCAGCCACTCTCAAGTTTGTCAAAACAAGTCATTCCTAAGTTAATTCTCAGGCTAATGCAAACAAATATGGCACTTAATAACCTGGTGGTTTACTGAGTATGTGTTAATACAGTAACTTTGAAAGTGTTTTAACTGGTAGGATGGTTGCATGGATATATCTGTACAGTCATCCAGTCAAAAACACTTTAAAAAACAACAGGAAGTCTCTGAAGTCCTAACAGCTGTAATATCATTTTAAATACACGTTACCAGAGGCCAAGAAGAATGTTTGCTGTCAGTTATTTGTAAATGTAGGTACTACTTATAAAATTTGGTCATTTATTATTATTTTTTCTAATTTATTGTCTTTTCTATGTTGGATTTTATTTTTAATTTATTGTGATAAATATGTAATCTTCATAATCTTTGTCAAAGAGCTTCTCCATCATTGGAAAGCTCAGATGCAGCATTCATCACTTGTTTTAGATAAGGTGATAAACAAAGCACAAAGCTCTGCACCAAACTCTGAATTATTCGAACAGCCATTAGAGTTGTCATTTATATGCAGCTGTTGTAACCAGCTCCAGTGTTATGATAAAAAAATCAAGTAATTGAGTTTTGATATTTCCCTGTAGCCATTACCATACCTGGGACTGAAAATGTAATGTAATTTCAAAAGTCTGTTCTGTGAAGTATCTTTTCTTCTTCCGGTTAAAAAGCCTTTTCTCAGAGCTCCTTTGAGGTACACCCACATCGCAACTTCTGGTGTGAAAGCATAAAGCCAATACAGAAGTTCAAATGGTTGACTGATTTCAGTTTTTCAGGGCCGATACTGATTATTATGGTATTATATTATTATTATTATTATAATTATTATTATTATTATTATTATTATTATTAATAATAATAATAATATTATGATATTGAATTTCCCTTTGGGGATAAAATAAAGTTATTCTTATTCTTATTAGTAGTTCAACCAATATGCACCAGCAGTTACGACAGTAAAACACAAACTTTCTGTCGTTATGTAGAATTTAGAGTTTCACAAACTACAACACAAAACTTTGTTGACATGCCTTCAAAAAAGATTTACTCAAAATTGAAACTTTCAACAGCGTGTACAGGAATTAGCAGTTAACCAGTTATTCCTACGTGCAGTTATGTCACACAGCCGTATGATGTCCAGATGGTGTTGTGGGAGGGACACTAGATGAGCGACATAATAAAAACACCTTGACCAGCAGCAAAGCCAAAACAGAGCACTTTTTAATTAATGAATTTTTATCGGCCATCTATAGAAAAAAACAACCAACACATTCAATAATCACACTGATAACTGCAGTTTCTCAAGTGTCCGTTTGAAGCTGACAAACCTATCTAGTGTCTAAATTCTTGACATCTGAGTTTATTCATTATCCATCCGTTTACATTATATTAAAGGGATAGTTCACTTTTTGAATGCAGGACTGTGTGAGGTACTTGTCAGATGCTGGTCAGTTAAGCTCCTTGGTTAGAAAGCAGCAAGAGTACTGTTATGGAAGCTGGGTGGTCAACTTTAAGAGACTGGCTCAGCTCTATCATGCAATTTAGATTATTTTAACAAACTCCAAACCAAAGTACTATTCTTGATGTAAGCATGTGCTCTATTTTGAAAAATTTTAGTGCTTGACTTTGCATTCAAAGAGCCCATTTGTTCTTGCACTTCTTTTAGACGATGCACATATGTGTTCCTCCACCTAACATGTGCATTGGTGAATGTGACGTGTACTGTGAATGCTTTTTTGAGTGGTGTTATATAAGTGCAGTCCATTACACTTTAACTACTTCCATGTTTTATACAGTGTATAGTTAAACCCTGAACTTTTCATTTTACATCATTACTCCTCCCTGGGACCAGCATATTGGTAGTGGTAGTTCAAGATCCTGTTTTGCTCAGAACTGGGCTAAAACAACAGCAACCGCATCCCTGTCTAGTGATCATTTGTGTCACATTGAGTGCCATGTGTCACAATAAAACAAGGTAAACAAACAGCTGAGTAATGTTTGGGAACACCATCACACTCTGTGGTGAGTTGATGTTTACACTGACCAGTCGGGCTCTGAGATACTGTGGCATGATGTCATCTCAGACAGTCCATTTTCCCACATTCACGCTGAGTTAGATTGATGCCGCACATGTGCTCAGCTTGCACTGCTGTGTTGTTCTACAGTAAGTCATATCAGCATATTAAAGGATCAGGAGCGCAGCATGAAGAAAGCTGACACCAGCAAGCAGAAGTCCGACAGGAAGGGGAGTCCCAGATAGTTGGAGCTCCACACATGTGCTGCTTTAGTGATGAGAAACTCAGATGTAAAACTGATCTTTTCTTTCACTTCTTTCATTGGTCGCTGTGTTGGGCTTAAAGCTCTTGCAGGTTTTATATCCATGGTGATCTGTGGTGTTATTTGCGTAGTGTTGTGTCGACAGGCTCTGTATGAAAAGACTTCTCCTTGGGGTCCTTTGCAAAATAGTACTCACAGAAAGCATATGTTGTTGACCGGAAAAGTAGTCCATTTAAGGCTGTGCTCTAATAAAATGGTAGCACTCAAGGTCCCCTCGGTCCAGTTTGCAAACTGCAGCCAAGCTAAAGGAAATGACTGCTGTAAACAAAGAACCCGTTTTTGTTTGTCTCCTGGTGTTTCAAGGATCTCTGGCCTTGCAAGGTTCACAGACAAGCCTTTGTTTCCAGAAGTTGAAAAAATTGAATTGGCCCGTGGTCACAGCAGTTGTTTATGTAATATATATGCCATTATGTGAACTGAGAAATGCATGGGCGGATAGCATGGTTACATGAGTGTGAGGCCCCATGTGTCTTTGTTTGGCCACACAGGACAGGAATCTGTTTTCACTTGAGCGACACAAGATTATTATCCCACAGTGTGCATTGTTGTTCAAGATTAATTGAATTCTATTTTTAGAGCTTATCATGGCGTTGGTCTAAAAATGAAGCAGACATTGTTATTTTGAGTCTACAGTGTTTCCTTTACTCTAGACTTAGGAAAAAGGTTATTGCATAAATGGGGGAAAATTCGTAGAACTATTTTGTTCCTGTAATCCCGAAGGATTCCCATTTTATTGGCTGTATTTCTGTTTTATTCACATTTTCCTTGCATGTCCCAATATCACTTGTCATGGCATTATTTTTGGCTCAGGTGTTGATACATCAAACCTTTTCAGACTACATAAAAGGCTTAAAGTAAGTGTGTGTTTGTGTATGGGATGGGGGGTTAGGGGGGCAGCGGCGGCTGGTCGTCTCATTGCTTGGCACGGGCCAGAAATGAAAAAAAAAAAAAAGTTGAAACAGGCTTAGTTCTAATGACAGATAATCCAGTTACAAAGTCGTGGAGTTTGTCAAAAGGTTTGTTTTCCAGGTTGTGGCTTTGTGAAGTGAATGGACCGTGAAGCCAGGGGAGCGCTGAGGCAAAAAGGAAAAGTTTTGGGTTCAGCCTGTGTAGGCCACAGGCGTGCCTCCTACTTTGACTCCCTGATTTGTTTGGACATTAAATTACACCTTAAGTTGATCTCTGTCTCCGTGTCTGCTTCTGGGTCCTCACAACTCACCAGCCACACCACAGTTTGCTCACTTTGACTTGAGGTTTCTGTGGGACCAGCAGTGACTACCGGGGATGCTCTAAACTTTCTAATTATTGTACTCATGGTGGAGATTAAGCAGCTACTGTCACATCTCTGGCTTGGTTAGATGGTGAAATACAAGGCAAGGAAAAGGTTGTCCCAAATGCTGTACTAGTGTGGCCCACAGTTGAGCCACTAAGTGTGCACTGTCCTGAAATATTTCAGGTTATGATTAGCTGTTATTAGGTTCATATACTACCTGCAGAGAGTAAGGGAAAAGAGAGCCAAAAACTATTGTTGATCATTGGTATTTTGTACTCGTTGACAGTGTATGAGAGAAAAGTTTTCACACGCGATGACTTAAGTGAAATGTTAGCTCTCCCTCTTGAACCTCTTCCTGTCCAATCTCACCTCCCACCACACTCCTACAATATTCCCCAATATCACCAGAGTCTTTCTGTGAGAAAACAGTCTTCTCCAGGGCTATTTTCAATATGGGCTCAAACTTTCATCGTTGTGAATCAATCAATCAATCAAATTTTATTTATTTAGTGCCAATTCACAACAGTCGTCATCCCAAGATGCTTTTCAAAGAACAAAAGCAGGTCTAGATCACGCTCATTGTTTGATGAATTATCAAGACCTAACCTAAGATGGGATTCGGCCCATCTCAACTAACATGAGTAACAGTGGCAAGAAACCTTGAGCATGACCGGACTCATGCCAGACAGCCACCAGGCCGCTGCTGGGTTGGGGAGGAATACAGAGATATAGGGGGAGAGAGAGAGAGAGAGAGAGAGAGAGATAGGGGGAGAGAGAGAGAGAGAGAGAGAGAGAGAGAGAGAGAGAGAGAGAGAGAGAGAGAGAGAGAGAGAGAGAGAGAGAGAGAGAACAAGATAGGGGAAAGAGAGAGAGAATGAGTAAGAGAGAACGAGGGTGAGAGAGAGAGACAGGGGACAGCAGCGACATTAAAACAACAGCAACAACAACAACAGATCATGTAATGGTAAAACAAACTGAATTCAGTTTACAGGGTTAGGATATGAGTAATTATGGACTATGTTAAATTAATTAAATGTGATTACAGTCAGCAGGCCTAATAGTAGTTAACTCTAGATTTTTGTTATTAATGTCAGTGAGGCTGATGTTCATGTCTGCAGTTACAGTCCAGAGGAACCCAAGAGAAGAAGGAGCTCAGGGCCTGAGGCGGACAATCATAGACGATGCGGTTGGAATATGTCATATTTTGTTCTTATATTTTCACACCTGTTCACTGACTTACCTACATCTGTGCTCTCTCAGCCATAGGCCAGGGAAGCACAACAATGGTCTTTGGGAAAGCCAGATGCAGAGTGCCTACAGCTTTATGACAGGTGCCAACCGTCAGCAATGCCACCAGCAGAGCCAAGGAAGCTACCAGCTTCAGTTTGCCATCCTGAAACTACAACAGCAAAGACTTCAGTCTCAACAATATGTGGACCAGAGCCATTGCAGACACCAGGTATTGCAGAATCTTTGTTTTATTCTTTAATGTGATATAAACATCAATAATAGCTGTAGTTATTGTTAAAAAAGGGAAATGCAAGTCCACGGTCCACTATGCACTATGCGCTTTTACAGGCCAAAATTTCTTCTTCCCTGCTCACTACTGACAGAGGTGTTAAAAGCTTTAAGTGTCAACAAACTCATGTTTCTTTGTAGCTCACACTGTTTAAATTCCTTCGCAGACTTTCAATGTCAAGTTTGAGTATAAAAGTTGAGAAAAAACAGGTTGTGGAGCATCTTTTGTTTGATGTCTTTTCCTGGATGAAAATTGAATATGTCTGAGAATTATTGAGCCGTAACTCAGGAAAACCCTAATATTTGTGTCTGCACAAAATATTCCCCTACCTAAGCACTCTGCTGTCCAAAATAGTGCAAAACCAGCGTCAAGGGGAAAGCTTTCATGTTAGCCTTTACACTGCTATTTTAAGAATATCTTTCCAAACCACTTAACAAAATGGTGTTCAGTGGGAATATCCTGAACAGAAGCTCGTTCCTGGAGAGCCAACATGACTCCTCACTTTGAGATTACATTGTTTGGCTGAGGGACGCAGTGAGGCTTATATTGGAAAGCAAGTGATACAGGAATGCCGCCCATAAGGGTGCAAGAGAGGCCTCAGTGCTGAAGTCTATTATAGCTTTACTGTTGAAGTGAATATCAGATTTGAGCTTCATTTGTGTTTTTATTGCAGCACACATATCTTTTGAGATATGATTTTTCTCAGGAAAAGTAATGTAGCGACGAGAAAGCTTTTAGTCATGCATTGCTAGCCATGACAGATGTGATTCGGCTGCTTTGAGAGGGAGATAAGAGAGTCAGAGCAGTCTCTCATTTAGCACATCATAAGTTTTATGTTTGAAAGGAAAAATAGGCCCCTCATATCTATGAATATCCCGTGGAGGAGGATATTAACAGAACAAGCAATTTTTCCAAAGGATTCTGTGGAGCCTATGAAGCCGGAACAATGTCAGAAAATTATTATTAGATTAAAATGATTCGATAACATTGATCAATATAGGATAACGTAAGGATATGAAGTGTGATAAACTTCTGTTTGAGCATGTATGTGGTAGGTTCTGACTTAGTTTTCATGTCCGTCTACCCTGTCCATGTTTAAAGAATAAAAATCTCCTTCCTGAATCCAAAATAAAATCCTGAAAGTGCTTCATTCATAACCCAACAATCACTTAGTTTTGCTGACAAACAAAAATTATCACACTGTACTCTTGAAAAGAATTGAGTATGATTTGTTTCTCCTCTGCCATTATTGCTGACAAAGTAAATATCTCTTCCTGTCTTAAATCGATCAACGTGGAAGGAAAGACACTGATAAATGTGACAGTGCTCCAAAACTTTAACTATTTCTGCCTCATATAACCCCACTTAATAAAAAAGGCTACTGTCTCTTCCATCTAAGGCCCGCTTGTGCTTATATAGCTGCATCAAACTGCACATCCATTCTCCACAGGCCTCCATCAGATTGGTATAAAGTAGATCCATTTTAGCAAGTTTATTTTAGCAACTCATAATTTGCCTCCCTATGTTTGTTAATTGAAAAGGTTTATATTGTGTTAACTTTTAGATTTGGTATTTATTCTGCAACCCTGAAGCTTTCCTATGAGTGAGAAGGAAAAAAAGACAGCTAAGTGCCATTGGACAGCTTTGGAATGGAATAGAACAATGTCCCTTTTTTCTTATCTGTCCAATGTTATAAAGCTGCTTCGTGTCATTGTTTGTTCTTCATCTTGATTGGATCTTGATTAATGCTTTTGAGGTGATATTTCTCTTGGCTTTGTCTCACAGTGGTTCTCTAAGCACTAAGTGAAACTAATCCCTTGCCTCCGCCCTGCTCTATTCTCACTTTCACCTTTTTTTTCCAAATCTAAACACAGTTGACCAAATTATTTTTATTGCTCATGTCTCATCATGTACCCAGCCCACGAGGAAAGGAAAATCTCATACAATCAGAAAAGGTGTGTGGCACCAAGAACTGTATATGGACTATACAAAGAGTCATCCTGTTGGAGGTCTGCAGCCAGACTGTCTTGACTTAATGGGGTCATTAGAAGGTTGACTCTGTATATGGTTGTCTGACCATTTAATCTGACATCCCTCCCTAAAATCTTTGTTCTGCCCACATCTTTCTGTCTGCCAGTCTGACCTTGTAATATGTTTTTTCTACAACAAAGGTCTTCAATGTGCAGCTACTTTTAGTGCTGCTCATTTAAACCTGATTTGACTTCACATATAGGAGCGGGAGCTTTAATTCTTTTCGATACGTATGACTAATATCCCTGGACTCACCTTGAAAGCTTTCAGTCCTCATGGGAAAATGAATGAATCATTTTAGAATTATTCAAAGACACAGAGGAAGTGCTTCATTTGATCTAAGTGCTCATATAAACTTTTGTGTATGAATATGCTCATCTGTGGGAGAGAAAGAGACAGGGGGCTGTTCCGGCACTGCCGTCCACGTTCCAGTTACTGGGTGCAGACTCCCCGGCTCCTCCACAGGCTTGGCCTCTGGCCACCTGGCAGCCAAAGAAAGGTGCCCTCCCTGGCCCCGCTCAAACTGAATTGGGGCCATAGGCCTTGCAACCTGGAAACTCAGCGTCTCATTTGTCAACACACAAATTACATCAGATATTCCCTGTCACACTGCAGGCCCTTTGAACAGCAGCATTGTGAAGCTGGAAAACCGTTAGCTTGTTAGATAGCCGTATAAAGCTGCAGAGAAAATAGCATAGGCATGAGATGTGGAAAGAATGTATGAAAAGCATTCCCCAGTACTGCAAGGAGAGAGTGAAATGTGGCTCTTAAATATTATGTCAGAAAGAAAACGGTATTTTCACCCTTCCCAAGCCTTTGAAGAGATCTTGTAAAAACAAATAAATAATCTGAAGAATTTGCTTCTCAGTGGAGCCAACTGCAAAAAAAACGTTGAGCTTGTTTTTGTACTGGATGGCATTTCATTTATATCTGCCTTAATTCATGTCAAGCAGTTTGATACTTCACCTTAATGGCCTGAGGCTACATATTTTCCACATGACAAACCCATTCCAAATGTGATTGCACTTCCTTATTCCTCTTTTGGAATTGGGATTTTTTCTAAATATGTTCTTAAGAGTAGAGAACTGTTTAATTCACACAAAACATGGACAAGACACATTTTATATGCCCTGATAGAACTCCTGGGAGAACTTTGGAGTTGGAGTTGTATGCTCTTGATTAGATTAATTGATGCATGGTTATACCTCAGGTTTCTTTACATTTGATACCTGAGTGGTTTAAAGGACTTTGTTATGAGTAGAATAACTGTTTGATGTAATGAAAACATAGTTCTTTTCATTTTTTTTCACAATTGTCTGTAAATATATCAAAAATGTAGTTGTTTAAGGATTGATCCCCGTGGAACATCACAGGCTACAGATCCCTTCTGGAATAGGATAAGTAAAATGTCACCATATTGAAAGAGTCAGATAGGATGGTTGTTGATAACAAATTTGTGACAATATATTACCATAGGGATACACCTTTATGGGTAGTTAGCCACATTAATAGACTTTCATTATAAGTGTTTGCAAAGCCCCAGTTTCTGTTAAAATGTCAAGGCCAATAAGGGCCAAGGTCTTGTGATCTGTTCTGTTCCTTTTTTTGTTATTTTGGTAGTACTCTGATGATTAATTAATCAAATTTCAACAGTTAAACAGATGAGTTGAGCTGGATTACATAAATATCAATTGCAGATTTGGAATACCAGGTTTAAAAATGATTAATCAGTGAGAAGCTGTTACCAGCACCTTCTCTTGCTGTGCCCTTACTGTCAACCTCAGTTAGTTATCATTAAATTAGCTATAAAAATGTCCATCATTGGTTGTGCTTTGATGAAGTATTGCCTTATAAAACACTTAATACTGACCCCACAAGAGGCATTCTATCACCGGGATTTTTCACTCCTTTCCCTCTGCCTCAACCAGGTAGTCTGAATATGGTTTATAAACGTGACAGCAGTGATGAAGTTGCTACCTCAGAATACCACAGACTACTGTAAATCTAACACTCATATTTCAGTGTTTAGTGTAGATCAAAGTAGCTCCATTGTTAAGTGTTTGGATTATTTGGCAACAGTCCGCTTAGAATCAAGTACTGGAACTAGCTCTGTTGGTAGAAGAAACTGAATAAGTAACCAAACAAAACTGCCAGTCTTGTGAGTTATTATTCCTTTTTTTACTTTATGCTGCATGTTGAACAGTGACACAAAAACAAAGTCACATTTGAGCCCATGAAGTTGTTATGGATCAGCACCACGACAGATCACAGCCGTCTTGATCCTCATGACATCACTCCCTCTTATCCGATACCGCTCAGTTAAATAACAGCTGTCCTTCTTGTTCTACAGGCTCCATTTCCATACCAGATTCCACACTTCCAGGCTTCCACAAACTCATCCAACTGCCCCACTCCAGGCTTTCACGTTCAGCCGGGTCACAGCCATGGTCACAGCCACATCCAGACCTGTGTTAGTCCTATTTACACTCCAAAGCCACCAAGCAGTGCCAGAGAGGAACAGACAAGGAAAATAGCTACAAAGCGCCTCATCAAGTAAGACTGGCCTCAAAAACAAATGCATTTACTCTTTATTCATATCTCTTCAGCTTTTGATGCAACGCGATTCTGTTAGAGTTTAACAAAGTTGCAGTGTAATTTGTTGTGCATTAACTGATTGCTCTGTGCTGGCATTGTTTGGCCGCTGCTTGTGGATTGTGACAAAGTGCATGGGATCGGTGAGTTCAAGCAGACACGGCCAATGCTAATGAGACTTTGAATATGCGTGTAGTGCAGTGCTCGCAGTCTTTTGGCTAGAGGGTGTATCTGCCTGTTCGGTAAACAACCTCATCACAGGCCTGATTTCTGCCTGAACCGTAAACAGAGAGTGGTTCAGTGAAAGGGCCCAGGCTCAGAGCGCCGTTTAGATCCTGTTTGGTTTGGAGATAAGCTGAAGAGCACAGAGGGGAAAAATAAAAGGAGAGGAATGAAACAGTGCTAAACTGCGAGCCATTTCCCTCAATTACTTTATGTACTTTATTACCCCAACATCTGGCCAAATTACACAATAACAGTAAACCTTTGTTATCAGGGCTGATTATTTTTTAAAGCACAGTTGGAGTTGAGAGAGAATTTACAGAATATTCTTGTACATAAAAAGTAAGACAAAGCTAGAATGGAAAAAAGATAGCTTTTTATATCATCCACTTTTTCCTCTGTACCTGGCCAGGAAAGAGTTAAGGGTCCTGGGTGAAGGGGGGTCAGGGGTTGTAGGATAGGTTAGGGCAGCCGAGTAGGTGCTGTGTTTGCTCCTGCGTGTGTGTCTTCCTGGCAATAGCTGTGTTTACCCTCTGCATGTGGAATTCCAGAGCCCCCTCGCACTCTCCTATGTCCTGCATTTTTGTGGTCGACCAGTGTGACGGGGGAGAGTGTGGGAAAAACGGAAGCTTCAGGACCAAAAAATGCACCGCTGGAAACAATGAAAAGAAAGAATAAAGAGGGGGAGAAAAGGAAAAAAAATGACAAAGTAATTGAAAAGTCAACTCTGTCCAGGAGGGAAAAAAAAGATGATTGTTTGCAGAGAATGGTGGGATAATAAGTTGCTTCCCTTTATTTCCAGCACTCTTTTTTAGGGGCAACTCAATACCTCTGTTATTGAATCACATCTGAAATTCATCTCAGTATCAGGCTAAGCCCTTCCAACTTTTAATAGAATCACCGGACTGGGTGCACTCAAACAGTTCAAGGTTTTTCAGTCCTGCAAACACCTCCCTCTAGCCAGCTGTTGAACTGTTAAGTTGTTTTTTCACTACAAACTATCTCTGGACTTTTTCCCATATCAATACACGACTGATGATCTTTTGCAGTTGTAGAATCTGACGATCAGACTGACATGTGGTTTTTTGATTCTGTGTAGCCAGGGAAATGGAGTAAAGATTTCTGTTGATGCAGCTAAATGATTTCCTTGTTTGTAGTCTTGAAAAATCCTCTCAGAGTGCTATCCGGTCCATTTTTTCTGAAACTGCTGACTAGTGTCCACTTATTGGACGGAGTGGGCTTTAGTTTAATTGAGTACTGAAAAGAAACTGGCAGAGTTTCTGACTGACAGTATCTGTGGTTTTTAAGCTCATCTAACATGCAACACACTTCATGAAACAAATGTTCCTCATGTTTGGTATCTGCTAAGCAGGGCAGGGCTCTCTCTGGTCTATCATCATGCCACAGCTGCCAACAAGAGGGGGCTGCGATGCCTCAAAGTGCTATGACTTCAGTGACGGCTTTGAAAGGACCAATTTTTAACACAAATAAATGAGTCGTTTGGTATTTTGTTTGCAAGGTTTGGCTCGACGCAGCTGTAACTACGGAAACCCAGACTGTCGTGTGGCATTACTAATAGGGTGACAATTACAGCGGCACCATTAATGTCAGCCTTACCGCTGCTCTTGCTCCCTATTAATCAGCCACAACAGTAGTTATTTTCACAGAATACTGTACACAGTCTGAAAGCTGCCAAAAGTGTGTTTATGGTTAAACTTTATCCCCTTTGGCAAGTTTGACTAACATAAGGACATATTAGCTACCTAAATGCACAAAGTCAAACTGCACCTCAGCTTTGTTTACATAAAGGCTTCAACTCTCTTTGAGAAGTGTTAAATTTCCAACTTCACTATTGAATATCTTCTGGATGTAGAGTGAGTTCAGATTTTTTCCACATACAGCGTTTCTGACTGCTGCCCGCCTCTTGAAATGACCGAGTGAGAGACTGTTGACAAAGAAAGTGATGTGAAGAACCCAGAGGTCAAGTGTTTTTTTTTTTCCTCTTTTCACTTTCAATATGAAAGGGGTCGCTTCCCGTAGAGGTATGCCGCACTCAAAGTGGGCCAGTTCTATTTGTGGTTGTGCAATGCTATGAAAGAACAACTGTGCAGCCCCTTACAAGGAGGCAGTGTGTACCCTCATTACCTTGTTAATGCTCCTTTGGCAAGCTGCTGTTATGGGGCGAGAGGTTAATGCCAGCTAAGCTTTATTTATTGTTCCCCCTAAAAAATGCTTAGCAGATTTAATGTATAAGGTTACAGACGTGTCTGCACGTGTGCTCTATGCCTCACTACTTCTTCTAATGGTTTACTCTGTAAAAACACTGTATTTGCTGTTTGATTATGTGAAGGGGCTGTGTAATTTCCCCACTGTGAGCTCCAGACCTCTATTGAAAGCCTGTGGGCTAAACACACTAAAAGTAAAATGCTTTATGTTCGATTCATCCTGGAAGATACATATACAGTATGCGTATGCTTTTTCTGTTTCTGGTTATAGCCCAGAGGTCCAAATAGTCAATAATCACCACAGTAATCTTGCCAATGAGAAAATCACATCACCCAGGACAAGCAGCAGGAATTTGCCCCCTGCTTGTCACAATAGCTCATGAGAGGCACTCAGTAAACACTTAACCCCCACTAGCCTCTGCTGACTGGAGGCTATTTGAAATTGACTCCACTCCTCTCTTGTCAGAAGATGACTCATCACACACCATGCCTAAAAAACAATACTAAGAAGTCAGAAACAGTCATCAGGGCATTTTTATTCAAACGTTCAGCCATACATCGTTTGCTTTTCAGGAGCAGTTTGTCTCTGATTTGTTCTTTTGGTCTTACCTTACACTTATTTCTTTTGTGTTTAACAGGCAGATATCCACAGAGAGCTCTGCAAGCGGAGGTGTGTCCAGCGGCCAGCATATGGTGTATGATGCCATCTGTAGTAAAACAAGTGGGTTTATTGCTGCACTCCTACACACGCCTGCTACCACACTGTAACTTATGCCCTTTGTATGCCAGTGTTAGTGATTACAGCCTGGCATAGTGGACATTCCCCATAGACGGCTGATAAACACCACTGGATATTTTTAGTGCGGTAATGATGCTCGATAGTGTGTGCATATAAACTGGCGCACTGTAAGATAACTGTATGGCCACAATAATAAGTAAATACAGTACAGTTTTTAATTACATGTTTTAATGATTTGAAATAAAGTCTTTACTTGTGTTGTTACCACTATAATAGAAATATTCAAGTTTTCCAGTGCAGTAAATTGCTCTGTGATCAATTAGTTTTGACTTGCCTAAAACTAGGGGTCATATTACTGCTGCAGGATAAAGACGCTTTAGGCTTTGACAATGATAGTGGTGTGCTTTTTGTAACAAGATCCGGTGATGGGAATATCTCAGGGGATTCCCATCTATAGGCCATCCCCTGTGCAGATGTAATCCACACTCCAAGTGTCACCCCCAAATAGAACCAAGATAACGTGGAAGTAATTCTATCTGCACTAGCTCTATTATGGGTTATCCTCTGCAATTGTGGGTGCCTGCGCTCACGTGCTCTGTCATCCTGCCCTATTTCCACAACTCTTTCCATCCTGAGTGAAGCGCTGATCTTATTTCTGTAACAGTGATATTAAGCAGTTCGATGCACACATCTGTTTGTCTGATCAGCGGCCTTTTTTTCCATGGACCTACTGTACATTAGCATTAGCAGATCATACCGTTCATCACATCACGTGAGTGTCACAGAGATCAGCATGTCGGAAAAACACAGTGGCTGTGCAACACCCAATCCCCCCCTTCTTAAAAAAGAATTGGTGGGAAGAATGAAAAGAAATGTTTTGGCCACAGACCCTCAAACTCTTCAGGCTGGCTTAGTTTAACAAACATCTTATAAACTCATCAATTACTGTAACTAGATCCGTTGGGAGAAGCTTCTGAATTTCATGAATGCATTTTTTCCATCGTTCAGGGTGCAAAGGGTGGGGGAGATGCCTCACTCTCGACTTCAAAATCATGTCTTAAAAAAATCCAAGTATAAAAAGAAGTCTGTAAGCTATGAAAAAGACTGGGGGTTGAACATACAGAGAAAAAGGCAGGCGCGGCTCCAAATGGATGGTTAGGGGTGGCCAGGGCCCACCTCCAAATCTGGCCACCCAAAATGTCACTCCAAAATCTATTCTTCCATCACCTGTACTGCTTACTTTTTTGAGGAACACTAAAAGCTAGAGCCTATCCCATCTGTCATTAAGCAACAGGGAGGGTACAGCCTGGACAGGCTGCCAGCCCATCACAGGACAAACATTTAATCAGAGAAACAGACACACTCACACCTTCATGGGACTAAAGACCACAGTGGAAAATAAAAAAACATTTGATTTCATGAGAAGTTCCTCAAACTGATGGTTTCAGTTTTATACTTTGTGAGGTTGGGCCTCCATGGATCAGACATCTTACACATGCTCGATTTGGATGACAAATTTGGGACTGCCAAAGACATCCCACTCAATGATAGATGATGGTTCTGATGGGATGATGATGTTTTTCACGTTACCTGCCCTTGATTATTATGTTGTGGCTGATCAGCTTATATTGATTAAATTGCATAGACTATGCATCTGGATTTACATACATATCATAGAGGATCATGTTTGGAGTGACAAGATGGTTGAATATTTCTTTAAATAAATCACACAAAGTTATGATGCCCCTTTGTGAACCAGGCCCCAAGTAATTGCTCACCGTTACCGTATGGTCAAATATCCGATGTTAACAGAGACTCAGTGTGGCGTTTAGCAGGGTGGAGGTGGAGTGTTATTGGAAGGGGCACAGCTTTTGTGGAGCTTAGGAGCGTGTCAGGTCTCTCTGCCTGCCCAGTGTACCTTTTGTAGCGAGATGACTGAGCTCGCCTGATCGACTGTGACAGGGAGTTAGAGCGAGGTCCAAACGGAGAGCATTCTCTATGATCAGCTGTCAACCATCATTAATCACACGCTCCCTTTATCTCTCTCTCTCTTGTGCACTCCCTTAATCTCTTCCTCTCTTCACTCACACAACTCCCCTTTTATTCTCTGAAGTTTTTTTTCCCGCTCCTGCTCACTCACCCCTTTCTCCCCCTTATTTTTTTTCCTTCCACACTTCTTCTGCGTTCATTTTTCGGCATTAAATGAGGGGGAGTGTTTTGATGAGGGCCGATCAAAGCTTACAAACTCAGATTATATCGACCACATGTGTTTTACAATGCTTC
Source organism: Xyrichtys novacula (assembly GCA_962446985.1). Lineage (NCBI taxonomy): Eukaryota > Metazoa > Chordata > Actinopteri > Labriformes > Labridae > Xyrichtys > Xyrichtys novacula. Next base: position 7,009,325 of record OY660878.1, read on the forward strand.
CCTTGAAGCTTTCTCTGGGTTCTGAGGGCTCCACAGCTCGCGACTGTGAGGAGATTTATTGCTTTCAGTTTGAAGAGGAAATGAATGCTGCACTTGTGCCTTTTTAATGGGAGTCTGATCATGTCAGAACGGATAGCTTAGGCCTCCCTTGCTATCAAAATAAGACTCTGTGGTGCCTTGCTGGGAAAGCAAGGTAGTTATTGGCCATCATCCCCTTTTCAGATGTATTATGTAAGTTATTAGAAGTTTGATTCAAAGCAGGCACTGCTATTTTTTTTTTTTTTACAGTGAATTATATGCCTTTTGGAGTGTATTTTATAAGGTAGATAAGGTCACATTAATGTAGAAATAGGATTTTAGATTGCCATGATTTGTGCGTAAGTTGCGTGCAAACAAAGATCCAAGTTGTTAAACAATTATTTAGATATCTGATTAAACTGTTATATCTGTTCCAGTTTGAGGACCGTTGGGGTAAATTTTCCATTGACCAAACTGCTGACATCATTTCCTCTTTGGTGGTGTCATTTGGAGTGCGATACGTTCGAAAGAATTTTGTCCCTTTATCTTTCTTTGAGAGGAAGCTGCTTCCAGCGGTCATGTCATCGCATTGGAAGTCAGCGCGATGTTTTCGTTCTCCGGCTCAGTCAGGCCCCACGGTGTAAAAGAGCACCAAAATAAACAGAGTGTGCAGAGAGGGAATGAAAGAGAATACTGTTTGGGAGCACAAACACGGCAGCTCTAACTGTACGTGGAATGCTTTTTTCTACCGGATGACTGACCCTGAAGAGGGAGGGGAGAACCCGGGGACAAAGTGCTACGCACAGCCTAAAATAACTTAATCGTGGTTAATTAAAACAATGAGGAAAACACTCATCGTAAGGATTAGAAAGTTATGGAAAAATGTACAAAAAAGAAGAATTTGAAGTCTTTTTGTTGGAAGAACTTTGCTCCACCCTTATTCTTTGTTTTTCCTTTCATCTGTTCTCTACAGGTCTTGCCATGTACCAAAAGCTTTTCCAGACCAAGCACCCTGGCAACAGATGACAGGAAGGCGACCAGAGGCCTGTCCTGCCCCCTTGCTGGCCTGACAGGTGTCTCTGCATGTAACCACATCCCCAAAGAGGTGTATTCTGGGGAAGGACAACATACACAGATTAAAGCATGCCAAACATCGAACAAGGCTCTATTAATTTCTGTGATACAGCTACAGACACGCGAGAGGAGAGTATGCGATGCCAGGAATGCCAAGCTTTGGCTCAGGTCCCCCCATCAGGACCCCCCCCCCCCCCCCCACACACACACACACACACACACACACACACACACACCCTCTTTGGTTTTACACTCTCTATCTACCAACAGTTGTCTGCCCTCATTCTCCCCGTGCTACTGATGCCACAGAAAGATTTTATTGACAGATAGCCTTCAGCAGATGCTTCCTGCAGCCCCAGAGGCATTTTAACTACAGGATTCAACATTTTACTCTTTGCTCATGCAGTGGCATGTGCATAGCCAGTGATTCACGCTTTTCTCCTGACAAAGTAACAAACAGGTGAGGCGTGGGTTTCAGCAAGTTGTGGAGTAGTGTAGCTTGTCGCCTTGCTGCCTTCAGTGATGAGCAGGGTCTGTCTCCAAGAATGAAACACTTCAGTTCCCGGTCCTGGTTTGAAGCCAAATTGCTGCCAAATTAGATTGTACACCCATCGCCTAAAGGTGTGCTTAAGTACAGCAGTCTTTTTTTATAAACCTAGCAAAGAAGGAAAATTGATTGAGAACGCTTGACTGGCTGCTGCCTTGTTACCTCATTACAAGGACAATATAGCATTGTTGTCTGGGTTTTGATAAGAGAACATTACCGACTTGTGTTTTTTTATGTTGAGGTGTTTTTTCTGTTGATGGACCAAATTTAGTATGACTAATACATATATTATTGTTATTACGTCAAAACTTCTTCACTGTACATCGTCTAACGGAAGGTTGTTTTGGCAATTTATGTAGCTCAAAGCATAATTCAAAGAGGAATGATAGTCCTTTTCACACATGCACTGCACGTCTGAAAATTTTCAGCTCATTTCCACACCTGAGTTTATCAGGACTTTTTATTCTGTCAGCCTGTGGTGAATTGTCCAGAAGTGAAGGCAGCAGATAAAAGCCAAATGAATTCACATCAAGTAAGAAGGACGCAGTGATGACAGTTAATCCATGTGTGCAGTGTGAGACAAAGCATTGATTTAAAGGGTAGAACTGTTCCATACCATCAGACTTTGTTGCTTCTGCCATCTTAGATAGGCTGTTGACACTCATGCTCTCCTGCTGTGTGGAACTAGAGTGAAAAGCCAATTCTGGAAAATGTCAGGGGAATTTGACAAGTTCTGTAAAAATGGTCAGGATTTGTCAGTGCATGTGTGAAAGGAGCTAATGGTTACGCACAACGTTTCCTATGAAAAAAAAAAGTTACAGCTACACCAGCAGACCAGTGTTCTTATGGATATTCTGTAACGTGGGACCACATGAAGAGTTCACTCAGGGTGTCTACTTAGAAAAAAAAACATCTCTGTTTTAAACTAATACATTGTGTAAAAGTTATGATAACTTGTCTGGAATACTTGAATTTTATGCATGTTTTGTCATATCGGCTGATGTTTACCATCAGAGTGATTTTGCACAGATTGTAGTTATCAATGCAGTACAACAGAACTGGTTTTAATACTGTTGATTTGTGTTTCGTTGATGTTGATGTTGCAGTCATGTTGTGGGTTCTCTCCTGTTAAAACCAGTGCATGCTGTTGAACAAGAATCTAGCGGTAACAATCCAAAGTTGATGTGGTGTTTCCTTGTGGCGAAACGAACTTGTTTACAGTCAGATTATTTGTTCTATTTTGTTACTGATTGTTGACAACACATGCATGGGAATGTGATGTTTTTGAAATCATCTACGCAGGCTAAGAAAAAAAAAGACTTACATTTATGCCTAAAAGACATTAAACCTTATACATATCATGTCAGTAAATGTGACAACTTTCAGTGTACAGCATGTGCGGTGAACAATCACTGGACTCAAATGAAGATGTACTGTATTACCTGTCAAAATAAAGTGCTGTAAAAAAAATATAATGCAAACAGGTTACTTAGAAAAAGCAAGAAAGAACCAGTCTATCCAACTGTCCATTTTTAATTAAAAAAAAGTGTTTTCAAGAGTAATAAGAAAAAACATTTACAGTTCGTGATCTAGTTAAGATTTCACTTAGTGACATACATTGTCTCATACAACAGAAAGGCTTCACTTAAAAACAAAAACGATCCCTGGAATCACTATTTCTGTTGTAATACAGAGGTAAACATAACCATGGAAATACTACTTTGAAATAAAGGTTGGTTTCCAGCATGTTTTCTTGTTTTTTTTGCTTTTTTTTTTTTTTTTCATCTAAGATCATTTTTTATTCAACAGCATTCAATCCTAAACAAACAGTGTCGGGAGCTGTGGCATGCACAGTCAGTTTCCAGCTTTTGGGGGATTTGGAAAGCGCCCTGTGTTTGTCAGGTGAGAACAACCACATCTTTTTTTCACCCTCTCTGACTTATTCCTATCGTGCTGAGTTCAGTCGTCACTCTTAGTCTTCTTTTTGCTTTAATAGTTAGATGTCCGTAAATCAATGCAGTGGTCGTTACAGGATAATTGCTCCGTTTCTCTTGCATTTAAAACGTGCTTTGAATACCAACATCGAGGTACATGCGATTTTGAATGCAGAAACCGGACAAACAAGAGGGGCAATTTCTGAGGATGTCTTGAGGGCGCTTTTAGTAGAGTGGTGTGTGTCGAGTCTTCTTCGTATATGCTGCCAATAATTGTAAGCCGAGTGGTGATCTGCATCTTTGTGTTTTGTTCAAGAAAGCTCATGTAAGAGCTGAAGCAGGAGTGTTGGAGAATGAACTGGACCTCCTTGTTTCTTCACCCCCACAATCCTGCTCCCTAAGTAGTGCTGGGGGGTGTTACATCCGTGTCTCTCGCCTTTCAGGGGCCCTGAGAGCACCTGAAGTCTAGCTGCACTTGCAGGACTTGACGACCATGTTAGAGAGCTGCTCCACTTTTGGGGAGCGTCCCACATAGTACAGGATGGTGAGGGGCTCCAAGTCCTGAGGAACACAGCAGGGTGAGGCGGATGCTTCTGGGTTTAAGGTGTTGTAAAGGCTCAGCAGCTATGAGGGAGAAGAAAAAAAAACAGAATGGGACATGAATCCACTGCTTTAAACCCCTAACGCAGTCATGATCTGATCACTTTTGTGCTCTTTTTCTTACCGAGCTGTGTGTGGTGTCAGCACTGCGAAGATACGGACAAGGACCAGAGCAGAAATTAGCATAGTACCCTTCAGGCTGATGGATCCACCTCCATCCCAAATCCTGCCGGAAGTTAATGTATAGTGGTCTCACGCAGCAGTTCTCCTCATAATTGCTGCAGATAAGAGAAGACAGAGAGGATCTCACACTTCATTCCAAGCATAACACAATCTTTAAAGTCTTGTATACATTTTTCTCCCCATGGCCCCCACAGCCAGAGATGAGAGAGATGCTCAGAAATTCCACTCTTAGGTGTGCCCTTATTTTCCCTCTTGGAGTCTACCCAGGTGTCTTTGGTGCTGCCTGTCAGGCTGACACAGGGAATCCAGGTTAAGGAGACGCCGCGTAGGAGGGGGTAAGGTTTGCTTGCACCAGGGACAGATCTCAACTTGTAACAGCTAATACCTCTGTCATGCTCATCAGGGCGATTAACAAGCTTACTCTGTACCATGTTCTCCTCTTCGATGTCAGCTATTTTAAGACGTGACAGATGATATTTCCATTTCATGTTGCCTTGGCTGGTGTGCCCTTTAAACAATATACCACCCTGCATGTAAGACAGTAATAGCAGGCATTTTTATTGGCAATGTTTTTACTTGTCTATTGCAGGTGCATCAAGATTTTTTTTTGTTTTTTTTTGCAACAGTAAAGGAAATCAACCAATGAAGTGGTTTATGTAATGTGCCTTACTTGAAGCAGTAATTGGTGTCAAGTGCCCGCTTGCGTCTGCGGGAGGAGGACTGTGCATCCAGCCTGTGAGGTGGAAGCATCATGAGGATGAGGTGGGGATACAGCTGCTCCTTTTGTTTCTTCCCACGGCTCTGATCCTCATAGTCGACCTCCATACCTGCAGGAGGAAGCCACTTTAGTGTGGAATATTCTAAGAGAAACGGCACTGAGACTTTTTGGAGAATCGTAAATATGTCCATGCTCCAGTTGCTGAGTTCAGAGTTCCAATGTTACTTTTACAGTAAAATCCAGGCTGGCCTCACTGGCTCATCTTTTTCCTCACTTTTCATCCTTCTCCTTTTTCAACACGGGTCCCTAACTTCCTCCTTCCCTCCGCTCATCCCCCCTGGGCCTATGTCTGCTCATCCAATCTGCCCCTGATAGTTAAAGCAGCAGATATCTCAGGAGAGATGCTGCTGGTGGATGTGTACGCCTCTCTTTAATTCGGGGGCCAAGCGTCTGAGCGCCGTGGCAGCACATTCCTCGTGGCCGAGCCAGTGGAGAGTGTTCCCAGGACCGAGGGCCCCTGTGCTAAGTGAGATACCAGATCGATTGTATTCCCATGCTCTGTGTCTGCGCTTGTCCTCTTTGAAAGGAAACCCATTATCTTACCAAAAAGACCACAATAGATTTTTGCTGCTGCAGGAACATGCAGATGAAAAGGATTTTTTTTTTTAAAGACCATACTCCAAATGAGGGTGAGTGTTATTTACAATAACCAGATTCTCTTTCTTACCCAGGGGCACTACACAAGGACATACTCTCTGCAATCATGCAGTTTAGCCTGTAATGTTAAGTATTTGTACTCTCATCAAATCGATATCCAGATACATGAATCAATACATCTTAATAATCAACTTTTAAAGGAGAAACTTCTGGAAAAAAAAAAAAAACTTCTGGAAACATATGAAGCAATCACTACTTGCTACAACTGAAAACCAAAACAAACTCCCATGTCTAACTGTTTGATTCTGAGCTCCACTAATGCAAATCATCCTTAAACAAGCCCTGCCACAACACCGCTAATCAGAATAAACCACATTTTTCAACAAACATGAGATGCCTATCTGAAACATTAGACAAACGAAACAAAGGTACATGTTATCTGTGAATACAAACTGGAAGAAAACTCTTGACCGAGTGAGATCAAAAGCAGACACAGATCCAAAACAAATACATGCGCAGTGACCACAATCTGGCGAAGCAGACTAGACACTACAGAAACCTGTACCTGGACCTGTGCAATCTGTGAGCTTGAGACTGAAATACCAGGGAGTAGTTATCGAGTTTAGAACATGAAATGAGTTGTGTGGAAGATATTTGAAGCTGTAGATAAAAATGTAAAGATTTTTCACTGATGCATTCAACAGCTAAAAGACAGCAGGATGGTTTTTATCTAGTCAGAAAACACCACCCGCACATGTACTAGACAAGATTAGTTAACACATGTGAGGTATAACTTTGTCCATGGGTGGGTGGGGGCATGATTGCCACTAGAAACTCCTTGAGCTTTTACACCATTCTTTGTTTTTCCTTGTTGGCATGATTCCTAACATTCTTTCTTTCTTTTCAATCAGCAAGGTTTTGAACACAGTCTCACCTTTGAACTTGACCTCCAGCACCTCATTGGTGTTTTCAATGATGTCACCATTAGAGCCGAAAGTGTGGCAGGGACAGTGCACACTGATCTCCAGCCCGAGATTGGTTTCTGAGGGAAGAAACGAGAGCAGAGGGATGTGAGCCGTTGATGTTTCTGTCCTGAGGCCATTATCCCTCCTTTCAGAAGAACCTTTAGAGGGATGTGTAATAAAGTGTCATGCAAGGAAACTTTGAGGTGTCCCACTCACGTCTGTACATCAGCCACTCCCTCACTGTCTCTGTCACATCAAAGGAGACCCACTCAGGAGTTCCTTTGGTCAGGACGTTCTTGCCCCCGATGTAGCGCTGTCTGGCTTTAGGGTCGTCTTTCTGGAGGATCTGGGAGGAAAAGATGAAAATGTGACCCAGCTGCATAAACTCTTTTCTTTTATACACACACACACACACACACACACACACACACACACACACACACACACACACACACACACACACACACACACACACACACACACACACTCACAAATAACCAGAGCTGTCTGTCTGAGCCAGACTCTCCAGGATGCCTTGGGCCAAATGTCTACTCCTCATGGAAAAAGTGACTCCCTGTGTTGATATCCCCATTTTGCAAGTTAATGCCTGTGTGTTACCCTCCTGCCAATGAGAACCTGGCTGTCCTTCATGTCAGCAGTTCAAACTTTGACTTTAGCCCAGCTCCCAAATGAAAAAAGCTGGGTTGCAGGTATCTCTAAGAGTATCAAGTGAAAACCTCAGGGTATTGAGAAATGGAGCCAAAGAGGAAGTGCAGAAGACTGCAGTTCCTCAAGAGTCCACTTGAGGCTGGCTTTGGAATCCAAGTAACCCTTTGAGGTCCCATGTTAAAGTGCATTTCTACTGCTGGATTTAACATTTATTTTTAGCCTGGGTGCATGTTGATAAGTAGAGTTTTTCTTTGGAAAAACCATGTTGGATCAACACATCCAATATGGTGGCTGCTATCATCAGGCTCCACATTCACTGAAATAAATGGATGACTGACTGAGACCAGGTCTGCATTTTATGAAGTCTAAGATGAGAACCTCACTCTATCACCATGCCACAGCCCTCCATGTAGGAGACAAAAAACATTCCTATCTCTATCAACAGCTCCCTGAACAAAGGTGTTTAACCATAGTTAGGAATGTGTGTGTGTTTGGGTGGTTGGTATGAGCACTTAGCCCCACAGCAGGGCTATGGATAACCAGGTTCCTGAACATTGTCAGGATCTAATCTAGCTTCCTGTGGGAACAAGGGGCCAGAAGACCGCTAGCGCCAGCCCTCTGCCAATCAGCTCCAGCCTGAAAAGTGTGGGGGCAAACACGCCAGCTAGCAAGCGGCTCCATTTACTCCCCCTCAGTGGGTGACCCTGCCTCTATCTCCTCGTTGGTCCCTGCAAACAAACTTAGAGGGCCTGACAGGCTGCATTCAGTGCTGGCCAGAGCCTTGCCTCTGAGGCGGTATGTAGTCCAGAGACGCTTGTCTCTCTGGCAGGAAATGTTGAAACCCGATCATTATTCCTAGTCTCTCACGGGAGATTAATTAGGAAACCTATAAAAAAAATCTGGATATAAAAAATAAATAAAAAACACCTTATGGATGTTTGCTTTGACACACTTTACAACAACTCTCCCATAAACACAGAAATGCAAGTGAAGGTCTATAAACCCACCGTTGAGATTATAACACCTTGCCGGATCTGACATGTTTGGACTCAGATTGACAGCTTAGAAAGAAGCAACTGCCCAATGGTAATCTAGGGTTTCTTCAAGACGCCTGTGCAAGCTCTTAAATTCATCCTGATGTGAAATCCATTTAACTGTACGCACATGGAATAATGATCAGTGCATAAAAAAGTGGAGAAGGAGGGAGTTGGACACCCGTATATAAATGTTTTCATCCCTGACGCTGACCTACACTGGCCTTTGGAGAGAAATTGAGCACATTACCCCCCCTGTGCTCAGATAACAGTGAAAATGAACGGTCAGTTCACACACCTGGTAGAGCTCAATCCTCTGCTCATTTCTCTTGGCGCTGGGGTTGGGGATCCTCAAGGCTCTAAACTCAGCCCGGAACAAGTTTGTGGAGTTTTTCTCCATTGTTGACACATTGAAGCGGAATACCTTGGAGGTGATACCCTTAGGGCAGAAGGGGAGATCATCTGCGGGTAAAGAGGAAATTACATGATTAGACAGCTTATAATCGAACTTTAATCGTCTGTAATGCTATTGTGTGTGTTTCTCCAGACACCATTACAAAAGTGGACACATTAGCCCTCTGATTATTGATGACTTTTGCTGAGGATTTCCCTTTTCACCTTTGGGTAGTTTACAGATTAAAAAAAAAAAAAACTTTTAGTATTTCTAACTATTTCAAGTTCTTTCCAGAGGGACATGGGCCATTAGCGTGAGCCATCTGCTTGTGCTTTGTGCCGTCCAAGTTAGCAACAAGTTGAAGTCATGAAATGAAAACCAAATGTCCCATGTGGTGGTGGTGGAGCAATCTGCGGTAGGACAGCAGCATGCTCCCCCACCCCCTCACTCCCTCCCTCCAACTCGTGAGCCCAACAGGTGCTTGGAGGCCTCGGACAGCGGCCAAGTATTCCCCTCGAACCATGAGGAGCATGTGGGCTCACGTGCCGGAGCAGAACAATACCTGAGAATAGGGAGGGGAGGCACGATCAATGTAACTGAGTGCATGCTTGACAAGAGGTAACTGTATACATGGTGTGTGTGCGTATCTGTTATGTGCTGACCTTTAGCAGACTCAGCATAGTAAACGGCCACATTGTGATGCTATCTGAAAAGCTTCCTGTCCCGTCTCTTTTATACCATAATACCATTGAACAGTTTATTAATTTAACAGACCAAGCACATGCAGCGTTGTGCAAAACAAGCACATAGCAAACTTTTTATGGGCCAAGTGGAAACAGTCATTTACAGCCAAGCCATGGTTAATTTATTACCTCAAGCTTTTGCTTTATTGGCCAGCCTCAGATTTGCTGGTGGTTGAAAGGGGCACTGCACCTTTAGCTGATTTGCACCTCTGGCTGTTTCAGGACAAATGGAAACTTTGATTCTTTTCGTGTCACGCAAAAAACACTTGCACATCTCCGAGTATCTGCACTTCATTTGACCCATAATCCTATTACAGTCATCCCAGTCATTATCTGATATTTCCACTAAGTTTTTTTTTTGTCTTTTTAACTTTCCCTATTTATAGGTAACCTTTGCAGCATTCATCCCCAGCCAGATATCTGTCCAGTGTTTCCACATCCATAATCTATAAGGAGGAAACCTCAGTAGCCCTTTCCTCCTCTCACTCACTGCCCCGTCCCCCCTCCCCACTCTGCCTCCCCCACAGAAGGTGGAAAGCCCCACTACGAGGGGAGATTTGAAATTCTAATCAAGTCTTTGGTTTCCTTTTTGGATGACCTCATTTTTTCCCATTGCAATGGTTTTAGGTGGATTTCACATTATGGCTTATTTTTGCCAAGGGTCTGAGAGGTAATTTGTTCCATGTTAGTAAGTGGAGGGGATTGCTTGCACAATTAAAAAGACATACATTACAGACCCCCACAAGCTTAAGATGATAGCTGTTAAAGTTGATAACACAAGTCTGACCGGTAAACTATCCAAACAGGCAGATGCAATTTTATCTTGAGGGTTTACAGGTGAAACTGCTCAAAGTCAAAGACACTGACTTAGCGTTACACAATGGGCAAACAAATACAAGAAAAAAACAACAGAACTTTACTTTAAGGACCAAGAAGAAAGTCAAACCCCTGTCTTCTTGGACAGAGAAGTTCACTAAATTTGGGAAAATTTCATTAGCACAATTGCAGGGGTGTGTTTAGTAATCACATATAAAATCCTGGATAATGATATGATTACATTTTGATCCGGTATTAGTATTCAATTGTGAAACTAGATGAGCTTAAAACCGGCGATTAAAAGACAAAGTCGTAAAGGAAATTCTGGTGACAGAAGTTTGTCTGGCCTTCCCATAAGGTCCCTCGCCCAAACTCTGTCACTCACCCTCCTGCATCTGGGATCCTCTCCTTTTATGACACAGAAACTCCTTGATAAAAAAATCCCAGGAATCACCTCTGTTTTTGCCCCTCTTGCCTCGAGGATCGTCTGTGATGTCAGTCTCTCCACAGCTTTGTCGAGGTAAACAAAGGAAATAGGAAGCATAAGGCAGCAGGTGCAGGCCAGCTGCAGAGATGTCTCAGTTTAACAGAGGACAGCTGAAAACTCGAAGGAAAAGTAGTTTGGTTTCTCTTTTGTTGAGTTAAAAAATCAATATCCTACATAATTCTTCTACTTTGTTTGATAATACAGGTTTTAGATGCAGTTTTTGTATCACAGAGAAGTCTGTTTTCTTTTACTTCCTACTAGGCCAGACGTCGACTGCAGCAGGTCACTCCAGCAGATGAGATAATGGGATGCAGCTCTGCTCTGAAGAAAAACAACTTTTTTTTTTCCACTTGATTGAGGATGAGGAAGCAAGAAATGGTCAAGGCGTGGGAGTTGTGGGGGGAGGAGGGTTGCTGTTTCTTTGGGAGCAGTCCAGAGACCTCTGTCTCTGTTTGTTCAGATGACATCATCTTTCTGCTCTCCCATAGATCAGATACCCCGCTGTCCTCAGTGCTAGTTTTCACTGACCCAACACTGAGTCAAAGATTGGCATGAAATCTTGCCTCAGTGTGCAGGGCAACGTCTTTCTAATTTAAGCATCAGCAGGTCCTACAAATGTTATTGTGCCAAAGGTCATGCCTCAGTTCAATCATTTTTCTTTGTCATTTTTATTACAGTTTATAATCGAATAGGATCTACAGAGAGATCTGTTGCTGCCTAGTCTGTGTTTAATGGCTGATTCTTTGATATGTATTCATACAAAGTGTCCGAGAAAAGCAGTCTGGAGCAAGTGGAAAGAAAAGTTTCTGTTTAACTGTTTAACTCTGCCTGAAAAAAGCAAAACTTGACAATCTTCCCAAACACTCCCACCTTCCAAAAACTGTGAATGTAAAACTCATTATATCCAGCAGGAATGAAAATGAACTACGCTGCAAAATTATGGAGGTGACAGACATTATGTACATACTGCAACATGCCTCACTCTCTTTAAAATTACATAATGGAAAGGCTGAGAAAAGTACAAATTAATGTATGTTGGCAGCTTAAGTTAATTTGGTTTTTACCCTCCTTGGATATGCTGCTGGATGCAAAAAGTGTGCCAAAAGTAAGGTCGGCGTTTCCTTTATTATCACCTGCAGTACAGTATACAGCTGGCCTGATGTGTCCAGGGCACAAGGCCATCACTGATCCCACTTCTCAGACCTTTGTTTGGGTTGGGAGCTCCGGCTAGCTCTGACCAGCAGATAAACCCGAGCTGTGTATTTTTGAGTGTCAGGAGTACTTTGTTGGACCCGTGAAATGGATTTGATTCAGGGCTAATGCAGGAAGCGGCAGAGGCTCTGCTTTGTGTCACAGTGCAGCATAAACACCTGTTGATTTGAAAATGGTAACACCACCACCATCCACTTTAACCGGAGTTTGACCAGGAATGGGCACTAATCCAACTCTTCTTGAAAGGGGAATTTCCCTGGAGAATCTGCTACTAGGTCAGCTCCTGTTTCTGATTTCTGGAACAATCAATGGACCATAGTTTATACAGGAAATACCAATATGGATGAACAGGGGGATTGGATCCCAACACTGAGCTACTAGAGAGTAAAAGTTGGGGGAAATAGAAGTAAGAGTCGTAGCAGAGGATGAAAAATATTGGGTAATTCACGGCCAGAAAATGGAAATGAGGTATTGCAGTTGGCACTAAATTCTAGACTTAACTGCCTGAGAATTTTCCCTGCTTAGGAATGTGTCAGACTTAGGCTGGAGTTCCCATGGCTTTGGTGTGAGGTATGTATGAGGAATGGTGCTCATTCCAATTAGACTGTTTACTTTGCCCTCTCAATTGCGCGCAGCTCACGGGCGCGTCTGTGCGTAAAAGTTGCACAGAGTTACTTTAAATCTAGTTCACAGACGGTTTGTTGGTTATTAGAAAGGTTAGGTTATTATGGAAAGTTTAAAAAAAAAGTGTTCCAATGCACTTACTGTTTTCTGGCGACCCGCTTATCATGTTGAACTTGTAAATCTCTTTGGCGTAGTACTCAGTCTCTGTGTTATCCTGTCCACAACTCTGATGCCTGTCTCTCCCCAGCTCCTCAATGAGCTCCTTGGTGCTGTTATAAAGTGCCAGAACCTGAAACGGCACTTGACTCGGACCTGTTGTCTGAGGCGGGCTCGTTAGCCGGAGTTTACTGAGAATCTGTCCCCGGACCGCCTCTACCCTTTTTTTCTTGATGTGATCGATGTCCACAGTGGTGCAAGTGGACAGCGACAGAGTCATTGTCACACAACTAAGGAGAAGGAAAAACAGAAGTGCTTTGCCCAGATTCATATTTCAATCTGCGTTCACTCACAACCCAGGCTTGTCAAGTAAAAGACGACAAAACAAAACGAAATTCCCGATTTGAGTAGAATCCCTTTTTCTCTGTTCATTCAGGTCGTGAGTGAGTTCTGTTCCTGGAGGATTTCCATTTTCTTAAGTGCTATGTCATCTTTGTAAAATGCGCATTTGCGAGCAAGCAAATCCGTGCCATTTCGGAAAATAATTTCAACTCTTCGTTAATACTCTTTCTCCTACTCTTCATTCCCTCTTTGTCTCATGCATGCATCTCTCCTTGCCTTCTTGAGTTTACAGGACACCAGTCTCTGCACCGCGGATCACTTTCTCCATTGCATTGGGCTCTTTCCATCCACTTGCGCGTGTGTAGTCAGTGCGCCTCTGTGCCACCTCCCTGCAGTCCAGCCTCAGCCACACTCACTCCTTTCCACTCTCACTTGCACTTTATAGCCACGAGCTGTGACGTTTACGAGGGAGGGGCGGCGATTCATAGGCTCAAGTCGGACAATGAGAGCGGTCCTACTCCAAAATGCATTTATGGAGACTTCACATTTAATGTTGTCATACGTGCGTAATAATGGGCGATGTGAGATTGCGCAATCGAAGCTAGTTCAGGACTGACGATTGTCTTCTGATTTATCCAGCACATGTACTTCTTTTTTTCTGACATTTTTACTGATTATAGAGAAACATATTATTTGTACTTGATGAACAAGAGTTCTTGAAGAATGTTTGCTGTGTGAGTACAGATTTACATGAACGGATTGAACAGTAGTGGTCATGGTTAAATTTAGGGCCTATAAAACGCTTCGGTCCGGAGGCTATACCCACGACATTCAAGTTAGATTTGATAAGAAGTCAAATGCAGATAAGTTATTGAGTAGATCCTGTGGGTGCACAGGGAGCCTTCAGTCAGCTGCTGATCCGCTTGTTGCTGCTACCGTACAGCTTCTCCCACGTTACAGAAAACATGCGCAACAGCGACATCTAGCGGCTATATAGGAAAACTTCAGGTCCCTCTTCCCTGTCTTCTTTCTCACACTGCTGGTGTCACAGGACTTTGACAGTGGCAGGACACTGCTGCAGATGAGATAATGTGAGGGGCGGCTTGTTGATTAGGGATGAGGGAGTTGTGGGAAAGATGCTGTTTGTTTGGTGAAAGGCAAACTCTGTTTCGGATTGTTTACATGACATCATTTTTTAACAATCCCTTGGTGTCTGTCCTCATCTTTTTACTGACCCACTTCTGACTGATTATTTGGCCCACCCTTTTAATGCAGAAGCAGTCATGAGCTCTTCAGTGTAGCTAAGCATGACTGAATATGTTTTAAGACTAAGAATAAGAATAACTTTATTAATCCCCGAAGGGAAATTTTATTGTCTGTTGTCTCACTTGACATATTTACTATTCACACAAGAGTTATAAAGTCTAATGGCTGTTGGTACAAAAGATCTTCTGAATCTTTCTGTCCTGCAGCAAAAAGAGAGGAGCTGTCCACCACCATTGGCCCTTTGGTCCATCAAGGTGTTATGAAGTGGGTGATCCATGTTCTTTAGAATAGTCTCCACCTTTCTCAGTGTAGATCTCTCCACCACATCCCCTACTGAGTCCAGCTCGAGTCCTACCACAGAGCCAGCATTTTTCACCAGTTTGTTGAGATGTCTTGCATCTTTGTGTTTGATGCTTCCTCCCCAGCAGACTGCAGCGTAGAACAGCACACTTGCCACCACAGACTGATAAAACATCTGCAGCATCTTACTACAGATATCTATTGATCGGAGTCTTCTCAGGCAAAAGAGGCAGCTCTGCCCCCTTCTGTAGATGAAGTCTATATTCTTCGACCAGTCCAACTTATTATCCAGATGTACACTGAGGTGTTTATATGATGTCACCACTTCGATGTCCACTTCACGGGTGTTCACTGTCTGAAGAGGGGGTTTGGATCCACAGAAGTCTATGACCATCTCCTTGGTCTTTGAGGTGTTGAGGAGGAGGCAGTTTTTGTGACTCCAGTCACTGAAGGCTCTGAACAGATCTCTGTATTCAGCTTCTTGTCCATTTCTGATACATTCCACAACAGCTGTGTCATCTGAGTATTTCTGGATGTGGCAGGACTCAGTGCTGTATTTGAAGTCTGATGTATAAATGTATTATAATATTAAGTATTTTAATAATTGTATTTTAATAAATGGGATTAACTGTTCAGCCTATATGATTTTACGTATTTTACTTGCAGTGGTTGTACTGGTTTGAGATTTGAAACTATAATATACTTTAGATAGATAGATAGATAGATAGATAGATAGATAGATAGATAGATAGATAGATAGTTTATTAATCCCAGAGGGAAACTTTACTTGCATTTTTGTGGCATTTCTAATCATTAGCAGTACCACTGTATTCAGTAACAACAGTGAATGGATCAAAAATAGCTACTGTGCTTATTAGCAGCATTTTATTTACATTAGTTCCACACTGACCGCGCGGTGTTCGACTGGGACGCACTCTCGTCTCCTGATTGGCGTTACCATGGAGAGCGTTGCTATGTGACGCTTGATGACGTCAGGAAGACGCTTCTTTTGCACTAGCACGTTAGCTTAAGAGTGGAAGGATGGATGATAATTTTCAGCTTGCGGATGCTGCAGCCGTGAAAAACGTGAGTAACCACTTCAGATACGGATAACACTGGATGCGATGCGATTAGCGAGGAGGTGCAATATTTCTTAGTGCTCAGAAAAGTAGACTGAAAGCACACGAAGTAGCGGAGTGCTGCTACTGTTAGCCGCTAAGCTATTGGGCTAACGTCCATTATTTACAGCTGTTAAGTAGGAAGATGACATTTTTAACAAACCTGATACTAGCAAAGCACTGTATCATTTACCACTTTCAAGTTATAGCAGTGTGAGCGTTTGTTACTGAGTATTAGTCAATATCAACTAGGTGTGCTAAGTTTACCCTACTGCTAGCTGATACTGATCAACATAGACCTCTCAATGGCTTGGTAAGTTGGTTTATGAATTGGGCTCTGTTTTTCTTTCCTAACCTGTGCGGAAATCAATCAAATTTTATTTACAAAACCCAATTCCATTGAAGCTGGGAAATTGTGATAATCGTAAATAAAAACAGAATACAATGATTTGCAAATCCTTTTCAACCTATATTCAATTGAATACACTACTAAGACAAGATATTAAATGTTCAAACTCATGAACTTTATTTATTTATTTATTTTTGCAAATAATTAACTTAAGAATTTGATGGCAGCAACACGCGACGAAGAAGTTGGGAAAGGTGGCAAAAAATACTGAGAAATTAGGAATTCTCATCAAACACCTATTTGGAACATCCCACATGGGCTCAGGAACACTTCAGAAAACCGCTGTCAGTAAATACAGTTTGTTGCTACATCTGTAAGTGCAAGTTAAAACTCTACTATGCAAAGGGAAAGCCATTATCAATAACATCTAGAAACGCTGCTGGCTTCTCTGGGCCCGAGCTCATCTAAGATGGACTGATGCAAAGTGGAAAAGTGTTCTGTGGTCTGACGAGTCCACATTTCAAATTGTTTTTGGAAATAGTGGACGTCGTATCCTCCTGGCCAAAGAGGGAACCATCCAGACTGTTATTGACGCAAAGTTCAAAAGCCAGCATCTGTGATGGTATGGGGGTGTATTAGTGCCCAAGGCATGGGTAACTTACACATCTGTGAAGGCAACATTCATGCTGAAAGGTACATACAGGTTTTGGAGCAACATATGCTGCCATCCAAGCAACGTCTTTTTCATGGACGCCCCTGCTTATTTCAGCAAGACAATGCCAAGCCACATTCTGCACGTGTTACAACAGCGTGGCTTCGTAGTAAAAGAGTGAGGGTACTCAACTGGCCTGCCTGCAGTCCAGACCTGTCTCCCATTGAAAATGTGTGGCACATTATGAAACGTAAAATACGACAACGGAGACCCTGGACTGTTGAACAAGTGAAGCTGTACATCAAGCAAGAATGAGAAAGAATTCCACCTTCAAAGCTTCAACAATTAGTCCCCTCAGTTCCCAAACGTTTATTGAGTGTTGTTAAAAGGAAAGGTGATGTAACACAGTGGTAAACATGCCCCTGTCCCAACTACTTTGGCACGTGTTGCAGCCATGAAATCCTAAGTTAATTATTATTTGCAAAAAAATAAAAAATAAATAAAGTTTATGAGTTTCAACATTAAATATATTGTCTTTGTAGTGTATTCAATTGAATATAGGTTGAAAAGGATTTGCAAATCATTGTATTCGGTTTTTTTTATGTTTATCACAATTTCCCAACTTCAGTGGAATTGGGTTTTGTAGTAGCGTTAATTTACAATAGTCGTCATCCCAAGATGCTTTCCAAAGAAAAAGAGCAGGTCTAGACCACGCTCATTGTTTGATGAATTGTCAAGACCCAACCTAAAATGGGATTTGGCCCATCTTATCTCACATGAGTAACAGTGGCAAGGAAGAACTTCCTTTTAACAGGCAGAAACCTTGAGCAGGACCAGACTCATGCTAGACAGCTGCCAGGGTGCTGCTGGGCTGGAGAGGAATGCAGAGAGATAGGGGAGAGAGGGAGAGAGGGCAGGGGGAGAGAAAGAGAGCAAGATAGAGGGAAGGAGAGAGAGAATAGGTAAGGGTAGGTAATAGGTAATAGGTAAGAAGGGAGGGAGAGTAAAGAACGAGGGTGAGAGAGAGAGGGACAGGGGACAGCAGCAACATTAAAACAACAACATTGAATCAATAACATATCAACAACAACATATCGAAAACATACATGCAAGGTTCATATCCTGATACATTAACCATAATGTTATCATGGTATGTCTTTTCAAAGGGCTCATTTAATCTGTTTTAGGTCTAACTATTTGCAATAGCAACGATACCAAGACTTAGGAAGAAGTTTAGTAAAGCCAACTACTCATTGTTAAAGAGATCACCCCTCTAATGTTGTTGTTCCAAATAAAGGTCTAAATTTGCAGATGTGCTAAGGAAAAATGTGGGTTTTCCATCCCATCCTATTGGCTAAGCCCAAACAGTGGTTTGGAGTATTGCAACTTGGTCTGAAGGCTACATTTGGTCAGCTCATCAGATGGCACTCTAGAAGCTAAGCAAAACCACAAAGTTCCAACTTCAGGCTCCATGATATCAAAATCTGCATTCCATTTTCAAATTCTGCACATTTCTTAGGTTAAGTCTGGACGAAGAGCACGCCTTGCAGCAGACCAATCATCGTTTGAAGATTCTCGTCATGGAAGGAAGTCCTCCTCTTCGGCTACAATAGGAGAAGTAGGTGATCGTGTGGCAATTGACAGATAACTGCATGTTATAGTTTCCCTATACAATATGCTTCACCAATGTGCATTTTGATTTTGTCTCATACATGAATTGCAGGACGATGAGGAGGTAGGTAGCATGGAAAAAAAGGCTTTGGTGATTTTGCATGGCTTCTTCTGCAGATGCACCAACAAATGTCAAGTTTTTTTCTGGTTTAATCCAGTGTCCAAGCCAAATAAAGTTCACCAACCCTTACACAACAATAACACAACCCTGACACACATGATGATAAGTTTCAGTGTTCAATAATGAAGATAATTTGAGTTTCCATTCTATTACTCATTACAGAGGGTTTTTACAGCATCGAGAGTCAGTGCTCTTCATTGTTGTTCTGTGTGTGGATCGGATGTGATTGCATGGGATGTTGTAAAACCACGTCAAGCTCTAAAACAGTTTGTTGTTAGATTTACACCAAACTGGAAATTTCTTGCAAAAGAAATTGGCACAATACTTCACTGAATTCCTAAAATATGAACAAAGATAAAAATATGCCCTCTTCTTGTATTGCCTGTCATGACAAGAGACATATTAAGTCTTTGGAGAAATGTTGTCATGAAGTTTTTTTTTTTTTTACTGAAAAAAATATGACTACATGTTGCTAAATTCAGAGAAAACACAGGGCACAAAAAAGAAAAAAACTTTGTCAAAACAGAGTTGACCTCTGAATAGAACAAATAACCACACGTCACTATCTTTGGCATTTATGGAATCAGTCACATGCTCTGGATTGACAAAATGTAAACGATCCAACATTCCCAAAACCAAAAAAATGCCAGTAATTCTTCTGCTTTAGGCTAATTTTTCCAAATTAGGCCAACTTCCCCAATGTATGAACCAGTATTCTCGCGCCCTCTCTGACCTGCTGTGCACATGCAATGCATTTTTCCAGAGTGTCGTGCGACTGGGTGGGTTTATTTGTAGTCTTAGTTTATCAACCCTGGCCTCTTCAGCCTAAAATACCCAACTGATTGGTCACATTCCTAAAATCCTTTTAAACAAAGACTCAATAGCTTTTATGGGCTCCTAGGATTCGGTCACCACTAGTTCTTTTACCCCAGAGACCATCAAGGAATCCTAAATTAAAAACCAAGAGGGCTAAGCTAATTACCTAAACAGCCATTACTGTTATACTACTCCTGGGAAGTTCATATTTGGTCAAGAAAGTTTGTTTTGTTTCTCAGGGCACTTATGGTCCTCCCTGGTTTTGTAGAATGAAATAACTGTCAGAGGATAGATTTATAACACTCAGAGACACTCAGCTGTATTATCTTTTCTCTTGCGTCTGAAATACCAAACATGAACCATCAAAAGAATTTCTAACCACATGAAGGAGTTTTTGCTGAAAATGACTCAGATGTCATTATTTAAATCCCCTTTTGTTCTTAATAAAGAGACAGATACTAATTATACAAAGTTGGGGGAGCTAGTTCAGCCTCAGCTCTGTCGATTAATGGTAATATACCGCAGAGCAGTGTGGCTCCCCCTCCCTCTGCCCTGCTTAATGGTGACATTCAGATTTATAAATGGCTTTGCTGAGGGAACCAGCCATGAAAGATTATTTCCTCTTCCATCATAAACGAAAGAAATTCTTCACGAGCACTTTGTCCTCTGCAGACCCAATTTAGTAATGAGAAATGTTGTGCCTTTTTTTTACCCCCCTAATTCATTTGTCTAGTGCCCACCCTCGAGTGCTCTGAGGAATTCAATTCATTCAAGTGCTGCTCTCAGGGTCCCGGTCTCAGGATTGAGATGCATACTCAGTTTACTATTTACAGAATCAAAGAATGAGAGGGAGAGGGTAATATTTTTTTTCTTTAGGACTATTTTGAGGTTGAACTTGTAGGCCTTTAGCAGTTCCCACACTCTGCTCCATACATTGTCCTGAGGGGAAATGGATATGATTGAAAAGTATAATAAACAGAACAATAGAGAGGGTATTTTACAGACACAGTGTTTATTTTGTAGGTTAGTTTTAGGGTGTCTTGAATATTAAAGCACTGGATCAGAGCTGAACTTAAGTTATTGTCCCAATGATGGCAGGGCAACTTAACTTAATTATGACAAGTAAAGTTGTCTTCTTTTTTTCGTTTTGGGATATTTATTTTCTTTTATTTGGTTAAACAAGGTAATTTTCTGTCACATTGAAAACCTAAAGAGAAACACACTTTTATTTGAGGTTTTTAAGGTCCTGTTTTGTTTTTTTAAGTACTTTTTATGTACTACTACAGTTACAAAGCATATAGTATTTACCGCTATGTTAAATATGTTTACATAAACCCTATACATTTTAGACTTTTTATACTATTGTCCTCACAAATGTGGTGCATTTTATGCTAAACAGCAGAAGAAAAGCTCAGTAACACTTGAGATACTTACAACCTGATTTATCCTCTCAATTGTGGGGTAAACATTTAGTGAAGCATTGACAGTTCTCTCTTCTCCTTTCAGGGCCCTCCTCCTAAACCTGCACGGCGTCAGGGCGGCTGGGCAGAGGACAGCTCTGGATCTGGTTCTGCCAAGTACGTATTGTCACTCTTTCGTAACGTCACCCTTTCCCAGGAAAAGGGACTGTGAGCTGTGTTTGCGGGTTATGTGTTATTAATGAACTCTCATGCTGTTGAATGAGCTTATTTATCAGTGCATATTTGGCACTCAGGCTGTGAATCAACAAGGTTAGAGGGAGCCTGTCCGAGCAGGCAACTCTCCATTCGTCTTCATCTGTGAGCAGGGCGGTAATTGACATGGTTAATGCATCAGCCACAGGAGGGCACTGTTAGTCAGCTAGCCACTTCATCACAGGGGTTCAAGCCACTTAATCACCCCTTACCACTGCAGTCTGCTCTTTACACGGGGAGCACAACACAGAGAATTTATGTGATATTCGGAACAGATGGAAGGTGTTTGCCAAAGCTTTCCTCTACGAATAACAAATCTAAATCTTAATATTGGACATGTTTGCACCAGTATAAGATAGGACCATGCTGTGGAACCACTTCTCTTGTTTTCTTTTCCACCTGCTACTTCTTTTTCTGAGAGCATAGGAAATTCATTGAAGTGAACAGACCGAGTCAATTGTGCTTATTTGCGTAGTTTACTGCACCGCCAGTGCAAGCAGGGAAAACAGCAAACTTTCCCTTTTCACAGAAGGTCAGCGTGTCGCTTCTCCGCTTTTGCAAAACCAGCTTGATTCCCAGTCTCAAAGCGATTGAAATACAGGAGGTGTAAAAGGGGTTTGCACGCGCATTGATCCTCTCTGAAACAAAGTAAGTAATGGTCCCCCCTGGAACCGGCAAGGACTTTTCCCTTCAATGTCACCCCTCATGCTCAATCACTGCCGCCCTCCTCCCACTAATCCCAGCGCAGAAATCCCGGGATTTGTCGATCTATCACTTCTAATTGACACTAAATGATCTGTCAGTTTATTGATGAACCTTTGAAACCAGGTTGTCACAATATATTTTATCCCTAACAACTTTTTCCAGACAGTTTTACCATGTCTATCGCTTTGCCTTACATGAGTCTTAATCAAGGGGCCTGTAATGTGTCTTAAGTGTCGCCACCCCCGCCCCCAGACAGGACACAGTCCAAGGACAGGCAGGTAGGCTATCTCAGCTCCTCTCTGCTCCAAATGGTTGGACTCTGGCACCTCTCAGGCTCTTTGTCCTTACTCAAACAGAAAAGTTTAGACAAAAAAAAATGGGTAAACATTTTGTCAGAAAATTTTGAAGCTGATTGTGTTTGACCTCAGTCTCTTCTCTCTTCTTGGAAAAGATCTGTGAAAAAATTGAAAATTGAAGTAAGATGTTATGTGTGTAATCAGCTTTTCTAATATGCTCAAAAAGTTTTTTTTATTTTTAGGGCTGAAATGGCTTCAGTTGAAATCAGCTTCATCAGGTCAATTTCATCTTTCAGCCTAGACTTATTATCAAATTTTTATACTTGGCTTCAAAGACTAAATGGCAATATTTCCTTTAAGCAGTTCAACGAAAAAAAGAAGCAACAAGACAGAGCAACTGCCTCATCACAGCAAAGGTTTTGTCTAATGTTGAACTAATAGTTGACATTAAAGCCAGCATGCAGGTTAAACTTCTGATTTAGAAACATACATTTTACCGATGTCTTTTCCTTTTCAGTTGTGTAGTTTAAAAACGCTCACTTGGTCTTCACACCTCTGCAAACATTATTCATCCTTTTTTCCTTCACCGCATGTGTTTTCGTTCTTGTTTTAAGAAAGACGTGAAATAATTTGAACCTCATTACTCCTCCTTTTTGAAAAGAGTCATGTTTCTTCCTCTTAAAGATAAAAAATTTATTTAATTAGAGTAACACTGCAAGTCTGAAGTCTTTATATTTGGCTGAATGAATTCAAAATGACAGCGAGAGGTGCAGTTGTAATCCTGGATTTCACATTTTTAAATCCAGTAGGTGGCACTACTCAACCATTTTGCACCCTGAAAAAATATGATACCCTTTAAATACATTTTTCAGTATACTAGTTAAAGCAAACTCACATGAACCCAGCTTTGATTCCTGTGTTGTATAAAATCTATATTTATCTGGAAAAATGCCCATCAGGTGAAAATGTTGCAGTGTTTTTTTCTTTGACGTAAGTTGTGATGGCTGCCTTTCTTAAAACAGACACAGAGAGACAAAAATACATTGCTGAGGTAGAAAGGTGTCAGAACGCAGTATTTTGGTGTCTGGCATGCTTCGTTCAAGCTGCGCTGTGTAAATGAGAAAAGTCTGAAAATAACTGCGCGGTCCAGCAGGGGATGAAGCTGAGAAAACAGAGGAGGGTGAACACAACTATTGAAGACCCCACTGTGTCTGATGTGGCAGAATTACTGTCATGAGATACTGAAGGGGGGGAAATACCTCTGCGGCAAGAGCAGAGAAGTGCACTGCTTTTTATATATGTTGTTATGATTTAGTTCTGTGTTTTCATTTAGTTTGTCGAAATGGAAAATGTTTTTTTAAATGCAATATTTAACTTTTTTTCTGCTGCTAACAGATCATCAAGGAGACCAGCAGCTGAAGACCTAGAAGAGTAAGTTCACTTTCCACATCATCTTTATGCCATCAGACTAGTGCAGAGGATATCTGATTGAAATGCCAGTTTTGAACACCTGGACCAAATAGTTCTGTTAAAATGTTTGTTCCCTTTTCAGTAAAGTGGAAGAAGCGCTGTGCTTTCAGATTGTCCTTGGTTGAGGCTAATCCTTGCCTTCCAAGAACAATCACTTAACATGATTAAAAAACAGCGTGACTGAGTTGTCATCACTTTTATTGCTGTTGGGAGCCAAGTTTTCCTGTTATTCCATTTTTCCCCCTCACCCTCCCTCATATCACTCTGTGAATAGAATGGACACCACAAAGAGAGGCAGGTAGAGGACGCGGTTGTCTGTGTTTTGCTCATCATCACAGTAGGGGCCGAGTGCCTGAGTGTCTGTAGTGAAACAGAGTCTTTGTGTAATAAGTTGTTCCCCTGCAGAAAAATTCCTTATCTTGAGTTTCTGTCACAGCTGTCTTGTCTTAGTAATACTTATTCAGACTGCTGCTCCAGCTGAGGTTGTTTTCCAACCCAGAGGTGATCTTGTCCAAGGCGTCAACGCTGGACACCCAGACAGCCCAAAAGTGTTTCATAGCGCTATCAGAGAATAAGGTTCAGAGGTCCAGTCATACTGTTGTAAAATGTGAGAATGTTTTAACCTACCAAAGAGGCTAAACAGAAAAACAAACCAATCATTAAGGCAAAGCAGCAACCTAGCTCACTCCACATGATGACTTCACCGTTGAGCTGAATATAAAAAGTGTTAAAAATCTCAAACTTCCTATTTCTACAGCCGCCGCCTTCGACCACAAACACCCCAGGGATCAGATGATGAAGGAGGTAAGAGCACCCTGACTATCCTCCTTTCTGTGTGTCTCCCCACAGGCAAAGAGGAGCCCTCCTGTGGTGCCCCCCAGCGCATTCATCCCAAGAAAGTAGAGTAGATAAGCAGTCAGATCATTGTCTCTCACTGATGCTTTCACCATGTTTCTACTTGAATTCTGCGTGGATTCATGAGTTAGAACTTTGCATTTGACCAGGAACACAGTACTATAAAGCCTGTTTGTGAAAATGACAACTGAATATGCTCATTAATGTACACTAGATCTTTCATAGATGATTTCATTGGCAGGTTTTATGTGCTCTCCTCACCACCCAAAGCGTCACAGTCAAACATGCATGCACATACACATACACACACATGCACACACACACACACACACAGGGAGTCAGGCAGGTGCTTTTGAATACAGATCTAGCGTTAACAGAGTCACCTGAGGGTCCAACTCTGCACACCACAAACAATGTCAGGGCTGAGGGGGAAATCTCAGCTGAATGCTGTCTGGAATAATTGTTCGATTTTGCGGCTGGGAAATAGGGTCAAACTGCCTCAGTAAAGGTAGATTAGCAGCATGAAAAGCTGAGTGGAAAACACAGGAAGATTTTGACATATGAGTGTGTTCATAAACAAATCAACTGTTGCATTATTGATTAAATCCCTTTTAACATTTGAACGCTTACAATATTCGGCTTTAAAATTGTCTGTCAGCAGGTTCCTTTTATTCAAAACAGCCGTGGCAAAAATAGAAAAGAAGAAAATACTTAAAAAAAAATTAAAAAAAAAAAACTCAAAAAAAGGCTGTAATTAGTTGGTCTATTACAAACGGAAAAAAAAAACATGGGTTTTAATGCTTTATGAAAAGTGTTAAACCTTTTATTGGTCATATTGTAATGAGATCTATTGATATACCAGTTGTCCATTATTAAATCCAATATTATTCAACTCTATTTTTTTAACAGAAGGTTATATTTTAGATCAAAAGCATTGAAGTCAAAACCTGAAATGCTTTTCATCAAAACTGGAAATATACAATTGAAAAAATATCGTTTTTAAAGGGCTTCAAACAAATTGAAAACCTGCTGTTTAATTGCACGGCTTCAAGTACTATTCAATCCATTCACCTGTATGATGATTTATGGCGACACACATATGTTGCCTGTGTCTGCACTACCTCAAACAGCCAGCTCAGTGAAGAGTCCAGAGGCTTGGTCCCCTTGCGGTTAATGCCGCCGGAAAGATTATTACTCTGTGGAGGGAGACCTCTTAATACAGAGCCTGAGGCAGGGGCAGTGGAAATTACAGTGCTGAGGGTTAGTGAGATAGCCCCTGCGATCTTGATTATGTCCCCTACCCTTATCCCTTATGTCCACTGGCTATAAGCAAAGAGAGGGAAAGAAAGAGAGAGAGAGAGAGGGCTCGCCCAGTCTCCCCTGCTCCCATCTTCCCATCAGCTTCCCCCACAGCCTCCTGCTGGTCACTTAAAATAGCACCGGTATCACAAACACCCTCATCTGTTTCATGTCTTATTCTATAGCTGCAGATGCTTTGAATATTATCCCACATGCCTTTCAAATGGAGTCTGTGCAAAGGTAACCAGTACACTGGACCCCCACACAGGTTATGGAAGTGATACAGAAAAACCGCCTGTTTCCTAAAGTCACTGACTGGGGTGTGCCTGCCGGGGAGTGTTATCCCCTTTTGATATTTACATGCTCCAGTGGAAAAGGTGGACGCAGCCATGTAATAAGGATACACGTGGCCTGCTCGCTGCCAGACAAAAGCCACCTTGATACACACCCAACTGAGCAAGGGAAGTCAGTGTGGTTGATGTGTGTGGCACTGAGGAGAGACAGCTCCTTCTGTGTTAGACATAAAAAAAAAAAACACTGACTTGTTTTCAGCTGCTTTGATGCCCCACTTGACCTCAAGTAATGGGTTGAATTTAAAACTCATTTAAAAATGTTGTTGTTCCTTTTTTCACTAAATAATAGACTTTGCATATAGACAACATTCGCCTCTAAGCTTCACATTGAACTCACATGCCGCGTGTTAATAGTGTATTACTGGCTGAAATGAAAAAGGGTGTGCGTGGACAGATAGACAACCCAGGACGCTGTTTGCAAAGAGCCGGACGGTGAGGCTTTTTGATGTCATTGCACTAAGACCATTAAATTTGATTGGGGGTCCAGGGGGGACGGATTCTGCTGAACGCTGTGCTTTGTAAATGAGAGGACAAAGTGTCACCGGGGCCTCATGAATATGAAATACCCGCGCCTGCATTTATTTGGATATCAGAAACACAGATGAATCTTGTCAGCGGCTAAACGAGCGTGGCATTTTTAATTTGGTTTAATTAAAAAAGAGAAAGAAATAAGTTATCAACAGAGGGTGAGCTTTTGTTATCTACTGAAAAGTTGATGGGTTAGCTTTTGAACAAGTTGTATTCAGAGTTTTTGAGAAATGTGTCCAGAATCAAAACAGTTCACTGTTATCTGGACAGTGTGTAACTTTAATGAAGAATTAAAGTTTATCACTACATAAAGGGTCAGAATTGTCTTAACTGCAGTTTATTTTAGGGAGCAAATTTGAAGGAATGGTGACATAGATGCCAAGATATTTCCTCCCATCAGATGCAGACTTCCATCTCTTCACCTCTATTTAGCTCCTCTATTGACTTTCCCCTCAGGGTGCAGTACTGTGGTTAGAGATTACTGACACCCCTCTCAATGCAGTCCAGTTCTCTCTTTTCCTGTCAGTATGTGTCTGTTCTCTCTTTCTCTCTCTCTTTCTCTCTCTCTCTTTACCTCTGTTTCATATACTGACAACACTCAGCTGTGGAGTTAAAAGAGACGCTCACACATTCATAGTATCACATTTTCTGTATGGAAAACCAGTAAATGAAAGTCTTGTCAAACCTTAGATCTTTTCCTCTTTGATTGGCGTGCCTTACATTGCCCTTATCTTCTTTAACCTTCTGAAAATAAATTCAGGTCTTTTTCTTTGATTTTCTTTCTTTGGTGGGGGGGTTGATTTATCTCAAGAAGTCTTTTGACACATTTTTAACTATTCCGCTTATTTTTTATCAGATCATTCTTGTTGGTTGTTGTTGGCCATTATACCACTCCTGTTTTCCTGTTCCAACAAATGTCCATCTGAAAAATGCTGTGAAAGTTTGCCCTGTCCTTCTTGGGAGAGGAGCCTTCCTCTGTCCTGTTGCGTTTTGCCAATTAAAGCGGGTTCCCACTGTTTGAGCAGCGGGTTGGCAGCTCCTGGCACCGCAGCCCCTGCCAGGCCGCACTGTGACTTCCGACCCCACACAGATGGGCCCGCAAGCAAATACTCTTGCACATGGCTGGATGCCGCCCCTGTCGGAGTGGCAGAGTGGACATGGAGGTTGGCCTACCGGCCACTGCAGGTCCTGGGGGTGGGCAGCGCTGACAGGGCCCAAATGCTAAGGTAGCAGGGGGTGCTTTCTGGGGAGCCCCTGGCCAGCGCCCCTTTCACAGCAGGAAGAGCTGCTGCCTTGCCTCGTGAATATTCATGGCCGCATGGCTATTGTGACAGGGCAGCTCTTATGAGGATGTAGCAAGAGAGAGGGAGGGAGGAAGTGCCACAAAGACATGGTCTCACATATTCACACAAGAAAATATGCATACACAGGGGATTTACTTTATTTTTCATAAACGATCCTGTCATTTGGCAACCACTCAGACTCTTCAAATCCTGCTTTTTTTTTCACATGAAATGTAATTCTTTGTAAAAATGTAATTGTCTCAATTTTCTGTTCTTATTTTTAGATATTCCAGTGATTCCAGACCTCGATGAAGTGCAGGAGGAGGATCTGACCAAGCAAATTGCATTTCCACCTATGTATAGTAGTAACACTTTTAACTCTTTCTCGCTCTATCTTATCACTGTGCATTTTTACACACACACACACACACACACACACACACACACACACTCTCACACACACACACACACACACACACACACACACACACACACACACACACACACACACACACACACACACACACACACACACACACACACTGCATGTCCCCAGACCCATGCATGACAGTTAACCTCTGTCCGTGCACAGGACACTAGATCAGTAGCCTGCTCTGGTGACTTTGATAGGTACCTGTCCTCCACTGGTGCCATTGCAGAGTGTCTTGCTTTATCGGACTGAAATGGAGAAATAACAGTTGGGTGTGATTTATGCAGCTCTGTTACAGGGTCCTGTGTAACCGGGCCCTTTGATTTACAGGGCAGTGAGAGACACGCCGACATGTGTCGAATATGTAGCAAGGCTATGACAGCGGTGGAGGTTATTAGGCTGGGGCTTGCTCTCTGTGCAAGATAATATCCACATTGAACTCATTGCGGGGGCAATGTAGCGTGTAATGTGCAGTAAGTAGGACTGGCATGCACTGCTAGGCCCCGGCCACTTTGAGAGCCCCCCCACTTAATTCTAACCCACAGATAAGCAGCTGGGTTTCAATTTGAAGCGTTAACCACTTGGCAACCATCTCCTGCTCTCAGTGCTCTTTGCTTGAAGTCTCAAATTTTCATTTTGTGCAAACTTGAAACTGCTGCAAATCCTGTTCAAACTCTTGGTTTGCATTGAGTATGCAAAGGAACAGTATTAGTGCTTCAGATTTCTATTCTAACTGTAAGTCATCCTTTTAGCTTCCAGCCGAACCGGGTAATGACCTACAGAGATCTGGACAACGATCTGAAGAATTATTCAGCATTCCAGACCTTAGTAAGTCAAGGACATTTATTTTTACATTTCTTTTTTCCTCCTCTTTCAATGTCAAGGTGGTCCATTTAATTTTGCAACCAACATCACCTCTGTTTGTGCAAACTAAGTGAATTTCCCTGCAATCTTGCTTCAGGACGGAGAGATTGACTTGAAGCTCCTCACCAAGGTTTTAGCACCGGAGCAGGAGGTGAAAGAGGTGAGTGAGTTTTGAGTAAATATAGCTTGTGAGCTCCCAGCAAAGACCAGTCCAGCTGTTTCTGGAGCACCAGGGGAGGTTGCCACTCTGTCTCCCAGGTAATCAAGATTTATGATGTGTACATTAACACCCTCTGCTCTCCTTCCCCATTCTGCTCTCTCTGCTCCCTCTGTTCCCTCTTTGCTCTCTTTCTTGGTTTGTCTCCTTCCACCTCTTTAATTCTTCTTCTCTGCCCCTCTTCTTTGTCTCTTTTGCTCTGCAGGATGATGTGCGCTGGGACTGGGATCATCTGTTTACAGAGGTGTCCTCAGAGCTGCTGATGGAATGGGATCAAGGAGAGAGTGAGGAGCAGGCGGGGTTGCCTGTAACATGAGGAGGAGGTCTGAACTGGGACTTTCAGTGGCTTCAGTGGGAATTGGGTGAAAGTCCATTACACAAAAGGGACACTGACTTTGGCTATAGTGTCTTTAATTACTGTGTGTTATAAAGGAATTATATTTTGTAGAGTTTGTTTTGTTTTTGTAAATAAAGTTCACTGTGGGGTAAACAGTGCAGTGTTGCTTCCATCCTTTCTTTGTGCAGGTTTTTGGAAACTCACCCTCTTTGTCTGTTTTGAACTTAAGCACCCAAAAGGCAAACTGATTTTGCTTGAAAAGCTCCTCTGAAAGAAGCTGTCACAGATAAAAAATGCCCTCCATGTACTGCCAGCATTATCAACAGCCTCATACAAGTCCAAGGTTGATAATCAGCTAAGCTGAAATCCAGTTGATTGTGTTCAAATTAACATTCCTCATTAAAGCCTACAACCTTATTGTTATTGACTGTGCCATTGACTTTATCTTCCAGGTCTTCGATAGGAGCAACCCCTTCTTCACTATTATCTCAAATGCATTGAACACAGTTCCTATTGACACCTGGAGGATTAGCATACATTATAGCTTTTACTGGATGAAGTGGAATGGATGCAAGTCTGAAACAAGACAGTGGCTGTTTTCAGGTGCGCACCCTGTAAGGTAAAGTAACATAAATTCTGCACAACCTCATGAGAACGCCATATGTATAGCCAACAACAGGCCATAGAACAGACTATGTTCCCAGGTCTGATTTTGAGTCAACACTGGCTCTGACACAAATTTGCACAAACCTTGATGCAATCTAAGAAATGCGATGTATGTTGCGGCTTTAACCCAAGCTGGTCGCATGTATCAGCATTCAGTTTTGTCTCTGGTTCATGTGTGTGAATATAAATGCAGGCCTCCAAAGTCCAGCCAGGTCTATTAGGGAAACAGCTGTAACATTTACAGATTGTGATGAGGTTTATTTCTGAGGCTGAGAGCAGTCTCATGACATTTGGAGATGCACAGTGAAAAGTCCTCAAGGACACATAATCTATGCATCGAACAGCTCAATTACTGCCCACCACAAATAGATCCAGGCATTTTGATTTGTTGGGCCTTGAATCAACTTCATCGAGGGTAGTACCTCAAGACAAAGCCATCACACTAGATATTTGTACAGTAATAATTGTGTGTGTTGGAATACCTGAGCTCAGCACTCAAATGCTGTGTGTGATCTCTGTTTGTTTCTCTATCAGACATACAAACGCACACTTTTTACCGCCTCCACAATTGGCTTATTTAGCAAGACTTAATGAATTCTGCCCATATGCCCTGAGCAGCTGCTATGTTGCCCCTTCCTCCCGCCCCCGCTGAGCTGTGAAGTGCCCATCCATGTAGAGACAACCTCTAGCTGTCTCTCTGGAGAAGGCTAAGCCTGCCACTCCTCTGCTGGCAGTCAGCCGGTGCTGTCTGAGGTGGACTGCGGACAGACCGAGGGCTCAGATTAGGGCCCAGTGATCACGGGTTGCGGGATGCCTCAAATGATTGGCCCAGGCGTCTGTTGATCAGAGAGGGGATTAGAGGAGGAGGGCAGGATCCAGAGATGCTGTTTGGCATGTACTTGCATCCAGCTTCTCAAAGTGACCTCTCTCCACCGCCTCTTCCTGCCGCTCTCCTCTCCTTTATTCCCTCCATGTCTTATAGTGTATACAGTACATCCTGATGCTGCAGCGAGGCTCTCAATGACCTCTTTCTGTGTGGGTGCAGTGAATTCAATCATGTCAAAGCAGCTACAGTATCTATACACAGCGAAGAAGAGAGTTGTGTTCTTGAAGGCCTTTTTGGTTATTACAGTAGCTTTCAGATGAACATGGAGTCACAGGGAGGTGAGCTGAGTCTGAAACAAGACTAATGCAGATCAGGTGATAAAGGCCTTACATGGGTTTAGAGTGTAATTTGTTTTGTTTTGACATTTTTCTATTAAAATAATGGGGCTGTTTCTGCTGTAAAAATCCGCATCACCCCAAAACACGTGTCTGTAATCCGATATTTCACTCAAAGTGTTCCAGTAAAGACACAACGTTTGGATTTCTTTGATTTGAGAGGACCATCATTGCTAAGAAAGTTTCCACTTGGGTTTATTTTTGAAGTCTTCTTGATGGAAAAGACTTTCCATTTTGTGGCAAACAAAACAAATATGAGTAAGTAATACAAACTGAATTGATTTAAAAAAAACAAGATATTATTATTATTATTATTAATGTAATGTTTTTTCCCTCCTTGTTGACAGGCTTGTTTTATTGTATTTTGATATTGGGTGCTAATTGGAAGGATAGGATGGAGATAATGTGCTTCCAGCTCCAGCTAATATGCTGAGGTGTTGACAGAAGTTTATACATCTTATCTGGTCTCAATATCTGCCTTCCATATGGCCCAAAAGCAATATGCTGAGGTGTAATTAAAGAAAATGGGGAGATGTGGAGATAGCTGGGGCCCAATGCCGGGGCCCTGCAGACACAGAGTGAGGGGTGAGGACAGACACGCTAAAGCTCAAGAAGTATTAGGACCAGTTCATTTCACCAGTGGCGGCATGCCTGTCACGAGTTCCCTGTCGCTGACCCTGCCATCGCTGCATCAGTCAGGTGCCATGAACCATCTACAAGGAGATTTGGAAAAAAACAAAACAAAATAAAAGTGGTGAAAAATCAAGACATCCTGCTTTTTTAACCAGGATGAGATCATATTTTACACATTAATTCATAACAAAACTATCTCAACTTCATCAAGCGTATTCAAATGGGCCCCGTGCCCTTTTAAATGAGCTTTGAAAAGCAGCCGCAGTATTGATTCGCCACAAAGACTCCATGTTATTTCAAGTTTAAAGGAGAAACCCTCGTCACACACAACTAAGGCAGTCAGATCAATATCATTTTTTTTTTTACAAAAGGGGGTTCGCTTTTAAAACCGCTAGATTAAACAGATGTTTTATTTTTCATTAGATACACTGCACCTTTTAAAAAAAAACCCACAGGGGGTCATTGGAGAGGAGGGGGAATTACTCCACAAAAGACACAATGAAAGCAGGTTTTTTTTTAAGACCCAAAGTTTGACGGGTTGAAAAGTGTTTTCAGTTTTGTCAGGAATATTTTCCCCTCTCTTCTTTAGTTAATATTCTATCGTTCTAAGTCCTTTTTTGTTTACCCCAGGTGGGCTTGGACATGAAATGGCTGGGATGGTGGCAGCTTGGAATGCCCCTGGGCATCTTACGGCCATCATGTTGTCAAAGTACCCAGGAGGGGGAGTGAGAGGACTGGGAGTGATTTTTTTATTTATTTTTTTATTATAAGCTATGAGATGGGGGGGAAGCTCTGTTCTCTTTGCGACAATGGGATTGACTGAATTCATTATTATTATTTCTTGCTTTTCCCCTCGTATGTTTTTAGTGCAGCTGAGGGTTAGACGCTGAGACAAGGGGTTTGATCATGAAATACAGCCGAGCTCCACATTTGTCATGTATTTTATTATTTCCCTTCTTCACCCCTCAGTCCTGTAGGCGAGGTCCTTCATTTTTCACATGACTGGTTTTCTTATCATTGCGGGCCCTCTCCGCTGGCCTATGAGTGACTTAAAGGCAATAAAACACAAAACATTCTGTAAAACACGGATGCCTCTCTGCTCGTGGAGGCCCTGCAATGCCTCTCTGGGAAATTATGATAATAACTCAGTGGCTGGCTGGAGTGGCTGGGTCGCCGGAATGAGGGTAGGGGTTCACCAAGGTCCCATGTGCAGGGGCAGGTCAAGGTGGCTTGTTGGGCCTCGCCATCCACCCCCTCTCTGTCATAAACTCTTTCCATCATGCAGGATGCTGCAAGCAGCCAGGTACACAGCAGAACCTCTTTGTCTTGTAGCCACTGGCGATAAAGCAAGGGCTGATGGGAGACAAGGTGTATTGGCCCCCCGGCAGTGGGGAGGTCAGCCGAGGAGGTTGGGAGAGGAAAACGCCTGAGTCGACACAACTCCACTGTTTGCCCTCTGAGGGTCACAAAACACACTTTTCCACTTCTGCTCCTTTAAACTTGGTGCTTGGTGCAACTTAACGTTGGTGTTTTTTAAGGAGCGAGAGAACTGTGTCTGAATTTTTTGAGGGAGGGGTTGAATGTAACCTCACAACACCTCTCAAGTGTGTGAATGAGCAGGAGTGAGGACAGGAAGAGAGCACGGGCTCCACCACTGAGGTGCTGACAGAGGGGGGATCGAGGGGGCTGTGATTGCACCTGTTCCGGCCCAGCACCCTCCCAGCAGGGCCTCGCGCTGAGTCCCAGCCTTCTCCTGGCATCTGTGATGGGGGCCAGGGCCAGTCCCACCTCCAGCGCTCACTCCACCTCTCTTTTAGCTGGTAGAAGAAAGACGAAGAGAAACGCTGGAGGCTCCATCTGCCGAGGGGGCTTGACGCGGTCTCTACGGCCCGCCTGGGGAAGGGGGTAGCTGGGCCTCCTCGACTCTGCCACAGGGGTCTCACAGTGGTAGACCACAGCGCAGCACATCACACGTCATATGCCAGCTGGCCAAGCTCTCTCCACCGTAAACAGAGACTAATGACCACTCAACACACACACACATAGACACACACAGTAAACACAAAGCTCACAGTAAAGTGGAGAAGGAGGAGACAATGAAGGTGGAAAAGGCTTGATCTGGACAAAGAAAAGTAGTGCTACTTTAGAGGATCTGCTGTTTCAGCCTGGGAAGTGAGCTCACCATCACAGTGGGGTGTTGCTACAGCTTCTCTTTGGGTCTCACTCTGAGTCCACTAAATCATAGTCCACTGGTTTCCTTCATGCGTGACACATCACAGGACTCCCAGTGCTTCTTGAGCCCCCAGGCTCAAGCTAGTGTCACCCGCTGAGTCTTTAAAGCTCTCCGTTGAATCTCTTTCGTGAGGAACAGGATGTAGCAATGAATTCTGGGGAAGAATACAGCACCGGTATAACTAAAGCAGCCCTGTAGAGCAGGTCTGGGTGATGCTCTATGTTATACTGCGTACAGGGACCCAACCTCATCCATCCATGGACAAACATTTAGCAACAGAAGTAAGAAAAACTTTGTTTTGAAGGCAGAAAACTCAGGCAGAACCAGACACGTACAAAAACATCTATCTGCCTTAACAAGCTGGGCTGAGAAAGTGAGACAGAGAAGAGGTTTTTCCTGAATTTGAACTATTTAATGCATGTCAGAGTGGCCTTGAGTTTAGTGTCTGTGGACTGAAGGACATTTGTGTCTCCATGTATTCTGTCTGATCTCATTCAGGATCTCCTTGTCGGGTTCTTCGAATTTCAGTTTCCTCCTTCAATCAAATTACAATTATTTTTAGCTTCCCCCAGCCAGATAATTTTATATAAGCCCTGCTTCCTCAAATTACTACTTTTCCTGATGTCCCCAACACATGCATTTAAAGATATAAATATACATATGCAGGAGGAATTTAAAAATATATATTGAGTACAGGAAAATGTGACATTGAGTGTTATTCCCCAGCTAGGCAGACAGAGGTAGGGAGGTCAGGCGGCTACACTGAGCCACCGGCGGCTCAGGCCTAACTGGTCCACCATGGTGACGAAGCTTCATCTACAAACTCGCAATAAATATCTGGCCATCATTTATTTTAATTCACTCCTTTCTTGCTCAGATGGAATGGATTCTTAACCTTGTAGGACAAGGACACCCGCATGCTGCCTGCCTTGCTTTAGCTGCTAAATTATTCTTCATTCTTCAGGGGGAATAAAAAAAGGAGTCCGGCGTTGCTCAAACTGTCAGCTCCAATGAAAAGCACAGCTGAAAACGTTGTCACTGAACCCCTGGACAAGGGAAAGAAGGGGAGTGGGCAGTGAACGACAGGGTGAGAAAAAGTGGGGGAGAGAGAATAAAAGGGGAAAGGGAGGGGGGGTTAGTGAGCAGCCTCCAGAGTGATTTATTTGCCAAATCAGGACACAATGAGTCGATTATGAGTCCTCTAATAAGAGAGAGTGTTTGGGGACCCACTAATTGGGCATGATTGAGTTGCAGTCTGGGAGCTGGGCGAAAAGGGAACCTGGTCGGCGGCTGTCATGCAATCATCAGCTAATCAGAGCTTTGAAATTAAAACTGCGTGTTTAGGGTAGAGGACGGGATAATGGCAGGGACCTGCCTGAGCTCTGAGGCTGCCTGAGGAGGCTGCCACAGTGTGTGCGTGTGCTTGTTTCAGTTTGTTTGTGTGTGTTTATATGTACAGTATGTGTGTGCAATGGAGAGAACAAATTATTGTATGTGCTCTGTGTGTGTCTGTTCATTTAGGGCCTCTCATCTCTGACTGTGGTCTATGCTGGGCTTGATGAGGACAGTGAAGGAGCTGTAATCAGCCCAGCCCTTGTACCAAGACCTGTGTGTTGTGTGGCTGTGTGTGTGTGAGTGTATGTGTGAGTACAGCTTTGTGTCTCCAGGTGACTGATAAACCTACTTGTGTCTATTCAGTTGTCTTGCTGAGCTTTAAGGTTTTAAATAAATGCAGCATAATAGCCTACACAGAAATTGTAATGTTTAATTTTAGCACTATAACCTTGACTTGAAATTAATTCTTTGCAAACTGTTTTTTTAAGTTGTTGAAAATTACACACACACAAAAAAAACAACTTGAGTTTTGGTCTGATACCATAAAATGTTGAAAGACAAAACATAATTTAGATACAGAATGCATTTTTCATAATAGACAAACAAGACTGAAGTACCACAATCTGAAAATATCCGTAAATTTAGGACCAGAACTTCAGGACCATAGGTTTAAGCGACGTACGCACCCAAAAATGCTGGAGTGTATTTCTGTTTAGATAGTCGTGTTCACTTGTCGTCACTAGGGGGCAGTGTTTGTCTGCAAAATCGCGAGAGTAAACAGACGGGGCTAATTGATGTCAGGTGCATTCTCAAACTGTGAGGGATGACAGAGTTGAGAGGCACAGTATTACAACAAAAATAATATATCTAAAATATACGGACCAAAGGTAAGATTGAGCAAAAATCACCTGCAAGGACTAAGGATATTTTTATTTTTTCTCAAAACCTTAAAACAGTTATTATATTATGTTATTATATTCGGGTTGTTAAGACTTAATTAACGTATTTTCGCTGCTACTTTGACATAGTTGGCAGAAAGGCTGCTGTCCTCCTGTTCAACATTGTTACACAGAAAATTATTTCAGCTTTTAGTTTTATATTGAGGCATTAATTCGACGAACATAAGGAAAAGAAAGCACTGAACAGAGAGACTACTGGCAGCCACATTGTCCACAAAGACAGTGAATATTAGTCTTATTATATAGACTCAAAATAAATCAGACAGATTATCAGACAGTCGATGAAAGATTCTATCTTTTTATTGTCCAAAAGCACTTTAGTGCTCTCAATTGTAATAAACATAATAGAGTAATGGTAACTTTATAAATGATTTACAAAGTAGTTTCTGTAATCAGTATCACTATAAATAATTATGTGAAGGTAAGTGTGAATAAAGAATTTTGGGTTTTCAATGTAATTTAGAAAAAAAAAAAAAAACTTTATAACTATCTCTGCAAAAACATTTTAAATAATTGGATATATTAATTAAAATGTTTCTTTTTTTTTTTCCTGCTACAGAATACACTCTCATGTGCATGTGCTCCTCTGAATGCTGCATAAGATCTGACAGCATTACCACAGTGAGTCTCCACAATCTTACACATCTTATCCTATTATAATGATTATAGGGAATATACGGTGCTTCCACGCTCAGCTGGAATTTTGGCATATGTAAATTAGATATACACACTCAAATCAAATTATTGTGTAAATTTTTATTAGCAGTATAAAGCAGTGTAAAAATGTTTAATTTATCTCCACCAGTGACTATTACATCTAAGATTTGTTCATATGTTTTCATACAGTAGAATTAAAAGTAAAGGATCATTTAGGACCTGGTCAGAATAAGTTTCACCCAGAACTGATATTTAAAGATACCTTGGAGTCCATTTTTTCTCTTAGACTTTCATTTCTCAGTTTGTATCTTCAAATTACTCATCAAACAAACCAACACACAGTATTTCTTTCAATTTTTCCAAGGCCTTGTCTAATTGTAAATGTGCCTTACATCTAAAGAGGCCCTCACTGTAAAAATCTGAAGTGGGTTTAGGCATAAATGGGATTAATTCCCAAAGAATGTCCTTTGCTCTTCCTCCCATAATTTCATTTGCAGGGTCCACAGGATGAATAGCCAAGCAGGCAGTGATGTGGAACTGGAGGACAGGCCTTGCGGGGCCTGTGCTGCTACACCGCAGCCTTCAGGTTATGTTACCTTGATAATGTCACAGCTGCAGGAACCACACCGCCCACCGTACAGGACACAGGAAATCCAATTATCTGCCTTTTAATGTGTGGGAATTTTACGCTCTCATTTCTTAGACTCTGGCTCCAATTCTGCCTAGAGGCAAACCCACCTGAGAAAGATTTCTGGGATTGTTGTTGTTGTTTTTAGTTTTTTTACCTGAGGAAGAATGTCCACTCATTTTGGGCTAAAAACAGTATTATGAATAAATCAGACTCAAAATAGTTTGTCGATGAAGATAGTTTATTAAGGGGTACAGATCTTACTTTATTTCACTTTCACTAAATCCTCAAAGTGCCTGTAGTTTTAAATTCAAGTCCATGTTCTCAATAACTTTGCACAAAGTACAGCTCAACACAGAAAGACAAAACAAGAACAGCCCTGATTCACCCTGGAATTACTAAGGTCTATGTGAGGGCTGTATATGGGAGCAGGACCCCCACCTGCCCGGACCCCTGACTGTTTTTTTGATTTAATTAAAAGGGAGAGGGTGCATCAATTTCAGCCGCGTGGCAGGGAGATGACAGTACACAAATTGAAAGTAAGTATCTCAGTGGAGCAGGGAGGGGGGCTGTTCTGTCATTAACATGGAAGACAATTCTGTGTGCAATGTAACAAGATTAGAAACATTATTATCATTCTACCTCTAGACATAGAGCCATACCATGTAGAAGAGACTAAACAATGTCAATAAACCTCTGTACTCAAGACGGAGTGAGCGTGGCTGTTATATTGAGCTGAATTGAATACCTGCATAGGCAAGTGTTTTTATACTGTCTCTGAAAGCGTGTGGCTCATTCCTTGGGGACATCTCATATTTTCAGGTATTTTACTTCACACAGCAGTGATTATGTATCTCAGATGTGATTAACCCCCCTCCCCCAACATCTATATTACACATGCAGTATTTTAGCATCAGGGTTCCCTTTCGGCCCGATCCGAAGGAATGTGAATGGGCTGCAAGCTTGAAGAGGAGCCCCATTAATGAACAGTAAAGACAGATGAGTCTCTCTCTTGCCAAGCAGGTTGCCTCAATTGGATTAGTGAGGCTGAGATTGGGATGGATAGCTGTCTATGTGCCAAGTGGCCATTAGCCCTGACCAATATGCCAATATGATGGTACACAAAAACAGGCTCAGGATTCCCCTCAGTGATCTCAACACTCAGACCGGAGTCAGCAGCTGATTCCTAAAGCATTAAAACTGTACGCACATACTGATAGGCTATAAACATTTATCCACTGTGATAATATGAAGGTTAAGTGGTTGATTTAATAGCCGGCG
This sequence comes from Xyrichtys novacula, assembly GCA_962446985.1. Taxonomy (NCBI): domain Eukaryota; kingdom Metazoa; phylum Chordata; class Actinopteri; order Labriformes; family Labridae; genus Xyrichtys; species Xyrichtys novacula. The sequence goes on from OY660878.1 coordinate 7,048,714, forward strand.
TCTTTAATTTCGAGTGGCACCTGGGCCAGTTTCCCGCGTTGCTTTCATTGGAAGGGAAATACAAATATCACAATGTAGAACAAGCTATCTGTCAATGGCTGTCACGCTGTACTTTATGAATGGAAAGCTGCCCGTTCCTGGCATGTATTAGAGCGAGGTGCCGTGTTTCCGAGGCTGATGTCATGTTCTCGGCAAGGCGGTGATGGGCACTGTAGATGTCAGTGGACACCAGGGGCCCCTTCTCCAACCAACTATACAAATGGGCATGAGTGTGAAGAGCTGGGGAAATGTTATCAATCACCCGGCATCCCAGTGGAGGAGCTGCTGGCGTTAGTGTAGAGAGTCCCCCTCATACTGATCCGTATAAAAGGCTGTGTGATGTATTAGAGCAGATGAGCAGGGGCCGGCTGTGACACTTGACTGACAGCTCATTTGACAGCCTTAGGAAAGTGTGCAGGGAAGTTTCAATCTAATCTAATGCTGCTAGAGGAATGAAATTGTGGTGTGAGATTATGTTTTCATGTTACATCCCCTTTAGGACAACACGGGCCGCATGGGATGGATATGATGTGGATGACCCCCTTGGTTGAAAAGGTAAAGACAGAGCCAGACGTAGCGGTGGAGTCCCAGCCAAGACCTCCTGACCCGTGACTCTTCTCTCAATCCACTTCAGTCCAGGGAATCAGGTTTGTGAAGAAAAAACAAGAAACTGAAACCCGGCTCGCAGCTCTATCTGTGGGTAAACAAAAACATTTTTGTGTCATGCATTATCAATCAGCTGTCTGCTGGGGCTTTCCAAACAGGTAATCTGTGTCATTCAATCGCTCTACCGCAGGAGCCGGGTCCTCCTGAAAGAGGATAGCAACAAAACAGACATTAATATTAAGTGCAGGAGAGATCAGATTCTCTTTGGTCTGCTCCCTCTTCTTCATAATATCTGGTGAGGCCACCTGCATTTTGAAATCAATATTTCTCTTTCTCCAGTATAGGTTTACACTCGTGCATTAAAAGCTAGACTACAGTTTCTTATGATAAACTGCATGTTTTTGATGGTAAACTTCAGACCTTTGTTGACTTGGAAAAATATTTCCTTGTGCAACACTCAAAGGTCAGAGAAAATTTCTAAATTACACCAGAAAATACTTTTTTGACCAGAAAACTGTTAAAGCCCAAGAGACTCAAACCTCCCATAGTGCACTCCCACAATAATCAATCATGGAGGGCTAATTAGCCATTTTACAGCTATAAAAAAGACAGTCAGCTCTTTTCATAAAGCGTGACCTACCCCCCCCTTAAGTTAGGGACTTTTTTTAAAATATATTTTTCCTGACTTCTGAAAGTTATCAGGAACTTGTGCTGCACTGAGGAACAAAGCATTGTGTTTCCATATCAGATGATTTCTTCCCCTTTTGTCCAGAGTGTTTTTTTATTTGTAGAATGAGGTCAGTGGTTGGACGGTAAGCATTGAATGTCAGCTGCTGTTTTTCCATTGAAGCCGACCATACTCAGGTGATCAGCCCTTAGACAGGTCTGCTTCTGGCCTCTGAGCAGCCCAGTGACCACAAAACCTGATCTCACACGATCAAGCAGCTAGTGTCTACCAGGTCTGAACCCTGTGCACCATGTCACACCATCATCTCCTGCTTCTGCTTTCTCGGACATGTCTTTTCCTCTTCCTGTCTTTTGTGTCCACACCTCTCTGTGCAGTGGTGTCCATGTTCCCCCGCCAATCCCGCTGAGGCTCTAAGACTGTTCGTATTGTCTAAGTGATCATTAAAATTTATGGCAAGCTGACTTCATCCAGCTTGCGAGGCCGTGCTGGCATAAGTCATAATTATGTGATGACACTGTAAGACAGAGCGTCCACGCTGGGCCCCCTTCTTCCAGGCAAGTTAAATGATATAATTAGCCCAGTAAGAGGTGAGCGCTCCGGATTGGATAAGTTATTAAATGTTTGGATGAACCTGAGCTCCATTTCCCTAACTATCACTGTCTTCCTCCCGCTCTGGCCCCCTTCCCTCCTCCCTCCATGAGCCCATTAGCAGTTATGTGATACTATATGCTGATGGGGCAGTGGACAGAGAAAGTGGGTAAATTAAGCCTGACCACTGCTTGTGTTATGGACTGCTCTTATAAGGTGCCACTGAAGGACACGGCAAGATTCAAAAGAACAGCACATCACTGAGGGACACGCGTGCACAGCAGACCTGATGATACAGTAATGTGAGCTCAGCTGAGTTTGTCAACTTGAAAAATGTCCCCCTGACCTTTGTTGTGTGAGTCCCATTTGTTAAGAACTCATATATGTGGTCAGTCTCAGAGTTTTCACTTCATAGAAATTATGAGAGTGATTTTACTGTACAACAAACGCAGGTCAGACAAGCAAATGTGTCAAATTTAACCCTTCAGATTGCTCAATTTGTCTGCAGTTAAGCTGTAATGGAAGGCAGTACACCAAGGTTGACAGGACGCCTACTCCTGGGCCCTTGAGCCTCAGTGTGTGTGTGTGTGTGTATGCCTCTGTCTGTGAGTGTGTGCGTGTGTTGCACTCCACCAGAGGGTCTCACCAAGCATGACTGCGTGTTATTCACACTGACGAGTTCCACTGTTCACTGTCACCTCTCATTGTGAGGGGAAGTAAGCCTGTGGAGAGGGCTGCAGCCAGAGGAGGGGAGGATTGAAAAGTCCCTTTTTTTTTTTTTTTTTACAATGAAGCAAGGACTAGTTTCTGTTCCTGTTGTAAAACGTCGGCCCAGATCCACTAAAGAGTGAACAGAGAGGAAGATCTCCAGATACAGCATGCTAAGCTGGTCTGGTTATATTTTCAGACACATTCTTCCAGACAGTGGCAGAGGCCTGGCTTTGTGTGTGGCCGTGTAGCGGGGAGGGGTGGGTGTTATGGTGTTTGATTTGTTGTGAAGACTCGATCAGCAGGACTCAGCAGAGTCCAGGTTGGCCCAGCAGGCCAGCCGAGAGTGACACTTCCTCTCTCTGTTTCGTCCTGCAGAGAGCCCTGACAGCAGGGACCGGGTGCTGAGCTGCGTCCCCCTGTTCATCATCACCACAACCAACCACCCACAGTGGGCAGGCAGAGAGAGAGGGGGGCTGGGGGGCTCGGTTATCAGTGTCACCCCTCTCAGCTACCCCCACCACAGCTCTGTCTTTGGCCCTTCTCCAGAGAGACCAAAAAGCCCGTCTTTCTTGGCTCCTTGATTGTTTTTGTTCCTGAGAGCAGACAAATAGAGTTTGGACTCTTACAAAAGAAAATGCCGGAGCTCATCTGATCTTACTGCCCTAAGGAGCAGCCCGGCCTGAAGGGCCAGTGATTGGAAAATTACAGAGCTGCTCCAGCTGTATTGTCAGAGAGACTCTCAAACTCTTTTTTGTTCTGTTGCAGGCCATCAGCTGAATAACCAATCAAGCTCTTTTTTAAATCATCTGTTAATACTTTGAAGTGATTGGCTGTTATTAGATCTGGATTGTTTGTGTAGTTATCCTAATCTAGATTAAGTCTTTGACTGCGAGAATAAATGCAGATAAAATGAATGTTGGTAGATGGTATTTCTATATGGCAGGTAAATGTTTTAAATCTGAAGAGCCTCTTTAACAAATTTAATCACAGTCTTGGAGAACAATCTTCTGCTTCTAGGCACAACGGCCATTTTTGAGCATTACCCACTATTTAGCCACAAACAGCAGCTGCGACCTCTTTTTCATCGCACTGCATTGTTTATTTTCTAATTAGCAACTTAAGAAAACTGAATTTGCATGTCCAGATTTGTCTGGAAGATTGCAGCCATCACTCTTGGTTCATCACATCTTCCTACAGTTGTGCCCATCAGTCTAGGTCTTCGCTCTTGTTTACTTTAGCAGTATTTTTTAGTGTAGTTTAGCAGTTTTCCAGGGATTTCCTTTCAATTTACCAATAATAGACTTTCCAAAATACCAACATCATGACACAGATTTATAGACTTATATTTGTTTGTTATTTGGGCGTATAATAGATCATTTCTGGATGTCTGGAAATGGAAACACTGATTGACTATTGCAAGTTTTTGACAGATTGTTCAATGCACTGGTATACAGTTTCTATTATCTATGTAGATAGATATGTCAATTGTCACTGATGGGGGCTGAAATGCGACACCAGTTTTTGTTGCTCCTCTTCTGTACCGTTTTTGCTGTAACACTAAAGCTTGCTGATGCATCGTTGTCCACTACTACTTCGATTACAAACTTACTACAAATGGACTCTTCTCATATGAACATCCAAGCCCCCACTTACAGACTCTGCATTTTATGTATATTTTCTGTGAAAGGGTCAGACTAATCTAATCTGAACGACGAAAACTGGTCATCAGACTTCTGTGTGACAGCAGGCAGCAGAGATGTGGTCTCTGGCTGAAAAATACCTGTTGCAGCTCCAGAGGGATGTTCAAGCTGCCCATCCCCGTCTTACAAGTGGCTCTCTTATAAGTGATTACAATTGTTGGAGAAGGAGGAGTAAAACAAGGGCCTTGTCAACACAGGCCCTCCAGATTTGAGGTCAATTTCGCCCCCTGATTGCACGTGTGTGTGTGTGTTAGTTTGTCTGTGTATGTGTGTGTGTCTGTCTGTCTGTGTCTGTGGGGGAGGGAGAGACTGAGAGTTTACTGCTGCCTCATTGAAGCCATCATCATCACCTGACGAGCAGAGGTTGAAGCCTGAGTTGCTTCTCTGTCTATCATTTTTATCCTTTTGTTTTTTCCTCCACCTCCGTCTTCTTTATTCCTCCCTAGCCTCCCCCTTCTCCCCCTCATCCCTATCTCTGCTCCTCTTCCACCCTTGGCCCTGGCCCTCTGCCTGCTCTTTCGCTCACCCCCCATGTTCGCAAATCACTTCTTCCCGTGTCAGCAGGTAAATTGTTTTGTCCTCCCATTCCCTGCTTTCATTACCTTGTGTAAATTAAGCGATATGTCGTCCACCGGTGCGCGCCAGAGCACTCACTGCGCCAACGCCAAAATCATGAGATTTGGCATAATAAATGAAGATAAACTGGCAGTAGCAGTGCTCCTCTCCGCGCGGGCTCGCCTTCATTATTTGCTTAACTTGCCGGAGAAAATGACTTAACCCTGACCTGTGTATTTCGTCCCATATTCACTCCAGATAAAAGCCTTTTTACAGCGCACAACAATTTATATTCCGGCAAAGAGGCTGCTTTTCTCTGTCAGTTTTCCAATCTCAGCTCCTGAACACACGTCATTAAACTTGTCTTGCCTTCCTGTATTTGTCCATCAGTCCTTCTTTTTACATAAAATCTGGCAGCATTATTCTGGGATTTGATGGCACCCACTCATTTTTTCCCCTTGGAATGTTTGATTGGAAGAAATATAGCCGAGCTGGGGCTATCTCCTCTCCTCTGTGGAATCATGCACTTGATGAAATAGTGTTCCCCCAGCAAGAATAATAAAAACAGACTTGTGCATTACAGGGGGCTCTCAATCTGCCAGCTAGGCTGAGCTGAGCAAAAAAAAAAAAAAAAAACCCACCCTGCTCCTGACAGATTTTTATAGTTATCCAAGTAGATAAATGGAAACGGGTGACCAGACTGTGGAAGGCCACGCTTGAGCCGAGTGTGGGCTGCAGGGCTGGACAGTAACAGTGTGGGATGAACATTAAATGGTCGAACACAGGAACAAGTGAACTCGAACTACCAGAGATGTCCTGGATATAAGAGAAAAATCTCAGAGAAATGTTTGCTTATTCAGAAAAAAAAGGCAAATATGACGAGTCAAAACATACTAGTTAGTTTTTTCACAGTTTGTCCACATGAGAGGAGGGTCTGTGTCACGATTTGGTTAAGCTCTACTAAAAATGAATTAAACAGGGTGAAAAGGATGACCGCAGATGTCTCCTGCTTTAAAGGTGTTCTCTCTTCAAGTTGGAAATGAACTGATGGATGGATAAATACTTTATTGATCCTGGAGGAAATTCTAGCTTTAGCTTTCCATTCACACATGGGCACATTGAACATTGGTTGAGTTAGAAAGCAAAAAAATCTTCCAAATATAAATCCAGAGGACTAAAAGTGGAGTAAAACATCATATATTAAAACAATTCTTAGATAAATATATATACGCATTATTGGCACTCCACCACTTACAAGTGGCTCAACCTCAGAGTTCTGATCCAAGCCTGGTGCTGAGCTGACACACACACGCCTGATTAGTTTGTTCAGCCTCAGTTTGTCCACTTTGTTGATGCCTCCTCTGCATACCATGGCACAAAACAGAGCACTGGCTATTTCATACTGCCACTGCCATAAATTTTTTTTTTTTTAAGCTCAATATGATACATTTTTTTAAAGTTGTTAAAGGGCTGCAATTGCACTTAACTTTTGACAATTGCACTTTTTATAGTAAGATAATACTCTGATTTTGTGCATTTAGGAATTAGATTGCCTTTTTAATTTTCTGAACTTGTCAGTCTCTCAAATCAGAACTGAAAAATATTGAGACAAATACTCGTAACTTCTTAAAACCGAGCCTTGTTTACATTTTGTTTGTTTCTGATTTGAGACTTGGAAAGTGCTGGGCTGAAACAAGGGTTGAAAAGTTCCACGGTGGATTGTGCTTGAAGCTCGGGAAGATAATCAGCCATAAACGGTGCTCGATTCCACCTAACAGACCCTGATTGATCAAGTGAGCATGCTAATCAATCTGGCTCTAGTGCGGAAGAGCTCTGTGTGTTCTTCGTCGTCCTCTTCTTTTTCTGTTCAGCAGCAGGTAGAGCAGCACAGTTGTGAGGAAAACACAAAATAAACATGGGGATGATTTGTAAATGGTAGAGTGTCAATAATGTGTCTTTGTATAAGAAGTTATTTAACATATCTCTGCATTACAGTGTATTTGGTTGATGTCATTAATGTTAAGCTGTTTATTGCAAGAACTTGATATTTTAGTTGAAGTCACCTCAAGGTTTCTTAGTAACAATACAATCCAGTAGAAATGACAGTATGAGTCAAAAGTATTACTGTATCATTAAGTTAACCAAAAACAAAAACATAGAAGATCATGTCATATGCCTACAAAGAATGAATTAGATAAAGAACAAATTTCCTTTTGGGGACGAATAAAGTTTTTGTATTGTATTGTAGAGTTAGGTTACACCTCCTCTATTTTATACCAACCTTTTCTATGTTCTGCAACCTTCATTATTTACAGAAAAAAAAGAACTGAAATTTATAACAACGGTTGAACTTTTGTTGCTCTGTGTCTAAGTTTTTCTTTCCTCCGCTTTAGGGTTTCTGGTCATTCCTGTTACTGCAGCTGCCGGTTTTGGGAGCCTGAACAGAACCACCAATTTGTGTGGCTTACTCTCAAATGGAATGAAACAGACATTAACACTGCTGCTTCCCCTTCTTTCACACATTAAAATCTTACTGGCCTGTACATCACAAACGTCAACAGCTGGTTTAAATTAATATTGTGTTGCCACCTCTGGTAAGATATGTCACACTAATTTACTCTTGTTTAATTTCTCCTTATGTATTCTTTGTAACTGAAAAGTCAAAACACTGACTTTTCAGTCAAATAGAAATTTAAAACCGTATAGGCAGCCAATATTCATTTAATGCAAGGTATTTCCTTCATCCATAAAGATGACAAAACCCATATATGACATACTGTCATCTTACACTATGATTGTTATAGATCAAAATACTTAGACATATCAAGTCATTCTTTTATATCCCTTCTGTATCTTTTGTATCATAAAATTATAACTGTATTTAAATGCAAATTTACAATCAAAATGTAGAATATACTTTCATCAGAAACAGCCAAATATTAAAAAACCAGACACTCTGTAGCGACTCTTCTCCCAGTATATTAAATTAAATGCTGAATTTTCTTCAGATCAGTCTCTAAAAACTCAAGGCAAGACCACTGGGATTGTACAGAGCTCAAGAAGTTGGTGTTTGCAGCTTTGCTCTGTCTGTGCAGGGACTCCTGTGCTCTGCAAAGACAGAGAAAAGAATGACACAAACACAGGGTGAAAAAAAAACTCAGGAATTCAACTCATTTTTTACTGTATGAAAGTTTTACAAGGTCGTTGGGAGAGTCGTGTTAACACAACACCTGAATACCGATTTGTTACCTTGTTCTACAAGTCACGGAGCAGCAAGTCTTTAAGCGATCATTATTACCATACAAATAGACAGATCTATTTAACAACCCTCTTTTTATCGCATAACACTTATTCTTTAGTGTTGTTCCCTGAAAGGCACTGAATCCCCCCTCCCCTCCCCCTTTTTCTTTTTCTTTTTTTTTTTTTTTTTTGCAGGGAAATCGTCTCCGGGTTGATAAAGGCTCAGAGCAATAGAAGAAGCAAGGCTGACATCTTCTTAAGAGATGATAGGAGAGCCAAATCAAATAGGATGGAGCAGTCACTCTTTTCACAGATAGGTAGCTCATTTCTGGTGGCTGAGAGTTTGCATCCCTAGTGGCGCTCTGCCTGGGAAAGATAGCTCACTTGGACTCCATTCATTATTTCATTCCCTGCCTCTTCTTTTCACATCTTAGCTACTTCTTTCCCCCCTTCTTTTGCTTTAATGAGTTGCCTATTTTTCTCAAGTGTTGATGGTAATCTTGGAATTTAGATTTGTGAGACAAAATGCTTAATCACAAGTGTTTTTCATCAGTGGCGAAGAGGCAAAAATCAATTATTTCTATTAGACAATGCTGATTGGGAATGAATGGAAGTGGTAGCATTTTGAAACAAAGACTCCATGGTGGCAAAGATAAGTGTCAGTCTGGCCCCCCTGAGGTATGACATGTGGTCTGGCTTATTAAGCAGTTTGCAAACATTTGCCATTAAATCCAAGCAAAGGGTTTGCCATGCCAATACAAACAGTGAGGGATAATATATGATAACAGTATTCAAAAGTCAGGAATTGTCAGAATAAGGGTAAACATTTTGACACTGTAAGGACGCCAGTGACAGGCTCAAAGGTTGTCAAACTCTTACGGGTTTATTTTTCCTGATTAAGGTGTATGTATACTCATCTGAATACCCTTAATATTCATTCAAATTTGAATATCTTTGGTTGCCGAAGATTTCTCTGTGTTATAACTTCTTGGTGAGAGGTGAGTCAAGAACTTTTCCCACCAACTGTTTACAGCCAAACTTAAGCAATCAAGCACAAGCTCCATATGATATTCAGCCTGGCACTTCCTAAAGAGCTATCACACAGCGTCACATTCTTCACAAATCCCTTTGCAAATTATTTATAAAAATTAACTCCTCTTGCAAAGGGCTCATTGAAAAGAAGAATTACATGAAAGATAAAACACTTTATCGCCAGTGAAAGACTAGACAATGTACATCCAGAAATTGGGAAGATGGCAGAAACAATGAATATTAAGTGCCTAAGAATCTAAAGCTGCTGACTAAATTGAAACTGTATATCCTGAGGGGGCAAGGTTTCCAAATTGCTAATTACTGCCTCTGAAAGAGGGCTGTTTCAGATATGTTTGCTTGTGAAAGACTGCTGCTTAATGAAACAGTGGCTCAATTTTTTTTGTAATATTCCCTCTCTCTGGCTTTCAGGGCTCTCTCTGGACTTTCCTCCCAGGCCAGAACAATTGCAGGCCCTGGAGCCCAGCTTCCCCACAGGCCCTAGTGTGAGAAGGCCGGGGGCTGGGTACTGAGGGAGCCGCTCAGCGTGCTGAAATATGGAGGAGACAGATAAGGTGGCAGAGGCACAGAGAGGCCCTCTCCCAGGGGCCCAAGGGGAAATTTGCAGTTATTAAGAGGAAGATGAGAGAGATTAAATGGCTTTTGTACTCATTTTCACTGACTTTTATTTTTTTATTATTTTGGTTGCCTTCAACTGAGAGATGAAAGAAGTGGTAAATGACTTTTTGCTTCATTCAACAATATAATGGCCATGAGAGACAATTGTTCATTACTGATAGTGGTTAGATTTAAAAGACTTATTAATACAGTATTGTTTCAAGAGGTTTAAAGGTAATAGGATTCAAGTAACTCACAACCAATCACAACCTTGACATGGTTTGTATTTTGTTAGAAAATATTTACAGCATGTTACATACACATGTAGATTTACACATTAGATTAAACCTTGCACTAATTTGATAGAAACCTTTAATTGGCCAAAACAAGTTTGATTTGACTGCTGTATGTGTTTTTTCTTTTTAGTGGTCTAGTAAACAGATTTGTAGTCTGTGATAGCTGGATGACTTTTAAAGACCACTAGCTTGTTGTCTACTTACGTTGTAACATGCTGTATTTGACCAAATTGTGCAGCACAATACTACTTAATGAATATTTGCATGCTTTCAGTAAAAAATAATGCTATTTAGTTTTAACAGCATTATGAATCCGCACCTTCCTAACACAGACCCATGAGATGGAGAAATATTATGGCTTCACTTCCTGCTGATTTGCTTAAAATAACACTTTTAATACTGGAATCAATACATGAAAGAAAGAGAAAAAACAAAGTTAGAAAACAGTTTTGATGTCACGAGCAAAAAACAACTGTTAAAGCTATGATTTGTTTTATATTATACATTGTCTAGGGAATCAGACCTTAAACATCCCCCAATTGTAAACCCCCAATTTGGTCTAACCCCCAATCATAGAACTCAACTATATTCTTGGAGAGGTGGGGCGAGACAGGGTTTTTGGAACCAATCTCAGCAGGTTGGACAGAATATAAGGTACACCTTACAATATGACAGACTCACTTCATCATCTGCTGTAATACATATTAAGTCACAACAATAATCAGTAATCTGCTCATGTCAACAAAAATTAAAAATTTTGGAACATTCTAGAATTAGAAAGAGGTCGACCTGCTGTAATGGATTGAATTAGATTGTCTAAGTGTTTATAGACCCACTGTTAAAGAGATACCCTGGCGTAAAATTAAGCAAGGGTCAAACACACCTTAACACCGAGTTAGACTGCCCCTAGAGAGATGAATGTTGCAGACCGCTTGCTTCTCTAGTTATACCAACTTTAGTAACGACTGCACAATAGCAATACACAGCAGTCTGAGGAGCCATAAACAAACTTCTACCAAAATGCCACAAATAATGCTCAGGACAGCACCTAACTTCATGAACAGTACATAAAGGGTCCTAGCCACCACCAAATTTCTTTAGCAAAGACACTAAACACAACTCACCTACTCTCTTCCAGCAGCCGCTTGATTGTAGCGAGACCTCAGGCCGGTCCATTACGGACTGCTGCGGGGTGATGCAGCTCAAGGAAGAACATTTTTGGTCATTACTTTATCATTTCGTGGAGTAATAATCACCATATTAATTATTTTGCACTGCAGACGTCCTAGTTCTCCTGCCTTGGCGTCTCGGTCTGATTGCATTTCCATGAAGAAATGATCATAAATGTTCTTCCTTGAGCTGCGTCCCCCCTGCTGCTACTGTTGATGAAGTTAGGTGCTGTTCTGAGCATTATTTGTGGCTATAGAGTGGCTTTTTGGTTGTGTGAGTGTCTCTCTGTATTGCGATCTGTGGTCGTTACTAGAGTTGGTATAACTAGAGAAGCAAGCGGTCGGAAACATTAACCTCTCGAGGGGTTTTCAAACTCGGTGTTACGGTGTGTTAGACCCTAAATTAGTTTTAAGCCGAAATATCCCTTTAGGGCCTATCATACAAGTACTAACATTAGGTCCATGTGACAGGGACAAACTTTCTATAAACACTACCCTTCTCTATAAATGATAAACACTATTCCTCTACAATCTTCGAGTGTCATAGTAATCGACGGGTCAGTGTGTTATCTCTGGTCTTGCAGGCTCAGTGTTGTGTCATTACCGATGAGCACCGCGGTGGAACAACGGTGGCGGGATGTTTTGCGGCAGAGTCACGAGGAGGCGAAGGAGACACCTGATTGGCTGGAGCGTAGGGCGGAAGTGCGTCTGCTGTCCCGGCTGTGGAGAAAACAAAACAAGACAAGCTGCGACTGGTAAGCGCTCAAACACAATGAACCGTCTGCTTGTAGTGACCTAACATTTATAATAGTTTCAGGAGGAACATTTGTACGACAGTATCGCTGTGTAAAAACGCTGCTACACTGTGTGTGTTGTCGGGTTGTTAGTAGCAGAAAGATGTGTGGTTCATGCTGTTCTTGTGCTGAGCTCACGTGTAGGCTGTTATGTAACAGCCTGCAGACAGATCAGCCTGCCTCTGCTGTTGTACTCCTGCGGTGATCTGCTGCAGCTACTTAGCAACATTTTTAGCTGGTTATGAAGAAGCTTACAGTGTAGATGAACAAAAAACACTTTTGTGTTAGGACAAGATGTGCTGGGTAGTATCTCATTCCCCTAACACGTTTTTCAGACAGTGCTGCTGAGTCAAGAAATCACACCCACAGCTGGAGGTTATGATATTGATATAAACCTGAGTAAAAGATGGATAAATCTGCAGCAGACTAGTTCAAGACTCTTGGCACAGAATCAGGCTCACTCTGTTGTTTTTATGTCTTTGCTTTCCAGCACCATGATGGATGAGCTTGTGCAGGACCTTGTGTCTGCTTTGGAGCAGCCCTCAGATCAGAGGAAGCTTTGGGAGGAAATGGTCCTGAGTCCACTACAGCGGCGCCGACAGATCCGCCGTCGCAGAGGCCGCAAACGCTGCCGTGACTCTTTCTATCCACTGGAGCACAGGCAATGCTGGATTGAGGCCTCAGAGTCCAGTCTGGATGAGGCCAGAGCATACAGGGACAACTCCTCAGCAACCATTGCCGCTTCAGTGGCAAACTGCAGTGACTCTGATGACATGACCTCGACTGGCCGATGGCATCCATTCTTGGGAGGCCCGATCAGGACTAGACAGCCCTCCTGGCCGGAGTCTGATTCATTCACAGAGAATAACCAAGGAAGGCAGCTTAGGAGGCGCAGAAAAGTAAAGCGTATGACCTCAGATATCACAGTTACATTACAGCAGAAGCTGAGGGTTTCAAGTGTAGATAGGAGGCGGAGACATCGTCAGTCCAGAACAGGACTGAAGAAGAGATCTGGAGGTTGGGTCGGAGTGGATCACCGGTCCAAAAGTGCCAGACGGATGGGGAATGAGTGCTTGAAGAGGAGGAAGACCAAGGAACACCGAGACGCTGCAGACGAGAACATGTCTGAGGGGTAATGTGGAAGAAAATTTGTGTTTTTTTAAATGAATCAAAAACAACCTCTTTATTCATTATAATAAACATCAAGGCCTTCTGGGTAAATCCAGTCTACAAGAGGCACCGTTAAAGGTTTTTAGATAGATCCCTTGTTTGTAAAACATAAGCAGTTCCTGTTTTCAAATGTGAAAACTTGATTTATAGGATTTTAGCGACCAAATGTCAAGCCTGTAATTGTTTGAAGAGTCAGGATTAAAACCATGCTGGAAAAGGAGCTCAAAACTCTAAAAGCCCTTTTTACCCTTTAAATGGAAAGTTACCAAGGCAGTTAAACCCATAACATAAAAGTCATGGGCATAACTACTATCAGACAGAAGCAATTAAACAAGGCGACATTTAAGATGATCTATACTGCCTGTCTTCACAGAGCCACTTGTCAATATTCAGCCCATCCTCAGCGAAACTGAAAAAAAAAGAAAGTATCACAATCATGCCAGTCCACTTTAAAGTATTGAGTTGACATTAAAAATGAATGATAGAGTCTCTTCATCTTCATCTCCCATAGTTGAAATGATCACCAGGGAGGGATCTTTGATTGTTATGCTTCTGGGCATGTGCCAGCTCATTATTTCCTTTCACGAAATATTGTCACAAATAAATAAGTGACTTGGTGCGCTATTGATTTGTTTTGAAATGAATTCCTGTCCTGGGCTGGGTAATTAAAGTTAGGTCTGTCCCAGAGTCCCACAGTGCACCCTCTGTGTGCATTTTATTTAGTAAAACTAAATGTGGCTTCAGCTGATGGCAGGGAGGGAGACTGCGTGATTACAGTAGGACACCATGTACAATTTACTGTGGAATCACAAAATAGTTGCTAATTATGAGTTGTAACCATATTCTTCTGATGTCAAGATCTGCCTCTTTTAATTTGTTTGATCAATGCAGTGATAGTGGTCTTAATTAAAGGTAGTGTGTTGTATTCAGTGACAAACTGAGTAGAAGTGGACTATTATATTTGTAATTATGTTAAAGATTGTGCATTTTTACCTAGGTGTAATGACAACTTAAAAACAGTTAAGAAATAGAAATAAGTGAGCATTTAAAGAAATGAAAACAAACTGTAACTTGCATCTGCAAATTCTTAAGCATCTTATCATTTCCCCCAAAAAATAACAAGGGAAGTTACTGGATTTAGTTTATATTTTTAAATGGCTCCCATGGTCTGTAGCTGAAATAGTCTGACAAACACACAGCATTGCTTTTCAGGGCAAGAGTTTGTGAGAACAAAATGCATTAACGGTCTTAAAAGCCTGGAAGTCCCATTCCCACAGTTTGCTGTGCTGCAGCCCAATGTATTTCCTTTGAGAAGAAGACATTTGAGGTAACTGGTAATGGGGCAGACAGAGGGCTTTACATCTTCTGGTTTAATTTGTGCTGACCTCTCCAGCCCCTAAACGGTACTTGTTTTCTTACTTTATGGAAAAATCAATAGCTGTTCTGACAGAAAACAGCTCCGGAGAAGAAATAAATGGGAACACCATGGCCCACTGTCAATCATTTCTCACTTACACCACGCCAACACTCTTGATTGCTGCTCAGTAGACTGCCACAGTTAACCGAGGGCTGAACAGTCTAATGGTTAGAGTGTGTCAGAGGCAGAGGATAAAAAGGAAAAGGAAATGGCAGCAGTGATGAGGGGCTGACAGTGGTACAACAGAAGTATTTATACTTAGACAGTGTACGGTCCATTTGATCTCAGACACAGATGCCACTGGTGAAATTTCTTTGAAGTAATTTGGTCATTAATTTTTCTATATGGGGTGTTTGGTCTCCTAAAACAAGCTTCTCCTCAAGGTCACTCCTCTCACTGAGCCCGGCTTTGCCTTCAGTCACCCAAGTGCAAAAGGAGCAGATGTTGGCAGCTCCAGTTGGGCTCCACATCCTTCATTAGACCTGGCCCAGCCTGCTGGCACTAGGGCCACCTGGCACCCAGGCTGGCCCAGCAAGCAGGCCTCACCTGTGGGTAGACGCTGTCCCCGGCTCAGCCTCTGTCTCCAGCTGTGCGCTGCTACTGGTGTCTCCAACCCTGCCACCAGAAAAAAAAACAAAGACACTGTGCATGCTTTTCTCACACTCATCTTCCTCTCGCTGTAATGTATATTTTGAAAACTCTACGAAGAGTTTTCGGGGAAGCACCGGGTTTGCTGAAGTTAATTTTCATAAATCTCTGAGACTAATCCAATTACCGCAGCTCAGGGATGGTGGGATAACCTTATAATCAGACGCCCATGGAAGAGGGCATGGATTTGGGTTGGGGCGGCTTGTTTGAAGAGCCCACAGATCCATTGTTATCAGCGCTTTGCCCCCCTCTGTCTCTGCCTCCTCTTTATTCCTCTGCAGAATGAGCCCCAGCTCAATAAATGGCGGCTAGGCTGTAATCTCTGTGCAAACTGGTATGCCTCTCCCAGGAGCTGAGGATTATATCCTAATGATTAGTGCTCATCTGGATACTGTGTTTTGCTTCACCTCTTCGGCTTGTAGAGAGACAATAGAGCCATGTGGGGTTCAGCTCTAAAATGCCGGAATGCGGTTTTTGTTTTTGCCCTTGGCTTTGTTTCACCATGGACATATGGTTCTTTATCTAATTAAGACTCTTTTTTTTCTGTGTGCTAATACACAATAGAACATCCTCTTTTTGACAGAGGGAGAGTTTTACTTCCAGTCTGAGTCAAAGAACAAGTTTGCCCAAAATGTTTGTCAACTTTTCTTACCAAAGGTCACTGCTGAAGAAAGCAGAGGTGTTTCTTTTGGTCTTAAGAAAAATGGTGGTCTCAATAATTCATGGCATTAATTAGGCAGTACTTAATGGAAACGGTCTCACATCGGCCCTGTGCTGCTCCAAGCGACATCACATTACACCTTTACTACGGATAAATTCTTAATAGGTGTCTCTAATTAATTGTTAATACCTGTGATTCTTTTTCAAACTTGGCAGAAAGAAGCAAACATATTTTTAAACTTAGAAAATGAAGACAACGCCACGCAGCAGGAGAACCGTCACAGTTTGCACATTTATCGGAGGGGTTGGTGAATGAAGCATGGAGACAGAGTGGTAGCTGTTGTAGAGCTTGTTGCTGTGTCCTCTATTGATGTGGCCAGCCCATGTGTCCAGAGGTGGTGTCCAGCTGAGCACAAGCCTGGGGAGTCAGTCTGGAGTGAAAGCTGAAGGGGTGGGACCGCTTGGCTTCACCAGACATCCTCCAGATTCCCCGGAGAGGCCGGCTCCCTCTCACATCTGCTTCTTACGAATGTGAGAGGGAGATGATTTAGGACCATCTGGCCAGGAAGACGTGCAGGCTGGACGGACATCTTTCTGATCCTGCCGTCATTTGCAGGCCTCTGCAATATGGCAAAGCCCCGTATCAGCGCATATCTGACCCTCCAGATTTCTCCTGTTAGCAAGGTCAGCGCTGATCAACAGGAAGCAAAATGCAAAGCAATCAGGAGCATCAGACTCCCTCTCCCTTTCATATTATAATAATAATGATAATCATTCTGCAATCAATTTAGAGACAGATCAAAACAAATCATTTTACAGTTTACTCAATTATGTGAGGATAGGTTTATAAAAAGAAATAATTAGATAAAATATTGAATTAAAGAAATCACCACTTTTATGCCACATACAAATATTTCTGCAAATATTAAGCTAACAAAATTCAAAGAGTAAAATACAGTTAAATAGAAGGAATTTATTTCAGCAGAGTAACATACAGTGTACAGGTAAGTCTCAGAATTAACCAATGAAGGACCCCAATGAGGACTAAGTGACCATAAGCAGTTATAACTCAGTTTTTTAGATACAATATTGCCAAATACTGTTCTGCAATGTAGGATGCAATCTGACATCTGTGCTTGTTTATGTTCTGTTTGTAGCATTACTGCATATAACTGGAGCTTCAGCTCTGGGAAGTAATTGCACTACATCTAGCTTAGAAATATAAAAAAAAAATTGTCCAAACAATAAAAATGTTTGAAGATATTTACTGAACAGCTCGTAGGCAGTGACAGCAGTGAGGTTTAAGTCCACATAGAGGAAACCTGTTTTTTGCAGCCTTTATCACCTGCACCCCCTTTCCTGACCTCCTCCTTCTCTTCCTTCAAATAACCTTGCAGTGTCTGGAGGTCCTGGTTCAAGGTGGCTGAGGTGTGAGAAATGCAGAGAAACCCCGGGTGGTCTGGGGTAGCAGAGGGGGCACAGAGGGTGAGGAGGCAGTGTGACAGGGGGGTTGCCTGGGGGTTGCCAGGGGAAGGAACAGTCACAGGCAGGAAGCAGCGGCAGCCCACACAGCAGATGTTGGCCAGTTGTGTGGAAGCGGCACGTCTGTGGGTCACTCTGTGTGTGTGGGGCACACCCAGAGGGAGGGGTGTGGGGGTGGGGGTGGGGGTGTGTTTCGCTCTCCTGTCATCCTCCACGATGCAGGCCAGATTAGATTGGAGCTGACAGCGGAGGATATTCAATTAGATTGTGCATGTCACTCAGTGGCTTCGATCAGAGCCTCTTCTCATGCCTTTGTGTTTGCCATCGTGACAAGGGAGAACACGGCATGCTCTGTCTTTTTGTGTCATTTCCATTTATGTCGACCTCTAGCTCCAGACTTCTTCATTATTTTGATTATTGAATGCTACATGTTAAATATTGACATCAGAGGGCCATGTAAATCTCCGATTCTCATTGTTTAATTTCCAGATGCTATAACATTGACTGACCTAAAGATCCCGTCAGGTTTGAGATGACAAAACCCAAGCAGATATCAGATATCATTCAGATAGCAGAAACAGGTCAGTGATTTCAGTGATGTGATGTCTTTCTTCTTCTCTTTTTGCAGAGAAACCAGCAGCACATGCAGCAGTGACCCCGGCCTGTTCACCAATGATGAAGGAAGACAAGGTATCAAAGCTATAGAGAAAACTATGAAGTGCAACATCATCTCAGAGCCTTTAAATGAAATCCTGATCTCCTCTGATCAATGAGAGAAGGCAGACGAGTTGTCAGAAGACACCCTGAAACTGTGAAGAAATGCTGGGGCTACAGAGGGAGGTTTTGATACAATGGGCCGGTTGCTGGGCACCCAGGCGACTCTAATAAGACGTTGTCATGTCGTGTTAATGAGCGCTGAAGCCTTTGCTAATCTCATTAGCCGTGGTGGGGCCAGGCAGCCTCTGATTTAACAGTTGTCACTACACCTTGACTGTGAGAGGCATGGTTCCTGCATGTTCTCCGCTGACTGACAGGTCTGAGAGAAGCTGGTTGTCTGGGGACAGGATGGGTGTTGTCTGGTTCTCTGGTCTGGTGTGAAGTCAGAGGAGCAGTTTGTGGCGTACACATATGCAGCGTCATTGGAATTTTTGAGCCCACAAAACAAACAGACGACTCAAGCTGGATATTTTGGCCTGAAGTAATGTCAGCTGACAGCATAGTATTTTTACTCTGTTTCATTTTTTAAAACTGTACAAATCCAGGCAAAATAATGTGTGTTTTGAGGTAGTTCTTACATGTTTCAAAAAAGACATTTGGACAAATATTTTGATAGTGTACTGAAACCAAAAGTGAGGCTTGTTAAAGAGAAATATGCCACAAACAGGATGTAGTGGTGTTATGTTAACAGATGCATAATTTTCCACGTCACAGGCGATGACGAGCAGAGTGACTGGTTCTTCGAGGGAGACTGTGGAGTCGGGACGGGTGTGGCCGGCCTGCTGCCCAACTGGGACTCAGACAACCAGCTCTCCCTCGAGGATTCACGCCCTTCGCCCACCTTCCTGCAGCCTGCACGGCCCTCGCACAGAGGTACAGAACGAGCAGTATCTGTCATGGAGACACTTGAGCTTGTTCTTATCCTATCAATAAAACTACTGTCCTTTGATAGATGCTTGTCCAGAAACTTTTTTGCAAACATTGATTATCTTCTGTGACTATCATGCAGTGGCTGGGAATCAGTATCATTCACGCCTGAAACGAGTGCCTGGCTCTGCTGCCTGCTGCATCAGGAGCGATAGAAGAAGGTTTCCCAGCAAGGTTAAAGCAAACAGACATCCTCCCTCTCTGTAAAAAACTGTAATACATGCTTTACAGTGTTTGTTTCTGACTGTGTGTGTTTGGTTTCTGCTTTATAGGGAAACAGCGTGCCAATATTTAAGAGACTCAGACCATTTCCTGAAGATACTTACCGTAGAGAGTAAGTAATAGTGGCTGAAAAGCTTTAAAAATACAGCACATTAAGTTGAAACTCTTGTTTTCTAAACCTCTTGAACTTTGATTTCTCCTCTCAGCTTTTGGCTGCCTTCTGTTGGAAAACGAGACAGAAGCCAGGTATGTGTGAGCTTCATACTCATTTGTTTTAATCTGAAAAAAAAAAACATCCGGAATATTCAATGTTCCTAATACTTTTAATTTCCACTTGATCCCTTTGTGTCCTATTGACATGGTGTCAGAGAGCTCTGATCTCACATGTCCCCCCTCAGTCTGCAGAAACAGATAGTTAGCCAAACAAAAGCACCTCTCAAGGGCCTATTGGAGGAACCATTGAGTCTCTTGATCAAAGCTCAATATATTGATGGACCAGTCTATGGGCGTCATATTGAAATGAATCAGAACACAGGTTGTTGTTAAGTAGAGTAATTTCTATTGGCGGTGTGTTTGTGCGTGGGAGGATACACATGGAAGGGGAAGATGCACACATCAAATATGAGAGACTGACTTGAATTTAAAGCCACGTTTTAATGAAGTAGAATATTCATGTTGCAAATACGCAGAACAGATTGGTGTCTACATCCATTTTCACACTTTCCTCCTCTGCAAGGTAACATTACATAGGTGGTCAAGGTGCAAAAATGTAAATCTTTGGTGTATTTCTCCCAGATAATATGTGTATAAGAGTAAAATATCCACTTAAACCCAGATCTTAGTTTGTTAAAGAGGGTTTCAAGTTTCCTAAACAAAAGAAATCTGTTGATGTCAGTCAAGGCCCAAAGTTTGAGCTTGTATGAAAATGAGAGCGAGCTGCATTTATTTGCGGTAATTGAATAGTTTTCAAGGTCGCTGTTCCCAAACAGAGAAACTCTATGTGGACAGAGTTGTAATGCAGATTTAAATCCCTGCATTTCTGGGACTGCACAAAAACACTGAAAAAAGGTTTATCCAGAAGATGTTTGTCAAAGCATCACATGGCTCCCAGTCATCCCTGGATTTGTTGGATCTGCATGGGGGGACTGTTGAGAAGCCGCCTAGCCCCCTCGGCCTCGAGACCGTGGGACTCCTCATTGTATTGTTTCCACTCTGCCTATTTATGGCGCATTCTTAATTTTGTTTCACACACACTCCTTTTCCCGCCTCTCTCTTGGGTTATTTCACAGAGAGCTCCAGCGCTCCTTGATGAGGGGCAAAAACACGACTGCTATGAAAAGCCCCCGACTTCTTAGGGCTTTCTTTTCTAAACTGGCCCCTTTCTTCTCCACCTGAAAGGTTCCTTCAGATTCCAGTTTGAGGCATTGTGAATACTAATTTCTGTCTATTAAAAAGCCCTCATATCCCTGCCATGCTCTCATTTGAATGGCGGACTCAGGGGAGACCTCTTAATTCCTTTATAGTGGGATTCAAGACCCTTCACTTCAAAAAGTATAAATCATACTCCCAAATGAACGAGGGAGAGAGGAGGGGGATTGACGAGAGGGGCTTCTGATGTGTCCCGTCGGACGGCACGAGCTGAATCCGTCTCCCCAAGCTTCTCAAATCCACTCTCCAGTGAGATGGCTGCTCCATCCACACAACCCAGCTCTGCATACATGACACCCATTTCCCTTCTTAACTTTTTCCAAAACACACCCGCATGCAAACACAACAGCAGAATAATAAGTTAACGCTTTGAACGTCAATGAGAAATGCTTTAACTGCTCTCAAACTCTAAAACGTCCACTCCTGATAACACTCGACTATCTTTTCATTTCTCTCGAGCGTCCTCACTGTGTGATCGATTTCTGCTGCTGAGCTCCCATAGGTTTGACTTTTCTTTGTTTCCAAACACCCTTGATAGAAAAGTGTTTTCTCTGTGGGCACAGTGTAAGCATTAATCTTGTGTACTGCAGCCAGGTTGAAATGATACTGTATTAATAAAAGCTGTCATCTCCTGTTGACGGCCACAATCAGAGATTTGATGCTAAGTGATAAAGGCTGTATGAGGTTGCATGCTGTTTATCCTGGCGTGAATGGGTGCGATGCTTTGTGGGATTTGGCTGTAATGCTCGGGGCCGGCGGCCACGTTAAAATGCATAACTGCCTCCCACCTGAGCCAGGCAGCAGCAGCTTTTATCTATTGACTTATTTATTTCTAAATGACACTTGCGCCGTGAGATAAATCATAGTCTTACGCCACTCCCTTCCCAGTTTTCATTTTAATTGTGAGATCTCGGTGTCAGCAGTTAGTATATTGGTGTGAGTGGCCTATTGATTATTGATTTGGAGCTATTGATTATGTTCCCAGGAGACCCTAATCCTTTCTGATTCATTTGAATACCTCTATTAATCTTGAGATCCTGCTCACACCTGAAGCGCTGTGTACTCTAATGAAAATAGATGGCCATTTTGTATCTGCAGCTCCTCACTCCTCTTTTGATTTATTATTTTTAATTGATATATTTGCTTTTGGATGTGGGAGCCAAAATTACAATTGACCCTGTGTCAGTGCTGTTTTGCTCTGTACCCTAAGGGACCGCGCTGCATTTAAAAGTGTCTCATATGACCTGAAAAAATCCATTCTGGAGACTTTTTCCTCTGTGTCCTTGTGTCTTTGATAGAATTTCATTGTCGCTGGCCGTCTTCATTACATATAAGCAGCTTTTTCATTGCTCAATGCCTCTGAGTCAATATTTGTTTTTCTCATCAGAGTTTCTTTATATTTAGGGATAAAAACAACTGGACAACATCTGTCATGCTGGTAAAACTGATGAAGGAACAGATGTGGAATAATAAAAACAGGGTTGTGCATTTTTAACGTCTCGTCTGAGTTTTACACTGAGCTGAGTAACACGCTTATAAAAAGCCTTTGGGTTCTGTTTGGAGATGAATGGTGGTGTTTTGCCTTGGTTAATGAGCCAGCTGATGGTATTCTCAGGTTTGATTAGCATTGTGCTGAGCGTCTCAGCGGGTTCCTGGCGTCCCCGTAGCGGCTCTGCCCCTCAGCTCTCAGCAGCAGGGGAGGGCCCTCGTCTCCCTCCAGGCTGCAGGGGCCCCAGAGCCGCTCATCCTCAGTGTAATGAGGGAAGAGATGGAGGGATGGACCTCCACACATTAAGACCAAATGCATCAGGGTATTACTTTTAATACCACAGGCGTGCCTCGTGAAATAATGCGACGTTTAAATGTGGATCGATTTTGGAATTAAAAAGTTAGTTTGCAAAGATTTACTGTGGGGAGTTCAATGCCTGAGCTCTTTATCAGGGGCGCAAATGGCTGGTTATGTGCTGTCCGACAGAGGTACGATTGAGGGATCGATAGACGCGTGATTTACTAACTGGAGTACAGGTAATCAATAAGTATAAAAGTAAATGAAATATGCATTACTGGGATTTTATTAGAGAGGGGTAGCAGGGAGAGAATAACGGTCAGGCCATTTATTTTTATATCTATTGATTATACAACATAGAGACTTCGCTCAAAGCATGCCCTGCTCAGCTCTCGACACCCCGTGCCTGCACAGCCGTCATGTGATTTATGGGTGCTGAGGTCACCGAACATGCTGCCTGTTAAAAGGCTGCCCTGACGGGGCCTTATTGTAGCTTGTGCCTGCTGAAACTGTGAGCTTTATGTAGCCCGCAGACCAAGATGAGCCGGCATGGTTAACAAGGAGCACTTCTCTGCAGTCTGTCATGACAGCAATCTGTCATAAACTCACCCTAACAGGTTTTGTTTATTCAGATTTTTTAAACTCAACACCGTATTATTTTTTAAAAATTCCCTCAGCGATGCAGTCTATTTTATCACAGCTAACATACAGGACTTTAACTCTTTCCCTGTCAGGATTGCAGTGGCTTCCTCATGCACTCCCCCCTTCTCTTTTTTTCATTCAATCTGTCCTCCTGTGCACAAACACACACCAGCACATCAGCTGCCCCACAGCCCCCACCCCCCTCTCGGTGATGGAACGGACCTTGACCTTAACTTTACATCTCCGACTTTGCAGCTATTAAGCCGGTGGGGGGGCTTTTCCTATTTCAGGGTTTTGACATATGACACAGGAGGCAGAGAGCAGGTGTAATTTGTTTGTGTGAACTCTGCAATGACTCAGCCACATGCATCCCACATGCAACCCTCCACATCGCAAATTCTCCGTTCAAAAAGCAGTGAAGAAAATTAATGTAAGGTTAAATGTGAGCTGCACTGTTTGCAGATGTGCAGCTCTTGCATTTATTGACCTTTTTGTGAAAGTAATGCATTTTCAATGTGTGAAATATTGTGATTTAAGTTTAATCTCTCTGTCTGTCTTTGTGTCTCCCCAGGCAGACTAACATCACCCTGGGACTGTTGAGCAGAGGAGAGTCCAGGAGGAGGGAAACAGGCTGTATCCATCACCATATTAGGTAACACCCTCCACACAGAGGTTACCCATGAATCCTGGTCTTATTGTCTCTCACTTTGTTCCTATTTTAAGCAAGATTAAGCATTAATGCTACAAATCCAAAATAGGGTTTAAGGTTGAATTTTCTATTTGCATGGCTCTGTGGATTTCAGCGGTAGTCTGTCAGTCCATAGTTTTGTCTGGACTGGAAAATCAGCTGCTGGTTTATAGTTTTAGTAACATTATGTACAGACATTGATGGTGTCCTGTGGGTGATGACCGAGACCTGAAAGTGGAAAAATCAAAAAATGTAGTACAGACCTACATGCTGCCATGTCAACGTTTTACCATAAATTTTGTGTGAAACAATCATGTCAAACTTTTTAACATTTGGATCCAAAGTATAATTCCCATAGAGTAGAGCAATATTAGTTTTAGTGGTGGAGTCTGTACATGGAGCCAAAAATGATTAAAATATGTTGATGTGGTGACATAAACAAAGAAGTGCTGATATTAGCAACACGACCTAGCTCACTTCATGTTATAAATGGCGCAGATACATTTCCTTTTTTCAAGAAGGCATGACAGAAATACTGAAAAAGAGCTTGTCATATTTAGATGATGAACATGGCACACTCCCCAACAGCTCGATGTCCGTGTACAATCATCGTCTTTTGACATGTTTGATTTCAGAATTTTACTAAGCCGCCCTACTGAAATGCAGCCATAAGAGACCCGGTTAGAAGTGTCTAATTTTAAAAACATCAAGTATTTGTTCACATAACTGCAGAGAGAAGAGAAGAACTGTAAGATGAGCTGTTTTTGATTTGTTTGGACCTTCATTTACAGCAGTAGAAGAATGGTGTAATGTGGTGTTCACCTCACTAAAGGTGGCACAGAGCAGCAGCCGTCGTTTCTGTCCGGACCTGTGGAGCTGCCTTTTTTCATTAGAGTCATGGCTTTGGGCCCTATGTCTTTGCCAGATTGAAATCTGAATTGGTTTGTCCACTCTTCTTCTGTTGTGTGGCCCCTCTCCACGCTCCGGCTTCTGTTTGTCATTTAAATAACAAATGCTGGTGGTTCCCTGATTTAGTGAGGGGTGCAGGCCTCTGATGTATATTAATACCGCTGCACAGTGCACTGTAGTGGGCTCCATCATTCATTTGGATAAAAGAGGTGGAATTTAAAAACAGCCAATGCTTTACTTGGATACGGATTGCATCCATTTATTGCACTGAGTGATGGAGCGGCCGGCGACTCTGTCCTTCACCTCCGCAGCGCTCAACCACTTCCCATAAAAGTAAAAAAGGATTCACCCCTGGCCCTTAAGGACCCCTCATATTCAGCATACGCAACGAGGGGCATCCCTCAGTTTTTCAACTGTTACAGACTGAGTCGGTTGTTAAGGGACTAAAAAGCGAAATTCATGCATCAAAATCTCACAGAATGGTTTTCTAATGTATTCTTTTAAAAAAAATGAAAATAAAACAGGCTTATTAATGCTTAAAAAAGAAAACCAGAGCTTGTGACTATAAACTGTTTTATTGAAGTTTAAACTGTATTCTCTTATGCTTTCTTGTTAAAGTTTACTGTAAAATATTATTCCTCATTGTGTTTATAATTCAGTGTAAAAAAAAAAGAAAATATTTTTGCAGAATTCAAATGAAGGAGATTTCCTTATCTGACCCCCCTCCTCCAAAAGCCCTGCAGAGTGTTTCCCTGCTTCTTGAGTCTAGTGCCCCCTGTCCACCATGATTTATCATGCATCCCCTGTCGCCCAGTGTCAGTTTCTACAGCTGCAACTGCTCTGTATAAATCTTTACATTGGCAGGCTGCTGCAACATGTCTCTCCTCAGTAATCTCACCACCACCAGGAGATGCACATTCACTCTGACAAGCTTTCACACTCTCTGTGTACAAATTCTGGTTTGCTGCCATTCTGGCATGAATGTGAACAGACACAGAATCAGATTCAGGGCTTTGTTGGGTGCTGTTGTTTTCTGGTAAACATCTTGTTTGCATGGAAAAGACTTCACTTAGTTGAAAGAAAAGCATGACTCCCTGCGCTGCTCTTAGTGAACAAGGCAGGCGAGTCTTTGTTTGAGTTGGCCAGAGGAAGTGGATTGTTGTGTGTGTTAGCGGTTGATTTGAAACTCTGTAATCAGGAGTGAAAATAGTCTGCGGCTCGAGGTGTCTCACAGGGCTCCGGTGGGAATTACTGAGGCGGTACCCAGCTGTTGCTTTGTCTTCTTCCTTTACCCTCTTCGCACTTCGATGGCAGTGCTGAAGCTTGGTGTGAAAAAAAAAGAACAAAAAAAAACTCATCAAGAAAGGTTTCTGTTTGGATTAGATGACCACTCCATTTCTCAGCCTTAAATTGGCTGTTTTCTACTTTTCACACCAGCATCAATCCAACAATCCAACTCAATCGACCAAGTCCTCCTCACCAGATTTTGAACCAAAAATACAAGTTTTATGTGTCTTGAGTATTATTATTATTAAAGATATCAATTCTTGTTTTAGTCTGATTAAATTGAAGCTTCCGTTTTCACATTTTGACATTCTTTATGGGGCCATTTTTAGGAACAGCGTATTTCCCAACTGCAAAAGTTAAATACTCTACAGTCCCTCAGATTTTTGGAGGGTTATTTATAAGGCAAAGATGAATCAGTGAGTGTTAAGATCCTGATGGATTTTAATAGCCTTGGCTGATCTCACACACTGACTAATTAATTATTGCAATCTTACTCCTCCCCTGCTCTCGCTGATAATGCCCTTCATCGTTATCTCGATGAAGAAATGATGGCAATAAACCAAAACTTGAACTTCTCCTGCATGCCGTATTTCAGTCACAGTTCCAGTTTGGAGTTAATAGGCAGGGATGATTGACCTCGTCAGACTGTTAGTGTGTTATCTCTGAATGTCGGACAGACCCCCATGCTGGTGCCCATGCAAAGGCCAGCCCCTTGGTCGGCCCGGCCGCCTCTCCTCTCCCCTCTGTCTTCATGTGTCTCCTTGCCCGAGCAAGACGGCTGCTTGACAGATCACCTGCGTCGGAGGCCCGCCGTGTTCCTGCCCGGCGGTCCGGCCCCCTCTCATTAATGCCCAGGCTGGTGCGAGGGGCCGTATGGCAGCACAAGACAAATAACGCTACCACTCAGCCATCACTTCTGCTGACAGAAATGCAGCCCACCGCACTATTTCGCCCTCTCCGGCTCCACTCCACACCCTGCTCGCGTCCTTCAAAGATCCCCCCTCCCCCACCTCCACCCATCTTCTCCGTTTCCACCTGCACCTGCCTGCGCTGCTCCACCAAACTTTCGCGGCGGTTTTTGCTGTTTTTCCTGAGGCTGAGCTTAACACCAAGACCCTTACAGTTCGATGTTTTCAACACCTTTTTGTTTCATATTTAAGGAGTAAGATTTGTTTTCATCACCTGCGTCTTGACTCACTCGTTTGCAGACCCTCTCAGTAAGGGGGACGATTAAATGTCCTATTCTTTCAATTGCATAAAGACTCACTAGTGTGTGTGTGTTTGTGTGTGTGTGTGTGTGAGAGAGAGAGAAAGAGAGAGAGAGAAAGAAGGCGAGCAAGCAGGAGAGAGAAACACAAAGGCTAATCATTAAAGAGCTATTCAGCCCTGTTCATTTAAGTGTGGGAATCAGCAGGCCCATTACTGTCAATGTGTAATTAGCTGATTAATAAACAGGGGGAAGGGGAGTGCTCCAGGAAGGCCTGTAATGATTGTTTTTAGAGAGCATCACATGAGAGCTTATTAAGATGGTAAGAAGGTTCCATTCAGCCACCCATTATCACCCACAATAAATGCATGTTCTGTAATTTTCCCATCCACAGAAAACCTTTGCCATGTAAAGTCTTTGTTGACCTTGATGTAAAACCAGGTTCACTGTTCTTGCTATTTTCTTATTCAAGCATTCAATCAACAGTCCTTATTTTCAAACTTTACTGAATTACACACATAAACTATCAAAGCTAAGCACAAGTAAGGAGTTCTGGGTAACTTCATTGTGATTATTATGCCAGAGAAACTAAGTATGTGTACTTGAGAATATTTTGGTTATATATGTATGAGTAAACTACACAGAGAGAACATGTTACTTCTCAGATCAAGATTTTTCTAATTAAACTTTTTTTTGTTATAAAATTGGTGTAAATGAAACCAAGAGTCCCAGACATTTTTGCCGGTTTGGGCTTTTTTCAGGTTTGAAATGTCTACTTTTTCAACTTAATTTCTCGTATGTTTGACGTGATTAACTTTTTCAATGTTTCAAAGAGATTTATTGCATAATATTTTTAAACAAAGCAGATTAATCTGTGAGGAAAAAACTTGACTGAACATCAGTACCAGGTAATATTTGCTCTGTTGACAGAAATCAACTCATCAGCATACCTGTTGGACAATTTTTTCATTTCTTTTCATGATCAGGCGTGGATGAAAAGATCGGTGGTGTCAAAATGTTACACCCTTTTTAAAAGATAAGCAACATGGAGTTTTTGAGGCAAGTTCTGGCGACATTTTAGAAGAGAATTTAAAGAAGGAATTACCCAAAGTCCATTTAAAAAATAAACACAAAAAACCTCAAAGAAGTAATGTGAAAAACATGAGTGTACGCCCCTGTTTCTATCTACACTACATCTCTCAAAACCCAACAGTCTCATCCTGTTGTCTTTTTAGTCAGAGAGTCTTAAAAGTAGTGACTCAATATTAATTTCAGTCTGTTTTAAAAACATCTAAGTTTCCTCACAGGAGCTATAAGCATCGATGAATCAGGATATGAAATCTTTTACATGTAATATTTTCATTAAGCTCATTTTCACAAGAGAAAAAATATACTTTTCACACTTGGAGTGCAGTACATTTTCTTGTAGTGTAGTATAGTTGAATACTGTGTGTACGCTGCATACTTTGTTAAACATACATAATCTAAACATGGTAAACTCAAATAAAAGCTCAACAACCAGCAGAAATAATGTCACTTTAGTTATAAATCAAATGCTCTAAAACGTTGTGGATGTAGTGTAAAAAAGTGTCTCAGCAGCTTCCGCTGATGGTGACCTTGACCTGCAGCAGATACTCGTATCTGCCCTGTAAATGTTAACACACCCACAAACTCAATGTTCCCAGTCAATTCTTTGTTTCTGTCAAATGCGGAAAAAGAAAAAAAAAACAACTGAATTTTGATCTAAGCCTTCAACTGTGTTTAACCCGAGTGTTTGGGTTGAACCTCAGCAACAGTTAGTCATCGTTCCCTCAAGAAATATTAATCAATTATCTTGCCCGCCGGATCAGTTTGGGGAAGAAGTCATCTGGAAAGAGGCACAAGCAGATATAATGGGAGGGAGCAAAAGCACATGCCAGTGAATGCTGTAATGCCTAATCCTTTGAGACAGCCCAGAGCCACAATGTCACTTCTAGTTCCCTCGTCCTCTGCTCCAGGACTGCCTCCCCAATGTCTTGTGTGACCGCCGCTAACTTTTTTCTGAGGGTTGAGATCAGGCGAGATTTATTTATCAAGCATGTTAGGCAATGCAATTGTTTTAGAGTTCCTCTGTCCGCTGCAAAAATTGGCCCCTGCTCTCTTTCGGATATTTCCCTTCAGTCTTTGAAACAAAAAGCTTTATAAAGGTGAGAGAGATTCGAGAGAATGTTCAAAAAAAGGGAGGCAGTCAGTGAGATGTGAACTTACGATGAATGGAGTTTAAAACGTACAGCTCCTTACACACCATAAGTGGTGTGGGGGGAAGTTATGCCATAGGAGCAGCACAGATTGGCCTTTTAATAACCATGTCCACAAGTCATATGGGGCCAAATTGGATTTGGCTCACTTGACCAAAACCTCATTAATATTTAACCTATTAGACGAGGAATGCTTCAAAGTTTTATTTTACTACACCTCAAAGAGAGAGGGATCCATGAGTGGTGAACTGAAGCCGCCCATTGAAACACTCAGAAAATAAGATCTATGTGTGTATTTTAAAATGTTAGTATTCAGTGCTGAATTTAATGTTTTGTTTTATTTTTCTTTTTGCAGCAAGCAACTCATTTCATAAGGATCACCAGAGAAGAGGCACAGGAAGCCAGCAACACCTCCACCCAGGAGGCTGTGGGACCAAAAGTGACATTTTCACAGTCCTCTTCCTCTGCCCATACTGAGAGCTTCCTTCAAAAGGGGACCATAAATGTGCCTGGACAAGTACACCCAAGTCTGGAAGGACCTACTGGAAAAAAAAAGACTAAACCTCCTCTTGCTGCACAATCTCTGAGACAAAGAAAAACTACAATAATCACCCCTCAAATCAGCATGTTCCTGCTGGATGCAGTCTTTCCAGGTAGTATATTAAGCATGACAAATGTTAATGCAATCAAGCCTTGTTAACCTTCTGCCATCTCCTTGAGGAAGAGAGCAGCTTGAAGAGGCTCCTCATTCGACTCAAGACTTGACGGCTCCTCCTGTTTCCACACGCACGGTCTCTGGGCCACCTGCTACCACACAATCCAGCAATTATGTCCACTCTGGTCGCGCGGTGTTTGTCAGTGGGAACACTGGGAAGGTAGTCAGGTAAAGGTTTGTGCGTTTCTGCCCTACGTTAAGCAGCACGTAGCTAGCTTTAAGACATATTCCAGCATCAGAATGTTTAGCTACCACATGCTGCTACAGAGTTCAGAGAGACGACCACCAGGAGAGAGCCACACAAAGTACAGGCCTCCTATTAGCATGGATTTAAAAAGCTACAGTTTGTACAAAGGTGCTCATTAGCACAACACAGAGGGAGTGTGGTCGCGGTCCTCGGAGGCCTGCCTCTGTTCTCCTCAGCTTACCTTCCATATTCAAATTTCCTCAAATGTATTTAAGTTCAAGGCCTGCTGCAAATCCTTTTAAAGAGGCCGTTTTTCAGCCGTGTGGATTAGTCGCTTTTAGGGCTGTGCAGAGAGGCAGGGAAAAGAAGTCGGAGGAACTGCTGCAGACAGCAGAGTCGTACACAGTTTTTTCACCTACCCTTGGGGTATACATTTCCCTGACTCCTGCACCATCAGATGCATTAAAAGATCAATGGAAGCATACAGTGAGATCAAACACAACAGTTTTCCAGGCTGGTAAACAAGCTGTATTTTCAGAAAAATGCATTTTTTATGGGAGGACAGTGGAGTAGGTTTTGTTTGACCTGAACCATATAGGTGATGAATGTTGAAGTCTTTAAAAACAAAAGTGTACTCCTGCACATAATCAAATCACCCCAGCTGGCAAGTATCCTGAAAAAAAAAGTATTTTACAAGGACAGCAAAGTGAGTTTTGTTTCTGTTAAAACTAAAAAGCCCATTTCTGAAATCTTCCCAGCGCCAAACACACAGGTGTGCACTTTCTGTAATAAAGCATAAGAAACCTTTTTCAGTGAAAGCAACCTGACTGTCCTCAGCCGCGCACTGCATGTCTTTTTAGACACTTTAAAGCCTTGTTTAAGAGAAGAATCGCATTCAGTAGAATGAGATTTGCCAATTAACGTGAGTTATATGTCTGCAATAATCTGTCTGGGAAGACTTTATGTGATCATGTTGGCCAGGGATGACATTTATAAATGCTGTGTGTGCACACTCATCTAAATGGATGCTTCAGACAAGACATCCTGCCACAGGGATCAGTCAGAGTGTTGAGGCAGGGAGCAACCCCCATCCCCTCCCTCTCAGATACTCCTCACGTGTCCACTGGACGTCCAATACCTGGGCCAGAAAACACAGCTGATTGATAGGAATCACATCAAATGAGCTTGGTAATTAAAAAAGAAGCTTTTGATGAATATATTGGTGACTTTTTTTGAAACATATGTTCCTTGAAGCTGACAGATATTGGCTGTGCTGTGTTTTAAGGACTGCTTCTTGCTCTTGCCTTATCCCTCAGCCCGCATTCTGGTGCCAAGGCATTGACAGGGAAGGAAGACACATCATTTCAGATACAGTTCCATTAGCAGCTCCAGTAGGGAAACACCTCACCTGCCTCGGCAGCAATTAGCAGCCACTGTAACGACATCTCAGACAGACTGTTTGCCCCGAGAATGAATTTCCAATGGCCAGGAAGTGGGGGAAACGGCTTCCGCACAGCCAGTCAATTGCCCTGTTACAGTTAAGGAATCCAGCGGCTTGGTACCACTCATATTTCATCCCAGGTAAAGATTACCTGTCAGGCCCATGGGAGATGTATTGATCTGTTTTCCTTTTTCCGCCAGCAATCACCTGACAAAGGCACCTAGGAGGTGAGTGAATGAGTGATGCCTGGTCCGTCTGCTCGGGCGTAGTGGCTGCTAGTGTCCACTGATGGGTGGAGAAGTGATGAGGAAGAGGAGAGATAATGCAGTCATAAACTCTGTTTGAACCTCCTCTGTATGCATGCAGGGCAGCCCCCTCGGTCCCCCTGAGGTCACAGGTCAGTGGGGAATTTGCTTTTGCTTTTTTTTTTGGCTCCTTTCTTGTGGGTGGTGTTTGTTCTTGCTGTGTCGACCGGCGTGATGATAGAAACACATGCAAAAGAGGCTCTCTGGTTCCTGCTGACAAACGCATGTTGCGAGTCACCGTAGTTCAACTCACTCTGGGTTTCAAAGGGTTTCCAGTTTGATCCGTGAACCCTCCTTACAGAGAAACCCAACCTTGTGTGGTCAGGGTTTCTTATGACTGCTGCACCAGCTTGGATCAAAAATATTTTACATCATGTCATGTTTTTGGCAGCTCAAAGTATTTCTATATTTGCTTAAATTTGCTGAATGTCAGAGTTGATATTACCCATAAAGCCATGCTTTCAAAGTGATTGCTCTGTTTAAAATGTGTCGTATTTATGACGTGATGCTTAATTACAGGTCCATTATTCCAGGATTTAAGGCTGAGGACATTACATACATAAATCCAATTTGATCATAGATAGTTGATATGTCTCCAATTTTTTACCGCTGTATTTTTTAATTTCATTTACAAGGATTTAAGTATATCTTCCTGTTATCAGGGCACTTAGGCAGCTAGCCACATTTGATACGTCGTACAAATAGCATCTTATCACACAGGCTGTTATCTTTATATTTAATAGCAGTGGAAGCATGCCTAATTGCTTTGCAAATGATGTAAAGAGGATTACTCCTCCTTCAGAAAGCCTGCAGTGTCACCAGATGTTAAAGAGACATTACTATGATAAAATTGTTTCAGAACTGCTATGTAGTGTTTGTGCAGTTATTCAAATAAATGTCAGCTTAATGTGGATCCTTCACTATGATGAACTCTGAACATAATCAGGGGTTAGCATGGATACAGAATGTTTCAAGTTTGTAAGGTGTTAATCATTTATGCTTTTAAAATGACAGGATTTTAAAAATATGAAGTACTGTCTTCCTTTAATGTTAAAGG
Source organism: Xyrichtys novacula (assembly GCA_962446985.1). Taxonomy (NCBI): domain Eukaryota; kingdom Metazoa; phylum Chordata; class Actinopteri; order Labriformes; family Labridae; genus Xyrichtys; species Xyrichtys novacula. Next base: position 7,081,879 of record OY660878.1, read on the forward strand.
TGATGTCAATATTATCGCAATGTATTGTATATTTATTGAAAAACTGTATTCCCTATTTATTTCAAGTGCTGATTTTTTGTGCAATAAATGATCATTGTGTGGAATATTTTTGTGAAGAATTACTAAAGATAAGAAAACCAAACCGCATGGAAACATCGCTATAGATATACATGTGGGCTCGCACTAATGTCATTTCTCTAAGTTATCCATATTTTGGGTAGATTTTTGAGCAGCAGACGGCTATAGACATCTAGTATTTTTGTTTAGACCTAATTTCAACTATCTAGATTCTGTATATTTTTAGAAAGAATTTAGACATTGCACTTTAACCCATTATTCAATAACTGTTTATTTCAAAAAGCGACTGTGAGTTGCATAACTGATCTCGAAGTACTTAACCAAAATAATTATGATAGCCCATGAGCAATATACAGTTAGACCTCTGTTAGCTGTCTAGTCTAAACTTGGTCTAAATTTAGACATCTAAAAACTTTGATTTTTAGACCTGTGGTAGCCTGATTTTAGACCAGTCATCTAGGCTACATTTAGACGTCTATTAGACCTCTTCTAGACCAAATAATGCTCAGTGGGAAGTAAATGAAGACAGGTAGGAAATGTGGAGAGTAGAAATCTGGGGAAAAAAAACATGCTGCAAAGAGTCATGGCTGGGATTCGAGCACGTGTCCACTGTGAGGAGGATCACAACCTCTATAGATGAGGTTTTAACATTTAGTGTAACACTGAGGTGAGTGAGAAAAGTGGTGATAGCCTACTATTAACCATTGCTGTTTGAAGAAGACATCAGACTGAGCTGCACCAGAAGGCTACAGGAAGTTAGCATTGCATGCTAAAAACGTGTGTGCTGTATATCTCAAGCTAGAGCTAGCAATTTGTTGTATTCAGTGTTAATGCAGATTAACAGACCTTAAAAAGTACATATAATACAAATTTTGATTCCAAACCAAAGATTTTAAAACTACAGACTCAAGTGCCTCAGGGTGTGTACTTGACCAAACTCGTAAAATGTCAACCTTATTGATTCGCACCAGAATTACTAAAAGGCAAATACAATAATTACTGTTTTTATTAGTTTAGGGAATGCCAGTCACTGTAACCCAGGCCCCCGTCTTTAGCTCGGGCTGTACCTCCAGTCAATGCCTACTGACATAATGCCACAAAAATCCAACGCCAAAGACTGGCAGTGCTACATCCACTAACATTAGCCACACTTAGCAACATCCAGACATTATTTGCACACAGACTGCAAACTTTTCTGAGTGTTTTTGTAATTTTTGAATTGTTGATGACAATTTACATTTAAGTTCAGTGCTACATATAAATCTGAAGGTTTACTGGATAATTGCATTAGTTGTAGTGGCGGGCCATTAGCATGAAAAAATTCCAAATTTAACGCGCTTTGAGGCACAAGAGGACTTATCATCCGGTTTTTCTTTCTAAGGGTAAAACTTACAATATTGATACATCCAGTGGTTGTTGAGATAAACAAGTGTGGAATAAGGTGGTGGGCAGACGGACCCAACATCTGACAGACTGACTTCAGCATCCATGGAGCTGCATGTGGAGTGACAGAAACCCCACAAGATTTGACAGCAGTCCTGCTGAATACAAATGTTAGTGTGGCTGACAGAGAAAATACTCCCTGGACTGATGGAGATTATCACTAGATCCCCCACTGTTAATCTTGCGGCTGAATGCTGAAGACGGCCGTAGTCACCAGGCCACGTGTTGAGAGTCAGAGCAATTCTCTCCGCTCACCGGTGGTCCACGGTTACAAATCACATCATCAGCTGTCTGAGCACCAGCAGCCACCTCTTCTCCACCAGATTGATGGTGAAATAGAGGAAAAATCAATGGCTTCCTCTCGTCAGAAAGAGCCAGCTCTGTCATGTTTGGGAGTTTGATGTTACCCTCTCTTACTCTCCCTCAGCAATGGGAAATTGAAAGCTGAGTTTGAACAAGCTGACAGACGTGAACAGACTGGAGTGGCTGGAGTCGATATAATGACCGATTTCGATCTGCCACTTTTACTGGTGAGGTTATCTGTCCTGCCTTTCAAAAACACTTCTAAACCACTGCAGAAGATCACAGTGATCAGGTTGAGTTAGTCGAGTTTCTGTTAAATAATAGTCAGTCTTCAAACCCACTCCTGTGTAGGTGACCCTGTGAGTAACAGCAGTCAGTTTTCTTACCAGTGCCCCCCTCAGGAGTCCCCTCCATCACTCCATCCTTATCACTGCTATGACACGCTGCAACTGTGACACAAGGTTTCCATTCACTGCCTGCTCTGAAATGAGAAAGCATCACTAAGCTTTTTCATTCCGACACATATTCCCCCCTTAATGGGAAATTCAAATATCACATATCAGCTGAATGCAATATTCACTTAGTGAGAGATAACAATGTTGTCCCGTGTATCCGGTTCAGAGAAGGCACGGCTCGGTCTCTGACACCACATCTGACTGTGAAACTTGGTGTGTAAATTCTGTGTGCTGGGCCTGTTCATTCTGCTTTATTGGTGTGTGCATGTGTTGGTCCTCATGTGTATTTGAGAGGGAGCAGATTTCCGGGCATCTGTGCTTGTCCTGCGGCTTCTCCTCATGTCTTTACACCAGCGCCATCCCTTTTCATTTCTGCTGGCATTCTAATCAGAGCGTTACGAGCTCCAGCGGGTGAAGTACGCAGAAAGTTGTGTTTCCTGACAGCCAATAAAAACCGTATAATCTCCCTGATTCAAGTGGCCCATTTTAAAAAAAACACTAACTAGTGCTATCACTCAGACCACCCCCTTCCCTTTTTCTTTAATGCCCTTTTTTATTTAATATATAGCCCATGAAAAATGAGAGACTCCCGCTCCGCCGTGTAGATATTTTGTTGCTGATGATGCGAGACGAATTTCCATCACAGCTTTGTTTCCAGCGGGTGAGCGGATAATCTTTTACAGCGCAGGGAGGGAGGGCACTGCTCCCATCAATCTCTGGGGCTTATAGCTGCCGCATGGTTGCCTTACCTGACCAGAACGCCTGTGCGGCACCACGCTGACGGCCCACTCAGGGTCAGGAGCCACCGGGGGATGGGGGCACACTGGAAGATCACTTAAAGAGCGGCCGCCATCCAAACCCCTTTTAACCTGCAGCACACCTCTGTTCCGTTATTCCTGCCATTGTTATTATGTCATTTTTCTAACAAGGCAGTCACGTCTGACAGAGCAGAGCTGCTTTCCTTCCTGACAGCCCATTGAAACAGTGTCTGCAGTGAGGGCCTCAGCTGCTCGACAAAAACCACTCCAGAGATTTCACCCCTCTGTGCTTTTCAACCATGTGCATTAGGTGTTGTAGAGCAAAAGGTTTCAGTTTTAGTTCTGGCATTCTGCCTGGGCAGCCCCCATGAGAGGGGCCCCCTGGTGGTCCCCGCATTGGCGTAGTGGCAGCTTGCTGCTCTCTGCACCCGACTGCCCTGGCAATCGCCTGCTGCACAGCTCCTTCCCGTGGAGACGCCGCCGCTGCTCTGATTGACAATAATGGGAAGTGGCAGAATCGATGGGAGACAAGAGAGGGGTGCGCGTGAAATTCTCCTGGAGCTTCCAGTCACAGACCAGAGGCTCTGGCACCACTCACCTGTCATCCCTGCGGCACCAGGATTAAGGCCTGTGACAGCGGGAGATGCTTGAAGAGAAAGATGCAGTGGTTGTCATCGCCACTGACAGAGAGGAAGTTGTGCCCTCCTGCACACTTGGGCGACCAAAACATGGCGTCAACTGGCTGTATCTGATCACCAACCAAGCAGATTTAAGTGATCTCTATCAGACCAATATGAATAAGGACAATAATTTTAACAACAGATTGGAAAAAAAATCTTATTTTAAATTTAGAGAAGAAAAATTAGAGACACTGAATAACCAAAACAAAGTTTGAGACATGGATTCTAATGAACCATTTTGAGTGACTGCTTTGAAGCATCTCTTTCGTACTTTGTCGTGGTTTGTGGTTTGAGTGCATTTCATTGGGTTTATGTGTGTGTGTGTGTGTGCGTGTGTGTGTGTGTGTGTGTGTGTGTGTGTGTGTGTGTGTGTGTGTGTGTGTGTGTGTGTGTGTGTGTGTGTGTGCGCGTGTGTGTGCGTGTGTGTGTGTGCTACCACAGCGGATGGAGGCCACGTGTTATGACAGCAGGGGCACTCCATTCTCTAATTGATCGGCAAAAGATGCACATGAAGAAGACGTTAAAGCAAAATGAAGTCATAACAGTGGATTGAGACATTTATTAAGTCAGACGAAAGGCCCTCAGAAACGTTGAGATTGTTTATTGATTTTTGTGTTTTGGCTGGCTGCGCAGGAGTAATCGCTCGTGCTTTTGCCGCTGCGGAGGCTGCTGAGGCTTCAGGGGCTCGAGTGCAGCCAAATGTTCAGGTGGAGGCGCCGACTTCCTCCTAAAAGAGGCAACTTTAACTGGCAGAACATAGAGCTGTCATTACTTCTGCAGTTGTTCCCTCATTTGGGAAAAAGGTCCTGACCTGAAACGCTGTCAGTTAGTCAAGTTCGAGGCGTGTTGCAGGTATGCTGTCCACTGGTAAAAGTTGACTGTTCTCAAAGAAGTGAAGTAAATTTTCTTCTTCTGTTTTTGTATATGCAGACTAGTCTAATGGAAGATATTATCATGCCTAGGACTGTGCTTGATCACACAAATGTGCTTGATTACTGATTACTCTAACCTATCAAATACTCGACATATCTCACAGTAAAAAACAGAAAGGATGACAAAGGTAATTTACAATACAGTACGATAAGATATCTATCATGCAAAGCAGTGTTACAAAGTACAATGCAACACAGTATGCTATAACTGAATTGTATATTCGATTGGATTTTGCAATATGAGAATGTGCAACAGTCAGATCGCAGGACGTCCAAGACATCATGCTGTCACTACTTCCTTGTTGTCCAGGATTAAACTCACTAAACAGAGATCTAAAATCACTTGAGGCTGCTGTGAGGAAATTTGATGACAGTTTTGGCGCCCCCTGTGGTTATCTTGTCCTTTACATGCTAATGCTTACTTTCTGACACTAACTCTCACCTTTGACAGTCAAATTTCTCACTTAATGACTTTTATAATAATAATAATAATGCATCAGATTTCATATAGCGCTTTATCAGAGACCCTCAAAGCGCTTTACATTGGATACATCATTCATTCGCTCACACAGTCACACTTTGGTGGTGGTGAAAACGTGGCTGCCATTCTGCGCCTACGGCCTCTCCAACCACCACCACACAACACTCACAACACTTATATTTGTTACGAAAAATAAACATAATATTAACATTGACAGAAATGACTAATTATGTGTGGGGTCATCTGTGTTTATGAGTGTTTGCCAGAACTCTTTGTAGGATAATGTATTGCTCCACCTCGCCTCTCTATGTCTCTGTAAAATGGTTTGTTTCAAAGAACTTTATTGCATTTATTTCATATAAACTCATGTATTTTTTTAATATTTAGCAATATATCCTGCAAAAGGGAGGGAATAAAATTATAATATTAGCTGTATTTTCAGTATCTTATGTCCACACTTTGGTATGTGATCACTGAACAAGAAAAATTCCTCTAAAAATAAATAGAAAAAGATCAGCAAAAGTAGAGGTAGTACTTTGTACATGACAGGAGCTTTAAGTCTTGTTTTTAAACGAGCTAACTGAGTACAAAAGCTGGAAGTTAATGGATAATGTCATTGAAATGGATTTAATTAGCGCAACAAAGAAAACACTCAAAGCACTATAATTGACTCTTGAATTGAAAATAAAAGATTTGTTGATTGTAGCCCTATACTTCTATTTGAGCATTTAATTCACTGCAAATCACATTTCTTGTAATCTGTTTTCTATACCGGAAAGAAATAAAAATGATTTTACATCTTCACAACTGCGCCACTGTACGTGTGTGTGTGTGCGTGTGTTCATGTGCAGAGAGGAGCTGCTGAGTGTTAGGTAGAGTTCAACCATACTAGTGACATCAATCTGCCTGTTCTTTATTAGACAGAGCAGTGAGGTGTAACTGACTGCATTGTCCACAGATGGACTGGGGCCCGTAGCACACGGGACCCTGGTCAGCCACCCTGACAATACAATCAATAACCACACACTCATTATTGGAGCCCTGCCTGCCTTCTCCTGCTTACCTGCCCTGTGAAGCCTTCACCCATGCTTCATCCCACCTTTAACTCTGAGTTTTTCAGTCACCCAAAGACTGCTGTTGTCTAGTTGTTTCATGTATTTGTATAGTATTTTTAAAAAAATCATTATTATAAACGAAGAAAGAAGAACTGGTAAAGGGACAATGATGTCCAAGCTCCAGCTACCCTCTTCTGGATAGTCAGGCTGGACAGTGGTGGATGACAGTGATCCAGCATGGAGCCTGGGGCCTATAAATGGTAATGCCCTCCACTTGCCTTCCTCATAAAGCATAATAAAAGAAGGTTATAAATCCTACCAATTAGCTGCGTCCATCAGTCGCCTTAATTGGAGTGTCGTGACTGGCTAGGGGATGACCTTGTGTGCCAGAGAGCCAAGACAGACGATGTGGCCAGAAGGGGTGGGGGGTATCTTTGTGGATGTGGAGGCTTCTTTAAATCAACTGTCTCTAACAGGCCCTACTTTACTTAAGGGTTGAGCCGTATGGTGGCGAGGTGTTAAATGCTGACTGGTCATGTTGATGTCGTCGGTGTTAATGTGTAGGGCTTTTAAATCTGTATGAATATGCTTCAGGCCAACAGTTAGTCATTGTAAGAACATAAAGAAACAGCGCGGCTGAAAATGTATAATTCAGGCAAAGAAAATGTTAATGAAAACTTCACTGATGTGTGTGATGACACATCTGTTATCTTAGAGCCACCAGGCTGCTTTTGAGTTCTTCGGCTTGTGAGGATAAGGAGTTTGAAAAAAAGGGAATAATAGTATATTTATAACAGGTGACTGTGAGGAAAAGAATAGAGAAATGAGAGGTTAGTAAACCACTGAAGCTAAAACTTCCCACCGTTTACACTAATGTAATGTAACAGTGAAACAACAACATAGTAACTTTTCCATTCAAGCAGCCTGGGGTCGCACTTTTGTAACACTACATTCCTGATATCTGTCCTGCAATTCATCATTTATTCCAGAATCAGTGTGTCATTATATTATTGTTACCTGGGCCATCTTCTTAATATTAAGTCATAATGTGACTTAACCAACAGTCTACAACTCTAATTGATAATATTGCCAGTATTTAAAGTACAAAAAAATCTAGAGCACATATGTTTTGGACAGCTTTTTACTATATATCAAGCTTTATTATAACATGTGCATGAAAATATCCAACAGAAATCAACTCTACAAACACAGAGCTTGTTGCTTACTTATGACAGCTACACACCCAGCCGCGCAAAACTTAAAGCCTTCCAATAATGTAAAAAAAAGAGAAAATGGTTTTAACACATATTCTGTTCAACTAACATGAATGAAGGAGAACTGATCCTTTTTTTCCCGTCAGGCTGTAAAAACGTTTCATTCAACTACTAAAGTTTGGGAAGTTTACTGAAAGGGGCCTCTAAGGATTGACTCTTGTCCCCTGCAAGCCTCCAGTGGCAAGTTAAGGAACTGCAGATTTTGGCTACTGAATTCTTCTTGGACTATTTGTTAAAATTATGCAGATGAACCTCTGGGACTTAAAATTGATATTTTTAAGAGCTTTCAAATCCCTTATTTAAGAAGATAGGAAGAAAAGAACTGGAGTGGACTGTAGCCTCTGAGCACAAATGAACCGACTCTAGCTCACATTAGAAATTTGCAGTTTAAGTTATTTAAAGTTTGGGTTCTTGTAATAATTAAAGTAATTTGGTGAAAAATCTCTTTTGTTCAAACAAATACACCACCATCAATCATATACAGTATTGGATATAGGATAAAAGGATTCTTTATGCTCTGAAGGGTTCACTCATCCTAAAACGTTGTGATTTTTCTTTCATCCCTTCATTACAGCTGTTAAATTTACCTCCTCTCTACTGCAGGCCTGACCACCACACCCCTCTTCTCAACACCTCATCAAGCGCTCTCTGTGGCCACTCAAACCTGAGACCTCTGCTTCCGCTCTTGCTATGAACATCCACTATCTCATGACACCGCTCTCTATGAGGAGAAACAGTGGGCCTGTGTGTCCTGTGTAGATGCTGGTGTGTATTATGTTGTGCTCCATCCCACCAGCTCAGGATTAGATTGAAGCTGTAAAGACCAGCTAACCGAGCAGCTGTCGGAGGAGAGTTTCTCTCCGGCTAACTGAGAGCTGCCGACAGTTGTTTCCTTTCTCTGTTACCGTCCAGTGATAATTCAGTCATCAAGCTTTGAACTGAAGATAAGGGAGGAAGAGGATGGGGCAGGGAAGAGGGGTAGAGGAGCAGAGGGGCGGCACAGGCGGAGGGACACAAGGGCAGGTGTCCGGGTCCTGGAGTGGGCCATGTGAGATGAGACGCAGTATGCAACTCTATGATTTATAATAAACTCTTAGATTCATGTTGTCTAAAATAAACGCAGACTTAAGTGCACTTTAAAGTTTAATTGATTACAGTTTTATTGTCATACATTTTTTAATATTGTGTTTAATTTGTTCCCTTCAGTGCTGAATGCGTTCAATGTTAAACAGCACTCACCTTTTAAAAGAGACAGGTTGGTTTAAATGTAATTGTCTTATATTTGACTCATAAGATAAGTGATCTTAACTGCAAAATCTTATATAATTGAAAGCAAATGGGTACAAAATTTGTACAATGTCAGAATTTGATTAGTCTCAGCTTTTTAAGCCAGGTTTGTTGAGTTAACCACACAGTGTAAACTAATATTTACAAGTTTAAATCAGACAACATTAAAGGCTAAAGTTCAAAGGATCAAAATTAGTTAAACATTTTTCTCTTGGAGTCCAGTGTGCAATCGGTTTCTATTTAATTTTTACTATACTGACATCCTCTTCATGCTGTGTGGTTCCTGCATGGAAACAACACTGCAGTCTCATCTCACATCGACAGTTAAAGGATAGAAACCTACACTGATTTGAAACAACAACAACAACAACAAAAAAAAAGTCAAGCTTATGAGGACAAATGTTTCGTCAGCTTAAGAAGACAAGTTATGAAGTTTGGGAATTTGCCCTAAACAGGGTACACATCTTGGGCCTGATTTTCCACCTCCCCAAAACAGGCCAGATTATCAGACGGTTCTTGAGTTTTGGATTGTGAGATCTGTTTAACACAATTCCACCTCCCTCAATGCCCCTGATAAAGATGACCAGGGCCACCCAGACTTGAAATATCTTAAACATGTTTAGAGTTTGCAGTTAGAAATCCTGTTATGTGAGGGGAACCCTGACGACAGCCAAGCATGCACTCCAGAGATAGTCATGTGTAATGTTACGATAGCTAACTGGAAGCCAAGCTGACTGAGGCAGGAAGCACAGCGAATGCAGTTACAGCAACAACATGATGGACAAGAGAAATGGAGGATCCACTTGTTGATTTGTGGACAAACAAGAGTTCACATGAGTTGATTGGTACATGCAACTGCAGTGTGTGCATTGAGGAGCTCTTTTGGAAGTCAGGTCTTGGGCTGCTGGTGAAAACAAATCTTGTTGTGCGTTGTACGCTTTGTTTTACCATATGATCATATACCACACTAGGTAATCTGTCTGTTTGTCATTATGTGTGAGGTCCTCTGCATTCTCAAAATCAGCTAATATTTGAGAAAATCCTTTAGTGCGCCAGGCTTTAGACTTTTCCTAGAAACCTGTTCGAGAACAAATGTCAGAAAAATCTTGACCCTGAACTGATTTTCAGTTTTCATTTAGGAGCTCAGTGAAAGCACGTGAGTGTTTTGATTTCCTCTTGACTGGTTGCCTGAATCAATCAGTCTGAGTATAGCTCCGTATCATCCTGTCCTCTTCCGTCCTGCGTTTTATAAATGCAAAATGATGAAGGAGAGGAAATTAATTTCCAATAAATGCCTGACAGAGTAGCTTTTGTTTTGTCTGGGGCACGTGGGGTTTGCATACCTGCCAGGTGTTGTGCCGCACGATCCCCCTCCCCAGTTCTCGTGCTCCGAGGCAAGGTAGACGATGAAAGGCCTCGGGTGGCCCATCAAAGGGCCCATTGAGATGAAGCCACGAGCAGGACAGAGGGCCACAGTGTGGACGCTGGAAATTTGACACCCTCTGACAGAAGCTCCATACAGCCCACTCAGGGCCACGCTGACAGCACCGCTCGCAGGAGATCAGGCGCTCTCTCGTTCACTTCTACTGCTGACCCCGGGCAAAAAGAGAGAGAGAGAGAGAGAGACGGGGAGAGATGTTTAGAGCTGGGGAGAGTGACCTGTAAAGAACAAAGATTATCTTAAGTCTCTTAAATGTCTTTATCTCACTAAAACATTATTCAAGATCAAATCAAATTCTCAAGGTGGAACAGGTTTTATCATAATGATTTCTTTAAGAGAGATACATTAATTAATTGGACAAATTGTATAGGAAGAGGTAGAATAATATCTGACTTTGACAGGATCTCCTAACTCATCTGAAAATCCTTAAAGCTTCATGTTTTAAAAAAGTAATATCTGTGCAGAGCCTGTGCCACATGAGGGTGATTGAAGCTTATGAAGTTGCTAAGAATACAGAAAAAATAGTCATATGTTGTGTTAAAGTTTCAGCAACCTGCTACTTGCCAGGGTTGCAGCTACTGCCACAATATAAATTTCTGGGTGAGCTGCATGTATGAACACTAAGATGGATTTTTTCACTACTTTACAGAGAGATTTTTCTACTTGATGCCTAATATGACTTCAAAATCGAGGTGAGTTTATCAAGACATGCAGCAGATAAAAAAGAAACATCATGGTAGTGCAAATAGTGAGGCTGTTTTATACTCTTCTCTGATAACCGGTGTGTTTCATTGGTGTATACTGTGAATCTGTCCATTTTCACATTTTCAAAGACGAAAAATTTGTCAACACGGTGAAAGACTCTGGGATATACACAGTTAAATATAGTCGCCTCCTTTTACTTCCTTTCCTGCCTCCTGAGATCCCCCTGTCCAACCATGAAAACTTACGGGGCAGGGACTCCTGGAATTTTCAACTTAGAGCTCCCGTAAGGACCTTTACGTGTTTGTCAGTTTTGCACCCCCTGTGGACAAAGAAGTCTTTGCTCAGTTTGTCCTTTCCATGCTCAAGTGTTCTATAACACAAAATAAATATTATTTTGACTTTTGACAATCAAATATACCATTTACTATGACTATTCTACATTTTTCAATGTTAAAACAGGGCTATTTTTATTTTTTACCTACCCTCTCACATCAGTTTCAGGCATTAAAAATTCTGATATAATAATTGCCAGTGTTAGGTCTTACTTAATTTTGTATATCATAAAAAGCTTTAAATAATGTTTTTAGACTAATGGGCCACTGATTACAATCTAATAACACAGAGTACATTAGTCCAAACTGTAGCATTCATTTTTACACATTTTTTTACAGTTTGGTACACATACTCATGTTTTTCAAGCAACCCAACTTAGATTTCCTTTGCTGGGGTAATTTAGTGTTTAAACTGGATTACTGCTAGTTTTACTGACCTCAAAGGTATGAGTACTCTCGCACCAAAGCATGCTTGGAATTAGTGAGGCACAGATTTTAAGACAGAGGATTAAGGAGGCATCCACAGCTGTAAAGCGGCAGAATTTCAGTGCAAAACCTCAAGGCAGTTCATCAGTAGTTTTGACAGATATTTAGTGGTGATTTACCAACCCAACAAACCAACACTGGCTCCTGCAGAGCCTCTTGCAGGCTAAAAAGCTCTTCACAAGCTGTTTTAAGGTAAAATCGATTAAAAAAATAGTGAGGAGAGAGAATTACTAATAGCTTTCTGCACGTCTCTGTTCTCTTTCTGTTTTTCCACTAACACACTACACATCGGACTCAAAGTTGCGGATCATTCACCAGCATGATCTTATTAACCAAACGCCTCTTGAATGTCATCTCTGCACTGATAAAAAGAAGTGCGTTTTAATGAAGTGTAATATAATTTTAACTGTGAGTCTCTCAAATTAGCCGCGGCTGGGTCACGACTTGGCTGCTGCTCTCATTGATGCCCTTAAATGAGCCTCACCTGTCGGGTGATTAAAGGGCACACAGGACCTTCAATCTTCAGCAAGTGAGCGGTGGACATGTATCTGTCGCCCCTGCCCCCCCCCCCCCCCTCTGTGTAAAGGTATTATAGACTCAGTCAGAGGCTGAATGACAGAATTAAACTGATCACATGATGTCGTTACAGTTGTGCAGTGTTTACGGATACTCTGGACAAAAAGTGGTTCACATGAGATGATGTCTACCTCTGATGTCTTTAGTTTAGCTTTCTTACTTCTCGTACATCTATATCTGAGGAGAGGTGTACAGACATGGCTGCAGCAGGTGACGGTACTGATGCTCTACCACATTTCCTCACTCATGGAGGAACAACTGTGGCACAGTGGTAGGGTCGCTTCTCATGAATGTGGTGCAAGAGGATCAAAACGAGTCCATTTACCATTTACAGTCTACATCCCCTTTAGAGGTGTTCTGTTAGAGCTCCACCCCTGCCAGTAAACAAGCGGATGATCCCTGTACTTGCGTATGAGTTGCGAACTTGTAGCAATCACTGGTGCTGAGAAATGAGGCCTGCTGAAGTGAAAAGAGTTTGCAGTTCCTGGAAGCTAGCTGCCAAAACTGAGGAAACATGAGGCTCATGGAAAATGTGGCTTGGTATTACCAGCTGTTCTTCTTGATGGTTCAAAGTCTTACAGTTGTACAAAAAGTTGCGTATTTTTTTTTTTGCAGTGAACCCACAGATAAAAAGTAACAATGCTTTAAAAGGCTGTTTGGTCTCTAATCCTAATCCATGTGAGATAAATAAAACAAATGAATTCAAACTCTCAACCTCCCAGTTCTCGTAAATATTGCAAACAACACTGAGGCCCCCGAACTAGATTGCACCATCCGAGCCAGTCAAGCTCATCACCTTTAAAAGACACAGCCTTAAATAATAAGAGTTGTTCCAGTTGACACCGTGGCTGATGTTTGTTGCTCAGTAATATATTGCATCAGCAGAGCAGAGCAGTTGTCTGCTCCCTGCACCTGCACCAGCCATTCAGTCGAAGTCTATAAATCCTACCACAGAGCTGAATGTACCCTGGACCCCCAGGTTACCTCCTCTTGTCACCTTACACCATGTGATCCCTCAGATATGTGTTTTCCGTGGAGTGTTTGTGCGTGTTTGTTTATTTGAACTGGAACCTTTGTGTGTGGCAGCGCTTTGATCAGCCGCCCCTCGCCACACATGTAGATCTCACCTATGATCCCTCTCTCTATCACCACCGCCACCTTTTTCTATGTGGCCCCAGCCCCCCATGTGCCACGTGCCGCCAGGGTGTGCATATACAAATCACCACGGCCTTGTTAGCATAGTTTAGTGAAGATGTCAGCTTTACGAGGGCTGGGATGCTTGCTATGCGTGTCAGGGACAGCAGGGGAGGGGCTGACCCACAAAGAGGGGGAGTACAGGCAGGGGGCACACAAGCCCTGCACTGTAAATTTAGTTGTGAGGTATGGGTGCTATGAAATGACAGGCCCAGACCTCTGTGTGATTGTGCAGTGTGTGATTTAACAGGAACACAGACAATAGGATTCCCGCATCGTATAAAAAAGCTCTGTGTTTTCTGATTTATCATAAACAGTAATTTGATCATATATCACCCAAGACGCACTCCCCGTGCTCATAATCATAACTACGATAAATGGACATTTGCTCATGAGTATTGTTTTGTATGTGTGCATTTGTGCATGTGTGTGCTGGCATCATTAGATTGTTAATCTCATTTCCTTTCTGATGATTGAAAATGGAGAGAGGCTCTGAGTTTATCAGGCAGATAAATGGATGGCCCATCTTCTGAGAAGATCTAATCTGTCATGCGTCAAGGCGAGGGTTCACCTGCCGCCGGATAATAACCATGTCGAAGGGCAACCTATGATTTAGGAGTGTGTGGCTCTTTGTTTGCCTTTGCAAACACCTGATGGTTTCATTAATTAAGCTGCGCCACAATTAGCGGCCAACGTCACGCCAGGTAGACGCCTTCAAGAGAAATATGAGATATTAAAAATAGCAGATAGGCACTCCATTAGAGCTGACCTTTTCTGTGAAATTACTGATATTTAAGATTTAATTCCGAATTCAATGAAAACTTCATTTTTATTCTTATGGCTCAGACCCTCTCTGTCTGCCGTCTGAAATGGGGTCTCGTGCAGCCTGCAGGTCGTTAATTATGATCTTTATAAATTAAATTAAGAGGATGTCACTGCTTGATTTTTTTCATCTTCCTGTCTTACAGGTTAAAGAGTAGATAAGATATTTATCACCTCTTGACTCGTCTCCTACATATAAATTATGAAACAGAACCAGATTTCTGCTTGCTTCATGGACAAGTAAAGATCTGCTTTCAGTCAGCATTTTTTTCTTCAGATAATTAGAAAACATTGCGAACATCATGAGGAACACTTTATATGAGCTAACTTCTTATTACGTATCATAAGCACATTAAGGAAGCCTTATAAATGCATCTATAAGGCTTTATAACAACCCTTATGATAACACACACTCATTACAGCTTGCAGTGATGTTTATGGAGTGGTATGAGCAGTGAACTCAATGCCTTATAAAAGTATAATTCATTAAACTTTCAACACTTTACTTGACGCCTATCTCTATAACGCATTATAAATGTATGTATAATGTATTATAATCATGTTATGGCACTGTATAACTTTGTTATAAACATATAAATGATCATAATACTTTATAGCAATAATCATAACATTATTAAGCATTTTATCAAGACTTACAAGGTCAGGTATTGTAATGAGTTATGCTTATTGTTATAAAGCCTTATGATAATTAATGAGTGTTTATAAGTATAGTTATACAAGTTTATAAGCAAATTATAACACATCATAAACATATGTATATTGCATTATCTGTGTGGGCATTGTCAGTGAGTTGTTAACAGTTATAACACATTATTATACCTGACCTTGTAAGTTATGATAACACGCTTTATAATGTGTTATGACTTTTGCTATAAAGCATTATGATCATTTATAATTTTTTAACTATAGTTATACAGTGCTATAATGTGATTATAATGCATTATAGATAAATTTATAATGCAATATAGAGATGGGCGTCAAGTGAAGTTATTGTCATTGTGAAGAATATTTGTCTGACACTTTACTTACAGCTTATAAGTAAGTTTTTATTTGGAAAGCAGTTTGTTTTGAGACTTTACAGATTATTATGTAGTACTTATCAAAGGAAGACGTGGTTTTCATCTCTATTTTTCATACATTTTTAAACACTAACATTCACTCATCCCTCTCGGTCTCCCATTCCTGCCTCTCACTTTGACTCAGGGCCAGCTCATCTGCTTTCATCTCATCTTATCTCTTCCTTTCCTGTCTTCCTCTCCCTCTCTTTTTCTCTTACATACACAGAAACACACACACTCCTCACACACGCCGCCAGCATCACCCGCCTGCATTTATTTATTCGTTATATTTCCTAATTCAGTTTGACGAATGAGTGACAGCTTGACACTTCATTCGGCAAGATTAATAGAACGACACAATATTTACGTGGCAGAGACAGCCAATTATCCCACCATCTATCATCCAGATTATCTTTCTGATTGAAAACTACTCGTCCATGTAATCGGAATTATTTGGAATTAGAAGGGAATTTATGGCTTCTTGTGTCACTTTTCCTGGACGGTGGTAAATTAGAAATATTAGATACATAAAGAGAGTATATAGGAAATGTGATGAATGGAGGCGGGGAATTCATGTCATACATTAAGAGTTTATTTTTCTGTGCCACTGTTGGTGCTCCAGAATGAACCACATTTTTTTTTAGGATTTTATTGTTTATCTTTACCCAGCATTGACACATACAGAAGGATTTAGAGACTTCTGATGATACAGTAAGACTCATGTCCATAAAGACGGGTTCCTGTGTTTTTTTTTTTTTTTTTTTTTGTCAGAAATCAGAATTAAGTGTGTTCAACTTTGAAGACAGTAATGGATAGATGTTATCAGCAGAGATAGCCTTGTGTGTATTGATCTCTGGCTATGTTTTTTAAATGTCCGTCTCACTCAAGGCAGAACCCACGTTAGTTTACTCCTTCAACCTCTGTCCTTCAGCTCCTGTTGATTAATTCACCTGACTTCTTCTATCTCACCTTTGCAATATTTTGTATTCTGTTTCAATACATCAACTTTTTGTACCACTCTCTCCTCAAACTGACTCATTTTCCTAATCTGCTTGCTCTGTTTAATGCCTCTGAGTATCTGCATCTCATAGTCAAATCACATTTTAATAAAAGAGAAGAACAGAATAAATGAGAGGGACAGGTGAACTGTAAGCTGCAGGTGTCAGGCTGATTCAAGATCAGTTTGGGTGCAGAAAAATTACAGCAAAGATCCCTCGCATCACTACCTTACTGTAGCAATCAATGTGTTCCCCTCCTGCAGAGTCAAAAACTAGTTTTTTTAACGCCTATATCCCGAATTAAAATAAACGTATAATGCAATCTGTCGCTGAAGTGGTCAATAGCTGATCCAAAAATAAACGTAGCTAATATTTGTTATGGTGCATGAATTGACTGAGCATTTTTCCACTCCGGGTCTTTAGTAATGAAATTTGGAAAGTGACGTTTTATCCGTTTAGTAAACCCTGGCGGTCTGAAAGCCTTGCACTCAGTCATTCCTTCTTTTAGAAATGGTGAAAATTGCCATATGTAACAACGTTGAGTGCGTTCCGACTTGAAAATGGGATTAAGCCATCCCAATATAGTGCCTCAACAACTAGCTTGTTTATTTTTATCCTCTTATTAGAGAGCTGAATCCTTAAAGGGTGCCAAAATTATCCTGCAAATTGCTGACAGGGAAAAATGAAAGGTCTCTGACGGTTATTATAAGCAATCTGTCTGCATTGAAGCACAATGTGACTGCTGCGCTTGCGATACCAACGAGGTGACCTCAGTGAGACATGGAGGAGAGACATGTTGAAAGTCAGACACACCGTCTGGTTGGGACCACCAGGAATATATATCTACACACACACACACACACACACACACACACACTCACACACCATGTTAACATCACATCCACCCTCAGAAGGACACCAGCATGCACCGTAGGATGACTGTTTCATACATTATATCCTTTAAACTTGGATTTTAAACTTTAAATGCAAAAGGGGACAATCATTCACGACAAATCATACCACATGGTTTCAATCTTAATTCTAAATGTAATACTGTGGCAATATGCAAGAGTAGACAAAAACAGTGCTTTGTATAGATCTGTCAGAGAATGACAAGGTTATAGAAATCTTGACATGTAAACCAGCTGAGCCAGCTTGTAAACCAGCAGCTTTCTGACATTTATAACAGAGAAACAAATCCATCATGTCAAATCCAAACCTAAATTTCCAGTGCAACAGGTTCAAGCTTTTCCTTCACCCCATGAAGAATAAGTGCTGATTCGTTTTGTGCTGCCTCTTGGTTGCCACAAGGCTCAGAGTTTGGTTTTACATTTTTTATTTCTTCAGCTGTTTTAACCTGAAACACTTTTCTTTATTCATTTATTTAACATGTATGCACACTATCGCACTTAACGGTCCTTAAAGCAGCTGCACATGCACAAAACTTCCAAAAAAATTTAAAAAAGGATCAACATGTGCTTTTTGCATGAATGCAAGCAAACAAGTTTTCAACACTACTTTTTCCAGACTTTTTTTCCGTCAGAGTAAAAGTTCAGTAAGAAGTCAGGCGGGCTGGAAGAGGCGTGTGGGAGAAGTGATGACGTAACTGCTCAGATAAATTCCTCTCTGTTAAACTCTATATCCTGGCAAGTTCCTGAAAATATCAGGGTCTGTAGATGTGTATGAAGCCAGGAGCCGTAAAGTGGAGATAGTTTTAGAGAGTTTGGTTAATCACTGAACATGATGCTTTGAAGCAAATAGATGTGGTTGGGGTTAGGGCTATGAAAAACATCTTATGAAAAAGTCTGCTATGTCAGTCAAGCATATTGAGATTAAGTGAAATATACTTGAAGCTTACACTCACAGATAAGAAAAGAGAAAAGGTGATACTAAATGAGCATTTCAGTAGGTAAGTGAGTAAATTATGTCCTTCATTTGTAACACTGTACAAATGTTTTACATGCATGATAAATCAATCTAATGCCTTATCAATGGTTCAAATTGGGCTAATGAGAGATCATGATGAAAAAGTTTCACTCTCAATGGCTGCAGGCTGTAGATGCAAGCTGGTATTTTGGATGTATCTCCTGAGTTAGCAGAGGCAGCGCTCTCTCTGCTGGTCGACCCCTCGGACCCCTGAGAGCAAATTAACAGTATTGAGCTCATTCCTCTCTATAACCTTTCCTCATCCCGACTGACATTTGTGTTTTTCTTTGCCTCTAGCCTGGGCGTATGGCGTCCTGTTACAGGATGCAACATGTGTTCAGACATTTGCTTGCATGTGTTGGTGCTTTATCTGCTTATTTTAGCCACACCTAGAAAACCCACTTGAGCTCCTCTACCCACGGACTCTGTGATACTGTTATCTAGCCATGTTAAATAAACTGATTTTAATTTTGACAGTTTTTTTTCCTTCAAAACCAGTTGATTATGGTTAATTTTAAAACAATATTGCTCACATATTGCCCAATATTGTAGAAAAGTGACCAAATGATAAGACTGCACTGAAATAGGTGTAATTGAACTTTAGAGGAGTGAGGAGGGTGCAGTGGGCGTTCGCTCCCAGACCAGCAGAAGTTAAGTGTTGGAGAAGAGGGATGGAAATCTGGTCGGGTGTATGGACCTTACAGTGGAGCTGTCATGGTGCTAATAGAGGAAGTGGAGCAGGGGGTCAGGAGTCCTCAGCACCTGTGTGGAAGATTAATGACCACAGAGCCACGGGAGGAAAAGACAGACAGAAAGAGAGAGAAACTTTGAAACAGGCCTCAGCCTAAGTGACTGACTCAAAGGTCAAGGGTCAGATCTGCTCAACATTTGCTGCAGAGCTGTGATATTAACTATTTCTGTGAGCTGTGTTAAAATTAGAAAGTGATATATAGTTGACTTTAAACATATCAAACGTGCTTGAGATCATTATGTTTCATGTAAACTCTATGATAGAGCTGTGAGATTCATATTCAGCACAAGCTGTTTTCCCTTTAGACCATAAAAGGTGCGCTCAGGCAGTGATGACTGCAGAGACCTTTGTGATTACCTCAGTAGCATGTAGCGCCACAGAAAAGAGATATCATCATTATCTCGACACAAAGGCGGCCCTTACATTGTTAAAACAATTTGCCGCTTGCTAATGTAGGCTGTCAGAGCGGCGCACAGGTCTACTTCCAAGAGTTAAGTTGTAGGGTTTTTTTCCCCTCCCTGCCTGCCTGCCTGCCTGGGGAATCACAGCGGGTACGAGGCTCATTTCCTCATCAAACACAGGACGAGTGATTTGGAATATTTATGAGGCTCCCAATTTAAGTTAAACATTTAACAAAAAAAGCGTCCGATTAAAATGAGACAGCAGAAAGGGTTAAAGTCCCTGTAGGCAGCCGAGGCTAAAAATTAAACATTAAGTGGTGGAGATGAATTAAAGTAGCAGGTCTAAGACAGATCTCAGCTCAGTGGCATTACTGTATAGAAGAAGCGGTGATATGGTATATGTTGAAACAAGCCTTTCATTGACTGTGACCAGAATTCTAATCAGGTATGAAGAGATAATGCTTTGATAAAGTGACTGCTGGTTTGTTTTTGAATAATCTGCATAGTAATGTGAGAATATCAGATGAATAAAGCGTCACATAAAGACAAGCAATGTTTGTATTTATTGATTTAATTCCTCAATTTAGAAATCTTAAAACCCTGATCGGTACAAAACATCTAATTCTCATGTACCAAATAGAATTATGACTTTCTCCACTGAAAGTCTGATATTAATGAGGATATCAGAGCTAGCAACCCTGCTTAGGTCAGAGGTCAGGTGTAACACAATGCCCTATTGACTTTATTGATAATCTATGGCTCCTCTTTTATTCTGTCTCTCTCCCCTCTGTAGCAGCAGATCAGTGAGCGACTGAGGAAGAGGAGGAGAAGGAGAAGGAGGAGGAGGAGGAGGAGGAGGGGTCAGGCAGCCCCTGCTCTGCTCAGTGACTCTCTCTACTTCCTGTTTAATCACTGCTCCCTCTGGGACACTCTGCCATCCATCCATCACATCCAGAAAAACCTCAGCAGCCCTGCATCGCCAAGAGATAACAGACGTAGGCGAGGTGTCAGTGTTAAGCCTTCGTGTTTGTATGTACAGTTACAGTTTATGTGTCTGCTGACAGGTGTCTCGAAGATGAGATGGTCTCAAAGCATCAGAGTGTACGGTATGATGGTTATGAAAACCAGACAGACTAGTAAATAGAGATGTAGTGGAGTTATGATGTCAAAGACCGGTTACTTTTCTTTGCCCGATTTGCTTATGATGATTAATAAATGGCTTCTGTCATTGCATAACGACTGCTTTTCTGCACATAACAAATCTCCACTAAGATGCCTTCACACTATGCTACTTAAAATGCCTCTAACAACAGAAATCTTGCCCCTTGCCTGCAGACTTTTGTAAGCAAAGGTTTGCTTTTGACTACTAGCATAACCTGCTTTTATTTGTCGCACATGAATTAATAACATCCTTTCAAATCTGCAATCAATTGTCCACACCCTTTTAGAGCTACGACACGCCTTCCTGCAGCTCAATATCCACTTCAAACAATTTCACGTTATGTTTATGCCTTTTTTTGTAGTTTTGATTACACTTAATCAAGTTTCCTTGATTCCTCCCCGGCAGAGGAGGAATGCTGTTCATGTTTTCGTTGGCAGTCCCCGTGGAAGGTACTCACGCCTCAACCACTGAGACACCACCTCAGGCTATCATATGTTGCCCTCCAATCTGCCTCAATGCATTTTTCACCCATTATAGTGTGTACATAAACATGTTGGTGTGTGTATTAATAAAAGATTTAGATTTAGTTGAGATGCAGAGAAGCAAAGCATTCAGCTCTTCAAACTATCTGTCTATCATACAAATGCTGCACTGATAGTTTTAGAAAGAAAAGGTTACATTAAAGGGTACAAAGGCTACATATTGCTGCACTAATCGCTGTTGCAGTGGTGCCAAATATGTTAAAATTGACCAGTACTGTGAGGCACTCTAAATATTTAGATTTTGTTTTTCATATCTCTTTCTTTAGATCTTTAACTTTAAGTGAATGAAAATAGCTGATGTGTAGTTAATGCAAACAGAGAGAATGTATCGCAGTAACTGATTTATTATTATTATATCCTCTCGAATGATGCAAATAGTTTTGCTCTATTGTGCTGTAGCCTGGAATGAAGGTCTTCCAAAGGCAGCCCCCCTGTCGTGGCAGTGTGATCTCATTTTCTCAGCGGTGAAGTGAACTGCTCGCCTCCCTCTGATCCACCTGGCAGGAGGGGAGTTTGGACTGAGACAGGCTGGCCAGCCCACTGACCTCTGGGTAAAATCTCTAGCTGAGCTGGGCCAGCGATGGGGCAAGAATGACTGAAGCAATAGGGCTGTGATTAGCTGACACGGCGGCTGAGATTTGCAAGCTGTCCTATTCTGGGGCGTGGGTGGGCAAAGGGGCAGAGCGGCTAAAATGGGAATGAGTGTATTGATCCTGCGGCCGTTATGAAAATAACACACACAAGCTAATTTTTACAGGAGGGGGGACACATTGCTGGCGAAGGCAATCTGATTGTGACGTAGGTAAGCCCTTAAAGGGAGGATGACCAAGTGTGTGCAAGAAAGTGAGTGCAGCTTGATTGTAAGGTTTAGTTTGCCACTTTTATAAATGTGCTTACTTGTATTCTTGCCAAGAGTTAAATTTAGAAGGTAAATGCAGCTCTCATTTCTTAATAGCACATATGTAGCTAAGGCTAGAAGCTGCAAAATTTGTGAAATTTGTAATTTATTGTAAATTCTTTATGAGGAAATTGTTAAAACAGAGCTGTTTCTTTACCTGCCTGGCTAATGCACCCATTCAAGGCATCAAAAATGACGATATAGGAAGTGTCAAACTTGTCACTAATGGTCTTGTTTGTTTAAGTGTGTCATGAAAAGACATCAATGCAAATTTCAGTCTATTTCACAAACATCAAAAAAACTCCCTACATGAGCTTTACTCTGCAGTATAAGCACAATAACAGTGAATCTATGTAATTATGTAATAGTTTTATGACAGCAGCTAAGTGCCGCCTAGATTGGTGATCTCATGACAAGATCCCAGTCTCAGTGCTACTAAACTGCCCTCTGCCTCCTCCCTCCCGCCTCTCTGCCCTTTAGAGCCCATGGGAACAGGCCGCTTGTATTGTAATGCTGCAGCCTGCCAGCAGCCAGAGTTCAGCGGAGGCTTATTCTCACTCACGCCACTCACTGAACTCCTCCACTCTTTTTGCATAAAGTAATTGCTGTCAGCGAGTGTGCACTGCAGAGAGTTGCTTGGGCTCCAGAAGCACAGAGGGTGAGATTAGGGAATAAAAGAGCTAAGTCAGTGCTACTTAGGCACTCCCAGATCCTGCGTCTGTCATTGCTGCCGCCGTGGATGAGGGCTGACAGTGATGAATATTGGCCAAAAGTTGGTATTCCACATGATGATTTTCCCTAATGAGAATTGATGAATGCGGGAGGGAGGGACTCGGGATTGTGTGATGAGAGGAGGGACCACTCATTAGCAGCCAGTCATGCTAAACTGCGCTGCTTTAAGGTGGGCAGGACTGCTGGGCTGAGCTGTGCCACTCCAGCAGTTCTTCAAAAAACATCAGCTGATTCCACTGATCAATAGAGCCTCACACAGAAGAGTGTCAAATGAGATATATCCATAAGAGGAGGAAAATCAATACTGAAACTCCTCCCTGTGCACAAATAGCATTTAGCAATACTGTCCACATAGCAGGGCATTTATTAGCCACGTGTCAGCTTCCATATATAGATCTATAGCAATCTCTGAATACATATGCATGAAACTATGATAAACGCCTGGGTGTGGGACAGTCACAGGCCTCATGAGCTGGGGAAAAGAGGAAACAGGGCCGGTGGTCTAGCAGATGGCAATATGGGCTTTGAAAAGCTGTGGCCCTGAACGAGCCCCAGGCAGCCCCAGAGGCCAGCGCTCAGCTAAAGCTCCACATGTGGTGAGCCAGGAAGGACATTAAGTGGATAATAGTTAATAGTGAACCAGGTCATTTACTATCATGTGCATACTTTATGGAGCACAACCACTCGTGTGTGCAGAAGGGGCCGTGGCTGAGAGAAGGTTTAACTTTTAGATGCAGATAAAAGCGCTAAATGATCACAAGGGGCCATTAGTTGAGTGTCACATTCTTGGATAAACATTGTGCAATTCCTCATGTGCTTTAATAGCTTGTTGTTGGTTGATGAGAAAGCGTATCAGTGGAAATGTTGCTCTTTCAGTCATATGACCGGGTGCGGAATATAGCCTCTCTCATTTAACATTTTCCACTGTGGATATTACTGGCCCTCTCCTGTACAGAGCTGAAGGCCATGTGATGTGTCACTCCACTGTGCTTAAGTATAGATGAAGAGATAGCCTCTTTAATATCCAGGAGCTCATTTCACTGTGGCTGGCAGGTCAAAGCATGATGACAGCTAAACAAGCCCGTCTACATGAAGCCACATGGAGCATGTGGACAGAGTGTACAGAGGATACACAATAGTCTAGGTGGATTTTTATTAAGATAGCACCAGTGCTGAAAGCATACATTGACTCTTATTAACATGTATGAATGAAGATGCATCAAATTGTTCCTGCAAAAAAAAAAAAAAAAAAAAATCCCTCTTCTTGAGAGGACATTGAGAGTTTCTCAGTGTTTAACTTCACTCTTAAGGACAGTCTGAATGTTTTCTCCTCCCCAGCCACACAGATTGACTTTGTCATTGGCTGATGCAAAGCAGGAATATCTGGGGACACGTAATAGGATTGCCTTGTCTACATTGTATTTTCTCTCAAAAGTGATTTAGCATATCTCTTTTCGTCACATAGCGAAATAATGTATCCAATATGTGCATTCAAACCATTAAACCACTTTGTGCTTTATTCGTAATTGGATTTTAACGGCAGGTTTCTTGAAACATCCAGCCGTCACCATCTCCTGTATTAAATTTTTTTGAATTCTTCTATTCATGCCGGCCTCTCTTCATTCCCTTCCTGTTGAAATGACATGCTTTTTAATCAGCCAAAGCACAAAATGTCTGACTGCACTGGAGTCATTAAAGCTGCCTCCACACAGACACATGCTCACATCCCACCAACCGCAGAGCCTATTAGAGAGATGGAAGATTATGGCCTTAATGAAACCATTAGTTAGGCAAACTTAATGATCGTCTTATTTGTATGTTCAAATCTGATCCTCTTCCGACACTCAAGGCTAATATTTCTCCCCTTGAATGATTCTGGAAGAATTGAGTAAAAACAACAGCAGGATCAACAACAAAAACAACATCAGGAGCCATAATGAAAGGAGCGGAGGCAAAGGCACTCAGGCGATTGCATCCATTACCCCTCTCCACTATATGGACCCCTTCATAGGGATTACCCCTGGTTCCAGAGAGGTTGATTATTAGACGCTCGCAAAGGTTTCGTTTGAATCGCCCCAGTTAAACGAGAAATTGCAGGCTGAGGAGAGAGGCTAATAACAGTTATTAACCCCGTGCGGGCGGCGGTGTAAAAGAGCGCCACAATAACGAGGTGCACCACCAAGGTTTGAGGCGCAGCGCAGCTAGCACACCCCGGAGGAGAAGCTAACTTATTAAAATAATGAATTAGCCGACCAGATTACTGCAGCCTGCGGCAAAGGCAATTATCCCCCTCCAAATCCCTGGACAGGGCTCCCTAGCGCCACCATAAAACAAGTGCTCAGAAAGCAGGAGCCCTCCGCTCCACACAAATGAATAGGCTGTTAATTAGGATCTCTCCCGCTGCGGGTAGCCTTCCCACTGCCATAACAGAAACCACTTCCACGACAGGGAGAGGAGGAGGGGGAAACAGTTACAAGAGGATACCGAATGAATGTGAAAGATAGTAAATGCAAAGAGTTAGAGGGAGTGAGGGGAAAGTGAGGCTGCAAACTCTCGAGTAGTGGCAAAAACTCAGACAATGACAACGCAAGAGGTGGTTCAACCAATAAGAAAGACATCTTCGGTGACCTGCACTTAAAGGTCTGTGAGGAAACAACATACAGACAGTTAAATCACAGCACAGTGCCTCTGCTACAGATTTGACAACTTTATCATACAAGGTCAGGTCCACTGAGCCAACATAACCTCATATCACAGCCTTTCCTCAGTAACTAAACACCCACATTAGTTAATTTTGTACAGCAGCAGTACTTGAGCTTAAGTGTGCTCAAAAACTCTCTTTTGAGATCAAAAACATTCTCTAAAAGTGCAAAAAGCTCCTACAGCAGCTAAGAGTTAAACTGTCCCTCTTTTCCTGGGGGTTATCAGTCCTCATATGAAGGAAACAGCTGGACAAGGGTGGGAGTGAAGTAGGCCAGTGGCCACCCTGAAAAAGAGCCTGCTGTATTTTATATGACATATATACAGCCTCTAATGGTTATAAATACAGAAGCATCACATGGTTGACATCATGAACCAAATCTGGCCACCTTCTACGATCACCTTCCAACTCCACATCAGTAGAAATCACAAAGTTTTGAAGGCTGGACTCACCTTGTCCCGCATAGCTCTACTTACACAGAGCAGGGAGATAGGTGTCAAAGTGGAAACTGTGCCAAAGGGATGACTGTTGCATGTATGGAGTGCAGCATTTAGACACTAAATTCACATTTCAGGTGGGAAAGCCATCTTCTAGCATGAAAAAAAAAAAAAATTAAAGAACAGATTTATTCTGGTCTACATTTGAATTGACTAACTTGTTTAAGTTTTGTTTGATGCAGCCTCCAGTCCTTAACAATAAGGCCCATAGGGAACAATAAGATAGTGAACCACAATATCCTTTAAACAAGCAAAACAGCAGGTTTTTGAGGTGATAAAATCCGTCATAATAATAACTACCAATGGGTATAATATGTACCACTAAATCAGTATATTATGCATTAATTTTAATGAGAAACGATTGCTTTATTTACATTACACACACAAAAATACTGTACGTTCATGACACCCTACAGTGCTGTTTTTACTCTATTTATACATACAGTTGGTCGGGAAATGAAACATTATGTGTTAATGGTTTTTAAAGCATACTCTTTATGGTGTGATATGCTCCCAAGAGAACGATTATATAGTCACACAGATATGCGGGGCACGAAACAAGACATTAGGCTGGTGTACTGTATGAATATGCCTGCAAGGCTTGACATGAATGCAATTTTCATGTAATTTGAATGCCTTTCATGAGGCAAGGACTCTTTTGAACTGTCTTAAAAAGCTCATCCACCACGGTAGCTGCCAGTGGCCCTGGGTACAGAGGAGTCATGTCGACAGGCCCAATTAATGATGGGGCGTCTGAGAGTGAATGAATGAGGAGCTTTGAGAGGATTCCTCCACCTTAAATCCCCCTGTGCTGCTGCTCCCAGACTGCCTGTGAAGAACAATCAAACGGCAGCAACCCCCTCCTATTTATCACTTTAAGACATTAGCTAGACATGGGCCTGAATATTAACCAGCTCCTTTTCCGGGAGAGTTCCACACCAAAGGCTGCGTGTGGCAACATACATTTTTAATCACAGGGGAAAACGAGGCCTCTCAATCGCTCTCATCTATTACTGTGTGCTTAACTCTCGGCATTTTTCTTCAGGGCTCTCCAAACAGGATCTTTTGGTGTTTTTATTCCACTATTATTTGACACAAATGTAAAAAAAATCATAGCAATCACTTGTTGTTGTTTTTTTACTCTTTCAATCAGTGATTTCTTCATGGGTCTTGGTGAGTTTTAAGCTAATGGAAGTGACAAAGCTGACTCAAACACTCTCTGTGACTATACTGACAGAGTTCATCTCCCTGCCTTTGCTGGTGTCTCCCCTGCGTAGGACAACCAGGCTGAAGCAGTGGAGCGTGAGCCGGGCCTCCACAGCTTAATTGGAGTCATGTTCTCGAGAGCCTGGAGCTGCTCCTCTCCCTGCATCAGCCTCTCCAGAGCTGAGCCTGTGGTGGGAGCAGGCAGGGTAGGGCACAGGTACCAAGCATGCAGGGAGATGATCTGTTAACCCTGATCCTCTCCCTCTGGGTCCCCCCACTGTGACACATGGCACCCTGGTGACAAGGTCACTCTACTGTTGTGGCACCACGGGGGGAGCCGGCCCTGTTATCAGGGGAAAAGATTTTCCAAAGAAGAATCTAAAAGAAGATCTGATGTCCAATCAAATATATTCAGAAGACAAGGTTTTCTGTACCCAGAAGCTTTTTGTCCAAGTTTTTCAAGGTTAAAATTTTAATTAATGAGGGTTATGATACAGCATGATCCAAATCCACTTATACTGATACAAAGAAATATCATGATGGATCATTTTCTTATCTTGTTTACTCGTGTTCAATTCAACATTACAGATTTTCTTCAAAAGACAAAAAAGAGGCAAAGACTGACATTGCAGAGAAATCAAACACAGATGATTTCCCTCAAATATCTACAACACGTTCAGAACTGAACTACAGGCTTTAGTTATACGATGCCAGATATCTTTGTTCAAAAGACCTAACACGCACATGGTGCCTCTGTGTAGTGTTGTGTCAACACTTGGATTGAAAGAAAAGAGTGGCAGTGGTTTAAAGAAAAGCAGGGCCTGAATATAACAAGTCAGTGTTTGGTGAAAAGTGTTTGAAGGCTCCAAGTCCTTAGCCGACTGTAGTTAGTTCTTGTCATGCTGGTTTATGTCCAAGTGTTCATTTTTCTGAGCAGTAAAGTACTAGTTGGTTATTTCATTTTAAAAAGATGACTAATTGACAAATGAGGGCTCCTGCAGCTGTCTGGCTGTCTGGTTAGTGGGAAAGAGGTTTGTGGAAAAAGATGTGGCGTCAGTCCTGCAGGTGTAACAGCCAGATCACTTGTGTACATGTTTGACTCCATCAGTGCAAAACGTCAAAGTTTTGTAACTAAATCAAATTTGTTGTGACGGCCTTTAAACTTTTTACTGCACATTGTACCTGTTAAACAGTTGTACTTAGTTTTAATAACTCTGAATTCAAGCTTATTCACCATATATTTCATGACTGACAGAATATTAACATTCTTCAGCTGAAATGAAGTAATGTGAACAGTCAAAGCAGTTTATGGATTTCAGAATATAACATCACTGATATGTTGTAAGTGCTTATAACACCCATAAAACTACAGGTTTGTTTTCTAAGATTAAATGGTTAAGCGATGAGCAGCAAGATTTTGATTGCGAACTTTAAACGCTTTCTTAGCATTAATTCTTTACTCCACGTCCCATTTATTTAGGTAACCATTAAATATTCACAGTTTAGTGGGGAAATTAGAAAAATCAGTTAAATGAGGTACACCATGCATGGGCTGGCAATGCTCTGCCAGCATTTATCAATCTCAATCTCCCCCTCAGTGTGAGAAAGTGAAAACTAAGGAAAGTCATTTTGTGCTCAATGAAAGTTTTCCTTTGGAAATTTTGCCTTCCATTAAGAATCAAATTAAGCACTGGACCAGTGAGTCCAACCCCCTCACAACCAACACACACACACACTCATACTCACACAAACACACACACACACA
Organism: Xyrichtys novacula; assembly: GCA_962446985.1. Lineage (NCBI taxonomy): Eukaryota > Metazoa > Chordata > Actinopteri > Labriformes > Labridae > Xyrichtys > Xyrichtys novacula. The sequence continues at coordinate 7,110,839 of OY660878.1, forward strand.
CACACACACACACACACACACACACAGACATACTCACACAAACACACACACTTCAATACATGATTTATTATGCCCTCGATGTGTTGGGAGCATTGGTGTGCTGAGCTGGTTTCTGCACTCCACGCTGGGTACAGTATGCTTGTGCTCTTGAATGTGTGTGTGTGACAGAGGTTTCCGCCATCATTCACTGCTGTGGGTCAGCCCTCACACGTGACAGCAGGTGACCAGTGTCAGACAGGAAAGGTCACCGGCCCGCGGTCTACTCTCTCGCCTGGTTTGCAGAGCTTAAAAAATCCTGCAGACGACTGGGCTGAAAATCTGACTTTGTGAAACAGATTATCCACCTCTCATGCTGTCATGGTGCCACTCTGAGGTTTGGGTCGTGATGTGATAGTCACTGGATAAACATGCAAGCTCACTCTGCTAGATGCCTCCTGGCCTGATACATTTTTTCTGTCTCCTACTCACTATTTCACTTCCTTTTTTGTCCCTTTGTGTCCAGAACTTAGACAGCACGTAGCCTTTCTTCCCTCTCTTCTGTCTGCACGGACCCTGATGACAGTGAAGTCTGCAGGCAGTGCTTTTGAACATCTTTCAGCCTGGCTACTCTCTGTGGGAGCCCTCGGACTTGAAGGTACCACCTTATTTGTCTAATGCATGATGCAGATTTGACATTCACCTCAGTGTGTCCATGCATGCGTGTTTGTCTGAAGCTTTTTTTCTCATTTACACATTCCCATTAGTTAAATAGATAAAATGCATGAGTCCTTTTTGTCTCCAAATTGCCTGAGGGCTGGCTTTTCCTTGATTTTGTTGCAATTACAAAAAGCTTTCCCTCATTAGTGGTAAGCATGTTTTAATTTCTTAATTTTGACAAAATAGCACATACACGCACACGTTCAAATGTTTTGTTGTTCGAGGCACAAGTGGCCAAATTTCAGTTTTTCTTGGTCACGTGTTTTGTTTTCATTTTTTAAGCAGGATAAAATCTGCCAGATGAAGATTGGCGATGAAGTTTAACGTGGGAAACCTTTGTACCGGCCCCTCCATTGTGGGAAAAGGGCATTGATAGGAAGGCAGATAGAGCTGATCAATAGGTAGTGCAGTTTTCTCCCCAGGCCTTCTTTCATATCTCTCTCTTGTTTGTGTTTTGAAGGGGTCGGGGGTAGGGTCTAGTAAAGTGGTGGTGTGGGCGGGCTTCTGCCCCTTTATCAATCAGGATTTTAATTACACACGTCTAGGGCGACAGCTAGATTAGAAACCAATCGACGCTATCGGCCACAAAATCTAATTACTGTTTATTGACAGATAAGGGCAGGCCCCCTTCACTTTTCCAAATAAGATAAACCTCCCCCCTCGTACACAATGAAGAGCAGCTCATACTGTCCATGAAAGACTCTATGATAAGTAAACCCCGCCACAGAATTCCTCTATGCCTATGGAGAGACGTTGGCTCTATGGACTCCTCTGTTACAGACAGGATCTGGGTTCAGGACGCAAATTACACCTCTTTTTGCCAACAGAGTATTTCTAATTTAGAGTTTTCTTAGAGCTCCTCTCTGTGACCTCTAACCCTCTGTTTCATAACTCTCTTTTGTTCAAAGTTACTTAAATCAATAGTGTTTTAATGGTGAGTAATAGGTGACCTTTAACCCTGCTGTACTTACACAGGTGAACCATCTCTCTCCTGCACACACACACATGCACGCGCACGCACACATACACAAATCTCCCCTGAGGACAGTCCATCCTCCAAAGTCCTCCTCCTTCTCTCTGAGCTAGAATCTGCCCCGAAACACCCTCCTCACCCTCACCCATATCAGCCGTTTACAGCCTCTGTTACCGCGCAATGCACTTTGCCTCTAAAGCCGAGAATCTGCCTCAGGTAAATATGGAGTAAATGATTGGATTATTGTTCTTTCATTTGGCTGTGTAGTAATGGCTGGATTATAAACATTGCAGAGTATAGATTTCCTGTCAGATCCTATGAATCAGACATCCTTATCTCATTTCCAGACTGCCGCTCCAGCGAGCGCAGCCATCTCCCAGCCAGAGAGTCTGGGAGAGCGTGGGGAAGACAGAAGTACACACACATACACACACACGTATGTTGACTTAACCATAAACAGACATAAACATAAACAGACAGACAACAGGACAAGCACCTGCAGTCTTTCTCCCACACACATGAATGGGTTACAGAAAGAGAGCGACACAGAGACTGTTGTCACCCAGTACAGCACAGGCACTCCAAAGTCCATTCGAAGATTTCAAAAACCACTTAGGCCCCCTGTCCATATTTGTTAAGCAAGTAAATCTAAGGGCTACGGTGCTCTGAATTCAAAGAGAGAGGAGAGACGGCCACGTAGAGAGCATGAGAGAGAGGGAAAGGGAGAAAGATGTCTCCTAAATGAAATTTAGGCCAGGCTGGGATGGAGGAAGGCTGACAGCAGGTGGAGGGAGAGAGGCTTCAGAGTCTGTGATTTGGTTTGAAACACGCAAAGAAAAATGTTTGGGTTTGAATTATGCAGCATTTCTGACCAGAACTGGAGATTGATGCCTGATTCATCTGATGCTTGCACGTCATATCAGTACAGTTGTGTCTGATATGTTACATGTTTTTCTCTCTCAGTCTGCCTCTCTGCCTCTGCACTGAATTTTCTCTTCAGTGGATTACAAACAGTGTAATTGGGTTAAAGAGCCACATGGACCAGTAACCGTTGCACGAGCACGCTTTTGTTAGAATCCATCAAACCTGCTACAGAACTATGGAAAGTCAACCAAAAAAAAAAACTCACACACACACACACTGAACTTGTATTACTAAATAACAGTAAGGTAAAAGCATATCTCCATGCGGGTGATTAGATTGATTCTGAAGCTAAAGACAAATAAAACAAAAATGTGAATCAGTGCGAGGTTACAGCAGAAGACGAGGGGATGCAAGAGAAAAAACAAGATCCTACAGACCACAGAGATGTTGGCTGTTAGGATTCATTTGATGATGATATCTTGGAAAGATTAAAAAACCAAAGAAATTTGATTTGATGCAGATCTCCAGTTTGTTTTAATACCCAAATCAAGAACACACTTTCATGAATAATGTTGCAATAGCAGAGAAAAAGCAGGTCGTACGCCCTTATAAGTGAATATCAGCATGCAAACAGCCATGAGGTTTTAAGAGGGGCTCCCAGTCAATAACATTAAAGGAAACAATGTGGTAAAAAATATGTGTATGTGACATTAATATTATGGTTATTATAGTATGGCTTGTTTCAGTGAACTGAAAAAACAAAGCTAGACACAAGTCAAACAAACATTAACCGTACTTCACCTTGCAGCCCTCCTCCTCACTTTCTGAGTCCACAGACACAGTCAAACAAACACTGAGTCTGAACTATTTTAGCTTTTTTTCCATTGAATATAATTAGGTCATCTTTAAATGAAATTTAAATGGTGATGAAACAACTGGTGATAGCTAACATTTTGCTGGCTTTATCAACTGTTTCCAGCTCTGCAAGCATCACACTGTTGTTTATGTTAACATGGTAATAAACCTGAATGTTTTTCTTCTTTGCTGCAAATTCAAAACTTTGTGCAAGACAACTAGGGTATGCTGTAAACAGCTAAAAAACTATTAAATAGGAGCTTTAAAAGACAGTTTTAAGAGGTAGCAAGAGGCATATATTCCTCATGGAGGTTATAATAAAACGAAGAAGAAACACCTTCAACATTAAAGGTCCTTTGGGGAACTTTGTGTTTGAGGCTATTTTGGTGCCCCCTGTGGACAAAATGCTGACTTTTATTTCATGCTTGATGACGTCTGTAAATTGTGTCCTTGTGTTTCCAGCAAAAATCTCATCCTGGCATCTTTGAAGGTCTAAATTTACCACTCATCAAGTGTCTTTGCCAATGAAATTAAATATAAGCTTGCTTTATGCAAAGTGCTATCAAACACTTTGTCTGCGCCCAGCAGCAGTCTCCTGCTTTGGAAGGAACAGTACATAAATAATCATTGTTTCTTCCAGTTGTCCTTTGCTTTTGTAGCTCATGGAAAGGCATCAATTTGAAATTCTCTCACTTACATAACCACTCAAAAATTCCAGTAAGAAAATGTCAGCAATGAAAGTGAAACAAAACTCTATTATTTACTGAATTTATCTCCTTTTCTTCACAGTCTGAGTAATCTTCCTGAGGGTTGTTGAGAGCAGCTAACTGGTAGTTAATACTCCTAACTGAGGGAACTGAACAGGCCCGCTGTTGTCATTCCTTAGTGCTGAAGCGCTGTGCCATTACATTTATAGATTTTCTCTTTGATGGGATAATTTGGTCTTTATATCTCTCACAAATGAAGTGATCCTCAGTGCTCCTTGCACAGCTCAATGTGCAGGTCCCGTTTTCAAATACAGTTAATTGCATTTGAAAAGAATCAATGATACTTTCACGGTGACAATATCATTCTTTTAATGTCACTTAATTTCCTCAGTGAAATGATTACATCAATAGCCTGGAACCCATTTCTATCTTTCAGCATGAATTAATCTATTACGGACAATAATTACACGTTTGTAATGGATAGGTTTTTTGTGCTTGGTCGTAAATGCAGTCGAGTTTCCATTGTGCGCCTGGTTGTTGGCACTGTCCTGACTGTCATTCATTCAGTTTATGAATTACACTATCACCCCAGGATAATAAATAAATAAATAAAGGTACCCTTGCTGCAGCTCCTTGGTCGCCTTGTTGTGAAATAGCCCTCCCTCTAGTGGAGATGATAGAGTTGGTTTCTGCTGTCAGTTGGCTTCATGCTTTGCCCCACAGCTGAGGCAGTCAGTCAGTGATGGGGGATGTGAAATGTAGGAGGAAAAGCCTCTACAGTATGAGAAGAAACAAAAAATATGATAATGTATTCATTTTTTGTATTTTTTACTTAAGAGGGGCACTGGATGTTGAATGGAAAAATTATAAAGCTATAAAACTGATTTATTTCTAAATTCACGTGTCTTATTTACAGCAGATACACAGTCAAGCTCAATGGCCACTACAGGGGTGCTAGACTCAAACTTAACTCAATAAGCAGGCAAACAAATGAACTTTGTTTTGTTCAAATTCTCTATTTCATTCAAGGACTTTAGGCCTAGACAAAACTACTGTAGTAAACGTAAATTAAATCAAATTAGGTTTTGTGAACTTCCATAATTTGACATTTGTATCACAGGATTTGTGCTGTTTGCCATATATTCATCCATGGATTAATCCTGTTTGCCCTCTTCACGACTGTAGTGACCTGCTGTTTTCTCGGGTGAAAACACACACAGAGTTAGTGAGTCACAGAGACTAAATTAAAGCCTCTACCAGAATCAAAACAGAGGTAAGCACATGGAGGCACAGAGGAAGGATACAGTGCCTTAAAATGACAGTTCGCTCACAGCAATTCAAGAAGCAGTACGATTAAATTTAACATTCGTATAAAAAACATACGCGTCGAGTTGGGTGGTAATTTTTGACTTAGCTAAAACAAAGGTGGACTATCACAAGAAAAGAGACTGTAGCCTGCATTTTCATCCCTCTGTTCATCTTGAATCCCGTTTGACCCCGCTCACCCGGCTCCTGCTGCTGGTGGAGGTGTTTGGTTTAGCCACAGGGCGCGCGCCGGAGGAGGAGTTGATATTGTGGCTGTAGTGTGTGGCAGTGGAACGGCGCGCTCAGACGCACAGAGCCACGGCACCACCACCCACCACAACCTGGAGACACCACGGCTACAGTGCGCAGTGTGCAACCCGGGATGTGACATGACTTGTCCGAGCAAGGTACATGATACACTCGTTAACTTTGTGTCACACTTTAGAGACACATCGTTTCGTTTACTTTCTTACTTCAATGTTATTTTAAATTAAGTTTGACGCACCTGTGGCCTGCTACTGAAAATGACATCAGTGTGCACGTGCTATAAGTGTAATTGAGGCATGTACAGGGCAGTGCTGTACTGTACCTGCTCCTCTGGGAATGAGGTCTGAGTAACGTTATCGATTTGACCATTACTGAATGCATCATGAGCTTAAATATGGTGACACTGCAAGGCCTCGTTTTATCTGTTCATTTCAAGATAAATCTCGAGCGAAATTATTCAGACAACTGAAAATACAAATTGACTTATAAAAGGTTCACTTCTATCTTCTTCTCGCTCTTCCTCTTGATTATTCACTGTGACAGTACAGGCAAAATGAACATACTGTTAATAAAAGTGATGAAAGCAACGCCATCAAATTTAGGATACTTTGTGTTGTTTAAAGGCCAACTTTAGTTTAATAGAAAAGTTTTGTTTATGTTTAATTTGCACTATATTATACAGAAAAACGAATAAATGACTGTATCAGTTAAGGACAAAAACAGATGTATCTGTCAAATCAACCTCAAACCACTACAATTGATCATTCAGCTTGAAGTTACTTCATTGTTTTAAAGTGATTACATACTTTCTGATTACTACTTTTATACAAAAATAATGTATTCAAATACACAGGAATTAATGCATACATTTCTTGTCATAAAGCAAATCTTAATTGTGAAACAAAAACTAACAATGACAAAAATCAACAATGCATATGATCAAGCTGCCCGTTTTTATTCGTCATACAGCTCTAAATCTGTCATGTCATGTGTGATCAAGCGTTTGTTTTGTGCAGCTCGATTCTTTATTTCTATCAGATCCTTTCCTGTCGAATCAGCTGTCACCTGCCAGGATTTTTGTTTTCATAACATTGCTGATAAGAAGCAAAGATAGCAGCAGCAGCAGCAGGGCTTTCATAGCTTACACTATGTGACAAAAGTCTGTGTTGTGTCAGTGGAAAAGCCCTGGAGGCCAAGAAAAATATGCAGAAATGTGATTTATCAAGTCGAGGCACTTATCAACATGAAATAGTGCACTGGTTTTGAAACCAGATATAATACTGCAGTCTGTCATGAAGAAGTACCCTCTATTTTGATCTCCTGCAAAGTAGTGACTAAGTCTCCATTTATGCCGGATCAGCTGTTTGTACAACCTACATGTGTGGGCTGTTTTATTTTTGCAGTCATTAGATTCATAATTAAGGATTTTTTTTCACAGGTTCATGTTGATTAAATAGCTTTGAGCCACAAAGGAGTAAAGAAAATCGATATAAAAAGCTGAAAATCACAATGTAAAACTTGTTTTTAATTCTGATCAATAATGGGTAAAAACTTTCAGCAATACAGATGCGTTATTTCCTTATTTGGATCACTTAATGTGCGATGTATCTTTGAAGTCTCAGAACTGATGGTAATGTCTTGAAGGAATTAAACTGACAGGTGTTACATTTGGTATCCGTCTTCATTGGATTTTTATTTATTTAGTCGTTCGTTTTTGTGTCAAAAAGAGAGCAGATGCTGTGTGATCTCTGCCTCTGTGGAGGCAGGCACTATTGCTGCACATCAATAGGCCTGTGATGATCAATAGGGATTGCGTGATGTTTTTGCATTGATTATAGAAACGTGAGCCGATGAATGGAACCGGATTCCTCTCTGAGGGATATGCAGTTCCTGTTCAGCAGAGAAAACCAGAGAGCAGCAGAGCGACCTAACACACCTTTTTTGTATGAATCTGCTGGTAGATTTGGACTCCTCCTCATTCACTCTGACTTGTACTGAAGTAGCTGCAGACCGTCAGCAGGCACCTTGTGAGTTTCTAAGAAGTGTCCAGGCTGCTGTTTTCTCCCCGCTTGACTCGGCCAAGTGTCTGCTGTTGTCGGACCGCTCGTTTCTCCAATAAGATGCCATGGTAAGCTCTGTTCTTCTAATGTGGGGATACAGTAACATGGAGACCCTCACTGACTGTGAAATGGTATCTGCATTCTCGGCATTCTTACTGGGCTTGATCAACAGTGAAACACAGGCGGCTCTAAAGCTAGGGTTAAAGAAGACAGAGCTGGATTTTCCGCTGCTTTAGAAGCTGATGGGCTTCCAGAGTATGAGTTATGGCTTGAGATCATCTCTCACAGGTGGTGAAAGGTTTCACAATGGTACCTCAAATGTAACACCCGCAAATGGAGCCAGCGACACAGCTCAATAAATACATTTACTGTCCTCAGTGCTTTGAAAGCTATTGCTTTTTGAGAGTGAAGTGCTGTGGATGCACTTGACTGCTTGTTGGAGCTTCTGTGGGTAAGATGAGGCTGGTGTCAGATTTTACTTTATGTGTTATATAACAGTAAAGGCTTCATATTGATATCTTTAAAAACGTGTTGTGTTGATTAAACTGGGTTTTTAGCTGTTGTGATTGGCAAGCTTTGAAAGAGCGAAGTTCTCTGCTACTGTGTGAAATGAATTTGTGTGACTTTCCTGTGCTTTTGTTCGTGCGTTGTTGCACATATGCAGCCTGAAGAAACCAGAAAATAAAAAAATATTTTATTTCCAATTTAAAGAAAATATAGGTTGTCAAAGTCATTAAAGATAGTTTGCCTTTACTTTAACAAAAGTAAAGTTTGCTCATAATTATTCATAATAATCTGAATATCTTAAATATTCCAAATAGCAGATGCCTGCATTGAGAGAAACACCATTTATCTCTTTGTTCATGTAAAATTATCTGAATGTCACTTTTTAATTCTGCACAATTTCACTACTCTATCATTAAATTCAGATGTAAACTTTCCGTGGTGACTGTTCCAGTTGCGTCTCAGTTGTTCATGTGATAGGATGTTTTGTCTATCTGTGTGTGAGTGTGTGTGTGTTGTACTTGTGCATAGCGGAGTGTGCGAGCGAGCGAACGTTTGGATCCCTCCTCCCCGGTGCTCCGCCGGCCCCTCTGTCACTTTAAGTCCTGCCCCTCGGAGCCAGCCAACAGCAGCTGTTCCATATTCATCAAGCCCTTGAGTCTTAAAGAGCCCTATCCCGACCATGGAAAGAGTCATTCCTCTCGCTCGCGCTCTCATGCTCTCTCCATCTTAGCGCTCATCCTGCTGCTGCTGCTGCTGCCTGCGCTTCTCTCTCCCTCTCTACTCTCTCTCTTTCACCCCCCCTTTACCTCCCTGTCTATCTGTCCCTCCCCTCCTCTCTCTCTCTCCCTCTCTCTCTTTCTCTCTGACACACACTCAGACACACACTCTTTCTCTCCCCAACACATATATACATAAACACACACATGCTCACACACACGCGCGCACCCACTCAATCCATCAGAGCCCAACATACCTGTGCAGGCTGGGGGGAACGGTGCTGGAGGGGCTTTTCGGCGGCGTTGTCTCTGAGGGTGCTGCGCTATCATTTGGGGGAAGAAGCGGGTCTCAGTTGTTTCCTCTTTCCTCTTCCTCTCACTCCTGGAATGCTAAAACTGGACTGATGGACATTTCAGAACTTTGTCTTCCAGACCCTCTCAGCTATCATAACCAGTAGGTGTACCTTGTTTCTGTCACTTTTTAACCCCACTCTTTTGTTGCGTTTTTATTCTCTCACTCTGGTTTAAATACCTCTCCTTTTTGTATCAGTGCTTGCTCTAGTTTTGTAGTTCTGTTTCTTCTGCCCCACTCGCCTCACTGCTGAACTTTTTCTCTCTTTTTATGCGGTAATATACTTTGCAAGCTTTTCTCTTCATGTACCCTCTCACACCTACTCACACTCTTAAACATGCACTTTCTCTTGTTCATTGTTTTAAGGGCTCTTAAATCATGCAGGACTTGACAGCATAGAGCAACAGGGCAGGTGCAACTGTGAAACGTGTGTGCATGTGTGTGTAGATTTATTGTGGGCGCACATGTATGCCAGTCTTTTCAAATTTCTCTCAGAGCATGGCTGATTGATTTAGCTCGCCCCTCTGCAAAGTGAGTGTATTCTCTCGAAAGAAGTTGGGGTACCTGTCCAGTCGGGTTAGGAGGTTGTTTGCTGATGGCTTTGTTCCTAGATCCGACCACACAGAAAGAATGTGAATGATATTTTGAGGAAGATGAGATTAATGGGATTCAGGGGAATCAGGGAGGATAAATTACACACTGTAATATTTGTAGCCAGAGAAAGACTGATGAAAGGACCCGGTAACCTCAGTGATCTGGCAGCTCTGTCCCAGGCAGCGGCACATGAGGTGAGCTGCTGCCTCAACAGTCTGACTGCTGGGAAAGTCTTTGCCCAGCACACGCTCTAACTTTCTAAATCTATCCATAACTTGTATTTTACAATTCAAAAACAACCTTAAGTTAAGCTAAATATATATATTTTTCTCCTTTTTTTAGTTGAAATTGTTTAATTGTTTGAAACAGGAATGTAATTCCTCTATACCTCCCTTTAACTGTCTGAAAAACACACTCCAAAGCATTAATCTAAAACTGTGTTCAAATTTGTACATACATTTCGAACCAAACTTTTTTTTTTCAAAGATTTTACTGATAAAGTAGTGTACACACAAAAGTGGTAAAACACTAAATAGAAATTTTATGACATTTTAATAATCTGTCAAAACCACAACCTTAGTGGTTAAAAAGTATGTATATGTTATTCTTTTTCTGAAAAACTCTGTATTTAATTTGTACATTTGTATTTTTTTGTGATGGTGTTCTCGTGACTTAACTTTTTAAGAACAATTTTTCAATAATACCATCAGTCGTTAGATTTTTAAGTGATACGTGAAGTCAAAACACACAACAGAAATAACCTGATGCCATGTTACAAAGCTGACTTATTACTTAAATTTGACCTTTTTTTAAATAGAGAAAGACCTTACTCCAGAAAATTTTATCTTGATAAATTTAAACATGTCATTTTAGGAAACAGGCACAGCCTCTAATATGATCTAATACTCAAACAGTAATTTTGATTTCCCTTTTACACTTAAGTGTCTTTCTATCATTAATACACCTTTATACAAAATTACAAAACCAGCAGTAAAAGAGTGAATATTTCTTTAACACATCAGGTATCACACACACGTTTTTCTTAATATTCTTCATTTTAATATTCTTTAAAAGAGTTTTTTGAATTGAAGGATACGACTACAGTAATTTACATTTACACCAGCTCAACAAATCAAATATTTACATTCAAAATTGTTAAGTTTAAAAATACATGATACAGATATTCACACTTTCCATTTGGTTGAAGTGTTCCTATGAATGCTGTGTATTAAACATTTTGAGTGAAATTTGTGTTATACATAAAGGCTACAAATATACGTAATTATGCTGTAAATTGTGTCTTAAAATAATATGATTTCACTCTTTTATTTGTTAATGTCTCTGTCAGTGACTTGACAAAATTAAAAGCTATTTTTTACACTGCAACATGAGGATTCATTTATAATTTTAAAGCAACAACTTTCTTAGTGTTGCAAGAAAAGTATTTTAAAGCAGTGTATTGCAGTAAATTAGTTTGCTATAAATAATTTTTTTATAAACCTAACTGTAGTTTATTCAGATTTTGCAATAGAGTTACTGATTTCGTGGTGTGGTACGCCGATTTTGGCCAGGTTTTTACTGAAATGAATACAGGCAATATTATATGGCAGATTGCACAGAAAAAGAGTTGCATTTTGCCTTGTATCTCAATAATACTAAGGTACTATTGGAGCATGCACAGGAGAATAGCAGTGACAAAGCTTCTAAAAAAGCTGAGGGTATAAAAGTTACTTTTGTGATTTTCTGGAGATGGATTATAAAAAGTTTGTTGTCACAAAAGATTTCTACCAAAAAATCTTACACAAGTAAATAAGCATTTCGCTAATTACATATCAGTCCACCAAGTTTGAGCCTCTCCAGTATCGGCCTGAGTGTGCTGTATGTTAATGTTCAGCAGTGGCTCTTCTGTTAATTGTCGGCAGTATTTGCAGCCCCTTACTGTGGGCTGGATGTGGCGCTGATGCTGGGTTGAGAGGATTAGTGGGATGTATGTGCTCCATGTAATTAGCACAGCACTGTCGTGGAATCACTGTAGTAACACACTCTATAGATTGACCCGAGGGGCCACTCTCTGGAAAGTAGACAGAAACAGAGCAGTGTGCATTTGGAGGAAAGAGACACACACCTCCTGTCTCTTTGCATAAAGAAGGTTTTGAGAAAGTTTCATAGTTTTTTTATAATACAGCACACAGAGTCAAACACACATTAGTTTTGAAATTTAGCTTACGAAACTCAACCTGCTATCCACTTTTGCTTGACTTGTTCCAGTCTAAATACCGCTCGGCTCATGCAGGGAGACAAGTCATTTACTGTGGGAGTCTGACAGGCTTGTTGTTGATCATCTATTGCAGAGTCAGTGCGCTCCACTCAGAAGGCAGCCAGTGCAGAGGATTGTCAGTTTGAGTTCCCGGGTGCTCGCTAGAAAAACACACACAGAGTGTGAGCGGCGATGAATTGAGATGTGACTTCTTTTTGTTTCTGAATGTTCCATCAACACCCTCGCTTTCCTTAAGCTTTGGCAGAGCCTCTGCTAAAAACTAACCAGGCGATCCAATTTCCTTTCATGAAATAAAAGCTTTTTAATGTATTTTTTTAGAGAAGTTAGAACACAATGATGAATTAGATTTCAATTTATTTGACTTCATTCCCAGCCTGCTGCATTAGAGCCTGCAAACACCCATCTCCAGCAGTCCGTCTGCTTGATTCTTATTAGGTTTCAGAAAACAAGGCGAGGGAATTGCATTAGTGTATCTTAAGTTAAAAGCTCTTTGCTCTTTGACCAAGTGTTTCATTGTTATTGGGTTAATCAGATTTTTGCTGTCTTCATGGAGATGCTATCGCAGGCTAGAGGCAGTGGTGGGTAACCAAAGCAGCCGTGCACAGACACTATCCAGATGGGATCAGCTTACGGTAATTTGGTTTCAGAATACATTACCAGAAGAGGCTCCTGGCCGAGAATGGCCGTCCCGTGATATGAGCCAGGAGCTGGTGGCCTCTGTAGCCACAGCTCAAGAAGACCCACCTGTCCCAATCTCCCCCCTCCTCATTTCCCCCAAATTTAGTAGGTGTTGGGAAATGTGCCTTTTACAGAAAACCTAATGTTTTAAATTCAGTCTGTCACCCGATTCTTAATACTTCCTTCTTGTACCAACAGGGCTTTGTTGTCCAATTCATTAGAGAGATTCCTGAGTCCACTGGCCACGCTGGAACCCTCTCATTTCTGGTATCTAGTATCATTACTTTCACTGTAAATATGTCACTCAGCTCAGGCTGAGCGGGGGGAGGGTGGAGCATGTTGTCCCTCTCCAGGCCAAATGGGGATGCAGAGTATATTGACACTCTATGGATGTTCACTGTTCTGCAGCTTCAGAGGTATTCAGGTTCATTCCTGTTAGTGCGTAGGCTGGCACATTAAGCTCACTTATTCATTTGTAGTGGTGCTTAATTCCCCAGACAGTTAACTGAAAAAATAAGAGTAAAAAAAAGCATGCTGTATCCAGACTTTTCTTATACCTACCTAGATAACTTATGCAAACATCTTTTAAATTTATTTTGACTTGTATCATGATATTCTGCCCTTTGAGACCCCACCTGCCCTTTACACCTTTTAGCGAACAGAGTCCACACCTCTTTGGCCTTTTCATCACATCCATCCGCGTAGAAACCACCAACCGTCACCGCACGCGTCCCTTCTGATTTCTCATCCATTGTAACCTTGGACACCTCCACCGCAGCAGTGTGAGAACCTGTTTAAAAATAACCAGGTCCATTAGTCTAGAAGGATAATGCTAGCCTACGTGGGCTCTCATGCCCTTGTGGCAGCAGAGTGCTATCACTGACACGGTGCGTCAGCACTTCTTCCTGTTGCTCCAACATTGAAGGGCTCCTCCTCATTTACACACACATGCACGCATGCCTGTACACTTACAATCTGAAACAGTAAAACAACTGAGTCACAAAAAGACTTACTGTAATAGTTATACTTTTGAAAATACTAAAAACTGTGACATTACAAACTAGTTGCAAGAAAACTCAAAGTTTTATGATTGCAAAGTTTCTCACTTGTCACACTATTGTTAGATTATTGTCTCTCTGTAGATATGAATGCATTCTTTAAAGTTTTGCCTTGAACTACTATATCTGTAATGTAGGAGGTGAAAGTGTGGGTCTGCTAATTCTCACTCTGTTAAAAAATGTGATGTAAGCTGGGTAACAATATGGGTGTTTATCAGTGAAGGCTATTGGTATTGAACAGCCAGTTGTTTGAAGGTTATGTTTCGGAGCAGTAATTGAAATGCAAAATAACATTAGGATCGATGGTTAGCTTTGTTTATTTATGAAATCAATATAGAAACCGTCCGTCACAGCAGCAGCTCTGATTCCCACTGACAGCTTCACCAAGTCTTCTCTACACGGCCGGGGTGAGCCTTCACCCATCACAGCTTTTAGGATGAGTTTTTCTTTTTGTGTGGATAAAAAGTTCAGGGTTGATTGACAGTAGACTGCGATCAACATCATGAACTTGAATGTTAAAGACTGATGCTGTGTTCACACTTAATGGAACAGCGTCAGAAGAGAGAGAGAAAAAGAGAGTAGTACTATCACTCGTCCCTTATTTGCCCAGAGGAAATAGATGTGACCAATAACCAGCCATTAACAGGGTGGTGTACAGACAGACAGACTGACTGACTCTACAGGCCTAGTTTCTTTGTGCTGTGCAGAGATTATTATTGATGACTGCATTTCTCTCTTGGCACATATCAAATCTGCTTTGGTTATATCACAGCACTTTAAAAAAAAGAAGGAAAAAAAGGCAATTCCCTTCAACATTTAATTAACTCACACATTTAATTTTTACTCTATTATTTTTATTCCCGTCATCGTGATCCAGAAATTAGAGCTGGTGATGTGATGGGGTAGTACGAAGATATTTTGTCATTAAGGCATTTTAAATGTCCCCACTTTAATCTAAGGCAGTCATTTTACACTGTATATACACTTTTTTGTTGGAGCTTAGCTTGATCCAAATCAATGCTCATCTCTGTCCTGATTTTCCCTCAGCCTGTTTTTAAAGTTACAAATTCTCCAGATCTTCTCAGTAGGTTTTAATAAAAGTGAGAACAAACAAAAAGGAGACAACAATTTATTTCAGGCGTCAGGTCAGCATTACAGATCACGTTTGTGTGTTTGTGCATGTGTTTGTTTGTCGGTGTGTTATTGTTTACTGTGTGCTTTTTGTGTGTATTTTCCCTGTCAGTCACAAAACATGTTCGCATTAAAATGCCCCTTTATGAGACCACCCCCACAGCGCTTAGTGCAATCCAATAGTCACACTGAGTGGCTGGTTGTTGAACCTGCCACTCGCAGTGTCCCTCCCTCTTGGTATGTCCGCTGACTCCAGACCGTCGACTGAATAATACAGACATGCTGAACACTGAAATGTATGTTTAGATTGCCCCCTGAAGGAGACATATTAATTCAGGAAATATCCCCAAAGTTTAATTATTCTTGAATGGTGTGGTGGTGGACACTACCATATAAATCAGTTAGGCCCACCCGCCTTTTTATTACCAGCACTATTTATGGGGAATGTGTGGCAGCTGGTAGAGATGAGCCTGTAAAAAGCTAGAGGCGATTGCTACGACTGTGTCTGCTGCTGTGGCAGACTGTCATACAAATACTGTTTTTGTGCAGCTTCAGTTCATTTTGGAACCACTTGAATTGTGTGCTGCAAAACAACAATTTAAACAAGGAAAATCGTGCAGATTTTTACATGATGATTATGTTGTGTTATGCTTGTCATTTCAATCTTACCTCCTGTGAACCTGTGTAAACATTTACACTTTTGATTGCATTGAAATGATCCAGCATACGTGACAAAGCGGCAAACACTGGCCTGTTAATTTTGCCTTTTTGTTCTTGTTTATGTGTGTTCATCTGTTTGTGTTTGGCTCATTTTCTTATGAAAAGAACAATTTATGATGACGGCAGGATAAGCTCTTTGTTTTTTAGCAGGTAGAGTTCCACCCTAAACAAGGACGGCCTATCAGAAGAAGATTAATGAAGTAATTTCATGCATGGCTTTATGCCTCCGTCCTCCTGTACGCACAGTCACTGTGTCTAAACCTGTGATTTACACTGGACTGTGTTCAATAGCCTTAACCCTTTATAATAATATTTCTTACTGTTTGTGACACACACACACACACTCACGCGCACGCACGCACACACACATTTCTTTCATATCTTCTCTCTGAGACTGTGTCCCACAAATATCCAGATGGAGAGGAGGGTTGCTTGGCTTGCACTCGTTTAAAATTTTCCTGCTCAAGTTTCCATCATTCATATTTTATAATCCCTCCTCTTTATTTTACATAAGGAACCCCATTGAGAGTACATGAGAGGTGTGCTGTGGTTGATATCTGCTGGCTTTCCACATAATTTATGGCTGTTAAACAAAACCAAGCCTTAAAACTGAATTTTTATGAGTCACTCCTACTGCACAGGTCAGTTTTTGCTCTTACTTAATCTTTGAATCCTTAAACCTGACGGTTTGTTCAGTATTACCTTAAAACAGATGTTATTGCAAAGAAATCAAGATACAGTTAGACAGTGAGTAGTTATATTTTAACAATGTGGATTAATAGAAGCATCCTGATACGTTAGACGCTGTGATGAACGATAACATGCATTTAAAATATGTCACAGCATCTGTAATTAGAAAGAGCAAAAAGTGCGCCACTAAGATGCTGACACTTTAATTTAAAATAGATTTAAAAATGCATCAATTTTTCATGCATTATCATTTGATAGCCTTACAAAATGAAGATGAAAAATTTGAAGCTTGAAAAGTCAAATAGTTGAACTTCTATAGAGTGGAACTGTTAGAGTTCATTTTGTTGTTGTAATGAAATAATCAGCTTTACTTCAATATTGTGAAGTCTGTATTGTAATATTGATGCTATTGTATCAGTTACATATCACGCAATAGTAGCTTACGTCTGATGTCACATGCATACACACCAGATTTGTTGAGGTTAACTCTTTTTTTTTTCCAGTTCAAAACCCTGAGAATCAAACTTTTTTAAGGATGGTTTTGGCCTGTAATCGACTATAATGACTTTTTTTTTAATTATCATGAACCATTGTAGATTTATGTTGTTAAATTATACCATGGCCACTTCATTTAATGGATGTAATGGAAACTAATCTTTTCTAATGAAAAGGCAGAATTAGAAATTTGATCCCAAATGTAATGCACAGCAGACTCGACTTATCACTCCACTTCTCTTTTTCAAACACTATGATGAGCTGTCTAATTCTACAGGGGGCTTCCCCGCTGGGTCCTCATCTGATGGTTAACTCTTTGTTCTCCATAGAGGGAAGTTTAGAGGACCGGCAGCTCTCTCACCTCCCCCCAGACAGCAGCTCTATCATTAGCCATTTGCTTCCCTCAACATCCTGAACTCAGCCTCTTATAAGAACCAGATCCGCCCAGAGCGGCCCAGACAGTTTACGTCAGACAAACAGCAGTGCCTGTATCACAAAAGGCCCCTCTCTTTCCTGCCAGCAGCATCTCTAGAACAGGAAGGAGCACGGAGGGGGATCAATAGATGTGATCTGCTTCTTGGCCTGCGCTATCTTGTGGTGCCGCTGGAGCATGAGGCTCATGTTGTCGTAGTGGAGTGAGCTCATGGCTTTATAAAGACTACAGTGACATCGCTGTGGAGCAGCTAAATATAATCCTCTGCTGGAGACTGAAAAACTTAATTGCCCAAGCCACAGAGCAGCTCACCCTCCCCTCCCCAGTGGTAACCCTGCACGAGCCCCAAGCCTACGGACTATTGATCCGGGGCCCTCGCTTTCCATCGGTACGATAAACACAGATCTCTCTCAGTCCTCCCTCTCTCTCTTTCCCCCATGTATCACTTACTTTCGCTTTCCCTCTTTTCCTGTTTTTAGTCTCCTCGACTTCCCCTTTTGTTTGCCTCCATAGATCTGCACATCATAAATCTCTGTCAGCTTCTCCTCAGTGTCTGGCATATCCGTTAATAAGGAGGCCCCTCCCTCCGCTTCAGGTCCACACCCCTCCCTCCTCTCTGTGCAAGAGCCGGACTAATGAATGAGAAACTCCAAAAATTAGGGGCCTCTCCCCTCATAGATTGGAATGAGTCCCTCTGGAGAGCCGGGCTTGCCTCCAACCAAACCACAGCCATTAACCAGCAACCCCCACACCCCCCCACCACCATATTTCCATCTTTCATATTCTGTCTACTACACTAACACACACCCTCAGGCACAGACACACACGCATGTCCCCCCAGAGTGTATTTGCCCCTTATTCCCCTGATGGTCTTTACCCTGAAACCAGTTAGACACGGGGGCATCCTCCATATTTCCACTAAGTGTTAGTTGTGCCTCTTATAAAGTGTTATGTTTTAAATATATATTTTTGCCCCCCTGAACACACACACAGAGGCATGCTCATTTTTTTGGGCGTGCTAAATTTCAGCACGTTGCCTGCTCTCCTAAAAATGACTCATTGGCTGTGTGTTGGAGCGGTAAGAGGTGGCAGTGGCCCCTGGAGGAGAGGTCACCGTGGCAGCTGCCAGTAGGCTCTGGCTGTGGTGGAAAGGCTGAACCGGGTGGAGAGGAGGTCTGTCAGGAGCTAATTGAGTTCGTCCTACCAGCGCTGACTCTGGGGCCAGTAGCTTATCAGGCCACATCGCCCGGGGCCTTCCAGACAGATCTGCCCCTACTGGGGCATCTGATATCACCATCACCCTGCCTGCAGATGTCAACCCCACCTCCTCCTCCACCCCCTTTCCTTCCTTTCCACTTATCCAGTCTGATCAGGTAGCCAGGATGTGACACTCTGGGAGGTTAGCAAATGTTATAAAATCGTGTGTTTTGGCATCCGGCGGCCTTGAGAGTGAAAAGGACATGAGAAATTTACTCTATATTGTGCCGTATGCTTCTGATTCACACATGAAACAGAGAGAGAGAGAGAGAGCGAGCTGTAGTCATCCAGAGCGCAGTGGAGGATGTGTCTCCTCCTGAAGTGAGCAGGAAGCTCTCAGCAGGAATACTTACAAATTGGCTCAATTAGATCCTTAATGTACTGCCTCCTCACGAGTGTCTTCCAGCGTCCAGAATTTTCGCTTGCAGGCGAGGGAAGCGTTAAGACGTACGAGAACGAGCGCTCCTAGGTTCTCCTCTTGGAAGTGAAGGAACAGCGAGTGTGAGACGAGCCGCCAGATCATTAGGCCAGCTAATCCTGGTCACAGCAGCACCGGTGGAATGATATTAGGGATCTGAAATGCTGTTAGGGGGGCCAGGTGGAATCAGATTAAAACCAAACTGCGCAGTGTGCGTTTGTGGGCCCATAACCCACTACTCAGCATGAATTTTGATCGGTACAAAGGGAACAAAAGGAGGAGGAACAGAGAGAGAAAAAGAGAGGGGAGATACTGTATCTTAGACGAGCAGTGCTCCTTTGGGCAGCCAGGCAGCAGAATTTGAAATGCTTTTACCTTGAGGAAGGAAGGAAGACAGAACTATAGATTTTCAGAATCAAGGCAACCCTTTCCTGTCTGCTCTGTCTGAGAGGAGGGATACAAGCTAATTAGCACCTGCCCTGCATATTGAATTATTTATTACGACTATTGCTGCTGTCAGACTATTTAATGTTCATAATTCATTTTCCCATACAATAGTACTTATAGATTTAAATTGGACCTGTCCCATTAGAGATTACTAATATTTATAGAAATATTTTAGACTGTTTGATTAATACGCCAGGTTCAAGTGGTTAGTATTCCCTCAGTATCATTAATCAATATATGCAGGCTTGTTAAAAACATAAGCATAGCAGTGGTATAATGTGTCATAGCAGAATGAGTTAAGGGAGATTCTAGCCAGCACATTTATTATAAATGACCACATAGAGCTGGAGGGGAAACAGTTAAGACACTTATGCAATTATGCTAAGTGTCACCCTGAGGATGCCCTTTGAACCGGGGTTAAGCTTACTCTGAATTTGTGAAATAAAAGCTAAATGGAGCCATCTTGGGCGCCTGCGTTTTAATATATAGCCCTTAATAAGCCAAGTGCAGGTGCCCTATCGCACAGGTGCATATATCCATCTGAGACAGAGAGCATAAAGCAGATGAACACAGAGCTGTGGATTAATTTATGGGGATGCAATCTGCATTCATTATCAAGAGCGGTGTCTTCTATTTGAGAAAGGCATGGAACGAATTCACTTTTTCCAAGTTCTGTCTGCGTGTGTGCAAGTAGATGATTTTTAAAACAGTAAATCTGTGTGACAGCCCAGATCTCATCAGTAGAAAAACACATAGTTTTTTCATTGTTTAAATCCAAGGATAGAAACTGTAACAAATGTTGTGTATCCGTTTTTATGGTGAGGGGTTTTATATCGCAAGAATTCCATAAGTGCTGAAGCAAAGGGCTTATTCCACAAGGTCAACGGTTTTAACAGGGGGCATTTTTTTATTATTTATTTTAGCAGTTAACCTTTTTGTGAATTTCCAGAAGTGGTAGGCACCTGGAGCTCCGATGAATATACATGACAGCAGGGAGGGAAACCTGGGAATGAGATTTAATTTGACATGCTGACCCCCATCTCCACGGGCCCAGGAAGCCTGGGTGAGAAAATAAGGTTGACCCACTGACCCCTGGGCCTGAACCCCTCTGTCACCCACCCTCACAATTAAATCAGCCACGGAGAGCAAGAGGCAGTCCGGCCAACCAATAGGGGACATAACTGAGGCCTTTGGTTTCCTGTTTCCTCCAAAGCATCCTGAGACAGACAGCCATCGTCCAATCAGGCAGAAAGAGGGAACATCCCCCTCTCCCTGTGCTGATGGTAAACTGACATGTCAAATATGTAAACATTAGCATTAGTTGGCAATATGCTAATGGAGCTAATGTGCTAAGGCACAACTTGGGCTGTCTAGCTGCCACTCAGAAGAAGCCCCTGTGTCTGAATTTGCATAAGCCATGCAAGGCTCAATTTTGTTAATGCAGGCAAGTGCAGGTGACCTTTCACCCTTCCATGGTACCTAATGCAAAGGGGTGTGTGTGTATGTAAGCGTGTGACCTCGCCTTGACCGTATGAGGTCAGGAAGTCTACACTGCCTCCCCAACACATCAAGTTATCCCTCCCCTTTACCAGTGCACCCCTTCAGCTCACTCAATTTACTGACCAAAAATAACTTGTCCTGGCTAAGTTTTCCCCCTGTTGTTCTCTGTGTGCAATTTCAAGTTAAAGGTTATGGAGCAGAGACTGAAAAAGATTTATACGGCGAAAACGGCTTCAGAGTGCATTTCGTGGCCACAGCTCGAAGGCTGCACTTTAGTCTGCACACGTTACAGCATCATATTGCATGTACTCCAAAATACAGTTATTAGGCAGACAGTGAAAAAGTCAATACCTTGCCATCGTGTTTCCTTTTGGTTGACTGCTGACTCAAGGAGACAAGCCAAGGTCCACTTCGCTCCCTAAACTATGGAGATGCTCCTGACTTGTTGTGCTTTGTTTGCCTGTGTGCACTTGCCTGTTAAGTTATTTGAGTGCTCTCTCTCTTCTCCACATCCTTTCCTGTCTTTCTTTGTATTTGAATTGTTCTGGCATTTGTGTAACGATGTGTGCACAGTGTGTGTTTGTACATTGAAGGGCTGTTTGCTGCCGCGGTGTGCAGATAATGTAGCACTTACAACACGCCTTCTGGTTTGAACCCAAATAGATGACCTGAAAACTGTAGAAATGCAATTGAATAATTATTGTAATATGGCTTTAAATTTGTCGGGACAATGTAGGAATTTGTGTAAAACATGAATGTTCAGAAATAAATCTTTTTCTTGATGGTTTCTGCTCTAGAAAAATATGAGTTGTTAGATACTTGTCAATGTCAGGTTTTCTTTGATTGAATCAAGTACTCAGAAACTGTAATATAGTGAGTAATTAAAAGAAAAGACTCTAAAATGCCTGCCTTGTCATTAAATCTTTATATTTTGCACTAAACATCAATCCACTTATTTGCTGTTTATGCATTTCTGCCTCACTGCTGGTTGATGAAATCCACATTTACTCTCTAAAGACCTTAACTAATCATTCTCCTCTTCTCCCCTCATTTTCCTTCCCCCTCCCTATCCCACCCCAGGCTGCTGAATAGAATGGCGGCTGATGACCGGCACCTACCCTCCAGTTGTGGGTCCTACATCAAGACGGAGCCATCCAGTCCCTCCTCGGTCATCGACACAGTCAGCCACCACAGCCCCAGCGGCAACTCAGACGCCAGCGGCGGCTATGTCAGCACCATGAACAGCCACTCCAACGGTCTGGACTCTCCACCCATGTTCACCCCCAATGGGCTCGGGGCCGGCTCCTGCCGCAAGCGCTACGACGACTGCTCCAGCACCATCATGGAGGACTCGTCCATAAAGTGCGAATACATGTTGAACTCCCTCCCCAAGAGGCTGTGCCTGGTCTGTGGAGATATAGCCTCGGGGTATCACTATGGGGTGGCCTCTTGTGAGGCCTGCAAAGCCTTTTTTAAAAGGACAATACAAGGTATTTTTCCCCTCTCAGTACAAGATATTTCATCCCATGTTGCTGCATCACCAGACATAAAACACCCTCAATACAAGGCACCTTTGGCCTCACAACAACACTGAAACATACTCAGTCCAGGCGGTTTACTATGTAAAAAAAACTCACTGGAGTGTGAGAAATGTTGTCTCTACCTCATGAGACTTAAAACCTCCACATGAAAATCACTATTTTTGATGTTATTACACTGAACAACTCCTTATTACTTCAGGCTCAATAGAGATACTTTCCAATAATATGCATTTTAAAAAAGCTTGACTGTACCAGCTGAAATACAGAGAAATACGATCGTTTTAGGACAGGACAGATCAATTCTGTGGGCATGATTAGATCATCAGTCATGGTTGCCGGTGTATGGTGGACATGACATCATCACTCAGAGGTCAGATTTGGTGGGAGGTGGGGGCTGTTTGCCCAGATGCCTTAGGGGGGCTCGGAGAACATATTTTATTATTCCTGTCATGTTTGTTTTTGTGTGTACATGTGTGTGGTGGGACTGGGGTGTGATTGGCTATCTGCTAGGCCTGATGTGTCACAGCTTCTCATTAGAGAGGCAATGAATGGCCCCCCACTGTGAAACTGTGCGCTCTGCTTCAGATTAATCAGGAAGCCGGAGATATTGTTGAGCTTAAAAAATCTGCACAACAGGCACAGCTGCTCAGGTCTGTGCCGGCTTAAAAAGAAAGTACGTGCAGTGGATAAATAGATTAAATAGGTTATCGGTTCAGGCTTGGTAAGATGCTTTGAACACAGAAACTTGATTTTTAAAGTAAATGAATCTGATATCATTTATCTTCTTCTCTCTGTACACTTTCATCCGCAAATGATTGCAGGCATTATATGTAGAGCAGGCTGCTTGTCTGGATGATAGGTGTTGATTTTGGACCTTACAGCCCTATCAGCTTTAGACAGTCTATGTACCTTTTGCAGGCAAACAAAAGCATTAGGCCAAATCCTCCTGTTTACCCATGCTGCCATCAGCAATCCTGTCTATTGACAAAAGATGAACATTTTCTCTCAAGTAACATAACTGGGCTTTTGTCCCCTCACTAAAAGTACACTGACGGCAACACAATGGAGCAGAAAAGAGGCATCTGGGGAAGAAAGAGATGTCTTAAGTGGAGCAATGGCTCAAACAATTAAGAGAAAGGTACATGGGAAAAAAGAAAGCTCCTCTTTTTCCCCTCCTCACTCTGCATTGACGATTTGAAATCCCTCTCTTTCTCTTCTTGGAGGGCTGCCTGTAATGGAGCTAATCTGCCGTCGTTTGTCCGAGCCACAGGAGTTTTGTCAATAACAATCAGCGTTTGGAAAGTGTAATTAAGGCCGAGGCTTTTCATTAGGAAGAAGGGAGGGGGCTGTCTCCAGGGACGGGCATGCCAATTAGAAACTCAGGCACGCGTCGCCGGGTAATTTCAGGGAAAGGAGGGGAAAAAACCCAGGACTTCTTTAGATTGGAGAGGGACCCTGCTGCTCTTTCAGAGGAGAGGAGGGGAGGCTTAATGGCATAATAATCAGACAGGGGTCCCAGGAAGAGAAGGCAGGAGGATGTAGGGAGTTTTTTGAGGGGGGTGGGTGAACACTTCCCAAATGATAAAAGAAACACATGCAGGATTGCTGGAGGAAAACAGAAGCGGTAAAAAGCAGGATGTAGAGCCCTTGAAAGAATGAGAGGGTGCTGTTGATGAGAACTGATTAATTAAAGGAATAACGAGGCAGTCAAGGGTGGAGTGTGAGACGGCCCTCTCTAATGAGAGGAAAACAAAGGAGCTGTCTTTTCCAGCCCTTTATCACATTGTTCTTTAGCACTCAGGGCAAACAGCACGCTAAGTTACTGTTAACCGTGTACATGACGGTTTCTTTGCCACCTTGACACATTCGTTGATATTGTTTTGAAAATTTTAAAACGTTATCCTTCAAATTTGTTGAATTTCTACTAAAAAACTGTCGGATTTTTTTCTCTGGGAAATATATTATTTCTGTTACATCCTGCTTTGGCCCATGCTCCTCCAGCTGATGCCCTTTCCTCTTCAACAAAAGCAGAAAGAAAATCCATCTCCTGTCACCTATTCATCCAGTGAAAAGCCCCTTGAACTCTTACGTGGAGATAGTTACATTAGTCAAGGCCAGGCCCAAATTAACGTCAACCTGGATCTCCATCCATCCCTGAAATACCCCAGTTCACAGTGCGCTCTAATCATCCCCCCTGTT
Organism: Xyrichtys novacula; assembly: GCA_962446985.1. Classification (NCBI taxonomy): domain Eukaryota; kingdom Metazoa; phylum Chordata; class Actinopteri; order Labriformes; family Labridae; genus Xyrichtys; species Xyrichtys novacula. The sequence continues at coordinate 7,135,580 of OY660878.1, forward strand.
CCTGCACCTCATGTGCCCCACCAATCAAAAACATAAATCTCTTATTGAACCGTGTTTTCTTCCCATTTTGAACCCAAGTGTAAAATTGCTTGAAAACCAACTGAACTCAGTGGCCCTCTTTTATATGAAGTAATAGACCTTGACAGTAAGCCTGTAAAAGTCAGTTTAGATTTTGATGAGAAATACCTGCCATTTTACTGTAATTTACTTACAAGACCTGACTTTCCCCTCTGTGCCCTGGCATGGGTCCTGAAAAGCCATAAAATAGATTGAGACAGATACTTATCAAGAGAAGAAGGAGGGAAATCTTTTTCTTCTCCCTTCACTCTGTAATGTTATTGGTAACCATACCATAACCTCTCTAAAGATAGATAAACCAGAGCATGGCCCTGGGGTTAAAGGAACTCCTGCCAGTATGCTTCATTTCTGAGAGTGAAACCGGCCATACTATCAGTCTATGAGCCACTGTGTCCAGGCATCATTTTTAAATGACAGGGTTATTGCAAAACATTTTATAGGCTGACTCTTGAAAGTTTAGATATTTAATAAAGTATTAAAAGTGCAAATGTAGTGTTAAAATTCCTGTTTAGTAACGGCTACATTTATGTAATATTTTCTTTTTTTATTGGTGTTGTGTTGCTACATAAGATAAAAACAAAACCTGTTTGCTTTAACTCATTTATCTTTTCTAGAGCTATAAATTCATACAAATCAAACACATTTTAGCTCCTTTGAATAGAAATTGTCGCATACTCGCATGAGAAGTTTGTTTGAATTGAGACAAGAAACGACTAATGGGTGCATTTGGAAATAACAGTTACTCTCACCAAGACAAGAAATACAAGACAAATGGTTACTTAGTCTTACGGTTAAACGCGGTTAAAATACTAATTTCAATTAGAAAGTGGCAAAAAATTCAAATTGAGAAAGAAACTTGTTACCTCTATATTTATTTTAAGTGAAAATGAATTTAAGCATTTGAGAGTTTGTCTGCAGTCTGTATTAAATAGATATAAAAATGAAGTTTTGTTTATGTCTCTCTCCATGTCTGGATTATACAGCAGATTGTGCCTTTGATATCGTCCCTAGGATATTGTTCTCATTCCTCATTGGGGCTAATTTAGGTCAGAGTATATCGCTAACAAGATTAGCTAAGAGGTGTAAGTCGTATTTAAAGCAGGATTTAGTCTATGTGTATTGATACTTAAACATTCCCCCTCCTAAATATAAACCAAAAGCAGAGATGAGAAATTAGTTGAGCTGCGTTGAGCTAAGAGAAGCCCCTCTGACAGAACATCAGACACATGGAGAGCCGTATAAGACAGGTGGACATAGTAGTGTGTGAACGTGTGTTTGTTTTTGTTTCTGGAGTGGTTGATATCAAAGGGCCAGCTCTCTCTGCCAGCTACCAGGTGTGGTTTGTACACGTGCCCCCCTGAATAAGAGAAGGGAGGGCGCAGAGAGTAAAATAGCCCATAAACAACACGTCCTCAGGGACACAGGGTCAACCGTGCAGGCAAACTTGCAACATAGCATGCAAATGCAATATGATTTTTCTGTTTTAAAATGATTAAATAAAAGGATTGAAATGAGAAGTTAATATTTTTTTAGATATGCAATCATACCCCCCGTTGCTGATTGGTTAGTGTGTAATGAAAAAGCAAACTAAAAAGACCTACGTGAATTGATTCCAGCACAGGGTGGCACTGATTACCTCCTCCCAGCATATGGGAAATGGATAGGATTATTATGGTCTGGTTCTGCTAAGACAACAGAGAAAACAGAGAGAGGAAAGACAATCAGAGCTCATCAGCCGCTTCCCTCACACCTTTATTTACCCCAATCCCAAAGAGATAAGGAGAATTAGCATAATGATTTCTTAGCCAGATATAAGGAGGAATTTCTAATTATTTATAACATCTTGGGACCCTCCACTTGATCTGTCCAATAATGTTAACATAATTGCATAAGTTGTCAAAGGATGTTGGAGGGCTAGTGGGGGAACGCCGGTGGAATATTACACAGCTTCTGTCTCTGTACAGAAATATGGAGCGAGGGTCAGAGCCGAGGAGCAGACTCAGGATGGTGGGATGCAATCCTAATGTGCCTGTGTGTGTCAGTTAACACAATGCAAATTAAAGCTTTTTAAAATAGCTCTTTCTGTTAAAAGAGTTTGTTTGAAATTAAGAATTTATTTTCTGCAGAAAGAATATTTAATGACGTGTTTTGTGGACAAAGAACAGAGCCAGTACAATGACTAAATTACATTTTTACTCCAGTTATCTGTTTATTTAACTAGAGCAACAATGGCATAAACTGAAATGTTCAAAATATCAATGTCAAAAGCTTTGAAAGCCAAAAGCCCTTTGAAAATAAAGATAATTCAAATTCCTCAGTTGAAGCGCCCATTACATTGAAACCCTTTATTGAACCTCTGGATACAGTAAAATGTAGGGAATCCGACCGGAGCGAGGAGCTGCCTCACATATCTGCCCTTTCTGTTGCTAATGCTAGAGTCGAGCGCAACCAGCTCTTTTATTGTGTAGCAATGAAACTCTTTTTCAATGCTGTGTCCTGGAATCAGACGCTGCAGCTGAATAATGCATAAAGCCTCTTGCCTGTACACTATGTAAATAGTCAACAATGGCAACAGTGGTAACAACAGGTTTGGGTCTGCAGGAGTATTATGTAAAGTGGTCGGGGGCAGTGTGTCTGGCTCTCCGGCTTGCTATTGAGGCAGTTTCAGGCCCCTCTGAGCACAGGGGGACACGGCCTGCGCCTGGGGGCCCGGAGGGGACATGCACAGAATTAATGAGGCCAATTTAGTGTTGGACTAGGGTGGCATCTACTGATGGGTCCTGAAGGACTATTGTGGCTACACTTCCACTTGCCTACCCCCACCCTTTAACTCTTACTCTAGTTTCTCCTCCTGCTGTGGCCCTCAGTGCTGTCAAGTTACCGAAGAAAACCTCAGCCACAATGCAGAGAGGGATTTTATGTGAAACTGTATGGTAAACAATTGACCATTTTGCGGGAGATGATTTATTATCAGCCATTTAAAGTGGTTGTTATGTCTGTGGCAGCTCAAAATTCACTGTTGGGTTTTGTGTTTGGCCAAATTAAATGTCTCCCCCTTGTATATTAAATAAATGTTTTAGAGTATATTATTTTTGAAGCCTGAATAAACTGTGTTCTTCCTCTCCCCAGGTAACATAGAGTACAGCTGTCCTGCCACAAACGAGTGCGAGATCACAAAACGGAGACGCAAATCATGTCAGGCTTGTCGCTTCATGAAATGCCTCAAAGTGGGGATGCTCAAAGAAGGTAAGAAGAGTAAGAACATTTTTTTTATTCCTGCACCCACAAATAAACATACCGTAGCCTAATTTTCACCACTCGTGCAAATTTAGAAGCAACAGTTCCTTTCATAGCTAAGCTGCCAGCTGTAAACGCCAACAACACACACACACACACACACACAAGTTCCCATGATGAATGTTTGAACTGCTCAGAGTCACAGATTTTCTTTTCTCACCAGTCCAGATTAAGACATACATACAACTGACCAGCCTCGACACCAGCTCCCAGCCCCCCTGTCCTCCCCTTACCCACACAGCAGTAAATAATGTGCAGTTGAGCTGGGGACAGAAATATGCTGAATAGGTTGATCCTGCAGTCTGAGTAATAGAATTGTAACAGTATTCCTGCTGGAAAGGCTCAGGCTGAGTCCCTGAGCACACTCTGCACGGTCTCCGCTCTCCCCGGCATATTGATCCACTAAATGTTTTCCGAACATCTCGGCTCTCTTCCTGTGGATGGCTTTTTTAAAGTCACGCCAACAGGGAATTCAGTGACAATTAAACATGCTTCCGATGGATTTGTCTGGCTGCCCCCACCTCCCCCCTGATGCCAGGGACTGAGCCCCCTGGGACCCCGAGGCCCGGGCCGTCTTCCGGGGAAGATACCTATCCATTCTCCCTTTCCTTGTTGCATTCTCTCCTACCTCTCTCTGTCTCTCTCACTCACTTGTTGGTTGCTTCAGAAAGGCCAGACAAATGAATAATGAAAGATATGTGGCTGGGAGGTGAAGTGGCAGTGTAATATTTATTCAAGCCTCCTCTGGGAGTAGCTCAGAGACTCTGTAAGAAAACATGTTTTCCTCAAGTGCTGATGACTATGGGTCAGGTAGCACTTATGTTGTGCTAAGTATGAAGGTCTCCGATTGTTATACAGTTGTATAAATGCCCTCTGAAATTCTCTGTTAACTTCCACTTTTAAGTTCTCTGTTAAACTCAGTGCAGAATATATTTCCCACTATTATTCCCCCCCCCATTATTCATGGGAGAGTGGGATTTATAGATGCATATACAGTATATCCAGTCACCACCTGAAGCCAGAGTCACAGCCTGTATGGATCTCTGCTCAGTAACAGAATCCCCTGGACTGCATGCGGCCAGATAAAGCGGGAGTGCCAGAAAGACAGAGTAATCGCATTACTATCTGATGAAAAATTTATGCCAATATATCATCTTGGAGAATAAGAGACTACAAAAATATGTAGCCGGGGCTATAAATGAATGACCAGTGTCAGGTCAGAGTAAAAAGAGTGTAAAACTGAAATATGCAGGCTTGTGCTAAGTCTGAGGGTCTAATGCACACTTCTGTGTATTCAGCACCTTCACAGAATAAGAATGACCCGGCTCTTTTATAAAGCAGCCGCTATCATCACTGCATTGTTACTGTGGTCACAGACTCCTTGAAGTCCTGTGCAAGTGTTGTTAAAGATCCCTTCTAAAACAAATTATTTCTTTTACCATAAAAATTACAAATCAAATATTTTACACAGACCAAAGAGAAAAGCACATTCTGTGTAAGAGCTCTGCTTCAAGGCCCGAGACTTCAAGTGTTACCAAGACAAAGTGACAAAGTGGAAAAGAAAGACACATGGTCTGAGTCCACAGTAAGCTCCATGAAGCCGTCGGCTCAACGCCACGCTCAGGCCCAGGGTAAAGAGATGGCCTCCGCTCATGTGACTGAGGTTGCCTCTAACTTTCATTACTGCAAAAAGGTCACATTGTGTCTCAATGGAAAATCGCCTAATTATAACTTAACAGCTCCTACAAGGTGCAGCACTGCCCCCCAATGAGACAGAAGATTAAACCCATTTCTGCTTCTGTTATGATAACATTAATACTATTGTCTCTCTGTAAAATTAAAGTCAGATATTCACACTCTTAAAATCCATTGGTTAGGATACCCACTTAACCCAAAAGCTACACTCAGCTCATCCATATCTCCAGTTGTGGTAAGAGGTGCGAGGTAAATGGTCTTCTAAGATCAGCAGCCTGATTACAGGAGGCCTGCCTCAACCCCGTGTCGAGTCGCTGTACTTTCCCTCGACTGTATAAAGGAGGAAGTGATCAATAGAAGAATCAAATGTCAGGGGCAACAGGTTTTTCCTCTGATCAATGGAAACGGATCAGAGCTTAGAGGAGGAGAGAAGACAAGATACTTTTGAGAGATTACATTGACTTCATTCAGTGGCAGTTTCTCCTTGCACACACTTCCTTTCTACCTTGCTGACTGACACACACATCCCATAACTTTCACACTAGTGCAAAAAAAACCAAACCCTTATTTCTGGAAAATTAGATGCTAAATCGTATCCTCGTAACCAAAGATAATAGCTTCTTGTTCCATTATCCTCATTGTATAATGTGTGTGAAGGTAGAAAGTGTCTTCTCTTATTGTGACAGAGCAGTTGCTCACTCATGAACATTTACAGAACAAAGGAGCAAAGCGTGTCTACACTGATATACTATACACCTCTCATTGTTCAGCCGACTGGCATGCAGAGAACAACCACATCCCACAATAGCCCCATCACAGTCACATACACAACATACAGGACATACGCACAGACAGCACTCACATGTAAAGGCTCTGAAACACTAGACATGTAAGTGTTCACGTGTGTTGCAGGCTGTCTGTACAAGTGAAACAAAGACACTGCTTCTTAAACGAAATACCGGCGAAGTGAAGAAGAAGTTTTTTGTGAGGCAATAGAAGGTGAAATAGAATTACGTGCAGTTTAAGTATGGATTTGTCTTTTCAATTAGCAGTAGGAGCAGCAATGTCAGCTCACAGGGGATATTGTAGCTAACCTGTAAATGGAGTATGTGACGAGGGTGTCAGGATGGCAGCCCCTAGGGTCAGCAAGAGGGGAGGGGGCAATGCGTGACAATTTTTCCGCTACCCTCGCTCATCACCACTTGTGATTAAAAATGCTGCAACACACTTACAAGTATGCAAAGCTGGCAACAGGGGCCCTTTGAAATAGTGCTGACGGCAGTTTAGCGGGCGGCTTCCTTGAAAGGCAAGGTTCACCATGCCTTGCCATGTGGCCTTCTGATTTTCCCAGCTAAAATAGGGTCCACCTAAGCCCCCCTTGGCATTGCCAACCATCCCAGACATCCTGACACTTTCCCCAGGGAGAGACACCCTGAACAGGTGAGGGACTCAAAATAAGGGCCCCTTCCACGGCCGGCCACACAAAGTGAGTGAAGACAGGCCCTTTTGTAGGAGGGTGCTTGGAAAGGGATTATTATTGTTTTTGGAGAGAAAGAGGAGCCCTAGGTCAGCTGGCCCCAGCCCCCACCCTGAGGCCTGTGCTAATCCGTGCACAAATGCCAGCCGCCTTGGCCAAAAGCCCTCTCTCTCTGCACCCTGCTTTGAAGAGGCGATACCCGAGCTCACCCGCTGCTCCCCTCACCGCACTGTGTGGTGGGCCATATAACGGTGTGATGTTCAGCTCTATTTGCACATCTATAACACATCTACTGTTTACTTTGGAGGGACCGCTCAAGAGCTATGGGTGTCACATGAACCTCACAAAGATCTGCAAAAAGTCTAAACCTCAGTGCCTGATGGAATGAGGGAGTAAATCAGTCTAGCTTCACAAAATCACTCTCTCTTCCTCTCTCCCGTTTCTGGCCCTGTTGGACAGTAAAATGAGACAGGTTAGTGCCAAGCTTTAATTCCTGTCAGCATCTGTTAATTATGGCCAGGACTGTTCTAATTAAAAGAGGCACCCATCTACCTTCATCGCTGGCTTTGCACCGCCTCACACAGCCACATGACTCAACCAGCAGAGAGGATCACTGAAAGCAGAAGCGCAGCCACCTGGCAGAGTCCGAGCTCAACGCCAGCGCCGGAAGAAACCGTAGAAAGGGATGACATCACGTTTGACAATGAGGGGAATTTTCCACCCCGACAGTAACAGCAGCAACATCTCAGCTGAGTTGGAACATTTCTAAGCACCTAAGCCTGAGCATCAAGTGGAGCCTGTTTAAAGACTTTCCTTAAGATGCCTTCACAGAAAAAAATAATCTTTCCGTGTTACAGTCAGAATTGAAATCGTCATGGTGAGTGCATGTGTAAAGTAGGGGTAGTAGTTGCCACCAGATGATTCCCTGGTGCTTGCTGGGAAGGATGAGGCTCCAATGGGAATTGGGGGTAATTAGGTTAGTGGGTTGTCAGTGTCAGGAAATTGAAAGACAATCCTAATCAGATTTGAGTTTCTTGGGAATCAAATCATTTATATTAGTAGAAAAAAATCTCTGTTCTTCAGATACATTATGAAAGGGTTTGATAAATATTTGATACATGCAGCGAGTGTAAGGGGTAGCAGCCTTAGCTTTGTAAAATAAATGTCAAAAATCAAGAGGATATTTTGCATAAATCCACGGTTGAATTCCTCTTTGCTAAATGAAGGCCACTGCTCCTATCTTACATCATCTGATTTTGCTTCTCATCCCCGTTCCCCGAGCGACCTCCAATCACGTTGCATGGGACACATCCAAACTCATCCCCTCCAAGAGCACTCGCTGATGGGCAAATTGTATTAGGCTCATTTGCAGTGGCCACACAATGCCCAGGTTTGACACCGTCCTCCCTGTTATAAAGTGATGAAATCATCAAGGAAGTGCTCTGGCTGCGGGTGTTTTGTTCGCCCAGAGGACGCAGGCAGCTGACAAATTAACTCCTCCTCCACCGCAAGCATTTCATTGAGCCTTTTCTCATCCCCCCTTTAGTATTAAATTTGTTTGGGGGGTTACATTATGCATGTAAAGTAAATTGAAGGGATTCTCCCTCCTGACAGGATTAAGATATCAGGGGTATTTAGGCTGTAAGGCAGCAGTGGGGATGGATGATAGAAATGTTTGCATACAATTGCATTAAATAACCAAATACCTGCCGGGTGGTATCAAATAAATAGAAACAGTGTAGATGAAATATTTTAACTATGTTGAAAATTAATAGAAAAGAAAAGACATCCAAATGGAAACATCCTTATCAAATAATGAGATAATAAATAACTTATGTTATGATGAGGCTGGCTTGACATTTACAGTATCAGTGTGCAACCTAGCCCTCTAGCTGTGGCTGGGGGTGATAAGGCCTTAGTGCTACTCCTGTGAAAGAGGGGTGAAATAAGGGTCTTTTATGGGAAAGCAATACCTAGTTATCTATCTGCAGTGTGACAGCACAGGGTTTGTTCAGTGTGTGTGGGACTGTGTCTTTGCTTGTATGCTGGTTAAGTTTCTTTTTCCGGACAGTGAAGACCACACACCTGAGCTCAAAAACACACACACATACACACGCACACACACACAGGCAAAGAGGTATGTAGCTGGCAGCTAATTAGTATGCAGTCTGCCTCACCCCAAAAGCTAAATAATTAGAGGGCCAGTCTGTGAGATCATTGACCCTGCGTTAAATATTCATATGTTTAGACCTGCTCTGGGCTCAGCTGTGTCACAGTAGACCAGCCAGGCATGGACCACATATGGGAAGGCAGCCGTGCTGCTGACACATCAGTACACACAGACACACACTAATGTCACAATGCATACGCACAAAAAAAAAAAGGAATCAGCAAACGCACCTCTGCTTTCACAGATAAACCCATACAGAAATGATTCATCACAGCGCAACAGAAGAAGGATTTTTTTTAACACACAAAGTCATTTTTTAATGTATTTGATGTTCCATATAATTTATAACTCAGTGTAGAAATAAAACCTTCCTTGTCCACCTTGTCATTTCTAAACCCAGGGGTTCGCCTGGACCGTGTGCGAGGGGGCAGACAGAAGTACAAGCGGAGGTTGGACACAGAAAACAACCCTTACCTGGGCTTGACGCTCCCCCCTCCCACCAAAAAACCTCGTGAGTACTCCCCCATCACTTACCCATTGTCTCCCTCCGTCGCCACTCCTCCTCTGCCAGGACACCTCGCAGGTAAAACTAAGGTGGCGCATAAGGTCAGACTGATGTTTCCCCTCATGTTTGGACAGTTAGGAATACAGAGGTCAAAAATGTAGCTTAGGTATAGTTCCCTCAGTAAGTTAGCACTGAATTATGGGAAATGTATAAGATGACCGATAAAATGTCGTCAGGGTGCTCGAGGACACCTTCACACATATATTTTTTACCCACTTGCATGCATTCTGTTGGGATGAGAGCTTTTACTGCCTCCAATTCACTCGCACAAATTCAACCCCCATACACCAGTTTGCATAATGAGAGAGGGAAGGAAACAGCGGAAAAGAGATCACATTTTCACCTCTGTTTTTCAATGTGATGCATCTTAGTGCCTGAATGAGCTTTGCCACTATACGACCCTTTACCTCTGCTTTGCTCTAACTCCCCCTCCTCCTTCCTCCTCTATCCTCAGTTACAAAGATAGTGTCTCACCTGTTGGTGGCAGAGCCCGAGAAGATCTACGCCATGCCTGACCCCACCATGCCAGAGAGTGACATCAAGGCTTTGACCACGCTGTGCGACCTTGCTGACCGTGAGCTGGTGGTCATCATCGGCTGGGCCAAACACATCCCAGGTATCAAACAAGTTATTCTCGCTTCTTTCTGCTTCTTTTACGTATAAAAAAGCACTTTTCCCTTTTAATTTAGTTTTCCTCTGTCTCTGCCACACTCTGTACCGATAAACATGCAAGCATAGAGATAATTAATGACAGCAGCTCATACAGCCTCTGGGTGAATGGGGTGGAGGGGGTGCAAAATGGACATAGCTGTGCAAGACAAAAATCAATAGAGTGCATCTAAAACCACTGCATTGAATAGAGAGAGGGACAGTGCCAATGTATGTTGTGATCACCAGGGAGAGTCAGAACAGAGTTAGGGATCTGCCCAATCAAACAACACATCATATCACACACACACATCTGCACACATGAACGCACAGGAGCACTAGCACACACACACATTGAATTATTGATGGGCATAATCATGTTTCTTCCCTGCCCCATAGGCATTCTGATAGACGAGGTGTTAGGTTATAAGAGGCTGTTGAATTAAGGATACAGCACCTCACGTCAGCAGAGATTTTGCTTCCTTCAAGAGTTTTCCTCTGATTTTGACGGAGAACACATTGTTTAGCTGCTTGTTTTTTTTGCAACCGAGGCAGATTCTCCTTGATCTTGAGCTTGACCCCCATAACTCTATAACATTACGGAGCTGTAGGGATGGAGGGGTAACAAACTAAATGAATGTGTCCCTTAGCGGCACCCCTGTAACCCCTTCTTCTCATCAACATAACTCGGACAGGCACAGAGCTGTCAGCTTTCAGGAGATAGGCGACACTGCCGCGGCTCTGATGTACTCACACACACTGTCGGCCTTTCTCTTACACTACCATACAAAAGTGTGCTCATGCTTTGTGGTCTTATCTGTTTTTTTTTTTTTTCAGATGATTAATTTCAATCCCAATTCTCATATTGAATAGGTTCATTTGTTTTTAGCAAAGTGAAGTGGACTCTGGCTGACCTCCCTCGGGCAGGTGCATTTTGTACTGTAAAGGTATTAGAGTACTTCTCAGAAGGAGGGGTATTAATCAGGTACAGATCTGATAGTAAGGAGATTAGAGATGGATATGCTCCTAACCCCCTGGCCTCGGCCCTGGCCCCCATATGCGTCTAAACAGTTTGGATCACTCCCCACGGGCCGTGCATGGTCAGCAGCCTGAGAGTTTAACAGGGAGCTTAGACGGGACTGGATCACAACTGACCTGATAGCACACTCCCATCGATGTGACCCAAAAATTACACCAGCGTCACAGCTACAAAAAAATAACAAGACAAAGAAAACCCCACTATTATCATCCTGTCCCTGCCTCTGGGTTTAGATTTTGGAGCGATGGAGGCATCATCTTATCAGGACAAATACACATCCAAATACCAGACGTCTGTCAAATCCAGCAAGAGTACTTCATCCAAAGCCACACTTGGAGTAATTTTCCCTTTTCTTTACAAATCACAGTTAAAATGTTAAGGTTTGTCATCCTCATGGCATCATCATTTCTGTGTTTGTACATGTTAATTGGATTGTGTTTGTCATGGTGTTGAAACACTGTTAATCAGATTACCCTAACCCGTATTGTACAGTGGACGGATTCATGGTCATGGATAATGATCATATAACTCAAAAACCCTGTAAAGAGATGCACCAAACAATGAGCTGCAAATTTAAGTTAGTGGAGTTTAAGTGTATTACTTTCATATGTTTCTGCTTCATACACTCATGTACCTTTTTTAAACTATATTTATTTTCTTACCTTAAATCATAACACCAAATTTTTGGGGGATTAAAAAGATAATTTGACAGGACAAAGACGTTTGATCCAGCTGACTGCTTGGTCTGCATCTGTCCCTGTGGTAGTGTCTGTATTAGGACAGTCAGTGTCCTCTGGCCATGAAATGGCTGCATAATTGAGTTGTACAAGGCTGAACCTGATCAGAGACGGTTCACTGGTTGAGCGAGACTCGGTGCACTAACACTCCATGCTACGACGGTACCCCAGGGCAGCCTTGCATGCTTGGTTCCTACAACATTTCTCCCTCCCTCCGCTCCGGGACAAGACAGGAACAGGGAGGAGAAAACTGCTGATTACATTCTGATAGATTTTTGCAGCCTTAGGCAATGGAATTAAAAAGATTAACAGTTCATTATGAAGTAGACCACATTGATTAGGCCATTGACAGATGGGCCGATAACTAAAGTCCAAATGTAACAATTTAAATGTCACGAAAATTGGCACTTACCTTCTCCCAATTGATTTTTAATTTCGCCCGTTCTCAGCTAACATTTGAAAACGCGTTTCAAAAGTGGCATAATGGGGAGGAAAGTGGCCCTATTGAGTTTTAATTGGAGGGCGATTGGAGGATATCAAAGTCCTATCATTAGTGTCGATGGTATCTTTGTCTTACTGGGTCCAATGTCAACTTTGTCATCCCGGCTTTATTCAGCAGACTGTGAAAGGTCAGACTGTATGGATGAAGTACCTCTTCAGTTTTACAGTTTTCTTTCTACGTTTCAGATAAAATAAGAACAGGATAAATCAATCAGCTCAGGTGTACTTGTTACTGAACCCTAATGAGTGAGATATTGAAGGTTAGTGTCACATATCGGGATCCTTCATTCCCACAGACTGCAGTCCTGCCCTCGTTCTCAGTCTGCCTTTGATTAATAGATAATCGCTGCAGAGCTTTCGGACACTAGTGTCACTGCTCCAAATAGCACTGTGAAGCAGAGAGTAGCGCGGCTGTTGCCTGAAGGGGGTTTAGGGTCATTAGGAGCTGTGTTAGGGGGATGCTGACAGATGGCTTGTTGCTTCTAAGGTGCTAACAACCTTTGACACACATAGCAGTCCACTGTCCACCCCTCTGGCCCCCGTCCATTCCCATAAAGCCACATTTCACTCTGTTCAAGAGGTTTAAGGAGGAACTCGGTATACTGACAGCTTCAGTAGGCCAGGACCTGTTTACCAACTTGACATTGCTGCCACCTTTTGAGGACTGTCAGAGTATAAGCCTGACCCCTGTGGCCTCATGCCGCTCCACATCCCTTCCCACCTGCGACGGGAATGGCATGTGTTCATATGTAAAACCGCCATGCATGCTGCTTATACAGGAGGTGCTTGTTGTTTGGTGTTTTGTCAGCTCTCGTCCCAGCTTCCCAGGCGCGAGTGTTTTCAGTTGGGAATTCTCCGAAGGCTAAAGGGCCAAGCAAACATTGAGTCTCTGCTGCTGTTGCTGCTTTGCTCCTACACAATAAAACATATTTTTACTCTGGCATGTCGCCCCTTGAATGTAAAATATTTAAACAGCGTTGGAATTTAAATCTGATGTTCAAAAAATGTTTTATTATTATCATTATTATTTAAAAAAAGGAAACCCTTGTTACGTTGTCATATATTGTTTGGTATGAGAATCAGACTGGGTTAATCTAATGAAATAATCTTGTTTGTTTTGTTCTCTTCATTACTGGTGTTTTGGGAATATTCATCATCTGTGCTTTATTGGATTCCAGCTCATCAGCTCCACACTTGACAGACAAGCGCCTAGCGTGTTAGTCGTTAGCATGGAGGCAACGATGTTAAAAGGAGATCGCGCCTCTTGTTCGTTGTCTTGTTTGTGTCAGCTCAACCCTCCAACATAATCACCCACCCTCCCACCCATCAACCAACCCTCCTCCAGCCCCCCTCCGGGCTCCTGTTTTCTCTTTGCCATTAAATTGTGAAATCTACTCACTGTGTTGCCAGCCTGATCCCACTCAAGCTGCGTAATCTCCTTGTAATAGAGTGTGAATACTGCCCAGCAATAAATCAGCACCTCATCAGTGCACTTTATTAAATATAGACACCAACAGACAGCTCTTAGTATATTCAATTTACTCTCTGACGTAGGCTTCAACACAGAAGATAAAGATAGATTGAGCAATCAGGTGGATGCTGAGGCCTGAACCTCAGCAGGAGGAAGACAGAAAAGCTGCAGGGAGATTGAGATGGGGGCGTTTTCGGAGGCAGACAGGCAGGAGTGTGCTGGGCCAGCAGAGGGACATCTGCCAAGCAGGGTGGGGGGAGGGCTTTGTTTAGTTACTGTGACACATGAGCAGGTACATCCAGCATCACAATTATAAGAGTGTATTATTCACATTGCCACATCCTTTAAAACTATAGCATATGTGTGGATCTTTTTTTAATATAAAATTCTATGCAGGAAGATGTAAATGCTGATACGCCTTTAAGTGATCGTCAGCAGAGCGCCATCCCTCATTAACCAGTGTTGCTTGATGGCAGTGCCGATAAATTACATGTAATTATGGCAGTGATTTAAGTCTGATTCGTCCTGGTCTTTGGGGCTAAACAGAGACATGTACTGTCAGTATTGGGCAGTGGGCCCCCTGAGACGGCTAAAGACTTCCCCGTCAGGTCACAGGGTCATAGGGTGCAGATTAAAACAAGGGGATTACTGTATTTAAGGTTCTTCAACCTCATAATGTTCACAGGCTACTGGTCAAATCACCCATTCCCCAGCTACTTAGCATGGGATAATGGACTGGTTATCATGTTGGAAGAAGGCAGATAACCTACCCGCCTGAAAGTCAGAGCTGTAGCCTTACAAAAGAAAAAAGAAAAAGAAAACAAGATTAATTTCCAGTCATCAACCTTTTTTTTTTTTTTTTTTTTTTGTACAAGTCACTTTCATTTGTATTGACATTTTTTTTTCTCTGTATGAAAACAACGTTTCTGTCATCAAATCAGCGTCCTCAAAGAGCTTGCGGCAACCTACCTGTATGTGTTTTACACGTGGCTCGACTTCAGGTCAAATTATTTATGTCAAGCGCAGCAATTTGTTACCAAGCTGCTATTGATTGTGTCCTCCTGACGCTGTCATGTAAATTCAAGAAGAGTCATGGTCCAACGCTGCACACACAAACAGATCCGCACTAAAAGCTTACACACGCACACACACATACACTGTTGTGAAGCCGGTGAAAATTGCCCTTTATTCCTGCATCAGTTATACATCTTTCACAGTAGTGTGTCACTCTGCCCGATCAGAGGAATCTATTCAAATCAGAGGTGCATACATCTTCCTCTCGTCCTTTTTTTTCTTTAAATATAAAGCTTTGATATAGAATAAGCTTATGGCAGCACGATCTTTCAGCTCGGTTTGAGGTTAGGGGAAAAAAAGACGTACTGAACCCCCGGGGTCCTGTTAGGGGCAGTTTTACTCCAACTGGAGCTTGGAGAGCACTTGACTTGGCTGAGGTGAGATTGCCGCTGGGCAGGAGTCTTCGGGGCCTGCTTGTCCTTCTGATAGCCAGCCGTGATAGATCAGCCGCTGTCCAGCCAGAATTACTCTCTTTCCTCTTTCTATCTCCCTCTTCCTTTTCCCCTCATGCTCTGAACTCCTTTTTTTTCAGCTCGCTTCTCTCTTCCTTATCTCCTTCCTCTCTGGCCCATATCTCCTCCTCTCTTTTATCCTCCATTTCTCTCCCTCTCTTGCCGTTTTTTTCTCTCACTCTCCTCTCCCTCCCTCAGTCTGCTCTGTTGTCTGATTGAGGGTGAGTTACGAGGGGGCTGCAGCTGGAGGGGGCCACCGTGCCTCGTAATTACATCTCTTTTTATTACCCGCGCTAATGGCCCTCGGGGAGAGGGAAACAATAATAAATTAATAGAATATGAACTCCAGCTCAACAAAAATCTCCAGCATTTCATTTTGGACCGTCCTGAGCTCTGGCAGATGAAACGGCGCTCTGATTAATCTCTGCGAGGGGTTTGAAGCAGCCGTCTGTGGGTTTGGGCTGCCCCCTCCTGCACACAGCCGAGGGCTTTTGGGGAGATAAAGGCAGAGATGATGGTTTTGGCTTCTGTTGATGGTCTTTAGTGGTCTTGTTTTCACCCTTTGAGCCATGAATGATGATGTGCTGATGCACTCTGTGGATACTAAACTGGTCTGTCGTTTTATTTCTTTGTCACCTATATTTAATTTTGCTCCTTTGTCTCCTCTAAACAGAACATATCTTTCTTTAGTATTCTGAAAGTGAAAATTAAGGCATGTGCTCACAGAGAGAAGAGAGTGCTTAAGTCAAAGTGAACAAAGACAATCTCTGCATTGTTATTAACTCAGTATACAAAGACTTTCTGACAGAAATCTGCCAGTGAAGTGGAAAAGGCCCTTCAAACGTGTAGACAGGTCTCTCTGATTTGGTCAATATTGTGTCATGTTTGGTCAAACCCCGCCAAGGTAGTGGGCTGGAAATGAAGATGTAAATATTGATATTTCATTAGAGGAAATCACCCACTCCGACGGCACTTAACCGGGCCACCTTCAGAGTGCGGCGGCCGGAGCGCAGTGTGACCTGCGGAGTCGGGAAGTCACTTCATTACTCGATTAAATTGAGTGGAAAAAGGCGAGGCAACGACACGAGATCCCATTTGGAGCGATAATTTAGGCCCTGAAGAGAGGGGATGGAAGCCAGGGAAAAACACCACCTCTCCATCTCACAACACTGGATTAAATTCAAGGACTTTTAGCGTCAAAGGTAATTGTAGGCTGCTGGGCTGCATGTGTGCATATGGCTGAGAGGTGTCTGCTGTACGAGAACGACTCTAAAGCCTCTCAAACAAGCCCTGAACAAGGCCTTCACACGGGCTGTCACATTGGGAGCAGCGCTTTAGTTCCGCTTCAGTCCTCCTTGGCATTAAAAGGCTAGACAAAGCCTCGCCTGTGATTGTGATGCCAACCTGATGCGGCAATCAAGACCACGTCCACGCTTGCATGACAATTTCCCTCCGGCCAGTCCACATTCTGTCCGACTTAATGGCCACGTATGCAGACAAGGAAATAACACAAGGGAAGATTTTAAGATGCAGTCTGGATATGTGTAATGGCACAGGCCTTCACAAAATATGGCTTATTGCCTCAGCTGATAATAGCTGAGTGTTTGAGTGCTTTCAGCAGTTTGCTTTGTTGGGTCTAATTTGGGCTCTTCAGACCTCTGACCAGTCCAAAGAGGCCCCAGCACCTTCCTGTTAGCACCCTATTCTAGTGACTATTGATTCCCCTTCAAAATGTGAAGGCCCTCACATTCTGATCCCAATCTGTTAATTAATGTATCCGCCAGCTCTTCCCCTGCAGTGGTCATCACTACGATAAGGGAAATTGAACACTCAGGTGCTCCTCTCTCTGGCTCTTCTTTTCTCTCAGCCCGTCTCTCTCTGCACCTTTTTCTTTTGCACTTTCTTCTCAAGCTCCCTCATCATGTCTACTGTTATGCCCGCACTTCTGTATTTGTGTGTGTGTGAGAGGAGATAAACATCATTCTAGCATGGGATCATTTATATTTAAGAGGAAATGTGTGCCATAGGTGCAGTCAGCGTCCTGGTCAGTACAGTAATCTGTCGCCTCTTAATCACGCCGCGGCAGGAAGAAAGGCGGCAGCAAACTTGTAAAAGCAATCTTATTAATCAGGGGACGGGCTGAGGAGCCTAATATGCTGTCAGAATGGGCCGCCTGCAGGCACACAGTGCAGGAGGGGGGTTTGTGGCAGATAGAGGGGAAAGAGTGAGGGGGGTTCATGCAGTTTATTGACAGCTGAAGGGTAGTATGTTGGAAAAAGGATGAGATCAGTATCTATCAACTATCTGCCACTCACGCTCTCTTTTTGAGTTCCTCACTGGACATTTTTTAAGTTTGTTTTCTATTCTGAGTGCATGCAAGAGCTGTTGAAGGAGAAATGACAAAGATTTGATGTGTCGAAGCTCATCCAGCTGCTGTTGGAATAAGGCTCTGGATTTAAGCTGGTCTTGAACCAGCTGACCCTGGCGCTCCGTCTGCGTGTTCTTTTATGTGCGTGGATTTATGTACATATGTGGAGGTATCATGATCCTCATGTGCACACGTGTGTCTGTCTGTTTTCTTCGTCAACACACGTTTGCGCTTGTTGCTATGTGTGTGAGAGCGTGTGCGTGCTCCCTCATCACCATCTCTTGCTACACAGTGCATGTCATGTCCTCCACCCTCCAATGAGAATGTGTCTTGGTGCTAATCCCCCCTCACACCAATAGAAGTGTGACAGGATACAAAGGGGTAACCACATGGCTTTGTGTATGCCGGACCTTTGCACCGATTTACTGTCCTCACTTACAGTAAAGCCCACTCAAGTGCTGTGACACAGCTTCAAAGAGGACCTTCCGCCGTGCATTTAACATTAAACACCACTTGTTGACATGTGCCTTAGCGTGTACTCCAGGGCAGGGGCTCTACAAGTCATGCTTGGTTCAACCTAAAGTGCTGTATTTTGTCTACTTTTCAATACTTAATTTTATTCTTTAATGTTGGAAATTGTGTAGGATGATCGTTTTGTTTTTAAATATGAACAATACTCCTCGCTCTATACTCCTTTTTACTCACCGTCATTGTTTTCTCGACTTTGTCCTTGCAGGTTTCTCTTCCCTCTCTCTGGGGGATCAGATGAGTTTGCTGCAGAGCGCCTGGATGGAGATCCTCATCCTCAGCATCGTGTTCCGCTCGCTGCCGTACGAGGACGAGCTGGTGTACGCCGAGGACTACATCATGGACGAGGAGCACTCGCGGCTGACGGGCCTGCTCGACCTCTACGTCTCCATCCTGCAGCTGGTCCGCAAGTGCAAGAAGCTCAAAGTGGAGAAGGAGGAGTTTGTCACCCTAAAGGCCATCGCTCTCGCCAACTCAGGTGGGGTTTCTTCTGCACATGGACACACCATAAATAACATTCAGGTGTCATAATTTTTAATAGACACTAATTCTGTACACATTTCAATTAACACTACTTGATATTTTTACAACCTTGAGTTTTTATTTTAAGTATTTGAAACTTCTTCGTGTCTGCAATAAAAAAAATAACTTTTTGAACAAATCAGAGCAGAAAAAATAAACTTAAAAACAAGGTGAAAATATGTATCGATTTAAAGTTACTTACAGTGGAAAAAAACATTTAGCCTCTATGCAAATAAATCTTTAGTCTTTTAGCTTTTACTGAATAATAATGTGTTTTTTTTTCTATTTCAATTTCCCCCCTGCAGTTCTTCTAAATAATGATGATAAGATGTTGTGGTGGGTGAAAAATCTGAAAGTTGTATTGTAATTTTTTTTATAAATTAAGGTAAATAATGATTAGTAAATTTGTTGGTTTTGTTGGCTTAAATATCAAATTTTATGACATGAATACGTTTTTTTTAAAATCAAGACTTTAGATGAAAATGTTAGACCTCCCTCCTCGGACATTTTCATTCTTCCCTGCCTGTCCCTCTGACTAATGCACTCTGGACGGTATAATATCCAGAAACAGTCAGATAATGTCTGACACAGTTCCAGAAGTGACATTTCTTAGTTTTTCCGGAGTTTTTCAGCGTAACCTTTAGTTTGGAGCGTGGGATGGAGAGATGGAGCACGGATAAGGGCAGTGTGTGAGCGGGGAAAAAGAGAGATGGAGGAGTGAGCATTTTTAATTGAACACCTTCTGTGTTGTGGTATTTCTCCTGCCCTCCCTCTACCCCCCCTCTCTTTCTCTATCTCCATAACAGTAGCTGCAGGGCACAGCAGCCACGGGAGATAAATTTAGCATTTCATTAGGAGCACAGGGGCTGTCAATAAAATGTGTTAAGTCGAATGGAATGAGTATCAGGGAGTGATAGGCCTCGTTTGTTCCGATGCCGAGACGGCACGCTGCTATCGACAGGCTCCTTTTGAGGAGGCAGGACCTGTCCTGCTCTGATCAATGCACGCCCGGGTCACTGGGCCGCTTTCCCTTGTTTTGTCCCCGGCTGAAAAATGAAAATGCTGATGCTGGACCTTTGCTTTCACACGACAGGGCTTTGGGAGGGAGGGGGAGAGAGGAGAGCTGGGGGTCGAGGAAGGGGAGGAGGAGGGTGTCCAGAATGTTAGAACAAGGTCTCAGGGAGATCGCTCTCCCGGGAGCGCCTCTGTCTGACAGCTGTGAAAATTCATAGCCATTGATTTTGTAATTAGCAGTTTATCAATCGGATCGACATGGGCTCACTGATGGATTGCGAGGAAATTGTTTCTTCAAAGTTGTTTTTTTAGGTCCACCCCTCCTCCAAGGATTACAAGCTGCGTGCTCGTTGTCTCATGCCCTGTTTTCCTACTCATCTGTGTAGTTATCACTGCCTTTCTATTTATTTTTATCCTTTTTTTTTCGCTGCAAATGAAATCTGAAGCTAATTTTTGCCAGGATGTTAACAGAAAGATTATTTTGATTTGTTAAAATGCGTCAGGTTAGGTCTTGAATCCAGCCTCTGTAAAAAGAACAAGAGATAATTATGTCACACCATATTCTCATCTGAGATTTTTTTCACTTTTTGCCTTTTGTTCTTCCATCCTCCCCCCCTCACCCCCCTCCTTCACCCTCCCACATTCACTTTACAAAACGACCTACTTCATTTTACCACTGTGGATTTGAAAACCGTCAGGGTGAGAAATGTCTCAAGGTCTTGGGAATACAGTTGTTCCAGTCAATGAATTTGGGGCGAAGTCTGAAATCTGTTTTGCCTTTTATTGTCCCGTGTGGTAAAATATGCACCGCCAAGGTGAGACGAGTCAGGCAGCCAATGACACGCCGCCTCCGGAGTGCCAGACACCGGTTAACTGGTGAGAGAAAACGGCGACCCCCAGGCTGTCCCTGAGAGAGGCTGGGAGGTAGAAACAGAGGTAGAGGAAGAAGGGAATGAGAGCGACTGAAACATAATGTTCAGTGGAATCAGTAAAAAACGGTGGCAGTACGACAAACATTATAAGAGCGAAGTCACACACAAGGGGCGAGGACTGGAACTAGAAAATGCTCCAGAATCAGCCAGGAGGATGGGGGAATTTAGGCTGAATGAATCTGAAGAGTCTTGGCTGTTTAGTTCACATTACAAAAATAAAAGAAAGAGGACCTTCTGTGAGGAAAGAAAAATAAGACACAACTTAAACAGGAAAATTTTGCATTACAGTTTTTAAGAGCTACATTTAATACCAGGCTTTTATGATGTACTTGAAAAAAACCTCCCAATTCCTTTTAAGGACAGAAGGAAGTTAAATTGAAAGAGGTGTTTCTTTTCTAAAGGAGCTCCCTCTTTTTAATCTTTCTTCTTTTTTTCTTTTTGAAAACTGTCGCTGGAGCAGCGAGGACTTTAATGTGCACTCACTCAGCCCAGATTGGGTGCTATTCATGCCATTGTTACTGGAGGATAGCATTGATTTTCAGTCTCACTGGTCAAGGGCCATATGAATACCCCACCCATTCGCCCACAGATTAAATATATAAATAAATAGAATAAAGCAGATGTTGTTTTTTCTTTTTATGATCCGTTCTTTATCTTGTCAGGGTGTGAGTTATACTGATAATGTTCTTTCTAGCCAGCAGCTTCTGACAAAGCAGTAAAGATCAGTCATGATATTTAATTTTGCTTTAGAAAAATCCATTTAACATCACCGCTGTTCTGCTGTAAACTACAGAAACTTTTGAGTTACTTTTTTCATTTCTATATTTGAAAACCCATCCCTTACTCTTCTGCCGACAGACTCTATGCACATAGAGGACATGGAGGCGGTCCAGAAGCTCCAGGACGCGCTGCACGAGGCCCTGCAGGACTACGAGAGCAGCCAGCACCAGGAGGACCCACGGCGGGCGGGCAAGTTGCTCATGACGCTGCCTCTGCTGCGGCAGACGGCCACCAAGGCTGTGCAGCACTTTTACAGCATCAAGGTGCAGGGCAAAGTGCCCATGCACAAACTCTTCCTGGAGATGCTCGAGGCCAAGGTCTGATCAAGGGAGGGGATACATCTAGAGACTTGAACCAAGCCAGGAGAGTGAGACCCCCCGCTGACTGAAGCAGGACAAAGACCAAGCTCTTTTACTCCTACCCCTGGAACCCTGGACTCTAATTAAAAAAGAACAAATGCAAAACTTGGTTATTAGTATAAATATAAAAATGATGCAGATTAATTTAAAATATATAAGAAATACTATGTACAGTAATAATTTTTTTGTTTTTTGTTAATTGTCAGTTGTCATGCTGTAAATGTAGAAGGACCCTGCTGCCCCTCAGCATCCTCAGAACAAGTAGTTGCCAGATCTTGATAACAAGAAAAAGCGTTTTCTTTATAAACTGTTCTGAAGAAGGCTGAGGTGTTGACATCCATAAACAGACTCACTTGTCTCAAAGCTGTGTGTTTCCCTGGACTTTACCAGGATATGTACATATTTATTAATGGACGACTGAGTGTACAGTTCAAAGTCTGGTGACCTTGGTGGCCATTTTTCTTGTTCTCCTTCTGGAAAAAAAAAATGACCTAAATGTGAACTCTTATCAGTTTAAATGTACTTGGATATACCTCTCAGAGCAGTAAGCCGTGTGATCTTTGTGGATCTGTCTCAGACTGGAAGACTTGCTGGTCCCATGTTTAACCAAACTAGCATAGGCAGGTACAAATAGTCCGTCATCTTATTCTGTAGTAACACAGCAATAAAAGGAGCTGTAGGCAAAACAGGTTTAACCTCCAGTCGTTCATGTGCTTTTCAACACTGCTGTCGCTGTAAGACCGTGCCTGTGAGTCTCAATCCCACCAGTTTGACACACCACTGCACTGCTGTTACACACTAGTGTTCCTCCCCTCCTTGTGTTGGTGCTCTTCATGCAATCCATTGAACCCCAAATTTGGTCGTTGTTTAAGCCCGTGGAATTGCCTCTTGGCATGCAAATAGATGACCTGATTCACGCTAGGTGAAAGATGATCAGCAGGTTTGGCGTTGGCAGTATCAAAGGATTTATGCGGAGTGGCATACATCCAGGAGATTCCATGTTCAAACAATCAGAGGCCCATATGTCAACCGCTCTATTTTGGGCCCCTTTAAGCCCGTGGCAGAGTCATCACACACACAGGGAGCAAGGTGCCCAGCATCTGCTCTCACCATTTTAGACACCTCCCTTCTTTTAATAGCTGCGCCCGCATTTATAGAGCTTCAACCAAACGGAGGTAAACGGCAGGTGCAGAGCGGGAGTGGTGGCACTTCACACTGGGTTTATTTTTAACCCAGCGGGAGGTTGTTGTCTGTGCAGCCTCCCTCCCTCCAGGAGTACAGTAGACACGTGAATCACTTCTTCTTGACCTCATGTTGACTCAGTGGCCAGTGCAGAGCAGAGTAACACCCTCCACACCAGCCAGGAGGCGGGCGGGTATCTGCGAGGAGCCCTCAGGATGCCCAAGCATGCACATGTGAATAGCTATGCAAGAAATCAAGTGTCAGCAGCAACAAAACAGTGTGTCAGTACAAGGTGTGATCTCTGGTGGGAGACACAGATCTCCCTCTCTCTGTATTCAGCTCCATGTCCACTGCGCTGGGTGTGAGTAACACTGTAGCCCGCTCCACTCGTTTCCGTGTGAGGGGGGGTGTCGGAGGTGAATGCTTATACTACTGAAGGATTTTATGTGATGTGATAAATTGTGGCGCTGTCACAACAATATGATACTGTGATCAAAGGAATCCCTGACATTGCAGTAGGGTTGAGTTGCCACCATGCTTGTGATATCACTAGCTAGCACTGATCCTGCAGCTTGATTGGCCACTTTATGGAGGCTGCCCAGACCCACTCCAGCACCCGATCACTGCGACTTAAAAGAAACCACTGTTCAGTTAAGAAGCTCTGCTGTAGAGGGTGACAGTATAACTTGAGTTATTTAACTGTTGTGCAATACAACAGGGACCAATTCTGACTGAAACCATGCTCAAGGCATGCTTTTACTTAGATTTGGGAGATTTACGTGCTAGGAAGCAAAATAATCTAAATCCCTCTAACCACAAAAATGAATCGTGTGAATCTGAAGATCTGATTTGCTCCTCTGATAAAAGACTTTTTTGCTTCTTTGAATAAGAGTGCAGTATAAATAAAAAACTTTTGCAGAAAATCTTTACAACTAGAATTTTGTAGTGGCCCAACGTGATCAGCCATAACAATCATAAACAACGGGAGTCCTCTTTATCTCCCTGTTCTTCCTCTTTCCTTTCAGTATGGCACTGTGTTACGCAAAAGAGAACATGTCTTACATTACAAGCTGTGTTTAGTGTGTAAATATATAAGCGTTGATACAGTAGGTTGCCGAAATACCATTGAAAATAAAGTATGCAGCGCCCTGCTGACTACTACCTCATTATAATATTGTCAATATTTCACTGATTCCTCACATCATCCTCATGTGTGCGTGTGTGTGTGTGTGTGAGATAGAGAGAGACATACCTGAGCCATCCCTGTTTTTACCCCACACACTGCTCTCCCCTCAGTGCTCCTGCCAAAACATTTGTATTGTAGTTATCAATCTGTTCCCATTCATTCTTTATTGATCTGTTTGTAAAGGTAAAGCATGCTACACGTCGATCACATGACTTGGCCACCCCCCTCTTTTTGGTAACAAAGCGGGTACGTGTTTTTATGAACATCAGTGTGTCAGAATTGGTCCCTTGATTGATAAGTTGCAGACAGAGGCAGGTGACTGATTTCCTGCGTCTGTGCTCTGAGTATTTATGGTGTGAAATATATCATTTGGCAATGGTGTACATTGATATCTCTGATCGTTAAATCACCAATATCTGTGTAACTTTTACGTTTTGATTTTCAAAAAGGTAAAGGATCAATGAATTAAATACTCCCTGAACTCTGTGATTCTTTTGTGGTTTAACTCAAAGTTTGTTGTCAAGAGAGATTCAAACTGTTTTGGGGTAAAGTTGAGTATTATTTTATTTATGGTACTTAATAACCAGAAAAAGCCACACTGTGTAAGTTAACGGTTGATAGCAGCTTCGTGAGGCTTCTCATGTGAATGTCAGCATACTAACACACTGACAGTGCTGAGTTTAGTCTGCTAAATTCATCCTAGCTGAGAGTGTTAGCATGTAAATATACAGGGCGCCTTAGCTGTACATTTCATACAGCTCCTTGAAGCGGATTTTCTATTACATAACAAAGCTGAAGAGCAAAAGCAATAGCGATTTTATTTATGTTGCAGTTTTATTACAGGTAGGCCCAATATGAGAATAATAGTTATTAAGACATTTCACTTAAAGGAACAGAGATATCAGGAGAATATGCTCTCTATGAATCATGCATTTGAATGAATTTTAAAGGTTCTCCAGTATATCAAGTAAGCTCCTGTATGCATTTCAACTTTAATTCATCAGATTACAGAGATGACCAACATACAAGCTAGTCTTGGGGGTCTCTTAAATGTTTCAAGACGCGTGTCTGGAAAAACTCCTTAACATGTGTTTTCTAATTTCAAACAACAGAAATCACAACAACTTTTATAAAGTAGGAGTTTTAACAAGATGTAAGTGAATCCAAGTTACTTTTTCACTGATTTGCAGTGCACAAAATCCTGAGGAAGAAGAAGGTAAATGACACTGTGTTACAGGTAATACAACTATTTTTCCTGGTATTTTTCTGATGCTTATATTTTTATTTGGCAAATATTTCAAATTTAAATGTGCAGCACATTATTTTGTAGACAGGTCTACATATACAGTAACGTCAAATGACTCTTGGTTTTCTGCAACACAACTGTATTCTTCTTAGTATCTGAAAAGTCAATCCTGAAACATAAAGTTTCCATGTTGAGAAAGTACCCAGGATTAGCGCAAACTGACCTGTCGGTGGAGTAGAACAAAATGGAGAGGATTGATAAATGATGAGGAGAGATCCTCTGGAGACCATGAATGTCACAGACAAATGTCATTGAACCAGCTGTTGTTGAGATACTGATGTGTGCTGAGCATCCAATAGGTATAACGTTCAATTAACAAAAGAGCTTGCACTTAGAAGAGTCTCACAATTAACTTTAAAGGTTGAACTTTTTAGAGCAACCGTTCAAAAAAATATTGTATTTATTACATAAATGTTTTTTTGTTACACAATGAGAGAAATTTTCATTATTTCAAGATTTTTTTTAAAGGGGTTAAAAAGTTGACTTGATGGCACCGGGGCCTCTTTAGCATAATCCTGTCCCTTGTAGTATAACAGGTTTAAGAGTAGAGCTCACGTTAGCCCCTATGGTTCACACGCTTAATCCTGAGTTACTACCCTGGCATCTCTGCCAGAGGGTACAGTTTGCTGTAAGATGAAAGAAATAATGATAAAACCACTATTATTATGTTTTATAAAGTAGAATCTTACTTCTAAATACATTTTGTAGTGAGTCATCTAACTTATTTGGCTAAGTCAGTCAGTCCATACATTTCATATGAACACAACAGGGAAGTAAACCAGATACGAGCCTAATGCCGACAGGAAAAATAAAAAAAAAATAATGTACGGCTTGACCTTAGCGGACCTCCAAATATCTGCGGACTGGCAGATATTTCACAAACACTTTTTTATTTTTATTATTATTTTTTTCACAACTTTACCATCTTAAAAAGACTTCTTGTGTTTAGCAAGATAATGACTGACCTGGCAAAATACCATTGGTGCAGCCTTACTCTTAGTGTTAGGCCTGGAGAAAACTGACAGCTTTATAACTCACTGACTCTTTAACTTTAACACATTTAGAGTCCTTTGAGCTGTTCTAGCAGGGAAATCAGTTTTATAGCATTTGAGCACAGTCTTGAAACACCAACATGATTGATGGACTTTGAATTTCAATGCACAGAAATATTAATAACCCTGTTGTTGGCTTGTAGTTTCAGTCATGTAGCTTTATTTATTGGTAACTACTGTGGTGATCTACAATTTGGATGCGAATAAGCACAGTGGGCAGTTAGCATCCTACAGTATGGTGCGGTTTGGCAGAATCTTGGTCCAGAAAATTGTGATTAAATGGGTTAGCCGTTATTCAACCTCTTGACCAGGGCAAAGTGTAACAGGTAAAGGCATGCAGATGCTAACCTGTGAGGAGGACTAAAGGCTAGGGGGTGATAGCTCTGCAAACCATAGCAAAACTTGGTACACCAATTTTGTTGTTGTTTACCTGCAGACTCTACGATCCTGTGTTTAGCGATGTTGGACTAACTGTACCTTGTTTTGACTTTTTGGTGAGTTTTTTCTTATGTTGACACCGATGAGTTGGTTGGAATTTAAAATTTCGATTTAACCAACATGCAAATCAGGACATACCAAATTTAGTCATTCACCATGTGTAGCCAGCTGTACCCTAACTCGTTCCCTCGCTCGGTATTTTAACTCATTCTTTCCCAGCCGTTCATGCACATGGATGGACAAGAAGTTCAACTAAAGGACAAAACAAAGATCAGATCTTTGCTCCCAGCTGACCGCAGATACTTTTTGCAGCGAGTGAGGTGAGCCAGACAGGGATTCACACAGGCCACCCAACCACCCAGTCATCCACAGCATATGCAGGGCCAGGAGCTGTTGAAAATGGATCCGTCACAGGAAACAGGCAGACAGACACGCTAACGCTGATGGTGGTGGTGGTGGGGGTGTGTGGGGGAAGCAGGGAGTTGTGGCTCCATTATTTCAGGAAGCTGATATTCCAGGGAGTTAAAGTATTCCCTTCTCTATATAATTATAAGAGCCAATTTCCCTTTTTGAAATAATGTCTCGCTAACCAATTAATTGTAATAATCCTCTTCGTAGAAACAAAAGCACCACAAGACAAGAAAGAAAATGAAAAAGAAGATTTTGAGGCCCACACAAATAAAATGTAGAGCACGGCTGCCAGACGCAGTATTTTTAAAAGCAATGTGCTGCTCGTTTCTCATGCAAATCATCCGGTTGGGCCAGATATTGCCATCAATAAGTTTCCCACAGATACAGTAGCGAGGCAATCATTTACCTCCATTGACAGGTCAAAACACCTTTCATTAGAGTTACGAGGCGTCTCATCAAGATGCGGCCGCGCTCGCAGCTGTACGACTGCTGTGTATTGCTTAAGTGTGTTTCATTATTCCCAAAGCAGCGTTGATGATGGCGAGGGAAAGGATTACACGTCAGGGTGAGTGATTGGGTTTGAACAGAGCTGCTGCATACACTTTGTATCAACCCAGGGCTCAAATTACACTTAGGATGAAAACGGAGCACGCAAATGCCCAGGAGAGCTTGTGGCACAGAAATGAAGAGTGGGCCACCACCACCATCCCCCTCTT
Organism: Xyrichtys novacula; assembly: GCA_962446985.1. Taxonomy (NCBI): domain Eukaryota; kingdom Metazoa; phylum Chordata; class Actinopteri; order Labriformes; family Labridae; genus Xyrichtys; species Xyrichtys novacula. The sequence goes on from OY660878.1 coordinate 7,163,578, forward strand.
ATACACACACACACACACACACACACACACACACACACACACACACACACACACACACACACACACACACACACACACACACACACACACACACACACACACACACACACTTTTCATCTCTTTCTATTGTCAAATTCTCTTTTGACCCTCCTCCCCATGCTCTCTTCCTTGTTTTTGAGACTCAGCCATCCTTTATGGGCATTCTTATTGTTCCTCTGATTCTGTTATGTGTATTTATTGCTCCATTTGTGAAATTGGAGGCACCGGCCGACAAGCCTATTACTATTCAATAACAGGAGCCGGGCATTTTCACAACCGTGGGCTATCAATGTCCCAGACAGAAACGTTACGTCACATCAATTTCAAACAGCAGACGGATTGTTCGACTGTTGTTATGGATTATATTGGAGTGAAAAAATTCAGCCACTTTCCAGCAACATCCAATCTTCAACAAAAAGGACATCAAATCAGCCAGGGAGCGGATCTGTTTCCTCATAGATCCTGGTTACTACTGTCCTCTTCCTACCTGTCCCACTGGCCGTATGTGAGCCATACACCCTCTCCACACCTCTGACCCTGCCCCAGACTCTCTTTGGCTGATCAATAGACTGTCAAAGTGCCTAGCAGGCACACGGGCCGGGGGCCATCTGAGATTTCGCCCTCTCATGGTCCATCTTCACTGTTTTAAGTGCATTTATCAGGTTACACACAGCGGCTCTCCTCACCACTCGATGCAAGGCTAAGTGAAGCTGTCCTAAAAAACCTTAATGGCCACGAGTGGACCTTTGTCCTAGTTTGTTAAATTACTCTGGTTACAGTTTTCATCATGTAATCACACAAGGATAAGTGGGGATGTGAGATATGGAGTCTTCTAAGCTGATACTCATAACCTGTAAATAATGACGGATGATTACCTGCTCCTGATGGCCAATATCAAATAGATCAACAATTCTTTATCACATTTTACACGTTTCTGACTGTATTTGTGTTATCATCTTCCAAATCATTTGAAGATTTCCACACTGGAAATACTATTTTTCACTCATGTGTCCTCTGTTTTTTGCTGCAACAAGTGAGATCTCGCAAGACGTCAAAATGACACTTTGGTTGTACACCAGATCATTTTATATCTTTTATCCCTTTAAAAATGTCAAGATGTGAGTCTGGGTCGCACTTTGGTCCTGGTCGCTTACAAAGACCTATGCTTAACAGTTTCAGCTGATACACGAAATTACATGAAACCAAAATCCCTCAGAAGTAAAGTCTCTAAGGAGGAAAAACGAAGCCCACCACCCAGGCGCAGCCTCGCAGGATGCCTGACCCTCCTTTGCTGCAGAGATTCACAGCTTTGAGCTAAAAATCTGTGCACTTTTGTTCCTTTACACTTAAACACTGAAAGAATACAACACAACCATGAGGAAGCAAGCAGGTAATAAACTGTAAAAACACACACATGCACACACACACTAGATAACTGCATGTGAAGGGTTTTGTTCCTTCATTTGAGATTTATTTGCCTGACTGTATCTTTATCTGTGCTGCTCGCTGATATGAGGACTGTATGTTTGTGTGAGTGTGTGAAGTGTGTGTGAATCTGTGTGTATGTGTTGGGGGGGTTGTTAGAAATATTTCCAACTATCTGCTCAATGTATCTCTCTCCAACCATGGAAAAAACTGTGCTGGGATGTGTGCGTGTGTGGGTGGTTGGGGGGTTTTCTCCCCTCTGTTTTATTGCCTCTGCCATGCATTCACATGTTCTTATGGGCTTTTCCAATTTAACCACTGGTTTGGAAATAATGAAGGGAGATAAGGAACGTAGATAAGCACGGATACGTCCATCAAATGGAGGAAAAGTCAGAGTGTGTGCTCACTTCACAGGCATTTAACACAATTACAGTGGTATTACTGCGGTTAAAGGCCAAAGTTTGAGGTTATATGAAGACATTTGATTCATCTGAGTGTGCAGGTGTAATAGTGATTTCTGGATTTTTAAAATGTCTCAACCATTATCTTATCAAATATATTTACTTGAATGAGAGATACAAATTAATTTAGCATTTCTAGCTGCTAAATATCCTGCCTTTAAAATTATGGAGCAAGGGTGATCATTTTTTTTTTCCATATAGCTCTGTAAAGCTCATTGGTACCATGGATACCGGGATTTCCCAGGGTCCACAGAAGCAGGGTGGAAATGGTCAGGCTCAACTCCAGTGGGAGGCCTCGGATGGGCCTGACCTTTTCCTCATGTCAAGCAAAGGTTAGAAATCTCCACTGGCCTTAAAGCAAATGCACTTGTTTGCCATAATGGAGGAGGCCCCTGCCTTCTTTCAGCTAGAGACCAGGTCTGGTCCCAGGAGGGTTCCCTCTGATGGAATTCTCTCTGCACACACACATACACAGATATCTACACACTCACACACACACCCACATACATGTATAGAGTTCTATCTCTATTCGTGCCTGCTCTGCCCTATAAGTCCACGTAACTGCTATACTTTCTCCTATCAAACAAACCAAACTCAGTCATTTTTAAATTATATTTTAAATGCAGTATTTTCAGGTAATAAACGCACTGCATCATCTTGTGTCAGCTGCATCTCTGAGGAAAATGAACACAAAGTCAAACAGTCAAAAGCATAATGAGACCACACGCCATGTGAGAAGCAGATCAACCTGAAAGGAAATCAGCCGCCCCTGATCCTCTTATACAAGATACTCCGTCGAAATCTCATAAATATCAGAAAGACACTCCGTCTGGAGCCTATAGACATATTGTACATCATATAACACATATGACCGCTCGTAATTCACACATTTATATTCATAAACGTGATTTTGTATTTAAAATATGACTCATAAAGCGTGATATATGGAAATTGACAGATCATATGTGATTCCTGAATTAAATATCATATAGATCACATGTTTTATGTCCCATTCTTTCCCCTCTCCTTGCCGGAGAAAGGAGCCTTGACCATGCAGGTAATTTACAGTGTTATGGGATGAGTGCAAAACATGCTGTAAATAAATAAGAGTCGACCCATTTCATTTGAGTTAGCCCCCCCACCCCCAATCCCATCCCTGTGTTCCCCACCCTGCTGCCCCTCTGAAGCGGTGATGTCCCATCACTGGGTGCATCTGTATATCACCCAGAGAAGAGGGGGAGGCAAATGGGGCAGCAAGCGACACTATGCAGTCCATTTGCTAATTTCAATATGGTGTCCGTCTGTGTGGGTATGGCCTTGGGCACTGTAGCACTCCTCCCCAACACACACACACACACAGACACACACACGTACACACACCCTACTTGGTTCACCGGCGCTCCCCTCCATCTCTCCCCTGTGTCCCTTTGACCTTGCACTCAATCACAAACAAACCTCACACACACAACACACATCACACACACACATAAATATGTATTGACTCTAGAAGCTACACTCGTCACATCTGCTTTCCAGATTCTGTTTTTTACACAACACACAAGACAATTGTCAGATAAATTCCATCACACAAAATTATTCAGATCAACGTCCGGTTATTTCCCTTTTCAAGTGTCACTCTTGCAAAATGCATCCACCCAGAGTGCCTCTGATGTAGTTAACTGCAAAGGCTGCCTCTGTCAATGCCTGATGAGCATCAATACCTGAAGCTGCAAGACTGCTCCTGTTGTCTTTGTGCAGTAAAAGCTCACATATTGGCAGGCATTTTAGGACACTTTTCAGAGGAATTAAAACTGTCAATGAGCACAGGCAGGGAATAGATTATGTGGAAATGTGTGTCTATGTGTGTGTATGTGTTTGAATGTGCTCTGTGGCCCCAGCAGCATTGAGATTCGCTGCATATTTCCGTTTTTGAATTGCTGTGATGATTCTCCCTATAACTCTCCACAGTGATTGTGGCTATGATCATTGCCCAGCTGCACGGTGCAGTACTGAATAAAGAGTGCGTTTGTTTAAACTTTGATTTTGCAAGAACCATCAGCCTTCTGGCATACTTAAGATATTTTTAAGAATTTGTAAAAAAAAAAAAAAAAAACAGAAAAAGTTCATCATGCATCATTTTTTCTGCAGTTAAACTCTTTTTTTGTTTCCTTTCTGGTCTCAATAAAAATAACCTCTATGCATTTTTTTCACTCATGCTGCAGTTTGTGCCTATCCATAAGCTCCTCATACATCAGTGTCTGTATGTCTCTCCTTATCCTCCCACTCATTTCATCAGTGCATGTGCAGGAGTGTGAGTGTGTGTGTGTGTGTGAGGAATAGGTGTTGAAGCATAAGCAGAGGGAATATTACACAATCCTCTGTGCATTATTGTAATTAGATTTCCCAGGATAGCTCAATTAAGTCATACAGCTCCGGGGACCCGCTGGTTTGTGGTTTGACACTCACTCACAAGGGGTCCGGTGTGTTAAGTAAAGCAGAGAAACCCAGCTATTAAAATGGTCACTATGTCCTTTTGAGCCGTATAGCTCTGCATTTCTTCCTCGATGTGCACGTTTGTTTTTTCTGCTTACACAGAGGGCAGGTAGAGGTAGAGCGTTGGCTGCAGCTCTGCTCTGCTGCTGTTGAGGAATGAAGGACATGCAGCGCGCAGTTACCCGAGGACAGCCCTGTAATGTAATGTATATTCTAATGAGAAGAGCTCCATCTATGGACCACCTGTTGAACTGCATTTATGATTACAGAAACCCAGAAGAAGCTCCAATGTGTTCCAGACAAATTTTGTTGTGGGAAATGATATCAAAGGAGTATTTTTAGCAGCTGAAGGATAGATGTGATGGACGCTCTGTGTTACAGTAGAGGTCAGCTTTTAAAGGCCGTCCTGGCTTCCTGTGATTATTTATTTGTATGAATGGCAACAAAACGTGAATATGTTTGGAGGAATTGCACGTCATGTGTGGTGACAAAGGGAGATTCAGCACTTTTGATGATATGTGGTTACATTACTGGTCTCAAGGCTGGCGCCGAGTTTAAATGCTCCAGTAACATTTCCTTTTATTTATATCCGCAGACCTTGGCTGAAATAAATGAGTTGAGACAAGTGTGAGGGGGCCCGATGTTACGAACAATTTCTTCCTGACATCGGGGAAAACGAGTATGCGCAAGACATTCAACTCTTTCACTGCCAGTGGCTGACAGGCCCGTCCCGGCTCGGCAGCGGGAGGCCTCTTAAAAAGATTCAATGTCGGCATCAACGTGAAAGTCGTTGTGTCATTATCTTAAATCTTAACTATCCAGCAGGATTAAAGTGTGAGAGACAACCATATCTGTCAGGGGTCGGCGGGAGATGTTTTATTCTCTGTGTACAGTCTCCCACACGCTAAGATTCAGAGTCCCCACCAAGGGGAAGAAAGAAGTCACTCCACGAGGGTCATTCTGCAGCCTGCCTTCAATTTACTGCCACTTTTAATATTCTGTCATGGTTAACATTTTTATTGCTCTCTTTTATAGCCATATCCTTATGTCCCGTGCTTATGAACTTTTCTATGCAAATCACTCACTTGGATCAAAAAAGGAGTCTGGCGCTCTTTGTTTTCAGGCAGCTGAGACATCAAGAAACGCTCTTGTCATCAAACACAATTCTCCTCAGAGTGTGTGTGCGTGTGTGGTCTGCTGGTCAGGGCGCTGCAGCTGTCCAGACAAAACAACTGAAGAAACAGACTCAGAAATTTGGAATCCGAAAAATGACATCAGCTCACCACAAAATATTCAGAACAGAGGAAGTTTCTCCGTGGATGTGAGAAAGTTGACTGTGAGAACAAACAGTAAATCCTTGGCTGAGCCTAATGACTGTCTGTTTTTTTTTTCTCCTGCAGAGCTGCACACTGACTCACAGGGGACTAGTTTCTTTGCGCTCAACATTTGTACTTGCTTCACCTCGCTGTATTTCCACACGTTCTTGTTTTCTCTTCCTCTGAGGCCTGACAGGCCAAGGGGAGAGAGAGGAAGACACAGAAAAAGAGGGCAAAAAAAGAAGAAAATGAAGCTGAAGAAGAGAGCAGCAGATAGAGATCAGGACTGTATGGATGTGAAGTTTATGAATACATTTGGATTTGCCCTCTGACGCTGCTATAGGTTACACAGCTCTGCGCAATGACACAGAGACACATAGCTTTTAGTGTGCTGCAGTATAGATCATGCAGAGCGGGGAGACAGAAAGGAATGCTGGGAGACTGACCAGTGGCCGGCAGGACTGGACTATTGTCCTGGTGCCATGGCGACTCGGACCAATCAATATTACATTAGTATGGATGCGCTATATGGATACAAATATCCTGGTGACTCTTGCTTTTATCTGTCTTTCACACACACTTTTACGCACAGTCACACACACACACACACATGTGGGCTTTTAATGACGTTCTATCTGATTGGGAAAAAGGTGCGCGGAGGAGAAGGCAGGCCTGACCAGGGTGATGTGTGGATGTGAAGGGGGCCTCTAAGTGCTCATGAATGGTCCTAATGAGGGTAGAAAATGGAGACATAAAGAGGGAATGGGTACACTTTTCACTTTTGTCTGACATACCGTTGCTGCCCCCCAAAGCCCTTGAGGGGGCATTTGGAGAGGGGTGCGACCATGCTTCAAATCCTCCTCCTCCTCCGCCCTGGACTAATTGTTGAGGATATTGACCTTGGTAAGGAGGAGAGAGCAAAGGAAGAGAAAGGGGGAGGAAGGGAGATTGGGTGAAGGGTTGAGGTGGCTCACAGTTCAGGCCATTTGAGTGACCTACTGAGAGTTTATTCCTTTCTCAAAGCAGCCCGCACACACTGTTTACAGTATTTTTTTTTTTTTATGTAGCCTTTTTGGGAGGAGGAAGGGTCGAAAGAAGAGTAGTGCAAATCAAAAGGTGTCGATGAACGTGGCATCATAACTGCTGGGATCAATCAGTCCAATTTCAGGCCTCATTTTCAGCCCCATGTCATTGATTCAGAGCACACGCAGCACTATTGGATCCATGCAGGGGTCTCATTCACACACATGCACAAACATACAAACATCCCCATGCCCTGTCCCTTGCCCTGACCCTGATCTGTGTTAGACAAGTTCACCATCCTGTTCTTTCTCAAGTCCCAGTCAATGGGTGTCAATACGCTGGATTGGCCGGGCGACAGGGGCTAGAAGGGGAGTCGATGAGGGGCTGATAAGCAGCGAGAAGCTGCTTTGTTTTAGTAATGACGGCTTAAACCGATGCCCACCAGACCTTCTGTTAACCTGCAGCATCACCTCAAACAACAAGATACATCAATACAGGGATGGACAAAAGGATAGAACCACACTCAGAAGCATCCGCATCACTGCTCCAGGAAAACAACCTCCTTGTTGACATTTACTTTCGAGCGCTTGCTTCATAACATTTGAGGCACAGAGGAAAATCTGCAGGGATTTATTTCTCAATAATCAGCTTTGTAAAGAAATGAGTTTCTCCAAGTTTAGAAGCAGTAAAAAACTTCTTTTTTATCATTCATGCTGATTAACAACCATCTTAATGGCATTTTATAATGTTACATTAACACTTTAACGATTTAATACTCTTGGTTCTGCAAAGCAATATCCAAAGTTCATTAGAAGTAAATCTTATATAATTACTGATGGCTCTGTGGTTATTGAAATAATAATTCTGATTTATATCTCAACAAGATATGTAGTGTGGTGGAAATCAGGGAAACACTAAATATTTTATCAGACGTGAATATCCATGGATGAACATATGCATCTGCATGCACACACACATGGACACACACCCATATGTGGAGATGAATATATTTCAGGAAGTAACAAAGTGGGAATAATGTGTTTGGTTTGCCACATCAGAGTCAGTCCTGAGATATCAAAAACAAACAACCAAAGTACTTCACTTCCCACGACTCTTTATTCCTACCTGTTTAAATCCGTATTTTTACAGTATATTTAGTAAAACAGTCTTATTTGGTAAAACAGCTCCCTGTAGTGTTGGTTCCCCTAAACATTTATTTTGAAGGAGTAAGTGGCCCCACAATGTTACATCAAAGTGCCTGCTTTTTACTTCACACCTTTAATTAACTCAAATACTCCTGCCAACAGTGTTAATTTTACAATATGTAGACATAGTTTACAGATGTTTAAAAGAACCACTGAGACAATCGAAGCTGCTGCAGTATAAAAGAGGATTATTATGATATATTTATGACATTAATGTGGGAGGTGTAAGAAAATAAAAGAGTCATGTTTTCAATGGGTCATTGCTCCTGTTAACATTTAGCATAAAGGCTGTTCCGCCGTTGCTTTGACCACTTGCTGTGCTGTATGACTGCAAACAATAGCCCTTAACTAGAACGCCCTCCTCCTCCTCTATGGCAGGCTTTTATGGCATGACAGTTGCACTATACCTCCGCAATTACTTTTCAATTAGCGCGATGAACATTTCCAACACTGCGGCGCAATTATTTTATAGCCCAGTGTCTTAGCCCATTAATGGTGCTACCAACAGCACAGGAAGTGATAAACCATCTGGCCAGGCTCCCAAAGAGATAGAGCACACTTAATGGAGTGAAAAAGTAAAAGCAATTAATGTCACATTAATATAATGATAATAATGCCTTCCTGAACAGCTCTGGCAGGCAGAGCGGGGGGGACTGGGACAGGGACAGAGCTTTCATAAGAGCCACTAAGCAGAGGAGAGGAACTCTGCTGGGACTGAGCACAGCCCCCCAAACAGCCTGGAGGACGGGGAAAACTATCTCACTATGGCTCCTGCAGGTGTAATGTGCAGAATGGAAGCATTACTCCAGGTGGGAAGGACAAATCTGAACTGAGGGGGAAACAGATGTGTGAGACGATAGAAGATGTGGGCTCTGGATTATGGAAATGGTTTGCAGTTTATTTTTACATGGGTTAATATTAGACACATAATGGTTTAAATTATTCTTTTGAGTCTTTGTCTGTGTCTCCCTGTCTGACTGCTTGGGTGCTTTTTTTTATTTGTTGTGGCCCACATAGTCCCAGCAGATGGCTGTTTTCCAGTGAGTCTAGTAGAAGTTTCTGCCTGAAAAAGAAGGATTTTCTTTGCAAGTAGTGGAACAGAAAGAGCTAGTCTGTGATTTTTTTTATATTTTTTGACTGGCTGAGCAATGATACGGCACTTTGCTGTTCTCATATTGGCCTTTATGCCACCTCCTGAAGTGACATTACTCAAGAAATTCTGGCACTTAAGTTTAACTTGTCTATGAGGGAATTTAGGTTGCATGGGTGTATGCAAAAGGTGTGAGTGCATAGTTGAAAAATAAAGTGAGTTTGTCTGCAGGTACACATGCCCAAAATGCATTGAGTTTTTCATCTAATTTGAGGTGAGGCTCTCTCTCCCTCTCTCACCCGGTGTGTGTGTGTGTGTGTGTGTGTGTGTGTGTGTGTGTGTGTGTGTGTGTGTGTGTGTGTGTGTGTGGCAGCGCCTGTCTCAGGAGTAGCTCCCCCTGTCCTATCTCCTGACCCCTCTGTGTTCCCGCCGCCCTGCTCTGTTTGTGTTAATTCCTCTACATCTCCAGGGTGGCTTACATTAGAATATCTTAACCACTGGGCTGCATTAGCATAGCGTGATGGATGCCGCTGAATCTCCATGCCAGATAATGTCCACATTTTGCATTTTAAACTAAGCTTCGCTATGGACGTGCTATCCATTTTCTCAGGGGGAAATTAGGTCCTGGTGGGAGAGCGCCTGGCACTCTGTCATCCCCAGCGAAGCTCTCTGCCCAGGTTTTATGACACCTCTGGGGCACCATACAGAGACAGGTTGAGGGTCATTGTCTAGCACTGGTCAGCTGTGATGTCACATAAACACCCAGTAAACTTGGGTGTCAGTTAACTTCACTTGTTTTTTTAAAAGCTGGCCAAAGTTGGCGATGGAGCACTGAAATATTCATGTGTTTCTGTGTGTCCACCTGTCCACCACTCTTTCTGCAATGCACCTTGTATTTTTTCTCATGGAGTTACTTTCAAGTGAAGCGTGATAAATCATGCATAATTTCCATTTTAATCCGTATAGTCCTGCAGACAACTTGTGTGCATATGTCTCGGTACAGCCAGACTGCCGTGGCTGCAAGGGGAGTGTTGATTTCCGTTACACGGCTGTCGCGGCCCCCAGCAGTTGATCAATAGGAATAAATCAGCAGGCCCCTTTATGTGACACGAGATAGTTGAACATTTATAAGCCTCTTTATGAGATAAGATCTCAACACTTGAGCTTGAGTCATACACACTACTGACACATGATTACATGCAGAGCCCAGGCTTGGATGCTTATTAGGTGACAGAATATCGTGTCTCCTGAGGTGAGAATATTCCTTGATAGATTAACACAAACTGTTTGGATCATTACAGTTATTGGAACGAACATTAAGATATATTTCCACCGTTATTCTGAGCATTTTTACCAGAAGTCAGCATTATCTAATCTGTTTATTGATTCCACATAAAAATAAAGTCAGGACCAGAGTTTGATAGGAGAAGCAATCTGGTTCCTGTTTGTTGTACACATGTTGTCTGAAAGAAGTGCGGACCCTTCACATTTTAGCGGGCTCTGGTGAATGCAAAAAACCCATTCCGCCATGTTGGGAGGAAAAGCAGGCAAAACACAATTTGATGGCAGTATTTGATGGAGGTATATTTATCCCCACAAGAGGGTTTCTGCTTATAAGTGTACCTAACAATCTGTTCGTGATCAAAAACTCCAACTTACACATGAAACAACTGAATGATGAGAGAGACGATTAGTGTCTGAGAAAGTAAATACTCAGAAATGGTCCAAATTTAGTACATCTACACTGACATTGCACTTTTTTAAACTTATAGTGACATTAATACATGGATGAAGATTTTAATGCACAAAGGTAAAAAAAAATGTTTTCTATACATGTAGAAAACCATAGGTTTGCAATACGTCCAAACTGTCCTTATCTATAGAAATATAATCTCATTGATTAATCGTCTCCTTGCTTCCTCTTCACACAAGCATGAAAGGCATTGCTGTGCAGCCGAGTAATTCTGTAATGTTCTGCTAATTACGTTTGACTAATTATGATTCTTTTATGTGGCAATATAAGCGGGGAGTTTCCCCCCTTATTACGATATAGGTCCTGGCTCTGCATCATTGATCATGATTTGATACCAAGGCCTCCGTTTTCTGTTTATTTTCTAATTAAATATTAGCTTTAACCACTTTAAGAGGGAGATAATTAAACTGTTATACACCCCCCCAACCCCCTCTCCATTGACCGCTCCAGAATGTGATCAAGTGAGACTCAAGCTTTAATTAGATGCTTGGACATTAGCAGGATTTTTTTTCAGGTTAGGAAAACTGGGCAGGATGCTTTCAACACCAAGCACATTGACTGAGCTCAAATTACATCCGCCTTTAAGTAGCAGATTGATTGGGAAAGGAGAGGCTGTCTTTACGAGCTAAGTGTTTCTGAATAGAGCTTCGGCGCATACCTCCTCCTCTGTCCTTTCACATGGCCCATAAAGAAGAGGGCTCCACGGGAATGGAGTGTGGAGTATGTGAAAAACAGAAGGGATAATTTAACAACACACGTGTAGATGAAAAGGAGGAGGGGGGCTTGGGGTTGCTGTGGAAAAGACGGGATGTCTCAACTGAGAGAAAGAGTGTGCAGGGAAAGGTGTGCATGTGTGTAAGGAAAGGTGTATGTGCGTGTGTGCAGGAGAAGGGGAGGTGGAGGAGGTGGAAAGCAAAGTGCTACTGCGCTCTCTTTCTATTCCTCCACAGATGATGGATAGCAACAGTGGGGAGAACAAAACCAAGCATTCCTCATGCTGTCACCACAATGAAACAGGGACATAACAGGATTTGGTCACAATGCGAGCGGAGCACTTCAGAGAGATGCCAGGCCATCATGCCACTTCTACTGGAAGTCAAAGACTCCATCCATCACTCGTAACGTCCCCTTAGCATTTGACTGGGGCTGGGGCTGCTGTCTTCCCTGGGACTTCCTGGCCTAACTCACGAGTCTGCGTGATGAATTTATTGCACAAGCCATTGTTTGGCTGTTGTTGTTATTTCGTTTGGAGAAAGGGTTGTAGGCGGGGGTGTGGCGTGTTAAATTTAATGTATGTATGCATATAGAAAGAAACCGAATTTGGTTAATTCTTTGAGTGGTTTCAAGAAAATGCTAAAACAAATGGTGGAATAAGCTTGATAGTTTTATCAAACACGTGATCACTGAGTCTGCAGGAAAACTGTCTAATTGGTTAAAATAAAAAAGCAAACACCACCGGCCTTTGGTCCTGCTTGCAGATTAACATCAACTTGACTGTGCTAATTAACATTGCTCTGGGCGAGTGGTTGTATGTGGTTATGTGTCAAACCTTACACAGCCTAGATATAATCATCTCCATTTTCTACATCTAAATACTGCTGAGCTGTGTCACCTTATGAAATCCCATCTGTCATCTGAGCTTGTTTGTATACAGGTAGTGGACTACTTTACATTGTGGTTGTAGCTAATAACTGGAGCTCAATCCCCCACTAGCAAATTAAAGCAAATGTCTGACATTGTAAAGCGAATATCAAATACTGTACCTTGAAATGTGTAAGCTTCCAAATATGAGTATAGATTAGGGCCTGACCGATATGGACTTTTTGGGGCCGATGCGGATACCGATTACTGGGGGTGGATCTGATTACAGATTATTTGGACGATTTTTTTAAATATTCTATGAAGTCTTAAAATTTTCTTAATTTAAGTAATACATCTACATATTTACTTATTTTTTTAACAAGTGGCTGCTTTTGAGCCTTTCAAACACTTCTTCAAATAATTTTTATTGCTAAAACAACTGAAAAAGATCGAAATTTATTAACATAATTTTTTCTCCCCCCTGCTTGTGATGTTGACATGTAGTTATTGTAAGACTGGTTTGTGCTCAAGTCCTCTTTTTTCAAGTTATTAGGGGGTTCATGTTTTCTATGAATGACACCTGATACAGCCTATTGGCGTTCAGGGATTGCGTAGCTCACCCGGGGGGATACGCTGTTTGAGCCGAGCGCCATCACAGTGACTCTCGGCGACTGCGCGGCCGAATGCGCGCATTGCTACTGCGCAGCACTGGTTTCAGGAAATGAAGAAAAATCCCGGAAATATCGAGAGCTTTTTGGCTTCAAATCCGTATACAGGCGGTAGGTGGAACCAAGTTGTCCATAGTATATACAGTCTATGGTTGGGCCCTAGTATAGATAAGTTTATTATGTCAAATTGGCACATCTTTGTGAGATTGTGTAGATTTTTCTTTTTAGTAAAACTGATTTCATAAAGTGTAGTTGTCTATTGTTCTATCTCGTCTACACTCAGGAAATGCAGTGCTAGCAGGTGCTCCTCCTGTACCCACAACTTAAAGATCAACTCTATCTCTAGTAGTGGTGGGCTGGGCTCCACTCTGTAACATGAAGACCCCCAGACTCGGTACATAAAAAAGGGAACTAAAAGGGGAGGACAGCATTTACAATCAGCCTGAGTAGCTGGCAGCGGCTGATAAACATGATTGTGTAATGCTCCTGTATGTGATAATGTGAATATTGTATGTGAGGAGCAGCAGGGGCTTGGGTTATGGGTGGGGGTGGGGGGTCGACAAGAAAATGAGGGATTGGAGGAGGGGAGCGCTGAAGGGGGAGTTGCATTCTCAAAATTAAAAGTTGTAGCCTATTAGTCTGTGTTTGGTAGCTGAGCACGCGCCCATGCCTAACACGGCTGCTAATAGGAAAAGATGTGTGGAAGTGTATGATTTATGGTTGCACGCAGGCAGGGGTGGAATAATTTGGTGCAGAACGGGTACTTACTGAACGGCAACAACTCGGCTACTTATCCGTACTTTCTGGTGATAAATTAGCTCTTGTTTAAAGTAGCCGGAGACCCATTTTTCATTTTGATTACTACACTTGATATCTCTTTCTTTCTTACTCTCTCTTTGTCAGCTGTGATTCCTAGCTTTTTTTGTGTGTACGGTTTGGAGTAAGGTAAATGTGTTTGTGTGTATTCAGTCCAGCTGCTGGTTCTTAACCCCTCAGTGGCTGGAAACTGCAGCAACCCTCATGTAAAAACAAGCAAACGTTGCTAATTGCAAGGAGACCAAATTTGGCCTGAGTGACACGGCTTTTCTCATTGACCGTGTGCTGTCCTGCTGCCAGCTGGATGCGGGGCTCCTGTCAATCAGCGGCCGACCCCAGCCGGGACCTTCCCCTGCTCAGACAAGGTTCCCATTGATCCTTCCGTCGGCCCTCTGACAGGAAGCAGCCTCAGTGGGGGAAATAAGCAGGTGAAATATTAAGTTATAAGTCAGCTTCCAATCAATAAACAGAGCTGGAAGCAGGGGAGGGGCACGGCCAAGTCCCCAAAGCGGGAGCCCTCACTAGCCGGGGGGTAATGCGATTGAGGTCTGTGGATCACCCGAAGACCTGCAGGCAAAACCATCTCTGACGGAGTCTATTGCCAAGTCCTGCAGCTCAAGCTGGCACTCGCTCTTATTGTCCTCTGTTTGGCACTGCCAGCCGTGCCAGTGCCCAGGCAGAGCTGGACGCTCTACAGACGGCATAAATAAAACATATGAGAGCTGTAATGAGGAAAGAGCTGCGGGGCCAACAGAACCAGAGAACAGTGTTCATTGATACTCACAGATCGACAGCTCCAAAAGAGCCCAGTACAGTTGTAACAGACAGCTGTAGAGCCAACAGCTCCACCTTTGGTTCTGACTTGAGCGCTGCAGTGTGACATTGATCACACGTCTGCCTGCGTCTTCACTCCATTGTCCTGAGTAGTTTGCTTGAGTCCCTGGCCCTGAGGTTGGATAGCTTGGCAGGTGTCAGCAGTTATCTTGGCCTGTCTTCTGTGGACAGGACAACAGAGAAGGCCCCTGTCAGCCCCCCTCCCCGTTAGGCCTGGAGGGGGCAGGGGCAGCAGGGCAACCTGGAGAAGGCCCTTTTCTTTCCCTGTAAGGCCTGCTTCTCAGGGGTCTGCTTTCTAGCCCCCCTCCTCTCTGTGCCGGTGTTGCTGACTGACAGCTATCTTCCAGCTGCGGGACATGCACCCCAGCAACCCACCGCTGATAAAATGTTAATGTAATTAACAGATAATGGCTGTTGTTTTTAGCTGTCAATACTCGGACTGGGAAGGGATAAAGGATTGGAGCTGCACAAAGTCACATTCAGATATCTGCCAGCCATTGTAGAATTCAATTATTTCGGCAACACTACCCCCACCTGTCTTGAGCTGCTAACCTCCACACCACCATCACAAGCCCCCCTTTAATAGCGTTGAAGCGCACATCTGATGGTCTTCATGTGATATTGACAGCATCTCCTCTGGCCTGCTGTTTCAGCCAGCTGTGGAGAAAGACAGGCTCGCTCTCTTGAACTTTTTTCATATTCAGCCATGTCTTCCTGCTTGCCGCTTTCAGATCATAAATCATGTGACTGAGGCAGGCAGCCACAGGGCTCCTCTCACCTCGGACAGCGCGTCGGACACAGACGCACCCAGCCCGCCACAAGACAAATGTATTTATATTTGTAACCAAAAAAACAAGACGCCTATCAGGACATGGCCGACGCTTCTTTGGACACCGGCCGCCTGACTATTCTGGTATTTTAATAAGTATCAAGCCCAAACAAGATTAGGCGCTTCCAGTTTACGAAATGTCAGTGAAGGCAGCACTATCACTCATAATAAATGGGCTTATGCAAACAGTGGGGTTTTTGCCATGCATAAGAGCTTGTTTGGTGTGCTTCGTGGTGATGCTGTATGCTGATATGCAATTATTCTAAAGAGTATCAAAGTTCAGGTGTGAGTCTACCATCTTGTTGGAGCAGTGGGGGGATGCTGTGAGCAGCTACAGATTACTGCAGGAATATTCCATGAATAAAGAGGAAAAACTCGGAACGATAAGAGGGAGCCCAAGAGTATGATAAAATACAGTCCATAATGGATGGTGCTCTGTGTATTCATATTTTGTTTTTTGGTCCGGCTGCTGATGTGTGTGATAATTCTGTAGCTCCACCCTCAGCTGGATTTATGTCAAACTTTGATCGGTCCATCTCCACTGTTTGTGCTCCTGTGCCCTAATTAACCCAGTTTGTATGTGCTAATGACACCTAATTATCATTTGTGTAACAGGATTGCTCTCATTGCCATAATGAGAAAAACTCCTTCAAATGTTGCTCCGCTTACAAGCGCCTTTCTGCCGTTATTAGCTGAGTGTTTATGCAATCACATCTAATTGAAGTGTTAATTAAATCAGGAATACCATTGTGCCAAACAAAGTCGCTAAGTAGTGGGAGTAGGGCTAAAAGCTTAAACGCCTCAATCCTCAACGGCTATCACCGTGGGCACACTTCAGGCCGCAACCCCCCACCATGTAAACTAGCACCACCCGACCCTCAGCAGCATCCACAGAGGAAGAAGAGGAGCCTATCAGAGTTGATTGGCACTTTGACTGGCAGATGAAAAAGGCCCCTCCCTCCCACTGCTTCAGTGTTAATTGCTATGAACAGGAAGGTGGGAGGGCCGATGGCTCTTGACCTTGTCCAGTTGTCAATATCCACACTGTTCTGGACGAGGGCGATCTCAGGTGACCAGATACACACAGGACAAAGAGAATTATCAGCAGTCAGCAGACAAAGAGACAAGACATATTATATAAAACAGCCAAAAGCAAAGATGGACACGTTTGCAGGTTGCTTTTTTTTATTAACACCAATTGTGTGAGTAACTTTTTTTTTTTAATGAAAGAACAGGTGTAACTGGAGCACCAGTTTAGCTTAGGAATTAAAGCAAATGCCCACTAGAGAGGCTAGTGTCCTCGTTGCAGATATTAGTGGTTCACATCTGTGGTAGTAGTTTAAAACGCTCTGGTCAGAGTTTGATCAGTCAGGCTTCCTGTCGAAGAGCAGTAGCCTACAGTATATAGTATACTGTGGATATCTACAGTATGTGTATATATATATATATATATATATATATATATATATATATATATATATTTATAACTTCATTAAAAAAAAATCTAATATCGGCCGATTAATCTGTAATCTGATTTTTTCCCCCCTAATAATGGGTGTCGGCATCAGCCCATAAAAATCCATATCCGCCGGGCCCTACCTTAGTTTTAATAAAAACATGTTTCTGAAGCTGAGTTTCGAGGCCTATCAGCAGCAGTTGCCATGTTAGTAATACTGAGTCAACCAAACATTTAGCTAGCCTACCAGCCCCCTGCCTGTTAAAAGGAAGTTTTTTCTTGCCACTGTTACTTATGTTAAATGAGATGGGCCAAAACCCATCTTAGGTAGGGTCTTGATAATTCATCAAACAATGAGCGTGGTCTAGACCTGCTCTTGTTCTTTGAAAAGCATCTTGGGATGACGACTGTTGTGAATTGGTGCTATATAAATAAAATTTGATTGACTGATTGACCAGCCTCCACACAACTGTCAAAAGTCAGTTGGCCAAACCTTTGACTCGCTAATTTTGTAAACTTACTGACTTTGTGACAAACACATTAGAAAAAAAAAAGCTCATTTTGCTCTAATAATGATCATTTGTTTTTGTGTGTACATGGTTTCCAGCGACTGCAGCCAGCCTCATGCAGGCATTCAGGGAGCTGCAGCTTACAGCACCACATCAGCTTCCTTTATTCAAGACCTTAGGTTGCTGCTTGATCTGAACACACAGTTCATTTACATGAACAGTTGGGGGATTTCACTGGACTGCTGTCCTTGCCCAAATTTTCATGCAGAAGCAAGTCATAATGCGATTGTTGCACCCATTTCTGCTACAGTGGGTGGCAACATGCCCCCTTCAGTTTGTTACTATTCAGTCCTCTCCTTGCTGATGTATTACCTATCAATGTAGTCTACAAAACATGGTAGCTTTAGTCTAACAGAATATTTATTGAACAATGTTATCACCGTCACTTTCAAAGCTCTGTTCGTTTGTTAGGAAAGATTTCTTTTTTTCTGCTTCTTTCTTCATCTGTCAAGGTTTTGTTTACTACCCGGCTTACTCGCTATGCATCCAACACTTTTCAACTTCGGCAAATCTAACTATAGATGTCATGAGTACTTAGTGTAACTTAGCATTCTGGGTTTGCATTTACACTTCATAAGGAATAATTAATGGGACATGAAGTGCAACTCTAGCGGCTGCTCAAACTTCTTTTGCAGAAACACACGTGCACAGCCAGCCAGATTACAGCAACAACAACCACTTTAAAGCAGTGTATGGCAACTCTCCGGGCACACATGGATCAAAAGGAAATGGCATAAACACAGGATAGTATGTTATATTAGCATCAGCAAACATGTGGTTCAATTGTCATCAATGCAGAAATATGAAGTGAAAACAGTTTAGCAGCTACTCGCAATATACACAATACAATAGTTGCCCAAGCCAGAGAGTAGAAGTCAATTTAATACTACTGATTTGAAACGACATCTAAAAACATAAGCAACTGAATACACCCCTTTCACTACAGACACAGAGGAAAGGCTGCTGATACATAAAAAAAAACTCTGGACTTGAAAGGACAGGATACATTTACTTGAGAGAGTGACCAAAGCCTAAGACACAGAGAAGGTCTTTGGAAACAAATTCTGGTTATTCATTCGGACATGAATTTAGCACTAAATATGTACTAAATATAGATACTTTCCAAGCATCCCCAAATCTGAAACAAAGCCTGGAGGATAAAAATAAAGTATACATACAATGTGCTCTAACAATGTTGAATATTGTTATTGCAACAAGATAAGATAAACGTTTATTCATCCCATGGTGGGAAAATTTGTAGTGTTACAGCAGCAAAGATCAGCACAGCAAACACAGAAGAATAAGTACACTCATCATGCACACAGTGCACAGGTAATTATAAAAAAAAGTTAACTTACACCTCTCAAAAACATGTGTGGTTTTCAAAGAAATGAAGAGGTGTTGTTTCATGAGCTGAGACGGCTCACAGATTCCATGTCTGACAGCTGTTGTTCATGTTTTACACATTACTTGTTTGCAATGTGTTCCTCCCAAATCCAACATAAATTCAAAAAGCTCATCATTAAATCATTATCAATTCATCTAAGAATGAGCTGGCAGCTGGCTATAGATGATAGATGATTTTCTATGATTGTTTTTTTGTTTGTTTTATTTCATAGTTGTACTTTTGTTGCTCGAAACAAACAAACTGTGAATGTGTAAATGGTTTCTTATATCACTTGCTGTGACCAGAGGATTCTTCAGAACAGCATAAACAGAGTAATTCAGTAAGTGTTGGAGTTAAACATCTATCTTCCAGTTTGCATACTCATTCCTCGCCCAGGATGATCTATTTCTCTCCTCTGTCTTCTCCTCCTCCTCTCAATCTCATTTCATACCCCGGTCATTACGTCTCTCCCCTTCTCTCGTTCCTGCTCCTGAACAGGACCCATTGGCCCTGATTAATCTGCTGCATTTGACTTAATGAGAGGTCATTCACATATCTGATCACAATGGCTACAGGAATCAATGATAGATGGCCACTTGGCAGAAATACTGAAGGACTGAAAAAACCCAACTGAACCTGTTAAGACTTTATTAGATATTCCTCCTCTGCTCTGTATAGAGGAGTGTGCTGTATGGCTGTTTGTAAAATATCTGAGATTTTTTCCTTTTCTGTCTGTGGTGTGAAAGTCAACATTTATAAGTCAACTGGACTACTTAGATTCTCAGCTCAACGCTCTGGAGTCAGGTGGGGTGAGTGTTGTGACTGAAAAGTGTGTTTGTGTTTGTGTGTGTGTGTGTGTGTGTGTGTGTGTGTAAAGGCTAGATACACCATAGTCCGTTCGATAAACCGCCATCATGATACACACGTCTTAACAGAGAGAGATGTAGCAGATATCGGCAAATGCGCACACATGTACTAAGAAAAACCTTGAGTTAGGAGATTATGAATTGATTTCTTCCGCCCTATAAAGCACGTGTATTCCTCTCTGAATGCCATAATGTGTCCACTTGACCTTTCTTGGTGTGCTCCTTTCGGGTGAATTGACTCTTAAGTGTTTGGCCCTGGCCTTTTCAGCACCATGGGTGTCCTCTGTCTGCAATGTGGCCGGGCTGGCAGACATCCGCAGCCTGTCAGCGCGTCACACTCTCTGTACAAACGCAAAGCCAATTTTCACAGGCACTATCTCGACTTCTGAGGTATGAGGAGAAAGGACTCAATGCAAAATGTACAGCCATCGGAGGCTGCTACATCACAACAGCTGCATCTGTTCAGCGCATCACTGGACGTACTCTTGATCAAGAAACATGCACTATTATATCAGCCATGTTCTTAAATCTATAAAATAAAATCATGTCTTTGTCTTTTTTATCATGTCGTTAATGATCCAACAGGCACATTTCATTGTCGAAGAAAAAACAATATTTTAAAAGATTTTTGTATTATTTAACTCCAATATTTACGTTATAGTTTGTTTCTTTTTTAATAATTACAGATTGCTGGACAGAATTCCGACAGTCCCTCATGACTATAATTATAATAACAATACATTTATTTATAAAGCGTTTTCTATCAAAGTGCTGTACAACAAGTAAAAGATAAAAGTTAATTAAAACAGAAACAAGTTAAAAGCAAATTACGATCATATAATAAATTACAGCACACATTTCAACATAGCTTACAAGTATGTCAGAGAAAACCAGTGGGTCTCTAGTTTTGTTTTAAAACTGTCCATTAAACCGTTCTGCCTCATGTCAAGAGGTAAACCATCAGGTGAGCGCACAAATCTGTTGTTGTTGTTGACAAGCCAGACAGCTGTTTACAAAGTTGATACATACAGCTCAATCTTCTATTTTTCCATCTCCGGTATAAAACCCGCAATATATCCACGTTTGGCTGTCCACTTAATGAGACTACTGTATGTCCTCCATTTTTATAGAACAATATTATTGACCGGGTTATGATGACAGCGCCCTCTACCTGATCATCAGCAAGCGACTTTGCCTGATGCACTGGTACACTGCATTACTCAGTGTTTGATCAGCTCATTACTGATCAAACATGAGCTTTCCCTCCAGGGTTTGAATGACAACTAGGATATCAGATAAAAATTGACTGTCTAATTTTTTTTTTTTTTTTTTGCAATATTACATACAAAAATGAGCAACAACAAAGTAACAGGGGGCATTAAATATCTGACAATGACTGTCCTGCTTTCTCTTACGTGGTATTGGCATTGGCTGTTGAAAAACTGTAATCGGTCGACCACTAACAAGAACTCTGGAGTGCTAAGAAGCTGAGGGATGTAGACAAATTGTATGACAAAGCCTACAGAAAAACAAACTACAAGGAACAGCCCGTCAAAAGCTCATTCAGGCCTTCAAGATTCTCAATGTACACACATTGTGGCACATCACAAAACAGTATCTAGCCACTGATGATTTTTCACTTCTGTTTTCATTACTGCTTTATGTTAAGGAAGTAAGTGTGCAGACATTACTTGACATGAGTATCCAAGAAGCAGAAGGAGGGACAGAGAGAAAATCCTATTGTTCATCAACAGTGGGTGATGATCTTATTTGGATTTTAAGAAATGGCTGGAAAAACAAGGAAAAAGCAAAAATGGTCAGCACATCTGTGAGTGTGCGGTCCAGTTGCATCTATGTGTGGAAAATATGAGCTGTTAATCCTTAACTGCAAAATCTTCACTTAGTCATGTCTGTACATCTGAAGCAACAGATGCATGATACATAACTTTAAACAAGACAGAAAATACCCTATAGTGTTCAAAACAGGTTAGTTAAAAGTTAGTTAGCTTAGCTTTAGTGATTTGCAGCTGCCTCTTAAGGTATCATTACACCACTGAATGACTTCTGATTAAAATCAGACGTAAAGGTCATCGTACAAACAAAGTTTAGAGTACAGTTAGCGAGAAAACTCACTGCTCATTCTCATTTATAAAGTATGTCCAGTTTGTTGTTGTGGTAAGACGGAAAACACGATGTTGCACAAGAGCAGCACATGACATTTTCCTTTGATGACCTACAACGTTGTTTGCAGTGTACTTTACCGCACTGTAGATATAGCTCTACACACTAGCCTGTCACTGATCCATTCCGCCACATTATGCAGAGTGAGACACGTGTATCGAGTATTTGCTGCCATTGAATTTCCTGGTCTTTGTCCAAGTGCCATCTCAGGTCCGTAGAGTGTGGCGGCAGTGAGGCTGGTCAGTGACACAAGGTCCCGGGCATCTGAACTAGCATCTGTTGCGGATGGGAGCAGCACAGCGGCCGCCCTGTCCTCGCTGTTGGCCCAACACCATCCCGCACTACCCGCTGTCTGTCACACCCGGCGCCCTGCAAAGTTAATTGTGAGCCGGAGTGGCGCGCTGGGGCCCTCTTCGCTAAGCAGCCCCTAATGACAGGCAGAGAGACAGCTACACATGTTCGCTGGCTCTCCCTCTGGAGGAAGCTACAGATAGCGCTCCAGCACAGACACTGACCTGTCACAGAGCTGTCAGCAGCCAGCCTGTCAGCCATGCAAGCCCAGCACGCAGCCCGGCTATCCCAGGTGCTCGGCTGACAATCTCCACACCCCGTTCTGTCGACTGCTCTGCCAAGCCTGCTGCTGCTAACATTCATTAAGGCTCTATTCATAGTGGACTTAGCTACTCCATTATGAGCTTGCTTAAAAGTATGCAGGACATGTATAAACAGCACTTTACAGCCTTAAACGGCAGTCCAGAGTCCATGTTCAGCTATCTTGTGTGTTGATGTTAAATTCTCTGAAAACTTCATCCCGTTCCACACCCTGGTCTCCCGTGTTAAGAGGACTCCTGAGACGCACGTTTTGTGTTTATGAAGGATTCTCCTGGTGGTGTAATGGAGCTCAGCACAGACGTATGGAACACATGTGCTAATATCTCCTCATAGGAGCCCAAATGAGCCATTACAGGAGCTAATCTGACAGGCATACTGCGTTCAGTTCCCCATCTGCCAGAGCTACAGTGTGTTGCTCCTGAGTGCAGAGCAGGGATGGATGGGCCAGATGGAAAACACCCCTACTTTAGGAGCCAGTTACTGACCAGGGATGCAGAGGGAAGCTGGGAGGATGTCAGGGTTGAATCACCTGGTTGGAGTAGGATGTTTGGAAGAATCAACATCCACTTTTACAGTTTGGTTGTTATGGAAAATCCTTTTCCAGAAAGCTCTGGTACTGTGTCTGCATCTGAGCGTTGACCTTTCACCTCCTCTCTTTCCTTGCAGTTTTTTCCTCACTTTAACCCATGGAGAAAGGGTAGAGGGAACAAAGGGGCAATATAGGCTGCCTTCTACCTCTTGGGGAAGAAGACATATAACATTAATGGTATCCGTTAACATCTCCTTAACCCCAATCCCCTCTTGCTTGCTGAGCACCTCCCATCCCCTTCTATTCCCCCCCCTGCAGCCAACCGCAACCCGCTCACAACCCTGCCACAGTCCCCCATCTACCTCCACCCCCCTCAGGCTGTGCTCCCTGGGGGCCTGTTTGTTTCCCTGCCAGGGGCACAGGCGGCGGAACACTGATGAGGTGCTCAGGCCACCGTGAAATGCGCCATAACCTGCCAGCGCAGGGGCCTGGTGAGATTGCCGTATTTACTTTTTAATCTGGCCGCCTTAATACATGCGATAAAAACTTTGTCACATTAGATGGTGACAGATGGGCCCGGAGATGTTATTACTGGTCGGGGGGGGGAGAGAGGGTGTTGGGATGAGAGGGTGAGGCCATGGGAGGGGGGCACAAGAGGGAGAGAGGCAATGCCCCCAATCACGATAATTTTTCATCACCCCAATTACATTGTTGAGTGCGTCTCGGCGGTGGCATGTGCACACCCAGCGCCACTGCTGGGTAAAGAGCGAGGCAGAGAGACATAAATAAAGATAAAATGAGGTGCCCTAGGTCCTCCATCCCGCTCACTACTCTACTGCCATCTCTCCAAACTGATGGAAGCCCCGTTTAAATGAAGGCTAAATCTTATTTAGATAAGAGAACTGAACTACTGCCCGGGACGAGAGCATCATTGTTTGTTACTGATGGCTGGAGAGCAGCAGGGGGGTGGAGGAGGGGGGGAAAGTGGCTGGTCTTTGCATGTTCTTATGCTGTAAGAGAGATTGAATGCTGTTTGTGTGTTTGAAGGCATTCAGACAACATGCAGAGAATATCTGTCACTATACAGATAGACAGGTATGAGTCTGTTCTTTAAGTGTGCATTTGTGAACTGAGTCCCTTGGTAATAAAATTTCATTGTAGCAGATTCATCCTAAAATCGTTCCCTATCTCAGAGCTCTTTGATGTGTGTTGCATGGACTACAATATCAAAAATATTGCTGTCTTTTATAAGCTCTCTTTATGGCCCAACATCATAATGCGTGCTGGTAAATGTGTGTTGGTCTCACAAACATTTTGTGTGAGCCATCGTGTGCACAGTAGTAAGCTGCCTCAAGCAGCACAAGTTCAGCAACTGTTTTCCTTTTTAATTGTTGTGGAAATTAAATAAGAGTGTTTGTGACATGGGTGTTGTAGGTAATGAGAGCCTGGGAGCAGCTGGGAGGCTACGGGGCCTGCGTGCGCATCATTAGGAGCTCAGAGGCTCCCAGGCTCCACGCTAGCGTAAGCCGCTAATGAAAAGAATGTAGTCACAGATCTCATTTTTCAGGCAATTCTTGTGTAAACTGGAGATTTTCCAGTGTATGCACAGTGGAACAGGGGCCCCACATAAATCACACAGGCTGGCTGCCTCCAGTGAAGGAAAGAGGGGGTTTGGAGCACATGCTAACCACGCAGACATATGCTGCAGGAAACTGGGAATCTGCAGCGGCACAGCCAGAGAGAGAGACACTCACAGCACCTACACCTGTACCCCCCCACCACCCACTTCTCTCCATCTCTTCTAGCTCTCTATCCATCTCCACTGTGCTGTCCAACAGCCCAGCCCCCATCCACCCTCCTGCTCTACCATCCCCTCCTACCCGCAGGCAAACCAACCAGCAACGCCTGCATGCAAGCCATCGAAATGGGTCATTTTTTAATTAAATACAATATTAATTACTGCGAGCATCATTACCGATATGTGAGATTTGACTAATTAGTGTAATAGTTTTGGAGTCACGCTCATTAAATATGAAAATTACAGCAGTAGAAAAGAATGGTTCCGTGATCAATCTTGTATGGACAGAGAGGAAATGATTTAGAGAATAGCTTTTATTGTACAATTAACTCCATTACAACCTGCCAGACAAGAATAAAGAGAGCAGGGAATTTGGTCGCTGTTGAGAGTTTCCCACAAGTGCTGCCTTCGGCTGCCGTCTGCCTCCCTCCCTCACTTTCAAATGCAATCTTTTGCTTGTAACTAGATGAGACACTTGCCAAAGCATACAATACCCTCCAGAGAAGCTGTAGCCTCATCACCCGCTCAATTAGGACAGCTGCTAAATGGACAACTTGTTGATCTCGTCTATCTGACACCCTCAGAGTTCAATGTTCTTGAGTTTGGCAGCTTTGCACTTAAGCAGAATAGAGGGCCATTATCACTTGTCTCTTGCACTAAGTCATTCTGGTAAAGTGTTATTTATTTTCAGGTTCACATTGAGAAGGTGCCCCTGGAAATGGTAAATTGACACTATATCACAAACCTTTAACTAGAGATAATGCAAGATTTTTTTTACTTCCCGATACAGATTCCAATACCTGGACTTCAGTATCTGTTATTCATATAAAATAGCTAGCTTTGACTCTTGGCACAATTGTTTTGTACCATGCTGAATCACAATTTCCCCCCTTCCCTCTCTTTTGCAGGCTTGCTTTACACTATTAATATTCCATGCCTGAATACACTGACGTATCTCCACAGTCAATAGAGTAGGTTTTGAACAAAACTACGAAAAGGGAGCAACCACGGCAAACACTCCATGATCCACTGGGCACCATTTGCATTTAGTGCAGACAATCAAGTCCATCTGTGAATGTTTTTGTTTTTATTATAACACCAACAATGACCATCTTACCGGCCTTTATATATACAGACTAGGGATGGGAAATATGGGCTAAAAAATTTATCACGATAAGATTTGCCATTCTGGCGATAACGATAAAAGTCCTGATAAAAATATTACAATTCCAATCTCTATTTTCGACTCATTCTATCTTGAGAACACCAGTTGGAATAGTCAAAAAAGATACTTAACCACAAGTTTGAGTGGTAGATTATGGAGAAAACTAATAACATCAAACAAGTCTCAAATGTGAAAACATTTACAACATTTGTTAAAAAACTCTTATTGCACTGAGTGAACAGCAGCAGATCCACTGTCCAATGTCAGGCATACCTGATTGCATTCGTCTAAGCCTCATTCCCTCGTCTCTGTGTTTCTAACTACTTAGAAACATCCTCATAACCTTCAACCATGTTTGTTATTCTGCTCTGTATGGGCTATGGCCGCAAGTCCGTTGCTCGCGCTTATGTCATCAACTTGCGTTTATCATATTTATCATGAGATGGCAAATATTTATCATATCGTGAACGATAATTTATCGCCCATCCCTAATACAGACTGAAACTTAGAGTATCTAAAAGAGAGGTGTCGAGCCTTAATTGACAACTCCTATACTATGTGCGCCACACTAGCAGGACAAAAAAATTATGCTGGTACAAGAAACTGTTATGCCAAACGCTGTACCACGAAAACTCTGCTGATTCTTAGTAGGATAAATGAGTTTTTTTGTGTGTGTGGAGGGACATTACAGCACCACCAAATCTTTAACTAAGTTAAAGATTACAGGAAGATTATTATTACACCAAAAAAAGGAATCTACTCATCTGTTTGAAAATGCAAAAGGTAAAAAAAATAAAAAAAAAAGAAGAGAAAGACTTTATGACACAATAAAAGTATCTAAGCTGACCAAAAAAACAGCCCTCATGCTCCAAATAGAGTATGGATGGTCTCCAAGATATCAAGTGGGCACTGAACTCCTCTGTTGTTTGTATGTATCAGGGTCTCTCTCCACTGCTCGGGTAAACACATTGCACAGGACCACAGCCAGTGCATAAGAGCTGAACAGAGCTCCTCTATGTCCTCACCATGTGTATGACTAAACACTGAGCGACAGAAATTGGCCCCTTTGCTGGAGTGGCTTTTGTGTGTTTAGCATATCAAAGCTGTGAAAATAACCGTGTTTGCGTTCCCTCGTCTCTGTCCAGGTGGTCTATCATATCTGGGCCCTCAGAGCGCATGGCATGAGCTGTGTGTGTTGATCACGATGGCATCTGGGTGGAGGGGAACACCCCTGGCTGGCACTGCAAGTGTGGTAGTTTCAATACAAGTGATGGCAGTCATGATAGAGCAAACAAGACCCAAAACACATGCAAATTGGAGGGTTTTTTTACACAAATATGAAAATTGTGATAGTGAAATACCATTAGAAACAGCACTAGCATGCCTTGGCAATTATTATTTAATCAATTTTATACAATAATTTATCATATGAGTTATATTTTTAATCAATATTAAAACAATCTGCATTAAACTGATGTTTCTGCAGCTGTCCTAAAATAATATCTGGCTCTGATGTTTTTTACAGAAATGTAGAAATTCTTGTAAAATTATTATAGGTTTTAAATGTTTTTTTTTTGTTAATTTGCATCCTTTTAAATCCACCCTGCTCTGAAACTCTTCACTGCTTATGACCTTGTAGCATGAATGTCTTTGTGAACCTCTGCTGCCATACGTATGTACCATAAACATTTCCCCCTCTTTGAATATATGCAATAATCCTATCTCCAGCCACATGAATACTGGCCCTCCATATTATTGTAATGCTAACCTCCAGACTGCATGCCTGATAGCCAATACTTTATCACAGCTTTGCCTTTTTTATGGGTCTGGTGTCTCTTTAAAATGATTGCCCCTGTTTTGATCTGATTAATTTTGTGTGAGCACAAACAATTACTTTTCATCTTTATCTGCTCGGGGAATCACCCCTTTTTATGGGTATCATTTATTACAGGTGGACAGCTACTTGTTTATTAGAATTTCAAGCAGCCTATCGCTGCAGAGATCTCCCGCGGTCTATATTTACATTTCAACTTCAGCTAAACAGCCATGACAAACACACATAGCACAGGCCAAGCCTCGGCTGCACTTCATTTTCATATTGCCTCCTCGCAGGGCCAGACGGACCGGACTTAATGCAAAAGTTCCTGACATGGTGGCAGAAGGTGCTGAGCAGGAGGGAGAGGAGGAAAAAGAGAGATGGAAAGAAACCGAACAAGCAATGAAGCAGGAGAGAGAGAGAGCGAGAGAGAGAGAGAGAGAGGAGGGGAACGTGGTGGGATGGTGAGAGCAGGCTGACTGAGTATGTGTTTGAGCTTTCAGGTGAGTGTCCATCATTCAGGGAGAGAGGATGGGTTCATGGCCTCTGAAATCCATCTATGGCAACGGGGTCTTCACAGTGAATATAAATATATGTGCGTGTGCCACGGCCAGGGCCACTCTTGACAAGCCAACAGCTGTTAATTATGAATTGGCCTGCAGAGAGGGAGACAGGCTGGTGAATATGCAGAGCTGAAGGAACGCACAGAGCCCGTGCAACACAAGTGTCAGACCCCCACTGCACCTGGAGTGGCAGGGGTTGACCTGGGTGTCAATCACAAGCCTTGGCCAAGCAACAGGACAGGGATTGCTTGGAACTGACCCAAAAAACTGTAGTTTGACTCATATGGAAAGTAACTTTTTATTTCAAAGAAAGTGACAACTCTTCCTGGCAGATACCTGGATATTGAAAACACAGGCTCAAGGTTGTTTAACACCAAAAACAGAACCAATCGATTTTTATTGAATCTCTGCATTTTTAGATATTAGCTCCAATCTTGACTTGGACCTCAGATTCGCAGGTTGAACTCATTCACAAGACCTCAAGAGAGAGTGAATGAGGTGTCACAGTAGGCCTAAATGTTTATAAAGGGTCCATCCCAAACCCTGTCACAATGGCCAGTCCAAAACAACAACAAAATTCACACACAATATCAATTACATTCAGAGCAACAGCTACCTGCAGCCATGCCAGTGCCACCTATCCACAATAAAAATGCAACATGCGGCTGTTTCACCAGAGTAATATCCATTGTTCGCAGTCTTGGGGAATGTTTACATATCATGATAAACTAAAAAGGCATAGTTAAAAAATAAAAATTAGGAAAACAAATTCTGACAGTGATGTTTTTAACCTTCATGTATCTATAATGTAGACACTACTCCAACACTCTGCGGCCTTGTTTCTGACATGGGCCAAATGCTAACTGTGGCTATATCATGGCAAAGCAGAAACATGTTTCAGGACAACAACGACACAATTCAAACAACACATGACAACCCATAGCTGTAGCTTACAACTCTAGCTGAAGCTAGTCAGCCTGAAATGCACACGCTACAAAGTAGTTCACTTTCAGCCCGTGAAGCTCACTTACATTATCAACGCAGCTCCCCTCTAAGTCCCCTTGTTTTGTCCTCCTGTCCTCCGTGTTTGTCTGCAGGACGTCCTCCACCATGATAGCAGCTGGCACATCATCGCTGTAAGTGAATTAGACACTCCGTTTTCTTTAGTTTCTCTGTCCACATCAGCTGATCCGAACAAGCTTGTAGTTAACCCAGAAGATAAGACACGTGTAAACTTCCAGACTAAATACTTTTAGAGTAAGCTTTTACGGTGGCCGAGAACCGCCACTGCTGCAAATAAAAAAAGAATGCAAAAAAAAGAAGTTACAACGGAAGTTACCTATGCAAAGAAAAGAAAAGAAAAGAAACCAGAGCCTGCTGTAAATAAAAAAAGAAACGTTGCAGATAAAAAAAATTATTAAAAAGCCACAACGGAACTTGACTATGCAAAAAAAAAGTGCAGATGGGAAAAAAAACCAGTAAGTTACTGCGAAAATAAAAGGATGTAATTTTAAAAAGGCCACAATGGAAGTGAGCTGCCAGGGACCAATAATGATGATGTACCAGTGTTTTACGATCTAGGCATAGAAGACGACAGTGAGAAGATGAGCAAAGAAGTGAGTGGAAAGGTTTTTGTTTGATTTCACCTTGTGTGCTTTTCAATGTGTCATTTGGTTAGGCCATGTAGCGCCTGAGTCGATATGACGTTGACCTGGAGGATGCCTGTGTAGTGTTAGCTTCAGTTCAACTTCATATTGACTCAGGCGCTACATGGCCTAACCAAATGACACATTGAAAAGCACACAAGGTGAAATCAAACAAAAACCTTTCCACTTACTTCTTTGCTCGTCTTCTCGCCGTCGTCTTCTGTGCCTAAATCGTAAAACACTGGTGCGTCATCATTACTGGTCCCCGGCAGTTCACTTCCATTGTGGCCTTTTTAAAATTTGCATCCCTTTATTTTTTGCGCTGAGAATTTTTTTTTTCTTGCATCACCACTTTCTTTTGCGCCATTAACTTCCGTTGTGGCTTTTTAAAAAATTGTGTCTGCACCGTTTCATTTTTTTATTTGCAGCGGACTTCGGCTTCTTTCCTTTTTTTTCTTTGCATCAGTAACTTACGTTGTGGCTTTTTTTTTTTTTTTTTTTTTGCATTTTTTTTTATTTGTAGCAGTGGCGGTTTTTGGCCACCATAGCTCTGCTTCTGCCCCTCACATTAAGTCAGACCTGAAGAGACAAGAACTCTGACAGGAAGCAGCATGACTGTAGGAGAAAATTCATGACACAACTTCTGCCAAGTAGTGAGGCCAAAAACAAATATAATAAGTCAATTCTGGTTGATGTTGATTCTTTTGGAAGTGATTTTAAGTCTTTGCAGTGATTACCACTCCAGAGTCATGCATTTTTTAATGCAGTGCAACTGGAAAGCCCTGAGATCATGGCCATCCAATGTTGTTGTTTGGGTTTATCCCTTTTGTCCAGAGATTTCTCCACATTCTCTCTCTGGTAGGCTTTAAAGTTATGAATAAGCCTCTTCCTGAAACAATCATTTCTGACATTTGAGCCAACAGGTCCGTATGTAAAAT
Source organism: Xyrichtys novacula (assembly GCA_962446985.1). Classification (NCBI taxonomy): domain Eukaryota; kingdom Metazoa; phylum Chordata; class Actinopteri; order Labriformes; family Labridae; genus Xyrichtys; species Xyrichtys novacula. The sequence goes on from OY660878.1 coordinate 7,194,637, forward strand.
AATTTATTAGTAGCTATCAAAAAGTTAATTCTGGATGTTGTCGGACAACAATGTACAATTTAGCTAATTTACATCCAAATCTCTCAGCTTTAAAAACAAACCAAAAATACACTCGCTGACTTTAATCGTAATAGTCTGGAAGCGGTTTAAGGTGGGTGAACTTGCGCCATCTATTGGCGGGAGGGTAAAATGCATTTAAAGTCATCTGACTGGGATTGGGATTAGATTAACCCTAATGTATGACTAATGGAGGGTATAAAAACAGGGACTGTTGAGATAAAAAAAAAACACTTATAAAAAAACACAAAAATCGTTGAATTTTTGTGCGGACCTGCTTAAAAACCGAGTTTTAAGTTAAATGTGTGTTTTTGTTTTGTGAAAGAGGAATGCAGCTCTTACAGCACCACCATGCTTCTGTGCATGCCCTTGCTCCAGAATATGGAGCATACATAGCAGGCTTACAAAGGCCTGAATGACTCATATAAGGATAGTTAGTTATATTACTTGAGGGAAGTCTGTTTTAATATTTTCAATAACAAGAGGTGGTGGTTGTCCAACTATTTATCAGTACCAAACTGTGAGAGGTGAAGCCTGGGATTTTTCAACTTTACAGCCTGCATCAGAATATCAACCCTCAAGAAAAAAGATGGACATGATGTTGCCAACACAACAGAATAATAATGTAAGAAAAAAGCGTGATGAATCAAAAGCTCTTGCACTGAACCCCTGGTGACCCCAGTTAATGCAAGAAATCTTAGAGCTTATTTATCATCCTTAAAAACCTAATATATCTCCTTCTATTCTCAGTGGAGAGCCCCCATGTGAACACACCAGCCATTCACAGTAGGACCAGGGTTAACAGAGCCTGTGCCTTTAATGACAGGAATATCTCCAGGAATTTTAATTAATTTTCCACTCTTAGCAGCTGAATCTGCGTTAATTTCCCCCTCAAGGACTTTTATAAATTTCATCATTAATAAAATCAGACATTCAATTAGTCCCAAAATCCAGATTGCCAACTGTTTCATAACAGTCTTGGTCTGATTTTCCTTTTTTTATTAGGTTGGCTGAAAAAAAAAGTTAAAACTAATTTCATTAATCTAATTGTCATAACTTGGAACCATCTCTTAATTAGTTCAAATTAATATGATTAATCACAATAATGACAAAAACTCATTCAATTACAGGTTTTCAATGGCAAGTGGATGTGTTGGGGGTGATAGGGGCATAAAGGATGAGGGCGGGAAGCAGAGCTGGCTCCGAGAGACGGGATTGGTCGTGATTATTCCGATGACTGACAGGTTATCAATCATGCTGCACTTTTAATAAAGGCTGCTGGAACTTCAGTGAGCGGCCCGGCTCAGTTGTCTTCTTTCTTGTTTTATTTCTTCAAAACCCTTTGGAAGTCTTCTTATTCCTCCATGAAATATGATCCCGCTTTGGATGACTCTATAGCTGCAAATTCTAATGAAGAGAGCGCTGTGCATAAAAACAAAAAATGGACTCATCCATATGTAAATAAAATGACTGGAATGCATGCGCTCATCTCCGCCACCCCATTATTGCAGAAAATTGCATGCGTTTATGCACTGGAATGACATCACTTTATTATCATTTGTCTGGGCGTTTGCTAAAGCTGCAGATGAGTCTGCCTCCTCTCTGCAGACATATGGATCTAAGGGATGCTGCCTGCTGTGCTGCTTTCAATCAGGGCCACCGATCTAACAAAGCAGGGGAGCAGAAGCATGTCACCATTTGTCACATGCCACTGGGGCACAAGCTGAGCAGCAGGCGCACCCTCGGGTGGTGTAAGGCTAGGAAGGGAGAGCTGCAGCTGCCAGTCTCGGGCAGGTCTTCCCTTGTCCCACGCTGTCTGCTTGGGACAAGCCACCCAAACATGTCCCCAGCCAGTCGTCTGGGACCATTTGACCTGTGATCCTCCCATCTGGTTTGAAGACTGTACTGTGAAGACTGGTTTGCTTCCATCACCCTGAGGTAGAAGTCTGAGAATCTGGAGGCCCGTTTGGGGATAGAGACCCCTCTGCAGAGTCTGAACCTTAAAATCCCCAAGATACCCCTTTTTTCTTACTTTTTTATGTCTGCATTTGATCCTCCTAAACTCTCCCTCTGAGCAGGGCAATTCACCTGCCACCTCAGGTAGAGTCAACCAAAGCCTGCTGGAGCGTTAAGCAAAGCATCGCATAGATACATATGTTATGTCTCTGTGACAGTGCTTATCATGCAGCTCAAGGGCTCCCATCCTTTACCCAATGGTTATATCTCACACTGCATTGGATCCATGTCTGATGCATATCTTTGCTGACAGCATAGTGGAAAGCCTGTAAGCATGACAGACATGTAAAAGTGTACATTCAAACCCCAAGTGTGCTGTGGCTTTTAAGTTGCCATACTCTGCAGTGGCATGTGTTTACCGCTGGCTTTGTTTGTGCTGCCCAGTGATTAGAGGCCATTGGAGGTGCTGCAGAACCAGACAGTGAGCGGTGCCATACTTTCAGGATGCTTTGACCACATGGGGCAGCATATGGGGCTATTTCCTCTCCTCTCTCCAGGACTTTGTAGACACGTCAGTTGGGCCTTAATCATGCATTTTTCTGCATGAGGGGACAACTGGAGTATCTGTGCCAAACTGGCTTCTGTGCCCTGCGGGTCTGCACCAACACAGTCAATCAATAGCGCCCATACACCCCTGTGCACTCAAAGCACATGCAAACAAACATACACAAAAAAAGAGTTTACCTCGGCTGCATTTAGAAGCGTATCCCATCCTTTATTCAGGCCAACATGCTTTCGACCGTTTCCTTATTGTCATCATGTTTTTAATTAGAGGAGAGTGGGAACTGCTGGATGGGGGACCATACCTCCATAGTTCAGCCTTCCAGAGACTCAGGGACAAAAGGGGCATTTTTCAAGGTCTAAACCCACCCTCCCCTCATGTGCACAGCCATCTCTGAGTCCCCAGCCACCCTTGAGAGAGGGAAGCACAGCCTTCCATGTGCATAAAGTTGAAATAAACTGCAGTCTGTATTTTCATTGGGGAAAGTGAACCCAATTTACACGCTGCTCCATTGGAAATGAGCACTCTAGCGTACCCTAGCTGGTAATCTTGCCCAGATTCCCCCCTTTGTGTCCCGCATTATTGTTGAAATAAATAACCTTTCACTGCAATCAGTGTGGGGATCTTCACTTAAATTATCGCCCCGCAGATAGCTCACTCATGATCTGCTTCTATATCCATTAACTATCCGGGAAAGTGATTTATTGGTGAAGGGTAAGAAAAAAGGAATGGGGAGAAAGGGATGAGGGTGGGTTTGGTTAGACAATAGTGCCCTCTACTGTTAGTAAAGTGGACTGATTCCACAGAGGGGCCAGAGTGGAGACTGCCACTGATAAGGACCTCAAAACTCAACTGCTGGTGAAGTTATTAAATGGTTTTGTATTTCTTTTACTCTATAACTAAGTCATATTCACCTCAAAATATAACCTCTTTATTGACAGCAACTCAATGGTGAGAAACTGAGTAATTTACAGGATGACAAACAAAGCAAGTCCTTAAAAACAGGAAAAAACACAATAAAATCGTGGATTTTCAGCAAGAACACAGGGCTCAGGTACAGTTCAGATGAGACTATGGCCATCTACATGATGCCCTCTTTCAGTGTCAGTTTTAAGCCAGTGTTCTGGCTCCTAACCCCCCTCCAGCTCTCCATCCCTCCTCCGCAGTCCCTCCTTCCCCACACTCCTGTGATGTGTCGTTACACGCTCGGCTGGCTCCTCTTCCATGACAGACTGTTACTTCCTGGAGCGGAAACGCATTTGATTGTTAACATCTGGGCCATTACAATTGCAAACTAGGGCTCTGTACATCAATCAGGAAGTGATTTCAAAACAAAGAGACCGTCCTCCAATCAATCTATTGGGAAGCGGGGGCATTACATGCTCCTGTAATCCCGGCTAATTAGCGGGATAATGGGAATGAGATTTATGAATGTGCCGAGGAGAGTGGAGGTGCGAGGGCACACTCAAATTAGCAGGGATGCACAGCAGCCAGGGCTGCAATAAGGAGGATGTGCTGTTGGTTTTTATCAACTCCTCGCTGCCTGGACACCTTTGGCTCAGTCTGGCTGTGAAAGGAGCATCACAGGCTAATGTACAAGCACTGTGTGAGGCACTGTTACACTACATCAAATCTCTGTTTAAAGAGGGAGATGAACTTTGTGTTAACATCCCCCAGAGGAGCATTTTCAACTTCTCATTGCTTCTGTTAGACATCTGGTATTTTACAATAAAGGAAAGAGTGGTGCATCATCACAAAATAAAAGTAGAGGATAAGAATGGCCAAGGACATTTTTTTTGTTGTATCTGAGGATGTATAACTTTGTTTTTTTTCCCCTCTAGACTGGTGTCTCTTAATCTTTTTCAAACCATAAAAACACAGCTGAACACCCCCTTTTTTCTTACTTGGGAGTTACACTCTTCCACCCACCAAAAACACTGAAGATTAACCTGAAGAAACCTTTTCTCCTGTCTTGTGCTTCTAGTACCACTGTTGCAGAAAATGTACTTGCACTTGTGCATTGAGGATTACATAAGATACCTGTTATGATTACCACTAGCATAGGACTGTTTTTTGCAATGTCTTGTGTGAATTTTACTGAAATTATTATGATTTTGGGGCACTTCAGAGTTATTTCATAAGCCTAACTAATTGACAAAATACTTCTTAATACTTAAGAAGTCAGTACCAGAACAACAATACTTAAGACTTGCACAAACAACCTTAACATCTAAAACCAGAATCAGAGTCTTAGTTCATTGTCTTATTCTTATACACACTATAGGAAATCGTTTTGGTGTCTTTGTTCTAATACACTAAATATAAAAATAGAATAACAGAGGGAACAAAGTGAGCAGAACGACTGTCCAGAAACTTAAACAAAACATCTAAACAGAATGAAATACTGTATAACATATATAAATATGTACAAACTTGGTGCATAACAAGAGCAGATGTTTTGTGTATCAATTGTAAGGATTTATTATAAATGGAAAAGTCCTGAATTTTGTAATGGTGGTTTGAGTTCTTGCTGTTTTTCAGCTGTACCTGTTTGACCAGAACTTTCCAATCGTCCTTTCTAAACAAGGCCAAAGGTTAATCTAGAGTTTGTCATGCTGTCATTCCAATCTCATCTGTCCACCATGGCCCTACAATTTAACAATACACAAGTTTCAATACCTATTAGTTGTATGATCAACAAACAAATAGTGCTGTAGGTTTGGGAAATGCTGTTTTTAAGATATATGTCCTACTGAATGCTGCTTACTCACATTTTATTCAAATTCACTGCTGCTATCCATTGCTAAAGCCTGTTTTCATTCTGCTGTTGCAAATTATCCACAAAGTGTTCCCTTGATACATTTGGTCAAAAACTAATATTCATTCATATATTCTTTATTTGTGTTAAAATAAAACTAAAACAGCACCGAAGGCTACACACATTGCACAGGTGCAACGAAAGAAACTTCTATGGGCTTGCAGAAGGATCTGGTGGAATAACAGTGAATCTGAGACTCAGTTTGAAAAAGCTGTTCAAGTTAGAGAGTGTAGAAATGGGAATATCAAGCAACATCTGGCAGTCAGATTCCAGATTGAAACTCTCCCTTGCTCACCCCTGTAATGGATGAAAACTATGGTGGCCTTTGAGGACAAAAAGTTCCTGTGATGCACTGCAAGCATGATCCTCTATCTGTCAAAGGTTTACCTTCAAAAGCTTCAACCTATTCAAACTCTTTTGTGCACAACCAACACTCTTTTCCCAATCTTCCAACAGCTTGTGTATTTTGCACAGCTGCTCACAAAATACAAAAACACGCATCTTACTAGATTGACCATTTTGTGCTACTGTGGAAACATAGCAGTGCAAAATGACGTCATCTGTGGAAGGGGACCCACTCCCTGTAGATATAAAAAGCCCAAGCTTAAAAATATCCTATTCTATTTCTGCCAAGTCTGTACTACTAAATACGACTTGATATTAAGAGCATTTATATACACTTCAGATTTAACGACTAACTGCAGGCTCTGAAATAATGTCCAAGTAAGAGCATTCCAGCTGGAGATTTCTAGTATAATAAAAACAATGGATTAAAGGTTAGTTTTGCTTGCCCACACTAGCTTTATTACATGAGATATGAAAGGATAAAACATACAGTAACACAGATTGATTAGAGTTTTCTCAGCAGGACACGTCCAGCTCAGCATAAAATCACAGTATTTTTCCTTCTCTATTGGACACACATCATAAGCACTTTTTACAGTCATCAGTTAGACATAAGCACTTGACAGAAAACCAAGTTCAACATATTTATCATCAACAATAAGTACAGAGTGAATATGATCTGAAAGAGTTTTCAGCAGATCTTTTCTATTCTATTCTGTGTAAAATACCATCCACGACAGCTGTCAACCTGTGTTAACCTCCATACGTAATAAACTTCTTTGCATTTTTGGCATTTAAGATAAAAAGGGTAATTTTATTCTGGTAAAGTTCAATTTATTGTTTAGACTTCTTGATAGGATTTCATTCATTTGATTATCGAATCAGAGTTGAGGGTTTTTATTGTGGAAATTATGCATTTTATACTGTCGCATCAAGACCAGAGTGATTCAGTTCTTTTTAATGCACTAAAATGTCCTGAAATGACAACAAAACCTCCTTGAATCTAATATGTCAGAGTGTGGTGCACAAATTGAAAAAAAAAAAACAGGATCCGACAAGGATCAACACATCTCTATTCATCCTTTTCCTGAGTTATTTGTCGCCTTGTTAAATGAAAGCTTGTGCCTGTATTAGACTGCCTGTGCAGCAGAGTGTGTGAGCCGGTGTATCCCTGGAGGTGGCTGCCTCAGTACCACCCTGAAGCCTCTTCCTCCCCGGCGGCCCCACGGCCTGACCTTGCCCGCTGGCGGGGGACATCTCCCATTAATGCAGCGCATTGTGATAAGGCCATTTCTTTTCCTTCAGCATCCCTTTAATGTCATCCCTGAAATATGAAGTCATTAAGCGATATTAAAACAGTGCTGACAAACTAATTAACAGAAGACATTATACGGGATGGGCTCGATTAATCCGCTTTAATTGCTCTTTTAAATGGGGGCTCCAATTAAAATTAATAAAGATTTACTGGTGATCACACCAAACTACACCAAGAAGTGGTTGTCTGAAGGGCAGCCTAAAGTCAGCGGCCTTACGCTCTCAAGTTGTACTCCCTTTTGCTCCCTGCGCCCTCCCAGTGTGAGAAAGTTAAAAACCCGTATCTCTAAGCAGGAGATTAAACACAGGGTCTGTCCCAGTGCCCCCCAGTCCCACAGCTCCTTTTGTCTCCAGCTCAGGGACGTATGATCCTGCTTTTGTCTCTCCAGGACCCTGCTAAGGAGACACTAGGCTGATTTTCCTATTAATATCACACCGCACACATACACATTGACTGTGCTCAATCAGACATGCTTTACTTCCCCACAAAACACAGAAAACAGGATGCTGACAATTAAAAAGGATTTCACAGTATCAATTTCCCTGAAGTTGAGCCTTCAAAGTGAGAAACCTAACTCCATATTTGTTTGCAGGGACAAGTGCACCCCTTTGTGGAGATTTGAGCACACAACAGGATCTGAAGCTGCATTTAGAGACTGAAATGTCAGATTTATTGCACAGATTTGCTTTTAGTGATTGCCTGAAAAATTCAAAGGACATTCCTAAGCAACAAAACAATACAAGTAAATGCACTGGGGATGATTTTGCTCCCTCATCTTGGTCCGAGTTTCAAAGGCACCTAAACCAGGTTACTCTATCTGTTGCAGAGATAATAAAAACAGAGTAGATAAATATTCAACCATGCTGCAAAAACATCAGACTTGGCAAAAGCCAAAAATATCTCACTAGATTTTTTAAGCCTCATTCATGCGGCAAATCCAGATTTGCTGCAACTTCATTCTTAAATGTGTGTTGTATTTTCAGATGCAGTGGCCTGTTTGATTCTTTTAAACATTATTTTTGCAGCACTTTCTTGGCCAGGTCTCTATTGTAAGAAAAGATTTTTGTTTCTGAAATATTTCAGGTGAAATAAAGATTGAATTAAAAATATATTTATCTGATAAAACCTGATTGAATTGTCAGAGATGCGTGATTTGAGGCTGAGGTGAGCTGAGCTGTGTGTATTACAGCAGAGATTCACTAGATGATGCTGTTACTCTTTAGTGCTCACCCACCGTGCCACAGTTCAGAAGTAAATGTGATGTACATAAAAAAATCTGTTTGATAAAAAGCAGAATTTTGTACAAGTCTGCTTTTCTACGAGGTTACATTCATAACATTAAGGCAGTGTTTTCATTTGAATGTTATCACATCCTACTGCCTTTCTACTTTCCATTTCATCTTCATTATAAAGTGCGCTCTGTTTTATCTTAGACTCTGTAATACATGACAATAATAATTTCATATCAGTCTGTTTAAGTTGAAGGCCTGTCAGCCAGAGGCAGTGCAGCCACTGGAGGTATTTTCTGTTATTTTCTTTCATTGTAGCAGAGGTCACTAAAGTCTTGTTCAGAAATTGTAACACAACAAATTAATTTTGGTGCAACGTACTTTGGTTCATCCAGAGGCGTTTTAATTGAGTTGAGAATGTAAATCAATTTACTGAAGGAGACTGATCTAATTGAAAAGAAATGTCTATTAAAAGATTAGTGAGCTTTATTGTCTCCAGTATTTGTCATCAGCCAATCCAACTAATGTTTTAATTTCCTTAATGTTATCATTTCTGATGTAATTGGTGCTTGGGTGCCTAACAGGTTTTCCAATTAAATGTTTGGTTTTGGGCTCTGACGGTGTAATCTCACTCAGGGAGAAGAAACAGAGCACTTTGAGAGAAGTGCTGTTGGAGAATGTTCTCTGTGCTTTTACTCTTTCATTTTAAAGGCAGTCTGTTGCCTTTTACCTGAACTTTCACAGTGAAATTAAACAAAAATAAATAGTATCAGAGTACTGAATAAGTCATCGCTGTTCATCCTTGGATGTCATGTTTTGGTTGTATCAAACCAAGTGGATGAAGTAGATCATGTGTTGTTTTTGAGACATCACCAAGCTTGTGTGTGCATGTGCACGTGTGTTTGTGATCAGCGCGCTTCGAGCGGGTGCCTGGAAGAAAGAGTCAACGGGCTGGTGGAATTTTGCTTCGGTAGCACAACAGCAATATGAGGTCACCTCGGGCATTAGTCATTAGGAGAGAATGCATTGTGGTTGTTTTTAAGACATGGCAGTTGTCTGCATCCGCACAGGCCACACAATGAATGCAGGCCTTAGAAAGTTGACTTGAATTGAGCTTCGGTGAACAATGTGAACGGCATAGTTCAGGGGGACATTCAACAGCTGGCTGCTGGACGTGGATTAGAGGCACCTTAGGGGCTAGGGGATGACACAAACTGTTTTTACTGGGATGGTTAAACGTTTATGACATAAAAACCAAAGCATTTCACTGCTGTGTTGTGTGAAATATTTCCATACAGCCAGAAAAAGACAACACAAAAACAAATGACTCATAATTTAGTGCATCTTTAATTTCAACAATCATCCAATACAGTTTCTGTGACTGAATTGTGAAAAATGATTGTACTTAACGTGAACTTTTTACATGATAATAAACTGCTCGACAGCCCCTTGCAGTAATTTCACAAGCACATTCTGTCAAGCTCACAACAAAATTACAACACAACATACAACAGCAGTGCAAGAGTATTTACACAGCGCACACAGCAAGGAAATAAAAGAGAATTAAAGCAAATTAATACTGACGGTAATTGCCAAAAAAACCCTCTTCCAGTTCAACCAAATCCTGCTACTCTACACTTTCATAATACTGAAGAGAAAGATTACACTTGTAAACATTTTTACACACCTACAAACTCTCTAAAATGTGATGAGGCATATCATATATACTGTAAGTTAACACTAAACAATAGAATAAACCACAAGAGCATCAATATTCAGTATCTTTTTTGGTCGAAGTAAAACATACAGCATGTAAGACTAGTTTTTAAAATGTGTTTGTGTGTGCGTTTACAGATCTACAAAATGTTCACCTATTTCACCTCACTAAAATGCACTACGAGAAGGATGAAACAATTCTGTCCTGTCACTTCTTTTCATTCTCTGTTCTAAGCTTGAGCCTATAAATAAGAGGATGTCTTGAACTCCTCTGGCACGTCACTGTCTAGTTTACAGATCACCTTGTATATAGCTTTTTTCCAAGAGGGGTCTGAATCTTTGGCTGCAAAGATGGCGTTGTAAAATTCATGCAGGGTGATCTCAGCCACCTCCAGGAATCTGTCTGGAACCTGTTAAAAAAAAGGAAACTTCTGAGTGAAGTCATTCTTGTTAAAAACATTTTTTTCCAACAGAGAAGAAGCACTACATTTTCTGCTGTTTTACAATCAGTCTTCAGTTTCCTCAAAGTCAAAAACGTATGATATGCAGACCTGTGGCACAAATCTTCAAACACTCAAGCTGATGAAAGGGAGCTCACCTCTTTGTTCTCTGAACACAAATGCAATACTGCGATCATTAACGCTCATTTAGAGGCCTCTTTGATTAGCCAGTCTTGTTTTCTTGAATCTAACCTCACAACTGGTGAATTGTCTCCCTGGGGACTTTCTCTTGCTCTGTCAAGATCAGTCGACAAAATGCGATTATGAATCTCAACCAAGGCTATGGCTGAAAGCTAAAGATTTCAATGATATGGTTAAAGGCGTGAGATGGTCAGATTTAAGTACAGGCCAGATGAGGTTTAAGTTCAGGTTAGAATCTGATAGTGATCAGAAACTTCAGGAAGATCCATGAAATGATCAACGGATCAAGTCCAGATGCAATGGATGCTGGGAGAGAAACGCCCTGCAGCCCTTGTTTCCCACCCACTGAATAGTTAGCACAACAGTTGTTGGCATAAGTTATTTTTCTTTCCCCTCATCTCCTGACACAAAAGCATCCCTGGGAAAGGAATGTCTTGGTTCCAAGGTAAAGAAAACGGTCTCGTCCCTTTCCCACCAAACTGCCTTCTCCCTCGGTATCCACAGCGTCTTTCTCAGCATTCCGCATCAGTAGCAATCTGAGTCTCGCTCAGGCGTACTGGTCCTCTAATCCTGAGTTGTTTTAGTGGGATTTTGCGGCTTCCTCTTCCCACAGTTTGATAAAGCATCACTCTGGAGTTTAGATAATGGCTGTAAAGGCCTGCCAGCCACAGGTGCAGTGTGACAAACAGGTCAGCACTCGGACATACGTGACCACTGCAGCTACATGCTGACAGGAGGACATACTTCAGCAGGTTACTAACTGCTGTGGTCACTTTTCTCTAATGTCAAAGCTGCTAAAAGAAGAGCCTCGACCTTTTAGTGAATTCATTTTGAAAGGGAGTAAGATGATTGATCATTCCCAGACATCCGAAAGATATGAGCAGCGTAAAGACGATTTGCAGAGGGATATAGCCACCTCTGCTGTGTTTTAAAGTAATAAAATCCACCTACCAGCATCCCTACATCAAGACAGATAACATGGTAAAGTAGCTATGTAAAATGTAAGTTTCTTTGTTATATTTGCTGGGCTAGAGCGAGGCAAGTTGTCTCTTGATTTTTCTTTTTTTTAAGGTTTGGCTACTTCCTGTAGGTTGATAATAGCCTGATAGACATGAAGTTGATCAATATTTAATCTGAAATCTGACTCTGCTAATATAAGGGGAGGTAGGGGAGCCTGGAGATTTCCCTCTTTGTACAAAGCTATGCCACATGGTTGCCTGCAATAGTTTAAAATTGAGCTGACAGAAATGAAAGAAGTGGGCTATACTTTAAAATCCTTAATTTTGTTTTAACTCTTAAAAAAACTTTTAAACAAATGTTTAACAATTACTTTAAAATAAGTAGTCAAATCAAGTTTTTAGAATTTTTTGTTGTTGTTTTATTTCTTTTTTTGTGGGATATCAGTCATGGTCACATGACTAAAAGATGCTGATATGTTGATTTTTTTGTTATAGAGAATTAAGGCAGCTGTTTCTTTCTTTCTTTCTCTCTTTCTTTCTTTCTTTTAGTTTTTATTCCTGTTAAGTGCTGAACTAGGAAAGGAAACCTTGTTTGTCTTTGTCTCGAAGAGAGTTCAGAATAAGGGCCAAATCTCTTACATCAAAAAGCTCTGCAGAAAAAATCTCAGAATTATCTTGATGCCAACAATACAACCCCAGCACAAAAGAAAGACTGAGTCATAAGTGACACTTACGTGGAAGTCATTGGCTTTGTTGTAGTGCATGTTGAGTGCTCGGAACAGCTCTGAGTCTCTGCTGACTGTAATATCTTTGACATCACTGATGCCGTCCACGATGGCCTGGCGGGCAAACTTCTCCATCTGGATGTAGTAGAACTCCCTGAAGTTACTGAACCACTTGATGAGCTGAGAGGTGATGCAACGGTTAAACTGTAAAATTAAAAGGACAAAACATTTATGTATTCAATATAGAACTGAACCGTCAAACTTGCTTATAGGTGCTAATCTTTTAAATAAATTCATGTAGGTGCAGTTACTTGTGACGAGGGTAAATGAAAGCATCCTCATGGAGAATTATAATTGTGCCACTGTCCAATTAAACCTTCGAATTCAGTGAGAAAAATCGTAAATGTAAAATTATAACTCTCCATGCTTTCAATTATAAAATCGAATGTACTTTTCTGTAATTGCCTGAAAAGCTGCCTTTGGTACCTGTAAGGCAAAATGCCACCAAATAGTCTGTCACTCTAAGCAAAATTAATTGCTCTGATCCTTTCCCACCAATATCCCTGGTGAAAAAACATCTGTCAGGCCTCTGTGTTTCTAAACTCAGTCTTGACATTAGTCTTGTTATTCTATCTCCTCATCCAGAAAGACAGAAAAAAATGCCTAAGGGCTGGGCAGGCATCAAAGACGCTTCTTCCCTCTGGTGTGGAGGGTGAGAAAGCGGCAGCGTAAGGACAGAAGGAAGCTTCCCTCTCATTGACTCAGGCTGATAGGATGGAATCAGACACTGGGATTAGGTGCTCTTTTGTTCACTGCCACTTCCCACCACAGGATTGTAAGCAAGGAGGAGACGTTCGCAGGGGCTGCAGCAACAGCATCCTCCCCCCTGACCCCGCAGGGTCAGAGCAGGGGCCCGCAGTGGTTCAGAAATGGAGGGACAAGGTGAAAGAAGAGGAGAGACGAGAATGACTGGATAGGTGTTTTGAGAGAAGTAGAAAGAAGGTTTAGAAAAAGTTGATCTTATCTCAATAGACTACAAAGAGGGTGGCAGAGGTAAATAGGGTACATGAAGAGGGCTGATAAAAGGAGACAAAAAGGCAAAAGAGGACACAGAAGAGGAGGCCTGACATGAGACCAAGGCCAAAATAGACAGGATGTTGTGTTTAGGGCCAGCTCGCCGCCGCCTGGTTGCAGCCGCACAAGTCTCTAATACCAACTCTGTGTTGACACTCAATAGCAATGCCTTTCCTACAGAGTCCTTTGTCAGTCCATTTGCTGACTGGAGTGGCCTTTTTACAGAGAGAATGCCCCTGTATCTCCCTCTGCCCCCAGGACATACTAGCAGCTCAGCGCCTTTGTTGTCTAAACCCTCTGCGTTTTTGTTTCTCTCCTCCGACACACTGCTGATTTTTCTGTCCCAAACATGCCCTGGATGTAGACACCAGGGACCACAGCACAGCACAGGACAAACACTTCAACAGGTTATCAAATGAAATCAAAAGGAAAAAAAAAGTACCTTGACATCAGGGAAGAAGGTTTTCAGCACATTTGAGCTGGGGTAGCGGGTGTAGAAGAACATGAGCTTTGCCTTCTTCAGGTGGCTCGGGGTGAGACCCTCCTGGATGTTCACATGAGTGTTAAGGCACAAAACCTGATAATCAAATACACAAAACACACACACAACATACACTGCTCCGCAAAGTGATAGCAGAGCAGAGTATTGTGTTGCCTCAATCTTCAGCTAAATTGGATTTCCCTAAAGAACAGCTCGACATTAACCAGGGAGTCAATAATGACCCTAACATGTGCTTATTGGCAAAACAGAATTACGAATTCGATTAGGGATTTTTAATTAGAGAGTGGAGCACTTCATGGCTGGCAGTTAAGACAGCTTGTTTGGAAATGTTTTGAAAAAGGAGCTGACTTTCTGATATAATTAAGTTGGTTTAAAGACGACATATGTTGCGATTTTTTTAACCTAACAAAACGGCTGAAAAAAATCATACTTTTAGAAATAACACCCAAAATTTAAAACCGTTGCTCGGGCTTTTAGATAATGTGAAAAAATAAAAAATAAAGTCATTCATCACATATCAAAACATACACTTCCTTTGCCGCAAAAATTAATGCAATCTATACCTTCTCAAGTTTTCCCCCTATGGCAATGAAGACACTCAGGAGCGTTTCCTCTGTAGTCCAGCACCGCGCCTTAGGTCATAATATTTCCTTATCAGGTCACCACAGCGCAGATTTTATTAGGGATCCCTACCTTTGAAATAAGGAAGTTGGAATGAAAGATTTATGTGGTATTGTTCAAAGAGAAGCAGGGCTCTTTTGCACTGTAAAGAGAAAGCGAATCCTGAGAAGCATCACATAATACTTCCCTCTAATGCCTTGCAAATATAAAATCAACTGAAGTGAGCACTTGTGGTGTTTTAAGGCTCTTTAGAGGGAATAATCTACACTGAAACAACTGAAAGTAATAAGAATAACTGTATAGATCTGAGAAGGATTTTATCAGTTGTTCTCTCTTCTTATAAGATGTGTACCACATAGCAAAAAAGATGATATACAAATAATTTTACACATTATTTCCTTTTTTTAAGTATATTTCTGCCCTAATATTTCAGCGTAATATTCCTTTTTCTCAGAGTGGTTTTCTTTGAGTTCCTTTGAGGAGTAAATACGGCTATCTTGCACTCTATTTCCATCATATACATCCTGACAAATGTATCCAACAACAAATGCTCAAGACAAGAGCTCAAGTGTTGTGGTTGGCAGGCACTTTTGATTTCCACCAGCACTCAGATGTGACCTTTCAGATGCACCCCTATCACTCTGATGATGGAGAAATAGATCCTGCACCTTTTCAAGTCTAAAAAAATGACGCTTCCTGAAACAGAAACCGATGCTTTCTCTGCCTTTGAAAAATTGGCTTTTGTTCCTGGCAATTCTTATCAAAGCCTTGTATTCCTTTTTATTTGTCTTTTTCTAAACTTAAAGTCATTACTCGGCTCAGATTAAAGAAGACGCTGTAATTTTCTATGGGGTTAGCGAGATCAAAGAAAAAATTCTCCTTGAAGTTTGTTACTGGAACTGCCCATGCTGCAACGAGCTTCAACCAGCCATTGTTCAAATGGGAGAGCTGAAATAAAGAGAGTTTGTATGAAATCAAAACAGTGTATATGTGAAATTATCAAACATACCCTGCTGTAATCTGCGCTAGCTAAGGAGGACAAGAGGAGAAATCTAGGCTGTCACTTCAGTGTCTGTCAGTCTTTTCAAACCGTGTTTGTTTAATCAATTTATATTAGAAAATATTTGTTCTATTATAGATTTTTAAAGCTTTTCTTCTTTATTTCACACAACTAACAAAAGGTTAGGTCTAAGGCATGCATCCTAATCTATTTCTGTGTTTTTTTATAGTGATAATTTAGTGAAATTGTTCCTAAATCTGCATCACAAGGAAAAAAAATGCTAAACTAAAAGCTGCTCAGGCTCAGAGTATTTTTTCTAATGTGAAAGGATATATTGAGAGACATGTAGGGGTTTCGTTCAGCCATGCTCTGCAGATCTCCACACTCGATCTTCACATGAGGGAGACACAGATTGTCAACCGTCACTCCTCCCAGGGAAGAGGGACGAGGGTGGTGTCCCAGGTGGCCGGATGTCACCTTAGACCTCATGGAAATGGCTTCCCAGGGCAGCTCCACTGAGTCAGGAGAGGTTCTGTCAATGGATGGGGGCATGCAGGGGAGACCCCCAAAGCTGGAATGTGGCCCATACTTTAGAAGATGCTCCAGGATCTGGCTGTCATGCAGAGGGGTGGGGTAATTGAACTGAAATGGAGTCTGGTGCACGGGATAAGGTCTCTTCACTGTCGGGGTGACTGAGCTCAGAGGGGTCACTGCTGGCTTACGGACGACCAGGGACAATGCCTCAGTCTGGTCCTGTGGGCTCTGAGCGTCGGAGCTTTCGTAATACTCCAAAGATCGAGGTTTCCCTGCAGCCTCTTCTGCCAGGGGCTGCTCCAGGGTGGAGCTGGCCTGCTGGCTCTTCCTGTCTGCGCTCATGCTAATCTGCAACTCTGGAGAGGAGCACATGTGCTGCTGGGGCGACAGATCTAGCCCTGAGGGGGACACTTTTTTAAAGACCCTATCCACACAGTCATTCACAGCCCTGGTGAGCTCCTGCTTCAGGGTCTCCTGCAGGTTCTGGCTTTCCCTTTGATGGACCAGATAACCAACTTTAACCCTGTCTGCAGTCTTCCTCTTAAAACTCTCTTCAGTGTTAGTGTAGTTTTCTCCTGAGCTGTCTTGCTCAACAACCACCTCTGTCTCATCGGTCTCATTGTGTTCGGGGTCTTCCTGGTTGTAAACTTGAAGGAACTTTTCCTGCAGCTGGTGGAGGAGCCTTTGCATGCTGTGGAGCTGCTCCTTCAGCTTGTGACACTCCTCATCCTTAGCTTTGCTCATATCACTGTTAGTGCTTCTGTGCGCTGGTCCTCCGCTGCTGTGATCCTGATGCTGCGGCAACCTTTGTTTGCGTTTGTTCTCCCTGTACGTCTCTCTGGTCTCTCTGGTGTCTCGAGCATCCGTGTCTGACCTCTCACTGTCTCCGTGCTGCCTGCTGTTGGGAGAGCCTGCCATCACCCTGATAATGTTCTCCACTCTGGCTCTCTTGGCTTGCAGGTGGTCAGTGATGGGGTGCTCTCCCTCTGGGCTGCCTCCAGTGGATACATGAGCACCAGGAGAGGCAGCTTCCACTGTGCTGTCTTTAGACGAGACGCTGCTCTGGTCCTCCTGGCTGGAGTCAGCAGCAGAGGAGGGAAGGAAGAAATGGCTTTCATCTAAAGCCCTCTTGTTGTGGATCGTCTTGCGGAGAAGTTGGGAGATGATGGATCCGTTAGGGTACGAGGCCAGAGGCTCATCGTACATGTTTCTACGGAAGCAAGGCAGCATAACATCAGGTTTGTCGTCCTCAAGGCAGCTTTCAGAGGAGCTGTGCATGTTCTGGTCGGGAAGACTGAGGTTCATATTTTATACACGGAGCAGAATCAGAGTCAGGTGAAATCCTGTTCACTGAAATGACAGTAAGAAATTAAGAAATATTATGAGAACAAATTATGAAATTATTTTAACAAGATCAATACAGAAAGCATTTTTGAATTGACACTTTAATACTCTAATTCAGCTTATCATTTCTTTTACTGAATAGAGTTAAATACATATAATAATGTTTTTGACGGAGTAAAACCTTGGCAATTTTAATAAACTCTAATGAAAATAGGATTTGATCTCTGCATTATTTAAAAGAGATCAAATTTGTCAAATTATAACATTTATCTCTGATTTAGTTGTTTTCGTTGAATGATCAAATATGACCCTTTACATTTTGGAAAACATTTCCAAGAAAATGCAGAAAGACTAACAAATAAAATAAAAAAATAAAAGGGCTTGAATTATTTTCTAGAAGATCCGATGTGTATTAAAGATAGATCCATTATCACAACACACACAGTGAGGGAATGTATTCGTTAGTTTCATTTTGCCTGGGATTTGCAAAAATAGTTAGTACGAAAGAAAAAAGACCAGTTTACAGCCATGAAAGTAAGTGTCTGGTTATCAAAGCCAAAGAGCAGGAGTAAGGAACGGCTCTGTGTATACATTATTTAAAAGTATCATGAAATCCTTTATCTTCTTCATGCTACTAAGAAATGATCAAGAGAGGATTTTAAGGTCTGAGAATAAAGAGACAGACTACTGGATTTTATAGTCACATGGATTTTTTTTCTATTGAAGCCTTTATTCTAAATTACTTTCCACAATTCAACTTGAGAAGACTAAAAAAAAAAGGGCTTTGAGTTCAGTGGCAACTAAATATAAATCCCATATTAATTGGACGGACTAGGAAAAACTTTATGGTAATTTTAATGTCTATTTAAACAATACATTATGAGTGATTTCAACTTTTCTCTAGGTAATGCAATTATTATATCTGTATGAAACTCCATCAGGAAAACTAAAATGTACCAGAGGTTGCATGTGAAAAGAAGTACACATACTTCTGCTTCAATGCATTTTGTATCATTTAACTTGTTTGTAATTTGTGAACATTCAGATCAAATTCAAGGTCTTCTTAATTCAAGTGAGTTTACAGACTATATTACACTGACCACTTTAATCTTTGTGTAATAAACTATGGATAAGAATTCCTGTAGACTTGATAGAAATTCACTCTTCAGCCAACTGACATTTGACAGTCTAAATAAAAACTCGTCAAACTTAAAATTACGGTGGTTTGCTGTACTCCAAAACACGTGTTATCTCATTTTAAAACATAAAACAAAAGTAAATTCAGGTAATGCGAGAGGCAGCCATGCACTTTATCACTGTTCTGTAATCCTACAGTCTAAGCAGGTGAACAGACAGAGAGAGAGAGTGAGCGGCGTAAGGTGATGGGGCCTTACCTGTTGCTGGTACGTGCTGCCGAGCTGATGGCCTGCGCACACTGTCAGACTCACAGCAGCAGCAACACGAGGGAGAAGCGATGCATCAAAGTGAGCTGGGGCGTGGCCATCAGAGAGAAACGAGGTGGTCCAACATCAACCACAAAATGTCAAGAGGAGAAAAAAAGTGTTTGGTGTGTAGGCTTGGCTCGTCATGAAGTCGAAGTGGTTAAAACAGTTTCAGATTTGATGGGCAGAAGCAATGATCTTAGAAACAAACAGATGTCTGTATGAATGCATTAATATTTCAAAAGTATGCCCTTATACTAATGTTAGTTAGTTTAGTTAGTTAGTTAGTTTATTTGATCATCATCACAGTGTCAAACACAATCATGCATATACAAAATCATACTTCATCAAAATGTGTTTATGCAGCCTTAATATTTGATTTACATGTTAAATCAAACAAAGCACTATAAATAACAGTGATTCTTGTTCAGCATTAAAACAGTGATAGGATTCACAGTTAGGCCAGTGGTTCTCAACTGGTGGGTCCCGACCCCAAAAGTGGGTTGCGGACACGTTCTGGATGGGTCACGAACAGCTGGTCGAAAGAGTAAATATTAAACGATATTTATTAGATATCCAATATTTTCTGTATAAGCAACTTCAGTAGTTGTCGTCCTCATGTTGTCCCCTTCATGTGCTCTGAAATGAACTTTACTCAATAAAAATGGTGTATTTATGTTAAAGATTTGAGTTTTTAAAGGTTTTTTTTTCATTAAAAAATTAATTTGCTTGGTTTGAATTTTATAAAAGTGGGTTGCTGCTTAAGGACCATAGAAAAATATGGGTCTCAAAGTGAGACCAGTTGAAAACCACTGCAGTAGGCTCACTACAGCGCGGGTGAATATAAAAATAGTCTTACATTTACTTTGAAAGTAGGCTACACAACTTAAAAAATAGGTGTTACACGAAATAAGAAACAGTCATATTATTCGAAGTTGTAAAAGCACAATTTAAAGTTAAAATAACCTAAAAAAATTAGATTTTAGGGGTTAGTAATGTCAAAAAGGTAAAAAAAATTGATTGCTGCATGTTTAAAATGGGTTCATAAATAAATTATCCATTCCTTTCTCCTTAAAACAACAAAAATCATTCCTCTGTAATATTTTATTTTATTTTATTTTATTTTTTATTCTTATACTATATTGAGTTATATGTGAAGAGGGCTGTGTATCTTCATATGCCTCAGAGTGAACCACAGTATACACACCCCTACTCCCCCCACCCCCTCAGTCAACTTGGTTCCTCCCATACTACTTCCTCGTTTCTTGCGCGTGCCCACCAAGCCTGTCGCCGTGCCCACAGAGCTCCCTTCCGCTGACAGGCTGCTGTCACACAGCCACCATGTTATCCCATTCCCGGTGTTTCACCAGGAATTTCGGCCGTTCCCTCTCTGCCATCCGCCAGGTAGGCAACCGAGAATGAAGTGTTGTCTCTGCCGCCGGGGACAGGACTCCTCGTGCGTTTGTCTCCGGGCGGAGTCCCTGAGTCTGTTTGCTAGCATTAGCTTTAGCACTAGCATTTAGCGGACAGGCCGTAACATTGTGAGCCAAGGACAGTCTGACACTTCCCGTTACAACTCTTTGTTGGGGTGTGTGATACTAAAAAGCAGTACTCAACTTCCCTCTTATATATGTCGTTTTGACATGCACGTTTTCTAAGGTTTACATAAGCAGAAAGAGCATTGTCCATGTGAGTGTTTAAACTTGTCCACAAATATCTGTGCAGCTAGCTTAAGCATGCAAGCGGGGAGGTTAGCTTTGTGCTTTTAGCTGTCATGCTGAGGTCATATTGTATTTGACGAGATTATAACCCCTGGTTAGCAATAATGACAGTAATTTTCTGTTTTCACTGAGGGTATGCAGCGTCTTTTTAAAGATCACGCAGGTTTAGCTCTTCACAATTTAGTAAAGTCTCGGTAGCTCGTACACACCTGTTAGTACGATCATCAGCAGATATTAAAGTTATTTGTTGTGTCAGGTCTGTTAAAAAGTTTTAAACACTGGTTTGATCAAATCATGCTGCTCAGCACTCTTGTTTGTCACATAATTTGATCGATCATCTCAAAGATCATTGGCGGGGTGCTAATGACCTTTGACCGATAGTAGCCTGTTGTTGACTCTATTAGGTTTCCATATGCACAGTTACTGGTCGTATTTTTGGTCACTGATTGACACTGTTTTTGTGTGTGTGTTTGTTTGTTTTATTTCATTGTCAACTCTTAAGGATATGAACTGACCAGCCAGAAAACCATGAACACTAAAGCAATCCAATACAGCAGCTTTACCATAGAGTAGGACTGGGCTAAACGATTTGAAGCAATAACGATATATATCGAAAATTAATTTCCCTCAGTATCAATATAAAACATTGTCAATATGCTCGTTGATAGTCGGCATTCTGCCATGTTTTGGTAAATGATATGAATAGCCAATAAAAAGGGGAGTTGCTCCGGGTTCGCTTCGTGCTGAACCAATCATGTGCTGAATTAGAACCAAGTAGCAAACAACTGCGAAGTAACAGGCTGTAGCTACACGCAACCATAGCACTTTAACATGTGAAGCTGACAGCGCTGTAAGTGACAAAAAAAGAAAATGAGTGCCACCCCTGGCAGAAATGCAGATGAAGGCTCAACAGATGATGACATCGTCGACATCACTGGCACGAAAACGTAGGTGGTGTGGAGGTATTTTGGTTTTATGAGGTTGGACCTGAAGCAGAGTAAAGTGCACTGCAAATTATGTCGAGTACATGTTCAAGCAAAGTCAGGGAATACCTCAAATCTTTTTCACCACCTTAAGCAGTGCCATGTGGCAGAGCATGCGCAATGCAAAAGGTTACAAACCCTGAGCGGAGCAAGGAGCCCATGGCGCCTGTGCAGCTGAAACAGCCGACCACTCAGTCCACTCTTTCTAGCGCAACGCCCTACGACAAAACGTCAAAGAGACATAAAGACCCCACAGATGTAGTAGCTTATTGTATCGCAAAAGACGTGCTACCAATAAGCACTCTTAAATTTCATTTTTTATATTGTGATATATATCGATATCGACTGATATGAAAAAAAAAATATTGTGATAAACTTTTTCCCATATCGCCCAGCCCTACCACAGATACTACTTTTGGAGAACATCTTAATTATTGAAGATGTAATGGGTGTAGGTGATGAACTAAAGTGTTGTCCTTGTTTCTTTCTGTAGGGGAACAATGTTCTAGCTCGTCGGGCCACTGCAGGTGTGTGTGCTTTACTGTGCTCAAGGTCTTAAATACTGACTTACTTGTTTGTGAACTCTTGCTGTAAAACAGTACATAACCTATCGCTCTGTTTTTGTGCCCTGCAGCTCTATCAGTTAACCATTCTGTCACTCTTAACAACCATATGTAAGTAAATCAGCTCTAAACTACTGAACAAGAGACAAGGAGAGACACAGTCAGAATTTGAATGTGTTTCATACTGTGTGTTTTTTATTAGTGATAAAGTTTTATCATATCTTTGCAGTCTGTCCAATGCCATCAATTGGTAACTGTTTATATGTGGTTAATACAGCATGTTTATTCTCATACACACAAGCTGAATATGAATCAGCATTTTGAGCAATTCCTGGATGATAGTTTGTATTAATGATAAAGAACTTTGGATTGAAAGTCTGATTTTTATTCCCCTCCTTAGAAAATCGGATCCCAAGTCCAGTGTCTTCCAAATCCGGTACTTCAGAACTTCTGTTGCCTACAGTATGTTTAAGTCTCTGTATTCTCAGAAATATTAATCACAACTGCTGCTTTTCTGGAGTAGGAAATACATTTCTGTTTACCTTTCTTTGTTCTCCAGGAGATGAAGTTGTCACGGTTAAGACCCCTGCTTTTGCAGAGTCCGTCACAGAGGGGGACGTGAGGTGGGAAAAAGGTAACTCGTTTGAACAATGGAAACTTGATAGTTATTTCTGTCAAAGAAATCAGTGACATAAAAAAATGTTAAATGTCAGATGCTTAATGTATTTTCTCCTTTCAGCTGTTGGAGACAGTGTCACAGAAGATGAGGTGGTGTGTGAGATTGAAACTGATAAGGTAAAACTAATGTGTTGTATGCTCCTAATGTAATCACTGATACTTGTCAGGCTTTGTCTTATGTAGTGATTTGAATTTATAGTAAATGTCTTAAGATTCAATATTTGATAATAATCTTCAAATATTACATTTATGCACTCGTTGATAGGGGCACCACCCACTCTTAGTTGTCGAAAAATTCGAAGAACAAAAGTTTATTTCAGAAATTCAACACTAAGTCAATCTTAAATCAAAATTGAAATCAATCTCATATTGATTTATGCTCTAACATTTTAAGCTCCATGAATTGTGATGTAGAGATAAATTTGGAAATGGATTTGGATGAGTTTAGGATTACTCCAGTAGTCTTTGTAATACATCAAAGAATGAGTTTGGTCAATATCAATGATTAAAACCTAAATTAAACATTTTTAAACCACTTCTGTTTCTTACAGTAAGGTTATTATTCATTTTAAGTTATTTTAACTCCTATAAGCTCATGAGACAGTGTGAAAAGCTGTTGATCTAAAGCAGTGGTTCTCAAGTCTAGTCCTGGAGGCCCACTGGACACACCTGATTCAAATGATTAGCTCGTTATCAAGCGCTGTAATGGCTTAATAACGAGCTGATCATTTGAATCAGGTGTGTTGGAGCAGGGAAACATCCAAAACATGCAGGACAGTGGGCCTCGAGGACTGGACTTGAGAACCACTGGTCTCAAGGAACTAATGCATGAAGGATTTATTCTGTCAGAGTGAGATCTTAGCTTCTGGGCCACGTAGAAAAGCAGGACATGTTTTATTTAAAAACAAATTTCACGATAAGACAGATTAGTACATTGCTGAATACGTCAGACGTCATTATCAGTCATTTGTATTCTTTCACCAAAGGAATGCAGTTTTTAGCAGTATAGAGTTGAGCAGGGTTTTATGAGGTCAGCGTCCTTCTCCTCAGACCTTTAGTTGGATTCCATACGTTCACACACTTGGGACACTTGTAAATCTTTGAAGGGCGTCCTGGTTTGAGGCATGAATGATTATTTAGATGGTCAGTAATGGAGTCAGTCTGAAAGGTACTAAAGACTCTGTGTCTGTTCTTCAAATTGACCAACTGGAAAGAGTCAGAGGTTTGGGTCAAGCTTCAGTTGTAACCTAAAAGTCCAAACAAGTCTGGAAAGATTTATGTGTCCTGGGACCAGATAAGGAACCTTTCCTGCGAGGAATGTGTGAGTTTGACACACAGGCTTGTCTCAATGCTACACTCAAAAATTGAAAAGAATAGGGGCATGTTTTGTCTTTCTTTTTGTCCTTGACAATGATAATTGCTCTTGCTGACAAGTTTGAAGGATAAAGAAAAGGGCAATGAAACAAGAACTCAAAAAAATTCCTCGTCAAGTATGTTTCAAACCCACAAGAAATTAAAAAACTTTGGATTATACTAATACCTACATGATTAAACATTTCTTCATTATTATGATAGTTGTTCAGATGTATTTATTCATTTGGTGGGGAGCTGCTTAATCTCTAAATTTTTCTGGAGAGTGTCCTTGAGCTGCTTGTCTTTCTCCTCTAATCTCGTCGTTAATGTGATGTTTTTGATCTTTTTCCCTGCTCTTAGACCTCAGTGCAGGTTCCCTCTCCTGCTGCTGGAGTGATTGAGGAGCTTTTGGTCCCAGATGGAGGGAAAGTGGAGGGAGGAACCCCTCTTTTTAAACTTAGAAAAGGAGGTTGTTATTGTTATATTTTTAGTCCAAAATTAACCACAGCTAATCTCACTAAGATTGAGCTTTACAGTCATGACTTCTCACCTCTGTGTTGCTAGCTGGTGCTCCCAAAGCTGCAGAGGCTCCAACAGCTGAGGCCCCGGCCGCTGCAGCCCCCCCACCACCTTCTGCTGCTCCACCTCCTCCCCCTCCCCCACCCTCAGCTGTGGGTCCCATTCCCACCACTATGCCCCCTGTGCCACCTGTGCCAGCACATGCTATGGACACCAAACCAGGTTAGTTGTAATGAGACAGTCTGAGTGTGTCATATGAGAAGTGTTTTGCTTGACATCTGTGCTCTTGACCTCTGGCTGTCAGGATTAATCATTGTTCAGCTTTCTGTAGGCAGGGGCTTCCTATAATAAACAGTGTCTATAGACACTAACTGCTTTTTCATGTGTTTTTTTCTTAGCTTCAGCCATCAAGCCCACTGCTGCTCCAGCTGCTCCAGCAGCTCAAGCAGAGGCCGGGCCAAAAGGAGCAAGGACAGAAAGCAGGGTAGACCACATCTTCTTGATACTTTAAAATGAATGATGGGTTTTAAATTTGTTTACTGGCCTTTCAAAGTTCAGTAAAAATCAGCATCTGTTAACTCATAATTCTTCTTTTTGATTTAAGGTTAAGATGAACCGCATGAGACTGAGAATTGCTCAGAGACTGAAGGAAGCTCAAAACACCTGCGCTATGTTGACAACCTTTAATGAGGTCGACATGAGGTAGGAAATACCAAATAAGATGACCTATATCATTGAACCTCGGTGCTATTTTGGCCAAAAAATAAGCAATATGCTCTGCTGTATTACCACACAGAAACTGGGGCCTCTGAAGGAAAAAGACAGTTTTTTTTTTCAAAGTGAAGAAAACCTAATTTGTTTTGATAGTTCTCAAAATGTTTGTAAGTCTCCATTACTTTGCAGCACTTACACAAACATACTAACTGTATGTCCGTGTTAAAAGCCAAAACAACAGTGGTTAACATGGTTATAGATTAGAATCTGCCAAATAGGAAAAGCTTTCTGAAACTCAATATCCTCTTAAACACTGGAATGTAAATATTTGGTGGTAATGCCATCTAAAACGAAGATAAGAATTGGTAAAACAGGTTTTATTAATTTACAAGGAAATGTTATTGTCTCCACTTGCCCCCTGTACTGAAGAGGACACTTTGAGGATTTCTTTTTCCCCGCAAATGTGTGGTGTCAGCTTTCGGCTATTCAGGGTTTTCTATGTATCCTAATTGGATTGACATTGACAGTCTGGAGGAAGACTTCCCAGGCTAGGGCTCATCTGGAGCCGAAGGAGCGGGTCAGAGCAGGAGGCCGGAGCATCTGCGAGGGCCCACAGAGACCTGCCTGCTGAGTGGAAGAGCTGCCTCAACCGATATGGGCTTTTATGACAGCCCAATAAGATTTACAGGCTCGAGAAAGTGAAGATTTTTATCGCTTCTTCTCTCCTTTCTCGGAGAGTCTGTGTCTTGGGAGGGGCTAATTTTGTTAGCGGAGAAACCCTAGAGCTTCAACAGGGTTAGAGACAGGAAAACAAACAATTAAAAGGAGAGATACAAGAGAAAAATGAGCAATGGTGAAACGATTAGCAGGACAATTTCAAAACATAAATACTCCCCAATATGTAACAGCAAAAGGAACCATGAAAAGCCTAGGCTTTGGGGCCAATATGGGTTCTTATCAGGTCAGAATATTTGTAATATAATATTTGAAAAAAGAGGTTTTGGTGACTATAACTGCTTGTAGTTTCTTGCATTGTTTAAGGGAAAATATATCAATTTTTAACACTTTTTTTTTTTAAACACTTCCTCCTGTGTGTTTCTGAACACCCTGGACAAACATTTTTGAAAAGTGATTTGTTGGTACTGCTGTATTTTCAATGATTTCTGCGTTTTTAAAATCATTAAACCTTGCTTTTTATTTCACAGTTTATTTTCTTCCATTGATTTTTCTCCTTTATTTTTCTACCTGCCATCAAATCAAGTTTACTACTGTAAACCTGCTTGACTTCAAAATTCTTTTGTACTTTTTCCCTGTAGCAACATCACAGAGATGCGCAAGGCTTACAAAGATGCCTTCCTGAAAAAGCACAACATCAAGTTGGGCTTCATGTCTGCGTTTGTGAAGGCTGCTGCCTACGCTCTGACTGACCAACCTGCTGTTAATGGAGGTACAGATTTCACTGTTAAAGATGTCGAAAATCTGTCTTCGTGAATCAGTTTGCATGCCTGGTGTCTTGCTACTGCAAGCATGAGCGTGTGGTGGAAGAAAATAATTTACAAAACCTCAAAACCAACGTTAATTTATTTACTGCCTTCAGACCGCCCTGACCTATTTAGACAGACCACAGCGAAACGAGGGGGGCGCAAATACACTCTGTGGCTTTTACCTTAGATAGCTTTTTATTTGCCACTTATAAGAAGTGTCACCCATGTCAAGGAAACGTATACGGCAAATGCCATGGTGATCGGCAAGCATTTATTTTCTTTGTTTGTGTGTTTGTAAAACACTTCAGATATTTGTTCTTTGTGTTTTTGTAGTAATTGATGACACAACCAAAGAGATTGTGTACAGGGACTATGTGGACATTAGTGTAGCTGTGGCCACACCAAAGGTAAGACAAGTGCATTAAATCCTGATGTGAAGTGTAAGTGCTTGATGTTCCACTTTCTCTAATGTGACGGGCAGAAAATTGAGTAACCGACTTTCCTCTCAGGGTCTGGTGGTTCCCGTAATCCGAAACGTAGAGGGAATGAATTTTGCCGATATTGAGAAAGCCATCAATTTGTTGGGAGAGAAGGTAATATTTTAGAATTAATCTTCAAGTCTGGTTTGTTGTAAATGTTTGTTTCATTTGTTGATCTTAAGGCATGTGATTGATTTCTACTGTGGACGTATGTCACTGCAGGCTCGGAAAAATGAGCTGGCTGTTGAAGACATGGACGGAGGAACCTTCACCATCAGTAACGGCGGTGTGTTTGGGTCCATGTTTGGCACACCTATAATTAACCCACCACAGTCTGCTATTTTAGGCATGCATGGCATCTTTGACAGGCCTGTGGCAGTTGGTGGCAAGGTGAGACTATGACATGAGACATTTTGGTATCATTGAATACATAATTATTTCAATAAGTGACAGAGCTATCGAATAGAAATTTTAAAATATGTCATAAAACCTAAATCAGAGCTTTCTATGATAATACGAAGATTTAAATTACAGATGACTATATCATAATTGTGTCAAAAAATCACCATAAATTTGCTTTCTCAGGTGGAGATCCGTCCCATGATGTATGTCGCCCTGACATATGACCATCGCCTGATTGATGGGAGAGAGGCCGTCACTTTCCTGCGCAAGATCAAGTCAGTGGTGGAGGACCCTAGGGTGCTGCTCCTCGACATGTGAGCCCTCGTGAACTCCAGGCCCAACCAAACAAACCACACTACTCAACAAACAGTGGCTGTAATCACCCGATGAACATTACTGTAACTGCAGTTGATGTATTGTTGTCTTGGTTCAGTAGAAAAAAAAAAAAAGGATTTTTGAAGGACAGTTTGGTTGTGCACTGGACATTTGTAAGGCTGGAAGCGCTTAAAGGTTTAGTTCTGATGTGGAGACGTGTCATTAGGGTCTGGGGTCTCTGTGGTGCTGGTCTCTAGATCAAAAAGAGAATATTCTATAACTTGTGCGCCATATGTCATTTTCTACACTCAACAGAAAAAATATTGTTTAAGTAAAGCAAACAGATAAACTGGATAGTGTCATTTCATTATTTTGGTGGAGAAAAGAACAATGAGCACATATGCAGCCATAAACCAAGAAACACTATCTTATAAAATGTCCAAACTGTCAAAACCCTCTGAAAGAATTTATGTCATCTGTTTTACAAAAAGAGGATAATTCTCTATATGCTGTGTAAGAACGACTATTTAAGAAAAAAGGAAGTTTTAAACAATAAAGCTGCATTACTCGACTGAAATTAGTGTTTTCTTTTTTGTCCTTTTTCGTATCTGCAGCCAAGACTAGTTAAATCCTGTGAGCTGTGAAGTGTAAAGTGTCTATAAACCCTTTTGTGTATATCTTCATTCCTAGATGTTTCACGTGCAGCTGCATGTCCTAAAGTATTAGCAAAAGAGAAAATACTTATTCATGATGAAGAAAGAAGAAAGGTAGAGTTTGAGTTCCTAAGAGCTGATAAAAAAAGCACGAAACGAAGGAAAGCATCCATGACCACACAATAGCCATCTCGATTTAGAGCCGTACGATGCTGGTATACTCTTGCTGGGGTGTGATTAATGCTGGATGTTCAAGATCTTCAGATTAGTATTGTCAGGAGAACAAGAACACACAAGTTAATAAAATACCAGGAATAAAGAAGCTGTAACAATTTATTGCCACATGTTCTTGTTTTTGAACAATATTCAATTCGAGATAGTCAAACATTTGTAATACTTAGAATTCAGTCTTGGGTTGGTGTCAGATATTCATGCATGTTAACTAAGAAGTAATATGCATGGATACAGTAAAACGAAATGTATCAAAATTGCATCAAAAGTACTTTAAGTTCCTATAATTTAAGTCTCAGAAGTTTAGATAAACACATCTTTTTTCATGATCTGGAAGGGGCACGATTCATCCTTTTTGTTCATATTCTATCTTTTACTGTCAGTTTATTTTAGGAAGCACAACCGGCCACAAAAAGATGCTTTGTTCAGTTCATCTGCTGACTAAAAACAGGACAGGGATCTGAGGAGCCGCTGCTGCTCCTGCTAGCAGCTCAGAGCCTTCCAGGAGATTGCACTGAAAAAAGGATGACACTTGATGTCGCTGACTCCTCCACCTCCAGACCCCAAACGATAGCCAGCATCAAACTGAAGCAACTGTGAAGAAGACATGATCCTGTTAGATAAAATCAGGTGAGTGTTGCTGAGTATATTTCACAGGCTCCATGCGGGTATATGAAGCTTTAAATCTGACCTCTGTGAGCAGAGAAGCAGCTGCGGTGCTCAGGTGGTCGGGGATGAGCAACTGGGTGTGGGAGTGGATTCCTGCTGGATGGAGCTGCCAGAGTGGCTGAAGGCAGAGTGAGCAGAGAAAACGGTGTTATAGTTAGCCTAAAACACACTTCAATACTTGAATACTAAGACTAAACATGCTTGGAAGAGTCTTCCCTTACCATTCCTGTTAATAGTTCAAACAACAAAGCTCCTAGACTCCACCAATCACATGCCTCGGTAACCCTGGATACACCACCAATTTCTGTCAACAATAAACAAGATGAATTCAGAGTTCATTCACATTATATGAGATTTATGCTGTCAAATGGATGCTTCATGCTACTTTAATAGACCATCTAAATCTGGCCACTAGGTGGCAGGTTGCACCACAGAACAAACACAACTCAGCCTTGAGAACAAGCACTCTACGTTACCTGGAGCACAGTACATCTGATCCATGGCTTTGGAACAAATCTCAGACTGAACTTCACTCCACTGGCCGAAAAATGTCAAACACACCTTTCCTGCAAAAACACCGTGTTTAAACAAAATGTCACTCCTCTTTTCCTCGTGCATTTCGTATAAATAAACAAGATGAGCTCACCATTACTAGTAAGCAGAACATTTCGAGGATTGAGGTCCCGACACAGGATGCCTTGCTGATGCAGACTTTCCAATGCCAGAAGGATCTGGGCTCCCCAGACACGCACCTCTGCCTCAGGGAGCCCCCAGCAGGTCTGCATGGTCTTATCTGTAGGCTCAGAGGTTTTTACAGAAACCCGTGGCAGGTGGCACCATCCATCCACTTCTATGATCTGGTCTTCCACCTGGCCGTCTGATCCCTCTGATTTCAGGAGGACATCCTCTGAGTTCCTGTTGGGTGGGGCTCCAGGAGGGTTTGAGGAGAACCAGCTCACAAATGGTCCCTCTTTGGCAGGTTTATCCTTCTCTCTCAGGCTCAGCTCACAGACTTCTTCAACGCCTTCTCTTAAACATGTCCCCCCTTTGTCATTCACCCCTGGGAGTTTCCCTTGTTTTGCTGCAAAGCTGTGGCAGAGTGAGGCAGAGGAAGTCCAGGAGCTCCCCACAGAAACCTTTGAGTCTGTGTGTTCAGAAAATACAGCTCTGTCCGTGCTCTTGATGACCACCACTCCATTTCTTTCCTCATTTGTTGGGCTGCTGTCCTGCTTTGAGTCTGTAACCATGTCTGTGGAGCTACCAGCCAGAACAGACCCTTGGTGGGAGCCACTGGTATCCCATGCTGCCCTTCCACGGAACTGGGTTTGGCAATGGAGAGGAAGATGCAAAATGGCAGGCGAGGAACTCAAACCATTATATTCAGTGTTTTGTGATCCTGCTTTCATCAGTGAGGTCTGATTGGCATGAGGTGAAGTTGGTCGAAGTATGCTATGAGAATGACTGTCAGTCACTGCATAGGGGTTTATTTTCTCACAGTTTTGTGCTGGATCTGCAGCTTTCCAGGCCGCTTCAAACTCAGAGCTGCACTCCGTCAGCCCCATCCCCACTTTCTTTGAGTGAACTCCTGACATGACATCGAGGGCTTGACTGACACGAGCGCAAGACAGAGGAAGAGCAGGCTGTTCCTGAGTTTCACTGGAGTGCAAACACAAACTGGGGGCTGGTGGATGGATGCGGGTGTTAAGCTGTGCTCTGGTGGGGCCGGTATGCAGAGTTAGCCGCTCAAGCCTGGTGTAAAATGAGGCTGCAGAGCGTTTGTTCTGCAGACACCCTGTCTCCTCGATGTAGGAGTGAGTCCCGCAGCTCTCCACACGCTGCTGAGTCTCATCCCATGAAGTGGGGAAGTCTGTATCTGCACTCTCGTCACTGAAGGTAACCCCTGTGCTCCCTCTGCTGTGGTGCTGGTAGTCTGTGCTGATTGTGGGTGAGGTGTAGCTGGTCTTCATCTTGTTGCTGGGCTTACCAGAACCGAAGCATTCTGGGTGTTCCTTGGCCTTCTCGTTTCTTAGCTTGTGCAGCTTGGAGAACAGCCTCCCACCTTAGACGATAAGATCATACATACTTTGTCAAAATCAGTGGACTTTTTTATATGTTTCTCAGTCTGTCCCACACTGTCCGACCCAGCAGCACAGAGAGCAGAGTGATGGTTGAAATCTCACCTTTGACATGCTCCAGATGCAGGTACACAGCATCCTCACTAACATAATACCTCAGCAGCTTCACCATGTATGGCACCCCCTGAGGAATGATGGTGGGCTGGTCCCTGCTCTCCCAGCTTGACTTGACCAGACTCTGAAAAAGCACAATCACAACACGACTGACTCTTTGAGTAAAGGAAAATGCATGTTTGCAGGAGGAAAACAGTGTCAGACCTGATTAAAAGGAAGTAGGCTAACGACTACTCCTGCTACCCCTGTAAAGATGAAAGGCTGTCTGATGCATCGTCTATCCAGTCAGTGAAATTTGAGGTGTGCTTGCGCTGGCTAAAAGGGTGAGGGCTTTCAGGCAGATCAATGCTGGATGATACTCAGGGAGACAGGATGGAGAGAGCTTCCATCGACTGCCCTGCCACACAATACAAGAGCGGGGTCTCTGCCAGAAGGCAACCCTGAAATCTATCTGCTGTCAGCGGAGAGACGTTTGCCTTTAAAGCCTCTGTGAGGAATTTTTAGCTGTTTCTAAAGCAGGTTAAAATTTATACTGAAGCCTATTTATGAACTACAAAAAGAAAATGAGCTCATCATCGATAAAGATAATTATTTTTATGAAGTTATTCTTGACGCACCAGTGCTGGGTGTCCTATGAATAGCACACTGAATGAACAGCCTTTCTTTGCATTTTCACAGCAAAGGCTCTCAATGAGTGACACATCTCAGATATCACCCTACTCTCTGTAAACAAGTAGGATGATATCTCTGTTTTTTAAATGGCAAAAACACATATACAGGGCAGCATCAGTGAACAGATTAGAGGTATCGCTTTGTGTAAAAGAGCCACCAAAATAATTGAAACATACAGGAGCATTAATTTACATTTTTAACACAAAGTTAATATCACATCATTTATTCTCTACCGCCCTTTAGATTCTCCTCTAACAACAGAGAAAAAAGACTGACCTTTACAACAAAAGTCTCCTTATTGACCATGCTTTGGACAATCAGGACCTGTGGATGGAAAAATTATTATTATGATACTGTGCGCCCAACACTAAGCGCCTACAGAGAAATGAATACACTCATATAGTAAGCATTCGAGTCAAAATAAGCCAGTATTACCTTATCAGTCACTCCAACTACCTTGCACATCTCCAAGTCCTCTACAGGTGAGCTCAAATGTCTGATTGGGCGGAACCTCAGACTGCTGTAACCCTAGAAATAATACCCACAGGGGGTGTGAGTGGGGGTATAGTGAAGCATTTCACAAGTGAGACATGCAGTTTTTCCACATTTTTTTAGACGACTAAAGCTGTGAGATAATGTGGGAAGAACAGGCCCTTATGCTTCTCCTTTTGTAGGAAGCAAGGCATGAGGTGCTGTTGTGTGGTACTAAAAATGCTGACTTTGCACACCACCTTACTCAATAATAGCCAAGCGCTGCCCTCTTAATCACCATAGAATAAGAGGAAATGAAAGCCACCTCTAAAGAGTGATCACTATGTTCCTTTTTTTTAAACAAATGGTTGAAACAGTGATTATTTTATTACCCCTAAATGAGAGCTGCCCTTGCCAAGGTTGTCCTGCAGATGTGTGATGAAGATTTCTTCAGCTCTCTTAAGATACTGGGTTGTTTTTCTCTTCACTGCCTCCCGACGGTCCTTGTTTGGGTCCACTGTAAAACATTAACCTCGATCAGATGCCAATAAACACGAAAAAAAAACAGAAGCTGTGTGAAAAAAGTACAAGGAAAGATCTTTGATAACCTCAGCTGGCTGATGACTGGAATGAAGTGTCTACCCTTTGGTTTGTGACTTCCTGTTTTTATTCTTGTCCACATGTTTCGCATCACATGTCTTCTGCAAACACGCCTCTTTAAATTCCCCATTCACAGTGCTAACAAGCTTTAACAATTGCTTGAAAAACCTGATATTTTCTGCTTACACTGAACTCCATTCAGCAGCAGGTCCACCCCGTTCTTGTAGTAGCTGAAAGCGGCCTCATAGTCCTCATTCACCTCGCTGTCCAGGGCCATACGTATCTGCTTGGCCGCCTCCACCAGGTAATCCCTCTTCGCCATCGCTGCCTTGTTCTGGACCCTTCAGGGACCAGATGGGGCTGAGCACAGCAAAGACAGAGATACTGTTGATTCAGCTGGAATAAATTTAGACAAAGCAGGTAGTCCGGGTTGCTTTATAATTTAAAACATAAACTACATCTTGAGCTGCTGCACGAACCATTCTGCTTCTGTTTGGCTCATAAAGAGTATCTACAGACTGTAACTTTGAAGGCTTGGTCTGACCTTTGCTCCCTTGTTTTATCGACAGCAGAAGACATCTCTATCTGCTGTCACTGGGCTCTCTGTGTGTCTGCCCCCAGCGACTCCATGGCTCAGGTCTGTGCAGCCGAGCATGCTCATCTGAGCGGGTGGAAACAAAGAGTTAACCTCCGGACCAGCACAGGAAGTGAGTACAAGCTGATGTCTACTATTTTTTGATGAATGGAAAGAAACAGAAAAGAAAAGGTCCAAAATGACAGGGAGGTGACTCAGAGCGCTGAGGCACATGGTCCTGTTTATTTTAGGGTTATGAGGTTGTCGTTGATCCTTATATGACTGCTGAAACTAAAAGATGGCACTGGGGAATGAGTCAATTCTCACAAAAATAATAAAAAATAACTATAATATCACAATGACACATTCTGTTAAAACTGTGTCTGTGATTGTGGCTGCAAAAAAACAGCCCACATGAGCACACAAATCACATGAAATGGATTATTTCTGAGATGCAAATCAACTCTTTGCTGTAAAATTGTGCAGATATGTATTTATTATATCTAACAGATCATCAGTAAGGCAGTGAAAGCTTATGCAGACAAGTAAGTATGATACAACAATCATATGATATATTTTTTTCTTATTCTAATTTGGCTGAAGAATTTAACATCACACACATTCACACCCTAGCCCCCTAGCCTGGTTACAGTCATGGAGGCGACATCCTCAAAGGGCTGTTATGAAACACACAAAGCCATCTTCAGTCTCCTACATCACCATCCATCCACGTCCACACATGCACTCTCACGGAAAAACAATCCACCGTGATAAAAATTCTGGAGTAAATACCCCTCTGTACCTGATGTAAGGCGATCATGCCCTGGTCTCTCCACCCCAACATCTACACCAGTATCATCATCCTCAGCAGCAGAAGCACAAGCAGCAGCCGTACCCGTGTCCTAGCTGTCTCAACACACTCCTCTCAGAAGAAGGGGAGAAGGCGAGAGCTCAGGCGAGGCTACTGATTGGCTGAGCGTCATGTCACTCCAGGGCACCTTACGCACAAGGCTCTCCCTCCAGCTCAACCCTCTCCCCTCCTCTCTTCCTCGCAGATGCTGGTTGATTTAAAGAGACAGTACTGTTTTTGTCTTCATCAACAGAAGGCCATTTTCAGCCCTGATTTTCATTGCCCCAAAAATGGATTAGATGTCAAGCTTTTTTGTTCACTTCAACCAAATCCCATGGTGAAATTGCTTAATTTATAAAACATAGTTTTCTATTTTTGCACAATGTGTCACTCACACTTTGAATAGAAAAAAAAAAAAAACCTTGCCCTGAATCTATAATCTGCCGGTTCCTGGTGCTCAGTACCAGATGGAGCCAGGCTCTGACCACAGCACAAAGGGGAGTCGTTTCTACCCTCAAGGGAGGGCCAGCTTACAGAGGCGGGTCGGCTGCTCTGACATGGAGCAGGATGGAAGGCAAGAGGGGAGAGAGGAAGCCCTGAGATGTGTCAGATAATTGGATCTCATCTAAAAGCAGGAAGGGAGTTTTTTTTGTTTTGTTTTTTTTACCACAGTGGTTTATGATTACTTTACAACCATGATTACATGTGATTTTAGCTGATTTTTTTAATTGAAAAAAACAAACTCATTTAAATGTTCAATACTGATTTCATTACAGGATTCGAAGTGCTTTCTAAGCCTTGCACAGACACAGAAATGATGTCAAGATCATTTAAATCAGATAAAATACAGCTCACCAAGAATAAGAGATTTCACCAGGAGCAGTTTTAACAGTTTTGACTTCACTTGAGATGGCTGTTGCTCTGTTCATGACCTTATCCAGTATACGTGACGGCATTGTGATGTGGTCGCTACTATGCTTCTCATCGGACCTTCATACAAGAGTGTAAGATAAGATAAGAAAACCCCTTACTCATTCCATGGTAAGGAAATTTGCGGTGTTAACAGCTGCAGAGGATCAGCATAGCAAACGCAGAAGAATAAGTACGCTCATCCTGCACAAAGTGCACAGATAGTTATCAAAATACAGTTAACTTAGACCTATATAGAAAATGTAAATTTGAAAAAAGTAAGATACAATAAAAAAAACCTAAAATGGTTCTACACAGAGCAAAAACAAAATTGGACATGTTATTGCACATTATTTGAGTCATTATACCTGAGAAAAATGTAGGTATTTGCAATTGTAATAAACATCTGGCCTGTCAACATTGCACATTGAAGTAGCATTGAGTTATTGTCGGATAGTTGTGCTAAAAAACCTGAATTAGTGGAAGAAGGCCTGGTTAAAGTCTGACTGCAGCAGGGAGGAAGGACCTGTGGTATTTCTCTGTCACACACAGCAGGTGAAGAAGCCTGTCACTGAAGGAGCTGTTGGAATAACAATGTAAATAACAATTAAGAAAAGAGTTATGGGTAATCTGGTCAATTTTATTTAAGAGTAGTATCATGGAGATTTTAAGAATCAAGATTTCAAGATCTTAATTGGTCACATTTTCATTCAGATAGACAGTAACATGCAAAGGCTGTATTGCAAGGGTATTAAAAAAAAAGAAGTGCAGTCTCTAAAAGACTAAAAAACATGACACTCAGTCCTTAATGAGCTTCAAGCAAACTCTGTTATTTCATGACCATATCACATGAATACCTCTGAATAAAAACATGAATTTCTCTAAATCCACAATGGAAAAGAGTTTAGAGTGAGAAAGTAAGGTAGCAGAGTCAGATGTGCGCTGCTTTTACTTTAAGATTGTCTAACAAAGTGTCTCATGGGATTGGTAAGAGGGTTTGTGGGTCTAACATCTCATTCCAGTGAGCTAAAACACGTGACATTTTTCTGCAGTTATGTCCCATCTATTTACATCCTTGAGATCAGTGCAGGTGTGTTTGATGCCATCATACTGAGATTACAGTGTTTATTTTATTCCACTATTTCTTTACTGACCAAATATGAGAGTGCAAATGATTACTGTAGTTTGGAAACTGGACAAAAAAATTGAACATATTCCATTTCATGTCAGTATACTATACTGTAATATAATCTAATATAATTACTTTGTATTGTGTAGTTTTGTATTTAATCACCTGGAGCAAATTTTCTTATACTTTTATGCAGTAATTGTACACTTTTCCCCTATTGTGTGACCCATTAACAGTGTTAGGCTGTATAATTTATGACCACAAAAGGTACAACAAATAAACAGGTTTTGGATGCAGATAGATTTTAATCAGGAAAAGACAGTGAGTGATTTCACAGCACATATATTCATGTAGCTGCAGAGACTGAGTGAGTAAATACAGATCTTTTGTATCAATCAATATAAAAAAAG
Source organism: Xyrichtys novacula (assembly GCA_962446985.1). Lineage (NCBI taxonomy): Eukaryota > Metazoa > Chordata > Actinopteri > Labriformes > Labridae > Xyrichtys > Xyrichtys novacula. The sequence continues at coordinate 7,232,045 of OY660878.1, forward strand.
ATCGCATATGAAGGAAGGATCACTCTTTGTTGAACCTCACATTATAGGACACGTAGTAGCCGTTGTTGTACATATAGAGCTTCTGATCACTGGGATTATAATCCAAATTGGAGTATTTCTCCTGGAATTTGGGGAAGAGAATGCTCAGGTGCTTCTCCTGCTTGGTCTTTGTGTCATAGGCATAAAAGATCTCCTCTGTGCTCACATCCACTGACCTGGTGACATACATGACCCCACAGGCCATGAATGCATTCCCAGCCAGCTGCTTATACACACCTGTGCTCATCTCATCCTCAATACCAAAAGATTTCTCATCTATCTTAGCCAGGACTATTCTACCTTTGCTCTCGTCAGAGGCATACATTACCCACAATCCTGTTTCATCAGCTGCAAAATCCAGGTTCTGATTTTCTGAGTAACTGTAGGAGAACTTTTGGCTTGCCTTTGGGATCACTCTGTAAGCTGTGGTAGAGCCGGTCAGATTTATTTTGCTCATACTGAAGGGAGAATTGATCTGATAATAGATGGAGTTACGATGGATAATGTAATTGTTGCCAACACCTAGCCACCCATTAGGTATGTGATAATGTTTAAAGTAAGACCTCAGAAGCAGCTTGTCGTAGTTGTCATACATATAAAAGTCATACACAAGAGGGCTGCTGTATCCACCGTAGAAGTACATCGACTCATGGCCTCGAAGAGGTTTAGAGTCTTTTCCCCAGCCTCCATAGTGATATCCTGCAGACAAATGATGATTCAGTTGGATCACCACTGGCTTGCTAATGCTCAGGATTCCTGTGTGATTGCAGTTGCCTGAAAAGAGCGGAAAAAGTTGACTTTGGCAGGCGATACAATGCAGTTGCTGTTTTTTAAAATACCAATTTTTTTGTAGATCCTCCATTTACCTATATCTGGCTTGATGTAGTCCTGCTCCTGCTGGCACTCCTCAAGCTTCTTCTGCAGCTTGGCAAACTCAAACCGGATCAATTGCAAGTTGCTTTTGTCGTAAATCTCCAGTTGGTCCACAATGAGAGTCATGTTGCGGATCTAGGATTAAATACAAAGATCAAATCTATACATTCGTTTCAGATTAAGAAGGAGTTTAGAAGTATGTCAAAAAAATGTCACCCTCACCTCCGTGTACAGGCTGTCAAACATGGGTGAAGAAGAGTTGAGAGAGTCTTTGAGTTGAGAGACCAGAGCCTCAAACTGTCTGAGCTCAATCCTCAGCATCTCGAAGTCCAGTTTGATGTAGTTGTCAGCACTGCTCTCTAGCATGGCCACTCTAAGAGTCAGGTCAGCCAGATCCTTTAAGTAGACCTCCAGCTTCCCCTCGTAGCCCTCTATCTGAAAGAGAGAAAAAGAATCGGTATGAAAAAGTGTTTGTTAGTTGGATGATTTGATACATAAACACTTGTAAAAACTCAATAGGTCTAGGTCTGAATAGATCTCACTGCACCTTTTTTATTTGGATGTCCACCTCCAAGATCAGATCCTTGCTGACTTCTTGCATATGCTGAACCCGGTCAGAGGGGAAGGTGGTCTCAGGCAAATAAACATGACAAAGGCACTGACCAGACTCACCCAGTGATGCAGTCACATTGCCAGACTCCCAGTCCTCCACTGGCTAAGAAGAAAACCCCACTGTTAATGTAACAAACAGCTGCAGCACCTACATGTTTGAAAAGAAAGTGAAGTCACTCACAATCCAGGCTGAAGCAGGACTGAAGACTGGAAGAAGAAGCGGAAAGAGAAACAGCAGCATCTTGTTTCAGTTTTCCTCTTGATTGTCTCACTGCTTTGCCTGGTTGGTGCATTTATAAAGACGAATTTTATCAGTTCATCACAAACACCTTCACTCTTCCCATGGTTTGTTAGTCTAAAGTTATTCGCTAATGACAATATCCTTGTTTACCCGAGGTATCTTAGTCAAATCCACCGGCTTAAGTTTGTCCAGTAAATAAGGCTTGGATGAGAATAATGCCAGATGTAGTGATTCCTGGTTGCTACCTGCTATGTTTATGGTTTGTTAGCTAAATGGCATGTTATATGGTGCAAAGAGGTCAACATATTTACAATCGGACACTGTTCAAAGTTAAATTAAGTCTTATCTAGAAACAGTTGCAACAGATCAGATGTACTGGCATTGTCACAAAAACACAAGATTTCAATATGCAAAAAAAAAAGGAAAACAAAAAGCTCACTGAGTTACTTGTTTGATGGGCTTGTAATTAAGTTTAATTGTACAACTTATTATAAATTGACCTTTCTACACAAGACATACTCAGAGAGGACACTCAGCCTGGTTTACTAACTGAAATAAGATAATATCCCCAGTTTAGTTTTGTTAAACCTTGACAGTCTAAAGATAATTCATGAGCACAAAATAACCAAAATGCAATGTGTTAAAATTAAAAGGCTGAGGTTATCTGTATTTTAGTAGGTTATTGGTCATCTGCCCTAACACTTTTTTAGTCAGTTGTCAGGTACATGCATGGTGTCAGAAGCAAAGGGGTTACTAATTATCCGACATGTTTGATATCTTTGTGATGTCTAGATGTGATAGTAATCAATGACAAGGCAATGAGCACACATGAACTTCAAAATTAAGCAGCTGAATTTATCTTTGTTCATTTTTTAACATTAACAGTGTCTAAGATCTGTATTAGATTGTTTCAATTCTGTATTAATACTTCCTCCGTGGAAAGGCTGACCACTCTGCTTTCTTTGTACAGAAAGTGTAACACGCTGACACATGCACCTGTATCTTTCACTGCTGCATGTGGTATTAAATCATAAAATGTACCTTGCTGTGTCGCTCTGTGTAACTCACAGGATGTCAGGACTATATTGTATGTGAGTATTTACAGTTCCTCTTTCCTGAGTGTTTTATCGTTTATGGTGGTTTGAAATCTGTTGTTTTGTCCCCTGTCCTTCTGTCATATGTTTTCCCTTGTATGAGATGTAGGTTTCTATTCTATTACATATAAAAATATAAACAGGGGTATTTTCAGTATTTTTTATTTCCCAAAAACGGATGTTATGTCACTGTTGAAGGCTAATGTTCGCTTATGGGAGAGATTCTGAGGCATGCTCTAATAATTACATTAGAACTACGTAAGTCTGAGCCAGAATAAATGGAGGTGTTTAACAAAAAGAATCTACTGATAAAACTTTTCCCTGCTGAGTGTTGACACTATGACCTTAAATAAAATGTAACTACAATCCATCCATATCTGCACTTTAAAGTGGTGTAAAAATCTAAACTTTGTGGGTTAGTTTCTAGTGAATGTCAGTCGCTATACTCTCATGTCCAGTCATTGGAAAACAACTTGTTTTATGTTCATTTGCACTTTCACAAAGATTTACAACTCATGTTTTGTAATGCTGAAGATGATTTATTTGTCATTCAGAAGATGAGGAAAAAGAAATGAGGAAATACAGGCAGAAAGAAGTGAATTAACAAGATAAAATCATGGTTTTATTGAACAGATGTGTTCAGGAGAAGGGGTGGCTCCACTGTAGCGCTATCTGTGTGGTTAAACCACAGATGGTAGCTGACATAGTAGCCATCGTTGTACATGTAGAGCTTCTGGTCAGTGGGGTTGTAGTCCAAGTTGGAGTACTTATCCTGGAACCTCTCAAAGGGAATGCTGACGTAGCTCTCTTGTTTGGTTTTGGTGTCAAACTTGTAAAAGATCTCGTCAGTGTCGGTATCAACTGTTCTGACCACATAGAGGACGCCACACACCATGAAGGCATTGCTCACTCCTGGTTTATAAACACTAGTTGTCCATTCTTCCACAATCCCAAAAGACGGCTCGTCTATTTTAGTGATGATCATGCGGCCACCAGACGCCTCTGAAGCATAGGTCACCCAGAGGCCGGTTTCATCAGCTGCAAAGTCAAAGTTCTGACTGGGAGAGTTGGTGTAAGAGAAATGAGGGCTTGCACCTGGTATCACCCTGGATGCATATGACATGGTGGTAAAATTCAACTTCCCCAACCCAAACGGACTACTTAACTGATAATACAGAGTGTTGTCACGGACAATGTAATTATTCCCATTCCCTTTATAGCTGTTGTGTAAGTTGTGGTGCTGGAAGTGGTTTCTCAAAATGAGGTTTTTATAGTTGGAGTAGAGATGAATGTCACCAATATAGGGACTGGTGTAGCTCGAGAACCAGTACATAGATTCTCTATCAGGAATGGGCTTTGAATCTTTACCCCACCCTCCGAAACTCCTACTAGTGGTGAGATGGGCATTGATATGGCTAACAATGGGTTTACCAATCCTGCTGATGCCTGTATGTGCACAAGAGCCTGTCGAGAAAGAAGAAAACGGTTGTATGTCAGTCAGGGATTAGATTTGAATATGGATCATATTTTGAAAGAGCTTACCGATGTTAGGGTAGAAAAGCTCTTGGTGACGTCTCTCACACTCTTCCAGCTGCAGCTGCACCTTAATGTACTCTCGCCTGGTTGCCAGAACCAGATTCTTGTCGTAGGTCTTCTCCAGCTTGTTCAGAGTATTCACCATTTCTGTTACCTGATAGGAAATACATGCTTCAGCAGTGGGTTGGCTCAGTGTTTCCTGATAAAATGACTGATGCTAACAGGACTTACCTCGACTTGCAGGGACTCAAAGACATCTGTGGAGCTGCTCAAGGAGAGCTGCAGCTCTTTGATCAGAGCCTCCACCTGTTTGATCTCCACCTTTACATCCCCTATATCTGTGTCGTTGTAGTCATCTGGGTTCTTCTCAATTTTTTCAATTTCAGTTGTCAACTTTACAATCTTTTCTGCATATGACGTAATCTTGGACTCATAGTCTTCAATCTGGAATTAAATCAGTTGAAGAATTTTGAGACATTTTACAATCTTTTTGTGCAGGTAAATTACAGACATCCATTAAACATGCCTCAAATCTGACTGAATACCTTTCCCATCTCCAGCTCCAGTTTGTGCCAGATCTCACCAGCGGTCTGCTCCACTGCTACCAGGTCTTTAAGAGGAAAGGTAGAGCTGGGCAAGAAGGCATCACAGGTGCACCTAACTCCTCCTCCGCTTCCCGTCTCATTCCTGCCCTCACTCCACAGCCCCACGCGCTGGAAAAGTCATATTTACATATAGAATATTAACATAACTTTGAAGTTGGGAAAATCCTCAAAGTAAAATTAGTCTTTTCTTTGTGTGCCATACTTACGCCCCAGGCTGTGGTGAAGCTCAGCAGCGCTAAGAAATACAGAGTACCGATCATTCTGGTGCAGTCAGAGTTGTTATGAATGAAACAGCTTGATCCTCAGGGCTTATATAGCCAGTTTTAGGATTTTGCAGCACCTGTGCTACCTCACAGCATTGTTGGTCAAGACAGCAGACATAATGATGTTATCTTCAGCAAACAAATCCTACAATAAATGTCTTAAGGAATAATTAGTGATAAGGGGTGAAGCAGAGCTCCAAGAAAAACAAATGGATGGGTCTACACCTGATGGGGTTCCCAGGTGTTGTCAAGTGTTTTCTCTCTGTAGATGGCTTATCTTGTTTACCATGGACTATATGAGTATAACTGTTAGTTCATTTAGTTGAAGTCCCTTGTAAAAGTAGAGGAAATTGCAAATGGTAGTGTTCGAGGTGCCCATTGAATAGACAGTATTACTGATCCTCTCGACTGCTATGTGAAAGTGCAACCACAAATGTATAAAAATGAGACCGTATCCAGAGTTTTAATTTATATTTTAATTTAGAAACAGTTCAAAACATACCGTTACCCCCTGCTTTGATCAATTTTACACTCAACTCATTTTTATTTAATCAAGGTAGTGCAAAGAAAAAGAAAAGAAAAAAAAAAGTTTTCTTATTTACTTAAAAATGCTGTATTTACCTTTATGACCCTTAGCTTACCAGATACCAGTCTGTATTTGCCACAGGAATAGTTTGAGGATAACACTGATTCAGAAAAGCACTGACAAAAATATGTGGGTTCTCAACAATATACTCAACAAAGTAATTTGAATAGTGCAATGCAGTGTCATCAGTATAAAGGAGTCGTCTGAAATATAAATGTTAAATTAATTAAAAGCTCAAAACTGATCCCGGTTGTACAAGTTTAAAAACAAAGAAAGTTCCTGTGGGGGGGGTGGTCTGTTAAAATATTATTAAAAAAATTAATTCTGATGCCTCTGTGTGACCCACATAAGCAAACAAAACTGCAGAGAGAAGATTTATTATTTCAATTTGTTTCCATTTCTGATTACAGCTTCCAAAATCGTTCTACTCTAATGACTCATTGTTCCTTGCACTCAAAACAATTTAGATTAAAAAGATTATTTCCTTGTTAGAAAACATTCCTGATGTGTGTACAGGACATGATCAGCAAATGCATCAATCTTCCCACTTCACAGGAGCTGCCAAATCTGCATCCACAAAGACTTATATCAACATAGTTTAGAGTTGTACACTTTCTGACCATCACTTCACAGTTTTTGTTGTATACTTTGAACCTTTATTCACACGTTTCATCATTTTCTTTTTCTTTACTTTCTTGGTTTTAGGTTTGACCACAGGCTGCTTGGCATTGAGAGCAGGTCTGGACCTGGTCAGGTTGTTGGCAGTGGGAGTCAGCTTGCTGTGGCTCATCTCTGGATCGGAGTGCACACCCTGGGCAGAGATGGACTTGCCTGGAGCAGAGTGATGTGACTCATCCACCAGGTTTGGTTGGGAATAGGATCTCATGGCTGGGGAACTGGTTGGACGGTAAGGTGTAGCGCCTCCTAACATTGGCAGGTGGATGTGCTCATTGCTTAGATTGGTGACTGAATAGCGGCTGCTGTTGGACATGACGATGTGGTGCCAAGAACTGAGTGGGGTGGCGGAAAACTGCTGTGGACCGCTTGAATCCTCTTTGCCACCTCCAGGAGACATGACCATGGAGCTGCGGGGTGTCACAGCCTCCACAGCACTCTGGAAGGTCTTGAGGATACGGTCACTCTTCTGCTTCTCTTTCTTCTGACGGGACTCAACCTTTCTCAGTTGGCGGCGGTGATCCCTCATCATTTGTTTCCGTGTGTCTGCCAGTCCCCTGCACACAAAGATCATAAAACCATATCAGCGTCTTGGGACTGCCTTGGAAGACAGGTGTCATTCAAGGTCAAAATCTTGACAAATTCCCATCATTCAGCTTAACAAATATGGTCAAACTTTGGCATCATTCAAGCTGTAATACACTGAGTGGCTGTACAAATTCACAGCAGCACCACTGATCAATGTTTAGAAACAATAAAACTGATAAAATATCAGAGTAAAGCAACATAGAAGTCCTTCTGGGAGTAAGAGCAAACACGCTCACCTGTAGTCTACAATCCCTGTCCTGTCGCGATCAAGCCTCTGAATCAGCTCCTCAATTTGGTAACGATCCAAAGGAATACTCGATTGCTTTAAAGAAAAGAAGAAAAAAAGGAGCTTAGAGCTAACCAGCATTAGGTAGCAGAAAATATGTGTGAAAACATATGAATGACTTTACACAGATCAATAAAACTGAGGCTCTAAAACCTGCACTGCCTTCCTGAAGTCAGCTGTAGGGACGCGCATGGTGCCATCTTTGTCAATGTTTCGGAAGAAATCCCACAGACGAAGCTTGCGCTGGTCTAAATAATCCTTTGGAAACATTGGGAAAAGACATTTGAAAGAACTTACAGACAACAGGACCTGACCAAGTAAGATCTGACGGTTTCAAAAAATGTACATGAGAAAACTATTTATGAAACAAACCTAAATAAATACGAGGTCCCTTTACGTCACATTTAAATGATGGAGTTTGAGTATTATGGTTATAATGCATTTAATTTTTTTTATCTGTTAAGATTATTAAAGGTAGACACACCAGTGCAAGGCTTAAGTATTAGTGAAAAATATGATTGCTGCTTTTTACCAGCTTGGATAAACAGTGCACTCACTACTACCTCAAGAATAGCATTTTAGTTATCACATGACACTAGTTTAGTTTTAGGGGCTTATTGAGATACAGTATCAGGTCATTCCTTTGACTTACACACTGGTTAACTGCTTTTAAACAAACTAGTGCCAGAGTAACTTTTTTCTTTATCAGAATAATTTCAAACTCCTGTTGGGAATTTTCTGACATTTGTGAAATAAACTGAGATTCATGATGCTGCCTCAATGTACAAAAGTGAACGGCATCAACACTGACTATTTTTATACTGTAGATTTTTTAATGCCTAAAACTAGTGCAAAGGCATGATGTCAGTGGAGCAGTTGAAAGAACAGCCCAGTTTTTACTTGATTGAAACCTAATATTCACACTAAATGATGCATTCAGCCGCTAAAAGTCACAAGATTACATTGTTTTTCTTAAGTGACACAACCAAAGAACTTAAGGAACAAGACAAGCAAAGACTGCTTTGTCCACAGGGGGCGTGGAAACCAAAAGCTCCTTATATGGGCTTTAAAGTCAGAATTTATTTTTTTAAAGGCAACTTGGGTAGTCAGTTTGACCTGTATGACTTTCATTGGATCAACACGTTTTGGTGGTTTCTTGGCGATGGACCCTCCAACTCCTCCATACTGTACATCAAGGCTGGGATGCTCCTGACATGTCATCTCCAGCAGATGCACAAAAGTCTCATTGACCAGCACGTTCTGCAGGGTAAAAAGGTGAAAATATCGTAACCAAGTGGCTCACAACATTTAATGCATCTCCAGTTCTTATATTTCTTTGTAAATGGATAATTATTTGAGGCGTGATTTAAAAAATCAGTGAGACAACACCACAGTAACTCACACATATGTTGATCTCCTCCAAGGCAGTTTTACGTGTGTTCTTCACCACATTTACCAGAGCCAGAGCTCCCTCTACAGTCAGAGAATTGTAAGCAAGCTGCACAATGCAAGGATAGAAAACAGTCAATGAGATTTAATACTGATGATGGATAAGAATTAGAAAAAGAAAAAAGTGTCCCACCTACCAGCAGGACCCTGAGCGTGTCATTGAACTCCAGACCCCTGCAAAGCATGCCGACACCCTCGTTAGTGAGCCGGTTGTTGTTGAGATTGAGGTGCACGAGCGTGTTGTTGAATTTTAGGGCTTCTCCCATAGCCAGAGCACCCTCATTCCCAAAACCATTCCAGGATAAGTCGAGATGTTTTAACGTCCTGTTGACCTAAATATGATGCATGAGATCAGATTTGCATGCCAAATCAGGGATCAAACATTTTTCTCATGCAGTCCCACCTTCAGTCCTGCAGACAGGGCCACAGCTCCTTTCATCCTGAGATGATTCCAGCTCAAATCCAGCAACTCAAGACCCTCATTGTTTGCTGAAAAAATGAGTAACAATAAATATAAAAGAGACCTGATATTACGCTAATTTCTTTGCTCATGTACTTGGTTAAGTGAATAAGATAATTCATAAAAAGGAATTTTACCAAGCAGCAGTCCCAAATGTTCCCCTCCTTTTCCACAAAATGCATTATGGCTCAGGTCTAGCTCCTTTATTTTTGCATTAGTCTAATTTTTGAAGACAAAACAAACAAACCATAATAATAAAAATAACACACCATTGCCTAAACAAAAAATGACATGTAATTATCATATAGGGTTCATGCTTACTGATAAGGCATCTGCAAAATATTTAGCATCATCATCAGTAAATCCATTTCCTGTTGAAACAAAATGTTAGATAATCAACACAAGTTTAATGATGACTTGAAATAATAAACATATTTCTCTTGTTGTGAAATTACTGATCTTGGGTGATAGGTTTGTCCTTGAAAAGCCTCATGAAGTGGTAGAGATTCACTGTCAAGCTTATATCCCTGCAGTCACAATAAAATGCTGTTAATTTGCACATTACCTGAAAGTTTCAGTGACTTCAGTGAAATGTTGTCCAGCAGCATTTTAGCAACATATTCTGCACCTGCAGACAACAGATTGTTGTTGGATAAATCCTGAGAGAAAACAAAGGAAAGAATATTTTGTTACTCCACAGCAATAGTCAAACAAAATGTTACTTGAAAAGCACTTCTGCTCTCTAGTGGTGAATAAGCAGCATGACATACCAGGTGCTGAATGGTGAAATTAGCTCTTAGCATCTCCACAAGGTATTTGGCTCCCTCAGCCTCAATGTGAGTGTCTGCCAGTTCCAGAGTGTTGATGTTCATGTCACTCTAATAAATACAAATAAGATTAGGAGTTTTCTTTAAAAAATAATTGTGGTTACACTCTTAAACGTACCACTAAAGCAATAGCGATTGCTTTGCACCCCAAAGGTCCCAGTCCATGGTGGCTGAGGGTCATGGTTTGAGAATTGATGTTTCGTATGAAGAAGGAGACTGGCACCACACTCACTAGCTTGCAGGCCTGGAGGTATACTTCAGATATTGACATCTCAGTTCGGCCTTCCTCTACATCTGAAAGTTGGTAAATCAGATAGTGTACGTGGCATTTTACCAGCTTTTCTCAGTTAAATCAAAAAATAAATGCAATAATTTATCAAATCACACATATTTGCACCTAAATAAGTCATAGTTTTAAACTGTGAGCGCAGACATATTTCCTTTTCTCACAGAACTTCAAGAATGACTCCTGGAGTGAATTCGATGTACTTACCATCTGACTCCAAGTCTGTCTCATCTTCTGTGTCCTGAGTTTCATCTGTAGAAGGACACTCATCATCTTTTAAACAGAGGAACTCAAATGACAGTGTTGACATTGCTTTCTCCTTTTAGATCCTATGTGCTATTTGAACCATTTTTAGAAACTCAGGGTGTTTATTGAAGGCCTGTTTGCTCACACTGTGAAATGAAATGAGCCTGGGCTGTCGAGCAGGTAACTCTACTCTTCAGGTAGTATGTCGTGTGTGGTGAAATGAATAATTCATGCTTCACCATAGTTACAACATGAGTTTTTTTTTTCTTTTTTTGTCATTTCAACTTCAAGTTATACAATAAACAAGGTATAAATTCTGGTATGTAAAAATGACGAGGAAAAATAGCATATTTAGGATTTTTTTTGGCACATTTTCATTCCTCGTCATTCCAGGGCTGACAATATTTCGTAAATACAAATAAAGCAAAACTGAAAAACAATATCCACAAGAGAAACTAACACACTCACAGGACATTTTTGGGGAAAATGACCTTTCACACTCCCGTACACCGAGTGCGCATGCGCAGGTTTCAATGCAGGACCATGATTGCCAGTCTGTTATTTCATGTGCTCTACCCCTTGTCGCGTTTTCTGACTTTTCGATCAGGTAAAAGTTTTTCAAAGGTGTCAAAACTATGACTTTGCTTCATGCAGTGCAGCCTCAATAAGCTAACGGTGTGTTTAGGCTGCTGCTGACCGCGCGGTTTGTGTTGACATTAGTCATACGTCAGCGAGGGGCTGGCTAATTAACGGATATTTCTATAGAGTACTGAGGAGGAGACACGCTTTTGTCAGGTTTCCCAGCATGGACTGTCAAATAATTCTACATACAGACTCTTGTGGGCCAACTTTTACAGCAAGTTAGCCGACGTTAGCTCTTGGAAACGTGTTTACGAACACCTGTTGGGATTTATTTAGCACACTTTTTCAGGACACTCTCTATGGCGCCAAACGACGTCACCACGTAGGAATTGTGTGCTGTGTAGTTTTTTTCTAACCGAAGAGTCTATTCACCCAATTGTAGTTTTCGTAGCTTTAGCAGTGAAAATGATGCAAACTACAGAGCTGAATGTGTTTCTGCTCACCATGAAAGCCCCGTTGTTTTCTAAAGTTAATATCGATATAATATGTTAATATATCACAACACCTTGATGGACCAAAGGGCCATTGGTGGTGGACGGCTCCTCTCTCTTCGCTGCAGGACAGAAAGATTCAGAGGATCTTTTGTACCCACAGCCACCAGACTTTATAACTCTTGTGTAAATAGAAGATAACTTTTAGAGACACATCAAGTGAGACAACAGACAATTGAATATCCCTTCAGGGATTAATAAAGTTCTTCTTATTCTTATTGTTTTGCAGAGGCCTCAAAAAAGGGTCTCCCTCCTGCACAGGCGGATGGCAGGGAAGTGTTGGATGGTGGTGCTGTCACAACCAGAAAGTTCAACCAGTCCTGCACGACCCTGCTGGACCTGTGGCTCAGCTCAAGTAGTGAGATGGAAGCAGAAAAGAAAGAAAGGCTGAAGGAACCAATGCCAGAGAAGGAATGTGATACTGGGCTTGATATAAGAAAAGATCAGCTGACTGTACTGTCTGAAGAGAGCAAGGAAGAGGCCTTTGAAGGTGAGAATTCAACTTCTCCCTTTCCTGGAAGTTTCATTTTTGGCCTTTTCATCTTCAAGTTTTCCACTGTAATGAAATTTATCCAAACTGTTATGTGTTTGTTTTTTACTCAGTAATGTGGAGAGTGTGGGAGGAGGCGGATGAGAGTGCCTCTGCTGCAGGACCCACCCCCAAATTCCTCCCATATAAAAAGACCACAATGGACTTCACTGTTATGTCCTACAACATCCTTGCTCAGGATCTACTTGAGGCTAATCAGGAGCTGTACATACACTGCCCTCTGGAGGTGCTTGACTGGAGCTACCGCTGCAGGGTTCTTCTTGAGGAAATACTGAAATGGGCCCCAGATGTAAGTCAAGCATCAGCTGATTTAAAATAAAAGATATGTTTATTTATTTTGAAGTTATCAGGAGAGTTTTTATTTTTGTTTCTCTCTGGGTGTAGATCTTGTGTCTTCAAGAGGTTCAAGAGAACCACTACCACGGACAACTTTATCCGGCCCTGTCTCAGATGGGTAGGTCATATGAGGATAAACAGTGGACAAACATGATTATTGTATTTATTATAACAAAAATTTACTGTGCTGTGCTTATGTTTTTGCTTTAGGCTTCACCTGTGTGTACAAACGGCGCACAGGGAACAAGACAGACGGTTGTGCTACTTGCTATCGCTCCAGTCGCTTCTCTGAGCTTTCAGTCGCCCTGCTGGAGTTCTTCAGGCCTGAGACAGAGCTGCTGGACCGGCACAATGTGGGCATCGTTTTGTTGCTTCAGCCCGTGGTCACTAAGGGGTCAGAGATCAAGGCAAAGGGCCAACCCCTCTGTGTGGCCAATACTCACCTGCTCTTTAACCCAAGGAGGGGTGATGTGAAGCTGGCTCAGCTAGCCATCTTACTGGCAGAAATCGACAGTGTGGTTAAGTCCTGCAAGGTCAAAGACGAACAGTGTAACATTATATTGTGTGGAGACTTCAACTCCCTCCCCTACAGGCCTCTGTATCAGCTGATCACCACTGGGGAGCTCTACTTTCAGGGTCTACCAGCCTGGACGGTGAGGATATAAGAGAAAAAGGGGAAATATCAGGCGCTCTCGCAAGACTGTCAATGATTTTCTTTAAGAATACGATACTTGCATAAATAACCCCAGTAACCATGTTTATGTTCTCCAGATTTCAGGTCAGGAAGACCACTCATATAAAGTCCATTATCACAAACTAGAAGCTCCACTGTGGCCCAGCAGTCTGGAAATCACTGACAGCTGCCAGTACTCGAATGTTAAGAAGATATTTAAGGACCAGGAACCAGGTCAATGTTTGGAGAAACAGACTACTTTGTGTCTGCTGTTATTTTTGTAACCTTGATTCTTTTTTTAAACTTGTTCTCTCACTCGACTTATTTGTGCATGTTTGATTGTGTGTAGGAAAACATCAGTACAGCCACGACTTCCTGCTGCAGCTGCGCTTCTGTACAGCTGCACGTGTGCGTCCCCCGGACTTGGAGCTCATCCCGGGTGTGACTGACAACACACCAGGTAAAATCTGACATTACCAAATCACAACATCAGGTGCTGATTTTCTGACATTTTTTGGCTTATTTTTTAATTGTAATATTTAAAAAAACAGAGCATTTCTTGTCATTCACAGATGTGTCAAGGAGACTGCCTTACATTAAAAGGTCAGTTTGCCTTCGCTTTGTCATGTTGCCTTTATACACACAGTATTCCAATGAGAGTTTCACATTCAGTGCAGTGCCAGTTCCGTGTTGTTGCTGCAGATTACCTTGTAATCTGTTTTGAATACTGAGACATTTCTGTTCATCTCAGTAAATGATTGGGCATGTCACCTGAAAGACGTGTGTTATTAGCAAACAACAAAAACATGCATGAAATGGTAAAACAAAAGCTTTCCTTCATTAAGGTGAAATTTAGGTCTTGTATTTATTTTTTGTCATAGATTCAGACACACCCTCAGTCATCATCTGGACCTGGAGTCGGTCTACAAACACATGCTCCCAGGCTCTGGAAATCCAGAAGTAACAACCCTGCACTCTGAAGGAGCAGCTACCGTCGACTACATTTTCTACACGCCGAGACGTGTGACCTCCGATCAAACAGGTAGGAGCACACGCCACAAAGGACAGTGTTTCAGCTATTGTGTGATACATTTCTTTTCTTCCACAGCTGGGGGTGAAACAGCAGCTGAGGGTTTGGTGCTCAAAGGATCTCTCACTCTTCCATCAGAGGATGTTTTGTGGTCAATGATGGGTCTCCCCAATCACATGTTCCCCTCTGACCATCTCAGTCTCATTGCCAAATTCCAATTAGAACTGGATTCAGCATGATGGACAAAGACAGGGTGGTATTTTAAAACAATGCCTTTATGCAGGTTTTGGTTCAAATTTAGTCTGCTTTAAGTTGAGGTCCTCAAAGGTTTGTAGCTGTACATAAGTTAATGTTTTTGTTAAGAAAAAGAAAGCCAAGAGAAGTAAAAAATGCCAATATGTAGTCTTGTTCCTCCCGTTTTTTATGAGCAAGTTAATGCTGGACTATGACTGAATAATTGTTTAAATTTTGTTCTATTTGTTCATTAAAAAACAGAAGTTTGTCATTGCTGTTTTGATAATGGTGTTATAATACACCTGCCTGTTCGGTTGGATCTAGATGACAAGTTTGACATATCAAGATTTTATTTTAACAAATGATGAAAAGTGTTGCTCTCTGATGATGAGTGGCTTCTGTTTTTTTTCTGACTGTCAAAACAAGAATAAATGTTTTACATCACTCTGTGGCTCTGCTGGCTTTTCACTCTCTAAAGAACAAAGTGTGCTTGCCATGAGAATTTGTTGCTCTGTCCCGCATTTATTATATATCACATCCTCAACTGGCTGTCTGGCTCTCTGTCTGTGTATCCTGCCTGGTCGAGCACTCAGACTGTGACCTGAATGTTGGCTCTGCCCCTCCCTGCCAACCACACTGCAGCACTCACTTAGTCAGGGTCAAGATGTGTGCTTGTATGTGGGTGTGTGTGTCTGGTTGATGCATGAATAGTCAATTTAGATAATCGAGTGTTGATGCGTGATAGAGCTCCGTAAGAGAGCTTATAGAGCTGTTATATGTAGACTTTAAAAAATACGCCAGGATGATGTCCATCAGTAGATCTTCCGCTTTTAAATCCTGTCACTTTGAAACTCCAGTACCATGACCTACTGTGAACAATTCAAAAGTTTGATATCGGTTTTTGTATGCTCTTACCTCCTTTGAAGCATTAAATTTATGCAACTTGGTGAACTCAGTCAGTAGGGTTTTTCCTGGAAGTAGGTCATGATGTTTTTGGTTTCTGTTTCTTAGTAACATTACTGTAAAGGGTGACCTCTGTCTTCATAAAGCATCATTTGAAGGAGATACTCTCACCTGATTGATTTTGCAATAGCATACCAGTGTGCCACTTCACAGACAGCCGATTTAGTAGTAGAATATTGACCTATGCATGAGGATGGATCCTTGAGGGTTGGTTTCCAGTGAATGCAACAGCCATGAAGCCTTATTAGTTGATTAGAGCAGCACCAGTCCACGTTCATTATCCATTTAGCTGCAAAATTGAGGGGGATGTCACGCATGCAACAAACTGGCAACATCTCAACAGTATAAAAAGGCCTGACTATTTTAAAGCACTTAAAATGCTGAGGTCTGGTGGATATCTTGAGATCTAGATGTTGAAGTCGTTCCATTTGATCTGACACTTGGTTTTAAAATACATTTCATGGATTTTGCTTCCCTTGTATGGTGATGTTTGTATTAAGTTTCCTTTGTGTAAACTTAACAAGGAGTGCAAAGATATCATCACTTGCCTGTGTGCCAAAAGCTGCTCCACGGCTGAGGACACCGTGTGCTCAGAGCTTAGTTTTAAACCATTGCTTGACAGAAAACTGGCACCATCTCTCGCCTCGCCTGCCTGAAACTTGATTAAGAAATACATATTGACTGAGCATTAAATTAGTGTCATTTAGGATTCGCACATAGAGAAATACATAAAAATGAAAGAGAGCAGAATGGTGTTGCCACAATCAGAGTGAGCTTTTATTGTGATTATGTAAATCCGCTGTCTTTTGGTACAAAACAATTGTGTTATAGAGCACTAAAATCAAAGTGGACATCAACAATACTGAATGCATATAAGTGTATTCTGTGGCAATAAATCCAAAACAGTTTGTGGTAACTATTGAGTGGTCTACTGGAACACTGAAGGTAGTATAAAATGACAATATCCTCCATAAAAAAATACAAAATGCAGATAAAAGTGGTGCAAACAAACATTTCTACTCGTAAAACAGAAGTCAGTCATTGGATACCTTTTAAGGCAAGTGAAATATTGGATAAAGGTGCTACAAAGAAAAGCTAGAAACAATGTATATATAAAGCAGTCATACAGTACATAAAAACTGACTTCCATTACTTTACATCTACATTAGATGCACATGAGCTCAGTCAGCTTGATTGCCAAAAATCACCTTGATAATTTTAATGGGAGTAAAGAGTTCTCCTGTCTCTAAAATTTACACTCAACAGACGCCTTCGTACTCTTTAATAAACTGCGATATAATGTGCATTGAAAATCCCATATTCATTCTAGTTTTCGACCGGTAACAAGGGAAACATGCTAGCATCTGGATATGAAAGGTCAAAAATGTCTTTCTCAATTTATTCTAATAGTGTTCAGTATTTTGGAAGTGCAGAGTGTTGAGTTATGCAATGATAGTAAAGGGTTTGGATCCACAACAAGTCTCTTTGTTCTGAAATTTCAAACAAGGCACAAGGGTAGTGGTTTGCAAACTAGTCACAACACAAGCAGTTGCTGCCCAGCAGAGCCCAAGTGGATTTAAAATTACATCACAAGTATTTGCACACTTACAGTACGACAATACAGATTGCAGACGAGCATTAAAAGCTTTTGCTGTACCTTAAAAAACACCACAGAAACTTATGATATGTCCGGTAGCACGGTGGTCTTGCCCAGCGTTGTATTTCTCTAGGAAAAACTTAGCAAAATGTTAACAAAGTGCTGCACTTTTTGTCCCCCTTTATTTATAATTTGGGAGCCTCGCCAGCACCAATTACCATCCACAGTAAGTGCTCCAGTAAGCCTTCAATAACATAGACATGGGGACGCTAAATGAGGCATTTGTTTTTAGAGGGAAACTTGCTGGTGACCTATTCAACATTGCATCCTGTGAATAGACCAGTTTGTACAAAGACTCAAGCCTCGGAGTAATTTAATGGCTCCACTAAGTTGGTTTTGGTACCTTTTCACTTAATAACACTGGAGTTCTTCTTCCTTAGACTCGAATCTGGTATCCATTCAAGTCAGTGGACGGCTTTTGCTCCAGAACCTTCTTCTCGCCAGAGGGACTGCAATAAAAAAATCCCCCAAAAAGATGAGACAATGAGTTTTATTCACATGACGGGGAAAATATGACTATTTCAGCTCATGACGCATCACTGAACCAAAGATTTTCCAGTCGCTAAAAACATTTCACCACAGTGGCAACATAATCTGTATTTTTAGTGATGGATAAAATTATCATTGAACACATGATTAATCATACCGTCTCTCAACGCGGCTGATCCGGCGTATAGGGCTGTTCTGTCCTCGCAGGGGTGAGCCCATGCTGTTTCTTCTGTCTTTGGTGGGAGAGGGTGGCGCAGGCTTCCCGATCTGCAAAAACAGATAACACAATATCTGATCAAAAATTTCATTTAAGGATGAGCAGTCTGTGTCTTGTGTCCTCGCCATGCAGCTTTTTTCTGCAGAGCGCTGGCTGTAAAAGATCAGCTAATGATGGACTGAGCCAGCCATGCATGAAGCACAAGCAGCACAGAGTGAAGCCATCACATTAGTTTTATTACACACAGAGCTCAGCACCAAGGCTGCCTTCATCATTATAGCATGAGAGGTGATGAGAAAGCGTCGTTTGAGAGACATCACTCCTCAAACAGCGGGTCAACTCAGTGTCACTGTGCATGAAGAGACAGCACGTCAAAGAAATGTAATAACCAGGAAGGGCTGCAGCTGCTCTGCTGAGGACAAATTATATAAATCCTCATTGTCTTTCATCCTGCAATATCTCTGTCAGCTTATACTTGATGCAAAATGATGCTTGAAGTGAGAATAAAAAAAGGAAATATAGTGTTGGAGTAGTACCTTCAGCCTCATGTCTCGAGTGTGCCTCTCCAGCTCCTTCCGCAGCTCCTCCTTGGTCAGCTTGTCAACGTCAAGTATCGAGTGTTTCCATTCAATCTGCTCCACACTGTGAGGATCATGAGACACATACTGGCCGATTCTGACCTTCCTTAGTGTGTGCCAGTAGCCCCTGTAGGCTCCTTCGAACTCCTGCACCAAGTCCATCAGTGTCCTAAACTCAAGGGGCTTGAACATGAGGTCCTCCCTTCGGCTGATGCCCAGCGCCCCAAAGCGTCCCCCGCTGTGGACTCCCAGCACGATGTGATGAAAGTGATTCCCTGAGAAGTGAGACTGAAAGCTGAGGGGGAAGCGCTCCACTCCGGGCATGCTGTTGGTCAGGTAACTAGTGAATGAAGGTCAAAGAAAGTGGTGTTTGATTTGTGACTCTAAAGATGTTCTAGCAAAGTTTAAAGAGACAAGTAAAGTCTGTTAACAGACATCACCAGCAGGTACATGAAAAACAATGAACATACAACAATGCAAAGTGGAGATATCAAAGCTGGAGATGTCTTGATACCAGCATTGGTTGATGCATCTATCCAAACTACTGCCCATCAGCCCTAAAAATCGATAGGTTTAGTGCAGTTAAGCTTTGGAAACAAAAAAGAACGGTGTGGTGCCAGTAATCGGTATGATGTTAGTAAAAACAAGCCAGTTCTCAGTAATTGATGGTTTTCCATCAATACTTTTATGGTGTTTGGAAATCCGAGAGGCCAGTAGCAAAGTCTAGGTAACAGCAATGATACAGGGAGGGAAGTCTATGGTATTAGAACATCTATGAAGATGGAGTATTATGCTTACTTTTCAGCTTTAAATTGTCTTTCTGTAACTTCTTAACAGCACTACATAATTTACAGTTTAACAAATTCTGAACCTTTTTAAAGCTGCTGTCTTTCACAAAACTTATTTAAGCCTTTGTCTGAGGTGCTTCATTTACACTACTGTCCCTTTAATGCCTCCCAGCATTCCAGAACTCAGCATTCTGAAGCCTCCTTCACTGTTGCCGTTCAACAAAGTTGTGTTTCTTTTTATAAAATGACAAATTTGTCCTTTTATGGACAATCACTGTGTGGTAACATCATTAATTGGTAAATCTCATATTAATCTTGCTGAGTTCTTATGTGACTTTTTGAATTCAGAACACCCTGTAGTCCAATCTGGGGATTACTTAAACACACATAAACCTTGCAGTCTGAGACTTACAATATTTGAATTTAACATCTGTTTTCAAAATATTTAAAAAGCAGAATAACACCTACAAAATAAGTTTATATGACACATCACAATATGACCCTAACCCTAAGGGTGAAATAATGTGCTTCGATATACTATACTATATCATGCACTAAGATACACTACATTTAACTGTTTAACGGTCAAACCAGTCACAGACTAAGGTGCTCCTCTCATTTAAAGTAGTAACAATAAACAAGTGTCATGTGAGGTAACAATGATCTGTTCTGGTAAGGATACATCCCCAGGATCACCGCTTCCAGGCATTTGATTGGCAGAGCCTCTCGTGTCATCTCTTTAGCGATGTCCATCAACCTGCGCAGAATTTGACATAACAAACACACTTTTACTGCCCATATAGAACTGCTGTTATTGATTTTCTTCTTTCAAACAACAACATTTTACATGAAGAGAAAAACATGGTGCTAATAAATCTAATAAAGCCAGCTCTGGAAAACCAGGCCCCTGCTGCTTGCTGTGTTTTTTTTTCAACAAGCCCTGGGACTAAACCCAAAATGCATCTGCTCCACACACACCAGGCATTAGCAGCAAAGACTACAAATGAGCAAACACACTGACATCTCATGGCATACACTTCTATAAATCTATGGGAGGAATGTTCTTACGCAGTGAGTGGCCGGCTCTTCTTGATTTCAAAAAACTGTGTCCCTGTGTGATTGTACCTATGGGTAACAGTTAAGGTCATATAATGAGAGGGCATCGTGACTCTGCTTTGAGAGAAAACTCTACCCCAAGCCAGCAGTAAGAAGACACAATCACTTAGAGCGCTTTGTGATATTCATAGGTTGTTGGTTAATTATGGATGAATCTCTGCTCTGACTGAAAATCAAGCTTAATATAGAATATTGAGACAGTGGCCTACTTTCTCACGTTTGCCCCATATTTATCAAAGTGTGTTAAAACAATGGGTCAGTGGGATTAATAAAATATTCTTGTAAGCATTATTCTTTTTTATTTTCATTCTGTTTTAATCTATTTAAGTGCTAAGATTAGTGTGTACAATCTATCTCAAAAATCTTATGCATATCATAACAAACCTCAGTCTACTATGGTGGTAACCCGCCAAAAATCTACCAACTCTGTCAAAGGATACTGCAATTCCCTGATGTATTTCTGTATGGCTTCCAGACGCTGTGGGACAGTGGTGGTAGGTTGGTATGTAGGCACACTCGGTATTGGAATCTGTGGGAAAGGGCATCCAAACAGCTGCATTAAACAATCCCAATATTCACTGAAGTCAAAATGTGTAGTCTTGTCTTGTTTCAGTAGCTCTTTAACCAATCTTGAGAGGAATGAATGAAAAGGCCTATTCCCCTGAACATCTGCAGCATGCAAATGATACATACTACCAGCCAGGATGTACAAAGAGATCTTTATATTTTGCTGCAGAAAAAAAAATAACAGGCAAAGACAGCTTTTTAAAGATGAATTAGTAGAGTGTGGCTCTCTAGCAGTCATGTGTGATTGCATAGTTACACTGTGATAAAACTTCCCACAACACATGGGTGTTAATAGTATCTCAGCTGGCTGTTAGGTTTAGATGCATGGTGTAAATGTCAGTTGCATTTTTACATATCCAGCATGTTTACCTTGGGAAGGTCAGTGGCACCTCGGATCTCCTTCCCCAAAGCCTCACCATTGGGGTGAATTCGAGCCACATGGCGCCACATCCTCTCCCATGTCTCCTCATCCACCGGTAGGCCTCCTCTATTGACATAGAAAGGCACTCCTCCATCCCTCAGTTCTTCTTCACCTTCATCCTCCTGCTCCTCATCTCTCTCCTGCACACAGCCCACAGTGGCTCTCAGCATCCCTTCTTCTTCTTCTCCTCCTCCTCCTCCTCCTCCAGGCACACAAACGTCCAGCCTGCTGATGCCTTGGACCTCTCACTGGTTAATCTGCTCGCAGGTTTGAGCAGGATCCCACAACAGATGGCCACCTCATGACACCCAGCAGCTTATTGTGCCAGTAATGTCTCAAAAACAAAAGTCAAAGCTGTGGTGTGCTTGAAATAGAGCTGAAAATCTTTTATTCAGATTCACTTCTGTATTTGAAATAGCTAATGCTGCACATATGATTCAAGAAAAACAAATAGAAATCATATGTTATAAATAGATAATTAGTTTTCTGTAACTATTTAGCACTTTGGTTAGATCTAGCAGGCCACTCAGTAACCACACATTATTGAAGATACATAAATAGACACTGCGGTGATTAAACCTTCAGATATGCAGCTGAATTAATGACGGAAACGGTGAAAGTTCATTAAAAAGCGCAGACGCCAATGTAATGCTATCAGTCTGTTAAGAGGATTGGCTCTCCAGACAACAAAGTATTACAAATTACTAATTCCTTATACCGTTAGAGGTCATTCACCCCACGGAAATCTCGTGAAAAATCACTGCTGGTGTGGATTCCCATCGCCTCGACCCTCCTCTAACGTCCCGTTCATGTCCGTTTCAAATCATCTCCTCCCCAGTCAGCCGGTTCATTGTTCATGCAGATGCTCCTGGGTTCACTTACTGCGGGTGGGATTCACGTCCAACGAGCAGCTCAGACACTCCCAGACCTCCGCCAACTGCGCATGCGTGCTACTTAGCGGATGATCTCAGCAGTGACAAATGCTGCCTTCAGGTACTCCACGAGAGGTGTCGATCCGCTTCTTATTTGCTGATATTCAAGATATATTTCTTAACAAAAAAGCTTGAAAACGTATAATTTTCTGTGATTTCATAAATTTCGAATACAGTTTTTGTTTTATGTTATGTAATAAACAAAAAGAGAAATATTTCTGTTTTCTACTGGACGAAAGAATTAAATTATTAAGCTCCAAAAGGATATGAAAACTATTTGATTTTGCTTGCTACAACAGACCTCTCACAGCTATGTGTTTTACACCAGAATGAATTCCAACGTGTAAAAATCATGTCAGAAATTTTTTCATTACTTTTGTTGAAGCAACATTCATATTAACTCTTATCAATAATGAGCCTTTTTAGGATGAAAACTGTTTACAGGAAATTGAGTAAAAATAAATAAACTATTAAATGTAAAAATCCAGGGGCAGAAAAATGAATAAGAAATCTCTGCTCATGTAGTAGCTCTGCACTTTAAGGGTATGAAAACTTAAAAAAGGAAGAGGACAGGCGTTGTAATTTTTCAGTATTCTTGTGGCAAAATCTTTAATGAGAACAGCAAAACTAAATAACTAAATTTCAGTTCAAAGAAATGCAACTGATCCTGTCAAATCAAACCTCAAACTCTCACATGATATTTGAAGTACATAACAAATCAGCAAGGAAATATCAGTTTATTTACAGCTCTGGTCCAGTTGGAGGAATACTATAACCTTGGAGCGCCATAGTCATCTGGCATCCGTTCAATATTGTACCTGTATGACAGTGAAAGTGATTAACAGCTCATACTGTGTTCAGTATATACATTCTCACATTTCATGCAACAACACACAAACGCACTTTAAACTGCTCTATATGTTGAACAACATTTGATTGTGTTACCTGTGGTTTGAGATGTACATGATGGGGACTCCAGGGATTTTCCTGACCCTTCTCTTCAGATCTCTGTCCACAGTGGCCAGGATATAACACTTGTGCTGTGAAAAAATATATTTAAATATTTACTTTTGAGTGTCAAAGCATTACTGTGACACGGAACAGCTTTACCTTGTTTGAATAAAAAAATCTTTTTGCCTTCAGCTGTTCATATGACAGAGACAGTATATGGTACAATTATCAAACATGGCTAAACAAGTTTTGTTGGCAATTCAAATGATCTTGTTTAAGCTTTTATGAAAAATGTTCACACACATCTACAAAGTTAAGTCCCTTGTTTATCACAGTAGTTTAGTAAGTCTTAATCTATGACTTTCCACTGTACCATAGTACCACTGCACTATGTATGTCATTTCATTTCAACAGGATCAATTCAGAGTTTTCATCACTTTTTTCCTCAACTCCATTTCCATAAGATTTGGGACGCTGGTAACAAGATAGTTCAGCAATTCCAAGATAAAGTTCCTGTGTGTGAAAGAATTTGAGGATTCTATTTATTTTGGTAAAAAATATCACTGAAAGATCCAGTAAATCAGGGGTAATCTCTGTACAAAAGGGACAAGACCAAGAACCACTGCAGGATGGCAGCTATATTTAGGCCGTCAATCAGCACTTCCTTTAAAACTGACATGACCACTGCATGGTCCAAAATCACTTTTTATATGAACACAGTTTGTTGCACCCACAACACTCTACACTTACAGTAATTAAATTCACATGATTTCTGACGACATGCTTTGTACCTGCAAAGAGGACTCAGTGGAACGTTTCCAACAAACTTTTTACTGCACACTTTTTAACTTGCCATAAAAGAGAAGGCAAAAGCAAAATGAATTTTTACACAATGTTTCAGGTGCATTAAATTTTCTAGAGAGCCATTCACACTATGGGAACCTGAAAACAAACTCAACACAGTTCTTGCATATATGCATATTGTGTGGATTGTACATGAAAGAATATCACCTGTGTTACTCTTTGGACTAAGCAATCATCAGCATATGTTCCCTTGTGTGTACATGGCAGACGCTCAAACCTTGGATCCTTGGCTATCCTGCAAAAATGGAAAAAAAAAACAACAAAAAAAAGGAATAATAATTATATATATATATATATATATATAGTGTCTCTTCATCTATGCATTAGGTCATGTTCTGCTGCCATTAAATAATCAACAGCTTGTACCTGAGTGCAACTCTGTACTTCATTCCTAGCTTTTCAATCTCAGCCATCACACAGTCTGTGATATATGGGATACCTGGAGTGGGTCAAATGATAAAAAAGAAAAGTAAGGCCATGGTTAAATTGTAACATTCTTAATTTTGTCGTAACAATCACATGGACAACTGTCGACATGCCAAAATTACCACAGGGGATTTGTACATACATTTTGCATACAGGCAGTCCATCATGGACTGAACAATGTCCAGTTTGGCCTTGATGGAAAAGTTAATGAAATTGGTGTCGACCAGGATGTGGTATGGTGGACCAAGCTGCGTATTGTACTGGAAGAATAAGCACGAAGGGTGCTTTTGCCTACAAAGAAATAAAGAAAATCTGATGAAAAAGCCCACGCTACAAGGTTTGATCAAAATTAAACTTTCATGAATGACTTACACTTCTCTCTCCTTGAGAGCTGATGGATCCCTCTTCTTTTTCTGCTTTGCTTTTGCTCGATCCTTCTCCTTTCTACAAAACAAGATACAATAAAATTTACCTCAAAACAACATAGAGGTTTTGTTTTGATAAATCGTAAGGAAAAATAGGATGGATTCATTAACAGTCTGTGTCTCTTTAGGTAATTGGATATAACTTTTGAAAACAGATATCAAAAACACAAAATGACTGGTTACGGTCTGTAATACTAAATAGTCTTAGTTAACTCATCAGCACATATCAATTCATGAAGAATCTATTACAAAAACAGCTCAAATCAATGTGGGTTTGTAATTTGGTCAGACTGTATTCTGGATGAGTTAATAAGTCACTTTTGACAGTTATTTTTTTCAACACTCCCTCTGCTTTTACATGTAACCATTTAATGAATAAATGTAAATATTTTGGACCACCACACAGGCCTACTATACGAGGGTCGTCACCCGTCACACAGCCTGCTGCCAATAGTGAGGTGACTGCTGAGAGAATACAGTCTGAAAAAATCAAACAACCAATCGTTGTTCTATTTTTGATATCTGTTTCCAAATGTTATATCCAATTACCAAAAGAGACACTGACCATTAACTAAAAGGACTGAAATACACCAAACAAATCTTGTCTTACATTCTGTTATCTTTTAGAGATATCATTCTCTTCATTGCCGCAAACTGCTTTGTCTTTGCTTTCCCCTGTGTGGAAAAGAGACAGACACAGTTTAAAACCAAGACAGTACAACCAACAGTGTTGTCTTTTCAAAGCACATCTATCTAAAACTGTGCTGGATCTACCTAGAAACTTATATTTGGTTAAAACCAAATACAAGCATGTCTGTTAGGGTTTAATATTTAATAACAGAGAAACAACATCTGGAAAGACAAAATGGCCATCTTCAGTTACCTTTCTGTCAAACTTACTGTCATCAGTCTAATATCACTTTTAGAGCACTGAAACTATGGAATAATCTGGATGCATATCTAAAATCAATATTATCCTTCAAATCCTTTTAAATATCATTGAAATATCATCTAATCATGTCTTAATAAACATTATTATTTGTTATGATCATGTTTCTTTCCCTTTTATGTATACTTATAATGTGTCTATCACTGGTTGATGGGTTGTCTATGTTCTATTTATGACAGTTTGTGTATGTTTTGACCTTTCCCTACTCATTGTATATTTATAATCTGTCTATGTCCAAATTAAATTGTCGTTTGCAACCTATGCCTTCACTGCCCTGGCGGGAGTGGAACTCTGTATAAGCCTATTGGCTCTGTTCCTTCCTTGCACTGTTTCTAATCTGTGCTGAATAAAGAAATACATACAAATGAACTGAATGTACTGAACAAACACCGCACTGACCAGCTTAGCATTGTAAACTCACACATATTTACAGTCGTATTTTAGGGACAGACAACTTCTTTTCAGTTTTACCAGTGTTGTGGCGAAGATCTTAAGATGGATATAAATGTATTTTTTTCAATGAATACCCTTTGATAGTCCAGGTTGGGGAAAACTTTAATGAACGCTTGGCTAATGCGAGCTAACGCAGAAACAAGATAAATTACATGCTTTGGAGATGGTGAAAACAGCGCATTTTGATGAAAAACTGTTGTCAAGATAGTCGCAGATAAGTAGGAAAAGAATAAGGATGTACTAACCATGTTTTAAATGTGAAATCCCGACCCTTTGGGTAAATGTTAAAACCTCGGACCCCTGCCCCTCGTGTATCGCTGCGATTACTAGTGACGCAATCAACAGTCGACTCGTTTCTGCGTATATTCCGGTTGCTAAGCTATCACCTGACAGACGAAGGTAGCTGTTTAATAGCATTAAGTGTGGGTTTTACTTCATTTGCATTCTGGCTTTCTGTTGCCGTGTCGTTTGGAGCTTTATCTCGTGGACGTGCTGGGATGTTTGCTCGGACCATGTGGCGTCATGCTCGCTAAATCCACGCGGACATTGTCGGTTAGCTGCTAGCATAGCTGTGTTCGCTATAACAACAGTATGTCAGGGAGATGCTAACAAATGTTTAGACTTTGACTTTACATTGAGAAAGTAGATAAGCGAAAATTGACGAGATTGCAGTTGTTGTAACCTTTTCTTTGTGCCTGGGTTTTTTTTTTTAGTTAGCTAATTTGTAGTTTAGGACAAGCGGCGGGTGGCGACACCTGAGCCTCTTGTATTGTTTTCGATAAATTTACCATCATCCAGACTGTTGTTGACTGAGATTTAGAGTGTAATCATGAGCCTTTAAGTTGACTTAATCTCTGTGATTTTTCTGTCTTAAAAGAGGCTTGTTGAAGTTTTATGATCATCCCTTTGCCAAAGGCTTCATGCATGATTTAGTGTTGTGGATTACATGTCATGTTATTCTCCCATCAGCCAGCACTTGTCCAAGGTGACACTTGAATATTCATGTTTTCATGGCAGAGCAAAGTAGTTTAGTGTACCTGGGTTCAACCTGCTTTCTGAAACATTTCTCACATTGACATCCAGCAAAAGTATTTTATTTATTTATTTACTTTTTGATTGTAGGAGACCAGACTCGTCCTCTTGAGTGGCAGTTTTCCTTTGAGCACTAGAGGGTCTCGGTGAAGGCTGAAAGATGGTCTGATGGACCGCCGCTTCTTCCTGACCTTCATCTTTTGCTCAGTGTCGTGGATCTTCTTCTGGGAAGTACGCTGGAAGAAAGGAAAAGAAAGTCAGATTGAGGAATGGCTCCAAGGACATAGCCTCTCTCAATACAGGCACTTATTTGAAGGTTGGTGGGTCGCACTCATCTTCATTGAAGATTTATATAACCATGCAGTATTTGTTAAATGGCATATCATTCAGGATGATGTAAGGTAGTGTCTCTTCAGTGACTTCCCCAAATAGGATGTAATTGCTTGAAAATTTCTGGTAAGGATTATTCTGACTACAATCTTTTGGTTTTGGAGCGCTCTCCAGAGATTTAGCAGAAATTGAAGGGATGAGTTTTGGGTTTTACTAGAACGGGGCTTGTTATGCAACGATATCCTATTTCTAATTGTTTCTACCCTGGAAATGTTTTGAGCTGAGCCCCACATTTTCTGGAATATGAGATGCATTTGTCATGCATTGATAATCATAATAGGCTTATATCTGTATTTTAACAGACCTGGGGCATTATTGATGTTGATTTATTGGCTTGTTTGTGATTAGGGTTTTTATGTGCTGTCCATGTGCCATCCAGATGTACAGACTCTGGAGGAGCTGAGCCTGAGTGTACTGAGTCGTCTGGAAGAAGTGGTGAAGGAGCAGCAGCGCTGGAGGGAAATTGCAGAGGCCCACATCCAGCTGCTCCGAGACTTTGCCTTCCAGGAGTGGCTTTGCTCCCAGAACCTGGAGCACTATTATCATACGTGAGTAATGCAAGATAGAAACCTCAATATTGACATCAGTCACAGGCAGCTTTCCTTTTTTCGGGAACATAAATTTGTGTCTGAAGTATAGATTGTTTCTCGAAAGTTGTATGTTTTTGTTGAGTAGTTCTGATAGTGCTGGATGATGTGAAGCTCAGGCTATATTGGTTCCTGTCCACTTGAGGGCAGCCTCTCCTTTCATGGCTAGCTGAGTTTGCTGACATCGAGCTGTGAGGAGGCTGCAGCGTTTCTGAGGGTCACTGCAGTAAAAGTATTCTTCAGAGACTGTTCATGGGAGACCCTGCAGCATTGCAGAGATTTGTGTGTGTATCAGATTTTATCTACTGATGCAGTCTGTTTAATTGTAGGTTAAGTTAAGGTTTATCAAAACGTTGCATGTTTAAAGACTGTCAGTTGTGATGTTGCGAAAGGTCATCAGAGTTTGTCGAACATGAGGTCATGTTGTGGTCATCATGTTACAGAGATACCCTGTCCCATGTTCTTAATGGGAAGCTGTGTCACAACATGAAGGTCACAACCACTAAAGTGTTGTTACCGTCATTATTTGTCAGGCTTATAACCTTTATCACTTTGAATAAAGGAAAACTCAAAGTGGGAAAGTTGAAGTGCCACTTAGGCTCTTTTTCACTTCTCATAAAAACATTGAAACACCAGCGGGAGGATTAAAATGTATAACCTTAAAAGAAAAGTAGAAAAACAAGTAAGAGGTGAAATCAGGTGAAATGATTTTATTCAACAACCTTTTTATTGCTTGCAAACACAAGATAGATATTATCATCACTACACACTGTTAGATCAGTGCAGCACCAGCATGCCAGTTCAATTCAATTTTCATGCTCATAGATAAAAAGTAAGTTATGTTTGCCGGCTTTGTTAAAAGATGTGTAACTACCAGTGGAAAGTGTCAGTTTGGAGCAGGTCACATGCTATTTTCCCAAGTACTAAGTGTTACGTTTCGGATGTTATTCAAAAGACAAACAATGAACCCATTGTATAAGTTTACTCATTCATGTAGTGTCAGGATTACTTGGAAATTTCGACCTGTTTATTCAAACTTGACATTGGATTGCTTGTTGTTTAATGGTTTTGAATAGCTGTTTTACAAGGCGAGGTTTTGATTCCTATAAATGGTAACAATCATTTATCTGCCGCTCTGCCACCCATCTGTACTTCGGATGCCATAAACACGCCACCCGTCCAACCTGAATTCGTCTTGATGGCTCGGCCTAACATGCCACACCTCCCTGCTTCTCACCCAGCTGACATGCTTTTAGAATTCAGCTGATAAGATTGAGGTCACTCTTAGCACACATTGTTTGTACTCATTGTTTGTTTAGTATGTGGGACAACCAGTTGGTCACAGATCAGTCTGCATTTTTTTCGCGCAGTAATGAGTCATACTTACTGTAAGTAGGAGTTGTACATGTAATTAATATTTGCTTTCATTTCTGTTACTCATCTACCTCATGCACTTTTCCTTTTGTTTTCCACTCCAGGCTGAAGACCTTGGATTGTTTGAATCTGGATGATCTGTCTCACTTTGACAGTCAACTGCAGCTGTCTCTAGCTGCCTGGGGCTACTACTACGAAGACTACATCAAGTTGTCCACGGGCATCAAGATCCTCCAGGCGTCCAGAGGGAGCAGGGACCAGGACTACGAGATCCGGCTGGTGCACAGTCTTGCTGAGAGGCGTCTGAATGAGAAGTGGTCACTTGGTGAGCTCCCGAACATGCTCTGCTTTTGTCATAGCACAGATGTCATTGATCAAAAAAGACATTTCAGAAATAGCTTTGAGATATAAGACGTAAACAAAAGCGGGAGTCCACTGTTGCTAAGTTTTCTTAAGTGTTTTTACAAATGGTGATACTCCAAGAGTCACTCTGTTGTCATGGAGAAGTTTAATGTTGTCTTGCTTCATCCCAACATCTGTTTGTGTTGTCCTTTTCATTCTCATAAAAACACAGCAGTCACTTCTATTAAGGATAAATGAAGAACATCAAATGAGGAAGTGTTGTTATATTTTAACTTTCCGATTGCACAAGCTTGATTCTTGCTAAATTGGAGTTTTTTGCCAGTTCTGAACTTTTTCTGAAGTTCAGAACTTCTCACTGAAAACATACAACACATCGAGCTGCTAAAGAAACAAACCATTTTATACCAAGTATTTATTATTACTTAGTATAAAAATAATTTCATTTACTCCCATGAAAATAGTCAAACTCACTCACAGTTTTGGCTGTATCCATGGTGATGGTCAACTCAACAGCTTTGTTGAAGTAAAAACCTAGATGTAAGACCAAGAAGCTTCGTTCAGGAAGGCAATTTGAGCTGTATTGATTTCACACTTGACTTTTCACTTTGACTTGACAAACTTAATCTTCCAGTTCAGGGGTCTCACTAACTGCTCCCCCATTGTCTTTGCTGCCCTGCATCAGTGCTGCACTCAGACTTTTAGCCCCACCACTTCGCCAATATCCACCTGCAGGTTCAGACTGTGGGGTTTAAGATAGTACCCCGGCGTGACCAACATCTAAGGGGAGCAATGATCCTTCTTTGTTTTTGTGGATTTCTCTTTTGCTTGTTTTTTGTCCTCAGCTCATCCGGCCCCTTTCCTCAGCTGTTTTGATCTTTTTTTCTCAGTTGTCCCACTGTAAACACACAAACACCCAAAATAACCAATTTTTTCTGCACGGAAATGTTTACAGTTGGCCCTCCAGAGTCTGTGATCAGAGCTTTATCCTTGGCAAAGTTTGTTCTCCACAGCCACAGTCTGCTCTTAGATAATCCTTGACTGTTACTCTGTGTTGACAATCACCTTTACATTCTTCTCACAGTCAAGTAATCGATAATTGAGCACTCATTCTTCCAATCTGGTCTTTATCTTTTCAGCTGGAGCTCTTATATTTGGCTGTACTGTGGCACTGTGCTTCTTGATAAGGGACCTCATGTTTTACGTGATTGGTGAGTTAACTTTTTGTTTTTAACGCTTCATGACTCATTCTCTCTACAGTCATAAACTTTTAACAAGTTACTTAAGATGACTCACATTGATTTAAAGTGGTTTCATAACCCAAGCTTTTGTTTTACAACCCTTGTTCTGTTAAGAATTTAGATGCAGTGTAAAATTTTGATAATCGAACTAAATAGCCTGCAAATCATTTACAGTGTCTGCCTCAATACAAGAGTTCAAAAAAGACCTATCACATGTTAGAAATGAAAAGTTTTATTATTCTACCAATAAGAAGGCGTGTTTTAAAGATGCTGCTGAAAACACATTTGAAAAGAGTTGGGACAGGGATGTGTTTACCATTGTTTCACCTCTTCTTTTAACAGAACTCTGTAAACATTCGAGAACCAAGGAGACCAGTTTCTGAAATTTTGAAAGTGAAATGTTTTCATTTTCATGCCTGATACAGGATTTATTTTGACGGATCAGCAGTTAGAGGTTTCCTTTGCTGTGTCTTTTGTGTCATGGTTTGCCAATAAGTGTCAGGTTGGGATTGCAGCAGCCTGGTTAAATGTGATTAAACAGCTCATATTTTTGTCCTCTGCAGGTGGAATTACTGTTTCCATCATAGCGTTTGTCTTTACCATCAAGTTCCTCTGTGAGCTTGCAGCGAGAGTTGTCAGCTTCCTGCAGAATGAGGATCCAGGGCGACGCGGTGACCGCAGCATCTACGACTATGTCCGGGGTAACTACCTGGACCCACGCTCCTGCAAGGTGTCCTGGGATTGGAAGGAGCCGCAGGAAGTGGGGCAGACTATGAGCTTCAGGGTCCAGGTGACAATTCAGTCCTGATCTATGAAAAAAAGGGTGTTTTTTTGTCTTTCTTGGATTGATTTTCAGTACAAGTGTTTATTGGCAAACCTCTCCAAGAAAAAGTTCAACTAACTTTTCTGTACTGATGAGATTAATTTTCTGTTTCCGTCTTTGCAGCTGTTTTATAAAAATGGCCAACCTTTCCCAGCTCATCGGCCTGTGGGGCTGAGGGTCAACATCACCCACATTGAACTGGCTCTGGACATCCCTGTGACACAGGAGGTCCTGCAAGAACCAGAATCCAATGTTGTCAAAGTGGCCTTCACGGTGCGCAAGGCCGGACGCTATGAGGTTGCTGTGAAGCTGGGTGGCCTCAATGTAGCCTACAGCCCTTATTACAAGATATTTCAACCAGGTACCACTCCTGTTTTTCTCTGCAATCAGGCCCAGTATCATGAAGCAAAAACCATTAAGTTTCTGATTGAGTAGCTTCTCTTTCTTCTCATCACTTCAGGTACTGTTGTTCCATCCAAAACCAAGATAGCCTACCACTTCTCCACGCTGGTGCTAACAAACTGCCAGCAGCACACTTTGCAGATTGAGCCCAGGGATGAGTACGGAAACCCCACCAGTAACTCCACGTCTCTCACAGACGAGGCCAACTACAGTGTCCATGTGCACTCTGTAAGTGAACAAACACTGTCTTTGTCTATCATAAATGTAATAAAGAGGTCGTTTGGGGCTGTATGAGGTCACTCAAATGGTTGGTTTCAACATAAGGAACAGTAGCTAGCTGTTGACACAGCCTCTGTTTGGATAAGTCAGCTGGAGTTCTCTCAGCTGCAGATACGGTCTCAAAAATAACATGCAGAACATTTCAGTTTAATTGAACTGTATTTTTAGATATTCGCCATAAGACCCCTTTTCTTTGGCTACTACTTTTGAAAAATTCTTGTTTTGTTTTTAGTACAGCAATTTGATTTACACAGCACCAAGACAGAAAACCACTTAATTTCCTCTTTAAGTTTTCCACTGTTTTTGTTTTTAATTTTCTTTCTTTTTATTTTTTTTGAAACCAAGCACATTTTAGAGGAAATAAAGTGAGGACCTGAGAGTAATTATAAACATTTCAAGGGAGAGACTTCAAAAGAGAAGAAGAACAACAAAAGATAATGCAGTTTGCTAAGCAGAGACAGCATTACAAAATCCATGGCTGGTCACCTCCGCAAAATCTGTCTGGGCCTTTTTAATTTGGTTTACTTAATCACATCTTGAACAAAAACATCGTTCTGTAGACACAAACAAAAGAGTGATCCTTCCCGTGACATCAGTATTATGGGTAACAATCCACTTGTGTGTCATGGGGGATTCAGGGAGAAGCTAGCGCCAAATGATGCCTTTTTATTTTTTATTTTTATTTTTTTACAAGCGAGCAGAGATTAAAAAGTCAAAGATATTTATGAACGCCCTCACCTTATTTTCCACATTTCTGGACTATGTTTTTAACACTTAACAGGCCTCTTCAACGTACACTTAGTATTGATCTATACCCAATTCATCACCGGTTAAAAACGTATCCCTCTTAGTGTAATTTAAAGAACAACCTCTTGTTTATAAAGGGAAAAATCAATGCCAGTGTTTCTTTGAATGCTTGTGGTGTCGGTTGCACAGTCATAAGCCTTTACAGTATAGTAACGTAGTTGTTTACAAAATGCTGAGCTGGGATTTATTCTGGCTTTCTTCCTCTTCCAGCTGGGCACAGTGGATGATGACAGTATGGAGGAGTACTACAGCAAATCAGTAACCCTCAACAAGCAGCAGTGCCAGGTTCTGCTGAGACTGACCCTGAGAAAGACCGGCTGTTTCAGGGCTCGCATCTCCTACAAGGACCAGCCACTCAGCAACGGGGAATTTGACATTATTGTTCTCAGTGGTGAGCAGCCTTCAGTAACATGAGTGGAAATTGTGGCTAGAAATGCAGACTGCACTTTGAGGTTAATGTTTATTATATTTGGTTTATGACAGAGAATGAGAAGGCCTGTGTGGAGAAGAACGTGTCCACTCCAGGCATAAGTATCTACTTTGAGGCCTACCTTTACAGCAGTGGGAACTACAGCAGCTCTTCGTGGCAGTTACCAGCCTCCTCCCTGCTGGCCCCTCAAAGGAGGCCTTCAATGGGAGAGGAGGAGGATGAGCACGATTCTCCTGTGGAGGGACAACCTGAAAAGGTCAAGAAACCAAAAAAGGTCTACTGTTATATATCGCCAAAGGTGAGCACAATCAAATAAGTAGACAAAAATCTTGTATTGTCATCTTGGAAAATCAATGTAAGATGACTCTCTTTTTCTGTCAAACAGCAATTATCCGTGAAGGAGTTCTACCTGAAAATTATTCCATGGCGCCTTTTCACTTTTCGAGTGTGTCCTGGAACGAAGGTAAGCACAACTGATCACAGATTGCAGAGGACCCTGAAAAAACCTGCCCCCCTTTAACACGTCTTGTTTACTCTCTTTTCAGTTTACCTATTATGGTCCTGATCCAGTTCACAAGTACCTAACTCTGGTGGTGGATGATGGGATTCAGCCTCCTGTGGAGCTCAGCTGCAAAGACAGAAACATCATGGCTGCCACCTTTATTCGCTTCCTGCACAAAAACATTGGTCTGTTTTCATCTTAATTTTATTGCCCTAGCCTTGAGCTGTGCTGTCTGGTTTGTTCCTCTTTTTATTGAATATCGCAGTGATTTTATGATTCCGTCCGTAGGTGGCTCTGAAACTTTCCAGGATAAAGTGAACTTCTTTCAACGTGAACTCAGGCACATCCACTCCAAGAGACCTCGCACCAAGACCTGCCTCAAGATAACACGTCACTCCATCCTTGATTCAGTGCGCGCTGCTTTACTTTATTAGAGAAGTGCTATCAATAATAATAAGCACGTAATCATAAGTATGTCATGTGGCTCCAGTAAAGTTTGACTCCCTGTTTTTCTGCTGCTTAGTCCCTGAAGGCTACAAGGAACTTCTCGGTGTCAGACTGGAGCAAGAACTTTGAGGTGGTGTTTCAAGATGAAGAAGGTAAACAACATGTCATCAGTCCAGTTCAGTTCATAATGCCACATCCTAATGAGAGTATCTTTCCTAAGGGGTCTAACACTCTTAAATATGTCTACATTTCCCTGTAGCTCTGGATTGGGGAGGGCCTCGCAGAGAGTGGTTTGAGCTGATTTGTAAGACCCTCTTTGACACCTCCAATCAGTTCTTTACCCGCTTCAGTGACAACAACCAGGGTTTGGTAAGTTAGTCTTCTCATACCATACCAGGGGAGGTTTAACAGTGTTAAAATCTAGAAAACCCCAGTTCTAACAGGGACAGAGTGACGACCTTTGGTCTTGAGAAGTAAAGCTAACAGAGAAGTGCAAAAAAACTGCACTTGTGGCTAGCGGCAGAAGCACTGGAAACTACATACAGTACACACTCCTTCAAAAGAGACCATCGTTAGGGTGAAGATAAACATGCTTACAGCCTGGTTCAAAAATGGTCTTAGTCTGGATAGCTTATTCTCTGTCCTCACACACTGTACAGGAAGTCGTTTTGTTCTAATGCATTTGTTGAAAAGATTTTAAGTTTGCATGTTTAGAACCAGAGGCTTGGCTGATTTGACTGACCAGCAGGCATGCCGTGGCTATTTGCAAGGAAACTAAAGGCCTGCCTCAAGTCCACCTTGTAGCCACTTGGAAGGTTCACTAAAAGTTAGGTTGAGTCAGCATTTCCGATGTGGCGACTGTAGCTGATACACTTTAGAAACAAAACGGACATAGAGTCCATAGAGTCTATGTCCATGTATTGTGCACTCTTCAACAGCGACACATCCTTCATGAACAAAAAAATTAGACAACATTCAACAAGCAAGAGGTGGAGTCCCTGAACACAGGTTTTTTTTTTTTTCCATCTGTTAACTCAAAGCACCTCTCACCAGGGTTCATTACTGCAAGGTTGCAAAAGTGTTCCTGTAGCACTTCTACATTCCTTAACGGTGACTGTCGAGTCTGTTTTGAATTGCTCTATTTGCTTCACATTTGCTTTCATTCAATCAGCGTTTCACCAAGAAAATCTGAAATCTGTGATGGAAACAGTGTGGAATAAACAGGTGCAGTAAGCCTCGACTCTATATGCACCTCCGACTCTTTTCTTACACACACAGACATAGTTGATTTCAGCAGTCCCGCCCCTTTTTGATTCCGATTGGTCGGTGATCAAGACGTGGCATTGACGAGCATTGCAGCGCACAAAAAGTTTAGCCATTTTAAACCGAGGGCAGTATGAGCACTGTGACTAAAATCATTTGAGGTTGTTTTTGGAGCAGGGGAAGCTAAGTGATAAAAATGTTGAACTGCATTTGGTTTGGGTAAAAAATAGGCACTGCCAGCGCAAAGACAACGAATCCCAGGAACAGGCAGGACCAGTCTCATGATGAGCAGTCATCTGCAATAGAACTCTCCCTGGGAAAACCCCCATTTCAAACAACTAAAACCCGTTTGTTTAAAGTCATTGTTTTCATTTCAAGTATCCAGAATGAAAAATTCAATTACAGATGGTGCTGATATTCATCCAGTCCAGCTAATAAATGTTGAAACTGCTTGTCATAGATACAGGGTCCTATGTTTCAGTAAGTAACACACTCTTTTGTTTGCCTTCTGGTCCTGAATTAAGCTTGTAGCTCAGAAGTGGATCAAAAGTACCTTAAAGAAGACTGTTTGTTGAAATATGGTATCTGTGTATCTTGTCTTTAAACTCAACAGTTGTAGTGAAGCTGCTGTGATGCAAGGCACATTTCAAACTTCAGTCGGTCAATCAGTCCATCTGAACCTCTTGATTTCCCAGGTGCACCCGAATGCTGAGCGGCCGGCCCACTTGCGTCTTAAGATGTACGAGTTTGCAGGTCGCATCGTGGGCAAGTGCTTGTACGAGTCTGCTCTGGGTGGGGCCTACAAACAGCTGGTGCGAGCTCGCTTTACTCGTTCCTTCTTGGCACAAATCATTGGCCTCAGGATGAACTATAAGGTATGGAACACAGCACACTCCCATAGAAAATCTGTTTTCTCCAGAGGTTACAGGGTCATGTTTTCATTGTTTACCTTCTTCTGTCAGCCGGTCCCTCTCATCACTCTCGACAGTCCTCACAAAGCCAAGAATTCTGAGTTGTTTTTTGGCATTATTTAGGTCAGGGAGACCCGGCCTGCATGTCTTCGCTGTTTATCCAACTTCCTTAGATATCAAGGCTGAGAGCTAAAGCTGACCAATCGCCTTTTACAAAAGAAGATGAAGTGCTTTGTTTATTTGAAAAACATCATTTTCTTGTGTTTTTCCCTCAATTTCCCACATGCAGTACTTTGAGACGGACGACCAGGAGTTCTACAAAACTAAAGTGTGTTTCATCCTAAACAATGACGTGAGTGAAATGGACCTGGTGTTCGCTGAGGAGAAGTACAGCAAGTCGGGACAGCTGGAGAAGGTGAGGCAACGCTTTGGATGGGAGCGTCCCCTTTTATCCCTGATGTCATCCCAGGGCAGATAGGAGCAATAATCCAAACAAGAGGAACCATATTGCTTGTTTGGCAAGCGTCTCGTTCTTCTTAAAGAGCGGTGGATGAATAGAATTTGGCGTCAGCAGTCCTTTTTGAAACTTCGCTGCCACACAACAACAGGCTGTTGAAGTCTCTGTGTTGAAACAGAGTCGAGGCTACCTCTTTTTAATTAGATACGCATGTTTTTCTCTAAACAGACTTTTTTAAAACCCAAAGATTAATTGTCGAATCATTTGGACGAATGCTTACAAGAGTGTGGCTGCGAAACACATGTGCTGAACCTTTGTAAATAAATTTTACAGGTCAGAGAAGTTCCGGGCTCTTACATATCGTTATCCAGCCACTAAATCTTCCCTTTGTTTGAAGCCACATGATAATAAGACTTAAAGCAGTTTAACGTCCTGTGTTGTTGATTGTTTTATGTAATTTATCTGACATTTATATCCCGCCACATGTTCCCCTCCTGCAGGTGGTGGAGCTGATATCAGGGGGGGCTCAGATAGCTGTTACCAATGAAAACAAAATGCATTATCTCAACCTGCTGGCCCAGTACAGACTGGCCAGCCAGGTGAGGGATGAGGTGGAACACTTCCTGAAAGGTAAGCAAACTCGCACAGCTGCTATCTCAGCCTTTTACTCTTGCCAGCTTTCCTTCATTGAAAATCTCCGGTAATGTGCACATAATTAGCGTAATTTCCTGATCAATTGCAGGTTTGAATGAGCTGGTTCCAGAAAACCTTCTAGCCATATTTGATGAGAATGAGCTGGAGGTATGTGTGATGTTTATAATAAAGTCCTGTTGATCCTGAAAAGAATGCTGGGTAATTGTTTTCTCACTCTCTCTCTCGCTTTCTTTGACCCACTCAGCTGTTGATGTGTGGCACTGGAGACATAAACGTGCAGGACTTTAAGGCTCACGCTGTGATCGTAGGAGGGTCGTGGCACTTCAGAGAGAAAGTATGTCACAGAAGCTCTCAGTCTCGGTTTCCGTTATACCACAGGATGCTGGTGCGAGGCTCTAAGGAGTGTTTGTTTTCCTTTGCCTCAGGTGATGAAGTGGTTCTGGGCCGTGGTGTCCAGCTTCACCCAGGAGGAGTTAGCTCGCCTGCTGCAGTTCACCACCGGCTCCTCTCAGCTTCCCCCCGGAGGATTCAACACTTTATGTCCCTCATTTCAGATCATCGCCGCCCCCACACACAGCACCCTGCCCACTGCACACACGTGGTGAGTTGAAGAATGTACACACAAATACACACACACAAACATATGTGTTAAAGCAACTTAAGAAAAGGTTTTTAGTTCTGCAGACTTAATGTCAATACATATCTGCAGGTTAAAGTATGTATTTTCCAACATTTTCAATGCCTCCACATCTGCTAAGTTTTTACAAACATTCTTGGATCATGGTGGCGTATCCTTTCTTGAGCAACACAAACAGGAACAAATTATAATTGTCTGGCTAAAGACTTTAATTGTGTCTGTCTCTCCCTTGATTTCTATCATCTGTCCCCTCTTGCTGTTTACTAGAAGCACAAAATATCTGAGAAACATTTCAGTCCACAGTTGAATCTCCCCGTCTTCTTGTTGCATTATGTGTTTGGTGATTTAAGCTGATTTTGTACATACTAAAATGTTACATGGCACCTCAGCATGTTCAAATTATCACTGCAGGCATGACTCATGCTTAAAGCCTCGCTGTGATTTCCTGCAGCTTCACAAATATGCTAACACGGCTGGCCTCTCTCTCTCATCAAAAACAAAGTCATTATTGTCCTCAAATTAAAGGGCATAACAGAGTTTTGTCCAAGTATCCACAAAGAGGAGTAAAAAATGCTATTTTATGGAACCACCGAACACATACTCAATTTTCAGAGTGTATGACCATGACAAAACATGACACTTCCAATGTGTGGCTGATTTTTCTTTTCTTTATTTTTTTGCAACAGTATTTACTCAACTCTAAAAAGAAGGATAAAGCTTTCAAGCCAGGAAATGATGCAACACTAACAAATTTAATAGCTGCAAAAAAATTCTATGTTGTTGTTTTTTTCAATGATATATGGACGCATTGTCAGACTCTCAACATTTCCTTCTCTGTCTAGTTTTAACCAGCTGTGCCTCCCTACCTATGACTCCTACGAGGAGCTGCACAAGATGTTAAAGCTGGCCATCAGTGAAGGCAGTGAGGGCTTTGGCATGCTCTGACTAACCCTTCACTGGAAAGCACTGCGGTCCCACTTACAGGAGAGGAGACCAGCACTGCACCCCTCCAGTACACCGGCTCCCTGCATTAACCGGTATTAAACAGAAAGCTTCTTTTGCAGAGACTCACCTTGACTCCCTCTAAACGCTCTCTAAGGATGAGAGGGTGTTACAGGGAGGCTGGAGAGGGCGGTGCTAAAACGGAACTCAAACATACAAACTCTGGTGTTACTGTATGTACATAAAAAGAATAAAAAAAAAAATTCGGCTTTTGTAAAAAAGGAAAACTCAAACTGCTGAAAAAGGCGAGGTTTAGGCTAGTTTTATTTCTTATTGCTGAAGTTAGCTTAGTTTTATATGTTTGAAAGACGCTAAAGCAAAGGCCTTGAGTAATACTGTATAACTGCTTCTTTTGCATTTCGCAAACCGCAGAACACTTGAGTGCAGAAGCAGCCTACATGTTTAGTGGGTGCTGCTTGCATTTACAGCACTTTGGCCTTAAACGATCAGGGACTGATGTGTGTATGTAAATATAAATAATATTACTCTTTTATTTCAACACTTGTACATACCAGTGTGTATACATACATTTTCATTTTGTCGTTTTGCTTAATTGATTAAGGAGAAGGGATTACTTTATTATTGCACGTTTGGATTTAGAGTTTATATCATTTCTTTGCATTTATTTTCAGTCCGATATAAATAGGTTTTTAAAGAAGCCAATTATTTCTATTGTTTATATTTGTTTTTAAATTATTGTGTCTTGAAAATAATATTTGTGTTCAACCATACAGTGGAAATATTTTTTGCCAGGAGCAGAAACTGTTTTTGTTATGTTGTGTTTTAAAACCTGCCTTATTCATACCCTTTGCCTCTGATTGTATCCAGAGAGGTGTGTAGTTAAGACAAATATTAATAGGTAATTGTTATATTCTGATATTTCTACAGCAACATGCAGGGGTCACCGTGGATGTGAGTGTTGGTTTGATGTTTGGGAAAACCCATATATAACAAACATTTTGTTATATATACAGTATGATTGTTCCTTCTACATCCACAGCCTTTTATAGGTTTACCTCAAAATCTCATATGCTACCTTTTCATCCTTCTACGCAAGTGTATGTCCAAGCAAACACAGCGTATCTATAGTTGCCACCTTCCAGCCCCATCTATACAACCTTTTAGCCATATTCTCCTGCATCCTCAGTACAACTTAAAGCATTATATCAGTGGAGATTACGCCCTCTTTGTTTTTTTTTTAATGCTATTGTGTAAGTATTTATCATTCTGAGTTGTTTTGTGTTTTTCTCAAAACTGTGTAGCAATTCCCTCTCTGTTAACATGTCTGTTAGCCATTGCGTAATTCTGTGTGCTGTGCGTCGGCGTCTTCATCGAGCATTTAATGTTTGGATTGAAGCAAAAAAAGGAAAACATAATTGTTAAGTCTTCTTCTGAGTGTTTTGATTTGAGTATTTTCAGGTTCCCTTTAAGAGCATTGTGAGTGCAGGTTCACTGCTAACATTATTCTAACAGATGAAAGTTTGACTGAGCCGCCATGAGATTTAACTTCATGATATTGTAACAATAAAGGTTTAAAACTTTTGACTGTAGGTTTATACTAACACACAGTTCAGTAGAGCTGTGACAGTGTCGACTTGGGAATTGCTGATGTTTTGCAGATGCTTTTGCTGCCCCTCTACAGTGTTACGAGGTTTATAAAAGGGTTCATGGATTTGTGTTTGTTTGGGTTGTGCAATGTTGACCTTGTGTACCGAGGAGAAAAGTGAAACTGTTTTAAGTGCTTATGGAAATGTTTCATTACGACTGTGTTCAGAACCAAAACCAATGGCTGATTCTATATTTATTCGCAGTAATGGTAGTTTAAACATTGTCGTACTGTCAGTTGTTCCACTAGATAAGACCAGTATAAACAAATATGAAGGAGGGTTGTCCTGTGGTTTTATGTTCTTGTTTAATGTTTAGTTTTTTTTTTTCTTTTTTTTTTTTTTTTTTTGTTTGAGCATCTGCTTTGTTTTATGTTTGGGTTGTTTCTGGATTAGATAGCCTGAGTGTGGCTTTTAGCGATGTAGATATTGTGAAATATTTGCCTATGACTTTGAAGCTGGGGGTAACTTTTTTTCTTTTTTAATGGCAAGCCTCTGCTGATGAATGTTTGAGATTCTCTGCATTGCAGGCCCTTTGTTTATGGGAATAAAAAATGATGGACTACATCTATAACCCTTCACCTCATTTTTTGCACATCATACTAACATTGTCAAGCCTCATTAATGCACACCAATTTTAACACTATTGGGGATGGCATGGACTGAACATTTACATGTGTCAGTCAGTTTTTATTTGGTGTCCATTCACAACAAAGATACCAAATGACACTTAGACACGTATTTAATGTATATATGCAAGCATACTTTTTATTCTTAGTATTTACAGAGAACTTACCTTAATCCACCATGATCAAGCACTGACATGTAAAACCTTCTGTCAACAAGCAGACACCTCGAGAAGAATCAGACTCTGCAGAAGACAGCCATCTACCATTGTAGACCAGGTTTAGAGTAGTAGTTTTATAAATGGAAACCATAAAGGAAGTTTGAATTTACAGAGAAAAGGAATATAAAAATATTAAGTTATCATCTTTTTGCTATTTTTGATGTTCAAAACTAAAAGGTGGTTTGCAAATAGAATGCTTTTTTCATGAAACAAATCCAATATGGTGTCCAGTATGGTGCAGTATGACACAGAATGGTATGCTACAAAACAACATGATCAGTACAGTATGAAATGACAGGATGTGGTGCATTATGATGCAGCCTATCGTCCCCTTCAGGAAATCAGTCTTTGGCTCCGGTGCTGCACACACACAGCCACCTTTACAGTGGTGGACTGTGATTACATAGTCCTTTCTCTAGTCTACAAACATCTCAAAGCACTTCTAAATTATGTGCCAAATTCATCCAATGATGGCAGAGGCTGTTTGGTAAAGCAAAGATAAAATATGTGGATTTAAATCTGGATTGAACCCCCAACGTTCAGGTCGAGAAATGTGAGCTGTGAGCCACTGCTGCCTCTGCAAAACATAATCCACGTCAAAAGAAGTATTTACAGTTCAAACTGAACTTTGCACTTCATTGTTTTGGCACATGGAGTACATGTTTAACTCACAAGGGGGCAGTAGATTTACATAGTACATAGGAAGAAGAGCTACTCAACTTCTGACATCTCCCCAGATAGTTAA
Organism: Xyrichtys novacula; assembly: GCA_962446985.1. Classification (NCBI taxonomy): domain Eukaryota; kingdom Metazoa; phylum Chordata; class Actinopteri; order Labriformes; family Labridae; genus Xyrichtys; species Xyrichtys novacula. Next base: position 7,275,257 of record OY660878.1, read on the forward strand.
GCACCAGTGAATGATGAGGAGGGTCCCAGTCTTTGTCTCACCCTCAACATTTTCAGTCTTCCACACAATAAGCCGCCAAATTGAACCCCTTCCATTACAGACATTTCTCATTTCCTCTCGCATACAATACATACCTCAGGAACACAGGAAAATAAACAAAGCTTACTCGAACCTGCTGCTTTCACATTAGCTGAAAGCGTAATGAAATCAATCTTTTGGGTGCTCTGCTGTGTTTGGAATGTGATAATAACATAGTTGGAAACAAGGGCTCCTTTTCCTCTCCACATATGGAGATGGTGGCATAACTGACAGCCCTATCAGCACAAGATGTGATAGGAATAACCTCTGACACAGCTGGATATTTGCAGCCTGACTCATCCAGTGTCTGATCAAGGACTCCAAAAGTTAAAAGTTCTCTTAATTGCTTTCCTTGAAGGCTGTGGACACGCAGGCCCCACGGCCACGGCCCTCCGTGCTACACCCACATGTTCCTGGCGTGTGTCTTCACACTGTGGTCTGAACACTATCAGGAAGGCAGAGAGGCATCTTGAAGTACTTGCAGGCAGGAGTCCAGTTATGTGGTCTTGGCATGCACCTGCGGATTTGCATAATGGTCTCTCTCAAATTTCCCCCAGGAATGCTTCCTAAAAAGGGACCACAAATCAGAAAGTCATCCTCTGGCACTCTCTCAGGCTAATGTACCACGTTGGAAACAGCCGCTCCTCCCCAGAGAACCTGTAGGAGATCACTCAACAACAATACTGTGCATTTTTGCTAATTCATCTTACTAATTCTCTGAGAAAACATGTTTTTTTCCGACAAATTTTCCATGTACAATTCTGTAAACATCTCCAGATCTCAGTTTTCGGGGTTCAGGGATGCCAAGTTCCAAGGAAAGCCAATTTATGGGTGGTTTCTCCTCCAGCAAAGAATTCTTATAATCGAAAATGCAGTGCTTCATTTCCCATGTCTGAGTCAGACACCCTGCCTCTGAGGATCCGTCGCTTTCTCTGATCAAAGACAGTTCGCAGATTATGATCCTCACGGGGGCAGACAGCACAACCGTGGCTTCAACAATCTTCAGAACATAACTTCTCTCTCTCCTTCCCACTGAAAAACAGCCGTTGGGTTGTCTGCTTCCCATTCCAACATGCAGGTCCTCATTACCTGATTGGATGCTGCTGATTAACTGCCAACTGGATTGGCTGCAGGTATTCATCATCTCTGATGATCAGGCTGAATTGGAGGCCAATCTCAATCAGAGTCGTAGCAGGACAGGAGAGCATCTCTCCAGCCGTGAGTCTGGACTGAAGTTCTCCCCAGGAGGTCAAGTCTTCACTGTCAAGAGTCCTGACTTCATATTACTGGAAAGATCCTTCAAACCTCAGCCCAAACACATGCAAACATCAGGGCTCTGTGAGAGAGCATGCAAAGTCCTCCTCCAGAATGATGAGTACAAAAGGAGATGTTTTTAACTGATGGTTGACCACAAAACTTGCTTTAAATGCTTGGCTTTAAGGAGGGATTTTCAGCCTCAGTCATGTCTTTTCGAGTTGTCCTATCAGGGTCTTCACAGGCTGCCTTTATGGCTGGTGACAGTGCTGGTCTGAAACCAGCATAGTTGAGGATTATGGGGAAAACAGCTGTGAAAAAAAAGCGATGACAATGGTCTGGAGACAGAAACTGCCAAAAAATGTACAGATGAGATTCTTCCACTGATTAGAAAGATTACCCCTCCATCTGTAGACATTTCACAGTTTTTATTTTTTATTTTTAGCATCCATATCAACCCTTGTGTGATTCAAGCACTGAGATCTGTTTCTCAACACCCAGGCCGTGATGCTACACAATACACAAGCTGCCACACAGAGATGAAAAGGCCTCATTAAAACACATTCCTCCAACAGAAACATGGCTGCCAACACATGTTTTGTTTTGAAAATGATATAAACTTCCATGTATACAGCTGAGGTCAGACACAAGCAGAAGCTTTCAGCTAACAGCGAGCAGTCATGGAAAACTGTATGCGTGGAGATTAAGTGTCCCGCTGCTGATGGCTGTCTTTGTTATATATAATGCTGAAGTGAGGCTATTAATTCATGGGGTTAGTTGTCCTACTGGGATGAGCAGCTGTATTACATTTGGGGTGTCAGCAAACATTTCAGTTCTTCTATTTCCTCTGTAAAGACAGGACCTCTATGTGTCCAAGTGTTTGACACACACACACCCATTTGCTGCTCCACCCTTGTGTCTGTCATCGTAGTAGGTATGAATGAGCTGTCAAATGGGATTCATCCGGATCTGTCAATAAATGTACAATGTACACTGTAGAAGAGATGTTTTTTGTTAGACCAGGTCCGGTCATGTCTTCTAGGTGATGAAGTTTTTCCCCTCCTTCATAATTCATGTCTTGTTTCCTGTTTTATTCTGTATTTATCCTTGTCTCTTATTTCAGATCTCTTCACTTTCTGCCATCCTTTGTTTTCCTGCATCTGCATCTGTGATTACCCTAAGCTGTCTTGCCTGTGTCTTCTTGTATACTCCAAAAGAGTATTGTCTCAATGTTCCCTCACTTCTGTGCCAGTTCGCCTTGTACCTTGTCTCAGTGGTTCAGCAATCTGTCTTGTGTTTCACTTTCGACCTGAGTTTTTCATATTCTGGGGTTTTGCCTGTGCCGCTTGTGTTTGGTAACCACTGTCCAATCAAATAAACCTATTGTGTACCAAACTGCTTTGCCATTACATAAAACGTTAAACTTCTGATCCTGAGGTTTTAACTGTTTCATTTGAAGATTTCCCTTGATCAGCTAACATTTCTGAAATATTGCATATTCACATTCCCCGGTGGATGACTCTTTGTGATTCTGATAATACCCTGTTCAAACATGTGGTATTAACAGCATGCCAAGAGTTTTACCTACTTTTACTGTAAAATATCTCACCCTATCAGATTAATCGTAGCGGTTACACTTTACTTGACGCCTATCTCTATTATGCATCATAAATATATGTATAATGCATTATAATCACGTTTTAGCACTGTATAACTATAGTTATAAACACTCATAAATGATCGAAATGCTTTATAGCAATAATCATAACACATTATAAAGCATTTTATCATGACTTACAAAGTCAGGTATTATAATGTGTTGTGCTTATTGCTATAGAGCCTTATGATCATTAATGAGTGTTTATAATGATAGTTATACAAGCTTATAAGCAAATTATAACACATCATAAATATATGTATAACGCATTATCTATGTGGGCATTGTCAGTGTGTTGTTAACAGTTATAACACATTATAATACCTGAGCTTGTAAGTCATGATAAAATGCTTTATAATGTGTTATGATTATTGCTATAAAGCATTAGGATCATTTATGAGTGTTTATAACTATAGTTATACAGTGCTATAACAAGGTTATAACACATTATACATAAGTTTATAATGTGCTATAGAGATAGGCATCAAGTAAAGTGTTACCATAGTAGCATTTCAACTGAAATTTACTGTCTCCTAAGGATAAAGCCTGCTAAGAGTGTGTCCCTGAATTATCTTGTTGCACCAGGATGAATTTCTTGTGCAAACTGTATGAGCAGCCAGCCTTGAAATCTGGACATAAATTGCTAAACCTTCTGAAAAAATAAATATTCATGTTCGGTAACACTTTCTATTAAGGTCCTTGTTATAAGCATCAGTTAATAGTTAATAAACCATTTATAAAATCTTATAAGATGCTGATGAACATATGTGCCAATCACTGTTATTAAAACCATGACTAACACATTTATTAGACCTGAATATGCCTTTATTAATTTAAAGATGAACATGTTCACATATGCCCATTATGACCATGTAGGCATTTTGAACAGCACTCCAAACCACTGCTGTGTCTGAGAACGGCCTCACAGAGTCGCTGCTCTGACAGCAGACCGTACGCCTTGTCTCTGTCAGCTCATAAACCTCACCATGTCAAATTGTCCCTTTCACTGTACATGCATGCAGCTCCTGAACCATGGAGAACAAGAGGGCTTTACGACACATTCCTTCTCCCAATGTGATGGAACGCTGCGCAGTACAGACATACGGCCAAGAGGTCAGCGCTAAAGTCACCATCATTAATCAACATAGAAAAAATAAGCAAGACTTTACAGGATGCTAACCACGTCAAGGGCCTTGAACTGTGCCAAAGACTGGCTGGCATTGGGCAGCAATGAGCCTGGCATTGGCGTTCTTTCCAACCACGGCTGCTGCAAGCCAGCTAAGAGCTCAAGGCCACCGAACTGATCCTCAGCTCTGTCTCCAAGCAAATCCAGCAAAACAGAGTAGTCATAATTGTATATAAGTCTGCAAGAACAAGAGCCAGGATGCTGTTTATGTGGCATCATAGCCTCAAATGTATGTTTATCCATATGTTGTGAGTATATGAGAAGTGTTTTAAAAGCAGCAGAGAGAATGATTGAGCATGACTTTTTCTGTAAGGGTGTATCTAAGTGCAATCACTTTCAATTTCAAACCTTTTTTTTAACAAGTCTGATGTTTCTTTCTGCTGTGTCTGTGCCTCATAAAGTCGCTAAACCTGGAATATCCGCCCTCACAAACCCACAATACCTTAGGGTCTGTATTTGTGAAAAAGCCACTTTGTTCTGTTTGTGGTACAAGCCAGGCCGCAACAATGTTCTTTGAGTCATCTTCTTTAGCTAAAAACCATGACACAGTTTATCAACTCAGAGGGGAATTCATCCTTTCATACTTTCTCTTGTTAGCGGATGAGGTTTTAATGATGAGGTCCACAGCCACAACAATAGTAGCCACATCTGGGCCGCACATGTGCCATCTCTTTTTTGTGTACAGACCAGGCACGGTCAGCTTGTAGTGTGTTTACAGTGAGGAGCCAAAAGTCACCTTCACCCCTGTGCTATGACATCAAAAAAATACTCGGACTGGACCATCAAAGCGAAGATGTGAAGAATCTCACATGTGCAGGTCGAGTGTGACTGTAGGCTGGCACACACCTCATACAACATACTGTTACATTTCCTACAGGAAGCCAAAGAGTTAGCGATATGTGAAAGAAGAAAAGGTGAGGAATAAAGAACACCTGCTGGAAACTGCTGATCGAGGGGAAGCGTGTTCCTGTCCAGTGAGGAGATCTCTGCCAAAGGATGGTCTGCAGAGCAGGGACCACCTATCCCAGAGAGAGAGGGGAACAGGGTGAGGCTCTGTTTGGAGCACATCCTATCAGCTGCTGCTTCCACAAAACGTGCCCGGCTCTCTCTCAGTTTAGATAATGGCAGCCTGCCGCCTAAACCCTTTGAAAAAGAGCCTGCATGTTTTCAGCCTGATTTCATTCCAGCTATGTTCTCATGAATAGCAGCTTCACATGACTCCCCTGGACGGTCATCACTTTATTAAATAGTTGGATTCAGTGTGTGTTACCATGAGGAAAAAGCTACAAAACATGATATTTTTCACAAATCTTTTCCTCTGTCATAAAGTCCTCAGGTTCCAGGTGCAGGACAGCCCGAAGAGGATATGATGTAACCCGTCCAGGCTCCACTCTGCTTTCTGTGTTAGCATTGTAGGTCATGGCAGGAGTCCCTTCCTGTTTGAGGGTGTCAGCCACCCAAAGGGATGATGAGGATACCATCCAGGACACTCTGGGGAGGACTTTAAAGGCCAGAGACAAGTGAGGACATGAGAGAGGCCACGGACATGGTGGAGAGTGTTTGCTTTGCTGTGGATGTGAACTATGCGAGGATCTGTCTGTATATTTTTCTTTTTATGGTGACTGGTTGGAACAAGGCTCTGCGGAGGAACCCCGACTTGGGGTCAGCATGCTGCTGCACAGAGTATCAGAAAGTAACATGTAAACAATCAGTATTTTTAACTGCACCTTCAAAGCATGTGACCCATCACTTCTTCCAATTTTCTGAGCTCAGGACCTCACAGATTTGTTTACATGATGATTAGCATGACCTGCTCTGTGAGTCATTTCAAAGAAAGACTAATACGCGATTTTCGCTCGCAGCAAGAGAAATCACACGGGATGTCTGTGAGCAGTTCATCAAAGATAGGAGTCATGTGGCGCCAACTAAACAAAGCATGCATTTACAGGTTTCAATGGATGCATAAAAATGAGACAGAATGCTTCAGAGGAATTGAGATCAAAAAGGAAAGAAGGCCTGTTGATGTGAAATTTCAGCAGGAGGTCAGTCAAAGAAAACATTTTCCTGCACTGGGTGATAGACAGAGGACAGCCGTGCCTCTGATTTGTTTGCTGCATTTGGACAAACCTGAAGAACAGGGAAGAAGGCCCGCCGCTGACTCCATCCAAGCTGCGAGGCCGAGTGAACATGTTCAAAAACACTCCTGTTCAGCTTAACTCCTGCCATCATACTGTCATAATAATCAACCAGATTGGCTGCTGAGACTCTGCATCCGCCCTTTCGCTTTTTGTTTCTTCCTGGTGGAATCCCCCCTCTTTGGAAAGCCATTATCCAGACCGCCGTCATCATTTCAGGGTCTTTATCCTTTGTTTAACAGGCCAGCTGCTCCACAAGGACATATGCATATTGCTAGATATCCAACATTGTTGTTGGACTGCGGTCGAGATATTTTCCATTGAATGTGTTCTTGTTGCAGTCATCTAAGTATGTAACTGCAAGATTTTTGCGGCGAAGCGAAATTGAATCAGCAAAGAATTTCCAAGAGTTCTTGCATGGAAAATTCCAAGTAAATACAGTATGCAACACTTGTGTTTTCAATAAGAAATCACAGACACACTGCAGTTATTAGCGTGTAAATATAAAAACTTCCATTTTCCGTCTTTTGCTTGGCTTAAAGATGACACAACAAAGGCTGTTATGCAACTTGAAGAGGTCCTGGGTGTTTGTGACAAGGAGATTGAGCTATTTTCTGTTTAGGTTTGTGATTAACAGGCCCCAGGTTGCCTCCAGATGTGGCTTGGACTCGTATGCACGTTGAGTGAATTTCTTTATCAATTCACCCATAAAGGAGTGACCCGATACAGCACTATCCATCATCATAAAGGATGACGCAGTGATCTAATAAGTAGATCTGACTTCTTGCAGCAAACATCAAATCATTATTTGATGCTAAATGGTGGACAGATGGTTGGGCCAGAGAATGTTTAAACTTCTCATCATACACTGTGAAACGGTACGAGGAAAACAACAAGGTGGCAGGAAACAGTAGTTAGACTAACAGGAATCCAACCATTATGGCTTCTAATATTAGCCTGGATTTTCTCGCTTTATCACAGGCTGCATCTGCCTTTGTTGTTTCATAAGCACAACAAAAAGTCTGTTTTTTTTCAGGGGGGGAGGCCTAAAATATTCTGGATGGACCCACAAACAACAAACAGAAACTTGCTTGTTTATGAATATGGAGATCACCCTTCCATTCTCAATTTGCCCATTATGAAATCTCCTGCAGCTTCAGTCCATTTCCAAACACACACAGTCACACACACACACTCACAAACAAAAAACAGAAGAGAACAAAATGTGCAAGATTCTCAGCTCAATTTTTCTCCTGCTGTATCTAAACATCCCACGCAGGGCATGCTTATATCAAGGTCTGACATTTAAATCTTCTCACATGAGGCTAATGATTTCTCTGGGTTATCTTATCTCGACAGCTAAGTAGAAGCAGTTGAAGGACATTTGATGGCTTTATATTTTTGTTAACAGCTCTTGATAATAGCTGTGTCTATCATCATGTATTTTTCTACTCAGCTGTCATACTGTTTTTATTCATTTAGTAATTTACCTCTTCCTTAGACAAACACTGGCCAGTGCTGTGACAGATTGTCCATGAAGAAACCAGGCTGGGTATCCTGCATGGAGAGTACTTTGTGGTTTGAAGAAACAATACTGGATTAGTTATCTTACTTAATCCTCTCCATAATGACAGGGTGATGAAGTACAACCTTGTTATGTTGTTTTCTTTACAAGTTTCATGGCTTTATATATTACGTAGTACTGGTCCCTTGCATCTTCACATTTGTCTTAAAAAACAAACTAAAGCTTCCACTAACTCTGATCTTATCTAGAGATTGTAGAGTGCGATTTATTTAAATAAAAGGTTGGTTGATAGATATGAAACGGCTGCAGCCTGTGAAAATAGAAGAGGCAGGGATTTGGAAAACCACAGTTACTGTACCTAATTTTGTAATTATGATAACAAGTAAAATACCAAACTTTGATAATAACCATTACAGGCTACAGACACACACATAATATTGCCAATGATCAAGAGAAAACCAGATGATAGTCGTGAGTTTTAAGAAGAGATTTCAAAGACGTTGCAAACACTCTTTCACCTCTTTTGACCAGTCAAGATTTAATGTATAATGTAACTAAGAAGAGACCCAAGATAGACCCCTGGGGGACCCCACAAGAGAGAGATAGGGGTACAAGAGGAGGAGGCATTTCCAAGCATGACAGAAAAAGAGCAGTTTGACAGATTGGAACTGAACCAGTCTTTCACCACATCACTTATTCCCACAGAATATTTCAGACGACTGATTAAGACATTGTGGTCGACTGTCTGAATTAAGGTCAAGAAGAATAAGCACAGAGTGTAAGCCAGAAACAGCTGCAAGCAGAAGTCGTTGGAGTCCCCGGACCTTGACAAGAGCAGTTTCAGTGCTGTGTTACAAGTGGATACCAGATTGACCAGATTGTACTTTTTACCTCACTGAATTCACAACAGCATTACCACCTGCTACATTTTAGATGGATGTCTGTTTGGAGTAGATGGCTCTCTCACAAATGTCAGTTAAAGTGAAGTAGCAGCGATTAGCCTGTTTGTTAATGTAACTGGAAAATAGTGGGGTATGTAAGGACATCAGCATGGTTGCAGGTGTAGCATACTGTATATCCCACACCATGTACATCTGCAACAGTCTGTTTCAGTGGTTCAAATTTTCAATCTGATTTTAAGCTTGGAAACTAGCAAAGGTTTCCAAAACCGCTGCTTGCTTAATCTTTAACATATGAAGCAAGTGAGTTCAGAAAAAGTGTTTCACTGTTATTATAAAAGCTATCAAGTTCAAACTGGACTTCCTTGAGCCCATATGACATTAGCTGTCTGCTTTAGTTCACATGGACCATTTTGCTGGATAACAGGTACTTTTTCCTTTAATAATGTATGCTTTCAATCTTCATTCATACATTGTACATGTTGCTGACATACTTTTAAAATTTTGTTTGGATCAGATATTACACACAGGGCTTTTACTTGTAATAGATAAGTTACATATTATTTATATTAATTGCTACTCATTCCCAATACTTGTATTTATTATCCTAAACCGCTGATGAGAAAATAAGGGGCTGATGGCAGAGAAGATCATCTAGTTGCTGGCTTACATTCCTTTTACTACTGGAAAAATAAATTTGAGCAAGTGAATGATGATCATTGTCTTAGACGCCCTTGGGCAGAGCATTTAGCTGTAACCCAGATTCGGGTTGGATTGAATTGGTGTGAAAGTGCAAAGCTGTGTGAGTGTGCATACTGCACATGTTAAGTCAACTTTCACAGGATAAATAAATAAAGAAATATAATATACACTGCCATCTTATCCATCAGTTTTAATTGAATGCTACTATCCAACTCAAACTAAGGCCTTTCACGAATGCACTGCCCTGACCTGATGGTAAATGATGTGCAGTGGATGACCATTGGGTCATGTATGTAGATGCGTTGCTCATGATGCCATGTGAAGTCACGAGGATCAGCAGGATAAGTAAACTCACCTCTTCTGGCACTTGAGGCTGTTTAGCAGCATGTCTGTCTGCGGGCTTATTAAAACTTGGCTCCCTAATGAACATTCGCCCTTGAGGCCTGCTGAGTGCTTAGTGCTGCTCAGGAGACGGGGCTCTGGACACACGGGGCCTCTCTTCCTGCTCCCTATGGAGTGCTCCAGTATAAAAACTCAGCTGTACGGACAGGCTCGGGTAGAGTCATATAAACACTTTTACATTACAGTGAACTGGAATGTTAACAAAAGACAGTCCGCAGAATAAATTCTGTGGTTCTTCCTCTGTGTTTTATTTTGGCGGAAATTCATTTTGCAAGCTGATGGGGGGGAGGGGAGGGGGGCAGTTCCCTGCATGCGACTGTTCCTTGTTTATGGTTTTCTCTTTGTCATTTTGTCGTCTTTGCCTGGGGTGATTTAAGGCCCACCGCCTCAATATGGGAGAGTGGGAGGAAAAGGCAGATCCACATGGGCTAACTGAGACCCTGCAAACCATACCATGACTTCACACTCAATTGTGAACATTTATCATGCGTGTGTTTGTATGTGAACACAGGACAAAGTCATGTGTGGTGTGGGCTTGTAGACACTGTTGCACAATAACATATACAGCCAAACAGCTCCCTCGGGAATGTGATTTACAAGCTGGGCAGTGGCAGGAGACATGAAGGAGCTAAAGCCTGCTTAACAGATATTTAAATCCCAATATGAATCTTTCTATGAGCTATGAATCTGTTTCATTAGACTTTAGTGTTCCTGGCTTAGACATGTATGGCATAAAATAAAAAAACATAGTTCAAAGAGATTCCAGAAAAGTGCCATGATGAATGGAGCAGTTCTCCCAAACATCTGTCGGAGGCCTTGGTGTCTGTCTGCCTAAGGGCCTCTAGAGGACAGGTCAGAGAGGCTTCCTCCCTGAGCCTCACACGCTTATTCTCCCCCCTCTGTCCTGTCCCATAGATCCCATGGTCATAACAAGGTTTCATTGATGGAACTGAAGTTTCGTCTTTGTTATACACTGCTGTTGATGTTACCCTATTGACCCTTGCGCTGGAGGGATCCCCACCCAACACTGGTGACTGATAATTAGCCAAAGCCTGTGGGAAAAACACTTTGAAGTCGTCTCAGCTAATTGTGGTGTCATCCCCTTTTTTCCTTGAAGCGTGCTCACGCTGAAGGGAAACTCAGTTGTAGTTTGTTCTGACTAAATGGACTATGGGGAAAAGGTTTAATGGATTGAAAAATAACAAATTTATCATGGTTAATAGGAAGCTATTCAGGTCAAATTGACCTCATGCGGGGGGTTAAATCGCATCCTAACTTTCTGGCGCTCGACCTTCACTGTTAATTGGGGGCAGAAAAGAAGATTTTTCATTCATCTAACTGTTGCTGAGGAGAGCACATGATTCTCTGCTCACAGCTAAATGAGCATGAGACCCGTCCAGTGGGAACAGCAGACATTAACATTACATGAAACCCAATGCTGCATACAGGCAGGAGAGCCCTGCTTGAAAACACAACTAGCAATTAGCTAGCATACCAAATTGATGTGCTGTCATGTCAGGGGCTAGGAGGCACGTGTCATCAATGAGTCAAGCAGCATATTTGGTTTATGCATCATCCATTCCCAGCAGCAAAGGTAAACACAGCCTTAACCTGGATTACTCAACAGACTGCAGTCTTTTATCAAAACAACTGACAAATTGGTCAAACTTTCCTTTATCCTGTGTGCGGTCAGACTGAGGAGTGGGTGGCGTGGGGTTGAAATGAAAGATGTTGGTTAGTGTCAGACAATCATAGTTTTTGTGGCACTAGTGTTGTGTCTGAAAACCCAAATGTAATTTGCAAGTCTAGCAAACAGACAAATCCTCAGAACATTTCTAAAAAAAGCCTTCAGGAGTAAACTCCAGCAGACAGAGTTGTAAATATACAAAATATATTGAGGAAAACTGAGCATAAATAAAAGCTGTCAGATTGGATTAAATCTTTTAAAGAGGTTTAAAGCTCCATTGGAATATTTTTTTTAGATTAGCCAGTTGTAATCTAATTTGACAGGACAGCTTGAGAGTGGGACAGGAGACATAGACAGAGTGAGGGATTACCTCCTCTTTTAAATCTTCATCTCTGAATCTCTTCTAAAGTAAATAAGATACACTTTGAGTTTGTGAAAAGTCAGAGTTTGTGTCCGGACAAAATATTTCCCCAAACTAATTACATGATATCAAACATAAAGTATTCAATTAATTCATGTATTTGTATATAGATTTTGGCGCCCTCTGTGGACAAAGAATGTTAGAACCCTATGTACAATCATGGTAAACAAATTTAATGTCTAAATCTGGATTAGCGACTTCAAAGAGTCAATTTATGGATTAACTGTGAAGAAAACAACACTTTCAGGTTTTCTTTTCAGTGTCTATTTTGCAGGTTTTGGTTCAAAATCAAAAATAATGTCAAAATGTCTGCAAATGCCTGTAAAGGCATAAAACCAGAGGAAATGGATCCAATATGGGCTCTGGACTTTGTGGAAACTGGACATTTCTGCTATGAAACAAGTATTGAGCCTCTTTTCTGCACCATGTTTTAAATTGCACAAAACAGATTTGGATGGTTAGCTGCAGGAAAGTCATCATCAGTTTAGTGCCAGACAGTTGGCATGAACTCACAGACTCCTGTCTCACCTTTAGCCCAATTACTAAACTACCCCATCCAATACTGCCTCTGCATCCTTCATGTTGTCTGTTATGAAGCTGTGTTGAATAAAGCCATCACTTGGTAAGTGTGGAGAGCAGACTTTCTCTCCTGTGGTGAAAGGGGAGGGGGGGTTTGAAGGGTAATTGGGGCAGATATCCATTTCTATTCTCCTGGTAAAGCTGCTAATGTGGAAAAAGCTTAACCTTGATTTTCCATGGACGGTTGGTGGAGACACACCGTAAACGGGGACTGAGGCTGTGAGGCGTGTGGACACATCACCCCTTCAGGACAAATAGGGTCTGACCAGCAGGTCTTTGGGCCAAGTCAAAGCCAGGAGGACGTGAGCCAATTGAGCCTGGGACAACGACTAATCCGAAAGTATGGGGAAAGTTAGCAGGGATGGAAGAGAGAGTGTGGAGGGGGAGGAGTACTTCAGTTTAAAAGCCATATGATCTATTCACATGCTAACCTCTACTTCCCTTTTTGTGTCAACTCTTCCCAGATCCAAAGAAAATATGGACACATACCCAAAATTTACAAAAATGCATGTCATGACAGATATAATAACTATCCTACTTGTATTTTGACACTACCGCCTGTGTTGATTTATTCTGATTGATTACATGTGATTTTGATTTTTTTTAAGCTACATCTGGCTAATGACTAAAAGGCCCGACATCTTTTTAATATGTATGTTTTCTGGAAAGTTATGGAAGGTTTTCATTTGACCTAATTGGCTGCCAGCATGGTCCACCCTTTGAATCAACTCCAGTGGCATTTATCACGCAGCAACGTGACATCACTCTTTGTATTGTGAGCCGGAGACGCGTTTAAATCAAACTACAAGAGACAGACGGGCTACACCACAAAATTCGAGGCTAAAGTGGAGGATTAAGAGACATTTTCAGAATTGTGTGGTGGATTTTCTCACTGACCAGAGGTGAAATCATTAGCCAGTGAGTTTTTCAACATCCCACTGAGGCTGCTGCCATCAATGAAACAGTTTTAGTGTGATAAACTAGAGCCATAAATTCTAATAAATCCACAGGAATCTGCCCCTTTGAACCAACTCCCTTGGTCCAACAAATTTAATTCTCAGGGTAAGACATGGACAGCCGGATCACATTTCTTGGTTATATGGTAATGCAGCCTACTGGATCTCATTTCAAATAACTGAGATAGTTTTGTCAGCTAACCAGGCCTGATAAAACAACAACCATTATTTGACTTTCAGCACATTGAGCCTATGGATGCAAACAGGGACAACTTCCATCCTTCTCAAATGTTCAGGGTGAACATTGTTGAGGGAATTGTCTATGGGAGGGATTAGCCACATGTGGATAACAACAGTTGTTACTCACTGGCCATTTGAACCCTGAGAACTAACCTTCAAAACCACGGAAAACCCATCAAAACTAAATCCATAAAGTCATGTTCATATTGTTTTTTTTCCATTCATAGTGATGAAGATCGATAAGGACTTGACCAGTCATGGATGTAATTGTTGCTTTTTTAAGTTCCTGTGAACTTTTCTCATATTCTAAACTGGATGTATGTATGGCTGACCTGCTGACTGTCGGTAAAGTGTGGTTTACTCTCTCAGTGACCAAATGTGAAAAAATCATTCCCAAAAGATTAGAATTTGCATCCCTTAATAAATAAACAGGAAGATACACCAGTACAGAGCAGTAAAAATGAAGAAACTTCAATGAAGGAGGTCAAGGTCAAAGTAGATTCCACCTCTGCATTCAGGTGGGCCATCCAGTAAATACATGTGGATCCGCCATCTGCTCTCAACTTTACGCCCTCAACAAACTATCACTTTGACCAACTAACACTCACTGATTGTAAAACCAGAGGTTAGATTTTGGTTTCTTGAGCTCTGACTTCTGATATTTGCTTGTCTTCATTTGATACAGTTGGCCCATGGCTAGTTTTTCTGCTGCTATAGGACTCCATCCATATCACAGACTTTCCTGTATGCTGTATAATGATTCCTGTACCAAAGCCAGCAGCACTTGTCCTCCAGGGCAGCTTTCAAAAGCAAGCAAAATAGTGATTTGTAAAAGGGAAGTACTTAATCTAATCTATGTCACAGCTTTCTCGCAGATTTCTTGACAACCCGGGCAGCTTAAAGCCTTTGTTGAGTTAACATTCACGCCCTGAAATGAATGAGCAGATCAGTCAGCCGTGAAGTAATACAGAGTGGATATATTGCCAGAGCTATGACATGCCTCAGAGACATAGCCGGTGGTGATATAGCTGGTGTGACTTTAACATTTTTCTGGATTGTTACCATACTTGAAAGCGTAGGTGGAGCTGATTGATTCTCCCAGTACAGCTTTAAAAAAAAAACTCATACCCGTCTCACTAAACCCATATATAGAAGAAACAAGTTTGAAAATCATGAAAGTGCCTGTCTTAAATACCGCCCATGTGACCTACTTCTATTACCCAGCTGACAGCACCTCATTCATACACACTGGGAAAGACCCTGTAGTCCTTGGCCTAAGCACATTACATTTATCCCGCTCTATCTTTGACTGTTTCCTCTTGTTGCCTGGATGCCTGTTTTATGTACGCTACTTAATCTGTTACGAAGCACGAATGAGGTCGTCTCTGATTTACCTTCCAAGGAAAAGCTGTCATGTTCAATGAAAAAGAATCAGATTAATAAAGCACATAATTTCAGCTTTTATGAAATGGGTTTCTGCCAAATGAACCTCCCTTTTCCAGGTTTTCCCACAGGTCCTCAGTGCTGCCCAGAGAGAACAATGTCAGTATTATGTTAGCTCCTGGGCAATGAGGAAGGAGAGCTGAGGGCTTTGATACAAACAGCAAAAGGTAGCTAACCGAAGAGATTGACGTTCCTTGTTGGTGCTCTCCATTCAAAGTCATCACAGAGAGCGATTCACATGGATCACTTAAAATTCTGGAGGGGAGGCGAAGAATACGCTGTTGATACTGGCTTATAATGAGAGCCCTACATTCTGAGTGTAATGATACTGTTTGGCTTTCTAATGGGTACACTTGAACTCTGACCCTCCACCCGCTCAACAGTGACCAGGCACTCACACCGACTAAATGGATGCAAATGTGTCTCTCAGGGGCTGTTCATGCTGACAGATACAATTCACTGAGGGTGGTGGCAGAAGTAATAACATCTTTTTAAAACTAATCCATGTAATGTAAGCCAATAAAAGTACTTCCCATTGCACTTCAATTATACATCATTTTATTCATACGCTCAGTCAGATGTGACAAATCATGTTTTCTATCTGTAAATGTTACATTCGTTCAGGTTAATTGTAGTAAATTGGTCTTGCTTTCTAACTGTGCAAAATAAAAACAATCATAACTCATCTTAAATGAATTAAAGTTAAAAGAATGAGCCTGTTTTAAAAATGTCAGGCCTCTCTGAATGTGTTTTTGATGTTTGGGGTGAAAAGAAAAATTCTTCAGAAAAATATAAACAATTACTAGTGGCAGACAGGAAAAAATGTATGTTACGTCTCGGCTCTGTCCATAAGAATACCTCTTATGTAAGTTCTGTGCCTTCACAGCATTTGTCTCACAGTTATGTAATGAAAACCATCTATGAAATCAGGCAATTAAAAGTACCTAGTAGTCTAGAGGCAAATCAAATCCAACTTAAGCTCTTTCAAGCACGCATATACATACAAGTTGTTTGCTTCGGAGTGATTACAAGATTTGGGTAGTGTTATTGTTACTGTGACCCTGTGCTTTGTGAAAAAACTATGCAGTGTGATGCAGTTATATTTCTGCTCTGCATTTGAAAGATGATAGGAGTGGCTGGGCTGTCATGCCAGAGTATTCAAAGGACTCTTTGTGTAGAAGCATTGGTCAAAGCCAGAGACATCCTCCTGGTATTTATTCCAGAGTTCCTCCAGATGCAGCAAATTGTATCAAATTGGGCCACATTAAGGCCCACTTTCATAACATGGATAGCTGCCCCACAGATCTTCAGTGGTTTCCAACCAGAGTTATTTATGCTCTGTAGGGTATTTATGAAGTTAGCAAGAGAGTAAAGGGGTATAAATATCTCTTAAAATGATATTTAAATGTAATGAATAGACGGCTTTAATTGTTGATTAAGAGGGTGGAAGTTGTTAGCTGAAAGTGATGGATCAATGGTAAGAAATGCATGTTAGTAATGTGGATTAACTGAATCAGTGGTTCAATTGAAACCTCAAACAAGTGAGCCTTATTGACAAATGTACAAAATAACCAAATTTATCATTTATCAACGATTCAGTAGCTTCATAGCTCTTATGATAGCACACAACTTAAGTTTCAAAATGTACTTAACAGCCATATGAAACTTATTTTCCTTCGCATAATGCATCAAAGTTACATGAATCTGGAGGCAGGGCTCCAGAAAACACTTGCGCACACGCTTCTCAAGACTTGGCAGCACAAACTTTACCTTGAAAAATGACCAGTCTTAAACAACAACATTATGTAGTGTTAACAAAAACTAGACATCACGCCCTGTGTGTTTTATTGAGGATATGTTAGCTTAATATGACTAAAGCATTGGCAAGCTGGGCAGATAAATAGCTTAGTCTATTAATGAACAAAAATGTCTAGTTTCTCATTTTTATAAAGTTAAATTCAGGTGAAAATAATTTTACTTACTTGTCAAATTGTAAGAAAATATTCAATATTTATGTACATTTCTAATAGTTGATGTGATTGAAAATCTACCAGAATGAATACATGAGGACAGGGAGTGCCAATCAAGACACACTTGAGTGCGTCTGGCTGGACTGTAAGGTTATGTCTGGCTTACTACAAGTAAATAATACAGCTCTCCATACTCGGGCTTATAACATGAAACTGTACCAGAGTAAGCCTCTTACTGAGGCTATACAGCAACACTTTGACTGCAGACAGCTGCTCTTATACTCACCAAAGTCACTAGGCAGAGACCAGATCATGGATTTGTCTGTGCATGCCCTGGTCACCTTCAAGGCCTCTGAGGTCAACAGGCTGTGATCTACGACATCTACACCCACCAGGCAACACGCCTGGGAGAGAAGGGCGTCTGCTGGACAGTCCTGAGACAAATGTGTCCCGCTTCTCTAATTAGATTTCTCATGGGGTGGAAGGTAATCAGCTGTGGCACTTAGCCCGAGTCAGCATACAGACATAATGTTTCCTTGGAGATCAGACATGAGGAGGACAGCATTACCCCGTTATTGTACAGTAACCTTTTTAAAATGCTTTTGTTGCATATTGAACCCTTTTAGAAGATGTGTACACCCCAGCTCTGGTAGGAACCAGGATGAATGGGCAAACTACTGGTCTTCCCCTCAGCTGCTGTGTATTTTGGATTGCAGTCTTGTGAGCGGTTGGTGCTGAGGGACCACTCATGAGAGAGACATGCGTACATCTTTGTGGGTTTAATGGGTGGAGAGAGCCAACTTTCTTTGGGTTGTTTTAAGATCTTATGGGAGAGGAGAAATGTGTTGTTTCCAGACGGTCAGAGGGAAAGTGATGATGCAGCATGGATGAGAGTAGGAGATGAATGAGATTTGTTACATAACCTGACCAGTTTTCCAAGATTTCAGATTAAGTTTGAACAGAGAGTGTCCAATACTTTTCACTGCTGGAGCAACACTTATCCTACTAGTTCTGTATGTTGATATTTATTAAACAATGCTAATGCTGTAATAGGATGAAACATGAAGCCTCCGCTGTATGCAAATCCGCATAAAATAGAATGTCTTAACTCTAATAATCCAGCAATCAGTGCTGCAAAGTCTAAAACAAAAACATCTGGCTCTCTAATTTCCATGATATTGTAGTAGCCTGTCAATTCGAATCTAAATTAAAGCTAACTATTCACGCAGCTGCATTCACGGTGATTCCAATTGTCCTGTTCAAAGGAATCAGAGAAAAAGACGCGCAGTAACATGATGTAACTTGGCAGAGAAAGTGCGTGTGGGCACATGGACCGAGCGGTGCGGCGAGTGAAGCAACATCACCGCCGACGAGGGGGAGTTTCTTCTCGCAAAGCGCATGCAATCCCTACGAAAATTCCCGGTGACTTCAGATCCAAGGAGGTGGTGATATTCATGGGAGCACGATTCAAACTCTCTCACTTGGAGTAGGAGCACAGCTTCAGCAGCCCTGCAGCCAACACGCTGCTCTCCTTGCTCCTCTTGTTTGACATAAACTAAAACAGATGGATTGATGTTTGCTTGAAATAACTATTTTTCAGCGCTGGAAGGAGAAAAGTTTAGAGTTTCTTAGTTTTTTTGGACTGCAATAGGGTGCTGATTTGACAACCTAAAGACATTTCTGCGTAAAGTCTTACCTGGGCATTATGAGGAGGTATCCAGGCTTTTTTCATTCCTGGGAGAGGATGCCTTCTTGTTGAACTCTTGCAGGCTAATCGCGGATATTTTCAAATAGCTCATATTTCAGTAGCTCTCGTTTACTGCACAACAGTCTGCAAATTTACGCGGTACTTTCAAAACTTTGCACGCACAAAAATGGACCGTGCAGGATTTGCTGTTTTCATGCTTTTGACTGTTGCGCTGGTGCAGTTTGGTGACAGTGAAAAGGATCCAACAGGTGGGAGGACAGCGGGTGCAGGGACTGACCGGGCGGTCTTGGAGCAGCAGCAGTCCCCGGAGAGGAGTCAGGGTCAGCCGCCGAGGGGGTCAAAGGACAGCGCATCCTCCGAACCATCCGCTGAATCTTCTCGCCCCTCCGGGACACCGGTCCGAATACCCAGAGGGACATCTTCCCACGGGGATGGCAGACATATCACCGCAGCAGCACAGCTTCATGTCGCAGGTTCCTCCCGGGAGGACCTCGTCTCTGCGCCGCGGGATGGTGCGCTGCGCACCGCGAGGCACCCGGCCAGCCAGCAGCACAGAACCAAAGTGAACCGCAGGCAGAGCAACAAGCACGGCTCCACTAGCACTAGGAGACTTACAGGGTAAGAATGACAGCCAAGTTTTTTCAGTGCACTACTTAAATGTTTCACTTTGCTTGATCCAGCTGCTAAAAGTATTAGAGTTCCCTGTATGAGCAGTGTTTTTGAAAGAATCTTTGTGACCTATTTTACAGTACACGAGTCCATGTGGTTTACTGTAAAAGTAGTGGTGGCCCACTTTTAGCAGAACCTCTCTTCCTGTAAGGCGAACCAAGTGATGATGTAACAGAATCACCCAGAGAAAATAGCCTCCTATAAAAACAAAACTACTGGAAAATAAAGTGCATTAAAGTGTCATCCAGTGGGTGAAAACAGGTCTATAGATAACTGTAATGTATTGATTTTGTCACGAGGGTCACAGCAGGACATGGAGTGATTGCAGAGGTTAAACCTTGTTCTGATTACAAGGCTGATAGTTGAGGCGTATAATGAGCAGCAAATGTATATGAATGGTTGAACTGCATCTGAACTATTTTGAAACTAATGCAACACTGCATTATCACCATTTCCTCCCATTACTTCACATTACACTGTATTTAAATCGTAGTAGGAGAGTGGCTGCAGACTACTTCAATGTGTGTGCCCCAGTTTTTGAGCTGTTGCCTGTGGCTATGTTTTGTAGTGGCTCATATGGAGTCTTGGCTGCTGTTTAACATTTGCGAATTTTCTTAGTGATCAGAAACACCTGTTTCTCAGATGGTCATTTCTCAGTGCTGGAAATCTCCCTTTTTTGTCTCTGCTGAGCTCCAAACAGGACAATGGGATGTTTCCATATTAGAGACCCTTTCTGCTTGTTAAATGAACCCTTGAGCATCAAGTCCTGTTTGTTCAATTGGGACAAAGCATGATACACATTGGAGGGGAGAATGTTTACATAACAATCAGAGAGGGATTTGAATGGCTCAACTGGGGTTGAAATCCAAATGAAATATCTCTTTTGTGTGCCATCATCAGGGCCTCTTACCTTTAGGAAATAGATTGTTTATATGGCCAATTTAAGGGCCTTGAAAGCAATAGGAGCCAGATGGGTCACTACCTGTCTTACACTGATAAAAACCAGGAGGATTAATTGAATGTCAATTTCATTCAGTACGTTGTTTCCCCCATCCACCTGCCAGCTATTGATGTACTTTTACCTTAGGGTGGCTTCAAAATGTAGCTACCTGAAACCTTACATGCACTCTTGAATACCTGAGAGCAATGATTAGTGTTAATGTCCAAAACATTTAGAAATTTTGTGCATAAATATGTAATATGACTCACTGTTAATACCCCTGATTCATCATACCACAAAAACAACTTTTCCCAACAAACCCGACAGTTGCACTGATGCATGTCTATTTAAAGCCGCTCATAAAGAAAATAGCTGGACCCAACATGCTTTATTACAGCGTGGAGGGAATGCCTTGCTCGGCATTGCCAAAAAAACATACTGGAGTATTGAATGAATGGGCTTCTTTGAGTTGAAAAGGAGCATGAAGGTGGAGTAACATAAATTTTGCGGGAACATTACCTTATAGTGGCCTGCTTTGTGATTTTAGCACTTTGATTCATTAGCTTCGGATGAATCATCCGCTGCCTGTTAGAGAAAGTGCTTTCATGACACATTTCCTCTTGGAGTTCCCAGTCAGTGCACTCCTTTACTGCACCCTGAGGCTCTGGCAGCGCTCTGCTCACTTAACTCTGCTTTACATTCATGTTGACTCAGAATGACTCCCCGTCTGTTTTCATGCACCTGTCAGATATTTGACTCATTCAGATAGCTTAAAGGTGATAAACACACCACAGCCTCGTGATGGGGTTTGAATAATAATACAACTAGGTGTGAACATGGTGTTATCTGTATTTCATCCTGAGGCGTCATCCTTACTATGTTGTTCAAAGTTCTCTATTACATACATACATTTAAACCCTGTTGGAATTTGAATGTGATGACTGAGGTTTTTGGCACGAGCCCGGCCCGATGTGTTTGATTTATGACAAAGCTGAGTCTGCCAAAGGGCCCAAACAACTGCATGTTATCCCTGTGACGCCTCAGTAAGGCCTGCAGTATCTAATGAGTGCAGTCCTACTAAGGTCAATGAGTCAATTCCTGTTATCTTCTCGAATCACTGTGAATCAGACATCCATTTACTGTAATATCTTGTGAAAAGATGATGGGGCACAGAGCCATGCCAGCACGTTGACTCGTGCCCTTAAGTTGCTCTTGCGGTCTGGTGCCTTTTCATCTTTCTTGCTGCAAGAATTGGCCTGCGCTGCAAGCACGGATTAAAGAGTGCAAAGAATCCAGTTATTACTGTTTAAAACTTGTCATCTCTCATTTGCTCAGTGATTTATAGAAGATGCAGGGTGCTTTTCATGTCCCGTGTGTTTCACATAATCCCTTCTAGGCTCAGATAACCCTGTATTTGTTTTCGCTCCGGATTTTTCACTTAATACAAAATGGGACTTGTGGGTCCATATTCAGATAGAGTTTCGTGACTTGCCCTAATTTTTTTTATTGAATAAAATGTA
The DNA here is from genome assembly GCA_962446985.1 of Xyrichtys novacula. NCBI lineage: Eukaryota > Metazoa > Chordata > Actinopteri > Labriformes > Labridae > Xyrichtys > Xyrichtys novacula. The sequence continues at coordinate 7,297,228 of OY660878.1, forward strand.
ATTATAGCAAAATCTCTGAGGTGTTAATATCGATAGGCCAGCCACGTCAGTATGATCTGAAATTATTACAGCGTGCAATCAGATCGCTTTGGCATGCAATGGTTTAAGGCCTTCCATCTTCACTGTTATTGTTTCATGGATTATCAAGATCCTCTCTGTTATCAGTGTTTTATTGTATTCTAGTTTCCAAACATGTGTCTTCTTTTCCTCAGGCCCAATGTCTGCGGAGGTCAGCAGTGTTGTTCAGGCTGGGCTTTGGCTCCTGGAACCAACCGCTGCATAAAACGTAAGTAAAACTTGTTTGTCCAACTAGACTACACTTGATTTTACTTATACTACAAAGGATAACAATCCCCTTTGTTAAGAGGCCATACATAATTGTCAAGTATTTTAGCACATTGACATACATTATTGCACCTTTCTGAGCTGGTATGCTCTAGAGACAGAAAGGCTTTATAAACTTATGCACACAGACTGAAGAATAACACAGCAAATGGCTTCTAATGACCATCCTGTCAAATGGAATTGCCAGTGAGAGTTTTCCTGGCGTGTTATTGGCCCCATCATTATGTTCATCATGTGGTGTTTGCCTTTTCCTTTCATGTGCAATCCTCACACAGAAATCACCAAAACTTAGTACTGGGCTCTGTTTTTGACACATCTTAATTATGGGTGGAACTGCTTCTTCATTTATTGAACCAGCTGTTAAATGTCCTTACACACCAAATAAATAAATAAAAGTAGAACAGAAGGCACTGGCTTAGGAGGAGTAATCAGCCACTTCTTAGGACTTAATATTGACCAAAGAATTTTTACAAGTTACTTGTTAAGACTGCTGAGAAACTGGGCTAGTATGTTAAAGTCTTAACATTGACCCATAAGGGGCCCAGTTGGCTGCAGCTTACACCAGATTTGCTCTTTGCATGTCATGTTTCAATTTCACGTTTATGATCCCTATTGTTTTCTACAGACTGAAATAACACATTGGAATTGGAGCTTTTTTTAGGGAGAGTTATCTTAAAATTTTACAAGCAGAGCAAAACCAGCAGCAGTTGGCATTAAATCTCTGACAGTTACTTCTGTTTCTCTGTTTTTATCTGTCTACTGGATCCAAACTTCCTCTTGACTTATTTATTCCTCTCCCAGCTCTCCTCAAATGATCTCCCTCACCCAAACACATATGAAAACACAGTTAACAAACATTGCAGCGACTCAATTACACAACAAACTGATTGGCCCCAGCAGCCTTCTAATTAGATCTCCCTCCCTCGTGCCCGATGCAAACCCTCCTTCCTTCTTTTCTCAAGTCCCAGCTAAAGGCACACTTACAAAGGTGTAAATTACATCTAACACATAGCTGCAGTTACACAAATTATAAGGGTAAATACTCTGAATCTGCCAGAAAGTAACAGGTCCAGTCTAACACTGCTGTGTTAAACAAGTAGGACAGTGCATCTGAGCGGGCGGAGGGTCCGTCCAACCATCTGGAGCCTCTTAATGCTTGGCCCTCACCCAGGTCTGACTGGAGGCTGTGCTATCATCAGCTGAGTGAAGCCCCACAGCAGGCAAAGTGCCAACACAAAGGCCTCAGACTGGAGCTGGGACTGGAAGCCCCCACATTGAAGACCTCCATGGAGGAAAACAGGCCCAGGCTATCTTTACTCCTTCACTGCCAGAGACCTAGGCTGCTTTATTAGGAGATGGCAGCATGAGAAAACATGTTCACAGTGGGGGAAAGAAAAGGAACAAAACCTGTCTGCTGGAAGACAAAGTACAAACACATCTTGGGTGAGGAAATTCTGGCTAAAGAGATTGAAGTAATAACTAATATTAAAAGTGTCAGCTGTAGGCTTTGACTGCAAGGCTAGAATTATGGCATCCTGACAATAACTCTGTGTCCTCTGAGTTGAGCTCAGAGCAAATATATGGCAGGAATTGTTGTCCGTGGAGTGCGCTTACTTGTCTTAAGAAAAGTGTTTATAAAAGACTCTTAGTCTGGGTCTCAGCGTGGGTCTCCTTGTCTGGATCTTGAAGGACTCGGCCCTGCCCAGGTCCGGGAGGGTTTGGTGCTGACTGATTCTGTTTTCAACTCCAGGATGGATTGTTTGCAGACCTGTTTGTGTATTTACGCAAATGCCATGTGCTGAAAATAGCCATTGTTGTGTGTCAGAAAGCTTTAATCCATTAAGAGAGGAACAGAACATTTCATTTCCACTGCTGCGTCATGTTTATTTGTCGTCTGCTAACCTCTGTAATTAAAGATAAAAGGGTTTTATGGCCGATGGTAATTTATTAATGGAGGCCAAAAATCAAAGGTGTGTGCGTGTTATGCTAGGTTGGTAAAGTGAGGCCAGGTGCGAGCCTGACTCTACATCCGATTGTGGACTAACAAGCTTCCATTTTGTTTTTCTGTCTGCACTCATACTTATTTCCTTCTGCGCTTGGATTTACATCTATTCATCAAATTATATTGTTCCTAAGATGAAGAGGAAGGACATATTGTAGCCTCACCCACTCACAGCCAGTCATTAGTCCAGTTTGAGTTATAATAAAAGACTGTAACTCCTGAGTTGGAGACACAAGGACTGATGAAATGTTAGTCTGGAGATACTTGATTTCCTGCTGGTTTTCATTGACTTTGAAAGCACTTCAGAAACTGATCAACATACAACACCCCACTGAGGGTAAACTGTGGGAATATTTTACACCTGACTGTAATTATAAAAAAGTGAAAACAACAAGTTAGCGCCATGTAATTTCTACTACAAATTTATGTTGGGAAGGACCACAAAATGTATTTACAAAATATCCTGCTACTTTGCTGTGGAAAAGTTTGAATGGTGGCAAGTTTTTGGGTAAATATAGTAACCCTCAATTGATGTGTTGTACATCTGAGTAGAATCACTGTTTTGAGGTTTTGGTTTACAACATTTCCTGGAACTAAAACGATTAATTGTGGACTTTCAAAGCCAGTGTTATTTGAGATTATGTTTGTGTTTGATCAGTTCTTCATTTCATCTACTCTCAGGGGCTTCTCTCTTATCGTTGCACCTTTGAATGTAGCCTTCACTCAAACTTGACTGCAAATGGATTCTTGGACAAGCTACTAGGAGTCTCCCCGACAGCTTAAGGAGCTTTTTTGGCAAGACACAGTTGCAGCTAAGATAACAAAAGTCCACAGCCATGCAGGCAGATATGTGTGGTTTTCTTAATGTTAACAGAAGTGACATTAGTTGTGATGTTGTGAAACAACTAAAGAGCCTCTATTTTCTAAATCAAAGTGCTGCCATCCCACTTGATGCCTTCTGTCATCTGTGCTTGTTTACATTTGGGTTGTAGGGCATTAAGACCTACATCTAATGTAATGTGGATGTGCTGCAGTTAAGACACAACACATGGCCAGCACATCAGACCAACATCATAATTTTGCTGAGCTGATTAGGCAGGATAGGAGTGTGCATAGTGACATGAAGGGAAGAAGCAACAGGTTGGAGTCTTTCCTAGCCTGCCCACGTCTGTGTGGTGTGCTTAGACTGCTAGACCAGCGACGCCCCCTGATAAACTAAATTTGGTGCCTAAAGCGACTAGCCAGGATCATACACTTGCTCGTTTTGTAAATTAAGCATGCAGAGTCATGAATGTCGCGAGGATATGAAATCTTTCACATTTGCTAACAATTGCTCTACAGCTAAAACAGTGGGAATGCCACTGATAGTGATACTAACTCAAGACTCTAGGGGGTTTTAAAGTCTGCACAAAATTCAAAATTTTCAGTCCAATGTCTCTCTAAAAAAGTTATCTATGCCATGTAAAAACAAGTTTTATTTTCATCATGGTGCTGGAGGAAAAATCAAGATGTTACCAAAGACCACAGAATTCTTTATCACTGGGTTTGAACAGTTTTACCAAAGTTTCTTATAGATTTATTCCATAGTTGATGAGATCGCCAATCCTTACAGGAGTGTATGCAGACTAACATTGCCATGCATAGAGGAACTGGACTGTGTAGATAAGAATAAATGCTACATATAAGGGCAGCTCATACTGGCAGGGTCACCATACATCAGAGTTATGTAGCGCTGCTCTGGCGTCTCCACTTGACGTGGCTGTTTTTGTAATTGGATTAATGGCATGTTCTACCACACACAGAGTGAATGCACGGGACAATGCAGAGCAATTTGGAGTGGGAAAGACTCCCTGTGGCACAGACAGGAACTGGCTTTACATTTTACCTGAGCTCATCGAGCTCCCTGGAGCACAGGCTTTCAGATTCTGTCGTGGAATTCATTTCACCACACTATCCATCACTTTTCTTTGACTTAAAGCATGTGCTGGACTACATATGGCAACATGCTGCAAGTAAAGCCAAAAACAGTGAGCACACAGCCCTCGAAGAAAAGAGCCCACAGATGGCCATTGATTTAGAACTGTTGCTGTCTTCGAGAGTGCAGATGAAAGGTACATCATTCACGTGGATGAATAAAGTTGTTTTCAGTCTCTTAAGCAGTTGGTGATTGACACAATGAGACGAGGTGGAGAGGAGTTTCTTTTTGATTGCCTTCCAGCTTTCTTTGGCCTGCTGTGCCGCTCAGGGCCCCATCCCAGCCCCAAAATAACTCCTCATGCAGAAAGTCTCTCTCTGTCTGTCTCTCTTCTGTGTACCTCTGCCATCACAAGGCAACCATCCCTTTCTTTCCAAACAAAAAAAAGACAGCAACCAGCATGTTTCCCTAATTCCATCATGTCCCCGGTGTAGTTTGAGTAGGATTAAAACACTCCAGGGTTGAGATAGAGCCAGGTTATTCATATTAAAAGCTTGACTTGAAGATTTTCACGGATGTCAGGGCAATCAATTTGTGGATTCTATGAGAATGAATTCATGAAAATACAACATAACAGCCAAGGTAATAAAGCCTCTTTTGACAGCATTTAAAAATATTTTAACCTACTTTTTTTGTGTGAAACTCATTTGCTCTTCTTTTGCTGCAACATGTGCGAGGCAGCTGGCAAAGAATCAAGGACAAACACGTGTGAACGCTCCCTGACCTCCAATTCAGCACCCAAATATGAAGTCTGCCATCTTTCCTTAATAGATACAAGCTCTTTGAGTTTGCTTTTTCCTAACCTTCCCGGACACACAACAGGATTCATGCATATTTTGGATTTGATCTTCCTCTAAGACTTGTCCTCTGTGTTTGGATAATAAATCTTCCTCAGAAAGTCTGCCTGAGGGCATGTGCACATCAATAGCACCGTGATAATTGCTCATATCTTACACTCGTCACATGTTTGTGTTTTCAGAGGTAGCAAAGAGATTTCTTACACACAACAAGTGTTTGAACTGCATTGTTTGGGGCTTACGGCACTTAAACTTTAAAGCGTAGATTTAAACATGCAGGAGGAGGTCATGAACTTCAGCTGAGCACATGATGTCGAGTGCATCATGACCCAGTGAGTCACCAGGACACAAGTAGCACTGCTTGTTTCTGTTGATATGATAAGTCAGTTTCCTGTGGAAAATAAGCAGTAAATGACGCCTTTATGATGAGTAGGCGAATTGAGCTCATTAAATCTTTTATTCGCAATAGTCATGCAGCATCTAGGCAGTCAAATTGAGAAAAAAAAACATAAGAAGAGAAAGAAACATGGCTTTCCCAAAGGTTGATATAAGGGAACTTGCAATGATGAGAGTTTTCTCAAGCTTTCACAGCATCCTCCTCTGTTTTACAAGAACAGGAGGAGGTTTTAAAAATTCTGGTGTTTCTGGTGACGTCTGCAAGCCAAGGTTGAAATTACCGCTCCGCAGACAGCCGCAGAGCCCTCTGTAAGCTTTATATGTCGTGAGGGGATTTGTAGGGGTTGCGCAGTTCACAGTTTAGGGGCATAACTTACTTTTTGGCAGTCCTGTAGAGAGTTATGGCCCATTAGACAGATCCTGTAATCAATACACACCCCTTCGTCCCAGAACCCGTCATTAACACAGACGCTGGACGGCTCACTCTCTGTTTGTCTTCCCTGAACCAGGAGTGCTGCTCTCTCCACTCCAGCTGGTGCGTCTGTTTGTAGGTTGCAATTGGGTCCTGTTTCGGCCTCCTGCGCCACATGTTTTTCTAATTGCTACCATAGATGAAAGTGTGGTGAAAATGAAGAATTACTCAGCGTCTGGACCCTAGACATCTTCCTGTGTAGTTTCTTTCTTGTTTATTTGTACTTCTTTGTTCATGAGCTATTATAATACCAAATTAATGAAGAGATAAGTAGAACAAACTTGGCCCTGATGAAAAGTATTCAGCAATATTTGCTTCCTTTTTACTAAGACACAGAAGTACTCCCCCGGATCTCTAAGCTGTAAGCCTGCAGAGCAAAAGTTTGCTTGATTGACACTTACAAAGCAACAGTTACAACAAACACACACCCCTCTGTCAGGCGCACACACGCTCGCTGAGCCACAGTGTTGTTAGGGCAGCCCATACTTGACCATATATCACAGCACCCTCCTGCTTAAAGACCATATGGAAGCTGTTGGGATGTGATCCCTGAGGAGGATGGGGTTTGTGGCTTTTTTTCGGCGAACACCACGTCTCACAGAGTCAGCTTTACAAGTCGTGGGCACACGCCCCCACATCCAGATATCCTCCACAGAGCGGCTCAGCATGTGGCTCATTAGAAGTTGAATGTGGGAGTCTAAGGGGTGCAGCAGAGGCACACTATAGCATTGCTTAAAGTAATGTACACAGTGTCATGGGTCAGTTGTAGGTTAACAAAATCCCCCCACAGAACTGAGGTGGCTTTGGAGAATAAAGCTCCAACTACTGTATTGGATCGAAAAACCCACACAACGATTGAAAAATGTGCATCAACGACAGATGCACCTTAATCTGGTGAAATATTATCCTAGTAAGATTTACCACAGAGAAAATAAAGGATCAGTCAAACAGCGTCAGGCTCCCTCCCTTCTGTTTCTGATTAGAACAATAGAGGATTCAGAATTTTATAGCTACAGTAACAGCAGTTATGTTGCAGCAGAGTTAGCATTTGGCAAGCTTGAGATGATAGCACTTGCACTGGCAACCATGTGGAAATCACATGTTGCAAAGAGATTAACACTCACTTGAAACGATTAGCAATGAGAGGCAATTGTATTAACTGCTCAATAGACCAATTCTTACTTCTTCAGTGGATGGTGAGCCCAGATGAGAGGTGAATTTTTCTTAGCTCCTCTCTCTCTCTCTGCTGCCTCCCACAATCTTAAACACTTGACCTCTTTCATGAGATCTGTCAGGTTCACTGGCGACTCCCAAAGAGAAGCCCATGCTGTCATCATAGGACGTTTACCAGACCTTGTTTTTAGTCACAAGAGTTTTGCACTTGTCAGTCATTTTTTTTGCAGGTTTGTGTAAAGTAGTGGCAACTTTAATGAGCCATGTTTACTAGTTTAATGCTCTATTTTCTCCACTATCATTTTACATTGGTATCATAAGTTTTGATATATTTTTTCAACCTGGCAGAATCCAGCCATAGGTAAGGCACTGCAGCATTTACATCTAATGCAATTTTGTCCATTACATAACTTCCTGTCTCTCAATTACAGGATCAGAAAAGCCCTCTAATCCATCCATGTCTCATATTCAACTAAATTCTGTCCTCCAGAGCGGCTCCCAGCCTCTAAATCTCATAATGGCGTATAATGCGCTCAGCCTGTAGAGATTCCAAGATTGTTCCGATTATGCTTTCACTATCAATATTATTTTCAAAATGTCAAGTCACTCTAGGTAGCAATGTTGACCTGTGTAAAGTGAGAGATTTCCCGGCATGTTAAAGTTATGTCAGATATCGGTTTCAGATTTCCTCTGGATGAATGACCAGACTGTAAAGATTTGATGGTTTTTGTTACTCTGAGGCTGAAAGGGGGAAGGTGAATCTCTAGTGGACTGTAATGGGCTTGAAATGAGGCCTAAGTTGGAAATGATAGTCCAGTGGAAGGAAACGAGAATTGGAAATTTCCCCTTGACATGTACACACGTGCAAACCAGAGCTTATTGTATTCCACCAGAGAAATAAAGCACAGTACTTAGCACAGTGAAAGTTTGTATTACTTTAAAATTAGTGCTGATTAACCGTTTAATTTCCTTAAATCCAATTACAAGCTCTTACGATAGAGTTAATTCGGTTTTAAAGTCTGTATGACTGAAAATAACCTAAAGAAAATACTACTCAAAATAGTCTGGACAGGGTCTATCACCATTTTACTGCATCAATTTAGCACCCAGACACCAGACAAGGTCTTTACTGAAAAGGCATTGTCTGGATGGCAGCATATGTTGCTCTAAAACCTGCCCATATCACTTAGCATTAAAGGGGCCTTTCTATGTGTGTAAGCTAGGGATGGGTGATAAAGTACTGTTTACGATTTATCGTCAGAAAATTCCTCCACAATAAATATTTGCTGTCTCACGATAAGTGCAAGTTGATGACGTAAGTACAAGCGACCGTCTCACAGCCATTGCCCACACAGAGCAGAATAACAAACAAACATGGCCGAAGGTAATGAAGATGATGTTTCTGATCAGCTTGTTGCTAAAGGAGGCTCCACATGAGGGATTACCTTCAAGATTGGGGCTTAGATGAGTGCAGTCAGGTATGCCTGACACCGGACAGTGGATCTGCTGCTGTTCACTCTATAACTAGTGACTAAAACATATGGTTAAGTATCTTATTTGACTGTTCCAACTTTTTCCTCAAGACAGAATGAGTCAAAAACATAGATAGGAATTATAACATTTTTTATCAGGACTTTTATCGTTATCGTCAGAATGGCAAAACTTATGATACATTTTTTAGTCTATATTGCTAAGCTACCAATGCCAAATATACTAGCATTTGAACTGTGCATAGGTAGACATGCTGGGTGGTGTTTCGTCTTTTTGAGGACATGACATCTAAGATATCCAAAAGGAACGTCAAATTTTAATTCACTCACAGGACAGTTTTCCACTTTTTCTCAGTCCATCTTATACAGGCTCGGGCCCAGGGGGGTTGTTGGCGTTTCAAGATCATTTATGGTTTTCTTTTTTGTTTGCCAATAGAATTTTAACCTGATGTTATTGATAGACATTGTGTTGACAGACAATGTAGTGATTTTGACTAGTCATAGCTTTTTGTATGCAGGGCTGCTTGTGGGCCTTAAGGTCATGGCCAGTGTTGGATTTTGCCTTTGCATATACTGTTATATAATATATAACATCTTAAAGTGTACCCACTATGCTGAACTTTCAAAGTCCTTAAATTTCACACCAAAGAAAGTGCTGATTTCTTCGTAATTATGTGCTTTCTCAAGGACTTGTCTTGGTCAGCATGTTTGTTTGGAGGGTTCAAAGCTTCCGGCATCAGTCTATTAGCGTCCTCTTTTCAGATGACTGGATCAGGACACAAACTCCCAAAACTTGGCAGGTCTGACTCCATCATAATTGGGGCTAAAGTGGCAATGCCAGGAATGTTTGCCATTTTTCCTCTTTTATATCCAGTGGATTCTCATTTTATTATTACTCGCGCAAAGTAATAATTGCTGCGCATATTTGCAAAACGGATGGAATGCAAGGCAATTAGTTTTAATGATGTGAAAGACAAATCTGCATGACAGCAATTATTGTGACAATGTGTTCAACAGCCCAAAGGCAGGGCCCTGAGACAACACAGACGGGCAGTGACAGTGTGCGCTGTGGCCACGCAACAAGCTCCATGTGGGGCAACATGCCAGGCTCCAAGTCACTGACCTGTTCTCTCTTTTGTCAGCACAGGCGACATGTTTGTCTGGTGTCAATTCTGTGCCTCGGGTCACACGTGACGCAAACGAACACATATCCCACCGTGAGCCAGCTGGGAATCTCCATTTATTTTATTTCCCTGCCTTGTGCTGTTTCTCGTTTCACTTCAAAATGTTTATTTGGAGAATGTAGTTTAGCACATTACCAAGTTCCCCCCTGCAGCATAATGTCACTGCATGTTTGGCCCTTTAGATCAACCACTTTATCCCCAAACTTGAGGTTAAACAGACTCGGGACAAGACGGTGGCACCCAGCCAGCCTGTACTTTAGTTTGATGATGTATGTAACTCCTCGCCAAGCAGAACTCATGCAATTCCTTCTTTATCCCCGATGGAAAATTCACATCACATACCAAGTTATACAAATCCCTAACCACATGTCTCTAAATGTGTATACTTCATCAAAAAACAGGGGCCACATTTTCCTCAGGGTTTTTAAAACAAAATGCTTGAGTGATAAAAATGTTGTAAATAAAATTAGCTTCACTCTACAGCAGTACAGATAAACGATTGTCTGATACTTAATCCCTCAATTTGTTATTGTCATCATTCAACAAGCTGACATTGTGTATTTAAATGATCTTTAAGTAGCATGCATCACTATCAAAGAAGAACTATAAAACAAAGCTTGATTGAGCTTCTTTTGTAGGACTTTATCTGTAAAAACAGTCGTTACACCAGCCCTGTCGTGTTTCCTTCTGTCACGCTCAGCATATGTCATCAAAAAGAGCATTTTCAGGGTCCAGCGTGCTTTCACTCAAGACTAAAAGAAACATAAAGTGGCCACAGAGTCTGAGCTCCATCGCAATAACAGGAAATGTGCAGCAGGTAGAGCACTGTTCGCACCCAGTGGGGCCCTTTTGCAAACTGCCAGCACTCCTCACTGCCAAGAGCTGTGGCAGCGTTCCTGCCTGCGATCTGTCAGTGTCCACAGCATCTGTGTCAATAGCATTCCATAGTTGTGTTGACAGAGCGCCACTGTTTGCTTTAGCCACCACAGACCAGTGGCCTGATTTACTGTTTGAGGACAACGTCATAAATCCCAAAGTGCTGTCTACTACAGACATTTCTGTCACAAGATTGAGAGCTTATTTACTCCAAATTGCGTGCCGCAGGTCTTTCAATGCTTCAAGTATCTGGGCTGTGATGGAGGCATGCGGGGGTGGATTGGTAGAGTGACACAGATTATTTTTCCATGACCAAGAAATGACCTCAGCTCAGTGTATTTGCAGACTATTGATAAATATTGTGCACACATTTATCTTTTAAGTTCAGGAAGACTGTTCACATTTCATTTGTTTTTCAAATAAAAGACACAGGCCATTTCTCTGACGAAGTGTCGGCTATTTGCAGTTGGCCTGCTGCGACTGCTTTTTCCCATTTGCTCATTTTTTTATGACCTCCCACTCATTGTACCCTTTTAGCTGCCTGGGTTGTATGGAAAGCACACACTGGATACTGTGTCGTAGACTGGTGACAAAAGGTATTTTTTGGAAATCAGTTGAAATGGAAAAGTCAGAGGCACTTAGCTGGAGTATAGGCTTTACCTTAGTGAGAAATTGGATAAGGATTTAATGTAAGTCATCATATACATTTAGACTAAACAGGGCTGTTAGAGACTCAAGAGAAATCGAACATGACAGCCCCTCCAGACTCTCTGGAGAGGACAGAAAAGGGTTGAGACGTGAGACTAATGGTCCTTTGATTGAATCAATTTAAAGTGAGCTCTGTTGTTACAATCAAGGGGAGACATTTCTGCCACTGCTTCTGCTCCTGCATACAAGCAGGTGACGTGCACTAAAATGACCTGCTGATAACTTGATCTCCATCTGTGCTCTCTCCTTAGCTGATTGCCAGCCCCCCTGCCAGAACCGAGGCTCCTGCAGCCGCCCACATACCTGTGTGTGTCGCTCCGGGTTCCAGGGGCCCCGATGTGAGGAGGTGGCTCCGGAGCAGGTGTACATCCGTGACGGCGGCAGCTTGAGACGCATTCAGCCGGGGACCAACCCTTTCCAGAGAGACCAACCACGGAGAAGGCCCACAGAAAGACAGGCCATCGATACCACCAAGGTCCAGACCCCGCGACCTGCGACCACCAGACAGCCCGTCCACACTGTGTAAGTGAAGCAGCTGTGTGTCTGCACATTTCTTATAATAGCCACAGAGAGCCAGACCCAAATATGGACGAGTCAAAAAGTATTAACAACAGACAAGTCAACTTCACTAGACATGAGTGGCTAAACCAAAAAAAGGGGGAATTGTTCGCAGTAGTCGAGTTGTGAAAAAAATCAGGGGGGATGGTGGATTTTATTGTTTGGTACAGATATTTTATTCTGATGAAGTCCAAAAAAAATGGTAAAATACTATTTACAAAATGTAAAAGGCAAAAAAGAAAAAAACAACATGGCAAGAGTTCCACTGTAACTCCAGATTCTCACTCAAGAGAAAAAAAAACAGAAACACAACACCACTACAAATACAACAAACTACTTACATACAACAAACTTTAATCTCAAAGAAAGAAAGGCACAGGAAGCCCTCTGTTAACACCCCCTGACCCCTCCCAGAGGGCGTTATCAATAACATAAGTTTGGAAGAAACTCATTTATTCACATTTAAACCATTTTTACAATTTTTAACCTTCAGACCTTTTTCCTGTAAGTTATTGCCATTTCAACTAAACTTTTACACAAATCAATGGAGCATTAATTTTTAGGGATTCATGGCAAACAATAAAGGAATTAATTTTTCTTGCATCATGTGACCACTTTTGACGGGCCATACCCACCTATTTTACACACGGAAATCACGCGCCCTGTTTCCTCATTTGGAAACATGAGCTGGCATGATGGTGTGAATGGACACCTGGCAAGTAAGTGGAGGGATGAATATCTATGTGAATGTATGTTTAAGTTAAGTGATAGAGCAAAACGTGTGGTTACCCTATCCAAAAGAGAAGGGAGAAGGAAAAGTAACGCTGTTTAGTGTGTAATTAGTGACGCTGGCGGGGAGGGAAATGTTTGGCGTGTTTGTAGGCAGGGCTGTTGGCTGGCCAGTCGCCACTCGCCAAATGCGACTAAAATACTCCCCAGGCGACTTAATTTTGGAAGGCTACATGCCGAGGGGTGGGTAGATGTTTGTCCAGATAGTAATACAATCATGCACGATGTGTCACAAAGTATGGCTATGAAATTATAAATAGCGACGGTAGCTAATGTTAGCGGCTACTGATTTGTTGTGTGTCACACTGAAGTGGGGCTCTGAGCGGAACTGATGAGATGCCGTATAATAGTGAAAACACGACTCATACCTGCCAACACTTCCTTTTTTCCCGGGACTCTCCCGTATTTCAGACCTATCTCCCGCCCACCTTCCATATTTTCATAATCTCCCTTTGCATGGTCCATGTTCATTCATAATTCAGCTCAGTATATTTGTCCAAAGTTTCCTGACAACCGAAGATTGGCCTGTGTTTCTGTTGAGTCTCACAGACACTGGATTGATACTTTTACTTTACAATTTGGGATGATTCAGGTCAGTTTAAGCTGTAAACTATATTTAAGCAGTTTTTGTTGCAAAATGAACATTTCAGAGAAAGGGAAACAAACGCCAGATATAATATGTACATTGACAGTCTTGCACCGTCTTGGAGTGATGCGTTCAGGGCAGCCTCAGATAAAAGAGAGCTGTATTTCATGCACAGATGTTCAGAGAGCCTAATACGGGAGAGCATGTAAAACATATGACTTTAACACCAATATTAGTGGACTAAATAAGTTCAAGGCATATCGTAGCTATTATTTTTATAACCATTTTTTATTGTCAAAACAAAACAAAAAAGTGTGCAGCTTCACTTACACTTATTTGGATAAACAATGTAATTACAAATACTCTCATAATTAGCTCATATCCACCATACAAGGTAACCCCAAAACTGCCCAGCGTACGCCGCAAAAATCTCACGGATTTTATAACCTAAATGTTGGCAGGTATGAAACACGTTTTAAAATATAAGTGTGTGTGGGTACCGAGTGTGTGTGTGTGGATGCCGGCCAAGAGGTTGTTCTGTGCGTTAAGCATCTCATCAGAACATGTTGTTAATGATAAGACGTCTTAAATATGTAATGTTATGTAATGTGTTTTGAGACAAACACTCTGAGCCAATCGTAAATCGTCATGTAAAACATCCCGATTTGCTCATGCTGTTTGTCTCAAATCCATCTATGTGAATACAGCATGCGTACACTATAGGTGGGCTAAAGTTGCTTTTGTAGTTGTCTGTGTGTGTGTGTGTGTGTGTGTGTGTGTGTGTGTGTGTGTGGCTCCATGCGCTGCCCATGGTCAGTGAGGACGCCGCTCCGTCACACCCACTAAACGTTAAAATTGTGGTCATATTTCCCTGTACTACAACTGCATACAAACAATTAGAAAAAAGCACAAGATACTTGTGCCATAATGCAAAAATCAGTGCTTGGTGAAGACCCTGTCTTTGTCGTCCCAGTGCTTTTACAAATAAGGAACATAGCCAACCACATGGTCCTCAGTGGCCATCATGACCTTAACAGCATTGGCACCCTGAAAGACCCTGGGTCTGTTTCCATTAGGCCTGGATTGGAGATTCTGACGGTATGATAACCTCAAGTTACCTCATGTTTAGATAATTAAATAATTGATAGGAGGATTTTTTTAATGCATACATTTCTGCCTCTGTGAAGAATATTCATAAATAATACTACACTGACTCTGTTATTGAAATACTGATGTAGAAAGAATCTTCTCCTCTGTCTCTGTGATGTGTCAAATATCTGATTCCTGGTAACCCTGGAGACCAGTCCTACCTTATCTAGTTTATGATTGGCTGGCTGAAGCAGCATCTCTAGCACCTTTTGAACAGTATGGGCTTGTGACCGGGGCAGCCAGTGATACACTGAATAAACACACTGAGTGCCCTGAAAAAGAAACTAAGTGCACTGGTTGACCTAAGTTACACACAAGTGAACCACGGCTAGCAGGCTAATAAACGTACCACCCTACAGTTTCTCTGTTGCATGCCATTTACGAACTGGATACACAACTTTTATTAATAACTTGGGGACATGCCGTATTGTAGAAACAGTATGTCAGAAAATATGATTGTTTTGAATCCATGACATTTTGGACCTAAGTGTAACTGATGGCGTACTGTCAGCCAATAGTGCCACCATGCTAGCCTTCATTTTCACATTTTACTCACAGTATGAAACACTACTTTATTTGTCCTCCTAATGCTACTACTGCTTGCCTGAATTTGTATATGTAATGACACTGACACTCCCATGTTGAGACAGTGCTGCCTTAAAAAGCATTTTTGGAGAGCATCGTTAATTCATGCAGGCTTGCCAAAATAAATCAAGCAGTTAATCGTAAATTATTTAAACGCTTTCTAACAAACAGTAGTTCATTCACTAGTTATTGCCGTCATTGTTGTGATAAATCAAACTAGGCGAGCAGGTTTCGTGTGTGAGAGTGTGAATCCCCTTTGAGTAAATCAAATCTAAAATAAAGTAAGTGAACTTTTGCTTCGCTGCCAAGATTGAAAAAGCATTAAAATAAATCTTAAAATCATAGGAAAATATAACATCATTTACCCGACAGAAGTATTAACCCATGCTGTTTGCTATGAAAATAGTGTCGAGGGATGATATATTTACTTTAAGCTCTGAACATTTAAGTTTCTGCTTTGATTTACTGGAAAAACTGTGACTATAATGTATCCAACAAATAATTGCTTAGAAGAAGAACTCTGTCAGCAAATTCTCCAGAGACTGCTAATCACACGGGCTTAATAGTCTTTTGGCCTGAGCTCTAAGTGCCATAGTCCCAGTCCTGTTGGGTATTTTTCTTTTTTCTTTTTGCCTTGATTAATGTCTTTACCATACTCATGATCAAGGATGCTGAGAGGAAATAATTGCTTCAGTACATATTTTGATTGATGGTTATTGCT
Organism: Xyrichtys novacula; assembly: GCA_962446985.1. Classification (NCBI taxonomy): domain Eukaryota; kingdom Metazoa; phylum Chordata; class Actinopteri; order Labriformes; family Labridae; genus Xyrichtys; species Xyrichtys novacula. The sequence goes on from OY660878.1 coordinate 7,313,034, forward strand.
TACAGGCTCAGACTGTCCTGTCAAATTGTGCTTCATTTTGGACTCAGACTCAGAGCGTTTTGAAATCCGCACACATAGTTGGTTAAATTGGTGTAATTTGTTTTGGGCATCACTCTTTTCATAGTCAGTTTGTTGTCTGGACACCAAACCACTCAAATATTCTCAATTACAACAGACTTTTATGGTGCTCATCATGCTAATTTTCATAGTTCTGTGTTTGTTTTTCTCACTGGCATTATAGAATTACACTGACCAAGCCATCCACATTTTTAAGGTAGCTTTGTGTAACTCTGGCAGATGGTTCACAAAGAAGTTTTAATACATCCTCCTTCGGAAAACAATTACTGTGGAGTTACCGTATCTTATAATCAATGCAAGCCCTCAGCGGGCTGCACAGTTGCTTCACATATGTCGTCTTAGCTCTTGACTCACAGAGCATTTTTGTGTCCTGAGTCACACATCAGATACAAATAAAAAGTGAAAACATTGTCAGGAGCAGACAGTTGTACTGAGTCACAAATGCCCCTACTATGACTGTGTCGACTTTTCGTATTTCTGCTGAAGCTGACTAATAGTTACTAACAGTTCAAGATGAGCCATTTCCCTCTGCTAGAGAACAAAATTTCCAAGCATGCAGCCCAGACTAATCCAATTATTAGTCGTTGTTACCAAATTTTCCGGACAGACTAAAAACATCTGCCAAAATCGTAGTATGTCTTCTCCTTAAAACGAGCCAAACAATTATTGAAATAGTTGACTCTCCTTCGTCGATGCATCCAAGAATTTACTTCCCTGCTTGTGTAATTCACATTTGAAAAACCAGCACTTGTATATGAGTGCAAATGCTCTGCATTCCCCAAGCCCAGGATGATCTTTTAGGGGTGGGACAGTTTTCTCCCCCAGGAGAAGTGGTGGATGCAAGTCTCGGTTTCAAATGTCAGGGCTGAGGTTCCACTGCTTCCAAAGCCAGGAAAGCACGAGCAATGTGAGGTCACATGGATTGAGACAACACCAGAGCCAAAGCTCAATTAAGGAGCAAGTAGAGGAGCAGGGAGGACAGACGCTCAGGCTGAGAGATCATGTTGGTCTTGCCCCCACTTAAACACCCGAGGGAGTTGAAGGCCACCCTGAACTTGCAGCACCCAGACAGTTTGTCTTTAATTTTCCCCCTACTAGAGAAGGTGTGAGGAACTATATATGTCTTCCTTGGAGCGGACTTGACTTGTTATGTCGGCAGCACCCTGTTACTGACCCGGCCTGTCAAGCGGCGCCAAGAACAAGAAATAGTGCCGAGGAGGAATGAGACAGACAAGGGGGGAAAGAACAAAAGGAATGATAATAAGATAAAATGTTAATGAGAAGGAGAGAAAGTCATATGTTCAGCTGGAGAAGATAAAGTAACAGGATGTAAGCTTAAATCACTCAAACTTCAGCTTCAGAGACCTGTCTCTTGGCATTACTTCTCAAAGCAATGAAACCGGGCTGTGTGCACATGTCAGCAGTCCAGGAAAGCGTAGTGTCTGTGGTTGATTTTAAAAAGATCTGAGTGATGATGATCCTTGAATATCTCGGCAGGTCTGCACCTCAGACATGTGTGGCTGGACACTAGATTTTTGATTAGGTGCTGGGTCAACCAGAAGCTGATTTTTGGTCTGGTGGCTCAGTTAGAGGGTGAGTGTACTGACTATGATCCCAACAACAAAACAAAGAGAATTTCAACATCTTTCTGTTGCTTCTATGGTAACAGAAAAATAATTTTGTTTTTGTTAACAATTGACTGAAGAAGCTCTCTTCTCTTTGGCGTATCTATGTCCGCAGGTATTTTTTCAACACATTACATGAACTATTGAGTTGAGCAACATTTTCATGCATCATATCATAACAGACCCCCATGTTCTTGACATAGCTGTTACTCTTTGGCACCTTTCAAAACAGAAAGTTAAAATGGATGAGTTTGAGATAAACAAATCTCGTCATCATTGTCCTGATAAACATTTGGCCACTGCCATAATGAAAAATAAGTGTTCCTGAAAATTTAGACTTCTTTTTGGCAGATACTTCTCTCTTTTCATTGTCTGCTGATGAAATAAAGAATAAAACCCAACAATAAAGATTATAATATGTTGTTTCAGTACACAATGCAGAACCAATTCAAATGTGACAGTCTTTGGTGTCTGATGCTCATAGTCTCGTAGTCTGAATAGTAGGATTCCCTAAGGTTTCAGTAGGCATTGACAGTTAACACATTAACAGTTTGTGAAGACAGCAAATGAGGCGTAGTGAGGTTCATGCTCAGTTGTCTGGCTTGTGACTACACTTCGGCTTGAATTATTCTCTATTAACAGAAGAATGAAAGTGTTGTCAGGCATCACCATGTAGGTGTTGATCCTAAATGCCCATTTTAATCTCACCTCTCAAGTCGCATAATATGTGGCCAATGTAGAAGTGCAAACACTGCAGTTTACGGAGTTTTATCAGCAATTGTAAACATGCTTACAACCTAGTTTTGACAAGTTAATCACTTCTTTTTGTAGATTAGCATAATAAGGAGTGTGGCTGATTTAACTTCCAGGAGGTCACTAGGTGGTCGTTTGCCAAGATGGTTAAACCCGCCTTAGCTCCACCTCTTTGGGTATTTATGTTGACCAAAACGTTTACGGCATTTCCAATAAAAGGACCACTCTTGTTTAGCTTTGACTTCCTCTCTTCAGAAACCAGTGGGTGACTGGAGGTTAATTATTGCTGAGAGTGGAGAAAAGAACTTGGTTCTTTTGAGATACCAGTTACATTTTAGCTTTCAAAACTTGAAGTTTTTTGAACGGATTTAAATTTATCAGCCAACAAGTATTAAGTTACACAAGGAAAGACACTGTTGGTCAGTTGCCAGCAAGGATTGCAAAATGAGGTGCAAAGCATAGACTGTATTTTCTATGGACAACTTGGTTTCGCCTCCCGCCAGTATACGGATTTGAAGCCAAAAAGCTCTTGGTATTTCTGTGATTTTTTTTTTCATTTCCTGAAACCAGCGCTGCGCAGTAGCATTGTGCGCTTTCGTTTGGAGAGTCGCCGAGAGTCGCTGTGATGATGCGCGGCTCAAACAGCGTATCCCCCTGATGAGCTACGCAATCCCTGAATGCTGATCGGCTGTATCAGGTGTCAATCATTAAAAACATGAACCCCCTAATAACTTTTAAAAATGGAGCTCCACAGAAAAAAGAGAACTTGAGCACAAACCAGTCTCAAAATTTTATGTTCTGAGTAATACATTTTTAAAGTTTGTCCACAGCTCCATAAGCTTTGCTGGCGGAGGCAGGATTTATGACCTATACTGCAGCCCGTCAACAGAGGGTGCTGTTCTCTTCACCCAGCGAGGAGGCAGACTCTGTTCATTCTATATACAGTCTATGGGTGCAAGTCATATTGTGAATTGGCCAAGCACAAGCACAAAATAATAAACCGATATTAAAACCAGTATTGAAACGGTCAGGAAACAACCAGTTAGTTAACCTAAAGTACCATACAGTTACATTGCAATGTTCTTAAAATGGGGTCGATAAAAATGAGTGTTAGGCAAAGGTAAATAGGACATCATTCAGTTTTATAGAATTGATGCTGACCTGGATCTTTAAGGAGACACAAAAATAATACCAGTAGTAACAGTGAAATTGTTCTCTGTCAAAACTGACAGCAGACGGACATGTTCCCAGTCCTGTGTGGGCACGTCAGCTGTCTATAATGGGATTTCAGGGAAAAATGGCTTCCCAATAGGCCCACTGAATGAATACAGCACATTCATGAGTGAGTGAGTGACGGCCTAAAATAAAAGTCTGGTTGGGATGGACAAAACATATGAGGAGCTTTCAGTTTAGTGGGATTTTGGGGCATGGGAATACAACTCCACACCCTACTCCCTCTTCTTGTATTCCTGTCTGCTGTCTTCTGTTTCTCCTCTGACCATTTGAACTGTCTCCCAAACATCCCAGCTGCCTGTTCTAGAGGATTAAAACTGTAAAATTCAAAATAGTTTCATCCTATATGCAGCTGGCAAACAAATAAGCGTTTCCTCCTCTGCCCTCACTGAATGAGTCTCACTGTAAAACCAGTATTTCCTGTGAGCACTGTGCTCAGCATTAGTGAAAGGCTTGTCCCTGTCAGCAGTAGATCCTGTAGATCATAGCCCTTCTGTCAGCTCCCAGTATGAAGGTCAGGGCCAGTGGTGAACACTCCCTGCTAAGCTGGAACTGTGATAACGCACAGAGGACGTATTCAGCACCTCCTATGAGTCCTTCGTATCAACTCTATACCCCCACCGCTCTCTGACATCAGGCCTCTGCAGGAAACAGAGCAGGGCAGAGCAGGATGTGTGCGCAGTGTGCAGGTTGGACCTCCAAAGGTCATCTCTCTCTGGTCTGCATTACATAATCAGACATAGGGACAGCTGGCAGCAGATACCTGGATAACAGAGCTGTACAGTGATACTGCATACAGCTTAAGTTGTATTGTTTTTGCATTAGAGTTGAAACACGTAGCAGATTTGATAACTAGTCCATATCCTGAATACTGTTACATAACCATAATGATGATAGATAGAATCGCGAACAGGATTTTTCTAGGCTTTGGGTGGAGCTTGCACATAGATAATGGTGCTTTTTAAGTTTTACAAGCTTGACTCTACAGTTTTGATGCATCAAAGTGTACCATTCAACTCAACCAATCAAATCTTTCTATTGATATAATCTTACATCTGGAGAGGATATTCTCCTTGTTCTTAAAACAACACCTTAAAAAAAACGAGTCATATAATGAGGTTCTTGTACCTCTCATATCGCAGTATCAAATCAGAGGCATTCTCCCATAAGAAAAACAAAGACCATAAAGAGATGAACCGGATTAACCTTGGCCCTAAAACCACATTGCACATCATCAGTCATTGCAACCCATTGGCTGATCAGAAATGTGTGAGGGGGCAGATTATCTCATAATTATCTCATAATGAACAATGCATTTTTTGCTGTTTTCATGAGGATCATTGGCACACAGAATCAATTGCCACAGTGTTATCTTTCCAAATCTTGTTTATTAGTTTTTTTCAAACCACGAAGCAGTGTTTTGATTAGCTTTCATACTGATGGATATATGAGTGAAATCAGTTTTGCTGGAATCTGTCATAATTTCATCATCTCAACAGTTCTTGGAGCAACAACCCTGAAAACACAGCCTCCTTTGTCTCCTTCACACGCTTTTTTACACTTTGATTGACAGACCTGACCTTAAAGAAAGTGGATCAGCTAGCTGCAAATAACCACAATAATGTAGTGTCTTTGTCAGTGTGGTATTGTTATTCTGTTTCCATTACGGCTACATGTTATTAGTCAATGCAACAACAGTGTACCCAATCATTGAGCCCGTTGGCTGTTGTCTGACCGTGATTCCAGCCTGTGTGAATGATGGAAAACTTCTCAGGCCAGAGTGATAAACTACCTCCAGCCAAAAATTTCTCTTCCATGCACTGCTATGTTAACAGTCTGATTAGCAACTGGAGAAGTGACTGTTCAGATCAAAAGTGAAGCAAAATTCATCTCTCCAGATAGGTCATTTTGTGGTTCATTACATCAATCCATCTGTTTCTGATGAATCTCAGTTCCATTTGGTACACTAACAGCTAACCTCAGTGATATGAACCCTGAAAAGAAACTGATTTTCTTCTTGCTGTCCTTCAAATACCTAGCTTAAGTTTGCAGAAGTAACAGTGTTGTGATGCAGCTTTAACTTGATCTGTCCTTGACTGGAGTAGAAAACATTCATGCTCATCTGTTAAGTGGAGGTCAAATTGATCATGTCTGATGAATTCCAGGAAGTTTGCTCATCTAAGAGCTGATTGGCTTTCCCACTTCATCCTAAGTAAATTTGTTGCTCAAGAAGAAATTTTGGATCTGTTACAGACTATTTTCTTCCCTTGTATGCAGACAGTTGAATTGCCCTAGAATACACCACAGATGCCTTCATGCCAGTTTACCACATGCTTTTGCACTTCACATTGACTGGTACTGCTCACACCATAGCTCAGACTACTCCTTATGACTCCATGGCCTATAATCATACAACAAACAGAGTCAAGAACGCTGAAAACCTTACTAAAACTCCTGCATATAGGTTCAACATTTTCATTTATTTATTAGTCTGCCTATCAGCTACCTAACTATTAGTATACGTTCTTTTTTGAACATTTTAGCCTCAGGAAAGCCGAGGACAGACACGCAGTGTTGGGGACAGAGAACAGGGAAAGCAGCAATGAGTACTATAGCCTCTTTATATTGGACATGCCACCAACGAAATATTAGGTCCTTGTCTATTGTGGAGTAATAAAGAAGTATTTCCATGTAGTGAAGTAAAAAGACTGTGGATACAGGTAAATTAAAGGTTGAGTCTGGTTACTGAGGGAGAATCATTTGACAAGCAGCTTGAAAAGTTTTTTTTTCTTGATTTTCAAGAGAGATCTAATAATCACCACTGTTTATTTATTTTAAATGTTTCAAATTTGATTTCAGTACATCAAGATCTTGGCCCATAACGTAAAGTTATTGCTTTAAAAATTTTGCAAAGCACAATTTGCTTCAGGGATGATTACAAATTTGGTCCCACCCAGTAACATATTGAGATGGTGAAGAAAAACAAAAACACCCAGTGACGTGGGGCAGAACGACCCTTAAGAGGGTGATGCATAAGACTCTCTCTGCGTTAAATGTTATGCTTATATTAGACTCCGCTGTTTGCCTGGTGAGTAATCAGGCTGGTGGTTATGTGGCTTGTTGACTCAAGGATTTGCACATAGCCACACAGCCGTTTCTCAGAGGAAACTGTGGTCATAGTGGGAGTTCTCCATGTTAATCATGGATCACTGGTTGCTTTCACTCCCACTCCAGACAAACCACACCACCAGCGCTGACGGGAGCCACTGTCAAAAACCTCTAGGTCACCTCAGCACCTGTGTGGAAGTATTATTTTACCATCATCACCAATTTTCATCTTATTAATGATCACTGAAAGATCTAAGGTATCAAGTGCAGCAGTTGTGCAGAGCTTAAACAAAAATGATCATAAACACCGAAAGGCAAAAATGGAAATTCACTCAACAGGTTTCTCATTACCTGCTTGAGAGGATAATAAATTAAAAGAGTTGCTCAAATCCCAGAGTGGCTTTCCATCCTCTAATACTCTTCACGTCTTCAACTTTGATGCGGTTTGTGTTTTGAAGATGAAAATATAAGCTTAAACATTCAGCCTGGGAAAGTTCTCCTACTGTACCACCTGGCAGACTGCTTTTCTTCTTGAAGAGGATGTATCCTGTTGTCTCCATTTTTGGCTGCTTCCAAAACAAGAGGAGGCCTGTAGATGAGGAGTTAGGCTGAAGAGAAGTAGAGGGGTAAAGAGCAGGGTAATTCCCCCAGGTTGCATGTGCTATACCCCCCCTAAATGGAGCTCTACCTTGTTTCTAAATCGTGCATATGACAGTGCATCTGGAGCTGTGATTTGTGTACCTGCATTAGTCGACTGGGAATTGGCTGAAATGGGGTCAGGTCAGCATGTTTGACTACCGTCAGGCTCCTCAGACTTTACCTTTGCCCTCACCCCAGTCCCTGGTGAGCATTTCCACTTGCGTTATGAATGGGTTTGGGCTTTCCGGAGCAACGCTGGACATCCTTTCCAGTGGTTATGAGGTGTTAGGGGAGCATTGTGTACCTCAGCTACTGAGGGTTGGAGACTCAGCTGTGGAGGCCACCTTGTCCTCAGGTGAACTCCATATGTGCTACATGTTGAGGGCAAGTTCAAACTAGCCAAACATGCAATGGTAGAAAATGAGGTATGATCATTTTATCAAAGTCTGTCTTGGTGTACTGTAATTTTGTCGAAAGAGACGGCGCTTAACAGACAGCAGTAGTGACTGAGCCAGGCCAAAAAGATTTGGCGCATTTCTTTCTACAAACACCAAGCCAAATAAGTCCCATGAGTTCATGGCTTCCTGCTAGGCCAGAGGGAACAAAGGACCATAGAGAACTCAGCACTCAGCGTGGGACAGATATGTCTTTCTCTCCCTCCATCTCAACCCTCCAAAGCCCTGTCTGAAACACACTCTCTAAGCTTGGTGTTGGTCGCCAAATCCTGCTCATCAAGCGGGCCTGTGCAGATGCAGCTGTCCCAGGGACAAACACTGTACGGCAGTCATAGAAAGAGGGGCGCCTAACCCAGAATGCACTCCAGCCTCCTGCTCCAGTGCTGAGGCAGACGGAGACAGCATCAATCAGGCGCATCCCCCATATATGGGTCATGGTGTTGAAAGGTTGAATTAGCAGTATGGCTCTGTGTGAAACTACTTAATCCAGCTGGATGTCAGGATGTTGGGTTGCTGTAACGGGCAAACTACAACATCCAACAGCTTAAATTCCAGGCATGTCAATCTATATCCAGATGTCAGAATCCAGCCTCGTATTGGCACTCTTTTTCAACCACTGCTTAAGTTTTCATGGTTTTTCAGTCTGATGCTAGGGGCTTGTTCGAAATGCTCCTCTCCTATTGGGGGAAATGTTTGGCTCCCTGTCGAATGACATATGACACTTAACCAGTCTGAGCAAAGGCTCAGTCAGCACTTTGTGATGCCTCTTCCTGCTGACCTGTCTTGTGGTGCTCTACTAAGTGAATGATCAGAGCAGCCACACTAAACTGAGGAGCACTGAATAGCCTCTCGGCTCAGCATGCCTTCAGGCATTTTTGACTCAAGCCCCTGAACCACAGCAACCACACTGCTTTGCTTCCATCTAGAGTCAGGCCTTTTTGGACTCCTTAGAGCTGTAAAACCCAAGTTTTTGAATGCTGAGGTGAACACAGACGGTTTGGCATTGCTACTGCCCCACTCCCCCAGAGATTCAAAGGAAACTACTTTTTCACATCTTTTGGCTGGTAAATGAGTACATGGTGTTATTTCGTTGTGTTTAAAAACCTCAATAAGGTCAAATTTACAGAAATCTATTTTCAATGGTGGAAGTAATACCTATAAAATTCAACGGAACTTAATCCATTTGTTTGTCTAAGCAGAGTTTTGGGCATTAAAACAATATTTTTCGCTAAATAAATTTCTCAAGAACCTTTGCTGCTTTCAACTCTATACTCAGACCCAGTTGATGCTCTAATAAAAGCTTTATCCCCTTGGGTATGAAAAAAATAAAAGTTTTCTGAATCAATCCAACCTGACTCTAATCACTTCAACCAGTCTCTGGCTGCTACTCGCGGGATTCCTGGAAGGCCGTCCAGACAGAGAGAACATGATTTAATCCAGCCTCTGTGGCTGGTGCGATAAGCCCTTAGACACACCCAGATTTTCACAAGGGGGAAATATTCTGCCAGGACCCACAATTATCCGAGTCATAATGACTAGAGATGTTATCAAAGAAAGACTGGGCCTTAATTGCACACTGATGTTTGGCCTTATGCTGCCACGAAGAACTTGAGCAGAACTTGTCCTTGTTTCAGAGAGAAGCTAGTTGTTACAGAGCTGCATATGTTTCTTTGAATTGGTGCTTCCTGATATTCTTAGTTTATAGTATTGGACACATTGAGCTACTGGGACTACAGGGAATGTTGAATCACATTTCCATGGATCATTTAGTCAAAACTTAATTATTTTGTGTTTGTTTTTCTTTATACTGACTTCTCCACTGAGAAGGAGAAGATAACATTATTCATTTATTATTCATTGTCCCAAGAATCAAATCAAATCAAATCAAATCAGTTTGATTGTTATCTATCAACCAAGACATAAAATTTGGATTGAACACAGTTATTGCTGCTTTCCAGGAGATGATTGTTGCTGCAGAGATCCCTCCATTACCCCCCAGGTGTATCTGTATAGTTTGGATTAAGCATGTTTGTTTTTATCCATGCAGTTTTTTTTTTGCATACCAAGCACATTAGCCTGTTTATTGGTTACGATACATTAGAACACATTTATGTAACAATTTAGTTCTTCACAGAGTAACTCAAGGAAAAACCACTCTCATGTCTGCATGATTGATTTGAAGCTGAGGAAAATCAATGGCTTATTGGTTTTAAGATCACTAATAAATAAGTCCTATCATGTTCATAAAACCTAAATTAAATCAAATGCAGGAAATTGTTGCACTTGGCCAAGAAGTTTTGTTCTTCATGATGTAATTACCCTTACCTGTAAAATAAAAGTCACACTTAAAGGTCCCAAGTATATGTAGGTGTGTGTTGAGCAAGGTTGTAAGTTCATTTGCAAAAAGAAAAAAAAAAAAACATGACCGAGGATTTGCAGCCTCTCAGTTTCTAACCTCATTGCCCATGATATGATCTATGCTGGCAGGAATTATGTAGTACAGCACTGATATGCTCCATTAATGTTGTTGATGTAGAGTTAAAAAAACACTAAAACAAACTTGGTGAGACCTCCAGAAGAACCTGTGCCAGTATACTACACATTCAGCCCCCAAGTAGGAGGAGGCAACTGTTGAAGTTTTGCTGCTTTGTTTACAACAGCACGCCTCTTTATGCTTAGATAAGCTAAGCTACCCCTCAACTGGTTTTAGCTTCATTTATACCATCCAGGCATGACAGTTGTATTAATTGTCTCATCAAACTTCTCGCAAAGACGAGTACAACTGTAGTTCCAGAAAGTCTGCCTGCTCAAAAATGAAGGTGTTTACCGTGAGTTTTAACCTTGCAAAGCAAGAGTTGACACACAAGCTTCACAATTAACTTGCAAAACAAGCTGTAAGAATAGCCGGAGTCGTTCAAAACATTTACTGTGAAAGATTAAACATTTACAAAAAGCTGTAATTTAGGTCATGTGCCGGGGTTATTTTTGTATTTCCAATAAACACAAACTTCACCGCCATGCTATTGCAGTTATGTTGCTAAGAGGAACACACAACAACAATAAAGTGGAAATGCCCTGAGGATTGGATGTTTTATTTATTGGTGCATACTAAGGTTCAAACCTCAGGAGTTTATTGAAAGAAACACACAGAGACCTCAGTGGTGAATGATGAATGGATGAGGGCGTTTTGCATAAAGCCCGAGGAATGAGTTGTGTGACCACAGTGGGGTTTGACCACTGCTGGTGCAGATGGTTTGTTGCACTGACTGGCTGGGTGGGTAAGAAAGGATTAAGATTTTCTCAGGCCATGAGGGCTTCTTTCACCTCTTAAAATACATCACGGCTGTTTGGACCAACTACATTCTGAAAACAACTTCCAAGTCTTTGCCTTGGAAGCTCAAACATGAGAAAAAAAGTAATAAAAGTACAAATCTAAGGACTTTAACTATCCAATTAGTAATCAGGTTCTTGTGAAATATCAGATGAATAATGGCAGGCTTTTTTGCAAAACCAAATTCTGAAGTACAGCAATCATATTGGGAACATGACCCCAAGTCAGCCTGTGATTGTATCTTTTCAGCTAATCCAAAATGTTTTCTATTTTCATAGCCACATCCTAGTTAATGTCTGGTATGTCAATGAGATTCATAACACTGTTGAGTTCTGGACAACAAAACATGAACAAAAGTCAAGTGTGTCTGTCTTTGCTAATGTTCTTGGATAACACCTCCAGGGACAAGATTCAACAGTCTGCACTCTTGTTCTGTCTGCAGCTTAAGTCTGTGAAATGTGGAGCAACATCTGCAGTTAAGCTTTTTGCTGAAAAACATCTCCCCCTTGACTTTCTCAAATTAATACCAAGAGGAGAAGGATACATCATCTCTGTCCGTTGTAAGGTGTTCCTCTGCTTAATAGTGACTGGTCTGAAAAGAAAAGTATTTTGGAAAGTTCTGTTCAAGTTTCCTCTCTGTTAGGAAGAGAAATCTTGAAATCATCGCATTTAAAAACCACAAAACTTACAGCTATGTAAGCTGTGGCCTTTTTACATGGCAGTTGACCATTAAAGGTATAAGACATTTGATTCAACCCAAAGACCTCACAGTGTATGTTCATAAACAAATCTTGATGGTTTTTGATTATAATTGTCCAGAGACTAGATATCAAATGTTGAAACTGAAGTATGTGCTCATTTGAAATTCGACACCTGTTACTTATTTCAAAATAGTTTGGGCTGGGGCAAGCTTACCACAGTGTTACATCACCTCTTCTTAACAGCACTTTGTAAACATTTGGGACCTGAGGAGACCAGTTTCTTGAGTTTTGAGGGTGAAATCTTGTCCCATTCTTTCCATTATAAGATTTCAGCTGCCCCTTCCTAAGCCTTGTCCCTTTTTTGTGCAGCGACTCCACCAGATTCTCTAAATCTTTTGGCGATGTTATGTACGGTAGATGATGAAATCCTTAACTTCTTTGCAATTTATGGCTAAGCAAGATCATTTTAAAATTGCTGAACTCTTTGCACAGTCTCCTATGGACCCTATTCTTATCTTTAATTCCAGACTCAGTTATCTTTGTGTATGTTTTTAGGGATGAAGAGAGGTTTCTCAGCTGATTGTGCTTGAATATTCTCATCACTTACTACAATGTGGAAAGCATTTTGTAACTCACTGATTTAAATAACTGCCTACTGGATAGCAGTTCTTCAGTTTGTTTACTGATTATGACTCCAACATATAAAGCTGGACTACACTAGTTGTCAGATTTCCTGTTGCTGTATGTGGATCCAAGCAGATGTTAATCACAATGTGAACTGGCACACCTACACAGTCATGATCTAAACAGCTAAATGAGCTGTTCTTTCTTATAGTTTTGAGGGCAGGATCACAAGCCTTGGTGTGGGTCCAGTGAGTCTACACTCCTCACACAGTGCTGCTTTGAGTATACAATCCTCCTTCTTTGACTGCAAAACTGCAGGTCCCAAACACACTCATAAATCTTTCTTCCTTTGTTGCTAACAGTGTTTGCAGTGGTTCAGCAGTACAGAGTTTTCATTGTTTCAGCTGCTGTTTGCACTTTTTTTTTGTGATTCCTGCTGTTGCCTCCAGTTAGAGTGATGATCTGTGCAAGCTTTGAAATCAACAATAGTCTTTAACACTTGCACTGAATGAGATGAATGTGTGTAAACTTTGATTTACACTTTGTCTTTGATGACCGTCATTTACTTCCCCATTTAGAAAGTACTCTTCAAATTGGCCCAATTATGTGCAGTTCTTATGTAATGATGGTTTTTGGCTGACACTCTGTGTTGGACAGAGGTAAATGGAACCGTTTCACATTTTGTTTAAATAAAAAGAATAATGCCATGGTTGTTTCTCAGCAGGATTGAACTAGCTCATCTTCATGTGGTAAACCTAGCGATGGTTCCAGTGGTTTGACACTTGTCACTCTGGTTGTGTTGCCCAGTTCAACACAAAAAACAGATGTGACAGAAAAAAGCGTGAATGCTGAGATATATCAGGTTATTCGGTATGACCTTGACCGAGATACTCATGCCAGACACTTCTGCCTGCCGTCAGACTGTCTTGTTTAGACAGCCTTTTCAAAGCCAAATGACTCTATCCAACAACCAGACAAGCTCTTGGTATTAGTCTATTTTCTGCATTCACTGCCACAGGCCAATAATCTGAGCTGTTAGATGTGGGTTCAGACTTTGGTATTCTCAACAAATCAAAATGAAAAATGAGCTTCAACTGTGTAGATGTGTGCTGATGAAAACACATTTCATATTGCAATCTTTTACCTTTTCCAACTTGGCCTCCAAAACTCATAAAAACAAGATCCGGCGTCTGTTTTAACTGTACTGGTTGCGGCCAACAAATATGTTCAACTTAGTGTAGATATTTATATAGAAGAGTAAATAAAAGCACTTTGAGTGAATGAATCAACCTTGACCCATACATTGCAGTGTGTTGCGCCACATAAACACTTTGCTGGGCTTAGTCATTCAAAGTGAGCTGTAGAGGACTTCTAAACATTTCCTGAAGATCTGGGTCATTTTAATAGAGTGTGTCTGTGTTAAATGCCGTGTTACGTAGGATCATCAGATGAATCTAGAGCTTTGCCATCCTTTTTTTCCAAGTGGATGAGGTGCAGAATCAACAGAGTTGACAGGCATGACAGGAAGTGGTGTTTTCCAAGCCACCACAAGGGTTTCCTGGCACTTAAACACAACCACCTAACCCACTTTTTCCATGTAATCTTGCCCCCAACGAAGCGCATTTTCATCAAAGCTTCAGTACACCTGGCATTTTGCTTGGCAGTGTATTTCTTTGGCTTGCATTAACAGTATGTTGAAAGTACAGCATCAGCAGACACTCAGAGTTCAGAGCCTCTGTAACCTACTTGACCGCCCTCCAGTTCTTGCTGCTGGCCAGGGTTTTTGCTCGACTGTGTGCTGTTTGCGCTCCAAGTGTGCCTCCTCTCCAACTCATCTGGGTCAAGAGGCGCAGCTCCAATCTGCCATTTCTCGCTGCCTGTCATGCCTTCGGGAGAGCTAATATTCACATGTTGTAATGCGGCGATGAGTTCAAAGTAACAAGACAACTGGCCGCCAAAGAATTCTTTCGCAACACGTTGAAAGCGTCACAGTCGTTTCACGCACAGTGTACATTCTTGGCCAATCACTGTGATTTGTAATTTCCATTGATGTGATGAGGCTTAGTTCAAATTGCTCCTCGAACATGTGCAATGAATGATGATCAGTTAGAGTGGACAGCGCCAATGGCTTTATGTCTTAGCTGGAAGCTTTTCTTTGCTATAAGATATAAACTGAGCCTTTGATCAACCGTTTGGACGGAGATCCATCTGTGACTAAGAAATGATTGTTTCTCTTTGAATGCAATTATCGAGCAAATACTCTGAGCATGAAATAATACATGTCATGTATTAAATCCAGTCAAGTCTCCTGCTGTATGCAAATTAATCTTCCTTATGTAATCAAAATGTCTAAACACTGAAACATGATTTGGCCTCATAAGTTGAACATCATGTGTGTCCATAATGCTTCTCTCAGGTAATTCGCATTGTGTTAAATTACAACAATTGTTTTAAATTGACCTCATTTCTGAGAATAAAAGCAGAAGTTTGATGTCAATGTCATGTAGTTGTGTCGATTGTGAAATTAAAACCAGGTGGGATTAGTTTAGTTTTGCATTGAAACAGGAGAAAAGGGGACTGGGCTAGGTGATAGGCTGGGTTGGCTGTACTGAGTTATTTGTGAGCAAACAACAGAGACTTCACAATCCTATTTGTCACTGTGAGAAAGTAAACAAAAAAAGTATTCTGTGGCCTGATTTATTAAACTTAAGTGCCGAGTTTGGAAGCAGATTTAAGTAGTTAGTAGATTTTTATTTTATTTTCCTGGCACAGATTAGACATGTGGGTGTTCAAGTGCTGCAAAGTGTAATATGGCCGGTTGAGGGCAATGCAAAAAACCTCTGAATCTACTGTCAAAGAGTAACCTGGGCAGGCCGCCCAAGTATTTTCATCCATTCAAAATTTCCAGCACTGATCAATGAACTAGCAGATTATGTCCCCCTGCTCTGTAGGAAGACAGCCACATGCTCTGCAAGTGTTTAAAGAAGGAGAGAGAGGGCGAGTCACACTACTATTATTAATGAATTGTTTTGGTGGGGTCTTGTGAAGTGGGTTGCTACTGATGTCATTCCTTCCTCTTTTGATATTGGATCATTGCAGTATGCTTTGTCATTAGTCTGTCTGGTCTATAAGTGGATCACCTGTCGTGATGACACAGCAAAACAATTCAGAATGTGACCTCTGTCATTTTGGCATCTTCAGAAAGTATTGTAAAATATTTTGGCCAAAGATCCGAAAGTAATGTTTAGGAGGCAGGAAGTGTTTACTGAATATGAAGCCAGCAGATTGAGAGCTCCCCCTACTGACTATCTGCAGAACAGGTCATCTCCCTTATTCAAAGAAGGAACCAGCTTCAAACTAGAAAATTCAAATACAGGTCAAGTACTTTTTTTCATAGATTTAGTCTTTACCAGACTTTTGTTGTTGTCATGCTGTTTTTTTTGTCCAAGTGCTAATGTTTGTGGGAAGTTTAGTTTGAATTTGTTTTTTTCTCTTAATAGGTTATTTTGTAGTCAGCTCTGTTGACAAATGCAGGCTCCTGCAGCATCCTGTACTGAATTAGCTGAGCACACTGGGAAAAGCAAGAGAAAATGTAATGGACATTAACACAAGAGTCCGTGAAGTTTCCATAGCCAGAAGTGTCTGCTGCAGATCAACACACGAATCTGTTCTGCTGTGGACTGTTCTGACCCGAGGGATCTCTGATGTTGTATCGGTTAAGTTAAATACGTGTTTTGGACAGTGGAAAGGGTGTGACATCAGTGAATTAACTAGCCGGTTGCTTCTGCACATGCCTTGGCTGCACCAGAGTAATTTGTTGGTGCCTTTTTTTTTGGCCGTGTATCTCACAACTGGCTGAAATGAAGAGATGATGTCCAGCCTATATACTGTGAATGGTGAGCACATGTCACAATGACTTGGGGAGAGAAAGCAAAACACCAACGTCAGTATCACTATATAAATTTGTACCATAGTGTAGAAAATTGAGGTATGTAATTTCATATGCTATCTACTCATACTGCGTCATCGTGGGAAACACTGCATATGTATAATCAGTGATTGAAAAGATAAATAAATATAAAGCTTCCAGACATAAAGCAAAGTTAGAATTTATTTGGAGTCCATCTTCTGCCCACAGGGGTCATGAGTCAGTCATCAGTCTAGCTGTTAAATGCTATGTTGTCTTTTCTAGCTAATGCTAAATGTTTACTTTGCGCTTTTTATTTTTATTACTTGAGGGATTTTTAAAACCGGTCATTATATATCTCCAAAAACATACATTTCCTGATTCATCCATATATCCATATGTAATTGACATAGATAATTGATAAGAGGACTTTTACTCATAACTGACAGTTTTATTGTCTGGTATTAAAACAATCTGAATTTGCATACATTTTTATTTTTGATAGTTCAACCACAGATAGGATCTGTTACACAGTCTTTTAGCCCTCACCTCTTTGATGAAAAAATTTAGTCTGCTTTATTATCACATATATGATACTCCTGTTTGCAGTCTGCTTTGCTGCAGATGTTTTCTGCACTCCTATTCTTTGAATCTTTTCTATGGTCACTGCACACAATCTAAATGTAAATGATCTCTGTAAATCATGTGTCTTTGATTGTGGGAAGACCAGGATCCTGTCTAAAATGTGTTTAATTGTGCAGCCCGTAAAACAAGAGCGAAGTTAAGGTTTATAGTATCTTAGCAAAAGAGGAAGCAGTTAATCTTTAAAAATTTAGGATATAATTTTCATAGAACGTGCTAAAGTAGTCTTCCATGTCTTTTATTGAATGAAAATCCTCCCTGTAGGTCATTTTTATCAACAAAACACATTTAAATATTAAAAAAGACAATAAGGTTGAAGGTGAGGGCAATGATTGCTGCTGTGATATTAAGGGCCTCTTATTCAACATCAAGCTCACAGCTTGTATTGTGAAGCATCAGGACTCTTATAAGTCAGCATTTTTTGTCTATTTATTAAATTTTTGTCTGAGCTCTGGATGTGTATTCCTCAGACCTCATTTCAGAGCTGTCTTAATTAAAACTGTATGGCCATCAGTTGACACTCAGACATTTTCTCCATATGTCTGTTGAAACCATGTTCCATGTGATCTTGGCAGAGGTCTCTAAAATTGCTTTCAAGTCATCCAGAACAAGGCAGGGGAATGGTTCCTCTTTGGCTCTCTGAGGCCTTGAAGTCCCTAATGATGACATCAAACACTCAGATTGAGCCGTGCTTGCCCTGATCACCCTCTGATCTGCAGGCAGAGGGGGTGGTGGTGAGCTCATGCTGGGAGGAAGTCACTTTGCCATTGAGAGTCAGACAGTCAGACAGACAGTGCAACATCTGGCTCAGCCCAGGAAGTGAGGCAGGATGCTCGCAGGCCAGGTGTCACTGTAAACCATGGAAAAACCCAATCATGAATTAGAGTGGATGTTGTAGCTGGGTTAGCGACCTCCTGAAAGCCCTTACCACCTTGACACCAGCACCTCTTGTTTCCCTGTGTCACATCCTCTTCTCAGGATCCACCCTGGAGATTCAGGATCTAGGTCAGCAGCTGTCGGCTAAAGATGCTGCCTGTCGTCTTTCAAAAAGATGACGTGAGAGACTATTATCAAATGTTTGTCTCTTTTTTCCCCTCCTCATTTAGTGTCCTGTTGCCCTTGGAAACAGGAATGCTGTTTGTATGCTAGAGACATGCATAGGCTTGTGCTACATCTAGTACAGCTGGGAAAGGGTGTGTATGTGTGTATACAAGTGTGTACATATTTTATGCACACGTGTGTTTGTTTGCCAGATTATTGTTGTGTGTTTGTGGCAAGACGGAGCTGATTCAGTGTGTAAATACGTGGTGTGTGGCTGCAAACCACTCATAATAAATGATAATTCATGGTTTATATCCTCATTTGAGCTTTGATTACAGCCTCAATTACCTTACAGGGCCACAGGTGGGCTTTGTAGATCTTTTCTTCTGATCTACTCGGCACGGTCCATCTTTGTCTTGCTCTGTTGACTGTCTGTCAGGGCAGATCAGTGGGAACCAGATGTTTTCTTGCAGACCCGAATCCCAGCTTTCTCAGAGCTGAAGCAAACCTGTCTGTCTGCCTGCCCGTCTGTCTGAGAGGCACGCGCCTCCCCCAGGTCGCTCACATGAGCTCAGCTTCCAGGTCGAGCAGCACAGCCTCAGTAATTGACCCAAATCAAATGCTCACTGGTGAAAAAAAACGTGCCCCTCGCAGCCCTGGTTGAGCTTTGTTCTTCGACCCTAGTTTTAATACTTCCTCTGGCCCGGTTCAACTCTCAGGATGTTGCTCCCTGGTTGGCCATGTCAGATAGAACAGGGAGTTCATAATCTAGTCAAGCAGACACAATAGGTGATGGAAGGGTTTTGCAGTCCTGATGGGAAGATCTAATGATTGAATAACACACTTTTTGTGTGTTAAGACCAGGCACGCACACCCACAAACTGGGAGAAACTGTAAGTCTTCTTCTGTTTTTGCTGCCTGGTGCTTCATTTCGTGTTAATCAGCAGTGAAAAATCTTCTCTTGCGAAATCTCTTTCAAGTCAAACTGAGTTTTTCATTAATTAGTGAGGGTCACGGCTCTCTGACTTACAGCAGATGTTAGTCGAGACGTGCTATGTGCTAAAGGAATGATATGGTAGTATTAATTTGATTAAAAATGAATTATTTTCAAATCATTTTGTCTCTTCTATAAAATCAATTAAGCAAGGCTATGACCTAAGAGAGCGTGTTTGTCCCTGAGGATTATTATTTTCTGCTGCGCACACTGACCACACTTTAATGGATTTCATGGTGATGCACATACAGTGCTGATGGGTGTATCTTCCTAAGTGTGTATATGTGTGCGGAACATTAGCTTTAGTGTGAGGTCATGTGTTTATGGTCTTGTGATGATGTGACTGACAGGACCCAAGTGAGACGAGGACCCCCTGACTCCTCCCCTCAGCAGACCGGGACCTCCCGCACTGTGAAACGTTATCCATCATCCTCCGGGCCCATAACCTCCAATGCGCTACCCAATGGCAACGGCTATGGTAACAGCCACATCCATGAAAACAGGAACTGGCATGGACACAGAAATGGGCATGGCAACGTGCAGAGGCCTACCAGTGACAGACACGGACAGTTCAACAATGCATTGTCACCTGCAGGTAAGAAGGAAAAAACACAAAACATGTTTGTTGCATAATGTGACGTGAATTTCTGCTCCTGCTAAACAGGCGTACTTAAGTTTCCACTCTCCCCAGATGCGTCAAAACAGACACGGCCCATTCTGGCTGAGTTCTCTGACGCTAGGATACATACATACACATCCTGTGGTGTCATCATTTAATGGAACATTAGCCACAGAAAAAAAACACTGGCGGCTTCCCAGGCTGCACTTCCCTTCTTCTTCTCTGTCCACCCACATACAAGAGACACAAGATTTATGCCTGAGCTGCATTCAGTGTGTGTGTGTGTGTGTGTGTGCTCTACTGGTCTGAACTCTGCATGATCATGATGTGTGTTGTTGCATGTTGCACGCTTTGGTATCTTTAGCAATCTGCACTGTCACCTCTCTGGCATGACAGGCACTGAAGCTTGGCGTCCTCACCCACAACAAAAAGAAATGTGATATTGTCTCTACTAATTTCTTACTCTCCCTCCACGACATCATCATCCTCTCATCCACTATCCAGCTCACACAGCTGTCTGCTCTTCAGACTCTTGTTTTGCAGCCGTGTAGCAGAGCAACGGTTGTTGAACCGCTTCCCAACATTACACATCATACTCTCTTTGTCTCCTGCACACAGACACACATCCAAAACACCTTTTACAAAGATAAAGGGCTTGGATGCTGGCCCGATACCTAACAGTGTTCTCTCCCTCTATTTCCTGGCCTGTGGCACATCGCTCACTCAGCTGCAGCGTGCCACTGGCCAGCCGTCAGCACACACCCTCGCACACTTATAAACCTCCCTTTGCCCAGATGGGGAGTGTGTCACAGTGAGGCTGAAGGAGGAAGGATGCAGCTCGTCTTCAGCTCGTCTCCACAGCTTCTTCTTCTTCTTCTTCTCACCCAACTATGTAATTGTTTTCCAGGGTCCAACCTGACCTCCAACCTGGACCGCATCAAGATTGTCTTCACCCCCATGTTGTGTCGCAGGGTGTGCAACGGCGGGCGTTGCTACGACAGCTGCGAGAAAGGAGACATCACCACAGTCTACAGTGAAAACTCGCAACAGCAGCAGCAGCAACAGCAGCAGCAGCAGCAGCCAAACAACCAGGGCTTCAGACTCTGTGAGTGTCGACAAAGGGCCCCTGATATCTGCTTGGCATCCTTTCTGTTTACATCGCTTCTCCTTTCTCCCGCTCTGTCTCTCTTGTTGACGTTTTGTTTCTCACACATTTCCCTTTGTGCCTCCATCCTTCTTTTCTTGCTCCTTTTTTATGGGGTGAGCTTGACAAGGCAGATCCAGTTGGTGGCATGCTGTCTGATCTGAAGACTGGCTCAGAGTGGAGGAATAGTGGTTTAGAATAAACTTGAGGACTACACTGAAAAGCTCTCAAAGAGAAAAAGAAAACAGGGAGAGCAGGAGAGAAAGGGAAGACCAGTTTAAAGCAGGCTCTGTTGAAGGGGGCTAATCCCCCCCTTATTCCTCACACAAACACACGCACACACATACACACACACGCGCGGAGCTGGTGGTCCCACGCTCCCAACACTTAGCCCCATCTCTTTGCGGTTCGCACCTCATGGTCAACCCTGCCGTTAACCATTTAATGTGCTCCCTGGGTGAGCAGGAAAGAATGAATGAGGAGAGAGAGAGGCAGAAAGAGAGAAAGAGTAGCAGCGTGAACAGGATTTTATAGGGATTACATTAAACCTCCCATTTATCCGGGGGGCTTTCTTCCAAGTTCACACAGGAGTGTCCATGGGTCTGGGACGGGGGGGGCGGTCAATGCCAAGGAGAGGGTCGTACCCCAGCATGCTTTCTAGTTTCTCATCAGTTGAAACAGTGCAGCTAAGGTTCAGACTAATTACTACTTGGGGATTACAGGGTGCAGCTACCATACACACACTCTTGTCACAACACACTTGAAAACAAGCTCAAAGTGGTGGCGCACAAAGACGCACTAGCTTTCACCTAAGTGCACTGAAGGACCTGTTTGACTTTTGAATGTCTGTGAATATAGCTCTCAATGTTAGGGCTTGATATTCCAAACAGTCCAGCGTCCTGGCAGAAACCATCCTCAAGTTTACATTCCTGGCACCTCCACTTTCTTTCTTCCTGCGCACTGGTTTGTTTTTGTGCTCCATTTGTATTTCTGCAGGAATCTCCCTCCATTATGTCAAATCATGTGCTAAAGAGGGTGTTAAAAAGAGATTGCTTTCCATTTAGACTTGCATCCTGTTATTGCTTGGGGTGTGCGTGTTCGTCGAGGAATGTCAAGTGGACAGCAAACAGTTATCTCATGCTGTTGTTATGTTCCCTACACGGTGCAGTAAAATCTGGATGGATAATTACAACAGGCTCCCTTGATACGCACCGTGTGTACAGCGCTTACCATAAAGCCTGATATTAGATTGGGTAGAAAGGATTTTATTGAGTGAGAAGTGTGTGTGTGTGTGTGTGTCTGTGTGTCTGTTTTGTTGTAAGAGCTTGTTAAATGGACAGACAGACAGGCAGACAGTGTGCGGAGACAGCAGAAGGGTTCTTGTCTAAGAATAGTTCCTTGCCCCATGCTGATGTAGGACTGGACTGACGCAGGCCGGTGCAGACCTGCAGCCCACATTGAGAGGATTTAATGACCTCCTTGAGTTGATAATTTAGCCAGCATGTCTAATCACTGGAGGCCTTCCTGTGTGTGTGTTGGGACACCAAAGATTTGTCTCTGTCTGCGTTTCCACAACTTTTTTTCCTCACGTTGTCTATCCCCACTGTTCCCTCCTGTCTCTCCTCTGTTTTCAATCGACCCTGTTCACATTTTCCTCCCCTAATCCCCTTCGTTCTCTATCTTCTATTCTTATTCCATCCCTCCCTCTTTCCCTCCTCCAGTCTCACTCTTGTTAATACTTTGTGACAGGGAGCTCATTCCCAACATGCCATCCAGACTGTCCAGCGTCTCTCTGTTCCCCGTTTGCACCCTGTTAGTGTGTTTCTGTCTGTTCAGGGAGGACAGGGAGGATGCGGCTCACAGCATGTTTCCATCACTAGTGTCCTCTTTCATCTCTCAGTATGTGGGCCATCTGTATCTCCAACAGTCTTGTAAAGGACTTGTCTTATTTGTTGTGTGTGCTACTGCTGAACCTGAGGAAAATCAGACACAAGAAGCAGGATCCAAACTTCTTCTTTTTCTTATTCGTCATGGCTGGGTGGATTCTTTTATCGTACAGTCTTTGAAGTTTTGAGTTAGGTCAGATCAGAATGAATCTGTAGACAGAAGCAGGCGCAGGTATTTAGGGTGTCGGCCTGGTACCCATCCTTTATGCCAAAAGATAAGGCCAATGAAAGGGGTGTCTAAGCACTTCTGTCAAACACCATCTGTCTCCAGCTGGTCTCTCCTTTCTTTTTCTCCTCATGCTTAATCGCTTTAGAAACTATAAATCAAATTATAACCTAGCATGTCCTGGGATTAACTTGTATGATCAAAAGCTGGTTGGCCTCCTTTGAAGTTTAAAACAAGATTTGATAGTTTGAGAAGTTTTCCTTTCCTCACTTCCTCACACACACATCCAGACTCTTGTTAGTTTTCAAAGAATTACAGGACAAACCATCAGTCATCACCTCGCACAGAAGTATGTAATTATTGATGTGAGGCAAAACATGCCAATAAAAGAGGTGCAGCATGAGGGGCAGTGCCATGGCTCTGCCCTCAGGACAGAGCTGAAACTTTTAAATGTCATGTGAAATGAGGTGTTGGGTAATGTGCAACTAGCTGTTTGCAAACAAAGCATGTCCACATGAAGCTTTTCCACATGCTATTTCGATCAGGGCTGACACTTCTGTTTCTTATTACCAGATTCTTGTGTACAAGTGTGCATAAATTTGCGCAGTGACAGGTGACGTTTTTATGTGCTAATGAATCCCTTCACTCCCTCCCCCCTCATCTTTTTCTCTTTATCTCTGACTCATTCACCCTTGTTATTTCTCTCACCCTCCTCCTTGCAGTCTTCTGTCAGATACCCTGTCTAAACGGAGGACGATGCATAGGAAGGGACCAGTGCTGGTGCCCGTCAAACTCCACAGGGAAGTTTTGTCACTTGCCGGCCCCACCTCCTGCCAGACCCACCCCTCACAGCAACAAGGATATCAACCACCAGGGTCCGAAATCTCCTGCCCATTCTATGTACACTCTACCACTGTCCAACCAGCAAGGTAATTCCACTGAACTGTGGGCTCTGAGACGTACCCGTCAACTCAATTACAACCCTATTTATGCAAATGATTTAAATGCAAAACTATAAGAACCCCCTCCCCTTGGGTCTGCTTTTGGGGTGTGGCTATATATAATTTACTAAATGTAATCTTATCTGCATCTGTTTTCCTGACCTTTATAAAGTCACTTTCGGCATAAAAACTTGGGTCTTTGAGACTTTAAATGAGAGTGTCAGACAGTGAAGTCATAGTAGCTGCATCTACTTCCTATATGCATCCTTTGATTCACACTCAAGGGAGACAAGACACAACTTTGTGCCAACTGACTGCCGACTTCAGCCAGATTCTTGTCTCATTACTGTCTGCTCACCGTTTCACTTGTGTAGCAGTTTTAGCTCAAACAGAGGGGAGTTTAAGAGGGGATGGTGCAACTCAGCAAGCAGCAAAAACTCGTTCAGTTATGGATACTCAAGCTGTTGCTTTTGCCAAAAGTCAGTATAGTCAAGAGGGCTTTGCGTTGGTCATTTCTACTCAAATCAACAACAGAGGTAATTTGTGCCAGCTGCACAACTTCTCCACAAAATTCCAGCTAATCTTTTTCTAAATGTCTACCTGAATGTGATCTTTCATTTTGTACACTGTTTATTGTAAAGCACTCTGCCTTTTGAGGACAGCAGCAGTGGAGGTCAGACTCTATTTTGAGCGTCTAGAGTAATGACTCAGTGGAAGTCCTCATATTTTTTCCACAAAGCCTCTTTTTATCAAGCTGGAGAGGATATTAGAAACAGACGAAGGGAGCATCGTGAAGTTATAAGAAAGAATGTAAAGAAGAAGTATTTGCTCATTTTTCCATCCCTGTCTCTGATATCATTTTTTATGTCATCACATTTGGCTCGGTATCTGGTGCTGTCTGACAGTAAGTAGAAGCAGAAGCTTCATTATAGATATTTGGGATTCCACTTTGAAATCTTTTATCCATCATTTTGAATTTAACTTCAAAAATAATCAGAAATAAATAATCCATGTCCACAGTTTGCATTTTTTGTCACAACATAAAAGTGATCTAAGGCTTTAAAGATTCACAGAGGCAGTTTCACGTGCAGGGCTCTTGATAAGGCCCACTTTTTCTCCTTGGATTCTCCCTGCAGTCTGTCTGTGTGACTATGATTTATGAGAGTGGGTCAGGATATTGGGAAAAAACCCTGGCACTCCCCGAAGATAGATGCTTCCCTTCTGTCAGAAGGACAAAAGAGCTCATTCTCCACATTACAACATCGTTTTAACTCTTAAACAACTCTGTTTTTAGTCTTTAAGAAAATTTGATTTGAGCCAAAGATTCCCTGTCTTTTTGTGTTGTTGTTTTGTCGAATCTTAAGATCTGCTGGGAATTCCTCATGTAGATCACATAACTTGGTGATGAAGCAAGTGAAAACAATATTTGTTACTTCTCTGTCAACGGTCTGTCCACTTGGAAAATATAAACCTTCCACTAAATTGTGTAAACTCTCGCTCTCTCCTTCTGTAGTCTCCCTCCACCCATCCTTGGTGAACGTCCATATTCAGCACCCTCCAGAGGCCGAAGTCCACATCCACCAAGTAGCTCGAGTCCAGCCTGGGCAGAGACCTTCCACCACAGAGGGGGCTCACTCAGTTCAGCAGCGCTCCCAGCCTGGAAATGGGCATGAAACGCACTCCAGTGGGAATGGAAATGGGAACGGGAACAGCTACGGCCATGTCAGACCTCACAACCGTCAAAATGGACACGTGGGGAGATGCTTTCAGGAAACAGTGGATGGGCAGGTAGCTATTGTGTTAGGTCATTAAAGCACACCATGTTCACTGTCATCACTAGCTGATGTAAGCCACCTGGAGTATCCTTCCTCTCTGTAGGTGTTGAAACAAGTCAAGGAAAAGCGTTGTACCATATTACCACAGGTTATATAACTCCACGCTCCCAACCCATCACCTCCTGTCAGATCTACTGTCTCAAACAGGAAGTGGTTTTGTGGCTATGATTTATGTCATGTAAATGATTTATGAGCTCTGTAGATTCTGGTCATCTCATATTTCTGCTGTGGTATGTTATAACTTTGGATGTGATCAGGGGCCAAAGTCTAGACCTGAAACCCTGCACATGTGATCCTCTTTTTGACCTGAATGGGCATGCTCACAGTGTGGCACAAACTAGAGACTGACGGTTATTTTCATGGTAGGATAATGTATTAGTATCACAACAGACGGGCAGCTATGACAGTGAAAGTAAGGTTAGAAAAGGTAAAGATGGAGCATAAACTTAGTTAATCCCAGGTCTAATAGTCCATCAGTTTTTGACTAAACATTTTTGAGTTCGCAGTCTCAGTTACGCTACTCTCTCTGGTATATTTGAAAGGTAATTTCTTGAATAAGTTTGCAAGTGCTAAACTACAGCTCTGGCTTTCTCCACTCTGGTTTCACAGAGAGTTTGAAATGAAAGCTTCAGCCTTTTTTCGTAACTGCAAACCAAAAAAAAAAAAAAAAAAAAACGAACACAGGAAAGCTTTTCCTTCTCTCCTGCCAGTCTGCCAGTTCAGTGTTCTCCAGAAGAATGCCTCTCTGTTGCCTCTTTAATTTCATAAATCTCCGTTGGCCAAAAAAAATCCAATAAGTACGGTCTGATAGGAATCTCCCTTCACAATTAGCCAAGTGCCTAAATGAAGGCACGCTAGAAGGTTCATAGCGGGTCTTGAGCCTCAGTGTTTATGTCCTCCTCCTTCTAAGTAGTCTCAGATGTGTCTGGTTCTCTTTGTCCTTGCAGATAGGTATACACGCACACTCCGACACAAACACACTGACAAGCGATGTCTTTGCCAACAAACACACATTTGCAAGCAAACAAGCATGCATGTGCAAACATGTAACACTCATTTTCATAACTCCTTTAAAGTAACACAGATGTGTGTTGTTGTAGTGTGGCAAGCCTCTGCCAGGACTTACCAAACAGGATGATTGCTGTGGAAGTGTGGGTGCCTCCTGGGGTCTAAACAAGTGCCAAAAGTGTCCAGCCAAACCAGGTAAAGCCAATCTGGGCAATTTTTGGTTACGCTGTGTTCTATAACATGCTTAAAACTGATCTATTTCTAATCCAGTATAATTCTGCTGGAATTCATTTCTGTATTGCCTTTGGTATGTTGATCTCTTGGTATTCTTGATCTGTTGTACATGCTGGTTTAAAACAGACTTAACTGGGCTCCTCTCTCATAGAGCTGGATATGAAGGGGGTTAGTAGACAATTGACCATATTCACCTGGCAGCCATTTTCCTCTTACATCATGCTTGCAGTGGGAAGTTAATATGCTGTTATTAAGTCATACTGAATGTTATATGAAAAGAAGAATACTTGACAAATTATCACGTCAGTCCAAAGGTGAAAGTAGGATAAGGTTCTTGCAAATACTGTACCAGTAGGCTTTGTACAAGAGGATCTCTCTTTCTCTTGAACATAAAGTCATTTTTTTCTGCATTTTGTTTTATTTCTGCAGTAAGATTGAAGCAGCTGTCTCTTTAAGCAGCTGCCTCCTTCCACAGGGGGGAGGCAGTCCCCAGCACCTAGGCAACCAGCATCCAATCAAAAGTGCGCACTGAGCGCTCCCACTTCTGGAGTTTGTTTGCGGAAGCAAATACGACTCACTCGCAAGAAGCATAGTCTTATTGGATTACTACATCAGTCTGCAGGGTGCAGACTGATGTGCGGCAACACGGTAGCAAATGTGGCCTACATACATAGCAGGGGTGAAATTTTGCATACCGCTGTGTACCGGCTTACTTTCACCCCTGCGTCAGCCCCTCTAAACTGTAATGGCCAGCAGATATTGAAAAAAAGCTGATAACAGGCAATGTTAATGATTAACTACCTTCTTCTTAATGTAGCCATTGGCTGGGAATGTTTTTTTGTAGTTGTAATGTGCTATTCTCCTTGGACTGATTTGTTGTGAGGGACCAAGTCTTCCTCAGCAACACTTAACTGCTGTGAAATAGTACACTGTTGTTAGGCTTTGGACGATCAGAATTAAGTATCTAACACAGAGAGTTAATGGAAACATGGCACCATTTCCTAGGTAATGATAATGTACGCTGGAAAGGGAATGAAATCTAGCCTTATTCCCTTCTCAATCGTTAGTAAATTCATTAAGTTTATACAGATTACAACTTTAAGATATAGCATTATGACATTTAAACAGCTTTGCAGCTTCCCATAGGGTTGATGTTACCTACATGAGAGCATAGTAAATACTGGAGACTGAAGATATTAAGCAGTCTTCTTTAGCTTCTTTCACTCTCTGAGGAGGGTGTGTGGCTCGTCTATGTAAGTACCCGACTGTAAAAATGAAGCTGTTCTAGCTACTTTAAAACCAAGAGCGGGAAGCAAATGAAAACACATTAAACATAAAGATGAGAGCCTGGCAGGAGTGCCACCCACCCTGCGGGTGAATTGAGCCAATGAGGGAATGAAAAGAGTGAGAAAATAATCAACCGCAGTTCAGCTGCTTCCCAACCAGAGCTGCGGTAGGTTTGAGAGACTGCAGCAGGGTGGTTGAATGCTGGCAGACTGGGTGGGTGGTGACACCCTTTACTGTAGATGGAGGCTGTGAGTGGGCCTGACAGCTCTCTGTGTTTTTTAAGGGCACGGTTATATCCCAGGGCTGGTGCAGGACTTGTTTTCAAGAGCATCTTGAAAGCAGGCTTCAGAGGCACATGGGGACACTGTTTGTATAATATAATGTTTTATAACTCTGATACCTGCAGATGTCAATGCCTGTTTAATGTCAGACTTGACCTTAATCAAAAGCAGACATCATCCTTCTCTGACTCCTCCATCTATCATAGCTGCCGATCCATCCTTTTCTCCTCTACTGTCTATCTATTTCAGCATGCCAGACTCCTGCTCCTCCTAAGTCCCCGGCATGATCTCTTTTGGCTTCCAGATGTTTTCTCTGCTCTCTTCTTTGAAGTTTGGGGGAGAAGCAGAGAAAATACCCCATTCCCTCATTTTCTGGATTTTTCTGAGGTCGGGGTCCCAGGTCACACGCAGGCAGGCAGAGGAGAGAGGACAGGTAGAGTGGAAAAAATAAGTCGAAATGAAGTCAGGTGATGTGTCCTAGAAGTCTGAAGGAAGCTGCAGTTTAATAGGAGACATGCCTTGAATTCCTCTGGTGTGTTATTCTTAGTTTAGACACTTGGCTGGATCTCTCATTTGCATTCCCACATCACTGGATAAGATTTATGCTTTCATACAGTCATGACAGGAATGATATACAACCTGGAGACAAAAGCCCCTTAAAAATGAGGCTGTCCCCTTTTTTCCACAGTCAGTGGGTCAGTTGTCGGTTGGGAGTGTGAGGAAAAGTCATAACACTGTATAGGAGTCTCCTGTGTCTCTCGTTGAGTATGTGATAATGATGTCATGAAAGGCCAGTTTGAATAAAAGGGTGTAACATTACTATTGGTCAGTTTATGGCCAGTTATAAAAAACTACTACTTCATTTATTTTATGACATTTATAGTTGATGAAAACTTGAGCAGACTTCAGACAGTTTGGTTGTTGACAGCTTTTCTTACTTCCTGTTAAACTCAGGTATCTCTGTCTACTTAATATACACTCACTGTCAATATTTGTAAGAATGAAGACTTAATATCAGCCCAGGTGTTTACATAAATATTACAGACTTATTATCTGTAGCTAGTTTAGAAGTCTTGTTATATCACTTTGTAAATATGTATGAATTGCTGCATTATATAGGCGGATATTATTCAGTCCTACACCAAGGACTTTGTGTCACTGTTTTGGCAATGAGGGAAGGGATTACGTGTCTGAAAAGACTGAGTCTGTGTGTGTGTGTCAATGAGATGTGATGTTATGGAGGCAAAGCCGCCAGCATGTCCCATCACAGTGGGAGCCGAAGCCTTTAGGAGCCAGCGCCTTCAAAGTTGCATGCTGAGGATTCCTGGGTGGTAATGAGATCCAGACCAGCCAAAAGAGGCTGCAGTCAGCTCTGGTTCTGATGATTAGGTGGAGTCATAAAACTCTGTACCACACTCTGTTTGAATTTGAATCCTGTTCAATCTGGGTTTGTAATACCTGATATGAACTGATGTTAAACAGGTGGAAACTTTGCTTTGGAAGGAACGACAGCTAACTGACTTACTGAGTGGATACAGTTAAGATGCGTACATACACAGTTTCAGAAAGAATATCTTAAATGTGAGGCATGGGTTTATAGGAGGAGATTAATGTATTAACAGTAGCTTATGATGACGCCATTACTTGATCTCTCTAAGTATAGTTTCTCGTACAATTGTTGATAACATTGAGGATCATTGCCTCATACATGAAATCGTAGGTAGGACCATAGGCAGTAGAAACTGGCCAAGCAGTAGCTGCCCTAGTCTTCTTGGGAACAAGTCTCCTCCATCACACCTCTTGTCAGTGTCATATTCAGCAAATGTTTTCTGACAGTCTTCAGCTAGCTGTCTGTGTTTTTTTTAAAGAGATCCATAACGTGTACATTAACCTGACTTTGGGAACGTGCAAAAACAAAGAACCCCAAAAAGAGTAAATCAGTGCAGTCCTCTACATCTACACCTGATAGATATGGCACTACATAAGGATTTTGAGAATTGCTTTCTCATGTCGAGGCTAATTTACCCGAAGCAACTAGCTTTCTGGAGTTTGCCATATTACTTGTAAATGCTTCATTGTTCGAGCTGGTTCTCTGGCAGTGTCCATCCACTCCTTTTTTTTTATCAGTGGAGGTTCTCCAAGCCTAAAACTGAGGGCCGTTTATTGTGGCCTGGTTCTGACCTATATTCCAGCCCTGGCATGACTCTGTATAATTGTGCTGGCAGCCCCTCCCTCACTGTAAGTTT
Source organism: Xyrichtys novacula (assembly GCA_962446985.1). NCBI lineage: Eukaryota > Metazoa > Chordata > Actinopteri > Labriformes > Labridae > Xyrichtys > Xyrichtys novacula. The sequence continues at coordinate 7,343,872 of OY660878.1, forward strand.
CACAGCTAATGGAATCCCACAAGCCATTTGTCTCTGCATCTGTCATTACTGGGCAGCTTCCCTCTCTGTGCCTCTCCCCCGTCTGCAATGCTGGGAGGCTTCCCAGGGAGCCAGACCAGAAGTCCCCTGGGCCTAAAGCAAACCACCACACCCACAGGAGCTTTGGCTTCCTTCTGCTCTGCCTGCTGGGGTCATCAAGGTCGTCATGATATCACCACCTGGACGCTGCCTTGGCCCCGCCTTTTATTCCACCTCTCGTCTGCCTGTTGGGCTTCTTCTTCTCCCCGTAATAAGGACACTATCCTTCATGAGGTTTGGATCAATACTGTCAGGAGGAGGGGGGCCCATGGAGCTCCATGACTTCCAGATCTTCCCACATGAACTCATCCCTCCCAATTCTCCCATCTATTCCCCAGACATTTGATCTGACATCCATAGCAGGGCCAAATCTTGCACTTATTACTTTCTATTAGCACTGATCAAACATGAACACTTGTTAATGACCAAGTTAACCCAGAGATGCATGACTTTCTCTCAGAAATAGTCAGCAAGAGAACAGATGCATTGGAAAAGCTCCAAAGCAGCTTTTGGGATGATTATAAGATAGAGACGTCACGTATCATTGACAGCATTTGATTCATTGATGTTGACTTAGTTTATCCCTTCACAACTCGAACGATGGAACCTATTATCCAGGCAGCATTGTGGCCAATCAGGGCTGAGCAGACCTAACCACTAGGAGAGATCAATCCAGGTTGGAAGCAGATGGATGCAAAGTTTGTGTTGCATTTCTCAATAGGATACAAGCTATGCTAAGCAAATATTTATTGGGAATATACCGTGGCATGCCTTCTGTTGGAAACTTGCCCAGGTGGAAAATGTTCCACTGTGAATCGTAGATTATAGAGGAATGTGGATCTGTTTTAAATGTGCGTTTGAAGCAGGCTGCATTGCCATCAGCGTCCTGGAGAAGGGCGTTAAGCAGAATTGTCAAACTACAAACAGAGATGTTGACTTGCATACTTTCGTGAATACAGACAATGAGAAGTATGTTTTGAGTAAGAAAAAAAATTAAATAATCTCTATCAAAGCTTGTACTTGCTGCTTCACATTTGCCGTTGGATCACAGGATTGAAACAATACAACACAAATAAACAGCCAAGACTGTTAATGATTTAGCAAACATCTCCTAGCGTGTATACTGGATATGGGTCAATGTCTCTTTAGCAGAGAAATATTAATAATTGTGCATTGTGTCCTGACTCATCAACATTTGCTTCACTACGAAGGACACATGTTTTTAAAGGCATGTGATACTTGCTAAATTGGCAGATGTGGTGAGGAAACTCTGTTTTAAAAGCAAATAACTTCTTTTAAGACCGTTTTCTTCAATCAGGAATTGGCTCAAAGGCCAAAACAAAATGGCTCAAAAGACCTGAAACCCTTCATGGTGATTAAAGAGCTTGGTTTCTTCTTTTTTTTTTTTTTCTAGTGGCACCAGCTTGTTCTGTGGCAGATTGTCAGGAAGTAAATTGCTGAAAAAGGACCTAAGGAGACTTTTGCTTTGTTTCCAGTAGGTTGTTTTCCTATATACTGACCCCTTACGATTCAGACAGGAAAGCTGTTAACTGCCCGTGTCCTGTTGATGGCATCAATCCTTCCTCACTTCTGTATGCTGCATGTTGCCAGCCAGCTCAGGGTTGAAGCCAAACATTGAAGTTGCCTCCTAGCCAGGTCTCTGGGGAAAGTGGTGAAGAGTTCTGAGGTCTGTGATTGATGGACCAGACCTCTTAATCGTCTTTGTAGAACAGTCTGCAGGCGGGGTGGTCTGCAGAGTGATTGTTCCAAATGACCAATTCGAGATTTCAGCACTACTGAGGAATCCGTACGAGTATAAACTCTCTACTTTCTCAGCCTCCTGCCTGCTTCTCTCTTTGCTCAACCTCTTAGTTTGCATAAGCCCTCCTTTCATTTGAATACACTCAGCAGCACCCTGCATGGAGCAAATTTTACTTTCACATGAAAAAGAAACCAAAGGAATTTATTCAGGTTTTTATACAGGACTGCAATGCCAAGAAAGAAGCCCCAAGGACTCTGGATTACACTTTTGGGTCAGAGAATTTGAGCAAATATTATTGAACAGTTGCCAGTGGAATGCAAAACACAACTGAATGGAGATGGACAATAAATTAGTAAGGGGTGACAAAGTCTTTTGTTGAACAGGGCTAAATGGACGGGCAACAATCGGAAGGTTCTGTCTGTAGCCTCAGTGGATACAGACCAGTCTGGGTCTACAGTCTTTGTAACCAGGGGTGACACTAATGATGCGCAGCTTGGGCTCACTGTTGCAAGCCACTGCCTGTGTTACTCTGTTTTCTAACACAAACGACTGCAGAAGCAAGCATGAGAACAGAAACATCATTAAATTCTCTCAGGATCCCTCAAACCTTGCTTAGAAGTTATCTTGTATGGGTCGAAAGACTTGTTTCAAGAAATGGAAGGAAATGTGTTGAACAGAAGGAATTGTGCACTAAGTTTCAGCTGTTGGTTTTCAACTATCACCTCATACAAGTTGCTCTGAGGGAGCAATAATGTTCTGGCAAACTGATCTAAGATAAAGAAAAAACATGTTTGGATACTAGCTGATCCAGGAAATGTTGGGTAAGGTCTGCCAAATTAGATCTTTTGTGCAAATTGATTTTTATGACCATGTACTGTAAATGTCTGTGGAAACATACTAACTTTAAATCTCTGTTCAGTATCTTTGCAATACTAAAGACAAGACTAATGTTTCGATGCTCTTCAAGACGTCTGTCTGTATCTCTTCTCTTACGCTTTTTTAAAATAAGCTAAATTTGAGAGTGAGCTGTCTCTTAGACTTACATTGAAGTTTTTACCACCACAGAGGTCCTCACCTCCCCGCTAATAAGCTTTATTGAGACACCCGGACCTCCCCCACTGAGCTCCTCTTGGCATGTGCGCCCTGCTGTCACTCAGGCCAGACTTTCCCTGATCCCCTCGCTGCAGGAGGGCGTGCCCACCGCCCTACCACAACAACTCATTACTCAGAAACTTTGAAATGAGGATTAGCCGAGTGCAGAGGAAGATGAGGAGGTGGGCAGACAGGAACAGGGCCGTCGCTTTGACACAGTTCCCCCCTTTTACCCGTTGCCCCCTTCATGCTGACCCACTTCTGCTTTGTCAACCCTCAGGTACATTGACCCGGCCTGGTCTACTGGGTCACAGCAGGACCAAAACATAACTCAGCGTCCAGGACGATGTTCCCAGACAGCCTCCATGTGGCAAACATTCCAGTCTCTCCTGGGAAAATGACACAAACTCATGACTGACTGCTGGGTTCTGTTTTGACAATATCTGTTTGTAGGACTTCTGAGTTGGTATCTTTTAAACTTTCAGACCACTTGGTTTGGATTTTCAGCCAGAACAGTGCTGTATAGTTTACGGCAACCAACTTATAAAATGAATGACAGTGCTTCTTAATGAAAGCTTGGCAAAACTGCAAATTTATTTAATATTTGCTTTTGCCCAGAGTGTTCAGTGGCAAAACTATCTGACAAGGACACAAGTTTGAAGATGAGATTTATTTGTCCGTTGGCTGTGGCTTTCGAAAGCTTTGATCACAAAAACGACAATTTTTCTCCTTTTCCCACACCACTCTGCCAGGATAGACATGTTTTTCTTTGCTGGCAAGGTGTGACTCTACTTTCTTGAATGCATCAGCTCACTTTTGATCCTTTGTCACCGTCTGCACCAAGTCATCTACGATTGATGTTCTTTGGTAAAACCATATTTTCTCTGGCTGTGTGAACACCCAAAGATGTCATCACTGTAATTTGTTTCTGTGATGGCTGAATGTGAGGGCGAAATATTGGAAACCATGATTTCTCTTTACTCTTGCATTAGATTAAAATGAGTATGGTGATGCAATAAGTAATGAAGTCCTATTTCATGTTTTGGAAAAGTTAAAAGTGTCTTGAGCTTAAGCTGTACAAAACAGTAGGAGCGCTGTGTAAAACATTAATAAAAACAGATTTCAAATGTTTGCATCATCAAAAATACAAATATAATTAGAATACTATTTACAGTTTCAGAAAATCTAGAGAAATCTCCATACGAAAATGATCCTCAGGTGGCACTACAGTCAAAACAGACATGACTCTGTAGTGGAAAGCTCTGCATGGCCATGATTAGTGAGCATAGTTTGATGTCGGTTAAAACCGTACAATGCAAAAATGAATTTGTTTAATTTCTGCCAAGATATCCCCTGTTGTTTTGATGCTCAAGTATTGAACAGAGGTATGACTATCATGTGTAGAACAGTTCTACCATCACTGCTCGACACTGTCTGATTAATGCCTGTTATCTAAACAGACTATAACAGTGAAAAACAGCTCCAGCATACTTGGACACATTTTGTTTTTCTCACTTCAAAATTATTGGACAATGATTTGCTGTCCAACAATCACCCTAGTTTGAAAACTTGGTTGTTCACACTGTGTCTTTCCCTCAGTGTGTAGTGTCAAACAGACACATACACTTAAACGCTAAGACATTCTCCCTGCTGTATGACGGTCATACTGACCCCCTGTAGTTTTAATGGAGTATGGGCCTTGACTGGGTGTAGAAGGAGTAATGAGATCATGATTTGCGGCCTCTGTCACTACAGTTGCACTGGGGCATTACCAGACGAACTGTGTTATTTACTGCAGGTCTGCTGTGAACCTCTAGTGTACACACATGTAGCACACACCATGAGGTTTTACTGCTTTTGGCAAAACATTCGAAAAAAAAGTTTGTAACCAATCACCTCTCTGTGAACTGGACATTAACAGTCCCTCTTAGTATGCACAGTTGATGCATTAGTCTCTTGTTAAAGTTGATCTGCACTGTTGTTGATGATAAAGGTCATAGCTGTCACGTTGGCTTCCTCAACAAATTTATGATGCAACCACTTCCTTCATCTGTCTCTTGGGGGTTTAGAGACTTACAGGTAATATGATTATGAATGACGTCAAGTGTTTGTGTTGAGTTTTGCTGGATGGCAGTGCTGTCTTATAAATGTGGTTGATGGGGATCCATTTCCATACACTCACTCTGGAGTCTCACGGGACCCAGCTGTGGGTCCCCTCATTTTTCCTCTTGCCAAGATGCTCACATCTGTAAGCTATATGGACTCCTCCTAAAGCTGCGCTTCTCTCCTCTATTTGTGTTGATGCAATACATTGTGACAGAGAGGCACTGCGCTGTAGGATCATTTTGAAACTGTGCTTTCTCTTTCTGTTTGCAGCTTACGCAGTGATCGCAAACGGACAAGTGGAATGTTCCAAAGGGTTCAAGAGGATGAATCTAACACACTGTCAAGGTAAGCTTAAGAGTACAGTATGTCAAAGAGTACCTGTCATTCACTTTGTTCTGAATGTTTTCCATGTGATAGAACTCTCCTCATTTTGGAATATGCAGCCTACCCATCACAAAAACATACATTATATAAAATGTAATGGCATCCTTGTGATAAAAACTTACTGCCCACATGTTTCTGTGCTTCCACGGACCCCTGGGGGCCTCTATAAAAGTATTCATGGCTGTATGTCTAGCCCTTATGGGAACCAGGTCAAGACTTCAATTAGCCCTGGCCTGGGGTCAGAGTTCAGCAGCCAATAAGCACCTGGGGCTGCAGTTTTAATTGGTCTTTTGGGTTCCTAGTGGAGAATGGTGTGGTGGGCTGTGATTATGGTAAATGTGGCTCTCCAAGAATTTGCAGGAAAGCTAGAGTTGCAGACTTGTTTGTTGCTTGGGCTCTCTAAATGTGAGGAGAAGAAGCCACCGTGACTGCCAGCTCACCCAGACATCTGTACGTAAAAACAAACTTGGCTTGTTGCTGAATATAAACTGTGTTTTCATGACGCAATAACCACCCACAGTGTCAGCCCTGTAGACAGTCCTCCTCTGGAGAATTTGGACTATTTGTATTTGTTGGTTATGTTAGTATACAGACGCTTGGACTAAAAGACCTGAATAAATAAACTTGGGCTGAAAGACTCTACAAAAACACACAACTTAATCCGTGAACAAGGCAAATGATGCTGACACTTCTACCAACAAAATGTATCTTTTCTGACAGTCTACTCGAGCTGTGTCATTGACTTGATTAATGGTGTCATAATCCAAAAGGCAGTGCTTACTGAAGCCTATGGAGAGCAACAACATAACGCTCCAGCAGACAGCTACATGGCTACATGTTTAACAGGCCTCGTCCCCCAGTTCAGCAAGTTCAACATGTTTTTAAATCTCCACTATTGGTCCATTGATGGTTTCAGGTGATACATTAGCTGGGAGACATTTTTTATTATAAAAAATACATGAAGACAAGGATGCAGTAATTTTCCAACAGTGTGTCAACCTGCCGACAAGCGTGGAAATTTATCTTTCTATTATTCATGCTTTCTCTTTAGTGATTGTTTCAAGATGTTTCTTCCTTTCAGTTGCTCATTTTTCGGATTCCAAAAAGCCGGACTGACAGTTCCCCACAATATTTACTGGAGCGTCTGACGTCTCTTTCCCATATGCCGCTAATCAATTCATATTTTTTTATAAATTTTCTGATTTCGAGGCATGTAAGAGAAAAAAATCGTACCCTTTTTGAATTTTGCACGTCTTCTTTTGATGGTGTCCAGCTTTCCAAGCTTGGCTTTTTGAAACTTTTTGTAATGAAATACTTTATAACTTTTCTCATATTTGGTTTTAGGCTTCAACATGACCCTCCTCCTTTGCATGCCGACCCTTGCAGCCTACACTGCAATACGATAAGAAGCCCTATCAGAGTTATACACTGTTTTCTGACTTCAGAGACCAAGCCTTATCTTTAGAAGCTGCTTCTGAGAACTGGGACATCTGAATTGGCCTTTTGTAACTCTGCTTATTAGATAAAGGGCCCGCATAGATGTATGTGTACACTCTTTTGACGGTGGTTAGCTGCTGCTTGGTGCAGGTCCGATTATACACCCACAGCTTCAAAGAAGGGATGATGCAAGTCTTACATAACTCTTTTGACTTTTCGATAAACTTAATAAAGCTACACAGATTTTCAAAACACTGACATTCTTAGTTTCTGCTGAGGTCAACAGGTTGAGACCTTAATATATTTGGTCATACAGTGGGAATTTTTCAGTGGAACTTGCTTTTTGGCCGCTTTGGCTGATTTTTATGAATGTTCATTCCCATTGTTCACGGTTTCTAAGTGGATGCTCTTTGGCTCCATGAGTTATGTCTGGTTTGAGACTTCCAAAGTAGTCATAAGGTTCTCCCTTTTGCCAAAGCAGCCGATACATATGAAGGGAGCAATGCTGCCAATATATTTTACAGTGTCCATTAATAAAGCTGTTAGCTTTTTATATGGATCTTGTTCTTTTCCAGAAGGAAACAGCAGGCGGAGGTGGGTGAGGTCACAGCAGATACTAACATACAATAAATTTGCGACCTTTTAGATGAAATTCAGTCATTATATCAGGCAATAAAAACAAATACCATAAAACTTGTGAGAGAGCTTGTACCACAAGAGCTGTTTGTCAATGGGAGCAGTGAGGCATACATTCAAAATAAATGTAGAGATTAACACAGGTCATGACAGGTTGTCATAGAAGTCAGCTTTAATCCCAATCAACCCACCAAGCAGACTGTAACAATAGCACTAATCTGGGACTCAACCGAACCATGGATTAAAGACCCCATGTGATGAAGGCTGAGCCCAATGCTGACCTGAACTCTGACCAGATAGCATGCTGCTTAAACTGAACCCATGTCCCCAAAGCACCTGCACTTGAAATAGTGTTGCTTATAACATCTGCAGTCTGTTTTATTGTCTTCACACTCCATGCCTCATTGTCAATCTTTCAAACAGGTCACTTTGCTAACTGGGAGGCAGTTTTGTTTACGTTGCAAAGGCTGGAGGATTTATCATCGCAAGCTTCAGCTTTAGAAGTAGTTTGTCCTGAGGGAAATAGAAAAACTGCAAGAGAAAAAAGGCAGATAAACAAAGAGCAACAGAGATTAAAAAAGAATAAATAATATCAAACAACAAAAGGATCTCTGAGCCATTCCCTGGATTTCCTTCAGTCCGCAGATTTTTATCAGCCTCCATCCTTTATAATCTTTTTCCAGCAGGAAGCGAAACAACAAAACAAGAGCAGATTAATTGGAATTGGGAAAATCTGTGGTGGCAGCCTGTCGGGTTCCAGTTGTCAAAGCAATGGGAAAAGACCTAATGATGTACTTTGTTTAACACGGTAGAACAACAAACGTCGCCTGGTCCCGATGTGATCGCATGACTAAGCGCCTGAAATATGTCCCCCAGTGCTCCTGGCTGGCACATTAACTGGCTGCCTTGCCCCCAGTTGGCTTAGTGGCTCACGAGCTGTTGGAGCGGTAAGCGAACTCCACTAGCCACTGTAACACTCTAGCCTGCTGTTCAGGCCAGAAAGAGGGGAAAAAACTCAGTGACTTGTACTCATTGACGCAAGCTGGGGATGCTCTGAGTTTATTGGACACTGAAAAGGAAAGATCCCGAGGAGGAGACTTCCTTTGTGTCTGCTTGAATGTTTATAAAAGCAAAGTTAACACAGGCCCATGAGTTTATAATATGTTTCAGTCAAAAGGATACTTGGTGAGTGTTCTTTGTTAGTCTTTGGTCAAATTGATTCTGCATGTTTCCCCCAAATCCCATCCTCCATATTTTCAATATTTCTAGTCCTTCTTGAAATATTTTATCACTTTTAGTAAGTAAAATGTTATTCATAAAGCACCTTCAAAACCAAGGTCATAAAGCCGCAAAAGAATTAAACAGCAAATAAAAAACCCCAAATAGAAACAATGCAGAGAAAACAGCAAAATCTTTACCTGTGGCTTGAAGTACCCTTTAGAGTTGGCTGATCTGGCCCCTAGTAGAAGACCGGGACCCAGGACAGGAGACGAACAGTCCCTTTGTGTTGTGGGTGAAAATATTATCTGAAATCCTTGAATTAGCTTTGCTTGTCTTTGTGCAAATCTCAGTGACTTTTACAGAAACACAAATCTGAATAGCCAAAGCAGGTTCTGTCCCTTTTATGGGGGGTGAAAAAGCCAACCTAAATGTAGGATTTGGGGCTGGCCATCCCTGGAGTCCTTCTGGAACCACCCCTGACCATGATTCACACTGTTAGGCACATGAAGACTGTGAGCACAAGTCTTTACAGTGTTTTGATTTAGAGGATGTAGCATGACTGACTTACCTCATATTTTACAGACATTAATGAGTGCCTGTTGCCCGGTCTCTGTAAGAATGCTGATTGCCTCAACACCAAAGGAAGCTACAGGTGCACGTGTAAACCGGGCTTCATGTTGGATGCTGCGAGAAGCCACTGTGTCTGTAAGTAAGACACCTTTATTTGTGAAATCTGAAAATATTGCATCTAAAAAAAACATTGTCTACTTCTTCCCCTCAGCGGACAAGGCTGTATCCAACCAGAAGGCTTTCTGCTACAGATCCCTGTCAACAGGCACATGCTCTCTGCCTCTTGCTCAACAAATCACCAAGCAGATCTGCTGTTGCAGTCGAGTGGGAAAAGCCTGGGGCGCTGGCTGTGACCGCTGTCCCCTTCCTGGATCAGGTGAAGCCTTGAAAGTTGTCCTGTTCTGCTGCTTGTGTCCTTAAATCTCCTCCACTATCCATATGCTATTCAAATTCGAGACTTATCCTTTTTATCCGCCCGCAGATACAACCTTCCATTTCTGGTTTTCCTGAAAAACTATTCCCTGCATTAAACGCTTTTGCAGATATAAAATGTCACATATAATCTTATGCAAGGGATCGCAATAGCAGTGAAAGCACAGACAGAGGATATTTCGCGCTCAGTCACCAGACTGCTCTCTGCCAGACTTGTAAAGCAGTTCAAAATAACCATATCTGTTTGGAGTGGAAAAGCACCAAAAACATAACAGTTTTCATATTTTGAAGGCTACATAACAGTGGGAGTCAGTCCTGTGTTATCACTCCAACCCTCAGAGAGAAAGCCCACTAATAGACCGGCAAAGCTTCACAGCAGAAATAAATAGCTCGGCCAAGTGAAACATGGGAAGAAGTTGTCATCTTCTTCTTTTTTTTTTCATCTAACCGATTTTATCTTCAAAGTCTCAACAAGAAACAGGCTGGTTTTATGGAGTGTCTATACAGGCCTGTGATTCATGGGGGTTGTCATAGATCAGATATCACAGACACAGACCTCCATGGTGCTGCTCAGCCAGGAATGACACAGTATACACACATACACACAGCCTCTGATTATTTCTGATGCTGGCTTTTGTAGAGCCTGACAAGCTGTTAGAGTCATGTTCTGAACAAAGCAGCCAGGCCCATTACTTGTAACTTGGTAACTGGAGCTGGTAGACTTTCAATCCAAATTCACTCTGGTCCCTTTTGATGTGGCTCCTGATCATATACACGACCATTTCCTCCCACTTTAAATTCATCATTCAGTAGCCTATCTAACCACGTTTCCTGCATTTACACAAGCATTTATAAAGGACCGCATATCTGTCATTACTCATATCTTTATTCCAGACTCTTTTTGGCGTAGAGTTGCTGGTTTCAGGTCAGAAAGGGGACAGAGTTTCTCACTCGTAATGGATTCACCATTGCTGAGGTTTGTCGGGCCCCGACACAAAGAGGTGCAGTCTCCCTCCTTTTATCAAACCTCTATTAGCCTCTCACTCAGATGTTACACACCAAAGAGTTCAAAGGTTAGGCTGTAATACATGATCCTCTTTTTCCCAGCATAGCTCTGTCAGTCTAGGAGTGAAGATATCCCCAAAATCCCCCGGCTAGTGGTCCTCAGTGACAGCTGTCATTGGCCTGCCAGCTCGCTAGTTCAGCAGGAATAGCAGAAATCTGACCCCATCCTCCACAGCACACAGTGAAGCCCAGCATGCTCAACATAACAGTATTACACGGATGGTTTATGGTATTCCTGTGAGCATCAGGCAGAAATGTGAGCCACAGTTACACTCTGGCAGCATTTACTGTCAGCAGTGGAGGCCTGGGAGCAGGATACTGAGGTGATGTTTTTCATGGCTAATTTTTTTTTTTTGTTCTGTGTTCTGTCTGCTCTGTAGATCACTTCAAGGAGATCTGCCCAGCCGGTCACGGATACACCTACTCGCGCTCTGATGTGCAGTTTTCTGTCAGACAGTTGGAGGAAGAGGATCTGCAACACACTCCATTGTCAGGGGAGGAACAGAGTCCCAATTACCTTCAGCCTCCATCATCTGAGCCCTCACTGCTATATCCTAACAGGCCCCAGCGCCCCAGCTACCCACAGTCTCCACAAGTACCCCAATACCCTCAGTATCCTGAAACCCCACAAGCACCCCGCTACCCTCTGACTCCCTCTCACCCAGCCAGAGAGACACCGAAACAGCCAGAAGGTGAGAATTAAACATTCAGATGGATTTAATACACTTAAAACCCTTTTTGAGCTGTAATAAAACAGCTTGAAAATGAAAACTGAGGCCTTTTAAGACAGAAAAAAACCCAAAATGAACAAAAAAGACAATTCAGGAGAACAGTTTTTTTTTATTATTTAGTTATTTTCATGAGTGAAGTTCTGCTGCAGGGCATGTGTCAGACAAAGAGGTTGACAACATGCTGCTGAAACAGATTTTTCTGTTTCTCACCTGAAGAGGTGAGATTATTTGTTGGCAAACAGGACAAGATCAGCAAAGAGATAAAGGATACCCGCAGGGATATATCCGTGGGGAGAATCTAAAACAAAAGTTCATCACAGGAACTTAAACCACTGTGTCCACTCAAACGCTTGAATATGTTTACAAGACCCAAAGAATAAACCAAAGCAGGGAGATGACAGCACTGCATTCTCTGAATATTACAATGATAAAGGTACTGTACAGTGGTGGCTGCATTATATTAGAGACTTTTAAGAGACTCTCTGGAATACCTTCGTTTCTACCTTGTCAGGTCTTTTTTTTTTGGTGTTATACAAGTTTTTCAGTGCTGCGTTGTCCATTTTCAAACTATTTTCAAAAGTCTTCCTGGCAACAAACCCAAAATAAACATAAACAACTACATTTTTCAGTTTTAACATGTAACATGTACAATTTTTTAACAAATACAGGGTTAAAATGATTTCTTCGACATCAGGATCTGTTAATACCAGCATTTTTGGAATAGGGCTTGTATTTTTCATGTGTTTGGTATTCTTGTATTGTTTTTTAAACAAATTCGATAAACTAAACTAATCAAGGGGAACCCCTCTGAGCATCACAGCAGTGCAAAAAATGATCCACATTGGCCATACATCTCATTCCCCGCTCTCTATCATCCTGTTTCAAAGCTCTTCAAATATTTATTGGCTAAGCAACAGGCATGCTGATTTGTATTAGGAGACTTTCTGTAAATATTTAGGGAATTACGTCTTCATTATCAGAGATATCATTTTCCATGTGTCCCCTTGCATCTGGCCTGTATGCGGACTTCTCTGATAGAAGTTTTCCTATTGAGCTCAGAGGATAAAGGCACCTTAAGCTTTGTTTTATTACAAATTAAGACCTCCAAAGCTGCAAGTCATGTGTCCGAGGAGAAAAGAAGTTGTTGTTTATATTATGTGTGGTCAGTAATTTTACTTGCTAATGTGAACAGAATGTCAAATTTGCTACTGATAAACTTTCCCTCTTCTCCCTGTCTCATGGCAGATGTGGAAATTCTGAGCCCGGTGAGTCCTCTCCTCCCTGTCAACCCTCTTGGCACGCACTTTTGAAATGTTTATGTTAGAACGATATGCTCTAGCTATCTCAGCTGGAGGCTCTGTTTTGGTTATGTAACTTATTCAGACCACATTGTGGTAGATACACATGCCTAATTAGCCCTGACTGTGACGACAAAAGCAGACACAGTGTATGAACATGACAGCAGTGACGAAATCTACCTAAAATGTAACTACAAGTGTTATTTGTTTGTTTTTTTTAGCCAGCTGTTGTGACTGACTCACCGCTGAAACATCCAGGTAATTTCCTCTTGGCTTTACTCGCACAGATCACACAGCTCTTCTAGTTGTGCTTGCACAGGAGCATCATTGCTATTGCGGTTTGAAATAGCATCCTAGGCTGGAGGGGCAGTAGCTGTTTCTCAGAAGCATGGACTCATAATGAGTTGTATTCAAATTTCTCACCCCTGCACAGCAGCTCAAGTCTCAACTCTGTCTGCTCTGCCTTTACGCCAGCAAAAACATTGACATTAAAGTCTGAAGTCTGACTAAATTCATTGAGCCTACATGATTTATTTTCGTCATTGTGCTGTTTTTATCCTGGGTGAAAGAGTAGATCCTTTTTATATAGCCGCCCAATGAGTGACAGCTCAGTCAGGAATGGCTGCGAAAACAAGCAGTGTCTCATTTAGGTTCTGGAGAACTCAGAGTTAGTGGTTCATTGTGCTCACACTCACCCAGACTCTATTTTCTCTTCACAGAGACTCCAGACTCCCTCATTATCGACGCGTGGCCAGACTCCGAGGAAACATCCCGCACCTTTGACTCATCCCAAGGTAAAACACACCTTAGGGTGCTTGTATTAACACCTTAGAGTTCCCTGGAAAATGCTGGTTTCTCATCATAGATCACGGTGTCTTAACTGACAGGTGTGTAGGGAGATGTAGGACAATCGTGCACAAAGCTAACATGGAGCTTAGCTTCTCATACTTTTGCTCTCAGTCAACTGCTGGCAGACAGCAGCACATCTCATAAGACATTTTTTCAGGCTTACCAAGAGTTAAGCCCGGGAGAACTTGTATTAGTCTTTTATTTGGCCCATTTTTTCCCGAGCCAATTTGGCTTGAGGATGCCGTGCTGCACACAGGGTGAGAGGGCGAGAAACCAAGAGAGTATGCCTTTTGGAAAGAGAAGCTAATCTCTGAGTGGACAGAAGCCCAACTTTTAAGAAGTGGAGAAGAACTGGGATACAGGTTGGGGTGACAGAAAGAGAAATGAAGCGCATTCGTGTGATAAAGGAAGTAAGGAGGATTTACAGTAATCCTAAAGATCCTGAACTCCTGACTGTAGCAGGTTTTCGCCTCTCAGCCACACACAGGGGCCAAGTTCAGTGTCTCTGTTTGACCACAGTCCACTTGGCGGAGAAAAAGACAAGAACAACACTGATGTCAGGCTCTGCTGTGCGTGACCTGTTTCTCGCTGACCCCTTTGTAGGAGCTCCACACCACCTGTTAGAACGCTACAGTGCTGTGAAAACCTGCCCTCGCATCCAAGAGCCCACCTATAAAAACAGCGAGACGAGTTCCCATTCAAACAACATGTGTTAGAGGAATGCAGTTTTTCATTATTTACAGTGGCTGTAACGTTGCGTAACCCGAGGTCCAAAATATTCTTGTCTGTTCTGAGTATTATCTCTGCGCGTGTCTCGTAGGTATTGACAAGTGCGCCACCACCCCCAACATATGTGGTCATGGGAAATGTATTCCTGTGCAGACTGGTTACACCTGCAACTGTGATCCAGGATTTAAGCTCAGCGCACTGCAGACCAACTGCATCGGTAAGTAACGGTGGAAGAAGAAAAGAGATCGAGGGCTAAGAGGTAACTTTTTGGGGCACACAAACTGACACCTGAAGTATGTCATCACCTAACATTACACGACACAGAGGCCTGGAGACACAAAGGGGATCTGTTTGTTTATTTTGACGCCTGACAACAGTCTGCAGGCAATTCCAAAGAGCTGTCTCTGTGCTGTGATCCCTTACCTTACCTTACACTGATGGCCTTGGCTGCAGTCTCAGCCTGGCTCAGCTCCACTGCCGAGGAATTCCAGCGCAGCAGAGGAGCTGCGTATTCAGGAAAAGTGGAAAATGAACAGTCTCTGCCGAGGAAATAGAGCTGTACTCCAGTGTTGCAGTCAATCTTTTTAAATCTTCATCTCTGTCGCCTGTTTCAGATGTGAATGAGTGCGACGAGGACCCATGCGGAGGAAAAGGCCGCTGTATAAACAGCTATGGTTCCTACACATGTCAGTGCCACAGCGGATACAGCCAGGTGATCACCCAGAACAGGAAGTTCTGTCAAGGTGAGCAGGAGACATAATGTTTTCAGTGGATGGACGCCACCATGAGCTGTCTGTTAAAGCACTGCGAGTTCTCGTCTGTCAGCGCTGTTCGTTTATAAAGCATCCTGCTTTAATTAATGCAGTGGAACACAATAGTCACTTTCTTTTTCGCTCTCCTTGGTTTTCATTCAAACTGGCAGACATTAACGAGTGCAGCATGCCCAACAAGTGCCAGAACGGCCAATGCGTCAACACAGAGGGATCTTACACCTGTGAATGCGCCAGCGGCTACGCCAAGTCCTGGAGAGGCCTATGTGAAGGTGACATACACGCAGAAGCACCTTCAGGCTCAAATTCACAACCCTAGCCAGACCTGTTTGTTTGCTGCCATGAGTCAATGTGCAGACTGGTAACCAAACACATGTATTTTCCTCGAGTTGGAGCCAGAATGAAACTATGCCTAGTTTGTGTCTAGTGTGTCTGTGTACATACACATTTGTGACCTCCTTTCTCCATGCCTGTGCACATTGTTTTATAACAAATTCTTCAAATGATTATTTTCCTGTTCCACCTTCTCATACATCTCAGATGTAGATGAGTGCAGAGAACCGAGCTCTTGTCCCAGTGGTGTCTGCGTCAACACCCTCGGCTCCTTCATGTGCCAGGCGTGTGGCCCGGGTTTCAGACCCGTCCACAAGAGATGTGTGGGTAAGGGCAACCCCAAAACTTGTCTGAGAAGAAGCACTAACGCCACGAATCTGACCAGACTCCTAAAACTAACTCTGACCACTGCATGGAAATAATCTGAGTTTTCCTCTTTGACTGTGAAAACTTCCGATATTAAGTAACATTTACGTAGACAGAGCTGTTGCTTGCAGTCAGCATCTCCAAAAACAACTGAGCGGTGCTGTTTATGACTTCATGACAGCTTGTGAAAGAGTGCAGATTACCAGACTTCTTAAGCTCGAATGAGTTTCCTTCAAATGTGGCTTTTTGCTCAAAGGGGCACTTTAGCACTCTAAATACTGATGTGTATGGAAATTATGTTAAATGAATTGTATTTTATGCTCGAGAAGACTTAATATTAGATGTTTTACATCCAGCGTGGACCACTCCAAAATTGTCCAAAACCACAGTGATGATGGCTACTTTGTGTGGGCCATGCGCAACCTTCTCTCCATTCAGTGTTTCCACGTATGATATATCTACTCCTCCGCCCAGCAGCCTCCACATATTCCTAATATTGTTTAAACACATTCACTATGTTATTGCTGATCTTTGGATATCACTGGCCCCCGTAAAAAGATTGTTTATAATACTTCAATTTGGGAGAGTCCAAATATTTTCTCTTGGCCACAGCCTTGAACAAACAGCATATTATTGTTGGAGAGCTCCGGACACAGTGCTGTTGAGGCCAGTAGAGGCCAATGAGGCTTTTTACAACTGCTGTGCTAGGTGAGAGGACCAGGCATTCTTAGGAGCTGCATGAGGAGGTCAAAGGTTTCATTCCCTGCAGTGAAGAGATCCTTACGTACAAATAAACTCCCTCACTCACCCGTTCTTTTTTGTCCATGGTCCACTGTAAAACTCAAACTGTGAACTATTAGATCTGAAGACACAATACGATAGGAACTACATCAGTGTGGGTTGCGTTTAAGCTAACATGCCTGCAGCCCCCCAACCTGAACGTGGCCCTGTTACATAACACTCGACTGGTGTTACTTACCACATCCCCTCTCCGTGACCTTGCACCCCTCTATAATTTGTTTGGAAACCTAAGCTCCTGGAGTGAGTATTCGAGAAATGTGGAAAAGCCAAAAGACCAAATGAGGATGGAAAATATGGAAATGAACTTACGTAGTAATTTAGAGTTCTTTATGATCGATTTTTCAGCAAGTCTGAAGACTGATGGCGTTTTTTAAAGGCCTAAAATGACTTCCCCTCCAAAGAAAACAGCTCCTTTCTGTTTGTGAGACCACTTGTATGATTCATTCTGTGTAAAAATAGTAGCTGAGAGGAACCTTGTAAATGAGGGAGAACTTTGGAAGTAAATGTTTTCTCTCCCAACGTCCACAAAGGCTGAGCGAACAGGCCGACAGTATACGTTGAGAGCTCTGGGAGTCACAAAAAAACAGGAAACATGAGCTCTTGGTTTCCAGTGTTTGCTTCAGTCAATTGACGGTAGCGCAGTGGTTTGGATGCAATTGGCCAAATCGTGGATAAGGCTAATTGCTGGTGTGATAGAAAAAACAGCTCCATTGCCCGAGCAGGTCTTATCAGTGAGGCCTGAAAGATGCTGCGTGATAATAGAAACAAAAACAGGCCGCATTGACAGACGTCTGGCAGTGCCCACAGCTAGGGAAACAAAACCCAGTCTGTGACTCTCTGGCAGAGTTTGCCCTGCGTGGCTCCCTGTTTCAGCATCTTTGTCAACACTCTTTAGCGTCTCTTCACCACCTTCTTTTCACCACCATACTTTTCTTCCTCTTGCTGCTTTTCCTCCCTCTCTCAGTATCTCTCTCCGTCTCTTCTACTTACATAATCGCCTCTGACTTTCTCTTCCCACAACTTCACCTAACCTGAAAAACTGCCATTGTTAACACTAAATAAAATTCCACCATAAAACATTCTATCTGCATGAGGTTTTCCACAAACACAGTTTTGAATAAACTGTTCTGACTCACGAGGTGGAAAAAAACAGCCACTGCTGCAGGTAGTAAAAGTCCTTCATGAAAGAGTTTTGGTCCTATGCACTGATGTGATGTAATTTACTGACTGCTGTTTTACAGTCATTTTGTACCCTAATTATGCTCTAATTGTTTCCCCTTTACTGCTGCACTATGGCCATTTGACCCATATCCTGTACACATGTCTTTATTTGTGCTTTCTGTCTCTCGTTCTTGCTGCTGTAGCCAAATCCCCCCTCCGTCTCTCATATGTTTTATTAACTTTTTAAAGGCCTGGTACTAAAACATTACATAACATGCCTGTTTACTTCATTCTAGGTGTAGAAAGCCATGCCAATAGTTTTATGAACTTAGGGTAAGGGTTATCTTTTGTTAACTTATAACTCTTATAACACTTTTTAACAGAAATACCCCAAGAAACAACTAAGTAGGAAGTCTCTGGATTACCCAAGTAAACAGGCCAAAACAGGCCAAAATAAGATGTTTGATGTTTGTAATACATCATCTTTCATTTTATTAACATTTATTGCAAACAGGCTGGCAAGAAAATCCTCATTTATGGATAGCTAAAGAAAAAGACTGAATTAATGAATAAATAATATACCTGCAGGCTTTTATTTTGGCGGGACAGATCCCTCACTCATTCAGTGAAACTGTAGCAGGAGTTATTCTCATATTTGTGTCCTCCTGTCCTGACTTTCCTCAGATGTAAATGAGTGTCTGAACCAGACAGTGTGTGGTCGTGGAAGGTGTGTCAACACAGAGGGCTCCTATCGGTGCAACTGTTTCCAGGGATACAAACTCTCACTGGATAACTTCTGTCAAGGTAAATGTCAGTCAGACATTACGGACGCCTCATATCAAAGTAGCAGCTCTGTGAGTCGTTCTCCACAGGGCTTCTGCAGAAGCTTTGCGGCACCTTTACAGGTTCATAAAAAGGCTACAAAGATTTAGAGGTTGTCTATATTTTCTGAGCCCCACTTTTTTCTTTTGCCTGAACCCTCTCTCCAGATGTGGATGAATGTGGGCTTCCCGGAGTCTGCCTCAACGGCCGCTGTGTCAATCTGGACGGCACCCACAAATGCACCTGTAACCATGGTTACGAAGCCACCTTGGACAGCAAAGCCTGTGAAGGTCTGCAAAGGATTATCTAGAGCTGTTCATCACCGCATTCTTCTCAGCTGGTAGAGCTCTCTCCACAGCAGAATAAAGTCTGCAAATTGTTTCTTTTTGTTAGACGTCAACGAGTGTGCGACTGCTAATGTGTGCCCTGCTGGAATCTGCGTCAACACTGAAGGGTCCTACACATGCCAGAGCTGCAGACCTGGCTTTGGACCATCTGCTGATGGAGTGAGATGTGAAGGTGTGAAATCTGGGGGTTCTACTATTCACAGTTAGAAGTTTTTGACAGAAACTGTGAGACAGAAATGGATTGTCTAAGTGTTGTTCTTTTTTTTCAGATGTGAATGAGTGTGCCCAGGGCGACCTGTGTCTCGGAGGTGTGTGTGCCAACACAGAGGGGTCCTACACATGTACCAGATGTAAGGCTGGCTACAGGGTGTCTCAAGACCGGAAGAGGTGTGAAGGTAAATTCAAGCTGTGCTCCTAATTCCTAATTCAAAACTTTTTTATTGACTCACTCATCACATCCAGGCAATTTTTTTCAACACAACATTAAAACTACATTAGCTGTGCAACGTATGTTTATCCATGTCTTTGCTGGTGTGCATGCAGATATCGATGAGTGCCAGTCCGTCTCTACATGTGCCAACGGGATCTGTCTAAACTCAGAAGGCTCTTACACCTGTGAGAACTGTCCCATAGGCTACAGAGTATCATATGATGGAGAGCTCTGTGAAGGTTTGTTTATTTAACACCGCTCATGTAAATGAACTCCTGCATGTCTATAAAATTCAGCCTGAAAAAACTAACACCAGGGAGGTAAGTAGCTCTTGCCTCTCATAATGATTTTGGATGCTTTTTCTAGGCTGTTCTGCAGTGAAAGTGTAACAGTCTATATTCTTTCATGCCAGATATTGATGAGTGTCTGCTGCCCACTGCATGCCCCCAGGGAACATGCACAAACACAGAAGGTTCCTTCACATGTATCAGCTGTCAGCCTGGTTTTAGAGTCTCTCAGGATGGACAACAGTGTGAAGGTAAGACTTTTGGCTCTTTCTGCTGGAGTCTTCTTCAGCACAGGTGTCTTTTAACCAGACATGCCAGATTTTGCCACAGGTGTCTTTTAACCAGACATGCCAGACTTCGCCTAAATACCCCCCAAATAAATTGTGGTTTTGGTTGATTATGCCAGCTTTCAAGAAGATGTTTCCCAGCTGGTTCAGGTTGTGGGTAAATAGCATCAGGTGTAATAGCTTGGACTCCAAAAGCCCCCTCATCTGAGCTCAAAGCTCAAAATACTCCTTCTAGACATCACATCATAGCTAGATCCTGGATCCCTTCCACCTCTGGCACTGCTCATCTGATCCTTTCTGAGCACAATGAGACACCACCCCTCAAATAGAACAAGATGATGTCAGCCAAATATCCTGCAGATAGAAGTGTCGACGTTTGTAATTCCCAGCTTTGTGATTACTGATCAAACTGATTACAGCTGGCTGGCTGTATTAATTTGAAGCCAGAGATGGTAATCTGTGCCATGATGTGTCAATGTTTTTGTGTCCAGATGTGGATGAGTGCCAGGTGGCAATCATGTGCCCGGGCCAGCTGTGCATAAACACACAAGGGTCCTACACCTGCAGGAGCTGTGGACTGGGTATGCAAGCTTCTGCGGATGGTCACAGCTGTGAAGGTAAACCGTCCTCTCTATTTACATAACAGCTTACGACATGTTGAGGTGTCACTAAAATAAACAATTAACCAGCAGTGATATAAAAACTGAATGCCCAGAACATAATTACAGAAAATCTTTACTGTGCTCTGTAATTTGTCATGACATGATTTATGAGATAAATGCAGCAAGACTGCTGCTTTGACAAATACAGGGAGGTTAGATCTGTCATGACTTCATGGGAAGCGAGAAAGAATGATTATTTAAAAGGATTCAAACGTGGTCTCACTTAGTCGTATAGACCACGGTGTGTTTTTGAATGTAAGAGTAGGTCTAGCCCAGAGGAAGATCCCCCTCTGATATGGGTCTTTGCGCTGGGAAAAAGTTTTACAAAACAAACCCCAGTCCAAGTCAACCTCTGATAGTATTTTAATGGATGTCTCTGATGCCATGGAAAATATTAAGAGCTTAATTTGAAATGAAGTCAACTACTCCCCTGCCTTCCACGCACCGGAGCAGCCTGCCCTGTTGAACTTTTTGTTCACCCGAAGGCAAAACGGAGCCGTCTCAATCACTTAACAATGTCTCACAATCTTTTTTATGCAAGAAATACAATCTGTACCGGCTCGAGGAATTTCCAGTGATCAAATAACAGTGAGCCGGTGACTGTTTGTAGATATAGTAATCGTAGCACCTGTAATAGCTCTGTGTTTTGGATTCAATGACTGTCCCACATACTTATCTTTCCACCCTTTTTAATAAAACACTGTCAATGGAATCCAATAAAGAGAGCTTTTCTTAGTGTATGCTCGGCAGTATGTCGTCATGCTTAGCCAAGCCGAACAAAAAAGGTGGACAATGAAAAAGGAGGTCCCTTTTCTTCACTTGATTCACTGTCACCGTAGGTGGCAAAAGTACTCACACTCTTAACTCAAGCAGAACGACAGAGACTTGTAATAAAAAGATAAAGGAAAACATTCGAAGAGAGAACACAAATGTTCAGAAATAGTATTAGATCTATATGAACCCAATGAGGGACTAATTTTAAACAAAATATCTAAACCTCTGATTCTATTTGGCAGAGATAAACTTCAAATATTCTGACTCTAGATATTGCCAGTTTTTAATAAAACAAATATTATTTTGCTTCAGTGGACAAACCAGCAGTTTGAGAAATGTGAAGCTGCTCTCAACTCCTATTTTTATTTTATCATGCTATATCTGTAATGATGAGCAATCCTCCAAGGTGTTGTCTTGGTTATTACCACATGTGAAGTTGAAATTGATCATAATGTTAAGGAAGCAGCCAGGGGGAAAAATCATAAATCCAAATGCATTAGAACAGGAACAACAAGCCTGTTTTAGAAATAAGAGTAATGTGTCCTAATGGGATCTGGCAAAAGATAGAAGGATGCGGCACTTGCCAAGCATAAAAAGGTGATTTATCATTATGATTAGGTAAATAAACTAAAGCTAATAGGAGTCATGATGTATGGTAAGTCTGAGGCATCTGTGGTGATCCACATGCACACGAGGTGTTGTGGAGAGGATTTACACAGGAACCAACCCAAACAGACACTGACCTGATATTCTGGTGGATTGAGCAAGAACGCAAGAAGTGGATCTTGACTCCCTGGGTGGAGCAGTTGACCCAGGTGTAGCAGGACATATTAATCAGCTCCTCTGACACCTCAAAGAGAACACACCACCAGCAGCAAGATACAGCCATTGACATACAATCAGGGGCTGTCACATGAAAGTAGATACCTGTGTTAAAATGTTGGAGATAAAAATGAATTTATTCAAGAGGTTCATTATTTTTATAGCACATTTTAATCACTGAGACAGATCAAAGGCCTTTACAGAGTAATACAACTTAATAAAAGACAGATTGATAATCCTTCACAGCCTAAATAAAAGAGTCATACAATAATTATCTGATCCCAAAAGGTAACAACAGTTTTACTTTGATGAAACTGGCAGCATATTAAAGGAATGACTTTAGTGAAGACTCCAAAAGCAGTCAGAGTCAGGGTTTGTCCAACAGCACTGTCTGTGCTGCCTGATAACAAAGTATTGCTTCACAGTATTTGAATCTATCTCTTGAGACAGACCTGGATGTTCTCAGCATGTCAGTATTATGCCACAGAGAGACTTTTTCACTGAGGAGATTTTTCCAGCCTTGGCAGGATTCAAGTTCTGGTAACAACCTGTTAGTCATATACATACCATCCTCATACCAAGTGAAGACATATACAATTTGGCCTGAAGTATTTAAAGATGATTTTATGGATTTAAAGATGATCTATCGACGCAATTACAAACAATGGTTTCAGCGCTTCAGGATTAGCTACCAGATTTCAAAAGTAAAAATATTTTTTACAGCCGAGTGATAAACACCAACACACGAATATCTGGAGATGCATGAAAACCTGATGCTTTATCTGTATCTTTACTCTTCTTCTCTTTCCAGACATTGATGAGTGCCAGACTCCAGGTGCGTGTACGACAGGTGTGTGCACCAACACAGAGGGCTCCTTCTCATGCATGGCCTGTGATCCCGGATTTAAGTTGGCACCCAATGGGTTCTCATGTGAAGGTACAATACATTAGGTGGTTTCACATGATCACTTTTTGTATTTTGTGTTCTCATTTTCAGTCCTTCATTACAGCGCCGTATGACTGAGTGTAATAAGAATAAACCATTACGTGCTGATGATGCATGACTTCTCTGACGTGCTCACTGTGGTCTGGAAGCTCGTCATGCGAGTGTCAAAACTCGCCTCAAGCTGAAGTGAGACCCAGTGATTTACAGCGGGTGTGAGTGTGTCATAATAATGACGTCTGTATGTGTGTGTGTGTGTCCACGCAGATGTGAATGAATGTGAGGACAGCAGCTTGTGTCTGGGAGGCGAGTGCACCAACGTTATTGGCTCCTACAGCTGCTCCTGCCCCTCTGGTATGGAGCTAGTGGATGGGAGGTCCTGCAGAGGTACACACACACACACAGACTTAAACACACTATTTCACATACACACATGAAGTCTAGTCCGTTTGACACACACAGAATAATACCATTAGTGGTTAACCATTTCTTGTGGCCTACCTCATTCTGCCATCTTGACACAGCTGTGTGTGTGTGTGTATTTGTGTTTGGGTTGTGACAGATATCAATGAGTGTCTAACAATCACTGGAGTCTGTGGAGAAGGAGACTGCCTGAATAGCGAAGGCTCCTACTCTTGCATATGTCCTGCTGGATACACCACTACTGATGGAAGGACAGGCTGCCAAGGTACACTGACGCTCTGCCATGAGCATCTTTTGTTCAGTCATTTTACTTGGTGATAATGTAAGGACTTTTTTTAGGGTTTTATTGCTTATATGTACGCAGTGATGCTGGTAGTTGGCACAAGTTTCTTCATCAGAGTGAACAGTCTTCTTTTCTCACCATGCTGTACTGGTTGCTGAGGCCAAACTCTGGACCCCTGACATGGGTGCTCAAGGCTAACCCCTCTTTTTAATAGCCTGTGTCCTCATCAACGTTCTCAGCTCACCGTCCTTCTCTGCACGGACATCAGTTTGATGTTATTCCAGCCGCACCCAGTGACCTGCTGCTCGTAGCAATGGGAGAAAAAAATGTTCATCAGCTAAAGCTTTTCTTTTCAACAAACTGAAGCATTTGCTGTCAAAATACATGAAATAACTTTGGCAGGGATCTCGGCGTTGGATCAGTGTTGTTGTTGCTGGTGTGTCTTGCATTACAGTAGGAGTTGAAGTTAAGTCAACGCCTGAATTTCTGGCGGTGAAATATCCTGTCGTGATGTGAAGCAGGTAGGTTTGGATCTCTGGGTCCAGGCCCCCTGGCATGGTTCTGTTATTGGCCGCTTTGACTTGCAGGAAAGGACAAAGGGTCAGTCCTTAAAAACAGACATTCCTCCTGTAGTGCTGTAGCCTTGGAGCCTCCTAGATATCGTCGTCAGACTCTGAACAAACTGCCCGGCCTGCATCAGGTACTTTGGCTGCCGGCCACAACAAATTCTAGGCTCTAATTATCCTATAAATCAGCAGTTGTCGTATATTCTCTTGCAGCACGCTGTTGTGTGTACAGTGCGAACACAATGAAAGCCAGACCCCTCTGACATGAGCCTTTTGGGGGAGGTGAGGGGAAGATGAGGGTATGTGAGTTTGTGGGAATGAAAGATGAGTTTAGTCAGGTGATGCCAAAATGGTGCTGGGCCTTTACCAGACCGGTCTTTCAGCAAGAAAAGACGGTACGTAATAAAAGCCTAGAGCAGACTTAAACACAGCTATTGTTCTAATCCAGATCAACAGATTGTGCCATGGCCTGGCTGTGCCTTCCAGGTCTGGCTTTGAAGTCCTTGAACTCCCTCCAAAACTATCCAGTCACTGCATATTTATGTGTTTACTTATAGTCTGGGATATTGTTTTTTGAGACTATCTGTGCATTTGGGTGTTTAACTTGTCGTCTCTGAAAGATTCATCTGATTATAAAATACTGGAAAAGGAAGACAAGCTTTCACCCTAAAGTGATTTTCCCCTCTTTCTTGCCTTTCCTTCAGAATTTACCGGAGTCCAAGTACCTAAAAGTTATGTTGTAATGCTGCAATTATCCACCAATCCACAGCTAATCAAGCATGTCACATTCATTATTAATTTTTACGAGTCAGAGGGAAATGTTCTCAGCCTGAAAACATTTTTTTGTCCTCATTTGTTTCCGGTTTGCTCGTACTATATACCGTAAAACGCTCCAAATGGCCAATGCATCTTGTGTTCAGACAAGCACTTGATTACACATTCTTTGGTGATGCTTATGGAAAGGAATGGTGTTCCCCTCGGACTCAAAGAGGATATATGGGGATATTTAGTGATCATCAATATGTAACAAATCTAGACCCACCCTTTTTTTTATCAAATTATCTCCTAATTTGTCTTATTTTCTCTCTCTCCTCTCCCATAGATGTGGACGAGTGCAGCAAAGGCAATGTCTGCACCAATGGCGAGTGTCTCAACATTGACGGCTCTTTCTTGTGCTTGTGTGAAACGGGCTTTAAGTTCAACTCCGACACGGCCGACTGTGAAGGTAAGAGCTCAGAATAAACATCTCCTGTGATGTTCTGCTGTGTATGTCATGGTGACTATCAAAGCCAAACTCTGCCCAGAGGTTTCCACTCTCTGAGTGAACCAACATGTCAGCATTTGCTGTTTGATCGTCACGCTACATTTAATCTTAAGCGTACCCGTTCGAGCACAGTCGGCTATGATTGATTATGTATAGCGTTATAGTTGGGACAGAGTTCCCGCGAAAGTGTCCAACCCTGGCTTAGAGGCTTCCCTCCTTGGTCAGAGGACTTGAGGGGTGCCTGGATTGCATGGCTGGAGGCCTGAGCTCGCTTCCCCCTGAGGGAAGCATGAATGACCCCATTGTGAGTAGGAGGTGTTTCTCCCTCTGGAACGTCTCCCTTTAGCTCCTTCACAAGTTCTTTGGTTGCTGTGATAATATTGTTCTTGGCCATTCCTGTTGCTTGCTGCGTTTACTGAGGACAGCTACACCACAGGCCTCCTGGCCGACTCCTCCTGTACAGGCATTAGACTGCAAGCAGAGGAGCAGTGGAGGGAATATGAGCGTGTTTGCAGGAGTGTGTGTATCCGTTTAAGTGTCTGATTGCACATGTGGTTACGTTTGTGCCTCTGTTTGTCAGTGTCTGACCAACTTCTACATTTCTCTCTGTCTTTTACTGTGCAGACCAGAATGAGTGTAAGGACTTTGGCAGCTCAGTGTGTGGTACCTGGCGTTGTGAGAACACCATCGGATCGTATCGGTGCTTTATGGGCTGCCAGCCTGGACTCGACAACACAGACTGCGGTGAGTGGCGAAAGTTAAAAGTCTAGCATGGACAATTATGGTTAAAAAAAACAGCCAGTTTTTGAGGTGAACTGTCCTTTAAATGCATTATAAAGTCATTGTAATGGCCTATCTATTTTTGTAGCATACATCTGCTCTACTTTAATCCATTTACAAGAGAGTGCAGTCTCAAATCAACCCAACACTCTTCATACTCTGCAGAACTCTCCCTCTGTGCATAGATAATGATATCTGTTTGGCAGGCACACACAAAGAAGCTGATCTAAATCAGAAGCTATCAGGTACTCGTGGTTTCGTGCAAAAGAGGCCGAGGGAGAGATGAGGAGAAGTGGTCCCTGAAATTGGGCCACTTTACAAAGAGGAGTGCACTGTCATTGGAGGCAGTGTGTCAGGCCAGTGACTGATAATGGTCTTCTTCTCCTGACACTGAGCTAATGGAGAACCTCTGGCAGAGACACAAGGTGGAACTTGATCACCACTGTTCTTCTTTGGGGAAAAGGATTGTCAGGCACTTACCTCCCTCCCCTCCAAGCCCTCACACCCCAATGTGGAGCCAGGTCACCTGGGTTGATCGGCTATGTTTGAACATCAGCTACATCTGGGCCCGCGTCTCGCCAACAACAACGAAACACATGAGCATGACCGCCCAGAATACATGATGCCTTTTGTGTTTACTGGCAGGATCAGGCAACTTGGGCTTCAGATTTTCACATAATTTTTTACACAAAGATTTTCATTTATCACTCTTTATTTTGTATTACATTCTGCTTGTCTTTCTCATCTCACAGCACCGTAAAATAACAAGTCTGGTTTACAAGAGGAAAAAAAAGAAGTCCAAAATATTTCCTTGGTCCTAAAACCGTGTCCAAACACTCACCAGAGAATGACAGGAGAAGAGGGGGAAGCAGTCTGAGAGCATCACAATGGAATGATGTGTTGGACGCAGATGGAAGCTGTGGGTGTTGTGTGTGTATGCAAGATTATGTGTGTGTGTGCATGCGGTTGGCTGTGGTTTTTCTGCATCTTCACTTGTGTGTTTGTGTTCTTGAAAGAGAACTGGTAGAGATGCACTTCACGTATTCTCATGACCCTGAGTTTTTATTGGCCTATCAACAGACAGAGATCAGGGGGGAATAAGCCGCCGCAGCACTGATCAGTGACAGATCAGACCTCCGCCCCCTCCATCACCCTGATCCCTGCTACGTGTGGCTGCCTCCTTGCTGCACTTTATGGTGCTGTCTGTCTGGCACCGGCTGAAGAGAGCAAGGGCCTGCAGTGCGATAAGGAAAGATTGAAACCAGCTGCTCACCTTCGCTCCTTCAGTGTCAGAGTCTAAGCTCTGCTAAACAGCTCTTATAGGATCAAATCAGCGTCGTCAGTGTTGTCTGATTTGATTTTACATTCCTGATAGCTGTATAAGAGACCAAAGAGCTCCACTTCCATTCTATGTGCTATAAAGTACACATTTTCTGTGCTTACATACTGCCAGAAAATCCCAGTCTTGCCTGAGTGAATGCCTGTTTGTGACAGGGTATTACCGCTGCTTACTCTATCTTTCCCCTGCCGCTACGTTGTTCCTGTTTTCTTACTGTTGACTCACATCCCAAAGTTTGAGATCCGAGCCCTCTTACCCTCAGCAGTCCAGCGCTAACACACAATCGTGGCTTGTTTCACCGATTGATGGAGAGTTGTGGGAGATGCTGCCGTCACCCCAATAAAAGTCCAGGGAGGGAGCTCAGTGACTCCAGGGCATTTTTGTCTGCTTGTAAAAATCATCAAAAATTAAAGAAGAGGCCAGACGGTGTAATTTGCTGTTTTCTGTGAGGGGCGTTGTTTTATTTTTACTCACCGACCTCTGAAAAAGGGTAGCGGTTGTCTTTGGCTCTGCTCGTAGTGCTCATTTAGATTTAGAGGCTATGATACAAAAGGGGAAAACAGGGTTTTTCCAAGGCAACTGCACTCAGATCTGGACACAGTACTCCTCTGGGCATGTGAAAAAGCCGGTATGTATATTTGCAGGTTATTGTTTTTAAGCTTTAATTCACCATCATGCCCATAAATTCCCTCAGGCTGTGCCTTGTGCCTTTAATAAGACTTGCCCAAGGCCGGAAATTGTCTGTGGTCACACTCTTGCCAACTTCCCAACCCCTTTTAAGCATAAAGAAATCTAAAGACTTAACCATGTGTGTGCGATTGCTCATGCTGTTGTGCAGATGTATGATGAAGTTTTTACTCTCATAAGTACACACATGGTGTATCCTCCATTGTAGATAACCCAACACAGGTTGTGGATGTAAAATGTGCCTTTCATAAAAACAAAAGCTCACCTCATCGTTGCCCAGTCGCGTGTGAAATCACCTCCACGTATGGATCCAATCAGATGAGGGGTTGCCCTGAGAATATGGAAGAAGTGTGGGCTGTGGAGGGTGAGCCAACAGTCACTGATCCCTTTATTCTTGAAGCTTGCCACCATGTGCTCCAGATTAACACTTTGAACAGAGACCTACACTTAACACAACCCAGCCCCCTGACTGCAGCATCACCGGATCCAGGAGTCAGATCCTCCTGGGTTGGACTATTAGAAGAGGTGCTTATTGAGCTGGGTGCCGTCCTCACTCTCATCCCCCCCTTGGTTCTTTCCTTTTGGTAATTTACAGCTCTGCATGTATCCTGATGTAACCGATTGTTCGATGGAAAAACTAAGAAAGGCAACCTCTTAGTGGAGACCTCTTAGTGGAGTTATCTCATTTTGTGTTATCCGCTTTTTCCAACAATCCATTAGCAGCAAGTTAACTCCGTCTTTTGTGCTTCCACTCATATAGAACTAGAATCAGATACACCAAAAGAAACAAAAGGCTCTTCAGAGTATTTTGGTGTTGATGCTCTCATTCCTCCCCGGGATGAGACTTGGACTGCATCTCTCCCCAACATGTGGCTTGTGGAGATTTTGTTCCGTTTCACACATGAATGAAAAGCTGCCGGCAGACGCTGATTATTTCATATATTAGTGGAGAGCTTTCATCACCCTCTTCCCGGACCTCCCAGCTGGCAGCCGCTGTCATTCCAACATTCCAGACTCTACTTAAGGTCTTCACACATGAAGAAACTCTGACATTCAATACTTTTCACCTTAATCTGAGAGCCCTCCTCATCGAGCTGTGGGAATAATATCCCAGAAAATGTATTTCTCAATTACATGTTATGTCTTGAAGTATATAAAAAAAGAGTCAACACTTCTACTCCAGTTTAGCATTTCACTCATCAGCTGCAGAATGCAAATCCAGCGGGTTGGCGGTTTTTAGTATGTGTACATCCATCCTCCCTCTATCATTTTTGCTGCACTATGAGCCCACGAGTCTATTCTAGCTATTTAAGTACTTCTCAGCTCTTCCTGTGAAACGTTCAACAAAAGACAAGACATTTTTTGTCTCTACAGTTTTATTAGCCTGTGGGAGCCGCTGCGTCTGACCCCAGAGGCATTTTAAAGAAAAGGCCAAGTCAGGACAGGACAGGAGTGCTGATTGAGGTTTAGCCTGAAAAATCACTTCTGTTTATGGAAAGGCCCAGAGGCGAGAAAGGGCCCTGAATGCACCTCTCATAATCATTAACTGTGTATTGAATGCAAGGTGTCACTTCATTGTCATGCCAAAAAGAAAAACTGCCTCAGAAGATCCTCACATACTGTTCTGATAGAGGCTTAGTATGTAAAGACTGAAGCAAAACCTGCTTTTAAAATACCGATTGAAGATCCTCAGGCTGGTGCAGCAGAAGCTGGTCAGCAGAACAGATTCTCGTGTTGATCTGAAGTAACCACGATCAGTTCGGTAAAGGTCAGTAACTCATGCATTCTTCCTCTACTCTGCTGGTCCAGGACAGAACCCTGCAGGAGCCCCCATTTGTCAAGAGACCTGTCAATTAGTCATCCTTTTAACATAATTATTAGGGATGGGAATCGAGAATCGAGAGACGACAAAAGAGCAACGTAAGTCGAGCAGTGATAACATGCAAAGGTGGAAACACCAGAAACATCCTTAAACATTTGACAATGGGGCACAGCATCAAATATTTTTTTTCTGTATCAGAGACTCAATAAAATATTGAGTTAACGATGAAAACCTATAGTCTACCTTTTTTCATTCAAGGAAAGGCATTGATAAGGGAATCATTAAAGAATTGAATCGATAAGCAGAATCAATAATGGCACTGATATCGATAAAATCTTATCAATTCCCATCCCTAATAATAATAAAATGAGCACTTTGACATAAACATAACTAACTGTGATGACAGTAGTCATGTTTGAGAAAAATTCTATGTGATATGATTTTAATTTTACAACTTGACACCTCCTCTATCTGTTAACATGACTGAAGTGGGGCTAATGAACTATAACGCTGCCAGTCAGCAGGGGGAGCTCTGTATCTTTTGTCTTCACAGATAACAAATACTTAGATCATCAATTTTTCAAATGTACAACCTTTGGTTTTGGAGTTTTTTTGGAAGAAGTTTTTTTTTTTCAAAATCACATTCAAGATCACATAGACACAAAATAAAACTGTTCAGCGACCAGAAATCAAATTTTTACAGACCTTTGTGTTTTGCTTTTGGTCCCTATTGATGTTAGGCAGAGACCAGGGAGGCTCAGTATGTGTTTTTAAGTCTACATTGTTAACCAATATTTACTTGCTTCTCTCGCCGATACCTATGGCATCCTTATATTCTGGAGAGAGTCTCATAAAGTGTAGTTTAACCATATCTAGATGTATAGATGGCCAACATGTAGCGATCAAATATGGATGACATAATAAAGCACAACTCTCTGGGCCCTTGATTAAATTACAATCATCTTCTTTACTCTAAAACTTCTCCACATCAGCAAAGAAAGATTATCACAGTATTACATATAAATTTATGGTTTGTTTGCTTTACAGACTATCTGATGACTTTGTTGTTTACTTGTTCTTTGGAGCATATTCCTTGTGCTGCAGTGCTGAGAAAATTGATGTTATCGTTTAAGTGAATATTGGACAACATGCTAGCCAAAGACAACACATACTGACTTAACCCTGGTAGTCAAATCTTTTCAAAGTATATTGAATGTGTACTTATAAATATTCCACTGTTTTGTTTTTATTTCATTTGTCTATACAAGAGATTTATTTTCCTGTTTTTCATCAACTTATTATCGCAGTGGTGGACTTTCTCAAAGTCATGGAAAATTTGAATGGAATAGTTATAAGGGGCTGTTATGAAACTCAGACGTGAACAAAACATTTGATCAGCCTTTTTGTAAAACAGACAAAGCTTGTTTTGTACTGTGCACTAATTCCATAAAAAACAGTTCATATCAAGTATCGGGACTTTCTGCCATAGTGTCCCAAACTTAATGACTTGCAGAAAATATACAAGTTCTGACTTTCTTTTATCTGTGACTGAGGAGTTTCCGCTGACTGAGGGGTTTTGTATGTCAAATTGGACAAAAACAAGATGTGTTTTCTAACGTGAGTCTCAGAACAAATATCTCATAAACTTTGCTTCAAAAGACTCAATGAAGATTGGGGGAAATGAACAGGCTTTTTAAAGAGGCTGTTTGTGCTCTTCGAACAAACAAACATTCATTATAATGAATTCAGTGAACTTGATCAATGCTAGTTATGTAACAAATTGTCAAAATAAGTTAGGTAAAGATTAACCAGAAAACAATTTCACCTTACTCTATAGTTGATTTTAAACTCTGAATATTTTCTTCATTTAAATCAGATTTTCCAAAATTATGGAAAGCACGTTGTAGAGAATCAGTCCTCTTGTTACATGGTCCAGTAGAAACAGCCTTAAATGTGACATGAATCACGTCATGTCATAACCATGTTGTATGAGCAGCTAAATACATAAAAGATCATATGTTTTAAGGGCCTATATCCATTTACCAATTTTAGTTGGCACTGGCAGGTCAAAACATCTAAACAAAACCAATGCAGCTGAGTGTTTCTAAAGCTCAGCATTCTAATCGCAAAAACACCCTCAGTGCCAGCTGCTGTCTGTGGCTGCACTCCTAGCTATCAGTTAGAAATATTTCAACTTATAGCACGTTGCAGCACTTGCCAATGTGACTTCTTCCTCATCAGACAGTCTGAATTAGAAGGGGTGAGACTTTCAATACCAACTTTGTCATCAATAAAGGTGGTCGGCTGCAATGATCACATTTTTTTTGTTGGGGCGGCAGTAGCTCAGGAGGTAGAGCAGTCATTCAATAACCAGAAGGTTGGCGGTTCGATTCCCCCTATCCCTATTCTCTCCGTTGTGTCCTTGGGCAAGACACTTAACCCACCTTGCTCCCAGTGTGTGTCCTCCACTGGTTTATGAGTGTGAGTGTTGTGTGGTGGTGGTTGGAGAGGCCGTAGGCACAATCTGGCAGCCACATTTCCATCAGTCTGCCCCAGGGCAGCTGTGACTACTAAGGTAGTTTACCACCACCAGGGCGTGACTGTGTGAGTGAATGAATGATGTATGAATGAATGTAAAGCACTTTGAGGGTCTCTGGTAAAATGCTGTATGAAACCTGATGCATTATTATAAAATTTTCAGGTCTAGAGCTGTTGCCTAGACTTGTATTTATGTTTCATTTGTCAAATTTAATTGAAAACAATTAAATATGAAGCATACAGAGAAATGTGAGTCTCTACCAAGGGAACAACTGTTGTTATCTAGCAACAATCAGTTCCAATAAGATGTACTCTGAAACGTTGGGTGCTGCAAGCCAAAAAATATGCAACAATGGACACAGGCCCTTATTGTGCCATTTAGCTTTAACAAAAATCTGTTGGTGATTGAAAACCATGAAGTAACCAGTGGGGTTGAAAAATAAATCTTATGATGAAGTGCAAAAAATGTGGTCCCTTTAGTGTTCACCAGAGGTTAGCTAGCCAGTTATTCTTCCTGTGAAATCATATTGAAATGACAATTTTTACAGCAGAATTCAATTTGTTTTATAGCCTGAGCCACAAAAATCCCTCTCTTCCTCTTGCCTTTAAAAGTTTGTATAAAACTCATCTTTTTTGGTTATAGTACAACTATGAGTCATGCATAGTTTGGCATAATTAGGGGCGTAGCTGATTTGTCTACCAGGTGGGTCACGTAATAGCTGTCTGCCATCTCTTTGCTGGTTTCTAGATTAGCCAAAAATTAGTTTGAGCAAACATCTCCATTATGAAGACCACCTTCTTTTGGCCTTTGTAAAACTTCTTCAGAACCCAGCGAGTGAAGTCATTGAGAATACATCCATGTTTAACACAATCTGTGTTTCAAACTCATGAAAACTGGCTTAAACTTTAACATTAATTAGAAGAGAAAGCAGTTGCTGTCAGAAGCCTGTTAGAAAATCCTCCCGTGCCAAATGTTAACTCTCAGTCATCATTTTCCCGCTGCCTGTTAAGTGTCTGCATGCTGTCAACTCCTCCGTCTCAAACGTTTCGCCAGCATCTCAGTGACCTAATTGTCACTTCGTTCACTTGCAGTTTTCCAGATCCACACAACACTCAGTCACACTCTAAAAAAGCTTCCATAAATCTATTTACAAACACTCAAGTTTGAATAGCCTCTTAATAAATTGTCTGATCTGTACAGCGTCCCCGACATGTTATGATGGCAGTGATTTCTATGTTATTGTTAGTGAGGTCAAATTGGTAGTGCTGTTTATTTTGAGAGAGCGGCACCATGTTTACCAAGGCAGTCTAAAAAGTCTATTGTGCAGAGCGGCGTTGTAAATATTAATGTTACACTCTCCTCTTTGCGTGCTCTCTTGTCTTGCAGATATTGATGAGTGTGTTAATGAAACCATCTGTGGGAACCATGGCTTCTGTGAGAACACAGACGGATCTTTCCGGTGCCAATGTGACCGAGGCTACACCAACCCGCCTGGAGACATGAGCAAATGTGTTGGTCTGTATCTAAGCGACACCAGACCCTCATCCTATATTCCTTCAGAGTTTTTTTGTGGTGAAATGTTTTACTAAAGCACCATGGGAAAAGTCCAAAACCAACAATGAACTGATATTACTAACAAGTATATCCTATGTAGCCAAAAGCCTGATGTAACTTCTTCCTCTGTGACATAGAGTTTCAATTGTTGTTCAAAAGCACATCAGTGAGTCACACTGTTGTTCTAGTTGACAGACCAGATTACAGTGATGTTACTGTGGTTCTCTACGAGTCATTCCAATATACAAATTAGATATATGATACATTTAAATACCCACTGGAGCAAGAAGTGTGTGTTCAGGCTCTGAAATCAGTCCACTGTGAGTGCTGCATGGACTCCTCGGTGTTTGCTAAAGAAGTAAAACGTGAGGAAGATATTTAGAAGTTTTTCTTAATAGAAATACAAATTTTAAAAGATTTACAGCTTTATTAGGAGCCACTTCAGTCTTAATAGTGCTATGAGACTGGGTACGACTTTATCACACTGATAAAACATTCGCCCCATGTGCAGAGAAACAGGCTGCAAATTCTACAACAACATAATCACCTGAAACAAATGCATAAACAAGTACACCGTATTACAGAGAGAGATTATCGTCATAATAAGAGCGTGCAAAGAAATCCATTCTCTGTAATTATGATGAACTTACGGGTGATTTATTTCTGTGAGTTTGGTACAAATCACTCCTCATACAACAATACGATGAGAGCAAATTGACCACATGCCATGTATACATGCCCGAACCTTAAACCACCCTCCTCTCCTGTCTCCCTCAGACATGAACGAGTGCGAGATGACTCTGGCGCTGTGCGGAGAGGCCCTGTGTGAGAACTTCGATGGCAGCTTCCTGTGCATCTGCACCAACGACAATGAGGAATTTGATCCCATCACCAGCCAGTGCCGCTCCCTGGGTAATAGAGCAGGACCAGCACTCACAGTGACTCACAGGACCTAATTCTCCATCCTATCGCCCGGAGACGGAGTTTTCCCTGATTTAATGAGCCGTCTCTCATTATCCAAACAATGATGGTGACGAGGAGGTTATGACTTACTCCATGTCTCCTAGAGTATCTTTTTGACCTGGCTGTTTCCATTTGTTTTATGATCTCGGCTTATGGTTGGGTGGGATGCCTTCAGAAATTTGTATTAGACTAATCCCTTAAAGGAATGATGGAGTAACACCTCGAGTAGAGCCAAGTAAATACCCCGAGGGCCTCGTCACTATAAACCCTTTTCCTCATCAAGACAAACAGGGATAAGGTGTAGCTGTTGGCCAGTAGCACTGTGATCATTGTTCTCTTCTACACTAAAATGATCTCAAGTGCCATGGTTGCACATTTGCAATGTTTTGCAACTTCAGAGTGACTGAAAAGAACTTCATCAGTCATGTTAAATAGCATCACATCTCCAACTTGATGGGTGGGTGTGTGTGTGTGCACGATTTTGGTGTATTTACATTATTAAGCTGGGCGCCCTCAGCAGGGATGTTTTTTCTCCTGCCCGGGCACTAAACCCCAGCTATGCCTTTGTGTACCTTTTTGCCACATCCCCCTGTTTGCTTTTGACGTGTGTGAATCAATCATGTGAGAGTGAATGGTGTGTTGACTCACATGCGAGTGTTTCCATTTGGCTAAGCCGGCAGATTTAGAGTGAAATGCCTGGGCCTATGCCTCCAGACGAATGAGCAGGGTCAGCAGTGGCAGGCAAGGGGAATGCTATACCTGCTGAAGGCATGTGGGTGCTGCGTGATACCATATAATTAACCATAATGTACTTTTTACAGTATGAACAGTACAGATTTCTATCAGATCCATCTTGCCAAATATTATATTCTGATTTGGACCTTGGTTAATCCAGGTCTCTGTTTAATGATGATCCATCTGCAGGTCCAGGCCTGATTTTTGAGTCGTGTTTGGTACCAGAGGTACTGACCAATCACATATCAGTAAGCTTTGTGTAAGCCGAAAAAACAGTCCATACAGAGTGTAAAAGCAGACAGCATGCCACTGTAATGACATCTCAACTCCCATCCGCAGTGATCCTACAAAGATTTATTTTATCTCTGTACAAATATCTGCATGCAAGTGTAGCCAACAGTCTGGTCCGGATCAAAAGTCTCAACTCAGAGAAAAGCCAATCCGCATTTAGATTTCCTGGTTTCCTGGAACGTATCAAAAAGAACAGTCTGACCTCTATTTAAGAAAAAGACATTTTAAAAGTTTTTGTCTCCTCTTGAGAGCAGACCGACAAAGTTAGCAGTTATCCTCTTTGCAAATCAAGTTTTCAGGTCATGTCCCTTTAGAATGACAGGGCGAACTATCAGCGTAACTAACTATTTACTGTGAAACTAAGACTCACCAGAAACAGATAAAGAGGCATTGAGTCTGTTACCAAAGGCATATACCGTTTTATCATCAAATAATAGCCGATTGATTCCTGAACTGGGTTGATACTGATGCTCAGCCCAGATTATCTGGCCCATTCTTGCATCTCCTGTGCCACTTTGATCCTTCATATTGTTTTCTGCAGCCAACAATGTCCTCTCTGCTCTGATTAAATGCTGTTATTCTTCCTGAACAGATATCAACACCGGCACTGCTGGCCAAGTACCTCTGACCGGTCCCTTATACGAGGAGAGGAAAGAGTGTTACTACAACTTGAATGACGCCAACTTCTGCGACAATGTCCTGTCACGTAACATCACCAAGCAGGAGTGCTGCTGCACAGTGGGAGCAGGCTGGGGGGACAACTGTGAGATCCATGCATGTCCTGTCCCAGGAAGAGGTACACCGCAAATCAAATAAACTAACTAAAACACAAAAGGATGAAGCAAGGTGGATAAGTGCATTTTGTTCTCTCTACATCATCTTGTTAACTAATTAAACCGGCTCTTGTGTTCCAGATGATTATAACCAGTTGTGCCCTCACGGCAGTGGATTATTACCTGGTCCTGTTTCCGGTACACAGG
Source organism: Xyrichtys novacula (assembly GCA_962446985.1). Classification (NCBI taxonomy): domain Eukaryota; kingdom Metazoa; phylum Chordata; class Actinopteri; order Labriformes; family Labridae; genus Xyrichtys; species Xyrichtys novacula. The sequence goes on from OY660878.1 coordinate 7,381,293, forward strand.
GCTTAGGAGAACAGAGGTCTTTCATAGGTACGCTTGCTCTCATAAATACTTACATATTTTATATTCTTGAGTTTTTATAGTTTCCCCTTGTTGGCACAGAGAGATGCAATGTCAGCCTGTTTTATTTCCACCTGCATAAACTTTCAAAGCATCGTACAGACACAAGCCCTCACCACGTTTATGAGGCTGTCTCTACAGCTCACAAGGGATTAATAGAATACCTTCCTGCAAACCTGACTAATTACTCAACCCACAGTTGTCCAGACAGCTGTTTAACAACAGAGAATGACATTTAAAGCAAGGTCCAGTGTTTTTGCTTTCTGTCTCACTTATGTAACACCAAAGCATGGATCTTTCTCTCTCTCTCTCTCTCTCTCTCTCTCTCTCTCTCTCTCTCTCTCCCCCCTTAGATGCAAACGAGTGTGAGATGTTTGGATCGGACATTTGTAAGAATGGACAATGTTCCAATCTCTTCTCCACCTACACCTGCTTCTGTCGCTCTGGTTTCTACTATGACAACATCCGGCTAGAGTGCGTTGGTAAGAGATGATGGCTCTTCAAGTTTTGACACACAACACTATAACCTTTGAGGATGTGTTTTTGAAATCCTCGTAAAGACCAAAGTCCCTGTTACCTGTGTTTTCAGACTACGATGAATGTGGATTTGGAACTGCCTGTAAGGATGGAGTGTGTGTGAACACAGCTGGTTCTTTCAACTGTTTCTGCAGTCCTCCATTAGTTCTGGATAGCTCACAGCGGCGCTGCATCAGCGTCAACACCACAGAAGGTGCTACAACATTTATGATTTCTCAAGTTTGTAGTTGTTATTTCTTGATTGTTTGTATGAGTGAAGCAGGTCTTGGAGATTTAGAACAGAAATGAAGAAAAACAAGGGTGATACAACTCATCATTCGTTGTGTTTCCTAGAGATGAATCTGTGGTAGTTAAAGTGCCAGTGGCTTTGGTTGATGGCAGATAATGTCATATATACACGCCCATATCTACATTTGGTTCTCAGGGTAATTTTAAAGTCAGAACTGCTTATGCTTTGGCTGAAGTTTGGCTTCAGTCTGCTTCCTAATAGTTGCATGCATACAGTCTTCACTGCAGTGGAAAATTGCAATGGACTGTTGTTATTCACTTGCTTTTCTTTCAACTCCCACAGACTGAGATTTTGTGAATCTAGACAGTTGTATATTTATTTTCTGCTGTTTTTTCGGCCTCATTGTTAATGCCTGTATATTCTGTCTCCCAGAAACTTTAGAGCCTGATAATGACGTGCACATGGCTATTTGCTGGCAGCGTCTGGAGGGAGACAACATGTGTGCAGAGCCCCTTCAAGGACGCAGAACCACATACACAGAGTGTTGCTGCCTGTACGGCATCGCCTGGAGTGGACAGTGCGCTTTCTGTCCCAGGAGAGAGTCTGGTGAGGAATCTCCTCAAAGATTTCTGTCTGAATATAAACACATTCTTGTTATATACGTATATCCAAAATACAACTTTTTCCTGTGCGCTGCTGTTTTCAGAGGACTACGCAATTATGTGCAACCTGCCTCGGAGAGGAGGCACAGAGAGTCTGCGAGAGCGACCAGGATATGAGTATGGTTTGGAGGGACCTGAAGACTCTTCAGAGCCTTTCGTACCACCATACTTCGACAATTACGGCAGCCCTGCAGGACCCTATGAAATCCCTGAGAGTATGTCTATCTTCAACGACAATGACTACAGCATTCAACAGCCACCTGTCCGTGTCCCTGTTCACCGACCTCGAGAGAATCGGCCAAGACCAGTGGAGCCGTACTCTGGTGGGTGTATGCATGAAAACAGACATTGAAAATGTGCGAGTGAGGAGCTTCTGCTCATAATTATAGGGGTCAAAAACATTGATTGACTCATCTTGGATCACTCTCAGTCCTCTCACAGTGCTGTTTTCTACTGCAGCAGGCAGCTGTTACTGTTTGCTCTCCCTTTGGTTCTCCACCCCCATCTGTAAGCGGGCAAACTGAACAAAAAACTGGGACAAAGTAACAATACAGTTGTGTATTGTGATTTGGAGTAATAATAGAGAATGTGCAGTTCTTACATGATGAGTTGAAACAGAAAAGAGATTTGTGATCCCTGACCATTCCATCAGGGTGACTGGTACCCTTGTACAGTATGTAGATTGAATAACAATTAACAAGACTTTTTAATGTATGTTTTTGTACCCATATTTGTGTCCATTCAGAACGCTACGAAGGCTTTGAGGGTCTCCGAGCAGAAGAATGTGGAATCTTGAATGGATGTGAAAACGGCCGCTGTGTCCGTGTACGTGAAGGTTACACCTGCGACTGCTTTGATGGTTACGAATTTGACTCAAACAAGATGGCCTGTGTTGGTGAGTTCACTCCAGCATTGTTTGCACCATCCTCTACAGACCACCCACAAAGAGAAGTGATATCCCAAGTAAAAAATGTGACTCAGTGGATCCAGTAGAAAATCAATCAACTCATTTATCTGTGCTCAAAATGTGGTCTTCAGATCTTGAATTTCAAACATCACAAAACTCTCCCCTTGAGATTTAAGTCTTTCAGAGCCAGGTCTTGGATTATTCACAGCGAGGTAACTCTTAACGCAGAGGATCATCAAACTCAATGAGAAGCTTAGAATTTCACAACCTTGTCTTTAGATATATTTTATGGGAAACTAATGAAAGCAGTGTACTCCTTAAAACCACAATGTGTTGCCCTTAGGTTTGATATTCCCCGTTCACACACTGCCAAGAGTAAGAAGACCTTGAATCTCTTCCATAGAGTGTGTTTCATGAGATATATTATCCTTTAAGTGAACTTTGTTTTGTTTGAAAGTAAAAACCTCTTTTTGTAATAAAATGCTCTGATTACAATATTCTGTCAGCATACATGCTTATCAGCTCCAAGGCCAGACGTTTTACAGAGGAAAGCGATTGAATTCCAACACTGTGGAATCATGTGGGAGCTGTGCAATTCTCGCCGTGCTTCCTTTTTATAAATATCACTACAAATCCCCCAGCAGAGCATGACATAAACAGAAGGGGAGTCGTTTGATATTGACTGCTATGAAATGGCATCCAGACCTCCCGTACCTAAGAGGGGAAAGAGAAATCAGCTGAAGGCCAGAAGGAAACATAATCTCATGGATTGTTACTTTACCATCATTTCGAGCAGTTTAGAGCAGGAGACGGACAGGATTTCAAGTTCAAATGTGATCTAGTTGACACGCAACATGATGAAATGTGTGAGTTAAGATACACAAGAGGAAATGTTTTGCAGTTATTGTTTGGGGCGAGTGAAATATGTGCACTTTGTTAGCCAGCAGACCGTAGAAAAGCTCACCTAGTTGACATTTGGAAGGACTTCATGAGATGTGGTGTTGTTTGCAACTCCTTGAACACATCAAGAGCCAGCTGGTAGCTGGTGTAAATCTTAATGTAATTTATGTAATTTTAAAGTGAATTTAATATGGTTGCGACTGCCACTCATATACTGTCGATTCCATTATTGGGTCTGTGAAATGACTGAAATGGTGGAGGATTTACTGTAAAATCCCAAATAGAAGTTTCAGCGGTGTGTCTCTAAATGGATCAACAAACCAATGAATTTCTGAAATTGTAGAAAGAGCAAAAGAAAGAAAGCTACAAGGAAAGAGGAAAAGGTTACTACAGAAAAAGAGCAAAGTCATGGGGAAGAAATGAGGGGTGGGGTAGGCAGACAGGAAAGAAGCAAGAATGGGATGGGGTGGAAGAGACAAGAAGCAGAGGCAGGAGGTAAGGAAGAAGGGGCAAAGGAGTAAGAGGGGAGAGAGGATAAGAGGAGATTAAAAAAGTGAAGAAGCAAGGCGATGGAAAAAGGGAAGGAGGGAGGGCAAAGACGCATGGAAAGGAAATGGGAAAAAGGAAAGAGGAGGGAACAGGAGATGAGACAAAGAAAGATGAGAAAGAAGAGAGGAGGGAAAGAGGAAGGAAGAGGAACCAAAGGATGAAGGCGAGGGCAGGAGGAAGAAAGAGGAACAAAAGAAAAAGGATAGAAGAGAAAAGGAGGATCGAATGGACTGTGGAAGGAAGCAGGGAGGAAGAGGAGAGAAAGGACAGACAAAACAAGGAAGGAGGGCGGGAGGAGGAAAAGGCAAAGGGCAGAGGAGGCAAGGAAAGAAGGGAGGGAGATAGAAAACAGAAAAAAGACAGAAAACATTGGAGTATAATAGTTTTTAAAAGGCATGAGACAGGGAAGAAGTTACTGTTGTAAGAAGAAGAGCTAAGAGAAAAAGACTGAATGAGAAATGAAGAAATAAAAGAAAGACTGTAGATTTAAGAACTGCTGCTGTGCATCAGCAGATGTGGGTGGGCAGCTGTTTCACTTCTGCAAGCTTCCTGCTCAGTAACTCATCCTGTCTTCTTCTCCTGCAGACATAAACGAGTGTGAGGACATCAGTGACAAGGTGCCCTTGTGTCAGAACGGCCACTGCACCAACACAGAGGGATCCTACAAGTGCAACTGTTTGCCGGGGTTCGTGGCCTCTTCCAAACCACACAAATGCATCCCAGCGATACCAGAGTCCAAACCCACAGAGACGGACAACTGAGACACAGACTGCTGGAGCGCTGTTTCCTCCTGCTCCCCTTTAAAGTCACCTTACACCTTTCTGCCCTTCTCATGGGGGCTTGGCACTAAACCTCCAACTGTTTCGCTGAGACGTCCAAACTTTTTCCCCGACACACGCACATGCAAACAAAAGCACACTTGCACCAGATCCCCTCATATATACACCCAAGAGGAGCAGGTAATGTGCAGTGAATGTATAACATTGGATTCAATATTCACTAGATATCCATTTGCCTTAAAGGGATTTTGTGGACTGATCTTGTTTATTCAGTAACCCCAGGCATTTTGATATACAGATATATTCTCCACATTATTTTCTCTGTCACTTTTTTTGTGTTATTTATTTCATTTACATGACGGGCCTCTGCAAAATGAAAAAGCAACCTATTTCAGAGGGCTACTTGATTCCTCTTGTGTTATGTGCCTCACAAAGAGAGAATATGGGGAGATAATGATGTTTTTCTTTTTTTTTTTTTTTGGTGGAAAGTTGAAGGAAAGTTGTTAGAAATCAGCCACTCATGAACCAGCTTGTGCCATACCTGTCAAACCTCTCAACAACATTTCTTTACACAGTCCTTGTAATAACCAAGATAGAGCTGTTCCTCTGTATTTGTTAAGATCACCCACAAACTGAAGCTTAAGAATCGCCGGACCAAGAACATGGCGGTCGTCACAGCCAGACTCACACATCAAAAACAATACTTGGACCTGAAAGAGACTGTAGATGTTTATGATGATTTATGTGATGTTTTTAAAAGGTGCAATAGGTGAAACCTGCCTCCCTCTTTCTACAACATTTTTCTAACGTCAATGACGTCGCAAAAACATGGACTCAGTGGCTAATCTCTGCTATTTAGTTTGCAGTAATAACTGAAGAAACAAACACACTATGACCCAAGTTTGGTTCTAGGTTATAGCTTAACCCCTGAAACTACAGTTAGATTAGACTATTTATCCACGGTTTAAAGTAACAGTCAAGTTTTATGTGCCACAATAACACAGACAGAAATCTTTTCTATTAAACAGCAGTGCATGTCTCACATCAGTCCATTCCCATGTGCACATTTCCAGATGCACATACACACCATAGCTTTGTTGGAGGGGTTTGGTATGTTTTGTACAGATCTAGTACTATGTATTATTTTTTGTTACATATTCTCTTAATGCATTATAGCACAAACAATATTTTCTTTGACATAAAGCATAAAATGTAAGAAAAATCTGGCATTATAGCTTTGTAGATTTATACATGTCTGTAAAAATGTTTTTTAAAGCATATCTTTTTATGTATGAGGAGAGTGGCTGACACTGTACCTGAGGAACTGTGTGTATACCCTGCCCTGTGGAGCAGACAATGTGTGTGTTGTTTTTTTTTTTTTGTTTGTTTTGTTTTGTTTTTTGAAGTGACAGCACTGTTCTCATCACAGATATTTTGTCTCTTCAAGTTCATTACAAAGACAATGCTTCTGAAATGCAAGCACTAATGTCTGTGCATCACAACTTTATGAGTCATTTTTAGCATTACTTCTTTTAGTCGCTGTTGAATTCAGTCTCATGAATGTATCATAGACATATCAGCATGATCATTTGGTTTCTAAACTCCAGCTCACACCTTTTTGTCTTTGATATTCAGGTTTAAGAAAATAATGGCATTATGGACTGAGCTTCGTTCAAGAAATCATAGATGTGCAGAAAATAAAAGTCTAAATCTAACTTAAACATAGTGCCGACTTAGAGCCTTCTCGTGAATTTATAAACAATAAACTTAAAGTTTAACAAATGTTCTTCTCAGTGCTCACTCCATTTTACTGCTCTGTTAAACACTCGTCTGAATCGAACCAGAGGTCTAACATTCAGTTCAAAGTTGAAATATTTAAAGCCTTTAAATATCTGCAAATAACTTGAGATAGATGTCTTCTTGTAAATCTGTGGTCATTTTAAATATCATGCTCATTCATTATGTTTACCTCTTGACTGTAATCACTATCAGTCATCAAAATAAAAACATAAAAAATACTGGTTTCTTTGCACTATCACTCTTATGGAATAGCAACACACCTACACCATGAACCTACCACGTTTATTATTCACTTATTAACTTATGACCAGATCAGTACAGGTATGAATTACCAAGAATATTTGTGTAAAAAGATTAGAGGTCCACTTTTTTGAGATAAAGATCATCATCGATCATTAAAGAGGCAGTATTATGCTTTTTACATAAGGTTAAGTACAAGGTTAATGTGTACTGAAGTAATCCCCAGATGGGACTGCAGGATGCTCTGAATGACTTGTTCAAAAGTCAAATGAGAATTCAGTGAGAATATGAGATTTGCTCAAATCACAATATCATCAGACAGTTAATCTCCTTGAAAGGGAAAAAAATGTTGTTTGACAACAAGAACTGTGTTGGATGGCAGCAGTGAAGGAGAATGCCAGGCAGGTGAAGTGTCTCAGACAGAGGCTGAAGTGAGGGTTTTTAAAGACAGCAGCCTAAAATACATTACAAATTTGTTGAACTGTAGATCATGTGAAACTGCTAAGAAGCTGCAGAGGGACAATATAGTATAATACCCCCTCTTTAACTTGACTAAAAATACAATTAATGTTGTGAAACAAGGTATACAAGCTTCTTTTTGTATGTAAAAGAGCAGAATTGCACCACCATATATACTTGAAGCCATGAAAAAATCAGAATAAAAGTATCATAAGCAAATACTGAATTTCTAAAGGAAGGGCAATGTTCATATTTGAGTGTCAGGAGTATTATTCCAGTTTATAATGCATTAATGTGCTTTTTCACTGACTTTTAGTTTTAACAGCCAGTTAGTTATTTTAAAAAATCTTTTATTCAAAATCAAATGAACAAGTGGTCATTTTGCTATAAATTATAAGCACAAAAAGTAAATTTAAAACATATGCTCATTCTATGTTCACATAAGCATGTTTTAGGATTTTAAGCAACGGCTATGAACTGGTGAACACCTGGTCAGTCTAATCCAGTCTAATTCAGTATAATTTAACATGAATTCTCATAAATTCCCACTTTAAAAGCCTCAAAGTTTTCTAAAACAACATTTGAGCTGGCTAACATTAGACTGACCAGGTCTCCATGATATTATGGGTGGTCGGTGCTTATCCTTTAGTCACTCTATAGTAGTTTATACCGTAAATAAGTCTGAATGGTGGGTTAAGGTTAGGCAAATACATTGTCAAGTTCTTATGTTGCAAAAGGAAAAAAACTTGAACTACATTAAGATAATCCGTTATACTTTTGCGCCCTCTAGTGGACAAATAGAATTTACATTCGTCTGATTTTCCATTGGTTAACCGGGACTGAAGAGTCGTTGCAGGAGGTTTCTGGGAAACTGTGTTCACCAAGGGTTACCAAGCCCGTGACGTATGATACAACTGAATACAAGTCCCAGAAGCCACTTCGCCTTATACGTGTAACGCTGACTGACTCCTGCTATCAGCTCTCGTGCTCTTGGTTGGGGTTGCTAATACAGTTATTTCAAAGTCAAAACAGGAATTTTGATGCGATAAAGTCCGTTTTCACGTTGTCGTGTGCTGCTGTTTGAGATGCCGCTAATTGTCGAGAGGTTACTCTGTTCGAAATGAACAAGCTAGGATAAGTATATCATCGATGTGTTTAAATACCATGTAAAATTATGTGTAATTATATCTGCGTGCAAGGCGCTTTGTCAGCACTGCTACATGGGACAGTCAGTTGAAAACTGATACCTGGTGCTGCAGTGCTTAATTTTATTATTAACTCTGCTAAATTAAGCTGTATTTACTCTGAAAGTATACTTTTAAAACATCCACATATGACCCCTTAACTAGCTTTTTTTAAAACTCGTATTATAAGGTAGTGCAAGCGTATACGATTTAACTAGTTTGGAGGGTCCAGTCATTTTATTGCAGGTTTTATTTCCTAATGGCAAAGGAAGAATGTGTGGCACAATGGAAAAACACAGAGGACACTCCAACACTACGTTACAGGAGAAACTTTCCCACCTCCCAAAACCAATACAGCACTTTGTCAAAGGACACTGTCAGCCACACTGCTGGACACTTGTCAGAAGATGACCCTCACTCCTCAAATGGGACAACAGCTAAGTTTAGGGCCAAAGGACATGTCAGTAATGAGCCATCAAGAGTGTTTCTGATGTTGGTAGTGGGGTTGTCTTTCTCAACACGCCTCTATAGGATAACAGAGCCCCCTCATGTGTGGTGAGTGACAATCTTCTGCATGTAGATTTTACTGTGCATATTATTGATGAACATTACAAGGTTGTTGTGGTCTTTCAGCTGGGATGAGACACACTTTGGGAAGATGGGGAGCTACTACATCAACAGAACCTTCTTTTTTGATGTTCATCCTCCTCTTGGAAAAGTGAGGTGGCAAATTATCACTGATATGATGGCTCTAGTTTCCTTAGGGAGAGCATGAGCTTTGATTTCTTTCTTCACCATTTCACAGATGCTGATCGGCCTTGCTGGGTACATGACAGGTTATGATGGCACTTTTCCCTTCATAAAGCCAGGAGATAAATATGAGCACCATAACTACTGGGGGATGAGAGGAGTAAGAAACTTTCTAAACTTTGCTTCGTAAGATGAATTAAAGGCAACTCAAACAAATGGCTGTGGTTGTGACTTTAACAACAAAGTGTTTTGTCTTCCATTTTTTCGTACAGTTTTGTGCCATCTTGGGCTCCTTTCTCCCCATCTTTGCCTACCTCATAGTGTTGGATTTGTCTCGGTCTCACACTGCTGCTTTTATTTCTGCAATCCTTCTCATATTTGGTAAGTATCTTTCACTGGTTAAAAAAGTAGCATAACTCCAATTGTTCAACAGCATGCAACAGTCTTGTATTAATAAAGATAATAACTTTTTGCTTATCTCACCCCCCTTTGACAGACACTGGCTGTATCACTATTTCCCAGTACATACTGTTAGACCCTATACTGATGTTCTTCATTATGGCAGCAGTCCTGAGCATGGTCAAGTTTAATCAGCTGAAAAACAGGTAAAATTCAGTTTTGTTTTTGTTATTTTGTTCTTCTATCTCTTCCAATGCAGTGTAGCCTTTAGGATACAAGTTTATCATTCAATTAGAAAGAAAAATTAAGTAAAAATACCAGTTAATTGATTGTTTACCTCTCTTTTACTGACCTACTTCTCAGTTTAAAACTCTACAAACTTGATTGTTTCAGTTATTTGCTTTTTCTCACTTTAACACCATTATAATGGGACTGAATCGTAAATGTTCTTTGGGTAGTGCATATGCATAATATGGTAATATAGACCATTTCTATCTTTGATAGCAGTTGATGTATGTGTTTGCGTTTTTTTTTCAGACCTTTTACCGCCTCCTGGTGGCTGTGGCTGTTACTGACAGGTGTCAGTCTTGCTGGTGCGTTAGGGGTTAAGTTCGTGGGTCTGTTTGTCATCCTGCTGGTGGGACTAAACACAGTTTGGGATCTCTGGAGACTCTTTGGGGACCTGAGCCTCTCTCTGGTAAACAGAAACTGACAGAAATGATGGTTGTTAAAATGTTGACTCTTTGACTCCTCTCACTTCTTTTTTTCTTGTCTCCAGGTGGAAATTACAAAGCACTTCCTTGCCAGAGTTATAGGACTCATCTTGCTTCCCCTCCTCTGTTATGTTACAATATTTGCAGTCCATTTTGTCGTGTTGAACAAAAGGTGTGTCTCTGTGATATATTACATTAACAGCGTGTGATGACATTTACGCATTGTGTTGGTAATCATGATTGTTTTTTTCTCATCAGTGGACCAGGAGATGGTTTCTTCAGTTCAGCTTTTCAGTCTCGCCTAATTGGGAACAATCTACACAATGCCTCCATGCCTGAGTGTGAGTCTAAAAACATATGTGGATACAACCACATAAAACTGCAGCTGTGTTTACTAAAACACTGATTAGAACATGAGAAAGGGGGTCAAAGAGAAATAAAGGCTTTCCCCCAGTATTGATGACAGCCAGATGGACTAAAATATCCACAAAGAAGCATGTCTATCTTTTTCTTATTATGGTAATTAGCTGGTGTGGTCCCTCATTCCTACTGTAAATGATTAGTTCTCATTAATCCTGTCTTTCATTTGTTTGATGTTTCTCTGATGCAGACTTGGCTTATGGTTCCACCATTACAATCAAAAACCTTCGTATTGCTGGAGGTTATTTGCACTCTCACTGGCACTTATACCCAGAGGGAGTGGGAGCACGGCAGCAGCAGGTAGGGCTTCAGATTTAAGCAGGAATCTCTTCCTTACATTAAGAATTTGCTTATATCCCCGCTCATTTGCTTTATAGTAAACTCTGTTTTATTTTCTATTTCCATACAGGTGACAGCTTATCTCCACAAGGACTACAACAACTTGTGGCTAGTTCACAAACCTGATCCTAATCAATGTGAGACATTGTGCTTTTTAGAAATAATAATAAATTGTCATTTTGGAAGTAATATCTAAGCTTCTTATGAATCATTTCTCTTGTTTTTGTTTCAAAAGCTCATCCTGGGACACCTGATTTGGTGCGTCATGGTGACATCGTTCGACTGGAGCACAAAGAGTAAGAGTCATGACCTTGTATGGCTGTTCATGGATAACTTAACACTGCACCTTTGCCAATTGTAGTGGTTGTCACTGAAATGGAAGGTTTCTTTTCCATGGTTTTGCTAATTTTCCTGTGTGTTTAGAACAACTCGTAACCTTCATGCTCATCTCCATGAGGCCCCTCTGACCAAGAAACACTTCCAGGTTACAGGCTACGGCATTGTGAGTATTTCAACAACATATCTGCAGCATTTCATATTACAGCCCTAATCTGTATTATTTCATATCATTATGCATTTGGATTTCTTCAAAGCCTAAAACTTACTACAACCTTTGGTTTTACACGTAGAATGGCTCAGGTGACCTCAATGACTTATGGCAGGTGGAGGTGTGTGGAGGTCGAAAGGGAGACTTGGTGAAGGTGCTACGCAGCAAAGTCCGTTTTTTGCACCGAGCTACCGGCTGTGTGCTTTACTCCTCTGGCAAGACTCTACCAAAGTGGTAAAACTGGTTGTCTCATTTCTGACTTCAATTTATTTAAGATATATTATGATGGTGGACGGACCAGAATCTCAGGGTGTGTTTGTGTTCAGGGGCTGGGAACAGGTGGAGGTGACATGCAGTCCTTACCTGAAGGAGACTCCAAGCTCCCGGTGGAATATTGAAGATCACATCAATCCCAAATGTATGATCAGTCCTCTTCCTGTACTTTTGCCTGTTTGTTTGTTTGTTTTTTAAATATTATTATCAATTACCTTTATTTAAAGAGTGCTTTTCAGATTCACATTACAACTTGGTTTAAAGGACAGTGTAATGATAAAGATAAGTGTCAGCATTTTCCAAAGTGAACAACCAGTTTGGTACCAAAAAAAAAGAAAACCCAAACTATCATATATAAAAAGAATTTAAAATCATGACACTTTAAATGACATTAAACAAAATCAGGAAAAGCTTTACAATAACAATCTGTTTGAAAAAGTGACTTTAATGAGAGCACTGAATCAACTAACTGAATTTCCTCTGGTGAGTCATTTGGAGTCTCAGGGCTCTGGATGAAAACGCTCTGTTCCCCCTTGTTTGAATAAATAAAAGACCTTTGCCTGAGGATCTCATGGTGTGTCCTGGGGTGTAAAGTATCAATAGGATGGAGATAAAATTATGGCAGAGAACCCTGAGTGCTTTAAAGTAATCGATAAAATCTTTAAATCAATCTGAAAACTTAGTGTCCAGTTTTGGATAAAAGCCTGTCAACTAAGTTCTGCACCATCTGAAGTTAGTATATGGATTTTTGATCTAAACCACTCAAAAAGCTGTCATAACAAACTAGCTGTGATTAATCATCCATAAAATTGTTTGTTAAAGTAAAAAAATCTTGAATCTTTGAAAACATTTCTAAGATAATTAAAACAAGTAAGTTTTGTGGTGTGATGCTCAAAGTTCATATTGCTGTCATACCTGATGCCCAAGTCCCTTACAACTGGCTTAATCTGATCCACAAGGAACCCAGCGGTTGGTAAAATAATGCGCTCAACAACGCAGGGCGAGCATGTTCAAAGAAAAGGAAATTAGTCCCAAAAGTGACCCTTGAGGCACACCACATTTTACAGAAAACTACAAAGATATGTGGTTGTTCACAGAAACACAAAACTTGTTTGTTTGGTAGGATAAAAAACAGTCTAATCTAAACCATCTGCTCCAAGTAAGTCGGTCTCTTTAAAAGAATGCTATGATCAATTGTGTCAAAGGATGCACTGATGGTTAAGAAGAGCGCATTCCATCATTAGCTGCTATTCAAAGATCATTAGTCACCATGAGCAGGGTTTCTTTGGTGCTGCTGTGGTTCTTCTGGACACCAGATTGCAGTCTTTCATAAATGTGATTATTTTGTGGTGCTGCTGAAACTGTAAGGTAACTTAGAAACTGCTCTGTAATTCTAAAGGAGAAATAGATCACTGTTAATCGACGATGTGGTCACAGAGGCGATCAGAGAACAGTTGAAGACAGCAAGCGGACTGCGTATAACAGATTCAATTACCTGTTCAAAAAACTCAAATATATAAAGTTTAAAAAATCACAGTCAGCATGTTTTTGAAGAGCAACACATGGAAGGATTGGGTTGGCCGTATGTTTGATAGCTTCAAATAGAAACCTTGTGTTATATTGTTAAACTGAGATTACCTCTGAGAAGTAGCATCTCCCTCCATCCTTGACCATCCAATTCAAATTAAAGATCATTGGTGTTCAGATAGGTGTTTAGTCCTGCACTTCATGATGCAGCACAATAACCAACATGTTACTTTTCCTCCTCTCTCTTCCGGCAGTGCCCAACATCAGTTTGTCTGTGCTGAAGCCCCATTTTTTTGAGATCTTACTGGAGTCGCACATTGTTATGATAAGAGTAAGAAACAAAAAACCAAAAGGTTGAACTGTGCTTCAAGGATGTGTTTGATCAGAAATGATTTACTGAAATAAAATGTCTTTAAAGGGAAACAGTGGCCTGAAACCTAAAGATAATGAGATGAACTCCAAACCCTGGCACTGGCCCATCAACTACCAGGTACATTCTATCATTAACCATGTAAAGTCTATTTTGATTTTGCTGAAGTAGAAACACATTCATAACCACTCTGAACTCTTTATTTAAAGGGATTGAGGTTTTCTGGAGTGAATGATACAGAGTTTCGTGTTTACCTCTTGGGAAACCCTGTAAGTCTCTCTTTGACTTGCTTTGTTTTGTTTCTGCTGTTGTCTAACAAACTCAAAAATGTCCTCACACTCATAGTTTTTTTATTTGTTTTTGGCAGGTGATCTGGTGGATGAACCTGGTTACTTTGGGTTTGTACCTTGTCATGGTGGCAGTGGCATCGATAGCCCTCCAAAGAGGTTTCTCATTGAGCCAAAAAAGAATAGGTACGATTATAGACAGTGGTAAAACAGCTCACTGTGCTGACATGTTAAGGTTGTTGCTGCAGTAAAATATGGTTAAAGCGTTAAATGAATGCACTTTTTGTTATTTTTCAGAGCAATCACTTGTTTTGAAGAGAGAAGGAGGGTTTCTGCTCCTCGGCTGGTTGCTGCACTATGCACCCTTTTATACTATGGGTCGAGTTCTCTACTACCACCACTACTTCCCTGCTATGCTTTTCAGCAGCATGCTCACAGGTAACAAATCCCACTGAATTTAAGATACTTTTACATCTCCATGTGTTGGGATGACAAGATTAGAAGATAAGATGTTCAGGAGACTCAGCAGAGAAATTAACTGGGTTATAAAATGGGTTTTTCTGTTACTTGTGATTGTTGCCCTGCCCACACAAGTTTACACAAAAAAGGAACAATGAATGGATCCACAGACTTGTGCCCGCCTCTGACTCGCACTTGATTTTGACAACACTCACTCCAGTTGTGATGTGAATTTTAAAATTAAGAGGGATATTTAAGGGAGCTGGAGAAGAGGGAAAAGATCAGGTTTATAAATTTTTTGGTCAAACTGGCGCTCCATAGTTAAAGAATAATAGGTATAGTATATATTTTAAAGCCTGATGAGGCAATAAACAGTATAAGAGACTGTAAAAGTTGATATTTTTTTAAATTATAACTCAGTAAAATTTAAATCAAGTCTAATAAAATTCAAAAGCAAAGACATGATACATTTATCTCAATATTTAAATGAGAGTATGAAATCACTATGTAACATTTTTGCAGAGAGTTAATGGTGCCAAGTTGCTAAATCTAAACAGAAGTTCAGTTGGCTTTACAATTAACAACCTGAAAGTATGAAAGCAAATGTTAAAAGCTAAGAGCATTTTTATGCTCTAAAAAGGTATACAAAATCTAACTTATTGGGGAATAGTTTCGTCTTGAAGTGATGCTCTTTTCTTATTTTCTTTTTTCTTTTTTACAAGCATTGGCTTTGACAAAAGGAAAAAGGTGAAGCAGACACGTTTTACAGAATTATGTGGTTTAAGTATTCTGTATGTTTTTTTTTTTTTTTTTTTCCACAGGAATTACATTTGATGTCCTGCTGAAAAGCACTGACTTGCTGCTCTGCTCACCTCTTGCTGATTGGCTGCAGAGAATCGGGATGATGGTGTTCTTATTTTGTGTTCTTTACAGGTGAGACGACTTGCAGAATAACCACTATGAAAGAAAATCTTGTTGCTCATGATCAAATTTCCTTTTTTCTCTGTGTTAATCACTTATATTCATTTTCCGCCCTCCAGCTTCTACCTGTTTCATCCACTCACCTATGGCATGACGGGACCTCTTGCACACGAGCCTGGCAGCGTCATGGCTGGCCTTAAGTGGATGGACACCTGGGAGTTTTAGTCTGCTTTGTATTCAGAGAACATAAATATTGTGATGTACAATGATTGTTCTCTGAGGCACTTAAAGCTACCATGTGTCGAACAGGTTGATGGTCAGGACAGTTTACATTTAAAGATGTTTTTATTGGATGTTGGCTGCACACACTGCTGAAGAATCTCTCATTTTTCAGGTGTTTATGGCTCAACATCTCCTGGTATTATAGTTGATAATATTTAATAAATAGTTCCACAAAAAGGACCTGAAGCAGTGCAATATCAAATGTAGACCGTTGAGAAGTTTTAAAGATCTAGATACAAGTAATCACCAGACTGCCTTAACTACACACAAATCTTACATCTTGTACTTATATTTATATTTACTTTTTGTCACAATAATAATAAGATTAAGTGCCTGAAACTGGTGAAAGCTCATCTTAAAGTGAAATGCTGCATCTTGTCGTTTATCTGTTTTAAGTAAACCCTTTTTTATTGTTACAGAGCTTGAATTTGGTTTGCATTTGTCTCTGCTCAGTATTTTTGAGTATTTTAAAGCTTCTTAAAAAGTGATCTGTACATTTCAGTAAGAACAATAAAATATGACCTCTTGTAGTCTGTTTACTTATGTGTGTAATCACTTGATATGTTATTTATTTTTCAAGGACCCCTTAACCACCAAAATCAGAAACGCTGGACATTTGCTTACTCTGACCATCCTTTAAACCAGGCCTGTCATCAGATTTTCAAGATTAACAAGATTAACTGTTAATTTCTGATATAATGTAAGACTGGTAGCTAATAATGTAAGGATGGTTAAATTGCTAGTACAGAAGCTGTAGTACTTCAGGTTAGATTCCAGCTTGCAGCTCCTATCGCACATGCCACTCACTCTTTAATTCAGTTTTCTGTTCAAGCACCCCTATCCTGTCCAAATAAGGCTTAACACCCTACAAACACAAGATATGCAGGATCAAATCGTAAGCTTAAATTAAAAAAATGACTCAAAACTACTAAGGTGAACCTAAATTTATATTCCTTTATTTATTTAATGGATGTTTGTCAATGTGTGCACCATAATAATAGACAAAAACAAGAAAATAAGATTAATCTTGATTGCTTAACTTTCAACAATATCATCAAAATTATGTTCCCAAAGCTGACAGTTAACTATACTGAAAATGTAAACACATTTAATGTGTTTATACAGCACCTCATGTCTCATATTGAGCACAACTAAACTATAGCCCCCTACCGTCACGTTTGTGAACTACACTAATACGCGTACATATATTTCTAGGACGGCCGCTGCCATTGGCTGTCGTAAGTCACGTGTTTATTGTGAAGATGGCGTCTCCAAATGGAGGTAAATTCTAATTCCCTATCCTGCTTTGCTGTGTAAAAATGGTCAATTTAGCGTTTTTAAGAGCATTAAATCGTTAGCGAATCCTATACCGTCTCTCAAGAACATTTGGGAACGATGGAATACACATGTTAGCGTATTATTGTAGTTGTTTGGAGATGTTTTGACCGTTGGCTAAAGCCTTCCTAGCCCCAGTGTTGTGTCTGTACAGTGTTCAGGGAAGCACAATGAACAACAACCTTTAACAGACGGACCCTCACAAACTGTATAGTAGTTAAAGTGTTTGTTTGACAGCGTCGTGTTAAGTTATGGGTTTACTGACTGTGTTTTTTCGGTCCTTTATGAGCTGACTTTCTCTGAAGGTTGCTGCTTTAAGTAAGAATGTTTCCCCCTTGTTGTGTTTTTACTGTTAATATGCCGTTATATCGAGTTTCTCTCGTTTTTCTGTGTAGTTTCCACGTTAACTATGTAAAACGATGTATGAATCAATTTTACATCGTTAAAAATAATCTAGTTCGTAATGCTGCAAATGAAGAAGAGTGCTTTTGAAAATGTAAGCATATCGTCTCGTATAGAAATGAAATACACATGATGACATGCAGATTTGAAATAACCTTTTTATGTGGTTGTTTGTATTTTAACAGTGTGGCATGGTTTTAACCCTTGTTATGATTTATTAACTTTATTTTAACTAGCTGTTTCTTTTAATGTGACCTATATTCCTTCTTCTAATGGGATTTCTCATTAAGTGTCTGAGCATTTTGAAAAGCACTTAACAAATGAAATGTACGCCTATACTAAGACAGACTTTGACATACCACAACTAGATACTACTGACACACTTCTTACTACTACTCCTACTAAAATATATGTAACAAGTATGGGAGAATGGCCCACATGTTAAAAGATTTGTATAAAAAGAGATTGTTTTCCTGATAGATCAAACATGTTACTCTGTACATTAATGAGCTGTATGATTGTATTTTTAAAATGGCTGATCTGATGGTGATGACTGAAAATACTTATTGAACTGAGCATAGCTTAAAAAACAATGTGCAGAAAATGTGTTTTGAAAAATGTCTCACCTTGAACCTGATGCAACCATCTCCCATTACACATACGACCATATTTTTCAAAATGTAAATGGCTTTAAGTCTTTAAGTGTTAGTAATGTGCTTAATAGAGCCTTAAGGGACAAATCTCTACAATCGTTCAACTAGAGATCCAAAAGCCAAAGACTCGCCAATACCAATCATGAATGCCATGAAATGCAAATCTTTGTATTTAACAATATGAGACTATCATCATTCATCTTTGAAAAATAACTGAGTTTTTGTAAGGGCCAGGTGACATTCTCTCTCTCTGCCCGGCATTATACCTGTCTGCAGCAGTCATAAACTTGTGTTTTAATAGATGTTAAAGGACACTGTTAAGGTCAGTGTTTGCTGACCTGTGAATGAGGAGTTCATACTGTACTGGCTGTGCAGGCGGGCATAGTTGAGAGACACGTGCAGCAGACAGGAAGAAGAATAAGAAGTATGACTTTAGCTGCAGACAAACCAAATTTAGTGTCTTTCTGCAGAGGTGTGGACATGTTCTCCCACTCTGGTTGAAAATATGAGTGTGAACTTTTTTTTTCTAGGGCTTCAGTGCTTTTTTTACTGCTACTGAATATAATACCAATACCGGTGTGGTGTCATAAAAGTATCATAGTATGAAAACTTTTAACAACTTAAGGCACAGAGTTTAAGCCAACTGCTCTAACATCAACGAAGAGGAGTGGTTATTATGCACAGAAAGAACATACTAACAGGAGTTTTTGTTGAAAAAAAAAATGAATAAAACAACTGAGATTTTATGGTGCTTTGAAGGTACTCTGTGAGATTTCATGCAAATTCACAATTCATTTATTTTTCATAAAAACTAAAAAAGTCATTTTCTGTGTCGTGTTAGGTGATGACTTTGAGTCATCTTTGCTGAGTTTTGAGAAGTTGGACAGAGCGTCACCAGACCTGTGGCCAGAGCAGTGTAAGTTTGCATTCTCCCTGCTTCCTCTAGAAAATTAATCACTATCAAATGTTGTTTTATGCCGTCATAACTTGATCATCCTTTAATCTGTCTTTAGTGCCTGGAGTGGCAGAATTTGCTGCATCTTGTAAAAATGTGAGTAATATTTACAGTGGATCACTTTGATTTACACACTGGATAATTAAACACACTTGACTCAGTGTTAAAAAAAATGATCTGATTTGTAAATCAGGTGTTAACTGTTGTGTTTTTTTTTTTTTTGCAGCCCATCACAAATTTACCCCCAAAGTGGATGGCTGAACTGGAGAGTGAGGACATTGAAATGTTGAAAGGTAATGTTCCAGATTGTCTTGGCATTTTTGTACCTCTACTTAATACCTGTAACAGTTGGTGTTAAACAGGAAGGATGTCGACAAAAATAGTTTTCACTGATAATCCTGTCAAATGGGGTTACATTTTTTTTCCTAAAACCAGTTCCACGAAGTAAAGAGCTTTCACTGTGCTGTCTTTCTGCAGAGCTGGGCAGTCTGACCACGGCTAACCTGATGGAAAAGGTCAAAGGACTTCAGAACCTGGCTTACCAGCTGGGATTAGAGGAGTGTGAGTACATGCAATACATAAATCAGAAACAGGTTTGCAAGTGGACGGTGAACAGCTGCAAAATACATGATACAAGGTTTCCTAAAATCTCCTCAGAGTCATGTGTCACCACTAGATGGTGCTCATCACCTTTCTGGATAAACAGCAGATGGTGTATTAAAAAGCATACTGCCTGATCTCATATTTAAACAGACTTTGAGCGCATGTTTTTGTAACCAAAAGCAGGATCATTTTAAAAGTTTGCAGTTCCAAATCATGTCTTTATTCCTGCCAAACAGCATGAGAAAGTTCAGTCTGAGGTCTTTAAATGATGGATTTGGGTCAATCTTTTTAAATTGGAAAAAGGTAAGAGACAATGGTTTGTCCACATGAGCCCATACAACAAGTGCTCAAGCATTTGATGGATGCAAAATCTAGGTTTTAATCCATTCCCAGCTGCCTCCATTGTCATAATCCTTATGGAGTGTGGATTAGAGAGATGTAGCTAAGTGCTCATATTTCCCTGAGAAAATGGGTATTTATTTTTTTCCAGTTAAAAAGCACACAAGCAATGAAGAATTGCACTGAAGTATTGGGATGGAATATATAATAAATGCATATTTATTTTATTTCTAGGTCAGTTAAATTCAGTTACTGTCTCTGAATACGGGGGCATGAAGTGATCAGAGAAATGGAAAAGCATTTGTTGCACAATAGCCAGCCTTGAATTAGTGCACTGATTTAATAGCTCGGGTGTATAAACTGAATCATGCCAAACATAATTTGAGAAGGCTTGGTGGAAATTGAAAGATGCATTTGCTGGAACTTCTTGATAGTTTAAATAGATTGTCAGATTTAAGGACACAGCTCTCTCCAGAAAGAGGGAAATGTTTTGTATCCGCAGTGGTGTAATACACAAATATCAAAGTGAGACACTACAACAATCATGAAAGTCTAGAAGAGAAAAACTACTTATTAAGCAGCTATAGATTGTGTAGCATGTGTTGTATTCTCACCAACCCCAAATCACAAATTAATTTCATTGAAAAAGTGTCCAATCTCGCTGACTCCTCAGCATGTAATCTGGCTGGTCTGGCATAAAGATGTTAGCTGTCACAGGTGTGCAGGCCTGCAGGCTTTGCAATCATGTCATGTACCTTCAGGACGACGGGACACAATGACGGTTATTACTAGTGTCGGGGCAGCTCTGTAATGGGTGCCTGTTTAATGCTCTCTGGTTTAATTTTCTCCTTTTCCCGGCTGTCAGGGGAGGCCTTGTAAATCTCAGCTACTTTTTCATCATGTTTGTGCACTCTTCAGTGCCCGTAAACGAGACTCCGCAGAGGCACGGCAGAGCGAGGGCAGGGGACAGGATTTACTGCCCCTCCCCCTTCGACATGTGGACCATTAAAGAGGGAGCTGGTTAATGGGCAAAGCACAATCAGGCAGTGTGAAGTTACCCACTCCGCCGAGGTTGAGAAGGGAGCTGGGCTTAACACCCCCAGCAAGACCAGCACTCCTCTGACAACCAGAATAAACCCAAACATTACCAGTGCTGGTTTCTGCTGTATGCCTGTACTTACAGATTTGTCAACACCGATGTGGAAGGAGGGAGTAACACACCCTTTTCCCCATTAACACTCGTTCTGCCCTCCTCCCATAATCATCCCCGATAATAGCTGTATGACGCTGGCTCGGTCTGGTCCCTGAGGGGTTTGACGCGTGCCTCGTCCTCAGGCCCCAGCTGTTACTCCGCCCCGTGATGAATACCCCTGTCGTGGGCCGCTGAGCGTGGGCATCAAGCCGGCAGTCTCAGGGGAAAGCTGAGGACTCTGATAAGTGCTGTTATTGGAGGTAATTGAAAGCTGAGTGTTCCTTAGAGACACAGTGGAGGGCCTGAGTTAAAGAGCACCAAACTGTACGGGGTGGTGATGGTGCTCTGTCACACTTGTAGGCTCAAGGCCACTGACTGCTGTTTAAGTTTTCTACCTCAAGGATGAGCCGTTAAAAAGGCTTGTACGGTAGACTCTGCTCGATTGTTATAATTTCATTTTTCCTTCATTGAAATGTGTTTGAAGCAGTTTCTGTGATGCTGCCAACTTTAGCATCAGTCTATAGACAAATTTTACAATAACTTAATTATGAGGCAATAATGTGGCAGTTCTTCTGGAGACATATGATCTAAACGCTGTCTTTCAGATACTGGTTGAACAGTCTTAAAAATTGAATTGAAACTTGAACTGCATCCCCTTCTTACTACGGCAATTTTACCTTTCTTGACAGTTAAACTGATGCTCGCTAGCTATGCTAACATGATTTACCCAATATATTCCCATACTATCAATTAAATCTGATGATCATGCAGTTTAAGGTGTATTCACAAGCCGACTGGAGCTGAGTGTTCAGAAAAGTATGCATTAGATGATGCTTTGTTTATTCCTGATGACTCTGCCAACTCTCTATCGCTAGGATATAATGCCATCGGCTTGTTGTTGTCGTAGAGTAAGCCAATTTATGTGTTGACAGCCTTATGCGTATAAGTTAGTTTGCCATCAAAGTGGAATACTTCCTGTTCTGTTTTTCAGCTGCTTTGTTATTGCCCCTTTTTTGGCAGACTTGGCAAGTGAGTGTAGTGAACAACTTAATTTAGTTTGCAAGTGAGTGTTCAATTGAGCCCTGCTGGAGCTCTAAGTCAAACTACTTCAAACAGTCCATTTCGCAAGTAGACGTTACACTTTAAATCCAAGCAGCTGAGCACAGTTTGAGTAGGATCTTTGCTCAAAGTGAGTTTTGAATGAAAAGTGTCAGCAGGAATTAAAGCAAAGAACGAGTGAAAGATGAGTCTGAAGAAGCAGGACATCAAAAATGCGCTGCTGAAGCAACAGCAGAGACGTACTCTGTGATGACAGTTTGTTTGCATTTTTGTCAATGCTACATGCAGATGAACAGAAGTACAAACATTTTACTGTATTTCTCTTGAAGATGATTCCCCTTAATCACTTTCTTCCTGTTATGTGTTCCTTCTCTTTTTTTGCACTGATTGCATGATATAAATGTCATTAGCTCTACAAACTTACCTGCAATGAATAATTCCAAATGTTTTCATTTTGTCATTTTGTGTCATTTTTATCAGAGGACTTGTAGCAGAAATCCTTTACAGAGTGGGTGTGGCATAAATGGTTTAATTTATATGAAACTTTTTAGAAAATTAAAATTTGGATATGAATCAGCTACAACAGAAGACATTATAAGAAGAGAATATTCAACTCCTGTTAAAATATCCCATTAATTAACATGGGGGAGTTGGGCTTTATGACTCAATAGAAATAGTACTAGAGTTCTTGGTTGCACTGTTAGAGTGGTCATGTTGTCCATTTGTTATACAGTCATTTTCTACCTTGAGTGGTACAAAAATATAAGGTTCTTATCATAGTTGGGACTTTTCCTCTGTTTCTTCCACCAATGGGAATATCAGAAAATGAACACATTACAAAAAAAAAAAAGTGTAACTGGTGTGTAAAATGTTGATTAAACAGATATGTTATTTTAAGTTATTTTTTATTGATTGAAAAATAGCATAAGACAACAAATAAAATGTTGGAACTAAAAAACTGAGAAATAAGAAAGAAAATCTGCTTATTTTAACCTTGATATTAGGAACATATTTCAGAGTAGTTTGCACAGCGACCAAAAAAAAAAAGCACTGATAAAGTTTGTAATGGTATAAAAAAACACCTGGAGGATAATCTCTCAACAGAGTATCAAATTTGCAGCAGGTCAGATACATGGCAGGGTATATAAATAGCATTCAAGACAAACTAAGTCTCTCAGAAGCAAGGATGGGGAGCAGTATAGCGGTCAGTGAGAGACTGCATGAGCAAAAAGTAAGACAACTGTCGAATAATGTTCAAGGATTTTATTAGCTACAGTACATAACACCATTCAAAGATGTCTTGTTTGTGGATTTTGGTCATATTTTACACAATGTCCCACCTTTTTTGAAATCGGGGTGCAATCCATGGAAAGAGAGGGGTCATTAACATGATATCACCTCAGTAGAGGGATGAAAAGTTTTGTTATCTTTGGAAATACAGCTTTGCCGTATGTGTCCTGTATTTAGGACCACCTGTTGTATCTCAAAGTGCACCACAGAGCACCTCTGATACCACCCCACATAGACCCAGGCTGACCCCTGTGGCGCCAGTCTGTGTGAAGGTGAGACTGAAGGTCGCCCTGCCCTGACAGCTCCTAATGGGCCCGCATTCACCTCCATCCCCTCCTTCCCCTCACCCTTAGGATCAATCTCCGGCCTATTAGAAGCGTGCCGCTGCTGAATATGATTGCATTCACTGGGCTCCACTGGCGCTAATGTGCCTCCATCAATCCATCAGGCGGGCTGACCGCGGGGCGGGCCGTTATGAAGTGCCTGAGCTGACAGCCGCTGAATGAGGAACAGGGGATGTTTCCCTACCACCACTGCTACCATCTTTCCTCCCCCTCCTCCTTCTCCTCCTCCTCACCTCTACTAGTCTCCTGTGTCTGTCCCTTGGTGAATCATAGTTAGGATGAATGGCAGTGGTGTTGTGCAACTCTCTTTAAAGGTGACAGTGTTGCTGTAAAGAAAAGTGAAACAAGAATGGAGGAAGTTTGGGCTCACTTATCCCTCCTAAACGGGGCTTGTGTTGTTAGTTCTCTTAAATTAGCTTCCATAGAAGCGTCTTTTCAGCTCCTTTAGTGATTGTTGTCATTGTTGAAAGATTCTTTCATAGTTTTGGCAAGATGGCATGACTCTCCCTTTCCTCTGTGTAGCAGGTTGCAGCTGTGTTTGATAGAGCTTGTCTTTATCTTAAGCAGGATCAGTGTCGGAGTTGTGTGAAAGCAAAGGCAGGCACAGCTTCACACGCACACACTTATACACACACACATACTCGCACACCGCTCCTCAGTTCTGCCAGCCTGCCGCCTCCCTGAGCAGATCGGAAATGACACCTCATTTCCATAAAGGCATTAGAAATTCATTGGATTTTCTTTCCCAGCTAATCATAGTGCGGGTGTAAAACCTTTTAGGCTTTTTAATGAACGATTTTTGACTGATTGCCTATTAATAAGGACACCTCTTGAACAGGCGCGGGCTGGGGCAGGGGTTGGGAGGTGCAGATGTGTTTGTTTTGGTGTGTGAGTGTGTGTGTGTGTGTGCATCGGCTAGGCAAAAATGCATTGGAGGAGAAGGAGGTGGAGGAGAGGAGGGGTGGGCCCTCTCGGTTGGGACATAAAGAGGAACCAGTGGCTCCCCTGGGAAATCACAGCTCGTGTCTGCATCTTAAATATCCCTGTGAAGTATCAATAAGTGGGTAATTGAATTTTGAACACAAACATGAGCGTCATGTGTATGTGTTGCTGGCAGGGAGGGGTGTAGGCTGAGCGCGCGTGTGTGTGCCTTCAAGTGTTTCTTTGCTTGTGTGTTTCATCTCCTCTGTGTCTCTCTGGTCCCCAGAGAGGAGGGCGGTGAAAGAGGATGTTAAATCCATTAAATAAAGCTTACAGCCTGTAATAGCTGAGCAGCGCGCGGCGATGGGCAGAGAGGGTCAGATAAGTCCTCTTTACTCTTAATGAAAGTGAATCGGGGCAGTCAGGGTGGGGGTCCAGGACTCCAGTTAACCCAGGTGGTCATCTGTCTTTGGAGCTAACAGGGGTCCAGCCGCTCTCAGGGAGCGTGCCATCTAGAGAGGCCGGCATGGGTGGAGGGGGGGTTACTGGGGGGTGAAGTGATGATTACTCTCATTTCATACACAGGGGAATTGTGGTGGGGGGCTGGAAGTGGGCTGTGACAATGACACCCAGATCAGTCACCGTAAATGAGGGGAGAGTAAGATGTTACACATTTAAATTCAAGCCCCCTGGGATTTAGCAAATGAAACTGGTTTGTCCAGCAGAGCAGAAAATCGTCAAGAGGTTTTGGCTGTAGTTTTTAGGCCTCTCTGTTTGATTTAGGAGAAAGGGGCAGCATTTTAAATAGCCACGGGGCATATTTAGCTGTTTCCAGATATGGGTTAATCTCCATTGTTGCAGTGTACCTTAGCAGCAGTAATCAGGCTCAAATCTCCATGCAGAGGATTACAGTGCTGATGTCGGAGCTAAGGGGGTACAGGAGTCTTCCGCAGGCTGCTCTCTTATCTATTCCACGCCGGCCTTTCTGTTACTCAGACTTCACCCTGATCATAACCAGATGAAGCTGTTTGATCTTATTGCATCTATTTATGGATAAAAATCATTCAAATTGCTCGGCCAGACAATGGATTGCAGTCAAGGATGTATGTAATTGGTAAAATGATTCTATATCCAGCATGATGTGGCCATGTTTACTGACCTGGCATGTCTTGCTGTGATGAAATCTGAAGACAGTCGGGGTCTAAATGATAATTAGAGAGTAACAAATCAACAGGGCAAGGAGAGACGGCCCACAGGATCCATAAGGTGTCATTTAGTATGGATGGTAGCCGTAACAAGATGCTGATTAACTCAGTGCAAAATTAGTAATTGACCTTTCTAATCAACTAAACAAATCTCTAAGTCCCTCTAATCAGTATTGATCTCCCACGTTGTATGACAAAGCGTGTGTGTGGGTGAGTGTGTGAATGTGTGCTTCTGAGACTTTCAAACTTCCTCTGTTATCATGCAGCTCTTCTATCAGCTGATCTTATGAAAACTCTTTTGTAAATGACCCTCACAAATAGGATATCTTGGAAGCAAAGTTTAACATTTTGATAGAAATCATACATAAATCATCACATTTTTTTGTCATGTGTAAGTGTTAAAGGGACAGTTCACCTTTTTTTTTTTAAGTGAGGTAGTATTAGTCCTTGGTAAGTGTGCAGTGGTAAGTGTATCATCCACCATCCACCATCCATCCTTTGTCACCAGGTTATACAGAAGAGTCAGCTCTACCACGCAATTTACCTTTTAAAGAAACCAAAAAACTAATGTCAGTGTAAGCATACACTTTATTTAGAAATTTTTTGCAACCTTGTGATCTAAAAGCTGGCTCATTTTAAGAATCACATGCTCCTTCACTCAAAACCATCCCTTTAAAGCTGTTGTGAGAAGGTTATGAAATAAATGAAAATTAAAACTGTTGTTTTTTACTGGACTATTGAGGACAAGTAAGTAGCTGTATGCTATGAAGTAATTAGCTGTATGCTTTTAAAACAGTTTTTTACATTCTTGTTGTACAGTATCTTTGTTAATATTCATATAGAAATAAAAGAACAAAAACACACAGCTTACACACATACACGAAAAGATTAGTTAAGAAATGAGGGGTGACATTTGTCCACAGCAGGTGTAAAAATAAAAAATAAGTTCCTTTCAGGAGCTTTAAATACATCAGCAGGACATTTTTATACCTGCGTCTTAGTTAAAGCGGTATTCACATCTCATATCTAAGTACATGCAGTTTACAGATAATTAAAATGACCAGACTAAATTTAGCTGCTTCTGTTTCAGTTACATTGCATTACTGTTATTGCCACATTAGTCAAGTTTCCATCCAAATGCATTTTTTGTAAAGACACTAAAAAACCTCTGTTGACACTTTTTTAATGGTTAGACTTGGAAAAAATAAAGGGATTTTTCTTGAATTGCGACACTTTCATGAAGAGAACGCACATAAATCTAGTTTAAGGACGTGTACCCTATACTAGCTTTAGACTAGCTTTTTGATGGTCTTTGTATTAAGTTTGGAAAAGTCCCACATTGTGACCCTCTCTTTTAACCAAACCTTTCATACAACATGATCACTTGCTGATGTTTCCTCACACTCAATCACCAACACAGAGCCCCCCCCCCTTGCCAATCACTTTCCCTCATATTTCCGTGTTGTAAAAAGAGAGCCACACATCATAAATTGAGCTGTGATTTATGTTTAATGGGGTCTTTAATGTGATGATGTGAATGATATTTCTCTCTGAGTTGGGGGAGGCTGGAGTGAACTTTAATTAATGAGGCGCTCTGTGGGGCGAAGGGTCTCTGAAGGAGTGGCACAGCCTCCACTGATCTATTTTACAGTTTGGGCTCATCATGAGATGGAGAAAACGATAACAAAAGAGGGAGAGGGGCATTATACAATAAAAATCCCAAATATGACCGTCCCTGCTGTAACTGTTCCTGATAAGAAAGTGACATCAAAGTACCTGCGGCTCCAGGGTCATCCACATGTAATTGCTTTCCCCTGCCTAATTCTGATGGCTTGATTTCAATCTAAAGCACCCTTTGCATGTCCAGGGGTGCTCTGATGAGTTTGTTTGGGTTGATTTGAAGAGACAGCAAAGTGCAAAATGAATCCTTCCCATTCCAATTAGCATCATCTTTAACCTAATGAGGGACACCTCAAGGTGACGTGGCCCCCACGCCCAGATGCACCATTATCATTCCACACAGGGCGACTCGTCTAAATTACTAACTGGCCCAGCTTTTTCATTAGCCGCTGCAGGGACGGGGGAGGCGGGGCTTCGTCACATCAGCACACGGGCAGACAGCAGCCATGCTCATCACAATCTCCCTGCAGGCACGATAAAGGAGGATGATGTTCTGCTTAGCGCCTGTTCGAAATCAATCCATCCTAAGCCGCTCCGCAGTCTTATATTTGTGCAATGTTCCATATTAGTTGGAAACTAGAGTCGCTGAAGTGATCTTTGCAACTTACAATAGCTGCTGTGGAAACAAGAGCCTGATCGTCTTATCTATAACAAAGAGTAATTACTGAACCTAGATGCTGCCTCTCCAGGGTTTCAGATGCTGCTGCAACAAAGTCCCCACAGTGATGCAAGCATTTGTCTTCGACAGAAAAGCCTCAGCAATGATAGTCTCTCAGTGAAGACCACTCTGAGAATGGGCCATCAGCAGGGACAGGTTTTTGTATCTATGGTGCCTTGTACACAGAGTTTATAGGGATCCAACCGTTTTAAAAATGTTTTATTTCATTTACATTTGTTGTTTCGTCAGGGAGTGGGGGATTTGAATGAAGCATGAAAAAAATGTGCACTTGGAAAACAAAAACCTATAATGGAAGTGTTATCTTGGTATCATTTTTGCTACATCTATTAACAAGGTTTAAAGCTCTCTGAGGAAATGTGTGAGGAACAGAGCTCTTTGACAAAAAAAAGTGTGGAAAAATACAGCATTCAATTGTAGTGCAAAACCTATAATTTTTAAGAAACGAAGCAACAGATCCCCCAAAGAGAAAGAAATGTTAAAAAGCAGGAACATAAAAGCTTTGTGGACAATTGTTGCTAGATCATCTCTTGTAGTAGCCCATAATCTGTTAGCATGGTGTCCACAAAGTCGTCTCCTATCTTTATGTGTTCTCCTAAAGCAGTATACATATTAACCTGGGTGATTTGCCTTCTCCTACTCCATTGTTTTAGTTTTAAGTATTGAAGTTTGAGAGGGAAAGAATAAAAGGCAGAAGCCTGTGTTACACAGATTGTCATTTTCTAATCCATTGAACATCTCTCTGCCCTTTTAATTTTTATCTTACAACCTTTTACGTGGTTCCTAACGGGTTTCTTTTAATAATTCCATTTGAAGGTCATTATTTGTCTCTGTTTTACCCCTTCCTTTTTCAAGTTATTTGTCATTTACATGTCCATATCCCTGAGCCACAGGTCCAGGTTAATAGAGACATTTTGTCTCATTTGCATTTCGTACACACAGTCACACTTTGATGCATGCATATAGCGTTGAGTACTTGCACCTCACTACAATGAGACAGCAATCAGGCGGATCACAGGGTAGCTAGTCTCCAGTTAATGTTGTTTTCCATGTCCTGAATGAACAGATGTTTGTATAAATTGCCTCCTTGTGTGACACTGCAGATATTAAAAACATGCTTTGCATTGCTAAACAACACTTCTGAGGGGGTTAGAGCTGCAGGCGAGGCACTGCAGGAGACTGCAGGTTTTTTCTTATTAAAAAAAAAAAAAAAACTCTCCTGATGCATTTATGACTTTGTCTTCTTGTTTTCCAGCCAGAGAAATGACCAGGGGGAAGTTTCTGAACATCTTGGAGAGGCCTAAGAAGTGACATATTCTTTTCCCTCTTCCTTTGATTTTTTTTTTTTTCCAACATTAAAAACTACAACTTTCGGACTGCAAAGTGAACTTGCCTTTACTCTGAACATGTTCAGACCTTCACAGACTTTGCACTCAGACCCAGACTCCTCAGTGCACCAGATGTCCTACTAGATAGATGCCTTCACATTTCCTGTACTCTTTTAGATGCATTCGGTCTCTGAATTTCTCTGTAGCTTGTTGATGAAATGGTCACTATTTATTATTCCTTTGATTTGCCGTTTTTTGCGGTTTGTGAGGTTGTATAATAAAGTTTTCAAACCCAAAGATGATTGGCTTGAACGATTCATTTAACGGGTTGCAGCAGCTAACTTTGGTGATGCAACAGGTCTTTAATCAGGGCAATCACTCCATTCAGTGCAGCAGCCCCGACATGAGAGTGCTTTCCCGGCTACCAGGCCATGTTTTCCGTTTAATGAGCATTGGAAGCAGGGTCCCCTACACAAAACATTGCGTAAAAATAATATTGCTCATTGTCATCGCCGTTAATGAGAGTTGACATAATTACTAGGACCATTTCTTCTCTAATTAGCACACTTCAGGCTTGTCGGAGCTAGCGGCCGGGCAAAAAGAGAATCAGACAGGCATGCCGAAAGGGAAACAAAAAGAAGTCCATCCGCCATAATTAGGTGAGACAATGGCTCGGACTGTTCTCGGCTGGAGATGTCGCTGGAGCTCTGGCCGCTCACTCCCAACAAGTTACACTTCTCCACAGGCCTCTAATAAGCCCCTCATCGTTTTTCCGATTCACACGGACAGAGGCCGCCATTGCCTCAGTGACATCACGCCCTCCCTCTCATGCGGGCTTTCATTTATACACCAGATAAATCAATGAATATTTATACAGTCTGCTGGATTTTTTTTTTTAAAAAAAAGCAATTTTCTCCTCAGTGTATGTTGTGCAGATGGAGCAACAAAAGGCAGAGAGAGCGAGTTTGGTGGGGCCTTGAACGTCCCACGACCTGGTAGTGGGAGGACCAAGAGCCAGTTCAGTTTTGGCTGGAGGCTGCCTAACAAGCATTCCCTCTTTCTCACATGTCATGTGGACTAATGAGGAATTGAAATACTCTTTATCGAGACCGAGAGTGGGGACACACTGTTGTTGACAGTTGGAAAGCTACTTCAGGAAAAAAAAAAAAAAAGTTTGTTGGGCAATTCTTTTTAATTCAGGTAAACAAAATAGCGATTATCACAGGCGACTGATTAGCCAGTTGTAGGGGAGACAGGGGATGGTTGTAACATGTTTTACATTGTCCTGTATTATGGCTACATCCCTGCCAGTGTAACAAACAAAACAGTGTGAAAATCGGGCAGAGATTCAGAGAGTTATTATTAATTTGGTTGGGCATTCCTACCTACCTTAATGCACTGGAGGCGCATGGGGGACCCATCCAAGACGGCGGATGTGCTGATACGTGAGCTCCAATAGGCAGCGTCAGGCTTTGAGGCATCTATGTATATTATGTCTATGGTTACAACCATCCCTGGTCTCCCCTACCTCATAGGCTGTACTGATAGTGACTAAGTATGTGGTCGTGAACACACCATGACCTGTTAAAATTGGCTAAGGTAAGATGTTGTCTTATCTTTGACTTTTTTATCCACCTTTTTACTTATTGTCTGATACAGGCAAAATATATATATTAAATATTTAGTCCAGTGTACTACTTTAGCTATAACGTGATTGCAAAGGTTATGTTTAAATAAGTGCAAATATAAACAACGATTTTTCCTGGTATTCAGTGAGCTCCTGGGTGTGACCCTGCCTCCGCTGGCACTGCTTGCATGTGGACACTTGTTGCTGTTGACCGATGAGCATGCAGTCTACTGGGCTGAGCATTGACGTGGTAAGCGACCTGACATCCTCAATACGCTGCACGCACTGCTGGCTACATGTCACCCGCAGCCTCCCCTCCCTACTGCCCGGTAGAGAAACGGGTGCTGCTCATCCATATGGAGAGGGAAAAAAATCCCAGTTCCTGCATCCACCCATCCATCCATCCATGCGTCCTTTCGCAGCGCGCTGTCGTGACCTCACATAGCCTCTGTGCCCCGACAAACGTCAATCCGATGTGCCCTGAGTCCTTAAATTAGCTGTCAATTAGTGCAAATTAATCAACTGCTCGCCTAATTAAGCAATGACGACGGGCAGCTACCAAACACGCCATTGTGGAGGAGCCATGAGAAAGCTGCGGGGCCTACAAACTCTCTCTGTACAGACCAGAGAGGAAAGGGGAGGGAAGGGGGGTCAAGCAGAGAGGGCGGGAGGGGCATAGCATCACCTCACGCCTTGCGAGGTGCTTTGGGAAAGCAGGAGCTCCGGCTGTGCGCGAGTTTTTCCCCTGACTCGGCTCTACATGTGTGCTGTCATCGAGTTTTTTTTTATAGTCTGGTTCAAGGATGCGGCTCGATAACACGACTGAACCGTCTAGCTTCAATCTGAAGCCATTCAGTGGCTTTTCGTTTGATCTGCACATTAGAGAGAGAGACAGTCTTTTTTTCTTTTTCTTCTCAAGGCCAAATCATAAGAAAAGTTGTCTGGTATGGTAGCCGAGAACCGCCACTGCTGCAAATGAAAAAGAATGAAAAAAAAAAGAAGCCACAATGGAGGTTATCGATGCCACAAAAAAAAAAAAAAAGAAAAGGAAAAAGAAACTGAAGCCCGCTGCAAAAAAAGAAACACTGCAGATATATATATATATATATATATATATATATATATATATATATATATATATAAACATAATTAAAGTTAAAGACACAATAAAAAGTGGTGATGCAAAAAAAATAAAAATAAATAAATAAATAGTTACTCACTGCGAAAATAACAGGATGCAAATAAGTAAAAGTCACAACAGAAGTGAGCTGCCGGGGACCAATAATGGTGATTGCATAGGTAACTTCCGGTATGACTTCTATTTTTTTATTTATTTATTTATTTTTTATTTGCAGCAGTGGCGGTTCTCAGCCACCGTAGTCTGGGGGTCTACAGAAAAAAAGCAGGTCTAAGTGGCAGGGAATAACTTCCTGTGAGGCTGAAAACTCAAACAGAACCAAATACAATATCCTCCAGCACCAACCACAGCTGGGAGATAAATGCACCAGAAAGCAGGAGAAAATACTTATAATTATACCTGAAAAATAAATCTGCTTGAGCCATTTAGTGCTTTTTGTTTCATGTGACCATCCTATCAGGAAAAGTTATGTATTATTGGATGCATTTTAAGCATTTGCAGTCACGTCAGCATAATTTGTTATACATCATACTGGGTGTTTTTCTTAAGGCTGCATATCAGGATTGGACCTGCTGCAGAAATACACCTGTTTGAAGGTCACAGTGATGCCTTCGTTACTGTCATTGTCTTTATGGATTCATTGCTGCTGGATATACAATTTTGACATAATCCCTTTGAGTGCAAAAAGGTAGGACAGGAGGTGTAAAAAGCAGAGAAAGGGTGGTGGGTGAGAGGATGAAGATGGTGCTATGGGGGGAGGGTGCAAATAAACAAAATTTCCCTAACAGCTGTTTCCTTTTTTTTAATCTGCAGCCGTCAGATCCTGCAGCTCTTTGATGGGCAAACCCAATCTACACGAATGACTGAACTAAATCTTCCCTTAATCTTGAGCCTTATTAGGCAGCCTCTCCTTTGCATGCAAATCAGAAAGCAGCCATTTTTTGAGGAGATTGATTATTAAAAGCTACACACGGTGGAAATAAACAAATAATTTTTTTAAAATGAAGGCAGTATGGATTTTAGCAGGAGTGATGATGGAGTGAGAGGGTCAGGAACTCGCCTAATGGGTCATCCTACACGGCTTCAGTGCTAATAAATGACTCCATCCTCACTGGCTGATTTGTCATTTGCATATTCTGATAACATTGATTTCTTCATTAATAGAATTTCCTCTAAATAGCCCCTAATTACTTTCAACTGGCCAGACACTAATTGCAGCAGCAATATTTTCTCCCTCTTAATCAGGAGCTACTTTCACACATGTGATATTAAATATGACTTCAAGCATATTAAGACTTTTCAGACTGGGGTGGCCTGGCAGGGACACTTAAATATGCAGAAATAACGTTTTTTTATCCTATCTTTCTCCACTTATAATATCTACTTGACTACTAACATTTAAATATCATGCAAATGTGTACACATTATTTCACTTTAATATGCAACAGAACAGAGTGGACACCATGAACACCCCTTTGGACACACCCCTGACTTAAAGATTCAGTCACTCTAGCTCATTATGCACCATACACCGTCCAGATGCATGCACTTATTATCCATGTGCACAGTGTTTTCTTACTATTTCACCCTGTGGATGCACTGCATTATTGTTCTGCTTTTAAATTTCTAAATTATTTTATTTGATCTTTATGTGATTACAAAAAGAAATTGAGTGGAGCGTGGGTCAAGCACTAAACTTGCATTACTTACTGGGGCCCTAAAAGTATTTGAATTTTTGTAATAGTGAATTGGTGACAGTATATATAAATCTATCTGTATATATCTATTTATGTGTATATATATATATATATATATATATATATATAGGTACATATATATATATATATAGGTACATATATTGAGAGAGAGAGTATACCATTAGCCATAAAGACACACAATATCTTCCTTATACTAAAACTCAAAAATAAATTGGAAAATTACTTAATCTTTGATAAGAATAAAATAGATTAGATTAATTGAAACAACCACATGACCTAAAACTCTACTCAAAATTTTTTTCATCTATGACTTTTTGAAATAAGCAAATTGACATTTATAAAACGGGATTTATATTTGAATCCAATTATAAATGTAAAAATCCCCACATGACTGGGCTACCATTCTAAGCCCATAATTTCGTTCTGCAGCCATAATTAGCAATTATGAAAAATGCCCCTATTGATCAATTCAGATTGCAATATTATTCTTGTAGCCTAATCTTTATTGTTATTTTTTTTCTTGAACATTTTGACGGGGGTGTTTTGTGGGTTAACTAACTATTAGTCTGTAATTTGTGTCCCATATTCTGTCTGTTTTCCTGTGTGATGATATAATCTGCTCTGCAGCCTGTGCTTGTGTCTGCTCACGGTGCTGATGTGGGATCAGCTCTGCCAGCGCACGGCTCCATGTCGTCCAGCTGTCGTTTTTTGGGAGGCTCTTTGATTTGCGTGTGATGAGTCTCCTGTAGCATCTGGAGATCAATTATGTGTGTGTGTGCGTGGGTGAATATGTGTGTGTGTTTGGACGAAATGCAATACACAGACTTGAGAATTATTCTTGGGGTGTTTTTTTTTGTAACCTGTAGAATATTAAAGCTGTGAAATCAAAGACTGAAATTGCCCAAACCTCTTAAGAAAAAATGGATCACACATTATTTTTATTTTTTGTTTCCTTTACGCGCGGTGCTCATGTGTAATGTTGCACCCACGCTGCCCTATCTTGTCACCTTTTTTAATATAATCCAAGGATCTTTGGTGTCGTTTTCTCTCCCTCTTTCTTTTTGCGCCCTGTAGCCTTGAAGCCATTTCGTTCTTTACTATCTTTCTGTATCCCAAATCCCCTCCGTGTTCATCCTGTGCAAAATGCAGATATGAATCGGAGAGGGCGTATAATGCATCCATGATCCACAGGAATCCTGAATCCTTGCAGCTGATTGGCTGCTGGCTGCTGCCTCTTGTTGGGATGGACCTGTTGGATAAAAGGACCATTTTCTAAAGGACTCTGGTGTGTTACAGAGGATCATGCACTGGGGACCATCGTGTAAGACGGTTTAATAAGAAAAAAAAAGGCCTTTCTTAAAACATAGCAGACAGCATGACTGGAAAACAAGGCGCCGTGCTGTCGGAAAGTTTGAATCTGTCGGAGAAAACCTCTCTGGGAGCGAATGGAGGGACACACAGCCACCAGTCGAAGAACAGCGCGCCTCATCCACCGCCCAGGTGCACTGGTTTCGGCATCCAGGAGATCTTGGGGCTAAATAAAGAGCCCTCTGCGGCCCCAAGGAGTCCCCTCGGCTCGCTGCCTGCCGGGGCGCACCTGATCGCGGCCAGGTCTCTGCTGGGCCCCGCCGGCATGGGAATGGGTGTGGGGATGGGATTAATCGGTCCTGGTGGGATTCCGTCGTTTTACAGCCAGCCAGCTTTTCTGGAGACGGTGCTGCAGGACGCACAAGATGTTCACCTGCAGCCCCACAGCAGGTCCGTGGGCCCACTGGAGACCAGCCAGTCCGCCAGCTCAGGTCAGATATACAACACGAACAAGCTAGACCTGCTGACGGCAGGATTAACAAGTGTTTTTATTATTATTATTATTATTATTATTATTATTATTATTATTATTATTATTACTATCTATGAGACTGAGCCTTTGTCTGGTATGTGGAATTAAATAGGCTAATTATATAATTGTTCAAATGTAGGCCTACGTGTCCACTAAAAACGACAGTGTGTGATTTATAATCTATTATTATAATCTCTTTTATAATGATGATGATGATGATGTTTCTAAGCTTTCCTCTTGTTTGAATCTAGACTCTGAGGATTTATCGTCAAATGAACGAAAATTGTCAAAATCTTCAGTCAGCCAGAGCAAGAAACGAAAGAAGAGACGACACCGGTAAGAATTTCTTTTGGCTTATTTCTTTTGGCTCTCATGGTTACTTCTCTGGTTTACCACTCAGACTTTTTTTTATTCCTTTAATGGAAAGGCAACAATATTTTGTAAGTACATTTAAAATATTGGGGAGTTATTGTCCCCCCCCCCCCCCCCTTTTTTTTTTTTCTAAGTGATTAAGAAAATTGGCTGCTCATAACCTGGAAAAGTATGTGTATATATATATGTATATATATATATATATATATATATATATATATATATATATATATACATATACATATGTATATAAAATTGCTGTAGTCTGACCATTATAAAAGTGTCATAACACCTTTTTTTCAGATTAGTTTCCAATGTTACAATGTTAACACAAAACTTATAAAGTGAATCTGTGCAGCTTTAGCTGAGTCTCGTATTTAACTGGAGTGTTTGGATTATCTAAAGGCCAACATATGCTGCATTAACTAAATGCTAAATGTATATTTCCACAGGACCATATTCACGTCGTACCAGCTCGAGGAGCTGGAGAAGGCCTTCAACGAGGCGCATTACCCGGATGTTTACGCCCGAGAGATGTTGGCCATGAAGACAGAGCTGCCTGAAGACAGGATACAGGTGAAAATAAACTCTCACTTCACACTTTTTTAAGATGATAATATTCATTCGTTGTAATTCAATCGAAAATGTTGAGGTTTTGCTGTTGTAGCTCCCTCCTCTTTAGCACACTCTCCTAGTCTATTACGGTTCAATTATCCCTCAGTCAGTCTCTGTCATTGAAGTGTTTCATATTTTGAAAGTTCATCATTGTTTCGAGTAAAAATGTAAACATTTCAAATGTTTTTTTTTAATGTACTGCAATATTGTTATTGTCAAAATTATTAGCCTACATTCATAAAGGTGTCAATGTTACAATATATTACTTTTAGCAAATATTTAAACATGAATATTTGAAGGAAATAAAATACGCCAGCTGTGGTAGTCCTTTTAAAAGTACGGATGGTGCGATTATCATTTAAAAAAAAATGATGTTTAGAAGAAAGAATGAAAGAAAGAAAGAAAGAAAGAAAGAAAGAAAGAGAGAAGGAAGGAAAGAGAGAAATGTGCGATTTTTCTAACATTTCCAGCTTTTTTCCCGAGTTCAACCACAATCTAATCCTGTGAAATCACCATCTTAAAACATTATATTCTCGCTTTTTAAAACACCCCAAACGAAAAGACTTTTCCATGTTAAAATTAACTCCAAGAATAATAACCGGATTTACTTTATTTAATCATAAGCCTACTTACTTTGATGAGCATTATTTTAGAAAGCAGTGACAGCTTGTAGGATACTGACACATTAAAAGTGAACTAAACTCCTCTTCTAGCTTCACCTCCTCCTCTCTGCGCCTCCTCCCTTCTGCCTCCTTCGCAGATCATCTCTCATCAGGTTCAGTTGGATGTGAAACAATTTGTTCTCGTAAAGGAGCTCTAACGACCTAATCAAGCTATCAAGGCGGAAGGAGATTGCGGTGTGACCTGGCCCATCCATCTGCCAGGCCGCCTTTTAATCTCTTTCTCATTACGCGCTGCAACAGAATAAATAATAAAAAAGAAATAAATAAATAAGCTCCCATCCTAAATAAAATTAACACCCAATTTTCTCATTGAGTGTAATTAGTTAAATCAGACTGGCTCGTGAGGCGCCTGCTGCTGCTGCTGGAGACACGCGGGGAGTTCAAATGAAATAACTACATTGAATTTATTAGCACGGGTCAATAGCGCGGCTCCCCCGAGTCCCGGTAGTTTAATTTCCCGTGATATTTGCCCGCCTGGCCGCCATCGATTGGGCCTGAAATTAACTTATTTTTCAATCAGCCTGCGCGTGCCCCAGGGTCACTGCTCCTCCTGCTTCCACACTGGCGCTCTTTTGAGGGCCACAGAAGCAATTTCTCATGAAAAAAATATCGTGTATGAAATAAGGGTTATCATCAGAATTACCGAGAAGAAAAAAAAATGGTTTGATCGTTTTCAATTTAATATCTGTCCCCTCTTTCGAGACCTCCCCCCTCCTCTTCCTCCTCCTCCTCCTCCTCCTCCTCACAGAGCCATCAGAGGAGTCTAAGCAGAGTGTTTAACCTGCCTGTGTTGTTGCTGAACAATCAATGAGTCCTCTCTCTGAGCTGACACACAGCCTGCAGGCCTGCACGGTACTGCAAAGTAACAGAGCGTCCGTGAATGCAGCACAGGTGGAGATGAGCTCTGACAGGATGCTCAGGTCTCCCACACCTGTAGCCTGCTGGGTGTTTTGGGAAATCGATGGACATAATCCAGACACAGGGGTAGTTGTCTTCGGAGTGCTTTAGGTTACACTTAGTATTTCCAATAAGGTCATCTTCAGAATAAAACCATAGAGGTTATTTTTATGCCACTCTACCTATTTCTTATGTATACTAATAAATCATTTCATAGTCATAGTAATAATTTTTGTTCAGTCTGTAGTTGAAGCATGCAACCCACACGTATGCAAATATGCACAAACATGCACAGACTGAATGCGACTAACATGCCTTAATTTATTGGCGGGTGTCAAAGTTAGGAGGCTGTACACAGAAGAGCAGTCAGAGGTTCGCCACCTTGCTCATAGGCTCCTCGACACTGGCTTGAATGTTAAGTTGCACCTCTTAAGCTATGCCAGTCCAGTTTCCAGACTTACTCAGACTTGAACAGACTTAGTTAGTGTTGGTTGTCGGATTGTATAACATCCCCCTTGATTGTTTTAATTACCTTAATTATGCTGTCATTAAAAATAAGAGGGTCACGTTTTCTCAAAATGAGCAGTTTTCTTTGTTGTTGTGAATGATCTGAGTATTGTTCTTCGCTTTTTTTATGACAGTTTGCAAGGTGTGCAAATAAAGTGGACCAATTAGACCCTATATGAGCACTCATGGCTAAACAGCCTGAAGAGTTAATAGTAAACCTACTATCCAAAATTGTAATCTTATCAGAGGCTAAAAGATGTATAAAGATTCAGTAGAAATCATTTATAGAGTCATACTCTCTTGAAAAAAAGGAAATTCCAAGATGCACTTTGTTGTTTACGACTGTCATTTACTTTACGCCTCCTCTGGCATCACAGCTGACACTAAAGTAACTCCACCGTCCTCTAATGATTGGGCTTTAACTTGACATCCAGATTTTTTTATCTGTTCAAATTAATCATCAATCATCAAAATGACTTAAGAAGATAACCAGATTTCAGTAGCCAAAATCTTGTTCAAAAAAAGGACAGGCCAGGCTGGACCTTTTGAGGGTTATCAACCCTCTTTGGTGTCTCTCTACTACAGGTGTGGTTTCAGAACCGCAGAGCCAAGTGGAGGAAGAGGGAGAAGTGTTGGGGCCGCAGCACCGTGATGGCTGAGTACGGCCTGTACGGAGCCATGGTGAGACACTCCATCCCGCTACCAGAGTCCATCCTCAAGTCTGCAAAAGACGGCATCATGGAGTCCTGCGCACCTTGGCTGCTTGGTAAGGCTGCTGTATTCACATTTATACTAACATTCAGTATCATTGAGTCATTTAGTTAATTTACTGATTAATTCAACACATGAATAAATATTCCTTTGCAAAAGATGGACTGATATGCAGACCACAAAGTCTTCTTTACACAGTTTAAGATTTTAAAATCAAAACATTGAGTACATGGTATAATTCCATCCTCTACCCTGGCCATGCATCTCCATTCTCCATTCATACATTATTTTCTAAACCGGAACTATTTTTGCTTGCTATTTTCAGTCCAAGATGGCTTACCAATCAACAGACGCTATTCTAAATCTGAATACCCGCAACTCTTTGCAGGGATGCACAAAAAGTCCACGGAGGGAGCTGCTACCCCACCCACAGGAAAGTGCGACACTCCCCAGCAGCAGCAGCAGCAGCAGCAGCAGCCGAGCTCTCAGAGGGCGGAGGAGGCTGAGGCGGAGGAAAAGAGGTCAGAGGTCAAGTCCACCATGTCTAAAGAGGAACTGAGGGAGAACAGCATCGCTGCACTCAGGGCCAAAGCGCAGGAGCACAGTGCCAAAGTGCTGGGGACAGTTTGTCAGGAGAGACTGATGGAGGGGAAACAGGAGAGACAGACAGCTGAGGAGAAAAGCTGTGATCCTCTGAGTCCTGCAGAGGAGGAGAGGAGTCCATAGAGACTGTCTGAGGTTTTTGTTCCTTATTGACGTTTCCAAACTGGCCTGCATCTGGACTTCCTTAGGAAGAAACTCATCTGGCCCCAACTGGCTCTGCACATGAGATGCAAAAGCACTTTTTTTGATTTATTTCCAAACTTAAAAGTCATTGTCACTTACAAACAGTAAACAATCTTACTGAGTGAGACTTCAACTGTTAATATCTGTAAAAAGATCCCATGATTATATGTAGAGCTATTTGAGCAAAAGTTTATCAAGTATAACAGTTGTAGCAGACTTGAAGGACAACCAATGAGAAGTCTGAAGCTATTATTTCATTCTTGGTATGTATTTGTTTATAATGTTGCTTGTACAGCTTCTAAATAGTGACATGTGAGACCTGAACCATCCCACCGACAGTACTCTTTTCAGAGAAAGAAAGTATTTGTTGTCCTATATTGCGCTGTAAATACTTGATATATTAATCTCTCGCACCAAGGCACAATTTGAAACATGTTTTTCTTGTAGTCTTTAAAATGCTTGTCTTTTCATTCCCAAAATATGTACAATAGAAAGCATAAAATACAACTTACCTTTTATTAAATGTGGCTTTTTGGTGTCTATTTATTCTGCTGTCTAAATCTGTAGAAAAATTGGTTTTATTTTGAAGGCCTTCCTGTTGCTCAAATGGTGTTAAGTTGCCCTCATTGTTGGAGCAGCTACTTGTTGTCACTTGCTGCTCTGCTGACCGGGCTCATTAGGACAGAGTCCACAGCTGCATGCTTGGGTTAGTCCTTATAATCCGTCGCAGTTGAGAGCCTTCAATTTCAGATGAAACGTGGAGTCTGGTGCTTTCGAGACCGGAGAGGGAGAAAAAAAAAGTCTGTGCGCCCTCCATGTAGGATAACCTCGGTCTGATTCTAAATCTCTTTAAAAGATGCTACCACCAGCAGATTTTCAAGCTGTTTCATCCTCTTATTGAAATACTTAGCCGAACTCTAGCAGCTTTATTTGATGGCAATCTTGGTTTTCCACACTCTGAATCAAGCCACTTTAACTTCGCTTTAAAACACCCGCATGTGTCTGCATTAGCCGTAATCCATATCACATTTTACTCCTCATCCTCAGTTAGCTGATTGGGCTTCCTAATGAGTTCTACTCCAATTAAACAGAGAGCAATTCCAAAGGGCAAGGGACGACTATTATCAGTATGCTGCTGTGTGTCTGGGCACTGAATGGCTCTCAGATTGGAACTATAATGTCACGAGATGGGGAAAAGGTTGCTAATTAATTTGTTGACAGAGATAAGGATACACACTATAATTAATGATGGCTGGGAAATGGACTGCAGTGTGACAGAGTAATAAGAAAACCTGATGAAATGAACACGGGAATAGTTCAGGGATGGGGTGGTAACTTTGAGATGAGAAGAGTACATTTGTGATGGAGCCACTTCCTGTAACATCTAAGATCTACTTTTTCTACATTCAAAGCATCATGTCAGTGACCATGCAAGCTTATCCATCAAATACAATAAAGTTTTGTCATTTAATAACATTAAATTAGCTAAAGCGCAGTCTCCCCGAGACACTGGGCACACTCTGGTTAACGGCTATTCTGATAATTTTGCATTTAGCACTTCAATCTTTTTAGGTAATCAAATAAAAGAGTGATACACCATGCTATTAACATGTTTTATGGGCTGACAATTTTTTATTTTATTATCAGTGTGTAAGAAAAACTATCTCAACAAGATGGCAGGAGTTGCAATGAAATTTTGACATTTATTTTTTAGACCCTACGGAGTCAAAATATTTTGATTTCCTTTCTAACAGCTACACAAAAGAATCAGGCTGCTGTCAATGTCATTATTGTATAATGATAACATATGTGCAATGAAATGACTATCAATGTATCTGTTCTTTAGTTCATGCAAATTGTCTGTTTTCAAAATGCAAAAGTCTCCTTAGTGATGATCAAAACCGAGGAAAAGCTAAAAATCGACACAGAATGATATCTACAAACATAACACAGCTCCCCCGACTACAAATAAAAACAACACAAACAATTAGTAACGACTGCATATTTGAAATAACAAGCTACCAGCATCAGGTCGATTTTGGGGCATAAAAGATAATAAACAGAGACAAAACAAGTCAACTCCTGCACACATTTTCTGCTTGGACTGCTTATTTGTTTAGTGATTGTTGACATGTCGGGTTCAGATTCCTTCATGCATACAGTAAAAATGGGTTTTTGTTCATGAGCTTACACATTGATATGGAAGAATTCATCATCCCACAAATCATAGTCACCCAAAATAATATTTCTGCATTAAAAAGTGAAATCTGAGGGAAATATTTTTTCAATAACATAATCAACATCTTTGCATAGTTAGTATGTAATTTTACGAGACTAAAAAGTTGCATGATGCAATTCATAAAAAGAGCAGATCACATCTTTACCACTCGTTTTTTTTGGTATATGCTCTTCTGGATGAAATCTAGATCTGCTTAATTAAAACTTTTTTTAATGGTCAAGACTAGACTTTCTTTTAGTCAATTTCACTCACAGAATTACCCCAGTTAAAGTTTCTGGAGGAGTAGAGACTGTGCTATCCAACGAGACACAAATATGAAAACATTGAATACAGACTTACCTGCGATCATAGCATTGATGTGTTGACCTTTGCTGCTCAGTTGCTTTGACTGGTTGGTTTATTTCATTGCTAATATGAATGAATGTTTTGCCTACATGACAGTGTGTCGCATCAGTGAAATCATAAGAGACAAATAATGGTGAAATAAAAGACATTTGTTGTAATTAGCTGACTTTACTTTGGAACTTTGTTGCAGCTTAAGAAATGTGAATGCTAAATGCTAATGCTACCATTTTGAATGATAATGTATGACTGACTGGACAAAGTGTTAGCATAGCAGGTGGTCAATGAGGACAGTAATAAGGTTTTGAGGCTCAGTCTCATCAATACTGGTAAATGCATCTGCCTCTGCTACAGCTAACTCTTACCAGTCCTTTGCGCCTGTTTCCGTACTAAAATACGGAAGCCCTTGGGAGACATCCATAAACCTGTCAGTCCCCCTATAATACCAAGTTTAGATCAGATCTTTGCTCAAAATTTCTTTTTTTCTATGAAAAGCTAGTTTAAAAGATTATTGGAGCCTGACTTTATAAAAAATAAATAAATAAATAAACAAAAATAATGAGATAATATGTTTGTAAATTTATGAGAATGAACTTGTAACATCATGAGAATGAAGTCCCAAATTTATTCAAAAAAACAAGTCGTAATTCAGGCTGTGGCTGGTCCTCATGCTACTTCGAAGGTCCAGATGAGAGGAGCAGCGAGTGGCCACCTGAACTCAAATGAGGAAGACGAAGCTATGAAATAATACTTTATACTTTTTTTTTTGTAATATTAGGACTTTATGTCATAATACCACAACTTTGTTTTTTATAACTTCAATCCACTCACACTGGAGTCATGACTTTGTCTCATAAATTTATGACTGTATTTTCAAAGTCTTATCTTTTTTCCTTCCTTTGCAGTCCAGCTTGTTGTGGCTTCAGCTGTTAATGCATTTCTTATGCATTTGATAAGTTCATTCATAATGAATAAGAAATGAATTTGCTTGTGTTGCCATTGCATACTTTTTATTTGACCATACAATATAAACTGAGGCTCATTTTCAGCATTGATATTATATTTCTTATGTGTTAAGAATGTTATTGTATTGAATGCGTGGCCGTAAAACTGATAAAATACCCACCAGCTTCTATCACTTGCTCTGTTCAAGGTCAATTTAAGCAACTTTTGGCGTGCTTACCAGACTTGCCGCCCCAACTTGGTGAGTTTTGAAACTCATACTTGCAAAAGGTTTTCAAGCAACCATATTTCTAAAAGTTTATACAAGCCCACACAAGCTTGAACCATTTGGTTCCAAACTTCAAAATAAGACTTATTAGATTTTGTGCAATGAATACCACAAGAAATGCATTTATCACATCGCTTTTATAAGATCAATCCTCCCTGTGCCCAATAACTTCAATACAGCTCGACTGAAATGGTTTGCAATAGAGTGAGCGCTCACCTCCATAGACCCTCAACCCAATTCAGTTATTGAGGCCAAGACATACAGGGTGAGGATT
This sequence comes from Xyrichtys novacula, assembly GCA_962446985.1. Taxonomy (NCBI): domain Eukaryota; kingdom Metazoa; phylum Chordata; class Actinopteri; order Labriformes; family Labridae; genus Xyrichtys; species Xyrichtys novacula. The sequence continues at coordinate 7,425,845 of OY660878.1, forward strand.
ATTCCTCTAAAGTGCACAGCTATTTAATCCTCTGAGAGTGGAATGGGAGGATATGATAGAGCAGATTTGCTGAAGATCAAGCTGTTTACATTGGATATGAGGAGGTAATTCACAGGATCCCTGATGGACAGTCTGCTTGTTGAAGACCATCATAAGATCATCTCCATCCATGCAAAGTGAGATCAGAGGGAGGTTTATGGAAAGATTTGGTCTAATGCAATATTAACATTCAATTTTCTTTTGATAGGGGTAAGAGCAATAGGATTTCAGTGCTCAGATTAAGTGCATGTAGATCATTTTGGGAGGGCTCTGAGCTTTGGTTGCATGCTGAGTAAAGATGAAGCCTAGACTGTATAAAACAGAATGAGGTAGAAAGTGTAGTTAAGAGAAGTGAAGACATAGGAACTTTTATGTTGTTCTGCCCCCTGCTGCTGGGAGTGAAAAGTACAACTAACCATCACATCTCAGTTAAACACAGAGCCCATGACCCTGTTTTGAAACAGTGTAGCTATATTACCGTTAAGATCATTTAAAAGATTACTGCATAAAAACAATAAATCAGTGTAATGTGTTAAATTGTTTCTCAATAACATATTTTACTCAAAGGAACATCGGCAGCATGGCTGGTTAAGAGACAAAATGAATATATTTGACAAAAACAATCACACGCAGCCTTTTAAAAACTGCCTTAATGCTTTTAAATCAAACCACAAAGGCATGTATATGTATCTGTGAAACAATAGTAATATTTGCCCTGTCCGATGGCAAATAATGTGACAGTACCAAGTGTTTATCTGTTATCCATCTCATTCTTTCTCATCTTTATCACATCAGGTAAATATCATACCTGCTTCATCAGGGGAGATGGTTTATACCGAGCAGTCCTGTTTGTTCTGTAAAAAAAAAAAGATATGTTTTTGTGGTCAAAAGAAAGATCAGTAACAAATCATTTGTAAAAGCTTTAACTGACATTTAAAGGGGGGGCAACTTTCAAAAATTGGAAACATCAAATTTCACTGCTCACTTGAAAATCAGACACAAAAACTTCCAAAGCAATCGTGCAAAAAGCACTGGTACCTAAATCAGCAGTCAGCTTATTGTGATTTCAATATTGGTTTGAGTATCCATCCTGTTTTTCTCAAGCCCATTTACTGTATTTTCTTTTACATAGAAATTTCAACTTTATCTCATCATGTGTCCACAACAAAAAGAGAGGAAACAGCACACAAAGTTGTTAGATAAATGTAAAATATAGACTATGTGATGTGGCTCAAAGCGTTAGTGAAAGTTAGTCAATACATTTTCCATAGGGTCAAAAAAACTGAATGGCACTTTTCCTTAAAGCTCCTGTTAGAAATTTTAGGTTGTTTCAATTTTGGCGCTCCCTGTACACAAATTATCTTTACTGCATTTGTTCCGTTGATGTTTGTCAAAAATCTTATTCTGCCATCTTTTAACAGCCAAATATACCACTCATCCAGGATTTCTGCCATGAAATATTGTTAAGGGTCTCAGGCCTACCCCGACTAGTAGTTTCAGAGATTTAAAAAAAAACATTTAAAATTCACTACTTTTCTTGTTATGGTTTTGTTTACTTGTCAAGGTCATAGAGAAACATCAGTGCTATCTTCAGTCTGTTTCAAAACCAGCTGAAAACTCCTCAGTGGAGCTTTAACTGCAACTTTAGAAACTTGTATTAAATGTTATTACATTTCTAATTCACACAAACATAGTGCTCTTTTTTATTCTCAGGAGGGCGCCTTCACAGATATATATTTAAAAAATCCTCCAGGAGCTTTGAGCACATGCTGTCACACTTTGTATGCAATACATCTATGGGTTTTACATGTACCCTTCATGTACTGGACCATATGTGTGAGTATATATTAGTCGTTTTAAAATTTGCAACCCACTGCACTTTTACAAGATACAAGATGTCATTGCACTTATGCAGAACGAGATTGAATTTACAGATGGGGAAAGAACACACAAGAGGGAGGGAGAGGAGGTAAAAAAAGAGACTGCTCTCATTAATATTCCAACTGAACAAACCAGATTTAGCATTTATTAAGTAAGTATTCAGATGCACCTATAGAAGTGATAACCAACAGTGAATGCTTTATTTTGCCGCCTAGTTCTGGTTCCCCTTTTATCCACATGGTGGTAGTGTTGAGCTTCATTCAAACTCAGAGCCCTTCTTGAATTGAATCATGGGTGAATTCAATCAGGAGCTCACAATCACATCTTTTCTTGAATTCACGTGCTGCATAAAGATCCCGTTGCTGTTACATTTTCAGCATCTTGACATCGATTCATCACGTGTCAGGCTTCTGGGCTGACATGATCTGATATCTTGATCAATATCTGTCATCTCCCGTCACTCCTTTACTGCTGACAGTGATGAGGCTGTCTGCAGTGGGTTAATGGAGACTGGATTGATACTGAGGCTAAATGACCCACCCTGGCTGGAGACTGATTTCATCTCTTGGGAGGATTTTTTCAAATGTGTCCTCTTTAGTTCGTCTCACAGAGCCAAATCGCTTTCTTTCACCCTTGAATGGGTGAGGGTCCTCATCTAAATACCCCAAACTGGCTGAAATCAGCATTCCCAGTTTGGGGTATTGGGTGCTGTTACTTTGTGTAAAAATAACACCAATTTAGCTCCACAAGCCGTTTGATTAAGCCGCTGATTGGCTCTGATCTGGATGTCTGATGCCTACTAGGCACCATTCATTATGACAGATTAAAGCCTGGAAAAAACAAGGAGTTATATGATGGAAAATAAACAGCTGACCTTTTGTTAGTTCCTACGAAAGTACAGCTACGAAATAAAAGTGCTAAATGACATGATTTTTCTTCTCTTTGTCTGCAGCCCTTTAAATAAATTGCATTGAGCAAAGTAGGATAATGAAGTTCTGTATCCCTGGATAACCTTAACAGTCTCCTTTTCTATCTGCTGCCTTAATGGGTGTCTTTTTCCTCTTGAAGTCGGACTTGACTGCTTGTCCTGGAAAGATTCATGATGTGTGGCACATCACCAGCAGCCGTCCACTGCAGCCGCCCTTCAGCCTCTCACTGCTCTGCTTCTTTCCAGCAGGCCATCTGTGGGCAGCTGCACATGCCAGATCCACTCATTTGAGCAAACATGCATTGTGTTAGACTTCAATATAACCTCAGCATCACTTTTCTCTTCCTGCTTCATATCTTAGGTCTCAAAACAACTGACATCACCCTCCCTGTGAAGTGGTTGCAATTAAAAACCGTCACATCTTTATTGGACGTGTCTGCTGGCACTAGACAGAAGCAGCTCTGAGGAATGCTGGTGGGCGAAACGAAGAAAAAAAAAGTCCAGTCTGTACTTATCAGAAAGAAGAAAGGAAACATAAACAGATAGACGGAGCTGCCTTGTTGCCGGAGAGTGATAAGTGGAGCCAGAAGATGAGTCTGTGAGGCTCTTATCAGTCCAAAGTGTGTCCTGGCAAACGGCGGCGCCACACAGAGAGAGGCATGTTGCCGTGCGACAAAGGTGTGAGGGCAGATAAGCATGTATGTGTGAGACTCTGCAAAGATGAGCTTTACTCTGATACTAAAGGGGGGGTTTCAAAGGAAGACAGAAAGAGAAAGGGAAGAAATGAACACAGTTAAGGAAACAGAAAAGGAAGGTGACATCTGTTGTGCCAACAGCTGCTGAGGAGATGTCTTCATTTACAAATGCATGATGAAAAGTGAAAAGGAAAAAATAGTTAGTCAGCTCAAGTCAAATTTATTTTTATAACACATTTAACAATAACTCAATCTGACCAAAGTTCTATACAACCAAGAGAGATGAGAAAAAATGGGCTGAAATCCCAATTAATATACAAACATACACAATTATATTCAAATACAGGGGAGAACAACTGAGAGCATGGACAGAATAGTAAATAATACAATAATAAAAGACCTGTGAACCAATGTATAGGCTACAAAAGAAAGACACATCAACTTTAGATGAGTCTTGAGCAGCTACTTGAAGATGTAACTGACTAGGCTGCTTTTATATGGATACAGAAACATTGTTTATTGCATAAGTGCAACATCAAATGCTTGATTCTCCTTATTTTTTTTAAAAGTGTTGATCTTTTACCTCTTATAATAGCTGGCCTAAGTCCTATACCTGGACTATGATCGTACAGGAGATCCATAGAATAGGAAGATGCCAATCAATAAAAATGATTTAAAATCAATCCTGATATGGACAGGAAACCAGTGCAGAGAGGCCAAAATCCTTATAATGTTAGTCATACTTTCTTTTTTCAGTCAGCAGACATGCAGCAGGATTTAAGACATAAAGGCCACAGAGAGAACTCAGAGAGAACAGCAGCAAAGGTTTGACAGGAGAGAGAAAACAGAGGGAGCCGACATACAGAGAATTACAGTAATTAAGTCTGGATGTGATGAACGCAGGGATCACAGTTGGGAATAGAGCTGCACACTAAATTGCACTGTCATGGTTATTGCAGTATGAGTTTTTGGAATAAACACATTGCACAAGTCTGACTTTATCATAAAAACTCATTTTTAAAGCTCCACTGGGTAATTTTTGAGCTGTTATGACCCAGATTGAAACTGATACTGATGCTTTTTTATGATGTAATATGGCACACAAGGCCATCAGCAATAACATTTCTTACTCCCACAGTTAATTTTAATGTCTGAGCTGCTGCTGCATGGTAAGTGGCAGACAAAGGGATGGACTGAGCACTGGGTTACAGCATGAACCATTAAAGAATAGTTCAGGATTTTTAGAGTTGGGTTGAATCAAGTACTGGTCAATAGTAAGTGTATTAGCAGCAGGAATCTCTGCCAGCTTGGCCCCTCTGTTGAGAAAGTGGCAGAGAAAGTGCTACAGACAGGGTTACCTCTATCATGCAATTTGGCTAATTTCAGCAAACTCTGACCAGAGTAGTTTCCTTAAGTGCAGGCTCTTTTGGGAAATTTCAGGACTTTACTTTGCTGTCAGAAAGCCCTTTTATTTTGCACTGGACTCAACATACACTTCTGTCTGCAGCTAATGGGGTCTAATGTTGTGCATGCCACTCATATAATATGATTTCTTATATTTTTGCAACACAGTCTGACATTATGTCAAGCACCAAATGCCCAAGGTGACACAGCAGTCACAGTAATGGCTGCAGAGTCTGTTGTTTAAGCTCAGCCTTCCCCTTAACAGCTGACAGTGCATTTTGATACAGCATACAAATCCTGTGCACCATAGGTTGTATCATTAACAACAGTGATGTCTAAACAGTTTTTTGAAGATGCACTTTCATTCAGCTATTCTGGTTTTTCTGATTAAGCTTCTGACTATTAATTAAAGTTGGTAATAATCTGAAAGTCCTGACATTTAGTTAACACCAAATCCAGCTCACCAAAATGTGCAGTTTTCTCAATTAATGGGCTTGGGCTTACAGTGTCCACGTTAGTGGCACCAGATAACATGGGATCTCCCAAGACCCAGACTTAGGCTATGTTCACACTGCAGGTCAATACCGATTTTTTCACCATATGTGACACATATCTGATTTTTTCATGTAAGTGTGAACAGTGCAATTCTGATTTTTTCAAATCCGACCCAGGCCTCTTTTGTGTGTGGATATAAATCGAATATGTATCCAATGTGACTGCAGTGTGGACGCTCAGGTCGCATTCATCCGACCTATACGTCATCAATGCGCAACAAATGTCACCATTGTTTGACAACACAAACAGGCGCAGGAAGCAATTTGTGCGCATTCTGGTCACTTCACGGACGCATTCCATTCACATTAGATGCCGCATTCGTTGTTGTAATGTGAACGACCGCACAAAAAGATTTAACAAAAAATCTGAATTGTGCACCATAACCTGCAGTGTGAACGTAGCCTTAGTGTGTCACAGCAGACCACATATGTGCTCCAGTTTGAGAATAATACAAAGCTAAATAAGCTTTGCCTAAATGACTTGGTAGAGTTGACGTTCACGGGCTCAAACAAAGTTAGCGTGCTACAATAACGAACAGTAGAAACCAACCAGAAAGTATGTAAAATTGTCTGAATCCTCCTTTGACCACGACTGCCGACACAAGCAAGAAAACGAAGTAAACACCGGAGACTCTGACGGAATAAGAGGCGCTTAAAAAGGAGGTAGACCGGACAAGAGCTAAGAAAGTTGGGTTAACAATGATGGGGGACGCTTTGAGATCTTACGGTCCCCGTAACCTTTATGCTGGACAGGTAAACCGCTTTAACAAAGCTCCTGTGAGGAACTTTCGGTTTGTGCCAATTTTGGCGCCCCCCTGTGGACAGTCTTTGCTAATCTTGTCATTTTATAAAAAAATCCCATTCTGCTGACTTTTGACAGCCAAATGTGTCATATATTGTATAAAGTCAATGTAAATTTATGGCTGTTTCTTCAGCTGTTCAGCTGACACCAACCATGACACTGGTTTCAGGCTTAAAAACTATGGCGTAGCAGTTGTCCGTCCCACCAGTGATGAACGTGTTTGCTTTTGTATGTAAAAAAAAAAAGACATTTATATGGATTTCAGTCTTTTACATAAACATCAAACTCCTCACAGGAGCTTTAAATGGTAGCACAATGATGAGAGAATAAGCAAAGGGCCTGGACTGATAAATTTTACAGCATGGGAACAAAGAGTACAATAGTCATGATTAAGTAATGCATGACTCACGATGAGAACATGAATTAATGCAGGAAGTCTTTGTCACCATTGATGTGTTTCCAGTTATTTGATGCTGAATTTCAGTCAAAAAATTCAGTTATGTTACTCTGTTTTGAATTTATATATCTTAAAGACATATTTTCATGTTGAAACCAATTTAATTTAAAGTAAAGCTTTATGTTTCTTGGAGAGCTAGTAAATTCAGAAAATAATCCAAAGGCAGGAGCAGTTAAACAGACCTGAAATACAGTTTTGTGGATGCAGTCAGGCTTGTATCAATGCATATACCATAAATGTAAAAAAATAGATGTGGGTTTGATTTCATAGACTGAAGATTGAGTATGTGTGAGGACCAATCAAATTAAGTCTTAATGGTCATTTGCTAGATGCTAGGAAAAAAATATTTTTAACATTCTGCTTTGATTCATGTGTTGAATCATCAGTGTGCAGTTTTGTGAAGTATTAATTATGTATCTTATATCAACCCGTATTGCAAAGGATTGCAGATAATACCACTTTACTTAATCTGCATAATAAAGTGCCCTCAGCAGCTACCATTTACTGTAATGTCACCCACAAATCAGTAAGCTTTTACTGTGCAGTGGATCTACTTTATATACAGTTAGTTTAGTACAATAGTTCCTCCAAAGGCTTCCAAAATAAATCTGAAGGGTCATGAGATACTTAACATGAGAGTGAAGGAAAAAATACACACATCAGTATTCACACAGTGAGTTTGAACTTTTGGTTAAATATTAAAGAGTTTCACCTCTTTGCACCTGAAACTGTTATGTAAATGAACAATTTATAGAGATATGGGGTGTGGGGTCAAGAGCTAAGGAGCAAAAAAGGCATTATTTCTCTCCAAACTGCAGTCAAGTGGCAGATAATGGAAGTGCTTCAATCAAGAGCTGGGATATTTGGTTTCTTCCATCACTGAAAGTTATCAGACTGAAGTCTTCAAGATAAAAGAATATAAATGGAAACAAGGACTCTAATACTGAGTAATTATCTGTTTCTTTCTCTTTTTTTGTTTGTTTTGCTTTTGTTTTTTTGGATGGACAGATTTGCTGGAGGATTCCTAGAGTGAAACTTTTTCTATGTAAGATGAAGAACAGGCCATTTGCCCATTTGCGTTTTTTTCTTTTTCTTTTTTTTTTACTTATTGAACAAAATACTGTAGGGAAAAACTCCTGGACTAGACTCTGAGTGAATAACTCAAACTCATTTTCTTTAAATTCACAGCATATTCTCATTATTTTCATATCTATATTTGAACTGATGAATTCTCAAAGTGCAGCAGACAGGGGTTTAGTTCCATCTTCTGCCAGGGATGTCATTTTGTGCTGCTGTTGACCTAGAAATTGTCCCTGGAATAATCAAATATACATTAAATGTATCTGCTTGCATGGAAAATCATGTCTGGATGAACTTCAAACAGCATTGGGCTGTCTGTAATCTACCAAATGAACTACATGGTTCATATTAGAGATGTGTCACACAATATAGTGCCCCAAAGCCTTTTTCTTTAACCAGTATTCTCTGAACAGTTGCCTCACTCCTCCCTGATCCTCCCAATGTAGTTGTAGGCGGTGATTGTCAGATGTGTCTGCTGCATCTTCTTTCCGAGAGCTCTTCACAGGGGAAATATTTCCAAGATTTATTGTCTACATAATGCCTGTAACACTAAAGGGTATACAATGTTTACATTGACAGCTCCCCGTCAAATAAATCCTTGTTTGCAGAGGCAGGGCACAAACTGAAGACAATTTTAATGCATCTGTTGTTTGGAGGCTAAGCAGAGTGACAGGTATTTCATCAAAGCAATGACAAAAATCTGAAAATGACATTCAGTCGCATGAACAGTCAAGAGTGTCATGCTTCTTATTAATGTAGCACTCGGCTCTAATGTCTTTCTGTCTTTGCACTCTCTTCCAGGATCTTATCTATTTGTTTTCAGCTCATTCATCATTGTGTTTTTTCTCGAGAAATGTGTTTTTTTCACATTAGTTCTCTCTGCAGGAGTCATAAATTTTCCTCTTTTGTCATGTCCTGGATCTGGTTGGAATATGACTTTGAAAAATTCAACATAAAGAGCTATGTTTAATTCACTCAATAGGATTATACCTGGAAACAATGCACAGATTTATTACATCTTCAAATACAGAAGTGTTTCGCAAACTGTAAAAACAACTTCAAACTTAAATATCTTAATTTTAGATCCAAGCTGCTGCTACCTCTTGGAAAGTTTTTATCCATGTGGGGGCGGGTGACTAATAAAACCAGTTTGCTTGTGGTGGTCTGAGCTTGCTATGGATGCTGTGAGTGAGTGAGTGAGCGAGTACGCGTGGGTGAAGCTTCCTATCTATTGAGGGAGAAAAAAACACAGCAGCACTGCACTCGCTCACAGAGTGAGCCCACTTCAGCTCCCCATACAGCTCCCATTGATGAGAGCGCCACTTTTCGCCCCCGTCTCCCCCATCGAGCTGCGTATCATGCATTAGATGCTTGAAGAGAAGCTGCAAAAGAGAAAACAGACAAATATAGGATAGGTCAGGCTGAGATAGCTTTACTGAAAGACTGCTTTTCCTTACCATGTGCTACTTATATCCTGGTGTGGTAAATGGTGAGGGTGAGGTGTGTATGTGAGGATGATGCTACAGGAGGTGTCTGTTGTCACATTTTGAGGGGTTACATGAAAAATAAATGCTTCATCAAAGTACTTTTAAACCTTGTTAAAAACACCTCTATGGTCTGATGCAAAACTGATGCAAAGATATTGAATTCTCAGAAGTTTGCTGACACCTTGAAGCCAATCAGAATTAAGCATCTTGGTGTCGACCTTGGTATGAATAAGTAGTAGTGGCCTTTGTTTTCTTTTTAATTCTGTGAGCGATCAATGCTGGCTGCGTTGGACCTGAAGGGCAGTGAGTGGCATAGGAACAGCAGCTTTAGAGACTAATGTCCAGGTTGTTTGGCAGGTGGGGAAAAGAGAAGTGGACGTGCATGATGGTCCGTCCAAGTTCTGCAGGGAAATGAAGTGCTACTCTCATTTTGCTCTGACATCCTGACTTTAGAAAGCCGGCATTGTTCCTGACACTCACAGCTCTCTGGCAGCTAAAGTCACCTCGAGGCAAGAGAGTGAATGAGCGCCAAAAGACGGTTTAGACCAGCGCCATTTACGTGCCAAGGTTTGAATCTACAACAGCAAATAGTCAATAAAACACCCTGTGGTGGACAATATGCTCTGATAGGCTTCTGCTACTAAACAATCCATGTATTTTCAGTGGCTGCTAACCTTTGCTGTCTGACAGCTCATCAGATTAGCAGTTCATCAACCCAGCCATAAAAAATATAAACTGTATGAATTAAAAACTGGACAGATCCAGTTATTATTGTTGCTAACATTGCACTGAGTTTATATAGGAAAATTGTCATCGATCAAATTGTCAACTCTTCACCCTCGCTCGGGTTCTTGAGGGGAGATGGGAGTTTGCCCAACCAGTCCACATGTGTTTTGTGGACTTAGAGAAGACCTACAACTGTGTCCCTAGGGGAATCCTGTGGGGGGTGCTCCGGAGTATGGGGTGGAGGGTTCCTTATTAAGGGCCGTCCAATCCCTTTACGAAAGGACCATGAGCTTGGTCCGTGTAGCCAGCTGTTAGTCGGACTCGTTTCCAGTGAGAGTTGGACTCCGCCAGGGCTGCCCTTTGTCACCGGTTCTGTTCATAATAATTATGGACAGGATTTCTAGGCACAGCCGGGGGGTAGAGGGTGTCCAGCTTGGCAGGCACAGGATCGCATCGCTGCTTTTTGCGGATGATGTGGTACTTCTAGCTTTGTCGAGCAGTGACCTTCAGCTCTTGCTGGGGCGGTTCGCAGCCGGGATGTGAATCAGCACCTCCAAGTCCGAGGCCCTGGTCCTTAGTTGGAAAAAGGTATAGATTGCTTTCTCCAGGTCAGAGGGGCGGTCCTGCCTCAAGTGGAGGAGTTCAAGTATCTCAGGATCTTGTTCACGAGTGAGGGTAGGATGGAACGGGAGAGCGACAGGCAGATCGGAGTGGCATCAGCAGTGATGCGGACGCTTAACCGATCATTCGTGGTGAAGAACGAGCTGAGCCGTAAGGTGAGACTCTTGATTTACCGGTCGATCTACGTGCCAACCCTCACCTATGGCTATGAACTTTGGGTAATGACCGAAAGAACAAGATCGCGGATACAAGTGGCCGAAATGGGTTTCCTTCGCAGGGTGGCCGAGCTCTGCCTTAGAGATAGGGTGAGGAGCTTGGACACTCCGGAGGCACTCAGAGTAGAACCGCTGCTCCTCCACATCGAGAGAAGTCAGCTGAGGTGTCTTGGGCATCTGGTTAGAATGCCTTTTGGACGCCTCCTGTTAGAGGTGTTTCAGACATGTCCCACCCGGAGGAGACCTAGTGGCCGGCCCAGGACCAGGTGGAGGGATTATATCTCTTGTCTGGCCTGGGAGCGCCTGGGAATCCCCTCGGAGGAGCTGGTGGAAGTGGCCGGGGTGAAGGCCGTCTGGGCTTCCAACCTGAAGCTGCTGCCCCCACGACCCGGACCCGGATGAAGTGGAGGAAAACGATGACGACAAATCGTCAATTTGTAGTCTGTGGTTGCCACTCAATCTTCTAGAGACTTATATCACACCTTTTTTTGCATTTAGAGAGTGGTTTCAACTCTTTCCATTTATTTCAAAAATTAAAATATTCAAAGTGTTTCATTTACTTTAAACAGATCCCGTCTTTTTTCAAGGCATAGCAACTCAAGTCCTGTATCCAGGCTAAATATCTTCTTAATATCAGTAGTAGTAAATCTTTAATGGTTTCTCTGTTTCCCCAGCTCCTGTCTTTTCCTAGTCAATGTTTCACAACCAACAACCTTAATGTTACAGAAACGCTATCTCCTCTAATTTAAGCTCACTGTACCACTTTGTCTAAGGTAGAGAAGTTATCACCAACAGAAAGTTCCTCAGAAGAGCTTTAAATCAACTTTCTAAAACAACTTTTCACTAAAACTTGTATTTTCACAATCTCAACTCTTAATCAAAAGCAGTTCCTGAACTAACTCTTAAGGGGGTTGTTGATTTGTTGTGCTGTAGAGGTGTACGCTCAGGACCAGCACTCTCATTTAAAGAACTGAAGATTGCAATATTCATGGTTTCTTAAAACACAATGATTCAATGTAATGGAAGAAAAAACACAGAAATTACCCAGTTCAGACAGAAAAAACATGACCAGAAAAGTCTGATCTATTTTGTTAATTGACCCACCTTATCATCTATTTTAATAGAGCCACCCCTTAGAGTTCTAGCTATCTGATAAATTTGATTTGAATTCTTAAACTTACACTTTCCTTTAATAATCGATTGCACTTTTTCACACCATGAAAGATGACCAAAAAAGTTTTTGACAGAATATGATTGGAGTTTTTTCTAGTTATCAATGGAATTATAGATTATCAGGAATACTGGACACAGAAACTAACAGTGTATACTGTTTTTGTTGCAGTAACAGTGAGAGGTATTTTTGAATTAGTTTCTTAAGGTCAAAAAAATAATAATCAAGATAAAAAAAAAGATAAGGACAAGGCTGAAGACGCCACATCATTCATGCCGAATGTTTTTATTGACTATATTCACAGTACGTCATATACACAAGTTACTGTCCTGACAAGTGCTCTGAAAATCTGTGTACAATTAGAGGATGACCTTTGACCTTTCTTGAGGTTGACTCCCTTCTGTTTAGCCACTAGATCAGTTGCTGGTATCAATTTTTTTAATAAACCTCCTGGCAATCTGTTTTCCCAAGAAATTCATTTACAAAGTAGACAATACACAATCTGTTAGAGCATTGACAAAGAAAACAACTAGCCTATTATTAAGGTCAAATAAAACTGCTGTCAACGACTATGGCAAAAGGTAGGTAGTTCTTCAATTTAATGAGCTGATTTTTCATGTAAGTACAGCAAAGTCTTTGTGGAAGAGCAGTTATCTTTCTCTGCACCGTCTGCTCTGTCTTTGTTATTGTGGTGGTGGAATACCTCCGTGGGAGTGTTTCAGCCCAGAAATAAAGAGTCAGTCGGATCAATATGCAGTCCATCCACTCATCTTGTTTTCTCTGTCTTTCTGGTTTGGTCTTTTCATTTCGCAGGCAGCCCCCGCTTTCAGGAGAGCGAAGAGATCTTTTATAACCCAGTCTTCTCCTCTCTTCCCAGATGACCACATCTTCTTCTCTATTTACTAGACCTATACCAGTACTATACATGTCCAGGTTTGGACAGGTAGGCTATGAGGGCCACCACCACCCCCACATACATCCCTGTCCCGACGGTGATGGACAAAGCAGCCAAGAACAAGGCTCTTCTGGAGTTCATTCCTGCTCTGGAGAAGTCTCCCTTAGAGATGGCCTTGCCAGTCTGACACAGAAAAAAGAGGAAAAAAAGCAGAGAGCGGCATGAGCTGGTGTGTTACTCATCAGCGCTGAGTGTATGAGTAGGTGTTAAGCCACAGTTAAAAGAGAGAAAACAAGAAATGCTCTCAGGGAGCCATTAGTAACCATGGCAATTAGGTCATTATACCTCTGCTGACAGTGACAAATGTGTTGTTTGGGTGTTTGGGTTTCCTATCAAAAAATGAGCCTGGCCTTTATTCATTCTTTTGACACACTATTTGCTAGTCTGTATAATTGTCTATCCAATTACTGTGGAAGATGTTGCTTAAGCACCTTGGATACGGTGCGCTTTGAGGTTGCAGGGCTGCATTTGAAAATCTTGGAGTGTATTACAAATGGGGTCTGAGCTCTGGAGGAAATAATAATATGAAGCCAGAGCACATCTCAGACAGAATTCACTCATCATCAAAACCTCAATGTTAATGGTTTTCTACTAAAAACCGTAGAGTGAGACGAAACTACTGAATTTACATAGTCAATCATCTGAAACAACTGCGAGGAGGGTCACAGGGTGGAAAATGGGCTGTGGTAGCACTTGTCTAAGTACCTACGCTGGCTGACCTTAAAGAGGAAGCATTGTAATCAAAGTTAATGACAGGATCGAGCTCTGTGGGCCTTTACCTTGTGAGAGTAGTAAAAGGCAACGATGCCCAAGGGCCAGAAGCAGCAGAGCATGGAGAAGATGGCGAGGCCCAGGTAGTCCCGAGGGGGTAGCACGATGAAGTTGTCCTCGCTCTCGCTGTCACTGGAGCTGTCACTCTGGGAGACAGCAGGGTGATGAAGAAGAATTGTCAGAAAAGGAGCAAATGATGGATTTTTTTACATGCACTACTACCTACAAGTGGTTCCTCCAAGGGCTGCACAGTAATTGCAATGTCATTGTTTCTACAGCGTGAGGGTTTGCAATGAACAAACCAAAACAGTCTGAATTCAATGCAAACAACAGACAGGATGGCACTGAAAGTAGAAAAGCAATGATTTCTCACTGAGCATGCTCAGACTTTACTTCTGGATGTAGACCGGATTAAAATAAACTGTCTATTAGCCATCTTCAGATTAATTGGTGCCAATTTTGAGTTTTTTGGGGGCAGATGAGGAAAAAATGTCGGCCTGTTGTATAAAACACAAGGAGCAGCTTGAATATTTGTTTACTCATCATTCTTATATCATGCTGCTACGTGAATAATGTATTTTTTTCTCACACTCTTTCAAAACATCTACAAAACAAGCTATAAGGTTAATGCACTGATCTTGACATTTAAACCTCCGTATAATTGGAGGAATGTTGACATGTGGATAGTCAGGTGTATTTTGGACATCTTCACATGGATAAAGTTTGACAACTTATGCCACACCAGGACAGTTTATATACCCTGTTTCCCCACCACCCTGAAAAAGGATGTGCTTAGCCAGCCAGAGAGGATTTGGTGCTTCTGTCAACACCCATGAGCGGCCTGACAGATAACACAGGATTAAAGGATTGTCCCATCATTGCATGGTGACAGGGGAAACAGCAGGAAGACAGTGTTGTCTATGTGCTAAATTACTTCTACAGCAGGCAAGACCTCCAACGTCTCTGCCCAATACACCCGTCGTCCTCAAAAGCTGTAAGTGTTCAACAAGCTCCAGGTCCTGGGCCTTGAAACTCAGGGCCATAAGGCTGAAGTGGGCGAATAAATGAAATGTGTGAACGCCACTCTGGGTACATTGGCACACAGTGCCTGCAGCAAGGATGGCAATGTTACTCCACAGGTGACCTTTGAGAGGACGCTGCCTTTCTTCGCTCAGCTGTCCCAGACACTGAGTGGATGTTTGTCTAAATAAATTGGTGCAAGAAGGAGCAGCTTTCATTAGTCTTGCTGCCTGTAGGGATCAATCAAAGCGTGGAAAGAGACGGCACAAAATTGAAATCGATATATAAGGCAGGGACTGAACTGGCCATTTTAGAGGTAATTAGAGAAGAGTCAGGGAGGCAGGCAAAAATACAAGCCATACATGTTCACTGATTTAGCTCTCAATGTCATCTACATTTACCAAGCCACACAGTGTAATGTTATTATCTTGAGCGTTTCTGTACAGAAACTTTGTTCAGATGTTTGGGGGAAGTGCAGGACAGTAGAGCTATGCTATCAAAATAATGTCCAAAGAGCCACCTTGGCCAAAGAAAGATTATAAAGTGCCCTGTTATCTGCTCTGTGAACACTGTCCCCTTGGACAGCAGGGTGTGATCCATCAAAAACAACAGCTGGTCACAACCACATAATCTGCCATCACATGAATAAACCTGAGGAGGACATACAGCAGTCATCTCCCTTTATCTTTGCAGTAGGACCTGATAACAGGTCTGAGTGACTCTTGCGTTCAGTTCTTCTGACAGCTGCCCTGACATCCAGTCTGCCTGACTGGGATTACACTACCAGTCTGGTATGAAGCCAGATTCCCAGCACCTTTAATAACCCTGTCACTCCTCTCTCTGAGGCCTCATTACAGTCTGGGGGCTGCAGGTGACTCCCGAGCAGGGTGCCCATATACTCCTGCACCCTGTTAGTCTGGGCTGTCACTGTGATTTCCTACTCACGCTTCTGTTACATTTTTAATACAATTTATTTTTACTCCGTCACACAGATGTCAAACATCTGCTAAAAAAAAAAAAGAATTGCATTTTAGAGGTACACTACCTGAGGGCTTATCCAGACTTGTTTGACTTGGCAGCCCCAACATAAGTCTTGACTCATGGGGGAACAGCATTTGGTATTAGAGCTTACGCAAACAAGTTTTATTTGCATTTATTTAGCATTTTTGACTCCTTTTGATCACACTGCTCAATTTAGAGCTCCTGAGAGGAGTGTTTAGTTGGTTATGAAACTAAATAGAGCGAAAATATATGCCTCTGTTTGACCTATGAAGGCAAATGAAGCCATTAGTACAAAGACTGAGTAATTTTAGTTATTTCTAATGTCTAAATCTGCTGCCACAGGGTTAAGTGCCATATTGAGTAACATCACTATGTACAATACAGCTTTTATTTGCATTTTTAACTGTAAAGATTCACAATAAACAATTCTTCCTGCTTTGTCCACAAGAGGCACCAACGTTGACACAAGCCCATTTGGCTTCCTGGCAGGAACTGGAGCCACTGACTCTGATCTCTATGCTGATCATCCTGGTCTTGAGTAGGTACTTTTTCCTGATGTCAAATCTCATCTGGATGTATGTCAACTGTCAAGATGACCACACAGTTTACATTTCTCTCATTAAACATTAACAGAACAGTTCATTCTGACACCTACCCCATAGCAGAATGATTTGAAATTACAATGCAATGACCGGTCTTGCTGCTGATGGTCTTGTTTGCTTTTGTGGGTCAAATAGAGGTATCAGCATAAAATTTAGTCCTCAAACAGTTAAAACTCCTCACATACGCTTTAAGGCGTTTTGCAGTTGTATGAACTGTAGTGAACTGGTCCTGCAGAGGAGCACCTTCAGCAGAAGGTTCCTCACTCCACGATGCACCACGGAGCGCCACAGGAAATATTTCCTGCTGGTGGTCATCAGACTTTTTAACTCCTCCCTCAGTGACTCTGACACCCTCAGTCAGTAGTCTTTACCTGGACTCTGCTCACTGTAATACATGCATACGATGTCACTATTTGTGTTGTTTATAGTGTAAATACTTGTAGATTATCTCTATATTTTATCTATTTTACTTATTTTATCTATTTATCTCCAAATTTTTACTTGTTTAATCTATTTTATCATCTGTTTTATCTATTATTTTTTACACTTTTTACTTTTACTGTATTTGCACTGGAGCACTGTAACGAATGCAATTTCCCCCTGGGGATTATTAGGGTATTTCTGATTTTGATTCTGATTCTGTATCATTCCTGTTCACACTTAATTCTTGTAGTTATTAATTATTTTTGGAGCTAGAAAATAAGATGTACATGAAATAAGAGATAATTGAAATGCAGCAGAGGCTAGTCACAGCATGATGCAACACAGGTCAGTATAGTTTTAAAAATTGGTTTCTGGGGTGGCCCATCTCAATTGGGGCTGATGCCACCCCTCTGCACCTCCTAGACACACCCCTGTCAGATTGTTGGTCCATCCTGTTGCTAGGTAGAAAGGTGTTGTACGGTATTTATATTTGTTCCTCCTGTGGTCTGCTGTCTCCTGTATTATAGTGAGATGTGACATGTCACATCCTGAAAGTTGAGAATATGTCTGAAACCTTCTCTGCCCTGCTCTTTCTAACTTATTCTAACTCTGATAAAAATAGGCACAGGGATGCAGAGACACAAGAATGAAAAGTAGAGAGATGCAGGTGCTGAATAGAAAGTCTCATATTGCATCTGGAAACTAGAGCACTGTTCACATCCGATCCATTCCCTCCTTCAGTTTGATGTGGAATAACTTTGGCTCCAGGCTCACCTGCTCTGACAACCCTGCATCAGCACAGCCCTGCCTAATACCCTCACAACAGGGCATTACTTATCGCATTAATGGCAGTAGCCCCCACGTCTCTATCTATCTGCTGGGCCTCCAAGTGACAAGAGCTGGCGCGTCAGATGTTGCTATAGTTGCTATACTTCTTCTGCTCCCAGCTCTGAGCCCTCAGCGTTTCAGATATGCTGCGGATGAAATGAGGTTTTAAACACTGCTTAAAAGACTTAACTCTTTTCCTGCCATGGTTTCACAGCCATTATAGAACAGAAAGCTTAGTATAGGTGATCTTAGATGTGTCATTTTCCCAGGATGTAATTTTAAAACAAAACTGAACCATTACTCCACAATAGATTTCAAAGACTCAAGTAAATTGACCATTTAGAGAACAGAGCGAGAAGGGTGTGAATCACAGTGAAAGTCTATTAAAATGAAATAATAAGCCTCTCTGTATGCACCGTGACTCACTCTCTGCTGAAAGATGACTCTGACGGTTATGAGTAAGTGTTACAGCGCCTTTAATTTCATAAAGAAACTCAATCTTCTTATTCTATCGGAGCCTGTCAAACAGCTCTTACTTTGTCATTTTTTGCTTTAGTGTGTGTAGTCAGAGTGATTATTATTATCCTATTATAGCTGCAGCAGAAGTGTGAAACTTTTTATCATCACTAATTCTGCATCAGGCTGAACTCTGACTGTAGACGCTCCAGCAGATTTCACCACTAAAAAACTGCAGATGAAAGTATCTATGCCAGTTTTGTTCCCAGAGAATGAACTCTGACCTCGTACTCGGGACCCTGCTCCTCCTCCACATCGTATGACACCGTCTGGATCTTCGCATCCTTCTCTCCCTGTGTGCTGTCCGGGTTGTTTTCAGTGGAAACTGCATCCACCACAGCGTCCTTACTCTCTGTGAATGTGGTCTCAAAGCTCTCACTCTTGGAGTCCTTGCTGTGCAGACTCACGTCATCTTTGTACAGGATAAAGTTGGGCCTGTAGAAAGCCTCCACAGCCAAATGCAGGGATGTAGCATCCAGGTACTGTTGAGTCTTATGCTTGCCATTAGTCCCGGTGCAGTAGTACCCAATGAGGCCATCCTGGTAAGGCTGGCTTGGGTAGTTGCATTGGTGGCCCTGATAGTCATTTTGCACTACATGTTTGCTGTTTTTGTCGAGCAGAGGGTTCTGGAGCTCACTGAGGCTCTCCATGTTGGCACATTCAAACGTCTAGAGGATCAGAGGGGGCGGTCCAAAGAAGATTTGGCAGTCTGGTAGCTGTAGATAAATATCAAGAATGGTCACAGTTAAATTTGGATGATGAAAACTAAAACAGAAAGCAGTAACAAGCATTTCAGTCATAATCAGCATTAGGCTTTTTGCGCAACAATAATCTAGTACATGAATCCAGTAGACAGAAAATTTCATCCTGTTCAGAGACCTGCATTCCTCTCAAAAGCCAATCTGAGCCGGAAAATCACCATCTGCTGTATGTTTAACTGTTGCATCTCACACCTCCAGATTCATACAAACACACAGGGGGGGAATATTTTCCAAACGTCTCTGCTGCCTACATTAAAAACTGAGGAAAGTGTGGCAGGTGGTGCTTTACTTTGCACTGAAAACTGATCACTTTGACTGTAAGTGATCTGGCCTCTGGTTTTAGCTGAACATACAGCTTAAGACTATGAGAGGTGAGTGAAAGATGAGTATGAAATTAAGGCTTTGTGGTTAAAATGTTTGCTGTATACAAAGACAGATGTTATGTCTCCACCCTCTCTATCTACAAAAGTGATGCTAAACTGTCCCCATGATAGGAGCTTACTTCATTTGTTTACTTAATCTTTCACAGTGTTGAGTTGGTATTATTGTTAGTATTATTCTGTCATGTTAAAGTCAGGGCCTCTGTTGTTGCTGGTTGGGCTTGACTTGGTCATGTTTTGGTGCATGCAGTACCTTTAGGGCTATTTAGGAGATTTTTTTCTTGACAGTGACACTGTTTTGGGAAGTAGAATAACGTAATAATAATAACGCAATTCCATAAAGCATACTTATTTTCCTATTCTGTTTTGATCAAAGCAATGATAAATTTACTTTTAATCATAGACTGTATATAGAATGGACAGCGTCTGCCTCCTCGCTGGGTGAAGCCACTCCGAGAACAGCACCCTCTGTTGATGGGCTGCAGTATAGGTCATAAATCCCGCCTCCCTCAGCAAAGCTTATGGGGCTGTGGACAAATTTAAAAATTAATTACACAGAACGTACATTTTTCTCCTCCCTGCTTGTGATGTTGACATATAGTTAATGTAAGACTGGTTTGTGCTCAAGTCCTCTTTTTTTCTGTGAAGCTCAATTTTTAAAAGTTATTAGGGGGTTCATGTTTTCGTTAATTGACACCTGATACAGCCTATGTGGGTACAAGGATTGCATAGCTCACCCAAGGGATACACTGTTTGAGCCAAGCATCATCTCAGCGACTCTCTCGCTGAATGCGCACAACACTACTGCGCAATGCTGGTTTCAGGAAATGAAGAAAAATCGCGTAAATACCGAGAGCTTTTTGGCTTCAAATCCCTATACAGACGGGAGACGGAACCAAGTTGTCCATAGTATATACAGTCTCTGCTTTTAATCCTGAGTGAACTGGACTGTCATGTAAATAAATCATTTAACAACCATAGTTGTAATGCCTTTTTTAAGCATCAAGTAACTGACTGAAAATAGTTGTCTAAGAACATTATATTTCGGGTTATAAAACAGGATAATCACAACTTACTTAGAAACCATATTTGAAAAAATTCCAATGGGTAAATGTTTCTATTTTTTTTAGTTTAACCCTTATCTTACTCACATGGAAAAACAATCTGACTTGTACAACAGCAGGTCTGTAGGGGGAGCTCAAAATCTTTTGGCTTCACTTTGTCCTGCCATCATCTACTCCATCTTTTATGCTGTCGGAGTAAAAACATCAACACAGCTCATCTGTCAGTAGAGGTCATAAAGCAACAGGTCCACTTATTTGAGACTTTGTGATTCTGTCCATTATGTCTGTTTTCGGTGCACTGTTTTATTTTGAAAGTCTGGGGCATCTTTGGCCAACAATGATCAAATCCATTGAATGAATAATTTTCACCTTTTGTACCAGGATAATAAGGAAAATGTGCAACTACCATAATGATACAAGTAGAAAAGCAGTTAGAGTCACTTTATGCTTTGAGTATAAATTGCTTGGGGTGAAAATAAGTTTCAAGAAGAGAAGAGAATTGCTTTTAGTGGAAGTATTATAGGAGCCTGAGTGTGAAACGCTTTCTTGGGCTTCCGTGAAGAAATATAGTTCTGCAGTAGACCTTTGGTCCCCGTGACCCTGAGGGAACAGAAGCTCGTGCAGCGCCTGTGGGTCCCAGAGCTGTTTGGAGCAGAGAAGCATGAAGAAAGTGGGCCAGGCAGCGCTTCTGTCTGAGCCCACTCACACCAAAGACCGAGGCTCATATCTTCAACGCAGACCTGCGGTCTCCATCCCTAAATGCCTCAGAGGCTGAGCCACTCTCCAGATAACGGGGAATTCCATTACACACTACATTACACAACAAAAACCACATCCCACAACCACAAATAATTAATCTGACAAGAGATGATGTGCACTTAGCGCATGTGAGAGTGTGCTCAGACTCAACAATTATTAATGGTTGCGAGCACATACAGCACTCTCTGTCTCTCTTTTACCTCCTCTTTCGTCTTTATAAACAGTATAAACAGTACAATCACTCTTTTTCCCTCACTCACAGACACGTTTGTCCTTATTTTGATGACATCACATCTTCTTTGTACCCACATAACACTATAAAAATTTCATTTGCAAATTCTCGACTTGCTTGTAAAGGAAATCCTCCAATTTGCGCTGTTTGACAGATTGTTTAGAAGAGACATCTGGTATTTGCCTCACTATAATCATTCTTAAAACGATTTTGGGATACTTGAAGCCAAAAATCTTCAGAAAAACATCTTACCTTCAGTGTGCAATCCTCCCGCAGCCTTGCTCAGCATCGTTCCTCCGCGCAACTGAGTCTATATAGAGACAGACTGACGCTCCTTCCTACTTCACGTTATCAGTTAAGGTAAACTGCCATCGCAGCTCTCCTTACAACATGTGGCATCCGTGGAAAAGGAAGTTATTCCGTGTGAACGGACTTTGCTCGCGGGGCTCCTCTCGCCATGGCACCGCTGCTGCGTCTGACAGGTAGATTTTACGCACAGTGTGGCACCGAGCTCAGGCGCCAAACAACTCCGGCACAGGCTCAGCTGACTCCAGATAACTGAGTGGAAATGCGAGGCGCGATGTACACTTGAATACCGACCACGGATTTGACATTTGCCAACTCTCCCTACATTGCTTAGGCGTCTATCTCAAGCCTGGTGTCTCATGCGCTGGCTGGTGGTTTTACGCCCCCTCCTGAGGTTGCACTATTTTGTGTCATTGCATAAGCAGAGTCTTTACAAAGAGGTTGGTTGCCTCCTGTCAGAGCTACTGTTTTGGATTACATGAGCAAGCGTTCCTCAAGCTCATTTGGCTCATTGAATAATTGCACCGCTTGTATAACTTGCACAACTGAATTGCAGTTTGAGTGTTATTCCTCCCTGCTGAGAACGCCCACTTCGTGTAGCTATACAACACAGCACAGAACTTCACAGGTCATTTTTCATAAAGCTCTTCTTCTGCTGCATTAATTTTAGGATCCCCCTTCCTCGCATAATTCAGCTTTTATTCCCTCTTACTGAAAAAATGCTTCCATTTACCTTAATTTCCTTATCCCTGCAGAACTGTGCCCGGTTCTGAATTGGTTCCAGAAATAGAATAAGCCGTTATTAAATTCATTGCACATTTATATTTGATTAATATTTCAGGCAAATCCCATGCATTTATCATGAGCCTGCCAATTTGGTGGTGCCTTTAACCCCTCTCTCCTAAGCTGCTTATGATTTCCATGCCACAATTTATCACTCTAAACACTGTTTACATCATTAATATGGATGTATTTCCCATGCAGGCAAACAAGCAACATAATAGATTCCACTCATGAAATCTAAGCCTCATTTATTTTCATCCCCCCAGAGAATAATCATGACATAACTACAGTATTTACAGTGTTGTTTTCCGCACTTCCGACTGATGTAAACATTGAAATCAGCACCTATCAGAGGCTGTAACGCCATGCCAAAAACTAAACGACTGATATACAGCCTCTGAACACTGGACACATATCTTATTCAGAGGGAGCACTCTTTTCCACAGGCTCATAAAAATGTCTGGAGTTAATAATGTGCAAGCCCAGGCTCTGTCACTTTCACTGGGAGATATGCATTAAGGTGCTGATGGACACTTTATGGGGGGAACATGGGGCTGCATTTATAAGACTGGGCACACATGAGCTGCGTTTCATTCTCTCCTACACAGAGTCACCTTGTGTTCACATGCATAAGGCGATGTGGCATAACAGCCCCGCCGTCTCCATGATGGATACCACTCCCTCAGGAGACGAGTATATTACAAGAGGGGGTGAGGAGGGGAGCAGAACCTGCAACCGTTTATCCATTATTCCTGTTTTTTTCCTCCTTCTATCCATCAGCCTTCAAATCCTGATTCTGAATATTATTTTTTAACAAAGATCCATATCAAAGTGTGACACAGAAAGATCTACATCTTCATCTTGAGTGTGTCACTCAATGAGCACACTTTCTGAGAGAAATGTTTCCTTGAACCAGGCTCTTTACTTTGGATGGACTGTGAATATTTATGGTCCTCACTGCGCCCCTTTTCCTGCTCTATTTTCCGCTCTATATTTAGGCACTGTGTCACCACATAACAGATGCACTATTTGTCAAGCATTCCTCCCTCAGAGTCTTATAATTTCCAACAACAAAAAAGGATGATTACAGCTAAATAGGCAGGTAATCAGGTGCCGACGGCTGACAAAGAGCAACACTGAGGTAGAAAATGTTCTTACAGTTTCCATCTATTGACTCTTTCCTCCACTCCTGTTTGATATTGCAGCCAACTCCTGACACCGTGAACTTTCCTGAGACCCATTAACCAGCTTTAATCATTTAAACACTTTTGGGAATTCATCAGGCTAATCCGATTGGCAGGGAAAGTATCAAAGCACTTAATTTGATCTGGCCTAGTCGGCTTTTGGGAAGAAAAGGGGGGATTTAAGCGGCTTTTACCACATGGATGTTCTGTGCTTTATTTCCTGTCTGATTAAACACTTAAACAAAACGTATGCCAACAGGTGCACCTCTGACACAGAAACAGCCTGTTGGAGTGATGAAAAAAAATATAAATACACAGTTAAATCAGGATGTGAAGCTAAATATAATCACTTTTCTTTAGTGATACAAAATACAACAATAAACATGGAAATAAACTAAATCCAAAGTATTTTCAGAGATTGGAAAGCAGCTTTTGCAAACTGGCAAGTTATTTCAGAGTCTGGGCACCTAGTCTGCAAAAGGCTGATAGCTCTTAGTCAACCTCCAGGCTGGTACAACCAAAAACCTCTATCAGCTGCAGGAAGAGGTCGCCTATAGGCTCTTTTGTGGGGGTAAGGCTTTGATATTAGCAGGTGTCTGGTCATGTAGGGACCCGGAAGGCCATCTATAAAATTTTAAAATCAATAGGGAAAAGGAGAAGAGGCCAAACAAAAAGGCTAGCATTGAGCTGGATGATGTTGCATCTGCGAACAGTACTAAAACAAAGAGGCTTTCTGAGGGTAAGGCTTAATATAGAAAGGCAGAAAATATGCAGCATGCAGCAAAGAGACATGACCACAAGTCAAACCTGCAACTGCTGTGATGATGGATGACTAGAGATGCTGTAAATGGGACATGCGCCTTAACTACCAAACTACACCAGCGCCATAGAGGTTGAACTTACTTTAAAAAGAGCACAACTGTAAGGTGAAACTGATTGTGTCTGCAGTGGTTGACTGTCTCGCTTTTGTGCCTCTCAGGCCTGGTATTCAATAAAAAGTCAGAGCTGAATTACTGTTTTTTGACAAAAATCTCATAAAACCACTCTTAAGAAAAAGCAGAGACACCCCTTTCAGAAATAGAAAGCCCTTTATTGTCATTGTATGACAAAGTTAGAAATGCTGCAGCCGTACACAGTTTAAGTTTAATTTTAAGGATGAAATGTATTTCATTTTTGTATCTTAAAGCTTCTGTAAAGAACTTCTTGTTTCTGTACATTTTGGTGCCTCACAATCCAAGAAGTCTTTGCCGATCTTGACCTCTACCTGCTTGAATGGTGATTTTTGACACAAAATCTCATCCTACTGACTTGAGACATCGATATATATATATAATTCTTTTGAGAATATGTTAATTAAAAAGTGTAAAAACAGGGCTGTGTGTTTATCTGCTCAGCTGACTACTCCCCTCTCGGACTAGTTTCAGCCAATTAAAACCAGAACATAATAAACCATCAGTCTTGGCAGTGATGGTCTGGTTTGCTGTTGAATACCATGAAAAAACATCAAAGCATTCATAGAAGTCAAAAATCTCTTATAGGGGCTTTAACTTAAATTTAAAGAAACATGATTGAACCTTAAACTGGACATCTAAACACAGACCCAAGTTCAATAAAACACTTGCATCATTGATTTCTCATTGATTGCATGTTAAAAGAATTAGGTGTGGCGAACATGGCCTTTTTTGTTCATCATAATTAGATTTAAGGAAGTTTTGAGAGGTCTACACATAAGTGTTGGTCTAAACTGTCCAGCCCATTCATAGGAATGTATGAGATGGTGTCATCGGTGTAAACCAGAAGTGGTATTCTTTTTTCAAACAATTTCAAATCACTTTTTTAAAAGTCAGAATGATTCAACCACTTTTTTAATTTGTATCTCTTTACAAGTATTTTTGGTCGCAGGTGTTTTTTTCAGACATGAGATCCTTGTCCATCTGGCCGCAGAGGTCAGTTTGCAGGGAACTGCAGGACTTCAATCCCTGCAGTGACAGGTTCAGGTGCAGGAGCAGGAGGAGGTTTGGCATATGGGAGGGATTTGGCAGGGGCAGAAATTAAACCTCCTTCCAGGCCTGGAGTCATGCTGCAAGCCTTTAACGGAAAAAAAAAAAGAAAAACACATTTGAAGAGCTAACGTGTGCCTCGTATTCATCATCTGACTCAGTGTACAGTGAGCTGGCCAGGAAGGATATGACAGCATCTTACTGTTAGAGGAAGAGGGAGAGAGAAAGAGAGAAAAAGAGAGTATGCCGAGTCAAGCTGGTGATGAATAAGATAGTAGGTAGGTGGGAGAATAAATAACAGATACAGCTGAGCACTTTCAGGCAGTGGATGTTTCTTCAAAAGAAGCTTTAGAGCAGACAAAAGCTCTTTTGTAAGGCTGGGTTTGTTTACCATTAAACTCTGCTATTAGGCCCCCACAGAATTAATTTCACACAGCAATATTACCAAACTTCACTTTAGTCATTTGTTGAGCTCTGATAGTAAAGCAGGGCGGTCTGCAGGGCATTAAAAGAAATGGATTTATTGCCTGCTTGCATCCAGAGGAAATGAAAATGAGTTTGACTCCTACAGTAGGTTGTCATAATGAAAAAACATAATAGTTAGTGAATGCCAACGTTATGAGAAGCAATTCCATTAAAGTGTTTGAAAGTTGCACAGTACGTGACTTTTCAAGGTCCTTGGACAAATGTTCAATCAGAATATTAGCAGGGTGTGTTTGGATGTTAGCCCATTTGGGGGGGCAAAACAGGAGCAGTGGATGTGCAAGGAGGCCCGAGGGATCAGCAGAAGCTCTACAGTTCTCCAACACACAAAAGCAATATCTGTCGAATTAGCTGAGAGCGCTCCATCAGGAGGGGAGAGGTCGGACTTTGTCATCCATGGTTTCAGACAGAAGTACCACTTTGGAGCTCTACCCTTCACCTGTACCCACATATCCCTTTAGCAGAGCATAAAAAATGCAAAGTGTGCAACTTGGGAGCGAGCCAGTCTGCGGCTGCTGTAGTTAACGTCGATCATAGTTGGACTTCCTCTCACAGAAGGAAAGTGAATGAGGACGGTGAGGAGCTTCTCATCTTCACAGATCACTGGCAGTGGTACAGTGGCAGACTATCACACTCCAGAGAGAGACGGCGTGCACAGATTAATGGCATCCTCCGTGGCAAGATTTGAAAACTTCCATTAATGGAATACCAATGATAATTTATTTGGACTGGCGAGCTGCTTCTCTGTGAATAATGAAGTGGCCCCTGGATCATTAATATGATGGATTTCCTCTAATGTGGTGATGCTGTGCCAGCTTATGAAAAAAAAAAGAAAAAATAAAACAGCTATGTCCATTGTTTGCATTATTGATCTGTAGATGGATAACAGCCGTGATTTGATTCTAGGATCTTGACCCTTTGAGAAGATAATAGATTACTTTTAAAAATAATACCTGACAGAATTTCTGTTTGAAAATTCGCAGTGCCGATGAATGACATGGTGATCTGGTGTAGTGTTTGTAAGTATACCAGGTATGACTGCTGTATGGTTTGGAGGGATGTTTTTCCCTCATATTGGTGCAATATGAAGAATCAACAATTCAATGTGCCTTCTATGTTTAAGCTCTTTCCTTTAAACGGATTAGAACATTTATCGAACAGCAGAGGATTTATGGTTTTGGTGTGCTTCTAAGCAAAACAGAGCTCAAACAAAGACAGATTTCCCCTCCTGTCAGTGCTGTAGGATGGCTATAAATAGGTGATGGTATGGAGCCGCTGCAGTTTAAGCAGAGAAGCTTGCTGAGGGTTGGGGTGACTCATTGCCTTGTCTCATTGCATTATGTCAGTTACCTGGCATCTGCACCTGTCACTACACCTCCTACCACCACCTAAAACCACTGACTCACTACATAAACAAGAGCTTGTTGCAAGGTGTACTGTACAGTGCTCTAAAAATACTAACCCTCTTTAAGCCTCTTTAGCTTTTAGATATATTTTTAAAGATTTTAATGGAAGCATGTGAAGTGAAAAATGCAGCCCTCTTTGCCTTTTTTTCACAGACTGTTTTAAATGAACTTAAACTAACTATAGGAAGCAGCTTCATCTTTGAGGTTGTGGACAGTGATATGGCTGTTTAGAAAAAGTGAGCATGAATTCAAACCTGAGTCTGAATAAAAGCTATAGGGATGTGGTGTGTCTGCTGCATGCATAACCCTCCTCCTGTGTTAGGGTCAGCACCAACGCGTTTTTGATTTTAAATGCTTAAAAGAACCACATAAATTAGCTTTTTTGCATCAAGACTTTATGAATTTATCAGAAACCTCTATTTCAGCAAAATAAAAATAAAAAAAAAGAAAATTGACTGAATTATAAAATGTTCTTATTAAAATTATGGCACTTGTTGTGTTAGAGTTGCTGTTGATCCGGTTAGATCAATATCTTATGATTAGAGCAAAAACTGAACTCATAAATGCACTGTCAGGCACCACACTTGACAGTCAGATCCTCTTCCAATCATGTGAGATTTAGGAAATTCTCATTTTGCCATGTTTTTCCCTGCACAAAAAATGTCGGGCATGTTCAGACATGTGAGTTCAATTCAGTACGGATGTCTGTGTGAGGGGTATACTGACACAGAAAGGCCCAGAGGACCACAAAAAAAACTATTATAAGCAATATTTTTATGAATAATGAAGCCTAACAAGATAACCTAAAGATGAGAACCAAATTGGGTGATAGAGAATTGTTTTTAGTGTAATGTACAGCAGATTTAAGACACGGGTCAAAACCGACCCTTAACATGCTGGGTTAAGGAAGGGAGGAAGGATAAACAACCAGATATATGCTATAACATACATAATAGCTTGTGCTACAGCTTATTTTGTCATTTGAGATTCACCTGAAAGAAATCAGGTTTGAGGAGAGCATGACCTCACTAAAACAAGTAAGACCTAACCAAGATAAAGATTGTGTTTTGTTTACAGAGAATGAATGTCTTCAGGCATGAAGCAGCTCACCAAGGATTTGTGTATCAGTAAATCAGTTTTTATCATACAAAATAACTCTTCTTGTTGAATCATGAAACAAAATTGCTGACAGAGAGAATTTATCTGATTTCATCCTCCGCTGAAACAAAACCCTAATTATTTCATTTCATGAAGCTTGCTATATGTATGCGCTGTAAAACTCTTCTTCTGCTCCCGATGCTTGATTTAAATCGATAGCTACGCGCTCCCTAATGCTGCTCTTTAATGTTCCTCTTTAATGTTCTTCTCTGAGCTGCGATTGCAGGTGGGTTTATTATCAGAGCCTCAGCAGGCTGCCTTATTTAAAAGGCTGCTCTCAGTGCACACTGTCACTAGCTGGTGTTGAGACCAATAAACAATACAAAACATCCAGGGATTCCTGTTGGTGTCAAAAGGTCGAGAAAGACTACATGTTTGTGGTGCTGTCCTCTTTCTCATTTTCAAAAGCCTCTAATGGACCCAGAGGAGATGTGAGTCTTTCATGGTGAAAGACCAATCCGGCTATAATTACAACATGCCAGGGAGCTATGATGCACTGCACCGGGATTGCTTTCTGTGTCATCGGCCACTCTGCAGGATATGTGTTGACTTGGACAGGCTTTTAGAGGAATCAATGCTCACATGTGCAACCCCAGGGAGGGGTGTAATCATGTGGATCTGAGACGAATAAAGATGAATTTCTGTAACTGCTCATCCATTCAAGCACTCAGGTCCAAGGCTCGTTAAATGGCTGGTCTGCTCCGCCATATTAGTTTGGTCATCTATCCCTGGATGGCTGTCTGCTGCAATAGAGTGATTCTCTGAAAAGCGCTGCAGCAGGAGAGGCTGAAGCTGCACATTTTTCACTGTTAATGTTAAGCCATGGCAGCAAGATCAACATGCCATCGACATACGTGCAAAAAAAATGACACCCACTGAGAAAATGTGTCCACTGTGAGATTGATAGTCAAAGATTGTGCACTGACTATGAATGACACTAGACAGCATGTCTGCACTATAATTGACATCACCTTCCTTGTTTGGCTGAATAGTAGATGTCTTTCTATGCATAATACATCTGAAAAACAGCATTTGTGGGTTTCCACTTCCAGTTCGAGACTAGAGCTGTCTCAACCACAGTCACTGCGTTAGGTGTTTATTCCTGTCATCAGAGAGGATCAGAGGCTATCTGCAAGATATAATGAGAACATCGCTTCCAAAACTAGAGCAAAGAGAGCGAGCTGAACAGAGGCAAGGTATTTCTTTTGATTTTCCACGCTTTCTGCGTGAGTTATAGAATAAGAATTTATGCTTGTAATTCTCAGATTCTCAAGGCTTGTGCCAAAACTAACTACAACCCTGGAGATGCTGGACACTTGAAGTTGAGTTGGTTTAACACCGGGGACTGCTGCAAGTATACATATTTTATTGGCATATTCATATTTCATTGAAGTACTCATTATGTTGAGTGATGGCTCGTACGGAGATTTAATCAGGCCCTTTTTAATCTCTCATTCATTTCATAATGACCTATTTCCCATCTGACATTGAGTCAGAGGTGGACATGACATTTTACCGCATCACTGAAAACCGTCTGTAGGAAAATTCCATGTGGACTTCATTTCAAGGAAAAGATAAAAAATGCTAATGTTGGATTCTGATGTTTTATATTGGAAGCTGAATTACCCAAAGGACCCTCACCCCCTTAAACGTAAGGGCTTACAGTGAACAGAGACCCCCATGGCTAAAGATAACAAAAAGTGTTTTACCTGAATCAGCTGCATCACTGTCACAGCGCTCTCTAATAGGGGCTCAAAGAGTTCTGTTAGTTTCTACGTCACTGAGATGACACAAACACAATGTTTAAGACTTGGATGTTCAGAATGACTGTAACTAATTATTGAACCACTGAAACTGTATATTTGGTATTTTACAAACTAATGAGTATTTGACACGTGCATGTGGACATGTCCTCTTTTTGGGGGCAGTCCGGCCTGTCTGGGGAGGTTTATAAAATCTTTCAAATGTTTGGGGTTTTGTATGGAAGTTTTGAGTTTGTGTACCATGGACAAATTGAGTTAGAAGCGTGTAAAAAACACTCAAACCCTCAAAATTTTGCACACGACTCCATCCCGTGTAGTAGTGTCCTCTTTTTGGGGATTCAAAATATAGTCATCCTATGCATGGCACCTAAATAAATAATCAATCAATCAATCAATCAATCAATCATGTACTCCTGGCACATGCTGGATAGCACATTCAGGCTTTTCAAGAACTTGCTTTCAACATGTCTCTTACAGTGGAAGGTCACCTGTGCTGTGTCAGGCATGCTCTCCAAAATCTGTTTGGTTTTAGATTGCGTCGACAGAGAAGGTGGATTTTTCTTTAGGTGACTGTATCTGTGTTCATTTTCTACACCTTACACAGGGACCTTTTTACAGCAGTGGAAAACAACATCATGGGGCGAGCTGTGAAGAGAATAATGCATCAAAACTAAACAGGAAAGACATCCTCATGGGATTGTGGATGATATCCCTATGACTTGCTGTGTTCACATATTGGCTCATAGGGAAAAGTCCAGATAAAGTTGGAGAACACAGTAAAAATACAAAAAAAAAAAAAATTAAAATAAAAAAATACTGAAATGTAAAGGAATGCAGGGCAAATATGCAAGGAGCTCTGTTAAGTGTTTCTGCATGGTAATGTTTCCTAAGTTCAGTGGCTGAATTTAATGTAATTCATTTTTTTATTTATCTTTGCAGGAACTTAGTGGTATTACAGATTCAAATTTTAACTTTATAGTTGCTATTACACTGCACTTCATTTTTCCAATTCTACCAGCTGTGATGGCAATCATGTCTCATTTAACAAGATATCCCACCCAAAACCCTGTGCTTTACCCACTGTGGTGGACCTTAAGCTTCATCCTCTGTGAACTATGAATGTTTTAGTTCATCACACTGGTGTTTCAATCTGTTTTATCCATCTAAAGAACACCACTAGCACCACTAGCATGGCTGTAAACTTAACCGTGCAGAGTTGTCATTACTTTAATGAGTATCTTTTACAGCCTTTCTACCTTGTGTTGTGTTTACACTACATGTGCTGATGAACACATGTCAAACATTACATAACTCTGGTATCAGCATGACAAATAGACCTACTTCCTCCAACAATATGTGTAAGGCACTCCCTATGAGGGATACTGTCTTAAAATAGGCTGACAACGTGACTTATAAGGTAACCGTGGTTACCAAGTATGAGGTGGAGGAAAGGGAATAAGGGCATGGGAGTGGACCTGCAGAGGAAATATTATCCAGTTATCAGGGTAAGAGCAGATTTTTATAGAGATGCTTCTACTGTTTTACTAAGGCAGTTTTAATATGATTGGTATACAAGGTGAATGTGTGTGAAAGCAAAAAAAAATACCTGTGCAGGGAGTGTAATATCAAAAAGTGTCTCACTAAAATCAAAGCCAGTGAATGTCTCTCTTCTATGTGAAAGGTTTCTTAATGGCAGGATTACACTATGACTTAAGGTCCTTACACACCAGGAATGACAGAAATTTACGACGTGAAATTACGACATAAGGCGAATTTTGACACGCCTGGCTATACACATCAAGCGCAATGCGATTTTGCGACTTTCAGGGGGAAAAATAAGACGCATCCCGGGTGGAGGCAAGAAGACTGACACAACACCAGACTGACTGTTTTTCAGTTCTGATTAGACACTAGTGTTGAGATGACTGTCTGTCATGATAGCATGTACTGAGTCGGTGCCAGTACCAGATAAGCACATTAAACTATAATCCATAAATGAAGGTAACAACTGAGACCTAATGGTGCTGTGACAGCAACACGACTGAGTTTGAGACCGTGAAAATACATATGGTATGTTGTATCTGAACAGGTTAGCTTACGAGCTAAAGTTACTTAGCACAGATGAAAGTTAAAACAAAGACGTTTAGAAAACTGTTAAAGTACACAAACCATCATCATATGAGAAATCCGACGCTATGACTCTCCACAAGTTGTCCTTCAGGTTGTTATTTTTGTAATGTTTGTGTTTTGTTTTTTTTTTTTATCAAAAAGCACTCTGTTCTCCGACACATAAACAACCAGCCGGTCGGCCATGTTGGATATACCGGTGAATCTGACATTGCAACAACGCGCAATCTGTTTGGTCAGAAGTGGACACACAGTATGCGAAACTTTGGAAAAATTGACTGTGATGCGAACAAATAAATGCTGCAATACTGCAGGATGGGAAAACATCGCTGATATGAACGCTTGTATTGACAGGATACGGGTTTGAAAAAAAATATTGGCGTCCGAAATAATTGCACAAAAAACATCCTCCCGGTGTGAAAGGACCTTAAGTATGGGAAACAACAGATATAACCATTCACCTTTGCACGAATGTTGGACATGACACAAGTGTCTTCCTCTACCTGCAGTGTGCCAATCAGCCTTCCAGGTCATTAGTCTTTGTGTCAGCTCGCTGTTTGCCCAGTACATTCACATAACGTGTAATTTGATATTCTTTCATCTAAGTTTGACACAGTAATGGCTTTGGAGTTTGTCATTTCAGCTCAGTCTTGCCCTTCAGCTGCTAACACACTGTTTTTTTGCTAGAGTAAACAATGGGCCGTATCATTATGCAATCAAAAACAATGAGAGGTGAAAATTTAAGGAGACGCTCTTCTGTTCAGCTTGTCTGGTTTTCTGATTAACTTCTAATTGTTGCAAAAAGTTGGTGATAAACAGAGGCATTCTGGGAATGCTCGTATCCTCTGATTCTTATGTTTGAACATGGCTAACCAAAGATCATTGGATCCAAGACAAACACATTTACATAACAAACAAGTGCATCACTAAAGATACACAGTTGATTTTGACTTATTAAAGATACAGCGACAAAGGCCCTGATTTTCAAATATATGAGGTCTGTTAATACTTTGAATCAGGTCTAAAATGTACTCAAGAGTTTCTTCATTGTCAGTAGTTTGAAAGTAGCTCTCCAGTGTCGGCTGAAATCTAACTCTGACCTTATTCTTTTGCTCATTAATTCTGTTGTTTGTTGCCCACAGTCCACTTCCCACTCCAACTTTTTTCATACAAAATTCTTGCAAGTTATTGCACTACTTCTGACACCGCTTTAATCCAAAGTAACAGATGCCTGAGCACACTTTTATGAAGCGTGTTTGTAAAATTTCAGCAGGCAACAATAAAAGCACAGCTGATCTTCATGTCCAAGGGGGGGGAAAGTGTTTTCCTGTCTATGAGTGCCCACGCACTGTATCTTCACTCATCAAAGCGCCCGACACTTAGACGAGTGGACAGGGTCTGTCCCTCAGTTTGTGCAGCATGTTGCAACATTCACAGGCTCAGAGTTTGAGGGTTTCTGACATGCGAGAGAAGATATCCCCCTGCAATGTGATTTATAAATAAAAAGCTGTGGCTGTGCAGGTCTGAGCTGTCGACTCACATTATCTTTGGGTTTCCTCTTCTTGCGTAGCTGGCGAGGCACAGGGAAGGCCAGGAGTCAGCCGTAACTGTGGATCATGTGGGTCGATTGAAAGATTAGACCTTGCGGGCGGCTCTCTGACTCATGAAGTCGTTACCTTGCTGCTGCTATTTCACATAAATGACTGATGGGCGGTGCAGGTACGTCTCGGATTTGTCTGCTGATTAAATTTACTCCAATCTGGAACATCAAAAAAGAATAGAAGACAATCATTTTCCTCCTATTATCCTGCTCAGAAGGAAGTGGCTACAAGACTAATGGTCACTCTCCAGGGATGCCTGCAAGAAACAAAAGCATCAAATCACATTAATGGGAACAGTTGGCCGCCCTCTGTGGGTTTGCTGCTCACAGATGGTGGAGAGTGGTGTGTGATGTGTTTAACTTCCCTCAAGTTGACCCAAATTAACTTGTGCCATTCACACTGGTGACTCCAGGGATCAGAAGGGTAAGCCTTAATAATTACAATGAAACTATCATGATTGGAGGCATGCCTACATTTAAAACGGTGTCAGGCAGTATGGTTGATTTAGTGCAGTCATGACACCAAGAGGTAGAACAGGGGGAGTTAGCAAGACTTTGCTAGTCTTGGGCAAAAGAGCTATTTAATGAGCTATTTTTTAAACGGATAAAACATGTGTGTGAAATGCTCCTTTAAAAACTCCAATGTCAAGCACGGACATGCAATGTGAGGGAAGTCACACCAACAACCAGCCAATAAACAGCAATTTGGCCAGATCACCTGAGGGCTCCCAAGGGTACTGTATACGATCTTGAGTTGAAGCTATTGACCGTACATCAAACGGACAAGGTTTTCCTCCCATTGTGAGCTGAAACCAAAGGACTTCCTCCACGGATATTGACAAATAGCGCTGGTGGAGCCAGGCCATGTCCAGAAGGTATCTGGCTGACAGAGCTGCGAGGTACACAGCTCTTCCACTAACCAAAACACGTGTTTCTGATAAATTGTTAACAGCCCCTGAGGTTGGTAGCTACAGTCCACAGAAGAACAGATTCTTGAGAAGTGTGTACTAGTGCTACACATCTCAGTGGGTTATGTCAGTGCTCGTTAGGTTTTCTCTCGCCATCCCTCCTCTGCTACAGAGCGCTGCAGGAGCCTGCATTTGTCAACAAAGCTATCGATTATTCATTTTAATTCAAACTTTAAACACCTAATTAACACTTCACTTGCCATAAAAGTTTTGCTTTGAGGGAGGATTTGAGGTAAATGTTAAAAAGGCTATTTCATCGGCATGTTGTAAATTGTAATAGCTTACTTGAGAGCTTACCCATACCCTGCAGCAGTGGTTAAAGGCATTAAGAAGTACTTTGAAATAGTAAATCTTTGCTGATGATCCTGTTTGCTTTGGTTGGTCATCACTTTTTATTCCAGTCCTGAAAAGTCCTCACAGAGGTTTCTAAAATCTGTTTTTTTTTTAACCCTGTAAATTAGTGGAGTAATTAGATACTCTGTCAGTCACAAAATAAGTAACAGCCAAATAAATCACACAACATCTTTTAAAAACTTTGGACAACTTTTCTTCTGATTTAATAGTTTCCAGACAGACAATGAAATAAAAGCAGCTGGTTTGATGGTGCCAGATTTTAATCTGAGGGTTTTTTCTCTTCATGCAGTAATTGTACAGCCTCTCCTTCCCACTTTTTCTCCTGGAGATCTGACCTTCAAAGATCATACAGAATAGATGAGGAAAAGGACTGATAGAACCGTCTCTTCTCCTGACCTTTAAGTGATGTATCACCCCTGAGCTGTAAGTGATATCAATGGTTTTGTGCCGTTATGATGTTCCAAATACATATGTCACTGTATCCTCGAGGCATTTAATGTCGACTGTCCTACGCACGAGGACGTGTCACGCTGGAGGCCCAGCGGCGAGCGGCAGACTTTTAAACAGCCTGCTGGCCTTCATTAGAGTCCTGTGGCTATTTCAGCCTGCCATGATGGAGAGCTGTGCGACTGATGGTAAACGGACACTCTCATGCTCTCTGTATTTTTGCTGCAGAGAGAACCTTTTATTCAACAATGAAGAAAACTGAAGCTCAGCTACTGTATGTTTAAAAGCCCCTAAATATCAGTGTGATTTAGTCTGATTGGGGCATTGACACACCGTGTGCTGCAGGCTTAGATAGGCTGTTTGGTCCTAATGTTAAATCAAAAGTGTGGAGATATTTTCCACCACAAATTAAGGTCTAACTAGAGAGTCAATCCATCAGGGAGACATAAAAGGTTTTGATACACTGACACTATGTCTTCTTTCTGTATTAATCCAGTGTAACAATTCATTTTTATTTTCACTCTTCATTCAGTGGACATGCAGCAGTTATTACAGATGATCCATTTGATGTGTTATCACACTGTGCATTAGTATTGACGTAAAATAAAACATTCCACCAGTTATTAGGTTTGGCCCTTACCTATTTCATCTTCTGTCTATTTATATGAAATCAAAATTGAGTCTGCTCCAGCTGTAGAGCACATATTGGAGCAGACTAAGATTGTTTGGAGATACACTCTGCGTATAGGCTGTCTGCAGGATGGTTTATGCTAATGAGGAGCAGCAGCTGTTGAGGTTTGGCCTCAAGTTAAGTAATAAAGACCTGCCAAAGTAAGACGAATATGAGAGGGGGATTTAGTTCAAATTGGATGTTCTCGTCCTTATTTACATTTTGTGACTCAGCAAAAAGAGCGAAAGAAATCTGGCACGTACACGGACTTGAGAAAATGCTTAGTCACATAGAAGACTTAGTTCATGAACAAATTTTCTCAAAAACAGATATCAAATTAAAAGTCAAAAACTTTTGTATGTACAGGCTCCCTTGAGGATGAAATTCTATCACCTTGGGGATGTTCAGATTTTTCATCTAGTGCCTTAATCAGAGCTAAATTTGTCATAATCCATCAAAAAGAAAAAGAAAAGTCTGAAAAAGAGCTGACATTTCAGGCTCAAGTTCATGATAAGCTCATAGGGGTAACTTCCTATTTGTGTTGATTTTGGCGCTCCCTATGGACAAAACTGAGCCACTTGTTTCTCTGCTGATCTGGTCCTGCTAATGTATAATGTTTTCTAACAATTTTCCCCAGCTCCCTTCCACCAGTCAATTATACCCCTCACTGGTAACCTTCGTAATGCAGACGAAAGCTGGTCTTACAGTGTGCTGTATCAAACTTCCCCTGAGATTAACCCAGCAGTAGTAGGCGGAGGAATTAAACATTAGTTAAAAAAATAGAAATCATCAATCTTTTGGTTAATGGGCTTGTTTGATTTTGCAGGTCACACAAAGGCATCAGTATTGATTTTTGCCACAACCCCCTCCCACAGGAGCTTTAAGTGCTCCTCAGGCTCTGCTGGCATGTTGCCAGTTCATGGTACTAAATATTAATATCGACCTATAAGTGCATATCTAACTCGCTTCACAAGTTTTGGCATTGTCATTGTGAGCACTTAAGCAGGATAAGCATCCTCACACTGCCATATATAAGCAGAATCCATGAACTGTGTATTAAATAGACAATGTGCTTTTTATTTCTGTCCACTGTGAAGCCAAAATATCACCTCCAACACCAAAGAACCAGGGGACTGATGTCACACCTGATAAAACGACAAAGCCTGTACGAAGTTGGTACAGTCCACACCAGAAAAGTTTCTTGTTTTGATTTGACTGGACTTGATTTTGATTTATGGCTTCAGACAATCGTGTGGCTCTTGTGCTCATAGGTTAGTGTGTGCTTCCTCTCATCATTACCCTCCTCTTCTCTGCTAATTAGGGAGAGAAAACTGCAGGAGCCTGCGTTTGTCAACAGAGCGCCTGATTAATCACTTTTTTTTTTTTTCACATCAAGTAAAGGTCCCACCATGGTAATTTTCTAAAACACAACTGCAAGAATTGGTACCAATCAATGCATAAATGGTTAGATGACTTTTACTTTGAAGGGACTCATAAAAGAGTACAAAAAAAATCTGTGATTGTGCGATTGTGGTGGGCTCAGGGGGTCTGATTGACACATGACATACGAGGATGATGGGTTAATGGCTCAACTTTCCATGTGGGTGACTCATGACTGGATGGACAGCTTACAGCACAATCTTAAGTTCACTGAGAGCCCACTTCACACATCCTGACCGAAGGCTACACACTTCGGCATGTCTGCTACATAGAGCGTCCATGACATTATTGAGCTGTCCAACTGAGCAGGAGAACTATGTGTGCTGAAGGATGCAAACAGACAACACTACAGTTTAAAAGTTTTCCTCTGAGTTCTCGGTATTTTGTGACAAGTGACAGGACAGCAGACTGTCTGTGTGTTAGATAAAACAAATGACATGCAGTACGCAGCAAAAATGATAAACGCAAAGACAGAGTCTGACTGTTCTATGGAAATGTCACATAATGAAATGCTTCCTAACTTAATCAAATCATCTTTTAAAATTGATTTTTAATGAAAATAACAAAAATTGACTATGAATATTTTAAACACCCACAATAGAAATGATAAATCTAAGGAGGGGGATTAAAGTAGGACATCCTATTCAACCTGTTTGGGTACCGGAGGGAAATGTAGAAATTTTTAATGGATGATTTCACACCTTTTTTCATTAAGAGTTAGACTAGTGAGAATATTTTCCTCTCACAAAAGAAGAAAAAAGTGTCTCTGTATTGGTTTTACAATTGTAAATGCACCCAATTTAAAAAAGTGATGAACCGCTCACCATTGAACCCAGGATACAGGTCTTTTATTTTGGGGTAAATCAGCCCTACTAACAAATATTGCTCCACTGCTAACTATTAAACCTGCTTCAAAATGTCCTTCATGAATTTGAGTAGAAATCAGGCATGAGGCTTAACCCAAACCAAGGAGGGTTATCTCGAGTGATCATATTTACTCTAACTCCTAATAGAGACGTTGGGTTAAGAGGGTTCATGCTGGTTCAGATTTGCTCTGTATTTCTCACCTTCTCAGGAAACCCTCACGAGAGGAAACTCTTCTACTTCTTCCTTCCCCTCCTCACTCTGAATCTGCTCCTTTGCTGCATTGCTTTGCCTCCCTCCCCTTGATCTCAGCAATGTGTTGTTTCAGAAGGTTCTGCTGATTGTCTAGTTGCTCAAGTACTGCAGCATCTGCTCTTATCTCTCTTTTTTCTCTTTTCACACCCGCCCGCCTGCTTTTTTCTCAGACAAATCTCCTCTCCTGCAGTTTGTCTTTGTTTTCTGTGTTGTACCGTATCCTTCAGTTCTTGGCGTGAGGGAGTACTTTTCATCAAATGAAATGATGTAATTTGGCAGCTTCATGATGCATACGATCTTGGATGAAAGAAGACGGAGATTTTCTAGCACTCCGCTTTTCCATTTCACCACAAATCTGATCCAACGGGATGTGTTTAGTTAGTTAAGTACAGTTGCGAAATTAATCAATATCTGTCAACTGTTTCCAACCAAACAGCACCTTCAGGATCAACAACAGGGAATAAAAACTGATCCTGACAGCAGCTTTAGTGAACAAGTGAATCAAATACATCTCACATGTAAACCAAAGCGGCTTCCAGTTTCATTATTCACGCAGGAACAGTTGCGCTAACTATGACAGCATGCACACATTCACCAGAAACAGTTCGTCTATTCAGCTTTTAAAATGCTGCAAGTGGTGATAAGTCTGCTTCCTTGAATGCAGCCAAACTCTTTATCTGTGCCAAACCAATTTGGAGGCCATTTCTGCTGCAAGAGAAGTTTCATTGTCTGGTGCCTCGGCTAGAGAAACTACTGTGAAGCCTCCTCATTGAAACTAAAATCCTGCACCAAAAGACTGCTTTAAGCAAGCATAGTGCCTCTTTTCCTGAGGAAGTC
The DNA here is from genome assembly GCA_962446985.1 of Xyrichtys novacula. Classification (NCBI taxonomy): domain Eukaryota; kingdom Metazoa; phylum Chordata; class Actinopteri; order Labriformes; family Labridae; genus Xyrichtys; species Xyrichtys novacula. The sequence continues at coordinate 7,465,863 of OY660878.1, forward strand.
ATGGCCAGAAATGCAAACACAAGTGTCTTTGCGTCAACTTTTATTCACAACCCTCAAATTCATTATTCTTGTTTCAGCTTTCGGCGTCATTCTCCGTTCTCTGAGCTGGATTTAGTCTGCACTGTAGAGCTAAAACTTCCTGATTGTTAAAGGCCAGAAAGAGACACAGGCAGCTGAGCAATCATGCTTCTTTTGGCAAACTCCTGCTGCTGCCCGTCTCTTGTTACACTCCTCCGCTATCATCAAGGTTAATTAAAAATTTCACCATGGCTTCACACAATTTTCAAACCACCTCCAGAAAGAGATTCCACTTTCTCTCCTTTTCCCACCACCTCCACAGCAGTTGCTTTCTCTCTCTGTGCTCCTCCACCAAGTTCCTTTGGCCATCATTAGAACTTAATGAACTCAGTTTAATAATCAGGGGAATTAGTGGAGTTGGGTTGGACGGTGGCCAGGCTGTACCCTGAAGGATTTCTTTCTGGTGGTTTTTCCTTGTGTTTGAAAGGAGCATCAGCCGTGTGTTAAATGTGCTGTGTTCTCTTTGCTATCATGGGGGACATTATGAGATGCTCCACATCTTTACCTAATTAGTTTCAGGAGTGTGTTCATTAGACTTAGCAGATTTAGTGAACTTATGGGTGTCTCACTTTGGCCCAATTCCCCGAGCAAACTGATGTCTGGGCGATAAATCATCTCTGTCTGACGCTTTAATTATGCAGACTTTTGAAGTGTGTCATATTGGGTTCTTAATGTATGGAGAGCAGAATTATTCTCTGAATCAGTCAGCTTGCAATGTCCCAGAGGCTTAAATGCACCGCATTTAATTATATTTGCATTGTTGGTTATTTATCTGAGTCTGATAAATTAATCTTTATCATGACTGTTTTAACATGCAGGGTACATGCAGTTCTCGTTTCACGGGCTGCCATCCCTCGGGGTTCAACACATGTTCTCTCTCTATCACTCTCTCTCAGCCAGCCATGATATTGGAAATTATTCAGCATTAGTGTGCATGGAGCCTGCTAGACTTGGGGTGTTACTCCCTTGCAGCTGGGTGTCACATTCAAATAGAAGTAAATTAGCTGTCACCCAGGCCAGGCTTGGGAGCCACTGCAATGCCTCAGAGACTCTTGTTTTTTTTTTTTTTTTCTTTTCTTTTTTTTGCACAGTGGGTCTCTGCTCATTGCCAAACCAGAGCAAGGCAACAAGTCATTATCGCTGCAAGAAATGAAGATGCACAATACAATTAAGGGCAAATGGCTTTCTTTATCTGGGGATGAAGTACAAGTGTAGAAATGCGAACATTAAATCACAGCAGCCAGGACATGGCTGGGTAAACTCACCTGCTGAATGTAGCTTAGCTCAGAGCACACGGATGGATTAGACACTCGGTTTGGATCTGTGCTTCTCAAGCAGCAGACAGTTGCCCTCTCATTATCTGCAGGGCAGCATCTACTCTAGAGCTAGACTCATTACCAGCAGCAGAGCCCAGGGGACCGGGTAGATTGGCACAGTCTGAAGACAACAGGGTGACACAACCTTCATTGAAAGGTTGAAGTTTCACAAATCAGTGAATCAATACTGAACGAAAGGTATGCAAAGATCAATTCACTTGTGACAGTGCTTAAATAGTTGTATCTTTTTTTTCAGTAAAACAACAGTCTTCCTCAGACTATAAGCTTATTTATTATTTAATCTTGCCACACACATATAGCTAATTAAAGTGTAACTCTTATCCTACAGATCCTCAGGAGCTGAAACGCCATCGTTATGGTCAAGACATGGAGAAATAAGGCTCCAGTGACCCCTGGTGGATAGACTGAGTAACGCAAGCAAACGCTTGACAGTATTTATTGAGACAATAACAGAACAATACTGAGGGAAAGACTGAACTTTGACAAAACTGAAATGGCACTGTGTCTACTTTGTATTTACATTACACTACACACATTACAAACACGTGTAATGACGCCTCTTCACAGTACAACACTGCTACAATAATTAAGAGTATTGATGTGATGCCAATACAAGCATAAATAATTCACTGAAAGTACCAGCTTACTGTACAAAACTTCATTTAAGCTGCTCTCATGTGAATTTGTAGTGTGAAAGAAAATAAATATAAACAGAATAGCTGAAAACATCTTACATCAGGAACAGTAGACCTCCAACCTTTGTTCTGCTGCAAAAAACAGTGAGCCTTTATAATAGACAATAGAAAAACAAAACAATCCACCTGTCGAATAAAGAGTTGAGTCCTGAAAGCTGCAGCCTGATGATTATTTTAGGTTTCAAACAATATTCAGTCCCATCATTTACTCTGAAATACTGCAATCCTTCATTTAACCATTTTTATGTTTGTGTACTTTTAACACAAGAAATTCAATCCAGCTGCTCTGAATGATTCATTCAATTAGTGGCAGAAATCCACTGATGTTATTTTCTTTTTTTTTGACAACTTAATCTGATAATTTTTTGTCATATTTTTTATGTTTTATCATGGCCACTCGAATCAATCCATAGACACCTTTGAATTTCTCTAACCTCACCACATTTGACGTACTCGTTGACCTAGTTTGATTGTCATTGTAGTCGAAGCATTTAAATATTGGCTGGGTGCATTGTAACCCACTCTAAACCATGTCATAACACAATGCCTGAAAAACTACTTCTACTCTGTCTGACCTCTTTGTCACACACAAGATCCACAGACGTACATGCTGCCATAGGGGGGCAGCAGCTGTCAACTGTTTGCACAAGGGGACCAGTGTAAGGATCTGTTTCTGCATGTGTTTATGAAGAGGAGTCCTCCTCCACAGGATGAAGAGCATGTCTCTTCAGCAGTGTCTTTAGAATCTCCACCTCCCGCTCGGCCTCCTTCAGCTTCCTACGTAGTGTCTCATTGGCCTTCTGGAGCCTCTGGTTGTCCTGGAAATGATGAAGAACAAATGGCATGAAGTACTTTTGAGCACTATCGTTTTGTAAGGCTCATTAAAATGACGACGTTCCCCAAAACTCACTGTTTCCAGAGACTCATAGGTGGGCTTCCTCTCCTCCTCTGGTTCCTTAGGCACCACAGACGCTCTGTTTTCCCATTTGACACAGTGTCGCTGTTTTCTCTGGGGCACCGGGCTTGGGCATGAGGTGGGGGTGGGGGCTGCTGGAACCAGCAAGGATGGCTGGGTGTGGCTAGCCTCAGGGGCTGCATAGGAAAGCTGGGGTCCCTCTGTCTGGGTGCCACTGTGGACCGTTTGAGGTTTTAAATGGGGGGTGACAGGGGATTCTGGGCTCCAGTCTTTGCTCTCATCGGATGGGTAGGGGAAAGGACATTCCTCTGAACCTTCAGATTAAAGCAGAGATATTTGATGTTTATTTGAGAAAAATGAAGATAAGGACTGTCTATTATCATGCTGATCCACTTTCAGATGTTTAAGCAAATATGTTTTGAAAAAGAAACATCTCCTCCTCCATGACTGCAACTACACTCAGTTGAGTGTTGTGAAACGCACTAAATAAACCAGACAAAAAGTCATCTGAAAAGTAGTTGAGTTAATATAGCTCCTGTGTTTTTGGGAAGTGTTTTTATGTTAAAGTGAAACAGCCGTCGCACAGCAGGTGGGCAGCTTCAGTATTACTGTAAGTGAAACAGTTCCTCATAACAGCTGGAGGGAAATCACCCTAACCTACACTCAGTGTGAGAGGTATGTGAGAGATATGTTGTCTTAAAGCCAAATCATTTTAACAGTGACCTTTTGATATTTTTGTGTACAGGATGGCAGACAGTGATTACAGGAAAAACCTCGACTTGATGGATGTAAACATGCCTTAGTTGGCAGATTATTTTGAAGGAGCATATTGACTTTTCACACGTTTCATGCTTTGAATAAAAATGGGTAAAAATAATTCAGTTTGACTGTGTGATAAATATCTGTTTCAACCATAAACCCACCCTCTGAAGTGCCCGCAGTGACAGGCGTCAAGCTTGGTGTCGGACTGTCAACAGGGTTGGTCACTTTGGCGTTCTTCTTGCACTCAAATGCAACCTGGTCCTTGCAAAGCTTGTGGCAGTTCATCCCACAATCTGAGCAGGTTAAAAGGAAAGTACACCTCATATCAAAACAGGAACTAACATCAGTTTACCACTGACAAACTGACTTCAACAAACTGTTTTTTGACACTATCAGTTCTGCAAATGCAGCTCAAAGAGCTTTGCATGCTAACTGTCAAACAAATAGCTCTCAGATCCTTTGAGGGGTGGGGGATGGGGGAAAGACAGTGGTTCTGGCTGCAGACTCTTTTTTTCATGTGCTGCAGAGTTCAGCTTGCTATATGCACCACGGAAAACCACACTGCACCTTCCTAGTAGCTTCACTTTACCTGCTCTCCACTGAACACTGTGTATGCTTTCCCCCGTAATACAGCCTAATACTGACAACAAACCAAAGACAGACAAGTCAAAGAGTGACCAGACTGAGTGCAAAATATACCTTTGCATCTGTAGCCTTGCTTGATGACACCCCACAGCTGCGAAAGAGGAAAAAAACGTCACTGAAAATCATGAGGCAGGTGTCAAACTTAAAGTAAACTTCCCCTCGAGTTTGTGAGCTGACTTACAAATCCTGAGCAGTTGTCACAGAAAGTTGGTTTCATGTAAGTGGTCTCCTGAAAGTTGTGGACAAAACCAAGGCCAAGTTTGGAACAGATGACACTGGCCCGCATGAAATAGGCAACGATCTCCTCTCGGCTGACAAGGCCCTCTCTAGAAAAAAACAAACACACGTAAATCATGAAACAAAGCTGTAAAAGAAACAGTATAGGAACTATCAATGCAGGTTTGGTAGTGCTTTAATTATGACTGCAGCCCCTCATCTATAGGTGCCAGTGTGTCATGGTGTATTGTTGGAACACAAGCTGTCTTTTCCGTGCTAATTTTTTTCATGTTTGGGTCTAGATGAGAGAAATCACACGCTTGTCTGTGGGTTGTAAGAATCGCGGTTCATGAGAAATGAATGTGTAGCGGCGGGTGTTATGGTGAGCTCTGTTGCTATTTTATGTTTCCTGTTGCTGCTCTCATCACTACAAATATACCACTTTTGTCTTCCTCTCCTCTGAAGTCACACATGAGCTCGGAGCGAGTGCGTGACCCACCAAACACTTACTTCTCTTTGTCCATGACACAGAAGGAAAAAGGAAAGCTAGCAGCAATTTTCTCAAATTCCTCTTGAGAAATGAAGCCGTTCTCGTCGTGATCATAGTTCTTGAACACGGACTACAAAAGACAAAAAGGAAAACATCATTGTTGTTCCACTTTTCGTGAACAATAGCTGCATGAGAGGGTTTTCAGAAATGGCAGTATCACAAGTATGGGTAAAATAATTGGTCATGAGTCTATAATAGCTGTCCAGCTCCATGGAGGAGAACTTACATCCACCATTCTCTGCACATGTTTGCTGATAGTTCGGGGGTCAGGCTTCGGAGCCACTCCTGATGCCCAGTCCACAACCACTGGAGGTCTAGAGGGGGTGGCTGGCTGATGAAAAAAAAAAACAGGTTTGTTAAAAAACACCACATACTTTTAAATTCTGGTACACAAAATCTTAACCTGCTTTTCTTGAAGAAGAATAAACAGTCCATTAGGAGAGTCAAAGCATCTTTCGCTTCTTTTAATCCAGTATTTTAAAAATCATGCTTCTTCTCTCTCTCGCAAAAGGTTCAATTGAAAAAAGGAAACTAGTCTTGTGTCTGCAAATATGTTACTTCAGATGTCAGAATGCTGTCAAGCCTATTATCTACCTTCTACATAATTACAAAAATATACAAATCAAAGCTTTAAAACTAACTAGTAAACACTTGTTAATTTATACTTTGAATTGGTGTAACTCACAGGTGCTTTACAGCTCTTTGGTTCTCTAGCATAAGACAGCTCATAGATCTCGTCCTCAGTGTAGTAAAGGTCCAAGGACAGCTGATGGGGAGGAAGAGAACATGTGTGAGCACATGGGAGGGACACAGACCGAGAACAAGCTCTCTATTTTTCTAGATTTTTCTCCTTGAAACATGAGGGCAAAACATGGTCACAGGGTAACTATTATCTCTTCATGGGCATTCTGTCGTTCAAATGCGATTAAAGCCCCGGACACAGAGAGCACAACAATACAGCAATCTGAATTCGCTCTCATTCACACTCAGTTTGTCACCCACACACTCATAGATCATAGACTCTCATCACACCCACACAAGCGTGGACAATCCACATGCTGTAACACGCTCATTTGCATCTGTGCTCATCTTCAATACAATACAGTGAATCAGATAAAGCTATTAAAAAATAAAAGGAACTCCAAATGCATTACCGTCAAAAGATGGACCAGGTCTTTGTTAGCATCCAGCCTAGGGGGAATCTGCTGGAGCTGGATTAGCTCATTAATATGGCTGTAGAGCGCCTGGAGCTTCTGGACGTTTACTTTGTTGTCCTCGACATAGTCTGACATGGCCTCATTGACTGAAATCAGGTCTTTGAGGTGGACACCGAGGATAGGGATTTTAAAACCTGTGCATCTGTTGTAAGCTTGTCTGTAGTTGTCGTAGTTTCTGCAGGAGGACAGTAGGTCTGTCATCTCGTTCAGTACCTGGGGAGATATTTTTGCACTGATCAACATTGGGATCTGTTGGCGATGTTATCGGTTGGACCTCACCAGTGTTGTAGTACCTGAGTCAAGAACCTTGACACAAGATTTCATTTTGTGACGCTTTACTTTTGTCATTTTCCTTTTGTATCCCCATATAGAATTTGTATTTATTTATTCAGCACAGATTAAAAACAGTGCAAGGAGGGAAAAAAGCTGATAGGCTAATAAAGACTTCCCCTCCAGTCAGGGCAGTGAAGGCATAGGGTGCAAACAACAAAGTAATTAGGACATAGACGGGTGATAAATATACAATAAGTGGAGAAAGGTCAAAACATATACAAATTGTCATAAACATAACATTGACTAATCATCAACCAGCACAACCAGAGATAGAGAAATTACAAGCATACATAACATAAGAAGAAAAGAAACATGAACATAACAGATAATGACGTGTTTAAGACATGATTAGATGTGATTTCAATGATATTTTAAAGGATTTGAAGGATAATCTTGATTTTAGAGATACATCCAGATCATTCCATAGTTTCAGTCCTCTAAAAGGGATATTAGACTGATGACAATAGAAATGACATAAAAAATGATAAGATACTACTCTCCCAGCCCACTGCAGTGCAACAAAAAGATGATTAAGTATACCAATATCCAGAAACACTTCTGTTAAAAACAAACCCACAAATAATAGCTTTAGGTACTTAATATTTTGTCAGACACCTGCAGAGATCCTACTGCAGTCGAATCAATGAGAGTGTTCCCCATGAGGTGAAGTGCAGTGTGCATTAATGCAGGACACGCAGTGCTAAAACTTCATAATTGAACAGACTGGGTTCATTACAATCTTGTGTTAATAAAAGAATATGTTTTGTACTTATCCAAAAGATCAGTCAATGGTTTGAATTGAAAAAGCCACCCTGTTTGTATTAAAAATATGAATAATAAGGACTTGTTTTGGGTTCAGACGCAGGTACCAAGACTCTACTTGGACTCTGTCAGCTCAGACTCAAGGTTTGGTGACTCGAGTACAACACTAGACCCCATAAGAGAAAGGTTTTGTTTACCTTGGTGACCTCACTAGGTACATGTGATGTGGTATCCTTCAGCCTGGAGATGGAGCTGTGGCAAAGCCCTCCCACCACCGCCATTAGTGTGTTGTAATTGTGCATAAGGTGTAGACACTGGTGGAGGCAAACAAAAACATATAATATCAGTCCATCCATTAAAAACACATATGAGCACGCACAATTAAACTTGTTCCAGGTAGCCCTCGTTATATAATCCACAACACTGTAGTTACATAAGCCACTTCTACTGTTGCTTTTTTCTTACTCTGCTCCGATATCACACTCTTTTTTTGGAAGTGCTTTTCCCTCTTTTTTTTTCGGCTCTTTAATTCGTGCTGTCACTGGAGCATTATGGTGTGAAATTTGTTTCCACACCCGTGGGTTTTGAGGTTGACAGCAGTGAGCAGCAGCAGACTGGTGCATTAGTGTTACAGCGCAAGAGGTCCTTCAGAGTATGAGCTCCCCTAACGCCGGCATGTCACCTCTCAGCAGGTCTCATGCACCTTTACGTTGGAGCAGCTTTGACAAACAAGAGCTGATCAGCAACTATGCTCATGAGTTTTCCTTTTCATTCTCTCCTCTCTGACTGTGAACCTCTTGATGACTCCATTTACTTGGATTTCACTGATAATTTTCTAGTAGTAAGATCTTAAAAATACGCTAAAAGCCCCCAGCAGGGCTCCTGAGAATCATTAACAGCCATCTGTGAATATGCATTACACAAGTGCCAATTATCCACCATACAGCATTGCTCAAAGTGTGACAATAGACAGCCATTAGTTGGAGAAGACGTGTGAGCAGCATGCAGATTGAATAAAGGAGGAAATGTGTCAAACATTAGTTCCATTTCTCTCATTTGCTGAATCAGGAACAGAAAGTGAATCAAACCACTACCTGAGCCACGTGGATAAACTTGGTGAAAACCTCAGCTCTCAGCTGAGCAGTCGGCCTGCTCAGCACCATCAGCTGAACCCACTGGGAAATGCCGTTACACAGGGCGATGGAACGCTCCATCGCGGGGATGTCCTTCATGCAGCACTTCTGAATGTAGTTTTGAAAGTCTACAAACTGACACAGGGGACAGACACACAAGCATTAAGTGCTGCATGGATACCAAAGGCCTTTTCTCTTGGGCAAACAAAGGTCTAGGCCAAACAAACAGTGCTGCTCACCGATATCCTGCAGAAAGACTTAAATTCCAGAAAGGTGAGATGCTCTGCGAGCTCAATGGGCTCCAGGTGATCAAAAAGAAGAGACACCTTCCTCTTTTTGCTGCTGTTCGCTTTGATCTTCTGGCTGGCTTTCCACGACCAGTCACGTTCATTTCTAGATCAAAACAACCTCATTATCAATCAGGAAAAGCGAAGCCCATTAATTCTTGTTTGTGTAGCTTGCTTCTTGGGATTTCCGCTTATGAAAAAAATCACCATTAAAATGATTAAAACAAATATTAGGATTATTATAAATGATCACCCATTATTCGACATCTAAATCACACAAATTCATGCAGCTTAAAAACTCTTTAAACTCACATTCTCAGAAAACCCAATAAGAGGAAAGTAAACTAGCTTAACTGACTGTGTATCTGGATAATGAAAATCATCTACTACCGCTGGAAAGGACCATGCATCAAATCTTCCCTTCAGTTTCAGAGCTTTCACTTAATTTTGGTGATAATTCTCACTAATTTACGTGCCAGATTTCGCTTGTAGTAAAATATTCTCACACTGTGTGATGAAAATTATGGGATTTGAGCTCTTTAAACACTAACATTTTATCACAGGCTGCAGATCTTACAAATCAGTTAGTCCATTTAAGTTTTTTTATAACATTCTTCATATTTTACAGGCATGGGCTTGTACTTTTTTGTATTTCACTTTTTTGCCCCTCTGTCTTTAGTTCGTAGGCACCACAGCCTCTGTTTTACACACCTGCCCCCTCCTGCTCCTCTCCCTGTTCTCCTCTCTCCACCTGTGGCTGGCTGATAGTTTGTACTGCTGTTGCACGACAAGTTGAAGATACAGCGGTTTACCATTGAACTTTGCTGGAGCCACAACTTCCTTGTGCTCCCAAACTTTGTTTCACATCGATCCGAACGGCCTATGATGAAGTGAAAGTAATAGGGGCTACACAACAGGTTCAAAATTGCTCAGTCTTAAGTATCATATTTTTATGATCCTGGGGAGTCATATTTTTTATTGAGAATGAAATCCATCTAACCCACTGAGCAGTAGACGGCTATTAGACATCTATTTTTTTTGTAGACCTTATTTCAACTGTCTAGATTCTGTATATTTTTAGACTGAATTTGGATGTTGCACTTGAACCCATTATTCTATAACTATTTAATTCAAAAAGCAACTGTGAGCTGCATAACTGATCTCCAAGTGCTTAACCAAAATAATTATGATAGCCATTGAGCAATATACAGTGTAGTATAGATATAGCCCATAGATTTAGTCTAAACTTGGTCTAAATTTAGACATCTAAAAAACTTTCATTTTTAGACCTGTGGCAGCCTGGTTTTAGACCAGTTATCAAGGCTACATTGAGACGTCTTTTAGACCAAAAAATGCTCGGTGGGAAGTGCCCAGGTCTACTTGCTGCACTGTTACCTTTGAGTTCAAATGGGAAATGTAACCTTAAAACAATACCAAAAAGGTAGCTTTATGCAGCTGAATAGGACATTTCTTGACTGTGGTAACTCAAAAAAGTTTAATATTTCATTTGGTATGAAGTTGTAATGTGTAATGTTAATTTGACTGCACTTCAATACAAGGACACAAATGTCAGATGAATGTGTTGTGAGTCAACTAGATTTAAAAAATAAATAAATAAATAAAAAAATTTGATATCACGTTTATAACCTCAAAGTTAAGTCATTCACCCTTCAAACTCTGTATCGTGACTGATTTGAGTATTTTCTGTGACGGAAACAACAACTGATGGGTTGTGTAGGCCTAATGTCTCAGTTGCCAGCTGGTCAGAGATTTAACACTTACATCCATTTGGTCTCTAGGAGAGAGCAAAGATGCTCCTGGCCCTGCTCTCTGATCAGCTCCCGGAACTCTTCCAGGCTGTCCGACAAACTGTGGTGCAACCGGAACATGATCCAAAACTCCTGGATCCAGTGCCTGCAGTCCAGATGTGATAACATGTGACTCCTGCAGTGTATGCTAATGAGGGTAGTTGTGTGTTACACCTACCTGATAAGGTGGCATATCCTCTGGCATTCTGCTGGCTGCTCATTGTCCATGGCTGTTTTAAATGTATGGACTTTGGTTAAGGAGCAGACTGGCTGTGAATGTGTTAAGCTTGAAAGTTAGCAGCCCTTTTGTTTTGGTGAAAACAGCTTGTTGGAAAATCTGCTGATCTTTAAAACTGTTTAGGACAGGTATTTTCTGAGTAAAAAAATGAACATATGGACACAGTTTTTTTTTCTTTCTGTTTCAGCAAAAAAAACAAAAAACAAAACAACTCATTAATGAAATCTACAGCAACTGAACAAAAAGGCGCACAGAAGTGGCATTTGGTTACGTGGGAGGAAGCAAAACTCTGATGAGCATCACTGAATCATTCTGGCACATAAGAGAAAGTGAATAACAAAATGTAAAAAGAAAACACACAATCAGTGCCTCATATACAGCAGAGTAACTGTTGATGCAACTGTTGATTCGTGTGCATTGTTTGATGGCAGGACTCTGGAGACGTGTCAATCAACATCCTGTAATTATTCATCACTGTGGTAGATCTCTCCCCCTTTATGCTCATGCTATCCACAAAACACGACTCTCTAAATTTGTATTAAGTGCACAAAAAAGTGCTTCTTTATTAGAGCAGCTTCTATAAACAGACTGACACAAAAGCTGCTGATTGGCAGGAATCAGCTTGAAGTGATGCACATAAAAAGGCTATTTGCGTCATGGGAGCAGAAGAACAGCCCACGCGATCGCAAGGCCAGACTGTGAAGAAGGCTGTTAATGGCCCCTATGCCTCTTCCCCTGATCCTTACCAACAAGCTGAATGTATTTGATGTATCCTTTTAGGTCTTTGGATCAGGACGAGGGGCTTAAAAATAGCAGAGGGGCATTCGGTGTTGTGCTCTGACGTGGGTTCATTTGAGCGTTGTTCTCTTTAACCAATAGAAAGTCCGTGTTTATATATAGTTCAAGAGGACTTGTGTGTGAAAGAGGCAGAGGTAATTAACACCTGAAACCCTGATGCTGCTTGTAAGGCCGTTTACCTCCTCTGAGAGGCTTTGTGACGCTGCTGTTTCCTGAATGGTAGCCTAAAATCACGAGACACTGCGAAAAACGAATAAATCAAAGAAAAAAAAAAGGAACAAGCTTTTCTTAAGGTGTGAACTGGGGGGGAAATGACAGAGACAAAATCAAACATTTTGAGAAGTAGTAACACACCCTTTCTGCTAAGAAAGGAGGAAATCTACTCTGACAGAGATTCAGAAGGTTTACAGTAGCTGACAGCAGGAGTAAACACGAACTGCCACTTGCCTATCACATTTTACACTGACAGCTCCAGGCTGCATTGTGAGCCAAGTACAAGCTTGATCGCTCGTTGCTGTTGACAACCAGAGGAAAGTGGCATGAAGCAGAGGCAGCATCTGATGTTACATTCGGTGCTCAACACGGGCAACTGTCCAGTTTGAATGGTCCTGCTGTGTTGTGATTCTAGCTTAAAGTCTACAAATCGAAGGATATAGAGTGATGAGTTTGTCCAGCAGATCACTGGAGGAGATGAGGAGACGATGCATGGTCAGGCTGATGTTCAACAGGTGGTTGCTCCCACACACACAACCATTTGAGTCTGCAAGATATAATGCAAACATTTGAGTCTAACACTGCGGTTACACAGTGGAGAAAATTACAAGACAAAGGGTCAGAAGACAAGCGATCACAGCAGGGTTTGAATTGTTTTATGATTTTGAGTCACATATCCAATCATCTCTGTAACAGGCAAAAAAATACATTCATAAAAAAACCTTTCTTCTCACTTTGCAATGAGTGTATCTGTGCATTTAAAGCATATTAAGAATCACAATGCATCACCGTGTATCTCACTAATGTATTGAATCTTTTTTTCATTTATGCATCTGCACTACCTCAGTAATTAAAACAAGCAGTCAGATTAACCTGAACTGTGTATTTATTGATAAAGAGCTTTCAAAAACTTTTGACTATTACAACATGTAATGGGAAAAACAGGATCATTTTTTAATGCCAGAATTACGAGTGTTTGTAACAATGCTAATCGCTGTTAACAATACATCAGTAATATAAACACAAACAAATCCTTCTGCAGGGAAATTCCTTTGTTAGGTGAATCTGTAACCACCATGTACAGTACTTACGGACTGACCTTTAGCTTCCTAGTAACTTCAGGGAACTTTATAGAAGTTTTCTTTCAGCTATTTAAAGATGTAACTCTAATATTAAACATCAGCCCTCTCTTCTTCTCTTTCCCTTTACATAGATAACACAAATAAATGCCTTTTATAGGATGAGCAACTGTTGTGTTATTACTCAGAATTGAACTTTTTGAAACACTTGAATAACACTTTACTTGAAGCCTATCTCTAAAACGCATTATAAATATATGTATAATGCATTATGATGACAATATAGCACTGTATAACTACAGTTATAAACACTCATAAATGATCATAATGCTTTATAGCAATGATCATAACACATTATTGAGCATTTGATCATGACTTACAAGATCAGGTATAATAATGTGTTATGCTTATTGTTATAGAGCCTTATGATAATTAATAAGTGTTTATAATGATAGTTATACAAGTTTATAAGCAAATTATAACACATCATAAATATATGTATAATGCATTATCTATGTGGGCATTGTCAGTGAGTTGTTAACAGTTATAACACATTGTAATACCTGATCTTGTAAGTCATGATAAAATGCTTTATAATGTGTTATGATTATTGCTATAAAGCATAATAATGATAATTTATGAGTGTGTATAACTATAGCTATACGTGCTACAACGTGATTATTCATATATTATACATATATACGCTTTATACATATATTTATTATGCATTATAGAGATAGGCGTCAAGTCAAGTGTAATCACTTGGAATAGGCATTAAATATTAGCTAATAAGTCACATAACACCTTTATAAAAGTTTATAAACATTTATTAGTGTTAAAGGTGTTCATAAAGCATAATTTACACATCTATTATTGCATATAATAGACACTTATAAGAACTGATTAGTCTTAATAGGAGACTGCCCCGCACTTTAGATCCAACTGCATCATAAGCAATTTAACATAAGGGGGGGTTATGAGCAATAATAAACATTAGTGATGATAATATTAAAGGCTCATGATGTTATAGTAATGTTGATAAACATCTTATAAATTCTAAAACCTGCATAAACTTTATTTAGGCTGAAGTAGCCTTAGTCCATTGCTCTGTAATTGACCCTGATAAAGTCTATTAATTGTTAATTAACATCCCATTGAGGTTTATGACTCCTAATAATAAAAGATGTGTTTCTAATATTTCTATGAACACTTGTAAATGTTAGTAAGCACTTCATAAGAATAGCTTTTTTTATATGCTCTGAGTGCATAATGAAGATACATCTTTCTCCAATTCCTTTTATGACTGGCCCTTAAACTCTTTATGGATGGACTTGGCCTAAAAAGAAAAAAACAATATTCCAGAGAGTATTATCGTTAGGACTTTCCTAGATCATTCGTTTGATTAAAAAAAAAAAAGATTCCATTTAACCAAATTCTGTCCTACATCAGGGAAAGAGAAATACAGTTATGTCTTTTCATAATCAAACAACTATGAGGCACTCACGTTAAAACCATGGAAATCTACAGTATTTCAAACAGGTGACACAGTACATATGAGTAACCAGGCAAAACACCAACTGGTGCACACACTGTAATACAGCTTGTTATACGACTCACACACTATTTTGTAAAGATTTGTCCTTCCCTCTGACTGTGAGAACCTCCACCGCTTGCGTCTCTCACCACCTTTTTTGCTTCCTTTTTCCTTGCGTATGTATCTTACTTCCTCTCTTTGTGACCGGACCATTTTTCCTTTCTGTCGCGTCATCATCAGTGACATCTTGAGACTCACAACACAAGAACTATGCTTGTGAATCACTTGAGAAAATTAGATCTCATGTGTACAAACTATTACTCAACATTTCCAATGCCTGATCTGACCCGTAATTACATTAAATAAAAAAGAAAAAAACTTCTGCCTTCTGAAGTGCAGCACAACACTTACCTTTTGTTCACCTTAAAACCACAGCTACCTGCCATGAATTAGTGGTTTATCAAATTTGGATGTATGATAGTAAATTTCAGGCTGCTCACATCTTCCTCCCACAGTCTGTAAAGATGAAGACATCAAATAGAAAACGACAACTGTGAATTCTTAAGCTCGAATAATGTTTCCCTTAAGCCCTGGCAGTATCTCGACACCATCAAGGACATCAGGCATTTGTGGACCTACTTTTACACCACATCACCTTGGAAATACTTCAGACACCATGGCAACATGTTTTCCAATCTTTGTTATCTGTAAGCAACTCACTGCTCCAGCTGCAGCTGACTAATCCAGCCTTCATATCCTGAACGGGTTGTGTTTCTGTTTGTAACATCCAGCCACCTGCAGCTAAATCCCGTGAATGTTAATGACCTCACCTGACAAGTCAATAAGAGAGTAAAATAGACAAGTGAAATGAGGCCAAGATTTCTAAATGGTAGGGCTGGCTCAGTAGCTAAACTTGAATGTGGTTAAAAAAATATGTATGTGCAGGATATGAAGCAATACTTTCCCCTGTTAAGTGTGCTAAACTCAGCTGTGAGCCTGTTACATTAAAACTACAACTTTACTCTTATGTTGTAGTTTACAGTCTACTAAAAATCAGGTCAGACCCGAGGCTAATCCACAACAAGATGTCATGACTCTCCATCAGGTGAACAATTGCCCCATCCTTTTTTCACAACCCTCAAACCACTAACCCTCCGCGTGCCGGGTTAATTGCAAGAGGAAATCCCCTCTGGACTGGACTGTCTGTTCCTGACTGCAGCATTAGGAAAGCTGCCACCTGCTACAATGGAAATCTATGATACAGTATGGTGATAAACTCTGCTAAAAGCACTCATCACCTGGCCCTTTTCTAAGGTTATCTTGGACTATCATCAATCCCTTCAACTCTGCGTGTCGCATTTCCTTGTTTTGACAGAGCCTATCAGACTGCGTGTTCTATTTGTGTTGGCGGGACCATTTTCAGATGTGGATTGATGGTTATCCCTCTGTAGGCTGAACAAAGTTCTCCATGATAATCTAAAGAAAAGGGAACTTTATAGACCAGGTTTCAGTTCTATTGGGAAGTTAATCAAATCAGGCATCATTCTGTAGGTACTGGAGTTGTGAAGTGGCTTGAAAAACCTCAGAGCTATTTCATATGATATTGATTTGATGTATGACCAGGGTTGTAAATCACACATTGCCAAAGATAAAATTGTCCCTTATATTAAGTGTAAAATGACAATATCAAGAATGTCACTCCCATTGCAAAATACAATCAAAACACATCTGTAAAGGTCACACACATTCAATTAATATGATAAATCCTAGTAGGACAGGCTGTATTGCATGTTCTCACATCACAACAAGCTAAGCTAGTGGAGCTTCCTGCATCACTGAAGCTAAAAACTAGCAAACAAACAGCGCCAGGAGACAAAATACTAACACCACCAACCTCTGAGTTAACATTGTTAGATTCAGTTGCTAGAAGTGGGTTGTTTACACTTGCTTGGAGATGAATTGGCTTAAAAAAGACAGATGTGGCTCAAAAGATGCGGTTGGTATTAAAGACAGCTAACATCTGCAAATTGGTCACTGCACAGAATATGAAAAATATGAAAACTGTGACCAATCAGCTACAGTAATGGCAAAACCAAAACGCACTCTTGTTATAGTTTTGTTGGTAGTTTTCTGCTGATTTTGGATTTGTGTTTACATTTGTAATTATTTGAATCACTCAGTTTGAAGTTGATAATTAAGAGTTGTTTTACTCAAATAAGTTGCTTGTACCGAATCCAAAGTATCCTGGCTCTGATGATTGTATTAATGAAATTCACAGCATCTAATACTAATAAACAAGGGAGCCATGCAAAACTCTTTCAAACAGTTCTTTACACTTTTTTGAGGAACCAAATTATTCTCAATTATTGTTATCAGCAAAAATATGTTGATATCATTATTGAAATTTTCGCAAACCCCTATGTATTTTTTTAGTCCGGGCAGAATTAGTCAACAAAAATGAATCAAAACCAAATGAGCAAGACCTCATTTCAATTTGTACAGGATAAAAAATTAGAATAACTACGTAGTTTAACAAATAAATGACACAGCTGTTAGGGAGTAAATAACAGTGGAAGTTTGAGAATGACTGATTTATCGATTAAAAGCTGTTTCAACCACCTTAACTCTCACTGTAAGGTGATCCTGTTTGATTTCTTATGTATTTGGTTAATGATATGTATTAGGTATGCTTCATGCATGAATTAGGTTGCTGTATGGGTTGTTGCAGTTCAGTAAATGTGCAGTACAATTTAGAAACAGTGATGATGTCAGCTATCATTGATCCACTCCTCATGACTCTCAGCATTTCAAAGGCTGTCCAGCATCTGAGGACCACTGTTAGGTAGCTGACCTTTTAGCTCTGCTAGGCTTGAAGCTGCCATCAGGTAATCCTTCAAATAGCTCTTACGTGCACTCTCACATTTGAAAAGGTTTGGGACTGGCTGACCTTAGTGGTTTGCCTGTGATGTGACCAAAGTGAAGCAGGACTGTGCTCCATTTTATCAGTAGGACTCTTCCAGAAAAATCAAAGTATTACACTGCTGTAAATGACTTTGTTAACTGTAACTTTGGTTATTCTTGTTC
This sequence comes from Xyrichtys novacula, assembly GCA_962446985.1. Taxonomy (NCBI): domain Eukaryota; kingdom Metazoa; phylum Chordata; class Actinopteri; order Labriformes; family Labridae; genus Xyrichtys; species Xyrichtys novacula. The sequence continues at coordinate 7,483,548 of OY660878.1, forward strand.
CTCTGTGACTCTAAATAAAGCATAAGACCATCACATGGTGGTCTTGGTTCCACCCTCAAAGATAAATGGAGTTACAGGATGTCATTTTATGTGCAACCCATTGTAATACCTCTCCACTGCTTTTGCTCCATTTCTGTAACCAGGCAACGACAATTTGAAAGCTTGTCTCTTCAGAGATGCAATCACCATAAATCTGAGAGCACTCAAGACAACTTGATGAAGCCAATGATATTTGCTCGATTGATCCAACTACAACCTACTCAATCACTGCTGTTCTTTTCACTCATTTACAAAACCTCTCAATACTATGCATACGGGGAAAAACTGACAAACACACTGCAGCCAGAGACTCTAGAGAAAATCTTTACACAAGCAACTATCAAGTGACATTTTCAGACAAAAAAGGCGTGAATCAATGGGAGTGATTTCATCTTCAAAACATAAATTTCTGCATTGAACAGAAACTAAACCCAGCTCTGATAGAAAATCCTTTTCACTTTCTTTTAAGCGAGGCTTGTACAGAGAGGCCTGCCCAAACTTGTCGGAGATTTGCAGCATGATGGGAAAAACTGTGGCTGCTGGGAAACAACAACAGTGCGTGTTCTCACACAAAGGCATCTTATCTTATTGTTTCTCAACAACAGAGATAAATATGGCAGAAAAATGAGACAAACTCCGAACATGATACTCTAAGAACTGTGGGATCGCAGTGCAACGCAAACCTAAACATATACATCAATATGTTATTCAACCCTGGGAAAATCAGCACAGGTAACAATGAAGCATGCACTCACCAAAGGATTGCAGACAGGCCTGGATGATTTCTTCCCAGCTGGCCCCTTTGGTGAGGTGTCCCAGAGACATCATGGATTTCCCTGGGTTGGTTTGGGCTGGGCTGGGTTTGTGGAACCTGTGAGGGCGGCCTGGAGGAGAAACTTTTGACTTGGGGCCACATCCTGGAATCACTCTCCTTGACAAACACAAACAAAAGCGAGTGATTGAGAGGAGGGAGATGAGTAATGAAAGTGTGCATTTCTCAATTTGCACATAAATATGTAGTGCATATGCACAGGTGTTAAAACCATAATCCTATTTAACCATTTATATTTTAAATCGAGGATTGTTAAAGTTTCAAAAAATGCAGCCATTGTTTTGACTGAAAGACAACCCCAATGAACTGGGATTTTGCCTTTCATTGTTCTCGTTTCCTTCCTTTAACTCGGGGAAATACCGGTTGGTTGATTGCGGACATCCACTTTGAACTATTGGGTGGCCAGAAAACAAGGAGGAATTTGACTAAAACATAGCTCAAAAGGAACAAATCAGTGCTAACTACTGCGCGTTTTTGCGCACAACAATTTGGTAGCGATTCACTTTTACGCACAGCGTGGGCACGGAATAGGACACACCTGTATATTCAGCCCTCTAACTGGAGTTAGAAACAAACTCCGCTCATCGAAATGAAGTGGTTAAAAATTAACAATACAGCACGCGCATTTTCGTTACCCCTTTCCGGTACAAATCATCATTAGGAAGATTTATCGACTTACGTCTCGTCCTTTCCCTTTTCATCCGGCGCTGTACTTTCGTTTTGGTTGTTCTCTTTTGATTGGCATCCCATGGCGAGGTACTGGGCGACGAGCGGCTGAACTAAGCTGTCCATCTGTGTCCTCCTCGATGGGAGCATTTCATCGCATCTGCTCGGCTAAGTGCGCCTCGTCGTTCCCAGCAGCATTGTGCTGACTCGTCAATGGACGTTACACAATTAAGAGTCACCACAGCCTGTCTGAGAGTGGGCGGCCGTGGTACCGGGCTGTCACTCACGCGGAGGGAGCTCTGTGCTTCTCCAGTGGTTACTTCTTGCGTCAAATTTTGACGCAAGAATATGCGCCTCACAACCTGTGTGAAAGATCAGATTTTGTTTTTAAGACTGTCTGCCAGAGAAAAAAATGGGCAGAATAGTTAAAAATCTCATTAATGTACAGTTAAAATAAGGTTAATCATTAATTACATGTTTCACTAAAGTCACCAGGATTTTGCAGTCAGTAAATCGTTTTCACTCCATTTCTTACTAAGCAACAATCCATGTATGAAATCTGAAAGAAGTAACCCCATTATAGTCAGCCTAAGCATTGTAATTCTTCAGGGTGGAAAACAGGAAAGGTTGGACCTTCCTCTGCAGATAATAAAGGTTGTAGGTTCCATCATGGTGGATAAAGTGATTGTACTGTACCTCCTATGAAGGACAGTCAACTGTTTTTTGGGAGTAAAATGAATCACATATATGCAGGTAGAAAACTGAGCTTGATAGGACAGTCTTGTGTTCCTGATATTATGCCTGACACAATGATTTAATGAATTCTAGCATTTTAAATTTAAAGATAACTATGTTTTAAAATGACAAATTTGTTGTTTTTTTCCCGACTAACTTTTCCTGAAACTTGCCCTCATCATTTGATCAGTTGAAACTGTTTCTCACCTTTTTGAGATGCTGTGCTCTCACCTGCAGAATGCTAATGTGAAAATCCTGACAGCATATCACCCCATTGGAGAGTTAATCTCAGTTTGTCTTTGACATTAAACATCCAATTTAAGCGAAAAGGAGTGTTTTAAATTAGCTCTGGGCCTTTGCATTTGCTCTTTTGGCTTTCTTTGGAGGCAGCACATACCTCTGTCATATCATACAAGACACACACACACACACACACACACACACACACACACACACACACACACACACACACACACACACACACACACACACACACACTGAGTGTAATTAAAGCTGTGACAGTCTGCACCTCAGAGGATTCCTCATGTGTGCTGTTCATAGATGAACCTTATGCTTTGAGTTCATGTGTTTCCAGGGGCAGAGTGAAATCACGAGAACCTGTATATTACTACTGCATCTGGATGCAACAGATAAGGCTGTTTGTTAGTGGCCAGTTTGTACCTTTTTCTGTGTCAAAACTGTCATCAGAGGAGCCAGTGGTGCCTCAAGGCTGCCTCCCTGTGGCTATAGTCTTGATAACATCTGCTTTTTTATTGACAGAACAGAAATGATATATTCAAATAACATTTATGTTAAAAGCGATCATATTTAGTTCTACTTTGTGAGGAGTGACAAGGGCAGCTTCCATCAGCATGCACTGATGTTTGTTAGTCAGGGTCAATGCCGTTTGCAAAATCTAAGACCAAGTGAAAAACAAATGAGTTACATTAAAATGGAGAATTTTTTATATGCTTCTGTTGCAAAAGTAAGACCTTCTTGCCCCATTTCATTTCACTAATTCATGGCTGTTTAAATGAGAAGTATGTATCCGAATATATGACGGTTAACACTAGTCAAACATTTGTGAGATGACTCTGGAGTTCACCTCTGTGTGTTTTAATAAACATTGTCATTGAAGTTATTCAAATTTTTAACAGTTTTTGCTTGGAGGTCAAATAAAAGAGGTGTTTTCTTTGCATATCAACCATCTGAAGGTGGTCCTGTACAATTTCAGCAATCTACCCTGACTCAGATGCAGAATATGATGTATGGTAAATTGGCAGTCAGGCAGTCACGGCAGCAGCCAGCAGGATGGTGATTTATGACATCAGGATGTGACTGCAAAGGGCTGTGAAGGATTTCATGATATATGACCAGGATCTAATTAGATTATTTAAATTCTGTGGTGTACCTCTGTGGGCTAATGCAGCGCATTGACATGCAGTATATAAAAAACTAGCGTTGTTTTTGAATTAACGTAGTGTAATTATTATGCTAAAGACAAATATAAATATATAGTTTATTGCATGACCTTGATTCGACTCAAACTGGCCAGTGTTGAGCACATGCTCCATAGTTTTATGTCTTATTGTAACAGGTACCCTACAGAGCTCTAACATTTTTTTTTTGTTTGTTGGTTGTTTTTTTTTTTCACTCTTTGACAAACAAGTTAGCCTCTAGTGAAGTTATTTGTAGATTGTTTTGGTACTTGGCTTAGTAAGTCATCTGGAAGAGTAACCAGCTAAAGGGGACCACAGCATGACTTGACTGTGCATGTAAAATTCCGAACTATTACACGGTCATACTAATTGCCTGAATCTGCTGTGAAGAAGTGGGTGTCAGACCATACTGACAGAAAACTTGAGAAACAGCCTTTTTTTAAAGTTTACCAAACCAAACATTAGCAGTGAGTACCCATTTGGCTGTCACGAGAGTTGTTCTGTTGTCTTTAAACTGCCTTGACATGTGGGCAATAGGTGATCTTTTTGCCAAAATCCCAAAGTTCTTCAATGCAGCTTTAACTCACATAAAAATAGATATATAGGTAACAGGCAATGACAGAAAATTTGAAAAGACCTGGGGACCTTTTCTAGACCATATTCAGAAACTCTCATCATTTTGAATTAGCACTCTCCTCTTCGAGTTGTTTTCTTTTTGAAATATATTTCTGTGATGTTTTAAAATCATATAATTGAAATTCTTATCTCTTTTATGGACTTTTTCAGTTTTCAGCAACTTGTCTATATTTGTATTTCTCTTAACATACAGTAATTCATTTGACTTATTCTCTTTTTACTTTCTACTCCTCAGCATCTTATGTATTTCAAGATCTGAAAAACCCGAATTCCAGCACTTACTTGTATTTTTTATTCTATTATTTTTGTTATAGCTCCATAAGTTGTTACTTAAGGGAAGTATGTAGTGTGTTTCTTTGGATATTCTGTATAAAACTAATAAAAATATTGTTGAGATAAAAAAAAGATACATCCTTCAATCATGTAATCAATTCAATAAGGTAATAGCAACGGAACTGATCAAGATTTTCCATCCTAAGTCATTTCAACCCCCGAGTAATTTTTTACTTAGACGCCAACATCTAATTTAACGGGGAGCTCGTCAACGCAACTTGACCGTTGGTAATTTTCAAATATGCTGTTACGTCACAACGCTCGCGCCGCCAAGCCGTGAGCTCGAGCACTGCAGTTGCTGAGTCGACCGTTGGCGGTTGTGTTCGGTTAGCATCGCGGCAGCTAACAGCAAGGAAAGCCGTTAAAAACCATACTTTTAGAGCTAAAAGTTGCATTTGCTTTCACCTTAAATAGTGCGAATCGACTGACTTCTTTCGACATGGATGCAGACGTCCCTGCAGCTTTTGATATTCTCAAGGGGAAACGTGTCAAACTGACGCTGAAGTCTTGCTCGTACACCGGTATCCTCCAGCGAATCAACCCCGAGAAAACCGTGGTTTTGGCGGACGGTTAGAAATGTTTTGTGTATTTGAAGAAGTTAGCATAGAACTTTTGTAGCACTGGTTATGACATCAAAACTCTTTCTGCCACCTGTAGGCTACAAAAACTACCACTTCCCGTGGCTAAAACGACTGTTTTATCTTTAGTGTCTTGTTCAGTCCCTGGACGTGATATCATTAAACATAATGGGTCATTATTGTTCTTCGGGCGTCAGATCCTGAATGGTGAGTCCTCAAATAGCTGTTGAGTTTTCCCAAAAGGTTAAACCCATACTGAAGAGCAAACAAAATAAAAACGATAATATCTGACCTGATGTTTCTGTGTCATTTAACTGACAGTGGAAGTGATCAATGATGCGAACACTGACTGTGGGTAAGTGACTATTATTTATCTTTGCTAATGTTAACACACTGAGCTCAGCAATAAATTGGTGAAATATATCTATCAATAAAGTTCTTCTCATCTTATCTTGTTGAAATAGCAATTATGCATATTGTAAGTAAAATTTGCTTGCTGCATTTGCAGGCACTTTACCCAACACAATCAATTAAGTTCTTGTTTTGGACTTGTGATGATAAGCCTGTATGAATGGCCAGACATTATATGAGTGTGCCAGAACTGTAAACAGTGTGCCAGAACTGTAAAGTTACTGCCAAAATGTCCTGTGATTTCACCCTGGATAGGTGCAGGGCCAAAATCGCTTCACCAATTTATACTGTTGCTTATAGTGAAACAACTAGTTGTTCGTGGGGCTTACTTTACCCCGACTTCCATCAGTTTTTTTTAATTTTATTTTTTTTAGTAGATAAATAAACTTCCACTTCAGTAAAATCTTGTTGAAGTAACTTTTAACTTTTTAGGGGAATATTTAAACACACTTTCCATTACTGTCCAGTTGTATTGATTTCTATTGTGTTACTTAGAAATGTCCAAGATCACAAACATGAGGAGCACTTGAATGTGGAAAAATTTCAGCCATACTGGAAGACATTCCTGTTTGGTGAGTATGATGAGGGAAATAAATCTGTATTCATACTCAAGAAAAGTAATGGGAGGCATTGTTTACAGTTAAGATGGTCATTTTCTTCACAGGTAATGAAGAAGATGAGGAGGAATGCATCAACTATGTGGAGATACATGGGTTTCATGAGAAATTTGTGCCTGCTGTAAGCTGATTTTGAGTGCCCTCTTGGTTGCATAGGACGTGTAATTGCATATAACATATTCATTTCAGTGATTGTGATGGGAAATCTCACTGATACCTTCAAGTGTGCATCCTTCAGGTGATGGACATCAAAACACAGTGTGGGATCAGTGTAGGAGTTGCTGGAGTTGAGGCCTATCAGCATGAGAGGCTGTGCTGGCTGCTGGTGAGTTATTTTGAGTCCTTGCTTCTTGTTCCTCACCCATCCTCTTTTGTCTTTAGCGCAAAAAGACAAACCTCATGGTCTGGTTTCTGTTTCTGGTCCCCCCCCCCATAAATAAATAAAATAAAGTAAAATCCTACTTTCATTCGTGTAGATTGCCACTAAAGACAAAGTCTACTTGTTTGATATTCTGAGACTTGGAGCCATGGCCTTTAAGAACGGTCTTTCCATGATCCTGGAGAGCAAAAAAATCCTGAAGGTGAGGAGTATGAATGGACTGAAATACTGTAGAGTCATTAGGTAATCAGCTGACTTGATGTTTGTTATAATATCTGTGCTGGTTTGGCACAGGTCATTCATGACTGCAGAATTGTTGCTGGATGTCTGTGGGCTCAGTTCGGGGTAAAGCTAACCAACGTCTTTGACACACAGGTACATGTACTAGGTCCTTTATTAGAAGATCATGTGCTTTACTCGTGTTTCTTATTGTGGAGCTGGGTTTACACTTTTCTACTTTTCCCCTGTCTTCCTCTTCCATGTGTTAAGGTGGCAGATGTTATGTGCTTCCACTCAGAGACGGGTGGTTTCCTCCCTGACAGAGTCAGTACCCTGCAGGAGGTGGTGGGTCTCCATCTGAAAGTGCCCTCCTACCAGCTTCAGTCCCTTCAAATGACTGAACAGCTCACAAAGGTAGAGCGCACAATCTCATCTAAAATAGTCCTGTTGACTGTAAGCATGTGTGTGCTGAAATACATGTCTTTGTTTGTGTGTACATGTATGTATGCAGGAAAAAACGCAAATTTGGCAAGAGCGGCCCTGTCCTGTGCCCCTGCTGAAGGTGATGGCTCTGTCAGTGATCCACCTTCGGCCTCTCAGACTTGTGCTACTTGATGCTCTCATGAAGGACTACATGGTCCTGGTGGAGTCATACCTCACTAGTGACCCCTTCCAACCTGATGAGTTACAGCATATAACCATGGTGGGTAAATCACAATTACAAGTTTCTTATGACTATTTTCTCAGAACCTGACCAAATTTTGTTCCAGCTACAAATCTGTGATCATTTCAGAAACGTAAAAAAAGGTATAAATTACAAGACTTTTTCTTTGTTTGGATAATGAAATCATACTTATTAAGAACTTTTGATGTTAAATGTGTTGGTTAATTTACCAGTGAATAAATTGTAAAACAAAAAAGAAAATTCTGTTTATTTTACATATTTGGTAATAGAAAAAAAGCTGAAGAAGACAAAAACATTTGTGAGTGACCCTTGCTCAACTGCAGGCGTAGAGCTGACAAATTAAAAAATGTAGAGAGACTGTGCAGATACATGACTACAAAATTTACTGCATGCCACCCTGCTGGATGACAAAAACTGTTTTTTGAGACAGACCCTCAATGATGCCAGTGTATTCTTGCCATCAGAGCTTCTCACCCTGGTGCTGGTTGATGCTTCAACAACACAACTGGGCTGTTATTTCCACAGCACAGGTGTCCCACAGAGTGCCTCCTTGTAGTGCCTTCAGCTGCAACACACACAATGAATTGTTATGTGATTCCCGGTTGTTTCTACATGTCCTTTGAAGGCTGTTGTGAGGAAGATGGACACAGGAAAAAAATAGTGCAAGACCTAAATATTAAAAAGTGTGATTTTTATTATTGAATTTTTTCGATTGAAGTACAAAAAAAGTAATACTGGTATTTGTTTGGCATAATCCTTAAAATATTTCAATCATATTATGGCTGTGTTTGAACAGTTGAAGGTCACGTCTAAGGGGGTAGTGTGTCTGTTTTTGTCCTTAGGAGAGTGCATTGGCGCTGCCGGATGTGCTCAGGCAGTTGGAGCACATGCGTGGTGAGAAGCAGGAACGGGCTCTTGCTCGTTACCCCGTCACTGAGAAAGGTCTGCTGAAACGTTTCAACCCTCGAGCTCCTGCATCCTACACCTCACCTGCAGCAGAGCAGCATGTCCAGGCCGATGCTGATTCCGTCAAACCTGCACTCGTGGATTCACCATCCTCTGAACCAGTGGAACTCAGTCTTCACAAGCCGCCTGCCAGCCCTCTGAGGGTTCCCAGTGTCATGTCTGTGGGTAGGGGAAGAGGATGCACAGAGGTGCAGATGGGTGGAATGGGTAGAGGGAAACCCTTGGGGAAAGACTTGAAAGTCCCACCTTTTCCTGCCATAGGAAGAGGGTTTCTTCTCCAGATAGCCACAGGTCAGATCAAAAGAGAGAGTACAGGTAACAGGGTGACAGCCCTCAACCCTCGAGCTCCTGCATCCTACACCTCACCTGCAGCAGAGCAGCATGTCCAGGCCGATGCTGATTCCGTCAAACCTGCACTCGTGGATTCACCATCCTCTGAACCAGTGGAACTCAGTCTTCACAAGCCGCCTGCCAGCCCTCTGAGGCTTCCCAGCGTCATGTCTGTGGGTAGGGGAAGAGGATGCACAGAGGTGCAGATGGGTGGAATGGGTAGAGGGAAACCCTTGGGGAAAGACTTGAAAGTCCCACCTTTACCTGCCATAGGAAGAGGGTTTCTTCTCCAGATAGCCACAGGTCAGATCAAAAGAGAGAGCACAGGTAACAGGGTGACAGCTCCCCAGAGTCCCAACAGTACCCAAAGAGAGGAAGCCCTGTGATGGTCCCAGCCCTGCTGCTAATGACCCTCCCTAAGGACACTCAAGGTGTTGAGACACTGCAGTCCTTGTTTTTGTTCTTGCCTCCATAAAAGTTCCTTTAGTTTGTTGTGGTTTCCTGCTGTCACCAGTAGATGGCAGTAAATGTTCAGAAAATAAAGTTTTATGTTCTGATAAAATATGAGTCTGTGTGTTCTTTCATTTGACTATTATATCATTAGCTGTGTTTTGATTTGATTGATAGTTGATTGCACTCTAATCTAAATGATCTGTTTGATAAACTCAAGGGATGTAAACCAGTAAAAAACTTGTAATTTTGCCAAAAACACTGATCTGAAAAATGCTACAAAATTCAAGATTTGGCTCTCTGAACACAAACTGAAACCAAAAGCAGTTCCACATGCCCATTGAACCGTAGTTCTAATCTTGGTGTGATTGATTGCCAGTACAGCTTGGCTTCTGTGCTTCAGCTAATTGATTGTGAAAAGCAGAGCTGGGCATTGATGGATCTGCTGTTAATTGAGCAAAAACATTGCACTCCTTCTGATTACCGAAGACTAAAAAAACATTAAAACTTGGCACAGGCATGGCTGGGATCCTGATTCTCACAACCTCTTTCATCTCTGCAGTTCAGATGTGCACGATCACAGGTGGCTAACACCTGCCATGTTTTACAAAAGCAGATCTTATCCATCTAATTTAATGCTTCAAGTGCCTTGCAGACGTCGCAGTGAGGCTCTGCACATCCATTTTAGCCTAGATCAAGGCATGGACACAACAGCAGGGCATTGCTGCAGCCTGCGGCACAAATGGGCCCCTCATATTAATCACATCTTAGTGCTGGAGTTATGTGCATGCGGAGGCTTGGGCCCTCTCCAGAGTTTTTTCTAATTGAAAGCATGAAACAGATAAAGTAGGATTTTAATTAACTGGGAGGCAGCCCAGCACAAAGCCTTGCATCTCTCCTAGCAACGAGCTCCTCCTCAGCTTCTGCTAAACACAAGCAGGGTGGATCCCACCCATATGCCACCTTTAACCCTTTGAAATGTGGTCGTTGCTCAGTAGGGTGTGCTCAGAAGGGAACAAGAGGTTTAATGTCTCCATCTCTAAGCTGATCCAGTTGATATTTGCGCTGCTGTATGTCATTTCTCAAGTAACTGTACCATACTGCAGCTTTATAGGTACTGTCAACTCACTTGAACCCTTTTTTTCCCAATCATGTTTCACGATTCACAAGAAAGGAAGTCTTTTTTTATATCTGCGTCACACACCAGTAAAGTTGTGGGGGGCTTTTTGTGTGTGTGTGTGTGTTTGTAGAGGGGGGTGCAGGTCTCTGTGGGGCAGTGCAGGACAGGCTCCTGTCATTGACAACCAGATTGGGGCTCTTAATTTAGAGGACCTTGCATTTCCTCTCCGTCACAATAATGCCTTATGTGCAGCACTTCCTGTTTCTCAGGCCCGGGAGGAAGGAACAGGGCGCTTGTCACACAGTAGTCACACCGCTTCCTCCCTCCCTCCCCCTCACTCCTCTCAAACTTCAGACAGTGTTGTGTCCTTCAGAGGGGAAAGATGACTGCACCTTCAGCATCACAGCAGGATGCTGCTGCACTATTTTTAGCCTTAGTCGGAAAGGTAGCGCACAGACATAAACACAAACTTTAGGATGTCCAGCTGTGTTGATTTAGCATCCGAAAATGGAGGTTCAACCGCGAAGGGCTGATTATTGTTTTGACTGAGCAGTGGGAACCAGGAGGCCTGCTGTTTGCTTGAGGTGTAATAGAAATGGGTCACCCATAAACAATGATTTTCACTTTAAATGTTGCACACATTGTCCTGTAGACCCTTGAAATCACAGAGACATTGTTTAATCACAGGTGTTTTTGATGTACCATTATGCAACCACAAGTTATGAATGGACAACACCTAAACTTGTTGCACCCTTCTGTAAAAACAAAAACCTCACCACCTTATTTACTTCCCACCATGTTATTGTCATACTACAGCAGCTCCAGTTACCAACAGCAGCAAACTGACAAAGTACACACGACAGACCACAGCTCCTGTACACAACTGCCCCTCCTCTTGATGAGTGTTAGACTACAGATTTGTTTATAATTTATGGGTATTTGTTAATTATTAAGAGCGGAACCACTCCCTTTAAATGGCACCTTGCTGATTGTCGTGTAGTCAACTGTTTGCTCCCCTGTGCATGTCATTAAAATTCACTGCTCAGTTTGCTGACTGAGTGCACACTCAGATCACAGTGCATTTCTCTGATGATGCTCAAGACACGGAAAAGCTGACACATACTGTTTGGACCACTGGACTGTCAGTAATCAGATTGTTTGTGCACTTCTTAAAATTGACTCATGATCCTATCCTGCCACATGGACATTTCTCGTCTAATTACAAGCCTTGTGTCGTCTGGGAGTTGGTTGAGCCTTGTGGTGGCAGAAGCGACTTTTTCGATTAATAGTTTGAAGGAACTTAATCATTGGTTTTACCTGAATCATGCAGTATTTAGAGACGGTATTCAGCAGTCAGACTTTGACGCAACAAATTAGGAACATGTCAACAAAATAATCTCAATTTCATTATTCATGTAACCACATGTAATCCCTTTGTAGTCGCAGGCGGGGTGGAACATAATCAGATATCAGGTTCCACTATGACACTGAACTGTATCCCCGCAGCCAATCTCCCATCTGTTAGGAAAAACCCATTGTTGAATCCCACTCAACACCACCCCCCACTTACCACCACCTCTCCCTCTGTCTCTCTCACGTTACAAAATGACCCTCTTTTGCTCTCCTCTGGTCGCATTCAACGAAAGAATAAATATTTAACGTGAGAAAGGCCGTTCATTCCAGGTGGCCTCTCAAGGACAGCAAAAATTAGAACAAAACTCAGCATCAATATTTCAGCCAGCCTTACTAACAGTATGTTTACATCCCTCCAGTCAGGAAACAAGGCGCAGGAACACCCCTTGATATGCCCACATTCGTTTAAACAGACGCATGCACAGATGCAGGAACACAATATGCATCTTTATGAACTGCTGTGTTGTGTTTACTCAGGCAGTGTGGAGCATCAGGACCTCAAGGACCTCTCCAAAGGGGCCTGCCATATTGTGACCTTCAGCTGGAACAGAGGAGCTCAGATTGTGGATGAGTGACAGATGAGGATGCAGATGAGAATGTGTTTGATGCTGCAGGAATGCCCTCAGCTGGTCCGACTGCACATGCATAAGCACAGTAATAAACCCTTGGTGGTTTTAGGTCATGCTAGCTGCTTTGTCTTATGACATAAGGTCCTGTAAATACCGAGTCATAACTTTTGTCGATTGATTGGTGTACTACTTTGAATTCAGATTGAAATAGTTCAACAGCCATTCATTGTTCCTGCATCCCCATGACTTTTTAGTTCAGTTTTATGTGATGCTTGATCAGATGCCTGCTGAAAATGATCAAATGACACTATCAATAGTCAAACTGGTTCATGTTTGCATGCTAATATATTATTGTGAATCAGGTAAATACTGCATGGTAAACTTCAGCGTGTCAGCATTGTCAGTGTGAGTGAGTTACATAGACTGAATAAACACTGAAGTAGTTGATGGTGGTTGCCGTATTTCAAATGCTGACTTCTCCTCACCTTCACTGGACCAGCAGGGGATAAGAGGTGGAGCTTAGATGGTCCTTGGGTGTCTTGGTAAACTATAACAATGCACCAAAGTAGACCATTTATGTAATGAAACGATAGGTCTTTTAGGAAAAAGTGTAGTTTCATTTAAGCCGTGTAGTATTGGAGTGGAGGGAAGTGGGGGCTACAGAGACCATTGTCCAGCGTGTGCCCATTATCCTTGTTGCTCTCTGCTCTTTCATCATGAAACTGTTTGTCCAAGGAGGCAGGTGATACCATGATCACATTTTTTGTTTGATATTATCTCTACTTGTTGTGTTAAATACAGGATCAGTAAGAGTGTGAAGGAACATGCCTGCATGCAGCAAAGAGAGCCTCACTACATCCATGCAAATTGTACCAGTCTTGCACGCGTCGTGCACCAGTCCCGCATGATGACCTTGTCAACACCTCTACCTACACGGGGTGAATCTCCTCATCTTTTATCTTCGATGTTCACATATTGGCTCATCCTAACATCTTGCTGGAATTTTACCAAAGGGCAGGAAAAAATAGTGTGGGTGATTTTTGCCCTCACACATACAACTTATCCACATCACTTTGGGGAGTTTTATGCATTTGTGGAAACAGGTCATGAAGAATTTTTCAAAATACATATTTAACATACATTTAGACAAAAATAATTTTTTCATGTAGCTATGATATATCCTCTACAGCGTTAAGCTGAAGGCTTTGCTTGATTGACAAAGGTCACTGTGGGTCAAAAGAAAAGGTGTTTATTCACCAGAAAATTCTGGTAATAAGTTATTAGAATTCTGGTAACCCCCTCAGCTACAAATGTCTTTGATTAAAAAGATGGGAGATTAGCTTTTGGCAAGTTTGTCATAATTAAAGCCTGCATTGTTTAAGATGTCCATGTGTGTATGTGTGTGTGCACACACGCACAGATGAGGGGGTTGTTGTAGCCACAGGGAGGAGGGTCTGGGAGAAGAAGGGCTGGGGAGGGTCCCTGTGGTTGGCTGAATTAGTGCCCGCTGGTTTGGCCTGGCAGCTGCTCTCTGAGCCTGGCATGATGACAGCCTGGCACTGTGCTGTGTTGTCAGGGCCAATCAGCCGACAGTCAGGGAGGGAGCAACACCAGACTCACCAACACAAATGCATGTATGCCAGGCTTTGTCTCCCAACCAGCTTGTCATATGTGCATTACTTGTTATGGCAATATCATTGGATTAGTATGAGATTAAACTGGCTAATTAAAAAGGGGCGAATTCTACCAAAGTCATCAGAGGAGATGTAAATGCCAAGGTAAGCTTGATATGACATTTGGCCATAATGAAAAATCTGAACACCTCTTTTGGAGCAGTGCTGGATTCAGAAACAGTCAGTGTGCTGCCACTTGTTCCATGATTAAGTTAAGACCGTGACTGTATTATTCACTTAAGTAAAATTCAATTTAATTAAACTTCTTTGTCGAGAGCCTCCACAAAAGCCTTGAATGGTAAATGAAAAGTAGTGCCAGCTGTTGTATAATTAGATCAAACTCTTAAGAAACACACTAACATTGATTTCATTGGTTCTCAATATTTCAGCATAACCTAATATGGAAACATAAGTCAGTCACTGAGCCAACTTTTAATAAGACAGTTGAATTATTAACAATGTATAAATGTTATTTTACTGCAACATCCACTTACTTCATCACAACTCCAAAGACATACTGAAAGTGTCATCATGGATCTGCTGCAGGCTGCAAAAGGTGTTTATTGAGTCTTTGACCACCCCAGTGTAGAAGGTCTCACTTGTGGGAATTAGGGAGATCCTGGGCCTGCCAGGGCCGGCTGAGCCTGCCTTGGCCCAGATGCAGCAGCTTCTGTCCGGGCATGGCATGGCACTTGTGTATCTGTGGGGCCCAAGGACACCAGCTGCTATCTTGGTGTCACAGACAGCTGTATGTGAATATTCATACAAAGCGGAGATTAACGCGCGCTAGTTTGGCTACACATGACGTGCTGTCGAACAGGCCGAAGTGTGAAATGGTCCTGAGGTCATGAGTGTACGTCTTCAGCAGTGACAACCGAAAAGTCCAACAGTCCATGAAGACAGCCTGTGCCTCAGAAAGACAGGAACGCTAAGTGGGGGTTGTGTTGTTAACTAAAAGTGGATCAAGGCTTGACTAGATAGGTGTGTTTACTGCCTGTGAGACTCAAAAGAAGATGTTAGCTGCTGTGGCATGGTGGCTCATTTTGTGTGTTTATGTTTTGGCCCTTTCGTTTCTGGATGTGGGAGGACCTGAGAGCAGCTGTCCAATCATTTTGTGGCTCCTCCAGTGCTCAGTCCAACTTCTCTTTTGGTCGATGCCTTTCAGCTCACGCCAGTATGTGAATCAAACAATTACATCCAAACCAATGGCTACTCTCCACATCCACAGCTCGACCAACCTTGGCTTTCCCTGGGATGTGTTTCAGGGGGATTTTTGGTCAGGGTTTGGTCAAATAATTTGTTGGCTTGCAGCAATAGAATTTGTGAATGTGTTTTGGTGAGTGTTTTGGGGCTAGAGTTTTTCTAAATGAGCAGATGGTCTTTACTTCCCGGTCTGAATGAGTGGAGTGGACCAGTGGGCACACAGAAGCAGATTTGTGGGTAAACTGTTTTACCTCCCCTCTCTTTGTGTAGTAATGGGGATGGCAAAATGGTTGCTAACTGCTGATGAACAATGGCTGGGCCCTAATGAGAGCAAAGTGTTTTGGTGCTGCTGGTATAATGAGGACGGAGTGGGCAGCTTATTGTTGTAACCATCTGAAGGCACCAGAAGCTTCCCTTTATTTCCACCATGAAACAATGCAAAAATCTTTAATCCAATATGAACCGAAAATGTTTGAAACACACCTGTGAGGGCACAAAATAAAACACAAAGAAACATCTTATCAGCAGAGAGCAGTCTACTGTATGTAAATCCATCACAGGATAGTAAACCTGTAAGGTAACAGAGTCAGGCTTATTTACTCAACTTTTAGCGGCAGTCTGGCCCTTAGCTGACCCTGTGAACATGTAACACAAGCTGTAAAACCCACAGGTTGTGAAATCTGTGATTAGAACTGGTGAGGATCTGCTTGTCAGCCATGTTTGTCTGCTCGGTGTCGTGGTGATTTATGGAGGAAATGCTGTGTGGGTGTTCCTCTCCCATTGTGCCCAGTATTCTTCGCTAACTCACCCACAGCTGGATCCCTTTCTGTTGAGTGGACTATTGACCGCTACGTTTTTGAGTAAACCTCCATTTTACACTGCCAAACATCAGATTACCACCACAATGATCATTTTGGCCACAGAAAAAAAACCATTTGTTTTGCTTTCAATCTTGGATGCATGACATCATTCCGCTGTTATCGCTCAGGAATGATTTCTGATAATGAGGCTGATTTTGCTCGTGGGACATGATTGACTATTGGTTGATTACAGAGAGAGTTTGTGTACTTGAATGAGCAATATGTACTCTACTCATCAACAGAAAAGGCCTGAGCACAAATGCCAAGGATAAATCCAAGAGGATGGCAGTGATTGCCCTGGCAGGGTGGGAACAACACACAAAAAGCACATATCTCAACAAAAAGAGGCAATCTAACAACTGATAATCTTTTTGCTACTCTTTAGGGGCTTGAAAATTCGCCTGCAAATGAAAAAAGCAGCAAAAACTTACAGCGAGCCATGAAATGAGTCTGCAAATGTATATGTAAACATAGCTGAAAGGAAATAAGGGAACTAACACAAGTTGATTTCTTCCACTGGGAGTTGTTGCTTTTCTAGACTTTAAGGGTTACTTTTTTATTTTCTCCTACGCAGAAAGAAAACTTTATATTGTGTAAATAAAGATAAGCACCGCATGCTATTTCATCTTGTGAAATTTATGGTTGCAGATCGTGGTTGTTGCAGAGCTCGCACAGCCCTAAAAGGAGACATTTTTTGCAGAGGCGTACCAGTTTCCCATCAAGCCTGTGCCTTTGCTCTCTGTGGCAGCAGGGCTAGATTATTTTCCCGTCATTATGTGGGCTCCAGAGGAAAAAGAGAAGTAAAATGGTTTCCAGGTTTTACATCAATTGGAAGAGGGAGGAGGTAGAAGTTGCAGGGGCCTGGCTGCAGGTATAGCTTTATCATCTGTGGGCAGTGGGAAAGCAGCAGTGTGGTAATGAGTCACTAGTTCTCAAGTTCTCATCCTGAATAAAAATACATAAAATTACAGCAAACACTCACATGTTGGCACAGATTTACTGCATCAAGGAAGAGCTAAATGTATTTTATTGCCAAGCTTCCCAGTCGCGCACAAGTCTTTCTGTCACTCGTATAATTCACTGGATGTCAACCAAAGCAGCTATCAGAACAATAAGCATTGTGATGTCTGACAGTGACAAAACCCCCCAATTCTTTGAGTTACACCAGGGGATGACACCCAAATGCGGGGGAAATGGGTGTAGATTAGGAAAGGAAATGACACAATTTCCAAAATTAATTGTGTAAAAGACAAAAAGACAACAGGGGTCCTGAGTATGAGGAGCTTCATTGTATAAGGTTTTGGTGGGAACAGATTTTATCACTGAAGTGTTGTTTTCTCTAGTTTTACGTGCTGAGGAAGAAAAATGCAGGTCAGATATCCTGGACTTTAGTTTAGCATACTCAGCAGGCTAGGTGGTACCTCCAGCAGGATTCCCTCTTTTCTTTCTCACCAGACCCGAGTCTTATTGTCTGAGGAGGAGCCAGGTTGTCTAGATAATGTCCCATTCTCCTCTGTAGCCTGATAGGTTTACCAGCAGCAGCATGGAATAAGGACTCACTCTCCCATAGGACAAACAGGAACCTGCTTGAATGTACTCAGATGCTTATCTGTCTCTCCCATGACTACTGTCTATACTTAGGAATCAGATACCATTAATGTTATTCTCACAGTCCCTTTGCTCAGACGGTAACATTCAGAGCCAAAAAAGGCCAATCATTTCAATCACCATCGTGCCCCTTGAATCCAAAGCCATGAGATGGTTTGATCAGTTTGGCACTGGGCAAGTAAAGCAGGTGAGAGTTAGTCCCTAAAAGTTCAACAAATAAACCTGATGTTTTTAAACTAAGACAGTAAGATTAATTTAAAAACAAAAATTACACCCTACAACCACTTTTAGAGAGGGTGCACTGATTTATCAGCTGTTAACTGTTATTAGATGTTATCTACTATAAGCTTGCTTTGTAAGTTATGATCTTACCAGTGGTCATCTGAAAAATCAGATACAAGCTGATGTCAAACTCGTGCTCTGGCCACGCACATGCATACAGCAACCAGATTTTTTTTTTTTAACCATTTAGATGACACAGCTGAAGAGAGACATGAAATATAGAATCAGAAGATGAGAATGAGAATTAACCAAAATCAAAGTTTAAAGGTTTTATTTTATCCCGTCATACATTCTTTACACATTCTGCCTTTAACCTCCCAGCATGGGCTTACATTAAACCATGAATGCAATATAAATATTATCTGCAAAGTTAATGGAACAGAAGAAGAAAATTAAAACAAGAACACCAGAGTTATGTCCAAGTTAAAAAATGCGTTTCTGTCTGAAGGCAAAATGACAACATTTTTGCAGTTCAAAACCAAAAATTAGCATCTTTATAAATGCTCATAAAGTTCAAGTAGCAGACACAGTTCAACATCAGCTGTTCAGAGGGACTGTAAATCTAGGCTTGATAGTTAAATTGCTGCAAAGAAGCCACCAGAGATGAGGAACAACACAGAGAGAACTGCTTGGGCCAAGACACACAAATAATGGACATGAGACCAGAAATCAGTACTTTGGCCTGATGAGTCCTAATTTCTTTGTGAAATGAGGAAAAGCTGTTTATAGCACATGTGTAGTTTCCACGGAAGGACCCCAGTGCAGGTGTAATGTTGTGACTGTTATTGATTTATCCTAAATGAATGACCTCTGCCCAACTGGTTGTTGGTCTAGGGCTAAGTTGGGGGGCAGAGTAAAGGAAAAACAGTCCCAAACTCTTCAAGACTTTTGGAAAACCAGTCCAGGTACCGACCTCGTGAAGCTGGTTGAAAGACTGCAGAGTGTGTTCAGATGTAATCAGAGCAAAAGGCGACTACTTTGGTCTTCCACATTCATCTGTATTTTGCAAATAAGGGAAAGAAGAAGAAGAAGAAGAAGAAGAAGAAGAAGAAGAAGAAGAAGAAGAAGAAGAAGAAGAAGAAGAAGAAGAAGAAGAAGAAGAAGAAGAAGAAGAAGAAGAAGAAGAAGAAGAAGAAGAAGAAGAAGAAGAAGAAGAAGAAGAAGAAGAAGAAGAAGAGGGGACTCCCAGGATTTTTTTTTTTTTTTCAGACCACCATTGGTATTCACTTTCACAAAAATATTCTCAATCTTAAATGCTGACATTCAGTCATCTTTGTATACTGACCTCTGGAAACCAAGGTTGAAGTTTTTCACAGAGATTGATGATGGGAAGAAATAAGACTGACAGGAGGGACAAACTCATGACATCAGGATCAACATGGGACATTTCTGCTTTATAAGTAAGACAAGGGTTTGTCTGAACTATCTCTGTCCACTGTGCAGTAGAAATGCAGGCGCTACGCCAGCGTTCAGTCCAAAATGACCATTTTTAGGTTTAAGCAAAGAAAGACGAAAAAATCTGCCAAGAAAATCAAATACAACTAAAGCAGATAATAAAAGAGCCAAAAAGTACACAAATATTCACTAATGAAGTATATCAATTGGTCTTGAGATGAGCTACAATTTATCATGTTTATTCATGGCCTAAAGGATTTGTTTTTGCTGATAAGGAAACCAAGAGATGCAGAGTTAAACAAATGCCGAGTCACACCAAATGAGACATGCAGTATTTGTTCCTGTGCTAAACTGGAAGTACTCCTGTGAAACATTGTGACATAATTTAAAGCAAACATGCTTAGCTTTGCATAAACAATCAAAGCTTGAAGAACAATCCCTTCTCCTATAAGGGAGGAACTTCCTTCTGATTTCCCCTACACTTGCAGGAATATTGTTATTTTACAGCGCAGGAAGTTGTTTTCGTTGTGAATCACAGTCATTTTTCACGCTCCTGATGACTGCCAGGGTCGCTTTTCCCTCGCCGTGCAACATTTCCTTATCAAAGCAATTTTGTAAAACTTATTTGGCTTCATATCAAAAGCAGTGCAAGATTCTGTGTGTATCAAGAGTTGATCTCAAGCTAATGTGCTTTACTTAGATGGTTCCCAGCATACTTCGGCCTGGCATGAGGTAGCAGGGAGTAAACCCAGCTGTGAACAGGGCCTCATGTGTGACCTGCCCCGGCTGTCCAGGGGGGAATGACTGCAGGCATAGTTAGAGTGGGGGGGTTCCCATGTCACAGCTTAGGGCATGCTGATGTTGTGGGCCTACTTTACAACATGTTTTCATTTTTGCTCCTCTGACAAGCCTCTTGACTCTTCAGAGACCTTTAATTCATGGTCCCACTCTGCTCACTGTCAATCTCGGCATCCCTGAGGGTCATTCCCATCCATGGGAACATTGGTTGTGACGGTAGGATTCCCAGAGGGGATGGTACAGGGTGGGGTCTTGACAGAAAATCACAGCCAGGCCAGAAGGACATAGTTTTGTGGTTCAAAACTTCTCTTCTTCTGCTAAAGTGAGGGGGCTAGATTTAAGGAAGGGATGGCATTTCATGAGGAGTTGAAATTTGGATGGACAGGCTGCATGCACGTTCCAGGAAACCGTGTGAGTAAAAAAAGGATGTGTCACCTCTCCCTAAAATAGATCAATGCGCTGGGACCTTGATGATATAGGTGAGAGCATGAAGGCTGATTAAGGGCCAGGATGTGCGTGAGACATCCTCTGATGTTCAGGAATTCTCTCATTAAAGAGGGTCATGTTGATGGTCAATAGGAATCAGGCTGCGGAATAAACAGGGGAGGCTCCTCCAGCGATTTCAAATAAACACACTTTTCTTATAATCAACATGGAAGTGGTGCTACAAATATGTACATTACTGAAATGTACCACTTCCACTTTTGTAGTCAGTCTAAAGTGTATGCAGTTTCCTTTGCAGTTGAGTGCATATGGTAGTCCATCCATTTATTTCACTTCATATTTCCTATATATATGAATATGGAGATACTGGGACTGAAACAGCATGAAGCGCTCTGAATAAAGCATGACATTAGTAAATTTCTTCCAGTTGCTTGTAGTTGATCATGTAGATAATATTTTTAATGGCCTGGATGGCAGCACTTACAGAGATCATTAGTATATCTGCTCAGTGTTTGGTTCACTGCTGGGGCTACATCAGGGCCCTGATTTTGTTGTTGTTTTTTCCTTTCCTGCCCCCCCTTCTCAGGTCGGACAAATCGTTTCCAGCTAATTTACGATGGTCAAACTGTGGGAGAACAATACCCCCGTGGTGGACGTAACACAGTGCGAGCTCTACCACATGTCCCCGTGAGGAGCGAGGTGCTCGCAGGAAACACTTGCTGAGATAACAAGATTGTAAGGAAAGCAGGGCCACTGAAAGGCCAAGCCGAGGGAAACGTCCATGGAGAGGGGCTTTAAATCTGAGTGTCATGTGCACATAAATGTCCTCCATCTGCATCTTTTTGTTTTTAAACTTTGGTGGACTTACCGAGTCATTTCTCGGCTGGTCAAGATATGAAACTATGAATATTGTCCTTGACTCAATGACTCACTTGGCTGAAGATCAGACTCTATGACGTCAGATCTGCTGAAGCCTTTCCAGGACAAACCAGAGAGGGTTTGAGCGCTGCAGGGGGCCGCTGCCGTACATCTGTTCACATACACACTCAGCAGTTGATTGTTTTCCCTGTGTGTGTCTCCCATGCACACACACAATGCTCAGCCCTGCCTCCTGGTGAGAACAAACATTTGATAAAACAGTCAAGTTGTGCATCTGCAGAGGTTGATTACATGTATTCAACCCAGATAATCATTTTCTGGATCTTGTGTTTGCTATAATTACAGAAAGCACCTGTGTCTGGCCCACCTGCAGTGATTACTAAGGATGCCAAGCTGCAATTTAACCATCATTATAACAACAGGGGAAAAGGAAATATTCGGCAGCAGTACAACTTAATAATGTTTCAATTAAAAATGCGGCTGTGTTTTCAGCTCTAGAGGAAAAGAGATCTCAATAGGATTCCTGGAAAATGAGCTGCTGCATGAAAACATTTAAAACCCCTGACCCCCCTGGCAGATCAGCGTTTAAATCTCGCCAGCTGGGTCAGGGTTGAGCAATACAGGTGACATGGAGGACAGCAGGATTAAGGTTATCAGTCAGCCTAATTGATGAGCCCACTTGTTTTTGCCGAGCCCAAGTATAGGCACGAGGAGGAAAAGGAAAGCAGTCTTCAAGGCTGCCATGTTTGTGTTGTGAGGACAGAAGTGAGAGGTCAAACCCAGCCCGGGGTTTTTTGGGTTATTAAAACGATCCTTCTCTGTTTGACAGAGGGTACGTTCCCTCGCTTTGGAGTCTTTTTGGTGGGAAAAGAGAAATAGGGAAGTGGCAAGCCCTCTTAAGATCAATGGTTATGGTGGAAAAAGGAGTGGCTCAGGGCAGCCAATAGTGGCAGGGCCGTAGGGAGCTGTGGGGCAATAACGTAAACAAGGAAACCACCTGATGTGAGCGGGGTCACATAAATGCTCAGTCCACCACGCAGGCAGGTGCTTCCTGAGTCCTGCTCTTTCAATCAGTTGAGCCTTGCTTGCACTGCCCACTTGCTTTCTGTTTTCTCTGCTGCAAAACATCTTAAATCATCAGTCAAGGCATGATTGCATGGTTTCAGATCAACCTGCAATCACAGGGGAGAGCAAACATTCAGGGTCAGTAAAAACCAGACCGAGATTCACCGAACTGATGACGTTTATACAGGCAGTAAAGATAGGAGCAGCTGGCTGTTTGTCTGTGGGATCAGCACAATGCATGATGGTGGGCTGTTTTGCAGAGGTCTGTGCGTGCAGATAAAAACCTTTACATAAAAAGAGACAGTCCAGTGAAGACTAGAGATTGCACAGACAAACCGCACGTTTCCAGCGACAAATACTGACAATACTTTGTCAAATCCTGGCCCACCTCTCCTTCTGCTCTTTTCTCTTCCTTTCTTTTTCGATTCGCTGGTTGGTCTGGGATTGTTTTGTGCTGTCCAATGAGGAAGGAAGTCGGTGTGAGAAAGTGCCTGTTTTTTTGAGACCAACAGGAATTGGCCTCATCACAAGCGGTTCCTTTTTTTGCCGCTGGAACAATGCACTGGCGTCACACCCCTTGACTGGACCTCGGCATTTCACATGGAAAAATGTTCCCAGAATTCCGCTCCCAGGCTCAGGGTAAGGCCGAGGATGGGTTGAGGGTGAGAGGGCGGGAGGTGGAGGGCGGAGGGGAACGGCTGTTAGGGTTAGCAGCCCCGTGGACACTTGTCACCATCACAACAAGAGAAAGGAGATTCACTTTTAAATGATGGCATATCAACGAAGGAAAACAAGTCTTTGATTTTTAAATTTGAAAATTTTTTTGATTGAAACCTTGAAACCAGCAGAATCATTACTTGAGTCCCTGGTTTAAAAAAAAAACTCAACTCTATCTTTGCCATGCAACCTGGGGTATCCAATTTTCAGCTTACAAAGATCCTTTCTTAAAAATTAAATCACAGTCACTTAATAATGCCGCATCTTCCTCTTTGATGACACCATATTCTTCAGAGACCTGTGCAAGGAAATGTAAAGTCAGCATCTAACCAATCAGCTAAAAGATTTGTTGAGTTGTACTGACTGACAAGCTAAAGGGATCATCCTTCATACTGAATTTCTGAACATGCAATCATGTCATTGAGGAAACCATTACACAACAACTTGGAAGCTTTAGAAATTTGACACATACCTGTAATAGGTGTAGATGCTGCAGGTAGGTTGATTGCTGACAACATGTAGACTGTTTGAGTTGACTGCATGTTGAGTTTGTCTTCAATAAAGGATTCTGAGTGGAATGATGAGACCAAGTCGATCCACCATTACTCTGCTGTCTCTATGTATCTTTGAGTGTGTGTTTATGTGAAGCTCCTACTGTGTACTGTGTGGCAAAATCCCACAAGTTATCCATGCTTTTATTACATCTTGTTTAGATTATTGCAATTCCCTGTATGTCGGAATTGGCAAGTCAGAGCTCAACCGCTTGCAGCTCATTCAAAATGCTGCAGCTTGTCTCCTAACTGGGGCTAAGAAACAGGAGCACATAACTCTGGTGCTTACCTCGCTTCACTGGCTCCCAATTAGGTACAGGATTGATTTTAAAATTATTTTATTTGTTTTTAAGTCTCTTAATGGGTTGGCCCCGTAATACCTGTCTGACCTTATAAAAATGCATCAGCCCTCCAGAGCCCTGAGGTCAGCTAATCAGGTGGTTTTAGACGTTCCTCGATCCTTTTTCAAATCTAGGGGAGATCGAGCATTTTCTGTTGTGGCTCCCCTTTTGTGGAATGCTTTACCCCTGACCGTATGCACTGCGAATACCCTCTCCACTTTTAAAACACTTCTAAAGATGCACCTGTTCACTTTAGCCTCCTCACCATTGCATATTTGCTACCCAATGCATGTTGAGGCTAGAAGATATTAGCTAGCTCATCTAGGGTCTAACAAAGCTCCTGCTAGCTAAAAATGAAGTAGGCCTCATTATAACCTGTGACCCGTAGAAGGAGAGAGATGAAAAGAGACAATGTGTGGACACTTTTTTAAAAGACAAGACCAAGTGTATCATCCCTAATCACAATGGAGAGCCTTGTGGATTCGAGATGGGAGGAAAATATGATGCGGATTTAAGAAGACACCTGGAAACTAGGCAACTCGCAGTGTCTTTCAAGGTAAATACACAATAGCTCTCTAGATTTCACTGATTTTCTCTAAACTTGGAGTTCTTTGTAGTATCAGGTCTCTATTTTTGCCGTGTTAGCATTCTTTGACAAGGCAGCAAAAGTCAACGTAACACCTGTTGGCGATCACCATATCACACACAGAGTTACATTACAGTCTATGTTTAACCTGCTTCTTCTGAAACATGACTTACAATTTCTATAAACCTACAGTTCCATTGTAAATCAGCTAAAATTAATATATTTCATTCAGCTCCATGTAGTAAAGGGGGAATTTGTGTTTTTTGAAATGTAACTTATTGTACTTTTCACAAGTTTTAGGTGTCATTTTATTGCAAGGTGCTCTTTTTCAACCAGAAAAAAATCTCAGTCTTTAAAATAACTATAATAAAACTGTCTGAAAAAAGTTAGACTAAAATTAGATGGAAGCCAACACAGACCAAAATAAGACTAAAATACAAAAAAATCCTCTGACCAAATATGATATATGATAAAGTTTGAGAAATCCACACTCAAGATATACAATGATGAAATGGTGACAGAGACATGAGTTTTTTAAGAATTATTTTTCACATGTTTAAATATTGATGGACACCTACTTGTAACTTAAATAATTCTGTTTTCCAAAGCCTTGTTTTAACAGTATGGGGACCTTCCAGTCTATAGACCTAAAGAAGCACACAACTCTATGTAATATGGTTGGCAACACTGCATTTCCATGTTCTTTTTCTGCTCTGGTTCTACAGCCTGGTGCTGTAAGAAAACAAATGACCTCTGCTCAAAAGTGCAAGGTCTGCACTTACACTATCAGTGTCATTCATCACCCTGGCTAATAAATCATCATTGAGTGTATGAGAACTCTGGACTCAAAACAAAGATGAATTTGCATTAGAAGTACCCCAGCTTTAAAAGAAAAACATCTCAAAATCATATATGAACATAAAAGGGGGGTCACAGAGGGCATCGCTCTGTTAGTATGCTTTTTGACAAGGATGAAGAATAATTCCTTTAACACTTGAGTTTTTTCCTCATAAGGAAGAAATCTGCGTTCTCAAATGTGAGCATTGCGCAGTTAGCTGCATTTTTAAATGAAGGACCTTGAAAAGCATGACATCTTTTTTTACGTCTGGAGAGTACAGCGTTCTTGAGAGATGTCATATAGTGGACAGAGACATGAAAATTGCCCATGAGAGCCAAATCAGAAGAGAGGCAACTTGGGAGTCGCAGGGTCAAGCTGGAACAACACTCCAAAGCTATTATCCATTAGCATTAGCCTTATTTAGGCCTGGCAACAAGAGAGCTCCTCCTGAGCTACAGAAATGAGGCTGGATGCATCACTGCTCCAGAACATCCATCAGCCCTTCTGCACAATCTCATCAGAGAGAATCCAACACCAATGAGCCTTTACTACACAAACAGGCTGCACCCACTCCTCACCAGCAGCTCCCACAGAGAGAATCAATCAACCGGCATCCATTCAGGCCTTGTTGTCTCCATATGAGGCTGGGTAAGCATCTATGGAGACCTAAATGATGTCAAGCATGACATGTCACCCAGTCGTAGGAGCACAAACAGACAGAGGTAACGTTTACATCTTTCATCTGCGGTCCACTGTTGTTAATATCACAGCCCTTAAGTTGACTTGGATAACACACACTCAGCACAGAAGGATTTACATCTGTTGTTTGTCCTGCGGAGTGGAGATGGGTTTGTGTGTATGTACACAGTGAGCAGTTATGAGGTCAGCTGCAGTTCGGCTGGCTAAAAGGGATCCAAACAAAAGGTCACATTTCACTCTCACGGCTGTAGAAAAGGATCATCATGACTCGAGTCAAGACAGAGACGAGGCTTTACGGAGGTCCCTTAACTTCCTCATGTGATAATCTAAAACATAACACTCCCACAGACAGAATACGCAAATGCCCAAGAACCCTTGTTTCGTAGTTGTAAGCAAAGGTAGGAAGCTGCTTGGACAGTGGGAAAAGGACAACTGGGAATTTCAAATCGTTGAAGGAAAAAACACCGGACCTTCCAGAAATACTTGTAGATTTGTCTATAAACACAAACAAAAATAACGTGGAGGTCAGGAAGTCCAGGAAGAAAAGCAGATTAGAGATCATTAAGTGTCTGGATAATTAAAGATGAATCAAAAAGTCCCTTATCACACCAAATCTCAGCATCTAACAGCCTGGCGTGCCAAGGTGAAATTAAGAGATGCTAATCACACTGGTAGTGTTTGGTGATTGTGTTGAATTTCCCTCAGGCTTAAATCGTCGCAACTTTGAAGACTAATATTAGCTTTTACTTTGATAAAAAAAAATCCCCCCTGATCCACAAAACCAAACAACTTCAACAGAAGACTATTAATATGAACAAATACAAACTCTCTCTGTGGTGTATCTGTGCTGCCAAAACCACTTGACGACACAAAGGCTCTGCTGCGTAGCACAGTAAGGAAATGCACCTGCTCACACCTCATGTGAGCAGGTAGATTAGTGTGTGAATAGGAGGTCCAAGAGGCCTGAGGGTTCTCAGTCTTCCTAATGGGCGAACTGGTGCAGTTTTAACAGCCCTCTTCACACCAGCATGCTCTTCCCAATCCTCCATTTATCTCTTTCCCTTTCCTGCTGGGAGGTTTTGTCTTGCGTAAGACTGTGATGCTTTGACTCTGACTGGGGAGGATTTCCTCAAGGCTACAGAAGCTACTTTCACACACACAATTAGTGCAGCGCTGGTAATCACTCAAAAAGTGCTTGGACACAAAAACATGTTTGGTTTTCGTGTTTTGTGAGTGTCCTTCACATATTTATTTATCTTATGCAACTAATAGATCCCTGCAGAAATGTGATAGATTAAGGGGAAACTCATCAGTGCTGATATAGTTTGAATTTCCCTTCAGGGATAGATAAAGTTATTCTTATTCTTATAGAGTATGACAGCATTGGGACTTTTTTACTTTGTGTATCACTCCACCTCCGTTGTGCTGAATAATTTGCATTACAGTAAGTTTTTGCAGAGGTCACTGAAGCAAAATCTTGTTTGATAGTTGCATGGAAAACTGAAACTTATAGATAAACATTTATACATTACATACAGTTGCTTCTTTGCAGTAATGTGTACACATTTACAAATCATAGATGGAGCACAGTAAACAAAAATACTGAGAAAAATGTCACCCTGTAGTTGCTTATTACTTTGTCATCACCTTGTTTATCTTACTCATTTGCAGACTGGCTTTGGAAACTTGATTCTGATTGGACAAAACCCTTTGACAACCCCTTGACAACAGTTATTAATTCTGAATAACAAAATCCAGATCAGATTAAAGAGACAGCAGCTTAAACAAAGCGTTTCAGACAGAGGCTGAAACAATGGTAATGGTAAACACAAGGCTTTTTTTCATTTGAAAATCATGTAAAACTATTGAAGAAGTACAAGAAAAGAAGTACAGAGTCTGAAAAAATACATAACACCCCCTCTTTAAGCTTTATGTCAATGATCAATCTACAACATGCAGATAAGAGTCCATAAAATAAGTATAAATAAACCATCGGTTCGATTCCCCCCTAATCCAAGTCTGTCCGTTGTGTCCTTGGGCAAGACACTTAACCCACCTTGCTCCCAGTGTGTGTCCTCCACTGGTGTATGATTGTGAGTGTTGTGTGGTGGTGGTCGGAGAGGCCGTAGGCACAGAATGGCAGCCACGTTTCCACCACCACCAAAGTGTTGAACTGTGTGAGCGAATGAATGATGTATCCAATGTAAAGCGCTTTGAGGGTCTCTGATAAAGCGCTATATGAAATCTGATGCATTATTATTATTATTATAAGAGTCCATAAAATCAGTATGAATAAACCATCTTTAACTCAACACACTGTGCCAACTTTTTTGGATCTTAAAGTCACTGTAAGGAACTTTTGGTTTGTGTCAATTTTTGGTGTCAAATCGGATTTTGTTGAACTGTTCTTGACATGCTAAAGTGGTGGTGTCAGACCAAAAATCTAAGCCAAACTTGATGTCAATATTTTATGTGAAAACTGTAAAATCAGAGTTTTTTTGCTTCCTGGTTGACACCACCCTGTCACCTAGTTTAAGGCATTAAAGGTTACAGTACAGAAATTGTCAATCTTGTTGCTAATGATCTTGATTTCTTTTATATATCATCAAAAGGCATCTGCACAACTGTTGCAGCAAATGACGTGATATAGCTAGGAGTGACAGATGTACCAATGCCTATCCCTGCTGACTCTCAATGTGTCAGAGGTGGAGCTTGTTCTGTTGGGATCAATATCAAGTATTGAAGGGGAGGTCCCTGTCTGTTGGGGAGGCAGGAATGCGCTGCTGTTTTTCTGGCACACTGGCACACAGACAGCTGTACACAAACGGCCTCAGATCACCTCGACTTGTTTTACGCACTTCAGCCCGAGCAGAAACCTTTAAACCCTGGTGTTATTGAGCTGTAAATTACACCGCAGGCGTTGATGATGTCATGATACTGCTGACCAGACGTCTCTTCAATAGCTTCACTCAGATGTAGTGACACTAACATCACATCGGGACGTGCTGTCGGTGACCCAAGTGTGTTGTTAGTTGTGCCTTAAGGGTAGAGGTGTGCTGACATAGCGGTGTTTTGTCAACAGTGTAACAAGAGGGTGGCTGGAAAGTTCCACAGCAGAGGAGGGCTCATATTAGAAGGATACACTTGATATCAGGGTCTGCATCTCCTTATTAAAGTCAGCTGAAGGTTCAAACAGAGAGAAAACAGACATGTTACAAAGGTAATTTACGATACCTTTTAGGGCTTCCACAGCAGATGCCAGAAGACACTTACTAAATGCCATGTTGATTGTATAATTCAGAGAACTTCTCTTTTGTTTTTATCAGCAGGCTGTCAAAACAATTTGCTGCATATTCTCTATTTTAAAACACCTAATCCAATTTATAATCCTTGGCATTTGCGCAAACAGTTTACTGGCAACTCTCCTCATACCCTGAGCA
Source organism: Xyrichtys novacula (assembly GCA_962446985.1). Taxonomy (NCBI): domain Eukaryota; kingdom Metazoa; phylum Chordata; class Actinopteri; order Labriformes; family Labridae; genus Xyrichtys; species Xyrichtys novacula. The sequence continues at coordinate 7,513,344 of OY660878.1, forward strand.
CCCAGACATGTTATTCGATCATTTTGGCAGAAACATTTAGTCCCTAAAACTTTGGGACTAAAAGGCGCTACCAAGTTAAAACAGGACAGCAGGGTGCTGTGAGACAACCGAACCACCCCTTGCCTCTCTAATTGTGGCAGTAGGTGATTTCTCCTTGGAGGGTTGACATCCTTAGATGCCTCAGATCTGTTGGCAGCGCACATCAAAAGGCTTATTGATTGGCTGGACAGATTGGGGCATAGAGATCAAATGTGCTGTAAAGAAGTGTTGAACTGCCCTGCATTAAACGGAACAGATTTCCTGACTAAAAGGAGCCATCTGTTAGTGCTGTAGTTGATTTCCAGTTGCACTAGTCCAGGTTGAAACTAGCATAACGGCCAGAACAGGCTCAAGTTAGTCCTAGGATACGGTTCTTTAAATGGAGACAATGTTTATTTTGGTAACACTTTATTTGACGCCTATCTTTGTAAAGCATTGGAGAAATATTTATAATATAATATAATATTTATAATATTATAACAGCAGTTGAATTGCATTATCTATGTGGGCATTGTCAGTGAGTTGTTAACCATTATAACACATTATAATACCTGACCTTGTAAGTCATGATAAAATGCTTTATAATGTGTTGTGATTATTGCTATAAAGCATTATGATCATTTCTGAGTGTTTATCGGTACATAGTGCTATGATGTGGCTATAACGCATTATACATCTATTTGTAATGCATAATAGTGATAGTTGTCAAATAAAGTGTCACCTTTATTTTTTAGTAAATGTAAGCACTTCTGTGAAAATATGACTTTTTCGGTCACTTTCATGTGACTTTTTACCCATATCATCAAGTCCAGTCTCCTTTCCAGTGAAAATGAACCCTAAACACAGACTGACATTTAGCAGAGGGGAATTTAATTAGAGAAGCTCTTTGATCCCTGTTTTATGGATGGGTGAAACATCAATTTCTATGTGTTTTGGAAATAGATAAGTATCAACAGAATGTTGTGTGACTGTTGGCCGGCAGTTTGACCAAGAGTGTTTTGAGTCACATGCTTACATTTAAAAACGAGAGAGCCAAGTGGCACACCCCTGATTGGATTATTTTATTAGCTTTTTGAGTTACAACATTTCAAACATCTTGTATAAATCTTTTACTTATGGGCAATGAGCTTTGCTGGGAACAAACATCAATCTGCCATTGAACTAAACAATTGCATCAGATAATGTCTCGTAAATAGAAACTTTCCCCCCCAGAAGTTCCAAGTCCAATAATACTGCCATGCCTCAATATTTTCCAATCAAAATGTTATTTTTTAGTTTGGATGCCAGCTGAAAAGCAGTATAACAATCAGAAACCAGCTTTACCAAACACTGTCACAGAGAAAAATGATGTCCCATAAGCTAAGATGAGGCAGTGGAGGGCCAAATTCTGTTTCCATGGCTGTGTTTACTCGAGAGCAAAGCAGTAAAAGAGCCCCTCTGAGTATTGATTGTGGTGGCCAGACGTAATTAATGAATATCGCTAAACTTGCCTTTTACAACCCCATTTCCAAAAAGCCAGGATGCTTGATGGTACCCTCTCAGCTGCCTGTGGGCTCCCAGACATCCCCATACCAACATTGGTGCTGGTTTATGAACTGTGTCCTTATAATAACCCAAACAGTTCCTTGTCTCTTCAGAGCACAAAATGCTGCATTCACAAATCCCAAAAAGGCCGCCATCTTTTGATTTGTCAGACAACAGGACAGTTTTACCACCTCACCTTCGTCCATTGAACACACAAAACTTTTCTATGCTTTGGTTATAATTCACCAATATAGGCCATTAAAATGACGAGATTTATTGGTGCATATAAAGAGTCTACATCTACATTTGATCCAGGTGTGCGTTTTTCTTTATTCTTCATCATTAAGTTCCAATCCAAGAATTCTTGCCTGTTTAAGACAGTCCAAAGCTTCACCAGGAAGTGCAACCTGAAACCCATTCGGAAACATCAACAAATGCTCCATCAAATATTTAAGTCTATGGATGTTTTGACGTGTATGAGGTGAGAGCAGGAGCACCATTACACGATACACTTCTCCCTTCAAAAGAGATCAATGAGGCTCTGGAGGCCATCACAGCATCATAAACCAGTAAGAAACCCTCACAGAAACATGAATGAGAGTCATTTTCATACTCAGGATATAATAGGAATATACAGGATTAAAGCGCTGTGTGGGGCTGCATTGATCTTCAATGGTGGGAACTTTTTTTTTTTTTGATAAAGCAAAGCCATGAGATGTCTGGGCCTCTTAGTCACACTGCTCACTCAATAGTCCATTGTCCCTGCTCTTAAGTGGAACCTCAAACCTATAAGTCAAAGGTGGGGGCTTACAGATGAAGTCATCTCAGCAGGAGAGCTTTTCAGCCAGACACCTTCATGGTCAGGGAACAGCTTCTGGATCCTGTTCCCTCACTGTAAATCCTCTCAGACGAGCTGGTCTGCTGCAGGGGTGATAAAGGCAAACAATGCCTGTGCCCAGCATGAGTTTACATGTGATAAAATGTATATGGCATCATGATTTATTTACTCAGCGGCCTTCATATACTGTTTGGAGTTCATTTTTCTTTCTTTTTTTCATGAAAGGGGAAGAAAAGTTTTTTCAACTTGCTCTGGTTGATGTTAGTTCAACAAACATCGTTGAGTTACATGTAGGGTACAATCTCAACTTCAGGGGATTTGAATTGGTTTTCAATGGAAGGAGTTATGAGTTACAATCTCAGATAAAGTGTCTGAACAGCTGGGTGCTTGCACTTGTGATGATATTTTTACTTAAACATAATAAGCCAACTTGAAGTTTAATGGAGCCTCTTCCTCTCTTTACACAGCATGCAGGGGGGCAACTGTGCGTGAGGTTTCTTACGTTTCTCAGCTTTAAAAAAAAGATTCTGAATAGACCTACTATTAAACAGCTTTTTCTATAATCAAAATGTTCTGCTCTTATATTTGGGATAAGATAAGTGCATTTATGTCTTCGCTGCAAATCTGGATCTACCCATATTTGCCTTTTTACGCGCCAGATTTTCGTAAAACGCGGGTTCCACGGCTGATTTATGAGTAAGAAAGTGTGTTTGCATCAACAAACCATTACCATGCAGCTGTGGAGTTATCTCCCGCCCCATGTTCTCTATCTTGAATAAACACGAGAAACGAGCGTGGAGGGCTGGGAGGTCATAAGTGGAAAAGACGCACCATGCGCTCTGATGCGTAAAGAGGCGCACATCCCCGAACCAAAACGCTCGATCCTCTCATAACTTTGTCTTTCTGCTGCCAAAAGTACATTATAAGAATTTTCCTCTTTAAAAGTTACTTTGCAAATGATTTTTTTTTTTCGTTAGCCTTTGAGAAAGTTGCTTTATCTTAATTTGTGAATATTTAACTGGGATTCATGGATCGACAATTTCAGCAAAACACGTTGAAAAAAGGGGGCTTTTTTTAACAACGACTCAATCTCCTCCTATAATAATATCTGCTTATAATGATGTTCTAAGCAATAGCGGAGGGAGAGTTGAGACTGGGAGTGGGCGGTGTTTACTGACTGACACTGTCTGAAATGGCACCACACGGCCGTATATAAACTGGGAGGGACGTCAAACACCCTTCACTGAGAGTCAGTATGCGCTGATGCTCCGTCACATGCTCGCATCACTGTTGGCAACACCAGCCTCGCATCAGCACACCAGACTCACACACACACTCACACACTCTCCTGCCGGCACGATGGATGGGCAACATAAAGACCGCAGACAGACTCACTTGTGGATATTGACGTTATTGATATTAGTCTAACCTCAAGCACTGGATAACTCGGTCTTTGCCATTTTTTTATTTCCTCTGGAGACGGATAGTGGATCTGGATCTCTTCCAACAGCCTTCAGAAGACGGATTATATTTATTTTGATCTCTTTATTTGTCATCACTCCATTTTCACCACTTGGAATAGGAGCGTTTTGTTTTTTTCTGGAGGACAACAGATTTTAAGGATACGCACATTAACCCTAAAGGATGGCCGTTTGGTTCACCTCTTTCCTCGCAATAGTTATGACATTGTTTACTCAGGTAGCTTGATTTTTATTTTTTTCAAATGTGGAATTGATTAGCATGGGAAGGAAATGTTGCTTTTTTTGGTTGTCCTCACTTTTTGTGTCCTTTTAGGTTCTGGGATCAGGTGTATTCGAGATAGATCTCCATCACTTTCAGAATACTAAAGGTTTGCTGGCGAATGGACTCAGTTGCAGCGCATCTGGCTGCAGGACTTATTTCAGGGTTTGTTTGAAGAACTACCAGACGGTGGTGTCCCCGAGAAAGTGTTTGTTTGGCAAAGTCACCACACCTGTCCTGGGAACGGACTCTTTCACCATGCAGCAGGACGCCAGGCTACGTCTGCCACTTAACTTCACCTGGCCGGTAAGAGCACCTGTACCACCTGAAACAGCTTTAAAGTAAAAACAACCTGACACATCAAATCAACAAAAAATAAAGACAAGTTGATGCAGTATTAGTGACACTTACATATACATTAGGTGGAATATATGTGCTTTACAACGCAAAAAGTTTGGAAATTTAACTTGTTTGACGTTTTCCACCTTCTGCGTAATGAAACGACAAAAGTTGCAAATATGAAAGTTTTTGTTGAAGTTTCTTATTTGTCCCCTCAGGGTGCTTTCTCGTTAGTTATTGAAGCCTGGCATTCTCCAGCAGCGGACCCACCGGGAGGTAAGCAGACGTACTTTGCCTTATCACCACGAGAGGGAGACAAATTTGGCGTAGTTATATAGACGGCTTCATAGCAGTAAATCTCATTTTAAGTCAATATTCCTCACTCAGCGTGCAGGAAAAATGCATCTGGCTTTTTCAGCGTCATGAATTCGTGTTTGTTAGGATGCCTTGTGACTCACACGACAATTCCTTTCAATCAAGTCTCTCCAACACAATCGCACTTCCCTTGTTTTATTTTGGGAGTGCATGGGAAAGTGTGCAGGCTCAAGTACGAATATGAAGTCTTGCCAAAATTCCCATGACAGCCTTTTCCTGTATTTTACACCTTTTTTTGTTTGGTCCTTCATAACAAGGGAATAACAGTCACATGTGAAAGGAAGAGGAAAGATTTTGAATTGTGGGAATGGTTCGATTTATCAAGTAGGCTACACCACAAACTGTGTTCATATTTCTAATTCTCTGTTCTGTTCTCCACAGAGACCACCGACCCTAAATTCTTGATCAGTTCTTTTGACATTCAAAAACAGTTGGGAATAGGGCCTACATGGTCCCAGGAAGTGCAGAGCAGGACGCAGACGGAGCTCAACTACTCATACCGGTTCATCTGCAATGATAATTACTACGGGGACACTTGTTCCAAAATATGCACTCCAAGAGACGACCATTTTGGCCACTACACCTGCAAGCCTGACGGGCAAATAGCCTGTCTACCAGGATGGAAGGGAGAATACTGCCAAGAACGTAAGCAAGAGTGAAGACACCATATGGACACTTTTCTTTGTTTATGATAAAAGGTCACAAGTCAGAGTTGAGCTGTAACTTTAACCCAAAACAGGCTTAAAATTAAACTACAAGGCACAGACCTTGACCTTTAGTGGTGCATATAAAAGAAATAGCTAAAAGAGCTTGAACATACCGTTTTTGTACGTCTGAGGCCTAGATTCAAGAATACTGACCTTTTTTGAGTCTTAAAAGTCTAAATTATGAGTTTACCTGCTACATGATAACAGGTGTGTGTTTTTGGACGGAAAGCATTCAAGCAAAATGAGAAGGTGAAGCTGAAGTGAAATTTGACGACCCGAGGCCCACTTGGCGCACCTTTTCTCTGGGCGCGTGCGGTTTAATCCAGGGCGGTGGTCGCCCAGCAGCGCGCGCCGGGGTTAATCGCAGCATTATCGCCCGCCACGCGCCACTAAATTGCGGGCTCTATTGTTGAGACGGTGTAGGGCAGCAGCTGCAAACAGGGCTCATACTGCCCACCGCTAACAATGGGGCAGCTGTCCTGCTTTTTGTGGGAACGAGCATCTGCTGTGCAGTAACCAGCCGTTTAACACTATAAAACCATGAAAAATCAATGAGGCATACAGCACAGGGCAGATTATCTCTCCTTGAACTGGTCAGGTAACAGGTTTAATAGTGCAAAAGGAAACATTTAATAGCGAAAATTGTTTATTTAAAGTCTGTTTTGTGAACTAAATTGTATGTGTGTAGCATTAAATATCATTTCCTTGTTTGTTTCCTTATAGCTGTCTGTCTTGAAGGATGCAACGAAAGAAATGGAAACTGCACCTTACCTGGAGAGTGCAAGTGAGTATTCTCATAATTTTAAGATTGTTGTACTCTTCTAATGGTCTTTTTTGGCATTAAACTGTTTTTTTTCTGTCAACTGGTAAAAGACGATCCACAAACTTTAATAATGTAATGAATTTACAGAATTTCCACTTAAGAAAGTACTTCTGATTCTTATAGATATCTTTATAGAGCAACAGTTAAAACTTTGCAACAATTGATGCCATCTTTACCTCTACCAAAAAGATGCTGTATTTTACTTCTTGTTGCACCCGTTTCAAAACACATGTGGACGTTATCCTGCCATGTTGTAGCATAGTCTACAAAATATGATAATGTGTAAATAATGTCTTTTCAATCCCCCCCCTAATGAATTTGCTTCAGAAGCAGCCAGTGTATTTTCAGAGTGTTTTTGCGTTTATGAACCACCAGTCATGTTGTTCTGTTTTATGTGTGAACAGGTGCAGAGAGGGCTGGCAGGGCCTCTTTTGTGATGTGTGTAAACTCCATCCATCCTGTAAACATGGTACCTGTAAAGAGCCGTGGCAGTGCACCTGCAAGGAGGGCTGGGGAGGCATCTTTTGTGACCAAGGTGTGTGAATATATCAGTCTCTGATCTACATGAACCAAAAAAAAAGGGGAAACAGAATGACATTTTTAAACTAATGTTTCCCCAATGTTTACAGATTTAAACTACTGCACTCACCATAAACCCTGTGCCAACGGGGCCACATGTCTGAACACGGGCCAGGGCAGCTACACTTGCACCTGCCTGCCAGGCTTCACCGGGGTCAACTGTGACATGGAGGTCAGGGAGTGTGACAGCCAGCCCTGTGGTAACGGAGGCCTCTGCCTGGTGAGTCCGGAAGTCTCTCTCTCTCCTTTCCCACAACACAGGCTTTCCTGTTTTTGTTTTTGCCTCAGTCTATCTGCTCCTCCAGGAGGATGCTATCGATTGTCAAGTCAGTGGATGACCCAGTTCACAGGGCGTACACTGTAAATAGAACTCAGACGGATGATAATAGGACAGTTTTGTACAGGATGTGATTTTTAAAAAACAAAATGTGACAGGGAGCTTTTTTAATAAACTTTGCGTTTCGTCCCTGCAGGAGTCCGAGGGTGGCTATGAGTGTGTGTGCACACAGTGGTTTGAAGGGAGACACTGTGAACAGAAGATCCTCACCTGTGCAGATAAACCCTGCTTTCATGGTGGCAAGTGCAGAGACAGGGCTAATGGTCATAGCTACATGTGTGAGTGCCCTGCAGGATTCACTGGACTTAACTGTGAGAAGAAAGTGGACAAATGTACCTCACTACAGTGTGCTAATGGTAAAGATGATCACAAATAATTCTTCCCTTTCTGCACATTGAGGTTTGAAATTACAGTTGCACAAGAATGGCCTTTTTAATGCTGTTTATTATATTGTAGGTGGACATTGTGTGATCCGTGATAACTTCCACCAGTGCAGCTGTCGCTCAGGCTTCACAGGTCTACGATGTGAAATCAACACCAACGAGTGTGCGAGGAACCCATGCGCAAACGGCTCCACCTGCGTTGACGGCATCAATGACTACACCTGTATCTGTCCCCCTGGGTTCTCAGGCCACCACTGTGACAAGCCAACAGACCGCTGTGCCTCCAAACCCTGCCTGAATGGTGGGACCTGCACCATCACAGCAAAAGGCCCACCATCCTGCATCTGCCCGGCTCCTTACAGCGGCCCCCAGTGCCAGTCCAACGACGTGCCTTCACCTGACAAGTTAAACTTGGTGGCCATAAGTCTTGGAGTTGGTCTGGTGGCAGGTTTAATGCTTTTCTGCATGGTGGTGTTGGTAAAGTGTCACATGAGGAAGCAGAGGAAAAAGAAACAGGACTTAGAGACCATGAACAACCTCTCCAAGAGTGACTTTCAGAAAGAGAACCTCATCTCAACTTTAGAGCTCAAGAACAACAATAAAATGATCGATTTGGAGGTGGAGTGTCCCAAAGAAAAGTCAAATCACAAACACATCAACCACTACTGCTCGGACTACAAATCCTCGGGATACAAGGATGAACTGTCACTTTTGGACAAAGATGAAAGCTGTGAAAAGAAGTTAGAGGATAAAAAGCATTTGAGCAGAATGTACAGGTATGCAGACATTATATTACAGTTATAAATAAAGATTTGAATTTCTGCATGCCCCATAATAAATATGATGCATCTTTTTTTCCACAGTGAACGGCCAGAGTGCAGAATATCAACAATATATTCTTCCAGAGATTCAATGTACCAGTCTGTCATTGTATTAGCAGAAGAGAAAAATGAATGCATCATTGCAACAGAGGTAAGCTCTTTTCTCAGATCAGTACATTTTCACTTCTCTTTATAGTAAAGCGCTTTATACTTCATCAGTAAAATAGTTATCACTCAGATTATTTAGTTATTGAACCTTTTTTGTTCATTTCTGTTTCAGGTATAATTCATGGAGGACGTCATTCACTGTCAACATTGGATTTATCATGAACTGTTTACAAGTGAGGAGAGACTGGGATTTATTTAAATGCAAGTTGCTGCTCTTGAAAACTTGATAACTGGATGGAGCCGGTGTGCTCTCTGACTTCAAAACAGAACTAAAGCTACTAAACTTTGTGAGAATGTAAAGACTGAAAAAAAACTGTGGGAAATAATGACTGAATATGACTCGTGGGCGCTTCTTTTTGTCTGCTCCGTCCAAGTTCATGTAAGGGCTTCAGGCTGAAACATTTTTTCCTGATTAGAAGAAGAGGATTTTTTGATGAACTCCACCTCCATCTTATTGCGGTAATCAGCAATCAACAAATCAAATTACTGCCAACGAGCCTGGGGAGGAGTCGGACCTTTGCATTTTCTGTAGCCTGCAATGAACTATGCAAACGAAGACCATTGTTGTTTCAGTCAAATGATGGATTATAACTACTGAAAACGGTTCATTTTTGAAGATTTTTAGGGATGTCACTTTTGCAAATCCTCTTTTATAAAGAATGTATACAGCCTAGATCACAAAGCCTTAAATTCATGTTTGAGAAAACATTGTGCCCTGCCTTGTCTTGATCCCTCTGCACAGCAAAATGGAGGTAAACGAAAAAAGATCAAAAGATGCAATATGCCTTTGCTGCATGCAGGGAAAATCAAGATGAGGTCTCGTTTTTTTATGCAAGACCACCCTTAAATCAAGACAAAGAAATACATGAAGTGACTATTGTACCAAGGACGCCTTCAAAGGAAATTACTGAATTAACAATGTTATTTGTAAGATTAGTATTTCATTAGTTATTTATGAAGCACTGATCTTTATATGTTTTATAAGATTATTTTGTATATACTGTATATTTATATGTCAAGATAGGAAGTAAGAATCTGCTTTTAATTTGACACCTAGGAGAAGTGAAATTATTTTTAAAGGTGTCTGTTTTATTATTTTTTATTATAAAAAGACACATGAATACATATCTGGTACACTGTTTTGTTTGTCGGTCTTCAATGGTTGTGTGTACATGTTGTCAAATACAGATCCTAATTTAAGTGTCGGAATCATCTAGAAACTTAATTCATGCCACATCTGGTGTGGATTCGGCTTTTTTATCTGTAGATACATGCAGTCTTATATTTGGCCTGGTAGCATTTCTGGTGTTTCCACGTCTGTACCCATAATGTCTGTGTCAGTGTGAAGTGAAATCAGTGTGCTAGCAATCATTCAGTGGACAGTGTTGTAATTGGCAGTGAGAACAAAAGGATACATATTCAAAGACAATATTTGTATGTGAAAATAAAGAGTCCTTGTGATCTTTCTACAGAACTGAAATGTTTCTCCTGACATGTTTTTTTAAATATCAGGAAAAAAAGATTGCAGCAGGAAAAATACAATCTGTGTAAATGATCATGAAACTAAAGAGGGGGTAGGTGATTTAGTTAGAATCAGATTTACCATTGGAGTCTGAACTAACTGAGCAAGTTGCAGTGTCGTTTTGAAATAAGGTACTTTAGTCCAGAGCCAGCCCAAGGCATAAGCGAACTAAGTACCTGCTTAGGGCCCCAATGGGGTGCCCCCAGGTGCAATAAAAAAAAAAAGTATATATATATATATATATTTTTTTTTTTTGCATGTATGAGTGATGCTTTCTGTATGATCAAATATATATCATTGTATTTTAGTGCTGCTGCTGTTGTAGGCCTATGATTCTTACTGCTGATATGTCAAAGCTCTGCTACCGTTATGTGCCTTCTGCTGTGTAATGTGCACTGTGCATCCAAAGCACGGGTAGTTGTGGGGCAAAACAATATCGCGAAAAAGGACATATCCTTCAGGGGCAGAGAAAAGAAAAAAGAAGAAGAGAAAAAAAGCCAAGATTAAGGTATGTTTGCATGTCATGGAATGTTTAAGAGATTTGTGAAGGTGTGTGAATGATCAACAATCAATATTATTGGCAGAAATAGAGGGCCCCAAAATCAAATTTTGCTTAGGGCCCCATTGAGGTTAGGGCCGGCTCTGCTTTAGTCACTTGCACCACCTGTCATGAAGAATGAGTTCCAAGATTGAAGCAGTGTAATGGTCTACCACCTGGTGGCAGTAAGCCTCGTATGAAATCTGAAGAAAAAAAAGTTTTGTCTGTTTTTCCTCCTCTACCCTCTGTGTACACATTCACAAGCAGAGGTCAGAGTGTGAGCAGCAGTCAATCATATGTGATCATCCTGTGTGGGGACACACAGACTTTAGAGGAACACAGACACTTAATGAGCTTAGGACAGCACTGGTACAACAGTCCTAGCTATTTATATGTAATGTGATTACCTGTGTGTGTGTGAGAGAGAGACTGTAACTGACTGTTTGACACTCAAGGAACAAGAAGTACTTTCACTTTACCCAAGCAGTGGTTTTTTTTAACCTTCGTTATGCTTTAACGATCGTGTTGTGGCAATGTAGTTCTTTTAACTGAAAATCAAATCTCTATTAGAAATCGTGTAATAAAAAAAAGCATAGTTATATCAATTATTGTATCAGAGATGATTTACATTTATGTACATATTCTCATATATCACTTCAAACCATGACAATTTTCTCTATTGCTGAAGGCTCAATCCAGCGGTCGAAACGTCTCAATTATTGTTTTTCTCATTCTTACTGGCGTGTTACGGTTCAAAACATTCTGATTGGTCCACCCGTAAGGTAACCCCGCCCTCCCTTTGATTTCATTGGTCGAGGCCGCTTCGCTCTGACGTCTCTGCACAACAAATACACGTGTTTGTTCAAAAATAGAGACGATTGAGACACACTACACAACCGTTCAAACCGCATATTTGGTGGCGCTGGTCATCGTGGTCGGTGTATTTCTTCACACTTTACAATATATAGATTTTATTTTCCATCTTTACTGTCAATGCAACAGTGACAGCAGGATGTGTCGGTATGCATAGGAGAAAAACAAGTGAGGAAATCTCGGAGAGGAGCTACTCACTGACAGAAGTGCCATTAGATAAATGCCTATAACTGCCTCAATTTTGAGACACAACCAAGCCAACATCATGAAACCTCAGGACATCGTGAAAGAAAAGAGCAGCATGTGGATATTTGGATATGGCTCCTTGGTGTGGAAACCTGACTTCGTCTTCAAAAGACGTAAAATTGGCTTCATCAGCGGATTCAAAAGGCGCTTCTGGCATGGAGATGATTTTTACCGAGGGGACAAGGAAAAGGTAATGTTAAAACATTTGTCATCTTGTGCATGATTATACCTCTGTTTATCTGAGGGGTGTTTTTTGTCAGATAAGGATATTTATTGTGCTTTTTGGGGGGGATTGTGAATCCCCTTAATGTTGTTGTATAATGTGCTGAGTAGTCTTTCATCCTTTCTATTCACAGCCTGGCAGAGTGGTCACACTTGTGGAGGATCGGGAGGTAAGTGAAGCTCAGTCTGTTATGGTACAGCATGCAGTAGTGAATTACCCCCTACAGACTTCCAGGACTTCCACTACTCTTCTGTACAACTACAAATGGACATGATTAGGATTCAGATGTACCATCTTAATATGGCTCAACAGCTTAAAATAGCCAACGATATTAAATATATCATGTCTGCTGCATCAAATGGTCCTAAAGTGAAATAGGAGAATACCTTACTTTAAAGCCTTTCACCAGTGTGGTGTACTACTACTAACACAATTTATCATAAAATGATGATATGGATTCACATAAATATTCAGCCAATTATATCTCACATGTATAACCAACAGCACAGTTCATTTGTCTCAGAATTAAAATGCTTTAAAACTATGTTTAATTCTGTATCTGCACTCCCTTTGTTTTCCCCCGCAGGCTTGTACATGGGGAGTGGCCTACGAAGTGACCGACTCCAAGCTAGAAGAGTCCCTTCAGTACCTGAACATGAGGGAGGTAGTTCTGGGAGGTTATATAACACAGATGGTGGAGTTCATCCCCAAAGAGAAACCTCATACTCCTCTCTTGGCCCTCGTCTACATCGCTACTTCTGATAACCCAATCTACCTTGGCCCGGCCTCGGACGCGGATATTGCCGCCCAGATCGCCATCTGCAGGGGCAACACGGGGCACAATATCGAATACCTGGTCCGCCTTGCAGAGTTCATGAGAATGAACTGTCCTGAGGTGGTGGATGAGCATCTCTTCTCCATTGAGGCGGCTCTTTTGAACATTTTCAGTGACTGTGGAGGGATCAAACCCCCAGACCAAATGACACTTTTACTAGGAGCAACATAAAACAGGACCACTTAATGTTATTAACAGGCTTTTCCTCAGGGTAAATGATTGTCCTTCAACCCATCTTTAAGGGTGTTTGGTGCTTGAGAGAGGAAATCAGGTTTCATTGGTATATTTTGGTCCCCTATCATTGACCTTTACACTTGGGAACACTTTTAACAGAGAACTCAGCACATGCTTTTCTAAATACTGTATGCAGACTTCAGAAGCAGGTGAAGCTTTTAAAAATTCACACTCAGACATTTTCTCTTCTCAATACTTATTTTCTTACTCCTTTGTTGTAAAAGGGTCTCATAAGCACTTAAGTTGATTTTTTTTTTAACAATAAAAACACAAAAATCTGGATGAATTTCCTGAAGTTTTGTTGTGTGTTGCTAGCTGCAGCCCAAGTCGCCTGTGTAGATAAAGCCTGTCATTGAGGTCAGACCCCTTGGCCTCATCCTCTTTCTCATCACATGGCCGAGAAATGTACAGCTGTAGCCTCTGGCATGCTGACTTTTCCTTCGAAGGATAATATATAAACTGCACAGACACTGCACACTTCCCTTTATTCATGCATGTATTCAATAACATGGCCTTATTCTTGGACAAACTGGGAAGACTCAAGAGCTGTTCTGTGCAGTTTTCACCACAAATAGACAGCCATGAAAAGTTTTCTTTAAGATGTTTTATATCTGTTTGTATTTTCTTTTATTTGTGTGAATTATTTGGAAAAGTACATAACGCAGAAACATCTAGAATAGCTCCACTGATTATATGGTGACGTGATAAACATATCTCAACATTTCAAGTAGGAAAAGCCAGTGCGAATTAAGGAAAATAAGCAGAGGTACTGCAGTGTGTAGAGCGCACAGTCAGCAGAGAACAGTAAACACTATGGTAGACCGCCCTCCCTTACAGTATAGATAGAGTACATAGGGGCTAGGTTAGGGGGGCTGGGGTGCAGATAGGGTTTCTTTTCCTGTCTGGAGCACTATCACGTTTCAAAAACATGTGCACATGCCGAAGCCAGCCTCTCAAATGAGTAGTCCCAACCTCGGCCCAACATGCCTACGTTTGAAGAAGTGGAGTTCTGCAGCATGCTACCCTACATTCTTAGAAATCGGCTCAGAACTGGGTCAAAGGTATGAGCTGTGAGACAGGAACATACAGTTCACCAAGAGCCCACGTGTCCAGGCCAAGAAATGCAAGTGGACATGGACATGGATTCCTGATTTAGATAGATGTTATTACATAACTACAGCACGGTGTCCAGTAGTTGTCCTTTTGAAGGAAGTGATAAAACTGAAGCATGGGAGAGCTGTTTGTGTTGTGAAACCGCTGGGAAAAAAAAAAAAAAAAACACTTAAGAGTAGAGGACACCAGGTTCCCTGTGCCGTGTGACTAAACGTGTTGAGTCTTTGTGGTAACAAATAAGGTAATCCAGAGACAGACAGCGGTCAGTCAACACCACAAATGTTTGTGGTTTCATATGACACAATATGGTTACACATGATACACACAAGAGGTTTGGTACACACAGTTCCCAACAGAACTATATGATGAGTCAGGCAATATGATAATCTTCCTGCCACACCCATTAACAATTAGTTTGTTCCCTCCATTCATTTATTTTAGTGCCTTTTTGAATTGATTAATCTGACTGGCCATGAATCAATATTCTATTTTTAAAGTTCATTCAGATACAAAAAACGGTGAGATTTCCTTCATATTGCCCTTTCTACATTTGCCCCTGAAATATACTTTTATATTTTCTCCTCTTGCCAGTGAAGCTCTTAATGGTAAGAATGGTCATTTCTTAAAGATTGCTTCATGCACTTTAAACCCCCCACCACAGCATTCCTATGTCAGATGATTCCTTGTCGCCAGCCAACTTGTGGTAACCTAAATCAACAACACTAATGGCCTCTCCCTATGCTACCTTGTATCACTCGGCTTAGCTCCTCCCACCACATGCTGCAGCAAACATCCATGAAAACTATTGTCAAGCAGACTTACTGATCCACACACCTATTTACGTCAGTCTCAGAACAGAAACACTGACAGCTGAATAGGGAGGTTCCCATCAGCTGGTTTCCACTTGTTCTAATCAAACCTTAAATTCTAACCAACCATCGTGTCTAAAAGTAAGAAAACACTCAGAAAGTAGTCCAAACTAAGATCAAGAACCAGGTTTGCCTTTGTGGAAAGATGGTGCAAATTGGTTTGCCAAAACTGCCAGACACACATTTAAGGATATCAATGTTTAATTTGTGTGAGCGACATAAACTTATCAAAATTCACTTTTCTAAAAATATTAAGTTGCCTACTGTAGCTTTAAAATGCTAAAAGTAGTATGAGAGTAAGAGCCTTCAGTCAACAGGACCCTCTCTTCTGGGTTCATCTACCAGTTTGGGTCTGTGGGCAGGCACCCTCTGTATTTCAGAATTTTCTGGCTTTGACTTAATTCACACAGGGATGTGGATAAAGCAGGAAACTGGTGAGAGTGGGGAATGGCATGTGATAAAGGCCAGCAGGCCAAAATCAAACCCTCAGCCATCCAGCTGCTGAGCTCTCTCTGTTTTTAATACTAGGATGAAATGGTCTGTTTCAAAAAGTAGCAGCGAAAGCTGGCTCAGACCTGTCCTCCACCCAGATTTCTGCTACCACAGGCTTAGCCTGCCTTGGGGCTTGTTACATACAGACTGACTCTCTCCCTTGGTCCCTATCTCTATACATTCCAAATTCTGTATGTTCCTAGCTGCACACCTTCACGCAGAGTTTTTGTGCTCTCTTGTCTTGCAGGTTCCTGTGGGTTACTGATGTGGACTGCGTGCTTACTATCAGGCTGACTGCTGAATGCACAGTATTAATACTGACTTTCTTAGTCATATTTCTGTTATTCTTATTGATTTTACTGGTCTGTTTTATATGTTTACATTTACATCTTTCTGTCTTTATGCCTGCCTGTTGTCTTGATCTCCATTTTTAATTTCTCCCTTTATTCCACATCCAGTCATGGCAGATGGATGCTCACTGTGAATCTGGTTCTGCTTGTGGTCTCTGCCTGTTGAAGGCTTTTACATATTGCTATTACCAAATGCCTCCTGATTGTTAGAATTAGATGGGCCTCTGTGAAAAGTACCACAAAGCACATAGCTAAGACCTGCTCTAGATTTCAGGTTTAATTTTTTTTTTTTCAGAGTTAATGCCTACATATGCAATGAACTGATGATTGATTGGAAGTATTTAATAATCAAAAAAGAGCAGATATATCTCTTATGAAACTTAAAACATTATTTTGTTTCTACCAAAACATCTCGGTACACACTATCAAAAATAAAAGATATTCAATAGGAGAGTTGATGTCAAAATTATCCTTAGCAAATCTCACAGTATTAAAAAAAACTATGGCTGCAATGGATCTTCTGCTCTTTTAAAGTTACCTTCTTGTGCCCATAAACACAGCATATTTATAGCTGGTCCTAGCCTCTCATTAGCTTTAACAATAAACACAAGCTAATCAATAAATGCCTCTAACTGCACAGTTAGGGCTCTTTGGAGAGATGCAGAGGAAATGTGAAATCCTTGAGTTAGAGGATGATCAAAGGAGGATGTAAAACATACAAACATTGTCCACTTTAAGTGAAATCTGCAGTAAAATTACCATAGAGCATGTCCAATCTAAGGGTCAAAACCTGCAGTCTATTAGGAAACATTACACCTCTGTTGCACTTTGAACCTCTAATCAATGTTACTACTCTATCCAAGGTCCCTCACTCTCCTGAACAAGATGTCGGTCATCATCTTCTAAATAGATTGCACACCGATTTAAAGGAACACACAAAACAGAGATAGGGGTCATGTCCTAAGTGGATGCATTTTGCCCATCATAAAACAGAATATCAGTCACACAACCCCAAAATCATTGTTCCTCCTGCTGCATTTGGGAATCTCCACCTGCATGCAAATGTGCACTTCATCTGAACCTCGACCCTTGGCCTTGGCCTGATCGTTGCAGGGCTGTAGGTCAGCCTGGAAGTGTGTTAAAGAAAAAGTGATTGGGGTACTAATGGAGTCCATCCTCTTCAGAGCCCCCCAGCCCTCTCATATTGGGAATCTGTAAGGCAGGGGTCAGCTCACCAGTCGCTGGGCTGCTGCCAGTAGACGTGAGTGCTCTGTGGTCACAGAGGCCAATTTATCTCAAGAGGAAGTCCATTAAAAAGAGAAAAACAAAAGCTGATGAGTTGGCAGTCAACCACAAGCCTTCTTTCAGGCCATATCAATCAAGAAAATAGAAACTGAAAGTATCGTTCCATATGTTGTATATTTCAATGATAGTACAGCTCTCTGAATGCTTACATCAAAAGACTGACCTGGTTTTCTTTATGGGTGTCAGCAGCTTGTGTTGTTTCACAAAGAAACAAGTTCAGACCCATTTATCATTGTGTAATGATAAACATCGTTCTTTAATCCATTCATCATCATCAGCGGTTAATGTAAAAAATGTTTCCTTCTCATCCAAACAGACAGTGACTCACACCCACTGGATCTTTATAATCCAATCTGTTTGGAGCAGGACTGGGCACTGAAACGGTCTTGACGAAATTAGAGCTCCAAACACAGAGCGGCCTCCTGCTTCATTAGCCTGCTCTCCAGCCCTGAGGAATGGCACTTTTGCTGCGCTAAATTTCATTTGGATAATCTCTTTTATACTCAAACACATCATGGCTGCCTGAGTCTGGCCAAAGGGTGTAGGAACTGAGGGGGGAAGGCTCTGTAAGATCACCAGAACTTCTTATCTAATTTAACATAAAACACAAAAGACTCAAACTGTCTATGATGTGCCATGGTTGAATTACCACTTACGACGAAAGAATTTACTTTTTTCCCTCGCTGTATTACAATGAGATACCATCTGAGCTAACACCTGATACCTGAACTTAATGCTTACATGTGTTTGCTTGTATGCTTTGAGTAACATCACCAACATGCAGGTATTTGACAGATTTCATGTGACATTAGACACTCACTGTTGTGTTTTTAAGCATAACATTTTCAATTGAACTATACTCGTTTATTTCACTCTGAGCAAGATATATAACTTTGGAAATAAAACGTACACCATAATAGTAGCTGTCTAAGTGCAAGAGTTTGGCCCCATTGATTCAAAATGCGCCCCCTGAGGCTTTAGACTTGGTTGTACTTGTTATAAGGTCAGACAGGATTCGGTGCACATTACTCTACATTCTCTGCTTATAGTTTCTGCCTCTATAAACTCCTTTTCAAATATAGGTTTAAAACAGGCCTTTAGAAACAATAATGGTGAGATTTCTAGGATGTATTGGTGAACAAAATAATCTAAGACGTGTATAGCATTTAGTGATTTACTGGTTTGTCACAACTGTTTTCATCTGCATCCAAGTCCCCAGGCAATAGGCTTTCAAATAATCACTGGTCTAGCTTTTGTTTCAGTTTTACAATGACTTTGGTATGACATCTAATTTCTTTTAAAGATGACAATTATAAGATGTGCAAAGACTTTCTGTATTAATTTACGGGAAGGTCACGAGATCAGATTTAAAGGATGAGAGCCATTGTTTAAAATGGATCCGGCCATACTCTGTGACTAATGTCAAATGCATGTCAGGTGTCAAAGGCATTTGACCTTAGATTACTCATTAATGTTCTTTGGTTTGTCAACTACCTGTTTGACAAAACACGTGTTTGTGCACTCAGATGGCTGGATCCACCTTTTTTTTCTCTAAACATCTTTAAGGGTGTGCCCCAATGTTTAGTACCGTGACCATCAAAAATCCATGTGATAACTTGTTAGATGCCTTCTATTATTTTATTACGCCATTACTTATTGCTGTTCATCATTGATTCCATAAGCTTTGGAGATTTTACAGTGTGTTTTTTGTTGATCAGTCTCATCTGCAGAATTGAATTTGGTTTTGAAAGCAGAAAAAAACAGATCATGTTGTTCTACAATTTTAGTGAGTTACCAGTGAATAAAATTAGATAAAGTTTACTAATCCCCAAATGGAATTTTAGTACAAAACTGATATTAAAATCCAAAGGTAAATCTATATAACTTGTTACAAATGATAAGTACTGGATTTTTATCATTATTGATAGAGAGCTAACTTTTAAAGCACAACCTGCAAATTTGGTCAGTATTTTACAGTATTTTAGAAATAATTCCTCCGCTTGGAAACTTTTTGTATCTTCACTATTTCTGTCTTCACTCGACTTTGGAAATGCACTGAAATACTGTTTATCACTGCTTTGAGCTTTGTCACCGATTATTCATGGCCCACTTATGAATTATCATCTTTATGTTAAGTCTGACTTAACAGGGCTGAGTCTAACTTATAGAACTATTCGGGACTTAGCTCCTTTGCATTTATGTATATAGCTTAAAGAAACAAAAAAATTGTTCCCTGTCTGTCCGGGAAATGGGGCATGCTCTTTTGCTGCTTTGTCAACATGGAATAAACTTCACAGTGATTTAAAGCTGTCAGACCTCATCTCACTTTTGCTCTGCCTTACATGACAGACAACAGAAGACCTTAAAACAGCATTTTAAACTGTTATCTATCAACTCTTTCTGTACTGTATTAATCATGTAATATTTATTAAGACATGTGCTGCTGACCTCTTGGCCGGGTCACTCTTGACTCTCCTATCAGCCTGCTGAAACCATAACATCTAGCAAAATAAAAAGCACATTCAATGAGTGCACAATAAAAATGTCAACAATGTTTTGTCAGTGTCGAAAGGAGACAGTTTTCTCAACTTGTACAGACGCTGGTGTCTATTTTTGCACACAGTACACAGAGTCCATGAAGGGTGCAGTAAATGACAGGTGATTGTTTGGGCAAAAACAACAAACCGTGTTTGCAAAGCAGCTTGCGTGTGCGAAACTCAACAAAGATATCTTGGCAATGTGTTTGGTGACGCTCTCAGTAAATGGTGCTAATGTATGATTTTTATGCCAAAAATAATAATTGCATGCTATTACCATCAGCTACAGCACAACAGGTTTGGTTTGAGATGTAAGCCAGAGCCAAATTACATCCAAGGGGCACGGCCAAGAAATACTATGAGACTGTTAAATAACGCAATGGTGTTGTAACTGTTTTCTTTCTTTGATTTTTGTTGTTTAATTGAAGATTTTTGACAAAAACCTTTGGCTTAAAAATCTATTTTCAGCCAAAAATTGACAAAGCAATCAAAGTAGCTAAAGATACTTGTAATGGTGAAAGGGGACCACTTTTTTGTGGGTTAAGGTTTGTGGTGGAGGTAAGCAGACGAGGAATGAGACACCGGCACCCCCTGTTGGTAGATACCAAGTGCACTTAAAAAGCAAACATTAATTTACAGTTTTAAAAAACAGTGTCATCAAAATAATATTTATTTTAAAAAGAGATCAGTCAGTGGGGTCACCACACCTTGAAATTAATAATCACTGTCTTATCCTCTGCTTTATGTTAAAATTGGCCATCAAAGATGGCCTTGACATCTTGAGGAGTGAACTGCGAGTACTCTGACTCACTTTTTTAGCCTGAATCAAAAGGCCCTGGAGGTTTCCTGCCATTTTTCTCTGGTGTGTTCCCTCTCAAAGAACAGGAAAGGCAGCTCTGTTTCCCACACACTCACACAGGTTCCATATCAATGCCATTTTACAGTGTGATTGCTACGGCACACAATTGAGCAGCTGCAGAGTCATTGTGAGACTCCGAGGCTTTGTGCTGCAATATTACACCAAACTCCTTTAACATGCATTTGTATTCTTTGGAATAAAACAAAAATTTCCCTCTCTGTCTGCTTGTGAATGTCATTTAGCAGTTTATGGAATTTGTTTGTGAATCTTGCTGCTATAAAATGTCACTAAAGATGAACTGGTTTAGCATTTCCAGCTAATTCTGTACTATCGAGAACAACAATCTTATCAACATATGCAGACGTTCTTGCTTCACTGTATGTGACTCTGTAAATGGTTTACCTGCTACTGTCTACTCTTATAGTAAAAGTGACACTGGAAGAACTTGCAACAGACATTTTCTCAGGGAGTCAAGAAATTTGCCAGTGACTCTCGTGTCTCAGAATGTTTAACTTTCTCTTTCTACTCTTTCTTTATCCTGCCAATTCCATAGAAAACCCTGCAGGGTCTGCATTTGTCAACAGGGCTGTCAATCACGACATCACATCTCTTTTGATCACTCTCATCCTCCTCAATCTGAGCTGACCTGAATATACCCTTGGACAGACTAGCCTCTACTGGAATAAACCAGTTCACATCTTTTCTTTGGTAACACTCAGTTTATTCAACTCAAAACCTTCAAATCCAGGCCCTCTACAGTCATATCAAATGTTCTGCATGATTCTGTCCTTGGACCTCTTTTATTTATCATCTATCTACTTCTTCTTGGCCATATTTCTTTAAATGTAATACCCATTTTCACTGCTATGTAGATGACACCCAGCTCTACTTGTCTTATCAAAAAACATATTTAAAAAAAAAAATATTTGAGGACTTGTTTGATTCTAAAGTTTGACCCCTGTCCCACTTGTTAACATGGAAGAGACAGACTTTGTGACCTGTACAGCAGCTGGTCACAATGGGAGTTTAAAATGATTTAACTTTACATCTCAGGGGCTGTCATGTCATCAGTTGTTGTCAACACTTGAAAGTGTCATTAATCTGAATTTTTGTCAGACGTTTCTGTTCTGTGTTTGTTTTGAAAGTTTTATTTCTTTGAGAAGTTTGTGTTCTCATGTAAATCAGCCAATTATGGCAGCATTTCCTGTTTACAGATTCAAATCAGAGCTCAGTAAGAATCTTTGCTGTGGTGTGGACTGATGTGGAGCCAACGGAAACTAAAATAAGATGAAAACACAGCTGCATCAAAGACCAAAGGGTGAGACCCCTGATGATAATGTTATCAGTTCCCTGCAATGCATCAGATTAAACACTTAGGCTTCTAGGGACTAATGAGAGATAGAGTGTTTCTTTTGGGAATCATTTTAACCTTTAATAGCTGTCAACGGAAACTAAACTCATGTAATAGCACCTTGTCTTTTGAAATAGTTATAGCCCTTCTCATAAATGTTTCATAATAAGCCACAAATCAAGTGTCAAAACAAGCTGAAAACAACGCTTTGGGTTTTGGTTGCATCGTTATGCAACCAATTATGCATCATTATGCTGTCATTACAGCGCGTCAGTAAGCGTTCCAGATAAGACATGTTGAGACATAATGTAATGTAATAGGGACACAACACATCACTGGTAATGTGTGACCAATACAACTATTATAAAGTATTGCCTGACATAAGCATGTTCTTTTAATCAAAAATGAAATGAAATGTAAACCTTGATGCTACCAGAGCTCTTACTTCTTAATACATGACTGGAAATAATTTGAAAATACTACAAGCCCTGAGACATGAATAATAAACTTAATCACCTCCTGATCTAATAAACAATTAGCATTTATATTCTAGCTACTTCCTTCTGTGTAGTGTTCACATATATTCATATAAATGAAAAATAAAAAGGAGATATCACCAGAGCAGTGTAGCCATGGTGCGAAATGTTTTCTTTGCAAACAAAAGTTGGGTGTGATCGCTTTGGAGAATAAGATGTGATTCTGACTGTTCTCATCAGGTCTGGAACACTATAGTCGATCATATTCAGTAACGCCAGAAGGATTTAAAGATCCTGTGAGGAGTTGGTGCCCCTGTGGACAAAGCAGCCAACAAGTAGTGTATTTTGTCAAAAATCTTACCCTGCTGACTGTTTAGAGTCAAAAGTACTATTTATTGTGAATATTTGCTGTGGAAATTGTACAAACAAGGCTGTTTCTTTAGCTTCTTGGCTGACAGCTACCCTCTCACACCAGTTTTAGGCATTAAAAATGACAATATCACAATAGTCAGGCTTGTCACCAATTATCTTGTTTGCTTTTGGATATAATAAAATGACTTCTATATGCGCCAGTCTTTTTTATTGATGCCAAAAAAATTCCTATAAGAGCTTTAAGGTACTCACTTTTATCTTTGTTTTAGTCTTTTATTATTTTAGCTTTTCTGTGTGTCTGTTCTTGTGTAAAGTACTTTAGGCTGCATGTTTGTTTGTATGTATGATAGGTGCCTTATAAATGAAGTTGAACTCACAGGTAACCAGAAAACTTTCCATGCTGAAAATCCAGACCCTCAGAGCAGCTCTTACGTTTCTATATCAAACTTCTCATAAAGGTTATTGTGAGTGTCAACAGCGCGAGTGTTTAATGTTGCCTATGAGGTTGTGAATATGTCACTGCCAGCTAGAATACGCAGACAAACCCATCACACATATTTGCACATTTTGTCATTGCATTCTTTTTAAATTGATTTGATTGCTGCCCAGTGAGAGCGGCTGAAAAAACAGCACAATCAGAAATTTCTCATGGGAACGACCAAACATGTTCTCATTCTTACATTTTAGTATACCCTGTCCTTAAATACCCTACAGAGCAAAGAAACAATTTGCTTGATAAAATGTCTTCTTAGCAGCTCTACATGTGTATTTAATCAGTCTATTCATTTATTTCCTCACTTTTCCAAGATCACAGTCACCAAAACGACTGATTGATGTTACTCTGTTGGCTGTTTCCACTGTATATTCGTGGAGCCACGACAGACCCCCCTCCGAGGCTCTCTGGAGGGTAAAGACAGATTAATCCGCTCCTACTGGACCCCTGCCAGGGTTTAATGGAGCAGAAGTAACTAAATTGACAGGGATGCTTGCTGGCAAACAAAAGCCCAAAAACACATAGGCTTTATTTCAAAATTGGGACATGATGACTTATCCTAAGCTGATATGGATGATACAAAACTGTTTATGATATTAATTCAGATAAACTGAAAATGCTCTGATCCAACAAAAAAAGTCAAGGCATGGATATCCTGATTCACACGATTATTGCATTCACAGATGTAGTTTATGCTTTCCTGCAATATCTGGATACAAGTCAAGAATGTGAACAACAGGGGTCAGGAGGTAGTTGAGGGGTGGGGGGATCAACAGAGGCTGAATTCCCATGAATCACTCGGCGCTGAGGCCATAAGGTGCCAGAATTTGAGATGACTTGGGAAGGGGGCTGTATCCTGTTGTTAATAAACCAGAGATACATAGTATGGCTCATGTGTTTTGGAGACCAGTTCGCAGGAGTACACAAGAAAAGAGAGTGTCAATATCGGGAACTTTCCATAAGGAAACTTCGGAGAAACCCTGAGCATTTCCACGACGTAAAAACGTCATTTCAGTTAGGCTCACAGTCAAACCAACAAAAAGTATCCACAAGGGGGTCATTGCTTTCCATAAATTCACAGACTATTCAATTCACAGCTCCTGAGTTGTTTGCAGCTTGGCTGAGGAGTCATAAATTTAATTTCAGCACCTATTCTGCACAGAAAACAACAACAGGCAGAGTGGTTCGCAGGATTAAAAGTTTCAATTATCCAGGATGGCCATTTAAATTTGACACTTTACTCCAGGACTGATATACACATCCCAACCATGAATGAAGTGACTGCAAAGAAATCTGGTACCAAACAGTCACAATCCCCAGGAGTTGTATCATCATGAGTTTTAAGGTCCTCTGACCTTTATGCCACAAACATGAAGCCCAAAATTATGAGGCGTCATTGTTTACATCCATGAATCTACGAGTTGGATGAGTTACTGTCCCATCCTGATAGACCATAGTAGCTTAGGTCAAACTAATATATTTCTTTCAGCTTGTGTGCCTCATGCTAATCAGTGATCTTATGCTAGCAAACTACAACAAGATAGCGACCAAAAGTTAGCATTTAAGCTTTGCTATTATAAATGTATTTACATGCGAACACCAGAATTTAGTATCTTCACTTCAGCATTTCAGGCCTGATAATGTTATCAGCTGTAACTGCTGCTTTATTTCTGATGCGGCTTTATAGTTGAGCTACAAATGACTAAAATGTGCCGATTGTTTGTTAAAATTTCGCAGCAGATCATGCTAGAAATACATCTACTCAGTGCGTAAGTGATAATTCAAATCCACGCCCGAAGGTCAACATCTACAAGTCATCAATGAACATGAGGCGAGTTAATACACAAATGTTTATGTTCAGTGTTAAATTCAAGCAAGCAGGTCAGGACCTTTGACATCAGATCGTTGTTAGCATCAACACTGTGTCCCAGAGATTATTCCGAGGACATGCCTCGAAAGTGTCCCAGTCGTGACCCTGAAGTAGCACCTAGGAACTAAAGAAGAAGCAGGGACAGCTTTCCATTATGAGGGGTGTCTTTGTAGAATAAGCATCCATCCGGCTTTAATCCTCACCACTTAAGAGCCTTGGCCATATCTACTTAAAGAGACATTATGCTGGAGATGTTATGCAAATGGCTTGTTTATCACCTTATCTCAGTGTCAGCCACTTGTTTGGGGCCCAGTCTGTAGTGTGCCACGCTTATCTCAGGCTTAGGGAGGAGCTTAATCTTTTAACACCTCTTTGACAGATTTCTCTATTGTTGTCAGATTTGATGTGTGAAAGCGCTCGAGCCAGATTCTGGGTTTACTTTTTAACAAACACAGCAACCGTTCAGGGATACTCGATGTGAATTTGAGTTGATCTTATTTGATATATTTGCACAAATTCACAGGAGTGGGGTGATAAACTGGGGTGGGATTCATTCTTAGGTGTGCTTTGTGCTCCCTGCAGGCTTTCCTAGTGCGGCACGCATTGACAGACTCTTACTAAGCAGATTACTTCCATAAATCTATGTCAGGACATATTTCTGCATGTCTAGTCATGCAAAGAGAGAGCGTGAGAATATAGAGACAAAACATGTTTACAGTATGGATCACATTTTCACGTCTTCTCTGCACTGAGAAACTGTAAAGTCATGGGCATGCTACTCTCATCTGCTGCACAAGAAAAGGTAAACAAGCAAACGCATTAAAAGCTGTTGCATCATGCACTACGCACTAAAGAGGGGCTCACTGTTTGATTGAGAATGATAAACGTGTCTGTTTCAGGAAAAAGAGCCTTTGAATGCAGAGATATTTAAAGAGGGCTTCCTGTGTTTGACATTTACCTTGAATTAAGGAACAGCATTGTGACTCACAGCTGCCAGAGGTGCAGCATGGGAGCCAAGCTGGCAGTATGATGTGTGTTCAGAAGGGGGGGACCAGATGTTGTCGTACCATGGAGAATAAACTCGATCTCTCGCACCGCAGGTGGTGGGAAAAAAGAGGAGAGAAAGGGAGAAGAGAACGAGTGAGGGGAAAACAACGGCAAACAGGAAGCAGAGACCTTACAACACAATGCTCACAGAGTTTCCTGCAGGCTCAGACAGATAAGGAACAACACTTTGTTTAATGCTGGATTTTCAACCTGAAATGTTTCTCACTTATTCTAAAGCCCATATTACTTTTTTGTTTTATGGCTGTGATGTGAGGCAGAGGGTGTTGGTTTTCAGGTCTTGAATTTGAAAATAGTATGAAGCTTTTGTAGCTTAAAAACAGAAGACCTTTGTAAAAGCCAAACGGAGCAAGACTTTTAATTATAGAGGGCACAGAAACTGCGGTGTTGTCAAAATTTAAAAGCTTATCATGAGCATCATCACATGCACAACTTTTCTTGATGGAAAAAAAAAGTGTGAACAAGTGAATAAGTCACACAAAGCTGCACCGAAGATAGCTCAGTGAACCTGAGGCAGTATGAAGTACAGCGTTCAGATGTCTTATGATTAGAGCAGATATCTTGGAGTCAGTAGTTTGGTGTTTCCATTTGTTAACAAAGGTAAAATGCACGATATAAACATTGTGCAAATTCAAATGAAGTTAGGAAAAGCAGTCTTCATGGAACAGCGACTTACAGGAATGTCCCTGTGTATGTCAAAAACGTACTTGGGGTATAGTTGGTTATTTGTTGGGGTTTTAGTGGTTTTAGAATGCAACCAGAAAATTCATAGTTACAATTGTGAAGTTTTGTAATGTTTGGGGAACTTTGAATCATATAATTTTCAGAGGAACTTTAAACCCTGTGACCCTGAAAGCAGCCGGATGAAAGATGGCACATGAGGTTTCTGCTTTATACTGCAGCTGGTCAGAGTCACAATGCCCACCTCAGCTGAGCCTTTTACCCTTTGTGGATTGAAAACACAAGAAAAAATCTGACCAAAAACTGATCAAATTAAAATTTGTCCCCAACAAAAACTTAATGTTTTATTATATTTTGAGAATGTATATCCACTAAGCTAAACTAACTGTTCACTGAAGATAGCCTTTTATGAGACATAACAAAGTGAAATATCTCTGCACAGACAGTTTAACACGAAAAAGCACAATTTAATTATAGATCTGGATATATGTGAATATCACTTTTTGCTACACCAAATCGTAAAAGGAAACGTTCATCAAAATATAAAAAAAACTGTGTCTGTGTGATGTGCAACAACTGAACTGCAAAGACCAAATCTGGATACTGGAGCAACGCTGCCCTCTAACGCACAAATATGGTACTACATCTATACATCTGTTCGGCTTAATGTAAAGCAGGAGGAGAAACAACACGATAGTTTACTGGACACAGTAGCATGTAAATAACCCCTTAAACCAAGACCCAAAAGGGACTTCCTACAAGCTGAGATAACTCCTTTTTAAATCATAAATTTGTCTTTTAATGCAGCGGAGCTCGTCAGCTGGAGTCTCTCTGCAGTCCATCGATCTACTATCCTTTTTGGTGATGAGGCATTCAGGGTCACATCGCCGGTCGTTTCCAGCTGTCAGGCCGGGGGTCTTGTTGGAGGGTGTGACCACAGGAAACAGACATGTTGGAGCATCACTCTCTGATTGGGCGCTTTTGTTCTTTCAAATCGAGGTGCCCTTTACACCAACAGGCCTCCTGGGGGTCGAGCAGACAGTATTACAGTAATGCTGCTTGCACAACTATAGAGAGGAGTTATGATCATCTAAGATTTAAAAAAAGAAAAAAAAAAAAAAAAAAAAGGATGGCCAGCCAAAGACATGAGAGAGCTCACAGACTGAAGGAGGAGGTCAGCTGCATGCTGGTTGGTGATGGAGCTGTGGGGAAGACCAGCATGATCATCAGTTACATCTTCAATGGATACAGCAGCAAGTACTTGCAGACAGCATTTGATGTTTTCACTGGTGAGTTACAGTTGCACTGTAGAGTTTGATGGCTTATGATCTTAGCATAAAACTGATGTCTGCTTCTTAATTTTTAGGTTTGGTGCATGTAAATGGATTTCCAACCCGAATCAAGCTGATTGACACTGCAGGACAGGTCAGTTTGCCATGACACCTTAAGATTTTCTTTAACAGATTAGTTTTAATTGCTCGCCCTTCATTTCTGTCTTTTCTTTAATTTTCCAGGATGAGTTTGGCCATCTCCGCTCTCTGTGCTACGCCCATGTGGATGTCTTCATCCTCTGCTTCAGCTTGATCAACCCTGTCTCCTTTAACAACATTACCTCTAAATGGATCCCACAGATCCGAGCAGGAAACCAAACCTCTCCCATCATTCTGGTAGGGACCCAGTCGGACCTTTGTCACAATGTGGAAGTCCTCATTTATCTGGACCAGTTCATGAGAGCCAAACCGGTACGCTCTAGCAGGGCCAGGAGGCTGGCACGCAGGATCCGAGCTCAGGACTATATGGAGTGTTCAGCTCTAACACAACATAACCTCAAAGCTGTGTTTGATTCTGCAATAACTGCTGCTATCAGACACAAGCACACTGGTGGAGCAAAATCTAAAGAGCTCAGCCCCCTGAAGCGCTTGAAGAGTTTTTGTGGTTCTGGATGGAGGAAAATCTTTTATTTTATCTGATGTGAGAAAAGACAGTGAATTCAATGTTCTCAGCGTTGTTGACACAGCCTGTGTTTTTTGTGTGGACAAAATATGATTTTTTTTCGCCATGCATCTTCCTGAAAATGTGAATTTAGCACCAAAGCAAGAATTTAAGATCACTGAAAACCTGCACTGACACCAAACTGTGAAGTCCTGTATATTTGACAAACCTTTTCTGTTAGTACAAAAGATTTTCTACTTTGCTCTTATGTTTCCAATTCCTGGTTTCATAATTTGTTTCTTACTGTTTATATTTGTGTGTACATTTGTGCGTGATTTTATATATGTACTATAGTATGATGCATACTATCGCTATTTTTGTGTTGTCTTTTTCATTACTGTTCTTGAAATAAATCTGAAAACATCCAGTGGAAAGTCCTGTCAGTGAAGAAATGGAGGGAAAACCCAAACTGCATGTGGAACAAATGGTCACCTACCGAGTCTTTGAAGTGCTGATTTACAAAACAAAAGCCATTTAAATCTACCCTTTGTATGGGATCTAACACTGGGGCTTACTACCGAAGAAACCTGATTCCCTGATATTTTTAATACACCCACCCACATGGAGTTTTAGGGTGTATTTTCAAGGACAGTAATTAGGATTTACTGACAAAATACAACCTGGTTTCAAAAGAAAAGTTTGAATACTGTACAATGTTTTACAGTGTTTTACACAGTTTTCCCATCAAAACAGATTTTAATGTTTTTTGGAAATGGAAACTCTGTCTGTGTTGAAAATAGGACAAAAATCCAATATTAAAACCAAAAATATTTGTTGTATAAAACTTTGCATTTAATGTTTAAAATAAGCTGTGGCTGTGATAACAAATCACAGAAAAAGTTGTGTAATCTCAAAAAAGATTAGATAACTCCTTTCAACCAATTTTGCAACAGGTAAGGGATGTGACTTGGTATGAAAAGCACTTCATAAAAGCCAGAGTGTTTTAGAAGTTAAGTTGGAAAGCTCACCACTCTCTAGACCGCATGAGCAAACAGTTCAACAGAATCATGCTCCTCAGTTAAAATAGCAATGATTTTAGGGATTTCATCATCTATATTTTGTACTATTGTGAAGAAAATCCAGAGAAATCTCTTTTTCCTCTTTCTTTTCTCTGCTCCTGTAGGATATGTCCTTTTTCGCAACATTGTTTTGCCCCACAACTACCTGCGCTTTGGATGCTCAGTGCACATTACACAGCAGAAGGCACATAACGGTAGCGGGGCTTTGACATATCAGCAGTAAGAATCATAGGCCTACATCAGCAGCAGCACATTTAAAAAAAGAGTTTAATGTTTTTTCTTTATTTTATTTTTACAATAATATATATTTGATCATACAGAAAGCGACACTTATGCATGCAAAAAATATATTTTTTTTATTTTATTTTTTATTGTTCTTGGGGGGGCCCCTATTGGCCGCCCTTGGGGGCCCTGAGCAGGCACTAAGTTCGCTTATGCCTTGGCGCTGGGTCTGTATTTAACATTTTGATTTGGATTTAGATTTAACATGGAGATTTAGATTAAAGATTTAGGATTTATATTTATACTTATATTTATATTTATATTCATATTTAAGATTTAGATTTATATGTAACATTTATATTTATATTTATTTTTCATGTCTACACATTTTTAACAAATAAAAAGAACATGTTGTTTTACATAAACCTCGGTCTCAAATGAAAGAAAAACAAGCTAAATGTGGGAAAAGTGAGCTAAATCTTCACAAAATGTCGCCTATTAAACAGAGACTGAATTTTAACATGCATGGAGTCCATAGTCTGTGTTGTCTCGTGAACTACAGTTCCCGTCATGCTTTCGCCTTCTACCCTCCCCTGACCCTGTGACTGAAAATAATCTGATCAGCTGATCTGACCTGGCAACAAAATAACGTAGCTAGAGAGCTCTGTCAGGGAGGGGGCTGAAGAACAAAACAATGACACTGCTCGGAAGGATTCAAAGACAGAAACACTTTTGAGAGACTTTTTTTTTTACACGGACTCGCCCAGATTTCCCTCCCGTCTCGTGTAGAGTTAAAGAGTCCGCGGGTATCCGAGCTTTGAACATCGACGGGCTGCTGTTTTTGTTGATATGTTGTTTCAGCCCAGTTGACAGACTGGAGGCTAGCTGCTTGTAAGGACGGATGTGAACTGTTAAAGCTCGCTGTTTCGCTTATTAAAGCTTTCTCTCGAAAAAAAGTTGAACCCGTCCGTTGAAGCCAGTTAGCTGTGAGTTACATGAAATTTGCTTTGTGGCTGAATTATTCCCGAGCGAGCTGCTGAGGCTCACTTTGCTAAAGCTAGCCTGTTGTTAGCATCAACATTTGCACATTCATCTCTTCAGAGAGAGTTCATTGTCTCGGTTGGTACGAGAGACACGCGTATTTTCTGCTTTATTTTTGTTTTATTTGTTAACTTATGACATATAATATTTACTGTTGCAGCTAAATGCAGAGACACGAACAAGCTCACTAAGGTAATAAGATATCAGGTGTTACTCGAGACGACGGCTGTCTCTGCTTTATTGCCTCACTGCCAGTTGCACAAATTACATAATTTTACCTTTTTACTTCATATTTCCACGTTTTTATTGTACCATGCAGCTGTTTTAAGTTGATTTTAAGTTAACAGTATTATTACATGCGCGTCACTTTTTATTATCTAACACAAGTAATTCCTGCTGCTGTTGTCAAAGGTGTATAATAAGCACTACTTTGTTTGAAGTTTTCCTCGTAAGAAACGATGAGTGGCCATGGCTCATCTTCAGAAAAGGGAGTCAATACTAGTCTAATATGTCAGGAGAGTTATGCCTGTGGAGGCTCTGAGGAAGCTGCATTTGAGTGTGATGAATGCAAAAGCTTGCAGTGTGTCCGCTGTGAGCTCGAGCTCCACAATCAGGAGAGTCTGAAGAACCATGAACGGGTTCACATAGGTCCTGGTCATGTTCCTTACTGTGACAACTGCAAAGGAGGAAATGGAGACAATGGTAAACGCCGCAGATCTGTGGTCCGCTGCCAGAACTGCAAACTTAACCTGTGCCAAGACTGTCAGAAACGCACCCACAGTGGAGGCAACAAGAAGAAACACCAGCTGACTTCTTACCCACCTCCTCCAAAACCAACAGTGGTCAGCTCTGTCCAAACATCTGCTCCACCTGCTGTCCAAATAGACGATGAGACCAAGTCTCAGAGAGCTAAACTTCTGGAGAAGGTTTCCAGTTTTCTCTTGGTGGATGAAAATGAGGACATGCAGGTTAGTAGTGAAACAGTGACTCTAAGATTGGACATATTGTTGCTTGAATATTTGATGCTGGAAATCAAAGGGAGCTAGCCTGCACACGCATTCAGCTCTGCAAAAAGTTTACCAACCCTACAAATGGTCCTCATTAAGTAATATTTCTTTTAAAGGCAACAAGAGAAAAGGGGGTGATTTAAACACCCTTTCATCCATATGACAGAGTTATTACACCTCTAATCTTCAGACATTTAGGCTGCGATTTAGGGTACACTATTGAACTTACAATTAATTATTTTTTATTCAAGAGACCTGTGAAAATGACAACAAAGACGTTCAAAAAGATCAATTAAAGTAGATTCAACAGGAGGTTTTCATGTAAGATATATTAGAAATTTCATTTAATAAAAACCTTTGTTTCAAACACACATTTTTAGATGAAATCAGTGAAGATGTATTGAACATAGAAAACATTTACATCCTAAAAAACAACACCCATGAATTTCTGTAGTGGTATTTATTTACATATTCACACAAAAGGAGTCTGTTTTAGGTGATATGTTTTAAAAGATAAACTTTGTAGTTATAGGATGATATTTTTTATGTTCATTGTATTTTTTTTTATGTTGCATATAGATGTTTTTCACTTTGGCCCTTTTTGCACATTTGACCACACCTGCCACCCTGATGCTTATCAGTTTATTTTGCAAACTTATGTTTGGATACAACTCCACTTTTTTAAAAAACCATCACCTTTTATTTGGAAAATTGTGATTATAACACTTTCGGTGTACCGAGTTAGTGTGCTCTGTGCAGGCATGTCTCCTTTTCCTTGATGCTGTTTTTATACTTTTCCACTTTACCTGATGTGTGTATAACCACCCTCCTAAAAACTAAAAGTTCACTCTGCATTATTTTTTCCTCAAAGATAAAGGATGACAGTTCATTTGTGAAGCGTCTGAGCTGCGACCCTGATCAGCTGCTGAAGGTGGTGTCCATCTTTGGCAACACAGGAGAGGGCAAGTCTCACACCCTGAACCACACCTTCTTCCTGGGCAAGGAGGTGTTCAAGACGTCCCCTACGCAGGAGTCCTGTACAGTGGGTGTGTGGGCAGCGTTTGACCCCAGCCGGAAAGTAGTGGTCATTGATACAGAGGGGCTGCTCGGGAACAGCTCCAAACAGGGTCAGCGAACTCGTCTGTTGCTCAAGGTGCTCGCCATTTCCGACCTCATCATCTACCGAACCCATGCTGACCGCCTACATGACGATCTCTTCAAGTTCCTCGGCGACGCCTCTGATGCCTACTTGAAGCATTTCACCAAGGAACTGAAGGCGACAACGGCTCGCTGCGGCCTCGACGTCCCTCTGTCCACGCTGGGCCCAGCAGTGGTCATCTTCCATGAAACAGTCCACACTAAGCTACTTGGATCAGGTGAAACAGATCCCCTCTATTACAACTTTACTAAACAAGTTAAAGGTCAGATAGCTTTACTTCCATCAGAACAGGACATTGTCATCCATCTCTGAATGTAGGTCTGCATCATTGGAATGGACAAGCGCGTGCCTTTAAAGTAAACTAAGACTTTAGCACTGCAGATAATTGCAGGTTTAGCAAATATTAGCCTGCAGTGTCTGTTTCATCTGCGCAAGGAGTAGCACTTAGCATTCCAGCTGCTTTGTGAAATGTTAAAACACCACATTCTAGACAACAAGCAGCACAAACTATGGTGTGAAGTCAAGTACACATATTTATTCCTGTAGACACACACTTAAAAGACATAGCTTGAGTTTCTTTTTGTCATTCAGTTATCCTGCTGCAGGTTAAACTCTCTATTAGTGTCAACAATTTCACCCCTGTGTGAAGTTCATTTGATTTGAGACCGCAGCAGCTGCTTCTTTTGCTCTTGTGTTACAGTGTAAATATCAGCCCTGCAGATTTACATTTTATCTGCTGATACCTAAGGCATTTACACACCATGCAGCTCTCCTCTCATATATCACAAGGAGAGCTTTAGAATTATTATTCAATCAAGTTAACTGATATACAAATATAATATTTCTATTTTCATAATGTTTCCGACTTTCTGTGGTAATGTATTTATCCGTGCCTTGCTTTAGACAAGTCCTCCGAGTCGGTGGATCGACTGCTGTCAGAGCGCTTTAAGAAGGTTTCTCGTTTCCCTGAAGCCTTCAGCTCGGTACAATACTTGGGAACACAGACTCTCAACCCTCCTACTGACTTCCGCGGCCTGCAGAACAAACTGGAGCAGCTCCTTGACAATAACGCCACCCGCTCCCCTCGGACCCCAGTGGTCATCTTCAAAGCCCTGCAGGTGGGTGGACTTGGCGGCAGCTGGCGTTTGAATTGCTTCATAACAGACTGTTTTTGTTGTTGAAAAAAAAATCAACTAAAAAATGAAATTATAAGCTGCTTTAATGGTTCAGCCGGACATCCCTGACATGGTTGTCTGAAGTTATCTTATTTTCTTTTCAAATGAATGTGTACTGGGGATGTGTATTGGTATAGATGGATGAGTTCTGTTTGGGTACATTATTGCTAGATAAAGATGACGTGCACCACTTTGTTTTGTCTGCATCTACTCATTTCTACTCATCCTTCATTTTCCCACAGGCACTGAGTGAGCGCTTTAATGGAGAAATTACAGGTGAGCTGGCAGCCCACAGCTGCTTCTTTCCCGATGAGTACTTCACCTGCTCCTGCCTCTGCCTCAGTTGTGGGTGAGTATGAAAATACTAATTTCAAGAGAAAAGCTTTCCCTAAATCTCCCACTCTTGATATTTAATACCACTCTGACTTATTATTTTTCTCAAAGATCTGGCTGCAAGAACAGCATGAACCACTTAGGAGAAGGAGCGCGCCATGAGGCAAAGCATCGTTGTCGTTACTCTGCTCAGTATGACAACCGCATTTACACCTGCAAGGTAAGCACAGTTTCACAGGTGTTTCTCAGTATAGCCTCCAACTTCACTGTTTAATGATGAATCTTAAAGTGATTGTGCTTGTGCATCGTTTTAGGCTTGCTATGAAGGCGGAAAGGAGGTGGTAGTCGTCCCCAAGACCTCAGCTTCCTCAGACTCTCCATGGTTGGGTCTTGCTAAATATGCCTGGTCTGGGTGAGTTACAGTGAAATGTCAGGCTAGACACACTTTAGTTAAGCTTATGTTACCTTTTACAGAGCATAATTTTAGCTCTGCTGTACCAGACTCAGACCTGATGTATCAAATGTCTTTTAACATTGACCTGCATGTTTCATGTTACACCTGATTGATTTACATGACCTGAGTTAAACATTTGTGTTTGAACAGGTATGTTATTGAATGTCCAAACTGTGGAGTGATCTATCGTAGCCGTCAGTACTGGTATGGGAACCAGGACCCTGTGGATACTGTTGTGCGTACTGAAATCCAGCATGTGTGGCCAGGGGTAAGAGAATCAGACTCTGTGATATCTTCATATTGTGTAGATTATGATTCTTTATAATGAAAGCTGGTAAAAATGTGGTAAAAATCTGTTTTCTGTAGTCGGATGGCTTTTTAAAGGACAACAGTAACGCAGCACAGCGTCTTCTGGATGGAGTGAACCTAGTAGCCCAGTCTGTGTCAGAGCTCAGCGTCAAGCCTGCGAAGGCCGTCACCTCCTGGCTGACGGATCAGATCGCTCCAGCCTACTGGAAACCCAACTCCCTCCTCTTGGTGAGTGACACACACAGCCCAGCCCCCTCCACCTTCTGCCACCAACAGCCAAGTCAACACTTTCATGTCCACAGGGATGTTTACTATGTGTGCTGTTCCGAGCCTATTACACAATCGGTGTTTGCGGGTCACAAGATAAAACCTGGAAAGACACAGATTGCGTCTTCTTCCCTTGAGCTTGAGGTCAATAACAACTCGTGCTGCTGTTGTTTTTGTTTTTTTTCTCTTGAACAAGGTGTGCCATAAGTGTCACACGGTCTTCCAGGACAACGACACCAAACATCACTGCCGTGCCTGCGGGGAGGGTTTCTGTGATGGCTGCTCATCCAAAGCCGCTCCTGTCCCTGAGAGAGGCTGGGGTCTTGCCCCTGTCAGAGTTTGTGACGTTTGCTTTGAGCAAAGAGCTTCATTCGCAGGTACACACACTCTCAGCATTATTGAGTATCTACTATATGGTCAGTTCACATTTGTTTTGAGTTTATTTTTAGCAAAGTTATTTTTTTTCTTTCTCCAGAGCTGCTTGAGGCAGAGCTCGAGGAGGAAGAGGGTGGAAACCTTGCCAGAAAGGTCGGGGAAGCTGTGACCAGCACTATTGGTGTTGTGGTCACTGCTATTGACATCCCACTTGGTGAGTGTTGCCCAACACACAGCCTAAACAGGAGCGTTGTGTAACAATAATAGATGACCCAGCAACTGTGAGTGAAAGGGTGCAATGCCCTCTGGTGGCAGAGGTGTAGTGAGCTTATTTAGAACAAAAAGGTTATGAAAAGAAAAGAAAAGCTCTCGTTTTTAGAATCAACCCTTGTTGATGTGTTGTGTAGGAGTTTAACGACTCATAGGAATACATGTCACCTAAATGATCTCATTTCAACAGAGCCTGTACAAGTTTGAAAGTTAATTTAAGAACAAACTAGAGCAATGATGCCAAACCTGCTGATTGCGTTTTTCAGCTTTAATCATATGGTATTTAGAGGCTCAGATGAGAGAGTAAGTTTATGTTGTAGTAAGATGATCTTCAGATACAGATTGTCCACTCATTTGTAGCTTCTTTCTCTTGCCAGTAAAAATGTTTGCAGTCCGCAAAATTACAATCCTCCTACACACACTAACTACAGCACCAAAAACTACTTTGCCCAGCTCTGCTGAACACATCAGTGGTTTTACTTTTTCCTGGTAGTGTTCTGTTGCCTAATT
The DNA here is from genome assembly GCA_962446985.1 of Xyrichtys novacula. Classification (NCBI taxonomy): domain Eukaryota; kingdom Metazoa; phylum Chordata; class Actinopteri; order Labriformes; family Labridae; genus Xyrichtys; species Xyrichtys novacula. The sequence goes on from OY660878.1 coordinate 7,550,454, forward strand.
TTTAACAGACATCAAGTTCTGGTGCTTATACTGGTGCAAAGGTGAGATCGATGACCAGTTAGCCTGTTTACTCCTTTCATTTTACAAGACTTCCTGTTGTAAACGCACAAGGTATTTGCTTAAGATATAAATGTTTGGAGACAGCTTTACATGATATGAGCTTGCTCTTGAGGAGGTACTTCAGCACTCTCAGGATGCAGAGTTTATGAGAAGACTGGCTCTGCTGCACAGTCTATGGCTCTTATATAAAAACCTTACAGTTTATTTAACCTTTATCATAAGAACCATGCTTTATTAGGCTTCCTCATAAGCCTGCTGTATAACCACGGTTTCTGTTAAAGGGCAGAGATAAATATGCCTCAGATAACCTGATATCCTGCTGAAAACCTTCCTATATCCATCACCAACCCAAAAATACCCCAGAGCTAAGTCTGCTCCAATCACAAATGAATTAGCTGACTTGTTTCCAAATCTTGTTACCAAGTTTCCATGGATACCCCTGACCAAGTAGCTAGTTTTTTATGTCAAGGTGCACTTCAAGAGAGTGGAGAGGACAAGTCGGCTTCACGGATAAAGCTTAAAGAAAGCAAGAGCAACCTAAAGCTGATCTTTACAAACAACAGAAGTTAATCTTACTCATGTAGTCTTCTGTTTGAATGGAGTAAATGGCAAATATATTGAGGCTCTGCAGCATGTCACAGTATTTAATAAGCAAGGAGGTGTAATGTAATTGGCTCATAGGATATCTGCACAACACCTCTATATTGGAAAGCATTAGCTCGACATTTTGGGAGGGACACTTTTGTAGGACTGCAATAGAACTCATGTGCTGGACTCTTTTAGATGGACACAGTTGCCAGCGGAAACTCTAGGATGTAATTACGCCTCGCCAGGCAAAAGATTCAAACATAACCTCTTGTAAAACCACAACATAAAGTTGTTAACAATCAAGCTTTTCTTACAGATTAATCAGACTAGAAATAAATGTGCTCTCTGGTGAGCTTTGGCAGTGTTAGCTGGAAGAGTTTTAACCTGAAATCTTTCTTCAAACCAACTTGTCTTTTAAATATTAAAGCAGTCTTTACATGTCTGCACTTTGACATTTAGAGAGATAACCACACAGTAAGCACACTGAGTAAATGTAACCTTATTATTATTATTACTATATGTGCTGTGTCCCTGTAGGCCTGGTGAAGGATGCAGCTCGTCCCGCCTACTGGGTTCCTGACCAGGACATCCTCTCCTGCCACAACTGCCAGCGCGAGTTCACTGCCAAGCTGTCCAAGCACCACTGCCGCGCCTGTGGCCAAGGAGTGTGTGACGACTGTTCCCCGGAGCGTCGGACGGTTCCATCTCGGGGCTGGGACCACCCTGTTCGCGTGTGCGCCAGCTGCAACCAGAAACCTGGAGAACTTTAACAGGGGGAAAACCTTCCTTCCTCAGAACAGCAGAGAGAACCAGTCACTCACTCAGCGGTCATTTTGACACAGCTTTACCTCTGTTCCTCTGATGGTTCTGTCTCGTATCTGTGGAAAGGAAGTTTTTAGGCATATACTTTTTAGGATACTTAGCAGATTTGGGATTTCAGAGTTCTTGTGGCCTTTGTAGAACAGCCAGAACATGTGAGTTACTTGACTGAGTGTGAAACGTGCATTTCCACTCTGGTTATTCACAGAGTGAATATTTTGATTCTTTACAACACAAATCCCTACTTTTACTTTAATAAGGCTGTTCAGCTATTTTTCTACTGTTAGAAAATATAAAAAGATGTATCATTTAAAGAATATTAGCTAGTTGAGAACCCCTCTGGGTTGGTGTGGATAGTTTCAACCAATTCTTCTCGTTGCGCGTTGTTTCTCTGATGTCGTACTTGTAATGGCGAGGACATACTTTATATCCATGCAGGTTCCATTGCATGCTGTATTGCAACACTTTTAGTTTTTGCACTAAGCCTTTTTCAGCTGTTATAGGCTGTTGCTTACCGTGGCCAAATCCCAGATATCCACTTGATCAAGCGCTCTTTTGCAAACCGAGCTGATTTCTGCTTCAGTCGAGTCTGCATTGTGGATATCTGGTGTGCCAAAAATCATTCAGGTCACTGTGTCTGTGCTGATTCGATGTTTATATTTTATCATGTACTTTGTGGTTGTATGAAAACATAGAGCTACGTTAGAGTGTACATTTGAAATGTTGAAAATTATTTATGTATTGAAAAAAAAAAAAAATCTGAGCACTCTGGCATGCGTTATGACAGTGTGAGGATCCGATGGCCTTTTTTCTATTTAGAGGATGATCTCTAACGAAACCTCACCATCTCTCTTAACAGGCGGCATTTTTAGTGTTCATGTGTCATAAAGTGTTCATTTTTCATGTTGGTTTTCTTCACACCTTGAGTTGTATTGTTTTCCAAATATTTACTATCTGATTGGTTGTATTAGTATTGTTTTGCAGAGCTTATGAGTATTCATATTTGTCCTCAAACCAGTTTTATAAATCAAATTCTGGTCCCTGGGTCTCTGTTGGCAGAGCCTGACAGGAAACAGACTCCTGTCACGGGTTGTCACAGGCCTCGTTATTTTCCTGTTACGGCTGAATTTGTAAAGATTTCTTTGAACATAAGTTACTGTATGATCACTTATATGCTATGTATTGTCACCTCTCCCCTTCATATATTTTTTTTTTAGAATTACACAAAATTTGATGCAAAATATTGCAGGAAAAAAAAGAAAATCACAATATAGATCCACATTTAGTGACTGAAAGCTTTAACCGATGTGGCATCTTTACCAGTTTTGAGTTATTGAGTTCCATGAAGGATATCTTATAAAGCACAAATTGATGCCTTTAACATGTATGCTTGCATTTGTTGTCAAAATTAAGAAAAAAAAAAAGGATATTTGTGGATTGTGAGCTTTGTAGATAAAGTTAACCCTCCCTTTGCTTCTAACGTGGAACTTTTTAGTTCTGAAGTCTGATGAGAAGATGTCGAGTCTGCCTCGTCTTAAAATAGATCTATGTGTCTGAATGTTGCATCACACACACCCCTCTCTGAGATGCTAATATTGCACAGCGTAGAATAGGAAATAGATAATGACAGATGATTTGTACTGGAGTTTAGTCCAATGCAATTGTGTGCAAATGCAAATACTGATGTCCAATTTTTGTATTAGCTTGGGTGCTATCAACACTTCTCACCTACACACTACAAATCAAGCAGGACTGACTGATACAATTAAAGCTGTTCAAACCAACCTGAAGAGGTGATGTGTGGATATTTGATAAACTGGTGAAAAGTTTGCATAAAATTAAAGATCTGTATCACCCCTTGTCCATCAGAAACAGAATCTGGATTTGCCTCCATGTCTATGGTGTGTGTTTCTGTGTGTTTAAACCTCCCTGTGTCAAACCACTTACTGTACTGTATGTGGGAGGAAAAGATGGTGTGCAAGCCTGAGTATTATGAGCCCTGTTTGCATTCCTCTCTAACACTGCAGCTCCAGAAACAGAGAGGAAAAATATTTGCTTGGTGCTTATTGATGATGATAAATGATTTATAATCATTTTAATAAATATTTAAACCCCAAGCATCCATGTTGATATTCTGTGCCTCTTGCAGCGCGTGGTCCCCGCGTAGAATTGCACTTTATATGCAATTCAAGCCTGAGTAAGGGTCTCTTTCAAACTGTTGTTATTCACTTACAGTCCACAATATAAATACAAGGGAAAACCCTTTAAAATAATTTTGACAGTTTACCCCATTAAGCCACGCCCCATCCGTGTATGCAGTGGATGTATTGGTCCACGAATTCACCCCGTGCTCTGATTGGTCCATTGCTGTAGGTTTCCCTCAGAACTGCAAGACGCCGATATTGCGTTACATTGTAGCAAAATGGCGGCTGTCATTCAGAATCCACTAAAAGCGTAAGTAATTTAGACATTTAGGACATTTTGAATAATTATTTTGTTGCCAACTTGTATGTGAATACCGGCTGTTGGTGCATGTGATTCCCAGCCGTATGCATATGACGGATTAAGCTGTCCAAATTCATTTTGTGTACTTCTTGCATGGCAAAGTAGCCTCGTATAGTTCTTTTATTCCAGGAGATTTTAACATTTAGTCTTAAACATGTGCGAAAGGCTGCTTGACATTATGACTGCCCTAGGAGAGCGTTTTCTCCACACGGTTATGCATTCAACACGACAGAGTGTCGTCTTTCCTGGGCTGTAAATTTATTTGGAAACTGTCGACAGCGTGCCTTTGCGCTGCTCCGAATAATTAAAAGCCGATTTTCTTCGTGCTCGGTCGGGCACAGCGGCGGAATATCCTCGGACATTCCGAAAGTCGTTTATAGTTAGTGTGAATTGTCGACATGTCAACTTTGGCTCCTCCGAGCGCAGACGTGGTCAGGACCCGGTAAAGCAAGGGAGGAGGCATTTTGTAGCCTATTTGCATGCTTGCTGGCGAAAACGACAAAAGTGACAGCAATTTTAGGCAGTCGTTGGAAAGAGACTGTCACCTCGTGCTCAAAGAGCTCGTGCATTAATCGTTTTTATCCCCCAACTTCAATGAAATGCTCCACCTTTTTCTCCATTTCTCCTTTGTTCTTGTGTATTGTTTAACCCACTCCATTGGTTGACATATTACTGCAAAAAGACAAGAATAAGCTGCAGTTTCTTGAGATTTTAGGCGTTAACTCCTCCATTATTTGGTATTTAATGGCACGCACGTTCAGTCTGGCGTGACAGGATCGTTCAGTCTGTATTGATGTGTTCCTCTCACCATCATGGCTCTGTCTGTGGGACTGTGTGGAGGTAGAGCAGCAGGCTCTCCACTGTGCCTTTAAGTGGAGGAGTGCTGGAGATTAGCTTGGTCCAGGATCCTGGGCCCATCTGTCAGAGAGATGCTCCGACAGAGAGGAAGCGTTGGGCACAAGCAGGAGAACCATCTGCTCCTCCACAGAGGTACCCTGGCACCTCGGTGGATGGCGAGCACAGGGAGTGGACCTCGCACAACACCTTGCACTTCACCCACACTATTGCCATTTTTATCGGCGTATTATTTCTGGATAGGTTATGCGACACCTGTTTGGCTACTTTATAACATCTCAATTTGCACATTATGTCTCTTTTTAACCATAAAAGTTAAGTGAGACACAATACTGAGGCACATGTGACCATACAGCTTATAGCTAGGGCTGGGCGATATGGAAAAAAGTTTATCACGCTACATTTTTTTTCACATCAGTCAATATCGGTATACCACGATACAAACAATGAAATTTAAGAGTGCTTATTGGGAGCATGTCCTTTGCAATACAATAAGCTACTGCATCTGTGAGGTCTTTGTGTCTCCTTCGACGTGTTGTCATAAGGCATTGCACCAGAGAAAGCGGACTGATTGGTCAGCTGTTTCCAGGGTTACAGTGCTATGGTTGCATGCAGCTGCAGCCTCCAATACGCAGTTTTTTGCTACTTGGTTCTAATTCAGCACAGGATTGGTTTAGCACGAAGCGGACCCGCAGAAACTCCCCTTTTCATTGTCTATTCGTTTAGTCTTCTAAAACATGGGAGAATGCTGACTATTGAAAAGCATATTGACCATGTTTTATATTGATATTGAGGGAAATTAAATATCAATATATATCGTTATCATTTTATCGCCCAGCCCTACTTATACCTTACCTGTAACTGAGTATTGGCTAATACAAAGGACCTCCCCAGTACCGGCAGGGTTCAAAACAGATTGTTGGCCCTGGCTTATTGTTTTATCAAGCACTGGTTACATTTTATTGTTCTTCTTCGACTCTGCTGTTGGTGTTTCCTTTCTCTGGGTCCGTCTTTAGTGACGACTCTGTCTCACCTGATGTCCTACTCACACTATCTGATTGGCAAGACATTACACAAGTGTGTGTACCTGATGCTCTGTAAATGTAATTGTCAACATAAATATGATGCTGCAAGTTTGTTTGAGGCATCTTGTGATGAATTTCAAATATTCCAAATTGTAAATATTGACAGATAATTTCTATTTTAATTTTAAACGCTTATCAGCTCTAGAGATGCACCGATCTATTTTTTTCTGATCCAGTCCAATACTGATACATGGGCTGAGCATATCGGCTGATATCTGATACCGATCTAATACTACTGTTAAATGATTAAACTGTATGCCTTGCCCTGTAAGTGAAGGCATCAGGCTTGACATTAGCCTTGTTAAAAAAAAAGGTGACAAATTAACACAGATATAAATTTGCTTAGTATTATTTTTCAACAAATTGCCCATGAGCACACAGCAAAAAAAAGTAAGAGTTCCATGTAATAAAAGAAAAATTAATTAAAAGAGAAAGACTGGATCGAAACGCTGGATCGGCGTCATTCATCCGATATCCGATCCAGTTAATTTGTCAATATCGGAGCCGATATCCAATCCAAATATCGGATCCCTAATCAGCTCCAGATTTATCGGTCTTATAAACCACTAACATCAAAGTATGTTTTACATGCGTATTGGTAGAAAACCACAAATGGAGATGTTTTGCTTGCTATGACTAACAGTACTCTGTGTGCTGTGGTTTGTCATAATTAGTAAACAATTGACCTAAAACCTGATTATTTTTAGGCGCCTAATAAATGAGGATCATTACATTGACCGTCTGACATACTTGCTGCTCTCTGATAACAAGTGTTAGGCTTTCTCAGGCGGATTATAACACTGATACTGGCATCAAAACAACTCTGTTAGTTGTGGCCTTTAGTAAGAGAACTCCCAGCCAGCCCTCTGTGATGCCAACAATGTCTGTTCAGTCCTGGACCTTTCATGCATATCCAGGACTGCACAGTTTTGGTAAAATTGAACAAAACAACACAATTGTTGTCACAGTGACCTGATCAGCTCATTAAGCAGGTTCATGAGTTTAATGCAAATACGTAATTGATAACACAGACTTTGCTCACATTGTTTCCTCAAAAGATTGGGTTTATCATCGGAGAGTGAATTTCCTTTCGGACAATTTCCCCCACGCTGCTGTCGGGACAGGCATCACTGTACGCCTGCTGTCAGGCTGCCGTTTCATCTCGGACATGTTTTAGCATTCTGATGTGGAATGTCTCCTTGCTATAAACTGTGCTTAATGAAGTGTTTCAATGTGCTATAATTAGCTTCTGTCTTGGGTTTCTGACTTCATTTCACACGTTTGTCAGATTATAATTAGTCACACTTGACACTAATTGGATGTCGCTCCCGTGGACCAGTTTGACCTTTTTTTGTATTAAGATGATTCACTTTGGGGAAATGAACCGCCGCTTTGACTTTGTTGTAGAAGTGTGGTGGCCGATTGGAGCTGCTGCATGCAAGCCCGCGCACGTCTGTGTGAGGTCTGTCCCTCCTATAAGCAGGGGGAGGACAGTAATCTCCACAATCCGCTGATTAAAATGGAGTCTGGAGTTTTTGATTAATAAAGGAGCCGCTCATTAAAATTTGAGCCACAGCTGGAGTTTTTCTGTGGGTCGGACACATCATCCACAGCTCTCCTGATATTAGGCGAGTTTCTTCTCCAATTTGTCAGCTAGCTACTTTGTCAGTGGTGTTGGGTAGACTTTTGAGTGAGTCAGGGCTGCTGTTTATTGGCTCTGCAGTGTGGAGGTGTATGGTCTGGTTTTTCTCCTGCCCTCACCCTGACTGTGTTGCTCTGATTGGTGTAATCAGAGGTTGTTGTCAGGATGCAGTCGCTGTGTAGGCCCTCCTTCTCCTCCTCCTCCTCCTTCTCCTCCCCCTCTCTTGTTATGTGGTAGCACTGACTTCCTGTGAAGGAGCAGTGCACCTGCAAATTTCAGAGACCTCCTTAGCAGAGCTGAGGAGACTGAAGTCATGTTTTTGATCAGACTTTTTCATCCTCATTTATTTTTCAGCTAAGTCAGTTCTCCTGAGTGCTGGACCACTTTGATGTAGACGCTGGAGTTCGGTCTGAGCTGCTCTCCTGCAAACTTGTATTTCGCTGTCAGATGTGCAAAATGTGTGTTGACACATGCTTGCATTATGGACGCAGCCATGTGACGCGGCGAACCGTTGACAGGAGCAGGCTGATAGCGGAGGCCCCACTGGCCACAAGATTTGCTTTTGTTTCTCGCCCTCATGCACACGCTCACCTTCTCTACTCAACTGGAAGATATTGAGGATGTGTGGCACATACCACCGAGGCACTTTTGGAGCCCTGCAAATCACACAAGTGTTACTTGCTCAGTCCGCTTTAGAGATTAGCACTGGTAAAGCATTGGTCTAATTTTGACACAAGTAGTTTCTGAGATTGGGGAACACTGGAATGGCAGAAATAAGTCAGAAAAGATGAAACAACCAGTCAGGAAATCAGACAGTTTTCATACAAGCCAACAGTTTTGATCAGGACTCCTGACAGAGATCTAAAGATAAATTCGGAGGGTCCTGAGGTGGGTCAAGCAGAGGAAAGGAAGAACATGGTCAGGTGTTTGGTGTGAACAGTCATTGTGCAGGAACTTGTGTGCACACATCTTTGACAGGAGGTCAGAGCTGAACCTGGGGTCTGGTATATAAACTACCATAAATAATTAGGATCAGAAAAGTTAAATGTTTGGTTTTCCTTTTTGTCTTGCTTTTCTTGTTGATGTGTCTCACTTCCCAAACCGAACCGAGAACATGCAACTTTTGATTGACCAGCAAGAGTAGGCTAGTGTGAATGTATTCAGCCCACAGAAACCCTAATCCCAATGCTCTGAACGTACTAACTAAATACTGGTGCAGTAGGAGGGTTTGAGAGGAGCACAGTGCAGCATCTATCTATGACTTTCTTGCTAGCTTTATCTTGTTAAAAACCAAACTCTTTTGAAATGAATGCGCAGGAAGATTGTTGTCAGGTATGCAGGTATGAAATGATGAACAAGATAAATGATTGGACGAGCCAGGAGATCAGATTTTCTGTTTTGTGTCCAAACATTTGATCTATTGATTGCTTTCTTGATATAAAGAGAGTAAGTGTAGAATACAATAAAAAGCACAGTTACTGTTTACAATGAGTTAGAATAATCCATGAGAAGAATGGTGGCCAAAGCTATAAAAATATTATATCCCCAAAGGTACTGCGAGAAGAAGTGTCACTCTTATACTCATCTTTCTCCATGACCTACATAGTAAAATGAGATTATCAGCAACCAGATTGGTTATATCTTTGGACTGAATCTTGGTGCCCGTGTGCAGATCAGATCTTCCACAAAAAGAGCTGAGTCGATATTCGGTGCTCGCCTGGAAACGTCTATGTTTAGAACTCCGCTGGTAAACTTTGGCAGTAAGGAGTAAGTTGGCAAGCAGGAGGAGATTTTATTGTCTTTGGATGGTTTTAATCCTGCATAATGTTTTGAACTCATGGCAGGGTTAGCAAAAAGATGTATAGTTTTTGTTGAAGTTCTGTTTCAGAAATAGACACAATGAAAAGTGTTTTTCTAGAAGAGCAAAACGGCTATAAACAGGGTTTCCTTTTTTGCCAGAGTGTAAACTGTGCTTCATGATGCTTCACTGCTATTTCAGGGGCAAGAAAAAAAAAAAAAAGCTACTCTGGGTGAATATTTATGTCATCCTGACCAGTGCTGTACATTACAAATCTGGGGATATTAGCATTCGCAATAAACATTTTCTTTTTAATTTCAACTAATTAGGAAATGAATGTAAACAATTTGGGTTATATTTCTTCATTTTCTAATGGATGACACAACAATATTGCCCTTTCCATTATTTATTATCTCTTGGGCATAGTCAGGAATTAAGGGGCTGAGCAAGTATCAAAAACAAGAGAAAAGCATTGTTTTATTGGAGGAAAATAGACTTGTGGTCTCAAAAATATGAGAGTTGATTGTTGATTTTTAATGGTATATATAAAAAACAAAGTAGATTTACATGCTTGAAGTTTTGTTATCATGTCAGTTTTGTCCAGGACTGTGCAGCCCGAATTCTGACATTTATTTAAACAAGGATCATGACACTGAGGTTGTGACAGGTTATGTTACAAAGGGATTAGGGGTGGTAGAAAAAATTGATACAGCTTAGTATTGCGATATTTAGTCTGGTGATATATCGTATCATCTCATTTACCAATTGTTGATTTTTCAAATTAATCACTAATATGAAGTTGAATCTATGATAATAGAAAAATAGAGTCAACTGTCTGTCCAGTGAGGTTGGCAGAGGTGACATCATAGAGCAGGAGAAAGTTAGTGCAACAAATATCTAAAAAGTTTGCAAGATGTGCTACATGAAAATAAAATACAGCAAAAATACACAAACCTAAAGGAAAGACAAATGCTAAATTAGCTAAACAGTAAATTGTTTAAATCGCAATATATTGTATCGCAATACATACTGTGTTGCAAAATGTTAAAAATCATGATAATATCGTATTGTTGCCCAAGTATCGTAATAATATCGTATCATGGGGCCACTAATGATTCCCACCCCTAAGAGGTATGGTCACCTTTTGGCAGGAAGCTAAGGGTTATAAATCAGAGTGTATAAAGTCATGTTGTTGGTGTTTCAGCTAATAATTTGATGTGGCTACAAATCAGTACTTTACCTCACACATGCATCCACTTGCACAAGGGTCACATCTCTGACAGTGATGTGATGATGATGGTTCTGGTCTTCATCTTGAAAGAAAACTGTCAGTGTTGTCCAAAGAGGGTCATCGGAATCAACCCAACATGGAAACTCCTCAGGGGTGCTTTTAAACAACCTAGTAGTTTGCAGTTCGTTTTGACGGCCTGTTCAAGATGAGTTATGTGTTAGGCCTCTGTCAAGCTCTGCCGTCGATGTAAATGTCACAGTGGCAGAATCATGGGGTGACGTTGTCCCAGTCTTGAGCTGACTCTGGAGGCAGTTACAGGAGTGAAACGGTGTTACTGTCAACAACAGAGGTGGCAGGAGTGTGTATATGCGTGTGTGTTTGTTAGAGCTGTTTAGTAATACGTGAAGCCTTTTGTGTGAGTGATTCTGTATCGCCATTTATCATCAGAGTGTAACCTAAGTGTTTTTAAAAGGCCTTTGATTTGAAAGGACAGTGTACAAACAGAAACATGACAAGAGAGGAAAAGTTGTCAGTGGGTTGTGAACGTCAGCATGACTCACTCTCCCCTCTTGTGTCTTCTTCGGTGGTCGATAGTGGGGGTCTCGTCACTCATTACAACTGTCAGGAAGGTCTCTCACCTCGGCCTGCGCACCTGCCGCTCGGGGGTGTTTGAGAGCGCGCTGTGGCTCAGACAGCAAGCACCCACAAACAGACTTTCCCCACTCATCTGTCCTCCCTCAAACCCCCGCTCGATTATTTTTTTTTTTCTGGGGTCATATCGCTGTCATTCTCTCCTGATTTCTTCAACTGGAGTAATCTCTCGAGTTTCTCAGCGCTCTACGGTGCGTGCCCTTTTAAGTGCGCACTTGAAGCAGACTTCAGGGAGCATTTACAGCTGGTGTGCTTTTAGTAAACTGATATGTCACACCGCGTCCCATCAGAGCTGTGTGATGATATCAAGGAATGGCTGCAAAGTACTTTAGTGTATGTTGGGGATTTACTGTTGGAAGTGAAACCCTTTTTCACGTGTTATTGATTATAAATACGCAAACACACATTCTGTTACACAGCTGTGTGTTAATATGTTTATGAGGCAATTCACCTTTAAAGGAAATATTTGATCAAGCTAGTAGTTAAGCTGTTAGACCTCTGAGTTTATGAGCTTAGCTGTGTGGACAGTCTGATTTGAGTCCATCCCTGACTGTATATCTGTTTTCTTGCCCCTGTGCAAAGAAAAACCTTGTGACACCTTTACAAAGCATGGACCAAATCTATCACCAATCCTTTTAGGAGTGCAACACGAGGAAGGAAAAAGTCCTCGAATGATTAATAATAATCTGCTTGTCAGCTTTTAACCTCCAGTCTCACTGTCACGCCTGTTTGACCCCCTCTCTGGTTGTTTTTATTTTCCTTCCCCCCTCATCATCCTCTTTCTCACACCTTTCTGCCCCTGCCTGCCCCCCTCCTCTGTACCTGTGACTGTTTACTCTTCTCAGTCACACTGACACGAAGCTTTTCTTTCCCAGAAGCCTCACATACACTGTGGCTTTGTCCACACTGAACTGCAGAGCAGTGGGCTCTGTGCGGGACGACATTCCTCACACTGTTCGCTCTTAGTTTACTGAATGTTGTCTCGTGAAGAGGCAGGCAGAGAGCGGGGTCTGGAAGACGACGCTAACAAATCAGGCTCCCACCTCCTCTGCCTCTAGTTCCAGATTCCAGGCTTCGCTCTCAGCCTGCAGCTCATTAGTTAGCCTCCAAAATGGCCGTCTTCCTTATGTTGTAATTGGGAACATGTGCAGGAACTTCATTATCCAGACGTGGAGATGTTAATACTTGAAGAACCAGTAGCTGTTATTTGCCCTGTTTAACCTGTGATATAACAGCAGGCTGTGGAAATCATGTTCAAAGTACCTCTCTGTGATTTCAGAGGAGCTGCATTTACCCCCATCTTTGATATAGTCAAATTATAACCTGCCCTTGTGCTAGGCACTCTGCTGAGATTAATTAAGTAGGCTAATTACCATACCAGGCGTGTGGCAGCGATGGAGGGCTTGAATGTGAAATATCCTCCCCCATTTCACTCCGAATATTAACATTGAAACCCTGAGGGACTGCCAAAATCTCAGTGGCACGAAGAAAAGTGGAACTAAAACGCGAGAGTCTCGACTGACTCCGTATCAGACCCCACATTCTCTGTTGATGCGACAATCTGACTCAGTCAGCGCCACAAACTGAGTCACAGCCTGTCTAAAATCAGATCAGACAAAGAGTCCACAGCGGTAATAATATGTTTAACTTCAGGAGTGGGAGCAGAAGAGCCATTGTAATGTTGTTATTGGTTTCCCTTTTTATTTTTTTCACAAATTCTTCCTGACGGGAAGCTCTAAGTCGACTCAGAAACTCTGCTGTCAGATTGATATCACATTGAAGAGGGTTGATGAGAAGTTTTAGCAGACGTTAACAGCGTTATGTGGGTTGTGGAGTGTTTCAGAGGGACTTGAATACAGAGCTTGAAGATGTCTCAGCTTGCTGATTTAATGATCTGTGGCCAACAATGCAACAGGCTATTATCCAGGCAGTCATATATGATAGAAAGGCTGATCTCTATATCAGAGATACCACTTAGTGACTAGTCCAGCTTATCACCCAGTGTCTCTGAGCGTCTCTGCTGATGTTTTCTCTTGCAGGTTGGGTGACCAGTTCTATAAGGAGGCCATTGAGCAGTGCCGCAGCTACAATGCCCGCCTGTGTGCTGAACGCAGCGTCCGCCTGCCATTCCTGGACTCGCAAACTGGCGTGGCCCAGAACAACTGCTACATCTGGATGGAACGACACCACCGTAGCCCCGGTGTGCAAACACACACACACACACACACACACACACACACACACACACACACACACACACACACACACACACACACACACACACTTATGAGCCACAAAACATAAACTTTTAAGTGAGAATGAGGTGTTTGGGCTAGTAAAAAAGTGCATCAGCATAACCTTTTAATCAGGGCTGTAAATAATTTTGCATTTCTTTGATTAATTGATATTTAAGTTACTGAAATGTTAAATATGAAAACTGACCGTAACAAATTCAACATGTTCAAATTAAGTTAGTTTTACCACACTTTAACTCTTTCAGCCATGTGGATGTTTGTTTGTAAGTGGGTCAGCTCGATCAACATTTGATTCAGTTAAAAAAAAAAAAACAAAGTGAAATGTTTTAAACTAAAATTGTAAAGAGAAGAAAATCATCAGAAAATGTTTGTGTAAAGAAAAGTTTATCGGTTTCTAATCACCCTACACATGTTTCAATGAAGTTTCTGTCAACATCTGTCAAGACTGAAGGTCCTTACACACTGGGACCGTTTTTGTTGTGCGATTATTTCGGATGTCAATTTTTTTTTTTTCGAACCCGTATCCTGTCAATACAAGCGTTCACATCAGCGACGTTTTCGCCTCTGATTGGCTATAAGTGCAGACCGTTTGGCTTGAGCGTGTGATGGTGTTTCCAGCTTTTCTAGCCAGTCAGAGGCAAAGGAGGCGGGACTTTCCCCCGGAAAGGTCTTCCCTGGGATGCGTCTTTTTCCCCCCAGAAGGTTGCAAAATTGCATCGGGCTTAATGTGTATAGTCAGGCGCGTCAAAATTCGCCTCCGAATATTTCGTGAATTGGCGTTCTATATTCGTGTCGGCCCCGGTGTGTAAGGACCTTAAAAGCCCTGTTTTTTGGCCAAACAGGAAGCTTAATGATGCACTAGGGTTCCTAAGCTTAACTATGATGCAAAAGCACAGGTCTGGAGAAAAGTGACCGTGCTTTCTGGGTTTGTAGAGCATCAAAATCCGTCACCTAGCACCCATGTACTGAAATGCTGTTCCAGCCCTTCTTTAGCAAGGCCACGCTTACTTTACATGTAAGACGAATGACGAGAAGAAATGTGGTCAGCTGCTCCATCATCTGTATTTTAGCAGACCATTGTTTAGATGACAGACTCCTCAGAACATCTGTTAATATCACATTTTTCTTCGGTTTGGCAACCTCACAGCACATTTTTTTTCTCCCACTGCACATGGACCTGGAGATTACATTGATCCAAAAGCTAATCGCCTTGTGCCATATTGAAACAACTCGTTCTGATGAATAATCAGTTAAAAAAACTTTGATATTTTGTTAAATATTTTTACAATCACAGAAGAGCTCACCATCAAATATTTCATGAATTATGTACTGCTGCCACATGTAGTGTAAAAGTGTTTAGTGTGGTCAGAAAAATGAGAAACCTGCTGTTAAAGTATGGTTTGTTTATCATTTAATCTTGCATCAGCCAGTTAGCAAAGTCATGGTGCATGTCAGTGTTAGCATTACTTACAAAATTGCGCTGTTTCTAAGGGAAGCCCTGAATAACTCGAAAAACAGAAGTGCTGATGCCCGTCCTCAAACTGAAGAAAAACATTAGTGTAATCTGTGTTAAAATCTGACTCAAAGACATGAAGACCAGATAAGACACAGAGATATGGTTTCTGTGTCTGACAGTACAAAAAGAAGCTTTAACAGCTTTTGTTGTTTTGTCAGGGGTAGCAGCCGGGCAGATGTACACATACCCAGCCCGCTGCTGGAGAAAGAAAAGACGGCTGCACAACACCACAGATCCTCGCCTGGGCATCTACGGTCTCCAGCTCGGTAAGATCCTGCATACCTCTTTCCACACATCATTCTCCTGTCACTTTGTGCTCCTCTCAGTTCTCTCCTCCCGCTCAGCCAACCCCCCACCCATCTCCCACCCACCTCCACCAGCTCCTTCAGCTCATGTGATTACTGGTGATGATCTGGAATAATCTGGCTAAAAGCATATCAC
The DNA here is from genome assembly GCA_962446985.1 of Xyrichtys novacula. NCBI lineage: Eukaryota > Metazoa > Chordata > Actinopteri > Labriformes > Labridae > Xyrichtys > Xyrichtys novacula. Next base: position 7,565,900 of record OY660878.1, read on the forward strand.
TCTTGTTTCAGCGCACTGAGCAGAACAGGCTGCCAGTCATTTTTCAGAGGATGAAATGTGGCTGTGTTCGCCACGGCTGGTAAACTTGTTTTGTGAGAAGTAGAACATGTAATTAGATTTACCACTGCTGGGAGCAGCGAGACAGAGTCCGGCCGCTGCAGACAGTATTTAATAAATGTTATGGAATGGAGTTTGGCTTCTCTGGCCGCTACTTGAAACAGCTCACTCAACACATTTACCCTCTCTTCTTTTTTCTCCCTCGATCTTATTTTCTTCTCCCTCGCTGATTGGTTTTGTCTCATTCTCGGTGGAAACTCTTTCATCTCTTCATCTCTCCCCGTAGTCTGCCATGCAGTCTGTCTGTGTGTGTGTTTGTAGCAAGAGTTGCTTAGCTCAAGTATCTGGTCCATTCTGTGCTCAAGGCTTGCATGCCCACTGGGATGTTACACTACCCGCAGGAATGAACACGACAAAAGAGAGAATCTCATGCAGACACCCTGTTCTTGTAGTTTCAGGAAGAATTACATCGAGCTTTGATCTAAATTTCTAGTACTCTTAAACCTCCAAGTTTGAACGTTCTGTCTGCGTTGCACTTGTTTTCATGAAGTGAAGGAGATAAGGAAGACGAAGAGAGCCTGGAAGGAGAAAGAAAGATTGAGAGACAGCGTATGAACCAAGCCTTTGTTTCTCCAACACATCCAATCGCAGCCTATTGTTTTCCACCCAGCTCGCTAAGACCCCGCTGCCACCACCCCGCTGTCCCTTCCTTCTCCAGTAACAGCGGATTTTATGTGCTGTCTGCAAGTGCTAGTGGAGGGGAGACGTGGCCTGATTTAACCTGGCGTCTCTTATATGGAGCATGTTGTGCAGCTGGCCAGAGGTGGCTGGCACAGGGCAGCAGCCAGAGTCTGTCTCGCTGCCTCGACTGGCTGTCTAACCGATGCTGTGCTAGAGACTGGGGCTGCATGCAGAATCAGCTCCATGCTGCAGGCTGCTGCCGGCTCTATTTTTAGCCCCCCCAGCTCCCATGGGTTGAGAGGGAGGGAGGGAAGGGGGGTGGGGGGGTCTGTCTCGTCGCGGAGAGTTGAAAGTCAACGTGTGCAGACACAATGGTGAGGGGCTGCCGCCGCATGGAGGAGGACTCGTTTCAGAGGAGCGTGTTGTATCTGCTTCTCACGCCTACCTCCTGTATCTGCCTCATACCTTTGCAGTCGTCTTTGCTTCAGCACCTCATGTTCAATATTCCGCAGAAGTCTTTCTAGTGAGTGCGGCGCTCAGATGAAGGGCTCACAGAAAGCTGGAGTCAGGGGGGCTTTGAAGTGTGTTCTCTTTTCGCACATCCACAAAGCAGTTGGATGACCACGAGGCTTCCTGAGGAGGAAAGATTGTGTAAATAAGATTTCCAACTGACTGTCAAAGCTTTTGCTTGTTCTGCCTTTGTCTGCTCAACCTGCTCGCCTCCTACACTGTTTGTTTAGATCCTCACCTGTAGGAGGAGGTATCTGCATGATGTCTTTAGGTTGTGGCGATAAGCTACTCAGTCAGCCTGACGTCTGCATAGTGCAGCACTGGTAAAAGCTCAGCAATGACAATGCAGTTTCAGAGTGACAGCCATAATATTTTTAGGCGTCTGTGCTGGCAAAAGCTGTGGCTGAAGTAATGATGTGTTCTCGTTGTCCTGTCAGTAAAGTTATTATTCAGGCCAGGACTCTATTTTCCATCTATTGTCCATACATTATATGAAACCACAGCAAAACTAATAACATCAAATTGTACATGTAAAGCCGGCCTATATGTCTACTCTGTGATATTTTTTTAGCAAATACCCTTGAGCAAGTATCTACAGGGGAATGCAAACTCTCCTTTTAAGTCCCAAACCATCAAAGTCCCACTCCGATCATTTTTTTTTTTTTACAACCTAAAGTGTTCTCAGGGGTCTTTAAAAAGTGATTATGAAGGTTTTATATATATATATATATATATATATATATATATATATACCAAAAATCACCTTACCTGTGTCATTTTCAAGGGCTTTTCTTCTGCAGAGCTCCAGTAGCTCATTAGCAATTCGCCTCTGAGTCGTGGGCAGAGACAGCACTGTTCTGCACACTTGTCTTCGCATTAGCTTGCAGCCTAACATTGTCGGTGTAGCAGAAGTGGCAGGTAACAGAGGAGCGATTCAGCTCTTGGACACTGAAGTCTTTGGGGACACGATGAAAGCTAATATCATATTTAACTTTCTTACGAGCATTGCAATCCGCAAACACACGCTTGTTCCACGATCGTCCTCTGTATTTCTCCTCTATATATGCAGAATCTGGCCTTCACAGCGGGGCTCTGGGGGCGGAGCTTGGCTTGGTTACATATGAAATCTCACTGTTTCTAAATCTGCCGTTTGGATCTGCCAGAGATTCACAGTGATTCGAATGAAGAAATATTCAGAAAAGCAATTTTGCATTTAGGTTTCTCATGACATGTCCTGGAGCATCAGAAAAATGCCATATGAACGTATAAAAAACAAGAAAAACATGATTTTAATCAGAGTGCGTCTTTAAAACAACCAGCAGGTGGACACCCGTTTGCATTTCCACGATAGACACATAATAATCAAAGTGAAACAGAGCAGTTTGACTTGGACAGGAAGTCAGACACAAGAACAGCCGCTCTGATCAGTTTCAAAATAAAACGCCATCACCCAAAGTAGAAGCACAAAAATCACAAATTAATTTCCAAATGACTTTAAATCAACCTCAAGACTTATTAACTTATTGCTTGTATGTTGTTCTCTGTGTAGATAGTGATGATGATCTTGAGGACGCTCCCTTGTGAGACTAGCTGAATTGAACTATGTTCTGCTCTGATACACTCGAGGAAACGGTTCCTGAGGCATGGCGCCATCAGCCAGAGCAAAAAATAAACTTAACATTGTGCACACACACTGTGGAGCCGAAGGGTTAAAAGTAGAGACACAGTCTCTATTTGAAAGGATTGATGGATCAGGGACATCAATCCATGGAAAACCTGGGGGACAATAAAGCACAAAAACTGCAGTAAAGATGCAAAGTTGGCCGCGGTCTGAACTGAGCTGCATACATATGGAGCAGCTTAAGATGTAGAGATGTTTGAAGGTCTAAGTTAGTTCAAGCTCAGAGCAGAATCAAGAGTCCTTTTCCTTAACTACTCTCAAAAGACGGTGTTTGCCCCCTTGGCTTAAACTAGAAGATGATTCTCCAGGAGAGGAATGATAAAAACAACATCTCTGCCACTGAGACTACTTTTGGAGACGTAAAAGACCACAAAGCAAAAATATTTTAATTTCTTACAGGAGTCTTACATGAGCATACTTGAATGAAACCTGCTCCTCCACAGATTGCTATACCTCAAATCTTACACGGCAGTATAGTTATGTAACCGCGTGAGGTCATTTGTGATGACACCCTCTGTACAAACAAATACTCTGGCCACATGCTTTTATTAAGTCGAGCGTGAATTGAGAAGAAGAGACATAACAGAAAAGAGGTTTTGAATGCTGTAGACTGAGGTCAGAGGTGACAGCACTAACGGCTGTTTTTCACAAGGCTGTAAACGGAGAAAGCAGCTCATGCCGAACCACGGCTGCTCATTATTGTTGGGAATGTACAGATTCTGTCATAAATCTGTGAATATTATGATATTTCTAACCAAGTGTTGCTTGTTGTCGTCCTCGTGCAGATGGTGGCCTCATGTCTAGGGACACCTTACCCACCCAGAGCACCACGCTGGAGGCGCTGCTTCGAGGAGAGGGTCTTGATAAGAGAAACAACTCTAAGAACGACGAGGAGAGCCTGCTGGAGATCCAGGTGAGTTCAGTCTCAAAGACTCACTGTGTGTGTGTGTGTGTGTGTGTGTGTGTGTGTGTGTGTGTGTGTGTGTGTGTGTGTGTGTGTGTGTGTGTTTGTATTTATCCGTCGTTCGCTTCAGTTCAGACAACATTATTGATTCAAACTCATTAGGGGCTAATTCGCTCATACACACTCACAGATGAGGTTTCATCAACACAGCATTTTCCTTTTAAATGTTGAGTGATATCACTCAAATGATTAGGAGCCCTGGTAATGAAAGTCAAGTGTTGCACCCAAACTCGTTGTCAAGGCAACTTGCCAAGTTTTTCCGACTGACCTACAGGACTCTTTGGCTCACTACTAAGAGGAGTTTTCAGCAAGACTGCTTAATTTCTGAGCTCCTGATTGCTTTTTACTCAGAAATGGAAATGGGTAATTCAGCATCATGATATGAATAGATTTAGAAATCATGACTCTGCAGTTTCTAGTTTGTAGCCGTGCAAGTGGAGCACACTGCTGATATGAGTTGTTTTTGCAGGAGTCACAATCAGTCCTATCTTAAGATTGCACATTCCACCTCATATACATGTGTACACTTGTATGTTTACAGGAAGGACATGCAGGAAGAGAGGGCTCCCTCTTCAACCAGGCATATCACTGCGAAAAAAAAAAAGCTATCAAAACATACCAAAACAGACTACACACTTCATCTGCCACCCAGATTGCATTAAATACTGGAAAACTGTTTTCTTTCCCGTCTCAGTTGCTCTCTGCTGCCCAGTGTTTTTGAGAAAGCTGGTAGTTTAATCTGAGTATTGTAACAGCCTGTCCCCTTATTTTTCTCTCTTGATGTGTCTCAGAGGGTTTTGGAGGCAGATGCAGCAGAAGATGCTTTCAACGATGATGATGACTACGAGGTAGACACTCCCAAGAGGAGACATCGGGGCAAAGGAAGAGTAAGTGGCCAAATGTTTGCCAGGTTTTCATTTTAACAAGTTTACTTTACTTGAAGTCACTCTGGCATCTGAGACCCAAAAGAATTGTAGTTTCACTAAGTGTCTTTAACTGCCTGGTTTGTTTTCAGAGTAAACATTAGTTCGACTCTTATTGCATTCAGTCTTCTTCTACAACTTTATTGCATTAAAATTACGTGAAACTTGGTGTACTTTGTTTGTCATCACTAGTGGCCACCATTAGTAAACTTTCTGATGTAGAAGTCTGTGTGTGCACACTGAAACAGTCTTGGTTAAAAAAAAAAAAAGATTGATGATGCAATATGTTGATGTTCATTCTCAGGGTCGGGGTTCAGGCCGAAGGAAGGCTGACCTGGACGATGATAAGCCATATGTCTGTGACAGTAAGTAACCATGTAGTATGAGTTTTTTTAAAGTGTAATTATTCATTAGGTAGATTTGCAATTCAGGGTTGACTGATATGGCAATTTCTTTATTTGCTGTTGGTGATTTTTGAAGCAATCCTTAAGCATTACTAATTAAAGCTGTATTAGTTTTCCTTTATACTGTATAGGCATCTTTTTTTATACAGATTTGCAAACTATCAGATTATTTCTGAAAACCTTTTTGGTCCAGGACTGATTATTTACTTTAAACTGTATGTTGTGTCACAAGTTTCCTTCATGTAGCGCAGATCAAAATAGTCATTTCTTTGTCTGAGATTGTTTTTCATCAATGGGCTCTTTGCACCGATTCACTACTTCCTGAACTTAAGGCAGCTCCTTTATTTCCTGTCTCACATTATTGGACAAACTGATTAATCCAGGTGTGTCTGACTAGTCACAATGATCAGTCACACCTGGATTAATCAGTTTGTCCAATATGTAATATGAGACAGGAAGTAAAGGAGCTGCCTGAAGTTCAGGAAGTAGTGGAGCTGTGCATAGAGCCCATTGGATTAAACAAACTTTTCTTTGTTTACCTGCTAAAAAGTCAGAAAAAGTGCAAATTCACAGTTGAAAGGTTTTGGTTATTCATTCCCTGGCTGTTAATTACCCACAATAATAATAACGTGGGTTTTTATGCATTAGCTGTGCACGTACAATATATGTATGAAATGACTTCTGTTAGGCCAGGGATGAAAAAAGAAAGCTGACACAAGAAAGTGTTTTTTATTAGAGATGCAGCCACAGGATGAAACAAAGTAAAAGTTGTCACTGCGGTCCTGAGTGTTTTCATGCATGCAAGTCATATGTGGAGGCGGGGGAGGTTAGTTTTGGTTTTACTCATCTGCTGTTTTCCCTTTTGATTTGCTTCTTCTCTATTTCAGACAGATACAAACAAAAGGCGAACTCAAAATCTTCGACCTCAGGTGACCTGACTGCTTGTCTTTTTTTCTGACTGTAGATTTTCTTCGGGATCATTTTTTTAAAGTTGTTTCATAAGTGCTGTTAATATCGATTAGGCCCCTGTTTTATCTCACTCCTCTCAAGCTGTAAGAGCTCTTGGCGTTTTGAAACAGACACGTGGTTATTAAGTTGTCCATGTTTGTGTTGTGTTTGTTTTTCAAAATGCCTTTGCAATTAGACTTTGTAGAGTCAGGAGACGAATGGTTCCCTTCTTCTTAACACCACATGAAACCTGTTCATTTTTCACTGAGAAGATCACACTTGCTCTTCATATTGTTTCTTTTATTTTTTTAACTATGCTCTATATTTGAGGGACGTTTCCACCTCACTTGGTCTAAGAAAGGTGTTCAACCATTTCCCTTTCATAGCATTGAGACCATACATTCAAAATAAAAATGGCTTGAGCAGGAAAAAACTTAAGTTGACTTCTAGAGACTGAAATTAAACAAGCATTGAAGTACAATCAAACATGTGCCCTCTGCTGCAGTCTGTGCAAAACGGTACAGGAACCGTACAGGACTAAGCTACCACTACACCCATTCCCACCTGGCAGAGGAGGAGCGAGCAGGAGAGAGGAGCTCTGTGGTGACCAGACCCCCCTCTGTTCAGCAGACTGACAGACACAAACGTAAGAAGACAAACTTCTAAGCTTGATATGTTGTAATCTATAATGTAGTTTCATTAAGCAAACCAAAATCACACATTTTTATAATATATGGCTGTTTTGTGATCCAACCACCAACTTGCTGTGCAAACTGTTACAAACATGTCATAAGCTTGGCACTGATTGTTTCACCATTTTTAAGCCTGAGGCCAATTTGATTTAACGCTCTGTCTTTGGAAACCATTGCCTTTTTAAAGATTGATAATTTGTTTATTTTGATATTTTAGCCTTCAGCTAAAGCCTCAGTACAGATACAGACAGGATGCAGAAGATGGAAACATGATGAAAACGCTGATATTTCTTGTAAATTAGATGTTTGTATTTCTACCCGAAAGATTTTTAGAGCTATCAAAGATGACAGTAGTTCCACAACAAGCTGAAATACAAACAGCGATCACCCAAAACGGTATGGCCCCCTGGCTTGTATGGTGCAAGCCCCCTTCTGATCAGGTCAGGACAAAAACAGCCCTGGCCTGACAAGACCTGAACTCTTCTAGACCTCTGACAGTGTGCTGTGGTATCAGGCACTAAGATGCCAGCAGCAGGTCATAAAAGTCCTGGAACTTTTGAGGTGGGGTTTCCATGGATCAGACTTGGTTGTCTGGCACACCCCACAGAGACTGGATCAGTTTTAGAAACTGAGGAAACTAAGAACAACGTCATGTTTTTTCAGACCACTTTTTCCATTGCTCTGTGGTCCAGTCCACTTCAAGTGGCCATTGTTGGACAGGGGTCAGTATGGGAACCCTGACTGGTCTGCAGCCTTCGCAGTACTGTGTGCTATGACAACCTCTCAATCAGGACCAGGATTCACTTTCAGCAGTTTGAGCTCCAGTAGTGATTCTGTTGGATCAGTTTTCTTTCTTTTAACCTCTTTAGTTTGTCACTGCACCCTGGTCCTTGTCGTCGTCGTCGTTCACATCCCTATTCATGATCATTGTCCCTGCTTATAACATCAACTTGAAGGACAAAAGTTTACGTGCTGCTGAAAATATCACAGTAACTAAGAGTGCAGATGTAATTGCATAAACTATGATGCCATTGGTCCTGATGTTCAGGTGGATTAGTGTATCCACATAATGTAAAAATTAAGAAGAAACTAAAGTAGACACTCAACTGGAAAAATAACTAACATACTCAAATCGGAGGTAAATCCACAAATGTGTTACTGTTTTATTGAACATTCAGTAAAGAAGATGGAATTATTTTAAGTATATTCAGTCACTGAGTGAATAATTTCTGCACCTATCGTGTTTATTGTTGGGACATCTGAGTGGTTGTTAGTTTGTATTGAGCTGATCAGTATAAAGTACACACAACAAAAAGGTGGTGCAGGTTTAGGAGGTTTTGTCTGCCCGATCCAGTCCAGGGTGAAATTAATTAACCCTTCAATTTTATCTTATTTTAGTGGGGTTGAATTTCCTTGCAGGTCCAAAGGGTCCAGGTGGGACCAGCATTCCCAACAACTACTGTACTAAATGCCAGGGCTCAAACAAGAAAACGGGTAAATCGGGGTCTCCCTTCTCAGCCTGTCGATGCACAAGTAAGTAAAAAACCTCTACTGTCCAGGTTGATTCCTTTTAAAGGGACTGCTGCCTAGATTCTCATCTTCTTTCTAATTGACTCTGCTTCTGTTCTGTGTTTCAGCCGACTGTGGAGAGGAGAAGGAGGACGGGACTTTTGCCGGAGCGGAGGAGCTGTTCGGCACCACCTCTGAGAGCGACACTTCCACCTTTCACGGCTTTGAGGATGATGAGCTTGAGGAGCCCGGCACAAACAGCAACGGAATAACAAACCGGCACAGATAGAGAAAACCTTTTAGATCTAAAGACAATTTTTTTTATAAGGATTAACCTCTGGCAAAAATCTGCTGCTTCTTTTTCAATTTTTTTTTTTCGTTTGTGGAAAGCACAAAGTGATCATTTCAGGACAGAAATGCGAGTGGTATTTTATCTACTGAACATTGTTGAATAATTTATGAACACCTTTTTATATATAAATATATATATTAACTTTTAAGGCAATGAACAACTGTCAGTGTTTCTTGACAAGTGACTTGTTCTCCATGCAAAACAGAAGATGAAGACGTTTTTTTGAGTGTTTTTTTTTTTCTCTTCACTGGAGAGGAAGGAGCAAACATTATGAACAAAAAACACTGGAGAAAAAAAATGAAAGATTAAAATGCATAAAAAGTAAATCATCTCCCAAACAGTTGAACTGGGAGCTGGTTGAATGTCATTGTAGACCCATACTTAAAGCTACTGGATGTTTTTGAATCAGTAGTCGCTGTGATGATGAAGGTCTTTTTTTTTTTTTTTTTTTTAATCTCGCTCTAACTCTGGATTAAACTTGTACGCAAATGAAGGAACTAATGAAAGGACTTCCACAAGCCACTGGAAATATTTGGAAATGAAGAAAATACAAATTAAGTTGTAAAAGATAGAGAGGGGAAAAAAGAAAGGTAAGCAATAAGGTTTTTTATCCTACAGGAAAAAAAAAATTGCAGCCATCTCATAAGTAGATCGATCATCAAGGAGTTACAAATGGCAGTTACCCCCCCAAGTTAATAACAGTGTAAGGTTGAATGTGATGAAACTTTTGTGTTTTGTAAATACAAATATTAGTAGAAGGAGGATAGAAATAGGACTTGATAAGAATAAATAAGAAATTGCAATGGTTAACAAGAAGTGCAGAACATAAGAAATAAAGCTATTAACAAAGTGCAGAGTGTTTAAGAAATAAGCTATGCACGAGCACAAGAGTGTATATCCAGTGTGGGATATTGCACAGTTAGCTGAATAAACAATGTTACTGCATTATCAGTTTTGCACTCTTAGATAATTAAAGTTTGACCATTTTACAAACAGATTGCAGAGTTAAATGTCATTACATGCAGTAGAGAAGTTTACAGCTACTACATGAGAATAAGTCCAGTGCCAGACGGAGTGTGTGACACAAAGAGGGAGGAGTTATAAAGTTTGATGACCACAGGCAAGAATGACTTCCTGTGATGCTCTGAGTCTAGCACTGGATGTGCTCCTGTATTTAACCAGTTAGTTATGGAGTAAGTGGCGGATGCTGTTCTAGTTGACAACATCCTCCTCTCTGTGACCACCATCGGAGAGTCTAGCTCCACCCCCTTAAAGAAGCTCAGCTGATGCATGATAGGTATGACCCTTTGTGGTCAAGCTTCTACTATATTTACAAATACGTTTGAGTTTTCTACTGCAGAAACATGGCACCTCTTTATTTGGGATGATTTAAGGCTCATTTAAAGTCAACCAGGACAAAACTGTGTTTCTGTTCAGATACTTATAAATACCATGCTCCATGTCTATCAAGTCTGGACTGTCAAATAACATCAAATATTACACACTGTACCTTTAAAAGCTCGAAGAAGTGGGTAGAATATCATTGTTGACAACACGAGTGTAATTCCAGTGTAACCTGTGTTGCTTGTGTTGTTTATTGTAGGAGCCCTCAGCACATCGGCATGCGGCCCAGCAGAGAGGGTGACCAATGAAGAAGAGGATTTATCTCTGAAAAACTAATGAGCCTTCATGTCCCTCCTGATTTGGGCCTTAAATAACGGACTGAAACGGATGAATGGACATCCAGCTCTTCTCCAGTCTATTCAGCTTAATTGAAGCAAAAGCTCCCCTGATGATATGTATTGATCCCTTCAGAACATTTGAAATGTGAGTAGATCCAGCTTCATTTCATCTTTCCTGCACTGTGCTGGAGCACCACCAAACTATGGGAACACTAAAGGCCCGGCCTTACGGACTGTTTGTGCCCAATGGGTGCATTTGGGGCCCAGCCTGCCCGCTCCCGCTTTGTGACTGTGTGTGCTGCGTGATACGATGTGACACTAAGACGTCATTATCCTCATCACTGTGCCAGCCCGCCGCTCTGCACTGGAAACCAGCTCTGACAGCCATGACCCTCCAACCTGATTGGACCAGTGACCCCCTCTGACCCTCAGCCATAGAGATGGTGCTCAAATCCACCAACATTACATGCAGACCTCTGGATTACTGTATTAATACTCTGACACACAGGTTTTATCTTACTGCTTCTGTCCCTCTGTCTCTACTTTCTGGCAGCAAATGAGTCGTAGTAATTTAGCTCTTTTTTTTTTTGCATTTTTGCTCTGTTGTAAAATATTTCTGTGTTTGAACTCTTTAAAGTTTGACTGGTACGACATCTTGGGTTCGTTCAGACTGTACCGATACCTCTGTCCTGATCAGGTGCACAATAGCCACAACTACTCAGGCATCTTTCATTTCCTCTGCTGTTGATTGTTCAGCCACTCAGCCCTGATTCACCTGATTGTATTCAGTTTGCACAGAGGGACAGTGACGCCACACGAGGATCCTGTCATAATCAACTCCCTGGAGGGAGACGGGATTCTGCAGTCTTCATGCTTTTAGAAGAAAAAAAAAACAAAAACAAACTTTGCAATAACACTTACCTGTGTTTCTGTTTTCTTCTGACTTTACCTGGTGTCATACTCTCAATGACAAACCTCCGAGTTCTGTTTGAAACCAACAGTCTGAGTGGATTGTGAATAGAAAGAGTTATCTCCGATAAACACCTTGTAAAAGCAAAAACTGTTTGTCCAAGCTGTGTGACATTTTGGTCGAGTGCTTTCGAGGGTCTAATTGCTTTATGACATTTAGAAGGTGCTTAAAGTTCTGGATCAAAAAGCCTTTGAGGTCCATAGGTTGCAGATAGTGCGTGAGAGCTCTGTGTCCCTCCTCGTGATGATTCAGTATCGCTGCAATGTAATAACAGCCGCTCCGTTTTTGAAGCTAACCATTAATCCTATATGTGTGTGGTATGACTTGTTGCATTCTTCACTTCCCTCAGGGACCCTCCACACCGCAGTTTATCTCTCCACCTGACAGAGAATGGATCAGAGACTTCTTATGATCTCGTCTTCTTGTTCCCACAATGAAATGGGTCATTGTGCGTTAAAATCTTCCAAAGTCAAACCTGTTAGTGTAAGCATGTCATCTATCATAACCTGCTCAATGTTACCTTCCCCCCCCCTTTATGAACAGGCCTAGAAAGGTGCAGCTCTGAACGAAGGAGAAGCTCCTGTAAATGCAAAAGTCAGTGATGTCTGCTTCTGAGTAAAGTGTCACCAATCATTGAATAGCCTGTATACCTCGTCAAAGACACAGCAATAGGCCCTGGTACTCTCCTGTCAAGCCTGCAGGAGGGGGTGGAGAGGGAGGATCAGGGTGGGATCGGAGCCAAGAGGAGATGAAATGGACATGACTGGGTGTTTTGTTTCATCTTCAGCTGTAAATATATGAGTGGAAATTGAGAGAATGAAGAAGTCTTTGTTTGTTAAACTATTTTTATTGTTCTGAAAAAATAAAGGAAAAAAAAGAACGGTAACAATTCATGCTGGTTTTGTTTTTTTTTGTTTTTTTTGATGTTTTGTTTTTTAGAAAGACAGAGCGGGGTCATTCTTGTATAGGCGGCAGATAAGCAGAAGAATCCTAGACTGAATCAATAGGTCGCAGCAACCCTCAGACTCTCAGCAGACGAGGGAAAAAAAAACACAACACCTCTTGAGTGTGTGAGAGAGGTGGTGGCTCGGGACTCTAAATAGGAATGAGGCAGCAAAAAGAGGCTTCAGCACAACAAGCACCTATTGATTGTAAGGTGCTGTTTGAGAAATCACAAATGAGTCGGTCGAACCTTGTGGGAGCGGTGGAGTCTGCTCTGTGAGAAATTTTTATTTCCAGCACTATATGGGCTCTGACTGTTAACTGCAGGTGTAAAGACGGGTTTAGGATCACAGAGTAAGCTCTTATGGTTAGAGAAGCTTGTTTCATGTGAAGCCTATTGAATAAGTACAATTACTTTATAACAGAGTGGCAGCGGAATATTACAGAGGATCAGCAGAGTGCACGGTGTAATTCACAGGTAAGCAGTCAGGTTCTGTGTGTTCAGGAGTTGGATTATGGTGCAGCCAAGTTAATACCAACAGGGATTTTTGTTTCTACGAAATTTGTCATGCTCCAAAACTCATATTCCACTGACCCCAGGTGCCGCTCAGAAAATTAAAATACTCTGAAAAAGGACAACATTTTCTGTTAGTTTTCAAGAAAATAAAAACGTAATAACATGAAGTAACGTTATGGAAATTATTATACAAACAGAATAAACTCTATGCTTCTCAGCCCCATGCAGTCCATGCAACTGAGCTCTGGTTTACAGCAGTTTCAGGACTGGATATTGAGACCCATATCACCCGACTGTTTAAACAAAGAGGCACATGGTTAAAAAAGTTGTTCCAGTTGTTCTGAGTCTGAAGGAAAAAAAGAAATAGAAATGGAGAGCTGAGGAACTTTTCCTGACTGTGTAGGACCCCTGAGCTCCCTCTTAACTTGGACAGAGTACTGAGCACATTGCAGGTCTGCTGGGTACTCATTTATTTCTATGTGTAAAGACCTTTTTTAGACACTTACAGAAATGTAGAGCATCATAGATTGATGTGCAAGGCCTACTGAGCGGGCATCTGTACAAATTTGAAATACTTCTAGACTCATTTTTATGAGCAAGTACTGCGTAGACAAAACATAAAGTTGTGGTAGACTCGTACACAGCATTTTTTTAAAAACTGTATGTATGCTGTTTTGTTGATCTCTTAGCATTTAAATTAGATAGAAGGAGGCACTGCTACCAATGTCACATTTATGTCCTGCATAAAAAACATATGCAGTTATTTGTAGCAGTTAATGAGCTGTGCCTCTGCTGTGTGTGTGTGTCAATGGTAAGTTAATTTGACTGAGTAAACAGACGGGGGATGTCTCAATGCACTGTGAGGGATATTTTTCTGTTTAAAAGAAACAAATGACTAAAATACATCCTGGATGTGCAGTTAAAAATGAAAAAAACCTCACAGCTCTGCATACATCCAATTAAAAATAGCTTCCCTAGATTTCACAGGACTTCTTTGAAAGTGCTGAGACTCCCTTACTCCCTCTTCTAAACACACAGTTTCCACCCTGAGAGGTCAAACCAATTAGCCATTCAGTCCACCGCTTGCTTCAGAATTAGATGATCATAATTATAATGAAATTCATAATCTAATTAAAGCTTTATAGACATGCATAGTGCACACTTTCATCTGAGGCTTATAGCTTCAAAGTGTTTCTACAAACACTTGGTCGATGGTCATGAAATTGGACTCTGACTTCAATGGACAAGAATTTGGAAAACTTTTTATAATCACTTCACTAACTAGTGCCATGAATTAAAAAAATAAAAAATAAAATAATTGTGTCCAAAACTTACACTCATGTCCAAAATTATTGACATTCCTGCCTGTCATTTTTATATGGGTGATGTTAGCAAGAGTTGGCTCTACCACAAGTACAAAGATCGTAGATTTCTGACTGTAAATCTTCATTTATTTTAGGGCGTCTGTGATGTGAATTTTTGTTGACCTTGTTGCACGAAACATTGAAAAATCAGATTCAGACAAGAAATGAGGAGAGCAGTGCAGACAGGTCCAGAGTTTTTATTATTTGGTACCCATGAATAGATAGCAGGTGCTTGAGTGTTTTGGTGTGCCAGTAGTCATCTTGCTGATTGAGAAACTAAAAGCACAAAATGCCCTGAATATGTTACATGCATAGTAATGTGCCCATATCATAATTATAATAATGATCATAATAATAATAATAATAATAATAATAAAGTGTGCTTTTGGATAATGACATTTAGCCGATTTACACCTACAACGCATCCTGTACATAGTGTCATAGTGTTTGTGCTGAGAGTAACATTTGGTACATTGACTCGAGTTTAGCATCTCTCTCTACTTTACACTCAAGAGGTTACTGGTTTATGATAACAATGAGGATTAATATGACCTGTACAGTGCATTGAAATGACTCTAATAGAAAATAATCAATGATTCACTCATTCAGCAGTGTCACAATAGCAGTCACTGGCCTCATGGTGGAGCTGTTGAAACTACAATCTTCTCAGTTCAATCGCTCTCTGTCTGCAGAAGAAGTGTGAAGCCACAGTGGAGCGCTGAGGTCTTCATGGTCAGTGTGTGGCGTCCACGACGGGTCAAACAGTGATCCCAGTTGCATTTCAGTGCGTTGATGTTAGCTCACAGAGGAGTGTTGCTCTGCTAAAGATGTCTGTCTTTGGAGTTTGACCCTTCTGCTCCTAAGTTCACACTCAGGATGGTCAAAGAACATGCACCAGTTTCCTCACAGTCATTCCAGCACACGACGATTACAAGGTGGAGAGTCACAGCGTACAATTTGCCAAACAAAAAGTGGGCAGGTTTGATAAAATATCAAATCAAATAGTCATGCTGTAAAAACAAACCCTGCCAAAAAGTGATGATTACTGGGCTGCAGGCCTGTGTTTGTGATATCTCCATAAATGGAGGATAAATACTTTTGACATCATGATGTGACCACAGCTTCACACAGACCTGTAACACTCTGATGCTGGTCCTGCGGTTTAACCACCACTAGATGGACCCATGGCATTGGAAACTCCCACCTACTCTGGTCTAGAAGGAGCCTGACAAGGATGCAAATGCTCTTTCTAGCGTGACTAAAGTGAAACCTCAAATCACAGCTACTCACAGAGCCATGTGGGCCGTGTTTGAGTTGAAGCTTCTCAGTTATTCCCACACACGTTTCAAATCTGTTAATTAGATAGTGCAGAGTGAACATTTTTAAACTGGAGGCCCGGTTGTCGTGAAAGCATTGAACTACTTTTCAAACTGGATTAAATTCAGCTTTGCACATAAGTGACATTACAAAGCACTGCTGTAGAAACAAAATGTTAATCCTCAACAAAGACAGCTTTTTGCTGACACGTGCAGGGAGCAGTGTGAATGCTACATCAAGCCCTTCTGCCAGATTTTGGAATGTAATGAAGCATGGAAATCATACCTTCACAAACTTCTTCAGTAAAGCTTATGGGTAAAAACAGACTTGGGATTCTTGATTCCTGCCCAAACTTTCTTTCTTTTTTTTTTTTTTAATGGCATGTGCTTTTTAAGGAACAGATATTAGAAATTTCAAAGATATAAAAGAGTTTGGATATATTCCTAAAAACAGAAAATAATTGCCAAACACATTATTTATTGCTGGCTGCTTTGTGATTACACCATTGTATGCAGAGTTTTGTCGTTTTGTATTCAGTCATGATGATGTGCGTCTTTGACCTTCTGTATATCTGAGTATATCTGACTGGCCCCAGCTAAATCATGGACAACTTTACTAAAAGTTAATCCATTATAGATGATGCCGCAAATGTATCAATGAATACTGTGACGTTACCAGATATGTGCTTTTAATTTGCAACACACATGTACAGAGATAAAATAAAAACAACACAAACAGATCGGCTTAGTCCACAGTCTGAAGACTAAGTGATGGAAAGAGGGCAGACCTGGTCTGAATGTGCTTATACTGTATGCTGCATGCGATGTGGTGTGATGTCTGAGGCGTCCCTCTGCCGCTGTTGTCTCTTTTCCTGTCCTGTTTGGGTCCCCATCAAGCCCAGTGCTTTAGCAGTGCTTCCAGTCAGACAGCAGTCCACCAAGCAGAGTCTGTAAGCCTCCACAGCAGACCTGTCCAGCCCAGCTCCGCTGTCTGTGCCCCCGTGCGGCTGTCGACCCCCCCACAGGGTCTGGCTGTGCCCCAGCAGCACAGGAGGTGTCAGGATGACTGCATCAGGCCTGTCAGGCGCTTCCCTGTCAGTGACTTGCCCTGAAAGATCAATTAAAACACATTACAAGACTCAGATGCTTTATAAATCGCACTAAATCTCACAAAGACATGGTGCTGTTTTACCTCAAATTCTCAAATTACAATAAATGATCATGTAACTAGCATGTTAATCACAAACACATCCTATTACAGATACAAAGAGCCACAATAGAGTGTAAAATGGTTAAAAAGCCACTGATTGTGAGCCAGCCAGTGTGGTTTGTGATATGAACAGCCCCAGCTCCAAATGACTTACCACACTGCGGGTGAACTTCTCCAAGGAGGTGCGGCGGCCCTGCTCAGTGTCTGCTGGCTGCTGTTTTGGGAGGGGGGGAAGCAGGGTGAGTGTTTGGGTCAGGTACGGGTGTAGCGAAGGGGACGGGGGTGATGTGGTCAGTAGGAGGGGAAAAAAAAGGGGGAAGGCCAAGCATTGCAAAAATGAGGGCCGTGGACAATGTTGGAGTTGCAATTTTAGAAAATGGAGCGGGGTCAGTGACAGGCCAGCAGGAGGAGCAGTGTTTGAACAGGAGAGGGCAGAGAGGCTAGCATGAACACAGGCAGCTGTGATTCCCTGAAATGCTCTAGATTACACAAAACAGCTACATTTGTTCAGATTGTGTTGACATAAAAAAACAACAACACTGAGACATACTCTCTCCTCCCCTGACATGTCTACTGTATGATCTGCTGCTTGATCCTCTGCGACACAGCAGTTTGCCTGCACTGGCATATCATGTTTTTAAAACACTTCCCTTGACATTTTACATAATTTAGCAGTTTCCTCGCACCTGCATCTTGAGCTCAGTGGGTTTGCCTTTGACTGCTCTGTAAACTGTCTCATCAAAAAGTCAAATCATCTATTGGCAGACCTTTTTTAGAGTTAATGAATGCTGCCAAATGACATTATGTACTTGCTTTGTAGTGCAAACCTTTGCCCGGATTCAAGTAAAAACCCTAAGATCCTGAATTATTAAAAAATGATCACTGATATATTTGTTGGACAAGTCTATATATATATAACAATGTTAAGTAAACTCATCAATTTGCATACGACTGCATATTAGGGTGGTGGCTGATTTTAATTTCATCATATCCTGCTCAGTTTCCTGATCTCTGGCATTTTATTTCATTATCTGATTACACCTACAAGTACACAACTGAGCGTGTCTTTCATATATACATGCCACAGACTGTATTAAAAGATGGATGACACAACAGTTACCCTGGAGTGAAGCCAATAAATGTAGATTGGCTGCAGTATAAACCCTGATCATACATGCAAGGGAAAATTTATTCACAATAACTCTTTCATCAAACTACAAAAGATTCATTTAGTGAGTTTTCATTTAGACAAAACATGTTTATGTGTATTCTAGAAGTCCAGTTTCAGTCCGACTAACACAACGAATAGATTTTGTACTGTGTACACAATGCAGAGAAATATATTTTTTTCATGTAAAAAGGCTTTAATCCGGGAGATTGGGCCCCAAAAGCAAATGGGCAAGTTGCTGATGGGACACATACAGCTGTAAATCAATCTTTTGATGCCACTTTTTGACAGCTTGATAGCACATTTAAAGCAAATAGTGTTCAAATTAAAAAATCTATAAAAAAAAACTTGTTTGATTAAAAAATGTCCCCATTTTCGGACAGGTGACCAGGGGGAAGTGTGAGGCACCATCTGTTGGTGAGAGTCACAGTCAGCGTATCTCATAACTCTTACTGTTGAGATGAGCAAATTTATCTACCCGGTGGTACAAAAAAGTTAAATACAAAGCCTACAGAAACTGGACTGTTGGTGATGGAAATATAAGCTCTTATAAGCTCTTTGCTTCATTATGTTCCTTCTCAATCTGTTTGTTTTTGACATACATATGTTGTGTAAATTTATCTTTGACATGTACAGTTGTTTGGTGTACATGTGTATTATTTTGTTCAGTGTTTTGTTCAGAGTTTCAGCTTTTTCCCCTTAGAAAGCTTAAAAATAAGACATCGTCTTTTTTTACAGATGTGATTAAATACACCGAATTATTTAGTATCATGTGATGATGTGTCATGTCATGATTGACAGCTATGTTGACAAATGCAGACCCTGCAGCACTGTGTCTACTGGATAAGCAGAGAAGATAGAGAACATCAAATACTACCACCAGACCTTCCTCAAGACTCAGTTTAGCTGTGGTCTGTTTCATCCTGAGGGATCATCACTGATACATTCATTACTTAACTTCATGTGCAGGATATCAACACTGCAGATCGGACCATGAAACTCATCTGCTAATCTTTCCTCCAAATGCACGAACTGTCAGCACTCTTCTCTGGAGAATTTTGGCATCACTTTTTTTTTTACAATGGGAGGAGGTGGAGTCATCTTTCTTTTTATACAGTCAATGATATGTGTTTGAGAAACATGCCTTTTTACAATTCACCACTATGAAGACATTGCAGGCTGTAGTATTGCAGCTCAGCAACCAAGGTAGGACCCTGAGAGCTATTTTCAGCTACCAACACACAACAGACATGGACCTGATATGTGTATTCAGTTTCTTAGAAAACAGACTGAAACCACGAAGAGCAATGCATTGACAGTGACAAAAGAAAGGGGTGACACAAGGGTCAGTGAGTGCAGCTCACCTTCTTTCTGGCTAACAGGAGGTCTTGGTAGATGTTGGATCGCAAAAAGCGTGCATAGCTGTCACTTTTCATTAGCTTGAATATGTGCTCCTGCAAAAGAAAGAAAGAAAGAAAGAAAAGCTCAAGTTCAAGTCGGCCTTGGAGGAAGAGGTCAAAAAGAGGCCAACTATTAGTAGAGAAATAAATGAGCTCTTAAAGTTGTAATGCAATGTGTCGTAAGTGTTTGTGATTCAGGGGAGGTGATGCAAACTTCGTGTACTGATATGAACGACTGCATGGTGTGAGACAGAGCTGAGTAATGTCCTGCCAGTGAGAGGCGTTCCACGTCACACATCAGCAACCCACTCTAAAGCAGAGGAATCCACGGTGAACAACCTATTCATGGCATTACTCGCCTCATTAGGCCCTGGCACAAACACACTCCGTCATTCTTCCTCTCTCCTCTCTCTTTCTGTTCCTCTGTGGCCTCTCATTCAATCACTTCAGTAACATGAGTGGGGTGGAGGGGTTCAGTGGTACTGCGGGGGAAGGAAATAAAGGTCTGTTGTGTGTGTTTGTGTGTACACAGGCATGCGGTAGAGGAGAAACTCATCTGAACTCAGTGAAAGCAGCTTTTTAGTTCTACAGTTTCAGCACCTTTTTGTTCCATTATTCAGCTCTCTGCGCAGCACTAGAGGAGTAATGCTCGTATTTTTGTATCCAGGCGCAGGTGTGCCGGCCCTGTCTGTTTTATTTTTTATTTTTAGTATTGTAAAGTGTGTTTTCATGCATCTGTGAAAGCGTACGTGTGATGTCAAATCAGCCATGAGACAGAAACACCACAGTGCACCTGAGCATCCTCATAGCTGTAGCGTCCAGGGTCTTTAATGTTCTGGCTGGTCCGCTCATAGCTGTGAGAGTCCAGGTTGATGGGGCTCGGTGCTCCCTCTGCCAGAAACTCCTGCCAAATCTCCTGAGCCCGGGAGGACACATCCTGAAGTGGCCGTCGCTTCAGATCCTGCACCGCTAACCAGAACCTACAATAGCATTGAATCTAATTAGTAACAACCTCCCTGCAATACACAACAGAGTGTGGCAAAAACATGGCTGATCAGCTGTCTGTTTCATTCACTCAGTGAGTAATGGGCTGGTCCTTAATTGGTGGAAAGTTTTCAATTAGTAGTTCTCGGTAATGTGGTTTTATAGCTTGGCTGTGATTGGCCAAAAGCAACACAAATATGCCCTGTCTGTTGTCACTATGGCAAAACCTGTTAATTTCCTTTTGTATCAAACTCACAAACATTGTAGCAACATTAGTTTCTGTAACAGTCAATTAGCACTCTAAACCAGTGAGCTAAACACCACGGAGGATATCCTTGATATTAGATCCTGTCCAGCAATGCAGGCAACATCAGCAGAGCTGTGAGAGCATCTACTGATGTTTCTGTTTATTATTCTATCTCTAAAAAACAAAGGGGATCAAAAATTAAATCTAAAAGTATTGATTGAGTCAGCTCAAAGACAGACACATCTTACTAGAAGAACCTCACCGCAGGTTCTCTGAGCTGAATTCTGACTCCAGGAACTTCAAGAACTGGTCTCTTCCTGCTGGATCTTTCAGTGCCTCCTCTAGAGAGAATCCCCATTTCTTCACGCGCTGCTGGCTGGGGTCTCGGCTGTTCACAGTGAAACATAAGAGTCAGTTTCTCTCACATTGCACAGAGAGCTACTGTATACCTGCCCTCACTGAGTTTGGCCTCTATCCTAACATGGCTGCTCCAGCCTCACCTCGCCTCCAGGTCCCAGAAGGACATGTCATCGCTGATCCAAGGGTTTGAAGGTTCTGTGGCTGACACAAAGGGGTCATACTCCATGAACTGTTCGGTGTAACTCATCAGACTGTCGGCCACTTTGGAAACCTTCATACAGTGTCTGTCCAGCTGGCTGTTCAGGAAGTTAATCTGATGGAGGGAGAGAGAGAGAGAGAAAGAGAGAAAGAGAGAGAGAGAGAGAGAGGGTAATGAGGAAGCTAAATAAGAGAGCAGCTCATCAGTCTGTGTCCCTGACTGTCGTTATGATGGATGTGTGAGGCTGACTGTGGTAATGGCCTCTGCGAGGGCTGTCACAGTGTCACCTACCTCCTTCTGAACATCCTCTTTGGTGGTCTTCTTGGTGGGCTGAGAGCTGATGTGGACTGGACTTGGTTGGCTCTGCCCGTCGTCTGGTACACCGTAGACCGACTGAAAGAGACAGAAAGTTAGGCGTGTTGGACCTTTGGTGCCAGAGTAGGAGTTTGATGAATCTTGACAGAATAATATTGCAGTTTGATGGATATCAGGTAACAGCTGTGTGATATTGGACTTTTCACATACTGGTCTCATGATGTGTGTATTGGGCCTTTAACGTCTCAAAGGTCCTTAATTTATTGGTATGCTTAGGGATGTGGTGGGGCAACATTTTTAAAATGAAGATTATTATTATTAATTTTTTTGTTAGATGATTCTAAAGATTCAAATAGAACAGGAAAAGCAATGTCTGCTTTGTCCACATGGGGCGCCAAAGCTGACACAAAACCAAAAGTTGCTCACAGGAGCTTTAATACTTTGATAAAGGTTCAATAAAAAATGATTTTTTTTTTTATATGTAACACAGGTCTAGGAAATGAAAGTATACACTTTATTGAAATATTTGGAGAAACAGGTGAGAATCTTATCTGCATAAGGATCAAAGCCACTAAGTGTAGGTCACATGACTTCACCATTGGGCCAATCCAGCACCCCCAAAGTATTCTTATTGCTGAACATAAAAGTGCATTAATATACGGATGAGAGATTAATGACCTTAGTATCTGGCTTGTGTGGGACGGCTGTAGGATGAGGAGTTGTCATAACACTAGAGATCATCATGTAAAAGTTAGTGAAGCTCAAATGTCATGTATCTCAGCAGTTCAGTCTCCTCTGCTCACCTTCTTCACCCTGTGTGGGTTCCTCTCTCTTCGGCACTTGCGTATGTCCATCTCTGTGGTGTTGACACAGCCTGGCTGTGGGAGGTGGCAGGAGACATGGAGCGTTATTTCTGGGTCAGATAACAGTGCTTCTCTGGCACGCATCGCCTGTGTCTATCTAACTACATCAACACAAAGCTGTTTCTCTTGTCGGTACACGCACACTCACAGAGCCAACAAATTTGACTCTGACTAAACAAGAGTCTTGGGTCGCTTTGAAGTGGGAGAGTGGGTTTGTTCTTCCTCTCTGGGTTCATAACAGTATCTTCTTGTATCAACAGTAATCTGTGTGTCATAATCACTCATTCTTTAGTCTTGGTAAACATGGTAAAGTTGACTCCATCTATGGTGGTTGATAGCCAAGCTGATTTACTTCTCTGTCCAGTTTCTCTCCGGGCGAAGCTGGCCAACTATTGACAAATAATCCCCTTTATTTATTTTTTTTTTCATGGCTCTGGCCCTGACTCACCACTGGTCGATGGACGTCCCAGAATGCCCTCTCTTGGCTGTCCAGGATCTTTCTCTCCGCCTTGTCCTTCTTCCTGTCAATCCTGTGAACAAACCAAAAAACAGCACTCATAGATGGAGCAGAAATCTTTGAACTATAAGATCAATTTGAAAAAAAATCAGCCTGGAGATTTGAGTTGCCCCCTAACATCCATGCACATTACAATAACAAATCAGATTTGAGAGCAAAATACTAAAGTGTGTGTGTCTTAACCTGTCAGCTTACTTCAGCGATCAATGTCTGGTTTTAGTGCTGGTGAAGCGAAGCTCTGACAGAACCGACATTTACTGATCCGCCTCTGTTCTGCATTGTTTACTCCCTTGATACAACAAGTCTCAATGCTTTCAATATCGCACAACAGCAGCCAGTAAACAGTGGCATGACTCTGCAGGATTTTTATAGACAGTGAAAGAAGCGTCTGCCTGACTTGCTGACATGAGCGATTACTGCTGTGCTTACACCTAAGAGCCACCAGGGGGAAGTCTTACTAAGAGAAAGAAGTTAGCAG
This sequence comes from Xyrichtys novacula, assembly GCA_962446985.1. Classification (NCBI taxonomy): domain Eukaryota; kingdom Metazoa; phylum Chordata; class Actinopteri; order Labriformes; family Labridae; genus Xyrichtys; species Xyrichtys novacula. Next base: position 7,589,153 of record OY660878.1, read on the forward strand.
GATTTTGTGTGTGTGTGTGTGTGTGTGTGTGTGTGTGTGTGTGTGTGTGTGTGTGTGTGTGTGTGTGTGTGTGTGTGTGTGTGTATACAGTAATGTAAGTAACCCTCAGGTCAAAGCAGAGCATAAGAATGCAGCATTGTTGATGAGAAAGCATTGGTGCGACGCCAAAGTGACAAAAGTGTTTTGTCTTCCTCCGGGAAAGAACATCCTGGTCATGCATGAAGCTTAAGGTTAGAATTTCATAAACATGAATGCATAAACCTTCAGCTCTGTATCCTGACAGCAGTGTGTGCCACGCTGACATTAGGTGGTGACATGTCACAGTAACACGTTTACTCACTTGACTTGAGCCTCGGCCTGCATGAAGATAAATTCCCACTTCCTGGCGAAGGCCCTCTGCAGCCGGGCGAGGTTCTCCTGCAGGAGCCAATCAGACGCGCCATTAGTGGGGGAGGTTATTTGAATTCAAGGCACCCAGATGATTACATTATCCATTCACAGTGATGGCATGTCATGACTTTGGATTGCTGGTGCAGAGATGAGGCAACCTCTTAGCATGCATGTTGCTAAACCGCCGCTGTAAGGCAGTGTTTGAGTTTTAGGCTGGGAGGCTTGTACTTTACTTAGTTGTCAGTGTGATGTAATAACTTAAATGATGTGAACAAATGGGAAACATTTCTATGACACCCTCATTTCCTACAGTCTATGGCTGTAAACGGGGAACAATCTAGCCTAAAGCTTTGTCCTAAATTGAACCTATCCTAAATTTTCTAAAAACACTCGCAAGCTAACATGTTGAGAGAGAGAGAGTTTTTAAAAATCTCTGGATCATTCATGAAGTCGTGGGTCAAACAACATGCTATTAAGACAGACTTTTATGTTGTAGCAATAAGATAAGATATTTTGTTCAGCTGCGCTCTTGAGTTTTTCTTTTTTGGTTTTATTTGTTATCTTTGAACAAATCCAAGCTCATGTTGTCCTTGTTACAAAGCTCAAATTCACACAAATAAAAGTTGTCTACTATCTAATGTGCCATCCCAAACTAGCATCTGTTAAAGAATCAGTGCATGGCCTCCCTACCAAGACAGAAATAATCATGAGTACAAGTTAGAAGACACAAAAACAAACAGAGCAATAAGGCCTGAAGTCATAAAGAGACCTGACTGGTAGAGAAAGGAAGTGTACTGGACAATAGTTGCAGAGTAATTCAGAATATTGAACTACAGGGCTTTTATATAACAGCAGGAGATAAGCACTGCAGCTATTCCCCTCCTGAGACTGTATTGATCTGCTGATTCCAGGTAGGCTTATGGATGTGTCTGCACATATTTTGGGGTTGGTCAATGACTACACTGTTTACTGCCAAATGGTGCTCCTGAAAGAATAAATGACTTTGACAGATTTGTTTAAAAGTCTGTAATTTGATAAAGCTCTCTGCTGGTGAAAATGGATTTTGGCATTTGAGGATCCCGGTGGACTCTGTTTCTGTTCTTGCTCTTTAGCTTTTCTAGAAATTCAGTGTCATCATATAATGGTGCACAATGAACTAAGAGCTTCCTGGAAAGGGCTAAACTGAAGTGACAGTGTACTCACAGCTTCATAGTCGGCAAGCTCGAGCCTGGCCTTGTTCTGCATGGTGCGCTTGCAAAGGTAAATGGCTGAAGGGGAAAGAGGGAAAGAGCGAGACATGGAGAGTTTCTTAGATGGGTTATTTTCTCTGTGAAAAAATAAATAAAAAATAGAAGATCCTGATTGGATGTGACAGAGGTCTCAGCTACAGAGATCTGATAAGTGCTCATATCAGTGACTGTCCCTTTATTTTGTTTGGCTGATCTCATCCCCCGGGACTCTCTATAGTAGGGGTTCCTCAGGGCCAGATACATTACAGGGAATGGCCTCGTGGATCAATATTCAGTGAGTGTCAACAACAGATCTGCAGCATGAGCTGTCTTTCAGCTTTGGAGGAAATGGGACAGCCAAAAGCGACGGCGAGATCTGACTGTTTTGAAGAAAAAGGCAAAAATTCAAAATAAAGAGAAAGACAGAGACGGTGTGTGACTCACCGTAGTCTGTGTTCTCAGGCTCCCAACAGTTTGAAGGCCAGAAGTACGGAGACTGAGAAAACATAAGGAGAAAGAAAAAACAGACTCAGTTTTTGCTTATTTGCTCATAAAACCAGCTTTATGAGGTAAATAATAACAGTCTTTCATATGAATGTTAAAATTCATTTCTTTCTTCACTCACACTCTTTGCACTTTCACACAGAAGCCAATGGGGAGCTCATTTTGTTGACGATGATTCATGACGTCTGTTGGAGGCACATATCTATCAGGGCAACATTAGTAGCTATCTTCCTTCTATCCATATTTAATTGTCTTTTGCAAAATGATATTATCCATTCAAAGTTCATTCCAGAGTCCATTAATTATGGATCACTCACATCTATCATGCATTCTTAATAACAGGGCAGAATTAAAAGTTGGTGGTACTCATACAGATTTTTCATAACGGTAATTAGCCTAAGAGCTAAAGCTGGCGCTGATGAGCGTGCTTGTTTGAATGTAATGAACTAATAGGTTATCACGCTCTTACACAGTTTCATCATCACTGCTGTTTTTGATTCAGAGGGGAAGTGCGCACATTTGTGAAAACAGAAGAGAGTTGTTATTAAATCTGGGTCTTCCACCGAGATAGAGTCTATTTATAGACTGAGACACATCCCCTGTCAATAATCCGTGCATTTCAAATGCTCCGTAGACTCTTATATGTTCTGATGACGTGGGCCTGTTGCATCACGATAACATCAGAGGGAATATTTTTAGCCCTCGCTGAATGAGCAAGTGTGACACACACTGTCCTTCCTGCGCAGGCACAATAATGGCTTTTAATCCTGAGCAGTAGAGGTGAGGATAAATGCATTCAGAAGTAGATTGGGGGGGAGGGAGGGGCAGTATGGGTGACAGGGAAAAGTGCAGAGCCAGCGTGCGGCCAGCTCAGAGCCTCCCGTTTGGGGGGGGGGCCGCTGCCACGGCTTGCCAAAATGAGATGCTAATGGGTCAGTCACAGTAATGAGTCAGAGCTGAGCCAAGCCTGTAGCCGTCAGAGGGACCTGTCAGAGTTCATACTGGATCAGATGGAGCAAGAAAATAACACCCCACTGACAGGCTGCTTGAGTTGCCTGTTAAGCCCCATTCTGCATCCCGCTTTCTCCTCTGTGGACATATACAGTACTGACCTTGGCTGGATGAGTAATAAGCTTTATACAGGATCCCATTCATTAGTGTCAGCGAACAAACATATCCCCCAGTCATCTTGAAATATTGACAGGCCTTTAAACATATATAAGCAGCTGTTCGATAGTGGAGTTTTCTGTACCTGGAAACGATAAAGAGTTCCATCATCTTTCAGCATCAGGACATGGTCTGAGATGGGGAAGATGTAGCCATGTGCAGCAACCAGACTCCCCAGGTGGATGGCCTCAGCTGTAGACACAAGAGAAGGCAAACAGACAGATTTGAAAGCACTCCCTCCTTCAATTCCTTACCTTTCTCTATAATGCGTCACATCTAAGACAGCAATATACCTGGATCCTCAACTGACAAGTTCTTCATCAGCCACTGGACAATGTCGGCACCTGGAATTCACAGAAGGCCATGGGTGAATCTCAGTTTTACTGTAAATGACTAGGCTCACTTGAACAGTCTGAACCAAAAATAACAAATTGTCTTTCAAATAATAAGTCTCAAAGTTACAGAGAAATTATAAATATGCATAATTGTAAAAAGCAAATCTGAAGGTTTTGTGTTTGGTCTTTACTCGACTTGTGGCCAGTGGTCAGAAAGAACAAGATTATAATTTCCGTGCATTATTAATAGTCTCAATTGGCAACTTGGGAAGGGACTAAGGGTTCAGATCAAAAACAGAGCCACCTCTACAGATGTCTGCAAAAATAAACGCCATGGTTCATCGCCCCAAAAAGCGCCTCCTCATAGAGATAATTCAACTGAGATTTTGTCTGTTTGGAGCTGTCAAATCCAACTCACTGTCACAAAGTAATGTTAAGAGGTTTCTAGTCCCTGGAGCCTTTCTCTTACTGATCCTGGACAGCACAGTATTTCTGCAGCCTGTGTCATTGGCAGAGGCTGCAGAGAGGTCATGAGGCCATCTGGCTTGAAGGAACCATGCAAAGGAGTGACTCCGAAACAACCTCTGGGAAAGAGGGAGTGTCCCCCTCGTCCAAGACCGGTGACTCATCCACACACGGACACATGACAGAGTACAGTATGTGCACACAGAGGAAGAGACAGTTGAGAGAGAGGGAAAAATATGCTTTTCTGTGGTGTGACAAGGGCAGCTTCACACTTCAGGCTGTCTCCTCTGAGCTAAGGTCTTATCGGCAAAGACATCATCCGCCTCCAACAGTAGTAGTTGCAATTTAAATGAGCCCAAAAGGTCATATTTGCTTTACTGAGTCTGTCTCGGAGGGGTGAGGCAACAAAACACACAAATACATGCACACAAACAAACACACAATTATCAGCACATCAAGTACAGAGAGCTCCTGTTACGAAGAATCACAGGAGGAACTGCTTAACATGAAAATGTGTGATGTACATCAGTCGTGTGCAGTAAAGAGGAAAAAACAAACACAGAAATGAACACAGACTAACCTGAAACCACGCTGGGGATCTTGGAGAGGAAGCTTTTGACAGTCCGGATGGATACACCTCCTGCGTTCTCATCTTGTATTCGTGTCACGATGTCTTCGATCTAAAGAGGGGGCAGACAAATATATTGGTTAAAGGTCTAAACAGGTTAGTCGTTGTTTGTGTCTGATACAATCTGAGTGGTTTTCAATAATTTTATGTTTAAAGATTACAGTCAGATTTCTGTTGGAGCTTTTTCGCCTGATATGTTGTCCACTATTGATATAGAAAAATTTAACATATGTGCACAAGAAATACAAACTGACTCATTTATATTGATTCATCACATTATTTATCAAAGTTTCACAGAGTATTCCCTGAATTTGAGAAAAAACTGTACATCGCTTGTGAAGAATGTCACCTAGACAAAGAAAATTGATGATAAGAAGTGATTTCAGGCTCAACAGACTTGTTTTATGAATTTAATCTTGCTTTTGCCTTTGATATGGTGAAAGTGCAACATCATAACATCTTTCAGCTCTTTTTTATGATCATAACATTCTCCTGGAGGAAGTTGCTTGCTTTATAGTTGTCAGATTCTCGACTTGATTATTATGGTCCTAAAACTCTGTCATCCTCATAGCGCACAGCGAAGTAGACAGCAATTACTAACATCTGGTCCCAAGTCAGTCCTACAAATGGTGCCACAAATGTTGTGTGACACCATGTGAAACCCACAAATCAGCCAAACTCTATCTCTTGATGTTAGTGCCTGAGGTCTCAAACAAAATAATCTAAATATTCTCCAGAAGGGTTTGGATATAACCTTAAGGAAACCAATCTCTTGACACCCTGCTGAAATCAGCCCATAAAGCTGAGGTCTTAAATATAGATGGGGCTTCAGTCAAGGCAGGTTATATGTATTGATTAGGTATTTAAAAGTAGCTGCAAAACAGAGTGATTTACACAGCTGTTACGGCAGCTTAAGTAAGAAGCTCTGGGGCCAATTGAAAAAGGCTGCCACTGCTATTCCCTAGAGACAGAGATAAACATCACACCTTCAAAACAGCCAGAGAACCCACACACACATCACACACATCACACACAATGGCAGCCTAAAATTAGGCTCAGCACGGCTCGACTCGCCACTCAGCCGCAACGAAAGGAAGAGCACATACGAGTAAACAAGCGAGCCACTCAAGGACATGGACACTCATATGCAAACAAACTGAAATCAATCCAGAGTCTTGAAAACACAAACACACAGAGAGACATGTGATCTGCTTTGAAGGAATCTGTGTTTAGTGAAGTCCTTGAACAGGTTTTTTTATAAGCAGAAGTAGCCAGGTCAGGTCCTGTATCGACGTGAGCACTGTGTGCTGTTAGATGATGATGTTCCGCTTGAAATCAATAAAAAAAATCCTGATTTTGCACACTGGGCTGTAATATCAGCAGCAAACCATTCTCAGTGCAGCGTAGGCTAAGTTTGATGCGCTTGCTATTAAATTCTTTATGGCTCCCTAAGCATCTGTCTCATACATAAGCACACTTAGATGCTTGCACACATACAGTACATACTCACTTCTTAGGTATGACAAAGCTGATTAGGTAAATTTCCAGGGTTCAACTCATGGCTTCCACATACTCTGATTCAGGAAAGCCTCTTCTGTTTCCTGTCATCTGAAATGGATGTTCCTTCTGATCCTTCCACACACAGCTAACTTTAAGTCACGATCACAGACACACAGCGTGACAGCCTGCTTGAGTTCACACGAATGTGGACCCTCTTCTCTCTTTGCGCCTTTCTTCACTGTTCATTTATCATTTAACACAGAGAAGCAAGTCCCAGTTCCATACTGGGTAGAGAGGCTCTAAAATATTGAACTCAGTATACTGCACATGCTTACAACATTAAACTATTTTAATCCGTGCTGTCAGCCTGTCCTGAAATAGCTCAGGAGTTCATGGGTTGCCGTAGAATTTATATCAGAAAGAATTTAGGTTTGATCAATTAACTGCTAAAATAATGTCTGTTTCCACCAGCTTTTGTTCAACATTGTGTGGTGTACCATCTAGCAAATGGGAACATGCTTACCCTGTGAGCTAAGAAAAATATAATACCTTCTAACATCAGCACGTTGGCCCTTTCATCACAAGTATGTTGACATGCTGACAACGGCATTTAGCTTAAGATTGCTATGCTGTCAAGTACAGCATCACAGTATGTTAGTATGTGATTAGTCTTTGGTTGAAAATTACCCCCATAGAGGGTAAAAAGGAGCCTACTAGTTAGTGAACCCCAGTTTACAGTCTTAAATTTTCTCCATTCTGGCTTACTGGCTGTAAAGTGAGCTGCATATTAATCACAGGTTGTCAACTCCTGCAGCAAACCTGCTCATTTATCTAGTTTGTTCTGAATGTTAAAATGATCAAAGAATACAAAGCAGGCTGCTACAAAGAAGACTGAAACAGGTGATTGAGACCATTGTCCCATGAGGAAAATGTCAAAAGAACCAAAACAGCCGAAACTGTTGATTATAACTTTTCTAGACAACATGTACAACAAATTTGATGCTAAACGAATTTGGAAAATACATGCATACACATTAAACAACTTAAATGTATGTCAAATATTAAAATATGAGGCAGTATAATATGATACAATTAATACAATAAAGTTTGCCATACGAAATGATGACACTACATTTAGTTAAATGAGACATTATGATAGGATACATTAAGGCACACCCTAGTATAATATGAACAATCACGCGTCATACGACTGAACGTAACTCAACATAACATAACGTTAGGACACAAGCTTAGATCACAGTATGTTACCACACAACAAATCAGGTGTCATAAGGAGGTATGACATTAAACGTTATGTCATGTTATGTTACGTTATGTTACGTTATGTTACGTTATGTTATGTCACATTATGTTATGTCACGTTATGTTATGTTACATTATATTATGTTATGTCATGTTACGTTATGTCACATTATGTTATGTCAAGTTACGTTATGTTATGGCACATTATGCTATGTCACGTTATGTTACGTCACGTTAATGTTACATCACATTATGCTATGTCATGTTATGTTATGTCACGTTATGTATTGTCATGTTACGTTATGTCATGTTACATTTCGTCACGTTACGTTTTGTTACATTATGTTATGTTATATTGCTATATGTTATGTTGCGTTATGTTATGTTATGTTATGCCATGTTACGTTATGTTATGTTGTGTTATGCTATGTTGTGTTATGCTATGTTGCGTTTTGTTATGTTGCGTTATGTTATGTTGCGTGTTGTTTGTTACTTAAAAACACAGTATATAATTTCTACCTCTAGACATCTCTCAATCAAATATCAGAAAAAATGGGCATGGTTTGATTTCATGGTGAACTAGTGCTAGTTTATGCAAGTTTTAGTCCTGCTTTTTTCACAACTACATAGTCAATGAAACTTTCTGATATGACTCTGACATAATTTATGCATTGGTGGAAGACATCATGTTACGTTTCTTTTAAATGAGGTTTCTTCATCTTTTTTAAAATTTCAGTTAAAAAGCCTTAAATGGTGTTGACTGACTTCAGAGCCAAGTCTTCATTTCCCTTGTTTGAAATATGAAGGATAATGTGAGTTCACAACACAAATAATTGCAGCTCTGGTGATTTTTGGCCATTTTGACCCAGAAATGCTGTTTAATATGCCTTTAAATGGTAGTTCACCAAAAATCCAGAATATTTTTAGAAAAGCAGTGCAGGGTAAAAAGAGGACAACCAGTGAAAAGTGCAGAGTGTTACAGCGCATTTACTCAACCACCATTATAATCAAAGGTAATCATCCTCGCTGGCAAAGCATTAAGTGGATGATTCATACATGGGCCCATAAATCCAAAACAAAACACCCAAATGTGAATGGATTTAATAACACACATAACAGCAGAGATGAGGGTGAGAGAGCTGCGATGCAAGACAATTACCTATCTCTCACCATAAGCTTTAGCGGGCGTCTTGGCCATGAATTATTGAACATCTACTGAGCAGAATTACTGCTTCAACTCTTGTTGATAAATCTCTCACATGGGGAGGTGGGGGGGGGGGGGACTACATTTGCCCTCTGTGTTGCGATCAGAGCCTTGGTATTTTTGGTCTGCTTTCGCCTACATGTGAGTATAAACAGTTTTACACGAAGGGCACGGCAGATTAGCACTGAGACATCAAAATCTCCCCTTTGAAGACGAACCCTCCGCGCAAAAACAAGAGGAGAGAAAAGCTTTGAAATCAGCTCCGTTCGATCCAGCTCTGAAGGACTCCCCAAATCCCCTGAGACACAACAACATGGAACGGATTAAGTCCTTTTGTTCTCATCTAATAATGGACCTTACACTGGGTTTAGCAGTATAGAAAGAATGACTCATTATCTCCCTATAGGATGACAGCAGACAAGAAGTACTTGGCACAGCCGCTGGAAGTGCACATCATATCGCCTGTGTGTATGAGCTAATGGTGTTTTCAGCTTGGCATGGAGGGGTTTTGAGAGCTGAAAATTGCTGCTAGCATGCGATAACAGCACTCTGCCCCTCGCCACTGAGCTCTATAAATGATTATCAAGAGAACACTTGTGTGTCTTGCCACCGTATGTTTGCCTTCTGCCGAACACGTGTGGCCAAATTTGTCCCGATGGTTGTTAGTGTTTTCATTTGTCCATCTTATCGTTTATGCTCAGAGGGTAGGAAATACACGCTTCATGTCACATTTGGGAGAGAGAAGGAACAGCTAGAGGAGAAGGACAATAATATCAAGGCTTGGAGTTAATAAAAAGCATCTTCTCCATATTAATGTCGAGAAAAGCCTGCACAATCTGGAGTCGCTGCTTCCTGTAACATGGTTTTATAATTGGGATTTAATGAAGTGAAATAAAATCATCTAAATGAGAGCTTCAGAGGCATAAATAACCACGAAGTAAAGCGTTATGTGGACTTTGGGGTAAAAAAGTACAGAAACATTCACTCCTGATTGAAACCGTGTGCCACTATTTCCAAAAATGACCCCAGACGAAGCTATTAAAAACCGGCCCAGTCCTCCAAAATGAGACAGCTGCTCCTAAAAGATGTATCAGGCGGTAATAGCATCATTAATGATTCAGCAGTCATCAGCCAGCTCAGGCTCACTTGTCATTGTTGAAAGACATTTGGGTCTTCGAGGGGAAAAACGACGGACGTGCAGGTGATCGTCCAGAAGATTAATTTCTTGCCTGCAGATAATCAAGAAAAATGAAGAAATTATAGAAAGTTTCAAATTATTTGGAAACAAGTTTCAAATGAAGTCAAAGGTTATGTAAAACTCTAACTCTACAGAAAATAATCAGTAGGCTACAATGACACATTGAAAACATGGGGGGTAATCTAAGGTGAGGGAGAGTTTATTAGACTTCTGACAGTGTGAGGAAAAACCTTAACATGAACTAGGACCGGAATAGACTGTAGTTAATTCAACCTGCTATTTATTAACTTATTCCCTTTACTTACTACCAACTAAAGACTAACAAGCTGACTCATAATACTGATTAAGAATTATTTCATGAAAAATGATATCATTATACATTTAAAAATAGCCCCACTGATCCCATGGCGACAGGTCATCACCACACTACTTTGAGGACAAGTAAACGGTAGAGTGAACATTTCAGCTGATGGTCAAATGCCAGCCTACTTATTTGTTAATAAATTTTGCTAAACAGAACGTTTCCATTAAAGGTAATGTTAGACGAGGTAGCTTGGACTTCTGTCCTCATTCAACCTTTTTTTTTTTTTAATCTCTGGGTTGACACACCATTGGATGCAAACAACGTAAATATCATGGCCTCTAACATCCCTTCTATTATCACTGCCATTTATGGTTCAAGAAACTCTGCAGCAATCAACAGCATTAAGGACCACTTACCAGCTCTACTGCCATAGCCTGGATTGCAGGACAGGATGCTCCACCTCTTTTTCATGTTTACAGATTTACAATCTAAAGGGGATTTTTTTTTAGTCATAGTTTTTAAAGGCAGGAGGGAAATATTTTGGATTTCTTTCTGTGTCTTTGTGCACCTGATGTACCATTAAGAATCAAGTATTTTACACAGCCATTTCATACAAAAAAGTAGCTTTATTTATTATATAAAATGCTTTCTAAATAAAGAGCAACTGGCTGATTTTTCCTGCTTCGCAGAAATATGATATATTGCCCTTAAACTGAAAGAGGAGTCTCATATGTTTCTAGTGGGAGAGAATAATCCCTCAGCATTAAAGAAATTAATTGAAGTATGTCTGACACACACCATGAGAGTATTCAACATATTTCACAGTCATCTAAATAATCAATACCCAGCAGGAGTCTCTGCAGTTCAACTGTATCCTCTAGAGTCTCATTAAAAATGAATAAATCTGAAGTTGGTAAACTTCAACAAAACATGGGAATACTGTCTGAAATGACATTAATCATCTGACCCTGGCACAGAGACTTTCTGAGATGAACACAAAGCACTTAATGCTTTCAGGCACCTACATCATCACAAAAACATTGAATACATTTGCTGTGAACGCTGAATTAAAAAGCAGTTCATCCTAACTGTGTGGAGGTGGGGTGTAATTTCAGGACAACTGCAGCTCTTACACTGCATCAAACTTTGCGCTCAATGTGAGCAATGACGGAGGCTATAAGAAGATAATTAGTTACTATATTTAGGCCCAGATTCACTGTTTTTTATCCAGACATATAAATACCAACTCCTTTATCTCAAAGCTCTCTAAATTAGCAGATTTCACCCACCGTTTTGTCCTTATTTATAGGGTTTTTGTACAGCTGACAGCTGCAGGGGATTTGAGCCGAGATGTCCAGCTTTCCACTCTGAATCTGTTTCGTCACAGTGAGCGGTGGCTAACAGAAAAGAAGTAACACAGCAGGCCCTCACCCAGAGTGAGTTGTCATATAGACTGTCCTTTGCTGTACTTATGTTTGCAGACACTTGTGGGCTAGTCGAACACCAGCAGCATACTAAGCTCCCTCTGCAGTGGATCGGTTCTTCATTTTTGTCCCATACAACTCTTGTTTATTTACAGCATTAGATTTTCTTTGATTTGATTTTCTTGTCCTTTTATTTCTTACAGAAGACCAGGTTTACTTTTTATTAATCTTTGCATTTGCACTTATCATGGTTTTTCATTTTTAATGTTTGTGTCCTATTTCACATTGATCAACTTTGTCTACGAAATACCTGACGGTAAAATCCAACAGGTATTCATTATTGATAAGTTGTGCTTAAATAAAAGGAGCGACAAAGACTGTGTGTAAAACTAACGGATGGTTTTCATCTGATCCCTTGTTTCATTTCGACTGCTGATATAAGCTGTGGAGTTGCCAACACACTTCATAAAGCAACTACAGAGATATTAGCTACAATAACCTTTGTTTGACACTGCAAACAGAAAATGAAACAAAATTGGGAACATGTTTCAAACTAATTTTCCAGCACTGTGGTCAGATAGCTTTGAAACACATGAACTCGCTCCTTGCAAAAGGCCACATATCACCACCCTTGGGATGCAGAATCCAGAAGGTGCATACAGGTTGCGGATAGTCATCGTATTATTGTACGTAAAGAGGTGAGAAATGTACTATCGTAAGGCAAAGTATCATAACACATCCGTCAAAAAAGTTTTCAAATTGTGCCAACTTTTATCTTTGCATATATCAAAAATGTTCCCCGGCTTTTAAATAGACAGAAATTGCTGCTGGTTCTTAATAAGACGATAGAGACTGTGTCAAAACTTTTCCTCTGTTATCTGTACACGCACAAATTTAAATGCAACTCCAACAAAAGCCTGAGCAATTGCTTATATTCTATTGCATAAACTCTGTCTTAGACTATAACTTGTGAGACTTTGAATTTGGAAATAACTTCCAAAAGTACACAACCAATCACACAACACTTTCTGAGTGCCATTGTGACCTCTGCGCAACACTGGGTGCATAATTAAGTGAGTTCCAGCTGGTGTGTGGAGCCCGGGGGATGGAGGTGAGAATAAAGCCTGCTGGAGAGAGAAGATCCCCCTGTCTCTCTCTCTCTCTCTCTCTCTATCTCTCTCTCTCTTACCATCATCTCACTCTCTGAGTTTTGCCAAGTGACTGTCAGACACACACAAAGAGCTGCACAGCAGACTGGAAAAGCCCTGCCAAACAAGTGTGATGGTTGGAAACCTATCCTGCTGCAGAGATGTGTGAATTAATCACTCGATCAAAGGCTGGCACACGGCCATGCACATGTGAATACATGCACAACAACATAAGCAGTTGCCTCAAAGCTTTACAAATTCTTGTCATTAATGATAAAAAAAAAAAACTGAAATGTCACCTGCTGCCTTTAATATTTTATATCAGCGAGGCATCAGCCGGTCTTAATGGCTCTAAAAGACACATATTCACTGATCCATTTCTGATCCCAATTGCCTTCTCCACAGGAAAGCCCCGCAGGAAAAGACTTTTTCATTCTCGGTAATGAACAAATGTTTTCCCATCAGGTCCTGCAGCTGCAAACATGCACATTATTCCCTATTATTTTCCCTTTTGCCAATGCTGCTCATTTGTAATCCCTGCAATCATTAGCGGCGATGTATTGTAAATGCATTTGAGTTAATTGCTTGGACGTGGAGAAAATAAATCCTTTTCATTGCAATCTGGCTCTTTTGAGTTACATAATTTCCTGGAAAGTCTGTTGAAGGATAAATGTAAAGTGGCTGGGGAGCATCTTTGCATTGTTTGGTTGAATGGCTTCTTTAGGATTTCTCAAGGATGAGGCAGCACGTTGAGTGTTGGTAAACATGTTTGCAATCCACTGAGGATATTCAATCCCTCTTACTGTCAGCCTCTGCCATCAGAGCGGACTGCTGAAACCATCAGAGGATATGCCTCTGGGGGTGATGGCCAACTTTTCAGGGTGTTACGGTGTATCCAGTAGCAACAACCAAGACTTCCTTGTCAGACTGGATCATACAGCGATCATATATCCAAACCAAAAACTCAAGTATGTCTGCAACATGAATACCTCCCATTCATCCTTCTGCAGTAAGTCCCTGATTCACATTCAGAGGCTTTGCTCTGGCTAACTTCATCTGTATGAACACAAAAGAGAAAGCACTTTCCTTGTGATTCACTTATTAACAGGTTTTTGCTCATATAACAATATGACGCTGATTTATTTTTATAGAGTTGCATTTTTTTTTCTCCCCAGACTATTTTGTTGGCTGTATTTACCTGGTGATTTTTGTTGAGATAAATGACTCATCGTCTGCTAACTAGCATTTAGAGCCAGGATATTGTCCACATAATTTTGCTCTCTAGACTGACTGCCTCCAGAGCGGACTGCTGAAACCTGGTTGTGCAATATTACTTGGACAACACAGACACCACATAAAAAAAAACCAAAACAGAATTTTCTACATTTAAATACAGAGTCTGACGATTAAATCTAGGCATTTCCATAGGATCTGCAAGTCATAGTTCTTGGTCAAAAGTTTCCCTCTAATCTGGCCCTGTAATTTAGTCACACAGCAGGCTTTAGGTGTTTCTCTGTCTCCAGTGACCACAATACAACAGAGACCCTGTCCTGACAAAGAGGCCCGGAGGTACACGATTGTACATTGTATAAGGAGTCCAATTAGCCGCTGCTTGATTAGCCACTAAGCCGAGCAAACCCGAGGGAGACGTGCTCAGATGCAGAAAAGTCTGACTGTTTAACCACTTGGACCCATGTGTTGGGACAGAGAGTGTTGATGAGGCTGTTTGGAGCTTGTTTGGGCCAGTCAAGGTTCCCTTATGGTAGCTGACGTGGGTGCAGTGAGGAGATTTAGGAAACTGGGATGGGTGGGTGCATGTGTCAGCCTAGATTCTCCATTGCCATGGCAACACAGAGGCAAGAGGAGCTGAAGCAATTAAAAGTTTGTCAAGTTCGGCTCCAGCACGGGCAAAAAGCCAGCTCGACTAAATTACAATTACAGATGGGGCTTTTTGGACGGGAGGGGTAACCTTGTTGTCTGTGCTTTCTGACTCTTTTCTTTAAAAAATTGGTTTTAATAAGCTTCTTCAAATCAAAAGGATATATCTTATAATCAAAGCTTCAGAGCAAAATAGAGATGGAATTGCTGCCAAGCTAAGAGAGACTACAACCAGGAAAGAGAGAGGGAGTGTACGGGCCTGCCTACAAACCACAGTGACTCATCAGGTCACCTTTCTGTTGATGAGACTCAAGGAGGACAGAAAAAGATCAGCTCCCCTCTTGTCCGTGTCTGTTGTTAGATACTCCATGGGTTGCTAAGGGCTTGAGTGCAGGCAAAACAGGAGTCTGAATAGATAGTCCACTCTAAAACAAAGTGGCCTGTGCAGATACAAAGGCTACTTTTCAAAGAGACACTGTCTGAAATGAAGGGTATCAGCAGCCACACATTTGACTGGCTGCTTTTGGAGGCCTGGAAAATATCTCTGTTTGCAGATTTCACTGAATCTTGGTATAAGAGGAAATAATTGTTGTTTACAGTGTGTTGAAAGTTTGAGTAGTACTGACTTATCAGAAATCAGCAGATTTGATGTGTATGTTAAAAAAGCAAAGGGAACACAATCCACTGTAACAACATCCTGGCTTTCATCAAAGGTTGTCTAACAATAGTATATCTCAGTAAACGGATGCCTGCAAACAAATTCAGCAAACAAACCATTCTTCATAGAAACCAATCAATTGAGGGGCACTGAGGACCAGGTGATTTAAGTGCCCATTATATCAAGACCGTAGTCCTCATCGTGGTGATCACTGGTTCAACTTCCTGCCATGACTACTTGCTGCATGTCTTCCCCTGCTCTCTGCTCTCCACATTTAATCTCTTTCTACAGCTTTCCCAACTAATAAAGACAAAAATGCTTGAAAAACCAACAAAAAAGGTCAAAATTTGTCAACAAATCTGCCAATCATAAACGCCAATCAGCTTTGATATTTTCAGTCCTCCTGAATAATTCAAAAATTATCAGTCCAACCCTCATCAAACTAAGTATTTCTCCTATTTCTTTCCTGTTGAGCACACACCTGCAAAAGCTTGCATAATTACCTTCGGAAAAATGCATAATAATGATGCTTCTTTGGCAAAAGTTAAAACCCATTAATTGCAAGTAATATAAAAGAAAATTTTTCTATTTCAGGTTCAAACAAACAAAATCAGCCAGAGTAAAGCCTCTGGGTTACTCACTATCGACAGTAAAACTGAGTAGGCACAGATGAATAGGGGCTTCCCTGGGAATGTGAATAAAGGTAAAATGATGTGTCTTTTACAGATATGTGGAGAGGAGTGGAAGAGTTTGCAGATGTACCTAAAAGGGGGAATTTTATTGTGATTTTGATCTGAATACACAGTCATTTCCTACTTGATCTAACACAATGCTGTGCACAGAAAAAGATGCCTGATGAAAGTTGTTTATCTCTCACCTGTGCCATGATACCTAAGACGTCATCCATCATTTCAAAGGCAGATAAGGTTGTCAGACATACGCCCTCAGGTTCTGAGATTACACAAAAACTGACAAGAAATTGGTTTCAAAACCCTGGGAGAGGTTGAATCATATCACCTGCAGTTTACTCCTTTGCAAAATTTACCCCACAGGTCATTAACTAACTCCATTTACATGCAGGCAGGCTACTTCCCCTGCAAACACTTTCACACCACCTGCATTTTGAGTGCATGTGGGATCTTGTAAAGGTCCTAACAAGGTTCAGTTTTCTTGCAGCTGCTAGTGTGTCATTAGGAACAGCCATGGATGAATGATATTTGCATGTGGAGTGATAAAAAAAACAAGAGAGAGAAAGAGCGAGAGAGAGAGAGAGAGAGAGGTGGGATGTGACAGCTTGGTGCAGAGAAAGCTAACAGATTGTAGCAGGGAAAAGCATCTGCTGCTATCTGCATGATTGTCAGTTTCTAAGTTCCTTGCAGAGAGACTTTTCTATCATTTATCTTTTTTTTTCTCTCCTCATGCAGCCTGCTGTCTTCTAGGGAGAAATCTGAGTCTAGCCTCTGAAGTCTCCCTGTTATGTAAGACAGGGGGTAAGCCGCTAAAATGTAAAAGTGGAAATCAACAACGGTGTGACAGTGTTCGGTGGGAGGCAGCAGATAACACTGAGCTATTTTGAGGACAGGGGTGAGGACGCACTCTGTATAAAGCCCCTATGTGGGCCTCAGACCAGGTACAACTCTCACTGATGCTGCCAATTTAGGAGTTCAGCGCCTCATGGAGGCTGGTGCTGTGTGTGGAAGAGGTGACACAGAGTTTAAGTTCAGTTTGAAGCTTTTCCACTTTCTCGATCGATACATCTTCATTCGGTCTTCATATCTGGGCCACTGCAGCGACTAATCACATAATAATATCTGCAGGAGATTGGTGTGAGGAGGTGAACCTCAGGGCCATCTGTCTGTCTTTGATGTCGGCATGGTCCCCTGACACGCCACTCCTGCTGGTCCCATTCCTCAAGGCCTATTGGTAATTGGGTTAGGGAAAGAGAGGAGAGGAGGGGAGAGGAAAGAGAGAGGAAGAGAGCGGGCGGCATCTTCAAGCCCAGGTCTGTCTTGCCCCTCTCTCTGGGCCCACAAGCCTGATCTTGATGTCTCACACAAAGGAGGGGAACTTTCTTATCACAGAGTTTACTAATCTCTTGGGAAAGTAGAGGAGAGGGGAAGAAGAGGAGGGATTAGGAAATCGATGCATCTCTTTTTTATAAATCGTTATGTTGTTGTTTTAAGGCTTTAGAGGAAGGTGAAGTAGACTGTAAGTGCTTTGACTGAAAACGTTCTGCTCTGTGACTCTGACTTAGCTGGTTGTTAGGTCTGTATCTGTCTGTAACTTTGTAAATGTGCTGTCTGCCTGAGATTTGTAATCTCAATGAGGATTTTCTGGTTGAATAAAATTTCATTCATTCATTCATTCAATCATAATATATTTTTAATTAAATGGTAAAATTGGTAATTTTTACTCTCTAATCAAGCTGTCTGTCAATAGTTTAACTGAGAGTAAGTGAAAAAGAAACCATGACCTCCACACTTTCTACCAGAAGTGACCTCCCTGACTGGAAGGGTCCCGATCCATGTTTCCATGGTAGCCTTTTGTTAACAAATCTGAAACTGTCTTTTGAACCAGGCAGTTCGCTGATGGCGGCTGCTGCTTGATTTTAACCAAAATGAAACCAAAATTAACCCAAGCCATTAAAAAGGAGCCCGCTAGCAGTCTGCTTCTTCTACTTTGTCTATTCTCCGTTTTATGACCAATAAAGAACTACTACTTTGAACTCATGTATTACTGTATGCCTATTTTCACCATGATTATTTTGTCCACTTCTGTGAACTGCATGTAAAGATACTGACTAACCACCAGTGTCATCTCCAAATCAGCACAGGTATCTATTCCACTGTGGACTGAACCAACCAGAGGCGTCTTATCAGTGAATGAAGTTTTAGGAGGCAAATGTGGGACATCAGTCCTGCAGCTTAACCAGTACTTCATATTTGCTTTTGATGAACTAACCTATGCCAATTCAAAAGTTGCATGCATTATATATAAAGTCAATGGTATCAAACCTGTTTAAATATAATTGCAAGAATAATGTTTTCAAGCCAATGGAGAGGATGGCTACAAACAACTCTTGTACTATGATGTAGTATATGCATGATATTCGATGTACTCAAAAGACACATGCCCAGCACCCCGACCAGTGGTCTGAAATGTCCAAGCGTGTTCCTGTGCTAACAGTTAAATGCAGGTGGTGAAAGGTTGAAAGTCTCTCATCTGTGCTCAGCTCCATCCTTTACAACAGACACAGATGGTTCTTTAGTCTGTCATTAGTAAACTGTTGAATGAGTGTTCGGTGTCAAGTGTGAAGTAAGCAGCCAAATGGTGCGTCCCGGCTTAATCAGCTTAGCCAAGTTATGATTTAAAGTAATGCTCGACTTCATTTTTTCTAATGTCATCATTCTTTAGCGCCATCTGCTCCTAATTCCCTCTCTCTGTCGGGAGGCGTCGTGTTGCAGTTCTGTGCATAGTTTCTACCTCAGCTCAAAATAACACTGTCTTTCCTCTGTTGTGTCTTTCCTCTGTGTTCCCTCTTATGAGCTCCCATGCTCACATGCAACCAGTGAGTAAGCGAGGCCCTTGACCTTTCAAAATGCATAGATTTCCTGTCATGGCTCCTGGAATAAGAAAAGATTTTTCTATAGCCCTCCTGTGTATCATTAAGCTGCACTCCTTCTCTGTGCTCTGTGGTGTTACTCACACTGTTGTTACTGCAAACCTGACGTCCCTATTACCTGTGCTGGATGCCTCAACATGAGTGCAAGAGTGCTGTCAAGCTTTCAGGGTGAAAAGTGTTACTACTGCAAGCGAAGGACAAAGTGAAAAGGGTTGTTATGAAAGAGAAAGGAGGCCTAATGGAGGGCAGAGGAGGGAATGTGCCTGTAGATGTAGACCCTTAAAGATCTTTAGAAACCCAAACATGCTGAACCTGCTGTCAAAAAGTGAGCTGCAATTCCACCAGCAGGCCTTTTTTTGTGTGTGTAATACAGAACAGCGTTTGGAGATTTTCTTGGAGCACAATCTGGAGGTGCTATGAAAACAACCCCTGTTCTTGCTGGGTGACAGATTTGAAACGCTGGCAATAAAGCCTTGTTACGTCCAACTGGCAGGTATTGGTAATGAAATTCAGGCAGCTGGGGTGACACATGGCGGGAAAATCTCATCTCGCAGTGCCACGGGGCAGCAGGCAGCGACACACACCTGTAATATGGCCTCAAGCCTGCGGGGGAGGGCTCGTCTTCCTGACAGCGACCTGCAGCGGACTTGTCTTCACATTGTCAACCTCTACCCCTGCATGCTAGTCATCCAATTATCATCCTCTAACCGCATTTTAAAGGAAACCAAATGAGGTCTAAGGTGACAGTTTCACAGGCAAAAAAAAGTGTTTCATTACAGGATATGTTACAGAGTCTTATTGTGGAAGACTGGCTGAAAGATAGAATCAATAGATAGTAAAATGTGAGCTATACAGTAGGTGTTTTATGGCTTCAAGTCCTTACTCACTGCTAATTGATTATCTATAATGTCAACAGACCCCCCTCAGTGCTATCCAGGGCATTACTTAGCATGCAGTGACTAAATTTGCTCATAAATCTTTGATTCTTTCACCTCTAGGGAGCCAAAAATGAACCATCTATTATGTCTGTACAGCTCAAATTTGCAACCTAACCATCACTCCCCCTTGAATTATTGAATAAGCTTCCCAGAGAGGGGACCAGGCATGCTTTGTGATCTAATATCCTCTCAACATATTTCAAAGTGAAGTGAAGTGTCCTTTTCTGTTTCCATCCTCAGCTGTGTGCTATCTGTGCCTGACAGCCGGCTGTAATTTAGCAAGGCAATGTGCTCGGCCACACCTGCAGGAGGACTCTGCGCACTGCTATTGTCCAGATATTTCCTCTGCTAGGCAAATGTTGAAAGCATTTCCCTGACCGCGGATGGGGTATCCCTGTCAAAATCAATGATTAAAACTGAAAACATGAAGACGGATTGAGAGAATATCCATCTTTAGGTGGCCACTGACATTTTTGTATTGGTGAGAATATGCTGCAAAGTCTCATGCATTGATTGTACCAAAGCCCTGACTTGTTTTATACAGACTTTAAATCTGCTAATGCATCTTCTTTATGATCTCAGGGTTTTACTAACTTAGAAATTCTGATGATCCAAAGTGCATGATGAAATCTATCGTATGTGTGCAGGAAAAACCATCTATGGAGAGCAAAACCAGGAAGAATGCAATTCATTGTAAAAACATCTAAAAGCTTTAAGTGGTAACCTGACAACTTATCTATCCTTAAAAACAGAAACCTGCATGTAAGTGCAGCCAGAACTCCTTTTCAAAGCTTAATTATACAGGTTTTCCGTTTATTTGATAGGGCAGTTTGACCTAGAAACAAGAAATGCGGGAATAGAGAGAGAGAGATGATATGCACCCAATATCATCAAGGCTGGGACTCAGTCCTCTGATTAGAACGACAAGGACTGTTGCCTTTTCATATGGGGCACCTTTGCTCTACTGACTGAGCTCAACTGGTGCCTTCCCACTATCTAAAGATACAAAAGCTTCAATACAAAAGCCAGTCAGCCCCTGGACTTCCTGGACTGGATCCAAATTGATCATATTATCCTTACTATCTATACTATACTATCCCATGTGGACAGCAAGACCTGGAATTAGGCTTAAGCGACTGACTACACCGCTGAGCCGTAATGAGATTACTATCTTTAGAAAATTTTGTCATTTTTTAAAAACACATAACAGATTACAGATAATCCCAGAAATGCTGTTTTTTCATGTCACTAAATTTGCAGAGTTGATATCAGTTTGTTGTTGATTTTAACTTGGCTGCAAAAAGAGTAGAAATCTCTGAGTGTCCCTCATGCTGGCTAATTGTAAAGCCCCTATAAGGAGTTTTTTGATGTTCATAAAATTGACTTAAACTAATGTCAAGAGCTGTTTTTTTTTTGTCTGGCTAAGCATAAAGAGGACAAGATGAGCAATGACAGCTTCGTCCACAGGGACATCAAAGTTTCTAATAATGTAGATTTGATGCTGGTTTTCTGGCCTCTTAAGTGCTTACAAAGTTAATAGTATCACCTGTTATTTAAAGCCTGGGCTTTAAAACTTGTAAACAAAGGCAGGTAAATAGGTGACTGGGGTGTTTATAGAAATCTGCTTGTGCACTGAGGTGACCCCAGCTAGGCAGGAAACTGAATACTGCATTTCTCTTTTTTGCAGGAAAGGTGTTGAACCGTATCACAGGTAAACCTATACCAACAGCCTTTGCTGTGGAAAAACAAAAACACATACTTATGAATGTGTAATTCCTTGTTGCTGCCAGCTGTTCCTCTGAAGCGTGGGAATAACCATGTTAGCCTCTCCTTGTGTTACCTCCCAACTGCGGCACCATCACTGCCGCTCTGCCTCTCTCTCTTTTCGTCCTGATTGATTCTGATGACTATTACCAGACTAAAAGCTTGGACTCTCTCTTCCTACCGTCCCTCTTTTCCATTAATGAAGACTAATTTCCATTTAAAGTCAATGCAGTGGTGTCAGAGCTAGATTGTATTGGAGTGCTAAAATAGATAAAGCTCAAGTTGTTTTGACGGAAGCTTGGATTCATAAGGGTTTCTCATTGTGGTAGGTAGGAGATACAGGTTACAGGATTACCTGTGAATGTGTGCATGTAGACCATACCTCAAATACATTTCAAATGGTTTCCTGAGTCCAAAACAAGCCAGTAAAATGTCCAGGTCCAGCATTTCCCTCACTGTCTCACTCAGTTTGATGAAAGTAATCACGGCTTTGTTATGGATTTGGCCTCTGCCGTGTGAGTTATTGACTAAGCGATTGGAGTGGAAATGGGAACTGCCACACAGCAAGGTCTCCCACAAGGACATTTCTATTATTTTCAAAGCAGAGGAGGAAAAAAAAGAAGAAAATCTGTCACGATTACCTAACTCACTCACATCATATCAGCAAGTCCAACCTAAAAAGCATTATTGATGCAGTTTGAAATCTCCCTGCGTGGCAGAGGTTGACACTGTCATTTTGACAAATGGGTTGTTTGGAGCTCTCGGCTGCAGCTGTATTTAACTAAAAGGACACCATGGGACATTTCAGTCATTGTCCAATTTACGATAAAAGGTTGGGAACAGTAGAGAAGGACTAATCTGGAAAAACAAAAACTGCATCGTCACGGTGGTCTGAAGGGAATCGAGGCTGATGACGTGGTGTTAGGGATGCAGTTTCATGCTTTTGGGGCCTGCTCAGACTGACTACTTGAACATGAAGATTAACATTGGGGTCCTGGGTGACTCATCTCTTTCAGCTGAAGCCCAGAGACAACCACAGAGTCTCACAAAAACGGCAACAGACACTCGATTACTACCTGAGGTTCAACATGACAATATGTCTGTCTGTGTGAGTCAGAGCTGCTATTTTTAAAGGAGATCATCTCTAAAACTACATATCCCATCATATAGCAAACAACAGAAATTGGTGAATTGGCAGATGTAGCTCAAGGTTATTAAACATGCAGTTCATCAGCGTATTTCATTGTTTTTTTATATAAGGAAATTTTAAATCATCTGTCCTCTTTGTCTGAGGTAATTAAAATCCATCTGAACACGATGTGTGAACAAATCACACTAAAGAGTTTTCTGTTATTTTTCATTCCCTGAGAGCGTCTGATAGCTTTAGAGCACAGACAGACCAGACTAATGATGCATCCAAAGATCAAAATGTTAAATATCTTATAATCAGGAAGCGGCATGAAGCCTTTTTTTTTTTTTTTTTTACAGAAAAACCAGAGAACCATATTTTATCAGCTCTTTCCAGTGTATTGAGGACAGTCTCATCCCTCAAGAAAAGAGAAAAAAAATGTCAGAAGTGACAAAAATACTCATTTTCTTTGATGAGAAGTGTGAAATCAGGACGAGGGGGAGGCGAGGAGCATTTCTAGACAAGATCCCCAGAGGTTCAAGAGTAAAAACAGCAGCTGAAATCTGAGCAGAAGGAAGATAACTGCGTAAAACAAAGAAGAGCTAATCGGGAAGAGTGATTTTAGATGCATGTTTTTTAAATCATAGGCCTTTTACTTATGAGTAACAATAGAGAAACTTTTGAAATTTTGCAGCTCCTAATTAATAAACCAATCTCAATTTAGTCACTATGATCAGACTTGTTTTTACTTTTAAAAATATGAGATCAGTGCATGCTGGGATGAGACTGTGTTAGGTCTGATCCAGGGTCTGTAAAGTGAGGTCTAGTTATTTAAGAGAAGTTACTTTAATATGTGGGACAAGGGTCGATTCACTGGGGACAAAATGATTTAGTTTGAGCAATGGGATGTCATGTCTAATATATGAGGCCTGGTGAACCTATGTATCACCTCTGTGTACGGTGTGTGCACATGAGCAGCAAAGTTGAACCACTTCCTCATTGTCATCGTTTTTAACTCTTCCTTTAAAGTCCTTTTTATGGCAAAATAAAATGAACCATCCTACCCCCGCATACTAAATGCATTATAGCTATTACAATTTTATCATCTGAATTTGGTAAGAGTAAATTATAGATTCATTCTCCACACACATTTATCTATTTTCCTCTGCCTCTATGTGACGTGAACTCTGGATTAGCTCCTGCAGTTTGTGATTTAATGACGCGAAACTGGCTGGAACATTAGAGAAGAACAAAGCTTTATACAGTCACAAAGCTTCTGTAAATACTGTTTCATAAGGTTCGAGTTTTGGATGCATAAGAGTCACAGATTTACATGGCAACACTGAGGCTCACTAACCAGACCTTATTTTATCCTCTTTTTAAAATTCAAGGTTTCAAAGCTTTCCTGGATTACATCTCACGTTGAGCTCTTATTTTGAACTTTTACAGGCTACACAGCCAGTGTAAAGTATTTCACATTATTTCCTTTATCTTTTCCACCTCATCTCCTGTTTCAGGTTCTCCTAGACTTTTCTTGTGTTCTTTCTCTCTCTGTGGTAATCTTTTCCTCCAAACTGTAATCAGTGAATGTTCCCCTCTTTCAGTGCCAGTTTGTACCCTGCGTCAAACTTTCCACACAGAGACTACTTCTTTTTTCCTGGACCTCGCATTTCTCTTTTCCACACTGCCTTGAGTTTACTTGAACCCTGGCTTTCCATGTATTTGCAACGTTTGCAAGCAAAGACGACTTTTCCACAGAGATGCTGACTCTGTGACCTGAAGTTCAGTTCTTTTTTAAGTTATTGAATCACTCTATTGAAACATTATTGTGGAAAAAAGCTGCTTGAGGTTGTCGATCTGAGAAGAGCAACAATCAGAATTCAGTTTTAATCATGTGACCCTTTGTGAGTGAAAGCAGTCACTCCCACTGTTTTACACTTTGATGCTGTAGATTGTGATACTCTGACTGACATTACAACAATGGGCAGTAGGGGTGGGAAACACTAGTGGCCCCAGGACACAATATTATCACGATACTTAGGGCCACAATACAATATTATTGCAGTTTTTAACATTTTGCAATACAGTTCATATTGCGATACAATACATTGTAATTTATATAATTTTTTTAACTGTTTAGCTAATTTAGCATTAGTCTTTCCTTTATGTTTGTCTTATTTACACAGTATTTTATTTTCATGCAGCACATCTTGCAAACCTTACATTTATTTGTTGCAGTAACTGTCTCCTGCTCTATGATGTCACCTCTGCCAACCTCACTGGACAGACAGTTGATTTTATTTTTCCATTATCATAGATTTGACTTCATATTAACAATTAATTAGAATAAAATCGATACTTGGTCAATATGATAGAATATATCACCAGACAAAATATCGTGATACTATGCTGTATTGATTTTTTCTCCTAACCCTAATGGGTAGGGGCCTCTATAGTCCTGCTTTAAAGTGGTTTTCTTCTCATTTATGCAACAGATACTTCAGTGTCTAAACTCAACCTCTTCACCTTCCACTATCCTCTTTGGTGTCCTCAAAAGTACCAATCTTGATCCAGTACTCTTCCTCCTCTATTTTCTTCCACTAGCCCACACACAAATTTACCCTGTTGTTGATTTTTAGGCAGTAAATGGACTGTCTTCCCATCTCACACCATCAGAAAACTTATGTAGGTCATCTAACCAAAAACTTCTGTCTGTCCAGAGATCAAGAACCAAGTATGATGAGGGCAGGGCTTTTTCTATCCATGCACCAAAAGTGTGAAACTTTCTTCCCCCACCATCCGATTCTTAACCCTGACTCTCATCTTTAAATGGTAAACCTGTATTTAAATACAGTCTCTGTTACTGTGAAGTCATTTGTTTTCAAAGGATGTGACACAACCATGTGAGACTGTTAAAGCCTGTTCTCTCTTTTGCATCCTTTTTTTTCTCTAATCCAGTTTGTCAGCAGTACCGCAGGGCTACAGTTAGCCTGGCGAGTCACTGCTGTCAAACTTGTCAGACTGTCACTCCAAGGCAGCCGGGACCAGCAGCTTTTAACACACTACTGTCAGAGCTGGTTCCAATAACCCATTAGTATTTACCGTACATGATGACACAAGAGTTTATTCTTTAAAAGCATCATCGACAACAATTTAACTGGCAGCAGCATCTTCGCTGATGGTATTAAACATCAATCAAAGATGGTTAATGGAAAGTTGATCCAAAGTGGAAATCCTCTTTGAGTCTAGCTGCTGTAATTCTTTACATACGTCTGGCGTTTTCATCTGAGCTGCTCTATAGTGAGCTGGCTCAGTGTCCTGTAGACATGCAGATGTCACTCAGACCACAGGAGGAGGTAACATGGGATTCAAAGATGGATGTGACAGAGAAAAGACTTGTAAGGAGTTCAGAAGTGAGACCCTGTGGTGACAGCAGAACCTCCTACCTCTCCAACCATACCGCACCCTATTAACGTCACCCTATGCATATGCAGCTTTACTCCTCAGCTCTATGAAGCAGAGAAACAGGGTCTGCATTATTTAATGTGCAGCTTTAAGTGCACACGGTCAGCAATGTGCAAACAGGGTGGGAAACCAGCAGAGGCTCTGGCATAGGACAGAGATCCCCCCCACTGGAGAAAAGCCTTTTATTTCAGTCATAGTGATTCTCTGTGGAGGAGCTGAATAATCTAAGAGCACATGCTGCCAAAACACTGTGAGTTACTATCCAATTATGATTTGTTTTCCTGTGGACTTTCAGGATTTTCATGTGTTGGTCCTTCTGCTTAGAGACGAGCCAACACACAGCACAGGAGCTGGTTATATAAGAGATAGCGCTTTACACTGTTACTGTTGTTTTATCTTATTGACCCAACCAGGAAAGCAGCCCACACTGGCACTTAGCATGCAGGCACTCAGGCTTCAGCATGACCCTGATGCTTCAGCCCATACCAGCGCTGCAGATAAAGGCTTCCATGGTGAAAGAGGAGACGGTGTTAAAATGCTTGTATGCGATAAAACACCAAGAGAGCTCATCCCTACAACTACAGGAGTGATATCCACAGTGTTTAGCTAGGCTGTGTTATCTTAAGTGCACACAGGAACAGCCAATAGTGAACTGTAGACACCTCGTATGAGAGCTGGA
Organism: Xyrichtys novacula; assembly: GCA_962446985.1. Lineage (NCBI taxonomy): Eukaryota > Metazoa > Chordata > Actinopteri > Labriformes > Labridae > Xyrichtys > Xyrichtys novacula. The sequence goes on from OY660878.1 coordinate 7,616,045, forward strand.
CCTAAGAGAAGAGAGATAGAGCCTCCATGGGCCCCAGGGGTACTTCAGAGAGAAAAAGTGAGTCATGGGAGGCAGCAAAAAGACGAGCAGGCGGGCTTCCCACTGACCAGCTGAACTGGAGCGATCCAGTCCTCTTGGCTGTTTACACCCGACCAGCTGTCAGACCCTGCGGTGGTAGGTGAATGGACAGTGTGGGAAGCTGTTACTTACAGTAATTTCATCTTCTGTAGCCATCCGAGGAAGACTCAGTGTCTGTACTTTAAAAACAACATTTGCAGTGTCTCCACATCATCCCTATCTGCCAGAGTCAGAGTGGTGAAAACTCCCTCTGCGTCCCGTCTTGAAGCCATCTCTCACTTAGGCTGTGCAGGATTCAATATCTTCCCAACTGAAGAGGTGACATGGCAATGATAAGCTTGTGTAAGTCACTCCAGAGCTGCAACTACAGCAGCAACAAAACACTGTCATGATCACACATGCAAGTTCAAAGATCTCTCCATCTAACTTAGAAATACTGTGTTTGTTTAAGCATGTAATGGCATTTTGCTTGCTATCTTTTCATTTTTTCTCTGCTTAAATCTTCTCATCTTCACACTTAAAGTGCACGCATGGATAAAACTATGTGTGTCTGGTATGAATAAATGAACGGTCAGAGATTAGATCTCAGGGGACCAGAATTTTCTAAAGGTGGAATGCTTGTAATGAGCTTCAATAATTAATCGGTAAAAAGCAGAAGAAAGGCTAAACAAAGGATGAGCGAGGAGGGGAAAAAAGAAGGAGAAAGGTTGCAGAAACAGCAAGACTTAAGATTTACAGCTCTATTGTTCTTGTTACCGCAGCAGTACTCTGACCTAAATATCAACATGCATGACAAAATGCCTAACAACATTGTGAAGTGCTCATTTTTATGTTGCATTTATGTCACGACACAAAACAATTAAAACTGATATCATAATTAAGATTAGATAGATAGATGGATGGATGGATGGATGGATGGATGGATGGATGGATAGATAGATAGATAGATAGATAGATAGATAGATAGATAGATAGATAGATAGATAGACAGATAGATAGATAGATAGATAGATATTTGTGTGTTCTCTACCGTTAACAAGCTAGCTTAAGTTAAGTAATCAAGAAACAGGATCTTTTGGCAAATCCATTATTTACACATAGGTTTATTAGTGTCAGCCCAAGCTCTCCTTCTCCACATGTCAAAGTGGCCTTAGCAAGACACTTCCTAAAACTACTAGTTGCAACCATTGCATGGTTTTTATATGTGATCACAAGGAATGGTGTTCAGAAGAGCTTACATTTGCAGCCATTGACAAAAAACAATAATGCAGAATTTCTGACTGAAAAACACTCATCAGAGTTCAGTCAGTAATACCAGTGATGTACTGATGTTATTGATTGGATTCAGATTACACAGTTTATTAGGGCCATGGGGCAAACAGTCTGAGGCACTGGCCCCTATACAAAAGTGTAAAAGTTCTTTTTTCTTTATCTCATTACATCCATACCCATTGCCCCCCCCCCCCCCTCTTGTCCCCGGAGCAACATCAACCCCCCCCCCCCAAAAAAAAAAAAAAAAAAAAAAAAAAATTAATCATTTATTTATCCTAAAGCTTGAAGGGTTGTATGACAAATTATACATCAAACGTGCAGCTTGATCGCTGTGATATTACTTTTCCCTATTGTAAACCAATTTTTCAGGATGCAGGTCAGCATATTTTAGCCTAGAGACTCCATTTAAAATGTAAAATATAGACACAAGTTTATTCTATAGGTGTGTTAATCCAGGTTTTGATAGGTCCTGTAGTATTTTGATCACTCACTGTTCAATGACCATGATCAATTTTGGAGAAATTTTGAGATTATAATGGGTGTGTTATTGTGTGGAATGCTCATGCCAGAATGGGTGAAATCATTGGCTAGAGTAAGAGAAGTTGCATGAAATTATCTGAAACTTTATTTTTTTCGTGTAAGAGACATACAGAGTTTAAATACTGAGCCTCTAACTGTCTCCACACACTAAGCATGAGTAAAACCATTCACGTGAATGAACTACATGTTAAGTCGATGTAAAGACACGCTACTACACTGTGGCATGAATGACTCGAATTGGGCGGGAGTTGAATTTGTCTCAACTTGAGCGGATATTCGCGTCGCTATAACTAATCAGCACGAAGGTTGCCATGTGACGTATAAAAACAGACGGTAGTTCACTGGTATCTTAAATGGAGGACAAACTGATCATGTCAGTGTGTGGGTGTCCCGAGTTATATGATATCTTTTCTTTCAATTTCCGAAACTGGAATAAAAAGGAGCTTGCCTAGAGGCAAGTAAGTGAGGAGGTCAGATTACCTGGTAAATTGTAATAAACCTTTGTCTATCACTTGATTTCGCTAGTTCAATTGGCAGGGATGACCGTTGAAATTACTGTTGACGCACAAATGAAGCGAGTAAATACTATTTATTCACGCATCTAGATTTGCACGAATTAAGCAAGACGATGATTTTACTCGTGCTTGGTGTGAGCGCTCTGTTTGTGCTATTACATTCAGCACTAACAGATCCTCATTAGCACTAGCATCCTCATCTTCTTTTTTTTCCCCGATAGGAGCTACCGTCAGAATAAGCCCAAATGTTAGATCAGCGCCAAAGCTAAAAATAGCTTTTTCTCATTTCACTGCCTCAGCCTGCGATGCGTCTATCTTCGCAGGCAAACAGCTGCAAGTTGCCATGGCAACCTGTGAACCCCCCCCCCCCCCCCGGGCCAGGCCCACAGCTGAGACCAATTCACTAATCAGGGACTGCTCCAATATCTGCATCATTGAATCACTTTAAGAGCAGTTTGATTAACGATAAAAAGCTGACTCTCATTAGAAATCCTAATTAGGGCCACAGGGAAACGCACTGAGGCTATAAACTTGACAGCAGGCCCCTATACAATAGTGCCTTGTAGTGTCCTATAGCTTAAAGAGTTGTAGGATAGATTATATATTAAAACGTGCAGTTTAATTGCATTGAGGTCAATGGGACAAGCCAAAAAATTATTAGTTTCTCAAACATCTACTGCTCCGATTCAATTTTTTTGTTTTGTATAAATTATTGCAAAAGAAGTGTGTGCTCCTAGTACATAACATCCCAATGCTACTAGTATTAATTATTTGAAATCTCCAAAGAATCTCATCATAATGTACACACCCCGGCAGTAACCCCATGTTGAGTCACGTCATTTTGACGCATTGCTGCAGTAAAAATCAATGTAAGCTCAGGATCAACTTTTTGGGAATGACAATTTGAGGAAACAACTGCCATTGAAGTGCTTTTATTATTAGCTGTCTGTAAAAGTCAAAAAAAATTAAGAAAGGGGAGAAAAAAAACAACTTTAATCTTCATCTTTTTCACAGCTCCATCTTAAAGAAAAATCAATCATCTTCTGTCTTTGCCAAGTTTGCAATGAAGGTGACTTTTCTGAGTTGCAGGGAGATTACAGATTAGACTTTATATTTTAACCAAAAGTAAAGCAGTTTTCCTTCAACAAAAAGGATCCCAAACAGGATATATAGCCAGAAAAGCTATTTCTGCAATAACAAGGGCATGACCACGGTCAGATGGCTTTATCCTTAAAAGCTCCAAGTACATGTGAATGACACTCCAACAAATACAGAGACAGTTTTGTTTGTTTCAAAGTTATGAACTTCCTAGCTGTCTCACACCCATGCCGTTAGCATGACTATAAATTGGATTCCTTGTACTAGTTTAACTCATAGAGATGGAGCTTTTATAGCGCCACACTGTAGCACCCATTTACCCGCAGAGAAAATGTCAGAGTGAATTGATCTAGAAAATAACACAGTTGCACCCAAAGGCCACTAGCACCAAATAGTGCTCTGAACCTCCTGTCTTGGCTCATTACTAATATTCCCCCACAAATGGCTCCTAAACTTGTCTGGATGACAGTTCTGTGTAATTGCACCACAGATATTATGACTTTAACACCCGCCTTCAGGTATGCGTCGATTGCCAAGACTTATCCCGTCAAACACTTAATGACCTGAAAAACTGAGGAAGCGGTACAGCAGGAACATTAACTCACTCTGAGTAGAGAAGGATGGGTTTTTTTAATCTTTGGGAGACAATTAAAAGTGTGTCAAAAACCAGGCTGCCAAAATCATCAAGAGCAGTTTTTAGTCCCAGCATCACAGAAAAGAAAAAGGAGTAAATTAGAGGACAAAATGCGCCAGATATCCAGAGTTTAGCTTCATCTCTTCAGAGCAGCGAAGTGGACTCGCTCCTCAGCTTAATTGCATTTCCCAGCACAGTGGTGTGTCTCATCATGGTTTTAATGTCTTTATTGTGTGTCTCCTGGTGCCACTCCTGTTCATCTACCCGCCTTTTTTTCTGTCTGCTCAGCATGCCAAATATAGCAAGCGCAAACAAAACATCAGAGTCAGAAGCCTGAATGTGGGATCCTGTGTTTGTGAATGTGCCGTATGTCTGCAGCGCACCTCTGCTCCCTCTAAAATGTATCCACAAACTCTCGAGGCTGAAAGACATCCTGCAGTTATTGGACTGCTTTGTTGCACTTCCTCTTTTTTCGTAAGAGGAGAGACACAGAAAGGGATAACTCAGCAGCACTGCATGGACAGAGATAACCTCCTCCAGTCCTGGGTACTCAGCCTCTCTAATGGATAAATACATCACACTCACCTTTGTGTGGCTGCCTACACAGTTAACTTTACACTTTTGCTACAGATATGGGAGTATTTTAAGTATACCAACTCTTACCTTCTATACATTTCACACAGGTGCTGCCCACACTTTGGATTATTTTTATCTCTTCACCCTCTTTGTTCCTTTCAGGATGATGCTGATATCTTCCAGCTGACAGCAGCTCAGGCCTTTGGGATGAAGCTGCCAGTGTTTTCCCAGGCGGCTGAGCATATTGGCGGCCATCTGCCTCTCTGCAAGCAGCGCCTTCACACTGCGCCAGGCTGCACACCCACAGACTCCTGAAACGATGGGCGCTCTGCCCTTAGAGACCCAGCGCCTCCCTATCTTTTGACCTCTGCGACATCAGTGAGTGAGCAGAACTGAGGTCAAATATCAGAAAATGACACCCCCAAGTCAATTCATTTAAACTTCAGCGTGTTGAGAGCAGATACTAAAGGATATCTGGTCTCTAATTATTAGTTTTGCGTGTTTTCTCACTCAGCTACAGCTGTCTTCTTCAAAGGCTTCAAACCAAACCCACATTTTCAAAGCACGAGGAACAGAAAAGGCCTGTCACTCCTCGAATCATCTGTCCGTTGTCGCTGCGAATGACTTAAACATGAAATGAATATTTCTTCAGGCAGCATCCTGACAAGCAAAAACTAGCCCTGTTTAAATGCATCGCCTGCAGGCATGTGTAGCGTTACATAATGAGGCTCTGCTGTGAAATCCACGAAGCTGCCCGGTGTTTCATGCAAGCGCAGCATGTTGTCTGTGCAGCGTGACAGCTTCTTACAGTACACAGAGGATAATGAGAAGAGTGAATAAACAATGTGTGCATTACCATGTAGAACAGGCACACAAACTCATGCAGAACAGACAGCACTCAGATATTTTTGACTGACAGGACCTTGGGGTTCGATGCCATTTGTCTGATCTGATCGGATCATTGATTATCATCTCTTGATTCCTCACAAAACTAGAAGTTTTCTCTGCTAACCAGCAGCTGGAGTTTTCACTGCTGGTATTGTAGCTGCAAACTTCTGGCTTTTGACACTATTTGGTATCATATAATCTTAAAGCAGTATCATTATAAGAAGTAACATGATAGATTTATCAAGATCCTGCGCACTAAGAGGATCCTGACAGTTTTTACAGGTGAGCTGTGGGACAGAGATGCAACAATGTGCCTGAAACATAACTCTAACCCTCAATGCAGCCACTGTCGAGATTGATTTCACATCCAGTCTCACCAGTCCTCCCCCTAATCTGTTTACGCTGCTTTCTAAAATGGACAATCATTAGACTCTGAACGCAACAGCAGATTTAGGACAGTGGAACAGGATCTGTCAACTCCATCTTGCTTATAGCGCACATTTTACCCATAATCAAGACAGCAGGCTTGGTGGGAGCAGTGGATCCTGTGGTTTGAGTCTGATCAAAAGCAGCTTTTTTCTATAAGTGGGCTGTCAGAGTGCTGGCAGAGAAATAACAAGCTACTTGTCAGCTGAGGAGGAATAACCACCAGCTGATTGGCTGTTTCCATTCCCAGCCCTGGAGAATCAGCTGCTTCCAGCAAACACTGAACATCTTCGTAATTAGCCACCAATACTGCAAACCCTCTCCAATCAAACAGCAGCTATTGAGAATGAGGAGCCATGGGGATGGGATAATTACCCTTGACATTAAAGGACCTCTCACAGGCCAAACCCTCACTGATGGGAATGAGATCTTATTAAAATATTGGTTGGTTGGAGTTTGCGATGCTACAGGAGAGAGTCCTGACAAGGGGAAAAGGACCGGGAGAAAGAGATAACGCTGTGGTTGTTTCAGGATGGTTGACACAGAGGCTCCCTGACACCTGACAGTGAAACCAGTATGTGCTAGATACACACTGACACGGACCAGTGGGCTGTCAGCAGCCGGTCTAAGGGTCATTGCTTTTCAGCCAGTATTTCTCCCGACCTATAGGCCACAAACTGTCACACACATATGGAGCCAGCCTTACCTTCCTATAAACGATCATATTCGGGGAGTCCTCCTCTGGATCGGTGGTGCCCACACCCACTGGTTCTTTGGCCCCCTCTGCCATTTTTACGCAGTCCTGTCCAAAAAAGGATAAACTACGTGAATATAACAGCCCAAAAACAGTCAGTGAAAGAACATAAAATAGGATTTGATAAGCATCACTCAGCATCTCTGTTCTCCCATAATGGAAACCATAATTTCTACAGCCTTTATTGTTGTGACATTCAGCTGTCAAAATGTAAGCTGCCTCCTCAGAAAGGAGACGCCTGTCACAGCACAAAAAGATAAGAGAGCTCAGGTAGGCTGATGTAAGATGAATATTAACTAAGATACAAAGTCAAACCCAAAGCATAAAACACCACAGTGTTTCTACAGTACAACAAAAACCACAGTGAAGTAAAAACAAATCATTATTTGAAAACAGTTCAAACCGATAGAATTTGCTAAAAGTGATGGATAAACAGCTCTAAAAATTTGCTTAAAGTAAAGTAGTTTCCATCCTGCCTATAGGGACACGAAATAATATAATGCCAATGAAGACAAAACACAAGGGTTGTAGTGCTCTCCTGATCCTGAGCAGCCCATGCTATGTCTACTTTTAATATGGCTTTCTGTGTAACTATTTTGGCCTATGGGGCTGGAAATGGACTCATGCAGTGTTTGCTTAACACAGCAGATTTGTAGCCTGGTGCTTTGAAAAGAAAACTAAGCTTGTCTGCATCACACTTGGCCCACCTGACGTTACGCAGCAGGTCCTTTCAGTATGATAAGCTGTGCCAGCAGAGCAACAGCTGCACTATGAGGAAGACTGACAGACAAATCAGTGTTGGACTCTCAGTGCATTAAGGATATTTTCCATTGGTTAAAACAGCAACAGCTTTAGCAATGACATTAATCGACCGAAAAAAGCAATGTTGAAAGCATTCTCCACTGTTTTCAAGTTTTGACTGGTTAAAACTGGGGAAGAAATTATTCAAAAGCAGGAATTACCAGAAATTGGGGCACAGAGTTTGAATCCCTCCATGAATGGTCATCCCTGCCCAGGGACACCAACAGCAACAACACATCTATCATATCCTAATTTTGCTTGAGCAAATGTTTCTCCTTTCCCATTGTTCATATGATCACAGAGGCTAAAGGCCCACCTTGACACACCCTTTTGCCCCAAGTAAGGTTGAGTCAGCAGTGGTGATTTCCATTGTTGGGCTTCAGAACCACCCTGCAGTATCCAATCAGAGGCTACAGCCATGTTTCATACAGTCTGTGTCTGTCAGGTTTGGTATGTGTTGCCTTAATGAGCTGCAAACATTTGAAGGTTATCTTCGATCTGGCTGAATTTCTCATATTACTTCCTCATATCTGCATTATTGCTTTTGGACCTGCTGTTTAGGGATTATTTACAACCTCTGCACAGTCCCCATATCTTTATACAGGCTGCTTCCCCCCAACCTCACTCCCTCCTCTTCTCCCTCATGAGAATTAATTCTGCTTAACTCAGGATATTCATAACCTGGGCTGACGCCTCGGCTTCAGAGAGCCTTCTTAGCCCTGAATACCCTTTACCAAAGAAAGCACATGTGTGTATTTAACTGGCTACACCATGCTTTAGTATTTTACAAAGAGGAGGAAAGTAAATGGGGGTTTGGATTAGACTGTTATACCAATACATGAATTCAAATTCATAAAATAGCCCCTCCTATGAAGTAAAATATATTTAGTTATTAAAGGGTGTTCATTTAGCAGATCATGTGACACTCATACTGTCACCTTCATACATTTCCTGAATTAATAACAGGCTGCATCTTGCAAAGGGCCAGCTGCTGGAATGGGATTTGAAGTAGTCGAATTATGTAATTGAAGCTGTGCGGTGTTTCAAGTTGGAACATCTGCAGATAATGGCACTGGGGGAGGGAGGGGCAACGCTTGTATTGTTAAAACTCAGCTTACCACCAGCACACAAGCAGACACGCGAGGTGGCTTTGTCACCATTGTTGAACACTTTAATCTACTACACCATGGAGCATAGTGATGCGCATGATTGAATAAGTAATCATCCGCTCTCGCCTCAGTGTTTGTTATTGCCACCAGAAGTGCAGAGTGCGGGCTCCCCATTGGCTGACACATGTGCTCTTTTTCAGACTCTGAGCACATTAGACAGCTAATCTTTGCGCCTCCCCTCCAGGGCCATATAGGAGGGCAGACGGTATAGATTACAAAGCAGCTTTTTAAAAGAAACAATAGTGTGGCGATCTGTCCCCTGTGGACAGGAAGCTGTGATTCTAGAGAGCAACTTCCGCTAAATTGAGCTGCTCAAGCATGCAAATCAAACTCCTCAGAGGGCTGATTCAAGATGTTAACTGAAAGCTTGTGCCACAGTGAAATGGGTGAAATACACACACTTACCAGAGAGGGAGAGAGGACCAACATGCCCACTTGTGAAGTACATGTGTGCTTCTATTCACATGCTCAAACACAAATCCAAGCAAACACCAATTTATGAGACGAGGCAGGATATTGCAAACACTCTCGTATTAGCAAAGCAGAGCTCAACAAAACAAGCAAATAGATGCCCAGAGTTCATACACAAACATGCACCGAGCAAGCCTCACTCTCTTTCTCACACACACACACATACACACATCCCTGAGCCACACTGACTGTGAGTTCAGTCACAGCAGGCGAGCAGCCCAGTGCAATGCAACATCTGTGACACCTGACAGCTGCCATTACTGAAGCTTGTATTACCTTGGAAACAAAATAACGCCTGGTCCACTCTGCCCTCTCCTCGGTCGGCTTCCCCTTAGCAACAAGCAGCAGGTAGGTTCATGGTATAATTGGCAGAGGGGGAGAGAAGGGGATGAAGAAGACTGGGTGATGAAAGCAGTGAAGCAGTGAGGAGGAGAGAGAGAGAGAGAGTGAAATATAAAGAGAGAGAGAGAGAGTGAGAGAGAGAAGCTGGCTGGTCACTGCAGTATTCCTCTGTTCCTCCTCCTCCTCTTCCTCCTCCTCCTCTTCTTCTACTACCTCTTCACCAGTTCCTCCTTGGCCCGGCAGTTCAGGAGATCCTCACATGTGTGCGCTTCGTTCATCCCCTCCTTCCATCTCCTTCTGTCTGCATGTGCTCGAGCCGGAGCACAGGCGAAAGAGTGAGTGTGTGAGAGACAGTGAGAGGGAGAGAGAGAGGGAGAGAGAGAGAGAGAGAGAGAGAGAGAGAGAGAGGCAGGGAGATGCTGTGTGGTAGAGAGAGCAGATCAAGTTGGAAAAAAAGGGGGAGGGATGAAGGAATTAGAGAGGGTATAAAGGGGAAAACAGAGGGAGGAGAGACACAGAGAGCGTGTGTTTGTGTGTGTGTGAGAGAGAGAGAGCGAGAGAGAGAGAGACAGAGTGAGCACAGGATGCACAGTGAAGAGGAAAGGAGGACAGAGGGATGCACACTGCAGCAGCGCCCACCGATGCTGAAAATGAGAAACATTTCATTAGGAGGGTATTGAAATGCTAATAGAAAAACAAGTTACTGTAACTGAGCGCGCACACACACAAACACACACACACAGACACACATACTCACACACACATGCAGGCTATAAATACATATTCCAGACTGTTTGTGCAAACAGCCTTAGAGATAAAGCTTTTCAATTCCCATTCAAAGCTTTTGTGCTGCAGGCTTTTGTCTGACTCATTCCCCCGGCTATAATCCAAAGTTCGGCAGATTTCTGCAACTTTTATTTACAATCTTGACGCTTTTATCGTCTTATATTTCTGCCACATATTTATGTTTGAGAAATGGCAAACATGCACTCATTCTCTTCCACTCTTCCCCGCTCTCCTCCTTTTTCTTCCATCTTCATTGAAACTCAGGATTCATTGAAGCTTAAATGGCAACCAGAACGAGTGAACCTTTTTTTCCTGCCATAAATGAGATCCCAAAAGCCCCTGAGGAAGATACTCCAGAAATACATGGCCCAGCCAATTTGTGAATGCATGCATGGAGCGTGAACACACTCACACACACATATACACACATGTATACACACACATGTATGCACAGATGTTTGTGTTGACAGAACCAGTTCACCAGTTATCAAAGAGCTTTCTTGCTTTCTTTTCTTCACTACACGTTCTCTCTCTTCTTCAGCGGCGTGTTGTTATCTAAGTAAAGGTCCCGACTCTGTTAAGCCCCCGCTTCACTGCTTTAGAAAACATCTGAGGCCCTCCGTAAATTCCTCTCACAGAGGAAGACCTCAGATGAACGACTTCTTTGACAAAATCCCAGTGAAACAAACGGAGAGCGGAATTCTCATTATCAAAAAGTTCATCCTTTTTCTCCTTAGGTGTGAGCAGAGGAAGCCGGAAAATATGAAGTCAGCTTAAAACTGCTGTTCTCAGATAATGTGGTAACCATGGGAAACAGGGGTCATACACCCGTGTGAGTGGCGTGCCTATTACATTGTGAGTCCATCGGCCGGCCCACGGTGCTTACCCCACACATTTCTCTAATAGTTTTCTGCAGGAAAAGCGCAGAATTGTACATTAAAGCCCCCTCCCCCTTCACTTATTCCTCTCTACCATGTTGCAACAACAATGCAACAATCCCCCCTGACTAAAACAAACCTCACACTTGACCCACACCGCACTGCAGTGACCTGCCATCAGCACATCTTTGCAAGAGCTTCTTGGGCATTAAGGAGAGATCATTAACAAGGTGACAGGCAGGCAGACAGTCACTTCTCTAATCTGCTTTAAAGGGGCCGGCCCTGCTATAATCTGCATTAATGCTAAATTATTGAACAGTCTGTTCACTGCCAGAGAGCAGCAACACTTGCCACACACATGACACTACAGGGACCAGGCCGGTGTACGAAGTGATTAAAGCTCCTGTGAGGAGTTTTTAGCTGGTTATGAAAAAAGCTGAAATCAAACTAAATGTTAGATTGATATTTCGTAAGACTCTCATAGAAATTTATCCTATCATTTATTCATATCAAGTAAGTCTGCAGTATTTCCCAGATTTATATGTATGACAGAAATGCAAACTAGCTAGACTTGAACTTTTAAGCAAGAGACAGGAGCTCATATTGAACCTCCTCAAAATGCATTCCCACTCTTCACTTTGTAGAGTAGTGGAGTTTGCCAGCTTGCAACAAGCAGCATACCAATGTAAGAGATGAGGTTTTATCTAGGAAAAAAGAGCCTGTGTAGGTCTTCGCATTTGTGCTGAACTCTATAAAACAATTGAGCCGGCTCTGCCATCATAGCTCAGTTCTGTATTACGCGATTGATAAAGCCATATGATGCAAAGACGACATAACCCTTTGTTGAATGTTGTTCAGTTGATCTGCTGATTGGCCTTTACAGTGTTGCAGTTCATTTGCTTTTGTGTGGTGATGTTCAAGAGACAAATTTTGCAGGCTTGTGGTATAGTGTGTGTGGTTTCTGGGAGAGAATGGTTTAGGGTAAAGGTTTAGGGTCCGACCAGCAACTTGAGAAGCAAGAAAGGAGCTGGGGTTAAGAAGCTACATTTGTTCTTTGCAGTTATCCCTTCAGAGACATGAATCACAGCTAAACTGTTGATAGATACGACCACAGATGGGTCCATGAATTACATTATGATGGATCACATTCCACCATTCAACCTCCATTTTCCCCTCACTCTCCATATGAACTGTTTCCTTGCATTCAATAGATCTCTGCTGATCTGCTGAGCAATTCTAGGTCAGGGTGCGAAGGTATGGTTTCATACAAGACAAAATATGAATTAGACAGAAACAACATATTTAAGTAAATATTTCAAAATAAAAGCCCATGGAACAGAATGAAGCTATACAGATAAATAGTTAGACCTGGCATGAAACTACATATTCATACCTTGAGTCAGTCTATAAACACTCCAGAGAGCTTATCAAGTTTTGTATTTTACATTTTACATTACCTGTGTTAATACAGTTTCATTTAAAATTTACCAATGGTATTCTTACTGCACTCACATCTTTGTCCATCTTTTGACCTTTTAACCTTTTCCCAGTAACAGGTCAATATCAAATGTCCCCAGTAGCTGAAATCAGTTTTTTTTAGCTGCAAATATGCAAATGTTACCATGCTATGATAACAGGCAAGATGATGAACTAGATACTGTATGTGTAAAATAACATTTTTTTAATGTCAAAAGTTAGCTATGCTAATGGGAACATGCTTGCATAGAAAGATGATAGCATGTAATTTAATCCACCACAGTGTATGAAGTGAAGGGGCCATTAGCATTACTCCAAAACCTCACATAGACCTGTGGCATCTGGACTAAATCGTCTAAGACTGCTTTTTCACCACCAGACTACATTGCACCATAGGTCCTGATTCAGAACCACAATACAAAGACGAGTGAGATCTAGCCTAGGATCTAGCCTGGTTCATCTTAAAGTGGCACTAGTATAAGGTCATTCACTCCACGTCTCAGAAGTCTAAGTAAAGTGGTCCTACATAAGGACCTGGCCCACTGTAATGAAAAAAGCAGTGAAATTGCTGTTTCGTGTGTTTTCACAAATCTAAAGAATAACTAATCCAGATCTCACAAGTCTTGGTGTTGTGATTCAGGATCAGGACCTGATCCACAAATCTAAAAGTGTGTTTTAAGAGGACTCACATGTAAAGGACCTAGGGTTTCATATCAGATCTGATGAAGAGTAGAGGTGAAGAAGAAAACAGAACAGTGAAATTGCCCTTTTTTGTATTTCACAAACCATCTCAAGTTTTCATAAATCTAAAACTGTTTTTTTTTTTTTCAGGAGTGTGTCAGAGTTTGATAATTTAGTCTAGATCTGACAAATCTAGGTGTCGTAGCCTTGGATCGGGACCTTGTTCATGTGACTTCCTCATAATAGTGGATTTAAAAGCTGCCAGTATGAACAAGAGGAGTCAACTCTATCTATTATACCTGTGACCTTGACGGTACTACAAGACAAACTGTAAATATTTACGCCTGTTATTTACCTGGCTAAATACCCTTTGACAGTTTTGCAGTGTAGCTGGAGGTCTGTAAGACATTCTCCAGTAGTGTTTCGGTTTCGTAATCATCCTTGTCTTCACCCCGGCCCCTCTCTTGTTATCTTCATCCATCAGTCTGTCTGATCTCAGCTTGTCTCCGTCAGGGCTACTGCTTCAGGTAATCATGCCTAAGTGGAAAAACAGCAGCTCTATGTTAATCACAATACAACAGCAGGATCCCACCTCCTACCAGCCCTCCTGACAGGTATCCATTTACTCTCAGATGCACTTTACATGACCCCAGCAGGTAGATTACGCTCCGGGGTTTTGTTAATTTAAATACTTTACAAGTTGGATCCTTCTTGGCAGTATCAATGATGATGTTAATGGTGTGTGAAGCATATACCTGCAAAGCCGAGAGACCACTCTGTAAGACGAGGTGTAATTCAACAAAATATCTTTAATAGATATAAACATTTTTTACACATCACAGCTCAATGGAAACAGATTCACATGCTGCCACACATGTTAAAGAATGAAGGTGCAGGGGCTGATCTGCTGTGCTCATGGGGGGCCCGGAACTCATTGGTCTGACTCTGGCTCGTGGTCTTATCCCCAGTTTATCTCTCATATTGGTCCTCTCCACTAACACCTAGCCCATAAAGCAGAATACATCAGAAGTTATCTTGAAAAAATAAGAATGAAGGTGCAAATTTCTGATGAATATCAAATTCTTTTTATATACAGTTGCACAGTCTCTCGAGTACAAAAGGAAACAGTTATGAGGCTTCAATAAGGTCTTTGTCTGGAAATCTACAGGACAGATTCAGGTTGGGCTATTCAGGATCAGATCTACAGAAAACTCTGTAGAAGGAATTTCAGGATTTACACAATATCTTACTTTCATATAAGGAACAGTACCGATATGATCTACTGAGAGAGTTCAGGATCAGATGAGGCCTTAAAGTGAGCCCTGAAATGAGAAAGGGTCAGTCTCATGTAGCATTTTACATGTTGTCAACACTAGGTAGCGCTCTCTCTCTCAATCCAACATTGCACGCAGGGCTGAAAAAGTATTTCCCTGCTGAAAACTTTGGATTAAGCAGTAAATATTCTCTTATGTGTTAAATGAATAATTCAGATCTCTCACTGCATCCTGCTGTTTTATTAGGCCGTCATCTTTGTCACAAATACTCTAAATAATATATCGAAGGGCAGAGATGAGAAAATAAATGTTACATCACATATTTACAATACTCTGAATACACTTTACTATCAGTCTCTATTTTTATGGCACCAATATTGTCCTGTATTTTCATTACAATATATATTCTTTTCATAAGCTTGTGACCATTCGTCCTATATAAGACTCACTTGTTTTTAAACCTCTAGGAATTAAACATCAGATACACTTGTACAGTCTTATTACACAGGCTCTATAGACAGACAGCTGACCCTACAGCGTTTTGCAATTATGTGCTACATACAGGGTCCATCCATCTGTTTCTTCTTACCCACTCTGCTACAAAAAAGCATAGCATAGTATGAAGGATGACATCGTGTCAGGTATAGCTTATTTACTCTTGATTGGAAAGAAAACAATCAGTGTTGTTCCTCCTATTTGGTTTGATTTCAGATTGTTTTAATATAATGAATCAACAGCACACTGTCGCTTCATTCTTTCAAAATGTCAACCTCTTTTAGAGGAATACAGGGCTTTTTTTTAACTCACTTTCATGGGAGGAACACAATTTAATTTGTGTTGGGGGGTTTTAATTGAAAATCTGTTCACTTGTAATTAGGTTAGCCTAGGAGCTACATGGGAACAGAGGCTTGAATCCCTTTAGGCCGACATCTTGCTGTCTCTGACATGCGGGATACCAACAATCCAGTCAATAAGAAACATTTCTTATTATTTGTGAAATTAAAGGAAGGGAGTGCATGCTGATCTAAACTGAAAAACCATCACGCTGCTTGCTGCTCTTTCCCCCTTGAAAATTTGATGTAGTCTTTTATGGCGATGGCACCACAGATTCACAAGGCTGAAGGAGGGCGGTCGTGTTAGGTCCATGTTGGCACTGGTTCTGAATGCTTAAAAGAAACAGTTCACATGGTGAGTGATTCTGCTGTATGTGCAGCACAGAGGTTCAGTTTGAGTAGTGGTCAAACTCCTAGTGACGAGCAGCTGTTGACTTGTGTGCATCAGTTCATGTCAATGGTGTTAAAGACCCACTCTGTAAACTTCTTGAGCTTAGCCGAGGCGCTGTAAGACTCCTCCAGGAGACGCTGGTTGTCCTCTCTCAGGCTCTGAATCTGAATCTGCAGTGTGGCTTTCGCATCCTTCTCCTGTCGGTGACAAAGACATGAGTGAGCAATCTGCAACACTGACATTAAAAAGTAAATTGGATTACAAATTGGGCAATAAATTGGATTTATCACATATTGTTGATCTAAATCTGCTTGAGTGGCGTTTATGTTGCATGTAATTCAATTTTTCCGTTCCGGGGGCTTCCTCTTATTAAACAATAACTCACCTTCTTCAAGTCTTCCTGTAGCGCCTTTACCATGGACTCCAGCTGGCTGACCTTCCCCATCAGGCAGGCTGGGGTCTCTCTGGAAAAGGACAGACAGGACATTAGCTGAAACAAACTGAATCTTCAGAGGGAAGCAGCTGCAGAGATTTTGTTTACAGCCAAACCCTATGGTCGCTGATTTAACAGTTTAGCATGTGGTTAACCAGAGCAGAGATTTAATTAGAGATATCAGCTGCAGTAGAGTTTGATCAGGGGGTCTACCATGACACAGTGCTGGACCACAGAGGATTAAAGCTAACACTGGTCTCAGACCATGACCTGAGGCCTTTTACCCGGGTGAAGGCTGTCTCAGCGGGGCTGCCTGAGGTTCTGCCTGCTGAGGGCTGGCGGCTGCTGCTGCGCTCTCAGCCATGGCGCTCTCTTCCTGGGCTGCCAAGAACACCAGCCTCTGCTCTGCATAAAGAAAGAAATGAAAAGACGGTTACACCTGGAACGAGGGAACCTAGACCAACAGTGCCATCTTCTGGTGAAACCTGCCATGTCTCCCAGTATTCAACCTTCGCTTTGAGGAATTAAAATCATGACATGTTCCTACCCTCAAAGGCCTTCGCAGCGTCCACCAGGTGGGCCCAGTCAAGCGGGCCATCTGCCCCGGAGTCAGGCAGTGGCATGAGAGCTGAGTCCTGCAGCTGCTGCCTCTTCCTCTCCTGCTCCAGCTCAGAGCTCTCTGAGGATGAAAGGTCTCCTGGGAGGGAGGAACAGCAGAGTAAATCACACTGAGGGGCTTTTGTTTCCTTTTCTCCCATGACAGAAGTACAGGAAGAAGTACGACTGTGACACAAATAATGCTTCTTTTAAACTGAGATGGTAGGTATTAAGCCAAGCCCGTCTGTTTTCTCTTTTAGGAGATTATCTGGGGACTTGCAGTGTATTACAGATCACATAATCCTGCTTTAGGACAAAAAAAAAAAAGGTCCACGGGACAATATGTATCACACAACCAACTCATCTAAGGTCAGCTATAAAAACCCCAAACTCACCCAGGGATTTGTGTGATGCTCTCCGGCTCGCTCCATGGCGTGTGGTGGGTGAGCGCGGCATGGTGGAGCAGCTGAACAGAAGGTCAGTGGGCGTGTCACGCTGCCCACTGGAGGATGAGTCCCTCTGCCCGCTGTAAATACTCTCATCTGAGAGGGTCCTCTGCAGGGAGCGACGACCGCCCAGAGGAGCAGGAAACAGTGGCTGCAGAGAAGGGTGACGGGAATCAGATGAGACACGTTACAAAGTGCAACAGGAACCAAACGAATCGCTTTCACTTCACAACAAAGTGGACAAGATGATCAGTAACACAGAGGCTGAGTCTTCTATCCCTGCATCTGTTAGTTTGCATACTATTACCCACTCGATTATTATCTGAAGATATCATTATGATAGTCTGCTACTCACTCTTGGCTTACATTTCAGATTTCTAAGCATCTTTCTCCTCACTGCCCTGCATAACCACAAACTCACACATCACAACTCTTCATGCAGTCGTTCCCAGCACATTGAGATGTAGGTTCAGCCTTCAACGGGGTGGTCTGAATTCAAAATGTAAGTCAATTTAATTTATATAGCACTTTTCATAGATAAAATCACAAAGTGCTTTACAACAAGGATAAAATGCAATAAAAAAGAAAGAGAAACACAATACATATAATGGCACGGATACAGGCACTTCACAAAGGCCCAACAACGTCGACAAATGGTCACTTGAGAGGGTAGAAAAGATGTAAGCCTGCTGGAAAAACAGGCGCTCTCTGTTGCATCAAGTAAGCTGTTTATTGTCATTAGTTCTTGGGCAGTTATGGCGGGTTCAACAAATGCTGAGGTATGGTGAGTGGGAATACTGGGGTGAGGGTTAAGTGCGTTATGGTTGCCTCAGCCCTAGTCTGATTGACCACTCCAAAAAAGACTACCAATAGCTTTCTTTGCATTTAAATGTGGCTAATTTCAATTAAATAAGTATTTTCTGAATGTGTTTAAAACTGTAATTAATCCTTAATAATCACAATCTCTGCTGAAATAAATCAGTTATATTTTTTAATCATTACATTTTTTTTATTATTATTGTGGTGAGTGATTACTTCTTGTCTGAATTCATTTTGGGTTACTAAATTACAACATTAACACAAGTTTAGTCAGTAAAACCAAAGTCTCTCTCCATACTTTCTCATCATTTGTTGGTGGAGGGCTGTCGAGCGTGATGAGTTTCTTCAGGTCTTCCTCCAGACTAGACTTGGCAGTGTGCCGCTGGGGTGACTGAGCGCCCCGAAGGTTGGCCCTGAGCTGCGGCTGGCCACCCAGGAGACCATCGCTTTGGTGCCGTCTGGAGAAAAAGGGGGAAGACACTTCTTAAATCCAAATAATGGCGCATTATAACAGAGATTTATAACAGAAGGTCATAAAAGTTCAGATTCTGGGACTGGAAGGGAATCAAGTTAATAAAAGACGCCTGATCACTAACATTTAATTCAATGCGAAGCAATGACACATATGCTGCTCTGAAAGAATGAAGAAAAACAATTATGTTCAGTCTTCAATCTCAGGAAAAAAATCATTTGTCAAACAGAAAGCTCAAGCCTTAATTCCACCACATGATGGCAGTGTTGGACCATTAAAAAAAGCAGTACTAGGTGAACACTTAAAGCCATACATGAGGCTTAAATATTCAGTCCACGTTTGGTCACTTCAACATAAAGCGCACAAACAGCAGGACACATTTTTTAAGCTGAATGACTGTTTTCACAACATGCAGCGCTACAGGAGCAGAGGTTTCTAACATCTACAGATGCTGAGCACTTCAAACTGTCCCCATCTTACTTTCGAGTGCTGCCGAAGTCCACAGAGTTGACGGTTCCTCCAGGTTTCCTCCAGCCTATCAGGTACTTAGAGGTCGCTCCTTGACGGGGGTAGAAGGTCTTAGCCCCTGGGGAGTCCTGTGAAGTGGGGGATGTGGCCCTGCCAGCTGCGTCATCTTGTGGTGACATTGGACTCCCTGAGTGTCCGGAGCTGAGGGTGCTGCAGGAAGAAGGAGGAGGAGAAGGAGTGTGAAGGATGAGTATGGGTTTGAAATTCATGTGATCATTAAATTTCCTGAGATGGGGGCTGGAAGAGTGATGGGACATTGTTGCTTTTTCATGGAGGGTTTGTGTCTTAATTTTGCTGGTTAATTAAAATAATTCATCAAACATTAATTCCAAAGTAAAGGTCACCTTTCCTCTAGTTAAACTCAAGTCCTCTCAAAACCCTGTAGTTCCCCTGGTTCATCGTTCCTCCTCCACAGACTGGATCAACTGATGAATTTATGGATAAAAAAATAGGACACGGTGTCCTTGAACGTGTTTTCTCTCACTTTCAAAGATTTCTCCTCAGATTGAATTTTCACAGCAAAAAGTTTACTGTCTGTCAGCCGCTACACATGTGCACGCACATACTTTGAAACAAAGTTGCCTATATCCCGGTCTGGTGGAGCCGAGTTATTTCTGGCCTAGCGAAGAGGAGAGGGAGGAAGGCTTCAGTGTATTCAAAGGAAGTGGGATTTAGAAGAGGGGGAACAGCGCTGAGCTCATAGTCTGCATTTCTAGAAACTTCAAGCAGAGCCTCTCTTTCACAGGCACCGGTAGATGGGATACATACAAATGCAAAACCACAAACTCACGCTTGCACACGCGGTTATTTTATTCTCCCTCTTTTCTTTTGTTGATGCCAAACCGCAGACTTTTGGAGCCAGCCAAGTATATATCTGGACTACAATGAATCACTGTCTGTTTAATGAAACATTGATGCAAGAGCAGAAATTCCTGAGCTGCCTCCTGCTGACTGAAAAAAAAAAAAAAAATCGCAGCACACCTGGAGTGGGAGGCGGCGTCACTCAGGCTGTAGGATCCACCATCAGGAACAAGAGGGAAAGCGGTTGGACTCTTAGCAGGGATCTCACTGCCTGTGACGGCGACCAGAGCGTCCGCTGCAGGAGGTGGAGTGTCTGTAGTCCTCTGGCTGCCTGCTGAGTCTTCCTGCCAGGGGACTTTGTCTTTGGCCCTGAAGGCACCGGTGGAGGAAGCTGTGCTGCTCTGCGTGGCAGTAAAGGAGGTGGCGTCGATGCCACTATCGGTGGAGGCGCCCTGGAGATAGCCGTTGAGCTCGAGATCGCTGCGTACTCCTGAACGTGAGCCCACTTCGTACCACTTCTCATCGCTGTGGGCAGAGCTGGAGGCGTTACTGGAGAGTGTGTTGCTGCTTGACTGGCTGGATGAGTACGGACCATCAGGCTACGGAAATAAATCACACCATTCGTCAATATTTTAAGAATATATAAAATGACTTTGTTGTTGATACTTTATTTCATACTGTTAGTGTATGAAACATTCAATACAAACAAGGAAAAATCGCAAACATGTGAATGAAAAGGAGCAGAAAGAAGAAAAATCTTCCAGAGTCGTCCACTTTGAGATTCCACAATAATAAAAATAATAATCGTAGCCCTCCCTAATGTTGTAGTTTTGCTTAAGCAATGATAGTTTAGGTGTATATACATTCTGCAGCTGCTCTAGCTAGGGCCATGGATAGTAGATGGATGAAGAAATACATGATACAAGCAAAAAATGGCAATAACGACTGTGATAATGTTAATTTCTTTTTAAAAAGTTGGCACTCAGCAACAAATATGTGCACTTTAGCAACAATTTTTTTCCATCTATGTGACAAGAAATCAAACATATTGACAGATCAGTGAAATGAATACTGGAGAAGAGAAGTGAGTAAAAGGTTCATGACCCTGTTCTTTAATCTTATATTGTGAAGTTTGTCCCCTGTGGGAGTATCATTCAAAAGGGGACATCAGTCCATGAAGGTTTGCTTCTCTGAAAATCTTACTGACGGACAGTAGTGATGTGTACGAAAGAGGATTAGGGCCACAAGAAGAGAAAAAAATAACTAAAGGAGGGAGATTTTTTGATTTCCATTTCGAGATAAAAGTAAAAATAAATAAAAAAAACTATAAAATACTAAATCATAGATAAAAAAATAAATTTCATGAATAGAGTCGAAATTTCGAGATTAAGAACATTGTAATAAAATAATTACTTATGAGAATAAAGTCAGAATAAAGTCCTTATATTCTAACCTGTTGTTTAAGATGACAGATGTTGAAATGAGAGCCATGGGGCATTTCATGACAATGTACTTCAATACAGGTTTCACAAACAAGGAGATACTTCATCTTTTGGCACATCAGCACCACATTATCATAAGTATCATTATGATTTCATTGCGATTTTATTCTCATAAGTAATAATTGTATTCTCGTTAGTAATGACTTTGTTCTCGTAAATTAACGACCTTGATCTCAAAGTCTTCATGGTTTTTTTTCTCAATGTGGCCCTAATACTCTGTCATAGATGTGGTATTAAGTAATTCAGTACAGAGTGCATTATTTTACAAAGGCTATTGGTCCACTATGATCAACCTTTCCTATAATCTGGTATAAATTCATATTAGTGTGCAAAAACATGCCGCCAATTCTTACAGCCCACTATCCCACTGTGAGCTGAATACATTAATAAAAAGTGCAAACTGTACACCTTCGTTACCAATTCGAGCAGGAATTTTTCAACCAAATAGCAAAATTATACAGAACACCAGCTGCATGAGAATCATCAACAGTCTCTGCTGACTCCCTCCGCCACTTTTAGCAGAGAATTATCCTGAAGATTAGCTGCTGCTTCCTCACATGTACGAAAGAGGATATGGGCCACAAAAAGAGAAAAAAATAATAACAGGAGGGAGATTTTTTTAATTACCATTTTGAGGTTAAAGTTGAAATTTCAAAAAGTCAAAATTTTGACATTATTCATGCCGACTTTAATCTCAAAATTTCAACTTTAATCTTAAAATTTTATTTTTTTTAATCTCAAAATTTTAACATTATTCATGACATTTTGTAATCTCAAAATTTCTATTTTAATCTCGAAAATTTCGATTTGTTGTCTTGAAATTTCAACTTTATTGACATGACTTCAATTCTTTTAATCTTTAAATTTCGACTTTAATGTCAAAACCTCGGCTTTAATCTCCTTCCTGTTATTAATAATTATTATTACTAATCCTCTTTCATACACAGGACCTAACCCAGACTTTACCCTAAAATGATACCAGGAGGCTAGCAGAGAATACACTAGGTGAAGTTTGGGTGATGAACTCAGATCTTCCTCCTTTCACTCACAGCTCACTTGGATAATTCTGTCAAATTTTCCAAAACTTTGTGCATGTGTGAAAGAAGCGTAAGTGTTGTTGCTTCCAGCTCACCTTGGCGCCTTTATTAGGAGATATGTGGCCACTCTGCTCCAACAGCTGTGGACGAGGGATCACTGGTTTCGAAACACTAGTTTCTGCAGGAAGCAGAGACATATTGGTGATTAGATTTGCCGATAAACAGTAAACGCTTACAGTAAAATCAAAGTATATAAAAAGTGCATTATTCTATGTATTATCAACTATTGCCAATACTGAAACTTCCGCTTCTCTTACCTGCATTTGTTTTGTCCCCCGCTCTGCTCATTGCCTCCCCCTCTACACTCCGGGACCATCCTACACTGGAGCATGCTTTAATCCCATTGGCCCCCTCACCTGCCCCCTGCCTCACAGCAGACACAGGGGACTGGCAGTTGTTGTTAAACCTAGAGGGGGAGACGCAGATGTCATCTTTCTTGTTCAGTCGTGCAGCAGGCGAATGAAAGCACACGGAAACTCATGACGAGGTGCGGAAAAACCTACCCATCAGGCATGGACTTCTGCCTCCAGTGGCCGGAGCTCATGGTGTCGGTGTAGGAGAGCGTGGCAGGTGAGTTTGTGTTGTGCATTGTGCGTCCCATCACGATGGAGCAGGCCAGAGCATAGTTGTCGTTCCCGGGGGAATACCTGAGATGACGCAAAAGAGAGTTATTATGACAGAAAACGCCAACAGCAGCCAGGCCTCCATGTGTTCAGTGTGATTGTTTTTTTGCTTTTTTTTCTGAGACCTTTTGTGGTTGAGGGGTCGGCCGTCACTGGACACACTTCGAGGCATAGCAGCAGAGTTGCGTTCACTGAAGTCTGGTGGTGGGGCTTTGATCAGGGTTCCTCCTGTGCCAGCAGGGCGAGTTTGAGGGCTGGATGACGTGCGTGGCCACTTTGTGTTGTTGTTGGCTGGGCGGAAGGGGAACTTTAACTCATAGGGCATCCCCTCTTTGTGGTTCTTGTAATCCACCAGCGGCATGTGGTAGATTTCTGAGCAGCCTCTGTTGAGACATGAAGTGTTTAGAGAAGACAGCAGTACAAAACAGACTCTTTCATACATCGAATGTACTTCTTATTTAATCCACTACCTTCGAGGTGTGGAATCCTCGTGTGGGGGAATGATGACCACTTTCACAGTGACAGAGGTCCTGAGCAGGTCGATCATCTGCTCGTGAGACAGCGAGGCCACCGACACCTTGCAGATCTCCACCAGTCGGCTGCCCTGCCTGAGCCCTGCCTGCCATGCGTAGCCATAGGGTTCCACCTCTGCAACAATGCCCTCAAAGTTCACGTGGAAGCCCAGCTGTCCCAGGGCGTTACGGCGCAGGGTCATCTCTGTGGTCTGACTGCCTTTGGTCAAAAGCTACAGCACACAAAGAGAAGAAGAGACGCTTTGTGTTAACGGTAAACTGTCTTTAAAACCTCTTATAGTGGTGCTA
Organism: Xyrichtys novacula; assembly: GCA_962446985.1. NCBI lineage: Eukaryota > Metazoa > Chordata > Actinopteri > Labriformes > Labridae > Xyrichtys > Xyrichtys novacula. Next base: position 7,640,067 of record OY660878.1, read on the forward strand.
ATCCCACCCAAGCTGATGCAAACATTTAAACCACGAAGGATGAATACTTAAAACTTTAATTTGAACTATTCTGTACACTCCCATGATAATTAGCAGCCATTAGACACTCTGTCTGGCTCTTCCTCTGCCTTTGGGAAGTCAACAGAAAAGTAAATCACAGTTACTTTGGGAGTAGATCACAGGAGGAGCAGAATTCCAGGTAGCTCAATTTTTCAAGCATACTTCGATTCCCAGAATAAAAGAAAATAAAAATAGAGATGAAAAAAATGTGCTCGAGGAGGAGAAAATACCAGAACTGGTAGCAGATGTTAGAAAATCTCTCTCTGTTTATCACAGACTAGCAAGCTGTGATGAAAGCTCCATTAAAAAGTTCAGCCTCACCTTCACCATATTAAAAACCTCAGTAATGATACCATATCATCAGATGAGTGTGTGTGCTCAGCATGATTTATAATCATAGAGTTAAAAGAGCAGCTGTGGCTTTTTGCTGTCTGTATAATTAGATGCTGCGCTCTTATGTTGCAATAATAACATCAACAATACTTTATTTTGTTGTCAAGGAGGGATTGTTATTGTCTTTTACATTATGAAGGCTGACGATGCTAGTAGTACTTTTTCCTTTTGCTACAAACATTTTCATCAACTAGACTTTGGATCTAAACTTTACACTCATTGAGAAATAACAGATTGCTCATTTGAGAAATGTATATTTTCCTCGACACATTGTTTTCTGTGTTAGATGTCTCCTCTGATTTATCTCTCTTTCTGGACGCCTCACTAAAATGTAAATATATTAATAAAAGTAGTTTGTATTAAGACAGAGTAACAAGGACTGTGTGTGTGTGTTGATTATGAGCTGTTGAGCTCAGTGTGACCTCTGATAGCCGCAGCAGATGGTGTGTACTAATGAGACATACTGTCACAGACAGTAGCGCTGCCCCACTGACCTCCAGTCTTTTGACAACCTCGCCAAAGTCTTCTGTGTTGTTGTTGATGGAGCGCAGTGACACACTCTCTCCACGCTCATAGTAGATTTTCATGGAGGCAGGGCTTCCTGTCGACCAGCCAATCACGTCTCGTGTGGCACAGTTAAACACGACCGCTTTGGCGTCCTGATCCAACAGGATGATGAAGTCATTTGAAATAGCCAGTAAGCATTCGCGCTCAGCACCGGCCACCTGATCCTCAGCGTGGACCTGCCAGGTCACCGCCCCCAGGCTTCGAAGCTCCGCCCCGCTGTACGGGCGCACCTTCTCCCGTCGTTTGTGAGCTAGAGAGATGAAGGGGAACTTCCCGGTGGGTTCAACAGGAGTGCTGGTCACGTGGCGCTCAGCCAAGTCCCGTAGATACTCCTGCCGTGTGCGTGTTGCCATGGCACCAAACTTATCTGACTTGTGGGCTGCGTTTTCAGCGTTGATGACTTTGCTCAGCAGGAAGTCCCTGAAGACAGTGGACTTGGGGAAGGTGATGCCCTTGGGTATTGGTGGGCCGAAGGAGGGGACGTCCTGGGAACGGGTGACAGCCACGCTGCAGAGAACAAAACAAAAACAGAGGGATTAAGTTCACTTTGGTTTTAACACAACAATTATCCTACACCTGTTCCTGCAAAACACTCCACTGAGCATTTTTGGTCTGAAGGAGGTCTAATAGACGTCTAAATGTAGCCTAGACGACTGGTCTAAAATCAGGCTACCACAGGTCTAAAAATGAAAGTTTTGTAGACGTCTAAATTTAGACCAAGTTTAGACTCAATCTAATTTTGGGCTATATCCATACTCCACTGTATATTGCTCAAGGGCTATCATAATTATTTTGGTAAAGTACTTGGAGATCAGTTATGCAACTCACAGTTGCTTTTCGAAATAAATAGTTATCAATAAAGCGGTTAAAGTGCAACGTCTAAATTCCATCTAAAATATACAAAATCTAGACGGTTGAAATTAGATCTAAAAAAAAAAACTAGACGTCTAATAGCCATCTATTGCTCAGTGGGACATGATTTAGACTTCTGCAGCACATCCACCCACTATCGACAAGTACTAATGGCTTGGTATTCATTTTTCTTTATTTAAAATTCTAAAAATCTAAAGACTGAATAGATAATTTTATATATGTATGCAACAAACACATAAAGAATTGTATTTTACATTTGAAAGTACCCAAAAAAACAACAACGATATAACCTGCATGACTGAAGCTGAGCAGCATAAAACATAAAAATATTACAGAACTTTTTCCCTGGAAAAAGGTTACACTACAATGACAAACAGCACACGAGCTTAAAAAAAACACACACAGTGGGGACGTCTTTACATAGTTCTCCCTCAGGTATTGTTGCCTTTGACCTGTTTCACTTGTGAATATAAAAGAGGGTGTTGGAATTCCTGCAGGTATTGCTCTCCTCTTGTTACCCTCTGCTGCTCTTATTCCATCTGCACACAATGACTGTCCTTGAGTTGGATTACTTGAAGTAAGTGAACAGGTGCAGTTAATAATGCATCATACCTGTTGTGTGAAAGAAGAGGGACAAAGCTAAGTGTGCTAATCTTGTTGGATCCGTCAGCTGCACAATCAATCACAGCTTTTACTGGTACTGAAAAATGAACCTGATAAAAATCAGAATTTTTGCAAAAACTAAAAATAAGGCATGCTTCCTCTCCCATTGTGCGAGTATTGAAACTACTAGATAGAGGCTTTGAAATAGCGCCCATACTTTCATGCTATTTTAATGCCATCAGATGAGATAAAGCTAGCTATCTGTCAGCTCACAACATTCCTCATATTCAGTGGTGTGAATTCAAAGGTGGAAACAGTACTTTCTGGTTTTATGGTAGGTTCCAGACGCACATGCTGCACACACATGTGCTCTGTAAAACATGAAAAACAGCAAACGAATCAAACATACTGAACATGTAAGTTATTGCTCATATACTTTACATAACTGTCACAAAATAAAACTATTTAATCCCATACTGGATGTCTTTTTGGTATCATGCAGGCCGAGCTGGTGTTATGTGTATATCTACAGTGTGAGGATTAAATGGAGGAAGGCTATAAGGGCATACAGTATATACTCCATGCAGTCAGCAGCAAATACACTTACGCCTACAAGTTTGTGAAAAGCGGGACATCTCTGCTAAGCTGAAGTGATATTTCTGACAAGTCTCCGTCCAGTCCATTTAACAGATAAGACCTCCATCGCCTGTAGCAGAAATGTTGCACAGCATGCCTGACTAAACCCAGCGTATAAATACTATACATTCAATCACAGCTGACAGGCCTGCTCCCAGTGCGGACATGCTGCCACTCTCTGCCACATCATACTACGTGGGAGCAGTGCTGCAGCTCGAGCTAGTGAGCACAAACAGCCAGCCAGCGTATCCCAAACAAAGGTTTAGTTATGCAATCTGCCTTGCTGGCCCCGTGTGACTTTAAGGCAGCGGTTGAAAGCAGCAGATTAGCACCCTGCTGGCCCCAGGCCACTCACTCCTCTAAAGCTCTGGTCTGGCTCAATATGACCTGAGTATTATCCAAATCTCAGCAGCAGGCATAAAACAGGCTATTAATATCTTGATGACTCCACAAATCCTTACATGCTTTTTATTTGTGGAGATTAGAGATGTGAAGAAAGTTCTGTACTGGCATGGGCTTAGGCCGGATAGAAAGACACAGTTCTATGACATGGTAACAAAAATCAAAAAGGAAATAATCCCTGTAAAAAAAAATCTAATCTTGACCTGTATGTTTGCATTTAAGAATTTGTGCATTTGTTTTTAAATCTTGCTTGGTGATCCGCTGAGATCCAAAGATCAAGTGGGTTGCAAAGTTAAATCACTACGTCAGCTGAAAAGCATGGTTTCAAACACAACCACCTCCTGATGTCAACACAAACACCTACAGGACAACTCACCTCCTGGTGTTACCAAAGCGTAACCATCATCTATCACTGAGATCCTCTGTATCTTAAATGCAATCTATGCCAAGCGACAAGACTTCCAGGATTAATGACAACTCAGTTCTGTTCTGCAGCCAAAGTCTGAGATTTAGGAGACACAACACGGGATGGTGTGGCAAATCCTTGTATCCTGTTTCCTCTTGCAGGCAGCAGTAACCTCTTCCAGACATTCAGGGGAAGCATCCATGGAAAGACTTGTGACAAACAGTCAGGAGTTCAGTCTTTAACATGTGGTGGCTCGTTCCACAGAGTCAGGGTAGAAGTGAAAGGCTGATAGTATGTCAGCGTCTCTGGGTGGGGTAGCCAAGTTGTCCTCAAGGATTCTGTGTCCCGCACCTCTCCATTACATCCATAAAGCAAACCTGGAGAACCAGCATGTTTACCTCTTTCTTTTCCCAGAGTGTATACTGAAACATGCCCCCTTTGGCCTGGAAAAAGCACCGGAAGAAAGTGTCCGCCAGTCAGTGGTGACGCAGCAGCTGGTCAACAATTTGGCCGGAGATGAAAAAAAAGGGGCTCAAAATAAATTAGCCCAAATTTGAGGCGGGTGTGATCTCAGAGACAGCAGCGTGGCCTGACCCGTCCGCTCCTCAGATAGACTCTGCAAGCTCTGAGGGGACTCTGCTCTCAACAATCGCCCGCACTCACATGCATGTCCGGGTGAAGAGAGTACTTCATGTGCATGGCGCTAACTCCTTCAGACCATTCCGGCTCATGTAGCCCAAAGGCAAAGTGGCAGGCAGGGGGGTGGGTGTGTGCGTGTGTGTGTGTCTGTGTGGGGGGCTTGTATTATGGGAGTGTGTGAAAGAGCGAGCCTTTGAGTGAATTGATGTGCAAGGAGAAAAAGTGTGTGCATGTGTGTAACTGTGTGCAAGTGAGCATAAGAAAGAGGTAAAAAGAGAAACAGGAGTATGAGAGTGAGAGGGAGCAAATATGTGTGTATAATGTGTGTGTGTGTGCAGAAACTCTGTGTGTTTGTGTGTGTGTTTGAGGCAGCCATGCAGAAGTGTGAATGCCTCAGAGTTGCAGTCTGATCATCACGAGGACAAGAATCAGCCAGAGGAGAAGAGGAAGAAATGTTTCATCAGTTTGACAGCTACTACAGCAGGACGTCTGTATTTAACTATAATCAAACCAATTCATACTTATGCAGAGACGCAGAGGACATCGACACTAACGGTCCAGAAAGATGAGACAACCCAACAAATGGCTTTTCTGTTTGACCCATGCCCTCCAGCCAATGCTTTTGTCTTAATGCTGCGGTAGCTACCTGCGTAAAAACAACACTAGCTTGTAGCGATGAAAGTGGTGTTTAGCTTTTCAAGGGTCCTATAAAAAGAGCGCAGTCCTGCACTGAGACAGCAGAAAAAAGCAGATTTAAATCCAACATAGCTACAGGCTTTGGTCAGTCTGCCCTACTTAAAATTGTAATTAGTCTCTTAAGTCTTGGAGACACGGTCATATATAACCAAAGCTGCCGGGCTAACCTTAGCCTCAGAGTCAGTCACAGCTCTATACCCAGAATCCTCCGAGGCAGTAAAGTGAAAACCTCTCCAAGGCTTTTTGTGGGTTGTCAAAGTTTGCAAACCTGCATTTATCCAGGAAGAGGTTTTGTTCAGCACACATGAACATACTTTTCCTTTGCTTTACTTTTATTGACAAACACCGACCACAAAGCACAAAAAAAAAAAAAAGAAAAAAAGTCAGGACATTGCACGTGTTTTCACGCCGTGAGCGGACAGAATATAGGAGTGAGCCATATGATCCCTGCAGAGAGTTGTGTGTGCAAAACAGCAACCAGGCGAGCGGCAGGTAAACATAGTAAAGCAAAATGGTAGCCAATGCAACAACACCACCTCATTCTTCTTCAGTCTGACAGGACTTAACCTTAGCCCTTCAGAGAAAAGAGCTGCCTACAAGATCTGTTAATCGTGGTGGCGCATTCTTAATATGTAAGCCCTTAGAGAAAAGGTATGTTGGACTTCTCTCTTTTAAACATTAACAGTGAGTGGTAACTTGGGCGAAAACACAGTATGCCTTTTAACACCAGGGTTCCTACACAAGTATCAAAAGTCTGAAAATAAATTTGATCAATTTCCAGATCTTAAAAAGTATGGAAAAAAATTAAAAATAAAGTATGGAAAAAGTATTCATTTTTCCAGACTCTTACCAAAGTTCTCAAATACCGTTTTCTAAAATACAAAAGTAGGTAGTTACAAAAGTTATTCTAAAAAATTAGGATATGGATAAGTATGGAAATTCCACCTGTGTAGGAACTCTGTAAAACAATGGGTGTTACCTGCTGCTTATACACAGACTCAGCTCACCTGTAGCATGTGTTGTCTGAGCAGGGATTGTGCACCCGTACAATGATGAAGACATGCTGAAAGTGAGAGCGGATGGCCTTTGGGGTAAAGGGGTGAGCACCGGGCTCCTGGAACACAATGGTCACAATGTCGTTCCCGATGTGGCGCTTCCTCAGCAGCTGGAAAATAACAGAGTTTAAATCAGAAGAGTAGATAAATAAAACCTAGATCTGACAGCAGAAGAATATCAATCGTATGTGTTTTCACATTATGAAAAATGCACTTGGAAAAAATTTGTTTCTGATGCAAGTCATACCATGCACTCATCCAAACAATACGCCCTTCCCCCAAGGTTTTCTGTGGTATATTTGTTTCCAAATAAAAGAGTTTTCTACTTCCTGTTATACAACTAATGGTGCACCACAAAAGGCAGGGCTCTCAGTCTCTACCTGTTGTTTGTTGTTGGGTGTGTAAGGCAGCAGAGTTGACACATGGAACATGAGCTCATAGTCCTTGTATGTCGTGTACAGCGAGTGAGTACCCGTGGAATCCGCTGCGGGAAAAATAGCGACACAGTGTTGAGACTCACAGCACAATAGCTGCAATCCATCTTTTCCAAACGTGCATTGTGTGTTTTCTTTTCAAGACAGGATGTAATTTCACTTCAGCCCAAACAACTAGACAAAAGAGGACCTGTGTCAAAGTGGATAAGATGACTGTCAGCTGTTAGACTGAGGAATTAAGAGAAGAATCAAGTTAAGTTAAAGTGGACGGGAGAAAATAAGGTCCGGTAAATCAAATATTAACCAGAAGCAGGTAAAGGAGCAAAGTACACATCCTATAAATTTGGGTGAATTGTGAAAACAACCTTACTTCCACTTTTAAAACTAAAGTTAAACTTTAAGAAGGAGTTGAAGCAGATCCACCTAAAATAAAACAAATCTGTAAAAGATCAAACTATGTAAGTGTGTGTATATGTGTGCGATAAAGAGGTGTGTTGAGAGGTTGTTACTTTTGGTGTCCAGCTGGGCTCTGTACTTGGTGAAGCCTTTGAGGCGAACCTTCTCTCCCAACAGCTGGAGGAACTCTTCCAGGGCGGGACCAGCCATCTCATTATTGTACATCTCCTCCTCTGTGCTCTGACCCGCTCGGCAGTACATCACCCCCACCTTCACCTGAAAACTCAGCTGGGCGGCAGGGGAGAGGCAGAAACAATATCAGTGTTTGCAGTTCATGTCAGGATAGAGAGAAACACCATAACTCAACAGACTCAAACTCTGTTGTTGATTTCAACTCTTGCTCTTATTTCATACCCCTTGTTCATCTAGTTTCATCAGCTGCTCTGTGACTTTAGGTGTATTCAGGGCCAGTCGGAGGCAGGACAGATCCAGCTCAGGGAGGAGGTACTCCAGCACCTCTTTTATGGGCAGCCCTCTTGTGGTACCGTGCTTGGAGGTGGAAGGCACTGCATCCTCGAGGATAGAGCCCCGCAGAGTTGTCAGCTGATTGGATGGAGATTACAGAGAGGAGTGTGAGCGAAGAAAGAAAGAATGCATCCCAGGAATCCTCGCCATGCTTTGATTTTCCACTTCGATAATAAAACCTGCCTGCCCAGACACAAGGCCTGAGCTACTGTGGTCCGAGTAGCCTATATCCTATGATCACACTATTGTATGTTTAAAGTCCCACTTCGATCGTTTTTTTTTTACAACTTAAAGTGTTCCCCAGTGGTCTTAAAATTGTGATCATGGATTTTTCACCAAAAATCACGTTACCAGTGTCAATACTTCTTCTGCAGAGCTCCAGTAGCTCATTAGCAATTCGCCTCTTAGTTGTGGGCAGAGACAGTGCTGCTCTGCACACTCCTCTTTGAGTTAGCTTCCAGCATAATATTGCTTGTGTAGCACAATGTGTAGGTAACATAGGGGCTATGCATCCCTCAGACACTAATGTCTTTGGGGGCATGATGAAAGCTTGTATCATAATTAGCTTTCTTACAAGCATTGTTCACACGCTTGTTGTTCCGCGATTGTTCTCTCTAATTTCTCCAAGTGGTGGCGGAGCTTGAATTTGCTACGTAGGAAATCTCACTGTATCTGAACCTGCTGTTTGGGTTGCCAGAGGTTCACAGAGATTTGAATGCAGAAATTTTGCACTTATTTTTCTCATGATATGTCCTGTAGCATCAGAAAAATGCCATATGAACATCTAGACAACGAGAAAAACATGATTTTCATTGGGGTGGGTCTTTAAGGGGGTTCAAAAAGACAAGTCTGACTGAAGGCTTGGATAAATAAAAAGTTAAACAGAGAATGAGGAGCAAGGAGCGCTTGTCCAAGTATTCTGTGTATACAGAGTCTGCATTGTGCCGGGCTTAGGGAGTGATCTCAATTTCTCAGCTATCATAAGCATCTGGAACAGGCCGAGACTTTCTCCCCTGCAAGCTTGAAGCAGCACAGGGACTGTGTTTACAATGGGCCTGTGTTTCCCATGTTTGGAAGATATAAGAGGGAGCGAGGGTCCTGAAGCACTTTGGTCAAAAGTGCGGGGGTTTAATCACCTGCACCTGTCCTTCTCCGGTCCACAACAAACATTCTCAGGCTGGTCACCCTCTGTCTGGGAATGTACGTTCATGTAATAAAGCGCATAACCCAAAATTGAAAACCCAAAAATTCCAGAAGACTGGGGGCCGAGAGTGCTGCTAAATATGACAGTCTATTTTTGCTGGGACACAGAGGCAGAGCTCTCCACACAGCGGTTTGAGGTTGTTGGGCACTGACAGGCCTGGAAGGCTGGAAGATGAGCACACTTTCTGAAGTTTCCTCACACACTGTTAATATCTGCAGACAGCTGTATCGCCTCAGGGTTTTTGCAGATTATCAAATAAAGACCAAGGCTGGATTTACCTTGATGTTAGTCTTTATAGTATGTAGTAGAAACAGTGAACCACAAAGACTGCCTTTGTAGACAAATAAGATTTAAGGTCCCAATGAGCAGGTTTAGATGTCTTTAACACGAATATGTCAACAAACTTCATGTCAGCTCTCATAGCCAACTTGTGTAGCTCCTTTCCTTTCCCATATCTAGAAATAGACTAAATAGACTGTTTACACAGAGTCTCGGTGATGTCACCCACTGCTTTATGAAGCTCAAAGATGGCTGTAATGTCTCCATACTTGCAACACAGACCTAAACTCACTTCTTGCTAAAACAAGTGGAGTTAAGGTCTTAGTCCTACCGCCGGCCAAACTTTTACGGTGGGCCAAATTGTCAGTCAAATTAGCTGAGCCCTTAATTATGCTGATCTGTGCCATATTGATATAATCAAAGCAGCAGCATCCTTGTACAGATGTCTTAAATAAAGAAAAAAAAGGAAAAGACCAAGATTATTTTTCTGTACCAAGTTGTAAGTGTGTTTGATGGTGCTGAAAAAAGTGGTCTGTTTGATTGAATTTTATGAGATTTCTTTGGTTTTCTAGAGGCAGCCTCAACTTCTGCACAGACTTTTCAACACCAACTCCAACACCTGAGGTTGCTGCTGGTTAAAAAGCAACTTGCATAAAAGGGCCTTTTGACTCGATTGCATTAAAATTATAGATATACTGTAAAAAAAAGGCAAAAGATTTCTACATTTGGAGAAAACTCTAAATCAGTTGCGGTTTAAATGTTGAGGTTGTGGTGAACATTAGGACTCTTTGGCTGACCTCGCTGGTTCTGAAGATGAGGCGGTAGTTATACTGCTGGCCGTGCTCCTTTTCCTCCTCCTGCTTCTCGCGGCGCAAGCTCACGGCCACCGGACCGAGCGCCTCGTCTATCCCAAAGTAGTTCCAGTGCTCTGTGGTGGAAAAGAGGCAAAGACACCATTAAGAACATCAGCTTCAAACAACACGGATTCACATGCTCATGAGTGACTCTTACCCCTAAGATAGAAGAACTTTCTGTAGTAGTACGCTCCCAGGTCCACATGCTCTACGATGTACTGTTTGCCCTTCTCGCTCTGTGTGCTGGGTCCTTCCTTTGGTCCCTCCAGCACTGCTACTCCGGCGTTAGTGCAGTGTGTGCTCACAGATGTTTCATACAGGTTGCTTTCACCACTCAGGCTTCCTGAGCTGCTACTATTGGTTCCTCCAACCAACAGCCCATCATACCCTCCTCCAGCTGCTCCCAGCCTGCGCCTGCCAATGCTATCAAATCCGATCTCATTACGAAAGCAGGGGCAACTCAGCAGCATCTCATTGCTCTGTTCGTCCCCTGCGTCCAGACCAGGACTGTCCCTGGAACTGAGCTCCTCCTGGCTGCCGCTCGGGGAGCTGTAAGGCAGGCTGTGTGTGGAGGAGAGCGTGGAGGTAGCCGAGGCTACAGCAGCAGCAGACGCCCCTGTGGTGGTGTTTTTCCTCTTGCCTGCAGTCTGTCTGAGCTGGGTGATTTCGTTGAGGTCAAAGAGCATGCTCTGAACATCATAGTGTGCAAAACCTTTCTGACACAGCCAGGGTTTCAGAGGAGGGCCCATGTCATCTGTCCGGCTGTCCTCCACATCAGATCCCGCCCTAGGAGAGTCTGACTCACCCCTCACACTGCGAAGCTTGCGGAATATAGACTCGCCCCCGGTCTCAGATTTAGTCCGTCTTTTATGGGGTTTATCTCTGTCTTTAGCTTTGGGAGGCTGACCATCTACAACGTCCTCATGGAGATCAATACCAGCCTGCTTTGACCCAACATTTAGCATGTCCTCCAGTTTGGCTGGAGCAGGGCTACGCTGGTCCACTTTGTCCCCTTGATATCCCTTCAACATTTCAAAGAAGCTCTCGCCAGACGCCCCGTGTTGATCTATTGATGAGGTGCTACCATATTCACGATGAAGAGGAGACCACTTTGCTCCTGATGGTGAACCCCAATCCTCTCCGCTGTCTCCACTGGCCTCCATCTCACTGATAGTCATGTCACTGTTGCTGCGCTGACGGATGCGTCTCTGTCGAGGGTTTCTATGTACAGGACCTCTGTAGTCTGGGGCTAAATAACGAGTGTCAAGGCTGTAGTTGTTGGCCTGGGTCTGAGTTCGATTCTTCAGAGTATTGTGGATGTTACGCAGCATAGACGAGTCCTGAGGGCTCATTATGGAGCCTAACTTGATGTGACTTTTTCCAGCAGAGGGCACACCAGAGTTCTCGGGCTCTGTAGGCGTCTGCCACACGGCTCCTGAAACATCCTTCCTTGGGGGCCAGTCGGCCACCCGAGCCCGTACACCCATTTTAGGCACTCCTGTGCTCACAGTGGCATGGATATTGTCCGTGCGGGTTGGCAAAACTCCTCCGTTTACCATACGGAGGTGGCGGGTGTAAAACTCATCAGTAGCAGGGATGGTCCCCCCAACTGTGCGCTCCATAGGTGGGCGCTTCAGGCTGGTCATGACACCAGTGCCGGAGGCTAAAGGCACTTAGCAGAGAGACATGGCTGCCTCTGGGAGAGGATGCTGCTCCCTGACTTCATGAGCAGGTTGATTGTCTTGTTCAGCAGGCGTGGAGGCAAAAAGAAAATGGGAGACCTGCTTCTTTAGTGCTCAACTTGATTCAAGCGACAATGCTGCACCTTGGCATTTTTCTTGTTCTGAATATACAATCCTAAAAAAAGAAAAGAAAAATGGGTTAGTTTGAACACTAAGAGTTGACAATCACCAACACATCTGAGGTCAGAAATGAAGAATTTGCTATCAGACGCCTTCACACTTGATTGGAGAAAAACAGCCCTCTGAATGTGATCACTATTCAAACTTTCTAGTTTCAGACAGCTGCTCACTCTCTCGCAAACTAGTAGAACAAACCAGAACAAGAGAGAGGGGAGAGTTTTTACCTCATCTGCCTTTTGCCCCGTCACTCTGTCTTTTCTTTTTCCATCAACTTACTCTGCAGACTTTATGTCTGTCCAAAGGAATATACCAAACCTAATACAGGAACAGGAGGTGTTCACCCTCAGGGCTCACTGCCAGAGATCTTTGCAGTTCCACCCAAGTTACACAGTGCAGGAGCAGGCATATAAATGTAGAGTAAGAATAAAGACGAGTGTACAGCAACGTTTCCCTTAAAATTCTTCACATTGAGCGTTCATTAAAAATTCATACAACAGGACATCTTTTGATGCATGCCATGAAAACAGTTCGGGACTTCAAAAACACAAACCTGCGTAGATGTTTTTTATTTTCCCCCCCACTGATGGTTTTTCAGTACATGAAAAGTTACTGACATCTTCCATTTCAGATAAGAGGACCCTCTTTTTGAAGCCATTTTCAAACCACGCACTGAGGAGGAAACATGAAAGCTCAGCCAAATTCAAAATGTATGAATGTCATTTGAATTCTTGAAAGTCAAAGCAAAATTACGCCTTTGCTATCATCAGTGTATTTATGCAAAGAAGATGACTCAGTTGGCATTTTAACCAGCCCACTCAGGACTAATGCCACACGCCAAACTTACAAAGAAGTGACAGTAAAATCATCTGCATGATCTATAAATAAACTACAATCTTTGTAACTGGCAAACCTCTGCACCATCCTGTGTCACTGACGGTTAGCTCGTCTGCCTTCTTCGTGTGTGCTCCTTCAGCAGACTACATTAGTGAATTGTTATGCAGAGTTGCAGTTTTCTCCAACCAATATCCCAAGCTGCACATCAAAAAGCAAAGAGGCCCTTTGAAAGTCATCTGAGAAGTGAGTGATGATCCTCTGCCTGACAAATCGAGCCAATTTGGCAGTGAAGACACTGGGGGAGATTAAGGCTCGGCGCTCCGTCAGCGCTGCCTGGCTGTGGCTGTGATCACATTAGCCACTAGCAATCACAGCACTGTGACGGGCCTACAGCAGAACCACCTTCACACTTCATCCCAGCTTCAGGGCAAAGTCTGTGCTGACAATGACACATACATTTACTCATCAAAAGGAAGACATTCACCTTTGCTTTGAGTGATAATAATTAACATAAAGCATCAAGGCCTTTGAGTCAAAGAAAGGGAAATTAGTGCATAATCCCTTGTGACCAAAACTATTAGCACAGAGGTACATTTATCAAAAAATGGGTCAAATGTCCCTGTAAAAAAATAATGCTTTTATTCTTTAAAGAAAAAGAGTGTACGAGTAAAATCGCATGTCTCTGGCAGCGGTTCAGTTCTTAGATGGCCCAAGGCAAAGGATCCAGTGTTAGCTTTTCTTCAAAACAGAAGATTTGGTGTTTTCTCACAGCAAACCTCTAAAGCTCTGCTTATTATACAGCGTCTGTTCGACCAATACCAAGCAAAACAATGCAGCCTGAGCTTTTCAGGTAAGACTAACAGGCATAATGTGTGTCCCAGCGGAGTGCTCAACAAGCTGTCCTTTTCTTTTGCATTAATATTAAGATCCTCCTTTTTTTTTTTTCTTAACCACAAACATTAAGTAGGAGTAAAGTAGGGTGCTTACACAAGAAGTTCATAATGGGAGGTTTCTATGGAGACTACGCTGAACAGAAGTCTGATAATGAGCAAAGAAAGACCATCAAAGGAAATGGTCGGAACAAGTCGAGATTCAAATCCAGGACACAAAAGCTTCATGGTTACATGATACAAAATCTGGAAGATAATATTCCCACTCCTATCTCTTATCAGCCACATAAGAAAGCTCCCAGACTACACACCAGTCTTGTGAATGGACATCTATTCCTCAGGGTAAAGGCACAGAGTAAAAAAAAAACTCTTTAAGTGATTAAAAAACTAATTCATGTCCCACTAACCCCTTAATTCTCGAACATGAGTAAAAGTGAAAATAATCAGGGAATGTGAGTCAAACTGCAGGTCCAGTCCCGGAGGATTTGGCCTAATTCCCTCACACTGCCAAGTGTCCACAGGGACGCACAAGAGAATAGAGGCAACACACAAAACACCCATGCATGTCCCAGAAAGCAGGGCCTTTAATCTCCCCGCTGATGGACACACAGAGAGAAGGCAGGAAGCAGCCTCAGAGTTTCTCCTGACTGTGAAAATTCAATCAAAATGTGATCATTTTAATTTTCAGTATTTTAATGGCAATGACAAAACTGTCTGACTGGATGAGTCTCTAAACAAGCCTGAAATCACATCTCTGTCTGTGTTGTAGAAATGAGACGGAACTACTTTCAAGAAACACCTGCCTGACATTAACACCAACCTCCATTACATAAGCAAAATTTACATTCATTTATGTCCATCTTTCAAGTCTTTTAATCAATTCAGAGTATTCAGGGGGTCCTCTTCAGTGCCCCTGAGAAAGTGACTTTAAATTGAATCTGGTGGGTTTTTTTTATTGGTTAAGTTGTGGAAATTTACAGACAATCAGACATAGCAGCAAACACAAAATAAAAGTAAAGCGGTTGAAGTTGAAGTTTTATATTATATATATATATTGATATGGATGTTTTGTTGAAAACTAAAACAGAAGACCCCCTGAATATTCTGAATTTATTAAAAACCTTGAAAGATGGACGATGAATACATTTAATTTAAAACTCTTTTTTAACAACTTTTCGGACAACTGTACTTTTTGTTTACTGCTATGTCTTATTGTTTGTACATTTCTATAATTTAATAAAAAAATAAAAATTACATTGAATTAAAAGTCACTTTCTCAGGGGCACCAATGGCCTAGTAGTTTGATTAAGAGGCTACAGTCCTTGTCGCAGCGGTTGCTGGTTTTATTCCCAAATGAAACTTTTTGCTGTGTGTCTTCCCTCACTCTCTTCTTCTTGTCTCTCCTCAGCTGTCCTATCAAATAAAGGCAAACAACACCATGTTTTTACAATCCTTTTAAATGTTGCTTAGCCTAAACTAAGAAGCTTGTTCACAGTTATTCCAGTCTATGCTGTTGTTCTCTTTCTATTATAATCAAACAGAGAAATTATTCACAGGTTTGTAGGTCTTGTCCTGACAGCCTGAGCCTGTTTCTAAATAAGGTTAACTTCATGTAATTGAGGCTCTGACCCCCCCAGATGCTTCACCGACCCCTCTGAGAGTGAAGCAAAGCTGTGGTACTTATGTAACAAAGTGTGGGTGAGATCACCGCACACCTATGAGGTGCTTCAATTTGTTGTGCTAGTTGTAGAAGCGAGTCTAGACACAGAGGACTGTGATCTGATGAATTGACATGCCCGTATGACGACTCAGCCAGCGTGTGTTGACTCAGGCAGGAGACTTCTCAGGATCTTGTGATAAAACACACACACACACACACACACACACACACACACACACACACACACACATACACACAACATGGAATAAAATCTGGAAGTCAGACAGGAGTCAGGTAGCAGATGTCGTGATGAATCAGCAGCATGGACCTACAGTCTGAGATTTTAAAATATGATTCACAAATATGAGAGTCAGCAAAAGAACAAGTCATGAGTCGTCACCATTAAGCTCACAGTTAAGAGAGCTGGGCTACACTTTCTCAAAGTCGGGGCTTTTTGGAGAGTAGTCTGTCTGAGCTGGCTTGGTTTGCCAATGTCTCACAGATGAATGACGACATACTGAAGCTGAAAGACACTTGGTCTTAGGACTCCAAACAGAGTAGTAATGAAGTTTTTTAGTGAACTGGGCGAGTGTCTCCAAAGCCGAGACAAAAGAGCCCGGGGATTGCCCTACAAGCTTGTAATTACTGCGTGCTTCAATGGGGCTAAGGAGCTGTTTGGCCGACACCATTGGCTTTCAAACAGGCACCCTACCATTTAGGCCACTGGCTTTCCCTGTCTCCTAATCTCTCCCCGCTCCAAGGGCTGCCTGAGCTGTTGGGCAGAAGGCACAAAGGTCCCTCTGTCCTGGCTTGGGCAACACCGGGGCCTCATTCCAACATAGTGAAGTCTTTGAAAAATTGCCTGGCACGGGAGCCTCACTACGGCTGTGTGTTTGAAGCCTGCCAGGAAAACAAAATAAATGAGATGCGAGGGGGACTGAAGAGTTAGAGATGAGATAAACACTGAAGCAGAATTTGGAAACAAGTAAAACAGAAGCATCAAAGGATGCACAGGATGCATTTGGGATGAGGAGATGGCTGCAGGAAGATGGACTGGAGAGAGGCACAAGCACAAGTTATCTGCACGCGCATGTACCAAAGTAAGAATGATATCAGGATCTTTTAGCATTGAGCACTTCTTATTGAAGGCATCGATCTTATGTCTGTGGTCAGTTTCCCATTACTTTGCATTTGAGCTTGGTCATACACAAGACAGGACAGGATGAAGACAGAATGGCCGTGCTGCAACACGAGAACAATTTGGCTGTCAAGCGACGACAAATTTGCTTCTTTTAATTGCTTTAAACAGACATCTGCATGCAAGTGCAGCCAAGAAAGAGCCACTGTTGTCAGGGGGACTGTAAACAACAGCAACACACGCCAAAGGGGGTCTTGGCTGAAAGTTCTTCTTCACAAACCTCTGGCTACATAGAGTCAAAACACTAAAGTTTGGCCAAAACATCACTTGATGTTAGCTGATTGGTTCCAAGCTTGGCGAGTAATGATGCCGTGCAACAGTAATGGTCTAATTTAATGCAGTGAGACTGTCTGTATCTGACATGAAGCCAAATCCCTCAGTCAATCAGAATGGGCTTCTCTGAAGAACGACTGTTTTTACCTTTGAACACACTAAACATGTACGTCTGACAACATGACTCTCCTGTCTTACCTGTAAGATGCATGTCGACTTGATTCCCAAAGGGGCTGTCTCAGAGCTGGCCTAAGAACACTTCAATCTTTGTGTTTTTTAAGTAAAGTCCGCTGTACTGTGTCAGCTGCAGGATTTCAACTGTTTGGTTTTTTTTTGGGGCGATTTTGCCTTTATAGATAGGACAGTGTGAAATGTGGGGAGAGGGGGGATGACATGCAGCACATGGACGGGACCAAAATCGAGCCGGCGACCGCTGCGAAGTCTTTAGTCCCCATGTATTGGGTGCGCTAACCCGCTTGGCCATTTGCGCGCCCCAGGATGTCACCTGTTTTTGGGTTGATATTGAACATTTTCATTGTTTTTGTGAAAGAGTTGCTATCCCAAGATTGAAATGAGAAAATGAGGCTTCTGCAAACATTTTGGCCCCCTAAAAAACAATTAAAAATCCACATCCAAAAACAAAGAAAAACCACTTCAGAAATCCAACAGAAATTTATTCCACAATCTTTTTGAAAAAAAGAAAAAAAAAACAATTGGCATCTGTAAAGACTCTATTTCTTAAATGTACAACCTGTCATGCTGCAGCTCTCATCTTGCTTATGTGCAGTGATCTATCCACAGGTCAAGAGTTTAGATATCGATGTTTTCTTCAATGATGATTCAAATCTATGACTTTGAGAGGGTGGCTTCAGAACAATCCTGAATAATCATGTACAAAGTGTTGGAGAAAAAGGCATAAACATTGAATACTGCTCACAGGCATTTTGCTCTTTTTACTGAGAAAAGCTGCAGTTGTGGATTTTTTCTGAATAAAACAACCCTCTGACAGAAGATACGCATGTTTCTGCTGATCCTGATCGAGTCAAAATTTGAGTGCTATGTGCTCCAAACCCCCAACACAGACTCCTAAAATCAGTGTAAAGAAAATATCAGTTGCTGAAAGTTTTATTTTCCAGTCTAGGTCATGTAGAGGCGTCGGTATGAGAGGGAGGTTATTTTAAAATCTGTTAAAAACTTCTCACAGTGCCTGTCAGATCTGGAGAAGGTTCAAAGTTTGGCACGTGTTAGTAAAGATCTCACCTTTAAAGCTTGGTCATTTCTGACACTATCACTCTCTCTCTATTATTATTTACAGTCTAACTAAAGGAAAAATCGTAGAAAGACAATTAAAAAAGATTTCAGGGAGTGAAACAAACTCCTAAATTTATGCCCCACTCTGGAAATCAGAGCAGCAACAGTATTTCATCTGCCTCCTCCACAACCTCGTCCTGAGGAGTGTGGGGTTAACTGGGGTCTCTACACATCCTCAGAGGTGTAACTCAACCACGGCTGCCCAGAGGCACAACACATACAGGAAGTAAGAAAGCATCTCCACCACTCCCCTTTCTCCATCTGCAGTACTTTTTAAAACATTTTTCACTCTTTTTATACCTGCTCTTGCGTGTGCATCTGGCTGAGAACCAGGCACAAACCTGCCCGTCTGATTGAGCAAACCTGAAAAGCTGACACCTTGAGAGGAAAACAGGCAGGCCCCGCTGGCAGACAAACGATACTCGCGTCACCCAACCGCGAGGCGAGATCCTGGAATTCCACCAATTTTAGCAGAGGAAGTGGTGAACATGTGAGTGAGGGGGGAGAGAGAAGAAAGGCATGTTCAGGCAAACTCTGAGAGGATAGAGCAACACAGACCGTCTAAGTGATAGTCTGTTATGAAGCACTCTAAAGCTACGGGCTCATCTTAGATTAAGCTATCATCTGTAAAATAAAAGCACAACCAAAACATGAAGACTGAACCAAATGGTCCAACTGAGCACACATGCGATGCACACACCACGTGTGGTTGGAGCACTTCAAAACCAGTGGCAGTGAATCCACATTCATCATCATCATCACCATTGTTCTGGGCTGCTCTGCACCAACGCTGGGCCCCACGCTATCACTGCAGCACAGTTCACTAAGTAAATGGGCATAGCTAACTACTGGCAGAGCGAATTTCCCTCAAAGAAGACAGCTCTGGAGGAGCGCCAGGATATATTCTTTTCCATTATCTCCAGCAGGGTGTCCTTCGCTCTTTCTCCTTTCTTATCCACGGAGGGTTTCACAGTGTACGTGGGAGAGACAGCGGGATAAATAGACACTTGAAGCACTTGACATAGTTTAAAGTTAGCAGTGGCAAACCTGTTCCTGTTCTCAATGTCATTATCTGGGCGGATAAGTGGGTGGGTGGGGGTTTCACACTAAGGGGCCTTTGTCCAACTTCTAGAGAGCCATTTACCTTTGCTAAAAAAAAAAAAAAAACTAATTGCTCTGCCTTCAGCTTAGGTGGTCTGCTCTGTCTAGAGTTAAGAAGAGACTCTAATCTATTAGCCAGGCTGTCAAAATAAAGGCTGGAAAAGCCCACAGTCTTAAACAGGCTTGTTTTCAGTCAGTTTAAAGTCTGTAGCTCCATCAGCAGAAGTCTACACACAAGTTTTACGGCTTCATGCCTCATAAATACATTACATCTAGAGAGGCCGAGCCAGAGTTGGTTTAGTGTCTCATATTTGACGGGAGGCTATAGATGACTTGTCTTTATTGAGAAAGCTCAGATTTAAGCTTGTCAGCTTTTAAAAGCGGTGCGTTATAAAGAGCAATGGAGGAGGAAGAGTGTGCTGCTGCCTGAAGAGGAATGTAAAAAATTATAATGAGGCGGCTGCCTGCCTGCCTGCCTGGCTCCTGAACTGCAGCAGTCGGGATTCTGAAGCTTAAAAGTTGATGTCTGCTTCGGGCTGCACTTTCCCTCTCCCTGCTCCTCTCTCCGCTCGCAGTCTCCAGCCTGAGGACTCCATTAGAGAGGCGGTGAGCTCCTGATGCACACGGACAGGTACACGCAGAGACAAAAGCTCTCTCACACACACGCGCGTGACGAAGCAAAAGAGAAACTGCAAGAAGACAAACCAGTTAATTTAAGGAGCAACTCGTGGGACAGACTGTTCTGGAAAACAGTCTCGGCAAACATCAACAACAGCACCTTTTCTTTCCCCAGAAGCCCTCAGAGAAAACCGTTTCTTCCATACCTGTCTCAAACTGATATCAGACTGCCCACTACTAGAGTCCTTCCAGTCCACTTGTCCTTTCATCCTCTTGGATTAAAAACAGAATGAAGAGAAGCTTCATAGAAATCATGTTGAAGTGGAATATTCAGCGACTAACTTTCATTCACAAGCATGTCAAAGGCTCTGCAGCAGTATTTCCTGCTTTAGCTGTTTGCCAAACTTCTAAAGGGATTACATTCTTGAGGCTTCAAAGTCAGAGCTGGCTGTGATTTGTAACCCTCTGAACCAGTGACTTTGTTGTTCTCAATCCCTGATAGGATGATGAAGAAATATTTCACATTCTGACATTTTCCGTCATGCTTTACTTGTTGTAAACTTTGCTGTTTCCATGAACCAAAGCTTTAACGTTCTTCAGTACAGGCAAAGGTGAAGTATATCACAACTCGGATTTGGATCGGATCGGATTAGTATTTCTTAACTGAGTTCATTCCTGTTGAAAACACACACAAATCTGTGACTGACCCTTTTTTCTATCATTTACTGTACATAAAAAAAAGGTTTTTCTTGTATTAGCTTTGTCTGATTTTGAGTTTACAGCTACCTAACTGAAGTTAAGGTAGTGATAGTTGTCACACACATGAATCCAGGCATGGGCATTACACACCGAACATTACATTCATGCAAAACTTGCTTCTGACATGGTTGTTGTTGGGTCAGTGTGGTCTTCCGTTAACAATAACAGGTTGATTATTAGCAGGTGGACTGGTTATAAAGGTACATGGATTTTTATATGTGGCACTAAAGTGACGGAGTATCATAAAGGGAGCTTAACCAGTGCCAGAAACTAATGATACCGACCAAAGCTCAAACTGTGACTCTGCTTTCACAAGGCTCTTCCTGCATCTATGATTCTGACACACACACAGCCTCAGAAGAAGCCGTTTTTAATGACTGTCTCTCGTCACATATTAATCTCATCTTGGCTTATGATACCGTTACTGTGTGATGACAAATCAGTGTCCTTGGCCGCCACACATGTCTGACAATTCAACGAAAAAAGCAGCCTTGCTTTATCATTCATGAACATTTGAAATGACTACTACCTCAATCTTGTTTGCAGAGAAAACACACCAGCAGCACTTCCATTACCACACAGGCACAGAGCCAAACTGCATACCTGCTGCAGCGTTTTCTCCAAATGAAAATGTTCTGTGATTGATACAGAAATGTTTCTGTGACCCCTACAGGAGACAGATTTCTAAGACTAAGTCCTCACTCTCAGAGAGACGACTGTTTGTTGTCGTCCACTTTGGTGGATTAGTTTCTACTATATCGTAGTACTTCCAGATTTTACACTGGAGTAAAAATGTGGGCATGACTTGTGTTTGACACAGTTTCGTCTGGCTTAGCTCAGCAGGGAAGCCCTTCAGATTAACCCCGCTGCAATGGGAGCACTTCCCAGCAGTGAGTCTTTTTAAACAGGGTCATGTGGGTCGGGGCAGGGAGGTGTTTATAGGGGGAAAGTTTCCTTTATTCACCTAACAAAAGGTAAATATGCCCCTCTACAAGTACTCACAGCTCAGCATGCGGCTGGCACACGCCTCTGTGTGTGTGTGTGTGTGTGTGTGTGTTCTAGTTTGTGTTTTTGGATGGAGTACTTTCCATCAGTTGAGGATTAAAATAGAAGGGATGCAAGATGCGAGCAGCATAATTAACAGTGTTGATGCAAAGAGGAAGGCTGAGTGAATAGTTTGTGTTTGCCGTCTATAATTCAGCCTCTCCACGTGCCAGCAGCAAGGGGATGGGGCTCAGCCGAAGGGGGGGCTGCCAAATACTTCCAAACCTGCTATTACTTCATTCTGCGATCACAGGCACTCACGAGCAAAACAAATCAGTGCAGCCCAGCAGTGCTGCTCATACTCTGTGAGTGAGTATGAAGCATGTTCAGATTTATTCTGACTGCTGCACTGGATCAATGTCACATCAGCACAGAAGCAGTAGAGCTGTGGAGCTGCAGGGAAGTTTTGTACAAAATAAAGAGTGGGTCAGCCGTCATCAATCAAAATGTCAATTAGATCACTGTGTTTGATTGTAGGGAAGGCTGGTGCTTCATAGTGTCGCGTGCACTCCTGGTCGCTCCGGGCTGGGGGCATCCAGTGGTCACACACTGCATGCCAGAGAGCTATGCTGTGTGCATGAGTGCGCCCATCTCTGAGGATTGGGCACTTGCCCGGTTCAAGTCCTAGCTGGGCACGGGCCAATAAAAGCCTTTACTCCTGTAGCCCGTGGCTAGTAAGAGTGGAAAAAACTGAGGCAGGCGGTCAATAATATTCCTGAAAACCCTCATGTACAGAGACAACAAGCAGTCATGACACATAAACAAATCTTTAGTGGAATACTGATCATCACGTGGACTGTTCCTGCTTGACACAAACTGATCAATCCTGAAATGTTAGCCCTGTTATTGAGAGCTTAGAGGCAGTCGATGGTAATGTTGGTCACTCAATTACATTAAGCCACTTTGGTAATGTCAGGGGAAAAGGGCAGCATGGCCTGAAGGGACCGCCGGGGGGAATTATGGGAAAATCCTGTTTCCTACTTCAACTAAGGACATTTGGTATTTGGTTACACCTGATGGCTAGTTAACAATGTGCAGTAACTACAAATGCAGTGATTGTGAAAACTGGTGCTGATGACTTATCTTCAGTTGCATTAATCATCAACATTCAACATAATGTGTAAACGCAGACACCCCTTAGTGATGTAGTCAGCTGTAGCTCAAGTTAGTGGACGCTGCAGCTCCTGTATCTCTAACAGTGTGTCTCCTCTGAATACAAATATTCATATTAGCAGAAGTGCTATTCTTGGTATTTGTCCACCACATTCTCCTCACTCTACCCTCACTTCCTTCATCATGGAGCACACCTACCTTACAGCACCTATTAAGTTTCCCAGAATAAGGTAAAGCTTCTTCTGATCAGTCAAATGGAGGTGATGAAGACCTGGACTACCAAAGCTCCCCCCTGACAGACCACATAAATATATTCTGATGAAATGTCTCTTTATTGGTTTTGAGTAATCTACATCTCGGTTTTATAAACAGTAGATTTATGTGTTTGGTATTGTCAGAACTGCTAATCAGTTCCAATGAATTTCGCTGTGAGGGCCGAGGTAGGACCTTTTAAAAATTGGTCTGGATCCAGATCTGCCTCCTGAACGAGCAATAACAACACAGTCGACTAATTTTACCAGGCAGGCTAAGTGGCAGATTTGCGGATCTCTCAAGACCGGACTGTTGGCCTTGGCAGAGGTGTGCCTTCCTCTTAGCTTCCTGATTGCCTCTCGCTTCCCATTGCCTCATTCTGCTGACCTTCAAATTCACTTTTTTAAATCTTTATTGCTTTATATTAAATCGGCAAATGTGGAGGAGGGTTCATTCAAGAACCTGCTTTTGTATTGTGGTCTGAGTTAGAGAGCAAGGGTGACTGCAGTTAGCTCCTCGTATACAACTGGGAGTGAGCGGCAAGGTCAGCTGACAGCAGCTTGACAGATTCTCGCAGCGGAGGTGTCAATGTGACAGATGTCTGTGATGTTTGGAAGTCATCCACCGCCCCATCCCCTCATATCCTCTCCCTGATTACACAGGTAGCAAACAAGCAGAATCACAAGAGGACGGGGAAAGAATCCTGATGAGACCACCCTCACTGCAATAAAGTAGAGCACATTTTAATTCATGGCAAACATTGAATTAATCAAGGGTATCCATACACAATCAGAGCCTTTATGTGCCTTGAAACAATAACAACACTATCTGTTGCTAAAACACAGACACAATAACCGAGTCCTCGCATCAGATAACAGTCTTTCAGGAAGAAAGAATGGAAACACTGGCAGCCGTGAAGGCATGGAAAGCTCCCAGGCAACAAAAACCCACAGTAAGAACCCATTGCCTGGATTAAATAGCATTTTAAGAGTGAAATATTTTTGGGAATCACATGCTCGCTTGTGCTTTTTATCTGTCTGGGCAGGTTGTTGTGAAGTGGTGTTACGGTGGAACAGCTGTTTGATTAGGTGGTTTGTGAGAGGTTAGGACCCTGCTGAGCAAACAGAAGAAACATGAGCTCTATAGCAGCATTGACCACAGGCTTTTAAAATGTCCCCCCGGAGAATACAAACAGATCCATCATAAAATGCCCCACGCTTCCCTTTTTAGAGTTCATTTTCATCAGTCAAGTATCAATCGATCAGCTGCTTAGCCTGCAAATACACCTCTGCAGCAATCAGGGAGAAGCTAAATGGATAATTTGATTGCTTAGATGAATAGGAGCAGCCCTAATGGGATGCATTTCAACTGTACAAGGATTCCCCACAGACTAATAACAGTTGTGCTGCTAGAAACAATTAAACGCTCAGCTAAGAGAGCAGAAGTCTGAGGAAAACACAGCGAGTGATCCTGAAAGGCTAAAGTCAAGGTGAAAGCTTGATTAATATCCCCTCACGTTAGCCAAAGAGCTGCTGTGCTGCCATCTGACATTAATGGAGCTTCCCAGTGCACAGGACGTTCTGTACAATTTAGTAATTAACCCTTTTGAGTTTTGCAGAGATGGAGGCAGGAGAGAGGGAGAATAGGATCTCGCCAGGTAAGCACTTTACCAAGGTAACGCCATGTGCTGCACTGCGAGGGACAAGAGGGAAAAGCTTCAGTGTGAGTTGACATAAGGACCAGTGCAGAGAATAAGGAGGGGGCCACAAAGGCAGGGCTTGTTATCCTTGCTGAAAACCCTCTGGGGGATTCTCTGCCATGTCTCAGGAGGAGCCGGGCTGACTGTGCTGTCCCCGCACAGCTTAGAGAGGCAGCCTAATTCCAGCTAAGCACTCAGAGGAGAGGAGCTCAGGTGTGCCACAGTGATCAGTATTATTTGTCAGAAATGCCAAGTGGAGCCTAAACTCATAGATCTGAATGTGAGGAGGCTTAATGAGAACGCAAAATCCACAACAACGGAGTAGCAAAGTTATGCACACACACCGTTTCCCCGTCATTGATTTTGGCACGTGTCCAGTGCATAGCCCAGTGCACTTCCAGTCCAATTATAAACAGTCGGGCCGCAGAGTTAATCAATTCATACAGAGTCATTTGGACTGCGATAAGCCAGCTAGTGTTGCATAACAGGGGTGCCTCGCTAAATCAAAGTCTGTGCCAGAAAATCACAGTGCAAATCTTCATGGCGTGCTGCTGTTGCAATGCAATCATTGGGACGCTCTGACCAGCTCTGCAACTGTGGTTCACCCTGCTGCAGAGCTACATGCGTGCAAGACACATCCTGTGTGAAAGAGAAGCCCAGAGTGAAGCGTTTCCTTTTTTTTTAACCGAGTATAGCTTATTTTAAAATACATGAAAGCAGGAGGAGAGCAAATTAGCATGAGCTTTATTACTCAGACAGCTGTCCAAATTATTTTTTTCCTCTTTAAGTCTTGGTCTTTAGACACAGAGTGGAGCTGACGGCAATTAACACCCCCCGCTCTCCATTAGCTTTGTCCCCCTGGTCGGCAATAACCAAGCCGCCGCATCCTCATAAGCCATGGCGGAGGAAAACATGCAAGTTTTGACTGGAGGCATTCATTTGCAATTTGGGTGCCTAACATGTTCTGAGTATTTTAACACCTGATTTAGGACTTAAATGAGGCAGGGGGTTAACAACAAGTAAAGCAGGATGTGAGCAGATGCAGGTTTTCAACTCCTAGTAGCAAACAGCCATAAGATACCTGGTCCTAATCTGCATTCAAGTCTAGAATAAGCACCGTGTAAAAACAAGAAGAGCACTACAGCCCCTTACCAACTCCTAAGCACTGACAGCTATGATAAACAACCGCAGATCTAAGTGCTGGTTCTGCAGAGACTTTTACAGGGTACACTGTCGCTGGAAGCACTTGGTTTAGTTAAATTATGGTGTTTCACATAAATATTACAGTGCAACAGCTTTTGCATATGGACAAGATTAACAATGGCCCACTGACCCGCGGTCATAAACAGTTACACGGTAACCTCTAAACATGACATGGAGGGGGTTCCCTGTGGGCACAAGGTTACAAACTCATCCGGCAAGCTTTCCCAAATCAGCAGTCCCTGAAACATCTAGATTTGAGCTCAGTTTTGGACCTGATTGTTGTCACCCTTACTTGGTAGCACCAAAGCTACCACACATTTCAACAAACTCTGAATATTCTTGTTACTGTAGGACCAAACTGTTGGGTAAATATGGAACTGAGCAACGCGGTTTGGCAGTATTTTAATCCACACAATGGGAATGAAATTGTTTGAGGGCTGTTCCTATAACCACTCGGCTAAAGGAAGAAACTGACCAGGAATTCAGTTGCCTAAGAAAATCCTGAGTCTTCGCGTTCTGTGCAAATTGAGCTCATTCACAACTGAAGAAAAGGATCAGGGTGAGATGATCAGTCTGAATGTCAATCACAATCAACCAGGAAATGCCCAGATTGGCCCCACTCTTCTGATAGTTGAGATCCTTATTTTTCTGTGTACAAATATACAGTACACCTCCACCAATGAGTACACCTCTTTACAGTTGTCAGAAAACCTTTAGTTTCCTTTCAAAATCAACATTTTCTATGTCAGACCATACAACAAAATACTCCCCCAGCCATTGATTGAAACAAGATTTTTTTTAAGTTGCAGTAAAATAGTATTTTTTCAATTTAAAATCAGGATGCAAAAATGAGTACACCCCAATCAAAGTTCTGGGAGCAAAGCTAAATTTTAGTTACCATATCACCCTTATTTTCATCTTTTGGTAAATAAAATGTTATGGTAAACTCAGCTTTGTCAAAACTTTGAAAAGTGTACTTTTGCTGATCTAGATATTGAGTAATACATTACTTTCAAAGATCCACTCCGATGAAAATCATGTTTTTCTTGTTTTTTATATGTTCATACGGCATTTAACTGATGCTACAGGACATATCATGAGAAAACTAAATGCAAGATTGCTTTTCTGAGTATTTCTTCATTCAAATTGCTGTGAATCTCTGGCAGGCACAAACAGCAGGTTCAGAAACAGTGAGATTTCTTATGTAACCAATCTAAGCTCCGCCCCCGGAGCCCCGCTATGCAAGCCACACTCTGCATATGGAGGAGAAATACAGTGGACGAACAAGCGTGTGCGTTAGCGGACTGCAATCATTGTAATAAAGCTAATTATGATATTAGCTTTCATCATGTCCCTAAAGACATTGTGTCTGAGAACTGAATAGCTCCCATGTTACCTTCCACTTCGACTACACCAGCAATGTTAGGCTACTAGCTAACGTGACGAGGAGTGTGCAGAGCAGCGCAGAGCAGTCTCCGCCCACAACTCAGAGGCGAATTACCAATGATCTCCTGGAGCTCTGCGGGAGAAAAGCCCTTGTAAATGACACAGGTTACACGATTTTTGGTAAAAACTTAATGATCACAATTTAAAGACCCCTGAGAACACTTTAAGTAATAAAAATAAATAGGGGGTATACTGACTTATGCTGGGCATTGTGACACTATGTGATTAAAAACCAACACTCATTTTTTTGTACAAGTCTATTTTTCTATAACAAAACAAAACCTCTCTTGCTTTTAACTCGACGGTTAGTCCCTGATATTGCAGACTCGATGGGTTTATCATAACAGCACAAACTGGAATAATGCTTAGTTTGCAATCTATTGTGTAACCCCATAATAAATGTATGCTTGCAGTCTACACAAGCAGGTTATCCATATTTACATAACAGCTTTCAATTTTCAAATATGTTTCTCACACAGCAGCGCTGCCTGCCAGCAGTGTATCCAGGAACACATCAATGAAACATACAGGAAACAGGCAGCAAGAGAGGAAAGGCTGGGAAAGCTGCCATGTTTGTTATTAGTCAACCCTATCTGCCCCCAGCACCTGAAGCAACATAGGGATAGGGAGGACTGTGGCCTAATTCATAAAATAAAGTACTGATGTATTTTACTGTAAAGCTAAACTATTTTAACATATGACTCTTTGGGTATTTCTAAAGATGAGGCAATGAGACAGAACTTGAAGATCACACAGCATGAAGAATAAGAGGAGCACATTCCTGACACTTTTCATATGGTGTACTTACAGATTCTGTGTGTTTAAAAAGTCATCTGAATCTAGAAAAAAAAGCAGCCTTTGTTTCACAGTGGACTTATTCTTCCCTGTACTCAGCTGTACTCAGAGTGAAGCAGGGACCGGCAGGATGGAAATGGACTCCCTGGTCCCAAAGCAAAGGATGTGGAATTTAGGAGCAGTATAAGGAAGGAATTTTTGACTTTCAGTACAGGAAACGAAGCGCAACATAGACTACAGCGAGAATGCTTTGAGTGTTTTAGAGAACGTGAAGGAGAAAAAAAGCCTCACAGTGTTTTTGTTTTGCCTGCATTCTTGTTTTACTACACGTCACGTGTAGGAAAGAAAGGCTCTTGAAAGCAACAAAAACAGTTGTAAGCATGAGCAGGAATGAAGACTGGCTGAACAGACCTGTCTATGCATCGAGATCTGTTTTGAGCTCAGCCATGACCAAGCCCTCACGCATTCCTGCCTGCTTCTCAGATTTCTGTCCACAGGAGGGACAACAGCACAAACCTATGTGTTTTCTTTTTTTGTTTTTTTTGTATGTGGAATTATTTTCCACCGCTGCCCACATAAGCTCGGCATGGGGCACGGGGCCTGCAGCTCCGCTTGATGTTTTGATTCTTCCCCGAGCAGAGAGTTCTGTAATCCGCTCCAGGGAGAGTAAGCAGGCCAAACAGAGAGACAGTGTAGCGACTGGCAGACATGTCCAGACAATACCGAGCACGTCATGAGCGTGTGGCAGCGGAGAGATAGCCTGCAGCAACACATCATCAGCTCGATCCCACATTTCATTACGGAAAGTTTTCTGAACTGTCGTGGTCGTTCGTCAAAATGTTTTAATCTTTTATTCAGCAACCTCTGTGTTGTGTCATACTATTTTAGGACATGTATGAGGTTTGATTGGAGCAGAAAAGGGAAATTTCTCAGTGTCTGATCTCTGCATGACTGTGGGTTTTGGTAAGGAGTTCAAAAGTTGGACGCAGGACAACAGAAACCAGTTGCAGAGATGTTGCTTTAGCTCTCAAGCATGTGTAACCTCCACACGGAGACCCGACCGTCAGTCAGACGAATTCAGATCCAAGACAAAAGCAGCACTTTGCACCTGCGTCCATACCGTGCTGCCTCAGTTTCAGTAAATCCTAAAGAATCTCCCTCAAAGATAATTACAGGGTCGTGATTCCAGGGTCAAAAATTCCCCAAACTTTATGGCAGGTGGGATGAAGAGGAGGGGATTTTTCCATTGTCTGCAGGCATTTACTCAGTGTCAGAGCGCTGAAAAGGGATTACATCACTGCCATTGTAGCTTCCGAGCCCTCAGCCTTCCTTCATTGGCCGGTGTACGGTGGCCTGTCCGATCCACACAAAGAAAGAGCATTCCAACAGTTTAGCAAGCAGGAAATGCGGACCCAGTATTCACACCTCATTACAGTCAAACCCATCGACCCTGTCAGTCACCCACAAAAAAGACAGTCCTGTGAAAAAAAAAAAAACACCGGTGGGCAAATTATCATCAAGTCATTTGACTTGAGCGTATGAGCTGACTAATACCAGTGAGACACATCACTCATTTTTCAAACTCGCAAAGCTTCCCCTTTAATATCGTACCAGACCTCATGCACATGTGACTCATTCTGTGTCTGTCGGAGACGCACAGGGAGCTTGGCCTTGTAAGTGACATTGGTCATCATGTTAGTGTACTAGATCATCCAGGGACACAACTCAAGGTCTGTTTAATATGCCTTCTAGCCTGCCGCCAAGGATAGGAAGTTGTTTGCGGAAGAGGCCCAAACTAAAGACTGGAAAGTCAGGAGAAGTTGCACATTAAAAAAAAAGAGTGAGATCAAGTAGTCTGGAAAATCCTGTACTCAAAAAAATTTGTGAACATATATGGAAATAAATATTAATGTGACAACATACAGTCATCCTGATCTCTGTGATACAATTATCAATACACCAGACAAAAGGAACGAGCAAGGATGCACTCATGTATGCAACTAAAGTTTTGGCAAACCCGCAATAGCCTGACTCCCTGGTCCATGAGACCTGTATGAAAAATACAGCCCATTTTATTGAGGAACTGTAAATGCAATCCTATGGTTACAAACCAGCATGACACAGAAGACGATCAGTGCTCTTACGGTGCCAAAAGATTGAATTAAGACTACTGAGTAATGGAAGTTGTACCACTGTTACGTATCATACCATACTGTACCATATAATATCCCACCATATCGTAAACATTCCATGGGTAACGCTATGATTTCCACCCTCATTTGTGAAAGTACCAAAGCAGTAGCAAATCACTATAAAACATAGAGAGGAAATCCTGAGGTAGCAAAATGGAAACAAACTTTATACTACCTTTCCAACTAAAGTGACAGTGTCAATATGCAGCAATTCTGAGGTTATGATAAACTGATGTAACAATCACAATATTTAATGAACTGATTAAATTGAATATGTGAACCCTAAAAGGAAAAGTACCCCATCACAATGGCTGTATCTCATGGTCAGGACAACAGTATACATTTTATTGCCATACCATGATTATGTTCTACCTATAGCAAAAATTGCCCGGTCAAAAGCATAGACAGCAAAGCATTGACATGCTTTCACACTGACGTCACCCATTGGTTCCAAACATGGTCTTGTGATGCCCAAAAGAAGCTGTCCCCATGTTGGAAACTTTTCAGTCCAACAAGCTCGAGGCTAACCTAAACACAAGCAAAGTCAAATTAGCCATACCCTTAGTTTATGCCTGATTATCAATCCAATACAATCAAACCAAGCTCCGTACAGTCTTTACAAACAAGAAAATGAGCTTTGGAGACCAAACTCAGACTTTGTACCAATATATCTGACTCTGCTTTTAAAATGGGAAGATCATTATGAAGTGTAATTGGGATTTCTGCATCGGCTTTATCTTTAAATACTGGAAGCTACAATTTGGTCCATTTGAGACACCAAGACCGTAAAAGAACCAAGAGCAACAATCAACGCTGTGCACTGGACATAAACAGTTACTTCAGGCTAAATTAATGATGGCCACTTAGTATAATTACAGATGACACATTCCAGAGCGGCAAATTAAAAAGTTGCACAATGCTCCTCTTGTTGTTGTTGTCTTTTATCTTTGCTGAGCTATTCCCTGTGAGCCAAGCCATGAGAAACAATAGAAACATAAGCATAGCAACAGGAAGCAAACCTCTGTGAACGTGTGGGCACCTTAAAATGAGAGCACGGCAAATGACGACAAAAACAATTGTTATTGTTGTGTGAGATGATGCAGAGGTGGAAATAGAAACACTGTCCTTTGGTAATAAGACAAGGGGGAGGACTGTTTATAATGATGAGAAATGTGAGAAGCAATAAGTTGTTTTTTTCTTCTCTAGGAATAAAACAGATTAAAAGCTGCATCTATAAAAAGCAAGTCGAAGGACTTCATTTGTCAGCCATATGGATGTCCCTCTGCTATGGCTTTAAAATAGTCTCTGTAAATGAGATGCCTTGAATCTGAAAGGTATTTTCCTCAGCAGCACAAAAACAGACTATTAGGCCCATTGAGGCAGATTACAACAAAGAATGGATGTATTCCAAAACTGCAATATAAACCTGCTGCATTTGCATGAAATTAATTCTCTAGGATAAATCCAATCACAAAAAAAGATGCATTCCACTTTGAGTAATAGCTTTGATTTAGCGACAAAGCTGAGATTAGACTCACATAAAAAAAAATGGCAGTGCAGCTCTATGATCAGTCATGCCAGGTCAGCTAAGCCTATCAAGAATGCTGAAAATCCTTGATCTCTGCCCAAAAGCCAAACTCAAAAGCTTCCTTTTAATTCACCTGACTCCTGCCAAGTTATCCAATAAGCACAGCTACAGGAGCAGGTTGCTATGAGCTCCAGGAGCCCTGGCTTGACACACTCGATATCATGTAAATATGCAAATTTAGGACACAATCCTGCATATGTTGAACTTTGAACAGGTTGGCACGGGTCCCTGGTTGTTCCTGACTGTCCAAACAAATCTCTGTTTGCATTGTGTCTCTGTGATGCCAGACCTTATGTTATCACGCTGCCAGGGCTGGTGTGATCCATGTGTCAAAACAGTCTCTCAAAGATGAGTCTGATTGAGTGTTACCTGACTGAAAACCAATGGTACAATGACTGGACACGTTGCTGGACAGAATACATCTCAGATGACATATTGATTAGGCTGTACACCACATCCAACAACCAACCAGCTTCATCCAATTTGTTGAAGAAGATAAACAGGCAATGCTATGGACAAATCAGAGCTTCCAGGGCCAGACAGATGTGGCACGAGGAAATCACCTGTCTGTGATCTACCCTCGTGTGCAGACTGTACCAAAACCTATTGAAAGATGAAATGATAAAAAGACTGCTACACAAGGTGACATCCACACATTGAAGTTATTTGTCGTTGTGTTCATGGTACCACCTGTGAATCGATTACCTTAAGCAGTGCTGGGAACAATGCCCTTGACATAAAGCAACAACGACGCAGCGGTTACATACATTTTGACAGCCCCACTGAATGTTGGGTAAAATCGTCTTTTCGTCTACCACCAACCCCACTGAGTGAAAAAAGAAAAAAAAAATCACACACACAGTGGCACTCACTGCGTAGAGGCTCCACACAGCACCTTGACACGGCACAATGATAAGCTTTGTCCACAGACAGCCGACAGATGTTAGTGTATACACCTTGTACTACAAACTATACCCCTCACAAAGACAGCACTACGTTTCCCACTCACCTTTTCTCCTTTTTCACTCAAGCTTTCAGATGTCACATAATACCAAGCGGGTTTTCCTCCTTTTGTTTCAACTCAAGTCCAGTAGCTACTTCGACACACAAACTGCGCAGCCCTTTTCCCTTACCTTTGCGGGAAACGTGTCCTCCTCTCCGGTTCAAAGCGAAAATGCTCCGGTGTTCTCCTCCGAAAGGCAACTTGGAAGTTTGATAGAAAGTTACGTGTTCGCCTGGCTGCGCTATGCAGCTGCTGGAGGGATGAGATCATTCAGGCAGACTCCCCTCTCCTGCTCTCCCTCTCTCTCCCCCTCTCTCTCTCTCTCTCTCTCTTTCCCTCTCCCTCTGGAGTCTCGCGAGAGATGGGCAAACGTGGGGAAAGCAAACGTTACCGTGGCAACAGGGCACACCTGGAGCGAGCAGACGGAGAGAAGACGAATCAAAAAGGTCTCTCTCAGTGTTGAATGCACAGGTTTCTGACCATGTAAATTTATCTCAAGTTTTTATTAATTTTCTTTGTGGTTCCATGTACATTGTTGTAATAACTAAATTCTGTTTTTTTGACTATTTTGAATAAAGTTCACATGTAAAGACAACTGTATGAGAGCTGTTCATCAAGGCACAATACGCCTGTTTTGGTGATGCTGCTGCCTTATAAATCACTTAAAAGAGGTTTTCAAGGGTCAGCTAAACTATACATTCAACCTCTTTAGATGTTGGACAAGCAATTCAAACTTTAACTGAAAAAATCATTATATACCTTTTAACTGAGCCCACTAAATGAATTTTAAATGTTAATTTGCTGTAACCGAGAAAACAAGGACATCCACAGGCGTCTAAAATCAAACTGTCAGATACAAGTGCATAGAGGTGCATCATTTGTTGTAAGGTCAGTAAATCCACTTATTGTATAAACAATGTGATAGCTTGTACTATTGCCAAATGTAAACAGAACCAATCCCCATTAACAATAAAGAGTTTCTGTCGCTTGTAATGCAGAGGAGTGGAAAATTCAGCTGTATCGTACGGTGGCCAAGAACCGCCACTTCACAATATAAAAGAATGCAAAAAAAAAGAAGAAGCCACAGCGGAAGTTACTGATGAAAAAAAAAAACTGAAGCCTGCTGCAAATAAAAGAAAGAAACGGTGCAGATTAAAAAAAAAAAAAAAAAGCCACAACAGAGGTTAATGACAAAAAAATTAGCGATGCAAAAAGTAAAATAATAATAAAAATAAATACTTACTGCAAAACTAAAAGGGTGCAAATAAAAAAAAGCCACAATGGAAGTGAGCTGACGGGGACTAATGATGAAAAAAAGCGAGGGGTCTGCGTACTTATTTCTAAGAGTAAAACAACCGAACCATAGAGCTACCAAGCTCGAATCTCCTCTCATGGGTGGTCTTTAGGGGCATCATGGGTTTCCCGTGTTAGCCAAAGCTAACACTACACCAGCACCTTCCAGTTCAATTTCATATCGACTCAGGCACTACATGGCCTAACCAAATGACACATTGTAAAGCACATGAAGCGAAATTAAACAATAACCTTTCCACTTACTTCTTTGCTCGTCTTCTCACCGTTGTCTTCTGTGGCTTTTTCTATTTGCATCCTTTTATTTTCACACCAAGTCCCCCTTTCTTTCTTTTTTTTTTTTTTTTTTTTTGCATCGCCACTTTTTTTTTGCGTCGTTAACCTCCGTTCTGTCTTTTTTTAAACGG
The DNA here is from genome assembly GCA_962446985.1 of Xyrichtys novacula. Taxonomy (NCBI): domain Eukaryota; kingdom Metazoa; phylum Chordata; class Actinopteri; order Labriformes; family Labridae; genus Xyrichtys; species Xyrichtys novacula. Next base: position 7,674,648 of record OY660878.1, read on the forward strand.
CACCATTTCTTTTTTTATTTGCAGCGGGCTTCAGTTTCTTCTTTTTTTTACATCGGTAACTATCCTTTTGTATTTGCAGCAGTGGCGGTTCTCGGCCACCGTAGTATCATCTTACCAAGGGATTGAGGAGCCACCAATAGAAAAGACACACCAACCCCTCAACATTTTAAGTTTGCTTTTTACATATTTTTCACTTTTAAAGTCAAGTAAACAGCATGTTTTCCTGCCTTGTTGATTACCATTAAGAGGTCCATCTAGAGTTTCTTTTTTCTTTCAACCAGCTATAAGATCAGTCCAAAAATAATGAAGCATACATTCAGGCTTAACATGGTGACTCCCTCAATAAAGGCACCTTGCATTTGCACCACATTGATATTCAGTAAACAAAACAGAAAACCCAAAATGATGCACAGCTTGAGAGAAACACCAAAGAAAAGTAGAATATTACTTTTTTATTATTTAAATTTACCCTGGCTGTGTTAGTTTGGAAACTTTGCAGTCTTGCACAATAAATCAAAGTGTCCCCATATGATGTATATGTATGTTTTCAGTAACTCCTATGCAGAGACTAATGTTACTAGCCTTCAAACAGACCTCAATCAGATTATCCATGAGCATCTGTCTATCAACGATTGCATGACATGGGGCCCTGTTTAAATCAAGCACCCATGTACAGAGACTACAACCTTTAATGCACTGGTTATGGGATTGATTACAGATTTTGTGAATTTTTGTGACATTTGACACCAGTTCAGATGTGATGCCATATTTAAATCCCATTGCAGTGATCTTGGTTTATTTTATCATTTCATTTGATTAATGGCATGTATTATTTTGAGAGCTGGATCAGTGATTCACTGCTCCAACAAAAACAATCTTCGGTGGTATTTTTCTGCAAGCTATGTGAGTAAGAGAGCAGTGCATGGAGGGGGACGGGGCCCCTGGTAGTACTCCTCCAATATTTGCTCATTCTAATAGGAAACATTACTTACCTGACTGTCAACTTTAGACCAGGAATCCTTCTGGAGATATATTAATAGCACACCCGTATATGTCATAACAACACAAACAGGAAAATGTAATATGCAAAGACACAGAGTCAGGCTATCTGCAAACAGAAATAACACAGTGTCAGGTGGCAGGGTGTTTCACTGTTGTCCCTGCAGCAACCTGCCAAACACATTAGGACACTGCCTGGTCTGTGTACCCTGTGGCTCTGACATCATCAGCTGCTGATGTGAATGGGAGCGGATGTGCAGAAAATCCAATGCTAATCTGCAAGACCTTGCAAACAATGCAAACTGTGCAGAGGAAATGAAAGCTGGATAAGAGCTCATTAGGAGATGGAGATGGCGAGGTTAATACTTACCTGAATGCATGATTTAGCACATGTCCTTAGGTGTTCCTGTGGCAATAGAGCATTCCTGCAGTTTTATCAGGCTACTAAGATCTTGAAAATGTCAACATATAAATAGGGAATCAGCAGACTGGAGGGAGCATTCAGCAGAATAATGACTTACAGGTTATTTAAACGAGTGTTTTATAGTGCGGTGGTGACGTGCATCATGATTCCACATCCTTCCAACTGTATTTCAAGCCGCATTAGTATGCCCATACGGATCTCATCCAAACACATCATCTATTTTTGTGGACCTCGCATAAGAAGCAAAGATCTTTACAGCAGCTCGTGGTTCAGTTAAAAACATAGTGAGGGAGAAAATAGTTTTTTTGGGTTTCATTCTAGAGCCAACATTATGTGGGAATATGTGTTGGGAATGTTAATTCATAAAATCATGACAGAAGTTTTCTATTTGCTTAATCAAGCCAGTAGCACCATCTGCTGGCCAGATTAGGGTAGGACAGGAACAAAAAGATGCCAAATGAAAGTGACAGTCTTTGTGATGCATATCCACATTTAATCTTTTAATTAAACTGTAAATTTCTTTTTTAAATACATTGAATTCATTCTTCCACTACTTTTGAGCACTTATAAGGCCTCAGATAATATTCCCTTATCTTTTCAGAATATCACCCTCATTAAATAAGGCTCAAAAGTGTGAAGGACAGCATATCAGCTTTGAGTGTGATGGATGATGAGTCGTTAAGAGATGGAGACAAATTTTAGGTCTTTGTTAATCTCAGCAGTCTTTGAATGTCAGGCTCGATGTCAATGGTGGGGAACTTCTTGCTGTATCTTTTAAAGGGCTCGCCCTCTGGTCCGATGAGGAATTTCTCAAAGTTCCATGAGACATCCGTGCGACAGATGGGACTCCAAACAAGAAACTTGGGGTCCTGCATGAGGGAGCTTGGATCATCATCAGGATAGGGGAGCTTGTCTTTGAGATATGCAAACACTGGGTGTGTGCTTGTGCCGTTGACATCACACTTCTCAAAGATGGTAAAGTTGGGCTGATAGCCGCCACCTGGACGCACATACTGCAGGGAATTCAGGATCTCACCATTGCTGCAGTTCTCCTACAGAAACAGAAGCATTCATTTACATTTGAATTTCTACTCCACATCAATATGCCTATAAAACTCATAGTCTGTCTCTTATTTCTGTCAAACCAATAATTATGCTGATTGCAATGCAGCAAACAGTATCACCCTCCATAAGAGTGTCAGGCAGATATTTCAAACTTAATTGCAGCATCACAGCCAAAATAACAGCTACAATGTACAAACTCTGCAATCGAGCTGCTTTTTCAATTGCTTTGTGGTAAATTTAATTAGACAAGGCTTCTTTTTCAGAGGCTGGGATAAAGGGAGAAAGCTTAAAATCATGTTTAAAAAGCATGATGTAATGAAACGGTATTGTCTTTGAAACATCTTTTGGGGAGGATCATGTGTAGCTCTGGAAAAATGTTTCATTCAAGTATTCAAAGCTGTGCTAAAATAGCATATTCTACATTTGTAATAAAACATCATCAGCATATAAAGCCATTTATGAGTTTTCTTGCCCCTATCTTACCTGATATCCAAACTGGTTACAGGGAAAACCCAGGACCACCAGCCTGTGAGGGTACTTGCTCTGAAGCAGGTTAAGCTCGCTGAAGTCCCGGGTGGTGGTGCCTCAGAGTGAGGCCACATTCTCGATCAGGACTACCCGGCCCCTGAACACATTGAAATCTACAGAGTCTCCCTCGAGCGTGGTGGCCCTCAAGTCATAAAAGGTCTTGGCGATGAACGTCATCTTGTCTCCTGTGCTTCCACACTGAAGGCAGAAAGGATCTCAACGTGTGACTGTACCCTACAGCTTGGTCACGTGACTCACCTGGGGTAGAAAGCTGCCTTTCAGGAGTGTCAAATGACTTTGCAGGAAACTGATCTTCAGTTGACATACAAAACTCCTTGACACACTCTGGATAGATTGGCGAAACCACTGATAAATATAGTCAGAGTTTTCATGATTTGCATGATTTTCATTGAGATGTGTTGTTCTATTATCGACAAACTTTGAAAAGTGTATGTTTCAAATATCATTTTTGCACCAAAATGCCATTTACTTGTAAAAACTCTTCAATCTTATTACTTTTACAGTGTGCTTCTGACATTTAAGAGTGTTAAACTGAGAAACCATGTTCATTATGGCATGGTCGTCACTTAATTGTGTCTCTATCACATGTATCCAATTTCACCAGTCATTTAAAATTTAACATGTGATCACCCACCTTTCACAGCAGGTCGTAAAAAATGAATGAACCAACTGTTTAAACTCTCTTAGGACCTTAATTCCCTCTCAGTCCAAACCTAGTGACTCAGCACGCTTCAAACACCCCATAAACTACTTTTAAATAACTTTCATTTATTCACTCATTTATGGCTTGATTTGAACATCTTTGAGTTTCAAAACTAAGAATGAAGCTACATCTTGTATGGCACCTCAAAAAACCCTGGAAAGTTACAGTACTGGGATGCACTGGAAAAGGAAGCAGTGACAGTCATACTCATAAAAAAACTGTACATTCAAGCTGGAGAATAAATATGTACTCCATTCAGAAAGGTCAGTGGACAAGCCACAGCACTGTCTCTCACAAGGAAATAAGTCTGTTGTGTAAATGACTCCACCCTTGCATGGTTTGAGTTTCAAGGTGTAAATTATTCATCATCCTCAGGCTGCCATGTTTGAGCATGTATCTGTTTCCAGCTCCCTAAATAATTTTTTCAATGGGCCTTTACAAATCATCTATGTTAAGGAGAAAATGTAAAAAAATGCAGATATTGAGGAAAACTGCTCACTTGTGTAAATTAGAGCATTTTTTTACTTCACTCCTTTCTTTCACTAAGCACTAAAACTGCCCCCTGCTGGTTGCATGTGGTAGCCACATTCACCAGCATATCACTGTTTTAACTTTGAAAGGTGAAACCAGTTGAACTCCTGCGCAGCCAGCAGGTCATGGTATGAAGAAGGTTGTTAATAACAGGGTAAAGCCATAGTGGGGAGAAAAATTGTCTTTAGCCTGAGCCATGGCACAATAACATCTCTCGTTTTTAACAGGCACAAGTCTTTCGGGTGTTGTCATTAGTCTCTTGAGTGCTTCTCTCTGTCTCCAGAGCAGCTTTCTCCAGGTAATCATCCAAAGATCCCAACAGGTCGTCCACGTCTCTCATGTGCGCCTGCAGCACCAGTTCTGTTGCTCGCGTGAAGGACTGAAGGAACGAGGAGGAGGAAAAATAAACATCGTAAATTTAAGCACAACAGGGAGTTCCCTGACATGTTTGACTGTTTATTTTGTGACATACAGGGTGTCCTACCTCATTGATGTTGGTACTAGTGGAGGCACTGGTCTCAAAGAAGTCCATCCCATAGGTTTCTGCAAGCTGCAAGGTCCAGGTGGATATGGTTAAAAATAAAACAAAATTAAGGTACTCCACAGAAAAGTCACAGAGTTTATCTCAGATAATCAAGCAGAGGAGGAACACAATAGCAGAGTAACATTACTCCAACATGAACATGGGGGGATTCCTGTGGCATTACCAAGACTGAGAACAATACAGACTAGCAGTCATCAGCTGGAACATAAATTTGCTCTTGGTGTTGAGTGTTTACCAATCATCCACACAGTCTTAAGGGATTTTTTTAAAGGTGGGGTTGTATGAGGTACTTCTCAGTAGGATGTGTATTACCCGCTGGGGAATCCTGGTCAGCGTCTTAATCGGGAAACCAGCTGGTGAACTAGTACAGAAGCTAGGCTACCAACTGTTGCACACCACATCAGCCCTACTAAGTAATTTGGCTAATTTCAGAGACTCAGACCCTGATATGAATGTCTGTGTAAATTCACCCTTTATTAAGGAATTCTTTGGCGTATTACTTTGCCGGCAGTAAGCCCTTTTATTCTTACACTTTTCACAGGCGTGACACATTCTTGTTCCTCTGCCTGCAGAGCACTGAACAGCTAATCTGGCTGGTTTCTCCTCAAAAAACTTAAATTAAACAACAAAAGAGCACTTTTAGTGATTTCACTTAGCAGTCTTTTTTTATGAGTAGGGTTTTATGGTTTTAATTATTGTGCCAGGGGCCAACAGCTAAGTGTAACTGGGTCTAATTTTATTTTATTCCTAAAATAAAATCAATTATATTCTATGTGAACAAAAAATACCTCATAAAAGTTGCATTTAAAGAGCACTTTTGAACTTTGGTGAATAGTATGCAAGGCAAATTAAATAAGAAAACTGAATCTTTCAGTTACTGAGCAGTCAGGTTAGCTTCTGAGCATTTCCATGTAAACAGCACAGTTTTTTTATTTTAAAAAGAAAAAGAAAACCTTAAAGAACAATCCAACAAACCTTGCTTCCCTGCTCCTTTGTCACCTGCCTGCTGGGCTCATCATCACTCTTGTTTCCTACTAAAATCCTCTGCACCTTGTCTGGGGCAAACTGCAAAAAGAACCCCAAAAATGATAGAGATAAGGGACTTCATCTTCTTGTCAGTAAAACTAAACCACAACACATCATAAAGCTGAGTGATAACACAAATACTAGGTGACTTTTAATAGGCAGGGACAGCAGGGGAGCAAAACAAGAGTGCTGAATGTCTTACTTCATCCACATCACCGGCCCACATGGCTAGGTGCTGAAAGGACAGTCTGTTTGTGATATCATAGACGAAGACAATGCCCTGGACGACAATTCACCAAAGCAAAATAAATACATGATAACAATAATCAATTAAGGTAACTGAATTCCAGAGATGGTTCATGTGGAGGGCTCACCTGTGCTCTCCTGTAGTACTGTTTGGTAATGGTCTTATAACGCTCCTGACCAGCTGTGTCCCTGCACAGAAAAAAAAACACATCATCAACAGACAAAAATCATTCAGGCATTTGCACGTTCGTTAATATGAATGCAGCAAAATTGTACATTTTCACTTCACCTACCATATCTGTACTCGCACCTTGACACCATCTATTTCTAGGGTTTTCATTTTGAAGTCAACTCCTTCACAAAAAATAAATAAAAGAAGTGAGAAGTTTTACAAATAAATGAAGGGTAAACAATGCTAAATGCCACATCACAAGAACAAAAAGTCAAACTAACAACTTTGAAACATCTGCTGAAAAATCCTGCTTTAAGGCCTTCTAAATAGCCCCCCGTTATTTTTAATGAACAATGTCTGTCTCTAAGGTTAAGGCTTATGTGAGGAGTTTTTTTTGTTTATGACAGACACTAAAAATCACATAGATAAATCATGATAAAATTACACATTAGAAGACTGCATGTGTCAGTAACATTAACAATTGCTTTGTTTTGGCCACAATATTTTTGCTGTCAGTAAGACATGTATTCGTCTATTCTTCATGTCCTGAAATCATCAGATGCTTCAAATGATGGCTTTGTACAGATGACAGTAAACTGTCAATTAAGAGTTATTCTATTTAAATACAGTCGACTATTCTGTGTTAAGAAAAGGCTTTGTATGATTTTTATTTAAACTAATTTACTAAATAATTTCCCTGAAAGCGGAAAGATGCATGATATAATGACATTAATGATGTCTCTGTCATGTCAAGTTTGTCACAGCCATGTGACTGTGAGATATTTCCTTTCTTATGGTATAAAAGCTGTGAATCAGATGCCATTGAAACTGTGGCATGACCTTTTTATAGTTATCTATCCTTATCCAAGCATGTGGTATATCAAATTATATGGGGTTTGCTATTTTCAGTCAGGGTTCATTTACTGATAATTTCCCTGGTGTTTTTTTATTATCATTTTTTTAACTATGGCTGAAAAAACACAAGTGCAATTCACATTAACAGCAGCTTTGTCCCATTTAAGTGTCAGAGTAAGCCCCAACCATGTGACTCCAAGACACTTTATTTATCTGCCAATCATGCTTTATGCAGTACATGCCAGGTTAGGTTTTTTTCAAGATACTTTTCACTCTGATATATTTTACTATGCAATAAAATGTGGGATTTAAAATAAATTATTAGTGATCTTATACAGAGAGTCTGGTGACTAGTGGTCGAAGCACATGTGCAAATTAACAATAGCCCTGTTCCATTCAAGCGCCCCAACAAGCCATGACAGTGTGACTGTGAAACATCCTTTTTTATTCTTCATGCTCGCTTTCAAAACATTAGATGCTTTAAAATTCCTTCTGGTGTTCTTTTACAGTGTCCTTTCAAATGATGATAACGGTGTAATTTACTCTTAAGTGCATTATCCCAGAGGAGAGGGTTATTCATGTCACCGCATCATGTGTCATCTTCTGTTAGCTTTCTTAATTTTGTTAACATGTGTTTACAACATTAACAGTGGCTCTGCTCCACTTAAGTAAGTCGTGACAGTGTGGCAGTGAGTTGATAGAGGACATGTTAAATACATTAAAACGTTTGCTTCTTCTGTAACATCTACTACAGCATTTTCAGTGCTGGTATTCTCCATTTCTATAGGGGGACCTTACACAGGAATAGGAGGTATACAACATCATTTTGTGAGAAACTAATGCACACTTGATGAGATGACCAAGGCACTGTAACTATCCAACAGCCATTATTTATGTAGTAGCTATGAGAATTCATGCACTGTGCACTCGAATAACTTTGATTAATCCTATAAAGCTTTCCCACAATGTAGCTTCACCTTAAAAACCTTCGACCCTGACTTAAGCTCTCTTTTAAGCTCCGGGGCTTTCTTTCACAGCCACAACAAGCTATTGCTACTGCAAAACATCAAAGTCACTATTTTCTTTGTTTAACTGAATAGAAATAAACTTTTTTTAAAAACTAGTCTCTCCATCTTTCTACAAATCATTATCTAAAAGTCAGGAAAAGAGGCATGCTGCATGGACATAGAGCACAGACTAGCTGATCTATCAGCAGGTTAAACAAAAAGGACAAACATGGGAGAACAATAACAAACACCCAGGAAAATGAAAAGCTGACATGAGAAAGAAATCATTTTTAAAAACCTTCCTTGTCATTGTTTAAGAGACATGTTTCACAGACTTGCTCAGACTTCAGTTTGGAGACGTAATTCATTCAAAAATAACTATTTTAGCATAGTCTCTATTTGTATAGCTGTCTTAATACTGACAGGTTTTTCAGTTAGTTTCAAGGCTGTTGTGACCTGAGGCACTTTGCACTAATCCTACTAAATAGGCCTACTTCTACACTCTGACCACAGGAAAACTGGGTAAATGTTTCAATAACAGGCTGCAGCATCGGTTATTTTTTTTAGTCTGACAAAAGTCTCATTAAGTATCCGCTTTTATGAGACCAACACAGACATAGGATAACTTTTAGAAACGTCACTCAAAACTTGGACTTACCGATAGTGGATATGTGTGTAGGGTTAAACTCACTTTCCGCGAACCTGCGTAACATGCAAGTCTTCCCGACCCCCGAGTCTCCAAGCATGAGCAACCTGACCAAAACGTCGTACTGTTTAGCCATGGCAAAAAGTTAAAATATTGAGAGAAGCATGACTCTCCCATCTAGCTGAGTTCAGTGATGTCGGTTCTCACGCATGATGTTGTTGTGTGCTGCCTTCAGAGTCTCCCGGAAAGTCCTGCTTCTGAAAAAAAGGAAAGTTGTAAAACAGCCCAAACTCTAAACACTGTCACGAAAAACAGGTTATGTAAATTAGTGTAATTCGACTAAACTAATTATTTAATTATTCAAAGTTTAACGAATGACAAATATTGCAGATACACGAAAATATAATTATATTTCTTATTTGTGTTGAAATAACATTGGATGCATTACGTCTCAAACATTGTTTTTCCATTGCTCTCGTACTTTCTTATTACAGTATGCACTGTACTGTCGGTCAAATACACCAGCCTTTCTAAATCTTATACTACGTTATTTTTAAAGTGTTCTTAGATTTCCCATAACCCAAGAAGGCAGCATCTAACCTGCATCCTTAAAGAGGCTGCCTCTTGCAGTAGGGACAGCAGGAACACATCACTGAGCTGATCCCTAGTTCAATATTTAAACAATGAAAGGCAGAGCAGTATCCAGGTAAGGAACACATGGCAATTACATTAAATTAGCTTTAGACAGCTCCGCCCTTTCTACAATAGTTTGGGTTAACATCCAAAGTTAATATTTTGATTACATTTACCAATATGAACACACGTTTGTCATGTTTCCATTTCCACTGATCCTGTTTAGTATTGATCCTGCCACTAGATATTTTATCAAAATCATGCAAGAGAAAACCTTGTACAAATGAAAGGTGTTTAAATGTTGGGATTTCTTACCCCCCGACTTGTGTTGATGCTACTTATTGAAGTGTTTACTTCAGTATCTGCAAGAATTCAGTATATACCCTTCATAATTACTGTTAGATAACCTTAAATGAGTTTAATATAGTGTTAAAGAGCTACTTTACAATGTCATTAAAAACATGTTGAGCCACAAGTACATCCCAAAAGGATAAAATAGTTTTATTTATAGTTTCATAACAAAGGTATGCCTCAACTTGCAAGACAACCGTTGGCAGTATGTACAACATACCTGTAATTTCCACGGAATGGAACAAACAAATATTGATTACGTACACACTAACTTCACCTCTGCAAAAAGGGGAGAGAAAAAAAGAAAGATAAACATTCCCAGCACAGGCAAATATTTCAAGGGAAGGCTTTTCTTTGCAGAGCTGACACCATTAAAGAGTATACAGTGTTATATACTACACACTGAAAGGACTTTCATCAACAAAAATAAAAGGTCACTGCCCTTAACTGCATTGCGTAACATTCAGCATCCATTGGGGGACTTTTATTACACCCACATTTTATCTGGTAATAATAAAAATTGAGGGAAAGTAATCAGCTGAGTCCAGAGGGTCAGCCTCTTCTTCCTTGTGTGTTCTCTGGAATAATCCAGGCCAAGAAGAACAGAGATCAGACAGCAGGGTTTCCAAAACCAATTTCGGTGCATTACTATAAATAGAAGGGTTCATTTCATTTCACAAACATTTTCAAGGACAAAAACTTGAGCCACCTACACTTAATAAGGAGGGTTGCATTTTTCATTACACTTTTTTTTTTCTCAAAAGCAACTTCACATTCTTTTGTGGAAAAGTATCAATATCACAAAGGTAAACTATTCCTAATTACACTTTTTGTCAAAGGTGGTAAAGCGTCACAAGTCCAACGAAGGAAAAAAAATCTTTTTATTTATGTAGCTTCACATAAGCCTCAGAACATGTCATCTCCTCATTTGATTACGAAAGGTTATATGAGGTTTGAAAAGCTTAAAGTCTTTCAAAACTGCAGAGCTGCCTCACTGTGTGGGTCTGAAAAGTTGTCGCTGGGCCACAAAAAGGAGTGACGGGATGCTTGCCGGGAGGAAAAAGGAAGGTAAAAGCATTTTATACATAAGAGCACCTCTCTCACACAGTCTCAACTTTGTCACCTGGACTGGTGTACAAAGACAGGACTGAGTGGGGACAGGACAGGTAGGAGGAGTCAAGGTGGCTGGTGGGGCCAAAGAGAGTCTGTATGGTGAACCCGGCCTGATCCGAGTTTAGCTGGCATCCACGCGCAGCTTCTTCCTGGTGGGCGGCTCGTCCGGCTCTGATTCTGAGCTGGAGTCGGAGCCGCCGTCAAATGCGGACACCGCACTCCCTTTGCGGTTTGTGTACAAGCTGCTGTCAGAAGAGTAGTTTGTCTGGAGCTGAGTGTTCCCCTTGGCCTTCTCAAGAGCCCGAACTACATACAGTACACAGACACAAGGAGCCATTAAATACAGCAGCAAACACCACTTTTGCCAGATATCTGAACTGAAAATCTCCATAATCCTGTTAGAAAACAACTCCTCTACTTACCCTGCTGCTCCAACAGTGCATTCTGCTTCTTTAGGTCATCAATGTCTTGCTGGTGGGTGTGGTTTTTTCGCCTCATGTACTGGATGTACTCGGTGGCTTTGTCTAGAATCTGTGCTCGAGAAGCCTGTTTGACAGAACTCTGTCAGCAGAGATTTCAAAGAGCATGGGGACAATGCTGCAGTGTCTATTTGTTCAGGTTGTACATGTTATTTGGATATCACAGTGTCTTACCAGTACATGCTGAATTTACTTTTTAGTTTGGATTACTAAAATGATTAAAAAACAAGTCATTTTGAAGCATGCTCAAACTTAAACAGCAAAATAACTCCATAACAGAAGATGAATAATCTGCTTTTAGCTGCATCACACAAAGAAATGTTGACACCAGTTGCCTGCTTTCAGATTTAGTCTCTCCATACCAGTGCAATAGATATACATATAACCTTACTAGCAGTGAAAAAATACAGATGGCAGACATTTTTACAGCTTTGAAGAACATTACTCTCTCTGCTACCACTGTGATAGTGTTAATTGCAATCAAAATGAATTATTCACCATACCAGTGCAGCCTCACACTATACGCGCCACTACACGCACAGTGCATAGAGCCTCGTCATCTATGAGGGGTTTTCTCTTGTTGTACAAATGGCCGTCTTCTCGTCAGGCACTTGTTTCATGTATAAACTTACCTCGTGCTCTTAGCTCACTCTGCTCTTCCTGCTCCTTTTGCTTGGCTTTGAAGGACCCCCTGTGACTGGTCTGTTTATGGTCTAATAATGATTATAACAATAACTTGAATTTATAAAGCCCCTTTTAAGTTTTTTCAGCTGTTTTAAGCCTCATTGAATAGATAGATTTGAAGGTGACGCTTCTGTTTATCCAGTCCAGCTGTCTGTACCTCATGTTATAGAGTAATGTCACAGCCTTGGTTTCCATTGTTTTATTATCATGTAATTAGCACTAAGCTTCCTCATTTTGAGCCCCAGTTCCTGTAAGAGATCACTGGTGAAAACCAATCTAAATCATATTTATATTACGAGGTGATTGAATGATACAGGAAGTGACAGGTGCACACATCGCAGAAGAAACAGCTGCACATAGGGCAGACTGATGTGTGCAGAAAGGTGAGTGTGTGTTGGCGGGGGGAGAGTAAGTAAGGTGAGCTGTCATCATGTCATCGATGACAAACTAATTTAAATGTGGTTTACTTACTTCATTTACTTTGTTTAAAGAAAAACAGGTCTGCTTGTTGTATTTTCACACTTAGTGAGGGGGCAGCCCTGCACCAGACTGGTGGATTTTTTTTTTTGAGGGGCTTTTAATATTGACATCTCTTGTATTGACCTACTCTGTTCACACTTGTAATTTGATGATTTGCTGATGGATAAAAATGACTGTAGTTGCTCAATCTTTGCCCCATATCTGGCAGTGAGGTGGCTAAGCTACTGAGAGGTTTGAAGGCTTTCTTTTTAACACTATGATGACAAAATCTACACTGATAGAGCATGCTAACTTCTGATAATGGTTCCAAGATACAATGGAAGTCTCCGACTGGCTATGCTGTTAAGCTTGACATATTTTACTCTGGTTAGCCACTGAGGAAGTCTGAAAAAGGGTGCTAAGCTCTAACTCTAACTAGCTCTGACTAAAATAAAGGGTTTTAGGAATATAAACACATTTTCCGCTTACCTTCTCTCCTTGTAATGCAGGCACAGAATCTCGTAAACCGTGGAAGCTGTCTTTAATGTGGTCCCTGCGTTTACGCTCCAGCGCGTTGTGATGTGCTCGCTTGTCTGCCTGCAAAGGTAAAGAAGTTGTACAGAGAACAGACATCATATTAACAAAATACACAAGCACAAGTTGATTTCTTGTCAATGTGATTTCCACAAGAATCCAAAGCAGAAATAAACACAGAAAAACCAAAGCTGAAAGAAGTACAAATATGACACAGCGTTATCTTTCAAAAGCCTCTGTGTTCAGTATGCTGTTTGAAAAGATAAGGGGTGTTTACAGACTAAAAATTTTGTTGTTCACTTTTGTTTAGTTTCCTATCGTTGTAGTAATCTCCTCTGTTTACATCCACTTGTTTAGCACCTTCAGCCTAAAGCTAGACCTGATTGCACAAGGGCGCCTGTTGAAGATGAATGACAAGAGTTGAGGTGGGATGCGGTTCAGGTTAATAATTAAAGGACAGGGCAGAAAATACTGTTCCTGGCTGGAGGCAAATGTGCCAAATTGCATCGTTAAATAACAAATTAGATCAACAAGAACTCAGGAACACAGCGTTCTGTCAAGTTGAACCTCGTCACCAATGTGGACACTAGCTGCAGAAACTTGACTAAAAAGTGATTAATTACAGTCATACAGAAATTATGATGGAGACGCCTTTTCCATCCAAGTCCTCCATTTATGAATAAACCATTAAACATCATAAATTCTAATCCTGTACCAGAAGTTGACCAAATGAAGTATAAGTAACGACTTTCCCTGTGGTTTACTGAATCTTTGACCATAGAGTATCCACACATGTATGCTCAACAGGCCTACAGTGCTCAGTGTGTTTCCAAAGCTGTAAAGCTGGAGATCCCAGCTTAATCAAAGGGGGGAGGGGAATCCATAGCTCTGACAAATATGCCCAGGCTCCCGATCTGACAGTATTTCATAATGCAAGTGTTTTCAGACACCATGCGGCACCTTTCGCCTATTAAAGGCAGCTGGTTCGAACGACATGGATCATTTTAGTGAGAATGTAAAAACTGGTCATGGTTGCATATAAAAATATGGATCTCATACGATGTGAAGTCCAGCAGCAGTGCTGGGTTCCCGCTGTAGGATGACGCCTCTCAAACGGTCAGAGGAATACAGCAAAATAGTTGACAAACTTGATAGGTTGCTTCTCGGGGGTGAAAAAAAACTAGTACAGCATAAACACAGCCGTCTCTCGTGTCCTATTTGCGTTTTGCACCGCGGTCAAGCGCGCTGTTCCTTGCGCATCTATTTGTGCAACTACGGCACTAGTGCTCGAAAAGGCCAAAATGGACGTGTTTTCACTCAGTATTATGTTCCTCATAAGGTTTACTGCACTCAACTCATCAAACATGATAGCATCATAGCTACATTTTCGAGCAAAAACTGTGTTTTTGTTTTTCAAACTCAAGAAGGACATGTTTATGCAAAGGACGTCGTTCAAACCGGACTCAAAATTTGGTGACATTTTTTGTAATATTTCATGTTTGATATTTGTTCATAGAGGACAGGTTTACCGGAGTCAAATTCCTTGTATGTGTACACTAACTTGGCCAATAAAATTGATTCTTTGCTGTAGGTCAAGAGGTTTCCAGTTTCATAACAGATCATATACAGAAAAATAACCTCAAAGACTTGTGTTATTTTTTCGGTTAAGTAATATAATATCAAGACCCTTTACTAAATGGTTTAACTGAGAATTCGATACAAATCAACATATCCAGTTAAAGTTCATTTCAGTTTTCACAGTTCAATTCCCTTTCTCACAACCAAAGAGGCACAGCAAGTGTCTACTGTTCAGGTAAATTATTATCAATCTGCATTGACACATCACCGTAACATATCATTTAAATACTGATCCGGTTTTTATAAGGTTTTGAAAAGGTTAAAGGTGTAAACTCTTCGCTTTCCCCCCAGTTAATCCTGGTACATTCTTGTCAACTGTCAACCGCTGTCAACTACCGTAACGTAAATACACGAGTTAATGCGCAACTACAGCTAAGCGGCTGCTTTCTAATCATTATGCTAGCAAGCCACTGCTAACTCTTCAACTATTTGATGGTGTACCTTTATCATCTAACATATGTACTACACCTTCTCATGCGAGCCAGTCTGATAGTTCACCTTAAATACTTTTACAGCTCACTTTCTATTTATCTGCTACGGTGGCTAAAGTCTCTGCTAGCTAGCACGGTCAGGTTGGCAGAAACGGTTAAAGTTGCTGTCTGGTTTAATATTTGGCTAGCTATTTATAGGAAACTAAACCACATACATCGCTGTCGACTTCGATGTCATCGTTTTCACTCATTCTTCGGTAAATAGATATGAGAAAAGAAAACAAGCAGCTGTCAAAACAAAGTGCAGCGACAACTGGGGGCAAATCAAATGTAGCACAGAGCTTCGCTACAGCAGATACAGGACGACCAACGGCTCCTCTACACGTGATTCGCCTACACATGGACAGGAAAACATTCACAGCGCAGGCGTACAGGAGCGGCGACTTATGGGTAATGGAGTAATGTTCCAAAAGCCAGCCCGCGTCATGTTACGGTGATGGGTCTGTATGTGAACGACATTTCCCATAAAGCAAAGTAATTTGGACACGCCCATCAAAGTATCCCGTTATCTCCCACAAGTTGCAAACAAGAGCATCCTTCAGTGTCCTCCTCAAGTACATTACATTTTTCATACAGTGTACGAACACACATTTATTTCAGCGTATCATTATATTACCGAAAGTGCTGTATACTGACGTGTGCACATGCATACACTGAACAACATGTTTCGTTTTCATCCTCTAAATAAAACATAAATGCAAATAGGATTCTGAGATATCATAATGCTGTAGTCTACTCTAAGCAGTTCCTGTTAGGGGCAATAGCCGTGCTCCTCTCAGCATATGATCAAGAGGCCAGATGGTGGCCTCGCTCTCGCTGGCTGCCCTCCCCCACTCACCATCCATGGCTGCACACTTGCCTCCATAGGGCCTTTAAATAGCCTCTGCAGCAATCTATCACTGCTTATAAACCTACAACTACCTTAGAATCAGGAGCTGAATGTGTTTTTTGTAACAGGATATAGTCAAACAGAGCTTCTTTCACATTATAAAATACATTAATTGAATACCAACTGTACGATCTAATTTATGCATGATTTATTATCCATTGAATATGTAGGCTATACAACAAATGGTAGGTGCACTATGTTTATATAAATGTTCTCTAGTCTTCTGACCACTCAAAGCTCTTTTCCATTGCATGTTACATTCACCCATTCACACCAAATTCACACACTAATGGCAGAGGCTGCTGTGCGGAGAGCACATCAGTTTTTGACTAATCCCATTTAAACACCACTGGTTGCAGGTTAAACGTCTTGTCCAAGGACACCTCAGCATGTGAAAGGCAACCTGGAATCGAACCCCGACCTTCCGACTGGGAGACTGTTGACTCTACCAATGAGTCGCTGCCAGCCCAACAGAAGGTGTCCTCCGGTGTACTGCACTGGTGAAAAAGGCTGGCTCTGTGGTAGGACTCAAGATGGACTCAGAGGAGGATGTGGTTAAGAGATCTACACTGAGGAAGGTGGAGACTATTCTAAAGAACATGGATCACCCACTTCACCCACAACACCTTGATGGACCAAAGGGCCAATGGTGGTGGACGGCTCCTCTCTCTTCGCTGCAGGACAGAAAGATTCAGAGGATCTTTTGCACCAACAGCCACCAGGCTTTATAACTCTTGTGTAAATAGTAGATAACTTTTAGAGACATGTCAAGTGAGACAACCGACATGTGAATTTTTCTTCCTCTTCTTCTTCTTCTTCTTCTTCTTCTTCTTCCAGTCATCTTTCCGATTATATGATTTGATACAGCAACAACCTGTTCTAGGTGTTAATGATCATCCTCTGGACAACTGTAAGGTCAGCAGACTTTCACATGATTGTGGTGGTGTGTTCTGAACCTAAGTGAGAGAATAAAGGCTCAGTAAACCTTTGCAGTTGTTTAGAGTTGGTTTGCTGATTAGAGCTCTTTTCAGGATTGAAATAACCAACAAGAAACTAGACTTTTCCACAGTATTCTAATTTTTGAAGATAGAGGAATGTTGATTTCTGTGAGCTGAAAGGCATTATGATCAATATTCAATTAAATAAAATCTCAAAATATGTCAGTGTGTGATGAATCTAGAATAGAAGCTAGAATAAAAGTTTTGCTTTTTTAATCAAATTACGGAATTTAAAAAAGGATATGATACAATCTAATGTGATTTGACAAAGCCTGAAATAATGCAATATGATATGACACAGTATATGTGATAAGATGTGATAGAACATCATTCAATTTGACATGGTAGCTAATAATTACATGAATCAGGGATTTTCACATCAGGTCCCAGGGATCTCAGCACACTTTGAAACCCTTGTACTTTTGATAAGTGTGAACACAGTCATACAAACTTGGAAACCCTGCCTGGGTCTGCTTGAGGAGCTGGTATTGTACATGACACATGTACTCCAGCATGGTTCAGGGGTGATGTGAATGCAACCGTGCCCAATCAAGGAAGTGTCATTGTAAGATATCAGCTCTGTCGCGTACAAAAACATTGTGTCTGCCAGGCATATGCCTATTCAAGCTTCTGAAATTGATCCCAAGTCCTGCTGTAGGCTAAAGTGTCTTTGCGTCAAGATCTTTAGATTTCAATGCACCCCAACCACTCTAAGGATTAAGGCAACAACTCTCAATCCTTGTGTAACATCTGTAGTATGAGTTCCAAAGAAAAGGTCTAGTGTACAAAGCACCCTCGCACAAAAAGAGGACTCCTCTCTGAGAGGACTGATAACTCTGCCAGGCAGACTGCCCCCCTTTCCTGGTTGCATAATTTTAATTGAAGGTCTGTTTACACATGCAAGTGAGGCCTAATGAATAAAGTGCCTCTTTTGGGGTACAGAGGCAGTTACATTCTTTCCACATTATCCAGCCCACCGATACTAGCCTTTCCCACGGTGTCCTGAAAAAGTGAAACTATGGGGCTATCTCACCATGCATCAGGATTCCAGTAACTGACTAAAAGACAGCTGGAGGTTTCTCCAGAAATCTGAGCCACACACACATTGAGGGAAAAAAATTGAGCAAGAACCTGAAGAGGCCGTATTTTCGGTAAGTTTGTTACTGCTGTCAGCCACCCTGTTTACACTCTTGTTGTTACCATGAGCCCATGTGACAGAAAGGGGAGGGCACGGGGGTCCAGAGTGATAGAAAAGGAGTCAGACACAAGAATGTGAGGAGAGAATGAAAGAAGTGTTGTGGGTGAGGACAGAGAAGCTGCAGAGGTTGGTCCCAAAATAAGGTAAGAAATAGCCTTTATTACTTTGCCTATCATCACGACATATCTTTACTTCTTTATTATCATCAGGAACCTTCCATCATGAAATCCAAATATGACGTAAAGGTCTGCTGTGTCTTGGTGTGTTTGTCCAGTTGTGATTTCATTTAAATACAATCCAAAAAACAAGGAAAATCATGGCTGTCTTTAACCTGAATGATACTATTGAAATTATTTTGCCTTCCTATTACTTTCTTATTTGCGATCTCACTTCAAAAACAATTCAAAATAAACACAGAATGATTCCCTTTGCATTTTAATGTCACTTGTTCGTCATCTGTTATGAATATGCAGCATTTTAAATGGGCACCTGGTAAAGGTTGAGCACATAACAATTATCAAAGATGCAAAAGCTATTACATTAACAGAGAAAATTCACACACTTAGACTCAGATGTTGTGAGTTCTCTAAATATTAAAAAGAAAAACAAAACAAATTTTGAGAACTAGGGTGAATCCATGTTGTCTAAATCTGCATGCCTAAACAGCTGCCTCTGTCTTCTTACTTGCTGATCAATTATAAAAGCTGGACTGCAGCTGAAGACTGTGAAGCTGATAGTGTTTTGTTTACCAATCAGTAATGATCAATTATGTCATGTCTTGTGCTTGACACTTTGCTCCAAGCTTCAAGTGATATGGATGCATCCTGTTCTGAGATATGCCATTGAAATGAATGAATAGCAGATTATACAGTAACATATTATTGAAAGCAGTGAAGAGAAAAGTACGCTCTGGTCCTCTAGTTTCCAGAGGGAATAACGCGCTGAACTGCATTTCAGTTCTGTTTTAGTTACCTTATAACGGATATTAACAACCACTTTTGACAATATTTACTATCAGCATCACGCAGCTTCAGCACAGACATCCCAGGACCAGCAAAGTGCCTCTTCAAGTTAATAAGTGAGAGGCACTTGGCAACAAGGGCTCATCTGGTTGTGTAAGCCGACTGATGTGAAAATGAAAACATATGGTGCTGCCTTCATACTGTGGTGTGTTGCAACTATGGGTTTTCCCAGTGATCCTATGTTAAATTTTTAAAACCATTTTAGGCTTTCATGCTTAACTCAACAAGAGATCAGTATAGTGAACACAGAAGATAACTTTAGAAGGTATTACAGGATAGGTAAACGAAATAACATTTAGTTAAAAGCCAGACTGAAAAGGTAGATCTTGAATTAAGTTTGCTTTTAAAATTATGGATTTGCTGTGCCACCATCAAGTCTTAAGTTAGGCTGCTCCACACACATGGGCCGTAATAAAAAAAAAAAAAGCTGCCTCACTTTGCACAGTAAGAAAGACCTAAGGGTTTCTCACGGGCTTGAATGATAAAAGCAAATCTAATAAATAAGCTGAAGTTAGACCGTTTAGAGTTTTACAAACCACTAGAAGAATCTTTAAATTAACTCTAAAAGATACTGGACACCAATGCAGAGATTTAAAGTGGTCTGTGTCAAATATTTCTCAAAGATTTTTGATCTGCAGACATGGCTTTAAAGAAAGAACTTTGAGCTTTGTATGCAGTTTTTTTTAGCTAAAATACAGATGGGGTGTTTCAGTTTAATCACTAGGTCAGCACAGCGCCTCACTGTGTACAATTATGATGAAAATACCAAATAGTGGGGGGCCTTAGGGATATTTTCGTTCACTTTTGTCTAAAAGTGCCAAATTTGGCACAGGTGTAGCTCAGGGCATACTTAAATGATTTAGTGTGTTTTGACAATTAAAAATGTGTTGGAATGCTCTTTTTTTTATTTTTGGGTGTGTCTAGACCCTTAATTTGCATAGTTCCAAGTGGCGTTTTGCTAATCTGAAGACATTGGACGTAACTTGGCCATTGTTATGAGTAAAACCTGGTGCAAACGGTCTAATTCAACTAATTCTGACATGCATGATTCCTTTCTGATGTTTATATGAAATGTCAGGGGTGGGGGGGGTGGGGTCGGCTGTGGTTGTGACATTTTGAAGACATTGGTTTCGCTTAAACGTCATAGGTGGTGAAAACATGCTGCCGAAGATTAGTAGGAAGAACAATGCCGTCTTCATTGTGCTGTTTACACACTGCACGTGCCAGTGACAGCTTCACCTCCATGACTCGTTTATACGACACTGAGAACCCTTGTAAATGAGCTTCATTAATTTCATTTTTACGGCATCCATTGCCATGGAGTTTGAGGCCCTGATAGAGTGGAAAGGGTGGTTCTCAATCTTTGCTGTGGCGTATTGTGTCCGTCTTTCAGGCATGATGGGTGCCGCCATATGCATTGTAATGTTGACACTGGACGATGAGACATGCTATTTTTGATCTCGGCTTCAGGTTGTCATCTTCTGTATTATCCTCATAGGCTTTGAGGAGTCCTGGTCCTTGAAGGACAATGTCATTGAATACTCTTAAAGGTTCAGGAACAGATGAGACAGTTGGAAGGTAAGGTGCCATCAAATTTGTGTCCTGGTTGTAAACAATACTTGTGTAAAACCAAGGCAGCCCTTGTCAACAAAAGTGCCTCATCTTGATCAATCTGGTTGGAATCATGGCCTCTAGCTACACTGTCTGCCACTTTTTGCTTGTGTTACGACCCAGCCTAGGGTTATGCTGGACGTAACATAAAGTGCTCCCTCCTTTGCCCCAACTCCCCAAGAAAACCAACAAGCAACCAGAATTAGCAGTCTTAAATTAATTTATTGTTAAACATAAATCGTAGTCAACTTCAGGGTGGGCACAGGCCAAAAGAACCAACAAAACCTCTTATTTAAAACTACCTTACCTCAGAAACAAAAGTGTAGTAAATAAAATACAGGGGGTCTTACCTGCCTCCCTACCCAAAACACGAGAAAAGTCTGAAATGAAATAGCTGCCCACCCCTACCTACCAGACTGCTCTTAAAACAACTTAAACAATTTGTCATGAAGACAAATCAAAATTCACAAAGCTTTCCACTATTTCAACACAAAAGAGCCTCCACGAAACACAGGTCTGGCTGGGAGTTGAGACCAAGGAAATGAGAGAGAGAGCTCCTCCAGCAGTCACCCTTTTAACAGCTTCCCTCCTCAGCTGCTGTCCAATCAGGCCAGAGTCCTCTCCTGAAAAATAAAACAGACAGGAACAGCACCTACCACAGGTAGGGAGGGTTACCCACAAACAAAATGTGCTGCTGAAAAAAGAAACAGGAAACATATGACCCCAGGTCATAACACTTGCAATGTACGTCTCCCTCCCTTTCTGGTGTTCACTCCAGTCAGGCAGAAAAGAGAGGAGATGTGTCTTGAATCTTGTTGTGTGAGGTTCATTATAACAACAGACATGCCTACGTTCATTCATAAGGGTTCTATAGAGTTGCCTTAAATTTGAAATTGTGAAGGAGCAATCTGAATCCTCAACTAGGGCAAAAATTTGCGCTATATTCAGAGGGTCAAAGGTTTCCCTGGATTTACTGGTAGACGCTTCTTCTGATATGCTGGAAGATGTTTTATGTTGTGCAACTTGTGCTGCATATCTCAAGTTCAGATAACATTTGGTATGATAGTACACATCTGCTGCGTGCACATCGGACGCTTAAGTAACTAATCTCCCAAGAATTTCTAAATTTTACAGAGAATTAAAACAGAAACCGATATTATTATGTGTGTGTGTGTGTGTGTGTGTGTGTGTGTGTGTGGGGGGGGGGGGGGGGGGGGATATATCTTTAAGATACAGCTTTACATTCTATCTGTGTGAAAAGATATGTGCAATACATTTTGGTGGATAATGGCTAAAAAAAAACTAAAATAGTTTGCCAAAAGTATCAAAAGTTAAGGGACACTTAATTTTTACATAGCCGCCATCTTGGAAATATGCTAATTAGGTGTCCAGACACACCCAATCATAAAGATGAACCCAACAAAAAACATGAAATAGACACCAAGTTTGGATTTGTAGCTCATCTGGTTTAAATGTAGAGGCAAAAGCGTGTTCAAGTGGTGGCCATATTGGACCAGCTGCTGTGGCAACCCCAGAGGTCACCGGCGCGGGCGCCTCAGCCAGATCATTTAAGTATGCCCTAAGCTACACCTGTGCCATATTTGGCGCTTTTAGACAAAAGTGAACGAACACACCCTAAAATCTCCCTAAAGCCCCCCACTAAAAATTATAAAGTTCTATGGCCTGCCTGATCCAATATTGATCCAATACTTCGTCCTTATGCCTCCAGAGTGCTATTGTTGTTTAAAAATACTCCTTCTCTTATCACATTGAGCCTGGGCACTGCAGTATGTTTTTCGAACGTCCTACGCACAGTATTCTGCTCCAGTAAATACTCACTGAGTCCCCTGCTGAAAATGGTCCCAGAAAAATACAGTGTTAAGTCTTTTTAGGAGCTGCTTTCATAAATACAGAGCCATGTTGTTTTACAAATTATTCATCCCCTTTTTTTTTTTTTAAATCATATGAATTATTTTTCAGACTCTCAGAGATATAGTAACTCATTGATGCCGTCAGTTATTCATTAGACTTAAAGATAAGAGAATTACAGAACATTTGCAGTTATAACTTCTGATTTCTTTTGTACGAACTGAGTTGTCAAAAACTGTTCATACCAGGGGATTTATAAGTGAACTAAAGCTGTAAAAACTATCACCAAATAAGCCAAAAATAACATTTTAAAAGATCCAGAAAGCTTAAATGACCAAGCCACCAAGCCACTTTTATTTCAAACTTTAAACTTTGCTTTGTGTAACAGGAGGAAGCTGCAACACTGTGAACACCATGAACGTGACAGCTGTCTACGATGGAATAACCTACCCCTACAATGTGTCCAACACCACTGACAACGGAGGCCTGGCCCTCCTGAGCATCCCCCCTTTAATCAACAACATCGTCAACATCCTGACCATGGCCTGCCTCTTCATCATCATGATATCTCTGGGCTGCACGATGGAAGTTTCCAAAATAAAAGCCCACTGCCTCAAGCCGAAAGGTGTAGCCATTGCACTGGTGGCCCAGTTTGGCATCATGCCGCTGACTGCTTTCATTTTAGCCAAATCATTTCAGATGCAGTCTTACAGAGCTGTGACTGTGCTAATCTGTGGATGCTGCCCAGGAGGGTCCTTGTCAAACATTTTTGCCTTAGCTGTTCAGGGAGACATGAACCTCAGGTGAACCCTCACTGATACAGTGATTCTGTCTTTTTGGGAGAATATGAGTCTCCCTAAATGTGTTAGCAGAGTTTGTTACCATACCACAGACAGTTATCATTTTTCTGCAAAATGAGAGTTTATTGCATGCATTTAGATTTAAGTCTAATGGTGTCTTTTCTCTTCTTTTAGCATTGTAATGACCACTTTCTCCAGTGTTGCTGCCCTGGGTATGATGCCTCTACTGCTCTTTATCTACTGCCAAGGCTTCCCCAGTCTGAAAAATGCTGTACCCTACCTCGGCATTATCAGTGCTCTCATCTTTACACTGGTGCCCTGTGCCATCGGCATTGCCATCAATCACTACAGACCAAAGTATACACCAATTATCAAAAAAGTGAGACTCCTTACCATTTATCTAATCCTTTTTGTAGTTTATGTATTTATTTTTATTTTTATTTTTTAATGGGATGTAATGTTTGGCAAACGTGTGGCCTCTGCTCTAGTGTTCCAGTAAGTCACGATAGTGTGAGGGTATCACTACTGTAACACTTGTGTCTTCCAAAAAGGGCTTACTGTACGCTTCATGTTGGGATACTGAGGTTTAAATGGCAATAACTTGTAACATATTTGTTGTTTTTAATCTGACAGGGTGGTTTGAGCTTACTGCTGATCTGTACCATCATATTGTTCGGCGTATCTGGTTTTGCCATCAAAGACGTTGTGTGGATGATCCTCAAACCTGATTTTCTGACTGTGGCAGCACTGATGCCTCTGACTGGCTTCATCATGGGATATGTCATGTCCACTTTATGCAGACAAAGTCCTCAGTGAGTGTTCATACATTACACATATCTATGTTTGAGTCAGAAACAGCTCAGGCAATTGCTTTGTCCCAGTTCAAAGGTCATTTATAAACCTGCTGTGAGTTTTTGAATTACTCACCGCTTTAGATGGATCCAAACTAAGTAACTGAACAAATCAGTTTTTTTTTAATGTATTTCTACATATAACCATTTAATTTTAATGAGATGGGTTAAAAGCTTTTTCAGATTGTATTTCTTGAAATACTACTACTAAAATATGATAGAGTTTTGAATATTAATCACAGTGCAATTTAGAGCAATATTTAAGAAGTGTTTTGGTTTAAGACTCAGAACTTTTGAGAAACTTCTACAAATAAATTTGAACTCAGACACAGTTTGTGATAAAAAACGTCCTTCTTATTAATGAGTGGATAAGAGGGATCCAAATACTCCCAGTAATCTTTTTAAATAAGATTATTCATTACACCTCCTTATGGAGGGTGGTGACTGTAATTACATCCTTTAGCACAGAGTGTAAGCTATATGAGAAAGTGAAACCCCCAAACAAATCCTGCTCCTCAGTCATTTCTTTCCAGTTGCATCAAAATTGTGGCATGCCATGAAAATTGTTACACAGCGAAATCAGAAAAAAGTGGCCAAATATTTGTCTTTTCTATTCTTTTTAGATTTAGCCGGACCGTTGCCATGGAAACAGGGTGTCAAAATGTCCAGCTGTGCTTTGCCATCCTAAAGGTGGCCTTTCCCCTGCAGGTCATCGGGGCTTTTTTTCTTTTCCCTCTGATATACTACATACTCCAGGTCACTGAGGGCCTTCTGCTAACGCTGTGCTTCAGATGTTACAGAAGATTCAAACCACCAGCTGAGGGTAAATGTCACAGCTGCATGTGTGTTTGTGTAGAGAGGGGCTGGGAGGAGGTGGGAGACAAGCATGTACACCCTCTCTACACACTCTCTTTTGTTGGTTTTTGAAGTTTTGATGAAGTCTAATGTCACTGTTCTTCTTTGTTTTCTTTTTTTTGTGCAGAAAAAACTATACCCAAAGAAAGTGTGATTTGACCAAGAGGGGAACTTCAACTGTGATGGTATCATGACAGATGACCCGGTGCTGGAAGGGCTGAATCTTGCAGATGATGTCGCTGTTCAGATCCTCAGTGTCTTGATACCATCTGTACATCTCTCACTCAGGCCTGCTGTACCACAGGACAGATTCATAATTATGTGCAGACTGTGATACTAATTATTGATTTATCCTCTTAAATGGTAAAAAGTACAGCTAGTGTATATTTGAGTAGAAAGTTAATGATTCTAGATGATGTTTTAAATGTATATTTTTGTATGAGAATTGTGAGAATAAATTCATTAATTTTATAAAGGGATCATTTGAGCAAGATTTAATGCACAAATTGATGGTTTTATTTAGAAAAATAAATCAAACCTATCATCTGTCTTTTGAATCATCGTCCTTCATGACTACTTTATAGCCCAGTGTCATTCCCAAATCTATTTTTCTAGGTTAAAGCTCCTGTAAGGGATTTTTATTTAGTGTCTATTTTAGGGCTCCCTGTGGACAAACATACC
Organism: Xyrichtys novacula; assembly: GCA_962446985.1. Taxonomy (NCBI): domain Eukaryota; kingdom Metazoa; phylum Chordata; class Actinopteri; order Labriformes; family Labridae; genus Xyrichtys; species Xyrichtys novacula. Next base: position 7,700,571 of record OY660878.1, read on the forward strand.
AGTAGTTGGAAATCTTTGCCTTGGAACATATAAAGAGGCTGTATCAGCAGCATGCCCTGAATTACTTGGTCTGATTCCAGATAAAGTTAAATGTATTACTAAAACCAAAACTGATTTAATTTAAAGTGAGCATTTATAAAATGTAAAAAGTGAAATCAAAGTGTCCTCTTTTCTAAAATCCTTAATAAAACAACTTATTCAGGAATTAAAAAACAGTTGCATGAGAGCAACCTACTGTACAGCAATCAGTACTGTTTCAAGGAGAAAAAAAGGTGAAAACATAAATGGCCCTTTCACAGCTTGTTTCTAAAATTCTTCAGACCTTGATAATCAAAAAATCTTTTTTGGCATATTCTTAGACTTGTTGTAAAGCTACAACACTGTTGATTATCATGTCCTTATTGCAAATTAACATTTTTTTCGTGGTATTGCTGTAAAAAAGTTGGAGCGATGAGTGTGTACCTGCAAATCGGCAAAAACTCTATTGGAGCCATGAATACCCCAGGGTTTGCTCCTTCAACCTCTTTTGATCCAGATACACATAATTGACCTGCCCCAAGTCTGTAAATGTTATCTTATATTTTCAAAGTTGTTAATAAATAAGGCAGTCGACTTTAAAAAAATAAAAGTATAAAGCCAAGCTCAACACCTGAAATAATATTTAATCAAAATGGTCTTCATATGGTATATATACAGAGTAAACTTAAATTAGAACTTTTTACATACATTTAAGAAACATCTTAACAAAAGAAAGCAAAAAACACCACTGGCATTACACAAATCTGTACACTTCATCATTTTTGTGCTGTCCCTTCCCGTTCATGTTTACAATGACACAAATAACGTTCCTGCAGAAAGATCAGAACTGAAGTGACAAAGTGAAAAGACTTTTTTTTTTTTTTTCTCTGAGAGCTGTGGAAGCATCAAAAGAAGCCATGGCTGATCAACAGCATTCTGGACACAAATAAATTAAATACACAACTTCCTGTTAAGACTAGAAACAGGACTATCCAAGCAGCCTGCATAAATTAAGAAAACAATATTTTCTGTTGTACAAGTGATGCGTCAGACAAAGCCACGCAAAACATCACCAAGCAGTGGAGGCATTTTACTGACATTCAATTTTAAAAGTCCTTATCTCACATATTCTAGATACTTGTGCATAGAAGTGGAAAGCTAAGGCCATTGGGAGCATGTGTGAATATGAGGGTAATACTTTTGGACACTCAGAAAGGATGAAATGTACTTAATGCATACGTGAAAAAAAAAATCCTAAGTAGGTTTGCCCACAATCAGATGAAGAAATCATGTCATATTCAATACTTGCGTGGACAAACAGCTTGTGGAAAGATTCAAGTCATGATTACAAACACCTTAAAGAACGATTCATGATCACGAGAAATCCTTTGAAGGGTGCATGACTTAATGAATCTTTACAAACGTGGTGCGATATGTGGTTTATGAAAGTTATCAAGACACTGGTGAGATTATTAGCTCCCCCAAATGAGTTTGCAGCTTCTCCCATTCAGTTTTTCCAAAAAGACCTTCTAGCCCATTCAGTGATGCCTGTTCTTAGCTCTACAATTCAAACCCAGCTCCCGACATTAAACGTACATACACAGTGTGGAAATTCCTATAAAAATGTAAGCATGTATGTACATGTGAATCTCTTCTCCTTTCTCCTTTGGGATGGTCAGAGGATATCTTCAGCGTGACTCACAGCTTCACTCAGAGCCTCTCCTGTTGGGCTCTGTGTTGACAGCTGTGTTGACAAACTCTCATGAGGCGCCCTGCTCATCACAACAGGTCTGACGAAGTGCTGTGTTTCTCTGTAAAGTCAAAAGGCTGCAGCATTTTCAGGCCTCCTTCAGTAACGGCATATCTATGGACAGCACATGAAAAAAAAAAGGTCAGAATCAAACTGTTATTTTGAAGGAGTTGAAAGTGAATCTAAAAGGGGTTTTACCATCAGAGTAGTCCATCTCAGTGTCCAGAGACAGGCTGTGTTGGTCACTGCCCACAGAAGGCCTTCTTCTTGACGATGAAGGAGCAGCAGCACCTACTTGCTCCAGGACCCAGGTGGAGGATGAAGGAGAGGGTGATGGAGAAGAGGAGGAGGGTGGTACAGGGTGAACAACAGCCATCTCTGACTGCTGCTGTTTGAAAGAAGAAGGCCGAGAGGGGCCAGCCTCTGGCGTTGTGGCATGTTGACCCTCTGATAGCACTATCTGGACTCGCGACTCAGAGCTGAGAGCCGAAGCTGAGGCTCCGCTTACAGCCTCCTCGTACGAGGGCAGAGTCACCTGGACTCCTTCCACCATGATGGAGATGGGCTGGCCAGACACACCCTGATCACGTCTGGATGAAGAGGATCATGGGAAAGTTAACATCTGCCAATACTTTGCTTTCATAAATACTGTGCTACATGCACAGTGCACTTTTGTAGACAGAAAGGGCTGCATTATGGGAGAGCCTTTACATTTTCTACTAGGATCAGTAAATAAAGCACAGGTTCTTAATCTAAACACGTTCCAGCATTTCTCCAGATCTTTTAAGCCTGAAAAATAAAGCTTTGTAGACACAGACCTTAAAATATAAGAAGTGAGGCATGATAAGAGGGCAGATTTACCTGTGAAGTGACTTGAGTTTGGGCTGCAGAAGTACAAACAGCACAACCAGCAGCAGGATCAGTGCCACTGAGCTGGCTGTTGATGCCACTATGGACAAGGCGGGCATCCCCAATGGTAGAGTTGGATCACGATCTGTGAGGAAATTAACTGTCATGCATCTGTACAGACATTTGTATGATTTGTAAAATGCTTGTTACTCTTTTTTCTTTTTCTTTTTACCTTGTTCCATGATGCAGCTGAGCTTCATTTGGCTGTCCCATTCTCCGTACTGACAGGTCAAGTATTTATAATCTCCTTTCAGAATATAACCCTCATCACAGAAGTACTCAATCACGGTGCCATGAGAAAGTCTCCCACATGTGGAGGGGTGGCAGGTGTAGCCTCCATTCTCTGGCTGATACGGAGGCTGGCAGACTGTCATTGAAAAAAAAAAGAAGGAAAACAACAAACACATCAGCAATAGAACAATGTGTTGTTCCACCTGTGCAGCTATTATTGAGAGCACCAACAGACTCAAAAATGTTGATAGTTCATGTTATTTATTCTGTAGTACAGCACTGGATATGTGACGAGGGTTTATGTTGCCTGCAGGAGGATTCAGAAATGCAGAGAGAGCTTAGTGGAGTTTTGTCATTACCGTCACTGCGTACACAACGGGGAGGCTGGGAGGACCAGTGTCCCAGTGCGCTGCAGGTGAGGGTGCTGGGTCCATCTGGCAGGTAACCAGGGTCACAGCGATACTCCAGGACTGTGCCCACAGGGAATGAGCTCCTGTTGGTTTCTGTCAGATTAGTTGAGCCGTGCTGCACAGTGGAGGGTCGTATACAACCTGTAAAAGAGACAGCAGTCGAATACATTATTACCTGGTCACAACAATTCTTCTTTTTTATCAGTGTTCATGTCATACGTTAATACATGTCAAAATCAGAGGTCAGCACTATAATAAAGGATTTGTGGGTAGTGAAGCAGGCAAAGCATCTGGACCTCTCTGTATTGCCTTCAAATATGATTTTGTTTCTTTTTTTTATTTGCCATTTTTAACTATCCTTGGCTGCAGCTAATGGAATGAGGCTCAACCTGTCACAGACACCCAAGCAAAACATCAGAGACACACACTAGATTAACAGGAGAACTCAGATTTAATTTTTCATCAAAAAGCTCTACAGGGAGGTTCGTTTTTACCATCACTGTGCACGCAGTGGGGAGGTTCAGAAGACCAGCGTCCAAGTGAAGTGCAGGTTAGGATACTGGGTCCATCTGGCAGGTAACTTGGATCACAACTGTACTGCAGTACTGTTCCTACAGGGAACAAGTTTCTGTTGGTGTCTGTCAAATTTGTACTGCCGTGCTGCACTGTGGAAGGCCGTATACATCCTGGAAAAAGAGACAAATTTATAATTACACTAAATACCTGTAATTACCAGTGCTTAATTTTGGGGCATGATTCAGCCAACAGACTGCATTCAGACAGATAGGAGTTTGAGGTCTGACCAACCTTGGCTCACACAGCTGATCTGCATGGGGCCGTCCCACTGTCCATCCTGACAGGTCAGGTAGTAATAATCCCCAGTAAGAATGAAGCCCTCATCACAGAAAAACTCAATCACAGTGCCATGGGCAAACATTCGACAAGAAGTTGGGTGGCAGGTGTAGCCTCCATTCTCCGGTTTGGAGAGAGGGGGACATGCTGATAGGGAAAAATAAACAAACTATCTTTACAGGGTGCCACAACTGCTTTAACATCCTCCAAAAGACAAAGTGCATTGTAACTGGTTGTTCAAATAAGTCACAGTGGGAGGATTTTATTCAGTGGTATAGAAGACTGGTTCCTCAAGAAAGGATACATAACTCACCACCACTACGTATACAGTGAGGAGGGTCAGAGGTCCAGCGTCCCACAGTGGTGCAGGTGAGAATGCTGGGTCCATCAGGCAGGTAACCAGGGTCACAGCTGTACTGCAGTACTGTGCCCACAGGGAACAAGCCCCTGTTGGTTTCTGTGAGATTTACCCAGCTGTTCTGGACCATTTCTGGCCTCACACATCCTTGATGGAGAAAGAAGAAAAAATCCCGTGAAACATCTAAACTAAACACAAATATTTTGAGCCTGGTTTGTAACAGGGACACACTGGATGACCTATGGAAACCTTTTGGGAAAAAAGGGACTTTACTGGCTCCTCATAAAGGGTGAAAACATTACAAAAACACTGAGTCGTATTAAATAAAGCAACAGCCAATGCTTCAGCTGCAATACTGGTTCTGGTTTTCTTCATGATGTAGGGGGAAATACCAGTGCCTGTAATCCACTTTTACTGAAATCCAATTCATACACGTCTTTGAAAAACACTGGTGTTGCATGGTACCGCAGGAACCAACAAATACACTGCATTTCATACAGACTGGCTGTGTTGTGATGTGTGCTACCAGGTGAGTATCAGCACTAGTGATGTTGTAGAAAAACTATATCTAGTTTGACAATAAAAATATATGAGAAAATGTATTAAGCAACTGATTTGTCAACACAGCTTTGCTTTGTTTGAGAGTGTAACCCTAAATCCTGTATCTTACCTGACCCTTGTCCAGTGGACACTGCAGTCAGTACCAACAGCAACAGGAAGGATCGTTTAGTGGCAGAGGTGTGGGCCAGAAAGGCTTTCGATGCTGACTCTGCCATTCCATTGCTCATCTTCCCCTGCAGAGTCAACTCAACCTGTTAAGATCAGAAAAAACAACATGCTTTTTCGTGGGTATAAATGCATCATGCATCACGCTTACAAAGCAATTGCCTGTAGCCTTGAGCATCTGCTTACACCTGCCTGGCGCAGGTACTCTGCAGAGCCTGGACGGCTGCCAGAGAAATGGGCGTGATCGTGGGACAGTGGTACGATGACAAGACTGAGACATCGGTATGAGCGTCACAAAAGCTGGCAGTATTTCATACTAATAGCAATCCCACCCGTTTTAGCTAAGTTCAAAATCAATGATAGCTTCGAAAAGGCCATGGGCTGATTCTGTTTAACATATAAAATACCGAATAGACTGTTGAATGGATCCGTCTCAGAGGCATCCTACAGTATTACACACAGCTTCGATGCTCCCTTATTAGCTATAATAAAGCTACATCCGAAGATAAATGGGAACAAGGCCAAAACATTAGAGAGTACTTTCACATTCAGAGTATAACATCCGGATGATAACCAGGCAGCAACTATGCTATCATCTCACAGTAAAAAGCGACCTTCATCACAGAAAACATTTTTCGTATTTGGGTTTGGTAAATCACCTGAGATGATCAATATTAGCCTTCACAGGCTACCTAATGTTACGCTAGCTTGACATTAAAATAGCTATTCGGTAAACGTTACCTACCACAACGGCAAGGCCTCTTAACCTCCACACCCGCTTTGTCAAACTGAAGACATTTATCACCAAGGTGTTTGCTGTGCCTTAGACATGAAATGTCTTTGAGGTAACAAAAACAATGCAGTTAGGCGAGTCGACTGGCGTCACTACGGCTAGCAGCTAACAGCTAGCTCTCCAAAGGCTAGCCTGCTGAGGCATCAACTACGCCGCCTCGCGCTCGTCCGATGGCCGTAGTAACAAACGCATATTTCCATAGTTACAACATCCGGGAGAGTTTTCGTCCATAGTTACCAATACAAGCGAGAAACCTTGGCAAGTTGTGTTACTACCGTGTTAATGGACTCAGAGCTATTTAATTGCGACTCAGACAAATTTTAAACCTTTACTTGAAATACGGATTAATAAAATAACAGAATGGAGATAACCAGAGGGAGTTTAGAGGACATTTCTCGACCTGCTTCAAGTGAGAAAACAGGTAGCCGTGTGTCGAGCGTGTCTTTGCCTCGTAATAAGAGAATTGGTCCAGCTGCACCTCCGTTGTCTCTTGTTGTTTTGTCCAACGATGTCACTAATACAAAGGTAACAAAACAATAGTATTGATATGTTAAACCTCATAACTGACAAAATGGTGTAGTTCACAGTTAAGATGTATTGTCTATCCCTTGTAGATGCACAGCAACTCCGAATATACTATTACCAGCCCCCAAGCCCGAGGTCTTCCTGACAAAGGTCTGTGGGGTTGTACACTAACTATTGGGATGTTACAATCATTTAGAAAAGTAAACAGACACCCTACAGCAATTATGTGTCTTCTAGGTCCGTTTTTTACTGATTTGACCAATGAAGAGGAAGACGATCCCAAACTCCAGAGAGCCATTGAGGAAATGAAACGACTTGATGAACAATTATCTGAAGCGACCCGCAGAGAAAAAGAAGCCAAGCATCGAAGACAAAAACTTCTAGCAAGCCTCTGGCAAGCGTTCATGGTAGAAACTGGATTTGTCTACAATGATCAAAAAATGGCTGATGGCATGCCTGTCTGTAAGCTGGTACAACAGCTGCATGTTGGTAGTTCAGTGGCTTAGTCCATTGAGAGGTAGTATGCCACCAGTGCACCATTATATTCACCAATTCCACTCAGTATGTTCAATTCAAGTTCTTTTAGGTGGTTACCAGCAAAAGCCAAATGCAGAAGTGCTCCTAGAAGTGATTGGAAAGATCTGCAACCAACTGACTTATGGATATGGTGACAGCAAATGTAAACAGACAGCGGCATGCATTTGAAAAAACGTCATATAGTTAGTTTAAAATAGTCCATTTGAGGGATGTTTCTGCAGAGGAAACAGCCATCTTGGCTGTCTATGAAAGGCTGAAGCGACACTCCCATGTCATCATCTTCACAGAACCTGCCACAAATCTAAATAAACGACCAGTATTAGTCCAATGTATGAGACCAGTGGGAAATGGTTCAAAATGACAGTGGTTCCAGACCTGCCTGCCAGGAAAAATGAGTGTAAGATGGGTGATGGGTCTGGCGAAATCAGGCTAATGTCCAACATGGTAATGGAAATACAGGAGTGTAATGGTCTTCATCTCGCATCTTCCATGTGTTTGAAAGTATAGTTGTTCTGTACAGTGTATGTGATTAGTACTACTGTGATGCCATCTAAGTCATTTAGTCTGAAAGTCATTGGTTTACCTAATAGTATGTTCACCTGGACAGAGTAACAAGCAGCAGGTAAAAGACTCATAAACCTTTGCCTCAGTGAAATAGTATACAAATGGCTACTCAGTTGCATGTTAAGAGTAGCATTTTGAAGACTGGTAGAAAGATATTGGTCAGCATGTAACAATGCAATGTGCGATCTTGTTATTGCTATTGTGGCTGTGCTTACAGGCTAGAAAAGTGTAAAATGGCAAACTGGTGGCATGCCATCGAGGTGACTGGTGTTGCAATGGCATAGCATGGCATGCCAACAGGCAACAGGCAGTTTTAAAATTTACAGTTCCTCCAATAGCCACTAATCTATTTCACTGAAAAAGTGGCCTGTCTGATATAATTAATTGTGTTATGTTAAATTTTTTATTATTCCTCCGCAGAGAAAGCCTAAAGATCACTCTGAATGTGCTCAAGAAGCGCGAATCACAAGGTTGTTTTTGGCTTCGGAGGAAACCTTTGGTAAGAACAGGCATATGTTTTCAAATCAGAGACAGTATTGAGTGTAAAGTTCATTTGGTCACAGTGGGGCACTTGAAATACGTTTCTTTTCTTGAAGGGAGAGAAGAGGTAGAAAACTCTGCGCCTGTGTTTCAAACCCAGATTCCTGATTGTGACCACACCAGAGACAGCAAATCTGCAGGACGTTGTAAGCCAGTGAAAATATAAAGAATATGCAACATGTTACATTCCCTTGATTTAACTGTGGGCTTATAGTTCTGCGCTCATAGTTCTACTGCATATATTGTACACTTGATGGCGCCATGAGCTCATAGAACTTGGAGCAGCTGTGTTTTTCGCTTTATGTGCAGACATCAGTCAACTTACCCGCATATTAAGCAGTTTTCCAGAAGAGAATGCATAACAGTTCACCCATATGCAACTCATGAACAATTTCCTGATCAAGATCTTGTGGCTTTTCTCATGAAATCAATCCCCTTGGGAAATATAGGTTGATAAGATGACAGAATAAGAGCACATAGCTGAAAAAAAGACTGTTCTATCTAAGCTCAGCCAAGTGTTATCATGAGAGCGTTGACTAATTTTAAATATTTACCCCTTGGCATCTGAAGTGTGTCTTACCTGACAGGTGAAAAGATGCCAGACAGCTGGACAGAATCATTTGAAGTAGGCCACGAGGAGAGAAGGGAAGAGCAATTTGAGGGCAGCCACTATGGAGATTCCAAGGGCAAGAAAAAACAGAAGGCCTTTGTCAAGAGAAACATTGAGGTATGTCAAAGTTCACGTAGGGCCAAATGCAGTGCTGGGGTATATCGCATGACTGGGAGCAAGTCTTTAGACTGTTTGTTTTTCCAGTGAGGAAATATTTGTCTCGAGCTCAAGAAAAAGACATATTTTAAGCCCACTAGGCCACCACTGAAGATGAGTAGAAATGCTATGTAAATAATGGCTTTTTGATTCTTTTTTCCTGATTCAAAAGCTTGTCGGTAGTGAGGGGGCCCAGGTGCTTCTGAGCCAGGCAGAGAAAAAGCGTCTGGCTGAGCTCCTGCGTGAAATAGAGGAAGAGGACAACGCCAGAGGGGCAGACAGCGAGGTAGGCCGACATGAAGCCTTAACAGACAACATATGCTTATGATGAGTCTTTTTTTAAGTTCCTTAATACCTCCCTCCATATCCAGAATTCTTATGGGCAGCAGCATCACAGCAGATGATCCTACCCCATTCTTCTTAATGGCATTTCACCTCACATGAACTACATTAAATCCATAGTATGTCAAGTATTTATTAGAAGCAAATCCTGTTTCCAGACAGCCTTTAAACACAATTTGAAACCAATAAACGTGTGTTTTATGGTCTTATATCTTGTCATTTGTGTTAATGTATGATATCTGGCCTCTTGTACCACGTTATCAAACACGTTAAGTAACCTCAGGACAGTCTGTAGAGTAACACTGGTCACATATTCATGTTTTGATGACTGCTTGGCAGCTGATTCAGCCTCTGGGCAGAAGACTCTGTCTCCGCAGTTCAGATCATGAACCAGATGTTAAGTGCCATGTGCAGTTCACATGGAAGGCTGCATGTTATGCATTCATTTTATTAGCATGTTTTCATAACAATTCTTCCTGTTGTGATTCTACGAAACTCAGGTCTCTGGATCTTTCATGTAGACCTGCTATCAGTGTGCCCTCACAGTGAGGGTGTGATGATAAAAGAGATTGTGGTAGTGATTTTTTCTTTTGGATGGTACATTTGAGAACCTGTGTTTTGCTGTCAACCTACCTCCGCCATCCTAGCTTCGATTGTTGTTATAGTCAGTTTCGATTTGCTTTAGTAGCCCTTTTTGGCAGCTGTGAGGCTGGTTTGAAGTCAGATGGGATGCTAGGAAGTGAGAGGGAACATACTTACCTTTCACATGCGGTTCTGTTTAGCCTGACCCCGGCAGCTCTGCATCCGTAGGACAGGCCGCCAGGGTTTTTTTATGTCTTTCTGTTCTATTTATGATGTTTGCCTTGACTTTTTGAACAAAACCACAGTAATTGTGGTGGTAGATACCAAACTCAGGGGAGTGCAGATCCTCTGGGTTTTTTTTTATTGGTTGGAAGAAGACTTCCTGCTATTGTGAAGCATGCTGCTCTGAATGGTAATAACATTGTAGGCACATAATTTATGTCACCAGGACTTGGGCATTAACGGATCCTCTTCAGTTCTGAAAACTGCACCCAGGTCTTGGCAGAATCCTCCAGAACACATTAACCACAAGTTGCTACTTATTGGTTGCATCATACGATTATTATTTTTTAAATATTATGACCGCCTGTCCTAACAAGCTCCTCAGTTTTATGTGGTTATGGTTACCTGAGGCAGTAAATAAGCAGCTGTCAGTAATCAAAGAATACTTTGGCAATATGAAATTGGATGTGATTTACATTTACCAACATTTGCTTTCCATCTTTGGCCTAAAAACTTGTGCTATATGCCTCAAACTATAACAGCTGCCATTATGTGGATAAAAAGCATCTGTAGCTGATTCTTTATAAATACCCAGTTTAGGAATAATCAGAGTCATATCAAAATTTATTCAGATGGCACATTTGAAAACAAGTTGTAGCAGACTATGCTTACCATTGACTTGACTTATGGAGATGTTGTAAGGAGATGCTGACAGCTCATGTTAGTCACAACACACTGGAGCAAACTGTACAGAGATGGCCTGTGATTTAGTTTACTCTGAATCTGATGCACACAATGTGTGGCTGGTGCACAGCCTTTGTGACCATAACTTGTCCTCTATAACAGAAATATGGAAGTGTCTAAGCCGAAAACTGGAAGCCAACCTTTCATCACTCCTTAAGGCCAAGATCCCAGTTGTGATAAGGGGCCTGGCCACAAACTGAATAATAGTATAAGTTTGAAGATTGATGGTATATGATAATTCATTGCTTGACAAACATGGCTATGCTATGCTGCGCTTCATATACTGTATGTCAGTTTGGTAAACTAAGCCAACCTGCTGCTGGTTTGAGCTGCAATTTGGCTGAGCCTAATTTTCTGATAACTCCCTCTTGCAGCTCTTAGAGGTAAATGTTGCATTTTTTGCTACCTTTTGTGATTGGATAGGAGGAAGCGGATGATCATTGTGGGCCAGAATCAATTTTGTTCATAAAAATGTTGTTATCGAAATTTAAATCTGATTAATCGTCCTGCTCTACTCAAGAGTGGAATGATCTACATAATATTTGGCTCTAGACCTGAAAACAGATGCCAGAGTCTGACTGGAATCTAAAACCTGTATTACAGCACTGTCACAAAGTTGTTCAAGTCACAGATAGATTATAGGTTTATCATATAAGTTTCCAATATTTATTATAAGTCATTGGCCATTACTTATAACGTCTATATTTCTCTTTCAGGAGGAAATGGGAGCTGTGTCAGTTCCAACAGGCCAGGGCTACACTCCAGAGCCCTCTGACCATGAGCGGCTCAATGATATTGACTCCAAACTTCGCCATTTTCTTCCCAAAGAAGAGTTCCTATCAGTGCAAAGCTCATACACCGATATTGGAAGGATGTCTAAGGTATGTATTTAATAGCACTGGCCTACATTGCACCAAAAGGGGTTTTAAAAAAGTGTTTTAGACAGGATCCAGGGCTGATCTAAGATGCACTCATCTTGTGTTGCATCACAATACAAGATCAGCATGGCAGGGCAACGATGGCAACATGTTGTAAAACCTTTTGTTATTGACCATCAGGGAGACACACTCCTACTCGTAAGCTGGGGGAAAATTCTGTTATGTAAGCTGAAGTAATTTGGATCTGAGGGTTGCTTCACTTTCCATCCCCCTTTTTTCCACGTTTCCATATGAAGGTCATAATCTAAAGCCTCTTGTGCCTGATTTGCAGCTAGTAAACTTTATGTAAGAAATTAGCTTAGACTATTGTTTCCTTATTAAAAGAACTTCTATGTTTCCATATGAGCCCTGGATGATATAAAACAACAAACATGTAGACATTTGTCATGTTATCTTATAATCTTGAGTTGGTTCATGGTACGTTTCATGCATCCTTTCTGTCATACGATTTTTTTTATGTATTTGTTTGTTGTGATTCCTGGAAGTCTGTCTATTCCATGAACAGTCTGTATTTAATACATTTTGGTCAAAGTTTTTACTGTATTCTAATACCCTCCCTTTAAATGCTGTACATGTCAAAGCTTACAAAGCGATCCATTCATCATAGCCACATCAGACCACATGCGACCGGCTTTACAAACACTTATTACCGTAAAGTTTTTCCAGGCCTCGGTTTCTGAGTGTGTTTGGGTCCTCTCCTAGACGTGAGCTCAGTTAGACATCTCAGGAGCTTATCTCACTGCTTTTTAAAGGGCCAGATGGCATGCTCATCATTTGCGTAACCTGTCAGTGGAAAATGATGTTTTTGAATGTCGTAAAAATTTTACAAGAGTTTTGTGAATCCGTGGTGCCATTTTCTACTATCACTACTGGATGTAGATAGGGAAAAACTGGAGTACCTGCAACGGATTGTGATCCGTGACAGAGCGCTCTGAGAGTTTATGTCACTGGCAGAATAATTTGAATTTCCTCTTGTAAATGTCATTGGTCATTCATCTTATGTCATAAGGAAATGGCAAAAACCATGCGTAACATCAGAAGTTCTGAGGTCATTTGTGTTTCGCTGTCTTGGTTTCAAAAAAGGATTCTCAGAATTAGAGCTGCCTAGGATGACAGGTAGCTCTCAAATCAATATTAGTTATAGATTAGCAGCATAATAAAATAATTTGCAAACTAATTACATAAAGTATTGAGCAAACACAACTCCCGTCAAGATTTCATTTCAAATCGCATTACCACTGAGAGCTGATTGGACCCAAACTGATTTGTCTATGACCAATAAGTGATATTTGAGGAGTGTTTTGGATGAAGAAAGAATCCAGATTTAATGAACTAAGAATGAAAATAGTGGCACTAATGCAGAACTCATGCAAAAGTTTAATACCATCATTGCTCAACAAATGTGACTATTGCCTTATGTAAGGCTCTTTCAAAATAAGGTGATCCTCCCTTATTGTCCTCCTGAGTGGATTTCTGGCCAACAGTACTAAACTGTGATATAACTGGCCAGATGAATGTGTTACTTTATGTAGCCTACTTGGTTTCTCATCCCACCCCCTAATCATCCTGCCTATTTGAGAGTTTTTAGGGAGAGTAAAACTCCCCATCATCCATCATCTGCTCTCCATTAGTGCTGAAACAGCTAATGCAGCCATTTCTTTTAAAATGATGGAAAATATGAATTAAACAATGACAAAAAGACCTTTGTCTCTCAAGTATTAGCAGATGGTTCACCCATGAGACTACTAAAAATCACTGTATTCGAGTGTTTTCATGCAGTTTATATATTAAAAAGGGAAAAGTTGGTGAATGCCACACCTATAGGCTGAAAAGTAGTCATTTCCTCACTCTACCTTAACCCTGTCTCACTGTTGTGGCACACATTAAAGATAGACTGCCCCGACAATAAATCTCTTTCAGGACCAGTTATTCATTCCACATAAGGGCCTGTAAATCTTAGAGTTGGTCATAAAAGTGAGTATGCTTTTGTTTTGCGGTTAGCTTTCTTCTCGGTGGTAGCTTGCACCAGTCGTTTCTAACTGGAACCATTTGGACAGCAAAGCAGGACCCTGCTTGTTCCGTTCATTCCAATTCAGTCTCTAAAATACACAAACGAGATCATCATATCTGTGTTTCAACACCTCTTAAAACCGTGTTTTTTTCACCTCGATACTCAATCACAGCCTACGTTTCAACATTTGCTTTTGTCTCTCGGTTTCTCTTGATGTCAGATTGATCATCTGTCAGGTTTCACATGTGGGAGGGAGTTATCCAGCTCTTCCCAGTGAGAACTGGCTTACAAAGAAGTAGTCAGGGCTTGAAGCTGTGACCTCAGAGCTTGGCGGCACCCTTTCCCAATAAGTCATGATTGATACTCTGAAAAAAAAAGCAGATCTTGCATTCTTGTTGGGACACCTGAGGAGTGGTTTAGCTATAGGCGGGTTCTTCTCTAGAGCATGGGTGTAACTTGTGAGGCCTGGCACTGTGAATATACTGCCGCAGAGGAGAAGCCCTCCCCTTCCTAACAGAGCACAGAGCTGGTGGAGGTAGAGGAACACCAGCTCAAAAAGAGGCTTTTCCTTTCATCTGGAATTATCAACAAACGCAAGAAGCCTCAATTCCTTTACAATTATGACCACTATGCACTGGGCATGGTGAACAGTCCTCTGTTTATTGCAGCCATTTTTCTCCAGAAATGTGTTTTTTTTGTGTAATAAAATGTAGATAACCCGTTTTTTCTACACTTTTTGTACAACACATGAATTCTTCGTTTAAAGTGTCAGACATGGATTTAAGTCTCTGAGTTTGGAGTTCGAGTGTTAGTGCCAGGTGGAAAAATGACCTTCATTAAGTTGTATTGGCTGCGCATAAGTTCAAACATAGCTTAGTTAGATTCTACTATCACTGCAGGAGTTGCACCAGCTGAGATAGTTCCAACATAAGCACGAGTTACAACTCAAATCTCTGAGTAGGTTTCAAGTCCTTTTTGAAATTCCATGTTGTTATGATGCATTGTTTTGAGAGACAGGATAACTGGGAGAAGAAGGGGAAGCAGGGGGTTTCATGGGCTGTTTTGTGTTAGCCACATGTCTTCCACAAAACATCACATCAATTAAAAATCTATTATGACTTTTATCCGTCATGTTGCTTTTGTTTTTCACAAGCCAAAATATTTTCATTTGCACAGAATAAGAGTGCATGCAACCATATTATGTTGCAATTGCTGGTTTCACCAATGGATGCCACTGTCATTTTATGCTAACTGTAGATTATCACATTTTTTCAATGCTGTCATATTTTATAAACCTTTAAACTGCTGTTAGTCGGCCTAACAATGGTTACTTTCAGCTGTAAGTCTGTAAAACTCTAAAAAATAACACTGCATTGAGAAAGAACTTTCAGCTGATTGGCTGGAAACAGTATTGTTCATCATGATACTGCAGCAGGATTTTCCCGGACTGTGATTCCTATCAGTCATGCAAACTTGTAAAATATCAAATATAGGGAAGAAGGGAGGTCAACTCCCTGACTTCAGTATTTCAGGTCTACTTTCTTTCGAGTTGGATGTTCTTTTTTCCTCACCTCTAGGCCAACCTACATATATTTTTTAAGAACAGCGGTTTGAGTTCAAGTTTAACTTCTTAATGATGCAGAAAAGGCCCAAATTCTTGCGTAACAATTTACCGGAATACAGGAAATTAAGTGCTTGATGCTCCAATCTTTAACCTTCATCCAAAAACGGCCACCATATGAGTCACATGGAAAGTATTGATGAAAAAGAGCCTTGTTCCCTTTACCTCTGGCTCCCTTTTTGATTATATTTGATGCTAGGAAACAGGTCAAAGAGCTTCAAGCCTTACTTTAATGATCTGGATTGAATGGAATTAAAACATCTCTTTGAACTGTGTTTTTCTTGGATGCTGCTGATATTGTTCTTGTGACAACATTGCTCCTTTTGCATTCCTCATTCTCTCCCCTCTTCACAGCCTTCAGCTGAAACAGCCTCTCTGTCATTAGAAACACGTGTGGGTATATGGGGTTGATGTACAGTACACCCGTCCTACTGTACTGCTGTGTGGTAATGCCTGCACCACCCACAGTTTAAAGCCAAGAAAGAAAGACTGTGTCATGAGAATTAGCTGCTGTTGGGTGTTTGGTGACATGGGTGTGAGAGTATTTGTGTGTGATCAGAACTACATGAGTGTGTAGTTCATGTGTGTTTGTGTGTGTGGCTCCTCAGAGTGTGGTAGTGATAAAAATTAATGAGTGTTATCATGGTTTTCAGTCCCTGTCCCAGTGTTGGATCGCTTCAAATCCCCTCTGTCGTCGTCAGGGCTTCAAATCTTTCTTTGTTTGCTTAGTAACTCCAGCTGTATTTTTGTTTGGATCGGTTGGCTGTATTTTGATGTAGGACTATGAGGTCACTGTGTGCGGTTCCTGATGAGCACCCATGATTTTAACTAGTAAGTGTTAAGTGAGAGAGCAGAGTTTTGGGTGGAAAACGCCCTTTTGACCAACATGAAGTGGTCAGCAGCTAGTTGACAAATGGATCCTATTTGGTTTGGTCGTATAATTAGACAGCTGTGGGAAAGCTTCGGTCATGTTGTATTTATCATAACTATAGGTTAGTTCCCTTTTTTACCATCAAGAGTAAGCACGTCTTGGATTCATGTTAGAAATCTGATCAATTGTATTTAGCCTACCCATAAAGTGTTTCTATAATAGTAAATTGACTTAGATTATACTTTTTTTTGGCAATCAGTGTGCTTTACACTACACTTTAAATCATCCTTCCATATATCCATTTATTGATAGCGCAGATCCTCCCATCAGGCTTTCATTAACACAGTGAAGCGCACTTCAACTGGAGCAAAAACAATGACCCATTTGGACTGCAGGTGTTGGGGACTGGATGGCCAACCTTTTTATTAAAAGTAGGGCTTTGAAAGTAGGGCTGACAGTGTTCACAAGTAAGTAATGATGCAGTTAGAAGGGTTAGAGGGGAGGGGTCAAACCCACACGCTGTTTTTAGGGATAGTAGGAAGGGTGTGTTCATTCAAGGTATTTTTAATATCATGGGTGGATGAAATTGTTTTCGAATTGCAAATCTGATTTATTGACCTTGTCTAGTTGATTTACCTCACAAAGATTTAAAGTAAAAGCAGAAAAATCCACAGGAATATGACACATTTTAGATATTTTATTGTCGGAAGTTAGACTATATTAAGTGGTGATAGAAGGGGTAAATAATTTCTGTTCACCATGCATACAGAGATACGTATCTCATGCCATCGTTGCAAAAGTCAATGCCACAGTTTGTCCACCTCCAATCAAAAGACTGGCTCTGTCCTTGCCCAGAAGACTCAGTTGAAAGTCAAAAGAAAAATGCACCTTGTGTCAAACTGGACAAAAAAAAAAAAACACTTGGTGGAGGTTTGGTCAACTCAATCAAGTTGTACATGTTATCAGCATTTGTCTCTGTATCAGAAAGAGACCAGAAATTGAACAAAAAAGGCTAAGCAATATAATGAAACAGCAATTTTCCCTTTACTTTAAGTGGCATCTTCACAAAAGCAGCAACTGTCCTCTGTTGAATAGACGTTGAAAGCCTATACTCAATGGACTCATTTTCCAGCTCCAGTAGTTGGGTACCTGTTGGCTTGTTTTTATTTTATTTTGAAGAGCCGTCAGAACAAATGAATCTGGGCACTCCGGCCAATCAGAAAAAAAAAAAAAAAAACGTTCGTAATATAGCAGTAAATTAACAGCCCAGTTCCAAAAATCAAATGAAAACTGCTTTGCTTTATTTTATCACACAGAGGTTCAGCATGACATGATTTAGTTACCTACTTACCCTTTTTTCATAATTTTCTGGTTTGTTGAATACTTACACAATAACAGACCCAAAGTGTTCCACATCAGTGGCAACCATCTTGGCTCTAATGCCTCAACGACCCTAAAACCTGCCCCATATTAGATAAACGAATATGAGTGCCCTGACCTGAATCAGGCCAGATGGAAAGCTGATCGACCAGGAGACAGATCAGACGCATCTGCTGGAGCGAATGAAACATGAACTCACGGATTTGTCCTGTTTCCAGACTACAATGTTCTTGTCCCTTTTTGAAATATTGAAAGTATGCTAATTCACAACAGGATAGGATGTGACTTAGTTTTGTTTCTCACTGGTGCCAGGAGTTTGAATGAATACAGATCTCTGCCCCCATTCGAGCGGTAACTAGATGTGTCTCCAATGGAGTATTAACACGAGAGGTAGAGATTTATTTACATTTCTATAGTGATTGTGCACTAACATGAAAACTTTAAGATCATCTCTTCTGCCTTTGTGGCTGACAGATCCTGCAGGAGTCCTTATCTACAGATTTGCAATGAGAACTGAGATGTCAGGTTTGATATGTGGCATGCTTGGTGTTTTCACATGGTTTACTTGGCAAAAAAGAATAAACTCCACACCCTTCCCCACCCTATAATTGCCATGGGACCCAGTTTATTGTCTTCTTATAAACGCCTCTCCCTATGGTGTTATCCACAGCAGCAGGAGTTGTGTTAAGTGGTTTGGGGAGGTTTTTCCCTGCTTTGGATGAGATCTGACTTTTGACTTTTCCACTCATTTTGACACTTCTCAGAGGATTATTCATCTGCTCTTGATTAAAAAAAGCCTAAATACTCTCTTGCTCTTTCTCCATGATCCAAAGAACATCTTACTATTACAGTTTAAAAACTCACCTTTGCCTCTGGCAGGTTAACCAAAAATTAGGTTGAGTTAGCATTGGCAATATGGCAATAAACAACCAATATGAAGACAAATAGGTGCCGTCTTTGATACGATGTCAATCATACAGTCTATGTGTTATGCTATTTAGGGCAATGGAAAGAGGTGATTGGACAAAACCCTTGAGGGATAGTGCAAACCATAGACTGTATTTACTATGGGCAGCTTGGTTCCGCCTGCCGCCATACGAATTTGAAGCCAAAAAGCTCTCTGTATTTCCGGGTTTTTTCTTCATATCCTGAAACCAACATTGCGCAGTAGCACTGTATGCATTTGGCGGGAGAGTCACAGAGAGTGACAATTGGCTCAAACAGCATATCCCCCGGGTGAACTACGCAATCCTTAAACGCCAATAGGCTGTATCAGGTGTCAATCATAGAAAACATGAACCCCTAAAAACTTTTTAAAATGGAGCTGTACAGAGAAAAGAGGACTTGAGCACAAACCAGTCTTACAATAACTACATGTCAACATCACAAGCAGGGGGGAGAAAAAATTATGTCCTGTGTAATAAATTTCTAAAATTTGTCCACAGCTCCATAAGCTTTGCTGGCGGAGGCGGGATTTATGACCTATACTGCAGCCCGTCACCAGAGGGTGCTGTTCCTCGGAGTGGCTTCATCCAGCCAGGAGGCAGACGCTGTCCATTCTATATGCAGTCTATGGTGCAAACTGATTGGTTTACTTTATAGTTCAAGGGGGCCAATTTGAACAAACAAACAAACAAACAAACAGACAAACAGACAAACAACAAAAAACTGACAAAAGAAAGTTAAATATGTGTTCTTAGTCAGGTGATTTTCAAGAGTACATGCTGTGTCCCATTTCAGGGACTACAAAAAACACTTCAATATTTAAAATTATCTTAAAATGGTAGAAAAGATAATAAAGTTATTTGATGTTACCAATGTTAGTTAGCTACCTGTAGTTAACTAATTGTCCTATTTCAGCTCAGTGAGGGTGATCTAATGCAGACTAAAAAGAAAAACAACAATATTCCGAATTTCCCCACAGGGATACATAAAGTTCTTCTTATCTTATTAAATTGGCCATGTCATCATATTAATGCTAAAAATATAAACAGGTCATGTTAAAAAGCTGAGATACAAGAAACTTGAAATACTTGCGCTTTATCTCACTGATTACAGCTCCATTTGTGTTAAAAAAATAAAAAGTTAGGCTAATCAGTTTGTAAACACTTAAAAAGTTCATAGAGTTATATCTGGTTTGTTTAATCCATACCGGAAACTGTTAAAGTGGAACCACAAGTTGTGGTTGCGGACACACCAAAGCTAACTGTTATCCAGACACCCATTCTGTGTACTCACTGATGGTGCTCACAGCCTTGTCCTGTCTCTCACTGCTGACAAAGTACCACCTCATTGTAAACCTTTCAGCAGCTCAAATCTAGGTCAGATACGGAGCCTGACAATACACAGCAGCATGTGTCAGAGGGGGACAAGAAGTGCAAAAAGATGCTTGGATGTATTTTCTCTCCAGATGCTTTATATAAATATCTCAACGGTCTGCTTTTAAGCTCTTTGCTTGGATACATTTTGCGTGTGTCATACTTTGGCAAACGTAAAATCACCCTATAGTAGCAACTTGATGCTTGTTGGAAGGTCTCCCTAAACCCCAGTTAAAGCTGTACACTGTGTGGTTTGTACGGTGGTCTGGGGATATCACAAGTCAAGATCATCTTCCATAACAAGCGCAGTAAAAGCCTCTGATGAAGCATATGTCAGCCTCTGATCGCTGGTTGAATTATGCAGAGATACTTAAGACACACAGGTGGTGTGAACACTTTGACCCACTATCACTCTAAACATGCGTCTTTGATTGTCAGAGATAGCAGGAGGTTTTGATCTACTCAATCGTGATTGCTCCAGACCACCCTCTTATTTTGAGAGAAAAAATAGCGTGTTTTAAGTCCAGATGACCTAGAAGTAAATCTTCTAATACTAAAGGAATGCTTTGGCAATCATGTAGTCATTTACTCCTCAATCCAACTTGGATAAAAACAAATGTCATATCTGGGACATTTGAAAGAGTGATGTGCAAACAGTGACGTAGCCTCTACTGGTGTCATATTAGATTGATATTTGCTCTAGTTTTGCAGGGAATGAGGTTAAAGAAATAATGGGGCTATGAAGTAGAGTCTACCTTCAAGCCTAATCAAAAATGTATGTTTGCATTACCTGCCTTCAGTTTCAGCTCGCCTAAGGTGGATTTTTAATGTGCAGGGCAGGCGCCTGAATTATAGCACCTTCTTCCTCATAAAAGTGATACATAAGAGCAGGTCAAAGCTGGGCAAAATGTCAGACTGAGAGACAGAGAATGAAATACAAGAAATTGAGGGAAAGCTTCCAGCCACACAGCTTACCCCTGAGCTCTCTCAGGGAGTGCTCGTGGCAAGGCATGTGGACGGGCCTTGGCGGGTAGCCTGGGTCCACGTGGCACAGCTAGAGCTTGTACTACGCTTCTGCTGAGGGACAGAGGCAGAGAGAAACAGAAAGTGAAGAGAGAGGGAAGTGCTGTTCCCTCTCTGAACACCACAGCTCTCCCAGGGTGAGTCAGCATTGTTGGCTCCCTTTTATCAAACAACACTGTCCCTTTGGAATGTGAGGCAAAGGGTTGTTTTTAAAAAGTGTTGTCTGCAAACTCAGGGGAGACACTTATCCTTTGATTGAAATCAGGTTCTGGTGATGTAGACTGTCAAATTGTATTACAGAGTGGCGCTAAGATGCCGACAACCAGGTGCATCTTTTCAGTCTGTGTCTGCCGCTAATAGAGTTCATTTACAAGGCATTGCACGTTTCTTTGCCACAAACAACAAATTCACAATTTTCTGTGATAATATATGATAAAAAGATATGGATAATTGTGCTCCTATTGTATTGGACTGTATTTAATTACCCAATAAACTGGAAGAGGAACACAACACACTGTTTTCATTATTGTGTAGCCTGTTTTTAACAACAGAGTGACTCAATCTGGCCTACTTATAGTTTTGATATTACAAAGGCCTCCTGATTTAAAGCCAGTGAACAGTTTTGTGGCTACTTCATGCTGAAACAAACTGCTGTTTAAAATGTTGGCCAGCGTCCACATCACATAAGTGTTTTTCAAGGAAAAGTCCATTGACAACTTTTTCCCTAAGTTTGATTTGTTTGTTTCATCCTTGCAAAAATGCCCAGAAGTCCTCATTTAGCTTCTCGTGACGACAGCTTCTTCAACCATTTTTTGTTTTAGCTGATTTAGATCATATATACAGAATGGTCTCAGCATGACGCTTCCTTGGATTAGTTAGCTGTCTTTGTGAATGTTGTCCTTGATTAGCTTGTCAAGTGGATGTGAAAAAGGTCATTCAAGCTCCTTCAACTGTTTTTTTTTCTGGCTTTAGACATTCAGTGAGACTCATGTAGTGCATGAAGGCAAACAGTGGGCTGCACAGCAGGATACAGGAGACCTTAAAACTAATAACAACCCAGTATTTTTGCCTTGCTTTGTTGCTGTTTGGAGTTGTTTCTGTGAATGCATCTGCATGAGAGGATCCAGCTGTTATATTTGGCAAATCCAACCATAGATGTAATTCAGAGCAGGAGCCCCAGGCTAACAATCTCAATGACTCCCTCCACCATCGAACTAAACTGTACAGGATGATTGACGTAATTTAATTTAATGTACATGTCATGACATGAAGCTCATGATATGGCACGCTCATTGTGGTTGGAATTTGGACGTACATAATTTGTTTTTCATCACAAACATAAACGAGGCTCCGTAGTTTTTCCTGTTTTGTCATTTTGGACACAAGCGGAAACTCTGCAGATGTTTCTCACTAAAACATCATGACAACTTCAGGATGGAATGCGTTGCTTTTATTTGAAACCGTTAAACTGATCATCAATGACCGCTAAAATGCATGTTTGCTTCAAGTTATCTGAGAGTCAGACTAATTAGCTACTAATAATGGTTTTGCTCCTGGGAGTAGCAAATAATGTTTCACATTGTGAGAACACAAAACAAGCCACAGGGTAAAACAAGGACAGCTCTTTAGGAGATGCCATATCACACACGAATAAGCTTTTCCTTTTTTAATACTCTTGACTCTGTATTCAGAGAGCACCTGGCACTCAATGTCAAATGTATATATATATATATGAATGAAACGCTGCACTTTATATTAACTTATGACACTAATGCGGCTTTAAATTCCCAGGCACCCATTTGATGTGTCATCAATACGCTGACATACTTTCCTCCAGAAAGGTAATTATGTTTGACATGTTCTCCAGACTTTAAGAAAACAGACTCTGGATCCTCGTGGCCTCCCAGCGGTCTTGTGACCCAGATAGGTGATGTGATTATTGGACATGTTCACCAGGATGTCAAGTGGCTACTCTTAGGAGAGACAATTACCAGCATTTTGCTGATGTTTAGATAAACTGTCTCTCTCTCTCTCTCTCCTATATGCTCCATTTATCCTTACATAGACTTCAAGCCGACACACATTCTTGAAACCAAAGCATAAATGGGGTAAATGTACAAGAACAAATATAGGAGCCAATTATGGACAAGTAACACCATGCATCTCTCCAAGTGATGAATCATAATTTCACATGAACAATAGACTGATCTTGTGTTTATCTTTCACCAGTACATTGGCGAAAGGTTCGAACATGCTGAACTTAAATATTATAACAGTTTAATCAATCATATGTGTAGAAACATTGGGGCAAATGATGCAAATGAGAAGTAACAGGCTACTGAGTCTTTTATGAATTAGGAACTGAACTGTGTCAGTTTGACTCGTATGTCCTCATAAAACTTTCAGATCTCACAAACAGCTCTGTATTTCATTTCATGTGTTACAGCAGATTAGCTTCACAAAACACCAGTGGGATTCAGTTAGCTCTTGTTTTTTTTTAGCTATTGTGTTAACTTCAAAACAACTAACTTGGCCATGGCACATTTGTTTTTAGAAACACTCATGGTGCGCAGTAACTGCATCCTTTTACGCATCAGTGGCAGGTTTAGATTGGCCTTCCTATAGAAAACCTCCATAAATTCTACTCCTTTTTTATTTTTTCCAAACACTAAACACTTTTTAGATATGATTTCTTCTTTGCATTGTACAGTTTTAACCTACATTTGCGGATGCATAGACACAATTTGTTTATTTTGAGCCTATGCAGTTCTTTCTATTACAGAGCCAAGTCTGTTTTTAATGCTGTTCAACCTACAGACTACCGACTTTTATCTTGTTGTTTTATTCCACTCTTTTTATCTGTTAAGTGACCTTAAGTGTTTAGAAAGGTGCTTATAAATAAAATTTATTATTATTATTATTATTATTATTATTATTATTATTATTATTATTATTATTATCAAAGATCATGGCCTTCCATTATTGGTTTTTGGCCATGCCTCTTGTGTATAGAGATATCATCAGAGTCTCTAAATCCTCAAATTATTTGAAATTTTATAAATGGTTTACAAACCATTAAATTAGGTTTTTATTGAGGTGGAATTGGGTTGCACTTTGTTTGATGTGATGACACTGAATAACAAATTAGCATATGGCGAATTCCATAGCTATTTTAACTTTAACATGTGCATGTATGCAGAAACAAAACAAAAATAGTAAAATGACCCGGCTTCTGTGTTAAATTTTCCTTTTTTTTGAAGGACTAAGCTGTTGATCACTGTTGTAAAGGAAAATAGTAGTCCCAGTCAAAGATACAGTAATAGGGTGACAAAAGCAGGAAAAATGGTTTAATTCAGTTAATTCAGTGAACCTGTATAGTTTTATGACAAAGCTTTGGGCTCTCCTCAGCTCTCACCAGAATTCATTGGGTGTTAATTTAACCGCACACAAAAAATTCAGTGTGAAAATCCGTGACACACACGCCAATTAATTTAAACTCTGCTGAGTGAAAGCTTTATCACCGTTTATCCCTGCGGACAGTTTTTTAGGTTTCAGTGTACAGTTTTTGAAAAGTAGGGCAGCTGTCATTTCCAAATTAAACAAACGGTTCTCCTGGAGATTTAGGCTCTTTTGGAAACATGCATTTAGTGGTGTTAGGATAGTAGTAAAGCTACACTTTAATTTTTATTTTTCCCTGGTTGGGATGCAGTGTTTCTCACTTTGGCGCATGACTGGAGTCTAATCCCGTCGTGGTCCTGACTTTTGTAGTCTGAATGAGACAGTCTTAACTGAAGGGCTCTGGTGAGGACCACTTAAAAGAGGCTTCAGAGAGAAGCTGTCATTATTTCCCTATAGGGAGGGCACAGTTAGGTAAAGCCACACACACACATTGGAACAGAAAACTCCTGTTTTCGCCAATGTTCAAATGTTAGGTCACAGTGCCTAATGTATGTAAATGCAATATGTAATTACGGTTGAGTAAGCATGTCTCCTTTGCTTATTAGCCAGGAAAGAGGCTTCTCTTCCCCCTCTCTCTTCCTCTCCCAGGTTTAACTAAGTTTACATCCTATCATAAATGTGTCAAAAAAGACTTTGTAACTCAGTGTTGAACTTCATTTTTCTGCCTGATCCCCCTGTCTCCTGAAACCTACCATTTCGCTGTACGCTTGTCCCTTTCTGGATGTCAACATTTTATGAAATATCCATCAATTTCAACAATATTAGATCATACATAAGCCCTTCTGGCAACCAGACTAACCAAGAAAGATGGAGATTTCAACCGCACAACGCTGGACTGACACTCTAAAACAGCCTTGTGGTTGGCAACATCCTCTCCCAGACCAAACTGTTTTTCAGCCTGGCTGCTGCTTTTTTGTGTGTGTTTTTTTTACAGTAAGAGTTAAATATGGCCCCACCACAGGTCACTTACTGGTCAGCCTCTACATGGTTCTTCATTTTGCCATTTTTATCCATCTTTTTTTTGGAAAATTGTAAGTGTGGGATGGTTGAAAATGGATAATTACAGTTTGAAATTGGCCAAAACTTTAAAGTTTTTTTTGTTTTTTTTTGTTTCAGTTTACAGTTTTTCTACAGTTTGCTTTGCTACTTTTGCACTAACAAAACCTCTACTGTAGCTCAGCATTTTAGTGCTGGTGACGTATTTCAAAGACCTCTTTAAAACAACGAATTACATAACTTGCATTTATCACAATCTATGAACCTGTATCTGGCAACAACAATAGATAAGCAGTCTGTAGATGTTCCTCAGGGCATGACTCTCCCTTCCTTCTGACCACTTGGTTCAGTATGTGGAGCTGATGCACATGGCTGTCATTAGTGCACTGACCCCATTCAGACCCTGGTTAAGAAACCGGGTCCTTTAAAACTTACCTGATTGCACTTTTTCCTCTCTGTAAAAAGACAGACAGAACATTTGGCATTGACCACCACATCTTTCAGATACCAAAATGATGACAATAAAAGTGATAAGCACACTGTGACTGCAGAATCATGAAGGAATGGAAACATTTCTCTCAAATGATGAGCTGTTTTATGGTCTTGATCCTTTTATTTTAATGTTTCCGAGTGACGGCCAATAAGCTAGCAGAGCACCCAAGCTGGTCCACATGTGAGATGAGTCTCTTGCTCCCTTGTGTCTGTTGTGTATCAGGACTGTGGCTCACAGGTTGGCTGGATGTGTGATGGGGACCAGCAGTCAGGAGGGAAGGTCCTGCAGGATATAAAGGAGAGGAGAGGGCAGGAGAGGCGACTTCAGGAGATCGATCAGCAGCTGGAGCTCCTGGGTCTAAGCCAGGAGATGACTGTGAGTTCAAAGCTATGTTCATTCACACACAGACACACACACACACACACACTCATAACAAAACATATGCTCAGACTCACATGAGACTTACATCCACACACTGTCTGTGTTGTGCTTCATAATACTCCTCAGCACTTCTATCCATGGACACGTGTGTGACAAATTATTACATGCATAGAGCTCATCCTCAGGCCAGTCTCACAGGGGGTGATGGAGTCTGATGCAGTCTTCGTGTCTCTGCAGGCCCATATTTCCTCCTCTTTGTCAAAGTTTCCCTCTCTTTCCCTCCAAAGCACACACTGATTCTAAAATGTGCAGTTTTGTGTAAATTCAATATTTCGATTTATTTTGTACCGAGTGCTTTTTAAGTAGTTCACTGGTTTGATTTCATGGAAAGGGTGGTTGTTCACCCCACTGATACCCTTTTGTCCTCTGGCGTGTTTCATTGCTTTCTGGCATTCTTCACTCCGACTCGATCTTCGTGTCCACAGTGTTCCCTAGAAACCTTTGAGCCCTGTCTGCCTTTAGGAGCCTCAGTAGAGTTACAGCCACAAAACTGTCACTCTCTCCCCAAACCCTGTAGCTACAGACCCAACAGAAGAATGCCCACAGAACAAAGGTGGGCCGCTTTGATTTCTGCTTCCACTGACATTTATGACCTTAAATTTTGTGAGAAAGGAATAGAAAAACATTCAAGATAATACACTGTTTTTTTTCACTTTGTCATTGCTCAAGTGGATAGCTTCTCACAGTCTTGCATAACACACTACTTTATCTCTCCCTCACCGCGATGCTGTTAATGCGATACAAAAGTCTTCATCGGCACGTCAGTTCTTGATGTATACATGCTCCGTTTAAACATGAAAGGTCGGCTTTTTTTTCCAACATAAAGTGAAGTGGTAAAAACAGTATGCGGCAGCTGACAACCACACCCGTACTTCAAACAAAGCCCCATGTCATGCAACCCAAACCTATTCTTAGCTTAATTAAGGAGACACAATTAGAATTTTTTTGCTAATGAAGCCACTCTCCATTTTAGGAAACTGTTCTCTCATTATGATCGCCAAACATCAAAACCACCACACTCTTAACTACTACTGTTGTGAGACACTCTTCGCATTTAGCTCTGTGTCAGAGCATTTTATATATGGTGACTAAATGATTGAACCCAGCGAGTGGTTGCAATGTAAACACCACACTCACTGTGTGTATTCTTAGTGCCACTGGGCTTGTTTTGTGGTTTGCAGAGATTTATTTGTATGGAATTTGTCTGGGAGGGCATTCTTAAACAGCTTCACACAGCTCCAGTCAACTCATAAAGTTGATTTATATCACATCCGCAGCTCAATTCTCTTCTCATAGTCTTTCTACACCTGAAGCGTAGACTGACTCTGCAGGATTTCTGCATAGTTTGGTGTTAAGTGCAAATTAGTTAAGGAGATATCAGATTATGAAAAAAAACTGTATTTATAAGACACTTTCTGTAGTGTTCTGACCACTCCAAGTGCTTTTACATCACGTCACATGTCACAGTTACTAATTTAGGGATATTAATACACTGGTGTCAGAGGCTGCAAAACATCCATCAGTATTAGGTTAACTAATTTACAGCCACCAGGGGCAGTTTAAAGGATTTATTAAGTTTCTTGCTCAAGGACACTTCAGCACGTTGACAGTGAGACTTGAGATCGAATCAAAAGGGGGAACAGCTGGTCTTGCTCTCTCTCAGACTCAGAAATATGTTAAACATCCACGCCACCTGACACATTGTATAGAGATGGGAAATTAAGACCATGGTTTGTGGTTCATCTTAGGTGAGCGACACGCCGTAACTGTTTCAGCCTCTTTCACACATGCTCCCCTGAAATTTTCTAGATATGTTTAGTTACTTTGCTTTCCAAAATGCCCAAAGTGTGTGAAGTCTTCCACCATGAATGCAGATAAAGTAGCAGAGACCTGTGCTATAATGATTGCTTTTACATTATTACCACTATTACTTGCGCGCAGACTGATGTGTAGACATTTTTGCTGTCCCATTCTTAAACAGGATTTGACCTTACATGTTGATATCCATCCCTTTTTTTGTGTTTGCACTTGTTGCATTAATCTCCCCCCAACTCACTTACTTATTCAATAAAGTTTTCCAAATACTACCTGCTACATTCTCAAATCTTTTCAGCCCAGCCTCACAAGGATATTTTACTAGGGGGCTGATGGGAAAAGCCTGGATGAAAATTTAGGTTAACTCTACTTATGCTGCCTGAAACTTTTCTGAAGTTTTCAGGAGTTTTGTTCCTGGGTGAATGCATCTTTGGAAAGCGGCATGTGATTTGTCTGCCCAGCTTTTCTCAGCAACATCTCAACCATATGTTTACACAGTAATAGTGCTGAGGACACTTTGTGATCAATGCTTCTGGCTTTGTTTCTGCTAATGCATGTACAAGATGGAGTTTTCATACATCTCCTGTATGTCTGTACAGGTTTTCAGGGATAGTTCAGTCTTGTTAAAGTCAACACTAGAGGTTTGGAAGTAGCTTAAAGTTCACTGTTTCTCTAAGCTGAAGGAGTTACTCTATGTATCCTGAATTCCAGATAAAGCTAGCAACAGAGTTCAGCATTTTATGAGTTAGTGTTGAAAAGCGCTCCACTGGGTAGCAGTGTCTCTAAAGAAAAGCTGCCAGGACTGATTGGATATAAATGTTCTGTTTAGGAAGTATGCTAATCAATGTGTAGTCCAGAGAATGAGGCAAAGGTTAGTGTCAGTGGGTTATGGCAGCAGTGACTAAAAATTTTCTGCTCCACTTCGGTTTGATTGAGTAAGTGTGTGATGATAGGAGCTGAAGTGTTTGCATAGAGATCTACCTGGTTTACCCTTTTGCAGTGATTTATTTTAACAAAAGCTCTGCCTTGTTGGACTCAGATCTGAAACCTGTGGTGTTGTGCGTCATTTCTGCTCTACTTTCTTATAATTTAAACAACACCTTGTTCCAGTGAAATTTATCTCTATTGCCAAAGAAACACCTTTCACCTATGAATTTCCAAAATGTGTTGGCTGTAACAAAGAGAGGTCAGCATGCTCTCTGAATGATTTATTTATTTAGAGATACAGTGAAAAGAAGAGGAGATGACACGATTCCTGTCACACTTTTTTTTTTTCAACTGTCAAATCTAAAGCGAGGACACTCAGCAGCTTACTTTCCTGAAACCTCATTTGGCTTTACTCCAAAAACAATAGCAAAAGGAAGAACATCTACAGATCCAGCAGGGCAGCTTCAGTCCAATCAGACAGACATTGTTTATCAAAGAGACATTTACAGGTTAGCAAGAATTTCCAAATTCACTTTAACACAAGAGTTAGGGTCACAAGAAAAGTGGAGCCATCACCCTCCTCTGCTTCATTCCACCCCTGGCTACTGGCTGTTAGCCTTTGGCGTGTCACGCTGTCTGCTCTTGTTTTCCCTCTTTATGATCTCATGAAATAGAGACGATTCAACAAAAAGAGTCCCCTACAATCGTCTCTGTTTCTCCTCTGCTACTGCTTTCAATCAGTGGCAGAGAATTACAAGTACTTCTGCTCTGTGCCATCAATGATTGTCTTATAAAGACGTGGTATTTGTGGTATGTTAGTGGTAATCACAGACCAGTCTTTTCACATAAGATTATGTTCCCAGTGAAATAAGGACATTGTATAGTCTGTCTATGCAGTTCAAATTGTAGAGGTAGAAAATGTGAATGATAAAAAATAACTGAGCCAATGTTTAATACTCCCAAGTCCTGAAAAACAGCTTTGCCCTCAAATCTGAGGACATTTTTATTAAGGTTAGTAATATCAGTTTCCTATAAGGTCTGAGTCTGTGAAACACTTTGGACATCGTATATTTAACATTCAACTCTTGAAATATCTCTTGAGGGTTATAAACAAGAAACTATAGGATTGTGCAATATATGCACTGGAATTAGCTTACTTTTTACATTTAAAGATACAGTGAGTTTTAATCAGAATAGCAAGTCATATCCAGCAGTTAAACAACACAGCAGGTGGCAGCATCTCTGTGGGACTTCATGAGCTTTTTGACTATAAACCCTAAGGGAATAGTCTTCACTCCTTTCACTGAAGCTTCCTTTCACTCTTCCTTTTCCACTTTAACTCAGAGGACAAATCAAGATCAAGGACAGATTCAACACTGAATTAGCCAAGTTTGCAAACCTAAGCTAGGCTCTAACCTGAGATCCTGCTTCATCACTTGAGCTTAACATGTAGGTCTGATTATTGCTCAGTCACATCAACCTGAACTTGAACTTAGATGCACATCAACATTATTTTTTTTTATTAAAGGTATGCGTGCAAGAAGCCATGCATGAAATGACGGGGTAAACTGAGGAGATTGGGATTCAGCCAGGTGTCACTGATATTTACAAAGTAGCACAGAGTCTCCCTGGGGCAAATGATCTATATTACCTTCATTATTTGACATTTGACAAATATGATTTTTTTCCCTTTGACCTCAACGCTTCACAGTGATGTGAAGGAAAAAATGATATGATGGTTTGGCTTCAACATTTAAAGAAGAGCACTTAAAGAGTAATAAAGAGAATTCCTTTATGTATCAGAGGACAACTGGCCCCTGGGTCTGTGGCTGATAAAGCTGAGGTATGTGTCTGAAGTCAGTGACTTTGAAAGCTGAGCAGCCCACACTTTTGGTAAGCAGGTCCTGCTCCCTGTGTGTACAGGAGCCAACAGTAGGCTGAGCAGAGGTGGTGGTCCTCTGCAGGGCAGAAAGCTGGAGGGCTACACAGTTCACGCTTTGTCTGATTGATCTGTAGGTGGGGAAATGATACCAGCTAGTGACCATGAGTTGGGGGTTTAAACACCCTGTCATTGTTTTTAAGTAAGGAACATGAGTTGCCTGTCCGGAGGGCAAAAAACACAAGGATCTGATGGTCACGGTTGGCACTATTCAAATCCACAAGGAGAGTGAGCACCATGACAAATGATGGAGCATTGTGGCTGTGGGATTGCACTTAAAAGAGCTGTTAAACAGGACACTGACAGAGAGTTTGCTTCTGCAGGCCAGACTGAGACAGAAACAGTGACCCTGTTGGTTGTGATCACAAGTTAAGGAGCAAATAAATGTGCTTATCTGACAGTAACACCCGATAATGAATACAGACCTTCATCACTGTGCTTCAGGCTTGCCTCATCATTTTTAGGACCATTCATTCGTGTCACAATCTATAATTTTCTAATTATCAGTCAGGTTCATGAGCAACCATTTAAAGTGCGTTCTTCAACGGTGCATTGCTGTGTGAATAAATGGCTGAAAAAGACTGTCATGACAGCAGGGAAAGAATCTGCAGGTTAAGGAGAGAGGCTCTAAATGTAGCAGTGATTGACTGCTTGTGAACAAAGACATCATTGAACAGAACCCTGCATTTGAATGTATGTTCTCCTAATCAAAAGGTGTGCCTGTCTCTTTTTTTGTAATTCTATCCTTAAATTGTGAAGTCAAGTGAATGTCTTTCCATAGACCTGTCTAAAGCCCTAATTTTGTCAGTGGTAAGTGGGTCCATAGATTTTCCACTTCCAGCTTGTATTTCACATGGGTATGCTAGAGGATGTATGTCTGGGTGAAACTCCAAAACCTGCCTTATGTGTTGTTGCTTATACAGCTGCAAACGTCTTCTGGGCACTGATCTTCAAAAAGACTTCTTTAAGGAAAAAAAAGACATCTCAGAAAATGCATGTAAAACTGCACATGGCAGCTGAAAAAAAAAAAAAAGCTTGTCCGGTTATGACCAAAGTTCTCTCTCTTCCCACCCTTTTCAGACTGATAAAAAGGTTATGTTTATGCACCTTAAACTAGGCTGACATTGTTGGTCCTATCTCACTGATAACCCCAACAGAGGAAAGGAAGTCTCTGGAACCACCTCAGTCAATCATAACATGCGTTTTCTTTGGAGGGCTTTTGCTGTATTCACCCGGGTTTACTGAAATAAAAGTGGTGTCTGGTAGCCCGGGACTGTTAGACCTAAATTAGATGTAACACTTAAGTTTAACTGGCATAGACAGTCAGACAGGAAAACACAGATCAGTCACCCACAGACACCCTTGGCCTCTCTAGTATTAAGAGCACCTGAGGTCAAGCAGGTTTAAAGAGCTGCAGCATTTTGTCACAGCAGTAAAAACACTCTTTCATTCTTCCATCTCTGTTCTCTCCTCTCAGTAGGAAAGTCTGAGTTGTTTCTATCCAGTCAGCCGGGGCCCTTTTTATTGTTCTATTCATGAACACTGACACTCTGTCATGCCTGTAATTGACTAGTGACTTTTTTTTGCTATCCCTCTCAAATTGCAGTTATGGCTCACTTACTGTATAATGGGGCACATTTATGGTGAAGTTGTTATACAGCAAATGGGATCTCCCTTTCCGCTTTTAAAACTCAGTGTAGAATAAACATGGGAGGGAAGCTAACCATGCGTATGACAACATGCATCTGCGAAAATGCACACTTACCACACACATGCACTTTATCCCCTTCTCTACTTTTAGAAAACCATTAAAAGGTGAAGGTCAAGTCCATAGCCAAAGGCCAGATCTTGCTACAAGCATGTCAAAGGACAAAAACATGCAGCGCTGCAGGGGGTGTCTAGGCTGGAATGTGTCCCTGCTGCCTGTGGTCTCCTATCCATTGGTAGGAGATGATGAGCAGCTTTTGGGTAATTGCGGGGGTCATAAATGAATAACACAGTCCAACCCACCGTGACCTAGAGGGTGTCATTACATTCTAGAGGACTTTGAACGTGGACAGGATTGTCTGGTGGAGATCTATATCAGCAACTGGGTCCTGGTGAGGGGCTGGGGGATTTCAGAGGGTGGTCTGGTCAAAGTAGGAGTACAGATGATCGATGAACAGCATTAGCTGAAGTTAGTGGGGATACATGAGACATGGGAATGTGTGCGAGTTTCAAGTGACTCAGCAGGATGTGGTGAAGAGTCGAAAACAAACTGCGTGGGCAAAATACTTTTTTTGAGGAAAGAGTGCTGGGCCCGAGGTTCAGTATACATGCAAGTTTTCATAGTTTTTAATGTTTGAATATGAAAAATATGTTTATCATTTTACAAGACTTGAATTAGTATCTTTGAATCTAGGACATAGTGATTGAAATACTCTAGTTTACTCTCCTGCTGAGAATAACACGCAGCCAGAAGCTACTCTGAACATCTATCAACTATTTATGATGTTTTGGCTAGCTTCTTTAATGTTTTCAGCAAAATTCGAGTGAAAAGAAAAGGACATGTTTGTCAGTTGAACTCTAAATACACTCATAATGGTGCTCTTAATCCTTTTGATGTGTAAATATATTTCTCAATACTTTGGCCTATTTGGTGACAGGCTGTAAGTCAGAGGTAACAGCTCATACCATTGCCCCCAAATAGCCCGCCAGTAAGAATAATAATGTAGAATTACAAGTCAAGAAGGACTAAAGGAGTGTTTCAGGACATCAAAATTTTAAGGTCATTGACATTCAGTTCAGCTTAGTACTACAGCTAGAAACATGAGTTTCACTATGGCACGCTACAAGAATGAAGACTGGGATTACTATACAATTCAGACAAGTAAGGTCTAGCTTTCCTAGACACGTTTTTGGCTTAATGCTCGTGTCATGAAAGGTAATGAGTCGATATTACTGGAACAAATCAACCGTTGAGTCGCAGCTGTCTAAATAAAGTACTGCACCCTCACACTAAGAGACGGCGATTGTGTATGAGCACTCGTGTATAGGTAAATTAGTCATATCTCACCTTATTAGTACAGAAGTTGGGAGATTAAAGGTTTACATGGCCAAAGATTTTGATATCAGAAAGGAGTCTTAAAGTTGCCAGATATCACATCACTCTTATGAAAGAATACTGACATTCATTTAGACCTGTTTCCTCATAACCTCGTTTAGGAACGTTGGCGTCTCTTCTTGAACTCACATGCACTCCCAAAGCGCACCCTGAGAGGAATCTGACTTATCAGTACAAAAACAAAAGCTTAATCCAACTTGAAGTGTTTTTTTTCCCGGACAGCTTCCAGCTAAGCACAGGGGAAGGCTGCGGTGGTGAAGTATATGATTATGAACTGCCACTGTTATCACAGGTCATGCGTTAATACAACACATGGTGGGATTTGTCAAGAAGTGAGTTTGAAGACGTGTGAAGGATGTTTGGAGTGGGAAGACATTGCCAGAAGTCTACTGTGCATGTTTGATGTGCTGGAAAA
Organism: Xyrichtys novacula; assembly: GCA_962446985.1. Classification (NCBI taxonomy): domain Eukaryota; kingdom Metazoa; phylum Chordata; class Actinopteri; order Labriformes; family Labridae; genus Xyrichtys; species Xyrichtys novacula. The sequence goes on from OY660878.1 coordinate 7,735,190, forward strand.
GCATATCTGTATGTATTAAATCCTACTATGTTAAAAGGGATAATGCATAGTAAGTGGACGGTTATGCAAAATATCATCCTAGCGAGCAAAGACAAGACCCCTCAGCTTCAAGTCCAGTCGAGCTGACACAAGATATTGGTGTGAAGATATAGTATTTGCGTCCATACTTGGCAGGGCTTCTATGGCGTTGGTATTCTTATCAGTCCAATTGTGAGTCAAATCAACACTAAACTTAACATTTCCATTCACTGTTAAGTCTAAACATTAGCCCAAAGCTCAAATCATTCTGCAGTTTGTGGTTACTTCCTGTCAGTTTTCTTCAGTTTGGTTGATGTCTTTTTGACACATGTCTGCAATATTTGAAGTTTTTACACATCTGACTGCTTTTGGAGATGCAATGGTAAAAATGTTCTTGAATCTGGGTTTGTGCACCCTGAATCTGCACGCTGTTTGGGAACTCAGATTGACTGAGTTAGTTTCCCCTTTTTTAATCATCAAAAAAGTTTTTTTGTTGTTGTCTCCCAACCCAATTCATTCTTATCTTTAACATCTTTTTAGGTATACCGTTTTTTTTTTTTGTGTTCATTTATTGTTGAATTTATCTCCTTGTTTTTGGCTCAAATATTAACATTTTGGCCTCTGTGACACCTTGAAGCTCCAGTCTAGAAAAGTCACATTAAAATTAAGTTTGTTATTTATTTTATACAGATTTCCTTGTTTCCCTCTGCTGGTGTCTTGTGAGGAATTAACCATAGATGGATAATAATCTAGTTTAATTCTAATCCATATATGTATTCTCTCTTTTTCTCTCCAGATTGACTCACCAGACCTCTCTGAGGAGCAGATACTTAGTCTGCTGAATGAATGTGAGCTGCCAGAACGCTGGATTCAGGATCTTGAGAGATTAACAGACCCTAATTAAAACCACATCTGAACCCCTGCTATCAGAATACTTGTCAAAAGATTTTCCCACAACTAATAGGTTATCACAAGAGAGGCAGAACTGGATGTAAATATGATTAAATCTGCCCTGTCTTTTAAAAAGTAATATAATTAATCACAAACATGTGATTTTTAAAAAAGATTATAACTCTGAACTGTGGATAATAACTGTTATTTTCTATTCTAATTTGTCTCTGTGTTTAAATAAACAGCTGGATAGCATCCCATTGTTTTTATTTGTGTTAATGGCTCTGCATGAGGAAGCTGAGCAGCAGGGCCACTCTTTGTATTAACCCAAGTATCATATATAAGAAGAGAAAATTGCCTTCATTAAGTCTAATAGCCGGGTACAGCGGCCACAGAATGTTCTAGTGAACACATTAACACTCAAATGACAGCAGCAGGTCTGTATGGTGAGGTCTGAAAACTCCATCGTATGAACCCTTTCCCTTTAGACTATCATATGTCACAGTTGGTCATGTGAGTTCAAGCGTCCAGTGTTGCTCTTAATAAGGACAGAGGTATCGTGTCAGCCCCACTGGAGTGATAGCCTCATCTAGTTCAGCTCTAAGCATTCCTCTCATTCCTACCTCTATAGGTGATCTGCTTCAGAGTGGGTCAGATGAGAGGGATCCCCTGAATTTGGACCCTGTGTGACCGCTTGTATCCCCTGTTTTATTCAAAGAAACGTGACCATGCAGACAGAAGAGGGCCAGCTTTGAGATTCAAGCTTTTGTTTTGTTTTGGAGATTTGTGAAGCTGTTGACACAGGCCTTCTCTGTGTGAGTAGCTAGTCTGCACCTGGCTGACCCCCAGCTCAGAGGTCCTGCCTGTCCTCTCTTCTGGTACTGGACACCTACGGGCCTGTTAGTCTCACTCTTCACCCCTCCTATCCATGCTGACCCTGTGTAAACGGCAGGAATTATCTCACATTCCTCTGGACTGAAAACACGTCGGCCAGGTGAGCCCCTAGGGTCAAGCCTTGCAAAGCAGAGTTCTGCTATCAGTGAGACCTGCAGCGCTATCTGTCAGGGAATCTAAACAGACACCTTTACACACGTCCAAGAGAGAGCACGCAAGCTGTTTTCAGACTGACCCTGACAGATAAAACGTTTTTCTGTTTTATTCTCAATGTCAAGGCTTTATCTGCAGCATATGTTGCATTTCTGACTGTTTTGCAAAGGCCAGCTGTGCAATCGTCAGTCTCATTTTGGTATTGTAGATATACCGCTCGTTTGGGAGAATGGAAACTTGGTGAGCTCAGTATGGTAAGAATGAGGTCACTCTTAATGTAAGGAGACCTGCGGCATACTGAGACTGTCTGGTTTTTCTGGCAGAAAGCCTCCTTGGTGCCTGAGATTACAGCTCTTACTGGTCCTGTGAAACAGCTCAATTAGCCGTCTAAATTCAGTTTGCTGATGAATTACTGGTCTTATTGTGAATGAATCGCCCACTTTGACAAGTTTTACTGAGACAACTTTGGAATTTGACTTCACAGTCTGGTTGAAGAGAGTTATAACTCAAGTTCACTCCCTCAGCTCATTTCTGAATTCCTTCTGTCTACCTCTCACGTGGAGTGCTGTTGTTTGAAGGTGTAAGGAGATGCCTGTGTAATGTGTAATCAGATCTGGATGTGCAGTTTAAGTGGGTTATACTTCATGTTATGTTTTCCTGCTTTTGACTCCCAAGGATACTCCCTTTCTCCAAGGCTTCACTAGACTCAACTAATAGATTCCAGTTGCTTGACATTGCACGGCTCGGCTCCTTTTGTCTATTCAAGGGAGAGGACCTCAATCCAAGGAGACATATCAAAAAGTTGCTGAGAAGGAAGTTCAAGTCTATAAGTTTTTAACCATTTGTTTGCCATAAAAGACACCAAACAATAAAGATACATTTTTTCCTTAAGTGTTTATTGTTCTCTTGACATTACAAAATACCAGGTAGGAGTATAAACAGCACTTTGGGTAGAAACTATAGTACAAAGTTTATAGAAAAGCTTCACTAATAATTAAAAAAAGACACATACAAAAACCAAAATAACAAAGACATCCTTGTGTCAGTGTGCAAATAAGTTTATACAGACAGAAACGCTTCCATATGAGGCTACGCTTCTAGATAAATTATTTAAATAGCATATATCTACACAAATGAAATAACCTCAACATAAAACAAACAATAATTTATCAAAAAAAAAAATGCACAGGAAATACATTTAGCACAAAACAAGTCAAGATAACATTTCTTTTAATTCCTTTACGTTCCTGTTTGGGCTTCTTTCGCTACAAAAATATCTTATATACAGCATATAAATGATAAAAAGGTCTCGCATTAAAAAAAAAGAAGAAGAAGAAGAAGCCAACCAATTTATACTCTGTTGCTCAGACAAGTGATTCTTGTGTATTGCTGGCCTCAATACAAAAAGAATTAATGAGGTAATATTTGTACATAAAGGGTTTCTTTTGATTTTCCCTTGTCAGAAATGTACACACAAGCTCAGGCACACCAGTCATGCACACTGCAGAAGCAAAATATTTAGAGTTCCTGTATGCGGTGCCTATTGTTTTTACAATTCAGGTCAAATATGGTGCAAAATCTTGCCATAAGGGTACAGATTTGAGATGTTTGTAATAGGTTGCTGACATTTTAAGTAAGCCAGTTGCAGAGATGAAAGCTTCTATGATGAATAAGTGAATAAAGTCTTGCATAGGTTTACTCATGGCAGGAAATAGACTGGCCCATGTTCTTTTCGTCCCTTGAAACTGTCTGAGATATTTACATAATATTTGACAATAATTACTGTTCCAAAGCAGTATTTTGTGTCTCTGCTTTGGGGCCCTGTGCTGTCCTGAATTTTGTGCTCTCCTCATTTCCTCTAGTGCTTTTTCCTGAGAAGATGAATATTCCGGGCCAGCCCTATGCTGTGGCTAAATACAAGACCACGCATGTGCACGTCTGCTTTAAAGTAGGATGGGCAGTCTTTCAAAGAAACCAAATTTAAAACTTTTGACTGGTTTAACTCCTTAACAATGCTTGTTGGGTGGCACACATGCACATACACACAAACAACACTCACTCTCTTTGATAGTAACAGTCAGTCCATACTGTCCGTGGTCCCTCAACAGTTCCTTCAATGGGTATCATAACCCCAGTCTATGAAAGTCTTCCCACTGCCATCTTCATGCTTACACAAGTATCTTTGAGTCCACAGCAGATGTATAGTAATGCTCAAAAACAGAATTAAAAAAAATAATTAACATCATGGAACACTCTCTCCTTTGGTCCCTCATCCACAGAGGAAAACCGACAACAGTTCTGGTGTGCAAAGCGATGAAATATGGCCCCCTTCCAATGCAGATCAGACCAACAGAGTGAGGGGGCCAATTTCTTCTGAGCAGAGCTGCGCTCACTATTTGAGTTTGGTGCAGTGGTGCAGAATCATCACTAAACTTTCATTTGGCTCTGAGTCCAGAGGTCAGATCTCCTCATGCTCGCTCACTTGCTCGTCATTCCTCCAAATGTGCAGTTTTCAAAAGAAGAAGTTAAAGAGATATTGATCCAGGTCTTGTATTAAATACTCATACTGACAGGCTGATCCTGACTGGAAGTCTCAGTGGTCCAATTATGTATCTGAAAGAATTGAAGAAACACTTGTTATAATTTTATTCTGGCATGTTAAGACCATTCTGTCTGAAATCCTAAATCATCACCAATGAGCTTACCTCTGCATTCGTATTTGAGGTCTGAGAAGTAAACCATTTCCTGAGAGAAGACGTACAAGCCTAGTCGTCCACCAGCATATGTCTTGTCGTAGATGTTTCCAGAATCAGCCATGATTCTCTTGCCTTCATACATGACCACTCTGAAAAAGACAGCGCATTTGCATTAGTTCATTTTCTTAATGTTTTGATTAGAAGAAAGGGAGTATATCAAATTGGTTGATTTGTAGGTTGTAAACTCACCTAATAAGTCCAGTCTTAGGTCTGTGAGTCAGATGCCATCTGTAGGCAGTGAAGTCCTTCCAGCCAATGTTCTTTGGGTCGTGCCACAGAGTGCGCACCTAAAAAAAAAAAGATCAAATATGAAGGTTAGGGTAAGAAAATTACCAAATATTGCATCTCATTAATGTTCAGATCTCAAGTTAATGAATTTCTTCTCACCTGTCCAGGGGTGTCTCCAGTGTGCCACAGGGCATTCCTCAGATGCTCACCAGGCCCAGTAGTGGAGTTGACCACTTTGATTGACAGGCCAGAGTAGCCTTGAGCTCTTGTGGGTGTGTGAGACCAGTAAGTTTGTGTGATCTGTTTCCACATGACTGTGTAGAAGCGTGAGCTGGACTGGTAGCCAAATACAAATCCAGCATAGTCATCATCTCTGTCTGTGTTAATGAAGAATGTTCCACTGAAATCAACTGCGCTGAACTCATCGAAACCTGAAAGTGGAAAAAAGTGGTTAAGAATATGTTCTGCTCTCGCTTTGTTTCTGTATACTTGCTGTGTGACTCTGTTTTGGACATGACGTACCAACAGCAATGCCAGGATCGCAGTTGACAGTCTGCACCAGCTCCTTGCCCTGATGCCGGACCACCCAGTTGGGGTCAATCTGGGAGGTACCCTTGGGGTCCAGAGGAACCATTTGGAATCTGCGGAAATCTGTTTCACTGATGTCAAAGTTCTCAGGGCATACGTCATAGATGTCCAGGACATTGTCTTGGTCAAAATCGTCTTTGCACACATCGCCACGTCCATCACCTGAGAAGAGAAATACAGACATGAAAATCTCAAAAATGGAAACCATGGACAAAGAGCAACAAAACAAGACAACACAAGATATCCAACTTACCATCAGAGTCAAGCTGATCTGGGTTAAAGGCCAATCTGCAGTTGTCTTTGTCATCAGGAATGCCATCATTGTCATCGTCATGGTCGCAGGCATCACCCTTGCCATCTTTGTCATGGTCTGCCTGGTTGGCGTTAGGAATGTAGGGGCAGTTGTCCAAGTTGTTCTGGTGACCATCTTCATCAATATCTTGGTTGTTGTCACACTTGTCTCCGATGCGATCTGAGTCTGAGTCAACCTGCAGGAGAACAGAATTCCTGTTTGATGAGACTTCCTAAAGACTAAAGGCTGTTCTTCACCAACCTCAATTTGAGAGGATCTGTTTGAATGCAGGCAAGAGGAATGAGATCCAAATTTACCTGATCAGGATTGTGCTCCAGAGGGCAGTTGTCACAATGGTCTCCGACTCCATCCCTGTCAGTATCTCTCTGGTCCACATTGTAGACGTATGGACAGTTGTCATTCTCATTCAGGATTCCTGTTGGAGTAGAAAATACTAAGCTTAGTTGCGGGGGCCAGGGTAGTCATTTTAGGGCTTAGAAGAGGCATTAGAGAAAAATGGTATGGGATTATTAGAAATCACTCACCATCACCATCGATGTCCACCGCACAGGCGTCACCCTCTCCATTGTTGTCGGTATCAGTTTGGTCAGTGTTCTCTTCAAACACACAGTTATCACAGCTGTCGCCAACGTCATCCCTGTCTGCGTCATACTGGGCAGGGTTGTACACTCTTGGACAGTTGTCCTAAAATTTAAAACAAGTTCATAAGCAGGGTTATATTTCTGAAATGGGATATTACTCAAAGCAGAGATATTTATAGGAACAAAGCCCTGCTGTTAAAGGATTTTTTCCCTCTCTAGCTTTTGCTGGAATGTGATGTTCCACTGGAAGCAAGCTGGTTATTTTGACCACAACATTTTTCTTCCCCAACTTTCCAAAATCCACTCGAAGATTTATGGGCAGCAAGCCACCTTGCCCTCAAATCGGACTTATTTTGGAATCAAATGAGTGTTCCTTTGCTACTTGCTTTCCACACTGACTGTCTGGTGGAATCACACAAACATGGAGACCTGACATTCCTTATGCCCAAAGGAAGGATGGCTACTTCTGATTGCTATGTCTGGTTTCTGAGGTAAAGCCCAGCTTGGAACAAAAATAAAATGCTGTGATGACTCACCCTATCATCCGGGATCCCATCGTTGTCATCATCATTGTCACATTCATCACCAAGGCCATCTTTGTCATGATCTTCTTGGCCAGAGTTGGGAAGGTTCGGGCAGTTATCCTGTGGAGGGGAACAAAAGAGTGGTTAAGAAGGCAATCATAACAATAATGGAGTCAAGACGGGTAATAATAGTCTTTGGAGTTGTGTCCATGTGGGGTCTGGCTACCTTTTTGCAGTGGTAGGTGGCGTTCTCCACACAAACCAGGTTGGTGTTTGGCCATCCATCCAGATCACTGTCTTCTCCACAAATGCGTCCATTCCCAGCATAGCCTGGCCTGCACTCACAGCGGAACATTGACTCAGAGTACACGCCCAGATAGATGCAGTTTGCATTCTTATGGCAGTCGTGGCTACCATCCTGGCAAGGGTTACGGGGTTTGCAAACCTAGAAGAAAATTACAGAGAATTAAAAAGACTGCAAGCAACACGCCTACTTGCCACAAGCGAAAAAGTACGTAATAACTCAAACCTGTTTTTTGGCAGTTGCCTGTTCGACTCCTCTTCCAAAGGGCTGAGGACCAGAGAAACGTGCAGGGCAAGGCAGACAGTTGTAACCAGGCTCTGTGTTCTCACAACGATGGGCTCCATTATGTGTATGGCAAGCATCAGGAACCTCCACACACTCATCAATGTCTTTGCAAATGATGCCGTTTCCTCTGTATCCAAGTGGACACTTGCCACACTTGAATGAGCCATCGGGGAAGCTGGTGCATCTGGCGCCAGGGAAGCAGGGGTTGGAGAGACAACCATCTGCAGGGAAAAATAAACATTACTTCAAAAAAGGGATCTCTTGTTGACTGTTGCTCTAATATTTTTAAAAATTTTCATTACTTACCAATAGGACAGTCCTGCTTGTTGCACACTTGAGACACAGTAGCATCACCAACACAATCCTTTCCTCCATATTTGGGCACAGGGTCTGAGCAGAGACGTTTGCGGGTCTGGATTCCTCCACCACAAGTAACTGTGCAGCTGTCCCATGGTGACCAGGGTCCCCAACCTCCGTTGACTGAAATACATCAGAAAAATATTATTCAGTATGCTGCATTGATTTATAACACTCTCATCAAAGCATTCATACTCTGCTGCTGAAGCGACTCACTAGGACAGGGTGACTTTTGGCAGATTTCAGTTTGACGTCCTTCTCCCTGACAGTCCCGGCCACCCATCTGTGGAGTTGGAGAGTTGCAGAGGCGTATCCGGGTGATGACCCCTTCACCACAGGTCACAGAGCATGAAGACCATGGAGACCAGTGGCTCCAACCACCATCCTGTTTGACTGTGAGCAACACATGCACAATTAATTTATGAATCATTCAAACTGAGAATATTTATTATCACAATGGCTGTGTGAGGAAATCTGAGTGACTTACAGCGCTTGTCACATTCCTGCGGGTAGCAGTCACGGGTCTGGACAGAGGTGCCCTCACAGTTGCTGTTGATGCGGTCACAGGAGCGTCCACGCTGCTGGATGCCACGGCCGCATGTCACTGAACAAGGGGTCCATTCAGACCAAGGGGACCAGCCATCTTCAGCAAAGTCACTCGCTGTAGGACGGAAGAAGCAGAGAATGAGGGATGTTATCCCAGGGGGGAAACTATTGAGAAACAAGTAAAGGAAATCACATAAAAAGGGCAGGAAGTTTTAAAAGAAAAAAGGAGCTTACGTGTTCCACAGCGAGGGCAGCACTCCCCATCGGGCACAGTGGCATTTGCACATGGGATCAGAGGGCAGGAGATTTTGCGACACACGGTGGCAGAGTTCTGGATAAAGGAGCAGTCAAATTAGTACAAGAATAATGAGCGAGCTGACTGACTGGTTTCTGGTTCTGCTCCAAGTCTAATTGCTATAATTCCCAATGGAGAGATCTTTATCAGGGATATTACACTCCTGAAGTGTTGATAGGAGAACTTATCTTCACAGTCTCCCACTAAAACCTAACTAATTACACAACATGTAAACAACTTTCATAAGTTGTTGCTGGTGGGGAAAAGGTCCCATGCTGAGGGCATGTTGATGGCTGTAAGACAACAGCTCCAAATTTTCAACACTTTTATCACTGAGTAAAGCGAGGATATAGGAAGCACCTCTGCATCTTTCTTAAGCTTATTGCTGTTTTAGGTTCAAAGGTTGCACCCTAGGAGGTGTGATTGCACTTACTTGGCAGGTGCACTCAGTGCAGCCGTCGACAGTCCATTCATCTTTGTCGTTGTGCACCATGCCATTGTGGATGCAAATGCCGCTGTAGATGTTCATGTGATTTTTCAGCAGGGCACTGTCCTCAGACTGGAGAAAAAAAAGAGAAAGAGTGTGTGAATGGAGTTTTTCAGGATGGAGGATGGAAAAGTCTCACTTTGCCAAAGTTCCAGTACAAATGAATCACTGACTGACACCATGATTAAGACATTGCTTGACTCTAGCGAAGCAGTGCAAATGTGACCGACAGCCAAACATATTTGTGTATTCACATGGGACTCATTAAGGACTTGGCCAGTAATTGCAATTCCAGCGACAAGTGGCAGCACTGAGAATGCAGAGGGAAAGAGGGAGAGGGCAGGAGAAAAGGGGGTGAATGACAGTGACAATAAGATCAGACCTTGATGGCCCCTGGAGCTTACCACTTTGCGGAGCTCATTTGACAGTTGTTTAACGACCACCCCGAGACCTCTGAGCTCCTTAAACATGCCGGCGATGTCTTCGCAAGAGAAGCCACAGACAGTCTGCAGGTCTGAGTGGAGGAAAGGAGAGTCCAATAAATTAGTTAACCTATTAAGTTTATAGCTGAGCAGCAGAACAGAGTCATCACTTGTGTGTTTGGGGAGGAGAGGTCTCACCTTTGGCTTTGTGGCCAGTGTAATCAGTCCTAATGGCAGGGCTGGAGCCGTTGACTGGGTTGTCCAGGGTCATGACATCAGTTAGGGCAGCTGCAGGGGAGAAGAGGAGACAAATGAATTTCTGTTCACTGAAGTAGACGATGCATTTTTTCCCCCTCATTCACACTACTACACTTTTCACCAGATTAGGATTCTCAGCCCGATACAATTTCTCTCTATATATATTATGTATATTTATCTGAGCATGGTAATATATTATATTTTTTATACATACCCCCACTCTGGCATCCTTTATTTCTCAGGATGGCTTCAAGAGTTGTCCCAAAAACAAAGCGCACATTCTGGAGCACTCCCTAAAAGACAAGAAATGACAACAATAAGTTTTTTTTTTCTTTTTTTTTTTTTTTTACATTGTGAGGCAGAAATATTTTCTTTTCATACAAGATTTCTTTTTCATTCTTTGCTTACCATGAATTTTTCCTTGGCAGCCCCCTTTCCAATCCTGAGCTTGGCAATGTCAGCCACCTCCTGAGACAGCACCCTCTGGATTGGCACGTCCAGCTCTGACACATTGATCTCCTCACATCCCACGTAGAGCTGCACTCTGTCATCCTGAACGAACAGCGTGATGTTCTTCCAGTGTCCGGTGGCCAAATCTGCATCTTCGATGGGCACGTGCTGCTGCTGGTTCGCGGTGGAGAAGAAGACATCCAGCGTGTTCGTCTGCCCATTGGAAATGATCTCGAAAATGGGTCCGGATCCGTCATTCTTCTCAATGGTCAAGAGGCTGCCCCTGGTTTTCTTGAACTGCTTCAGGTTGACGAGCAGGAGGAAGCCCCTCTCAGCCTGGATGGAGTCGAGGAGGTCCCTGAGGGCGCTCTCGGGGACCGGGGGGATCAGGTCTGCGTTCAGGACTTTATATGCGGGGCTGTAAGGATCTGCGCCTTTGACCAGACTCACTCCATTATGTCTCTTGCTTACCCGGGCCAGATCGAACAAGTCAAACACACTGTTATCATCTCGACTTTCTGCGGTCAGAGGAAAGAAAGACAAAAGCTCGCTCAGTTCTCGTGCTGCCGTAATGACAGAGTGCGTAAAAACGCACGAAAAGTCAGAAACACCCCGAAGAAAAACACCAAAGTAAGCACATAAAAACGCCTGCATAAAAATTCCAACATATACAACAACAAAACATTTTTGACATTTCAATATCAACAGACATCATTTCAATCTCACCTGCCAACCTTGCGCCTTCACAACTCCAAAGCATCAACAGCAAAAAGATGCCACACAGCATCATCTTGAAATCTCAAGTGATCCCTAATGCAGCCAAAAAACAACAAACACACTGTTAGGGAACACATTTAAGATATAAGTCGCTATAAATATTAATAAAAAAGTGGTTTACCAACCTTTAAAAAGAAAATTCCCTCTTTGAATGGGTTTTAAAAAGTAGAAAAAGTCCCTTCCTCTGTCTTTTTTCCCGTTTCTCCTCTTTAGCTCCTGTAGATGCTCCTCAGTTCTCAGAAGATAATTTCAAAGTCTGTTTGAGCTCCTCTCCGGGGTTTATTCCGGTGATTTGACTTATTCTACTGACTTATCCCACCTATACTACTGCTATTTAAACAGTTTGAGTACATTCCTGAGCGCCACTCTCCTCCAATGGGATCGCAGCAGCACGGAGGGACGGACTTGCTGTCTTACCTCACAACCAGTCAGAGGAATATCCGCGACGCACACACCGAGGGGGAAAATGCATTCCTGAGCTGAATTTCCATCACCGGACAAATATTTCATACACACTCCCGAGCCAAGTCGTGGTCGTTTCCGGCCTAATAAAACTTTAATTGTTCGGCAAATAGCCTTAATTTTATAAAGCAGACATTTTACCCAAAATATATTTGTAGATTTATTTTTCATATGATCCGAAAAAAGTGGTACAATTAATCCGGTAGACTGGTAATATAAAACTCGTTATGAGTGTGTATAAAAGTCATTCATAACATTAAGTTATATTCCATATTCACACAGGCGTATTGATTTCAGTACATATTTATAACAAACAGCAGGAGATGACTGCTGTGTGGTGAGCGGCTCAGTGTGCTTTACCGTATCTGGCCACCAGGGGACTCATTGAGTAATAAAAGTTTGATGTGTTGATGTTGAATGAGAGAGGTGTGACTGGAATCTCCTTTTATTTGGATGTCTTTGTGGCATGTGAGTGAAAAGGTAGCTCCGGAGATGTATGAAGCCCACTTTTGATATGGTATACAAACTTGAATTTTAAAGAAGACCTTTAGGAGAAACTAAAGATGCACATTTTGTTGAAAACAGGGTTAAAGTCTCAGTTGTGAATCTCATCCTTTCATGATAGCTTTAGAAAAGGTTGAGATAAATCATAAACAGAGTGCTTTTAAAAGAAATACACTTTCCTTTAAGCCTCATGTATGGATCATTTGTCATACTGCTTTAGAAGTAAATATCTATGTACAGATCTATTTCTTTACTAAGTGCATGGAAAAAATAGACCTGAGAGGGTTTATGTACAGAAACATCACTTGTATACAGAAAAAGGATATAATTTGTATTTAAACTAGACTCTTGCATAAGTATTTCAGTATTTGCTGTTTAATTTACTCATATTACCAAGAGACAATGCTCCTACAAGAAACACCTCTTACTGATTTTTTATTGTGTTTCCTGCATCGTCCAAGTAGTAATGATAGGCAGCGCTCTGCAGCTGAAACAGGTTGAGACAAAAGCTTTCACATGTCAATTAAGTTGAAGCTCCTGTGAGGACCTTTCAATTGATTCTGGCACTCCCTGTAGAAATGATCCCTCTCATCTCTTGGCTGACTTTGTCCTGTACGTGCTTAGATAGTGAAAGATATGCTTTCTTTTCAAAGTCGACTTTATTACGCCCTAAATATCTGGAGGGATGAATGAGGGGATGAATATATTAGTTTCTCACTTGACAAGAACCAAGGTAAACAGTTTGTAGGAAAACCCAAGTTACAAAATACTACAGTATCCATATTGCCAGTCTTTTTGCAGATGGCCCTGTCTGGTTTCTAGAACCATATATCTGTTGGTAACACTTTCTAATAAGGTCTTTGTGATAAGAATTAATTAATAGGTAACAAGTCACAGAAGACCTTAAAAGCTGCTTATGGACATTAGTGTTAGTAAAAGCATGACAAACACATTTATTATTGCCTGTAAGACACTTAGATGCTCTCATTATAAATATGTTAACAGTTTAAATACCTGTTATCAGACTCTATGAACATTAATCAGAATTTAATATGGTTTGTTAAAGATAAATAAACATAATTATTATTCGCATATAAATAAACAGCTTTAAAAATCTGTGATTCACCCGGCACTAACACCTATAATGACCAACTGCAAATAGTCATTAAGGGTGCAAATAAAATTCTGTTCTGTTGAATTTCATGTTATTTCTTCTTTATCTTTCTTGGGCCTAAGAGTGTAGTTACTACTCTAAACTTAGATGCTTAAACACAGCAAAACTTTGTTTTTTTTTTTTATGTTTTTTACAGGTGTGATTGTGAGATTTAATATTGCCAACACCATTTCTTTGTAAAAAGACATTTCCCCATCTTTATGACCTCAGACACTCAAATCTATACTCAAACCATGACATCATAAGACAGATCTGGGTTAAAATTTTATGGCTTAGCATTTAGCCTTTGACCCCTGACTCTCCACCGGAGCTCTACGTAAAGACAGAAACCTTGTGACGGACTTGTTTCTTTACATTCCAAGAACGTTAGTGTTTAAAATCAGGATTTTCCAAATCATGCTAGCTTGCAGACTTGTGGATAGAGTTTGGGAAAGAGAGCAGATGACAGAGATAAAGGTGTTCAGGAAAAACAGCACACAGAGTGACGTAATGCATGGTGCCTTTACAGAGTAAAGGGACTGTCTAAAAATAGATTAGATGTATGGACCTCAGAGACATGACATCTGGATGCCTGTTCTTCAGTCAGTATAGTACATACAAACAGATCTAAGACTTTTATTCAATCAATTTTACTCAAGATTTACAGCATGTAGTTTTTATTGTGAAACTCAAACCTATGCCAAGTGATAAGACAGATATAATCCTCCTCATGTTCTTATAATAATATCATAATTCTCAATTGGAAAATGGTTCCAAAGTTGTGAAATGGGACAGAGGTGGGATGAGAATCTTTGGTTTCATGGGAACCACAGTAGAGATATCATAGGCAGGTGTGACAAGGCACATCAATGTGGGTGTGACTATGAGCTCACAGCGTGGGAGGTGCGACTGACAGGACTGTGTTGGAGGTGAAGTGGCTTGCCAAGCTCTGATGAATACCCACTAAACCGAGCCAGAACTGCAGCGGAAACAGCCCTCAGATAGTGTTTACTCCCAGTGTATCCCAAGAGTTTTCTTTCCAAGGGGAGCTTACATACCCCCGTCAGGGAGGGGGTAAGTTAATCAGTCTTACATTGTACAACCTCACTCCTCCTTCTTCCACGGGTCATACATAAAACACAAAATATTAGCTCCATGTAGTTAAGTCTATTTCTATTCCAAGTGTTAAAAATGTGAATATTTGTTGTAGAAAGTGAGTTTCTTTTGGGAAATTCTGTTTTGTGACATGATTTTGCATAAAAAAAACATTTTATACAGTTGTTAAATCTAATCTTTTGAGTGCCAGAAATGTTTTTGCTTTTAGGAACAGGGAAAAGCTCTTAAAGTAGGCTGTTAGTGTTCGTCTGTGTGTACACACATAAGGAGAAAAGATTTCATGGCTAAACTGACCAATAGAAAAGTGTTACCTGCTAAAAAAAGGTGCCCCTTATGAAAAGTCTCAGTTTTTTGGTCCTCATAGGTTTGAAAAGAGTGACTCACACATTTCATTAAGCTTGATTTGGCAGCTGGCTGACTTCACTTAGCCCAGCACACACATACAGTACAAAAAATATGTATTATTGTGAATTTTAGACAAAGCAGGGCTCTGGTCTGGTCACCTTATAGTCTGTGTGCTAAGCCAAGCTAATGGGGTAACAGAGCTACAGCCAGCAGACATCAGCATAGCTCAGCATAAACATTCAGAACTCATTTAAACAACTAGCCTGGCTCTGTCCAAAGAGTTTCTACGTGAGGTCTTGTAGAGATGCTGAACCCATGTTTCTATGACGTGAGTAAATGTTGATTAAATAATCTGTAGTTTGTCTGGAGTTGGGAACAGGTATCCAGTCAAAACAAACCATGAAAAGAAATGAAGGCAGGATAAAGAAGGGACTCTATGGCAACATCGACTATCCTAAAATCAACACTGAGAGCAAAACGTAGTTGTTGTTGATGACTAAGTGTATGTGTCTGAGCAGGCACGTGAAAAGATCAGATTAAAACATTAAAAAGTGTAACTGCCCTGTATTTAGCGTTTATATTTTACATAGCCCCAGGCTTAGGCTGGTACAAGCTTCATGAAAGACAATAGGGAAGCAATATCAATTAAAATATGGGTTTGTGGCTCGAAGAGAGCTGCTTTCAAGTCACAGGGCATGCAGGTAAAAACTTGTTTATTCCATCTGTGCTTGTATCTGATGAAAGACAGCCATTAATTTGCCAATTATGCTCTTAAGAAATCAAATAAAGCTATAAGCCACATCATTGTTTGTGGTTGGGTTTGTAGCTAAATTTGTAAAACTACAAGGAGTGTTGCAATTGCAATTTGAATTGCATTAGTAAAGAGTGAAATTCCAATTTCGAAACACTATAAAGCCTGCGTAATCGAAAAGGCAGAATTGCGTGAAATATTTTAAAGTGCAAGAGTAAAACTGACAAATTTGACATTAATTATGCTCTATTAAATACGAGACTTCCGTACTGTGAGCAAATCTAACTTCTGTGGGTTTTTCCATTTCCCATGGGAACGGCCCACTGCACTGGAACGACATCTGAGGTCGGGCAGTTAAAGATTGATATTTAGTACAAATGACGCAGTGTTTTCGTACAGACAAGTTTAGACTTTCTCCGAACCATCATTCTTATTGAGTAAGTCATCAAACATTTCAAGTCTGTACCATCTTTGACTGGAGAGCTTCCATAGTATTGTCCCCTGCAGCTGTAGTTTTATACACCAGGATGGCAGCATAAGCAGTCCTCTTTTTTTTTTTTCAAAAGGAGGCGTGTAAAAAAGTAGCGTGAATCAACAAATTAAATTTGGCAAACAGGCCCAGCTTTAGCCCATCATTCTTGCCTGACACAAAACATGCCCCCGAGGACGAAAGCTTGTGTAAGTCCTGTTTTGGGAGAAAAAATTTACAACCCCTAGTGAATAAAAGAGTGAGTAAGAGTCCTACATGGGTCCTAGTCAGACACAGAACAACATGAGTCACAGAAAAACTATCAGAGATCATGGTCACTCATATGGTCATCGGTGTACTAAGTGTATTTTTAGAAAACATGTTGTTTCAATGTGGTTAAAGCACCGACAATGAGCCTTAAATCTGGTCTCTTCAGTTTGCTGAACTTTGTGTGCACATACTGCAGTAGGCTGGATAGTAACTGGCCATCATTTGTTAGCAGAGAGGCTAAAAGCTTTTCCAAGAAAATTCAAGAATCAGAAGATATCCTTTATGAAAAGGAGCCGCAGATAGTGTGTTTTTTTATTCTTTCAGCTGTTTTGTCTCCAGCACATGCCAGAACACTGAAATGGCTTAGACCTTTTGGCTGTAGTAAATCATTGATCGTAATCCACGCTTGGCCTCGGAGAGATGAAAACGGGAAATATGGATATTACTGGTGGCTTTGGAGCAGGACTATCTTGGTCCAAAGGATGTTCAGTGAAACAGCATTGTAAGAACTGGTGCTGTCTGCAGTAAAATGCCATCTTTAAAAATAGTCTGTATGTAAATATCTTCTGCTGCCCTTATTAAACATAAAAGCAAGATGCTCAAGCATTGGTTGATATAAAAATATAAATGGATTTCAGGGAATGTGTTGTCTGTGATGCTGTTTCTGCAAAGAATTTAATTTTCTAGTTTATAATTTAATTTAGCTAGTTTAGTCCTGGACATGTGCATGGAGGAAAATGATTAATTGGTTGCAGTGAGTCTCCTCAATTCCGGCAAGTGATGTCAGGGTTTGATTATGTTGGACAGACTCTCTGAAAGCTTGTCTGCCCTCTTACTGTTTGCAGACTGACATCAAGTCATCCGTGATGCTCCATGCATGCCAGTTGTACAAGCACAGAGGGCTTTGGGTTTGGTGAGTGATGGTGCTGAATGTTCTCCACTGTTCTCTGACTTCTCTCCCACTAAGTGCACACCTTTGACTAATGAGCAGAGGGACCACACGCCACTCAGAAAACTGTACGTAGGAATGTCGGAGGTCATTTGGAAAGAGGCACGAGCGAGTGTTTGGTTTGCAGAAAACTGAGGCTCATCATCACCTTGAAGTCTCTGATGGCCACACAAGTGGATAATGGCTTTTAAAAAAATCTAAATGGTTCAAAAACCCTGTTTTGACTTGACTTTGAAAGGAAAATCCACCTTAGGACAACACTGAGTCAGAGCGCTAATGTTAGAGCGCATTGAAAAGTGTGAAAGCTTGCAGCGGTTGTTTTGTATTGTCTAAGATTATTTAAGTCACAGTGGCTAAAATCACAAACCACAAGAGTGATTATCAGTTTAAGAAGTTTTTAAGGCTAAAAAGTGTCAACAAACATATCTTTACTAGTGCAGTATTAGCATCAATTGCAGACATGAGACTGAACATTCAAAAATGTCAGATCAGCATTCATTGTCCTTCAAGATATCAACCAAATAAGAGTGGCTACTCCCCTTAATGATTTCTAAAGTTACTCAAAGGTAGCTTCTCTCTTTTATTTGCGTAGACATGAACTGTCGAAGACCGATGTCATTATCTGGCTCTGCTGTCTTACATGTAGTCTTTGTTCCCATTTGACGCCAGACCTCCTCATTTATTGAGCCCTTTAGAGACCTGTGAGGCTGCATGAGTTTCACCTAGCTCTTCAGCAAAAACAGATGAGCAAGTGTCCTGTCACTCCCACAAAAAGACACAAGCACCATAATAAATGCACAACGAAAGAGTCCTGGTGCCCCAAGGAGTTAAATGTAGGATGGGCGGTAGGCGACTGCGCACTCATGGCATCATAGACAAAGACTTATGCTGTGTTCGAGTTACCTCTGAAGTCAGAAGTCCAAGCTGAAAATGACGTCACACCCGAGTTACCAACGTTTCAGTTACCAAGTCAGAAAAAAGCAAAATTGGAGGCCTGAAATAAGATGGCTACATCTACGAAAGTTATTTTAGCAATTGCCTGATGTTCAGACAAGGCGCTAAAATAACTTTAGTAGATGTAGCCATCTTGTTTCCGCCTCCGATTTTGCTTTTTTCAGACTTGGTCACTGAAATGATGGGAACTCAGGTGTTGACTAATTACTTTGAGAAGCCTTGTTCTTGCCTCCTCTCTTCCCCTCTAGTTTTAACGCCGACCTAAAGGAACGTTAACATAAGCCAGCCTCTGCAATGGCTGTAAAATCCATATGCTATGTTCAAGCGTGAGGAAAGCATCCGTTTTCTTTTCCAACTCTGGAAAGTGTTTCCCATACTATTCCTGAAAGTACATGACACGCTTTCAGCACACTCTGTTTTGTTTGGGTGTATCTGCCAAAGTTTTTATCTAGCAAGACAGTAAAATTTGATTCCAGCACCTTACTTTTCATTTCAACTGAGAGAGATATGAATAATCAGTCACAGGCTACAGGTTATGTATGACTAAATCTACTCTGATACATATTATTTTGAATCCAAATATGGAAATACTCAATTATTGGTTATTCTTCTTAAACTCAGCACATTACAGTACGTGCTGCGTTTGGCTGCTCAGCTTCCTTTCGTCTGAATCATCTCCTGAGGAGACTTGAATGAAACTGGAAATTTTCTGCTCTTTCTTATTTTCATGTTCTGTCTTTTCATGTGGTGTCTTACTTCACAAATGTAAGTCATTTTTCACTGCTGGGGAACTAACTACAACTTGAAATATGTTCCTTATTATGAGGACAAGCTTTCTAGCAGAGTACCATCAGAGCCTGTTGCTCCCACAATTCCTCAGAAGGAAATTGTGGCTTTCTCAAGAAAGTAGCTGGCGATATTGTGCATTCAGCAGAACAGAACAAACTCAAAGTTAATGGCACTATTTCTTCCTCCCACCCACACACACTCACTGAATCCAGTTTGCTATGTGACTCTGCTTGTCTTGGCTGTCTTTTACAGCTCTGCACTGTTTTTAGGAAGTGCACTCTTGCCATATTGACCCTGAAGGATATTAAAGTCAGTGAAATAACCTCCAGTGGTGATGGTCAGGTGAGACCAAACTCCTTCATGCCTTCACATTTTCAGTCATTTAAAACAGCACCCTGCGGTCAGTGTGTCAGTCTGTATCTTTCCCATGACTTCATACAATCTATATGTACTATATGTACGAGGCCTCGGGGAGTCCTGCTGCTCAGTGTTGGTATCTTGTAAATTTTATCACCTCTGGTTCCTCAGCTCCTTAAAGAAGTATTGAGCTTATACAAATTGAACCCGCTAGCCCTTGACCTTCTTTTTTTGCTGGCAGAGAAATAATGTATATGTACCCTTTTCTTCTTCACTCCCATTACATTATTTGTATGCCAGACAGTACAACATCACGTACTGCAAAATTTGTTAAAGTCCTTTAAAAATTCAGATAGATTAGAAGATAAACTCATGGCCTTGATATAGAGGTTTCCACTCTCTTTTATCAACTGTTTTGGTCTCCACCACCTCCAGAGAAACTGCCACGCTAAGCACTGAGTCCTATAGTCATTCAGAGCAAGAAGTTAAATCCTTGCCTGTAAAAATCATTTCAAGATTTCAGTCTCTGGGCTACAGTCAGCTGCACCTATCCAACAGTCAACTCAAACCAATTCATTTTGTATCATCTTAAAACTCCTGTGAGGAACTTTCAGTTTGAGTTACATGTCTCCTAAAAAACAATCTCATCCTGCTCTCCAATATATTGTCAGTCATATATATTATTGATACTAACCATTTTAAGTGGAAATTTAAATAAGGAATGTTTCTTCGACTGCTCGTCCAGCACCATCTCCAATCAGTTTTAAGCATTAAAATTCGAATATAAAACGCATAAACCACAAACTTGCTGATTGTTTGCTTTTGAATTTCATAAAAAGGCATCAATATAAATATCACTCTATTTTATAGATGTCTAAAAATTTCTCCCAGGAGCTTTAACAGATAGAAATAAATTCATTTGCCCTAGTCAAGCTGTAGAAAAATGCTAAAAGACTGTTAAATGTTGTGTCATTATTAGTGGCAACCTCTTTTATATAGCAAGTATCTATGGAAGAGGATTAGGGCCACTGGGGGGGGAAAAGGTCCAATAAATTTATATATATATTGATTATTATTCTTTGATCAAAGTCAGAATTCTGACTTTAATCACAGAATAATAATTTTTAAAAATTATATCTGACCTCTTTTTTTTTCAGTGGCCCCTAATCCTCTTCCGTATGTACACATTTCCATTGTTGATGGATAATATTGTTGCAGCAAAATGTTTCTAATTAGGCTCATAAGTCTTAAGAGATTCATGGGAAATAAACTCTGCACTGATCTACAGTTGAGTTCACGTGTAATTTTCCTTGGGAGCAGGACCAGTGGGAGAGGATCATTTTCATTCCAGGTTATAGACCTCACTCACTTGTGCACCCACAGATAACCCGGTGTGAAAATCAAGTGGAGAACATGCTTAGACAACATCATCATTCATGTATGGGATGAACATTCTTGTCTATTTAGGTGAGGAGATCAGAGACAATCCCCCACTGAGGCACGTTTGGGACATGAATCTGTTTCACCTCACCCCTTGCTGCACAGGGGGACTTTAGAGGTAAATGTGTCAATCATGATTCTTTGTTTACGATCCAAAGCACATGAGTGACCTACAAAGAAAAAAAGGGGAGTCTGTAGTGCTGTTAAGTTCAAACAAAGTTTGATGAAGGTGCAGGGAACAAAAACATCCAAAGAGGAGGAACTCAAAGTACTCTAGAGCAAAATCTGACCTACTTAAGAGCTGAAGAATACAGGCATACATTTTCATATTTGACCTAAATAAACAGATCTATGAAAGTACATTGCTATCATCACTAACAATGTCAGGTCCTCTGCAGAAAAACATTATTGGTGCATCCAAACTGTTGATTAAAATCTCTTTTATGATGCTATCTTTTGAATTCCTCACATTCTTTCACATGTTTTTGCTGAGTAAAACCAGGTGGGAATCTTATGTTTTCCAGTAGCTTTATTGCACATATTTGCCTTGAGCTATAGGTAATGCACTTCTGCACGAGCTGTCCTGGAATTCCCTGCACATGCTGCACATGGGCATGTTTGTCTCTCCCAGCATTACCAGTTTGTGATGTGTCCAGCTCTTAAATCCTCCTTATAAATAAAAGTTGAATCTTAATTTTCTGACTCATTCCAAGCTTTCTTGTTTATTTAGACACAGTCATCGTCTAGGTATTTGCACGTGAGGACTGATTTTGTTCACTTCTGCATTTCTGTGGCATTTACCAGGATTTTTTCCTAATGTCATTACTTTTAAATCTGCAAAAGGACCATGCAGTATTTAACACTAATTCATATCTGTGTAGAGTGAGTGTCCACTGTGTTCTGGGGAGTAAGCCATCTGAGGCCATTCCTCTGTGCTCCTCTTGGAGACTAATCAACAGAGTCTGTCAGGACTGTGGTGGAGGAACTAAATAATGGCAGCAGTTTCTTTTATTATTGTCTTTGTGCTCAATAAAGACGGTTTTATTTACTGCTGCTGCTGCTTCTGGTCTGTAACAAACATGTCAGCCAGTACTCACAGAGAAAACTACCAGGTCAACTTTTCATTAAAGTTCTGCCGTGGGGCTTTGATGCATACAACAAATACAAACGAATGACTGGATGGCTTGGCTAGATGTTTGCACAACAACAACAAAAATGTTCCCTTCATTTTTTTCCATGTCCCTCTTATTCTTTCCATCAATCACCTATTTGGATCATTTTAATTGTTCCTGTATTTTGGACAAACTTGGCTAACTCAGCACAGTCTCTGAACGTCACTGAAGCCACTGTCGGTGTCTGGGAATGCGGCCTAAGAATGTACCCAAACACAGATATTGTCTTGGATTTCTTCCCTCGATTGAATCTGTTACCGTTCAGGCTGCAAGGGCCTCTTACAGCTTGGAGAGTACTTAAACCGAGTGCTGACTACTGTTTGTAGTCCCCACATCTTGAAAATCCATCAGTGCATCTCTCTCTGTGTTCTTCCTACAGCTGCAGCTGCAGGGGGTTGTTGAGAGTAGAAGGTTCTCATCCGTAGGTAAAACCTTTACATTAAAATGACTTATTACAGCTCTTCGAGTGATATCATACAAGCAATTAGAGTTTGGAGCAGAGAACCCAGTTTGTTTTAGCTTGTTTCACGGTACAGCACCAATGAAAGAGAGACGCTTTGCAGGCAATTTAACACGACTTAAACACCACACTGACTCCTGAGCCAAATGGATCAAGAAGAAGCTTTGAACGGCGGCTCCAACACACCTCACACGGTCACACTGAGCATTACAACATTGTTATTAAAGCTCCAGTCAATCTGTTGGTGATTTATTGTAATGCCAGGTACAACTGTGGCACAGCTCACATACGATAACTCATCCAAACATGAGGCTGGTTCAGCAGCACGAGCTGAGCCGCGTGTTGTCTCGGTTACTCAGGAGGGCACTAAAACAGAGCCTGTCTGATTATTTATCCTGGAGTTCAACATCAGTGAACCAACATATTGTGTTTGAAATATGGGAGCGCTATAAATAATGATCTGAACACGACTGTGGGCAATAAGTCATGTGGAAATCAGAAATAAGGCAAGGAGTGTTGTACATCTTTGTGCTCATTTTACACAAAGTCTCAGACACGGATACAATAAATAAAGATGTACTCCCTTGAGTTTGTTTCCACAGGTTTCCTTCAGTGTCATTCAGGCCAGAATTTCAAAATATTTATTCCTCCTTTATTTGAAATCTAGGAATAAACCGAGTGCTTTTAGTGTGAATAATATTTCCTGAGATTGTGAGAGCACAAGAACAGCAGGTGCTATCTGTGATCTGAACTTTTACTTTTTTTCATCATAGTCCTCTTGCTGATTTGGACACATATCCTTGAAAGTACATTACATTTCAAAGGTTTTTAGTTGTTGTTGTACCTCAGGCCTCAGAGATGACTCGTGTATTGGCTGAAATCTGGGCAACCTGCATGTTGTGCAAACAGATTAATTCCCAAGTCAACAAAGCTTTTGCAGGCCTCAGAGGGACTCTGCATCAGTTCCAGTCATTCGTTATGCGGGACACGCCAGCACATGCAGATGTTCACTGGAAGACTCTCAGCTGTAATTTATGTGCATTATGTAATAAATATCACAGACCAATAGGTTTCTTCTCAAATGAGAAAAAACAGATATATATTTTCTCTCTTTTGTGGCCAAACAGTCAAATTTCTCTCAAAAGACGTTTTAGCTGAATCACTCTCTGTCAGACTTTATAGAAAACCTTTTGGTCTGTATTATTAAATATTTCCAGACTTTCTAATTATAACCTCACAGAATTTACCCTTTATGGAGATTCATGGACATATTTGCATCGACAGTCATCTCGCTTGCGTACATTTTTAGAGGTGAATAATTCTCACCCCATGTGTTTGCCACATGTGTGATAAAGTTCCCCGTTAATCAGTCAATAAATACCTTGTAGAGGTTTTTCCCAGCAATTTGCTCGCAATGGTCGGGAGAGAGTGTTTGGAAGTACACACGACACCTCAGTGTGCTATAAAAAGAAAAGAGAACAGACGAACAGGATGACCAGACAAAGTTTTCTCGAAAAAGCAAGAATCTGAGGAATTTTCCACACGTTTTTCGGGGCTTCTCCTCCCCTCCGACAGAAAAAAAGGGTACTTCTCAGAAAAGAGGATGGAATATCAGGTCATCACCCTTTAGAGAGTGCCGGGAACCCCTTTCTTCTCCCTCCTCCTACGTGTTCAGATCTTTCCATGCCCCCACAATTCGGAGGTTCCCTCCTCGGGTGGAGATATAACTCTTGCTGTCATGTCCGAGTATTTACGGTAAAGCTGAAGCATGCTGGAGCTATGTCTCTGGGGACCAGAGGGGGCTGTGTTCATGTGCGGCTGTTTCGAGTTGAGGTCTAGAAGGGCAGACATATAAACGCCTTAAAAAGATTTTCCATGATTAAAATATTTGATAGTGCTGCTGCAGCTGCATAACATTACCATGGACACAGCACTGTTTAAAAAGCACAAATCATAGAAAACTAGACTGTGTGCAACCTGTACAAAATCTGCTGCATTGTTTTCACATACAATGCATCCACTAAGATCTATACAGCACTTACTGTATGCAGATCAGCAGACATGAGCTGCCAGTATTGAACATTTGGAACTTCATTTCGCCATGTGATATGTTCTGCACATGGGGTTCAGTGAGACAAGTCATCAGACAGCTGCATGCAAGATTTTCCAATGGGGAGTCCTTATACAGTAAAACATTAAAGGCATAGTTTGGCTTTTTTGAAGCAGGGTTGTTTGAGGTACTTGTCTAAGTTAGTGTGTTAAGGCACAAGGAAACCAGTCAAAGGACCAGCACGAAGGCTAGGTTATCAACTACTGTAAAAGAAAGGGGTCAACCTAACCTATAATTTTATGTATTTTTGGAAAATCTGACCCAGGCACTAATGTCCCTGTAATGCTGAGGTCAAACGACATGTTATTAGGATGATTATAGCCCAGTCTAACACTAGAGGGTTTGAGGATCCGTCAGCCCATGTTTTATGCAGTGAAGTATGTCAACGTGACAACATCAAGGCAACATCTGGGACGCCGCAACAGCTCCCTTTTCTCCCACCTTTTACGATGTGTTCCTTCACATAGGTAATGTTGACCAATGACAGCATAAAGCGCTCTGCATGCACTAAAGTCAGAAGCATAAACAGCCAAAACGACGAGCAAAAACAGAACGCCGAAGTCGGTGCTGTGAGATGAAAATATAAGACGGGAAAAATTTGTCATCCTTCGAGGGACGACCATGCCAGACTGAAAAACATTGGCAAGAATTAGTGGACTCTTCAGCAACCCTGTGAGTGACTGCCATTAGAATTTCTGAGTGTCATCGAGCCCAGACTCTCTTCTTTCCAGTAGTATCACGTTGGTTGTGGTGATGATGTGTCTGCGGGTCAAGTCACAGCACAGTTTTATGGCTTTGTGATCACCTAACCTGACACAGTGACCAGTGGCATGAGTGTACGCCATATTTAAAAAAAAAAAGGCACTATGTGATCAAGAAACCTGTTCAGGGTAGCTCTCTTCTTGTAAGCAACACATACACATTTCTACATCTGCAACACACTGACCAAGTCTGCAGGATTCAAAAGAGGGAAACTACAGTCAAACTAAAAAAATGAATAAATCTAACAAAAAAGGTTCACATGCTGTTTATTTTGGACAAAAGAGGATCCCTGAACTTACAGAGGAAGAACAGACTCAGAAAGGGAGAAAGAGAGAAAGGAGAAACTTCTGTGCTAAGCAGAGAGCAGGGAGATCCCAAGTTACCTGGTGATGCACGTGTTTTAACTGAACATGCTCATGAATCAAGAGAGCTACTGCTCTCATGAGGGGGACTTTGTAACACTGGTATTTCAACCCTTCCTGAATCAGAGGATTCCTGCAGCTCACATTTGGCCGCAATGTATCGCTCACCATTCAGGGCTTCATGCTGCACTGTAAGCTGACCGGTGTCCCCCCCTGTGAGTAATCTACTGTTGACAACTGCCTCAAACAACCCCACTCCAAGAAAGAAAGTGGGGTAGTTACTCTTGAAGTGCATGAACAGGATTAAGAGATTTATTCTATTATTCCATCACAGGCTAAAATCAGGAAGAGGAATCAGTGCAACTTATCATTTCTTTGTGAAAGGCAACAAATACAGCTGCTCAACAAGAACACATGCCCTTAATTCTTGCTGGGTTTAAAGGCTTGTTCCATGTGATTATTTAGGGTTATTAGTCTATAGTATGCATTAGCTGCATTACACTTATTATACTCCAATACCAGTTTGGTTTATGGCTGGTGTCCTTTTTCTGCCTCTGCACCAGTGAAGTTTATTCTTAGCTGCACTTTGGGTTTTGTGCTGATTCATAAATAATTCTATTCTCACCAGGCTAAAACAAAATTTCTTTAGCAGATGGGCAAAGGAAGAGAAGTGAAACTCTCCTTTGCATGAAGAAATACCAAGAGGTGCTTTTATTCCAAATCAGTAGGGAGGTCAGAGCATCTTTCATCAAACTCCTCTCAATGTTGATGAAGACAAACTGGTGAATCAATCAAAGATTGAACCCACTGGACTGAAACCCTTTAGTTTCCCTGGCAACAAACTGCACCGACTGAATGAAGAGGAGAGCCAGGAAACATCACAACTCCTCATGTCACTTACTCAGCATACTTTCTCTTTGGATGTCTGCTTAATTTTGGTTTTTACATCAAAATACTTAAAGTGTTTCCACACCATTCAACAAAACCAAAATTGGAACAGTGGGATAAGTCAGATATATGCTGTACCTACTGAGCTCTCTTCAGCTCAAGGAAACACTCCAACTGGAACTTTTCTATTCATTTAAGCCTATGATGTGCATAAATACGGTAAAGATGGACAATGTGACAGCTACTCGAAGGTGAAGTCAAAACAACCAGTAATAATAGATCACATACTCTATCCCCTTCGACTTCACTTGCAATGTGCAATGGGGGGAGGTGTTCATAACAACAACAACAACAACATACTAAATGATTGTCTAAGTCAAAAACATTAAAAAAACAATACATAGTTAATGATTGGTAAAAGATAAAATCCAATGTGGTATTCCTCAAGGCTCCATACTAAGACCTTTGATGTTAGTAAAATTCTATGTTTCTTCCTGTATGAAGAAAGTGGTAGTCTTCAAAGATTTACTCGGCTTGGTTTCATGTGCTAACTTCAATACTGTAGTAGTTTAAGGTAATGCAAATTATGGAATAAACTGATCTTACACCTACATTTAGAAATACTTTCCAGAGTATTAAACTCAATTAACAAATCATATGTACCAACCAACATAAAAAATAAGGTTCCATTTCCAAAGGGCAATTCATTGTGTTTTATACACTGGGAAGGCATCCAGAAGGCACTCTTTCAATATTTTATATACTTGTTGTACTGAGGGGACATTTAGAGGGCACTTTTCCATCTTCCTTCACTGAAAGGCATCCAGGGGCACTTTTTCCATATCTGAAATGCTGTAAGGGCATCCAGCTTTTGCTATATTATGTTTTATCCATTGGAAGGGCTTCCAGAAGGCACTCTTTACATAGCTCTCCTTACAGTATGTAAACGTCTTTCCTTGCACTGATCCTTGACACACCACCCCAGCCTCCTGCTTTCTATTTTAAAAGCTTTGCTATACCCTTTTGGGGATTTTGCATTACGCTCCCATGAAAGTCATAGGAAGTTGCTTGGCTCACTCTGGGGGCATCCTAAAAGCCAAGTATACTCATATGGCGGTGCATGATAAAAATCTATGAAGAGAGTGTTCTTGGCTGAACCTTATTTATATGTCTTTCTGGTGTGGTTTTCATATTAGCCATATTTCTTTATTCTTGTGTGACACAAATAAACTAAGCTTAACTACACTGATGGGCCTGTGAGTATTGGCCCTCTGAGGGTACTTTGTCTTCTGCTCAAGGAGACATAGCACAAGCCCACAGAAGCAGCTAATGGATGAGAGTTTTAAAACGACATGACACAGAGCAGTACCTCCATTGGGGCCAAACCTACCAACACATTCACATCCAGCTACCATTTCCTCACACTCCTCATTGTTTGTATTACTCCACTGGAGGTCTCGCTCAGTGCTCACGCTCCGACAATATGCTGTGTCAGGGAAAGTAAAGAAACAGAAGCTCAGTGTTTGGCTACCCTGGTGTTGCA
Organism: Xyrichtys novacula; assembly: GCA_962446985.1. Lineage (NCBI taxonomy): Eukaryota > Metazoa > Chordata > Actinopteri > Labriformes > Labridae > Xyrichtys > Xyrichtys novacula. The sequence continues at coordinate 7,763,173 of OY660878.1, forward strand.
GATGCCTAAGTCTCGTGACTGACACTTTCCGGTGGTGCTCCCAGTGGGGGGCATAATACAGGGGAGCACTGCCTGCTGGGTTGCAGCAATGAGCAGCAGCATCCACTGGAGTCCCTTGCAGGGATAGGCTATATGTTTTCCAGACCCCATTAGGAGGCAAAAACTGAGCCAAGAAAAGCTGCTGTAAGGGCTTAGATGCCCTGCTACAAAAACGACTAATGTTATTCACTTCCCATGAATAACACTGCAATTCTTTCCCATAAGAATAACATCATTAATATTACTTGTTAAATATTACTTAAGTTTATTGAGGTATTTCCTGAACTATTTTTAATAACTGACAGAGCTCTAAACCCATAGTGCAAATTTACATAATTTATTGTTGCCACTAACATGCAACATGCCATGTTCACAGACCAGAGGGTGCCAAGCAAACCTTACAAATGTCATCCTCCTTACTACTGACACCAACAGGAAAATCCTCATTGTTAATCCGGAGGCTCCATTGTCACCTCTGGGTCCTGACTCATAAGCCCAGTGACCAAGTTATGTCCAAAAAGTCAATGAATCATGAAGAATTAGCCCATAATAACAGTAATCCTAATAGTGACAACACAGCCCAATTAGTTTCCATTAATGACTATAATCTCATTATAACTTTTCACAATATTTTACCAAAGTTATTCTTGGCTGATGTATCCACCAAACCCTTTAATTAAACCTGACCGTCTGAGTGCCACTGGGGAATGTGAAAGTGATGAATGAATGGGTTTCCACAGTTACGACAAATCAGTAAACTGTGGCCTAAATACATGTGAACTGAAAAATGTCCATCAAAGAAAACTAAGAGGAGACTTTAGACAGGACGCTGCCGTTACTTTCCAGCCACCTAAGCTCATTACCTGCTGGCTTTGAGTGACTACAGACGCAGCAGGTCCGAAAACTGACAACAGGATGTAAATAGCTGACAATCACATAAAGAATGTTCTCTCAGGAAACAGAACCAACGAAACAGAAGGAAGAGGTCGTCCTCTTCTCATAGATTAAAGCTTGCAGGGCTGTAATATGATCCCACCACTTCAAAAGGTGACATTGACATTTAAAGTGTTGGAAAACCCAAAACAGCTAAAGCACTGAATCCATCTCTGGTGGATCCATCTTGTGCAAAATCAGACCCCTCTTGTTGGAAACATCAATAGGATTACTGAGGCTTTGTCAGCAGCCTCCTCTTGTTTTCTATCCAGTGCCTTAAGAGGTGTTGTAAGGTAAATGCTGAATGGTGTGTACTTGTTCCACTCTCTGCTTTTTCCTAACAAACTGAGATCATATCACTCACAGCTCATTAATCTGCTCTCACAACTCTGACTGGGTTTTGGACATTGGTAGCAACTCTGCAGAAAGATGGATACCACGGAAAATGACAGAATTTCGTTGGACAAGCTCTAAAAAATTAAAATAAACAAATCTTGTTTTTTTCTCTCTATCATACATGATTGCAGGAAGAAAATGTCCCAGTCACCAATGTTTGGTGCGCTCTTCGAAAAGGGGTTAGCGCAATTCTTGGTCTGATTCCCCTCTTCTGATAGGGGATCTATTTTCTTGGGGTTCTTAAAACTGTCTTGCTTCTTTCCTGTTAGTGTGAGGAATATTGAAAAGGGTTTAATTACCACCCTATTAGCATCCTTAGCTGGTGCATGGGAGCTATTTCACGTTTGTTACTGAAGTGTTCCTAATAACACTACTTAACGCCACTGCCTCAAAAGAGCACACCGTTGCAACAATGTGATGGTTTGGTAGACATTTATCCTTAAAATGATTACCATATAATATCAAAGGTACATGCCAGCATTGTTTAGCTCACTGTTCTGTATGTTAACAGACTAACAGGCTTGTTAGCACGCTTGTAGACATAGACTACTTGAAGAACTTCCCACCCATGGAGTAAATCCTGAATGAATGAAATGACTACCTAACTTAATCAGCTCAATGACATTGCTATCCTTATAGCAAATATTCTCACATTACTAAAAGTTAATGAATCAACCAATCAATCAGAAAACTGTGGCCTAAATACATGTTAAAAAGTGGTTATTTACACCCCTTTTCATACAGTGCATGTCCCAAAAAAGACTGTAGTATTTATTATAGTATCTTGTGGCACTGAATTGCATTTGTCTTTGTTAAAACAATGCAATAACACCGCCTAAATAAATAACAACTTTATTAGCTCATTTATTTACGCTCTTAGAAAAGCTCAAGCAGTACAGATGTTGACAATGAAAATCACTCACAGTGCCGAGTACAAAGACAAGCCATGACAGCTGAGTGTTTTTAATGGAGGACAGTTTTTATAGAGCTCCCTCCCCACTGCCTGAAGGATTTATTAGAAGCCCGTTTTCCTCCTCAGGGGCTCTCATGTGTCCCAGACAGCGGCTCAGCCTCTGTAGTCTGCTTGGGACGACTGCTACTGTTGGCCTACTGAACAATTTAGCAACATGCACACATCCACAGCCTCAGGGAAAGTGTTTGTTATGAGTATGTGTGTTGTGGTGTTTTTAGTTGCAGGGCAAAAGTTAAGAAGATTTGCAACAGTTTGGTCCTTGTAAAATGCTAACCTGCTGCTCAAACAGTCAAGTTTAACAAGTTAATAAAGTTTGACCTTTGCATGAGGGGTCTGCCAGAAACAAAATTTTGTATCTACACCTCCCTTTTCCTGTGTATTGAATAATGATTAATTAATCCACATATACTTTTTAAAGGGTTAAACCCTGTGTAAACACTTGGACACTGAGGATAAATTTTAGCAGCTGTGCTCTGAGTAACACTCTGACTATCCCAGCAGACCTGGCGTCAACACCTCTTTTGTAGCAAACCATCACTGAGTCACCTCTGTGTAATGCCATTTCACTGATTTGAAAAGGGAGTCTGTTTACAGATATATTTATCAGTCTCACATCTTTGTCGACTGCTCAAGCAGCACGAAGTCTGTCGGAGTGTATGTTGTAGATAATACATGCTTGACAGAACTTCTAACTCAATGGCTGTCTTACAGCAGTAGATAACGTGTGAGGTCATAATGTGGCCCACCAAAGATGCCTAGATAATCAAGTTTATCTTCTGCTGGCGAACACACAAGTAACCTGGGTCTTAAATGCATAAGGGTTGTGTCCTGCCTTCCTAATTATAACTCTATAATAAGTTAAATTAAAGTTAAACTCTTATGCTGTTACAGCTTCAGTTTTGTCATGCCATTGAACAGTTTTAAGCCTCTGCACATAGATTAAGTTTGAGTGTAAAGGGATTTATGTAAATACAGCATTTTGTCATCTGCATAAGAAGAAATAGGTGCATGAGTACCAGGTTTTAACACAGGGTTTCTTTAGTAAATAAGAAAATCTGTCCTACCAAGCATCCTTGACTGAGTGGACTCAGAACTCTACATGTTGCATGCCTTAATAATGAGGTTGGGGATTGATTTTCGGTGTCATGAATACTCTTATGATTTGATTTGATTTGATTTGATTTGATTTGATAATTTTATTTAAGTGTCATACACCAAAATTGGTGCCCAGCCCCATGGGCTTATTAGACACTGTTCAACAAACTCAAAACACAATGTATCCAAGACAGCCACGCAACATAATATACAACAACAATAACATCAAAAATCCATTAAGAATTGTAACACAAACAATGAGGATAATGAAAGAGAAACTCTTATGTTGGACTGAAACTCGCGTAAGCATTCTGCACATGCTCAAGAGTTTTGCACACTGGGCTTTGGCCAGGAAGTTGAATGGTGTAAATGCGTTGCTAGGCAGTTGGGTAGTGATAAAAACCTTGCAGACGTAGAAAAGACTGAGAGAAATGAAACAATTGTTTATAAAGGTTGCGTTCACAAAGGTACACAGCAGTGTTTGCATTGTTCAGTGTATATCCTGTTAGCCAAGGTTTAAACATAAACATTGTCATATGTGTCTAAAAAGTACCTCACAGCCCTCGAGTAATTTGGGATTATTGGTTTTGCAGAGTAGAGCAGTAACGTGTGTGTGATTTTTGTGAATACAGATCATGTCTGACTGATGCTGAATCCAGGAGACAGTCAGGAATGTCAGCTATCTGGCAGGACAGAGGCCTGATGAAGGCATCATAGTCACAGACAGTAGCAAAGGACAAATAAATGTCCTTTCACATCCGTACATCTGCAAATAGATCACATAAACATCTGCTTGTGTGACCTCAACGACAAAAAAACTGCTCTTTTACCTTTCCCTAACTCCACTTTCTGACCAGCTTTCTTTCAGCACTGAGCAACACATCCCACAGATGTGTTATGTTTGAATCTGCCTACCCGGGGATGGATCAGTTTGACAAGGTCTACTTTGGCAAATAAACTGATCCAGCGAGACATCTGCCAGTACAAAACACTATCAAAACAAGTGCTGTTAGAAAACAGATTAAAATGCATGGTCACGTTTAGAGAGGATGAAGACTGCTGCCATTTGCTTGAGACAAAGTGAAAAAAAACTTGAGTTTGTATATCTGGAAAATATCATTTTAATATTCATGTCTTTAAAACTGGGCTGTATGTTGCTCAGTTTCCATCATAATATTGTTTTAAGCCCAGTTAAGGATTGTGGTCAAGAGTGAGTGATATTTTTATGCAATTGCAGAAATATGAGGATGTGATTTTATGTGGCTTTAGTCATTTAGTTTTCCAAAGTGGGAATTACTAGAGTTATGGACATTCCACTTTTGATGACAGTAAATGATAGCTGGACAAGCTCCTTCTTAAAGTGCCATTCAAGATAGCAATCACAGAATGATGGATTACAAATAGTCTTAGAAACATGATCATGTGATAGATTGTGTAGATTTTAGCCTGACAGTACTTTTGTGTTTGTAGGACTTTTCTGGCGCTAATCTGTACTTCAGTTTTTGTCAAAAATGCCATGATCAGACCAAAACCAACACTGACTTGATTTTAACCAACAAATACTGCTTGTTTTGCCAGTGCCTGACATATGTAACTCCTCTCTGCCATTTTCTTTCTCCATTTTTGATGAAAAGCTACAAGAAACATCTATAATCACATAATTGTTCTGTGTGTGTCTTGACGTGGGCATAGAAGTATTTTAGTCAAACCGAAATATTTCATCTCAATGCTGGAGATACTCACTACTCAATCACTGGCTGAAAAAAGTTCCCAATAAATACACTCTCTTCTCCTGTTTTTGTTACTTTTGCTGAAAACTACAGTGTCTTTTGTTTTGGAACAAAAAAGAAAATAACAGCTTTTGGTTTGTGGATCACACTGCGACCATTCACCTTCCTTGAGCAACAAGAGAAGAATATAGTGATGAGTTGCAGAATGCAAGAAAGAAAACTTGGTCTATCTACCAAGACTTGTAATTCCAATCTAACGGCACACCTGACTAAACAGTATGTTTCTGCTAAGCTAGCCGCCAGAGAGCCCAGTGCTGCAAACCCTGTGACCCAGTTGCAGTTCATGTTAGCTTAGCAGACCAAGGAGGAGCCACCCCATCAAAACAGACAACAGGCTTGATTTTAAATCACCGACAGCTTCACAAACTGTAGCCCAGGGGGGACTGAACAGACCAACTGAAAGTTGAGAGAGTTGTTGAAGACTTGTGTATCAATCTGTTGAATCTGCTGCTTTTAGAGAAGAAATTTGCAAAACAATAGTGAGACAAGAAGCAGAGTACACTAATAAGTGTAGTGGCACCCAAAAGTTCCAAGTAATGGTTACTATCATAATAATGCAGGAACCCAGTATCAGATACTCTGTAGTAGTTGTAACCGCTGCCAACAGTTATGTCTAATTACGATGGTAATTGTCACCAATTCGAAGTACAACCTACTGCTGGTGTTCCAAACAACCCTGCAGATAACTTAGAGTCTGCAGTAAAAGAAGCCCAGAGGATGACAGAAATCTGTGTCTTTGCTCACCTTGTTGTCCCATGATGTAAATACAACTATGGAAAATCCTCCTGAAAGCATTTGTGATGAAGATAAAGATACTGGAAAGATATGGCAACTTGTCAAGCTACATGGCCAGATCCGGGATGGCATATTCAAAGCATGAGTTGAAAGTATTCCTGAAAACCTATAATTGAAGCCATACTTTGGTCATTGCATATGGAAGAATTAACCACAAACACACACAGTCACTTTCCGATATCACTGCCAGACACCTCTCTATAGCTTTTAAATCATCATGATCTACACATCTGACACTGTTATGTAAGTGCTGGCAGAAATTTCAGATGTGTAAGAATGGGAACAGTTTTCACCTTTTTCTTTGCAGGAACTCACAGAGGAATAGGAAAAGTGAGACTCCTCTACATCTTTGTTCATCTACAAGCAAGTTGACAAGTCAAAAACAAGCTGCATCCAAGCTGGAAGTTCTCCTCCCTGCGGGGCGATCTTTATCTGGAATTCAACTTTTTAAACTGCTGACACAGCAGCAGTTTTACAGTTTTTCATGGTTGTGTTTTATTTTGGAAGGTCTTTCCAGTGGAAAATGTAAATCTATTGTCCACCTGATGGGATAAGTTTTATCAATCATACAAGTCTGGAAACTTGTCTTTTGGAAAACAAGGGTATGAAAAAAGATGTGTGGGAGTGTAAATGTTTGTAAATGTTTTAAATCAGAGTATTAATCTAAGGTTATTTAAATCTTCAGGTTTAGATTCTAGGTTCTTTCTTCCCATCAAATTCCATGGCGTGACTGTTAACCATCTGCACTGACCGCTGGACGCTGCGGCATGCCTCTGGCCTGAGGGATCAATGAGGAGATTGACCTCTTTGACTGAAGGGGATGCTTTAAACACTCAAGAGAACTTGACCTGTGAACATCAGCTGTCACTTTGGAAATGCTGACGCTGCTCCAGGGGCGAAATTTATCTGCTGAGAAACAGCATTGTGCTCTTCATCTGTAAAACAGTTTAAGATTAGGGAGGCCTTGTTGGAAGCAGATCAAGACATTATCAACTTTTGGATGTATACCTGCAGAGCTTGTCAACTACTGTAAATCAGGACTTGAGTCCCGGGGCTGAGATTTTTTTTTGATTTAGTTTAACACCAAATGATGACATAAAATCCGACATCCATCCTGAAACAATAAGATGTATAATTAGTTCCATCTTAAACAACAAAACAGCAAACATGGGAAAAGAGAAGGAATGTGTGAACGATTTCTTGAGAAAATACAAACAGACAGCTAAAGTACCATGCAGTCCCTCTGTTGCTGCCCAGGAAAGGGTCTTTCCATTCTAACCAGCTCCCCTCCAGGGCAGCTTGACACAGTTCCAAAGTCCAGATGAGAATAGGGGTCAGACGAGTCCAGACTCTATCACCACATGAACTCTCAAGTCGATGATGGCGACTTGATGGCAAAGGGCTATTTAGGGTTGATGAGGGGAGGGAATAGTTGGCTGACAACCAGTGCAAAGATAAAGGTGGTGATGATGAAAGACACATTACATCGAGTTACACATTAACCAGCCAGGAAAACAGAGTTTCATTGCATTAATAGAGCACTGTCTGAACTGAAAGATTTTTTATTGAGAGGCTGCTGGGAACATTTGGTATTAGGCTTTTTATCTGTAGTCATGGCTCATTAATTCAATGTTTTAACACTGTACCATACTGCCAGAATGGCCAGGAAAAGAGAGACTGAAACAATGTTCTGGTAACCAATAACAAATGTGCTTAAAACTGCTTTTATCCCTTATTTATTTCCCACTTGGACTAAACTCAGTTCTTAAGAAACCTTAACGTGTGACATTATCATTTATTCTAGATACATTTCATGCTGCCAAAATACTGCATCTAATTTACTGGGATAAGGATTTACTACCCTTTAAAAAGTTTTACAACTACATTTATTCCTGCTCTCGCTGAACTCTTCAATCTGTGAATATTCATAAGCATTTTCTTTCAACATATTGAGCTGCCTGTGATAGATATTTTCACATTAAAAAATGATGGACCTTGTAATTTGGAAAGTGTGCTCTTGTGGTAAACCTAAAAAAAAACTATGTTTGTGCTCTCTGCTCCACAGATTTTTGTCTCCTCCAGATGGTGTCATCCACATCACACTTAATAAGCTTTGATCAATGTGCTGTACAAATGTTTCTCTAATTCCCTCCCATATGAGGGAGTTTCTTCAAGTTAAAACTTTGGAAAATTTTGCACAGCACCAAACAGCAGACAGTAGTTGGTCCAAAACAGATCAGAAAATACTCAAAAGATAAGATGAGTAATAAACTACTCTATCTTAGCTGGATGTGTTTGCAGATAACTGCATGCTAACGGTCCCTCATAGTAACAGTTTAGGTCATTTTTGAGGATCAACTTCAACTAGTTTGGGTATAATGAGAGCAATGCCTGCATAAAAGTGTCAGAAAACAAAACAAGAAACTATGTAGATTGAGAATGAATACCTGATACATACTGTATTGACCCAAAATAAAACATTGTCCCCTGGAAATGCAGTTGGAAAAAGTGGGATCATCAAATTAGCTGATTTCAGTAGTTAATGGTGTTGACGTTGTTGTATACAAAATGTGACTGTAAAATCCACTCTCTTCATGAGACAGGCAGATTCAAGGGATAAGCTTCATGCATTTCTGCAACATCCAGGGTCTTTTCTATTTTACAAAGAAGATCTGTATATTTTCAGAATCAGAACATCGCTTTATTGCCAAGTTTGTTCTCACATATGGGAGTTTTTGATGCATTACAGTTCTGTATAATGTAGAAGGCAAAGTATACAGCAGTACTCCTCCATGAATGAAATCCAGCAGAATAAAAAATATATGTACTATATGTTTTTGGTTGAAAAAAAAAAAAAAAGCTCCATAAATTATTTAAAAATGTGCAAGAGGCTACCGATCAATGTGCAAATGTTTGTGTTATGCATCACAGACGCTGTGTGCACTGTCAACAGATGTAATCCGATAATAATTCAAACAAAGTGTGTTTATGTAATGCACAGAGTTAGATTTCTATAAGAACATCCAAAACAACACGTGTGTGAGCACAGAGACACTTTTTCCCATCAGGAGATGAATGTGAAAACAGCCATCGTGCATCCTGCATCCTCCATCATTCTGCAAAGCATGAGGAAATGTCAGAGTGAAGAGCAGCAAAAATAAGTAAAACAGATTTTTCAGGGAAGAGGGGGATTCTGAATCTGCTGGGAGTTCATATGGATCTATAGAACAAAGAAAGAAAACTCTTCATAAAACATGTGCATACACACTCTGTTTACATGCTTGTCTGGTGTCCATTTGGCTTAGATTTGGGCAGACCTAGAGCAGTAGCTGCTCATATCTGATGCTCAACTGTCTAACTTCTAGCAACTCAGCTATAGTCTACATGTAGAAACCCATGAGAGGTGAAAAAATAACACCTTGAAGGGTTGTGATGCTCGTCACACAGCTGCGGCTAGACAAGCAAAGACATGGTAGTTTCTTTTGATTTAAATTGTACATCAAAAGCAGATGTCTCACTAAGACGTACGCTCACTTCCTCCGCTGAGAGCAGTAATTTCTCAAACGTCTACAAGCAAATGACAATTCTCTGGATGCTGCTTCAATAATAAATGTTATGAACGATGTAAAAAACAGAAACTGAATTAATCCATGCTCTAAGTTTTATTCCTAACTATTGGCTTCAGATAAAAAAAATGTCCTCATAAAAATATTAATGAAGACGATGATCTTTTCATTTCTACTGAATTCACTCTGACAACAATATTACATTCAACTTTCCTTCACACTATTCTTAAAAACATAGTGCTGCATGGATTTGATCAAGTTAAATGCCATTCACATTTACAGCTTCAGTGCACTAGCTGTGAAAAGACTGGTAGCCTATAGGTCTCAAACAGCTGGACATGTGTCTGTATTGGAAGCAGATGTGGCCTGGAATGTCCACCACATGGAAAAGCTGATTATGCCTATATACCTCTGCAGCAATAACTGACCTAACGGCCCAGAGTCTACTAAACGGAGCAAGAAAATCAAAAAGGAGCATTTTGTAAAGTTTGTAGAAGCCTTGTGCACTGAGCTCTTTGACCTTGAAGGTTTTCAACATAGGGTTTTCGAATTGAGTGTTTTTTTTTCCCTGATCTCAGAGTTGCACATAAAAGTCCAAACATGAAGCAGCAAGAATTCACTGTCACGTTTGCTGCTGTGGCTGTGTCGGGATTATAGCCTCACAAATGCTATTCCATGTGGTGTCTGTCTGCGCTGCAAATTATCCACAGTGAAAAGAATTTCAGGAGTGCTATGAGCCGTACTCGCACCTCATTTGGGTCTTTATTCCGATGATATCATTTACCGTACGGCCGGGTTTATGACACAGTTCTTATATGGTGAGGAAAGTGTTCTGTATTTCAACATGAGAACATGGAGAAATCAGGGGCAATAAATAGAAATATAAACTCAAGAGGAATTCTCCTATTTCCTCAAACGAGGCCAAAAAAGTTTCCTTTACATTCAGAGCTGCACTGTTGGTGAACTTTCCTGCAGACTGGATATAACATAAATACACAGGTGGAGGGCATGTGTGGTGAGGAAGTGCCAAAAACTTTTTTGTGGTTGAGGCTATGAGGCAAAACATCAAGACGATTGTTCATCTCTCCTATAGATAGTCGAACACTTGAACCAATATTTTCAAGATGTACAAGAAATCACAAAATCTACGTAAGAGCTGGAAGCAAAACATGCAAAACAACCCTTCAGCAATTGCTTCCCTGAATAGTTTGCAAAGATAATCTCTTGCCTCATCTGCATGTGTGTTGTCCTGTGTGCCCTGTCCTTATTGTTAGTATTGTGATCTATCTATCTTTCTATCTATCTATCTATCTATCTATCTATCTATCTATCTATCTATCTATCTATCTATCTATCTATCTATCTATCTATCTATCTATCTATCTATCTATCTAAAACTACATATATAAATATATGTATCTATATATGTTTGTTTACTGGTGTGAAACTATCTTACACAGTCACACAGAAAGCTAGCAAGAGTTGATTTAGTTATACATTTAGCATTTAAATACAGTCTTTATCTAAACATTTAATCAATACTTATTAAGTAAAACAGCGCCAAACTATGCTGAAAGCAATCTTAGGACACCTTACACAAAGAGCAGGCCGATTCAAGAGCAGGTATATATAAATAAACCCAACATTAATCTACCTTAAACAAGCACTTGGTGACAGCAGCAAAGAAAAAACTTCCTTTTCATTGGCAGGAACCTCAAATAGAGCAAAACTCAAGGTAAACAGCCGTCTACTATGACGATAGGCCAAGAAACTAGAATAGAGGGCAACAGAGAAAAAGAGAGACGGATGGAGACAAACAAACAGAACAAAAACAACCTAACAGGGACCAGACTTACAGCTGCAGTGCCATTAAAAACAGAGACATTTTTGGAGTTGGAGGCAATGGCAACAGGTGGCAATAAGAACGTGAAAGACAAGAGAGCTGAAAAGAAAGATATACTGTATATCAAAATGCATTTATGAACTAGAATGGAAAAAAAGAGCTCAGTGTGTAAAGTCTTTTGGCAGTGTAAGTCTGGAGCAGCATGATCAAGTCTGGTTTAAAGCCTGAGCTTTTCCCAAATGTTGGCTTGATCGAAAAAGAAGTTTTACGCCTCCTCTTCAGAGAGAAGAGGGTGGCTGCAACCCAAATCAATAGATGATTTTACAGAAGAGGGGCCAAAGTCTTATACCTCCCATATGTCATTTAAAGAGGTGAAGTACCACAAAATGGCAATGTGTTAAAGAGGTGATAGGGCACTATGAGCCAGAGGTGGGGACTCAAGTTTAAGACTTGTACTTGAGTCACCCTCAGGTTACACTCTAATGCTATTTCAGACTCCCCTCGGGCATTTCAAAGTAAAAGCCCTTTTCGTAAATACAGGGATTCAGACGACATGCTTTAGCTATCACAGATGACACTTTCATGTTATCTTTTCCATAGAGCTTCAACATAAATTGCATTATGCTACATGTTGAATCTCACTGCTCTGTGGCCATAAACGCAGATTCCCCCCTCTAGTGGTGCAAGCAGTAATCCTCACTGCAGGTATTTCACACAGTGAGCACCTTGCCATGGTCTCTAAATGGCAAATACATCTGGTGGGGCCTCTGAACATTTTACCTCAGCCTCAGTAGCTCAACAGAGAGGGATATTTATTGTGATTTGAACATGCAATCATGGAAAACTTGCGAGCATACCTCTGCACAAACCTCTCTGCAGACATTAGACAACCCATTTCCTTCTGCTAAATCACTTAGTGCTCCGATAGCTTCACTGCCTTTGTGTTGATCTCGCTCTTGAGACGCACAGAAAGAGATATCCATACCACAAGTGCTGGGTATTAGACTGTTAATGGTTCTGACTCGCTGTTGGCCTCACTATCAGTGTTAATATTTCCAACACAACTTCCTCTGCAGGCCAGAAAAACTCAGAGAATTCGACTGCTGCCTCGCTCTGTAATTCTCTCAATCTACTATGATGATTAACATTTGTGACAATACCATCTTAGATGACAGTGCAAAGTGATCTGCAGCCTGGGTAAAGCTGTAATCTGACGGGCTACAGAAGTTTACTGAGTTAGATCATGTCTTTCTAAGCATCCAGCAACATAACTGTGGTGAGCCTGAGGAGCTCATTAATAAACATTTGGAGGCTTCTCAGTGGCCAGGTCTTCTCAAACACGTCATGTCTGAGGTTCACAGATTACTTCACAGTAGCTGTTAGTGAGTTTTCTTGAAGTCAACATAAACCACGTCATTGAAATCAATGCTGGCAGCAGTTTCTTTATTCATTTTGTGGTCCCTATAAATACGGATCCTGATAAAAGACACCACACGTGAACCAAATCGGGCATGACTACTCGTACATCTGTGGTCTCCATAATATCACAAGAGACAAGGAGTACTAGTTCAAATCACAGACTGATAGCTTAACCTTATCACTTACTCTGCTTCTCACTAAAATAACAACATGTGCTTAACTTATCAGTCAGACACATGACTTTTCCTGTCTGGTTTATTTTCATTGACTACAACAGAACAGATTTCAATGATTGTAATGTCATTAACCTTTAAAAAGACTGTGTCTAAATGGATCATATTACTTTGAGTTCAGAAAAAATGGATGTAGGGTTAGTCTGATTCGCCTGCGTCGCTCTGTTTCTCTGTCCTTGGGTCACATAGTGTACTTTCAGTCATTATCAGGGGGAAAATAAAAACATTTTTCTCTTCACCTGTTGTTCAGCAGCAGCTTGTGTCTTCAGATTTTTTTTTTCTCTGATCCCACAGATGTCTGTTTTCTTCCAGGACTAATAAAATGTTTGTCCTCCATTGAACCACATTTAAGTACAATATTTCCAGTGACTCAGCCAGACACTACCAAATGTATGTTCCAGGAAAGAAGAAGAGCAGAGCAGCAATGTTTATGGAAATATATGATGGTTTCACTCTGGGCAAATATTTTATCATCATTCAGGGAAGCAAAAAAAAAGAGGAATGTGAGATCACAAAAATACCTCAGAAGACAAATTTCACTGCTGGATAAAAGGTAAGAAAAATCCTGTTTTCACTTTTCCTCTAAGACCAAGGAAAAGAACATTATGCAACCGAATTACAGAGTAAGATTCAGAGCACTGAGGTAACAAACAGAGCTAATGTGGAAGGAACCACTAATGAGGAAATTTACGCAAACTGTCTCAACTATCAATTCTCATTTACACGTTGGAGCATTTTCATGTCTTTCAGTTTGTCTGGGTTGATCCAGTCCCATAGGTCTTTCCAATGCTCAATCCAAATAGATGTGAATGTGACTGAGAACCAAAAGAAAAAAAAAAAAACAACCTAAGTGTGGGGGAAATATATGAAGTTAACTGTCACAGTTTTTATAGGGACAGAGCAGAGCTATAAAGAGAGCAGAAAGCTCCAGAAAATCCAAGTACACCTTTTCTCTGAACCAAATGATAATTTAATGTAGCCTACCTGCTGCCACTTTAAAATACTGTATTTGGTTTATTCAACAAGTAAACAGTTTGAAGGGATGTGACTGTTAACAAAGACATTAGCATTTTGCGAGCATACTCATTGTGTTTTTGCTCATAGGGCTTAATTGCTATAAAAAATTAATCAATTATCTGTGATATACACTAAAATTAAACTAAAAGCAGAGTGTTGTTCAAGTGTTGAAGATATGTGCACTACAGATTGATTAATGTCCTTCTGTGGCATGTTTAAAACACTTTTACCAAATTATTTTCATGGAAACAACTTTCTCTATCTGAACAAATCTTATAAATAAAATGAAACTATTTAACCAGAAAATCCTCATTGAGATTAAAAATCGCATTACGACAGCAGTCTGTAGTGCTGCTGGCAAAAAGATAAATGAAAAATAAAAAATCACATACAATCTGGAAGGTGGTTTAAAGCTGTAACAAAAATATCACCTCCCTTCAACACAGTTTAATATTATAGCATTAAATAGATTAATAGCTTAAATCATGTCCAAAAGCACAGTGGGTAAGTATGTTGCTGGTGGAGTAAGCATACATGAACACACCTGCGGTTTGGCCCTTTTGTCCCCGAGGATGACTGTATTCATCCCATTAACAATGTGAGGAAGAGAGGACGGCCGTAAACACATCAGAATCAAATGTTCCAGTCATCAACACCCAAAGTATTCACTGTCTATTAAGACGCTCTCATTGTAAACAGACACAACAGGGGACGCAAATAAGAGACGACCACAGAAACTCATTATCCTCCTTTACAGGGAGATTTTCCATGGCTTTTTACCGTGAAATCGAATTCAGTTTATCACGTAAATGCCCCTGGCGCACATTTCATTTCTCAAGAGGGAAGACTCACACAGAAAGGCTTCTGAAATGGATGTAATTAAATGTCTGGAGCTGCATATTACATAAGAATCACAATAAATTAAGTTGTTTAAGTTTCAAGGAACTGGCAAAGAGTATCTCATGATGGATGTTTGATAGCAGCAGAAAGGGCCTAAGGTTGTATTTAAACATGACAGGAAATAATAAATAGAAATATTTGAACCACTTTTACTCAAAACTCTCATTTGCTCGTGTGATTAACTTAAGCTGGGGATAGCACTCTCCAGTCTCTGGTATATATAAAGTTACAATCACAGCCTCCCTGTGACTGTAACTGGTTATAATAATTAAAACATTATTCTTAAAATGTCATTAAAAGCAGTTAATGGGAAATTAACATTTACAGGGGGTTAAATATCATGTAATGTGCTTCTTTTTAAACAGCCAACTAAAACTCCTAGAAGTTACTTCTCCTGGCTGAAAATTAGTCTAATTCTGTTTTCACACTTAAGTTTCTGTCTGTGTGACAGAAAATAAACACAAACTCTACCTGGACTTTTTAAAATCTTTTTCTTACTGATGTCTCATTAAAGCAAAAGAAGCCCTTTTTGTCTTTTATTTTCTGTCACCTTATTAATCTAACTTTTACATCCTTATTTTTCCAAGACAAGACACACAATGTGTATCCTGAAAAGAGAAATATTTTATCCATGAACCGAGAGTTAACACACTAAACAAATGAAATAAAAACATTCAGTCACCATTTTAATCTCTATGTATGTTAGTGAACCCTTACCAATAAGGTTTGCAGAATAAAGACGCATTTAATTAAATAGTTGAATTCAATTTAGTCAGAAATGCACAGTGACTTTCCTAGAATTTTTCCACTCGAGAAAGAGTCATTTTACGGTAATAGAAAGGCTCAGATGCTCATGTTACTCAATACCTATGAAATATTGACCTTTCAAAGCCAAAACAAAGTCTGTAATGCCTCTTGGAATAACTGTCTATTCAGTAGTTAATTATATGATCCTCAGAGGAGTAGAAACTGAATTTTGATACCAATATTGAACATTTTTTCACCCTTTTTTGAGTTTTCCAGATTGTTATGACGCTTAAGAAGTATGATGTCAGTACCTCAAGAAAAATGTTACCTCATTGAGGTTGACAGATTAATAGGTTCAGCTATAAAGGCCAATACTACCAGCTAGCCTCATATGACTCTAGCACAACTGATCTGCTTTATGGCTTAGATGCACGAAGAGGTCATATGAGATAATCAGTAATAAGTTCTGACAGAGACCAATCGCAATGGAGATGATAATCACAACCATTAACCCATTAAACCTGCTGTGAGGAACTTTTGGTTCCTCGTAGTTGTTTTACCCACTGTGACAAATTGGTCTCACACCCACTCCCTCACTGCAGTTTAAAGCCTTGAAAATTCAAGCAGAGAAATGACTAGCCTGGCTGATGATGATCTTGTTTGCTCCTGAAGGTTAGAGAGGGGCTTTAACATTAGTTTTAGTCTGTTTTTCAACCATTTAAAAAAATCCTTATAGTGTCTTTAATCAAACTATTTTTCCTTTTAGGTGGATGGCTTGTTGTGGCGCACAAACATTTACCGGCTTTAGATAATGAAACAGACCAACTGTTTATGACCGAACAAGTGCCACTAAGAGATTAAAAGTAAATGATGCTTCACCCTTTCAATGGCAAAATGTAATGGGATTGATTAATGCTGAACAGTGTCCTAGCAGTTTTCATAAACAAACTTAAAAAAAGAACCCAAGAGCTGATGATTTTGTCATTAAATGGAATCAGGTTTATTGTACATGTCTTGTGCAATATGCATCATCAACAACTTCATTTCTAGATCTTTGAGCACAACTACCTCTGCAAGTGAGTGATATACACAGTATCTTTAGACCCTTCTGATGTATAAAAATATATATTTATTTTTACTTTTTACTGCTTTTGAAGTGGGACATTTTGAAGTGATTCAAAAATGCATTTCCAAAGCCACCCAACAAATCCTGCAGCGCCGTGATAATCCCATTGCTCACCTACAATAACATATTTAAAGGTTTCTTCTCATGGTGTACAACATGTCCTTGTGCAGGTATCAGTCATGTCCTTATTATTTTTTCGACAAATTTATAATTGACTAAAATTCATATAGATGATTTTTGAAATCATATATAAGCAAACAAGAACATCAGAAACAAGATTGATTATTTTCATATCCTGATTTTTAATGCCTGAAACCTGTGTGAGGGGGTTGGTGTCAACCAACTAGCTGGAGAAACAACCCTAATTTTCACACAAAATATTCACAATAGATAATAAATCCAAAACTGACACAAACCAAAAGTTTCTTACTGGAGCTGTAATGAAGTATTTTGAGTCTACAGAGTTCCTAAAGCACCATAAGGCAATAGTTTCATCTTGTTCATTATTTCTTTTTGGATGAGTTAGAAATTGTGAAGTTTTTACTGATTCCAGAAATTCTTGGATATAAAAATTAAACAAACATTTACTTCACTCAGTTATTCCTTCATACAGGTAATGGTAAATAAGTAAACAAGAAGGGATTATTGGCATGCTAATTGTGTTAAATGACCTCCCAGTTTCCTAATTCTTTAGCCTACATAAAGTTAGGCATAAAGAAGCTATGTGATGTTATGTCTGAGCTGTGCAAAATAATATGGACTCAGTTTTATTTGCCCTGCCTATAGCATATTGGCTTGAATACAGCATATCCTGTTTGACATTTACAAGCACACCACACACCAGGAATTAAACCTGTGCCATTTTTAAAGTCAAGGCGAATCTCACCGGCAGGATTTATTTTTCCTAGAACGTTCCCTTTATGGAGCATATTTTTAGATTTTTTATTTCCAGAAATCCGTCGTTAAAGGCTCAATTTCCATGTGGAACAAAGCTTTAAAGTCTGATCTTCACTGTGACAAGTCTGTGCTGAAACTGTTACTAATAGTCATCAGCTTTTTTTTGTAGTCTACTGGGATTCAACATTCCCTCTTTCCTCAAAAATAAGTGGTTTTCAGCTTGCTCTGTTTCTTGGGTGGCTGAATGGTAGAGTCATCTGGACAAATGGAATCAATATTTGGGTGTCTGTCTACTCCTGCGGCCTGTGCACATGAGCAGGTATGACTAAAATGGTATCTGTGGCAGGAATGCTGTGGCCAACCACAGCTATGGTCGGAGAGGAGCTTCACACAAACACAGCTCTCGTGTTTTAATCCAGCGTTAGATAATTTAAACAAGACTGCCTTAACACTGTATATATCATGTCAGGGTTCTGGGCTTGGAGTCAAATGTCTGATCTTCTAAAGTTCACAGAAGGACCTTCAACCACAAGAAAAAGTCTAGTTACCTTTTCTTTTCTACAGGTTTTATTAGGATATTGATTCCTCACGTGTCCTTTCTTCTTACTTATCCTTACAGAACCATACGTGGAGTACACTTTGTGACAACATATAGATCGTCTGAGTGAAAATTGTACCACTAATCCTGAAGGACCCACCAAGGAGGGGAGGTAAATTACAGCACTTCTCCCTCATTTATCACAGGCCGAGGTTTAGACGTCAGCCGAAGAGACTGCTCAGACTGAGGCCAGGATTCTTCCCCAAAAGAAACATGCTGCCAACAAGAACAGCCACAGCTGGAGAGGAAAATAAAGCCTCTTTCTTCAACAAGAAATTTGCTGCCTAGACTTAGTGTAATTGACTCGGTGCAACTTTTTGCTTCTTTTATTTCTAAATATGGGCACCTAGCTCTCTGGAGCCCATGCTTAATGTCACGTCCCACATTGAAAACTTAAATCCAACTTTATTGACGACTAATAGAAATTTTCTCAGGATAAAGTTAATTGTCTATATATTCAACAGACTGAATTTGGTTTGATCATGATTATTTTCTGATATTATCTGATGGCTCCGGCAGCATTTTTATTTTGAGTTTGTATCAGTTTTCTTCAGTTTGGTTGATGTCCCTTTTACTTTGCGGTTCCATGTGTGAAAAATGTAAAGTATCCTCCCTATATCCTTTCTATAACAGGAAGCTGTGATATTTTTATCTGTGTATTATTTTCAGTGATTGATTTGAAAAGGGTGATGTGTAATCAGGGCGTCCTTTGACCTGCCTTTGCCATCCGAAAGTTTAAATCAAAGTTGTACCACCTTGGGTTACAGCTGTATCGAGCATGCATATAACAATTACCAACAACTCTGATTTTTAGTCTTTCTCCTCAACAGATAACTCCACAGCTAGATAACTGTCCACGTAACTCACCCTGAACTCCAACAGATCCCTCACAGAACAGTTTTAATTTAAGTGACTGGACTAAAAAAGAAGCAGTTCCAGTAATCAATAAAATGACAAAGGGCCGGCGGCTCTTTTTCTTCCATCGCACATTTGCACGTCCTTTGGCAGATTCCAACATGGTGACTTGTCCAATAAAACGATGGAACATGTTTTGACCAAAGCTTCCTGTTGTGAAACACTACAAAGTTTACAAACCGTTACTTGTTTGACCATTGGTTTGATATGGGGCATTGAATGTATTTCACATTGCATGTCCAGTCAGTGTTAAATGAAGATAAATTTCCACAGACTGTAAATCAACCGGTGATTGGCTCAGTTTAAAATTGTCTGCCAGTAATCACTGAGCCGCTTTGGAGTGCTGCAGGCCTTTTGTGCTGGAGTCTTTCTTTTAACTGCCCTTTCATGACATAGTCTTTCATAAGGTTTTAAGTAAAAAGTTGAACTTTGGTGGTTGAAAATATTTAAAAAGTGTGTATTTCACAGTATGTGTTGGTATGCAGGACAGATTCTGATACGTGTCTCCCTGAACGTGAGCATACCTGAGGAGCTGGAACAGCAGCTGCTATGTTTTGAGGGTTTTCTTCAGTTCCTCTGTGTCTATAGCAACCATGTTTACTCATGCCTATCAACATAGACTCCCAAAGGTTATTACAAGGAATCTGTGTTACTCCTTTTGGCTCCTACTCTATGACTAACTTGTTGCAGATGTAAGATAAGGATTGTGACTGTGTTGTGAAAAAAAATCAAACATTCTTTTCTTTAGCACAGAACAGTAAACTTCCCAATAAATGATTGTATAACATATTCTGTATCATCCTGTTTTTGGAATCAACGTCACTGTTAGTTTTGCGTCATGAATCAGAAAGTGTAAGCTGTCACTCTGGATGTTCTTCCATATGGTGTTCGTCATTCAGGTGTAATGCAATGACAAGCACATGAAAAAGTAACTCATAATCAGAACTTGCTGTTCATTTCGCAAAAAAAGAAAACTTGACTCAGGGCGATTTCCGTAAGAAAGAGAAAGTGAAGATAATCAGATTCAAAGGGCCTCTTGAGTGGAAAAGTTTGATTTGACGTCTTTCGAAAAGAAGACGTCAAGTCTTCGGAGACTGATTATTGGTGCAAGAGTCTGAGCCAGCGGTCTGACATGTTTGTTTTAATATTTTTTCCTTTTGTTTGATTCAGTTACGTGGTCTTAATAACTCACTTTGGATCACAGTGAAAGCTTGTTTGTTCCGTGCTGGATTAGAAAACAGCAGATTGTTCTGATTTTTGTACGCCAGTGGTACCACCAGTCATACCAGACATTCCAGCCACCTCCATTGACAAATCCTGCGTGGCTCAAGGTCTAAGCCCTAATCATACATGTTTTGTCCCTGCCAGCTCTGTTATGTAATTGAACTCTGCTGTTTCTGAGACTTCTACGGTGGCTTTCAGTCTCAGCAGGACACAGTTGGACGACAGAAGCTCCCATATAAGGGCAGGGCTACCGTGTCATTGCGGAGCTTCCCATAATCTCCACAAAAACACACTCCCAGACAGAAATGGTATGTACTTGAAAAAAAAAAAAAACCTGCAGATTCCACCTTTCAGCTGTTTTCTTAAAATCTGTGTTGGTATGTGTCTGCTGTTTGACCATTTTTCATCTTCTCTTTAAAATTTGCATTTGTTTTCTTGAGGACCAGTGACATTTCTAGAGTTTCGTGTCAAGTTTCATGTTGTGTTATTGCCTCAGACTGTGAGAGCTTGAAGCCTGCAACTTGTTTATCTTTAGAGGTTCTTTCCAGTGCAGTCATAGCTGATGTCATGAGATTTGTGCTTACTGAATGCAATGATTGATTGTTGCTCAAATACAGTCATATTCATTGCGGTATCTCCAGACATGCTACTGAGCCGCAGAGACATTTCTTTGTATTGTCTAATGGTGAATAAGGAACGGGGGTTCAGAGGGATCCCCCTACTTGTGGGAAGTGTTCAATCAAACATGACGTGTCTGTAATCACAGTGTCACTTTATTTATGGTGGGATAAGGTGCACAGGGTCTGGGACTTAAGACTGTTATCAATTGAATTCATCTTCAAAGACAACCGCAAACACGCTAACAGTCTTTGGAGACTACGGGTGGCGAGGACAGAGCTGTGAAACAAAGCATCTGGGAATGCACAATCACATCTTAAAGCTGTTTAGCGCTTCAAAAATCTTCGAGTTTACAGGGAAATATGCTATTTCTTGAGTTAAAAGAGAGGGAAATCTGTGTTAAATTTGTGGTGTTGAACAGTGTGTGCGTCAGTGTGTTTTCTTGTGTTAAGCCAAGCTGAGGTGTGCCAGAGTTCAAGCTTATGATTGGGTTCAGCTGCCGTTAACAATGACACGTACTAAATGGGGAACAAAGTTGTCTTTTAGAAAGTTGAGGTAAATCTCAGTTATTATAGCAGTTACAACGCCCTCTTAAGTGAAGTTGGATATTGTTGTGTATCTTCTAGAGGCGATAATTATGCAAAAGTTCCGAGGGTAGAGACTTAGTCTTTTTCTCCATAGCAGGTAAGGCACAAATGTATTTAATAACATTGTTGATGGCTGCATTCCTTTGAGCTGATTCAGTTCCTGGTATTGTCCATGCTTGTCCATTGGAACGGCTTTCAGGGACACTTTGTGGAAAAAAGGCATCATTAGTCTTATTAGTTGCACCTGTACTTTCCTCTCCATGACAATTAAAAAGGTCTGTCCCGTGGAATAACTGTTTTCCAGCTTTAGAGCAACTAAACAAGCAGCGAGCACAACAACACAGGATAGCTGACAAGTTGGCAAACCAAATGCCTCTATGCCATTCAGCTAACACAGCTTCACTGGGATTCATTAAGAGTTGTGTTTCTGTTATTAAAGTAAGAACAATCTCTCTCTCTTTTTTAAATCAAGCTACACAATACACCCTATTCCCACAACACCCAGGGTAGGATACTTGAATATTATCTCAGGTCACAAGTTATATGACCATCAACAGCTGGTAATGTCTTTGTAGCCATGCATCAATCAGGGAGCAGTGAAATGGTGACCATTAATCAGATTAATAATGTTTATACAACCTATGACCTGAGACACAGCATGTTTTAACCATGTCCACCCTGAATGTAACATCAGAGGGAGGTGGCTACAGAGGAAATATGGCGTAAGGTCTACAAATCAGGGTAGGTGGTTATATATATCATAAAATTTAAGTTATTATTAAATTACATCTGTGTCAATGTATCTAAGGCTTATGTACAGTTTAAACGCAATAGTTTAGCTAGTCCAGAACTTATTTTTTAGTCATTAGTATTTTTTTCTTCATCTAATCTTTCTTTATTCTTATCTAAGTAATTTCACATCTGCTCTAATAGTCTGTACCATTTTCTTTCCGATCATGAATCTAAAGCCTTACTGCCAGAGCTGTGGACTACTGCTCTGTATTCATCCGTCAGAACAGTAAATTATTACTAATGCCAATATCCAGACACAACATCGGCCCGCACACAAAAATTTATGGAGTGAAACAGGGACAGAGAGGGAAGAAGAGAAACAGATATTTAGGTCGCTGTTGTTTCGCCACAAAGATAAAAGCTACACGCAAAGTCGTATTTCACACATGTTAGCCACCCACAGAAATCCCTGAAATAACCAAAAAATGAATATTTTTCCTATGACTCTTTCGTCATGTCTTGTTTATTAACCAAATGATCGAATTGCAACACGATCTGAGTGTGGGTGCCAAAGGAGAAGGATGGGACAAATGCATATACTGTAGCAGACTTGAGACTGTGTGGCCTGTCTCTCTGTGGGAGCTGGTTGCGCCTGGTCTTTGTCTGGGCGGGAGCTGCTGCTCTGCCATTTCCTTCTCTCCTTCCCTCCTTTTCCCTGCTGAGGTAAAAATGAGTCACTGAGTCAGCAGCTGGTCTCCGTCATCCCCAGTATCGCCCAGGATTCCACTGGAGACCAGCTGCCGGATCGCTCCATTCTGACAACATCACTTCCCCCTTGTCCTTTTAAGGACATGTTCACTGCTGATAAAAAAGACCTGTAGTGATTAGATCTGAAATGATTTGAGTTTTATTCATGCTTGTCACTCTGTAAACACGCGTCAAAATGTGTGTGTCGAGGCTAAGACTTCAACACTGTCAATCACTGTCAGTCTACGTCTGCCTTACAGGAGTTTGCCCTCTGTGCAGATACATAAGATGCAGATCATGGAGATCAGTACAGTTTTTCCCTGGGAGGCCACCCACATGATCAGGAAACAGGTCCCGACAAAAGAGCCGAAGTTCATATAATCGCATGTCGTAGCAAAAGCCTCATTTACTCTTCTATGACGTCCCACTCTGATTATTATTTTTTTTAATAATTTAGTGTTATCAGTGGTCTTAGAATTGTGATTGTGAAGTTTTTATCCAAAATCACATTACCTCTGAGTCGTGGGCGAATACAGCGCTGCTCTGCACACTTCTCTTTGTGTTAGCTTGCAGCCTAACATTGCCGGTGTAGTAGAAGAAACAGGTAACATAGGAGCTATTCAGTTCTCTGACACTATTGTCTTTAGGGGCATGAAGAAAGAAAGAAAGAAAATACCATAATTAGCTTTCTTACAAGAATTTCAATCCACTAACGCACAACTTGTTCTGCAATCGTCTGTATTTCTCCGAGCCTGGCCAGCACAGCGGGGCTCGGAGGGCAGAGCTTGGATTTGCTACGTAGGAAATCTCATTGTATCTGATCCTGCTGTTTGGGTCAGGCAGAGCTTCACAGCGATTTGAATGCATAAATACTCATAAATGCAATTTCACACTTCTTTTTCTCATGGTATGTCCTCTAGTATCTGAAAAGAATGCCATATGAACATGTAGACAACAAGAAAAACATGATTTTCATCAGAGTGAGTCTTTAATGACATCTCTACATGACTATGTTTCCATCATCTTCTGTGATGACCTGCACCAGCTGCACTTTGTAATACCATGTCGACATCTGTTTTTTTGTCCAATGTTGGTGAAACAGTTGACCCCCATTAGAGGGGGATTCAGGGGATCATGAGAGTCAATAGTTCAACCAATGAGCAGCATTTGAGCCAGCAAAAAATTTATAGCATCAAATTAAATGACGATCTGTTCCTTTGTAGTAATGCCGTCATATCCACTCACAGGACGTCTCCAGGCTGTCCTGTGAAATAAAAAGGATGAGCCTTGGGTGTTAAATGCATGTTTACGTTTTATTCTTAGAGTTAGAACTTAGGGAGGGTATTTTTACTCTTTACTCTTTCAACACAGAAGAAAAATGATTCATGAAAACAAAAGCAGAGGTCTCCGTTTTTGTCAGAGCTGTTGACCACAGCTGAGTGGATTCTCTCACTCAATGTTTAAACCGAGGTGTTTAGTTTTCCCATTCCACTGGCTGACAGGACAGGCAGGTCTCTGTCTCGCTCCATCTCATCTTCCTTCCCGTTACCCTGTGAGGGTAGGCGTTTTGCCGCGTGCTGCTTATTTGAGGAGTCTCTATGGAATCTCCTGTCCCTTCTGTTTTGACCATGCAGCAGGCGGTGGAGATGAGATCTGGATCTGTCAGTGCCCACTGACATCTCACTCTCAGACAGCCTATTCTGCTTTATGTTTATCCATCAGGGCTTACTGGAAAATACAGCTTGAGCTCTTGGAGACATACGGATGTCTCCCCAAACCCTTTACCTGTTTTGCTTTCCAGGTGGAGTTGACTGCTTCTGGACCTTGCAGTGGCCGTTTCTCCACTTACTTCTTGTTCAGTTCACTGCTCCACTTCATCTGTCTTCAGTTCTGGAAGAAAAAGCAAGCACCAGTGGAAACAACTGAATGTGCTTCTCCTTCTGGAGAGAGAGAGAGATAAAATCACGTTGCATATTAATTGTTGCTTGGAGCCTCTTGTCCAGCTTTGAAAAGGAATCTAGGTTCATTGACTTTGGCAGGCAGGAGATGTTATAGCATCTGAGCACAGAGCGCCATTGTTTCGCTGTTCAGTCAAATTGCCTGAAGCTAAGACACTCAGTGATCCAAAACATTAACTTTGAGATTCACTAGGCACAGTTTACCTTAACAAATCATTCTTTCTCATTGGAAGACGACTCCTATGACCAGAAAATTAGCAGAACGAACCGCCAGAGAGAAAATAAACCGGTTTGTTGCAGTAGAAGTATTTCTCCAGAAGAGCAAGCATTGGTCTTATAATGAAATTTACTCTGTAAAAACACCATAGCTCCAAATTTACCTCTTGGAAACTTTTTTGAGTGTTCGTAAGATGTCTTCAAATTCCCTGGCACTAAAAGCATCTCTATCTAAATTAAAATAATATGCTTTTGGACATTAGGTGCAGCACAAGTTGTTAACACAACATTAGCATAACTATCACCTAATAAAGATATTAGAACTAATGTTTCCAAACCACAATCTTAGAAAAGAGTCGTTTAACCTGAAGGAGCAGTCTTATTAGGCTGTTCCAGCGCATTTGAGCAGAATGTAACTCTCAATTTATTTTAATAGTGGTGATGTAATTCTGTCTCCTTTAAGGAAGACAAATCTTTTGGCTTAGCTTCTCTGCTCCCAAACAACTCTTCATGGTACCACTTTGGCATTATTAAATCAGCTGTTTATAGCAATGTTTTGACCTATGATTGATATAAGTGCTCACATTTCCCTGCAGTTAAGAATTGTAATCATAAAAACGGTGTAATTCCCAGAATAACAGCCTCCCTGTCGTATCCCCACTCCTTTCATCCCTCTTTTTCTGTTTCTCCTAAGCCGTCCTATTAATAATGGTGGAATGGCCAAAACGACAGCTTTAAAAAAATGTATTTACAATGTCAGCATCACCAGAAAAAATAGCTATTACATTAGGTGCAGGTGTTTGCTTGCAATTCTTAGAATACTTTCAACTGTGGCTTAGACTTTAGATATTAATCTTTGATTTACAGAAAATGAAGCAAAGATGGTTTAATGTTGAATGATGTTCATTACGTCTTCAGTTTCTTTGAAATCGTTTTCTTTTTTCCTTTATTCCCAACATCTAATCTATTTCACGTGCCTTGACATGTTTCGGCAGAAACTTCTGCCTTCCTCCGTAACACGAGCTGGTATGACGTATCACACCTACGACCAAGTGACACTTCTGAGGAAGGCAGAAGTTTTCACCGAAGCATATAAAGGTACGTGAAATAGATTAGGTGTCTGAGATAAAGGAAAAAAGAAAACAATGATTTAATGTTAACACTTTGTATTACATCTGTGAGACACTTCCATGTAAGTAGCTGAGATATGTGTGATGAAAGAAGAGAGAAGGCTAATACATTTTATTGAGGCTCAAGTGACTGACTTTCTGTTCGTGTCATATTTGGTCTTGTTTGTATTGGAAGGTGGTAGAAAGGCTTTATTGTTAATTCTTATGAGTTTCAAAACCTTTCAGAAACTCCTCACTTCCTGTAAGTTTTTTTTAATTCATGAGTCAGTACCCCAGTTTGGCCACCCCAGACATGAAAGTCAGTTCATGCACCTGTTGCAAGCTAGCAATGGCTAATGTCTGAGTATTTAGTCAAGAGGTTTAAATAGACTGAAATGATTGATTATGCCTTTTTTTGTGATAAACAAAAGCAAACAAAACTATCAGCAGCAAGATCGATGGTTTCTAAATTGTTGTTTTTAATGTCCGAAACCAGAGTGATGAGGTAGCAGCTGAAGAAACAGTCCTCTTTTGACACTGCTTCTCGTGGATAATTCACAAAAAGTGATCAATTTGATTGTCAAAAGCCATAACGATGAGATTATTTTTTTTGTCAGAAAATAACTTAGGCATGTAGAGAACAAGATGAGCAAAGGCTTTTCAATTTTTGGTCCACAGGAGGCACCAAAACTGACACGAACCAGAAGTCCCTCACAGGAAGGGAACGGACCAGAACACCTTCCCCTTTTTGAGAAGCCTTAATCTCAGCTCAGTGTTATCTCATCCTAGCAAGTCTTTTATATTCATACTCATCACATGGTGCTGATATGTTACTGGCTCTCAAATTTCTACAAAACTCAGATGTTTTTTAGAAATTGTGCAATCTGCTCATATCGTGGCAGTCGAGTTGATTTGGTTTAAACATGGGCACAGGCCAATATTTTTTTTAAATGAATAACTTCTCTTCATCTCTTATATTAATACAAAAAAACATCAGATTAGCCAGTTATGATCTTGCTTCCTGTAACAAGGTGTTCAACCAGTCAGGATGAATGAATCTGATTCACATAATCAGGAATGTTAAGCAGGTGTGGTCCAAGCAGCAGCTGAGAAACAGAGGAAACTTTTTCCAGCTAAGGCAAACTGAGCACAAATATCAAAACACAGATGCTGCTAAACTACTCACCGACACGCAAGAGAGAGGCCGACTGCTGTGTGTGGCACGTGCTCTCACCCTGCGTCAGCTGTAAGCTTTTGGTTTTTACACACAGCCGGTTTGGTGTTTTTTAAATGTCCAGAACTCTCAGTGTTGTGGTAAAAGTTTGGCTGATGGTGAAAGGCTCAGCGATAATGTGGGTGTTCTGGTTAGTTTGTGGTTTGAGGTAAATTAAAAGCAGACACTGTTTAATCTTACTGGAAGAACAATTAGCAGTCTGGACATGCTCTGCATCATATTTCATCTTGGTATAGGACAGTGAATGAAAAAAAAAGGTTCAATGGTAGAGATATCTAATAATTGTAGTCCCTTGTCAGCAGTAAACACCATGTTGCTTCATCTCTGAAGAAAATCTAGGGATTACAACCAGAAGAAAAAATTCAACAAAATTTCTGATGTCTTTATCCTTCAGGCAAATATTTGATGAGAAAATGGGCAAGGCTAAAGAGCTGTTCTGGTTTCTAGCTGAACTGCAAACTCCTAGAAAACAAACAGTCCTTCAGAGAGATAAACAGAGTCTGCATGTTGTGGACTTGTAAACTGTTCTGCAAATAAAAGGATTGAAGCTTTTCTCCTCTCAAACTAAAAACAGACCATGTCTGATGCACCAGTGTGATTTCTATTCCAGGTTTTACGGTACTTTGTAGCATATTTCGTTGAAGGGGATGTTAAGTAACACTTAAACCTCAGCAAAAGCCTTAAAAAGACATTTGTGTTGATTTCCTGTCATTATTCAAAACTCTCCGTGCTTTCAGTAAACGCTGAATGTTCTTTAATGAAATTGCTCCATTAATGAAAATGGTCTCTTAAGTGTCATTCTTGGCTTTGGATGGTTGATCGTGCCTCGCTCTTTCTCGGCGATGGTTACTAATAGTTTAGGTATTATTCTTGGATGTTGTCTACTAATACACAGTATATCACTATGTGGGCTATTACACATGTTTGAGGGGCTTTTTGAGATCCCAAGGTACACTCAGAAACTGGACGCCCCTCCCTTTGTGAGATCTCCTCTGTGATGTTTGGCTCCCAGGCCTTTGTGACACCATGCCTCTGTGCACCGGCCAGGCTAAGTTTTCCTCTGCTTTGACTTCAGTGACTGCTTTTACGATAGTCTTGGATTTATTTTGTTCAGTCCTGGTGAGAAAGAGCAGGAATGAGTCTGAGACTCATGAGGAGAGGGACAGGAAAACCTTTTTACAACATCCTTTAAAAGGAAAGTCTCTCATCAGAAACACCCTCAGGGACCTGAGGTCATTTCGATTCAACCTTCTCTCACCCTGGGTCTGTTTTTGTCACGGGTCTCATTTGACAGCCCATTTTACGTTTGCTTCAATGTCAAGTCCACTGAGGTCAGTGGCCAAGCTGTGAAGTTGATGTTGCATTCAGATCCTGCTTGATCTGAATTAGTATGAACACAAATAAGATCTCAGGGCAGCAGAACAACCCTGAACATCAGCAGCTCTCCTCCTCTCTTCCCATCCTGTCAAAAAATATGAATATCTGAAACCCCATGGCTGAAAACACCTTCTCCACATCATCTGGTCCTCTTTAACACCCAGCAGTAGATCCGCTGCTTGGGCTCAGTCTTTGTATGATACTTCAGCTGGACCTGGTGACTTGTCGGGATTTTTTCCCCATTTTTTGGACCAATTTGAAGGAATTTTTTTGCAGACTGCCACCTCATGAAAGAGTCAATTCTTTGCTTTCCAAAGGCAACAATCTGCACGTGTTGATACTCACCAAAGTTGACAGTGTTGTGGCTGTATCAGACTCATTCAGGGCCCCTTTTGCTCCATTATTGATGAAGAGTATGAGGAGGAAAGTGAAATCAATCATCGGATTTGGAAAAATGCAAATGAGGCCACTTCCACGGCCATCTGTTTGCCATTTTTACTTTTGTGTGCCTCAAAGTGTAAGTCCATAAACTGTTGCGCAGCATATACGAGCTCACAGCTGGCCATCCTGGGGAGCATGTCCAAGTTGGCAGCGGGTCAAATGGCAAACCCGAGTCCACGGGGGACAGTGGGAGTGAGAGGAGGACATGAAGAGGCGGGAATAAGGGCTTTGAGTCACGCAGCTCAAAGGAGTGAATCACGCTTCTCTGCAGGCGCAGGGTGACTGACTGACTGACTGAATGGTGTTTGGATCCGTCACAGCCGTGGAAATGGCAGGAATCTAATCCATGACTGGGAAGACACTGCACATGTGTATACTTGACAGGAGTGTGCGCTGATGAGCCCACACACTCGTTAAGGCAGACGTCACACATACACACACACACACAGATGTGCAGAAGATTTCAAGAAGTCATTCTTTGTCGGATGATAATTTTGAAGTCTAAACATTATGCTAGAAATTATGCAATTAAAGCCTATCTACAACCCTAATTCAATAAAAGTAGGGACACTGTGTATATCTTTGATAAGAGCAAATTCTGATGGTCTGCCTAACCCATACCCTAGCCCAGGAAGTACTGAACTCCAAGATTTTAGAGGAACAGGCTGTCAAGATGATACCTTTTTAGGAGGAGACCTCTCATATGTCAGCAAGACAATGCCATACCATTCTGCACCTATTAAATGAAAAGTGAGATCCTGGGTGTTGTTGAAAGAAAATAAAGTTAAATATGTCCCTGCTCCAACTCTTGGGAAAGGGTTGCCAGGATGAAATTTAAAAATGATCGTCCATCTTTAAGAAGACAACAGACTTCGTTCTCATAAATATTTAAAGAGAAGTCTGCATTATCTTCAATAAAGGGATCAATTCCATTTTATCTACATTTTACAATGCATACTTCCCTTTTGGAATTCTGAGTTGCAAGTTCAACCCTTGTTGAAACTTTCATTCATATATTAGTTTGTGGCTTTTAAAACTAGCTATTAAATTGGGATTTTTCTGTTCACCTTATTGACCCTTTAGGATTCAAGGTGTGTTGATAAAGGCCCAAACTTCCAAGTCTTTGATAGTTTACATACCATAGCAAAGACAAACGATCTAGACACGCAGAGCAAAGACAGGAACTCAGCCCAGCAGGAATATCTCACCTGAGTGTGAAACCCACTGCTGACCTCGTGCCAGCTCTGTGTCAGTGCCACAGAAAGCTAAAATTAGACACTGAGAAGATATGAAAGGTTTGCATTAGCTGAAAAAAAAAGGAGCTGCTGACCCTGTTTTTCTCCCCCCTCGTTGCTTCCTGTTGTCTTGAGCTCTTCAGATGTATTGTGTTTCTGTTTTGCTGAGTTATGCTGTCTGGAGAAGCAGCCCTCTGCTTCTCCTTATGTCTGGTCCATGTGGATCCCACATGATACATCCCATCCTTTAATGCAGCTGGAGCATCAACCTTTTTCAAATGCCCTTTATTAAACTCCTCATATGAAGGTTTTTTTACCAAAGCGAAGGTCATGCTGTGGGAGACAGCTGAGTCTGGGACGAATGCAAAGCAGAGATCCACCAGCATGGGGAAAGAGTTTGGGCACAGTAACCTTTTTTGACTTTCTTTTGAAGACAGTTGTACTTACCACAGCAGGAAGGACAGCCAGAGTCTCTTCAAAAACATTTTCATCTTGCTCTCCTGCAGCTGGAATGTGGATGATTGTCTTTATTTTCAAGACTGGGTGATCTAAAATCACAAACAGAAACTTTTTGCAGACTTATGCAAATGAATCTCTACTTGAGGTCGGCTGCAAAAGCTCATGGATTCCTTTTTAGTAATGCTCCCAGTAAAATAACAACCTGCTTCAAAACACACTTTTACTTCCGATAGGTCATGTCTGTATTTGTTTACAGTATATAGTGGGTGAACCTTTTTAAGACTAAAAGTTATACAGAATTTTGCATAATTTGACTGGCAGTTTTGATGTGGCTGTTTGTTAGGAGTCTTGCGGCCCTCCTTCACTTAGTTCGTTTCTTGGTTGACCAAAAGTGAGGCTGAGTCAGCACTTGGTGACCCCTGTCTCTTGGCTTTAAATTCAGAAACCAAAGGGTGATGTCACTGAGACCACCTCCATGTTGGGCAGAGCTTGAGTCTTGGATCGATTAAAATGAAGGAAGTTATTTGTTACATTTGAAGATTGAATCAAGTTGGTAGTAAGAAATACACTGGTGTTTTTATTTATCACTTGGCTCAAAGCATTCTTTGATTTGTTTGATTTGAAAGAAGTCGAGATTTTGTGTCAGCTCACTTTTTTACTGACTGGAAAAAGAAGCTCATTAACTGAGGTATTTGCTTTTTATACCTTTAGAGAAAGAGCCAGTACATTGAGTACAGACTGTGATGATCTTTTAAACATTTGGATTTATGGATCCCCTTCTTTGCTCTGGCCTGGTCCAAGTTAGAGGGATCAAGACCAGGGCTCTATCAGATAAAGAAGCTTAGAGACTTGAGGATGTTGAACATGCATGTGGTCCTGTCTGCAGGGCTTAAACCAGGGGAACAGCTGGGATTAAGATAACAGTCATCCTGAATGGCCTGGGTCATAGCCTATAAAGACCACTGTCTGAGATTGGCAGAATATTTAATAACTTTTGATGAGTAAAAATAAGTGAAAATATCAGCTCCTGTATGCAACATTGTTCTTTTCATTTCAGACTATGAGCATCTCCTTCAGTTCTTGAGAAATCTCGAGCAAAATATTCAGGAGTTGCTCCATTGTATCTGCACAACCTTTCCTGCTACTATTCTCTCAACATGTGTGTAGCCACTGCTGCTCTGCACGTGTTAAGCACGTGCCAATTGCACATGGGTTTCAGGGTATCAATCAAGTCAGCAAAATACTCCTCAAAATATGTGCGATATTATTTAGGATGCAACCCAAAACTCACCACTACCTTAGAAAAACACAAACCTACTTTTAAGGGAGAGCTGTTGTCTGTCTTCATGCTGACGTCTAATTGAGATGACATTTGAGCAAACGACAGAACACGTTTGAGGTGGCAGGAAAAACACAGCAGGCCGCCGTGGGACTGAATATCCTGTATTCTGTTGGTTTAGGTTTGGTGGGTGAACAAATACTGCAGTCAGATTTCAAAATGAATCCCATGCCACTCTTTTCTCTGGAGTTTACATAGAGAGACAGCGACCACAACATCCCTCCCTTTCTCTCTGCAGCTGCAGGACTCTTTTGCTGTTAGCCACAGCACTCCAGCCTCACTAGACATCTCGAATGACTGCTGTCAGCGTGGTCATTAAGTCTTTCAGTCTGTGTCTGTTTGAACAAGCTTCTCAGGCGGCCAGTGGCCACACAAAACCAATTCCAGCTACGGCATGATTGGCCTCTTTCTGCCCAACGTCATGCCTTGGTCCATTTATTGGGTGGTCAAACATACTTATTGTAGATTGAAACAACTCTGTAAGTCATGGTTTTGTTCTTCACACCGCTTGCTTGTGTTAAAAATCTTCAAAATAGAACCACCTGTTTTTTTTTTTTATCACCTATGAGGTCTGTAATATACTGTCAGTATGTGGTGAACATCTGATCCTGTAAACTCACTGGGAAATTTAAAACCTCACATGAGAGATCATGGGCGATCCGGCAGCCTATTGAAGCTCCAGCACATGGTACTTTGATGACGATGCAAACAAATAGACTGTCACTGTGTCCCAGCTGAGTCAAAACAGTCTACCCCTTAGAGAACTGTGTGTTAACGTCACTACCCTGGTGCCCCGGCAAGCTAGCAAAAGTGAAACACCATCACCAACATTAAAAAGATCATTTCAAATGTCAATGCATCCGTTTTGTACACCTTACGACTGAGTTAAAACCAAATATATTACTCGACAGTTTGAGAGGCAAGTCTGGAAAACAAAGTCAGAGGGATAGATTGTATATACTGTGGACAACTTGGTTCCGCCAATATAGGGATTTGAAGCCGAAAAGCTCTCTTTATTTCCTGTTTTTTTCTCCACTTCCTAAAACCAACATTGTGCAGTAGCATTGTATTCATTCTGCGGGGAGTCGTAGCGTATCCCCAGGTGAGCTACACAGTCTTCGTACACCCATAGACTGGATCCAGTGTGAATCATAGGAAACATGAACCCCCTAATAACTTTTAAAAATGGATGCACAGAATGCTGCACAGAAAAAGAGGACTTTAGTACAAACCAGTCTTGCAGTAACTACATGAAAAATCTATATTCTGTGTAATTGATTTCTAAAGTTTGTCCACAGTTTCATAGGGATTGCTGGAGGAGGAGGTGGGATTTATGACCTATACTGCAGACCGTCACCAGAAGGTGCTGCTCTCAGGGTGGCTTCACCCAGTGAGGAGGCAGACGGCGTCCTTCTATATACAGTCTATGGTCAGAGGACATTGATCAAAGTCCAACTCATCCAATACTGTATCAGTTAGGTACTGAAAGTGTGTATAGGTACCGAGCCTTGTTGAAACGGAGCTTGTTTAAATTTCTTCTCAGGAACCAATTCAGGAACAAGCAAAGAGAGCAGTAAAAAGGACTCTGTCACACAGACAACAAAAGGCACAAAGATGGAGTTTTAGTTACAGAGATCTTATTTTGTATAGTGGGGATGAATAGACAAAAAATGCATACGTTTCAGTCTGTCCTCTTTCCAGAGAGCACTCAGACATTTTTCTTTCCATGACGTGCACTCCCACTGGTGTGTATATGGTCAGAGCCTCCTAAAACCAACTAAATCATGTGGTAAAATTGACTTCATCTGTGACAGTTGATCGCCTACCTGCTGTTCAGTTTCTCAGCAAAGAGGCTGAGCTGACTGGCATCTCCTGTGGTTCATACACTTACTCTTGACAAGAAGGATGACCCAGCTATGGAGACATAAAGTATCCTAATGGATCTGCACCAGGGACACGGCTGTCTGTCTTGAGTCCAGCTTTAGCATGCCAAAAGGCCAAGGACACCGGTTTCTTTTAATGGCAAAATCACCTGCTACTGCTGTTCAGATTCTCCTAATAGTTTTATTTCTGTTATTTGGGACATCTGTGTTTTTGTTGCGAGCCAGTCGCTCAGTTCCAATGCACCAATCTGGTAAAGAGGGATGATGTTTTTTTAAGGTACACTGAAGATCTACACCACCCATTCAATTGTATCCCTCCACAAACATTAGAAACCGCTTGACTGTCCATATGACAGTCTGGTAGGAGCTGAAAAACAACACTGGATACTGTCTCCTGGGTTGATTACCTTTGCAGCCTGAAATGTGGCTTTAAGGACACAGATAACTTTCAATGCTGCCAGTCTTCACTGTCTATTTGGTTCATTTTCAAGCACCCCTTTTCCTAAACACTAATGCGTCTACCTTCCTGTCCTCTTCTTGGCTTATACCAAGGTATTCAAGGGGCCGTCCTGAGTGTTTTTGTGCTCACTGCTGCTTTCCCAGGATACATGGACAGTTTTGAATGCCTGACTTACCTCAGGTGGATAAGAAAAAGCTGTCTCTTTTTTTTTTTTTGCTGAGTGCTGAAAGATCTATCTTTTCTTTAAACCCTGCTACGATACCGCTGGAGTTTCTCAAAAAGATCCTGTACCAAGTCCCCGTGGGGAGTGAGGTGCTGAAATTCTGTCTTGTGTGTAGAGTCGGGGTATGCCCTTGTCATAACACTCCTACAGGGCTATATGATTTCCTTTGGGCACAGCTGGGATTGCTGATTGTCATCTCGAGTCGTAGTAGTAGCAGGCATGTGTTTAATGTGCTCTAAAAGGCTTGCGGTTTCTTTTCCTGTACTTGTCTCCTAATGTGAGGAGTGTGAAGTACGGCCTCTGCACGTGCAGGGAAGGTGGAGGACACTCACCAAGTCTTCAGGCTCTCTTAGTGACATT
This sequence comes from Xyrichtys novacula, assembly GCA_962446985.1. Lineage (NCBI taxonomy): Eukaryota > Metazoa > Chordata > Actinopteri > Labriformes > Labridae > Xyrichtys > Xyrichtys novacula. The sequence goes on from OY660878.1 coordinate 7,798,657, forward strand.
TTTATGGAGGTAAGAGTTTTTTGCCCATTAATCACCTCATTCCTATTGAAACCGTTTTAAAAACCGCAGCTTTATTTCATCCTTGACTTAGTGTTCCCAGAAAACACTGGACAGGTTTTGTAAGCTAGTCCCTGACCTTTTTTATCTTCCTAGAGCTCAGATCTCGATTGCTGATAGACTGCGGGCTTTGGACCCAAAAAGACAAAGGTGGGCTGTTCACCTCATCACAGCCTGTACGCTACAGCTATGCAGATCAGGCTCAGAACGGAGAACAACATGAACACTACAATGTTAGGAAATTCCAGCAATGCAGGCTTCCCTGATATTTGGAGCCAAGTGTGAGAACGTTACAGTGACACAAGTTGAAGTGGGCAGACAGACTGCCTGGCATGCGCAACATTTAGGACACAGGACAGGCAATAATGAGCCTGGCATTGTCCTCAACAGCATGCTGCATTCTGTGAGAGTAGACAGCTCTTCAGTGCAATTTGTCTCAACCAGGTAGGCATGACGGAGCCCTGAGAAAATTAGTAGTGGTTAGATTAGTTGGATCCTTGTGGGCTGGCTTAGAGGAATGAAGTAGATGTCTAAAATTGGTAAGATGGTGAGGAACCCCACAACAAGACATGACGAAACATCCCCCATTATTAGTGTGATGTGTGGCCCTGTTTATAGTAAGGCTTTCTTTACAGGCAGCCACCGGGTAAGAGATCTGACGTCACATGTCGACAGTTGCAAATCCAGTTCCCCCCATTAGGAGGGAAGCTGGATTGGACTGTTTAGAGACCCAAACATGGACTTCTTGAACCCAGTAGCGAACCCCAACCCTGCCTGCCAACAGCAGCCAGTGTTTAGCATGCCCCTTGTTATCACCCAGCTCTCAGAGCCCCCCGCAGTGTTGAGGCTCAGAGTTAATGAGTTGAATCTCTGCCCTCCCTTGACACAAAGCAAACACTTCCTGCAGACTGAGAGGAGTCTTGGGTCGGCCTGCTGTAGCTTTCAAGAACAACCTTGACTGAAGCAGCATGACCTATCTGTCCTCGGGTTCAGGGGAGGTTGACGGCTGGAAGTGAGGAGAAAAAATGGCATTAAAAAATTTGGGGCCTCACCCACTGAGCAATAGACGGCTATTAGACATCTAGTTTTTTTTTTTTAGACCTAATTTCATCGGTCTAGATTCTGTATATTTTTAGACAGAATTAAGACGTTGCACTTAAACCCATTATTCGTTAACTATTTATTTCAAGTATGTAACTAACATAATTATGATAGCTGTTGAGCAATATAGAGTGTAGTGGAGATATAGCCCAGAACTATCTCTTTGAGGCCTTAATTTTGGCTTGTAGCATCTTGAAATAAGATGTATGTCTGGACTTGTCAGATAAGTGTCTTTAAAGCAATGATATATTTTGTCAACTTATGAGACAAACACATGCTGTATAATTAAACCCTGGCAGAGGACCATGACTTTGAATTCAGGTAATGCTGAAGGTTATTAGAGCAGGCTGACACCAGAGTTCAGTGGACTTTGACTCATACTCTGCAGCAAAACATCTCGTGCTGTAAATAGTCTTAATAGTTGCAGATTACAGCTCATGTGTTTATGGTAATCAATCAAAACGGAGGCCTATTAAAAGTAGACATGTGTCTCCTTGTAACACTGATGTGATTAACAGCCCTGCATGCTCCGTGCTGACTGTACACGTGCTGTTTGACTCCCTATAGCGGTTCATCCATGAGAATCCTCAGACTTAACTTTAGTGTTGTTTTGACCCAGGAGAGACTGCCTCGCATATCTCTAGAAATAATATACTGCTTTCATCAAGCACCCTGTCTGATCCGTCTTAGTTTGTGTTTTTCTGGTGGAAAAAAATGTGTTTTGTATTTCCCTCGCACTCTTCGCTTTAGTACAAAAACAAAACCTTGCTCCAGTGGCGGCGCTGTCGTGTTTACCTCAGATTTACTGTGGCAATATAGTGTGTTCGCAGCACATGCTGTGGTCCTGATGATGCCGTATTCTAAGGCCCTGTAAGTCATTGCGGTGTTGATGCTGAGAGTGTAATTATGGCGAAACTGTGCTGTGATGTGCCAGGGCAGACTGTACTCTGCTTGTTTGTTTAGGTGGTGGTTTGAGGCTGCTTAATAGTGGCGCTTCGGGTCTGGAAGAACACTGAGCTTCTGGATTGTTGAAAAATCCCCGAGATCCAGCATCTGAGGGCCTTGAATTCATTACACATGTCCCCAGTATATCCACAGTTTAACCCTGTGATCGAGTACCGCCCCTTGATCACCCGGGCAGAGAAATCCCACACAGAAGCCGCCTCCTGTCTCTTCAGGGAGTTTGTTTTTAAGTTTGAGGACGAAGAGGAACACTTGAAAATAGATAAATAATGTTGGTAAGCCACAGAGTTTAACCAAAGGGGATTCGGAGAGTCTCATAAAGAGGCTTCACGGATGTTTGGTGGAGATAAAGAGACATCTGCATCCTAATCTTGCTTGTGGTCCAAAAAGGGTTCATCACTTTAAGGGTTTACTTAGCAGTAAGCTTGAGAAAGGATAAATAGCTGTTAAAGTGTCATTAGAAATTAGCCTGTTAAAATACAGCTAACTTATGTGGGGTGGCTTTGTGGTCATGGTAAGGTCTCAGAAAGTTTAGTGCTGTTTTACTAGGTATTCAACCAAGAATGACAGGGCTAACCTACATCACAGAGAAATGGGTTATTTCACATGGGTATCAGTCTGCGCCATGCTTGTGAAAATAAAATTCTTGAAAGTGAGTTTAGTCATAATAAGCTAATAAATCTGATTTTTGACCTGCCAAAGCCCGGGGTTGAGAGCACTGAACTGGCATACACAGAGCAGTCAAGGAAGTGCTATAAAATGTGTTGCCCTATTAAAGGCAGGAATCATTTTCTGTCAACAAAAGTCTTAAACCACACTACCAAAACCCCACTGTTCCTCTATCATAAGCAGTAATAAGCACATCATATTTCAGCAATAGGCTTGCGATCTGATGTGACATGTTATTTTCTCCCTGCCCCTTTTTTTCCTGGATCCTGATCAATGTTTTCTTTTTTCTGGATTTAAAGAAAATCACATGAAGTCAAGGATGAGGAACGTGCACGCCACAAGACATCCTCATTTTTAAGGCAAGAACTTTCCATCTATCTTTTTTTTTTTTTTTTGCGTCATTCATAGTACATGGATGACCAACTGGAAAACAACTATTCTTTATGGGACAATAAATGTTGTTGCTAGCTATTGTAAACAAATGCAATGATGCAATCTGCTGTACAAAGTGCCAGCACACTCCTCCAATACCCCCCTGAGTCTCTACTTAACAGCACTTCTTCGTTATGTCTCTCACTCAGTGGGACACAACAATGTACCCAGTACAGCATGAGGGGGTCAAAGGTCAGGCTCTTAGTCGTATGAGGCCTTCTTCATGAAGATACTTTGACATTCATGTGGCTGTGTTTGAGTGGCAGCTAGCAGTGGGTAGGCACGCTGAGAGCATGTGAGTATGAGGTGTGATCGCTCTACGCCTGTGTCTCTTTGGTCTGCACAGACACCGCAGCACAGCGGGGCGTCGACATCAGAGAGAAGTTCAACAAATCCTTGGATAGATTTACACACATGCTACTGATGCCTGACTATTTTTGTACTTTCTGCAAGAACTCTCAGCTCCTTTTGGCTAACTCATTTTGACACGTCTTGACCAAGTGAAAGCTGCTTGAATGTTTTGTCTTCTCACTGGAGGCGGTTCTTCATTCAGATGCTAATCTGCACTTTTCTGCAGTGTTTCCATCACTGTTTGTATATACTCTCAAAGTTTGCATCTGTTTCCAACAAAAATTATCTCAAGGGAATGTGCTCCATGCTAAAATGCATATGAAGTGTGAACAAATCACTGATTTGTACATTTTGTGTCAACATAATTATGCAGATACATGATTAAACTCTGGCGGTGGTTAAACTCTTTAACTCGAAACACAGCCGCACGCTGATCCATGCTGCTAGTCTGCCAGGATTCATCCACGGCAGCTTGCTGTTATTAGGAATTAACGCCAACAAAGTGGGGAGAGTCATGGCATAAACACTCCTCTGGGGAAGGAGCCCTCTCTAACTCTGCATGTGCCCAAGCCACAAACATCCCTGAGTTACATAACTGCCCTTTTATGCAGACGAAGGGATCCATGTGTCTTTTTGTTTCAGGCCCCGAAGGCCACACAGATGGACGGTGAAATAAGGTTCCAATATCCTGATGCGATTATCCAAGGGAGAATCTGTCATCTAGACAGAGTGATAGAAGGGGGGATCTGATCTGTGTAAGAGCATTTCCAGGTTTTGAAATGAAAAATGTGCTCTGAAGGGAATGGCGCCTGGTGTCTGCCAGATTCTTGCTGTCTATTGCTTTTGTCAACGGGATATTCTGGCACTATCTATTAGTGGATGAAAAGTTAAACTCTAAAATCTTATTAAGACTACAGTGATGAGCAAAGGGGATTTTTGGAGGAAGAACAAACCGACAGACCCAACAAAGCAAAATTGACAGTTTTTAATTTTCTGTTTACAAAACAGGGTTAAAACAGCTCATTTCAGCTGCATTTTGATCCTCAGTCATCACAGAGAGATGTTGTGATTGTTTAAAGCTGAAAAAAATACATAAAATCAATCAGTTTACTACTTCTTGATTCAAATGATTTCTAATAATATATAAATGAAATGCATCATTTAAATCATCAGTACAATTTGCAAATTATGTGCTTGTTCAAAGTTTAAAGTGCGTTTCCTGAGCAGTCGTTTTTTTTTTTTTAAGGATGGCATTTTTCAGAACCAGGAAGAGTAGCCATGCTTTTCTTTCACCACCCAGATGCTGTCAATCACTTTGCCATACTGAAACACACAGAGCAGACATTGTTATAACTTCAGTGACCTCTCTCACCTCTGTTGAACTTATGTGCATGCTCCTGCATGTGTGCTCACCTGGTCATCAGAGACCTGCTCCAGGTAAAGGTGGGTGGCGTTGACCACCTGCATGCGGGTGTAGCCGTAGTCTGTGCTGCGGAAAGCACTCCACTCTTTAGGGTTTGGGTTGAACCTGTCGGTCCTCTCTCTGCAGCCCTGCAGAGGAATAGGTGGTGATTACAGCAGATCTGTTAGTAGAGCCAAATGCCCTCCACCAGCTCTGTCCACAAAACCCTATGTGACATTTACAACTGTGGCTGCGCCTCGGTATGAGTCTGGCTGCAGTTTGATATGCTGATGACTAATCCCTCTGCGGTCGGATGACGAGGCATGTCCTGCACTGCTCTCCACCACATCAGAAAACACTTAACCAGAGAAACAGCTGGCAGTGAACCATGTGGCAGACCAACTGCTGCACAGAAGGGACTTTGAACAATGCAACATTGTTTTTGTTGATGCTGCTGTCAATTTATGCATCAATGTGAGTGGGAAAAATGCTGATGCTGTGATGTGAAATTACTTACAGCAGAGCCTGTGATAATGTGGACTGGAGCTTTTGGGTTCAGATAAGGCTGCTCTTTGCTCCCATTGAATACCTTGAAGAGAAAAACACACATCTCTGTCACTGATCCAGAACAAAGACTGTAAATACAGGAATGTGGTGAGGAGCTGACCTTGTCACCATAGACTGGCCACAGTCTTTCATAAGTGTGTTCATGTGCCCACAGCTCTACATCCACTCCTGTGAAAGAGATTTGAAGATAATCAGCATCTCTGATAGAAAAATAACCCATTGAATGGACCAATTAAACCTATTTTTGCAGCAAAATCTCATATTTCTCTGATCGACTGCCCATTTCATTTTAAGTTTTTCTCACAAATGACCAAAATCCTCACTTCAGAGCAACAAAAACCTTCAAAGTTCCACTACAACTTCAGTAATTTAATGCAACAAACACCAGCGTGAGACATGTAATACAGGACAAACATTTACAAAAGGGCTTTAGGGACCAAAGGCTTATTTTTAATAAAAGGATATTTGAATTGCTCTGCTCTCAGTATTTGGAAAGACTTTAGTCTGTGAGTGTGAAATTTTCAGCTCACAAACACCCACGAGCAGCGCATACCATAGAGGTAAAACAGATCCTCTAGACCAGGAGCTGATGGTTTGGTGTCATTCCGTCCTCGTCGAACCTGAAATATAACAGAGGGGAATAATAACAACAGGAACTGACATCAATGTCTGAAACTCTACCTGCTACCTAAAACACAACCTGGTAGAGCTCCATTATACCTGTGCCAGCCTCGGTCCAAACTGTGCCAAGTGCTGAGACAAGAAAACCTTAAGTGGAAACTATTTGGTCCAAATTGCTGTGATTATGACAGCAGGCCAGACTCAATGTGCTTACAGGCTGCAATGTGTACCGGCCAGCTCGCAATAAAACGTGACACGTCTCCCACCGAGAGCAATTAAAAATTCAGGCAACACAGCAGAATATGAATCCTACAAATACTTAATGCAAAGACAAAGAAATACTTTAGGATGCAGACTCTTTAAATTTGACAAACTCAATATCAAACTCCTCTGTTTAAAGCTCCAGTGAGGAATTTTTTTGAATTCTTAAAATAGAAAATAGACTGAAATTTGTAGCCATGCCTTTTCATGATACACAAAAGAAAACAAGACCATGAGCTACAAAACTGATGATTTTTATCATGTGATTTATATTGTCTGTAACTGCCTAGAGGGGGTAGCAGCTGAAGAAACAGTTGTGGTTTAACATATTTACGTCTGAATATTAGAATAAATAATGCAATAAGAATTTTAAGTATAAACCATAGACTGTATATACTATGGACAACTTGGTTCCGCCTCCTGCCTGTATACGGTTTGAAGCCGAAAAGTTTTTTTTTCTCCATTTCCTGAAACCAACATTGCGCAGTAGTGTTGTACATATTCAGGGGGAGAGTCGTCGAGAGTTGCTGTGATGATGCTCTGCTCAAACAGCGTATCCCACGGGTGAGCTATATAATCTTCGTACGCCCATAGGCTGTATCAAGTGTCAATCATAGAAATCATGAACCCCCTGATAACTTTTAAAAATGGAGCTGTACAGAAAAAAGAGGATTTGAGCACAAACCAGTCTTACTACAACTATCTGTCAACATCGTGAGCGGGGGGGAGAAAAATGTATATTCTGTGTCATAAATTTCAACATTTTGTCCACAGCTCCATAGGGATTGCTGGAGGAGGCGGGATTTATGACCTATACTGCAGTCCGTCACCAGAGGGTGCTGTTCTAGGGTTGGCTTCACCCAGTGAGGAGGCAATTGGCATCTATTCTTTATACAGTCTATGGTATAAATCTGTGGAGAGGATTCTGTTTACATACATAGGAGTCAAATGTGGTACAGTCATCTTGGTCGTCATCAGAGCAGTACATGGGTCTGTGTCCCATGGTGATGATCCACGGACGTACTGCTCGGTTCTCTGGCTTGTTGGCCTCCTAGTTTGATAAGATTTAATTCCAAACACATGAAATATCATAAAAGAAGACAAGAAAATAGAACAACTTTGGAAGATCAGGTAGTTTTGAGGGGCAGGAAGTGAAATGAGAGCACTTAGCCATCATCAACACATCAAACTGTTGTGGTCATTCACCTCCAGGTCCTTCATCAGCCACTCGTACTGCTTGAAGAGGAGCTCAAGGCCAAACTCGAGATAGAAATAAACCTCGGTAGAGAGGGAGATGATGTGCGCTGACCCCAGGTTCCAGCTGCGGACACAGGTCGTAAAAATGATACACAGCCTGACCCAGTAGAGGAAGCATGCTGAAAGTCAGGCCTCACTTTACATTCACAATAGTGCGAAAAATGCCCCAAAACTCAGTCCTGTCTTTGACATTTTGCTGCTGAATGCAAAGCCAGACCCACTTGAGAAAAAAAAAAAATTACTTTCTGAGTGCTTCCATGTTCTGATGCAGCCTCAGTGGAAAAGCATGTGTTCGGTACATGTGTATGCCATGTTATGAACTGAAAAGTTTCCAGCAGTAGTCTAGCAGTTAGAGTGTTTCTTCAGTTTTCATAACTACACACATGGAGCCATGGCCCTCAGCCAGCAGGCTTGTCTGTGTCTAGACCCTGGGTCTGAGGAGTGGGCAGCTGGTCTATGATCTAGTATGGTTTTATCTTTCTGTCTGAGAGGAGGAGGTCTGTAGTAAGCCATGAGTCACTCAGTGAGATGTATAGCTCCTTTGTGTAATCCCCATGTCTCTGAGATAGGAGAAGCAAACTCTGCTCCCTGCTACTGCCAGCTCCTCTGGGCGGCCTATTACAGCTCATTAATGCTTAAAGAAATACAGTAGTGGGCTTGGTAAACCTAAATGTGATCCTTCACATGGGGCCTTGGTTGGAAAATGAATTATTCCTCTTTCCTTGCTCTGAGCTCTGAGCAGCTTGCATCCTCTTCTCCTGACCAAAACTTCTTGTGGTTTTTCACCTGCTTTACAGTGTCCAAAAAAAAAAAGGAAAAAACAACAACTGGCTAACTTCTTCCACATGTCCACCATTATTTTTTTCTTTCGCCTCACCTGTACCACAAGCTCTCAGTGTTGCCAGGCATGCTGAAGCGGTTCCTGTAGTTGGAGAAGTTGCTGCAAACAAAGAAGAAAGCAGGAAAATGTTAGATGGGCTGAAATTTCTTCTCAAACTTCTTTTTTGTCTTATTTTGCGGTGCCCACAGAGAAGCTCAAACAAAGCAAAACTACAGTTTACTCACAATACACTCAAGAGTATTTTCAGCTTTGAATCAGCAGCAATTCTGAAAATGACTCCCTAGTCTTGCAGCAATTCTTCTGTATTTGGCCACTTCCCCTCTTCGTGTCAGCCTGCCAGAAAGCTCAGAATGATATATCATTGGATAAAGATGCCCATTAAACTGTGGTGCTGACATCTGTGTCAAACTTTAAAAACATGTCGCTATTTTTAGTCAAAGAGACCGTCCACTTTTCTGCAGCTTGGCTGTCAGAGGCTGCCTCTCCAAATTAAAGGCTGTTGAAAGACCATGGACGATGCCTCAGTGACAAAGCACTACAAGTTTTGAACTTAGGATCATGGTCAGTTTCTGAGGCCAGATAATAAAAGTAAGAGGGAGCCTGGGTGGAGCTGAGATGAGGTCACATAGCATGTAATGCATATGTCAATCAAGAAAAGCAGGCCTCTAAATATACCCCTATAAAAACCATGACATCCTCCTTAAAAAGCACTGTAATTTTACATGCAGCATCTATTATAGGAATTAGATCTTAAGTAACTTCCACAATGATTTCACCACCGAGTTTTGGTGGTTTGTATTTGATCCAGTTTAAGTGGAAATGGTAAATCTGGAAAAACTTCTTTCTTTCACTGCGATCACACTCGGCGCCACTTCCTTTTCTGACAACCGGATCATTCAAAACAAGAATTAATCAGAAATTAAATCCACGAGTGCACCAGTGTTTACATTCCCTCCATATATTACGAGAGCAGTCACGTGCCAAAAAGAACAACTCTTTCATGGAAACCTCCTCCTGACGCCAACGCGACTCGCTCCTTTCACGGTTTTTCATTTCAGCAGGAGCCAATCTTCTCTACGGGCCATTAACTGAGCAAGGTGATGGGACTGATTGTTTTCTTATCTTACATAAGTGAAGGGGAAAAAAGGGCTGTATTCTAGCTGGACTGCAGTTAATGTATGGTTGATGGTAACTAGAGGACAGAGAGGTCAGAGGTCAAAAGCCAGGAGCAGGAACGTGAAAGAAGAATGGAAGAGACTTGGAAATAATGATGATTAAGGCAGAAATAATGAGACCAGTGGTTTTCTGTTCTGTGGGCACTGAGGTCAGTGTTAAATGGGCAAGGCCAGGGTGTGAGCTGTGATCACCCAGCACTGACGAAAAAACTGCTAAACTCAGCATTTTCATCCATACTGGTGTCAATCATTCCTCCATTACCACAAATCAACATTAGCCTTCATGAAATCAAGCTTCAGCTTCCCAATTTACTCAAAAACATTTGCAAAAAGAAGTATTTTCTCTGGAACATTAAAGAGAGGGAGCTGGGTCTGTGAAAATCCACCACCCCTGTGAAGGAACTCAAAGCAGGAAGAGTCTTAAAGATGGGTTTAGGCTCCCATCTTGTGGCTAAGAAGAGTAGCAGCGAACACACACGGGAAGGCACTGAGGAGTTAGAAGAAATGAACAATTATATTTTCATTCAGTAAAATAATAATACACACTCTCTAGGGATCCAGAGAGAGTGATGTAATCAGGCAGGCCTGAAGGAAAAGGCTGAGCTGAAGAATTAAAAAAAGAAAGGCTTAGTTTACAGTCCTTTGTTTTGTGGCTGTGAGCTGGAAAATCCGATTGAGTACCAATATGATAAGTCTCTATTTCTTTCATTAATCTGCCCTGTACGAGACCAACTTAGAGAGTGAGTCATCCTCTGTAACCCAAAGCACGCTCACTCCCATGTGTGTTTGCTTTCCTGGTAAAATGTTATGGAGATAGAAATCTGGTGGCTGTCAGATTCAATGTGGACAACTCGACTCGAAAACTGACTGAACAAGACTTTCCCTCCTCATCAAACCTCCCCTTTCATCATCTGATGAGCTCAATCCCAGCCGTTAGAGGGATGAAAGGAAGCAGTTGTGGCCTTCAGGAGGCATATCGCTGACTCCCATCATGGGACATTGTTTCAGGCAGCAACGGTTACTTCCCTGTCCCTCTGAGGGTCTGATGAACCGTATTGTGCTAAGGGAACAAAGACAGTCTTGATTGGGGCCTTAGCATCTTCTGTGGATCCTCTGTTCTCATCTCGCTGGAATGCTGACCGAAAACTTTTGCGGTCTGCCCTGTTTCAATTTCTCTCTACCCATTAGCTTTTGAGGTCGGAAAGAGAGGGACAGAGCGGTAAAGAGAGGGAGAGCGAGGAAGAAAAGATGGAGCCAGCTGCTGGGAATATTTGGATTTCTTGACACCGCAGAGCAAAACACAAAGGTATAGGAGCTGGATTTCTGGTTATGTAACACAGCAAACGAGCAAGTTCTCAATATCAAGTTCTCATGTCGGAACGCAGTGCCAAGAAAAAGAGACTACCGTTAGCAGCTCCTTAATAAGAACCAGGCAGCCGTCATATGACACATGGCAGGGCCAGGCGAGGACTGTCTGCATGCTGCAGCAGTAAGTAAATATTATGGTGCAAGATCAGGCACCTCATAGATTTCAAAATGCATAAACACACACCACTGACACCAGCAGATGTGCTTGGAATTTAAGGGTGCATCAGCTGGGATTGAAAGCACACGAGGATGCTTCAAGTTCGCTGTGTCAGCTTTATTCAAGTCTTTAATTCTCCTCAGTTACATTCCACTGAGCCAAATTAGAAAAAGTACCTTTAACTGAACTACAGCAACACGTTTGAAAGACGCTGCAGTGGGTTTACTAGTATTAGATCAGCAGAATAATTCAGATGCCAAGTTAATGCAAATGAGTATTTATAAAACACTGCAACTGTCCCAATAAAACTCACATTAAGATGCATGCTGAAGACCTGATCGAGCAGCTAAAGGGACCAAAATGCTAAATTTGTATCAAAAGTCAGTTTGACAGTTCGATGCCAAAAGCAAAGTTCAGGGAAGAAGATTAATCTTTTTCTCACTCTGTCTCACTTCCTTCCTCCCCTCATGAAAAATGGGAGCGTAGGGGGAGGCAGAGGGTACAGCCTAATCCAGCAGGAATAAACATCCCTGTCCTCTTTCTAACACCTCTCCACAGACTTTTCTCTCTGTTCTTTCTACTTCAGCCGCTGAAGTTGTTGTGGGTTGTAGGTGAAAAGGAAGAAGAAGTGCCCATTTGATAACCCTTAGCTATGTTGGCTCTGGCTTCCCATCTGAGTCCATGGTCAGGCTGTGGGAGATATTCCGGGGTCGATAGGTAGAGTAGGCAGTATACGCTTTGTCAGTATCGGGACTTTGCATAAACTAAACCTGAGTCTGCTGGAGGAGGCAATGTTGTTTGGGTTGCTGAAGATTCCTAAGGGCCATTTGGTAGGTTATGTAAATCATCAGTGGGGGAGAACAATTTAGCCGAAGTTGCGGTCAAATATAAAAGGATCTGGAAGTACAAACTTGTTAACAAGTAGCAGCAGAGTTTGTTATTCTGCAGATTTTCCTTTCTATCAATTTATCTATTCCTCAGATTCTAGGCTAAAGTTGTCACTGTAGTCTGACCACCAGTCCAAAACTCAAATATATTGAATTCACCTTCCTTTGAGACAAAGAAAACCTTCAGATCCTCACATCTGATAAGCTGGAGGTATTAGGAATTGTAGCTGAAATAACAACAATTATTCAACAGGTTTTTCAGTTCAGGACATTCCCCAGACCAAAATATGATCAACACATGCAATGAAGATGAGTCAAAACGCAGACAGACTCGGCGTGCTGAAAAACAGATAGTGAAAGCTGATGATTCCCAGTCAGATAAATGTTTGCTTTGGAGAACGCTGCCTTGTTTAGATGTTGGTGGTTTCTGATGCTGCTCCAGCCTTTGGTGACCAAAATAGCTCCCATCTGCACAAATGGTACAATGAGGAGTCTTCTGCAGGCCAGAGTTTGTTTTTTTATAGAGGAAAAACTGTGGCAGACCAGAGAGGTTTTTTTTTAAGGGGTTCGGTATTCTCCTCTTTAAGAAGGTGTGCACTAACCGTACATCTACAGTAGGCAGTTCTGTGAGTAATTTGTCATGTGGAGTCTGGCAAACCTCTCTCACCACTATGTAATACAGCACGTACCAATGTACTCACCCCAAACCCCATTAATTATATGTCTATGCATCCTGAGCAAAGTGTAAACAAACACACAAAAGTCAGAAAGCCTTCATGTGCAAGTGTATGATCACTCGATGTGTATAATGCTGCATGATAATACAACAGAGGAAGGGTAAAATTGATCGGAACGAGATTTAAAGTCACCTACTATGTGGCTTCATGGTTGCCTGGACAGGTCATGTAAGGCACATAAGCTGCTATGGACTGGATCTGCCGCATGAACTCATCTCCAATCCTGGCATTGTCCTATAAAAAAATAAATAAAGGACATTTTGCCTTTACATTTGAAGCCAAAGACAGGAGAAAAAAGTGTATTTTCCTCCATTCCTGAATATTTAACCAAACTAGTTTAAAGGACTGCAGTGCTAGGGGTTTTGGTTTAAGTTCTTACGATTACTCCACGTTCTTATTATTGCTCTTGTATTGTATTTTATTTTATTATTTTGGCTTGGAAACAGTTCTGGGTACTAATTTGTACATGTTGATGTATTGAGGAACGTGTGTAGTAGAAACCTTTGTCCAAACAGTATTTGTGGTTTGGACTGCCTGATATTTTCACCTGTATAATCTTTATAATTAAAACTCCAATCATCATTCAAGAATAAAACATTAAGTTACCCAAACCCAAGAGGCCCAAAACCATAAGAATAAACTGTGAATGGGTTGTGATTTGAGTGTCTATGGGTCCAACTTCTTTGAATTTAACTTTTTATTTTTATCTTGTTTGATGAAAAACAAACAAAATACATAAATAAATAAATATCATCTTAAACCCCAACCAGTCTCTTCCCTCAACAGCTTCAGGCTGGTATCATAAGTCTAGTGGACTAACCTCTTTGTGCTCTTAAGGTACCCTGTAGTTCACTGCAGCACTGATGGGTTTTACTGGCCAAAGCCATTAATTCCCCTCCCTCTGTTTTTGTATTTATATTATCAGTGAAACCACAAAATGTGCTCGCACATTCCAGCTGAATTGGATGAATTATAGTTATTCATATTTCTGTAGCCTGCTGATTGGATTTAGCAGTTTTCCGCATTAGAAAGAACATGAATAATGCAGGGACTCTACTCAAGGAAAATTAATATTAGCGTCCAAGACGGGGTTAGATTTGCTAAGTATGAACGATGACAGTTGGAAGGTTTTCAGATGAGCTAAAATGATATCAGGACGTAGTTTTTGTGGTTACCAATGGCGCTTTTTTTTTTTCCAAGAAATACTTGGGTGACATAACCAGGCCTCTTGTCTTTCACCGCTGGTTTGAGGCTTTTCACTAATCATAAGCTGTGTGTCTAAACCACGGCTGAGGGACTTAAACTGCGCAGATAGTACCTTGTGGTGAGGTGGAAGCAGTAGAGAGGGGTGAATTGGCTGATCTAATCTGTCATTTTGGAATAAGTGGAGTGTCAGAGTGGCTTCCAGGATACAGCAGATTGATGAAAGGTGCTTATTGTCACAGAGCACTAGTACTGGGTGTGATCAGAGTTCATGGTACTGATGAAAAAAACAAGAAAAGTACCTCATGCATGTCGTAGGCAAAGTCCCCTGGAAAAGAAACAGAAAAAAATGATTAGAAGCCTGGAGCTTTATATGAAATTTAGCCTCCTTAACTTTTCTGTCAGGATCTTCTTTGTCACGTTTTTTTGACATGACAAACATTTAATAGGTGACAAATCTGGACTGTGGGCAGGCCACTTTAGCACTCAGACTTTTATGCTACCAAGCCATGCCAAGTAGTTTGGCATCATCTTCAAAAAAGGCTTGGGCTAGATTGCAGCTTTTGCTTTCCCCAAACCTGTCTTGTGATTCATTAAGGATGCATCAATAAATGCATTAAGTTGCCATGCATACACACAAGCCGGGCAGTCCCACTCTACAAAGAGTGGGATGTCAGATTTTATTCATTAGCTCACAGTTAAGTTTTCCACCTTGCCTCAGTCCATCTTAAACAGTCTTGGGCCAACAGACTGGCTGTAGAGAACTCTTTAAACTCATTTAAATCTGCATCTGAGTTGAAAAACCTTTTTAGTATTGATCCAGGACAGTAAGCTTTATCCAAAGTCTGGTTATGATTTCTTAACATTTATCAACAATTTAATAAATATTTTTCTCTTTTATAACAAGATGGGAAGCTTTCTGATACAGCTTTTTGATCTGCATCTGTGGATGCATCTTCAAACCCTGTTCAGTTTTAAAACCATGCTGTG
Source organism: Xyrichtys novacula (assembly GCA_962446985.1). Taxonomy (NCBI): domain Eukaryota; kingdom Metazoa; phylum Chordata; class Actinopteri; order Labriformes; family Labridae; genus Xyrichtys; species Xyrichtys novacula. The sequence continues at coordinate 7,813,696 of OY660878.1, forward strand.
ATTTCCACAACAGAGTCATGCAGAGTCAAAAATCAGCTATCCAGTGTTGGTTTTCAGCTTTGCACCTTTTGTACAGACTTCTCAATATTTTCTTAATCTTTTAATGAGTATGTTTATATTGCAGATGATTAAATCCCACATTCTAAGCAATTTTACGCTAAGCTTTGTTTAGCATAACATTAGAGATAAACGTTGAATCAAGTAGGACAGCTTACCATAATTTCTCTAGCTCCCTAATTATTCATATTATGTTGTATCCTGTCCATTAGTGTTAATTCAACACAAAATAAATGTCAAAACTTCTCAATATTTTCTTAATCTTTTAATGTGTGTCTTACACTGAGCTAAGCTTACATGCTGCTGGTCAAAGTCTCATTTTTTAGCATTCAGTCATTGTTGGTATCAATCTTCTCAACAAACCCTGTGCAAGAAAGCTAACAAGCTTATTTCCCAAGATGCCAATTTTTATTATATTATGGACTTGTGGACCCAAGTTAGCCATAAAGAAATGTTTAGTCTGGATTAATGAGGAAACCAGACTTAACATTTAAGCTGTGTAAGCCTTTTAAGTGGCTGTAAAAAAAAGGATTTAACCTAGTGAGTCATTTGACAAGCCAACAAAAAGAATAAAAATCAGAAGGCTGTTCTTTTAGTCCTTGGCATAATATCCAGACAAGGGACAATAGTCAGGGAAGCAGAGATTCGGGCCAATTTTCTGGACAAACAAAGTTTTGATACAAAACAGACCCACATTCTCCCCAGACTCCACTCTCCCTTTTCACAAACTGTGAGAGCAGCGCCACACAAACAACCCATAAGCTTTCAAAGTAAATAAGTCTGATGATGAATGCTGATCCATTCATTCTTGTACAAGTTGTTACCAAGATTGTTTATTGCCTCTTCATTACAGCTCTCTTAGTTATTTTTCTTGATTTGATAAATGATTTGCTCAAAGATATGACTCAGCCCTAGACAACACAAGAAGAAAAAATATGTTTCTGAAGTGTCTTAAAAGTACAAATTATTCAGATTATATTTAAAATGTTTTTATTGATCTGATTGGTTTAGCGTGGGGCTCACCTATGTGCAGGATAACATCGTACATGCCCTGCTGTGTCTCTTTTTGTAGTCGGGCCAGAGACTGAGGGTTCTCGTTACCCAGGTCACCATACAGGGCGAATCTAGGACTGAAACTAGTGCTGTTGTTCAGAGCAGTGAAGAAGAATATGTCGCTCCAGCCCTCAGCGCTCCCACAGTGGTAGACTGAAATTACATAGGAGAAGAGACACACTTGAAAACATTAATTTAAAGAAACAATCTCACAAGCCCAAAGTGAAAGTTAAGCTCTACCCACCGTAAGTAGCAGCTGGTTTTAGGCCTGTAAGAATGACTCTGTGGATAAACATCTTCCTCTTTTCTTTTCCAGAGTCCACAAATAGAGATGCTTCCCCTTTGGCTGTCATCTCAAAGAGCCGACCCCCCATGAGGCTGTACTCCACATAACTCTCAGTTTTATTAAAGGTGGTCCAGGTCACCACCATAGACCCTGACTCTCCTGTGAAGAAAAGACCGTGCACATAATTGTGATGCAGATTAATGTGCGTAAACCAGATTTCCTTCATTGTGCACTCATAGAAGCTGAGGGATGCAAATGAATAGGCTGACTTTGCACAGGTGATGTGCTTTCATGCTTCCTAGGTGCTTAAAGAATTGCATTTGCTGTATGGCGGCGGTAGAGGGAATGAGCATTTTCCTTAGATCTTGATGACTTTCAGTGGTGTTTCAACTCACTGGCATATGAGTGAACAGGCTCAACTTTGGAGCTTCAACAATAATTGCTGCACAACACAAAGTATACAGTAATATTTTGCCTCTTAATATTGATGGGAAAAAATGGAAAAGCACTTACCTGGATAAGAAAGGTGCACCTGCTCTGGCTGGGTCCAAATAGGAGGAACACCAAGCACCAACAGGGGTGCGAGGCTTAACAGAGCACAGGCAGCATGAGCAGGTCCCATCTTAACACTGGACTACAGGAACAACCAGTGAAACAAACTTTTATGTCACTGTTATCACATGATGTTTTAAGTGTGATGCAAACATCACATGACCAAGTTTATTGCGATAAAACAGAGCAAATCTATGCATCGTTGTTTAGAAGTACAGCCAATACAGTCTGATAATATCCTACCTGACCCCAGGAGCAACAACACACACATAAACTGTGTGTCTGTCTCTGACAAGGACCTCTACATCAGTGAACCCGAGTGATGAAACTGCAGAAGTAAAACACCAGGGTCAGCAAGAAAGGAACGGAAAGAGATGAAGCGTCAGTAAAAGCAGCTGATGTTGTTTTTTCTTTAATGTGCATTCAGAGCAGCCCACAAGTTACAACTTGCTCTGGATCAATAAAGTGCAAAGACAAACAACTGATATGCCTAACTGATGAGGATAAGGGTCACGGCTGATGAAAGCAAAAGCCAACTTCATTCATTGAACACGTAAACACAACAATCCAAGCTGATTTATTATCACCCAAGGTAACTATAGCTCCAGTTCATGTTTAAGCCCACATGTAAACAGGGCTTATTGGATCAGCTGACTGGGAGCCACACGTGTAGGCCTATGAGACTGTGATCGGTCGCTAGAGGGTGTACAATACAGGGTAGCATCTGCATGAATTCTCTGATACTGGGCGGATGTAGATGTCATATTTCGATGATAGCTTGTTGGGAGAAGCCTTAAGGAATTACAGGGAAACTTTTGAATGAAAAACAAGGTAAGTAGGCCAAATGTGAGAGAGTATTTTGCTTATTTGTGTCATTTAACATCTTGCAACGCATTTCTGATCAGCAAGAAGGGTCACGGACAATTTCAACAACACCTTTTAAGGCATTACAGTGTACTAACCAGCTGTCTGTACCGTAAATACCGCTCACGGTCCCTTTTCTGCCTCCGTTATTAGCAACTACGGTAAATAGGCTATGTATTCCATTACGCTCAGCGAAAAGCCTTTTTTATTTCTTGTTAACAGTTTGGGCTTTGAGTCAATGACTAACCTGGCTTCAATTCTCATTTAACACTTAAAGTAAGCAAAGTTAATGTTAAATTAGTGACTAAAACACTCACAACTCGTCTGTCCAACTCGGGGGTACTTCCTGACTACGTCATCGAACGAAACACAACATTATCCGCGGGGATTCTGGGAAATTGTGTTTTTTTTGTGAGCCTAAAAGATCAGACATTTCTATTTCACTACACCTTTTCTCAGATCTATTGTATGATTATCCTGGTTAAATAAGTGCTGTGCAAGCTTATGACAAACTAAGTTTAGTTGAATTAACTTTTATATAAGGATTAAAAACGATTATATGATTACCCTGGTTTAACAAGTGTTGTGCAAATTTATGGCGAATTAAGTTTAGTTGAATAAACTTTTTAAAAAACGCCTTTCACAAACTGAGAGCAGCGCCACACAAACAACCCATAAGCTTTCAAAGTAAATAAGTCTGATGATGAACGTTGTTACCAAGATTGTTTATTGCCTCTTCATTACAGCTCTCTTAGTTTTCTTGATTTGATAATTTGCTCAAAGATATGACTCAGCCCTAGAGAACACGAGAAGAAAAAAGATGTAATTACTTCAAAAGATGAACAACGATTATATGAATTAAGTTTAGTGGAATAAACTTTTTAAAAATGATACAGCATTGTGAATTTTTTACCATTTAATTTAATTAAATCTTGCAATAGTTAATGTAAATATAAAACTACATGATGAGGAGTAATAGTAGGTATTGTGGTAAAATATTAATCGTAAAAAGTATGGTGGTTATGAATGCGTGAGACAGAGATGTTTTTATTGATGAAAATAAACTCTAGAGACACTCAGAGGAATTATAAGCAGATTTACTTGTTCATGACCAGAACATGGTTGATCACAGTCGTGTGTTATACACACACAAAGATTCAATCTAACGACCATGATTGCATCTTAACAGAACTTCCTAAATACAATTGAACATGAGTAAAGGAAATACCCACATCCTCTGCTTTGGACCTTGTACCCAAAATGCATCTCTATTCTTGCTTCATGCTGGAAATGCATCCAGAACTGACGTTGTATGTCCAGTCATCTTGATCATGATAGAGAACATATATGAAGAAAAGATAATGATCATTGACAGCATTCAAATCTGAAAGGCTGAATATCAAATAGTTAAAAGTTCACACTGACAGTGACATAACTGCAAAATGGTGAATAAATAGGTAAATAACTAGGCAATTACACTGTTTTTAAATTTTAAACCTTACCAGAATGGTGACATGCTGTGTGTTTGAATGCATGGGGCTGAACTAATTGAACTGGGTTTTTGTGTCTTCAGGTATAATGGACACCAACAATGAAAATGGAGAGTACCAAAATCTTGGCCATGCCTTGCACCGTGATGAAACCCCTTACAGAGTGACCTATATTAATGGAAAAAACATGAAACATGTAAGCAGGGTCACCAAAAATACATAACAAATTAACTTTTTTATTTTAGAACTTTTTTTTATTCAATATTTTTTAGTACTTATCACCATGCAAAATGTATCTTTTACACGCAGGGGGATTCTAATAGAAATGAGGACTCCTCCAAAAAGAGGTAAGCTATACTTGTTGTTTTGCTTTGTCATGATTCAAGTGTATGATGTAACTTGCTTTTCAACATAATCATTTGTCACCTTGCCTAGGATTCCAGTGAGTCGTTCTGGCAGCGGCAGACTGAGGCGGGTCGTGTCGTGCAAGAGAAAAACTTATCATCTGGCAGTGGCCCGGAGGAAGCAGAATGGGAGCGGGAGGACTTACGATGCTGCAAACAAGGAAAATGAGATGACCTGTTTGCAGGACATGCACCAGGAGATCTTCGACATGGACTCTTGGGAGTTTCCTCTAAGTGTCAATAATATCCACAAAACTGGAAGAACTGGTTCTGAACAAACAGACTACAGTACGCTCACTGAGGTCAGAAATATTGCATGGCTCAGACAAAACACCTGTTTCTTTTGCTGTGTTTGTTTGTTTTTTTTAAATGAGTGACTGTGTTGCTGATATGAAGATAAAATTTGACTCCAACAATGTTTTCCAGCTCACACGGGATCACAGCACCATGACTGACATCCTCTTTGGGAGAAACCTGAGACTGAAAGTCTCTTTAACACTGTGGCAGAGAAATGTTGGGGAGCTGTTGACATACTTTCTACGGTAAATATAGTGTGAATGCCTCTGACAATGTGACATACATCATGATAGTGGAAATTCAGAGTATTTGAGCTTCACTGTCTCTGCACAGAATCCAAGACATTGGTGTATTAGTTGATTTTCTCCCAATGATCAGCAAAAGGTAAGCCAGTGAGTCTTTAAAAATTTAGGTGACACCGACTACAAGAAGAGTAAATGTTGCTTAAACCCAATTTTCTCTGCAGCATTGAGGAGGATTCTCCCAGGATCTCAATTGGCTGCTGTGTTGACCTGTTCCCTTTGGTTAAGAAAGTCCTCTCCAATCCTTATGAAGAGTAAGAATCTCTGTAGGAATGAAGTAAAACTCCGAGCATGAAGCAGTATAACTCATTTTAGGAAATTTTGATAGACTGAAAACTGTATTTCTGTTCCCACAGGTATCTTAATGTTGGTTTGAAGTGGATAAATTCAGTTCTGATAAACTGGTGGGAGGAGCTGAGAGCAAGCGGCTGTAGTGGATCAACTACAGATAAGTGAGTTTATTGTGTTTTCTGAACAGAGTGGAAGATAAAAGGTTAAACAGCTACACATCACATAAAAACACATCAGTTAGCCTTTATCAGAAACTCACTGGTGCAATAATCATGCAGCACGTTATAAAAAAAGCGATTTTCAGTGTTGGGCACAGCCATTGTGGTTAAGTGTTCATTTTTGGTTGGTACAGAAACTTCCAGCTCTTTAATCAGCAGTTGTTGGATTTATGGCGTCAGGAACCTTCTCTGAAATCTGTTCCAGGAACTGCAGGGGACATGGCAAAGGTCAGTGCTGCATGTATGAATAAATCATTATCACTGTCACTGTTGGCTTTGAATTTTTATACAAAATGTCCTTGTCTTACATGAATAATCTTTTTCCTCTTAGGTCATTGATTCTTTTCTGTCTCAGCTTACCTTGTGATGATCATGATAATGACGATGATGATGATGATGATGAAGAGGGGGAGGATTTGTCCTCTGGTGCAGACTTTGTATAGTGGGATCATTTGATTGAATTTGCAGTTTTTGTTTCAAATTTGTGCCTTTTAACTTGTACTGTACTCAACCTGAGGTGACGTCTGTGGAACTTGATGTACTTATTGGTTTCCATAGCAGCAAGGGTAATGAGATGTGAAATTTAGATTAAACTAGTAGGATGTTTTAAATATAATAACATTGTGAGATTCACTTGTTGCACAAACTTTGTAATTATGTGAATATATTTTTGTTGATTTCTGACTTTTGTGTCAATTCATGTAATGTGTCTCCTCCAATGAGTTGCCAAACTGACAATGAATAAATATTTATTTAAAACTGGCTTTGCATCAAGCTTCACTACAGGGATATAGGTCATTTCTGTCCACATTAATGGGTTGATTTTTGCAAAAAGCCAAACTTCTATAGAGTGGTACATGCTGTACCTAACCTCAACACTGCTCTTTACCTCAAGTTAAAGTTAAGTTGAAAGGAAAAAGATCAGGTTAAAACATAGAAACTAATTTCAGTCAACCCTTACAATGCAATCTAACTTGGACTTCAGCCTCATTCAGTCCGTCGGTGATTCATGTCAGACAGAGATATGAGTTTAAATAACTCATATCTGGCCGTTTACATTCAGATTTATCTCACTTGACACAGATAAGTGGAGGGTTGATGTCATCATGATGTGAACCCAAGGCTGAAGTCCATGTATGACTGGGCAGGAGAGGCTGAGTGTGAGGATTTGAGTGAACCCTCGACAGCTGAAAGCACTGTCTGCATTCAGTCAGTGTATGTTAATAAAGTCAGAGTGTGGGGAAACATTTGGACACAGTTGGATCTATTAAAGGTAAGCATGTTTGTTTTGCATTTTACCTTCCATCTATTGTTTTCAGCCTATTTTTTTCAGAAACTGACAGTATGTGTCATCAACTAGACCCTGTTGGTTTGGGAGCAGAAGAGACTAAAAGATGAAGACCCCGATAAGCTGGCTGGCAGCAGTGGGCCTGCTGCTCTGTGCGGCTGGAGTTAGCATGGAGCATCTCAAAGCTGAGAACCTGAACGTCATTCCCCCGGATCAGCATAACTTGGTCCTGAACCCTGGAATGAAAGGTAGGATAGACTTTCACTTTCAGTTTTAATCTTCTTGTACATCTTCTTCATGTTCTTTTACAAAAGCTAATTAACTTGTGCAGAATCTACCAAACTATTCGTATGGTACACCTCAAAACAGCCCTTCAACTGAGTGATGCTCTGCCACCTTGAATTCAGTTTGTTGTCATGGGTGAGAGTCAGATTCCAGAAACATTTGCAAATTGACCCGTAATTGTTTTTTTTTCTTTCCTAATTTTTGGATTGCAGTTCGATAATCGGGCAGATACACATCTTGTATAATAGTTGATGAAAGTTTAACAATGTTTGCCTGGAAACATTGAGAAACAGTCTCGTGAAAACTATCACAGCATTTTCAGGGATAAAGCAAGTAAGAACGTCAGGGCCTTCAGAAGTCTGTACCCTTGTAGGGTTGAGTTATAGTTGTAGCCGGTTATGTATCTGCCCAATTATCTAACTATAATGCAAAAAAAAAAAAAAGAAGAAAACAGTCGTAGCAACCTCCCCCTTTCCCCCCATTTTCATAAGAAAAAGAAGAACAGAGAGAATTTGATTTTTTGGTGTCTGTCGATAAAGATTTCTGTGTCAAATGAAATCTGATTTAATGATTTTCAATCCACTGATCTGACTGTGATGTTAACCTCCTTCACAGTGCTTCCCAGAGACTGCTATGAAATGCTCATGACATCTTCAGGAAAGGCCAGAGATGGCGTGTACCTGATCAAACCAGGCGACTCTCCTATTGTGGCCTACTGTGCCATGCAGGAGGGGGGCTGGACTGTGGTGCAGCATATCACTGTCAACAGCAGCGTGAATTTCGATCGAACCTGGGCTGAGTACAAGCAGGGTTTTGGGGATGTTACCGGTGATCACTGGCTCGGGAATGAATATCTGCATCAGCTCACTCGTGGCCCTGGCCGCTATAAACTGGGAGTGAAACTAGTGGACCAAGATGCCATTACTAAGATGGGAGAGTATGACCCTGTCCTAGTGGAAGATGAATCATCAGGGTACAGGCTGAGGCTGGGGTTGTTTCAGGGCACAACTGTAGACGCACTGACCCTGGATACTGAGAACTACCTGCATGACAACCAAAAATTCACCACTAAAGACAAAGACAATGATAACTACTTCCAAAATTGTGCCAAGTTGGAGTTTCAGGGTGTCCCAGGAGGCGGTTGGTGGTATGACGCCTGTGCTGGTGCCAACCTCAATCGCAGGAATGTCATTTACTGGCAGAAGGACTGCAACAAGGAGCGACTATGTAAATATGCATGGATGATGGTGAGACCTTCAGACACAGTAAAACTGGTCTACAGTGGAGACTGCAAGAAGGATGAGCTCTAAGGATGACACACACACACAGGGGTTTGAGGCTACTTGGGGTGAAAATATTGAGTTTTTTAAAGGTTTTCTTTGCACACAAATAAACATTTCACAACATTTTATTCAGAAATGCTTGGACATGATCACAGAATACTGAAAAACAAAACAAACAGGAAAATAAGTCACAAGCTCTGACTACAGTATAAAAATGCAGAATGGTCTCAGCTTAAGCTTTGTTTTCATCTTCATGACTGTTTTCAGCAAAGCGTTTTCTTCATTTCCCAAATTGCAAGTGCAGATTTCTGGTTTTATCACAGTTACAAAAAAATGTGCTTCATGACATTTTAGCTTATGACACATGTAAAACATCTTTAGTATTTCATTTCCCACCCAAGGCTTACAGAACATTTCACAAACAGCAATTTTTTTTGCCACAGAACACAACAAATTGTTCAGAAATACAATGAAAGTACGTTCACTTAGGTACAGTAATTCAGAGAAACAAACACTGTATTTCATTGTGCAGAGAAGAAGAAAGTATCCTGAGGAGAAAGAATAATAAACAGATGGAAATCAAAAATGTGTGCCACTCATATCGTAAACAATAATGTCATTTTCCAAGTTTGTCATGTTATGACTGTAAAACAACAGATAAGTCTTACAGGTTGTAAGTAGAGACTGTAGAGTAGAATTGAAGGGTTTGATTTAGGATTACTCATTACTTGATTTATGGGATTGTTTTTTTTTTTCTATTTTCTGTTGAGATTTTTCATATTAGAAAATATGTAATGTAGAATATAAGTCTGAAAACAGTGACGCTGGATCTAATTCAACTCTTCTGACTAGTGATACTGGCACGTGTGAAAAGGCTTCATCATCAATTACAATCTTGACCAGGCAAACAGATTCAGACATCAGGACGACACTCATTAGCCCTTCAAAATAAAATGGCAATTCCAAAAGAGTGCATTCTCAATACAGACACAACACCTACAGAGTCAAACAATCTGCACAGTTTATGACGTTTTGAATGTAAGAGCATTAACTCTCTGAATCTCTGTATTTTTTTGACACTCTAAAACTAATATGCAGAGTAAATTATTTGATAAGAGTGTTTTTTCTTGATCTTTGGATGTGATCTTTGAAGTGTGTAACTTGAATAAACAGTAACGTAAAACATGAGATAACCTGTGCGTCAATTGATGGCATTTATAAAATTATATCATCAATCTGGGAAAAATGTGTTGTTTGTTTATTTCTTAGAGTCTATTTACAGTGTCACTGACTGCAGTTTAGTGGGACAATTCATAAGTTTCTCATTTTTTTAAAGTCAGAGCTGCATTTAGCACACGTGAAAGTAGGCCTGCTGATTTACAAGCAAGCATTTTAAACTGTACCAACCCCTTCATATTGTCTGTTTTGCTTTGATAGCTACGGTGGCCCTGAAGGTCAATGGCACACATATTTCAGGAATGCTTTTAAGTGAAACAATTTTGTGTTTTTGTAAAATGTTCTCAGGTTTGATAAAATATTTTAATGAAATGTTTTTGTGTTTCATGAAATGTGATTGCCTTCCTGAAAAATGTATACCATTGACATTCAAGGGCCACCGAAGAATATCGTAGACTATAACAAACATTTTACTGGCAGCCTTCATCAAACATCATCTTAGATAGCAGTTCACGTCAGTTTAGCGCTGACCACAGGGTTTTGTCCGTACCAGTAGAGCTTCTCCTCAATCCTCTTTTTCTTCCACTGGCAAAGTAAGAGCATGCGGAAGGTCTTTTGGAAAGTTTTGTTGCAGAGAGCGTAGCACATGGGGTTGACGGTGCTGTTGACGTAGCACAGCCAGTACCCCAGGTGCCAGAGTGAAAGGGGTATGCAGTCTGAGCAGAAGGTGGAAATAAGCACCATAATGTTATATGGCGTCCATGTCAGAATGAAGGCCAGCAAAATGGCGCTGAGAGTCTGAGCTGCCTTCCTCTCTTTGATCAACACCATCCTCTTCCTCTTGGTGATCTGATTCTTCAGTGAGCCGTCTATGGGCTTGGACATGGAGGAGGTGGACGGCACACTCATTGACTCTGCCGAAGAGAAAGTTGAGGGGGCCATTTTGGTGTCTCCATTCTTGCTGTGGTTCTCCACGTGAGTGTCTTTGACCACAGGCTTGAACTTGTAGGAGACGCCCTTGCTGCTTTTCTGAGAGTTGCTTTTGGGCGGCGCCTGGAAAAAACTATCCTCTTCATAGCTGCTGAGTTGCTCACTCTCGCTGCCAACCCCACTCTTGATGGTCTCACAGGCCTGGTTCCTGAAAGAGGTCTGGAATCCACCTGGCGATACGGGCCTTTCCTCATCATCAGAGGAGGCGTAGCTATTAAAGGTGGTCAGCTGACCAGCTTTTGACCACTCATCATTGGTGGCAACTGTCGATTTAGCGGCATTACTCCTGCTGGAAGAAGACCAAGATGCTTGAGTCCTGTCTTGTGAAGTTGATCTTAATTTACAGCTAAAACAGGATCTGATAATGGTCTTTTGAGGCTGGGTAACCCCTTGATCTGCTGTAAAATTAATCCCTTGCAGCTCCGCCAGATCTTTGGTCCTTTTTTCTGTCTCCTTATAGATCCGACAGTAAAGGATTGTCATGACTGATACGGGGATATAAAAGGCAGCGATTGCTGTCCCAAAGGTTATCACAGGCTCAGAGAAAAACTGAATCTGGCATTGCCTCTCAGGGACCGTCCTTTTTCCTACAAAGTACTGCCAGCAGAGAATAGGCGGGGCCCATAGGACGAGTGACACTAGCCAGGCCAACCCAATCATGATTCCCGCTCGTTTAGGGGTCCGTTTTGCCCTGTAGGTCAGGGGTCTGGTGATGGAGAAATATCTGTCGAAACTAATCACCAACAGGTTCATGACTGAGGCATTACTGGCTACATAGTCCAGCGCCAACCACAGGTCACAGGCAAGGTTTCCTAAGGCCCAGTATCCCATCAGGATATAGGAGGTGTAGAGGTTCATGGAGAACACACCGATGATGAGGTCAGCTGCTGCCAGACTGAGCAGGTAGTAATTATTCACCGTCTTTAGCTGGCTGTTCACCTTAAAGGAGAGCATCACCAAGACGTTCCCCACTATGGTGATCAGGCTGACTATGGCTGACACAGTCGCTATGGTGATCACCTCCCAAAGACTGTGGGTGACCATGAAATCGGTGGTGGCGTTTAAAGAGGAGTTCAACATGCTCTCTACCTCCATGGTTTTCTTGTGTTCAGTGGCATCCAATCACAATAGAAATGCATGGATCTGACATGGTCAGGGGCAGCTCCTGCAGAGAAAAGAGAGAAAATTAGTTTCACTGCCTTTAAAAGAGTTCCAGTCATCGCCACAAGATGGCATTAAATCAACACATTAAGCAACAACCCTTCACACTAAAGACAAATTTGCAAGCTCATGTTATCTCTTTTAATACTAAAAGCAAAATCTGTTTTCGTAACATCCAAAATCTATGATGCATTTGACCTAATGTAGGTTTATATGAGCTTTGTCCTGAAAAGGTTGCTTTCACTTACAAACTTCAATTATGTCATTTGGCAATTGCCCTCACGCTGTTCACATAATCAAATTAAGCTCATGTGAGGTACCATATGGAGAGTTTTAGGCAATCTCTGCAAACATCTGTGGCACATTTCAAAATCCAGGTCATTACATTATTTGTTTCCCGTCCTAAATCTGTGCTGCTTTTTTATAAATCACATACTTTCTGTTTATAGCTCACTAAGATGCCAGTTTCTCTGCCTGTTTGTGACGCAATCCTCTGATAAACAAACCATTTGGATGATAATGATAATGTTACAGGTATATACTGTGTGAATTTTTAAAGAAACTTTTTTAAAATGTGATTGCAGGATGTTAGTTTAGAGCAGGTGCCCCATGATTAGAGTTTATAGTTCTTGTAGCCCTGGTCACATGGTTAAATCCCTGTTCCTAACATGATTTGTGGAATCTCTTCCCATATTTCCTGTCTTTCTTTCAAACTGTCCTATCCATTAAAGCCTAAAAGCCCTAGAATTAATCTTTAAAAAAGTATCTGCATAAATCCATCAATCAGTTCATCATGGCATCAAATCATTGAGGTGAAGTCTCTCCTTGCAAACACTGGATACAAATTTGAATACCAATAAATATGTTATTCTTCTGCAAGGCGAACTCAAACACAGAGAAGCTAATTCACAGTCATGTCGGCTATCAGCTATTTATAATTCATATGGCTCACACGCTTTGGATGCTGGAAGAAGATTGATTGCCCGGTGGATGAGTAAATCCAAGTGAATATCAGTGACAGGTCATTATGGCTACTAAACCATAGTACACAGCTCCACCACAGCTATTGAAATGCAATCCCCATCCTAAAGCACATAGGTCAATATACGCATATATTCATCCTTGTTTTGATATACTGCACTTTAAATCGGAGGTCTCAAGGGGGAAATGATGCAGAAAGAGGCGTGAGTTCAATCCATTTTTGAACTGTAACAACATAAATCCGACATCACGACACAAATTAAGATGAAGCCAATCAATGACATAAAACATGGATTGATGAGTGGAAAAATACAGTTTTCAGTTTGCAACTGTGTACAGATTTAACTCTGAGGTGAGTAAAACATACAGATGTGCCTTTAACTCAACCATGCTGACAGATAACTTGTGGCAGTGCATTAAAAAGCCTCTTTTCCTGTTGTATACCTTATGATTGAGAAAAGTAATATCACTGAATAAGCACTTTCCTAGTTTGACTATGTGTAAGAAAAGTAACTATCCTTTCTTTGCAGTCTCAGTAAAAACTCATCGAAACAAACCATTAGTTTTTTTCATCCCTTTTACCACCCATCCATTTGCTACAGCTCTGCCTGATTTGAAGCTTCATTGGCTTATCAACAGTAGCTACAGCTTTCTTCATAAAGAAACATTCGTTTCCTTGTTGTTGCTTTTGTGCAGAACTATACAGTATATGACTACTGTGCAAGCCCTGAACCAGCAGAGGGCAGCACACACCCTCCACACCCTCCTGCATACAATCCCCATCACTCGCAAGTTCTTTAAATGCAGCACCATCAGAAGTGACTGAGGGACTATTTGTGCCAACTTGGAGGACATGTATATGAGAAATAACCTCGTGGGAGTTTACAAATGAATAATGCTTTGCCTTCTATGACCTACAAATCCATAACAGTACCATGTGGTCTTCATCTTGCTTCAAAGGTTTGTATTTCATGTACTGAAGCAGCATTAAATTCCCACAGGAATGTGTCCATTCGTAAACGGTTGAGTGAATAATTTTACTCTGTGGAGAAAACACAATCTTTGTACCTACTCTGTCTTAGCATGAGGCATTTCTCTGAGACTTTAGCACATTTTCAGTGGAGATAACAGTGTCAGTCTTTTAGAAACACTCTCCTCTCAGGGACAACCCCAGCCAACTGGGCACTCAGCCAATGGTATTTTCAGCTATGCCACTCGCTCAGTTCAACATAAGGGAATTTCTGCACCAAGTTACAGCCAAGAATTTGTGTCTGGTGTTCAATCTTCTAAGCTCCAAATTTTAAAACTTTCCAGACACATTTTCTACCTTTATAAATGACTAGAACTGAACTGCCATGGATCCACAATGGAAGAAACACAATTTGTCATTTTCTATGGTGCATCATTGTACTTCAAATCACAGTGGATCTGCAGCAGTTCAACCTTTGGGATCCCAGCCACTGAGAGTGGGTGTGCGTTTAGGTGGCTGGATGGGACATCAAATGGAGGACTTGAGGTTGCAAAAATGCTATCTGGCCTTACCACAGCTTTACAATGTTTTTACAATCTTTTCGCTTATTCCTCATTGAATTGTGCAGAAAATAAAGTAAAATAGATAACTTTGAATTTAAAAGCTTTTTTCTTCTCACCCTCAACTACTGCATTTAGTGCTACCCTCACTCCTCCAAACTGCTTACATACTGTAGCACCATATATTCCCTTGTGTCTCATGCAAAAAAAAAAACCTCTCTCTTCTTCTCGTGTAACTGGAAAGCCCCTCCTAAGATGTATGGATGCAGCCTCTGCCAATAATGAAACACTTTGGATAGCGGCCCTACTCCATACTTGAGAAATGACTTTCTCTTTTATTGGCGTTCCTCTGACAGTACCAGGTTAGCACGAGTGCCAGCAGCAGCCTGAGGCCCACACAAATAACATTCCAGCCGCTGCAGGGGACCTCCTGCAGGACTTCAACTGCCCCTTATCTTGTTATATGGCGACATTTCATATCACATCACTCAAATCCCCACATCATTACGCTGCTAAAGGTAGGGGGTGTTGTGAATCTGTCCACAGAATTCCCTGCTATTCTCAAGTAAGTGCAAATGTGGCAATTTGTCGCCTCAATTTTATCGTAACCTGGACATACACCTCGAGATAAGGAAAAGCACAAGGCTTTACAAACAAGTTTCTCGCTCCCCTCCACCCAGAGGGTAAATAATTTAGGTAATTCAAAGCTTTTTCAAACACTGTGTATGTGGTGTGGCTCCTCTAACAGGATTTAATCTCAAACATTAATCCTCTGTCAGCATCTACAGCACAATCATTTTCTAGGACGTAAATTTATGATCAAACAATCCTAAACCTGCTCACATTGACTCCAGCATGCTTCCCTGGTTAGACCTGAGACAAAGTATGATATATTTCTTCAATATTTGCATAAAATGAAGGCACCAACAGCACAAACACAGCCAAGATATTATGTTGACAGTATTATTAGCAATGCCATCCAATGTGGTCATACCTCTTATTATGAAAGATTTAAAGTCTTAATGTGTTTATTTATCCATATTTCTGGTGTCTCTTAAACCCATAAGAATTTAGTACTTTGTGTATGTGACACAAAAAATATATAATATATAAAAAATAATCAATCTAAAACAAAAGCAACATTTGTTTTCAATATCCGCCCAGTTGTAATGAATAGAAAAAATTGCTGAAAAGATCCTATAATCCTATTATCCTATAAATGCCCTTTAATCTGCCATAAATTCAAGCCTATGTTCATATGGAGTCTAATGAGGATCGTCTCTGTATTGGGGCCCACCCCAGGTGGCCATCAGAAGAACTGCAGGTTTTTATATTTTTTTTAACTTCTGCACTGGTTGCATTTCTCTGCACTAAAAGTTTCCCCTTGGTTAAAATGTAACTCAACACATAAGCAATATAAAATTTGAATTTTGATAGTAGCATTAATATTGAAGCACAAAAACAGACAAAGCCAATCTTCCATCGAGAAACTTTTTCTGTTGTCTTCTCTGCCGTGTCAGTGTGGTCAAACTTTTATTATAAACATACGCTAAAAAGACAGTACAATGGAGAGCTATCAAATACAGAAAAGAGAGGTATCATGAGGGTTGTTTTTATTTCCAAACATGGATGGTCTTTGAAGCCAAAATACCATTGACTGGTTTTGAGATGAATGATTCCTAACACACCAATCCCTGCCATGTTGCAGGGTGCGCACACACATATATACAGAAAATAAACTCATTCTAACTCTTGACCTCAAACGTCAGAACAAGTCAAGCCAGCTAATAGTTTCTAAATCGAAACAGGAAGCATTCTAATGGTACACTCAGAACTTAGAGTGTGGGGTAAACACCGACTCTGCACCGCTATAAATAGTGGATATGGTCCACTGTGGCCTCTGTTTTTGGACTTTTTACAGAAGCAGCTTAGTATCAAATGTGACGTAGGGTGGGGAATAGCTAAGTGATGCTGTCTGGCCCTGTGAGGTGGAATTAAAGATGCTCAGTGACTTTCTGGTACATCTGTATTTATAACCTATTAAGAATAGCAGGTCATTTGATTTGTGCAAAAACATCTTGCTTACTCTCCCACCAAGACAGCTACAAATATCCTGAATCCAAAACTATCTCTCTCCAGCTGCCTCTTGAAAAATAATGTTTTGGATGTCTACATCTGAAGCAATAGTGATGTAGTTTTTATCAGTGCTCTGTGTTTGTGAGTCGCCCATACTGAACGCGGAGAAGGACATGTTGTAGAGTGGCTTCCTGCAGGTCCTCTGGCACCTGGCCATTAAAGCTCCTGTGCAGTGGCTCCATACACTGATCTACTGGCCCCTGCTAGACCTCCCAGTCATACGTAACCTTTTTCTCCACTCGGCTTTGGTTGCAGCACATCTGCTCAGCACAGTAGAGAGTAAATGTGTGTTTACGTGCGTGAGTGTCACTGTGTGGCATTTGTGGAAGAAAAGGAGAGGAAATGAGAGAGTCCAACAGAAGAGAGAGAAAGAGAGGTGGGTCAACGCAAAGGAAGCAAAGGACTCTGTGTGTGTGTGTGTGTGTGTGTGTGTGTGTGTGTGTGTGTGTGTGTGTGTGTGTGTGTGTGTGTGTGTGTGTGTGTGTGTGTGTGTGTGTGTGTGTGTGAGATGAGTAAATCTGTGTGGCGAGTATGTATGATGTGCAAATCAGCCCAGAGCTTTTTGGCACAATGGTCCGAGCATCCTAACAGACCACTGACCCATGGTTCACATTCCTGCATAATGGCGATCTGGAGGAGGACCTGAGAAGTACTTGCATCTGTGTGTATAAGAAGAAATCAAAGGGATCACAAATGCTTGTGTGTATAATCTAAATCTGAAACATGCCAGTGAGTCAAATCATATAAAAATAAAACCATATAGTGTTTGTCAAAAAGTCTACTCTTTTGCTTTTGGTTAATCCTAATCTCTTTTTCGTCTGTATTTTGACTCAAATCCCTTTTTTCGATCAGATTTGACAAATTTGACCGTTAGATGAGTATAATGATCCACATATGGTCGCCTCAGTGGTTTTGCAGTTGTGGAGGACAGTAAAATGATTATGTTTAAAGCCTCCAGGATGTTTTTTTTTTTATGAAAAACATTTCATTAAAATCTCATCATTTGGATAATGACACAGCTTCAGACTAGTCTGTGATCTTGTGATAACAGTTTTAGACTTGTGTGCCTGTCTGAGGCTTGTCCCCAATTAACTCCATGCTGATATTGCATATGTCCACAAAAGTTCACACAAAAACAAATGGACAGTTTAATATGAGTGCCTCTCTATTATGCAACAAAATCAGTGTTAATGTGTGTAACATATAACCTGCTAGTATGTATGATCAGAGCAAAGAGAGTAGGCCAGATCCCAAAGTGAACCCCTGTAAAATAACTCCTGAAGATCTATGGAAATGTCTTAGAAACATGATTTAAAGTTCATTCGCTGCAAAGAAGCAGTCATTAAATTGGTTCGTGATTTATTTTCCGTCTTGTGGGAACTGTGCTTCCTGATTTTTTTTTCTCTTCTTTCGAGCACCAGAACCTTTTCACAATTGTTGTAACACCTCACAAGATCCATGGGGACTGGGTGGACTCGTTAAAATCACGGTTCACTGCTTAATCCTTCCTCGTTTTGTCATCTCCACTTAATCAAAGAGAGGAGGGGAGCAGAGGCTGAGAGTCTGTATGCTGTAGCTTTGATAGATTTATATCTTGATTTTTTTGTCTTTTTTGGAGGATATACACATTTTTTATTATTATTAGTTTAGAGCCATATAGTCGGAAAATCAGGATACATCTTTTGATTTTTTTTTTGTGACAAGTCTAAAAGAAGATTTAGGAATGAGCTGTAAAAGCTACAACCAACAGGCTGAAAGTGTTTATGGAAATAACTGGAAGAGGAATGAAAGATTTACGGTAGACAGGATTTTTGAATGAAGAATCACCTGAAAATAGTTGAATGTATCTCTCTGTTCTTGGGCACATTTCTGTCCATCAGGTCAACAATAACAAAAACACTGAAAATGCGTGACCACTTGAACACTTAAAAATGTAATGTAAGGCACTTTCCCATCCACTAAGTATTGTCGAACAGATGCACATGAATCTCTGTGGGAGAACCTCCTCCACTGCCTTCATTAAGGTAAAAGGCTACATTAAAAATACATGCAGAGACCTCTCAGACATGCACTTGTGCACACATGATGCTATTTCTCCCTAAATCCAGGTCAAGCCTGTCCACATCAATTAAAAAGTGCTCGTTGAATCTTTTTCGATTCTTTAAAGACTGCGAGACAAGTCACTGAAATAAAAGGGGAAAAATACTCACAGTAGACGTTCACCAGGTCCCTTATTCTTCTGTTTGAGTGTTCGCTGTGTCTCCAGGTGGGAACAAAGTTCATAGTTAATCCTTTTGTTTTGCCTTCAGGTCAAGTGTGGCACTGAGGAACAGGATCGCAGCCCAGTTAGGGGGAGGATTGAGGTGGATGAGAAATCCTGCTGACTTGACCCTCGCATGCCAGAAGGGAGCATAGAGGCAAAGGAGAAACAGGATGGAGGAAGGAAGAAGGAGGCAGCTGCTTTGGTCATCCCTGAAGGCAGCATCACGCTCACCCTCATCATCCAGTGTAGCCTTTGTGTGTGCAGACAACAAAAGTATCCTCAAGTTGCACTAGCATCCTCCTTTTAGTTATTTATAAATTAGAAGAAAAATAAGGGAAGGGAAGATGAGGAGAGAGAACTTTTCCTCCTGGTCCGAGCTGGAGCTAATTGAAGTGTGTTGCCTCCCAGATAAGTTGTAGCAGAGTGAGGCTGAGTGAAGTCACTGCCACACTGCTGCTGCTGCCGCTGCTACTGCTGTTGCTGCTGCATCGACTCTGGCTGGCAGACACAGATGCAGCTGACGCGAGCTTGCTGGGAGGAGAAATTCCCATAGGGCTGAATGGTTCATCATGTTTCGGGACAGTGAGCATGCAGCTCAGACCTCAGAGTGAGTGAGGGAGGAAGGAGAAAGAAGGAGGATGGAGGGGGGGCTGGCCAGGATGGCTTCAAGGGATTCATTTTTGGAGGATGTGTGTGTGAGAGAGAGAAAGGGAGAGAGAGAGAATCCTGCTTTTTTATGTGGCAGATAAACTATTAATTGCTTCTTTTGTGCCTGTTTTACCCAAAAAGCAATAAGAGACACTGAGTGGGGTTATCAGCCCTCCAGGCTCTCCCTGTGTTTGATCTGCATTGAGGCTGAAGCAGCGTGGTTATCAGGAAAACTCATCTGAAAACATAAAACACCACTCCTGCCTTTATGCTCACATGGCAGAGTGCTGACATGGCTGGGACAGATAAGCAGACTTCTGAAGTGACAGATGTTCTTCATTCAGACCTTTGTGTGTATGTGTGAGGGGTTTTTTTGTGTGTGTGTAGATGTGTGTCTTTGTGCTGAATGTGGAATTATTCTCTGGGCATCAGGCGACTGTCCTGGATGGGTGTAAAGACCTTATATGTTTTAATCCAGATGATGAGCTGCTGATCTGTTCCATGAGCTCCCACCAAATCACCGCAGAGACAGACTAATGGACCCAGCTGCTGCCTATATGTTACTCCAAACCACCAAATACACTGAAGGTATTATCCCTTAATTAATGTATGGAAGAGGCTCTCACTCACAAGGTCACAGGACAAAAGTGGCTGTTTATCCAGCCCTCATTTATTGCATATGGCAATCAGATTACCATCACTCTCTAAGCTCTGGTGAGGTAAGGCTTTTATTTTGTAAAGTGTCACACAGTGGGTCCAACCTGATGGTCAGGATTCACTAAACGGATAGCAAAACAAATCTAAAATGAGCCGGATAATCAGAATAAACAATATTCTGCCCCATGTGTTGTTGTTTTTTCTTTTGCTCTGATTTGATTAACATCTTTATTTCACAGGAGTCTTCAAATGATTTTAACTGCAGGGATAAGAAAGTCGTGAAATGCGTGTGTCTGGATGTGGAACATTGCAGGAAGGCTGTGTTGAAGGATGCAAACAACCTTGTTTTTACTTTGAAGGCTAAAGAGGCTAAAAGGTTAAGACTCAATTGAATTGCTAATGTATTATCTTGCAGCCTTGCATCACAACAAGTACTGTCATGTAAAATCATAACAACTGCCAAGGATGTTTCACTAGATCGTCCGTACGACTTTGCGATTTGCTGCCACAATCAAAACAAAATTCTCTGAGCAGATTTAAGTGGTAACGCAAAAGGGTTCATTGTGTTTTTTCCCCAAACTTTTCCTTTTTCTTGTTTGTTTCTATATCATTTTAAAAGTCAGTATAAGTAGGACAGGTTAGTGTGTAATAATTATAATCCTGCAGTCTAAATAAAGTATCAAGCAGATAAGCTGGGCCAAAGGATGCATTTAATTAGTGATTTAAACAGTGATCTTAAAGATTTCTGTGACAACAAACAAACCTGCATTATGACAGCAGAATAATCTAGGGGGGTAGTTTAAGTAGCATGGAATATATCATTTGTATATATATTCTTGAGTAATACTATACATAATTATTTTTTTAGCACGTGAGTCAATTAATAACTTCATATTTACCAAAGTCTTCAAACAATTTAACCAAAACCAGTTTAAGGACTTTTGTCCAGATACTAAGGATCAATCTTAGTATTGATTTGCCCTCAAAGCAGGTTAAAAAAAGGTAAATAAGTCATTTGGGTCAAATGTATGTGCTTGTAAAGTATCTGCAATAAAGTATAAGTGTAAATAACACTTTTTTAGGGGGGACAACTTCCTTTACTATGATCCCTACCTCCCACACCACAAGATAGATTTTACAAGCAGGTCTGCTGCTGAAAACAGTATTTTTTTAAATGATTTTTTAAATATGGTGATGCCTGAATTTTGAAAGCTTAGATAGGGATGACTTTAAATGGTATTCAAGATTTCATGGGACGGTAGCGCAGAGTCCCTAATATGGGAGGACCATACCTGGGGTGTCTTTAAAGGTAAAAATAAAACACAGAGTTTAATAACCTGGGTGTGTAATAATCAGAAGACCCAGATGTAGAGTGAGGACCTCTGTGTTGACCTACGGAGAACAGGGAGCTGCCCTCTGTCCCGAGCAGCAGATGAAGCTTGTTAGTGTCACTCCCTCCAATACTTCATTCTGACATTTGTCATAATGCAGCTCTCGCATTGGAATAACTCTGCTACCAGGTCAGACCTGTATGCCGATGATGTGACTGATACCTTTCATGAAAATCCTTCCGCGTCTGTCCATTGGAGCGCCATATATCCCCTCACAGTTTGACAGTCTAATCTAATGCTGATTTCCAGGCGGGAGGCCAGAGGACAGACACCTGGCTCATCATTACCTCTGATTCGCTGACCAACACAAAGTTTAGAGCATGGCCGTATTTTCATATGATACATCCACGCATTAACCCTCACAGAAGTAAGTGCCTTCACAGCGACGTGCTCTGCCTCTCAAGCTTGTTCTTATTGATTATATTTCCAGAACGTGTCTTATTGATTAAAATACAAATGTCTGTTACAAAAAGTGACAAGCTAATGCATTACTAACTTTGTAATTAAATGAACGGAGGAAGGCTCTTAATAGAAAGGGGAATAGTGTGTGACCTTTAACCCCGAGGCAAAATAATAAAGGTTAACCAATACACCCATAATGAACCTACTGCACCTTGTGCTTTTCCAAATATCCCTGATTTGGCGTCACTGGCGGGGGGAAAATAAATAAATAAATAAAACTCTTTTCATCTAATAATAGCAAAAGAGAGCAGATGTCAGGAAAAAAGTAAGGCGTCCTCGTCTCTACTCATCTGCCTCCTAAAGGCGTGACAGTTTTTCCACAGGTCAGTGTCTGATCGCTGCACGCCTCTGAGAGAGACGAGATGGGGGTGGACATCAACATAGCCAGATATGGATTGCATCTGTTCATAGTCACCAGGGGCTAGCTTATCCTTTGACCTGATTGTGCACCAATATGCCATGGAAAAAACAGCTTTTACATGGTACAACTAATATCTTTTTCATTTTTATCCCTTTATCTCACTCAGCTCAGTTTGAAATAGTTTATTTTTACTTTAAATCAAACACCGTTTCTTGACTTGTTTAGCCACATTAAGGATGAGCCCTGATCACTTTTACACATAAATATCCAGCAGTATAACCTTGCTGACACGATCGATGTCTCACTTTAGAGCCTCTTTAATCTAGCTGATCCCTGGCGTGAGCGTCTCTTCACGCTGGCTGAAAGGATCGACTTCTTTGATGTCTTTTGATGTGCAACAAATGTTTGTCTGCTGTTGTGCCGGCTCTATTCTTTTTTTTTCTCCCACTCTCTCCCCCCGGCCCTGAGCAACAACTCCTGTTTGACATAATGATTTGCCAATACCTTGAACTGTTGCAGTGGATTTACAAGACCCCCACCCCCAACCCCCGCTGTGGAGCTCGCTTTTATAGATGTGTGGAGAAGGTTCCTTTGTTTGGTGCACTGAGATAAACAGCATTTTATGTTTCAGACTAATTGCAGAGTCGAAATCTTTTTATAGTCTTGAAATGACTGTTAGTTTTATAACAAAGTATGCATTATTTAAAAAAAGCCACTGAATGGAAGCTAAATTTAGAGCCATTCACACATAAGCGCACATGAAATAAGAATCCAGCTGCTGAATCCAGGTCAGTGACCAAGAGTAAATGAGTGAACAACCAGCTTTGTCGTGTACAAATGAGTCACTGCTGGGTGGCACATGAGCCATCTCTCCCTACAATGCAACTTTAATGTGTCTCTGACAGAGGAGATGAGGTGCCAGGCTACTCTGATAGAGCTGTTATTGTGGACCTGTGGTTTGCAATCCTTAAAGGATATCTAACACCGACCCAGCACACCAGCCTGCGTCAACAATCGTGACCTTGTCTGAAAGTGAGCCAGAGCTAACCTGTGCACATGTGAGAGTATGCAAGCACCTGTGTGAGCAGGTTTATAAATAGGTCGAGCTATATTGGTAAGCTGGAGGCAACAGCCCGTAATAAGTAGATAATACATTACAATAAGTGTTAAGTGCCAATTTAGAAAATGGCTGTAACTCTTTTATAGCTTTATAGCACCGCCAACAAGACGAGAGTGTTATAAACTATTATATTTAAATCCCACAATGACGCGCTTTACTTTCATGATCCTTGAATTAGGCTTGTCGTTACACTGCTTTGCAATCATGCTCCTTTAAAATTGTTCATGATTTAACAGAGCAAGAGTAAGGTAGATCGACACTGCCTAAAGCCTCTAAAATCAATTGAAAATACAGATTTGATTTGTGCTTTTCAGCTGGTTAATGGTCCATTTTTCATAGATGATATTCAAAGTTTCTTTAACCAGTCAGTAAAAGAGCGTGATTTAAACAGCATCCCACTACGCTATGACTTGACATCCTGAAGTCATGTTCTCTTGTGAGGTTGTCACTAAACTTGACTTTTTGTGAGCTGTAGAGGTGCCTTGAGGCTCACCTTTAAACGAACCATGATTAAATTTGCATTTTAACACAATTCTGTTAATCTCCATTTTCATCAAACAGAATTAAAACTGAAGTGAAAGTGTGTGTTGTGAATGTATGTACATAGTAAAGGGAACAACAGTCATCAGAAGGCTTTAGGGCTATGGTAAACATATTAAGGTTATATATGCATTTAATCCTACATTATTCCTGAAACTATAAATTCAAAGCCTTTGGTCACACCCATGGTCTGCACCATCAGTCAGAGTACATTCCTATCCGTTCAGGCTCTCCTACAGCAAAGATTTCTCATTCTGTAATTTAAGTGAATTTATTCTGGGAGTCATCGTTCCCCCTGATACCAACATGGTCGGCGAGTTCACGTAGGGCTTTGACAAACAGATTATATAATAATGAATAAATAGAGGATCAAAACAAATGGAATAAATGAAGATAATAAACATGGAGCACCTCCTCACAACCTCTTATTTCAAAAACGAAAATAGATAAAATAAAAGATTATTTGTTATGATGATGTAACTTCACTTAGTACAGGGTTGCGTATGGGTGTTATTGGGTTTAAATGGAAGATTGTTAGGGTAGATCAAGATGAATCTCACTGTCACTAAAAGGAGCTGATTTTTATTCTGTTGTTTGCTATCAATGACATCGGTGTGTCCCTATTGTCCTTGCTTATGTAAGTACATCATATGTCTTTGCACTCGTGCACAGTGATGCTCATCCTGTCATACACCATGTGCAAGTCCAGACTCTCTCCCTATCAGCTCCTCCGGTAACTATCCATCTGAGTTATTGGTCGCTTAACAGGGTGTCAAGGCTTCAATGAACTCAGCCAGAGTCACTTTACATCTTATCAGCAGCAGCCAAATTTCCACTGCATGAAGAAGGAAACACTTTTTAACAAAGCTCGCCCCTGTCCGACCCCAGCGAGAAAGTGGGCGAGAAATGCGACAAAGAGGGATTGATAAAGGGTGTTCAATATCTGATCCTTCACTCTGTCTGACTCTGATTTTCAGCCCTCATGGCGAGCTGCTCTGCAGGCCTGTCTGTGTTTTTTGTAATTACCGTAATTCAGGAGCACCTGCTGGATGCCTCCATCTGCCATCCTCTGAGGTGAGAGAATGAAAAGAGGGGGTTTTGTGTGAGTGTGTTCGATCAAAACCTGCAGAAATATCAAATTATCTGTGCTGATGTTTCATTGAAAATGTTAGATCACATGTTATTGTTTTCTCGCCCTTAAGGGCATATATTTCTGTGTCCTTCCCCATGGATAAGGGTCTAATCTGCTTTACTTACATGCAATGTTAACCCCAATCACAGGTCCAGTTTCTCATGCAACAACCTGAGGTATATGTTTCTATGTAACACGTCATGCTGGATGAATCCACTATTATCAGTGTGGAAAATCTTTATAACAGCATGAAGTTGTGCAATCATGTCTTTTGTTCGCTCAGTGAGGAAAAATGTTTCATTAGCACCATGAAGTAGAACAGGATATAGATTATACAAACAGTTTTACAAAATGGATTTGACCACAGTAATTTCACTGGATGCTCAAAGTCCAAACTACTGTCTGATTTACTTTATATCACTCCCAGTTCAGTTTCACGTTGGCTTTTTCACCCTCTTTACCGCAATCCTACTCAGAGCATTGAAACGTCTTACTTCTTACAGTCTTCATGCTAAGCTAACACTTCTTCTTCTTCTTCTTCTTTGCCTTCTTTAACGGCAGATGGAATCCAGCTTTTTGGTGCATTACCGCCACCTAAGCTAACACTCTCATGGCTCCAGTTTCTTATAAAAACAATTTACTAAAGAGTAATATCCTCTTTATTGCAAAGTATAACTTCCTGGCTGTTTACTCCTGACTTTCGAGAGCCCGCTAAGCTAACGTGTCTGGTTTTGTCTTTAAGGGGCAGTTTCAGTCAGTCTTCATCTAGCTATTTCATACCTGGATAGTAATCAGCTATGATAATACATGTAAGGTCTATCTTTGCTCATAATGCATCCACAGCATTTTTTTATACCCACATTGTAAGCTATAAGTTCATGCTCATGTTATGGAGATTATGGCTCCAGTTTTTTCTCCGTCACAGCAGAATCTAACCCTGTACGCTAACTTCAAAAAGAAGTTGCACTCAAGTCAAACAGAAATTGTCCAACAAATGTCCCCTAGTTAAATTATATGAATTATTGCTTCAAAGATAGAGCACGTCCTGGCTCTGAAGTAAAAGCACACACATAACATCAAAGCGCTCCTACATTTGCAACTTATTACTGAGTCAAAGTCGGAGTTCAACTGATGTTGAACAGAGAGAAGTTCGCACGCAGCAGTCTCTGCTCTCTCAGACAGAAAATGCTTTAATTCCTACCAACACCCCCAAAAGGGTGTTCAGGGTGCAAAAGATATGATAAAAACTATATGACCCAGATACACCAGACTGTTCTGCCTGTAACAGTGCATGCTGACCCAAAGGCCCGAATCAGAATGAAAGGCTGTTTCCCCTTCATTCACAAGGAGCATGTGCAAGCACGATCCCCCGATAAAACCTTAAACGGAAAGCTTTGTGTAGCCTGTGCTGTCTTTGTGTGAGTAAAAGAGAGACAGATCAGAGGTGTTGCTCCATCGACCTGTATTTTGTCATGATTTAACACCACAGCTCTGACTCGAAACAGGGAAGGTCACAGTGACAGCTCCTACCTGTTTATAACATCTAATCCTAGCTGAATTCGTGATGAGTCAGATGAAGGGCGGGCATGAGAAGCGTGACAAACAGATATCCCACTGACACCAGGGTAAGACAAAGTTTGAAAGTGAAAAGAAAACCTGGCAGGAGATCCCAAAACCTGCATTATCAAGAGACTTTCTATTTGTCAGATGCCACAGTCACCGTTCCACTTTGGGAACATGCCCATATCGTAGGTCCTGTCATGCTGCGTTCAATAATGTGTTTTCAGCAGCAGCCTTCTTCTGATAATCCACCCACCGAGTTTCCAACACTCCTAAATGTCTCACACTTGGATTGATAATATTGCATATTTAGTTATTCTCCTTATACGCGAACACCCACAAGCCTTTGTTTTCCTCACAAAAGCAAACTCTCACAGCGCTGCACATCCCTCACTTTAACTCTGTTCAATTCCTCCATTGGCGTAGCACTTCACAAGCTGCTCAAGTTTCTTTCTAACGGTGTTAAGAGATGACAACAGATGTGAATATGAAGCACCGATAACACATTTGATATAACCACTTACTGCAGCACAGACTGGAAATATTAAAATGCCAAAAAAAAAAAAAAAACACAAACAAGGCAAATATTTGCCTCCCTTTAAAGTACACAGATTTATGTAAACCAAAAGTAACAAGATCTCACAAGAATTTTTAATTCTTATGACTTCTTACTTCTGATTACAAGCCTGGAGTAATATTAACAACAACAACGACATGGCACACATACCCTTGAGGGGGATTTTGTTGAATTCAATTTAAGATGAGCTCAAAATATGGAGGTATTACGTCAGTGCTCACCAGCCGGCACTGTTTCCAATCAAGCAAGGGACAAATAAAAAACAAAAATAAAAACGTTTGGTGCATTGGGACTCTCTTATTACACTATGTACTCGTAACCAAAAGCTAGAACACTGTACATTTCAATCTGTTTCACAACCACTCAAAAGCTCTTAAGGGGTTTGTAAGTGTAATTTTTGCACTTCTTGTCAAAAGGTAATCAAAGTTAGGTAAAAAAAATCAACCTTCAATGAAAAGTCATTGTTTTTATTTCCCAATCTTCACAAAAGCTGAAGAGTTAATATATTACTTGTTAATAAAAATAAGCCCATAGTAGCTTGATATTTGGCCTGTTCACAGGTATCAAACTTCTCCTTATTCTGGATTGTACATAGTGAATTAAACTAAAAATGTCTTTTTAAAATTTATTTACATTTACAGTTTCCAGGTATGTCCATAAAGATGAGTGACTGTAAATATAATCAAATCATATAAATAGAGGCAGTAAAAGAAGAGTGTAAAAGAGCCCATGTTATAAGTGATAGGACCTATCTATCAGAAGACATTGCCATTACTCTTACATGCTGTGCGCATACAGTATATTGTAATGTCAGGGCCACATAAAGAACAAAACCCACTGGAAAAATATAACGGAGCTACACGGGGAATATTTCGCAACAGTGATAAATGACATTACCAGGTATGGTAATAAAACGGAGAAGAATGACCAGCTTTAGCAGAGTATGGCTCATGAAGGAACAAACAGTAGAGACACAAAGAGGGGCAAGTGACAACGGAAGCTTGTCCTCACAATAAAATGTCTTATAACCATGATTTCATGTAATTATGCTTCATTGTAGAGTCAGCTAATTCTAAAGTGTGTAACAAGAATTATTTTGCATTTGCAGCCAAAGTGAAACCAACCAATTTTATTCTCACCTCTATATCAGACTAACTCTCGAATATTTCCTCTGTGGTTCCTCCTGATTTTTTTCCCCCTCAGATGTGTTGATTTTCCCATAAAAAAAACAAACTAACCAAAAAAAGCAGATGTTCAAAGCCACTTCAAATGAAACCCCTCTCTTGGGAAATGCATCCGTAGAAGAAGTCTCATTTCAAACCACTGCAAAGACATTTAGCCAGCTTTGCATTTTGCTGAGCCTACAGCTATCAAGTTCAAATAGTTTCAAATGGACTGCCTGATCGTTTCAGTCAGAGGCTCTTTCACTGTAACAACTTTTCTACAAGCAAATGCATATTGATCATTGGAGAAGAAAGTCTATTTCCTCGGGTTACAGCATTGCCACTCAGTGTACTTACTTTGAACATACTTACTTTGAGCATGGTGTTATTGATATTTCATGCTTTTAAGTTGCATAAAGAAACTCTGCTTACTCCTAACCTCCTTATTATCCATCTTGTTGTGCAAACACTTATCCTTGCTTTTTTTTTACCAGCTTCTTCTCCAAGCTCATAAACTTACCAGCAGAAATGTTCCATCTGTGCAGCATTTTATGGCCAGTACGATAGTAGACATGTCCGGCATACCTGAAGAGTGCACCCAAACAAAACTCAAGACATCCATGCTGGCCATCCCAAAATCACCTCTGATATCTGAGATATTTAAAAAGAATAATGATGAAAAACAAACAGCCCATGGCTCTAAAGTTGTATTATTATTTTATCCTGAATAAATGTCTTCTTTAATTTATTAATCATTTATATAATAATACTAATAAAATACTACTACTACTACTACTACTACTACTACTACTACTACTACTACTACTACTAATAATAATAATAATAATAATAATAATAATAATAATAATAATAATAATAATAATAATAACAATAATAATAATAATAATAATAATGATAATATGTTTGTGTAATACATTATCAACTCATCTGAAAACTCAAAGTATGCTATTTTGGCTCTGCTAACCCTGTAGCATCTGCAAAGCTCTTACATTCCTGTGCAAAATCAACAAACTAACTGCAATCATATCCAAGACATGAATACCTCCCAGAGTCTTAAACAAAAACAAAAATTTTCGCCCTAAACAGTCGGGGCATGTTGGCTTTCTTAGATGGCCTAAATGATAGATTCCTTACTAGAGAAACTAAGCATACATCTATTTTTTTTATATAATTCCAAAATAACGCTTCAATTAATTCAGAAAAAATTAGATTTTTTCCTGGATACAATACACTTTCATACATTGTACATTATGCGTCACAAACAGCCTGAGGCACACAACTTTGATGCCAAACTCTGACATGACTGAATACTGAGCTCCAGCAGCATTCAGTGGAAAACCATGAGATGACTGAACTGAATACCAAAATCCAACTCATATAAGGACTTATCCCAGCCCTGCTGTGTTGAGGGTTCTGGTCACACTCGTGTGCTCCCCAGACCAGACACCTTCAAGTCTAGATAAATCTTGATAAGGTGAGTGACATCGCTCAAATAGCCGGCTGTACAGGACAAGACTTGATCTGTTTCAGGGCAAAACTACATCACAACATGAAAAAAAGAAAAACATCAGAAACTGCATCGTACATTCATCAACTGTGACTCATGCCCACGAGAACAAAAGGATATGTTCTGTGTCCTGCATCATGACTCATTCACTTTTCCCGCCTCCTCTTCTTCATCCTGTCACTTTAGTTCTGCATCTTTCTGCCTCTCTCCATATCTCTGTCCACAGTCCCTGAAAAGCATTTTATGCCTGAGCAAAGTGCATCTGCTTATCTTCACCCAGAGCCCATTTCTCTCCTGATGGCCTGAGGTCCACAAGCTTTGGATTTTCCGGTGACAAACCCACTAAGGCTTAACCTCAGTTCACACTGATGCACCTGAGGAACAATGTGGTGATGGTTAAACACCTGAGAGTGAAGACAAAAGTTTCTAAGTCCTCTATGTTAAAAAAACGTCGAAAAGCAGGGTGCCAGTGATTCCTCTTCCAATAATTTTATGATCTCTTTTCTGTTATCCCCACACACTGAACCAAAACCTCACTTCTGTTCATTCATAAGAAATATGAAAGAATGATTAATTATTTCCAGATGCAGACACACATCTGCCAAAAAAGAGCTCTTGTGCAGAAGCAGAGAGGAGCTCTTTTGTGTGACTTTATCGTCGTGGCATTATTGCTGTGGTCCAAGGCGGACTATAGGCTGCGTGGAGGCTTTTGAAGTCAGGCTCTTTTGTGAGCAGGCCTCTTGGCTTTTAATGAGGCAAACCTGCCTCATTATCAGAGCTGTGCAAGGCCCTGACTCAGGCACATGGTGGGGCCGTCTCTGCCCACTCCCCTGAAGCCACAAATTACAGCAGCTTAGCCCCTCACTGGGACTCAAGGCCAACCTCGTTGCTCTCTCTAATGGCTCCCGAGGGACACAGAATTGTACGTACACATGAGTTGGGCCAAAACTATCTTTGCAGATGATTTATTTCTTGTTCCAATTAGAGTGAAAGTTTGAGTTGTGGCATGTGAGTTGGATTGTTGTCCTTATCGATTGAGTGGAAATATTTGGTAGCTCGTGACACAGAAGTTAGCAGTTGTTTTTCCTTTCGGCTCAGCCTCTGTTGTGACTTCTGATCTCATTTTGTTTGGCAGTATTTTCTGGCACAGTAAGCTGGAATAAAGGTTTCCTCATGTGATGCCAAGATTTTGGCCTAACTTAAAAAATCACCTGGGGACAGTTTAAAAACAGCACAGCCAGCAGGGAAGGAAATATCATCAGCAGAATCAAATTCATCTGCTTCACAGTCTGTGGGATTAACATTATTTCACCACCTGCTCTACCCATTTCCCTGAATTGCTTTAATTGACCTTTTTAACATGAATAAACTATAATGTGTAAATATCAGCATGTTTTAAAACTAGATTATGTTCCCGGGCTCATTAAAGTGACACCTTCATTAACCTCAACATTATTCTGTCAGGAACAAATTAATTCAGTTGAAAATTAATTTTCATACAAAAGCTTGCAATGAAAGAGTTGTGTTTGTTCCCATCTTGTGCATGTCTTTTATGTGTCCTTTTTCATTTCCTTTCTCCATACTCCTCATGAATGTTCTGACTTTTACGTTATTTAACAGAAAGAGAATTAAAGATTAGCTCAATGGGGAGGAAAAGGACAGAGTTATTTCCATGTTTGGGGAAGTCAAGTCAGGTAAAGAGTAGAGTAATATAGACAAGGCCAAAGGAGTATTAGGGTGCTTATGAGTTTGTGTAATGGAACAAGCTGATCATACTTCTTCTTACAGTCTCCTGTCCTCTGCCCCTCAAACCATACCAGTGTCCTGTTTATCAATTTATAACAAATTGCATTTTGTGCCTCACAGGTACGGAGCATTTTCTGAAACACAAGTTATATTGACTTGAGCCTGAGCACATCAGGACAGATCATTTGTCAGAGAGATTCATGTGTTAAGTTCTGCTTTCTCCTCATGGTTAATGCTGTGCTGTCTGGATCTTACTCACTGCAATCTGTCACCGGGGCGCTCATCTTAGATAGCTGACAGTAGAGCCTTGAAGTTTGAGAAAATCCCAAAGAGAAGACCAAGATTCAGACTAAGACTTATTCAACAGAAACAGAAAGTTCAAACAAAGAGACATTGAGTCCCTGAATAGCAGGTTAGAAAATACCCACAGGAAAAAACATGCAGTGAATAAAAACACACGCAGAGCCATAAGAAGAAAGGGGTACGCTTTATTAACTCCTATGGGAGAAATCAATTGTTTTCCACCATGGTGTTGAACACGCTTCAGTGAAATACACGCATAAACATGAACATAAACATGAACATGCACTTATGGAGAGAAGTCAGTGTGAGTGAGCGAGTAATTCAGTTCATTGTGTTGCTCAAGGGCCATTCAGCAGTGTCCTGGAAGTTATCAAGCACCCCTAGACCAATTTCTAAACTTGATCTGAACTAGGATTTGAACCCCTGACCCTCGAGCCAATTCACGGTGGGATCAGATGACCTCTTGGAGAGCTTCTGTGGTGCCAAGGAGCAGACTAGACCTGTGCTTGGACCCGAATGTACAAACATTTAATCTAATTACACCATTTCATCCTCCCTTAGACAGCTGCAGCGTTTGATTTACTTGAATATTGTCAGTGTTATTTAGATTTATTGAATAACAAAACACATTGCTTTGACTTCCTGACCACCTAACATCTCTAATCTGAGTCTCTGCCTGTGTGCTTGTGTGTTTTTGGGGACATGTCTATTCTTGCCTAACTCTGTGTTTTACTTAACTTCACCCTGCTTGTTTCTGATGAAAGTTACGCTACATTAAAATAACATTTGTTGCCCAAAGCTGTGGGCAAGGTGCCGAATGCTAATTGGGTAAGATGTCTGTCTAGAGTTCTTATGCCTGTGGGCTGATTACCCAGCAACACCCCCAACTCCCCGATAAGGTGTTTATTTTGGGATAACAGCCAGGGCCCATCATGTGGTCCCTCATCTTCCATGCAGAGAAATTAGCATGCACCAGTAAATGACTTTCATACACACACAACTGCATGAATTTGGCATTCAGACACAAAGCTCTGGTGAATTTCCCATTTGTGTGAACCCCGCTGTGTTTGGCTTAGAGGAAGATATTCCATATTGTTCCTGATAAACCATTTTGAAAATGAGAATATTTTGAGCATGTAAGAGTCAGAAACACTGATGCCAAGTTGTGTCTTGGGGCATGTGAGCAAATATAAATCAGTTTGTACAGGAGGTGAGTTTTCTTGTAGTTCATCCGAGAGATCAGCCCACTTCAGTATCTTTAAATAATTAATTGACACATATAACATAAAGTGAACCCTTGAGGAGAGATGAGAGAGTCGGTCTTAATGGAAAATAAACACAGACGGCCTCCCCTACTGCTGAGATCTCCTGATGCATCCCCTATCTGAAGTATGGCCTCATCCAGACAGACTATTGGGGAAATATTAAAAGTGACATCCCTCCAAAAGTTTGAGGATGATTCAAGGCTAATTCACAAAGTGCACTTCGATGGTTTGAAGTGCCGAACTCGTCTTTTAAGGAGACTCCGGCATCAATCTTTCATTCCCAACCTAAATAATGTACCATGGTTTATTGATGAGCCTCACTTTCCTGTGGTGCTGTGTGCTAATTGGTCCAAGTTGCACTGATCCTGTAAGGAGAAATTAAAAACAAGGTAGCTACTTAACTCTGGGTAACTTACCGAGTCTGTGCTTCTGAAACTCTTGCACAGTGTTGCATGGTTACAAGTTTAAAAAGTTTGTCACACTTGTTAAGATTATGTTGACGGCAAACTTTCCCAACAACCATTATACGCTTTGAAAAAAGGACTGAGGTGTCATTAACTTTTTAAAAACCTTGACAAAATTCCTCTGAGATTGTTCAGTTTTTTGAAAAATATGTCACTGATTTCAGCTGCCAAGTAAAGGTGAGAAATCAGCTCTCCAGTTATTTCCTGTTTTTTTTCTATCACTTAAAGGGCAAAATGGCACAAAAGTAATAAAAAAATGAACACTTCGGGGCCAGGGTCTTAACCTGGGAGAAAACCCGCCAGAACATGATGAGGATTCCCGATGAGAAGGCTGGCTTGATCCCATATCTCATTTCAGTATAAGCTCAAGTCTAGCGAGAGAATTAAAGGCAGAAGATGAACAATTTTTAAGCTGGTATCCTTTTGTTTGTTGAGTTTGTTGGTGATCTTTGTTTTATAGAAATTAACTTTACCAAGTTCTCAATGGACCCTAAAGTTTCCTGTTGTTTGCTGATGATTTATGACTCACCCGGTGCAGTGAGTGGACTTTGTATTGGCTAGTTTTAAAGGTTTCTTCAGTATGTGTTGGATGAAACCCTTGCAATAAAAACAAGCCTTTGGTAAAGCCTCGTGAGTGAGTTCTTACAAGGGCCCTTTGAGATGACTAAGTCCTGGTCCCAAAGGATTCTCTGAAAGTGCTAAACCTTTGGGAGATGTTTTACCAGAAGCAAATATTGGCATTATTACTGGTTAGCATTGTGGCTATTCAATTTAATAGGCTCTTAATTACCTCCATATACTGATATTCTTTATCTGCTGGGTACCATCTGTGTTAATTCTGCCCTCAGTAAAACCTCACAGGTCAGCAGGAGGTTTCTTTCCAAGTAACCCAAATTTCATCATCTCAATATATCTGTAGCTTTTGAACATACTTTTGTGTTTCGAGTCATCTTCAGGCATTATGTGTGGAAAATTACTTTTTTTAAAAATCTTACATTCATTCACCTTGTGCTTACCCCATCTGTTTTAATTAATTTGTTTTAATTCAGAGCTTCTGCTCCCCATGTGAGGTTTCTGAAGACCATTTTAAAAGCTACCTCAAAAAGAGAAAATCCAGCTGCACCCCCCTCAAGTCTCATTAATTTCCTTTTAAGTGTTCTCTCTATTCAGTTGTTGGTTTTTGACGTTTTCCTGTAAAATCACCCCATTATTATTTTAGTAATATATTTAATGCTTATTAAAAGAACCTCTGGTAATTCATTTTAGAGGTTTTAGTGATCTTGAATCAATTCTATCTCCCTGGTTAGCATTTACATCCCTGCTTCTATTCTGGAGTCGCCTGTGTTGATGAGAAGGCTCACAGTTTGAGCCTGAAGAAACTGGGGTGAGAAATAAAGTGTGAACTCAGTGTCCCTTTTGAGTGTGTTCTTCTGGTGAAAGTCCCAGGTGGCTGGGGTTGATTTTTTGGCCTTCTATGAAACCTTGTTGTTTAATGTTGGCCCACACTGTGTTAAACAAGGCATTCAAACATTGCTTGGAAGTTGTGAGAGTTTTTGCACGTGTGAGCAATGATTTTGGAAACCATCGATTAGATGGATAGAAGGCTGAGAGGGGTCAAGATCAGAACCCAAAAAGCCGTTATCATAAGCTAAATCACTGTCACACAGGGGGCCTTTTAACCAAAGTCTGTCTCGTTCCATCTTCATGCTTAATTTTCTCTTAACACTGTGAATCTGCAGACAGAAAAAACAAAGATCATTAGACTTGCATTAGTATCTTTACTCAATAACTACTTGTTTCGTTTATCTCGTTTCAAGATAACTGTTGCATCATAAAACCCATTTGAAGATAACAACAAATACGAATGCATGGCTTTGGACTCAGCTGACAACTGCCTGCATTGTTTTTATGTGCACAATAACCTAAAGCTGTCTAAGCTCACAGTCGAGTCCTGGGGCACAGAATTTAATAAAGCGGAGTGAAAAACAACAGTAAATTGCTTTTATAAGCTCGTGTCACGTTGAAATTACCCATGGAACGCACTTGAGGCTTCTGCACAGGATCAAATGAAGTCGTTGTATCCGTTTTCCCTTTTCAGTGCTGTCTAGAGCAAAATTATACAATCACACGCATCTTTATTAACCTCAGGGCAGCCGAGAGATATACAGGGCTGCCTGTGTCAAGTGCTGTAGCTGCTCCACTCCATGTTCAGGGTGGCAGATACAGCAGTCTCTTTTTATACGTATTTCACCAACAGTGCCTCAGGATGTCCACCCAGTGCAGCTTCTTAACATGGACATTTTCATGGATGGTCATGTGCGAGATTAAATGAGCTTTTAAACGGTTCACATCTCAGTGCGTTCTGAATTTTTGCAGCAGGGCAAAACTACAACGCCACAGCTCCTGTGCTGGTGTAGATACCAACCTGTTTATCAGGGCCTGCTGCTATAGCCTCAAAAGAGCAGGTTTTAGCTTGTAAATGCTAATCTGACTGGATTAATGTGAGTTTTGCTGACTCATGTTCAAATTTGGTGTGTTTCTCTGGTTGTCATAAATACACTGTGTGCCTCCTCAGCAGTATAGGAGGCTCATTTTACTGCTTTGGCCCAACAATCATAGTTCAGGTCGTCAAACCTTTTGTCGTAATCACGCTTTAACTCAGATGATAACTTGGGACTTTGGTGATTCAGCATCAAAACCAGTAATTCACAGACACACCTTTCAGTTAGCTGTGAGATTATCACTGATATTCCCCTAGACTTATCCTTTCAGTTTGCATGGCTAAAGCTAACCTTGATGTGGCACTCGTATTTCATTTTGTTTATGCAGCCTAACTACATTCCTGGGTAGGGGAGACAGGGGATGGTTGTAACACATTTTTTGAGTTAGAAATGTCACATTGTTAAACCCAGTTGTTTGCTACAAAATATATCACTTCAGTCCTCTGCAAGACTATCTTACATCTTGTAAGTTCAATGTTGGTTTTTGGGTTCAAACCATAGACTGTATATACTATGGGCAACTTGGTTCCGCCTTCCGCCAGTATACAGATTTGACACCAAAAAGCTCTCGGTATTTCCAAGTTTTTTCTCCACTTCCTGAAACCAACATTGACCAGTAGTGTTGTACGTGTTCGGCAGAGAGTCGTTGAGAGTCGCTGTGATGACGCTCAGCTTAAACAGCGGATCCCCTGGGTGAGCTATATAATCTTCGTACGCCCATAGGCTGTATCAAATGTCAATCATAGAAAATATGAACTCTCTAATAACTATTAAAAACTGAGCTGTACAGAAAAAAGAGGACTTGAGCACAAACCAGTCTGACAGTATCTACATGTCAACATCAGAAGCAGGGGTAGAAAAAAATTATATTCTGTCTAATAAATTTCTAAAGTTTGTCCACAGCTCCATAAGGATTGCTGGAGGAGGCGTGATTTATGACCTATACTGCAGCCCGTCACCAGAGGGTGCTGTTCTTGGGGTGGCTTCACCCAGCTAGGAGACAGATGGCGTCCATTCTATATACAGTCTATGGTTCAAACACTAAAGTGATCATGAGACTCCTGTCTTATCCCTGATTGGTTGAAATGGCAGTGTCACAACTCCCCCTTGTTACAACCATCCCCAATCCCTCCTTAAGTTCATTGTTTCTCTTCAACTATTTTATAAAACCTGTTAACAGTTCAGAAATGTGCAGACTTGACTACCGCACCTCTTCTGCTCTCTTCATGACCTGTTACTCTGTTAAAAGAGCTTGTAGCCAAAGGAAAGACATTTTTATCTACTGCTTTGCACAGTTCTGCAGCTGGTGACTAAAGGTCCACGGGGAACATTTGCCTTATTCAAGACATTCACAGCTCAGATGCTCCAAATGACACAGGCTGACTGTGGCTAACATCCAAGGAGGAGTAAATGGGCCATGAAGAAGAAATTCAAAACTGCTCAGAAGAGAGGAGGGAGTTCCTAGAAAAGCTTTTGAGAGACCTACCACTGTGTCCTTTCCTGACTTGCATTAGTCAGCACCAGTGTCAACTGCTTTCATACTCAGCATCGGTAATGACATGTATTATTCAAAAGTTGGAGGAGAGAGGCAGATTAAATGATACAATCATGAAGACATGATTGTCATCGATGATCAGCCACAGTTGACAGGAACAACTTCTAAATTTTGATTCTTTCTGGGCCCAAGTGTGAATGAAATGATGAGCAGGGACCTTCATCACTGTGAGGAGGTTGGGTGCTGCTTTGAAAAACTTCATTCAGGAAGCGTGCAGCACTTTCAATAACCTGATGATTGGAAACAACTGGCTATATCCAGGTTGATGACGATCTTGACTTGATTACCTTGATTATCGCCCTCCTTTTTGATTGTCTGCCAGGCTGAAGATAACTCTGTTTCCTTGGGCTAATCAGAGCAAACCGTTTAACTTTTTTATTGTTTCCTGTGTTGCATGAAATTATCTAAGCAAGAGAACAGCACGTTGACTTAGTGTGAGGGGAAATTACTGGTGAAATGAAGGCCTAACCCATCAAATCAGACTCAAACATAAACCTGCATAAGAAAATACATGTACTTCTATGCAGGCTATGATTGTCAGCTGTCAGGTGAATATACACAATCTACTCACTTTACCGCATTAGGAAA
Source organism: Xyrichtys novacula (assembly GCA_962446985.1). Taxonomy (NCBI): domain Eukaryota; kingdom Metazoa; phylum Chordata; class Actinopteri; order Labriformes; family Labridae; genus Xyrichtys; species Xyrichtys novacula. The sequence continues at coordinate 7,852,164 of OY660878.1, forward strand.
TAAAAGTATTAGAATATTAGCTTTGCATAGCTTCCCACAAAGACCAGAGACAAGAAAAATGAAAAAAAAAAAAAATTCTGGCATTAAATAGTAGTTTTCTATCCACTTTGAAACCTTTCTCCCTCGTACATGTTGTGTTTGGAAACAGCTGAAGGAGCTGGAAGGTTTGTTTTCGCTAAGCTAATTCACTCGCTACCATAGCTTTGGGTAGAGCTGCCTCGATACCAGTTTTTGACCTCACAGTTCCCGTGGCCATAAAATATAATAACTTTATTATCTGACTCATCGCTGAATAATTCAACAACACAATCAGTCAAAATGAGGAATTACAAGACAAAAAAACCCAACACATTACTCAACAAACTTAATTAATAAACATAATTAACTTACATAACATACTGTTTCTAACAATGACCTGCAGTGGCAGTATAGATCATCAATCCCGCCTCCTCTGTATTAACTGAAAGGAAATAAAACAAGCTATTGAAGTGAAATATAGTTCAAACAAAGTATTGTCAATGATTGGTTGATGTTTATTTTTCCACCTTCTTTGGTTTAAAGTACTCAATCAATGTTGCAAGAAGAGGTTTGACCCACTAACCCAGAAAACAGATGCAGAAGAAAAACTGCAAATTGAAACATGACATTGGAAGCGCTCCAGGCCTCCAGGGCTGTTCAGTGGAAGAGTTTACGACATTTTATTGTGCAGGGAAGAAAGCAAGGAAGAGGGGGCAGTGAACTTAATTATTAGACTGCAAGAACAAACGTTTCCAGTGTGCAATGTGTCTGTGTGGGCAGGGCCTCTCTGACCACTGTGCAAAAACACAACTTTATAAAGTACAAAACCCCACACAGAAATTGTTTCTGTTGGACAGCTAGCTTTGCAAAATGGCTCTCATAGGCAACTATAGTTCTCAGTATACCATGAAGCTAGTGGTACGATGAGCTGATTCTGCCTGTTGTTAGGTTCTGAAAATCAGGCATGCAGCTACTGTAATATCACCATTATTTCCTGTTGTTATAACATGCCAGTTGGATTTCCATTAGTACTGTTTTTGCAGCTCCTCCAGCCAAATGTTATCGTACGGACTCCTGGAAAACCGTGCCATTTGAGACCTGTGATGCAAACTTTCTGTATCTGATGAAGAAATTCTGCCTGGAAAGTCACATTGCCGCACTCTCCAGGTACGTTTGGCCCTGAGTCAGAGCAGGGAATGCACTTGACTTGTCCCCTGCCATATCAGCGCAATAGAACACCCGTGGAGTAGGAAGCAGCCTGTCACTTCAGCCCTCACTCAGCACCATTCACCTCACATCACTGTCCGTCTGCACTTCTGGTCCTGCAGCATTTAGTTACTCCACAGATGCAGACTAAAGTGCCTCTTGCCTGACCTTGGACATGTAATGGATCTCCTGCACATGAACTAAAAACCTAGTTCACTGCAGAACTCTAAGAAAAGACAGCACCATTAAACCAGGGATAATGTTCAGGTATGCTGTCAGAGGGAATAGATGGTGTAATCTATCAGGACACGACGGTTAGTGGTTTCATTTTCATGTTGAGCATTGTTTTGACGGGAACCACATTCGAAGCGGTGTTCGCACATGTGAAAAAAGTTAGTCCTTGTGGGGTTTGTTTAAATCTGTCTCATGGAGATGATTTAGACAAGAGTGGACAGAGTTTTCTCTTTGAAACAATAGTGAGTGAAGGGTTTCCCACTCAAGCTTTCACAGCAGCAGACTAGAAAAGCGCCTCAGCCTTGCATGTTGTCCTAGAAAAAACAACAAAAGAAACTCCACCAGCTGGGTTTTACGCCTGCAGACTTTGTCAATTCGCACAACCTAGATCTATCAAGTCAATCACTTTGTGGCTAGAGGTAAATCTGAAATACTGTAGAAGCAGTTGACACGACATTCACGGCATGTGCTCTGAAGGGAACTGTGATTAAAACCACATCACACCTGACTTTTAGCCTCCAGAGAAGGGTCGGTTACACCAGTAGATGAGACAGTTTACCAGGATTTGACTAATGTCTTGTTGAGTTTGAGCTGTAATCCAAGCTTCATCAGTTCATCAACAGATGCTGCTGTTCACAGTTTTTGTGAGAGTGAAAAATCTGTAAAAGAATACACAGAGTACAGGGTATAAATCTTTCATTTCTGTCTTTGACACCTGCTGTGGGGCTTTTTCAAATCACACCCTGGTAGTTCAATTTTCACCTTCGTATTCACTCATCTTGCTTCAACTTTCTCTTCTTCTATCTTTTCCACTCTCTCACACACACTTAAACCACACATACACTGAGTTGATGCACAGTAGAGTGTGCTTCAGGCAAGAACACATCTGTCAAAGAATTCGATGCCAGCACTGCAGTATGTGAACTGAGGACAGAGGGTTTTAGGTTACCATTATAGTGCTCCCTGCATACACATGCGCACTCTAAAGGTTCACCTCGCACAATTTTACACACATTTCACACACTCTGAGGTAAAAGTGCTCCAGTATTTCTTTGGCATTTTTCAGAGTAAATCTCAGCGCTGTTTTTTATATCTGTGCATGCAAAGATGAGTCCTCCTTCACCACTGGATACAACTACCATTAAACTACACGTGTAAACACTCATTTGTTTCCATTTTTGCGTTGCTGAAGAAGAAACGTTGAATTCCTTGAGGCCTCGAATGGTATGATACTGATTGCAGCGTCAGTCAGAAGTAGGGCCTGTGTCCACTGATTGTGTTTCATATTATTGTGACATTTTCTTGAATAAAAACACATTTTAGAAGTACAGAACTATTTTAAACTAATGAAAGTTACCATGGAGACAAGTGAAAGTGCTGCAAGCAAAAGTGAGTGCTGATAAGAAGCACTCTGACATCTAGATAATGGGCAGTGCACAAAACACTGCTCGTGGACACAGGCCCTTAATGTGGTAGTGAGTCTGTTCAATGAATGACACAACATAATCCAGGCTTGCTCTTTTCACAAATCAAACTAAACATGTGATCCATTTGATAAAATGGTCACTATAAGCAGATGGAGTTTCTCAGTTGTAGAACTAATAGATCAATTAATTGGCTCGCTGTGTGAAAATAGATGTGTACGATCAGATGATTCCTCGCCTCCCACATCATGTCATTTTTTCAGGCATGGATATTGATATAGATGCAGAGGGAGCATAAATGAGCTCCAGGAGCACCTTCGGTGTATAATTGCTTCTTGTCTTGTTAAATTTTGCTCTTTTTGATATTGTAATGAAATTAAGAGCCAAGTGAAATATCCTGAAAATCACAAACAACATGTCTCATTATGCAAATGACATAACGTTGCTTCCTGCAACTGACACAGGAGCAGGTCATCACTTTCACCATCTGGAGATAAGTCCATTATCTGTTATTTGCTTTGGAAAAGTCCCCTGAGTTTGTTTCATAAAGAGGAAAATTAACCAAATGACCCCTCTCCCTCCTCCTGTAGTGCACATGGTAAAATTGTGGAGGTGTTGTTTGTTGTGAGATGTTACATAAAAGGCTCAGACACTGACAGGATGCATCAAGAGAACCATATGCACAGACTTGTCACCAGTTGGAGGTTTCTCCGCAGGTTGCCAGCTGCAGGTGACAGCACAAATTGTGACTCAAGCTGCTCTCTTATTTTCTTCTATCGTATCTGTCACTCCACAGCGCTGTGCACATATGGGGTCCAGGGTGACAGCCGGATACCACTTTCAGCTGCATTACATCAGCAATGGCTCATAGAGAGAGTTAAAGGGAGAAAACAGGTGTCAGGCATTTCAGAAGCTAGTCTTTTAGCATTTTTTACTAAGATCCCATGTTGGCACCTGAAGGCAACACAGACAGGGGGCTAATGTCTTCAAATTAGCACCTTCAGTTCAACTAAATAGTCATTTCAAACCGCATATGTTCACTAAAAATGAAGCAACAAACAAACACTTATTCTTTTTGAAGTTTGAAATAGATATTAACAAACTTTCAGGTTATCCCATGAAACAGAACAGCTGTGGAGTGATGAGTAAAATCATCATGGGTTGTGTCGTTTCACCTAAAGCCTCTGGCGATGTGTCAAGCATGTTTGTGAGATTAAATGTCTAGAGACCGAGAGAAAAACAAGCTGTCCAGTAAATGTCCACCTCCACCGTTGCTTTTTTCTTCCCCTTCACAGGGTTGACCCTCGTAAAACCCAGAGGAATAAATTGGTACCACTATCTAAAATGAAACCAAGGGTAATGTTCAACCTGACTAGCAAAATTTTGGTCAAACAGAAAGCCAAGCAGTATCCTGGATTGTAAAAAAAAATAAATTCTGCTCATTATCAATGCTTAATAGTTAGATATTATTTAAGAATCAAGAGCTTTAAGTGTTAGCAATCAGTTTTCAAACTTTAGACCAGAACTGAGCCAGCTATTGCTCTTAAATGCTTAGACACCTACAATACAGATTCACTTCTCCAACCTCTTGGCATAAAAAGCAAAATAGCCTTTCCCATAACATTTCCTGAGAGACAGAAGGATGAGGGTGCAGATCTTTGTAGTGTTTGTGCAGTGTGATTGTAATAGTGTGTTAGAAAAACCGTGGAAAAAAACATCAGATCAGGAATCTTGCATTTATCTGTGTTCATAATACAAAAAGAAAATCTGTTCTGTTTATCATACAGGTTATATTGTTTGAGACAGATTTGAATGTTAAAATAATCTAACATTAATCAATATTTAAAGCATGAAAAATAAAACCCCTTTGATATTTGCTAAAACGTGACTAAGAATGTGCATAAATTCCCTCAACAGGCCGTCTGAGGAGACAAATAAAAGACTTAACCCCATTATGCATCCACCAGACTCTACTATGGGAATTGGAAACTCAGATTTAATAAGTTTTACATATTTCAAGGTATTTTATTGCTTAATTGTAGGCATTTTATATTCAGAATGGCTTCCCACAGCTTTCATTATGTCAGATTATTGAGGATAATTGCGTCAGTAATTTCACACCTGTTCTCTCATTGCAATAATAACCACACAATGTGAACAACACACACAACCCCCTTGACTTCTTTGAGCAACCTGTGAAACTCTAGATGAGTTTAATCTATTGCTTTTGCTACAGTGCACTCAAGGCAATATCTGCCAAATATCTGCCTGTTTTCTTGAACCTTGAGAGTCAAAGTCATCTTATAAGTTAATATTTACTATCTGAGGTCACTCTTGAATTTTTGAGATAATTTCATCACAGTGTGCGAGCGCCTTAAAAGGCTGTCATCGTGCTGAAGCTCTTCCAGGAGTAAGTTGAGGAGGCAGAGTTGCTCCGAGCAGCCGGCTGCAGCTCTGTGTGGCGCCTGACATGCAGTGACAAGATGCGAGATGACAGGTGGCACCAACAGGGATAAAACTCCCATCATGCAGCCCTGCTGAGGTCCAGTTCTACCTCTCAGACCAACCACAAGTGCTCATCTGTTCAGCCACCACGTCTCAACTCTACGCCATCCAAAGCTGTTAGAAGATCTCAGGTATGAATTAGCTGAAAGTGAGACACATTGACTTCAAACAAACAGCAGGTATTTTATTTTGAAAGGATTAAGATGAGTCAAAGAGACAGATGCTGCATAGTGCTCGGGCAGAGATGACTCACTGTTCCAGCTATTTTAGACAGGAAATGTGGTGTTGTGATGTTGATGTTAACAGGCTGAGAAATAATTTTCTTCATCTGATATCTGGGCTCTCAAATCTGAAAGGAAAAACACAGCCGTCATAATAATAGTTGTTTCTTGCATTGATTTCTTTATTTTTCCCATCAAAAGAAATGCACAGATCAGCAAAGCTACTACATACAAATGGCCATACAATAGCAATTTGATTTTTGTTCTTGTTTGAAGGTATTCAGTAAATTCTCATGTCTCATTTTTACACTTTGTACCTTGAACTGTTGCAGTTATGCTGCATTCAGCCAAAAAAAAAGAAAAGAAAGAAAATCAATCAAATCAGACCGATGCTGTTCTTCCATGTTCAACTGAAAAAGTTCAGCCACAAACTACAAGTCTGGACAGCTACCTGTTACTGCACCAGGAAAATGTACTGTTCTTACATACAATAAAGAAAACAACAAAATTTTTGCATAGCTTCATTGTAATGTAGATACAGTATTGTAAGGCACTTAATGGACAAATTTAGGCATTTTTAACTCTACATAATAAACTTTTCTGTCCCTTCATTCTAAAACATCATCTCAATATGTAATTTTTATAACATCTAAAAAAACTCTTTTCTTTAATTACATTTTTGCACGCTTTGTAAATCTGCTGCTCTCCTCTTTTTTTCTTTTGGCATTAAGTCTCAAGTTCAACATTCTCAAAATATAGAAATTGGGTTCTTGTGCATAATATGACTGACACATTGTCCCATAACCCCACACAACCCGGTGTTTTAAAAAGAGACAAAAAAAAAAAAAGTTGTGCAATGATTCGGGGTTATGTGGAGTAAAAGGCAACACGCTGTCAAAAACCAGTCCCAAAACTGAGAGGAAAGAAAAAGTCCGGGTAAGTTTGACGTCATTTTTTCACTGACTGGCACTGTGTCGACAGGGGAAAGAGAACGTTCCCTTCTCTGCTCAAAAACGTTGTCATGTCTCTGAGACCAGGCTGAGACATTTGAGCAGAGGAGTGTTTGGTGTTGTAGTCCAGCAGCTGTTTGTAGGACTACAAGCTCTAGCAGCCCACTTGGTCTGGAAAGAGATAAAGAGGAAGCTCTATCCAAGCTGATCTTCGTACTGTTTGCGAAAGCAGTCACCAGCTGGGAAGAAATCCCAGCAGCGCTCCTGATACATCTTCCATACGTATGATTCCTACAGAAAGACATGTAGAATTTTTCTGTTTTACTCTTGGTGCTCATGATTGAACAGGTAAGTTTCTCAGAAAAATTTACATTGAAAAGACACAGAATCCCTGATGGCATAATGTTTGTGTTGCTTTGATTCTCCTGAGAAAGGTTACTGGTGTCGAGTTGTGCTGTACCTGGCCGGTGTGCTCTGTCTCATCCTTGTTGATAAGGTACATCAGGAAAAACCTTTAGATAAAAAGGCCAATGAGACCAAACAAAAATGTCAGAATTTTGCATTCTACTACCTGTGATAACACACATCAGGGAGTTGGCAGAAAGGCTGGGTCGAGTCTCTTTGGTCACACTACGACAATTTAACCTCAACTCCATCACTGAATCACCTGACGTTTCACAAATCAAGTCTAAATAACAACAGGCCGCTGCATCACTGTGGGCATCACTGCAAGCCAAACAGTGATGAATACTACATGAGGGCACGCTATCACAAACCTATTTTCCAATAAAGATCACGGCATTAAATAGTGATGAAGCAACATAATGAGGTCGCTCTCATGTCCTCCGGCCAGCTGACTGTGAGCGCAAATGGACTGAGACTTGCTATTGTTACGGGCTCTATGGTGGAACAGTGGATGATCAGGGACAGCAGGGAAACACAGAGACAGATGGAAAGGATACCTGAAGGGAGCAAGCGTTCTGGATCACTTGGAAAATTAGTGACTGTGGCCCTGATGCCTGAGTAATGTGCGAAGTCTATCAATCATGTGATTAAATTACAGAAAACAGGAAACACATGTGGGTAATAAAAGATCAACATAAAAAGGATCATTTCAAGGGTATATGAATGTTTAATACGTACAGGTAGTTGGCCAAATTGTGCTCTTGTAAGGTGTGAGTCTCAAAGCCGTGAGGTGTTGTGTCAAAGTAGTCATTGCCGATCCCACAGATGAAACATTTAGTCTGAGGACAGAAAATTAAGAAATCAGAGAACACAATTTGTCTTGGCTCATGATTGCATTTGCTAATCTTTAGCCTGTGAACAGTTTGGCATCATCTGAACTTTCCGAGGATATAAATCTCGTTATATCTGGGTTAGATTAATGCATAATACAACTGTTCTGGTTTCTCCCAGGAGCATTGTGATTTTTTTTCTCTGCCCTTCCTTAGAGTCCCAGTTTGCATATTCTAAGTGTTTTACTAAAAATAGCCTTCACTGAGTCACATTTTAAACTAAATATTTATTCTAAAAAACGACCTGGAGCTTGTACTAGCCTTTATCTGGCCTACCTGACTGAGGCTTAAAGGACTGCAGAGAGACTGATAGCTGCAGGAACAAAAGTAGGCCACATGTCTGAACTCAAGATGTCCTGAGGAGACCTTCCTAACAGACTTGTTGATGCCAAAGCCTTTATAGTCTGAAAATACAAAAACTGCTTATAAAAATAGGCAGTTTTTGTCTCTCTTTTTTTTTTCTTTAGATGCATTAGTTCAGATCAGTGATATTATGAATTACAGTAAATTCACTTTTAAGTCCCACTCTGATGAAAATCATGTTTTTCTTGTTGTCTACATGTTCATTTGGCATTTTTCTGATGCTACAGGACATATAAGAAAAAGAAGTGTGAAATTGCATTTCTGAGTATTTCTGCATTCAAATCGCTGTGAATCTCTGGCAGACCCAAATGACAGGATCAGACACAGTGAGATTTAATACTTAACCAATCCAAGCTCCGCCCCCGGAGCCCCACTATGCAGGCTCGGAGAAAAAGAGGGGACGACTGCGGAACAACCCTCTGCGTTATCGGATCGAAATGCTCGTAACAAAGCTAATTATGATATTGGCTTTCATCATGCCCCTAAAGACACTAGTGTCCAAGAACTAAATAGCTCCTATGTTACCTGTTTTTCTAATACACCGACAATGTTAAACTGCAAGCTAACTCAAGGAGAAGTGTGCAGACCATCTCAGAGGTGAATTGCTAATGAGCTACTGGAGCTCTGCAGAAGTAAAGCCCTTAAAAATAACACAGGTAACGTGATTTTGGCCAAAAACTTCATTATCACAGTTTAAAGACCACTGATAACACTTCAAGTAGTAAAAAAAAAAATATATATATATATTTGGAGTGGGACTTTAAAGGACAAAGCCAGCGTCCTAAATCAACCCATGAACCCACACTCACCTCCATGTCCTCTTTGACTTGCTCCTGCTGGTCTCTCAGCTCTCCAAAAGCATCAATGATCAAACCTGCAACCACAGAAGAGATCACTCTCAGAGGGGGCTATCGCCAAGTTTTAGCTTTAGTGTCGAGTGTGAGTTCAGCTGGAGTTTACCTTGGATGATGGCCAGGAGGATGACAATGACGAAGAAGAAGAAGGTGATGTCAAACAGGATGCGGTACAGCTCATAAGGGTCACCAGCTGGGTCCTCTATCTCATCTCCGATCCCTCCGCCTGCTCTCACCCCGACGTACATGTGGAAGAGGTAACACTGGGCAAAGCACACAGAGAAGATGAGCACAGACACCTTCAAGTACGAGGACTGGAAGCTCTGGCTCGATACTTACAGTCATCATGTCATCACACTTCATATCGGGCTCGTCTTCATCTTCGCTTTTGTTGTAGAACTTCCTGAAGAAGTTGAAGGCCACCACAGTGTAGAGATAAACCACTACCGCCAGCAGACCCACTGTCAGCACCAGCTGCAGACACACAAACACAGAGGCAGCAGTCAGGAGAGTGTCATTACAAACTTTTAATGTGTTTGTGTTTTCAAACTCAGAGGACACAGCAAAGGGAAGCTCATCCCTCACTTGCACAAGGACCTGTAAGGGGGGAGAATAGTGGCGTATCCTCCCACTGCTGTCGTATATTTAGATATTTAACATAAATCCCCATTCAGATTCATTTAATTCACTAATGCACATCAACAGCGACAACAGGAGCTGCTGTAAAGTGCTTTTAGACTGATGGTGTCCTCGATCCGCGTGCAGAGAGCTGAGAGTGCAGCAGGTGTTGCTGATTCCTCGCGGCCGTGCCATTTAGGTATACTTCAACCCTTGGAGATCGATGTGACATTCAATTTTGATCTGCGCCTCTGGTCAGATGCCACGGGAGTCCCTGCAAGTCCTGACAGTCAGGGTTGGGATTTAAATGAAGGCAACTGAACCATTTGACCTCAGTGAGAAATGTCAGATGATACCGAGTGCATCTAAAATCCTGTCTTTGCATCCTTGCTTCCTTCACTGCTCCTTTTCTCTAGTCCTTTAGCTTCCTCTAGGTGGTGCGAGCCACTGATGTGACACCTGCCAACCATTGAGATGTTTCCTTATGCCATATTTTAGAGAATGTGGACATAAATATTCTCTAGTTTGCTCAAAACATTGAAAAAGAAACTAAAGATTTTATGGTTCTGGGGTCTTTTTGTAACTTACAGGTCAAATATGCATAAATCATCCTTTTCATGCTTTTGACAGAGTTCATGACCGTCTGCACACCTATAAAACCCAAGATGTCTTAAGGGAAGCTTGTTTGATTAAAAATACTGACACTGCGGTGACCCCTGCTGGTAAAAGAAAGACCTGCATCCCTTTCACCTCACCTGTTTGCCGTTGTGTGTGACAGAGGAGAGGATGGTCCGCAGGGTTTTGAAGCCCATTGCGATGTCGAGCAGATGAGCAGCGAAGAAAAAGTTGTTATAGTGGCCCAGGATGGACATGGTGGTGTACCAGACCAAATACAGGAAGGACTGCAAAAGAAAAACAAAGTGTGAAGACATCTGTCCACTTCTTAATATCATCCATCAACTCCGCTATCCACCCCTGGAGTCACCCACACGGCTGACAGAGCTATTAATCATCCCAACCTGTGCTCAACTCACATTGTCTGTAAACACCACTCCCATTTTCCAGACATGGTACTTTGTATCTATTGAGCTCAACCTAAAAAAAGAGAGATAGATGCAAATGAGAGGCCTTTATTTTTAAACTCGACCTTGTTTTTGCCCCGTAAGTCTGCTCCCTCACCATGACACCAGTGAAGCCTCCTTTGCTACAGCCTCCTCTGTAGGATTGAAATCCAGGGCACTTTTATCCAACCCCAGCAGCTCCGCTATCCTCTCTGCTCCATAGAGGTCGCCGTACTTTTTGATCACCTACAAAAAGCAGTACGAGAGAAATAGAAGCGAGGATGACATTTAGTAAATACCACTAGACTGGGCTGATTATTCATGTGCACAGCAGAGATGACTCCAGCCGCTTACTTTTCTTTTCACAAATTTATCCCAGTAGTTGTTGGGGAAGGAACTGGAAAAAAAAAAAAGAAGAAAGGAGGCTTTAAACTTGTGTTTGAAGAAGATTAGGGCTTCAGTAGACGTAGAGTAGCTGACTCACGGGGTATTGATGACCAGTCTGTCCCACTGTCCTTTAATGTCATCGTCTGACGGCTGCTCTGTGATGTAAAGGCCGGCAAACTCCAACTTCCTGGCTATTTCCTTCTCACGTTTGAACACCACCAGGGGCACCTTGGACACAAAGAGAGTTCATTTGCATCGTGAGTGCGCACAAATTTACACAGCACAGGGTTTATACGACTGTGTGGGCATGAATGTGATCAAAACATACAAACATTCATCATCAAAAATCAATCTATGCTTTCTTGTCACCTTCAGGTAGTAGTATCCCACCACACACAGGAACGATATGATCGTATGCAGAATAGCCAGACAGCGAAGTGTTGGCGCCATGTAACCTGTGCTCTCTTGCAGGACAAAATACTCAAGTGCGCCCTCATCTTCCTCTTCGCCCACTCTACCGCGGCCATTCCAGGGATCTTCATCATCTGAGTAATCGCCGGTTACCTAAAGGGCAATGACGTGGTTAAAGGTACGGACAAGAACAACAAAAACATGCTGAAAACTACACATGCTTTTATTTCCTACTTTGTAGAAGAGCAGAATAAAGTTGATGGCAAAAGCGACGAACAGAGCCAGGAAACGTAGGTTGTAGAAGTTTCTGGCCAGGTAATTCTGTAACAAAAACATGAATGTTTGAAAGAAACTGAGATTTCTGTGTTAAAGTCTTGAAGCTCGTGGATGTGATCTTGATTTATGAAGGTGAGTGTGAGGGAAACATCTGACCAGCATTTTAGTCTGGTAGATTTCCAAGCCAGCAAAGAAGCTGGCCATGAAGGCCTCTGGTGGTTCCTTCTTCACGCCCAGCCTCTTCTTTGGGGCTCTCTTCTCCTCCCCGGGGGACTCAGGGGGGGCTTCGTCTCTGGCTTTGTCATGGTCTTTCTTCTCACCATCCTCAGAGCTGGAACAGTTAAATTTATGCCCTTAAACTTGTTTGAAATGGTGTATTTTTATGAAGAAATTAACAAAACAACAGCGAGTCTCCTTGAAACGGACAGTACAGACACTAGAAGCACTTACTCTCCTTTCTCGGTGTCTGATTTGTAGTCTCCGTTTGATGCCTTCTTTTTTGCAGCCAACTATAACAGATAGTTTAAATCAGTCACTTGAAAAGTCACTTTACTATAAAATAGATCTGCTTTAGGTGAAACATGAGAACTGACCTGTGCCTTCTTCTGCTTCACAGCACTTGCAATAGATGGAGCGTCCCCCACCACCACCTCAGACACATCCCCCAAACCCGGCTCTGTCCCGTGTTTCCCCTCCTTCTTTGGCTGTATGTTCAGCAGCTCAGCCATCAGGTCTGCCTCTGCTGCTTCCCCCTGAGCCATCTGACCCATCTCTGCCAACGCTGACCCCTCATTCGCCTCCAACTTCTCCATCTCCAACACATCCCCATGAATCCCAAACTGGGTGGGGTCTGGCATGTTCCCTAAAATATCTGTCACCTTCATGTTTTTGGCCCCTTCAACGAGGCCACCCCCGAACATGGTGGTCCATAAGATGTGGAAGAAACCCCAGATCAGGCTGTAGATGAAGTGGAAGAGGCCTGTGAAGATCATCCAGAAGAAAGAGAAGAAGCCCCTCACCAGTTCTCGTATACTCATCTTCCTGAACGTCCTGTACCGCCGCCTCATGCTTTTCAAAGTGAGCATCTGACGGAAGTGGCTCAAGCTTTTTTTCATGGAGATGCAGGCGATTGTAAACGCTGAAGAAGACTCCATCATTATGCTCTCCTCCTCTTCCTCTTCCTGGTTTTCTGCCACACTCTGGTTGTCGTCTTCATCTTCCTCTGGACGCTCCACTGGGTCCGGCTCTGAAATTTGCGAGGCAAGCTGCATCTCAAATATCGTGTCCTCGCAGAAGTTCACAAAGAGCTCCATCTTCTCACTCTCCCCGCCTTCATTGACGACGTCAAAGATAAACTGCCGCTTAGACTCCTTCACCTGTGGCTTCTCCCACTGGGTGCGACTCGACTCACTTATCTCGAAGTAGACTCTTTCGATGCGCTTGGCTCCTCCCATGATCTCGATGCGGCCCAAAAAAGGCTCGAAATAGCTGAGGACACTCTCAGCCAGGTCCAGAAATGTTGAGAGGCGAGCATCATGAGGCATGTGCTCGGAGAGATTCATCAGCAACACCGCCACGTTAAAGCCGATATCTTTGGCGGGTTCGTGAAATCTCTCCACAAACTGCTTGTAGTTGAACATATCATTCTCATCCGCCTCTGCGCAGGAAAGAAGAAACTCAATCTCAGACTGAGAGTACTGTTTCTGGTTCTCCATGGACTTCTGGAAATCTTTCTTTGAGATGACCCCTTTGCTCTCAGGGTCATATTCCTTAAAGCTGTCAGAGGTAGTCAGGTCCTTCAACTTGAGGAACATGTCAAAGAATTTCAGGATCATTTCCACGTTGCTGGAAGATTCCACCAAAGTGTCCACCATTTGTTTGCCGATAGTACCATTGACGACATTACCTGTTATTGAAGAGAGAAAGGAAAGAACAGTAACATACTGCAGTTTACAACCATCATCTAAGACAAATTTAACAGTTAATTAAAAGAGTGATTATTACGTCTGATCCCATCAACAAAAACAGATCATTTAGCAGCTTGCTGAATCAGAATTTATGGTATTGAGTTGTCCAAGCATTTATAATGCTGTGTCAGATGAGTGTCTGTTCATCAAACTTAGCTGCTTTTTTAAATGGTAGAATGCATTACAAGCAGAAAATCTGTTTTGTACAAATGAATATCCTTGCATGTAATATGTACAATGTCAAAAAGTAGACCTTCAAGCAGAGACAGCATCATGACGATCATGTCCTTCTGCAAGTCCAGCAGCTCCTTCAAAAGTTCAATCTGACTGGAGTCCTGTTAGTGGAAAACAAAGAGGGAAACCCTGTGACTCAGACCACACTCCATCATACAGACCATTGTTGGCTTCACTGTAAGGGTGCTGCCACCCTGACTAATATCCTGCTGAGATCAAGGCTGACTCAGGTTGTTTGGACCCACAACGGTCCTGCTGAGGCCCAGAAGGGCCCTTTAGATAACATCCATCCATCAGCACCAGGGTTAATGTTATTCTTCAATCTGGGAGCAGATGGCAGGGTCAGTCTGACTCATTTAGACTCTCTATGGAGTCTGTATGCAGCATGCTATAAATCTGAGGCAAACTTTGATCCCTCACATTCAAAGCCCTCCACCTGTGCTTCCTCCTCATCCCTTTACTGTCAGAGTGGGTTTTTTTTTTTCTGATGACCACGAGATAAGATTAGGCTGTTGGACTTTATCCCATTCTTGGCATCCAGAGAGGATGGAAAAATATCATAGATTGAGCCATGCATCATATAGCTGAAAGTAGTGACAAATGTAACTGTAGTGTAGCAGCCTGAAGTCATCTGTGAGCCTGGAGAGACCTCTAGTGGCCAAGCAAATACTTAAGGACCTTCTGGCTGACAGAGATGAACTACTGGTGGATGAAGGACTCAAAAGTGACTTCAGTGCTTTTAAAGTAGTTATACTACCTTTAAGGTGACTGCAACACATCACTGAATTTCTTATTAATGAAGTCTAAATGTATGAGCTGAACTAGGGACTCCGGGGAGCTATATTTAATGAGGCCTTTATTTATACGGTAAACTACTGTAAACAACTTTTAGTCTTACCCATCTACTTGGAAACACAAACACATTGTCTGAACCATTTTATTGCTGGACATCTCATGCAATAACTTATTCCCTTATTCTGTATCAATGATTCAGCTTCCTTTGCCCTAGCTAACACTTCAGTATAGTCCTGATCTTTATTAATGATGCCAAACTATCTTATAAAGGTGTAAAGGCTAATACAGTTTTTTTATTCTGACAGTGAATCTAGTGGTTGGTAATTAAAGTTAAAAATATATGCACCTATGCAAGCATTAAACTCTTGATTTGTAACACATTTTAGAAGACGAGCATAACTTTTAGTGCAAATATTAATTTCACAATAATAATATAACTGTCAATGCTATGGTGTTAATTACAAAAGTAAATTACAGTCTCTGCGATGTGGTTGAAGTCAGTGCAAAGTAGAATAAAATGGGTTACCAAAACATATCAACTCCATTAGTTAAAGTCAAACCTGAGATAACTTCATCTGCATGTTGGCAAAAACATGCAGAAAGCCCACCACAGCGTCCCACAGCCTGCTGTGAGCCAGACTCTGCTGGTTCCCAATACACGGACCCTGTAACACACAGCATGGAGAAACAGTGCATCACTTTCAAACAGTTTCGCCCTGGGTTGAATCTGTTTTGTTATTGTGCAGCGTGGTGGGATGCAGTACCTGTATATACTCTGTCAAAGAGTTGAAGACCTGCTTGGCCACTGCAAATGCTCTGGAGAAGTTCCTCTGACCTGCATCATCAATAACATCCTTACCCGAGTAATACCAGTAGAAGTCACTGATGGATTCCTGATGGAGTGGAAATATAACGATTTACTTATTCAGAGGACATTTTCTCAACAAAGAAGGGATATTTTCTTAGATCTACCTGCAACAACGTCATACCTGTAGTCTTAGCAGATAATCTACAGTACTAATGATGATGTTGACTGTTGTTGTGTTTCCTGTTTGAGTCCTCAGAAAGTTCTGAAAATCTAAAACGGATGATCAAATCAGTAAGGATTAGTTGTAGACGTTTCTCTAAAACTTTTGAGGTCAAACATGCAGCTTAAGCTAACACTGACATTGACATTAAAATCAGGTAACATCTTCATGGTGACCTACCATTGTTGTGGCCCTCACAGAGAAGCTGCAGAAACCTGAAGAGATCCTTAGTGAAATCATCATTCTGCAGAACCTTGGAACCTGGGGACAGAAAATAAGATCAATCATCCCGTTCAGTGATAAAAGAGTCAGACACTCATCATTTTTACATCAGAACAGGCATCAGGGCTTGCATAGCTTTCACTTCCTCATAAAGCTGCTGCCTAGTTTTTAAAGGCATTGAATTATATGCACTATATTTGGGGCTCAGAACATACAGACAGGGAATAGTGCATCATCATTTCATAAATCAAAACAGGGTCTACGGTTGGTATAAAACTGAGTTTGGTTGTTTCACACCAGCAAAGCTTTGTCATGTCTCACAAACAAAGCTTTAGGGGATTTATTTCTTATTTTCTAATATTGGTTAGTATAAGTTAAGTTAGTAAACGCAAATGACAAGCAATGATTTCTTATCAAAGAGGTAGAAAAAAGTGGAGAGATTTGAATCAGTTTGGGGCTTTCCAACCCTGGACTGAACAATCTATCCAAATGTTACAGGAGCATGCATGCGATCTTTCGGTCCAAGGTACAAAGAAGGTGGCTGTTTTGCATTCAGGGTAAGGGAGCAGGAGGGGAAGGAATATTGGAAGGAAATAAGGATAGGTAGGAGAGGTAGGAGTTGAAAAGAGAGCAATCAGGATGTCAGCATTGCATAGGATGAGTAGAATCTAAACCATGTATTTACCCCGCTCACTCACGTTGACTGCGACCGATGTCATAAAAAACATGATCAGAAGAAAACAAACAAACAAACAAAACAAAAGCAGACATAAGCAAAGGAGAAGACATTTATATTCAATCAGAAGAAGTAGGAACAGGAGAGAAGGATAGCGCTATAGGAATATCTTTACATACTCACACAGATTTGCGACAGACATGCGGTACGTTTAACAAGGTCTTACGTGTAGTCTGCCCGCTAGGTAGGTATTTGTACTACTGAGTACCAGAATAACAGTTACCATCACTTATGCCTGAGCTTATGAGGTGATAATGAGCTGGAATATGCATGAGGAAATCATATTCATATACTGTATGCTACCCATCAGGTCAGAATTTATGCAGATTTTCATGTATGTGGATGTAGTTGTGACTGCTTTTAAGTGGCAGACGAGGCCTGGACAGGACTTAGACATACAGTAGCACAGGTTCACCTGCCTGACAATGACATACAACATGGTACACAAGACACACATGACATGGAGATGTGTTTCGTTTTTTTTGTTTTTTGTACGACAACAAACTAACGAGTGGATATTTTGTCAAGCTGTTTCTGCCTTTTGCCACTAAAGAGCCTGACTAAAGACTCCAGTGACCCATAAGGCCTGGATGAGACACACATGATGTCACACCAAGACTTCTGCATGTGTTGTGTTGACATAACTCGAAGCATTTGGTTGTATGAGTAACACTGAGGCTCATTATTAGGGGCAGTATAGCTGTATTTACCAGATCTGTCATCCTCACTTACTTGATCCTTCTTCAGTAACCATCCCCAGACCTTCAGCTTTATTTTGCCTTTCGAAAGCATTCAGGTCAAGAACACTGCAGGAGAAAAAGACAAGGCTGGTCTATGTATTATGTATTTAATTGGGTCACTTTAGCAATTTTACTTCTATTATAGCTCCTCTGAGGATTTTTTAAAGTTTAAAGTTTTTAAGTTTTTTATGAACTCCAAATGCAAACAAGACTATCAATTTGTAGTTTTCTCCTTTATATCAAAACTAAGTGATAGAGTAAAGATCAAACTGTGTGTATAAGTACTGGAAGACTCTTTACCTGCAGGACATCATCAGCCCAGATAAACTTTTGAAGAAGCCAACATCTCTTTTTTCTTTTAGGTAGTCCAGCATTTTCTGTGTTGAGGTAAAAATAGTATAAATGATGAGATGATTCTGTAAACAAAGCATTTCCTAACCACAGTCTCTACATACCTGCTGGACGAGTATGTTTCCCCCATTGAGGATGGAGATACCCAGTTGAAGGGTGAAAGTCACCATAGCAGCAAGTCGACCTGATGATCAAAGATGATACATGATATAAACTCGAGGTGGAGCTGACATGAAGGCACCAAAGTGAAAATGTTATTTCCTACCTTTGCTGGCACTGATCATCTGGAGCACCATCTCTGCGGCCCCTCGATCATGAAGTCTGGCCTGCTGGTACAGCATCTTTTGCTTCTCCATTTCCTTTTCCTTTAAAAAATCGATGAAAAAGCGGCAACAAAACCTCCACATGAATCAAAAACAAACCAGAATAAAAACAACCGTCTTCCAGAGAAATTAATAATACCTCAAACGTTTTGTCCTTCTCTTCCTCTTCTTCTTCTTCACCTTCAGCACAACTCTGGAAAAGAGATTACGCTTCAAAGTCTGTGGAAATGTTGCTATACTATGTGAAAATCTATTAAAGGCAATAAAGTGTAAAGCACCTTTGCCATCATGTCTGCATACGCTATATACAAGGGATCCTCTTCCAAAGAACTAAGAAGAGAAGAAAGCAGTTAAACCACACAAAGTACAATCATAATTCATCTCAACAAATTGTTATAATCATAGGAAGTGTGAAGTAAAGCTAAAAACTGTTTATATTTTCCACCAAAATACAAAAGATTTAGCCAATTCAGCCAAACACAGCTCTTTATGAGCAAAGTACCCGGGCAAAACGGTTACAGAACACAGATGGAGCAAAACGTGTTGGTGCCAAGTGGACAGGTGTGCTTACCTGCACTCAGTCAGAGCATTATGGCTGAAATGCAGAACGAGCTGGTGAAGTGGGTCTGGCTGTTTTCTGATCTCTTCCTCTTCCTCCTCCTCCACTTTGGGCTGCGTTTTCTGGAAAAGCCCACACAAGTTAATCTCAGGCGTATACTCTCGATGTAAAATAATCCAAGTGTCCACTTACCTTTAGAGAACAAGGTGTATCAGACAAAATAGAGAGGTAGGATACACCGGTGGCATGCATACGACACATAAGAGACAGGCACATGCACACACATGACACACAAACACCGGCAGGACCAGCAGTGTTAGGAGGAGGAGGAGGAGGAGGAGGAGGTTGAAGTTAAGCATGACTCTCCATGAGCCTGCCTGGTGTTCACTTTATCATAGACTTCCTATGATAAACCATTCATGATAGCAAACACATTAAAATGACATTTCTGTAAAGTCTGTGGCTTGACCTCTTATGTGGAGCTCTGTGGCCTTTAAAACAGACTTTGAACAGGATGATAACTTTTTATTCATTCACTTTCAAGTTTCATCCTTGGATTAAAAAAACATTCATTGGCAAAGTGGGGTGAGTGGAGTCCCAGCATGCCTCAGTGGTGTTATCGCTTATCTCTGTTTCATAAATCCTTAAGGCGTTTTTAATCTTTCTCTGCATATGGTGCTGTCATGAGAGATAAAGTGCAAAATATTTGAAGCACTTCTGTGAAATTTTCTGTCTCTATGAGCACAGTGCAAGATTGTGAGTCTTTTTTGAAAATTCATGAAAGATCTTTCTCATCTTTCAGAATTTATTTGTTGGTACGTCCAAGCATCGTAGCAAAACGCCTGTCCCAGCAAGGTGCCTCTCTTTGATGGGACAGGGTAGTCAAAAAACCTCAGCTGGCTCTGACATCAGTGGTGATGCCAGGCTTGCTAAAAATAATCATCCAGGTGACTCATATGAATGTCTGAGTGCGACAAAGTGGTCCTTTGTGGGGTTGGACAGCTTTAAGCACTTTGAACACTGAGACAAAAAGAGGAAAGGAGGAAATATGGGGAAGACGCTCATGGGTACTAAAGGACCCTGAGGATGACGCAAGTACTTACTGCAAGATCCTGCACTAGCTTCTCCTCAAAAGAGTACTCCTCTGTTTCTATCCATATTCTCTGATAGG
The DNA here is from genome assembly GCA_962446985.1 of Xyrichtys novacula. NCBI lineage: Eukaryota > Metazoa > Chordata > Actinopteri > Labriformes > Labridae > Xyrichtys > Xyrichtys novacula. The sequence continues at coordinate 7,872,113 of OY660878.1, forward strand.
CCAGGAGGAAGAGGTTAATAGAGCGATGCCTAAGGAAGGGTGACAGGAGATTAGCCTGGGTTAGGTAGGAGCAGAGCCGAGGAAGGAAGAAGTCCCTTTAGGAGAGGTTAGTACTGGTTAGCTCTGGGTGCTGGTCATGGAAAAGAAAACTGTCATGTTATTTATAAATGCAGAGGTCTAGACTAAATCAGCAAATGGACCCTTCAGTTTCAGGCTAGTTTTATGCATATCTTTAGCTTTTTCAATAAGCTGTGTATCTGCACATGAGCAACACTTAAAGGATTATTTGTTGAGGACAAGGCTGGGCTATATGGGAAAAAGTTTATCATGATATATTTTAAGCTATATGTATGAGCTAATTCTTACCATGGCTGCCGTGAGCCTCGTGTGAGATAATTTGTTTATAATATACAAGTCATATGTCATATGATTGATTGCTGAATACAGTCCTTTATATTTAGAGTTATATTTTATATGTGTGTTATGTATGGTGTGAGCTGTACTGATGGTTGCTTTGTAACTTTATCTGCTGAACCACAGTCAAATAAATCCACCACTAAACTGGACATCTGTATCCGTGTCTTTTAACAGGGACACACACCATACACCTTGCCGCTCTAAACTCAGCTAAATCCTGGAGAACACACTTTTTAATGCTGACTATCGAACAAGCATATTGACTATGTTTTATATTGATATTGAGGGAAATTAATTTTCGATATATATCGTTATATTTTTATCGCCCAGCACGAGTTGAGGATAACTCTTACTCTGCCTCCTAAAAATGAATCAATAACCAGTGGACAGTTAGCTGAGATCCAGTGGAGTCTTAAAAACCAAAAGTTTCCAAAAATTCAAACAAGCGACTCTGAAGCTCTTTCAACTAACTGAAGCAACTTACCTTTTGACAGAGTCAGTCCAGCTTTTTCAACCTGCTACCAGCAAATACACAAAGCTGTGCAACCTGGTAATTTCTAATGCATGTTTATGGAGTTCATGGAGCTCTACACCTCTTTCTTCTCAGGGGCATATTTTTGTTTTTAAACTTGGCCGCATTATTGTACAGTCAAAGACAAGTGAATAAACAACGTGCAAATCTGCTAATTGAACTTTGAGCACAAACAGCAGCTGTGGGAAAGCCGGGTGGGGGGTAGCTGGGTAAGGACTGTAATGCAAAGCGGTACAGTTTCAGTAATGGATCAGCGCTACGTTACCGTCAGCATGGAGAGCAGACTGTCATAGTCTGAGTTCTCATGCATTATCTCCAGCCAAATATGTCGGTAGGCATTCAGGAAGTAATTATTATTTGTGTGCCTGAGGGGATGAGGTACAATAGAGTGTGACATTGAGCAGAGAACAAAAGCTGAATAGAGAGATAAAAGAGACAAAAAATGACATCTTAATGTGTGAAACTCAGGAGGCTCGACATTATCCTGCAGCTTCACATCAAACTTCCAACACAAATCAATTACTCTGAACAAATGCAGTAAACTGTGTCTGCATGGTGAAGTCTGTCTAATAAGTATTAGCTATGCTGTGTCATATTTCACCATCAACAGCTCCGAATAAATGAGTCATGCTGTCAGGCAGGCAGGTGGGCACCACAGTCTGATCACATACTGAAGATAGCCACCCCCAGGTTGGTCCTCATAATTGTTTTCCTCCCTACTGTAGCTCTCTGCCTGACTTCCTATGATTGAGTTACAGAGCAGCAGGGCATGAAATTGCTAGTGTCCCTTTTTCTACTCCTTGATAACAGCTGCAGGCCAGACATTTGTCCTACAAACGCAGGAAGGGAGGCTGTGCATTAATGCAGGGTCAGAAACCAGGGAAAGAGAAAAATGAGAGTCCTAAGTCAGAAAGAAAACAAGTGAGTGTGGCAGTATTTGTCTGTAACAGTGGATTTTACAACTACTGCAGAGATGTTCCCGCACTGCTGTTCACACCATAGGAAGCTTATCTTTGACTCGTGATTTTTTAATTTTAGGCTAAAATCGGTGCAACAGAGTAGCAGATGCTGAAGGTGTAATGTAGACAGTCATACCTTGGTAGATTATAAAGTGGAGCCATGCGGAAACAGGCGACGACTGCTCGCTTCCTCTGCTTGGACAGCAGCTTTTGCCACACACATTTCTTGGATCTCAGTGGCTGTTCAACCTTTTTGGAAGAGACAGAGTCAGGGGTCAAATAATGTGATTAATGAGAACAGTGGTTTCTTGTTTGGAGTGTCATTTAAAGCTCCTGTGATGAACTTTCAGTTTAAAGCCAATGTTGGTCCCCCCTTTGGACAAAGCAGTCATTTCTTATCTCGTCCTATACATGCTTCACTGATGCAATCTGACAAAGAAGACTTTGACAGTTTTATGAATATTTTTATGTGGAATTTGTAAAAACCGGGCTGTTTCTTTAAAGCCTCTGCTGATACCTACCACCTGGCAGTGACTTGAAACATTAAAGATTACAATATGAAGATTATTACTCTTATCACTAATGGATTTATTTTGTTTTATTTATCATAAAGAGGCATTAATATGAATTTCAGACCAATTCTATAAACATGAAAAACTCTCCACAGGAGCTTTAATTTGTGTTTGGTAACATAATATTTCCAATGATTCTCACAGTTGAGTGTCATTTGCAGCCCATTATACTGTATGTCTGAGTTAGTCTACATGTTTGAGGTCTGACCTGTTCCAGGTTGAAGACAGCCGCAGAAATCCTCTGGATTCGGTCCACCACTCTGTCAGGGTCAGGAGACCCCTCACTTTTCATCGCTATGTCCTTGTACAGGTTCAGCTGCCACCTTACTGCTGGGTCCTCTGACTGAGAGTGTGTTACACACAAGGATGTAAACAACAACACACACAGCATTTATGAGCCAATGATGATTTGATTCCGATTCAGACGAGTTCACCTTTTCTCGAAGATGCAGATTCTGTCGGATGTGGTCTTTAACCTCTTCATCCGTGTCCCTCTGTTGGAGAATAGCGGGAATATGGAAGATGGTTTCAGGGCCGTTTCAGTGAAATGTAAAGAATCCTACATCTTTACATAGCTGCGAGAGAAATGTTATACTCGTTACAGGTGTATTGTAACATTCAAAGCGTCTCACCAGGAGGTAGCGAGTCTTTGCTAGGGAGATGAGCTCCTGGTCTCCTGGTGTGCACATATTGAGGCCAATAGGCAACATCTTCTTCAGAGCAGCCACAATCAGCGAGGTCTGAATGGAGTAGAACTCCCCACGCCTCTTCTTGTGTCTCCTCTCCTGGTCTTGTCCTCCAGACTGAAAAAAACTCAATATTAAGTTCAGAAAGAACTAAATGATGAATAAAGCTTGAGCTAGTTTAACAAGCTGGTCCATCTGAAGCAATACATCCTGTTTACCTTTTTTCTCTCACCTTGCTTGCACTTAAGCTCTTGCATTCAGCTTTTAATGGACACCTTAACAGTATTTTACTGGAGATCACTTTAAGAAGAAGCACTCACACTGTTTTTCGAAGAAGGCAGCAACTGAGGCATTTATTTTCAGCCCTGGCAGAAACTATGACAAGACTGACTCTGTGCCACTGAAGCATTACTAAACATCCAAGTCAGCTGAAAAGTTAAAGTAGCACACTGGCTGTTGTATTACCAACGAGGGAAGACGGACCCTCAAAGTCAATATGAGGCAGCTAGCTGAGTGAGAACAGTCACTTTCTTATTAACGTACAAACACAGACACACATGTACACGTACAGCTATGTCACAAGACCACAACATCACATAAACAGCTCAAGGGAATTATTGGTCAAAACACACTGGGGTACCACGATTCATCAACTACAAACAAACGTGATCACATGATCTGCTTCAAAAGGGGCGGGGCTTCACCACTCCAGAGGAGCAGTGACCCGCCCAAAGGGGAATGAGAAATAATGAAAGTTTGGGTGTCACAGATGATGATGAATGGAGGCCACAAATAATAAGAGGCATGATATTTACAACTACACTATAGACTTAATAGCACAGCGGCACAAGCTATTGGCTTTTCTGCACGGCGGCTGCAGCATCTAGGCCAATGAGCTGGCAGGTAAACGGCTCATGCACTGCATCACTCTACCTTTTCCTTAAAGGACTGTTAGAGACAGAGAGAGGGACAGAAAGAGAGAGAGAAAGATAGAGGGAAAAGATGAGGTAGCGGTTAATGGAGGTACGCAGTCCTCACATGGACGTGAACTCAAATGAAAACCATTTGTTTGCCTTTAAACAGCTCATTCAGGCAGACAAGAAATCAAATGTTCTGAGTCCTGTTATGCTGGAGATATGGGAGAAGATTCGTCAATTGAGGGATGATGGTTAGTTTTTGTCGTGTGCAGTTACATGCATGTGTAAATTCATTAACTCGCTCACAGGCACACTCAATCATAATTCTGCGTATCTGGGGTGTTTTTCAGGTTTGTCACATGAGCTTTGTGCCCATGTTTGAATGGTTAAAGGTGTTTTAATTTGTCGTCATAAGGCAGCCTTTAATCTCATGGGAAAAACACAAAGCCTACCTTGGACATCTTGGTTTTATTATCTCCAGTCAAGAAGGAGAGATTGTTGATTTCATTCTGGACCACAAAGTTTTGCTCTTCTCGTTTGAAATTCTGCAGAAAGAAAAATGCCAAAGGAAAATATTCCCGTTCACCACCATTTGATTTGATTTTATTAAGATCCCCATTAGCTGTTACACTAGGTAGCAGCTACTCTTCCTGGGGTCCATTAAAAACAATAAAATGAACAATTACAACAAATAAAATATTAATAGTCATAATAATGAAAAAGAAAAAAAGTCATAACAGCAAAACACTAACAAAATCAATACAAAACCATAATACCAATAACAACAAAATAACAATTATAACAAGTCAGATATAACAACCCTTAAAAAGTCTGTTTGTTTTTGTGACTGAATAGTAGAAAACTCACATGTGACTTGCACCAGAGGATAACAATCTCAGCGACCATTCGGAAGAGCTCATTTGAGTCAGCATCTGGTTCTTTCAGCCACCTGGACCTGCAGAAAAAGAGAAAGATGAATATTTCCTCTTTATCTTTTCTGCAAGCACCTGATCTCTTCCCTAATGCTCCTAAAGAACAACTTAATCATCCACCTCTCTGTGAGCTAACCTGTTGTTATCCACATAACGGATGAGCATGGGGTAAAAGGCGTAGAGGTCCCTGCAGAGTACTGCAAACTCATCCAGGATGAGCAGCTCAGCCTCCTGAGTGTCTCCTTTACTGTCTGCCTTGAGCAGCTCTTCCTCAGCCACAACCTTCACCGTCTTTTTCTTGAGCTTCTCCAGTGTGGGGAGGAAGTGGCTCTTCAGCAGGTCAGCTCGGGCTTTGCTGATGATGGGTTGCACATACACTGAAAATGTAAGAGACGGGAAATGTGGCTCTTACTGGTTGTTATATCAAAATCTGTTTAAGTCAAACAGTTTCTCTGCATTTTTTCTTTGAAGATGTTTGATTTCATTAGAACAGAAAAACACAGAGAAACAAGCATGAAAATGATAAATAAATCAAGGTTATAGTGAATTATAAATATTGAACAGTGTCGTCTCTAAATAAGAAATAAGTATCAGTCAAACTAAAGACAATCCTGCTTATTTATTTACTTATTTATCCCCTTGCATTAATGTATTTCTGCTCGCTTTATCTTGTTCTTTGTGTTATTTGTTTTTATGTGTCATTGTACAGCACTTTGGCTACCCTTGTGGTTATTTTAAATGTGCTACAGAAATAAAGTTGATTGATTGATTGATTGATTGATAGTTGTAGGATAGGATTTTCACTGTGTTTACTGTCTAAAGCCGTTATAATAACCCATATCCACCTGCTATCCTCTTCATCCAAGAGGCTTCATCAATGCCCAGGTTGTTGTTGAGGATCTTGAGGATGTTGCCCAGAATAAGGCTCAAATGCTCTGAGGTGACGGTGGTGCAGCAGACGCTGCCCCCGCTGGCCGGCTGGTTCTCAGGCCCCCTTTCCCACCAGTAGGAAAGATAGTTGCACAGCATGGGCAGCACCACCTCGATGACATGAGGCATCTCTGTGTATCGGGCGCCAGACTCGGCCATGTCATTGATGTCCTTCATGAGGCCGTCCAGCCGAGGCATGCCAGGACACATCTCCTCCACTGAGTCTTGTATGCCGAGAACTGAAAACACCAAAACTCATTTAAAAAAATAAAACTGATGACGTTATCATATTATAATTGTATCTTTTAGACCGAAGAGTATTTTTACTCCTTCACTGGGTGTATGATTAACTGCACACACAAAATACAGATCAGCCCTTGATCAATTGTAAAACAAAGAGGACACTTTTAAAAGGTTAAATGCTTTATCCATAACGATAGTAATTTAATGTGCTACTTTGGTCCACCCTCGCTGATGAACTCTTTAATTTAGAGTTATTACAAATGACTCACTGGCTCGTTCTCTGGCGCTCTTTGTATTAAAGACGGAGCAGGGGTTGTACGTATTGAGCAGCGGCTCCAGGAAGGCCACAGGCATGGCTCCAGCCAGGGTGGCCAGACACTGACCGAGAGCTGGGAGCTGTCTGAGGGACACAAGGAGGTTTGGAGTTTGAGGAAGATGTTTTTGAATATCAGTAAGGTGGTTTTAACCTCATAAAATGTAGATACCTTTCAACATAGATGTTTTTCCCTGTGCCAAGTGCATAGAGACTGGTGAGGATTCGATAGCAGGACACTTGAACATCATCCACTGAAAAAAAAGAAAGGAAATTACAGGCTTAGGTGGTACAAAGCCCTGTGCGACATGTAGGTAGGTAACCTAGATCTGTGGTGTCAGGATGTTTGAAGTATGTCATCACTACATTACAAAAAAACTTGACTCCAGTTCTTTAGCAACCACTTGCAAAATATTTGATCATTCCCGTGCTGTCAGGACTCACAAAGCAGGTCGACTCCAAAGTGGTGCTGAGTGATGTGCTCAAACAGAGCGGTTAAGATGGGGAGCAGAGCCACAGTAGTGTAGTTGATATTTTGTGACACTCCTTTCATCTGCGAGCGAGAGTGAGTGAACTTCCCCAACTTTAGGTTCTCAAACGTCTTCTCCAGGTCCTCTGCTGCGTTCTCAAAGAACGTCCTCAGCCCCACCCTCACCAACTCGGAGCCTGACTTCATCACCGTCCTGGTTGAATGGAAGACAGCGTGATGAATGACCGAAGCCAAATGAGGGAATATGCAAGGGCATGGCTTTAATAAACCACTGGATACCATTTAGTATGCAAAGGACAACTCTGTTTATCCACAGTAGGACACACTCACATATGCAAACACTTCTCTCTCACAGGCTGTGAAGGTTTTTCGTCATGAAATACGAGGCATGCGTTTCAATCTGAGCGCCCTTACACTTAAACAGATGATTTATATGCTGAATTAAGCAGATATTTAAAATCTAAGGTGAGCCTGCCAATGCTAGGGCTTGGATGTATCATATAACACTCTGAAATTTACAGCGCATTAATATGATTAGCCTGTCCATTTTCAGCATTTCACAGTTCATGACATTGCTAAATAAATTGTCCACTGATACGCCCGGATGCTTCACAGTAGGAAGGAGAAATGAAAGACAGAGTCTGTGGGCATCAGCTGTGGCTCTTCAGCACAAACAAGACACAATCACAAAGTGCTGATTTAGCCTCATTATGAGCAAGCTGCTTTAAAAACAGACCATTGTTTGTAAGAACACCATGAGCCTCAGGCATGCGGTGCAGGAATTTTCTTTTTTTGTTTATTTAAATGCCAAAAGATTCTCTCTTCTAATGTCAGTGTCTTTTTTTAGGAAGCAGAGAACCAAGATAGGACAGTAGGAGGAAAAGAGGAAATGTTGGATCGAGGGAGTCGAACCTTTACCACGGCTCACACTTAGACCAGAAGACTAAACTTGGCACCACTGAAAACTGCTGTTCGCACTTATACAGCTTTAATTTATGATGTTTTAATATTTCTATTTTAAGAGGAAGGTGCAGCAATGCCATGTTTCCCTGAAGTCTTAAGCGCAACCTCATTTGTCCTCACCTGGTATCCAGAGTGTGAGCGAGGATATGCAGACAGCTGACGATGGTGGTGGCATCACTTCCTATAAACACAACAATATCACAAGCCTTGAATATGATCTAAACATAACAGTTAAAAACATGTTATACCCAACACCCAATAAAAGGCTTGGCTCTGGACAAAGTGAATCAAATCAGAGCTTACTTACTTACATGCCAACCTTACATTTTTGTCACAATTAATCAAGTTTTGTGACAACACATCTCAAGATATACAAACTTTAAAAGTAAGAAACAACAAGCGCTTACATACAAAGAGCACGCCGGCACATGCACTTACTCACGCGCACACAACAGTCACTCAGTCAGTTGTGATCAGCTTACCAAAGAGAGAAATCCTATGTCTGACAAGAGCTGCGAGTTTACAAAACAGGCTGGAGGTATGACAGATAGAAAAGGGAGGAGTTTAGACAGTTAAAGAGTTCATTAGATATAAAGAGGTTTTGGTTTCAAACAAAGATGTTACAAAGCTGTTGGCATGCTTTATGCTTCTCTAATCATCTTCACTTGATACCTGGTGACCATCTCCTTCTCCTTGTTGGAGGCGTAACCACTGCTGCTCAGGTTTTTGTTGGGGGAGGAGAGGAAGTAGAGGGAGTGGTTTTTGAAGTACTGATCGATGAGCGGAAGAAGAACCTGAGGGAGGACATCATGAATGGTAAGACTTCATCATGACGATAGAAACTGACAGAAAAAAAAACAAACAAACCAGGGGCCTGATCTACTAAGATCTCAAATAGCAAGCACTAACTTGTGTGTGCAAACTAAAAAATTGCACGTGCTATTAGTAGGCATATTGCGGGTGATCTACTATCATAGCATGCGCAGTTGATACCAGGTGCAAAAGTGGTGTGGACCGCCCTATTTAAGGAATTTTGCACATGCTACCAACTGTCACCACAGAGAGTTTGGGACAGCAGAGTTGCCGTAAACAAAAATTGAAATTTAAGGCCATGGAGCTGCACCAATCATTTTGGTGAAGTCAGAAACTGCATAAAAGAGTTTTGTGTCATTCACTGCGTCTTCAGTGCATGGGAACTGGATATACTAGCCCATCCTGCGTGACAGCCCACCATCAAAACTACTCTGGGAGACACACTTTGGTTTGCGTTGTAATGATTCGATGATGTGAAAATGTAGTGTTACAAAAAGAGTTTTTCCATAGGAGATACAGTATGGATCCTTTTTGTAACTGGCTCCAAATCAACCCTTAGGTCATCCAGCAGCTCAAAAATGGCTTTGCTATTACTATTACCCTTCTTGCACCAATGACTGCAGACATTTGTGCATATCACTGTGCCAGTTTGCACCTGCCTTTCCAACATGCTTAATATAGTCGCAAAAACACAGACTTTCAGGTTTGATAAATCCTTCCAGTATTTTGCGCGTTCTGATAATCTGCATACATTATGCATATTCATGAAGGCAAACACACTGAATGGGTTAACTGTGCTGTTTTGCTCATTTGACGGACGCAATCCTCAGTGCAATGGGTTAGTAGATCATCTTTGAGTGCGCTATCAAGTTTGCATGTGTTTTTATACACACAAACCTTTAGTAGATCAGGCCTTATGTGTTTACAGCAGCTGCGTTTACACCACATACTTACTTTGGCAAAAAACTTGATTTCCTGCTCATGAGGGGATCTGTCTGTTTTCCCACTGGCAGCCATGGCCTCTGGATTATTATACATTTCATATATTATTACATACGTTAGTAAAAACATTACTTTTTAAACTTCCTCATTTTCATTTTGTGATGTTATCTCAACTGACCCAGATGAGCGATGAACTCCTGAGCTGAGTCGACATACTTCAGCAGCTTCTTCAGAAATTTGTAAGCAAACCTCTTCTCCATGGAGGAGGAATCTTGTTCCAGATCTTTCAAACCTCTGCAAAACAATCAGAATGATCTATTCATTACTGGATTTTGTTTTTTAAACAGAAGAAGTAATGTTGCAGAGTAAAGTTTCTCCCAGCTATTCACATGATAACAAACACCTTGTGATGCTGTAGCCGTTGATCTGCAGGAAGCGGAAAAGGTCCTGAGCCTTCTCGCGGTCTCGGGCCTTCTCCTTGGCTGTTAGTGTTTCATATGGTACCAGCAGAGGGTGTGTACCTCCACCTGAAACAACAAACAGCTCATTGTCTGTATGACTGCAAACATGAAGTCAAATATTTAGGGGATTTTAACCAGCCAAGATAAAACAGACAAACAAGGCAACAGTTTACATCCACCACACACACATTCAATCCTCCCCCCTGTTTATATATAATAACAACAAACGTGTTTGTGATTCACTTCATTATAAATCACCTCTGCTCCCGAGGTCACTCTTTTTCTTCTTGGCCCAGATGTTATGGTAATTTTCAGCCAACACCTCAACCATCCCCTTAGACCAAAAGACAAACAGCATATCATAGCAAGGGGACATGTACCTCATGTAACTTATTCACGTTCAGGGAATATAACTCTGATTTTGTATTCAAAGACTGTTTTGATGTTAAAAAGACAAAAAGCCTGATAACACAAATATGAGGTGGCTCACCTGAAGTTCCCTAGATAGAATCACGTTGCTCGTGTCGATGGGACTCGGATTGAAGCCATTTGCCTAGAGTTGTAAGTGAAGATACATATTCACTATGAGGCACAGCACACTGACAGCACAGCACTTTGATAACACACAATTCAGGTCTTAATAACATTTGTAAAGGGATTAGTCTCTGTCTTCAGGCTTTTAGTCGATTATGCAAGGAGATTGGCAACAAAAGTTAGCTTTGTATCCACTCTTAGAAAACACCTACATCTGAATTTGAAGTGTATGAAGCTGTTTGCACTGACAGCAGCTCTAAGAAGACTAGTAGTTTTAAACTCAACCACAAATAGAAATAATGACAGGGAAAAGAGCTACATGTTTTTATATGGGAGGAAATGATAGTCCATATTTTAACAAAAACCATAACTTGCATCTAATTTTTAAAGTTTGTCTTCAACTCTCCCTGTGTTGCTGGAGAAGGCATCACAGTTTTATGACCTATACTGCAACCAGTCATCAGGGGGTGATGTTCTCACGGAGGCTTTACGCATCTGGGAGGCAGAAGACGTCCATTCTATTTACAGTCCAAGACAAAAACCCAGCATCTTGCCAATTAGCCTGAGTCAGTTTTAGTTCAAATTTAAGGCCAACAGTTTGAATAGTTTAAATTTCTGAATAAACTTGGACTTTTTGATTAATAAATAAGTTAAAAGGATGAAAAATCGAATCAAAGAGTCAAATAAAAAAGCCCTTCTATGCCAAGTTGGTTAACCTTTTGGATTCACAATGAAAGACTAATTAAAAGCAACATTCACAGGCAAAGTTTATCACTTAATTTGATTAAAAAAACAGCTTTAACCACTAATCGAAAATGAAGCTTACTTTAAGGTCTGTCTGCTCCTACTTTGTCTCTTCACTCCTCTTTTTTCCACCTTCCAACTCTCTCCTCATAGAACCAACAGTATCTCCCTCCATTTCCACATTTATTTCCCCTGCTCACTGTTATGATCAACCCCACAGTTGACCAGATTTTAAAGATATTTAAGGGATTACCTCGATAGTTGACAATAAAACCAAAATCAAAATTACATGTTTCAAAAAAAAAAAGGATAAGGATTTTGTTTTCAGGCAACAAAACCGCGCATTGCTACTGCGCAGTGCTGGTTTCAGGAAATACAGAAAAATCCCGGAAATACCGAGAGCTATTTGGCTTCAAATCCGTATACAGGCGGTAGGCGGAACCAAATTGTCCATAGTATATACAGTCTATGGTTAATCATCATTCTGGAGACACAACATTTTATTTTTGTGTGTAGTATATTCTGCTCTGTACCTGTGAGGTCTGAGAGATCTTTCGCATTTTCTCGGTCTCCCTTTGAGACATGCTTTCACCGTCTTTCGTCCTGTCGATGCTCCAGCCCATTGCCAGCATGCTCTTCAGGGACTCTCTAATAGGCCATCTGTAAATCTCTTTCTCCTGAAGCACAGAGACAGGAGTGGGGAACAAGCCCAAAATCCACAACTTTTAGGTTATCTCTGCAGCGTTAATCTCCCTCACAAACCTCATAACTGACTTTTTTTTTTTTTACCTTCTCTGTCAGAGCTTTGTACGTCCTGAGCTGAGGGTGTGTCTTAGCTTTCTCATCCACACAATCTCCATATTTCCATCCGAGCAGCACCTGACGCCAAGCACAGAGGGATGCACAAGGGTGAAAAGCATATTCATTGCTTTCACAGCCCCCTGAGGATGTGATTTATTATTTGAAACATGAGCAAGAGATTAAGAGCGCATCACACATTAAGGAGCTATGGTACATTTGGTTCGTGCTGTCCTCAGCTTTTGTTCAATTTTATGACAGATGCAACAACGCGGGCTATGCAGTTGGCACAAAAAAGCAAAGGCCTGCAACACAAAGACTGGCACAATTATTGTTGGGATACCCAGAGGATCCCTTTCAGAAAAATCATAAAAAATATCACCAAAGGAACCAATCCTGTGATAATAGGAAACAAGGATTGATTTAAATTCATCTTTTTTTAACTTAGACATGGCTGACATACTTTCCCACTGATTTTTTAGCAGTATTTCCTTACAGAGCTGCTTTAAGAGCCTCGCTCCAAGTCGAGTACTTTGCACCTTTCTCCCCAGTTTCCTTGTTCGTATTGAATGTTTTATAAACCAACAGAATAAAATAAAGTATCAACAACAACAGTTTCCCAGCCTCACCTTCTCTGCTGACCATTTCTCGTGGGAATGCTCTGCATATCTGTTGACAAAGTGCTCCAGCTTCTCTGGGAGAGCAATGCTGGAAAAAAGTTCAATCATCAGTCAGATTGTGTATGCAAATGTATGAGTCATGTAGTATGCATATCATCACAGGTATGAGACGATCAGTCAGGCTGATAGGGAAGTTTTTATTGACATCTGGCTCAATCTTTGCTTACTTTGCAGTATTGATGGGTTTGGGATCAAAGTTGCCCTGAGCATCTACAGAAACTGGTTTCTCCACAGCGGTGCTAATGGAGGCATCCACGTAGTCTGGTGGCAAGGCTCCAGCTATGGCACTCAGGCAAGGCATAGCCATCTTGAAAAGCTCTGCTTCGTATTTCTGCATCGCAAAAGATGGGAAAATCAGAGTTAAGGTGAACCCAGGGCTTAATGTTCTTTTCTTTAGAATACATGTGAAGTGTTTAGCGCCTCTAAGGTAGCACTTAGATAGAGCTACACAGCTACTCCAGCAGGGGGAAGGGCTGAGTTCATGAAGGATACTTCGGAAAGCTGAAGAATCAAATTGTGAGAGGCTTTGGATCAATGTTGGCTGTCGAGATATTGATGTTTTCAGGCCGGCCCTTCAAACAGCCTCCTTTCATGCATGTGCATTTAGCAAGATGTGCTGAGTGCAGCCATCTGTATCATGAACAGACCCCGCGATATTGGTGCCAAAGAGACCCTTGCATACATACATGTTAATCAAGACTGTGATGAATTAGGTGACCTATTTCACTGTTTATGGCTGTTAGAGGGCATCTGTGGTGTAACTATCTCTTACAAATTGCTTTTTAAAGACCCACTCCGATGAAAATCACGTTTTTCTTGTTGTCTACTCGTTCATATTGCATTTTTCAGATACTAAAGGACATACCCAAATGGCAGGATCAGAAACTGTGAGATCTTGTATGTAGGCAAATCCAAGCTCCGCCCCTGGAGGCGATTTTTTTTTTTTAGTAGGTTGGTAGGGTAGGGGGAAGGTCCTGCCCTCCTTCGCCTCTGACTGGCTATCAGTGCTGGGCTCAGATTGGTTATTGCTAATGGCTGTGAAACCTCATCGTCTGTCGGGTTAGGGTTAGGATTAGAATGAAGTTTAGGGTTAGGGTTAGAAGATTCAGAAGTGTGATAATGTTCTGTAATGTTCTGTTCGATGTACAGAGCCGACAGCCCGCATTTGGCTTAAGCGTGTGCTGACGTTTCTAGCTTTTCTAGCCAGTCAGAGGCAAAGGAGGTGGTACTTTCTCCTACTATCCTCCTAAAAAAAAAAAAAATCGGCCCCCGGAGCCCCGCTATGCAGGCTAGACGCGGAGAAAGAGAGAGGACAATCGGGGAACAAGCATGTGCATCAGCGGATTGAATGCTCGTAAGAAAACTAATTGTGACATTAGCTTTCTTTATGCCCCTAAAGACAATAGTGTCCGAGAGCTAAATAGCTCTTATGTTATCTGTTTGTTCTACTACACCGGCAATGTTAGGCAACAAGCTAACTTGAGGAGGAGGAGTGTGCAGAGCAGCACTGTCTCCGCCCACGATTCAGAGGCAAATTGCTAATGAGCTACTTGAGCTCTGCAAAAGGAAAATACTTGAAAACAACGCAGGTAACGTGATTTTGGCTAAAAATGGTATAATCGCAGTTTAAAGACCACTAAGAACACTTTAAGTTGTAAAAAAAAAAAACACTTGGAGTGGGACTTTAAGAAGAATTTAAGATGGTCTTTTGCTGAATGCATGTCAACTGTTATTGATTAGAGAATCATAAAGTCGCACAAAAAAACAGACCCTGATGAAAATCTCTCCTCACCCTCTGGGACAAAGAATCAAACACTCCCCAGAAGATCTTCTTGGTGAGCAGCAGTTCGTCCTCTGAAGCTGTGCCGTAGCTTCCCCAGCCTGATGGGAGGCAGTAGTACTTCCAATTCTGCTCATAGTGGTTGGTTAACAGCTGGAGGATGCACACAGAGCAAAAATCAAGCTGAGCAAGAATAAATAAATAAATAAAGTACGGTAAGCAAAAACTGTTCAGTGTTTTCAATGACAGGCAGCTCACATACTCCAAACACAGTGTCAGTATGGAACGGCAAACCACCTCAAAGGAAATCCTCAGCCTGCACTCCGATCAAATTAAATCCTAACGTGTACATGGAAGTATAGGGACAAGTGAGTCTGCAATCTCACAGGCTGGTCACAATCTATTACATCTCCAGTATTTCTCTCCTGTGGCCAGACGGATGAGGTGAAGCAGTGGAGCCAACAAGCCTGTAATCACACACTCCAATACTTCATCTTTTTGTTTTCCCTCCTGCGGCTGCCTGCTACTTCCACACCTGATGATTAACACCCTGGGTGTATTAGAAAGTGCGTCATAGAGGATGTATGTGTGTAAGATGAAGAGTGAAAAGGTGAAAAGAACTACTTTAAGAGTACATTGCAGTGGAAATAAGCTGTTGATATTCCACTGAGTTCAGGTAAAGCAAGGCTTCCGTGCAGACACACCAAGGGTTCGATTACGTTTAAGGGAAAAAGAACAGATGGAAGAGCAGACAGGGGACAATAAGCAGAGCAACAGGAAAAAGAGACTGTAAACGAAGTGAGAAAAGGGAAGTAATTGCTGCCCACCCTCAGAGGCATCTTGCAGTAATCAGAGAGCAAGGGCACGTCAAAGACAAGACGGCGCAGGAGCTGCTGCAGCATGGAGGGGCGAAGGTGCCTGCAGAATAAGGTGTGAGAGAGAGAGGGAGAGAGAGAGATAAGAGCCCTGCTGCCCTGAGCTGTCTTTAACCAGAACATCTTCACAGTCTCACCACTTATGTCCCAGAGATTTAGCAGGAGGCCCTGAGCTATTAGAGTTTTGTTAGAAAGCAGATAAAATGAGCTGTTGATCTTTGCTGTTCCTGCCAGCTGAGCTACCATGATTACCTCCTGTTTTTTCCAAAAAAGAAAAGAAAAAGTTTTTTTTTTTTTTTGACTGTACTGATAGTTCTGTATATCCCTCACTTGCAAATAGACAGCAGGCACTCCTCTATGGCGTCTCTCTGGGCCTTGGTGAGTGAGCGGCCCTTGGACAGGCGGTAGATGGTGTGCAGTGTTGAGTCGATGAGAGTGGCATAGTGCTCGGTGCCAGCGAAGAGAGGAGCGCAGCGGGTGAGGAGAGGGAGTAAGGCTGAGCCGATGAAGCGGTTCATGGCCAGGGCCGTCTCTGTGGTACACAGACCCTCCTGCAGATAACAGGGGTCAAAGATCATACAGCATTACATCACTGTTGCTACAGCTCTGTCACTTATGCTCACTAATGCAAGCAAACTCCATCAAGATCTTTCTGTGTAACTAAACTGCTTCAAACTCAGCTGCCATACCCCGTAAAAGCAGAGCCACGTCACTCCTACATGAGCCTTTTTACATAAACAGTATGTTTTAGAGCTCTTTCACTTTATTATCTGTTTATATACATTGACTGTGCTCATACTGAATCTGCACATAGTCAGTCTTAAACTTGATTTCTTACTGTTATGTGCACTTCTCAGCACTGCTCTGAGAAACGACATTCAACAGGAAGCTACAAGCCTTTCATGTAAATGATAATAACTTTGACCTGCTGTGACAGCAGTCGATTCTAACATTAACCAACTCCATGGCTTTTCGCCCGGACGTCTAAGACCTGTAGAAATTAAGCCCTTGTGCACTTCAAAATGGTGATATGCATTTTTCCCATCCACTTATACTCTCTCTCTCTATATATGTACATATATATTCACAATAAGTACAGTGACACTCATTTACTACAGAGTAACTTCAACCAAAGCTTAATGAGAAGCTCCTAATTAGTGTAAAACGCTGCCCAATACTATTGATCCCAAATCTCCTGATGGAGTTCATGTCACAGAGGCTGTCCATAAATCACTGCCTTGCCTCGTGGTCAGTGTTACCTACCGTATCCAGAGATGTTGCCGCTCTTAGATCAGGGAGGAAGCCCACCTCAAGCAGGTGAAGCAGAAAGCTCTGGTCCTCAATACCGTACACTCTATCGAGGAAGAGCACCATGGGGGCCTTGTGATCGGGGCAAAAGCTGGCTGACATGTCCGGCTCTGTCACTGA
Organism: Xyrichtys novacula; assembly: GCA_962446985.1. NCBI lineage: Eukaryota > Metazoa > Chordata > Actinopteri > Labriformes > Labridae > Xyrichtys > Xyrichtys novacula. The sequence continues at coordinate 7,889,122 of OY660878.1, forward strand.
CCCATCTGAGAGAGATTCAGGAAGGAAAAAAAAAAGGCTGAACATACAGAGTAAACCACACCTTAGTGGGGGCAGCAACATGCCTGGTCAACAGCCTACCGTATATAATGAAAAGTCTTTTCTGATTAGGGAGCTCGTACGTATTCATTAGGCAGCACGCAGATGAGAGTTCTCTGCTGCTGGAGCTTGTTGTCCACACTCTTGGCCAGCTGACAGAGGCTGTGCAGCAGTGCTCATGGCAGCAAATTTAGGAGGCGAGTCTTGCCATGCTTACGCCGATCAATCAATAGAGCATGACGGCCCACTATAGAAATGATTTGGCTTACTCAGAGCTATGGGAGTGTGCAGTAAAGCCCTGTGCTGATTAAAAAGGCATGAGCGGTGAAATGAAATCAATAATGCTCTGCCTTGTACTGACTGTGCAGACTTTGGTGACTATTGTACTTTCATGTAAGCTCGACATCTTGTGATTGCATGCAAATAACAAGGTAAAGGTAAATTGCTCAAAATGCTGCTGTGTGATATCAGAGTGAATGTACAGACCTTTATTTACGATAGCCATTTTCAGAGGTATGCTGATTATTCCCACAAGGTCTTCTGTAGGCACCAGAGAGCGCAGTATGGCACGGATACGCAGAGCTTCACCTTTCCCCTTATTGATGAGCTAGAGAGCAGAGGGAGAGTGAAGTAAGAGAAAACACATCTGAGGAAAAACTTCAAAAAAATCACAGCTTCTCTCAAACCTACATGCATTTCTGGGGCACAGCGTCCCAACAGGTCAATAAGTGCAGAGTAGAAAGACATGATGGCATTGCCCATGTGCACCACCTCCTCTTCATCGTCACCATCCGCAGACCTATCGAAGGAAAAAGAAAGGAGCAAACATAAAAGGTATCAAAGATGGGCAGCTCATCTTAAAGACCCACTTCAATGAAAATCATGTTTTTCTTGTTGTCTACGTGTTCATATGGCATTTTTCTGATACAAGTGGACATAGAGTATTTCTGCATTCAAATCGTTGTTAATCTCTGGCAGACCCAAACGGCAGGATAAGATACAATGAGATCTAATACCTAACTAAACCAAGCTCCGCCCCCGGAGTCCCGCCATGCAGGCCAGCCTCTAACGCCAGTCCGCATAGCGGATTGAAATGCTCGTAAAGAAGGTAATTATGATATTAGCTTTCACAGTACCCTTAAAGACAATAGTGTCTGAAAGCTTAAAAGCTCCTATGTTACCTGTTTCTTCTACTACACCAGCAATGCTAGGCTGCGAGCTAACTCGAGGAGAAGTGTGCAGAGCAGCGCTGTCTCCGCCCATGACTCAGAGGCAAATTACTAATGAGCTACTTGAGCTCTGCAGAAGGAAAGCCCTTGAAAACGACACAGGTAACGTGATTTTGGCTAAAAACTTCATAATTACAACTTAAAGACACTGACACTTTTAGTAGTAAGTCCTCTGCAGTAATTTGATGAATATTGGTGGCTTACACGTCTGAGCTAACCCCGTGCACAGACCCTGGTAGGTCCAGTGCTGGGGTCTCAGAGATCTTAATGGCTTCCTTCATGGCAGCCAGTAAACCATTCCCTCCTTCTCCTCTCAGGGCAGGTCCAAAACACTCTGGACGGCGGATGAGAAGCTTGACTACAACACTGGAGTTTTCCTCCACACTCTCACCTGCAACACAAATAAAGAGCCATTGGAGGTCACTCTGAAATCTTCCAGGCAACTTCAACCGTTAGAGAGAGTAGGAGAAGAGAAATAGAGAGAAGGCGCCCTACCATTGACAAAGACAGCAAACCGCAAGAAGGAAAGGTAACGCTCCCCTTCGATGGGGTTCCAGCCGATGTCTGGATAACCTTTAGCCAGGAGCATCGGACAACTCTGAAGACCACAGCCAGCGAGGTAGGTGACCACCTATAGGTTACAGCACACATATACCATAAAATATAAATCTATCCTCATCCTGCCTTAATTGATCCATCATCTGAGTCCTCATGTTAAAGTATCCTCCTTTTAACTTTAAATACTTATTCGTAAAAGCATGACTGAAATTATCCTCTATCAAGTAATTTCACAACAGCCTCTGAATTTACCTTGTCCAGATCAGGTTCTTCAAGAGCCAGAGCGAGACCATTGTTGTCCATCACAGAGGACGCAGCTACATCCAGAGGAGTGGAGCCCCTCATCGCTGGTGAAGCTTCAAAAAATGAAGCACAGAGTTACACCTGCACTTTACTGTCCTGTCCCAGTTTTAACAGAGTGTAGCACAAACAGCAGGGGGTGGTGTTTCCCCTTCTCTCAAAACATCAACCGCAGTTGATCTGCCAACAGCTGGAGTGCGTTAGTGTTAAAGGAAAGTTTCCTCAACCAGTATGCAATAGAAACTTTCAGGCACAACAATCCCCTCCATGAGGTCATAGCTTGTATTTTAGGGGATTTAACACATTGATTTAATGTATTTTTAGATTTCATGTGACTTTTTGTCATCTATTTAATTAGCAGTCTGCAGAATGTGTGCGTGTGTGTGTGTCACAGGGTGCATATATCTGCACACTCCGCAGGCACACTCTTGCCCCAGCAGGGTGCTCTCTGAGACTGTGGCACTGCTGTTATCTAACAGAATGGGAGATGAGTCGCTCTCTTTGCTGATACATTTTCAGCACCATGACTAACAATTAACACACTCTACACAGACACACGTCTTCTAAGGTCTGGGGCTAATATATGTGAGTTCGGTGGCTCGGAATAAGATATACTAATGGGAAAATTGGACTTGCTGAATTTGCTGTTTACATGTAGGTTAAGCCATTACTGGTACGTCATGCTACATCTTGAAGACAGTGTCCTGCTGTCTGCACATTTTAGGTTAATCTGGGGTAAGTCGCGCAGTTTTTAACAAGTTAAGTCGTGTCTTGACGTCAGCAGTAATACAGCTTATATTCAAACAGAATGATGATTGTTACAGACAAACACAGCTCTCACCAAGGCCCACACTGCTGTTCTCTAGCAAGTAGCTGAGGTGGTCAAACATGGCCTTCTGATTCTGTCGGCTGATTCTGCAGAAGTAGCAGAGGAAACGACAGCAGCTGGCCACCATCTTGGGAAAGGCAATTTCCTGAGAAATGGTAAACAGGCACATCAAGTAAAGGTAAATGTCTTCTCTGATTGGACATTAAAACAATGTTTGCAAATTTAAACCAGGATTGATGCACTGTGGGAAAATTGTGTGAAACTGTGTCCTACTATCATGATGTCTAGATCTCCTCAATAAATTGTGATTTAAAAATAAAACAAAAAAGGTTTATGATGAAAAAATGTATTTGGAATATTTATGTATGTATGTGTGTGTGTATGTGTGTGTGTATTTATTAATTTATTGTTTTCAATGCTGAGTTTATTCGAATGACTTTCTCCAGGCTTGTTTCTGTGAAGTCCTCGGCATGTTTTGTTCCTAATTAATGTCAAAAAGGCTCGACACCTTCACACACTGTCAGCCAGCCAGCCACAGGCTGCCCTCTCTGCCCTCCCTCCCAGACTCCTCTGCCATCAACCTGATGAGAAAGCTCCCCCCACTGGGACCACGTCTTCATTAACGCACGCTCACCCTGTGCCCAGACTTCACACACAAATGATAACAAGCAAAACTGGACCTGAACACAAACTTTCTAAGTGAGGAACATCATTTCTGGTGAAGTGGAGCACCAAACCCTGTCGGAGCCTCTTTGTCAGCCTTAATAAATATAGATGCACAAATTGTCAAACCTGGGATTTGTCTCCTCCGAGCACATTGACCATAACTTCCATGACGGTTTCATGCATGCCCAATATCCTCATCAGGTTAGGGTGCTGATAGAACACTTTGTTGTTCATGATGTCTCTGTGAAGAAGGATTTTAAAAATAGTTATCAAACACACTTAACCAAATACTACCATGAGGCAAACTAAGCAAAGAGTTGAAGCACTTTCAACATATCTACCCAAGTCCATCAATCATGAGCTTCTCCTCCTCTTTCCCCATGCGGACAGAAAGCAGAGATCTGATCTGGCCAAGAGAGGCCAGGAGGTTGATGGTATCCTGGACTGAGGCACCACTGATGGTGTAGGTCTTCCTCATGGCACGGAGAAGCTCCCCGATGCTGTCATATTGCCTCCTCAGCAGGCTGAACATCTTTCGAACCAGCTCCGGGTCTTGGATGTGACACTCCTGGGCCCAGCTGACCATTGTCTGGGAGATCAGTTCCTTCAAATTGGCTGCAAAAGCAGATGAGAAGACGTAACTCATTGTGTATTTTTAGAGATAAAAATTGCTTTAGTACAGCAATACTACCAACACCCCAGCTAGTGTGTTTCTACCTTGACTGCTTTTCCACTGATATCATTTTTGTTCTTCACATATTCTTTCATAGTTATTTGATTAGGCAATGTCTCTTTGCATTGAAAACTCATACACATGTATAAAAATATTAGCAATTAAAACAACTAAAAACAATGCATTATTGGTTAAGCTGTAGTCATGACTGACAAAGAAGTTGATAATTGTGCTTCCAATTATAAAACAGTCACTAAAAAATAGCAATAAAAGAAAAATTGAACAATGGAGGTAATCTTTGTTTTGTTTAAAAGCTTGTTGTCAATTCCTCCACGTTATACCTATCTAGCAGAAACCAGACTGTGTTTCAGTTTGGTCCGCACTGAGATCACCTCTTTTGGTCAGACCAAGGATCGGCTGTTTGGTCGGGACCACAGTCCATGGAAGGTTTCACACCTATCATTTTCAGACCAAACAGAAAAGCCAGAGAGTCTAGACTTAATAACATAGGTGAGAAAGCCCCCTCAGACTACCCAAGGCTCAAGCACAACCCGGCAACACAGAGTATACTGTATATAAAACTTTATATTATAGTAGATAAAAGGATTTGCTTTTCTAATTTTCCACTCTTTCCTCGCTCTCTAAACTTCCAGCTGTTCCAGTAGCAGATGTGATGCTCCTGAATTGCAGCTGTCACCACAAAGCAGCCCACCAATCAATCAGCATTCACACAGCACCCTGCAGAGACCACTGGCGGCACCAACAGCCAAACACACTCTCTCTCAGGGGAAAATACACACTCCTCTATTTTTATCTAGCCTCGCTCGTGTTAGATCAGTTTGGTCGTCTTTTATGCTACACGTCAGGGTCACACCAAATCCCAACGAGGAGATTGCCTGTCTGCAGCTACAGCCTGCGAGACATATTTCACCTCAGTTTTATGCGTGAGGGATTTGGCCATTTTTTTGTTGCCTGCACCGCTCTCAGATATAGACAGGGATGGTATAGTAATGGCACTATTTTCAGAAGGCCTCTAACTGAAATAAAATCCTTGTAGGACTTTTTTGATTGCCAAATCCGTAAATGTTTAATTAAAGCTAAGTGAAAAACTGCAGCCATAAAGTAACATATGCTTTTAAACAAAACTGAAGATATTAAACATTTTGAATAACACGCAGCTTTCAAAACTGAAAGCAGGCAGAACAGTGGGGATAAACTGTATTTATTTATTTTATTATTTAACAATTAGAGACTTGATTGTTCGTCTCTTACACAGAGTGGTACCACAGAGTAAAACTTAGATACAACTTGTTCTTCATTTGCACTGTTGTTGCACCCCTGTTAGTGATTGAAATCGTTTTTGTTCCCACTGTGTCCTTCAGATTGTGTAATATGTACCCATGTGTCTATGAGTTTAATCAGTTGAAGGACTTTGGTTTGATTTTATTTTTTTCCTCTCATCTCCTTATGCCTCATTTTTCCGCAGCTGACGGGAGATGCTCTCCACTCTAGGGCCTCTCCGCCACCAGGCTCCATATATTACCATAATAAAATTGAAAAGAAATTGAAATGGAAATGACTGCCACCTGATGACACAGTCCACATGACAGCAGCAGACAAATGGAGACAGGGCTGAGGGTGCGAAAGTGCAAAACAAGGGATTGTGCTTTTTTCTTTCCCTCCTCAGACAGAGAGCTCGTACAAAAACGAGGTGAGAGACTGTTAAAAGCAGAATGTAATAGGGATTAAATGGATGATAGGTAAAAGGAGCCTGGGCTGGTAACAAATGTTGTAGAAAAGAGTACAATAACTTAAAAGTGAACCTTGAGGATGCTTATTCTATTCATTTTATTTTAGGAGGATTTTCCCCTGTAGACCTTGTAAACAAAGGGTCTACCTCTGACAAAGTGTATCTAAAGTTTTCAGTACGATAGTAAGATGAACAAGTGGATGAGTGGCTCAGCCTAGATTAGGAATTAAACATGCCAATGTGTACCTACATAAAGTTAATATTCAGATATTCGCATTTAGATTTCATATCACCTTGATCATATTACAGAGCAAGAGCAACAGCCTCACAAATATCAGAATAATAGCAGTTTATAGTTTGAAAAATCAGTGATTTCCTCACATGGTGTGGCTTGCTCCTTCTCTGTCGGCGCCTCTGCCTTGTGAGCCTGCCCTTTGATCTTACTCATCAGCATCAGGAGGCGACCTGTGATGGATGCACCCTGCTCGTCCTCGTCTTCCTCCATAGGGATTCCTGCATGGTACAAACAGATCAACACACTATATAAATATAGAGATCAAAGCTTATTAAAGTCATATCTCTGCCAAGCGTGGCTTCCTGTGGGGTTAGCAGAAGTCTCATGTATATAGTACACAGTATGACATGCACAGTATCTGCAGTTTCCTTGCAATTTAAAGCCGTATGTTATTGCTCTCTGTGTGGTGGGTGCCATGACAGGTCGGTGCTTTGCAGCACGGCTGAAACTGCTATTAGATCTGTTGTACCGTAGAGAATTGGGCAATTCAATTATTTATCAAAACATCAAGATGTCAGAGCAATCTGAGAGGCACTGAACTGTAACTCTGCTGCAGAAAGAGAGAGAGAGAGAGAGAGAAAGAGAGATGCAGAGCAAGAAAGGAGGAACACATTTCTGAAAGCAATTACTGTGACAATGCAGCTGATGTAGCACAATGGCTTAAAAAACAGACTGACTTTATGCGGTTTTATCTCCTCCACATTATCCATATGATACGTCTGATACAATATCCATTACTAATTCAACTGTAAGCAATACAAGATAATTGCATTAAGCTTAATTCAGTTATGTATGTTTCATTATTAAGAGGAAGTTTCTTAATCTCACCACAGTGAAGCTGCAGCTGGTTGTGAAAGTCGTACAGTTCTTCTTGGATGTCTGTTGGACACGGACAGTCCTCTCCTGTGCTGAAAGTCAACAGCATGTTGATCTAAAATGTGAAAACAGACACATTTTGAATAATAAGATGTCTGGCTCTTCTCCCTGTCTCTGTCTTAAGCAGTCCGAGCGTGATGAGATCCAATTATGGGAGTTTCATGGAGCAAAAGAAGAGCTTAATTTTGCTCCTGAATTCACAGGCCGAAGGACACGATGACAAGTCATTAAAGTAGCAGTGGAGCACTGAACTCCATCTCCTGCTGTGACCCTTAAGGGACACTGTATATGTGTGGTTGAGTGTGCACTCTCACTGACACCACAGACAAGGATGAATCGGCCTTCAGGCTTTGTTCAACACACACAGACACACAATAACAAGTGTTTTCTAAAGAATTTCAAGCTCTCATTCACTCTGAAACGAAAACCAGCAATTGTACCAACATGGCACATTTAAAAGGGAATCTAAGGTTAGATAGAGAGACTGGCCTTGTGTGTTGGGAATCAGAAGTTATGTAACACTTCCAATGAATTATCCAGTTACATGCATCATTTGAAGCGCTGAGCCTGCAGGCGTTGTGTGTGGTCAGATCTAATAGATTTTTCATTACTTCTAACACATGCACACTTCCTGGCATTTGCTCCCCATGGCTGATTTGCTTTTGGTTCGACGTCACATGAGCATCAATCAGGTCACATGCAGAACATGTGAGAGAGTGTCAGACTAGTCACATGAGCAGAAGTGTGAAGAGTCGGGAATCTACCGGAGTTAAGATGGTGCAGAGATGAATTCAGTGGTGCATTCATTTCGTTTTGATTTTGTAAACAGCAGAATCATTTTGAACCTTTTATACAACGCTATCATCTGGATGTTCAAATGAAAAACAGTAGAAGAAGAAAACTTATGCTTCTTTTGCATGACATCAAAGAATTTAAGCTCCTAAATCCCCCCTTTTTTCTTTTTTTTTAATTACCTTTTTGATGTGCCAGCACAGATCTGAGGATAATTAATGGTCCTAAAGCTCAAAATGACAAAGCTAAAAGGCTGGAACACCCAAACGGATAATTGCACTTTTTTAAGGATAGTCAGAGCTCTTGTTAGGAGAGCGAGTGTGTTCATTTGGTGCCAATAAATCTTGGTAAATTGAAAAAGGTAAAATCTAACCCAGACTCCATGGTCCATTTTAATGCACAGGCTAATTCTCAGCCATGTAACATCAGTGCTAGTCGTCCTGTCTGCTAACGCTAGTACATAAGAAAGAGACGAGCCTATGTGAATGGGCAGAACCAAAAGCAATGTCGTCTATTTGTTTTCTGAGGTGGGGTTATGAAGCCTAGTGACAGCAGTCACTGCATACAAAATGCTGACTCAACCTTACCTCTGGTTGACCCAGCAAGAGGCAATGAGGTGGGAAAAGACTTAAGCCTCCTTGTTAACAGCAATAACATGCCCACCTGTCAAATATGTAAGCTGTGCTGTTCATTAGGCAAAATAGGTAGCCTTTATATCTCTTATGGGGGGGTATCATGCATTTTTTTAGACTCTATATTTCCTTTCTGACTCCTCTATAACAGCTTTACTTGATTTTCAGATGGAAAAAAAAAATTTCTCACAGTGGTGTGTTGGAATATCATTATTTCAGCTTCTGTCAGATATGCTTTTTTTAGCTTCTGTCTCTTTAAGGATCCCCTCCACAAGCCCACTTTCTTCAGATTATTATATATATATATATTTATATATATATATATATACACACACACACATATATACATATATATGTATATTATGTCTATTGTTTCACTACTCAGCCGCGGATGTCACTTTATACGCTGTTGGAGTCAGGCCGTTCTGCTTTGCCGGGAGCTCAGATAAACCAGTGAAGATGGTCTATAATTCTCATGTCAGATTTTAATTAATATGGCACATACATTACGGTCTCCCATTTTCGCTCATTTGTCTGAGATCTGAGCAGTGTACATCTATTTTCTGAGATTATGACAAAATTCGTTTACCTTGTGATTTTAAACTTTGCATGCATGTAGTATGGACACCAAACTTTGTAACTTTGAAGTTTTTGTTGTAAATGCAGAAAAGTATGATACCCCCTTTAAACTTACAGCTGCTGAGGGAAACTATTAGATTATATTGTTATGCTAAAGTAGTGTTTTCAGACAAAACCTTTCAATGGTAAAATGTATCACTCTCAGTATTTGCCTTAGAACAGGCTGTTTGAAAGGCTGTTTCTTCAGCCATCTATCAGTCACCTAGTCTAAAATCCACCTTCTCACTGCAGTTTTTGCCATCAAAAATAACAACAGAGGAATGGTCAGTGTTGTTGCTGATTGTTTTGCTTGATTCTTAAGGACATAAAGAGTCACCACCAAGAGGATCAGACAGTTTCTTAACCAGTTAAAAACTCCCAACAGTGCCTTTAAGACATATAAAAAATGAATCTTCCAAACAGTGTGCAGGGATAGAGTTATGAGTCATCCAGACCAAAACTTTCTTTTGAACAAGGCTGTAAACATGTTTATTTTTTGCTTTTTCAAATAGGTGTGCATCTTTCAAAATGTCATGAGCAGACTTTTTTCTCAAGGCCAGAGGCTGCTGCTTAGATCAACCATGTCTGATAGCAAAAATGAACCATTATGCTTTCAGAGAGAGCCGAATCTCGCTCATGAATAACTCGTTCACTTAACATTATTCCCTGTATAGTTCATGATGTAGAAAGCATAAAAAACGGTATATCACTTGTCACCCACTAGGCTGTGATATATGGGGTTAGTGCACAACTGTCAGCTTCAGTGGCTGGCAGTGCAGACAATAAGCCACATTTGTTTACATGTGTTCCTGACCTCTCTGACTCCCCTCTCAGCTGCCCTGCAGTGACTACAGGCTCCTCTCACCTGTTCTTGAGGGGGCGATCTGAACTCTTTGGTCTTCTTCGCCGTGACAGCGGCGGACATGTTGAGGGCCAGCATCAGTTCGTTGTAGCGGAACTTTTGGTTGTACTGCAGCTTGGAGACGAAGCTGTCAGAGAAGGACACGATGGCCTCGATCCTGTGCTTCAACTCGCAGTCGCAGAAGTAGTGGAGCAGCTCGCACATCTGAGAAGCAGACATCGGGGGGGAAAACAAAACAAATAGAAGTAAATCACTGTTAAATGAGCGGCTTGAGATATAAATTGTTCATGTCACACGGCCATTACATGTGTGACTGACCTCAGGATGGGTTTGTAATAGCACAGCACTTAAGGAGCATGTGATAAAGTGCACAGCTGTCTCCAAGCATGAATTGGCACTTATAGATGAAGCTGTTCATTGATTTCACATTTACCTTCAGAGGTTTACGCACATACAAGATGAATCCAGATGGCTCCTATGTGCTCATAATTACCTGTCGTTTAACCGGCTCTGGCAGCCTTTTCTCCAGCAGCCCTTTCATTGGCTGTTTAGCCTCTTTCGCTGCCTCCTCTTCTCCAGCCTCCACCGCTTTCTCCTCTGCCCCTGTGAGTCCCTCTTTATCAGTGGCTCCTGTGGCCCCCTCTTCTCGTGTCTCTCTGAAGACATTTGGGTCGATAAGCAGAAGGATTTTATGAACCTCTTCACTGCCCAGTACTCCCATATTAAGCAAAGTGCTGATAAGCTTTAAGATTGGCACAAACTGGTACTCCACACCTCCCCCCACAGGGTCTCGTATATGGTGTCCCCAGCCTTGAACGGCCTCTGTCAACATTGAAATTGCTTTCTCTTTAAGAGCGTCCAGTGGGATTTGGGGACTGTAAAGATGCTGCTCCCGTTTGGTGCTGATGAAACAGGGCGGAGCAAAGTTAAGGCGGGGTTTGAGTGAGGTGCTAAGCCCCACCCCTGGAGGAAGGTGCCTCTTGGAAGCATCAGAAAATAGCCGAATGGAGCGCGTCTCAGCCGTGACAGGAATGATGAACTCATCTTTCATCATGAGCCGTGCCTCTTTGGCCGTCTCCAGGTGGATGCTGATCAGAACGTTGTAGAAACCCTCACGCAACATCCCTGACAGGTACTGATTGTCAATGGTGTATAAGAGCTGTGATTGGTCCAGGTGGCTGCAGAGGGCATGGGCAACACGGGTGTTCCCAAGAGCGCAGAGGGCACAGTAGAGCTTCAGCGTATGGTAGTGGAACTTCTTCATGTCTTCCTGCTCAGATAGCTCCATGATGTCCACACACCTGAAGGAAGAAGAGAGAGAAGTTTTGCAAATTATTGTCTAGAAGCTTTAAAGCCAGATATGTTTTTACACTAGACTAGTTTTTCACTCATAAGGAATGTTTCTTTTTGAGTTAAGGAGTTGTGTTTGCTCCTCTTTACTATCATGATAGAGATATAGTATATACAGTTAGTCATGCACTGCACCTGTTCTCCTCAGGTATGTGCACAGCCAACATCTGCAGGGGCTCCACACACTGTACCACCCAGCCGTGTCTCTCGCTAACTCTGGCTGTTTCCACTTTGAGAAAGATATTAGGCATGCGACTCCACAGTACAGCATTGATGGTCTGGACGTCAAGACGGGGAGGACACTGAGGCACCGGGTTCTTATGTTCACTTTTAAAGATGGCTGACGACAGAGGCATGGCATTCTGGGGAAGTCACACAGCACTGAGTGAATAATACTGTACAACCAACACACTCTTACATTTTAACACAGAGTTACAAATATCGACCACTTCTTTATCTGTAAGAGGAACTCACACTGAGCTGCACAAACAGTTGGTGCAAGAATGAACTAAAGCTGTCTTTCTTAATGTGACAGTACCGTCTGTCTTGCTCAGTCATATTTCTTTCCACTTTTTTCCTGACAGAAGTGTATACGGTATCTTGTTTAAAGAGCTTAGTGTCTTTGTTGTGTATAGCAGCATGCTAGAATATGCATATATATCGATGCAATAAGACAATAATAGGACTCTACCTTTATTTTAGCCAGCTCAAACTGAAAGAGGTTAGGACTGGTGGGTCGTACAAACACCGCAGGGAAAAGCTTGGTGTTTGGTTCCACCTGGAGCGTAAAAAAAGGAGCAGACAGGAAGTATACATCAGGTGCAGGGAGAGAGCATGACTTGTGGAAAGCAGCTTAATGATGCATCATGAAATTACACCCCAGTGCTTAGCGTGTGCCAGTGTGCATGGCTGTGAGTGTGTATGCGTGTTCATTGGAGGGTGTCAGTTGGCAGGATGACTCAGCAACGGGTGAGGCGTCACAGAGTTTCAGTGAAGGAGAACATAAGAGGATTATACCCTTCCAAAGGTTCTGTCAGATTTAGTTCTCAGAGTAAATCTGAAAAGTCTGAATCTCAACAATGCAGACGTCATGACTGTGTTTGGAAATTATGCAAAGAGGGAACACGGGTATCACTCGCTCGAAGTCCTTCACTTATTTACTACCTGATAGGATGTAGATATTTCCTTCCCATTGACGGTGAACGTCACCATGCCGGTGGCAAGATCTATTAGACAGCCAATCTCCAGATCCACATTGGTGCGGCTCGAGGCATGAGCGGCATTTGTCACATCACCGCCCCACACCACGTAGCAGTTACTCCTTCTCACACTATGAGAGAGCAAAAAGAAATATCTCGTCTTTTTCCAATGAACATTTAAAAATATAATATTAAAATCACGGCGGCACTGAGCCTTCAGGTGAAAGATAAAAACACTGAACAAATCCCAGGAACTGTAAACAACTTGCTGCATGCCGTTTGTCGAATTCACCTCTCATGGACTCTTCCACGCTCGTCACCCAGTGTCACAGTGACTGTCCTGATTTTACTGAGGTTGAAGTTGTTGCTATAGTAATGGTAGTCAGGGGTGACCCATCCAACCCACACAGCTGTAGGGTCCTGACCAGCGAAGACCCTCACCGAGTGGTAGTACTGTCAATAAAAAAAGAGACTTTTTTAAGAGTAAGACATTCACCACTACCTGTGAGCAGCTTTTCCACATATAGACCTCCAGTATTGCCAGATATGTGCGATTATACATTGTTTGATTGTCAGTCCCTCTTGATTGAATGACACTGATGATAGCTTTCAGTGTGGAGTGTATCTCAAATGTGTGCTTATATGTACGTGTTCACATTCTGTGGTAGCTGCTAATTATTCAAGGTGCGATTTACTACTTTTTCAAAGTAGTAATATGAGGTTTGAATTCAAGTATATCCTGTTAATTGCATCATTAAAACCACAGGGATGTTCAGTACCATAGTGATGCTGCTGTAGTCCACTCGTCTGCTCTCCTCACTGTGCCTCACTGATCTTAATGGATATCTACAAGTAAACACATTTAACAGGTGATTAAATATGACATAAAGGCAAAAGTACATATTTCTCTGCTAATATTTTCCTTCTGATCTGATTGGCTGATCTGTGTTAGGATAACTGTGAATCAAATCTCCTATCTCATAATTATTTAAGCAAAAATTCAATAATACAGAATGACACAGTTTAAAGGTACAGTGTGCAGAAATGGAAATATTAAGCAATATCTAGTCTGTGCAGTGGTGGCCTTAGTGGACAAAAATGATCTTTTGTTTGTCAAGTTTTTAAATCAAAGCTTTTCTCAGCACAGATTCTTTTGCACACAACAATTGTTTCTTTTTCTATAGTCTTTAACTAAATATGAAACCACTCATGTAACTAGTTTCTTTACTGTTTAACTGTTTTCTGAAAAGAGCTCTATGTGTTAAGTCATTTTGCGCTACAGTATACAGATCGTAGCGTCTATGAAGGGAGACTTGCTCTTGTGTATGAAACAAGTCTCATTCTGGGAAAAAAATAAATAAATAATAAAATCAGTCTTTATATTTGGGTGATTATTTCTAAAATAATTCTGAATGTCACACCCCATTTCTACCAAGTCTGTCCTGCTAAATGTCACTATTTACCGCACACTATGACTTTACAGGTAAAAAATTTCAGCAAATAAACACAATTTATGAATTGAGAACCTGTGTTTGACTTTAAGAGTTTCTTCCTCGTGGACTCCGTTCATGTCCACAACAGGGTTTATTTTGAAAACAGAGTGGAACTCCACAGGCATGCTGAGACGACAGAACACCATGTCTGCGTTACTGTTCTGTGTGCCAAATGACTTGTGGGTAACCTTGAGACATGGTGGGCTGTCAACAGTGCCATCAATCCTGGTCACCTGGAATCAGAGGAAAGTTTTTGTATTTAAGGAAAGTGTGAGTTTGGCACTTTTGTAATGAATGAATAATCTCGGCATATTTGTTCTCACTGCGATGTGGTTGTGATCCTTCGGCACGTTGACAAAAGTGGGAAGACGTTTGCTGAACCACATGGTGACCTCACGGTTCATGTTGACAGCAAAGGGTTCAAACCCTTCCTGGAGGCCGCACATGGTGTAGTACTTAAAAGTACTGGCATCTTTCCCCAGGTTCATTCGCCCCACCTGAGACAGGCCGAGGCTGCATACTGGAATGAAGCCTAAAATGATGGCCAGATAAAGAGATGGAGAGAAGAGGGTAAAAGAAAACCTTAGTAAACACACAGACACAGACACAGACACACACAAACACACTGCAGGAGAGGAACGAAAATCAATCCTGCTTTTTCAAAAGGCCAATTTACAAGTGTCACATTAAATAAGGCTGATTCTGTTACAGGGAGCCACTTATTTTTCACTTATATGCCAAGCACGGTCATTTCAGGTTAATGCCCCCCGGCTCTGTCTGTGAGAGCTTTATTAAAAGATGAGTGACCAACAACTCTTCCTACAATCACCTCAGCAGTCTCACACTCCCTGACCTGAAGTTTCTGGCTCTGTAATCACACCAACAACATCCACCTTTATAGTCATTCTCACCGTCCTCGGTTTCAAAGTCTGTAAAGCAAAGCTCGGATCCCTTTGTGGTGATTAGGATCTCTCCATTGAGGGTGAAGATCATGGACTTGTCCTCCATGTTGATCATGCAGCCCACCACATCCCCGGCGTGCCAGCATCGCCCGAATAAACGGCTGCCCATGTTTAGACAGTGGCCCTGTCAGGAATTAAAAACAAAACACTCAGGGACAGATTATACTCAAGTATCCTGAAAAAAAGACATCATGTTTGATCCACTGCTCACCCTGTATCCATCAAAGACAAAAGCAAGCTCATCTGTGCCAAGCTCCACATCCGGCTTACATCCAGGTCTGGCCCAGCCCACTCTCATGTCTCCTCCCGTCACAGCCTCAAATTCAAAATACCACTTCCCGGTCTTCACCGCGTACGTTCTCTCCACTCGAAAGAAGCGGATCTTGTCAATGCTGAGCCGTTCGACCACTTGACCTAATATATGGGAGGGACAGCATAGGAATCATAATTTAAAATATCAAAACAAAGAAATAACATTTTTTATTTCATACCCTCACTTTACTGAAAGACCGTGTGTAGAAAAGCTTGTTTACATCCTGGAATTACTTCCCACCTGCCAGGATAAAATATTTCTCATCAGCATACAGTGCATTATTGGAAACTCACTGCCTTCCTGGTCAGATGGCTCAATATTGTATCCATAGCCAATCAGAGTACGGATAGCTTCCCGTAGGCTGTCCCTGTTGGACTTCTTGGTGCGCTCATCCAGCAGAACATAGGGAACCAGGCGAGGGTTACGCTTACTCTTCAAATCCTGCAGAGAGGAGAGGAGATTTCATGCAAACACATTTCTGAACAAGCCCTTGTTTTTTGACCAATTATAGGCAAGAATGACAAAAGCATTCAGGGCAATATGGGAAAGAGGCTGTACAAAATCTCACTGACAAAGTGAACAGAACCAAAGTTAAATAAAATCAGTGCGAAAAAGTTCTTAGATTTTGTCTTTGTCACCACCATGATCCTTACGCTCTGTTTCTCTCTATTCCTTTAATTCTGGGGCACTTAGAAACCTTTCTCTCTCTAGTTTAGTTTTATCGTGGGGCAGCAGTAGCTCAGGAGGTAGAGCGGTCGTCCAATAACTGGAAGGTTGGTGGTTCGATTCCCCCCTATCCTGAGTCTGTCCGTTGTGTCCTTGGGCAAGACACTCAACCCACCTTGCTCCCAGTGTGTGTCCTCCACTGGTGTATGAATGTGAGTGTTGTGTGGTGGTGGTCGGAGAGGCCGTAGGCGCAAAATGGCAGCCACATTTCCGTCAGTCTGCCCAAGGGCAGCTGTGACTAATAAGGTAGTTTACCACCACCAAAGTGGAATGATGTATCCAATGTAAAGCGCTTTGAGGGTCTCTGATAAAGCGCTATATGAAATCTGATACATTATTATTATATTCTAATAAAACTAAATTACATGAAGTATTTGCAAAACTACATTTCACTAAAATAAAGGTAAAGTTTAACAGATGTTAGGAAAAAAAAAACCAAACACATTCAAGCTGATTTCAAGACTGTTGTGTTTTTAATGGCGGTGCCGTCAATCCCTGTAATTGAGATGTTAATTAGCTGTTCAGCTGCACTTGGGCTGTTGCTGCCTATCACTTCCTCTATCTATGTTGCTGTTTCCTACTGCAGTATTCCCACTGGGATTTTAGAGGGTGACCATGGAAGTATCTTATTAATACTAATTAAGCTCATTTGTGGAGCTTAATTTCAAATCTTGTGCTGGTTATGCAGGTTACAGGCTGTTTGTTTGGTCGAGCATAACAGCTTTCCCTGATTTCCTACAGAGCTTAATTAAGAACTGTGTGGTGTTTTCACTAAGTCCTCGCCACCTACCAGTTTCGGGAACGACTCCTGCTCAACAAATTACCAAACTTTTTTTTTTCCATTTTACAACATTAGACTAATATACTTAGCAGTTTAGGTGAGTTCATTACCAAATCAATTAAGTCTGTAATAATAAAGTGGTGGATGGAAACTGCCTTCAGATGCTTCTTTGTAAGCAGTTAGGTTAACAGCGCAAGGACAAACCAACATTTTCTCTCCTTTTATCAGCTGCAATCTGGTGATTTTAGCACTTTTCCCTTCCCTCTATTCAGACCCCAACTGCACTCATCGATCAACACCTCCAGAGAAAAACATCACTGAGCACTCCATAAGTAAAACAGAGACAAATAAATAAGCTTTTGCTTATTTTACGCAGAAAGATTTGTCATACTTGGTGACAATTTTGCAGCATGCATCAAACTTTTTCTCCATAGATGTCTTGAATCAATGCTTTTGAATGAAAAGCAAACAAACTAAGTAGAAAACATCATTTTTTTATGAACCCTTCAACCCTTTTGGCCATGACTTCTTTATAGTTACAGTACAAAAAGATGCCAAAGCCTGAATTCGAAGAGCTAGCAGTCAGCGTGTGTGGTTTTAGCACTTTTCCATTACACAGATGTGAGGAGACTTTCTGTTTTGAGCGTGTTCAGTACAACACGTTCTGTGTCTTGTTACCCTTTAGAGCAGAACATCTCAGCATGCTGAATAATGGCAAGCTGAAAAATGGCAGGCTACACAAACTGTCTGGCGTGTGTACGAGGAGAGTAAAGCATGTATAGAGGGAGCACTAATGAAGCATGAAGGAGGAAGTGAGTGCAAAAACTGAAACTACCAAGACTGAAACAAAAGAAAAGGGAAAGCTTGCCCTTTTTCCAAATACCACCAGTACATACAGTTGTTTTCTGCATTTTCATAAAACTTTAGATGCAAATTTTATTTCACAGATCTTTAGACAGGAGTTTTTGCAACACACTTCTGGTCCCAGATCACCAGAGTACCTGCTGAATGCCATAAGTCCAGCCCTGTTTGATGCGGTCCTTGGCCCAGACATTGTGTGCATTTTCAGCAAGCTTGTCCACCAGCAGCTCCTGACCTGGACTCAGTTTAATATCCGACAGGTCCAGAGGAGATGGCTTGTAACCGTTGGACATCATGTAGCTACAAGAAAACAGAGAAATACACATTTTATCTGTGATGTGAGAAAAAGCTGAAGGTTCATCCCAGTTCATTTCCTTTAAACAGTTTAATATGAGCTAAATGTGGATGAGCTAAGTTGTTCAGATGGAGTTTAGATTGTAAGTATTAGCATGCACACTCACTTTTTGGGGAGTTTTATCTTTTTGAGGTTGCTCTCAGCATTTGGATTGACCTGAACTACACGGCAGCCCAAAGCAAGCAGGGTCCTGCAGGAGGAAATCAACACAAAATGAGTAAAAAATGTAAAGGTGAAATCTACTTAGTGTGTTGCCTCATTTCTCAGACAGAACATGTTAAAGCAATATCAGAAAAATGGAGGGTGTGAAGTGCACAGGTGAAGCAGTGGCAGGTTAAATTGTGCATGTTATAATCGATCAGAAAAAAGCAGGTCAAGAGTAACCAGAGGAGAGGCGCTGACTGTGAAGTGCTTTAAGAAAACATCTTCACAACTTCTGAGGGGATAAAGTGACAGTAAAAACCAGTTTGATGTCACTCTGGCAGCCACCAGTGTCACCCTGACGTGTCTCCTGCAGCTTTAGATCAGGATTAATCACAGCAAACCCAAACTTTCTCCTCCATCATTAAAAAAGAAAGGGTGTAAAGCACTTGTAATGAGTCTCAACGGGACTTCATGAGCAGATCCAAGGTTCAAGATGAGGTCTGAATAGTGGGACTGGTTGGATTTAGTTGGTTGAACAGCTCCAAGAGTTCCAACCCAAAACTGAGGGTTATATCTTTACTTCTTCTGAATGTCTTCGTTTTTGTTTCATATATTTCATTTCTTCACTTTTTCCTCCATTCATTGGACAGTAGCTGTTGCAGACTTATTTGACTTCCATATCCTAATACCTTCAATCACTGTTGTATTACTAGAGTCCAGAACTGCAACTTGAGACTAAAACAAGTCCTGGTTTTCTTTAGTGTAACTTACAAGTCCAAACTTTCAAAGATATCAGTCTAGTACAAAAGCAAGAGAGGCACCACAGTGCGCCTAATTGGACTGCTGATTACATTACTGTTAGCAGATGAAGTAACTCAACCTATGGCTCCAAGATGTTTGGTGGGATAAAATTCTTGTAGATGGCATGTAGGGTGGAGGTATTTTTGAGTTTTTTGAACACCTGCAGTGACTCCACCACAGCAAAATCAGTAGCTGCGTTTACATGGGCACAAATAATCAGAATTAATGTCCGATCAGAATAAAAATGCATCATGTAAACATGCCGATCGGAAGATTCTGATCCAATTCGGCTCAATCGGAAAGAAAATGTATTGCGATCGAGAGGGGTGATTTATGTCGATTGTTATTCCAAAACGCGTCCATGTAAACACTTACTCTGATCGTGACTCTCTTACCCGACTCGATCTTCACTGTTTAGCCTTTGGCTTATTTATTGAGGTCAGTACAGAAGGTTTCATTATTAACACAACCACAGGTGCCGTGTCTGCTCCTCTGGTAACATAACAAGGCGTACATACAGTGTAATGATGTCACATCTGCATGCACAATGCAACCTTTGACAGAACAGATAAATAAGTACACAAGGGCGCCACCTAGTGAGAACATTTAACAGTGGGAAAACTCCAGACAACTCTGTGCATGTCCAAATGCTTATAATCTGAATAAAACTTTGTGCATGTATACGCACGTCATGATCGGATTATTTGATTTTGCACCCATTTAAACAGTGGATTCAGATTATCCGATCCCTAAAAATTTTAATCGGATCAAGAAATTTTGCCCATGGAAACGTGGCTACTGAATCCCTAATAAAAATGACTCATGACTCAGCACTATAACTTCATTGACAGTTTCACAGACAGAATCAGTCAGAAACTGATCATAACAAAGAAACCATGTTTTCAGTGTTGAAGTTAAACCTCCTGCACTTTATCAATGCTCTACAGTGACAAACAGAAATGATCTCTTCTTGTCTGTCATTCTCGTCTGTAATGAATCCATCCATCAGAGTCCCGTTGGCTCCGTCACACGCTCCCTTTCTTCTTCTTTTCAAACACTAAAGCACAGTGCAGAAAATCATCTCATAATACTCAACATACTTTAGAGTTTCTGTTGACATCTGCAGGTTGTAGTTCTTTTCAGTTTCTGGCAGCTTGGAGAAATCCACCAGGCACGGATGCTGCCGCTTATTATCATCCCTTATCTGAAAAGAGGAAAGAAGAGTCACAGGAATAATATTTCAACTCTGCTTTGTTGCCTGAAACTTAGCTCCAAAGTTACTATATGCATGTGGGAAAGTTGACTAAAGATATGCGTATGGAATACACAGCCTTGTAAGTCAGTGTCATTGTGCACCAACAAGGAGAAGGGGATGTGCTGTAAATACGTACTGCAGTGATAAGACAGTCTACTCTAGTGAACATGTTATGAAAGAGGAAGAAGGAAGCATGTTTTCTTGGGGGAGATAGAAAGGTGCACGTCTAGAATACCAAGTGAGAGGTGTGAGTCGTCTCTCGAGGCTGCACCTTGTGCCAAATAATCCCTTTGGCTATGCTGCTCAGAGGAGGGCGGCATGGCAATGGTGGATGTTTACCAAGAAAACATGCAGGGCTGTGTACAGATATGCAGCTGTGCCTGGTTGTGTGTGTATGTGTGTGTATGTGCGTGTGTGTGTGTGGGTTCAATGAACACCAGCCAGCTCTTTTGTGAATAGTACAACAACTCCACAGGAAATCTATTTCTCTGGCAGCTTTGGCTCATACTGAATTACATTAGTGGAGCAGACGGTACATATAAATAGGTATTTTTATACAGTGATGGGTCCAATCAAACGTGCCTCAGCTGTATGACACCTGCTGTTAAAGCTGCTGTAATTAATCACAATGAATGACAACTTCAACGCACAGACTGAGCTACAGTGTAATGATGTTCACATATAAACCCCTAGGCTAGGTGACACATTATCAGAGCCTATGACCCTAAAGCAAGAGAAGCTTCTGGACATGAAAAACATCAGGCCTGATTTCAGCTCGTGTTGTGCCGAAGCACCAGAAAGAGCTCGTGTGAAGTCTGTAACATTGCGTTCTTAAAGAGAGGATCTGTATGTGTATTATAGACATAAGAGCTGTGCTCCATACTGTTCACTTTTTAGTCCGTCCTTGAAGGGCAAAACAGGTAACTGTGACTTCATCCTTTAGCTAAGGCAGCATGCAGTAAACCAAAGAGTTGTTGAAGAGTCTTTTGCAGATTACGTGTAGTTGAATAAGATAAATGTTGAGAGAATATCATAAATAGAGCAAAACTGGCATTTTAGGTTCTCTTCTATGTTTGCTAACATTCACTACGATTTGAGTTAACTTTGAAGGAATAATTTGATACTTAAGGGAAAACACTCTTTCATTTCCTCATCACATAGTCTGTCTTGAGGTCAGAACCTAGCAGTGAGCTTATCATAATCCGTCTAGGAGTCAGGTCCAGCCTTCAGGATGTTCTTCTCAGTTAGCCTTTACCTTGGACCGTCAGAAGTGGATGCTGACCACTCACAGCTCAGGGCCATTTGGTCTCAAAAACACCTTTTTAATAAGTTATTTTATCTAGTTCAAGTACATCCAGGAATTGAGTTGCAAAAATGGTTGTACAAGTATGAAATCTGGGATAGAGTATCCTGACTCATGTGAGAAGGAAGCAAAATAAGATTCTTGCGTGCTCCGCTACTGAGCTTTAAATCACTATCCCCAAAAGCCACAAAAAGAGAAAAAACATGGATCATGCCCTCAACAAACCTTGAAGTAAAACAATTATTCTTGAGCGCTTTATGGTTCTTATTCGATCATTTCTATTTATCATATTTCCCAAGTTCAAAAGCTTTAATTTGAACCCAGTATGACCCGCTTATCTTTTTAAACTGTGGAGTCATTAAGCAATCATTTTAGTCATTTCAATAATTTCCTCATGCAAATCTATCCCCAAAATGAGTGCAAGCTTGTAATTCATCAATTTGCATTGCCAAAGTGCAATCAAACAGCCAATCACTTAAAATTATGGAAACTTCAAGTCAATAAATGCAGACTTAGGAATTTAAAACTGAAGAGACGATTAGGATGGATAGTGCAAATAAATGCTACAACTACAGCCTTAAACAAACAAACAAGGAAAGAAAGACAAGGGGGCAATCAACTATCCCGTTCTTTTTAAAATATCCAGAGACGGGAGGAACAGCTACCCCGACTCTCCTCATAGCTTCTGCTTTCGAGGATCTTAAGCTCACTAATTAACACTTTGTATCTCATTTGTTTTAATCCCCGCTTACAGTCTGGAGTCTGGTTGTATTTTTGAACTTTGAACAGAGTCAGGAAACCTATTTTCACTGCTTCAAGTCTCTGTGATGAACTAAGCTAAGCTAACAGGGTGATATTGATCCCTTTGTGGAACTTGCAGCAAGAAAATGAACCAGCAATTTTCCCCAAAATGTCAAACTACTGCCGCGTTTTTAAAAGGTGACCCATACATCCACCTAAGTTTGACTCAATATAACTTCAAAAATGTAGAAACTCTGCATAGACTTTTAAATAAGGTCATCTTTTTAGTTTACTGCAACACTAGCACTGCTAAAACATGCTGTTCTGCCCTTGAATGAAACAATCCTTTATAATTCATGATTTATGCTGAAACACAGACACGATGACTCTGTTACCTACAAACAAACTATAATGAAGCATCTACATGAATGGCATGTAAAGCACTGAACATGAAAGATGAAAGTGTTCTTTCCACTTACCCTCTTTTTGGTGTGAACCGCAAATTATAAAAGAGAAAGCAAGATGACGTACAGGCCTTTGGATGGGTCAATTTGAATATTGCTTACAACTAATGCATTTCAAGCTGCTTTTAAACACAAACTTGTCAAGAAAATGTTTATTTGTGATGTTTATTTCCAATAAAATGGCAAAATGTATGGATTATGCTTTTGACTTTGTTGTACAGTATGAAGAAAAAGAAGGTCTGCATATTTCTCACCTTGCCATACGACCATCCGAGCTCAATTTTATTCATGCCCCAAAGTTCATGGATGTTCTCGGCTAGCTTGTCCCGAACCTTTTCTAAGTGATGTGGCATAATAATCTGAAGAAAACAAGAAATTCAGAAAATAAGTCTGAAGGCTGTCGTTTTCAAATGTTTCTGTTAAATCTCAGTTTCACAGCAAATAGTGAGTCCAGGGGTGAAGAGAAGCTACATTTACACGTGTTTCTTTGATTGAGAAGCATTTGTGTGCTCGTATGTTTTAAAGTAGTTTATAGAAACAGTATAGTAATTAACTATATTTCAGAGACTTACTTTAATGAGTCAAGTGTTGTACTCCACTTTACACAGCATCAATTACTTCACAACAGCTAAAATTAGCTAAGAACATAGCTTGATTAGATTGGAGCCAAGAATAAGAATCAAAACTTTATTTATCTATATTTATTTATTTATTATTTATCTATCTACACTGCAGGAACTCAAATCTTACTAAATGAA
The DNA here is from genome assembly GCA_962446985.1 of Xyrichtys novacula. Taxonomy (NCBI): domain Eukaryota; kingdom Metazoa; phylum Chordata; class Actinopteri; order Labriformes; family Labridae; genus Xyrichtys; species Xyrichtys novacula. Next base: position 7,912,765 of record OY660878.1, read on the forward strand.
TTTGTCTTTATTTTAGTAAGAATTTGTCATTACACTTAAAATGAGCTACACTGACATAAGTAGTCCAAATATAAGTCTTACTTCAAGATATTCAAGTCAACGCTGTCTTGATAAGTTCCTTGCAATAAGTATTATATCTCAATTCAAGAAACTTTAGCCTGCTAAGTCCTTGTTTTTGTCTCATTTCACCATCCTCTCTGCACAGCCAGTCATGACTTAAGTGTGCAGGGACCTTTAATAAGTCACAGATGCTTTACTCTGACTTACATCAGTAGAAAGAACTCCAAAATGTTATTTTTTTGCATCCTCCCCTATTTCAGGTAGGTCCAAGTTTCACTGTAAAGAGTAAGCTGCACATAAGCTTTCATCTTGGGGGTACGAACCTGATATAATTAATAACCAACTTCCAGGTTGGAGGTAAGATGGCTCCTGTCTTAATGTTGTTTTACCTGGCTGGTTTCAACAGGTGTTGGGATGAAGGATGCCTGAGACAGGAACTGTGCGGTACCCAGCAGATCTCTGACTCCCTCCATATCCCTCTTGTACTCTTTCACCGGCTCTACCTTCATCTTCTCTTTGGGCAGCAGAGCTTCGTAACATGGAGCGTAAGTCGATGGAGGCAAGAACTTGAAGTCACCGTGTCGACCCCCTAACAGGAAACGCACCCTGTCAAAATAAAACGCTGGTTAAGTGTGGCATCACTCTGTTATTCTCAGCAGTACAAATATTGGAGACGAAAGTTAATTACTGAGGGTTTAGAGAGTTACATACCAAATTGTTAATTCAAACATAAGTGACAATCAGACAGCCACTAATGAAAGAAACAGACAGTAACTTTAAAAGCATCCATGCAGACAAAAGTTACTTGTTCTTCCTCCTTTTCAATCAGTTCCAGCTTCTGCACTAACAGGGACAAGTTTAGCTCCGTGACTGAGAAAAAACAGTCTCAGGCCATCACTGTGAAGAGGCTCTCCTGAGGCTGCCCAAAATAGCAGCTCAAGTAGTAGTGATGACGCAACAGAGCCTGCTCTGTTCAGCAGCCCTCAATTATTGAGCAGTCAAGATGTGTGGCTGTCATCTTCTGGCACGTTTAAACCCACTGAGATGTTCACCCTGTTCAGTGGGTCAGATTCAAGAACAAGCCTGGAGGTGTCATTGCTGGAGCTAGAGTCATCATAGCCACTCTCTATATGGCGTGCTAACTTTGAGGATACTTCAGGTTACAGACAGACAAGAACAAGCTAACTGTACTGTAACTTTATTTGGTTGTGCGGTTGATTCGATCTAAGCAAAATCAATTAGTATGAAGACTTTTTTGAAGCATTTGGACACACGATCAACAGAAGTTGGATGTTACACAACCTATGTGCAGATGTTTATTGTAAAATCAGCAATTGCAATGCAGGGGAATTAGAGACAGAGAATAAGACACGAGAACAAGTTTGCTGAATTAATTTGCTTGCTCTTTTAAAAAGTGGTGAAGTTTGTGAGCGGTTTCAAGCATTCGGGTGGTGAGTTCAAAGATGTTTTGCAGAAACTTTGATGTTAACACACTCAAAGTTTCTCTGGTGAAGCTGCTTCAGCCTTGTACTCTCATTATCCATTAATAAAAGGCTAGATGCAGCTTTGTTTAAACATTTGAACACAGGCAACAGAACACATCACAAAAGTAAATCTTGAAAATCTCGTACATACTTAAAGCCCGGCTATAATGATGTCTAACCTCAAGATTTGCAACGCCTAATTGTAATGGCACTCTATGGATTGTTTTTAACTGCCTGCCTGCCGTTGACTAGGCAGTTAAACCACAAGACAGATTTATAGGATTGTACCATATCTTAACATATCCAATCCTGTTGTACTGTATTGCATTTTTAAACAGAAGGCATGATCAAGTGTCAGCGATTTCAAATCGTCTTAAAACAGCCAAGACTTGATTTGATTCTATACTTATACTAAATTTCCCCTTCGGAATAAATAAAGTATTCTAATTCTGATAATTGTTCGAACAACGTCTTTAAAATAGCTCTAAAGATTTCACTGACAAAAACAGATTGGCGATGTTTTCTTTGAGTTCAGAGTCAAACAAGAGGCTTTTTTTAAAAAAAAAACTAAAAAAAAAACAGACACAACAAACTGTTCAGGAAATATAAATCAGCTATGGTGATGTCTTAAACCAAACTGCGGAGGAGGAAAATAATGCAACAGTTGCTTAAAGATGAGCATCTCCAGTCCTTCAGACAAGACTGGAAAAAGACTCATTTGTCTTATTTTATAGCTATTTACATAAAATACATCTTCAATGGTAAAAAGACAAAGTAAGCAAAGCAGAGGGAGCAGCAACAGAAACAGGATTTGACTCTGTTTTTCAATACAAAGGTGATCTGCTTTTGTTTTGCAAAGTCAGAAAATTCCATTGACCTAATGGAATAACCCTAACCCTAACCCTATTGTTGAATGTTAGCTCAAAGTAAGCCTGTCCTACATAAGTGGAACTGGTTTGTATGATAACAACATCACCTTGGTCACCTTCATTGCCTTAAAACGTGTATTTTAGTCACTGTCAAATGACTTAGTGAGGTTGTATTTCAAAAAATGGTGACTTGCCAATTATAAGGGTGTGTTGAAGACATATGAAAGTGGTTTTCAGAGAGGGCCTTGTGGCCTGAGAAGTAGCCTATTCTTTCTTAGAACAAATGTTTTACTAATATCAAGGTCAAGCCCATTGTCAGTGTGACCTTGTCATCAAGTAAAAACAGCTGCTGCAGCTCAGTTATGAAACTAGAAGCCACAGAAATTGAATCCACTCAAGTCTCTCAGTTGAAACAGATTGGCATGTTGCGTTTGGACCCTCAAGTTCATCTTCATTCTCATATGTAGCAACTTTTTCCAAATCAATTGCTCCTCACAGGTCCGTTTCCACTGCTCAAACCCCGTCAGGTACGGTGTTACTTTCGTGGAATTCATTTTCATCGTGCAGTGACGACTGAATCCTCTTTGAAAAAGCCAACATGACTGAATAAAATCAGACTCTCTGCGTTGAGTGTCTCTGGGCTTCAACAAGCAAAGCTGTTAATGCAAAATGCAGCTTTGCTCTACAAAGTCAGAGTCAATCACTGAATCATGGAAAAACTGCTGGAGCTTGAAATTTCATTTTGAAGTCATGTCAATCACACTATCTGTGGTCACCATGGCAACAGAGCAAAGTATAGAGCCAGCTTATTTCACCTGTGTCCAATCTAAGGGCCTTGAGGATTAATGAATTTGGACCAGAATGAGTGGGTGGATTAGAGTGATTCAATGCAGACGGTGTTTGTGTGAGTGTATGTGTGCAGCTGTATATATATGTTTTCAAGATTTTGGCTTGAGTCTGTCTGTATTAACTTTCTGTCTTCCCTCCCAGCACATCCATCATCCAGGAATTTTCTCTCAGACAACACAGACGAGTATCAAATCAACACTAACTTGACCCCTGCAGAGAAGCTGACGACAGGGAAGAAGAGCCCGTCTGTGTTGAAATTTTCAAACATGCCCTGGACCGGCTGTCCGTTGATCCTGAAAGAGATGCTGGGAGCTCCCAGGTCCAGGCAACAGCTCACCACGTCCTCTGAGGTCAGGATGTGCTGGTTCATGGATGCAACTGCCCTCGGGATGCGACCTGTTTGGGGCAAACACACACACACACACACAAACACATGGCTCTGTGAAATATGAGCCAGCGAGAGATGCTGGCACAGATCACGTCTCTCACACACACAGAGTTTAACACACGGATGCGTAAACACAAACACACACACTCTGGGCAAGGAGATGGTCCCTGCAGGGTGCTGACTCCGTCTAGACACAACCTGGCTGTAGCCCAGGGTTACCACTTATCTTTATTAGATTAGCTTATTAGGGTATGAGCTGGATTAGACTATTAACTATTATATAAAGATGAAAGTTATGTCTCCACCTCCTCCCACGCTTCAACAATGAAACTGAGGAATCCTCCTCTGTGGCTGCTGACATCTTGCACTTTTGCAGCCACAGTCTGACAGTATGGGCCAGCTCTTTGAGATACAGTATAAAACATTCTGCTGCATTCACCATTAATTATACATTCAACTTACAGATATAAACAACAGCTTTTTGCTTTGCTCAAAGCAGACCTTCAGGGCTTTGGAAAGTTCGATTACTCTCTTAGCCGTTCCTCCTAGACTCCACTGATCTGACACCAGTGGAGCTGCATGTTTCTAGAGTTTCTAGAGTTGTCAATCACTGTCATACACTCATGGCAGACAACTAACTAATATGGGTCCAGTTCTACTCAAGGTTTCTGCGTGTTGAAAAATCAGCGCTGTGATCAAAACTTGTTTGGAGAAGACATTACCTACAAAGATGATTGTTCTTCTTCATTCCTTGGTTTTGGTTGCTTCATTTCCTGCTTTATTAAGCCATACTTTTATTATCAGTCATGCAATTTCTGGTAGATCATAAGTTACGAAACTGCATGGAAATGGTTGAAAGAACAAATATGAAGTATAAATGTTACGATGATTTGTGACACAAAGCTATAATTTTGGTTTTAGATTTATATAAATCTTGAACATCAGCTTTTAAAAGTACCTAATCATCATCTGTCAGTGCTACTGCTACCACAATAGCAGTCTGCTACCTCTTCTTTGTCTTTCCTCAGTTTCATGTTACGTGGCAACCAGCTTAAAGGATTGCTATGAAGTCACAGTATAACCATATGCTTATGTTAGAGCACAATAGTAATACTTAATTTTCTTAAAAAGACATCTATCATCAGTCATTATACTGCAACGACCCTTGTGTACACCAAATTTTTACGTAAGGTGGTTTATATAAACATGGACACATCAATGTTAAATAGCGTTTACAGTATCAAACAATAATTTTTCAAATAAACTTTTATACAAAATTAACACTCGGACATAAATTAACAAAAAAGACACACAAGGGGTTAATTTTATGAGCTATACCAAATCCAGCCAACGGGCGGAGATCTTAAAATTCTGGCATCACTTTTGGGTAGCTGTCCATGTTGCCCATCTGTAGAAACTGACCATAGATTACACACACGTATATATTTTTTCCACACTGACCTGACCAGAGGTGAAGTCCATCAAAACCAAATGAGTAGAGATCATCTCCGACTCCATTGCCCCCCCACCCCTCTCCTCCTCCAGGGTAGGGGGCGTAGCCTTTGGTGTTCGCCCAGCCCACCCTCAGATGCGATGGCTCGCTTGTCACAAAGTGGTCCACCTGGTCAATCATCAGCTCATAGTACCATTTCTTATACTGAGCCGAGCCCTCGCTCACCCCGAGGAAGATGTTGGGTCTCATACTGACGATGAAATAAAACAAGAAGTCATTAGTTATCCCCCAGAGGTAGATATCAGATATTATCATGTTCATTTGTGATATTTTTTCCCTTGGAAATAATGAGATTCTCCACCCTCAGGACCAGATAATTAAATTTGCTTTTAAATATTTGGTTTGGAAGTTCCTGAAAGAGTCCTTATCTGGAAACAAGGGGAGAGGAAAGCAGATAACTTGTGCTAGGGTTGTCACAGATACATTTCAGTGATGAAGGCTGCATTGAAAAAGCCTCAACCTGACCAAAATACGTATTTCTATAGGTAAAAAAAAGCACTAATAAATAAAGGGCAACATGAAATAACAGTTGATGCTGAAGCCACAAAACAACGACAAAATTCAGTCATGTACACGAGAATTGTTGGTGTCCAAAGCTGTTCCTAGATTCAAACTTAAGACTTCAAGTAATATGAGTTTAAAGAAGAGGTTTTCACATTACTTTATTGTTCAGCTACCTATCTTGCGCAGCTCATGTTAATGAGCATTTTCTGATTTTAGAAGTGCCATTAAAATTCAGCCAATCACTAGTCTGAATGTCTTATGAAAGAACTTATGATGAATAGTTTTTTTATAGTGTTACTGTTAACTCCAGATCATAAGCCCCAATAATTCATATGTAGCATCTCATTTAATCCGGGTCCACTGGTATAGATACAAAGGTCAAGAGTCTCCCTCTGGCCACTGAGGGTGGTAGATTCAGTAATACTTCAGAGGACCAAAGACTTTGTGGGCCGTGTGATCTTAATATAATGGAAACTTAATCCTATTTTAGTGGTGGCTGGATGAGCAAACACTGAAACAAACACAATGTTCAAGACTGACGTGTTTGAACTTGTTGATTTTGTCTCAAAAGTCTAGAAAAGGAAAAAAAAAAAAAAAAAGATATTATCTTTAATTAGTGTGTTATATTCCTTATTTTTCCTGTTCTATGTAAGTGAAGAGACCCACATTGCACTGTGATCCTGAAACGTTCCATCTACTTTGTATACACCAAGGAGCAATGGCTCATAAATTTGTCCCGTGTCAAATAAATAAGTAATTAAATAAATAAATCTTATACTGCATAAATTTATGGCATCATAAAGCCCCTGCAGACTAGGCAAATGTGTGTGTATGTGTGTGTTTGTGTATGTGTGTGTGCGTGTGTTTCTGCGTGTGTATGTGCATAAAACAAAGGTGTTAAACTTCAAACTTCAGATAAAGTCAGGGTAATAAATTTGATTTGCTCCATTCAGTTTGCTCTAAAACACGCAGCCCACCTGTGTAAAGTCAGATACTTTGGGGAGTTTAGTGCAATTTAAATGGGGCTCAGATGATCAACAAAAGCGCACAAGCCCACCACTAAAAGAAAGACTATTTCTATGCAGTTATCTTAAAGCATGTCCCTTCGGCTGCTGGGCCAGTCTCAGATCAATTCACTTTTAGCAAACATATATATACATTTTTTTTCTTGACAGTGTCTGGAGAAAAGATTCACAGAGAGTTTTATCTTTGATGGTTAACAGAAAGACCGAGAGAAAACATTCAGATCAGCAAAAACATCACAGATATCTTCCTGACCTCTGGACGTCATTCACCAGCTGGGTCTGTAGCAGCAGATCTCTCTTGGGCAGCAGGTGATCACAGATCAGGTTCTGATTGGTCCTCACAGCTACGCCATTACACACACACAGCGAGCAGAGCACATCCAGGATCTGAATGAGGGAAAGTGGAGGTGACAAATGGGGGAAATCACCCTAATGAGTCAAGACAGAGCTCAACAACTACACAACAGCTGATTACACGTTGACCGCAGTATCTATATCAAACCCTGGATGGGAATCCATACCTTCCAGTAAATACTCATTATCTTTGTCCAGGTTGCAGCTCTAGGGATGGATTCTTGTCATGCAATCATTGCATAATTGCCAGAGATGCGTGTTGAGGGCAAAACATGTCCAATAAAACCCCCTGATGCTTAACAAAGCAGTGGAATTAAATGAGCCAGGAAGCTTTGCCAAAGGTGACAGCCCAGAGTCACCATGCTTTATGCCTGTCTCTTTTTCTCCAGCCTTTACAACAAATGATACATCCAGGCTGATTTATGCCCTAGTCCAGCTGTCTGCCCTTTTTCTGATCTCTTTCCCCTGTTAAACTGATTTATTCATGATAGGGACACACTGCGGCCAAACTCGTCTGAACCCTCCCTTACAGAGTCTGCAGAGAAGAAGGTAGAAGGTAAACAGTGAATTAGCAGCTAAACAGAGGAAGTGGTGACAAAGACGCCCAAAGGGAACTGTTATGGAAATGAATGTGCAACCAGTGAAGCAATTTGGTAAGCCTAATGAGGAAAGAGATGGAGATGCCTGCATAGAAGAGGAACAGGCTCTTTCAGCTGAGTTCACTTCTTATCCACTTGCTGTGGGGGTATTTTTGCTTGAATACAAGTTTGGAGTGTTATTTTAGTGTGCATCCAAGAATAGTTCAGCACTCTGGGAAATATACACATTTCCTTTCTTGGCAATGTTCGGATCTGCAAGAGGGAAACACATATAGCAATTTTGTGGAAACATTAAGCCGTGGGTTAGCTTACAGCAGGCTAACCAGGAGCTAGCAGCTGCACTGTTAAGTCATAGCTAGCTGTTCAAAGTGGCAAGTGTAATTTGTCACAGTAGAGGGTGGACTGATGATAATCTGATGGTGGCTCTCTGTCTAGATTAATTTGAAAGGAAATAGGTGTTGACTTTATAAAAGCAATGTTCTACTGGTGAGCTGTTGGCTCATGAAGTTCAAATCTGTGAATATTTCCAATTTTAGTGAGTCCTGCCTCGCAGAGATATGCGCTTTAGCGTGTTTTAAACATATTTTTTAAATAAGTTTTGAACTATGTGTAAATGCAATAACTGTAAACCTTGTCTGTTTTTGTTTTTAACTTTATTTTTTATTCAGTGACACTTGTGCATTCGAGTATGGCCGTGTCACGAGCCTCTTCCCCTCATCTCACAGCGGCGAGATAAAACATATTTATTTTAGATTTTGCTACAGGGGGATTGGAGCATGTCTAAAAAGCTGGGTCTGAATATATCACATGAGCTAATACTTTATACCACCATAGAGATTGTATTAATAATACTCATTAGTAAAGGTATCCTGACTGCTTACCTTGTGGTTGCGTCCGTGCTTGTAGAGCAGCGATATGATCGACTTGATGTGTCCTCTCTGGATGATGTTCAGGGCCTCGGGGCTCTCGATTAAAATGCAGTGCAGAACTTCCAGGATGCCTGCACAGATTCATCAATTAGTTAACACCCATGAAAAAGAAAGAGACATACACCCACATACACACAGAGGACACCTATCAAACAGACATCCAGTCCTGCACAGGTCAACATGGAGCATCCAGTGTTGCTGCTGCAATCTTTACCATTCTGTACATCCAAAGAGAGAGGTAGCTATACCATTTTAAAGCAAGCAGAGTCAATTTTTTTGCATCTTTTATCACTCTTAGACTGTGGAGAAAAACCATTTCAGAAACTGGATAGTCTGGAGAAGTCTCTGATGGAGAAAATGAACCCTTTCACATCAGATAAAGTGTGTGTTTGAAAGGTAACGAGCATACCTGAGGAAGACTCCAGTCTCTCCAGCTTGCTAACCAGCCAGTCCAAGTTGTTGGAAAACTGGGTGCAGTTGTTTCTGTTCCCTCTAATCAATGCAGCTGCAGACATCAGGGAAAAATGTGAAATTAAGTACATTTTTTGTCTTTAATTATTTTTTTTATTTTAAGTGTTGTTGTTCGTTTCATTTGTTTGTTTGTTTCAAGTGTTTCAACAGGTGGAAAAAAAACCCTGATAGATAGAGTTTGATTAGGAAGATGGGCGGGGATGAGGAAAGACGTAATCAAATGGGTCAAACACACCCACATATGTCCTACCAACAAAATAAAAAAAGGGGAAGAAAAGACAGGGTCACACAACACAATCAAAACAGGGAAGAAAAGAGGGCGGCTTCCTAAATCCACTTAGCGCTGTGCTGGAGCAGGTGCGTGGAGGAGGGAACTGGGGAAGAGAGAGACGTGTGTGGAACACTAATCTAAACCAGAAGGTGGAATCAGTGTAAATAAGAGTGTGAAGGACAGACTTGGAGAGGAGAGGGGCTTCAAAGGGGCAGGGTGGAGGATAACCTTCCCATATGGACTACAAACACTCTCCTCTAGGGAGGTGACTTGTCCGAATAGGAGAGAAAATCATTATGCTGGCAGTTTTTGTTTTTTATTTTCGCTCACAAATGCATGCTTTATGTCATAACTTATCATCCCAGATACAGGGGGAGGACAGCAGGATTGCTTATGGAGAAGGGAAGAGTACAAAAGCATGTTTCCCCTGCCAGATCTTCTCAGTGAGATACATCCATATCTGACAGAACATATGTTCGCCTAGCAAAAGGTTAAAGAATGATGAAAAATGACAGTTAACCGCCTGAAAAAGGAATAGAGCCGAGAGAAAACACCAAAATTTGTGTGTGTGTGTGTGTGTGTGTGTGTGCGTGTGTGTGTGTAAGGGTGAGCTATAGACTGATCCCACTGGACTGATGCCATGGAAGCACATCACACGAACTGGAAAACTCTTTTGTAAGCAGAAGGCCACATGCCGCTGAGTCTTTTCCAAACAATATGAGTGTGTGTATAAATGTGTGAGCATTTATTGTGTTTGCGTTGTGTGTCTGTGCGCACATGTCAAGCTGTCTGAATTCTGGCAACCTCAGACTCCAGCTCTCCACAATGAGTCCGTTCACGGCTCTTTAAATATCAGCCACACTTTATCTTTGAGCAGAAACTCTCATCTGTGTGAAGGATTACAGTGTTAGGTTGTGTGTTTGTATATACACAATAACGTGTTTGTGTGTGTGTGGGTGGGTGGGTGGATGCAGGGTCTTACCAAGCAGCTCGTATAACAGGTTGAGGATGTCTTTCCAGGCTGCTCCGGCCTCTGCTCCGGCACATTCGCCAAAGTGGGCAGCACTGTTGTAGACGTTCAGTCGGTCGATACAGTTGGAAACCAGAGTCAGCATGCCCTACACAAACACAGCGATACAACTCATGAACTCAACATGACCATATAAATCCAAGCAGCTTCTGTTAAGAACATATAATGATGACAAAAAAATACAGATTAGTAAAACAGCTGAATAAAACCCCAAAAGTTTTTAGCCATGATTTTAGAGTGAGCACAGACTTGGCTAATCAAGTTCCTCTGGCAGGATATTCCAAATTATAGGAGCACAACAGCAAAAACTCAGGACCCAAGCAATCCTCCAACAGCAATCAGGTGTGTGAAAACTTGAACGATTACAAACACAATGTGGTTTATGACCATTTGGGGCTTCAAAAACAAGCAATGAAATCTTAAAATCAATTCAAGTAGCTGCAGCATTTTACGCTAGCTGTAGATCCTTTAAGTTTCACTTACTTATTTGAGAAAACAGTAAGTTTCATTCAGTGATCACCCCTTTAACTGAGAGAAATGACAGTGGATAGAGTCAAAAATATAGCCTACTCATAAAGAGTGTTGGATTTAACTGCTGAGCCAAAGTGACGCTCCATAAATGAACTTCCCTCACTATAAAATTAAAAGACAGAGTATTACCTCATAAATTATTTTTAGTGATCAGAGACAACACTACTGCTTTATTTTGGTTATTCGAGTGTTGTTGTTTTTCTAGAAATGTGACATTTACAAACGAGTCAGTCATTTGAATGGCTCTTTTAAGTAAACGATTAGACCGGTTTTCAGTGCAGAGCTGTTCATATGCAAGCCGTTCCATGCAAATTGCTTTATTTTGGTTATTCGGTAGGGTGTACAATTTTGCATTCACATTTTTATCATGTTGCAATGTTTATTAGTTAGCTATAGCCTGCATAGCTTTAATTTTGTCACAAATTTTTTTAGGTGAGAAAAAAATCCAAAATAGTGATCTCACTGTCAAAGCATGAGGCACCACTTTATAGAATGTTTACAATAAAAACACAAGTCAAAAAAAAAAAACACATTATCAACATTTCTGAATAATTACCACCAAAAGAGTATATATTGGCCAGTTGTGCAGCCGTGGTTGACTTCTAATTAAATACATTTAACAACAAGCCAGTCTTTTAAACAGCTCTTTGAAATGAACTTCCTTTAAAGGGCCATTATTCTCATCTTGAATCATGTTCTGAACTGTGTAAAAATTACCTTAAGTTTGGTCTATGTCCCCATGTTGACTTTTACAAGCAGACCATAAATTATGATGTGCATTGTAAACATTTTCTACTTGGCCAAAATTTGGTGCCGTATATGGTTACATGTAAGGTATGCAGCTTCGAGACTTTGAACAGACGTGGTGTGGTGGTTGAATTATCCTAAGAAGAAATAATCCGATATGCTGTAGGGTGTTAAACAGACAGACTGAAAACTGCTGATGACTTATTGCGCTAGTAAAACTCCTGAGTCAGCTCCCTGTAGTGACAAATTGACCTTCTACATGAAATATATCAGGGATGGCACAGAGATGGGCTATTTAGGTATATTATCATAAAAAGGCGGGTTAATAAGATGAAGGATCAATAAATCAAAATGCACAGTTTGACCAATAAATGCCTTTGTTTATGATTTTAGTTAGTTCATACTCATGTATGTTCGCCTGAGGAAACCCATTGTTGTATTCTGGAAGAGTAGAGGAGAATTTTAATAGTTGACATCATAGGCCCACTCAGTGAAGCAGCTGACATTTTGTAATTGATGAAAGCAATTTAGGTCCTAGAGGCTTAGCAGAAAGCTTCAGTGCACTTGTGCCAGCCTGGGGAAAACTTATAACACCAAAACTGCTGACGCCTCCAAAGGCAATGCCTCCGAATACAAGATGGCATTGAAACACACCACAAAGAATCAATCCCCTCTGCTTTCCTCATATTTTGTCTCCTGCAGATTTGCTCTCTGCTCTCTCACATGTGAAGTTACTCACTTAAATGGCCTCTTTCACAAGTCCGAGTCTTAACTCTGATGAGTGGAGGGTGTTAATATTTTGCTGCACTGCAGGACAGATCCCTGTATCATTAGCTGATGCTTTATTTGCCTCCCTCTGTATTAAAACTCACTTCCTGTTTGAAAAGGTTCTGCCGGTTCTTGAGCGAGCGCAGCTTAATCTGCCTCTCCTCGTGCTCCAGCTCAGCGTCAGGAAGCTGGAAATACGTGATGAGGTCATTGAGAGTTTGGAGCACCTCCTCGACCGGCAGCGCAACCAGTGCTCTATTCTTAACACCCAGACAATCCAGGTCTCTGTGAGGAAGGAGACGGAGAGAGCAAAGTCACAATCACAAAGAAAAAAAAACTCATTCAGAAAGACAGCAGTCCTGTGTCGTGACGCCGGCGCCCGTGTTTAGTTTTCAGATTACTCTCATTCATCATGAATGCATCAACCTCCTGGTAAAGAAGCTCTAATGGAGCAGCTGAGCAGACTTAAGGAGAGGCTGTGATGACTAACACAATGTTTAGCCCACAGGTTCATCCATGCTGAAATGATGATTTCCGCTGGAGCGCTAAAAATAGCTCCTGTCGTAAGCGTGGGAGGGGAAGATGTGTGTGTGTGTGTGTGTGTGTGTGTGTGTGTGTGTGTGTGTGTGTCACTGCCAGGGGAGGCAGACAGACTCTCACATGTTCCCAGCGTGATTGGCCCAGAGCCCAACCCCGGGGGACAGCAGGTCGTTTGATAATAAATAAGGGTAGTGGAAGCATCCACTTATGTGCTCCACAGCTCCTTTTTTTTATAGCCGGCCTTGCGTAGCCACGACAGGGCTCGCAGTGTTTGCCATTTTGGAAACGCATGAGTGGATCACTGAGTGAGCTGTCTGGGGCTTTGGCACCCCACTCAGTCAAAACTCACAGGCCTGGAGCTGAACTAGCCACTGAGTGCATTCAGAATCTGGAGGGACGTTACATCACAATCCTGTGGACTGTGTGAGAGTCCACAAGGCTTTTTTCAAATGTTTACTTTCTCAGCTGCAGCTGTAATTTGTGAATTTGGTGTATTTGGGGACTCTTTGTTTTATCATCCCTGTTAATCATGCTCTACAAACATACTGTCGTGCTTACGTAACTCATACCAGGAGATCTTGCAGATCCGCCTTATAGGGTGGCCCAAGACAAATGTGGATGGTAATTTGGTTTAATTGGGCAATTTGTGCGATCATGTCACTGTTTTTTGCGTGCCTCACAAGTGAATGGATGTGTCACTGAGATGCTTGCATACCTGATGAAGCGGTTAAAGAGTAATGTGGTGTTGCGGATGATTCGTGCAGCGCGGGACTCCTCATGTTGACAGCGCTGCAGGGTCAGCCCGTCATCCATGTGACCTTCAGAGTGCAGGCATGCCTTGAGATGGTAGAAAAAGAAAGAAAGTGAGACATCTGCCATGAATATTTGAGTTAAAAACCAGAGAAGACGGAGGAAAAGAGGGGGCTGTTAAATAGTGATATCCTAAGTACAGCAGCTGACAGGGGCGCTCATGCTGCTGTGGTCAAAGCAGTTTCCTCAGGGAGAAACAACATGCAGATTCAAAAACACAAACAAACATCCAAAAGATATACTATAATAGAATGCATCACAAATCAAAAAATGTGCTGCAAATATTAAGAAGCTTACAAAAAGTAGGACCACTGTGTAAAATCTGAAGAAAAACAGACTTGATGGTTTGCAAAATATTATACTGAATTAAAATCAGGCTAAGAAAACAAACCAAAAGTTGACATAAATTTTTTTTTGCATGTTGTTGCATTTGCGTGTATTTTTTCAAATTGCATAATTTCTGAATTTGCGGGCAACATTCTGCAGAAATCATACGGGCTGCTGCACCTCCTTGGGCCTCATCGACCACCATACCTAAGCCCTCACTGAGCCACAGTTTCTAGAACACAGGTGCTGACTCTCCAGGCCATGTTAAGATGCAGGACACATCAACACACCCACACAAATGTCTATCACTTCTGCCACAGCCAAGGGACCAGGTTCATATTTATATAGAGAGAGAGATGCAAACTAACAGACAATCATCCAAACTCACTCAAATTCATAATTCTGAAAATAATTATCTGCTTCAGGGGATCTCATTTATTCATTACTTTCCTCTATATTTCATAAATCAAAGATAAAACAGTGTGTCTGTGTGCGTTTGTCTCTTCTCACTCTTCTTTTAAGGGGACCCAGACGGGCAGATTTGACATCAGGTGCCTGGTAGGAGAGCCACAGCCCTGTGGCCACGTGCATGATGAAGCAGAGCGAGTCCCCGTATTTAATCTCTGCCACCCCCATGCCCTCGATGTCCCGCTTGGGGCTCTGCTCCAGCTTCTCCTGCGCAGAGAGAAAATGAGAAAATGAAGACAGTGAAAGCTGTCGGAGCAGCACACATGAGCACACCGACAATATCAAAATATGTGCAGATTAAAGGAACACTGCGTGCAGATTTCCTCCAACCAAATATCAGACGCTTCTACGGCATTATCCATCACACTTAGATGATTGTATTTGTTTAGCTGTAAGAACCAACCCTCTATCTACATGAGGACTGTAGTGATTAATGACTTCACTTATGTTCTATTATACATGCTTTAAAACCACATTGTAAGGGTCACTAATTGACACACATTCACCGGCCATATCTCGAAACTCCATTATGGAAAGTAGGACTAAATGGACATCACAGCCTCAGTCTGCAAGCTCAGCTAAATTAACCTCCATGGTGGTGTTACTTTCACTGCCCCAATAATTCTTGTAAATTTCATCGTCCTTGGCCAAATGATCACTTCCCAGTCCGAGGGGAGTGGGCAGTTCATTTGTAAAGGTTTGAAAGGTGATCCTTTGTTTGGACACTACATCTGTGCTTAACCCTATCAAACCCAAATACAGAGAAAACTGCAATCTGTTCTCATCTCAGGCAAGTGACCCATGTCACATTCTCCACTCTCAGTAAAAACTCTAACCATCAAACGATATGTTTCTCATTTCAAAATGGACTGTTAAAAGTGAAAAATATAATTGAACCCATATGAAAATGTGAACATAAGGTAGACACAATCAGAACACACCAGCTGGACTTCGGTTCGGACCTTTTATTTGGAGGAAATTTCAGTAGTGGACCTCAGTGACTTTTAATCGAATAACCCTGGTATAGGTCATATCTTTTTCCATTGTGTTGTGTCTACCCTTTTATGCCATATCACATCTTTTGGTATCATATTACATCATGCAGTGTCATATCTTATTGTATACTTTAGTCTGGTTTAATTTGGTAATCTCATCATATTTCATCATGTTGTTTCTAGGTGTGCAGTATCATGTTGTGTTGTGTTGTGTTGTGTTGTGTTGTGTTGTGTTGTGTCCCATCTTCTTGTATCATTGGAATAAATGTATCAAACAGTATCCAGCTGTATTGTATTATACCACACTGTACAACTAACAGGAGAATTTGTCTTTGTTATTTTGAGGTTGAAGTGTGTGTGTGTTTGTGTTTAATCTCATGTGTTACAGGTCACCTTAAAGAACAGCAGGGAGTACAGTGCATTTATCCCGTGCCCTTGTATCTGTGCTTGTGCTAACCTTGGAGGCTCTGAAGCAGAAGGCGGTAGCAACGGTGTCAGACCTCTCTCTGTCCTGCAGCACTAACCCCCTATCCTCTGTCAGGGCCAAGTAGTGACCCGTGGTCAGGTGCCGCAGTCGGAAGGGCTGCCCCCAACGAATGTGGCTCCCGCTCCAGCTGCCAAGGTTACATATCACACATTAGAATGAAACAAACAGGGAGTAAATGTTGCCTTTTAAAAGCCCTGGAAGCCTAAAATCTGCTAATTAGTTGATCTAAACATTGCTGCCAGCTGTCAATTATACTTGTGCCATGCCGAGTAATAATTAGATGGAAATAACTCTCTGATTATGCACTTTGTTTCTGTTCAGGAAAGTCAAAACAAACCGGGGTCAAACACTCAGAAGATGTGAAAAAATATCACGGCTGACATTAGTGAAATGGAAAAAAAGAAAAGGCTGCATCCCTGTGGGGCTGTGAAATAGCCAGGATCAAAGACTTTAAAGGGAAGGGGAGGGAAGGGAGAACGAAAGGAGGGGGCTTATGAATAGAGAGACAAAGAGGCCACACTATCAATTCATATGAAAGAAAAAGAGAGGGAGGATGAATAGAGGCAGAGACAGATAATAGAAAGAGGAATAAGCAGAAACAGGTGGCACAGAGATGGAAAAATGTTTTTTTTTTTTAAAAGAAGTTAGAAACAAGGAATAGCGGATTGTACCAAACACAACCTACCTGATTCGTAGTGGCTCCAGTCTCCACAAGGACCTGGCCTTGGCACCAGCTTTACCTGTCTCATAGTTGACTATCCTGGAAAGATAGAGAATGAGTGGGTGGTCTGTCTCTACATGATTCTCATGTCTAGCCACTGACACCGTCAAGGTCATTCATCCTCGCTGAGAAAAAAAGACTCCTCTTCACTCTCATTCTTCACCTGGAAGATGTTCGACTCAGACAGCACATACACACGCGCACAAACATACATACACACAGACTGAAGCTTGGGTTTGTATTTACTCTGCTGACAACAGCGTCACATCCTTCAAACAGCGACATGTGCGCCCTGATAACCTACAGCTACACTGTCTATCAGAGATATGGGTGACTGGATCCAATGATAAAAGAAATCGCTCATCGCCTCCCCTGCTGACAGCTCGGAGTGTGTTTGATCTGCCTCAGACAAATTATAGACCTCCAACAATCCCTCTTTTTCTGAATTTCAAGGACAACAGTAGGAGAAAAGACAGAGCTGGATAGAAACCCCTCCTCTATATCGGCCGTGCCCTCTTCTAAAAATAGACTCCGTGTGTACATGTGTTTGTGCCAAAGACGAAGACACATCTCCTGGCACATGGATGAGTGTGATGAGTGTGAATGGGCCTCACCCGCTGTATTGACCCACTTCAGGCCCATGTGTGCCATTTTTCTAAGGCAGGCTTTCACTGTGTTGGCATTAAACTGCTACACTGGAGTTAAAAATAACACAGCAGCCATTTTGGCTCCCCGAGGGCAGAAAGTCACGTTGGTCAAAGGGAATTTTCATGAGGTGTACTGGGAACTATCTCACAGGTCAGTGAGCTGCTCATGTACTTCAAAACTTCTAAAAGTTTGACCCATTATGATGCCCTGTAATCTAGTTTGTGTGTATTTCACACCTCTGCTGCTCTGCACTCTGGTCCGATCCTGGGATGGCCACTACCTCGTCATGACCGTGGAAGAGCCGCATCACATGACCGCCCAACAGGTACCCTATTAGAAAGGAAAGGCCAGAAATAAAGCAGAAAATTTTACCTTTGGCTTTGTGTTTGCATTTTTTTGTGAAAAATTAGGAAAACTTGCACCCATCTTCTCAAGTATCTGACAGCCAGCAAATGTGTATTTTTTATGTCCATGCACATACTTTTGTTAGGAAATTGTGCAGTGTTAAGTGTGGGTATAGTACCGACCTTCTTCTATATTGCTACCGGAGCAGATGGGATGGACGTTCCACAGGGTTTGCATGAAGGAAGCATCTACCTGGATGTTGCCATTGGATATGGACAAGTGCTGTCATAAAAAAAAGGAAAAATTAGTTGCGTGTAAACTTATGTCACCAGCAACAGTAAAAGAAATCAATATCTGATTTCTGAGACTGAAAAACATTGTCAATATTATGTGTATTTGATGTGACTTTTCCAGGCAGAGCTCAGCTCAGGTTGGAGATTGTAACATAAGAAGTCAGTTTTGACTGTTAAGGGAACCATAAAAGTGACAGCTGCCGCCAGAGTCTGGGGATTTATACTGTCTGGAGGGGAAATGTGTGTGTATGTGGATACTTTCACAGTTCCTGTGTGTCAGACTCTGCAAAACGGCCCTGAGTCGCTGTCCCTGAATACCACTGTGTGGGTGACTGCAGGACACACTAGTAGACTGGCATTGGTGACTAATAAAGGGGTAGCAGTCATCGAGCCCACAAACATGTGGGGTAAAGATCGTCACTTCATGGATCACTGGGGACAATTTCCAGTCTTAGCAGAGCAAAGCGCTGTGAGGTGAAGGTAAGAGGGCAGAAAAAGATGTTTGAAAGCTAAAAGGTCAGCACAGTGGTGACTTAGCAACATCATGTTGACTGTTGTTGGCGGAATGTATGTGACAAATCTCCTCTGTGTGGATCAGGTTCTGCATAATCTAATTGTTAGCAGTCTTGTTGTCTGTCACCCAAGAGGCAAAACTTGTCACTTTTAATGTTAATCCTCCTGCAGGAGAGGGGTCAAAGCCAGAGTGCAGCATGTGGTAACCGGATTGGGATAATCTGTAATTTTGCCATGTCAGGAGAAGCAGAGTTGATGCTGTTTTCCTAAAACCTCTTTCTTCCCATTTAGACCCAAACACGCATACACAAACTAAATACAGCTTCAAGGATCAAATTCCCATTGCTAACTCACGAGGTATCGCTCAGAGGACAAGCTGACGAGGATGAGGTCGTCCCCAATGCGCACTTTCTCTCCTTCGGATCTCTGTTTGGACGCAGGGTGGATCGTCCACCAACAGGCCTCACCTACGAATGACACACACATACACACAAACTGCAGATATGCTGTCCTCATATCCGAATTCACAGAATGTTAACCGTTTGGAGCGAGCCCCACATTACAGCTACCCAAATGTCATCTGTAATTACTTTAAAAGCAATAAAATAGGGAAGGCAGATGTAAAAGCCTGGACATTTGTGGATGTACCATAGTAACATCATCTGCTGCATAGTGTGAAATAAATAACAACGGAATGGAAAGAGACCAAGGCTGCAGAAAACCGCCACATTACTACAAAATTTGCAGCAGAGATGAGATCAGTGCTGATAAAAAAAACTGTGCAGTATGTCTACAGTACCCCACTGGGATTATTAAATGCAAAGCTGGAAAACACACATTGAAATATTGGCTCATAAACAAATAAGGTGCAAACAGAGAGAGATAAAGAGAAGGAAAGCTTAGAGACAACAGCAAAAGAGAGACAGACGGAGCAAAAGAGCAAAAAAGAGACAGGAACAAAAACACAGGCAGACAAAGAGAGCCTGAGCAATGAAGCTGGATGAAAAACTGGATGAAAGCGCGCCCTGCGTCAAAGGTTTTTCTTTTACCTGTTGAATCCTCCTGCAGGCCAACGTCAAAGGACAGCTTATCTGTCTGCGACCTCGATGTCTTCAAACAGGCCAGGTACTGTAGTCAACACACACAGGGCAGAGCTGTAACACACACCCCTCTGAAGAATCAAACGTCACATGCATAAATTAAATCTCACGCATCTCATTGCTGACTGAACCTAACTTTTGTATCTTTTAGTGATTTTGAGAAGGTAATGCATGCTTTTATTATAACTTGTCTTGATTATAGTAATGCACTTTATTTTGGTGCCAGCCAAACCTCTCTTAATCGCTTAAAGCTGGTTCAAAATGCAGCAGCTCATGTTTTATGTGGTCGCTGCAAATATGACAACATTTCTGCCATTTTAGCCTCTCTTCACTGGCTTTCTGTGCGTTTTAGGATTGATTTTAAAATGTTGTTATTAACTTATAAATCTTTAAACGGGCTTGTTCCTTCTTATCACTTTGACCTTTTAAAACCCCATATTTCATTTCGGACTCTCAGATCCTCTGATCAGTGTCTTATGTCTGTCCCTAAGTCAAGATTAAATTTCAAGGGTGACGGAGCCTTTTATTCTTTGGCTCTTTGACTCTTGAGGACTTGGCCTTTTAACCATGTTTTTATTGAACCATTTATGTCCCCCTGTTTTTAATGTGGTCCTGTATCTTTGTTTTATTGTTTGTGTTAATTGTCTGTTTTTATTTTTTTTTTAATTTTTACTGTACAGCACTTTGGTCAGCGTTTTGTTGTTTTTAAATGTGCTTTATAAATAAACTTGGATTGGATTGGATTGGATTAATCAATTTGAACACCTGAACCATTTTTTTGTATAGACAGGTTTCCTTAGATTTTGTGTAAGTATGCTGCTTAGATATACCAGAGTCTGCTGATGCATTACTTAGACTACAAACATATAACCAGAGAGCAGCAAACCTCTACACCCCTGCCACAAATTCTACCTTTCTTGTTGGGATTTCCAAATACAGATTTACGATGTTCAAATCAAATCAGCCTATCCTGTGAACTGGGTTTGATTTCATTTAAATGTTGATGAAATCCATGGTGATCGTTGTGGTCCCTTACCATGGAGCTGAAGGAGTGTCGCAGGAGGATAGCATGTCCATACAGTAGGGTCTTGTGTCCACCGCTCTGCGCTGCCTGCACACACACACACACACACACACACACACACACACACACACACACACACACACACACACAGAGCACACAAGGCAATTACATGTCAGCGTCATCTCCTGACAGAACAGCCCCAGCGGTCCCCTTTCCAACAACTCCAATCCACCCTCCGACCTCTGGCTCTCAAGGTTGACCTCAGCCACGACTTTCTCACCACCAATGATGACCTCCAGCTCGGGAACACATCTCCCAGGAGGCTTTGCTTTGCCACCCTGTTTTCGTTAATGAAGACATGCAATCTGACTTGGAACAGGAGATGGTGATTGCTGGCTCCTGTATCCGTCAGTGAACCAGGATACGGCCTCATCTTTTCCAGCACTCCCACAACAGGAATGTGGGAAGGATGCACAACTACTGTCAGTCTCCAATGCAAATGTTAGCATTAGCAGGGAACGACTCCACCGCTTATGTGGTTTGGGTTGAGATGCAGGAGAGGAACAGATCTCTACTGATTGAGGTGCAAAAGAGGGTAAGAGTTCTTTTTGTTTTTCTTCGGCAAGCAACCCCAAAGGTACTCACCTTTCTTATGAGCCTCTAGGAAGCATTAAGGTAAGAAAAAAGGTCAGTATTTGGAAATAACCATTGTTCTTCAGAACCTTGCTGTTCTCCTTCTCCTTATTGTACTATTATGAATAAATAAATAATAAACCTCCCAGGGAAAACACATGTATGTCCAAATATTTTTGTTGTATTGGGAACGAGGGAACTATTCGACTACCGTTCTTTGGCGTGAGTTCTACTCCTGGATCAAGACTAAACAAGAAATCGTTTCTGATCAATGCCAGCAACTGAGTTTTAGCTAAAAACATTTCACATTATACTGTAACTGCAGCCTCCACAGGATATAAATATAGCTTGGCTGAATTTTATTTGAGATTGGTGCCGTTCCCCTTATCTGTGACATACATGGCTCATGGCAGTGTTTTGTGAAAACATCCTACCATGCGTAGCCTCCTCTTTCGTTCTGTTTCTCTGTCTCTTTCTCTCATTTTTTCCCTCTCCACCCCCCTTCATGCACTACTGGGACGATTGCTGGCCTGTGATTCGATGCAGTTGTGTCGTGCAGACTGCAGCACTGGCTTCTAGGCCTCTTCTGTGCTCCTGGCTACAGCTATATGCTGGCTGAGGTACTGAGCTTAATGCGGCGAGGCACATCCAGCTGCAATCTCCACAACCGATAAACCCAAGCCTTTCACTCTCTTCCTTATCCCGCGGCCGGGTGGTGAGTTATACACACAGAGCTGTGGTGCAAAATAATAGCTCACATCAGCAAGAAAAAGAATATTCTACATGAGATAAACCTTAAAAAACTGAAACAAGTAAAACTGTATTCCCCTCAGTTCACTGAGCTATGAAAAATAAAGCTATTAGGTCAAGGCTGTGTAAGAGTGCAGAGCTGTTTCTCTTGTCCGACTGTTGACCACAAGTGTCAGATCAATTCAAATGACATTTAGCTGGATGCAGACTCCTGGTGTTTGCACCCGGCAGCAGAATACATGTGAGTGTGTGTGCATGTGTGTGGGGGGAAAAGAGGGGGTTGAAAAGCCACAAGCGAACACCAAGATGAAACAAGAAGAGGTGGTTGTGTTAGCTGAGGAGAAAGGAACCAGAGCAGAGCAGAGCAGCTCTGTTTCTTTGACTGACTGATCTCATTATTTGACCACTGACCCAAAAATCAAACAGGTCAGCGCCTTTTAGATGGGTGATAACAAATTCACACAGAGTTATTGCGCTCGGCTTCAGAGCTTAATGTGGATGGCATTTATGCAGACTTTAAGGGTGTTGTCCTTTTGCAGCCTTTCTGTTCCCCACTGTGTCTCACAGTCTTCCGGCTGAAACAGCCTGCACTACCGATTTGCTCCAGCCACCGTCTATTGATAAGCCCATCTGTTCAAAGATGTATTGATTTCAGCGCCTCAGCCGAGACGAGTTCAACCTCCATTTCCCCTTTAATGGCGCTTCCTCCAGTGACATTTCGGCGCAGGCGAAGAATGATGAATAGGTGGACAATATTGAAAACAGATGAATGTGAGTGCAGAGAAAATACAGAGAAAATGGCCAATTTAAGCCATTTAAAAGACTCTGCGGTATTTGCTATTATTGCACAATGTGTGAAAGTTTGTGGAACAGACTTTGAGATGAGGAATACTTTTAACCAAAATATAAAAACCTGAGCTTGTCTTGTCTTTTCTGGAAAAAAAGAAAAATCGATGTACCTTTAAAACGTAAAATTGTTGTTATAGAGAGGTAGACTGAAAAGGCCTTTAGGGGTCAACAAAATGCTTTTGTTCTCAGTTACGTGATGGTCAGGTCTCAGATTGAAAGCTTTCAGGCCAAGCACTTTATGTGAACTGACAGACTACGCTAACAAAAAACTTGAGCTGAATTGGATGCTTGGGCCACATCTGAAAGACACAAAGCAACATTTTGGCTTCAAGAAAGTAAAACCTTTGCAGCTGTTTGAAATATACTGTCTATTGTTTTGACTGAGCTACGCTGCAAGTTGTATTCTGTGCAGCATAACATCCCTTTTGCTTCAATTGCATTTAAAGTCTTATGCTAAAGCTTTAAACAGGTGCCAGTGCAAGAGGACTTAGGATGTACAAGCAGTTAAATTTGTCCATATGAGCTCCCAGTTAGCATTAAATATTATGAGCACCCATTTTTCTCAGCTTTTTCTGCTTGTAATTCCCTGCCAGTCGGCTTTTAGTCTCCCCACAGCAGCAGTGGAACCAATGCTCTTAACTTCCATCCGTCTTCTGCAAAGACAGTCCCACTGTCACCTCAAAGCTCTCGCCCTTTAACATCGTTTAATCTCGGGGAGTCAACTCACTGAAGATGTGGCCTGAAATCTGAGGGTTTACAGAAATCATTACCATCATTCGCAGAAAATGGTGAACTGGCTGAAGCTTGCTAAATCCACTGAGAGCTTTTGGCCACATCTTTCAAGATTATACTCAAGTGAAAACATTGCTCTCAGCAAAGGTTGAGTTAGTAAAAGACGATACTGTGACAAATGAGAGCTTATCCTGTGTGGAGAGTTCACATGAAGAAAATGACTTTGCAATGAACATACAACTGAATGCCCAGAGGACTGGGCTAATGTTAATCTGACACTAATCCACCACCAGCACTGACGCTCTAGTTCTTCAGCTCTGGAAGTGAGTTGTGTGAGAGCCGATGTTTGTGGGGAGCAAACTCTATTTGTCTTTACCAGCTCAGAAACAGTCCTTTCACACAGTGCACTTAAAGGCATGGTTGACGATTGGAGAGATTGGTAATTATTATGAACCTCGTTTATATGGCGATCGTGGTCCTAGAGTGCGATCTCTACAAAGTGAATAGAAAAAGGAATGGAAAAAAATCTGTTCACCCTAGCAGGTGCAGGGCTAGAAAAACCATGACCAATGGGAGCCATCCATCCCGGACAGCTTCCATTGATCAATCTCCTGCTCCGCCTCTCCATCCAATCACCTCGCTGTATTCGGCACACCCCTCTCCCAGAATTCCGACTCGCCCCCTCCCACTCTCTTGGCCCTCCTCGGAGCTCTGAGTGGCTAAAAGTAGCGTAGCAGCTTAGCTACAGGAGCTGTGATGGAGAAGGACGCAAAAAAAACACCTCTACCAACAAAAGTGCTAAGAAAACGCAAGCCGACAGAAGGGAAAGGGCAGAGATTTCGAGGAAATGTGACCAAGCAAGGAATCTTACTCATATAAATATCAAGTCACCCTTCAATCACTGGAGAGAGCTCCACCAGGATTTGGGCCTGAAAACAGATGCCGGGACAGTAGAGTTTTTGTTTAACAGGTAATTTTTGCTATTTATTGTAACATGTTACATGAATAACTTATTAGTCTGCAATGTCAACACAGTAGCTGTCCAGGCAGCTGCAGATGCTGCTAGCTAGCAGAGCTGGCGTTTACTGCCACTAGTCACTAGCAATCTGTTATGGTGAATCCTATTTGAAGCTTGCGTAGGATCTTCTGCTGGCCAGCTTCTTGCTCCGCCAGAGGGGGTGTGTCGTGGGGAGGGTGATACAGGTTCAGGGGGGAGTTATCGTGGAGCACAGAGGGGAGAGGTTTGTGTGTGGGGGGTGGGACGCTTTTTTTTTTTTTAAATCTGCCTCAACGCCCTAGTTTTTTTCAACTGCTTTTCAGATCTTCAACCATGCCTCTAAATTTCATACAATTATCACTTACTGTACTTCAGAGGATGGTTTGTAGTGATACATGTAGAGTGTGATTCTCAATGTAAAGACACGTGTTGAGAAATAAGTTAAAAGACAAAACAAAGATGGAAAATGAAAGGGGAATAAAAAGACTTTGTATAGTGACTAATCTACTGAGTCATGCTTTAGAGATGAGAGAGAGGGAATGATATGAGTGGTAGACATACCAATCGATCCAGGCCGCGAGTCTATCATGCAGAAGATGAAGATTATACACAGAAAATAGAGAGTGGGAGAGTTACACATCTGTTGCAGGAATGAGAAAAAGAAGCAAACACACTTGCCAGAAGACAACAGAAAAAGTAACAGCTACGTAGTGAATGCAAATTTCCTCCACTGGACTTTTTTTTTTTTTACTTTTATTACACTGAATGTTCCTGAAAAAGGGCAAATATTGTGCTCGCTGGTCCTGGGCTTGTAGAGTGCTTATTATACAAAAGAAAATATGTAGCAAAATGATGCTATTTTCCTTCAAGGCTTGGTGTTAATCAAATGGGCAAAAGTGCATGCGGCACTTGAGGAAACGCTGCAGTAATGCTGGGCATCCTCATTAATATTCATAGAAGCCCGGACCTCTCCACAGTCAGGGTCCCCGGGCCATTGTAATGGGCCTATTTGCCCATTAATCTCTTTATAGTGACTGAACAAGTTAGGAGTATCCAACTGAGCTGACTGTGTTCATTATAATTAACTGTTTAACAGCCCTGGCTCCTGAACATCTAACGGAAACAGACAAACAGTACGTGACTCAGGGATGGTTTATGAAGAGTTGGAGTATGGACTGTCAGAGTGTTACAGTGTGTCTGATAGTCTATGTGTGTGTGTGTGTGTGCGTGTGTGTTTTTACATCACTCACCCCTTCACTGTTCTGACCGCTCTTAGCCAGCATCTCCTGCAGAGCCCGCACTGACAGAGACTGCTCCAGGATAAAGGTGCAGATGCACAGGTCTGGGGGGACATACTGAAACATCAACAGGGAGAGAAAAGAGAATTAAAATTAACATCTTAAAGTTCTTAAATATGAGTTTACCAAGGCATTCTTATCAACTATTATACTGAAGCTGCACTTTATTCTCTTCAGTTCATGAGTCTTCTCAACGTAATAGTTTCAAAGAGCATGACACTGGTGTAAAAATCCAGCAGCCTAAATCATAAATTGAGGATATCAAAGAGTACCACAAAAGGCAAGTCATTCATCAAGATCAGTGTTATCACAAAAATGTAAAAAAAAGTACTGTATGAGTCTGATTTTCACTGTCCACTCAAGGTAATTGTTCTTTTGCCAGTACTTGCACCACAAAACTCACCAGCGTTGTCACTAGCTTTGATTGTCTTCAGTGTGGAGACATAACTGTGGTTTTATTAGAGTTAAAAACAGTTGTTTGTTGTCTTAAGACACACTCCTGATAATGGAGAATAGTCTGAACCATAATAGAAACCAAAACAAAGAGCTTAAATATGCTAAAATTCTTTTAAGAATTGAAAAATCTGCAGAATTGCTGTTGTTTTCTTTTCTGAAGGGCCATCACCTTAATGAGAAACTTTCTTATACCAAAGTGTCAGCTAATACCGATCTCCCTTTTAATACCAGTGAAGCTAAAAAAACAAACATAATAACTGCTGGAAATTTGCAGACACTTTTGCTTGATTCAGACTATTTCTAGCCAAAGATGCACTGACGCAGGTTCTTTTTTGTTTTTTTTCAAGGTCTGACAGCCTCTCTTGACAAAACAAACATTTTTGTCACTTTTATTCTTCTTCTATGAAATCCAATTTATTCTCACAGTTGAACTCTGTATTCTTACCTGGAAAATTTGAAGCATTGCTTTGAATACCATCATTTGCAGTGCAAGTGTGCTTATAGAGAGTAAAACATCAAACTTTATCCCTCTTTTATTAACTTTCAATAGACTTACAAAGAAGTTATAAACTAGCATATAAATGTCTTAACACATACTCGCACACTTATTATTTAAGGGTCCCACTGTAATAAAAAAGTTTTAAGTTTCTGTGGGAAACTTTTGGTTCCTGTCAAATTCATATAACTTATCGTGACCATTTTAAGTGTAAATGGTACAAACATGCTAATTCTTCAGTTGCTCAGCTGACACTTACCCCCTTGCACTGGTTTCAGGCATTGAAAATGACCATTTGTAATTGGTCAGTCTTGTCCCTGATATTTTTGTTTGCTTTTGGATATCCTAAAAAAGAATCAATTTGAAATTCAGTCTATTTCCTAGATTAAAAAAAAAACTCTCAATAGGAGCTTTAATTAACAATTGAACATACAGAAGGCCTACACTAATAGAAAGAGAGACATAAGGGGTGAACCATAGACTGTATTATGGACGGCTTGGTTCTACCTTCTGCGCATTTGAAGCCGAAAAGCTCTCGGTATTTCCATATTTTTTCTCTACTACCTGCAACCAACATTGCGCAGTAGCATTGTCCGCACTTCACCACTTGTGCAGTACCATTGTATGCATTCGACGGGAGAGTCACCGAGAGTCGCTGTGATACATATGTACATGATCAAAGACATGATACAAAAACTATTAATTTGATCATCAAGTCTGAAATAGCTCTGGTTGGCTGTTGCTCAGAGATAGAGTTGGTCTTTTCTCAATCAGAGGGTCATGGGGGTCAATACCAGGTCCTGCTTTCCAAATAATAAAGTGTCCTTGGGCAAGGCACTTAGCCCCAATCAGTGTCTGTGCCTGCAGTGTGGGAATAGATAACACTGATGAGTGCTTCATAACTGCCATGGATGAATGTGGCATGTGACGTAAAAGCGCTAAGAGTGGTCAGAAAGTGCTATAAAATATAAAGTCTGTTTACCTTTAAACTCTTTGTGGTGTGAATAAAGTGTGAGAAGTACACTGCAGTGCACAGTTTCAGTTTTCAGTTCAGGTACAGAGTGAATCACTGGATATGAATGTGAAATTTTCATGACAGGACAAAATTATCTTCTTTGTTTATTTTTTATCGTCCAGTAGGTCAATTTTTTTTTGTTTTGCCTCTGCTGATTGGCACTTCACATCCTTGCTGCGGCCAGTTTAAGTGTGTGTGTGTTTGTGTAGTTGTGCTCCTAATCGTTGCGATGCATAGTGAAGTTGCATTACACCACAAAGCACAACCTCCTGAACTGCCAAGTTCACCCAGTAAAGCTGTATCCTTTCATGATTTCTTGTGGACAATTTCAGGACAGATCCTGAATTCAGTCTTGAAGTACGATGAATACAGGTAAAGAAGGGTCGAAGTACAGAACACTGTGTACTGTACATCAGGTCCTCATACTACTCAGCCCTCATTCACACAATGAGACTTCTATAAATGAAGCTACAAGTACATCTCCCTCCGCATTCATTTCTAAAATGATAAGTACATCCACCAGTCCTGTCTCCAATCAAAAGGGATTTTCATTAAGTATTTCAAAGACTTGCTACAGAAGTAAAACATCCACAAATGAAGCCAGACAAATGAGGACTTCTCCCTGATTCTACAGGAATATTATGATTAGATATGCATAAAATCTGCTTGCTGCTGCATTCCTGACTCACTTGAACAAACTTGGTCTTCATCAAGTGGCTGATATTCATTAAAAGGTACTTTAAAAACAGATTAAGCGCTCTCAGGTCAGCCTGTACTCAGATAAGCCAGGTCTTGGACAGAGCTAGAGTAGGCAAACTGAGAAGATGCCAAATCACATCCTGAACCAGGGCAGCGTTGGATGGGACAGACGAGGATTGAGGCGATTTGCTGACAGAATGAGGGAAGCAGGAGCAGAGATATTATGGACTACAGCTCATGATAAATTATACTTACCTAGACACCTTCCCTGGCCTCATTGCCAAGTAAGTAAACTTCCAACAAACTGATCCAGTCTCACAGGTAAAGCTAACCTCATTTACAAACTTCGCATAACCCAGTTTCAGGTTAAAGTTGGGACAATTTTAAGAAAAAAAAAACAATTTCAGTGCACAGCCATGGCAATCTGATCATTAAAGTCTTCGTCATGCTGAGGCACAGCTGCTACAAAGAGCACTGTGAAAGACTTAGTGGTATGAAACGCTCCACATTGATGAAATCAGAAAAGGCTGTTTTTTTTACAGCCTGCTGTTACTGACTTCGAGCCCGACAGTGCTTCCAATCATTTGAAGTCTTTCTGTTGGTCTACTGTACTTCTAAAAGTCATATTGAAGCATTATTGTTCATTTCAATCAGTTTCATATCCAGATAAAAAACTTCTCACAGGAGCTCTAAGGACTACATATCATGCAGGTATCACACACACAACCCCTTTTCTTTAAACTCTATGTAATTCTGAGCACACTGGTTGGGTTACAGATGCCACTGCACAAGTAATCTTACTCTTAATAAAGCAGTCTGGTGGGAGGCAATTCAGCCCCGCCCTCATCCCTCTGGGTGACTAAAAGCTGACCTTTAGCCTTTCTCCAACAGGGCCATAACAGTAAGTCGGAAGTCGACTTCCATGAGAGTGCAAGGCAGTGAAATAAAGGTCTAGAAAACCCGGAGGGGATGATGAGTGTTCAGCCTTGCCAGGATGTCCTTTCATGAGTCGGATCATGGAGACATCTTTACAACAACTCTGCTGTGCCCTGACGTTTGTTTTATGACCAATAGGGAAATGAGGGGGAAAATGTAGCTAGATGATAGAGGAGGGTGGATGTCGTCAGCGGCAGGGCTCGACCTGCAGCTTTTGTAGGGATTGTGTTAAAAACATAACCTCAATGGGTGGTTTCAGTACAAGTGTGACTCCTGAAAAAAGCCAATCGTGGTTCAAGATTTTCAGGTGGCAACCAGGGCGGCTAATCAGGATTCAGTGGTGGCTACCCTTAGGCTCCACCTCTGCCTAATTTTTGTTTCTGTCTCCAGGGATGGACTTTAGGGTTCAAGCTGATTTCCCTGAGGAGGTTGCCTCTTACTCGGCTGTCTAATTCCAGCTTAATTTGAGGAACTGCTAAAACTGTCGATTAAAGGGTTTCAAAAAGATGACCAATGACTCCAGATTCTTTTATTATTCAAATGTTGTTTATTGGCATCCAAGCTCTACCAGTCTCACCGCTAACATGCTGACACGCAAAAGCTGCCGGCTGTATATCACAATCCAGCTTTACATTGGCTTATTGGCTCCACCATTTAGACCAGGCGCACTTTAAATCAACCTCAACACGTCTTCTTGGTTCTGTGCCCCATCACTAAACGAGTTCACCAAAGAAAGGAAGCGTCCAGACCCAGTTCCCAGGTGCCATCTTTGGTTTTTTCACCTCTCTGTCATTGATCCCAAAGGTGGGGTGTTGCCTTTTTTCATAAAAAACGGCAGGCAATTAGGAGAAAGTGCCAGATAGGGAGAACATCCATCACACCTGTCAACTGTAATTACCATCCAATACGGGGTGAAAGCTTCACCCTGCTTCCCGCACAATAACCCTGTACACACACACACACTGCCTTACTGAGGGCAGGGGAGGTTTAAGAGGAGAGAAGATACTACACGCCAAAACGGATGTTTCATCCATCCTGTCTCTTATTGATGACCCTTTTTCTCTGAAATTCATCAGTGTCTTTCATGGCTTTGCACTGCAGATTCCCTCTGTTCTGGCTGCTGAGAAATTTGTCTCAAATGATACAAGCGGATTCTGATTAAAAGACAATCAATGTGGACAAAGCCCATTGGGCCTTGTGTCAACATGGTTTCTGTGAAGTATAATATTAATCCCAGTTAAGCCACAGCACAGAGCAACAAGAGCCAGGAGAAGGTGAGAGTATGTAAGGATCATTAAACATATCTTTAACAACCAATCATCCCTCAGACATTACTCCCTCAAAGTTTCATCATTTGAGGAGCAACATGTTAAAGAAGATGGGCTTTGTAGTTTACATAATTTGTTACAGAAAAACTTAATAGTTTAGTAAGTTTAGTGATGATTACAAAAGCAAACAATTGAATTTAACTCAACTCTCGTCATTAAAACATTGCGCTTAGTCGCACAAACCAGCAAATGCGTCAGCAAGCACAACAGTGTTGCTCAGCTGCAATAAAGCTGTAGGCAATTAAAGGCAACGATGGTGCAGTTTATGAAATGATCCATCAAACAGTCCAGGGGTGTGATTTCAGGCAATTATCATCTGACGTTGGGGCCCACAGAGATTCGACATCTTTGCTGGAGTCCTCTGAGGAAATGCTCATCAAGGAGAGTGTGTGGATGTGAGAAGATGTTCCTGCTTTGATGGCATGTTGAGCTGCATTCTTTGCATCTCTTCTTCACTGCATCTGTTAGACCTAAATGGGATTAACGACAGGGGTGTCTGGTTTCCATGGTGCTCTTGCTCCAGTGAATGCTTTCTTTTATCTCGCTCACTTTTCGTCCTTACTTTATGAGACATTTGTTATGTTACTGTGTGCCTCTGTGTGAACCGTACTCTGTATGTGCCTCTGACTCTGAAATGAAGAAGGCCTTGAT
The DNA here is from genome assembly GCA_962446985.1 of Xyrichtys novacula. NCBI lineage: Eukaryota > Metazoa > Chordata > Actinopteri > Labriformes > Labridae > Xyrichtys > Xyrichtys novacula. The sequence goes on from OY660878.1 coordinate 7,944,268, forward strand.
GCAGAAAATCTCAAACACAAGGAAAGCACCTCTAAGGGCATCAAACCACACAAAAAAAGGAGTCACTGCTCCTACCTTTGCCTCAGACGTGGGCTCCAGGTAACAAAGCCGATTGCCGAGCCCCTCGGCAGCCAGGCAGAACTTGCGATTCTCCTTCTGGATGCAGGCCACGCACTGGAGCACCACTTCATCATCCTGTCAAGACAAAGAAGACTTTAGATCATGTGTCTGTGCATGCAAATGTAGAATCTGTGAGTGTGCAGGTCATGTCCTGAGAGAGCAGGCAAACAAATGCCTACTATAGTCCACTGAGCAGAGAAGATTATAGTTTCCCACTGTAGACTTCAACATCAATATCACTACGACTAACAAGCCAGCATCATTAGTTCTCTCACTGTGTCTTTAAAGAGCTGATCTTAAAATAAGATATAGAAACTATGCAACCACAAGCACAAATATGTATAATTAACCGCCGAAATACCAGCCTGACATTGACATTTTTTTAAATTGCCTTTGAGCAAGACATGGTGAAGCTCATGAAACTTTAATGAGAATCAAAAAACTGTCAAATATAATATTCAAGTAGCATAAGGTTTTAAATAATAAAAAAACACACCACATGTACAACTAAGCCAAGTATACCACAAATGGCTTGAATAAAAACTAGCATAAATTTCCTCTTCTTCAAAAGTGATCATTTTTACTCTCTCTCTCTCTGTGCTGCTAATTGGGAGGTTTTTCCCTGCAATCATGATGATCAAACAGAGACCATCCACAGCTAATGCCCTTGAATCAAACAAATTTCCTTTTGGCTGTTTACTCAGCACAAATGAGGCAATTGATTAGAACGTTACACGTTTAAAGAGGAATTAATGCATTCATGTATGTGGAAAAAAGAGGCGCGGCGGCGTGGCTTTGATGCTGCGTTAGTAATTATGTAAGACATTAAGTGTTCATAACTTGTCAAATTTCAGGATATATTCGTCAAAGAAATGCCTCGTTTGACCATGAGCACTATGATTTATGTCTTTGGCAAGTCCAAAATACAAGCACAGTATAACAGTTATGTAAATAAAGGCCATTAAGAGTAAAAATCTATTGTCTTTTTTAATCTCTGCTCTTATGTCTTTATCTTTTTTAATTTCCTTAAGGGGAACCTTCTCAAAAAGATAAATAAAGTTGTATCTAATGTAATCTAATCTAATCTTATCTATAGACTCTTAATACATAATGGAATACAGCTATCCATTGATCTGAATGGGAACCCTAAATACAAAATCAATATGAATGTTTAATGTATGAGTCCTGCAGGTATTAGACCTGTTTTGCATATTTATCATCCGTGACACTGTATACATCAGTAAAGGCTTGTGTGACAGAGAACGATCCCCTCCATAAACCTTCCTCTGAGAGCAAAACCAGCTGAAAAACAAACATCTGATGCTGCCGTTGTGTAAATGGAATGATTGTGTTTATAGCGTTGGCCCTGTAAACGCTGAATTGGACATAGTTACTCTTTGAGATAGCAGAGCGAGCAGAAATCTGCTGATATAGGCCGCTAAGGGATGTGAGGGGGGGGGTGCTCCTGCACAATGGCCAGCTGCATTATTTAATGTACAGGAAATGTGCTGAGAGCAGAGTGCAGCAGTAGTAGTGGTAGTAACACTAACAGTTTAGCACTCCATGACAGTGCAGTGTAGTTCAAGTGTGATTCTGTATGTAGAAGGCTTTGACTTAACATTTGTATGTTTACAACCTCAGGGCCCCCAAAAATGCCTCTGTAACATTTTTTTTTATTTTCCAGTTGGTGCTCACATGTGCTTTGGATGTTGGTCATACCAAATTAAATGCTGACCTTGTCATTGTAAATGTTTTTAAAGAAATTGTACAATTGTGTTATAGGGGTTTGATGAAATATAGTAAAAACTGGTGTATGAGACACTCTTTAAGACTCCTTTCTGTCATCTAAGATATAAGATGTGCCTTATACACTGGCGGGACAAATATTTTAAAAATATTTTGATTTTTGCTAAGCTAGTGCCCGAGTTGAAATAACTACCAGGAAACTGGATTTGTGGTGCTCTACTAAAGTATACTGGATTTGGCTTTAAACAATATGGTTGTGTTTAAAAATTTTAAAAATTGTGTTGACAACAGCCAGTCATCACTGTTTAAAGACATGTTATCAATATTATATTGACAATTCAATCCTCATAAACCCATCCTGAAAGTTATACAAAAGCCTTCACCAACAAGGTATCAGCAACATCAGCACAGCATTAAGGGTTTGGTTCAGTTCAGATAAGGGGAGAACTAAAATTGTAAGGGAAGCACATTCTAACACAACACCAGCTTTAATGTGGAGGAATCCTCCATAAGAGAGTGTTTTTAGTTTTTGGAAGAGTTTTAGAGTTAGTCTGTACTAAGTCTGTGTAAAGTGAGATATTTCAGTCCTCAGATTAATTGATTCTCAGTTTCAGTTCTGATGATGGCTCTGCAGGATCATGTAAATATGATTATCAAGACTGGACATACTGTGCTGCCTGTCATGTTGCCTTGGTTATAGGATGAATGAGGAGCACTCTCCCGCAGATTCCAAACTGACATGCTTAACTGAATCTCATTTGAATAGAGGACTTACTGTTTGAATAATAATTTACTTAAACTCAAAATCAAATATTCTAATTTTTTGAGATACGGTCTTATTAGATTTGAGCTGCGGGCCATTATTATCAAAACCAAAATATAAAAATGCTTCAAACATTTTGTCTCTGTCAGGAACTCTCTTGTCAAAGATTTTTTGCCATTTATTGCCAAACACAGTTTTGCTTGGTGCTAGAGGCCCTGCTTTTTAAAGTGCTTCCCGGGTTAGGAAAGCAGCATGCCATGGTTTTCTGGGAAGCAAATTGTGGAATCTCCCGCAAGGGTAAAAACAAGGCTTTTAGACTTGAGAGGAGGAGGAGGAGGAGGCTGGGGTGGTGGAGGCAAAGCTTTGCCAGCAGCAGCAGTGTGTGGGCAGCGTTTGTGTAGCAGAGATCGGTGTGAGGGAAGAAGAGGTGTTTGAATGGACCACCTCACTGTGAGAATGGGCTGTGATTGGCTTGTGAGTGATTGGAAACAATGATCCAAACAGCTGATTACAGGCAGGGCATGCAACTTAATCTCATGCATAAAGGTTTCAATAAATGAGTAATGAGTCTTAACTGTATAGGTGCATGTATCACCTTCTTAAAGCTCCTGTGAGGAACTTTTAGCCTAAATTTTAGCACCTCCTGTGAACAAAACTGTCTTTTTCTGCTGCATGCATAACCAGTGATTTTTGACAACAAATCTCATCCAGCTGACTTTAAACAGTCAAATTATTTTACTGTGGATATTGCTCAAACCGGGATGTTTATTCAGCTGCATAGCTGAATCTTCAATTGTGTGGCTGATGTTCTTGTTTGCTTTTGAATGTCATAAAAAGGCATCAGTACAAATTCCATTGTATTTCATTACGGTGCGAAACCCCTTATGACAGCTTTAAATAACAAATGGGAAATATTTGATTTTTTCATGTGTTGTGTAAATGACCAATCAGTAAATAAACAGACTGGTCTCAATGTAGTTTTTCTTTTATTGTTATTGATGAGATTATGTACTTAAATATCTCAAGAGCTAGCAGTATAATCGTATTTTCATACAGTGACCCCCTGTGTAATTACATGCTGATTAATGCTATAAAATTACAATCTGTTATAATGAAAATATGTGTGCTGTTTCTAAAGTTGGAAGGTGGATCTGATTGAGACATTTCTGACAGCTGGAATTGATTGTGCCATTCACTGTTATGGGAAAGACTTTGGATAAAGCTAACAGTCCTGGATCAATACGAAAAGGTTATTCAACTCAGATGCAGATTGAAATGAAAAGCTCTCTGTGGTACATCAACACTTGGCTGAGCTGGAACCTGGAATCAGTCTATATGATGAGAGAACAGGCAAGGGGTTGAATTGGGCCATATGAGGACAATATCGATCGACAGACTGCATTCATGCCTGTCTGAGTGCCAGGATTCACACACAGATGCGCAGGTTGGTTACACACACACACACACACACACACACACACGCACGCACAGATGTCACCTTAATCAAAGGGGCTAAGTCGCATGTCTCAGCCTTTGTCTAGCTCACGACTCGACCTTTTGCCACATCTCACCCCAGCTCTGAGGTAAGATTGTGACGTTGTCTCTTGCTCCGTATCTCCTCCATCTCCATCCTCTCCCACTCACTCGTCCCCCTTTTCATCCGCCTGCTAAACAGAAGGAGGAGGAGGCACTCACTGCGATCAATCATTCATAAAGCGAAGCACTAAGTGATATCAGCCAGACTGCAGGGGAAGAGGATGCTCTCCTCGATTTAGAGAGGTTCAGTTTACAAAATCTGAAGAAAACATCAGACCCTGAGGAATTCTGCAACTTTTGGCTGGAAAAAGATACTTGTAGCAACATTTAGAGAGGCAAAAAATAACTGTTATTCCTGCTGTTATGACAGTTTAAACTGATAAGAAGAATAATGAAGATTTATACTCATAAACACTTGAATATATGTGACCATTTCAAGTGAAGACAGGATTAACTCTTATGAGAATATCAAATACTACAGAGCACGTCTCAGCCTTAGCTTGGTTAATGTCTGTCTGTCTGTCTGTCTGTCTGCTGTTCTCCATGTTTTCACACATCTGTTTTTCAAATGTGTCTCCCTCGAATGCAAAACAAACCCAAAAAATAGTTTTATCTACTACAAAATAAGCACCAAATAGTTCAAAGAGGAGCTGATAACTAGCCCTGTCTGGCTGCATCAGCTTGGTGTAAAATAGTATGGTGTTTTCATTACTGCCATAAGAGATGTCATCAGCTCAGCTCCTTTAATGAGAAACTGCTGGAGGACTGATATGCAAGCTAGGCTACAGTTTCTGCAGATAAAGCCAATTTAAGAGCCTAATTTAACCTAGAGTGTCAAATTTGAGCACTCAACTTGGTGTAAGAGTGTTTTACTGAGGAATTTCTTCAGCACTTCACTATGCTGTGAGAAAGCCTGTTCATTTGAGCACAAAACATGCATGCCATGGTTTCAAATCACGCAACATCAAATGGCTTTACAGCAGCAGAGTACTGACAAAAATTACAAGCCTGCCCCATCTGTAGCTGAAAGCCAGCTTCTGCTTCAGTTCATAGGCTGGTTGTCAACAAAGGGGCTGGGCTTACTGGTATACCCTGAGGATAATATAATTACTATAGATTTACTATTGACAAGTACCTTATACAACCCCACAAATACTGAACAATCCTATAAAAACGTGCACATGCTGATCAAGAAAGCTTTCCCACTCATAGCAAAGCTTCCTTGAGGAGTTTTTAAAATACAGACTAAATTGAAAGAACAAATTACCACCAGCACCAAGTCTGACTCTTTCTGTCATTGTTTCTATGCCTGTATCCTCTGCAAGGTAACTAGGTGTCAGATCAGATTGAAAGCATGCTAAAGAAAAAGAGTTTTTGATGTTTTAAAAACGCTGTTTTTGTTTTGTAGAATGGTTTTAGTGAGCTCACCCCAGTTGTGCCACCCCAGTCAGAAAACCTGGACACACCCCTGCACAGCAGCACAGAAAAAATAGTGGGAAGTGAGTGCTGTCTACCTGTAGCATTTACATTAAAAAAAGGCTGCAGGGATACATCTCCACTCAGATGGAAAAATTGGCCAAACTCCAACTTTTGTCCCAGAGAGAGTATAATGTCACTCCCATTCTGACTGAAGAAGGCTCAATGATCCACAGGAGTGTTATCTGTGCAACTGATTTTCTGTGACTCATGAGCCTTTTAATCACAAATAAAAAAAACAGCTGAACAGCCCTCCATAAACATAAACAATGGTAAATATTTATACTAACAGGGGTCTTTCATTGCGTCCCAGACATACAGCAGCATAATCTTATAAATAAATACATTATTTTTGAAATTTAAATTTAATTTGTTTGGTAAATATTTTGTTTGATTGCCAGTAAGTAAAGGCTTTTCAGCGCTTATGTCTGATAGTTGTGCTGTGCCTGGAATTTGTTCCACAGTGCTCAAGACACTGGCCTTAGCTCTTTATATCTTTATATTTTTTAAGATAATTACTTTGTCTTTCTAAAAAAAGACAGATACAGAGAGACAGGAAGGACCTGGACAAAGAGAAGGAGCATGGCATGCATCATATCATGTCTAGATGGAGATTTGATCTCTCAAATGCAATGAGGACGACAGCCTCTGACACGTGGTGCTTGTGCTCCACTCACTGCGCAAACCATCACCCTAAAATGATTTTATAAAATAATTATATTACCACTGACTCTTGAAGAAACCAGTAGTTTTTAAAGTATACCTTCATTAACCAAAGTGTTCGATAAATTGAATTTTTGACTCAATTATAAATCTGGTAACCACTAATTTTTAGGGATTTTTGAAAAAGGTGGTCTAAAACATAGTTGATTTTTTCCTATTTCCTGGTGGCTGTAGATGAGTCGAGGAACAGTCATGTAGCTGACTGACATCATCCCCTCGGCTCTATAGATTGAAAGAAAAAAATCATTCATACAACTGCTCTTAAGCATTGTGGGAACTGAGCTGAGTCTCCAAGGGCACCTTGGGATTGAATTCCCCTTCATCCTAATACTCCCTCTCTGAGCCCCCCTCACTGCTTTGTTCTCCGTAAATCCATGCATTTGTCATCTCCACAGTGTGTGTGTGTGTGTGTATATATAGTGTGTATACGTGCTGGTGTCGGCACAACAATAGAAAGAAACTCCTGTGAGACTTGTGTGAGTAACACTGAAGCATATCAATGAGGGGGGGCTGTGATGACATCACAGCTAATTTTCTTGGTTTCAGCCAATCACAGCCCCTTGAAGCGTCAGAGGACAACCACATTGGTGGGAATGTTTTGCATAGTGACAGGTAGGCGTACCAAAGGGCTCCTGAACGAGGCTGCAGAGAGCCAATCACTGCTCTGTACAGCATATGGCTCATATGAATGGCATGTTTAAACACCAGACTCTGCCAGTACTGACCTTCAGGTTTCACCTTGTTGTACTGCTGACATATGGGCTGGGCTCAATCAGACAAGACTGGCTATGGTAAATTACTGTTATTGAAGAAGAGGAAGAGAGATTCACAAGTCCAGTTATGTGTAATAAGGTGTTATGGCATATAAACAAATTATCCAGCCATAAGGTCACTTGTTGGTGCGCATTTATCTAACAAGCATCACTTTTTTCTCTCCCTCTTTCTCCCAGTTCATTTTCATGTGTACTTCTGCATAAACCATTTTGATTCCAGCCCTCAAGAAAACAACGAAGACTGGTTCAGAGTCTGGGGAGTCTAACTTCATGTTGTTCTGTTACAAGCTTTCTCCAAAGTACTGAAATAAAACAGAAGGGACCTAATCCAAAATGCTTTCAGGAGTCTGAAGTATCTAAGTCTGTGTTTGAACAGATGTTTACAGCTTTTCAGCAGGTAGTGCAGTGCAGTGCAGTGGGTGCCATCCCCTCATGGAAAGAGACTCCTGCCACCTTATCATGCACTTTGCAGAGCTGCAGTGCTTTGGCAATGTATTCTGGAGTACATCCTGGAGGCGCTACAACAACCACTGTAAGGCTTGAGTCACAAAATGTCTGATAGACTCAAAGACTGAAAAAAGCAGGAGCAAAAGAGGAATGAAGCAAATGTTTCCTGTTTCAGAGCTCTGCAAGTTGGGCTGGGATGGCAAGTGAATTGCTTCAGTATTTCATGTGTTGCTCCAATGCCTCCCAAAAGGTTTGTATTACCGCTGCTTGCACTATGTTGCAGCAAGAAGTCTATGCCTAGGACGTTTATAATCATTCTTCATCTTTCATGCCAGATATTTTACCTCCAGTTGAAGGCATCAAAGCTGCAGAGATAAGAACAAAAAAATCGAGGTAAGGGGTTACAACCTCTTGGAAGAACATGGCCAATCGTTCCCATATTTGGCAGATTCAATAAGCCACGCATCCATGAAAACAAATTTAAAATGTAGTAAACTTTTCACTTAATGACAAAAAGTCCATTAACTCAAACTGCTGATTGCCTATGAACATACAAAGGGTGTGTAAAAGCCTAAAGAGTTCATAAAGACAAGCAATTACACCTCCTGTTAAGATGAAATTGCCATTGCTAAGTGTACCCCATCAAACTAAAGAGTTGTGGTGATAAAATCCAGCCTCGGCTCCCACAGCTGCTGCTGCTGCAGCTCTCTGCTCTTCGCATCGCTCTTTCAGGTCAGATTTGTTCTGTCTTCTTTGGCTTGATCGTGTGCCAAAAAAACAGGTGAATCAACAGCAAATTGATCTGAGGGTGGCACCGAGAGGCCCTCTGGGAGGGAGTTGAAGGGTACAGAAAAACAAGCTAGAGGACAGGAGGAGAGATTAGAGGAGAGGAAAAAGGAAAGGAAAGAAGTACCTAGAGTGGCGGTGGAAAAGAGCTGCAAACAAAGCCACTGCACCACACAGGCATACACAGCAGACCTCAGCACTTGCCTCCACTTGCCTTTGTCCCCGTGTGACTCCTTTTATATACTGTACAGGGTAATGAGTCTCCATCATCACCAGGGGCCTGCTGCTGCCAGTCAACAGCGTGCACAGCCTGGCTCACACAACAAGACTTTGTTCTGCACAGATTGATACAGCTGGTCAGGCAACAAGGAACAAAATACATCTGGGCAGTGTTTGCACCCCCTACAAGCACTCCCCCCCCACCTTAACTTCCCCCTCCTAAATTTATAACACGGTATTGATACAGAAAGGGGGAGGGGATCCAGATATAACTATTCCATTCAGCTACAAGTACAAAGATGAATCCTTTGATTCAATCAAATACGATAACTTGTGTTTGCTTCCTTGAGTAGTACTGATCGACTAGGCATCACCTTTCTTTATGAATATCCTGCTAAAGTTTTTATTTTTCCTACCACCAGTATTCATTATTTAGCCATTAACACCATTTTCATTCAGCAGCTAGTGGTTGTAATTTAAAGTTACAGGCTTTGTTATGCTGCGTTCGAGTTACCTAGGAAGTCAGATGTCCGAGTTGGGAAAGACGTCACACCCGAGTTACTAACGTTTCAGTTATTAAGTCGGAAAAAAGAAAAATCAGAGGCAGAAACAAGATGGCTACATCTACGAACTTCTGTAGATGAAGATATCTTGTTTCCGCCTTGCTTACATTCAGACAAGGCAAGCGCTAAAATAACTTCTGTAGATGATGCCTCACTTGCAGTGTGGCGAAGGCGCGGCATAAGTCAGGTCCGCCGCGCCGATAAGGCGTGCCCAAGCACATTTTGATATTTTGGTGCAGCGCAGCCTGGCGTAAGTACCCCCCCCCTCCCTAACTCAGCTCCTCCCAGCGGCACAAATAGTAGAGAGGGAGGAGAGAAAGCGTGGAGTGGGTTTAACACAGCTGAGACTTGTTTTCACCAATCACATCAGCGCCCCTCCTCACCTCTAAATCCGCCACCGGCGAGGTGTATAACAATTTTCGTGCAGTATTCAAAGAGATCAAGAGATGGCTGTAGACAGCAATGCCACACGATGGCGGCAGAGGGCAGCCCCTCAACAAGTGTTGCTGTAAGCGCTGCAGAGGGCGTACTCCGCATTCTCTCAAATAAGCACAGAGGGATTTGGTGTGTGTAAGGTTGGACCAACTGCTAAGACAAACATCCATTTCCATAAATAAAGACAATCACATTAAGTTGTATGTATTTAAACCTCACGTGACAGAGGTGGGTTGTGTGCACAGATCACAACATAATTCCAATAATAGCACTGAAATCGGAACCACCTACGCGTAAAGGACGCATCGCGCTCTGTGGCCTGGCTCTTTCTTTCAATGATGTTGGCATATAAAATAAATTTGGCTCACAAAACTGAATATTATAATATTCGTATGTAGGCTTAAAGTAAACAATTCGTCTGATCACTAAAATAAATCATCTGTTCAGCCGCCGCAGTGGAAGGGAAGAGGACACAAAGACATGTTCAGGTAGAGCTGCGCGAGAAATAAGAGGAAGAGGACGATAGAAATAGGGGGGAGATTTATTAAATATCTTTATAACTTCATCATGTGTGTCTATTTACTAGAAATCTAATTTAATTTAATGCGGTTTCAGATGTGTTGATTCGGTCAGGTTGAGTGTCTAAACGCGTGCCAAACGCGCTAATCAGATCAGATATAGATCTGAATATATCTACAGATCTAAATGTATTTGCTGACTCAGATTATTAGTTGTTGTTGATTATTTTTTGCACTAAAATGTGCCTGACACTGTGGAAACCTGCCGGTGAGGCATTGGTGATGTATGCACACTACGCCGCCAGTCTACCAAAATACCACTAGACTAGCTGCACTCCGCCTGCGCTGAAAGCTGACCAGGTTTGAATCAGCGAGCTTTCAGCACACTTTCTACGGCGGGCACAAAAATGTCACTGCGCCAGCTAATTCTGTTGACACCTCCCCATACCACGCCACCACACCCAGCTTGGCGGACCTCGGTGCACCTCAGTCTATGAAAATACCAAACTGGCTGTGCGTGGGGCTCCGCCAGACGAAAATACCACTGCGTGGGTTGGGCCACCCTCTGCCGTGCCGCCGGCGGGCACAAAAATATAGCCCCTTGTTTCCGCCTTGCTTACATTCGGACAAGGCAAGCGCTAAAATTACTTTCGTAGATGGAGCCATCTTGTTTAGGCCTTGCTTACATTCGGACAATGCTGTGCTAAAATAACTTTTGTAGATGTAGATATCTTGTTTCCGCCTCAGATTTTGCTTTCTTCCGACTTACGCTGGTAACTCGGGTGTGACGTCATTCCCAGCTAAATTGAAGCTACAGGCTTTGTTAGTGTTGGTGTTAATAGACACAGGCCCTAATGCTGAAATGGAAAACAGAAAAGGACTGGTTGAAAGGTCTTCTAGATGTACAGAAAACACTGGAACAAGGGAAATGTTTGTTCAAGAATATTCTGGTGAAGATTAGACTCACTATCTGCTGGCTCCACTTTGCAGTGATTCATAGACTTGTAGCTTAGTGCTCACTCACATTGTGCTGTGGCACCAGAAGACATGGAAGAGAACGAGGGGAAAAAAAAGTTGAACCAAGGGAGCGAGGCTTTTTCTCATGACTCAGTGGTGCTGCGTAAATGGGAGCGCTAATGCTCGTCTTGAGGCACAGTGCTGAACATGCTGCCCCAAGAGCACACAAACACACACAGCGATGGAGACAGAGAGAAAGCAAACAGAGCCACAGAGAGTACAAGGACCTCACACAAACACACACTCACATATTCACATCATTAAAATGCCTGGGTCAGAGTGACACTATAAATGAACCTCGACATATGCTTAAATTTCGGCCTTCTTTAAAGGCTTTCCTTGGAGTGCTGAGGATGACAGCTTTACAGCTTGTTATTGAGCAGTGTCGCTGGCCAACCCTGGCACAGAATAACAGCAGATGTACTGAAGACTGCACTGGCCACAACTCAGTATGATGTTGGAAGAATCATTCAAATTTTTAATGAATTCAACCTTAACATTTGCAACATCCGCTCCAGTCAGTGGCGTTTATTTGTACACAGAGATCTTTGCATCATCACTGTTCACTAATATCCAGACATTTTTACTTTTACTGATTTATGCACTCTAAAATAAGACATATGGAGAAGAAAAACATCAGCGAACCTAATATTCTATCTTTCTATTTCAGCTTCGGAAATTGGCTTTAAGCCCCAACGATGTTCAGTCAGCTTTCTAATAATAAATAAACGAGAAAACACAACTGAGGCTCTTGAAGATAATCTAATGTAGTGGTTCAACAGTCCCACTCCCATCCATATTAGATCCTTCTGATTGTGTGTGTGTAAGCGCCTGTGTGTGTGAAACCATCATCTGGCACATATTACACTTCAAATCTGGACTGTCTAATCACTGCAGGCAATCTAATTAGCCAATCACCATACACTCTCACTATACAGCTGTGAACAGTGGCGACCATATGGGCCGAGGCAATCCATCTCAGAGATTGGACAGGTATGGCCATCACTGCGAAGCAAACAGCTCAGGGAGAAAAATGGCTACACCTTAAATGGCACAGTGTTTGTTGCTGCTGTAAGTTTCAGAATCTATCAAAGGCAGACAGGACAAAAACTCAAAGCAGTTGTTCATTAAAAGTAACAGCCATAGGAACTTTCGCCTCATATGGGTCATATGAGGGTAAAATTCCTCAATGTAGTGTTATAAAGGGAGATCAAACCCCTACCACGTCTGGAGTTGGAGTGTACAGTCTGTCTGTGTGCTACAGTACTGGAGGAGGGAGGCTGTAAAGAGTTTCATTACACCGTACTGTTTCTTCCCTCGGTGGTGGTTTTAGTGTGAAAGGCTAAGTAAGCATTTTCATCACTTCCTTACTTTCTGCCATTCCTGCTGAACAAAATAAGCAAAACCTGGCAATGAACCACCTCTGGAATCTTATTTCGTATTTTTTTAATGTCAAAATATGATGGCCGGGCTGGGAAATTGGAGTAATATTGCATTTTCATTTGACTTCTAAGGATGTAACGATACACAGAAATCACATTTCTATCGAATTCACAAAGCTGAGTCCATGGTACATATTTGGGTGGATGTAAAGGTAATACAGTCTGACTTTAAGCTTTTTAAAAGAGATTGCTTCATAAACTTAAGTAATGCTGTTTTATTGACTTTTTTACTGCCTTACACCTCGTGCTCATATTTCCAAGAGTGTAAAAGGTACTTCTGAGAGATTGTAAAGTTAAGAGTGTACATGAAAAGAACGCAATTAACAGTAAAAATATTTGAAGTAAAGACACCGAGGAGGCAGTAGCACTTTAGTTGGTTCTAGGGTGACCACATTCTGAATCCCCAAAAAGAGGACATGACTACGTGGGGGCAGAGTTACCGAGTTTCACTTTTCAAAACAACAAAAAAGATATTATGCTAAAAATAGGCATACAGTAACACCATGACTTCACAGAAGTGGTCTTTAGCTGCTATACAACATAAAACAGAGGATAGAAGAAGAAGTCTCAGACTGCCATCAAGCTAGCTGATGCAGTCCTTCAAAAGATAAAGTTGATGTCCCAGAGTCATTGTGGATTAAAAAACATCATTTACAGTTTGTGCCTCTACAGGTTACCAGTCAATCTGTCTTTTGAAAGTGGTAAACGTCAAAATAAAAGCACAGGTTGGCAATGCAGAAAATAAAGCAGCCTTAGGGTAAGACAGAGGATCTAACAAAAGCAAAAGAGGTAATGATGCTGAACGACAAGGCAAATTGTTCCGTGATGTTAAGAAGATCAAACAATATTCCTTATGTACATTTTTTTTCTGCCTCATAAGGTACTGATGCATATCCCTGACAACCACATGTAGCATGAAGAAGGCTTAGGGATTACATTTGACAGCACTTACACCAGGGCAACACATTTCACTTACTCATTCACTCTTTTTTCTTTAAGGTAGCCTCCTCTGCTGGGAGACTTTTTCTGAGAAAAAAAAAATAAAGAAAGGGCAAACAGGGTGACTCTACTTCTGCTTTTGACAAGCAATGTGTTATATATTTAGAGGAAGAGCCTTCTTGGAAGTCCGATGGGAGAGCGGTGCTAACAGGTGCATTTGTAACCATTCTGGGTCTAGGAAGTGAAGCATGAATTCTGACTCACCAGTCAATTGTGTGACACCAGAGACAGACTGGAGTGGTACGGAAATGGAAATTTGCTCTCAGCTCAAGAGAGACGAAGTAGCGTGTTTGTGACCTGGTATATCAAAGGATTGCAGGAAGGTAAAAGTGCCCCGGTCTGTGTCCAAGTCACAAGTGACATATGCCACAATGTTATAAGTATAATAATCTACTGAAGGCTAAAGTCTGCTGCTACATTCCAAAACTACACAGCTTTGACGGGAAAAGTACACCGAGTTCACCCTGAATGATACATAAAATGATTAATACCATTTTTTCTGTCCATTAGATACAAATATTAAACCAGGAAGTTGGCTTAGCTTTGCTGAAATGCTGAAATCAAAACAGTAAAAAAAAAAGGTTTTGTTGTTTTGGTGTAAAAACAACACCTCGCAGTCTGGGTAAAGTGGGTCCTCCTCAATCCTCAAGGTTTAATCTACTTAAATTAAACAAATTAAACATGTTAACTAGTTAGATTAAGAGGCAATGATTTTTTTTTATATACTTGGAAACAGACAAGTTCCCCAAGTTTTTGTATTGCTGTGTTAAGTTAAACAGCTGTCAGCTGTGGCTCAACCCTTGGGATGGAAAGTAAAGTAATTACCATATTAGCAGTCATTCTTGCAGACTCCAATTCCAAAAACATGCAAATCAATCACTACATGCCCCACAGTTAAAGATGCTTGTTGTTGTATTACAGGTATTGTACATAGTTGTTTGATTGGGCCTCTATGACAACAAATGAGAGAGCAGAAACTGAACTGCAGCTGAGACACCTCCATGTCAAACTGCATCATACTGGGAAATGGTAACATTACCCAAGTGAGGAGTTCTAGTGTCACAGCTGAAGCCCTGCTGAGACTCAGGAAAAGATTGAATAAAAAAAGGAAAGACAGCAGATGCAAAGACTAGTTGCAAATCACTAAATTTTGGAGGAAATGTGTCATCACAGGATGCTTGGCACTGAAAACAGGTGGAAAATAAAAGGTGTAATGTACTAAAATTAAAAATACAGACAATGTGTTGGTTAGAAGACAAACTCTAATAGAGCATTATTTGTCACATCAATTATCAACCTGCAGTACACTCATTTGTCATATCTTTCAGTAAGGAGGCCATTAAGAGCTTAGTGGGGGACTTTTTAAACTGTCAGCCTGTCAGCCATACTGCTACTCCTCCTGTGGAGTCAGGAAGTAGAGTGCAGGATGCTGAGGAAAAACTCAGCAGTGCTGCAGAGGTAGTCGTCCCAGTATGGGTATAAAAAATGCTCCACTGTCTCAATGCGCTCTCTCTCTCTCTCTCTCTCACCTGCAGAACTAACCTACCTATAAAAGTCTCCTCTCCACAGAAACACTGCAGAGTCCCAGAAGAGAGCTACAGTTTGCAAGAAATAAAGGAGCAAATATGTAGCACACTGATGAAACTAAAGTGGCTAGAATATGTGTCGGCATGCATGTGCCATTACAAACATCCTTGCTGTGCTTGCAACTCAGATGAATCTTGTACCCCGCTTGCTGGCGAAGCAGGAGTGTATTTCTTTTTTATACATAACACACATCGTTGACTCTGCAGCAACAAGGCCCAATAAAGAGGGTGATATTGCCTCGTCTGTGCTGGTGTGGTGCGATGCAGAGGTTGTTAAAGAGGTATGAATCTTTTATGAGGTGGGAAACGCCACCGTTGTCAATATCAGATGAAAAGGCCAGGACTTTGGCGTCTGCCCGAAGGGGGAAACATCACTGGATTTTCTCAGCATAGCAATTGCCACTGCGTCAGGTGCACCGATGTGAGATCCTGCAAATTACACTATTATACACCTTCAGTCAAGTCAATAAGATCCTTCACTAACACGCACTGGTTGCACTGGGACTACTCTGCCCAGAGCACAATGATCTGCAACACCGTTTCAGAGGACTGTCAAAGTTTTCTATAAAATTCTGTAAACTTGGAGGAAGACACTCAACTTTCTCCCATAAAGAGAGCCACAACAGCAGATTGCAGCAGTAAACACTCCTCTAAATGGCCTATTAGGGGCACAGTGGAGAGACAGAACATTGGACATAATTACAGCAAATACCAGAGCTGCTTCATGTAGGAGGAGAATGATTCACAAGCAGGAGAGTAGTGACGGTTTTAATGATTTTTTTTCCACGGTTATATGTCAGAGTCATGGTTTCTGTGGTAACAGATACACAAGAAGAGAAAACGGTTTCCAAAAGTATCAGAGGTAAACAAAACAGACACCCTGCAACACTTCTTGTCTCCACCAGCCATGCACGTTACATGGATCAAACCATGAGATTATGAAAACATAAAAAGGTGTCCACAATAGCGCACAAGTTTGTCTGAATGAGTAATGTCAAAACTTCTTCACTTTGAATCAGACAGATTGAAGTGTGCAGAGCTTTTTGATGACAGATGGATTTGGTGCCATCATATGCCAGCAGCTAATCATAACTGAGGAGGTGATTCCCTGGTTTGTTTTGCTAAAAGTGACACCCTGACTGACAGTGTCATCTTCAAATGACTGAAATACAAAGATAACACGAAGAAAGCCTGAAGGCCTTGTTTGCAGAAACATGTCTGTTTTCTTGATCAAGACAAACCCCATAAAAGTGAAGTCTTCCACCACAAGCATCTGTGCTTTCTTTGTTCCTCTGCCGGCCCAATCGAGATAAACATTATGTTTTGGTCAAACATTTAGGGGGATGCTTTTGCTTGCTCTTCTGCCATGAGTTTGATTAAATAAAAGCACCATGTCTGTTCTTTGAGAGCAGGTGTCTACCTCGGCAAAGTGCTGAGCGAGGAAGAATAGGTAACAATTAGCTTAGCTTTTACTGGAGGTATGAATCCACGGACAAGTCTTAGTTTATAATCCATCGAATATAATTTCTATCATCTGGACAAATAGCACATTAGCAGTTTCCTCTTATTTCTTATCTTAATGCAAACTTAACTTCATGCCACCTAAATGTAGCTAATTTTATAAGTGCTGTACAGTAAAACAAAATACAATAAAAACAGGCAATTAATACGAACAATAAAAAAGACATAGGAACACATTAAAAACAGGGGGACATGGATGGTTCAGTAAAAACATTAATCAAGACTTGGATCATGCCGGTGTTGAATAAACTGTTACAGAGTTAGCAGAGGGTTTCTAGAGGCTAAAACTGTTGCCCTGGCTCCCCTCAGAGTCACAAAGTACCCACCAGCCTGTCTAAAGCCTGCTCTGTGACATGTTATTTAGTATGAAACCCTTTTGAAAGCCAAATGTATCATTTAATGTAAAAATATAGGGCTGTCTCTTCAACTCGTTGGCCAACACCTACCCCTGGTATCAACTTCAGGCATTCATTTTATGATATCTGGTCACTGATGGTTTAATTTGCTTTTGTATATCATAAAAATGCATCAGTATGAATTTCAGCCTATTTCATTAATGTCAAAAAACTCGGGAGCTTTAAACATACGAATATTACATTTTATCTGTGTAGAACAGGACTTTTGGAAACTAAATGGATTCTTTTTTGGAGGGGAAACTGAATTAATCCAATTTTATATGGGGTGGTAATGATTTTCTACTACCTGTAACTCGTGAGCAACTAAAGATATGAGAAATGCAATCTTGAATGTGTGAGTTAACACTTGCTGCTGAGAAGAAATAAAGAAAAGAGAAGCAGAGACGGTGCTAACCAGGCTAACGGTGGCTGCTGGTGAGGAAAACTATGTCGCAAGTGTTCACTCAGCCTTATGGTGTTAAGTGCGGTGTGGTTTAAAAGTCAGAAGTGAAAGAAAACGGAAAAAAACAATGAATTTTGCAGAGAGTTTCAAGCATTAATTTGAGTATAGCAATGTTACACAGACTACAGGTGGTGAACTAAAACAACTCGCTTACATGCTACAATGCTAACAGAGGGAGAAGTATGAGAAGGAGGCGCAGGAATCTTATGTTTCCATGTTTGCTCTGTGATGTCAGTGGGGAGCTTTCAGGATTAATTGCACTGCATTGTTGTTGGTCTAAAGCAGCCAGCTGCTGATATCAGGAGCTGGTTAAAGCACAAAAGAAGCTACAGAAAAACCAAAAGGAGAATTTAAGTCATTGACATGCATGAGCGCTATTTATTCAGATAAGAAAAAAATATTTTTTTCAGTTGATGAATTCAATTAACACCAAGGAAGGATTGTTCTAGTTATTACTGTGGTTTCTGCTGTGAATATTAATGAGCTTATTATGAACGAAAACAATTAGGAGATGAAATGTGTATGTATTTTTTAAATAACAATGTTATGGCACATACAAAAAAAAAAAAAGAAAATGATTGAACAGCTAATCATTATTCCCAAAGGATCCGGCAAAACATTCACACTAATGTTTAACACATTACAGATGTAAAGTATAATACACTCAGGGGATAAATTACATACAGACCCTTTAATAGGCTAGCTTGCAATTCTTTCTATGGTTTTCTGAAATACTTAGAGTTTATCTGAGGTTAGAGGACTTGAATGTGCGTGAATTGACAAGTTTTACAAACACGCATCACTAAGAAATTAGATAAATTAAGAGCAGATGTCTTTTCAAAATAAAGATTATGTCCAGAGGGGTTGCCAGGGGTGACACAGCCTCCTTTAAAAATCTGATTAGCAACCTAATTTATTAAATGCTTAAGGATCTAACAAAATTTTGCTTGTCATTAAATGAAAACTATTCCAGATTCATCAGTTCTGATGATTGTGATTGATAAAAGCCCTCATCAGTCATTACTTCATATTCTTGCTGTTCCTTGATTTTAAAGATAAAAACATTAATGTTGGACACTTTTGGAGGTTGACAATTACAGAGAAAAGAACAGCAGCATTCTACCCCACCTGATTTAATATTCATGCTCCAAAACAGCAGATCAATCAGGCCTGCTTACTGCATGCCACTGACATTACTGAGGAAATTTCTTCATTTGGTGGCACGATCGATAGCTCATTACAGCAGCCTCACACCGGGTTGTCTGTGGGCCGGCCGGCTGGCTTAATTCCCTCTACATCACTGGCCTATCTCATCTGTCCATCTTCATCACCCAACACAGAGAAACAGGCTTTTGCTTAACAACGCTGCACATTTAAGCTTACACTATCTTACTTTTCTGCCAGTGCAATATTGGAAAATTTGAATGGGACTGAGCTAAAAAGAGTTATGAGGAAATCAATGGTGCAGTAGTTTATATGCATGTGGAAGTATATGAGTGTGGGGTGTGGAAAAAGAGGCAGGATCAATGCCATGCTTTAAACATGATATAACGCTGCATTTTGAGCAGTTCAATTGCTTCTCGTCCAGGAAGAGATCCTACATTAAATCAAGCTGATTTCACACCCTGCTAAAGGAGTGAGTATTTTATGAATTAAAATATCCATCATTTTTCTGTATCTTTGTTACAGCTGGTGAAAATAAAACACAAGCCAGATACACAAGACAAACAATTTTCTTAATTACAGCATACATGAAAAGAAGGATTTTTCTCATTTCAATTTAATAAAATGTTATTTTGGAATACATATTTTCCCTCAAATCTGCACCATTATTCTCAAAATGCTTTTGGTTACTAATGAAGCTGAGCTATTACTTTTTGAATCCAACCATGAAATGACAGCAGAACCTCATCATAATAACATTAAAGCTCCCCTCCTTAGTGTCATTCCCATCAGTGGGAATAATTTCATGGTAATCTTTAATAATTATACACAGGGTAAGTGACTGAATAACTCAAGCAGTAGATTAAGAAATATTTTGCGCTAAAATCATGAAGAAAATAAGTAACAAGTTGGATGTAGGACACAAGGTGTTGAGGAAAAGTGAGCAATAATCTGGAAAATGTGCCTTCCAGACACTTCCAGTGTCATAGTCAGGAGACTACATCCCTGACTGCACACTGCAGATCAAGGGCACCTTTGGCTGACTTTGGGCCACTGTGGAGCAGCAGTTAGAAACAGCCTCCCACCCTCGTATGAAGCCTTTAACTGGAGGTAGCATCCTTCAGAAGATATAAAGCAGTGAATACATATTAACCACATGCAGAGCAAGAAGGATAAAAGAGGGAGATAAAAGGGAGGAGAAGGAAAGAGAAACGTTCGGACTGGTTGTGAAGAGGGGAGCGATGCAGAGGAGAAAAAGAGCAACAGAGGAACAACCCAGGGTGTTCAAAGAGGAAGAGTGGGTGAGGAGGCAGCGAGCTCTGGCACTGATGTCACCAGCAGATAGCACAGCCAAATTTAACCCTTTACTGCGTTGTGATCTTAGTTTTCCTCTTCATGTGTTTCTGTTTTGTGTTTTTCGGCAGGTTTGGCTCTATTTGGTTCTGTTTTGTCTCACTAACTCTCTCCACCCAGATGCAGAGTGTAACCAGTGCTTCACATAATCAAGCCAAAGCACCGCCTGCCACCGTGCATTAGTCAAAGACCCAGTCTGGCCTTTTCAAAGTCGCTACACCCACTCAAACTGATAATAGATCCCCAGAATTTGATACAGGCCCAGCAGGGAGCCTGGCAGCGGAGGCACTCTGTGTGGGAGCTCACTCCACATGCTATACCAGGTTTGTACCAGCGAGTGGATCTAATACAGAGAAGTAAATCTGAGTGAGAAAGGAACAAAGTTTTTATGCCTCTCCACTGCTCTCCTCTGCTGTGGCTGCTCTAATGACACAAAGCAGCACAGTACGCAAGCAATTCATTTAAAAAGCAAGCCTTACATAATGAGCAGCTTGAGATATGTTACCATGAGCTGATATTTTATTCAGTATACTGCTTATTATCATGAAGCTGGAAAAAACTTCAGCTGGTGCATCCAAGGACAGATCTGACTTCCAAACAGGGTGAATGAAGTTTCTGTAGAATATGCAGACTTATTAAACCCTTGGCTTAGACCCTTGCCCCTCTGATATTAAACTGCAGTTTGGGGGAGGCTTTTCTTTGAGTCTCCAAGCTCCCCATCAGCACCGTTCCTTTTTCTGTAACATCAAATTACCCATGGCTGAGGTATCCTTGCTCTCCTCCCTTCCTTTTCCTCCCACTGAGTTGAGGTTTATAGGCAGCAGTCCGGCAGGGGTAATTTCTGCTCTCACTCCAGGGAAATTACTTTGCGTTGTTAGAGAAAAGGCAGTTTGTAGACTGCTTTATCAAGCTCCCTGGCTTTAATAACAAGCTACATTTGGGCTCCAGCAAGAAATATTGCCTCTACATATCCTAGCAGAGTGTTTCCCCACCTATTGCTCTCTGAAAAAGCGAGTTTAAAGCAGAGTTGTACAGATTCTGTTTACAGTATCAGAAATTCCTCTGAAATCCTCTGAAAAGTATTACTCAAGGGATCACTAGTCAGCACACTGACGTAATACCTCTCTTAGTAGTGTGACTATTGCAGTGACTAGCTAAACAGAAGACATCACAGTAAAACAACAGCTACCACTGAAGAGTCAACAAATCCTGCAGTACAGAAGTAACAAAGAAGAAATGACTTCAGCTAACAAGCAAACAAGCCATGATAGCCAAGAGTGTAACAGTATACACTGGGATTGTGTATAAAAGTAAGAGGGTTTTTTTTTTTTTTTTTGGTCTACAGTAAAATAAGGAAAAGGTTTTGGAACTTGAAAGAATATCTTCTTCTTTCTCATCTCTTTATAGTCCTATAATCGTCCAAAATACCAAAGACTGGAAAACCAAAAGTCACTCAGGCGTCAGAACTGGACTGAGCCAGAAAGTGTGACCAACATCACTGACAATTGTATTAAAGTGTGGGCTGGCTGTATTATTTCATCCCTGATTAGAACTGCTACTGGGAGTTTTGCTAGTTCACTGGTTCATTAGCATAAACTAGATGGATGACGTTGCTGGCTCCTAAAATCTAAAGCCAAAAGATACAGTCTCCCAACAGAGGCAGCAGTCTAAGTCACAAAAACGGTTTCTTCAATGTTAAATTCAAAGTTCACTTCAAGGAGTTTTTGTTTATGTCATTAAGGTAAGTTCTCTTCTAAGTTAATTTTTTGATTAATAAAAAAAAAGATCAAGTTTAATTATTCTATGCTAAAAATGTGATATAAAGCCATGAATGACACCTATGTTGATAATGCAGCTACTGCCACGCTGTACACACCAGGTTAGCAAAGAAAAGTAAGACAAGGAGAAAACACAAATACAAAAACTATCAGATCTATAACCCTGAGTGCGCTTCAAATTGACTCTGTTCAGTTCAGCAGCTTCACAGCAGATTTCACTGCACAGTCTCTGTTTCCAAATGCACACAATATCAGCACCCATTGCTGAGGGTATTTTGGCATCCCTTTTGGAAGGCGGTACGGACAAGTCATCCATCATTATATACTGTCAACAAATCCCAGCTTATTCTACGGCAAGTGTTGTTTAATTGCTCTAAGCCAGTCCCCACAGCTTTACTTCAAGTAATAGAGGACATGATGTGATAAATAAGTAAAATGACAAGATGTGTATTTTTTTTCAATAGGGGCTTCTGGGTATGAGCCAGTGGAAGTCAAGGTATCAGGAACTGTATCGTGGAGGAGAAACACAGCATGACATGTTTAAAGCAAGAATGTATGCATGAACGTGTTTGAAAAAGCATATGTGTGTCCAACTGGGCTTTTGTTTCTGCAGGATTGACTGCAGTCATGTATCTAAATGTCGGTCTATACATGTGTGTTCATGTTCATACTCATGTGTATCTGTTCTGCTCCTCTACACAGAGTGGTTCAGCTGTGCCTTGCTTGGCCTGATGAATAATTTCTGCACTGTGCTCTGCTGTGGCACGTCTGGTGCAGCCTGACTGCACCACACAGCTACAGCTCCGCATTTGCATTCAACACACACATACACACACACACACACGTGCACGAGCGCGTGCTCAGGCTTGCGCACACATATTGCACACACACTTTTACCCTCATAAACATTGAGCTTGCTCACTGCGCCCCCATCCCAGCACCACCCAGCCTGTCAGCTGCTTTCCTATGTGGAGGGATGCAACAAGCTGCTAAGCCCTTTTTAAAGCAACAGCGGTTCTCTATTAGTCAGTGTCATTTCATTTCTACTCCCTTGGCAACGTCTGGGTTAAAAAAAAAAAAGTCATCAGCAAGAGAGACTACAACAGTCAAATGGGTAAAAGCAGACTAAATATGAATTTGTGAAGCTTGTCTCTTAAAATCCTGATTGTGAATTGCTGGCATTTAAGTTGGATCCCAGAAAAGAAGAAAGAAGCGGCGCTGAAATGTCAGCTCTTTTCTGGAGTGGCAGCATGCTGATGTGGTGACCTCTATGTGCTGTGGTTAAAAGGTTGGGGGGCTGCAGGACAAAAAAGGGGAAGAATCAGCTTTTTCTGAGTGAAAGGAAGAGAGATTTTGAAATTTCCAGAGAAAAGGTAAGCCTCCCAGTGCAAAGTCACGAGTAATAACTCACTACTTGTTGACCACACCTCTAATTCCTCAAGTTAGAGGTAAAAGCAAACATTGTCTCTCCTTATATCACTGTTATCATAAATGTGACATTCATTTGCAAAGTTTGTTTCAAAATATTTCAAACAAGCCCCACATAAATAAAATTTCACTAAAACCATACCAAATTACTCTAGTTCACCCAAACAAAACAGCACTCCTGCTCCGTTTACCTCAAAGTAAGTGGCAGGCTGCGCATCTGTGAGCAGCTTAATAAAGGGAAACCACAAGCAGCAGTGCCAACAATATGTGCAACCCAACACCTCCTACTGTCTTGGGGTCTGTCTGGATAAGCTCCAGTACTCTGCCCCTCCATCCACCCTTTATAGGTGTGTATTTTCAGACATGGCATGCCTCTCGATGTATTTCACCACATATGAGCAAATAATGTCCTCATATATCTTTGTGAAGAGTAATTGTGTCCCTCTTTCTGCAACAACTGAACTGTCGATCTTGAACACAGCTTTTCAGCAGATGAAATTATTCAGTATCTGAAGCCAAGACAAGCAAGTATTGTACACAATGTTTAATCCTAAATCACAGACTCTTTATTACACGACTGTCTGCTACTGTAAATTGGCTTTTCTTCAACAAGTAAGAAGAATCTCACTAATCTGGCTGGATACAGTATTACTGTATTTATGACAAAATGTTCTCAGTCTGTTTGCACAGACCTCTGCTGCTGCACAGGAACCCTGGGGTGACTGTCTGGACTGGCAGCCTCTGCTGCCTGGCTACCACGTTTGACTACATTATAGAGCATGCTGCACACTGGCTAAAAACTCTCTTCTTTCTCAACGAGATTTGCAACAATGCCAGATTTTCCATTCTGTGTATAATAAAAACTGGTCAAATCAAAGCATTTGGACGGTCAAACTCTGGCTAAATTGTGCTGACAATTATGCAAACAAAGGTCCAGTAAAGTGTGTATCCTATGTAAGTTTTCCATGGCATTGGGGATAGTGCTGTCAACTTCTGGAGACAGAGACTGCAGGAGAGACAATAGCTGTCAGTGAGCCATGCGCAAAACAATAGAGCACTATCACCGCCTCTAAGATCTGCAAGAATGCAGAGGGTTATCAAAAGCTACAAGATCAAAAAACCTGTGTGAATCAAACTAAGTGACAGACAATCTGTCATAATCCCGCACACAAGGCAGCATGTACAAGAAAGCTTCACATTTCTCCACAGCCACCGGAGCAGCGCTTCAACTACAAGCGGCAGGAAATGTACTTACAGTCCTGAGGAACTGAATCTCATCCTCTCCTTCTCCACCTTCAGCCATGGCTGCAAAGGAGCCTGTTCAGACTCGGGAAGCCTCCGCTGGCTCCTCTCTCCTATCGATATTAGCATATATGGCTAATCCACGGCCATACAGCGGGGTATACTACCGCAGCATGTGTCACTCAAGCCCCCCTGTGCTCAAGCCCCGCTCGCCGCCCTGAGGAGAGTGTGTGTCAGCATCGGTGGGCTGGAGCGACTGGGGACGGTGAGGCGGCGGGGAAACGGGGAGAAGCCACGTCGCGTAGCGAAGAGACAGCAGCGGGGTCTTTATCCTCGACGTCACTGGCAGACCTAAAAGATACAACCGAGTAAGCGCGAATATTTGAACACAACTGCGATAGCCGCTTGAACAATTCACCAGAAAACGCGTGTCTCTGTCATTTTCTATTCCTGACCCATCTTCTCTCGAGCCTTTCACAGTATTCGAGCTGATTTGTGAAAGTACCTGACAGCTCTGTCTTTACAGTGTGCTGGATATCTTTCACGTCAGCTGCTGTTTCCAGTGTAGGTTCAGTTCAGCACCATAGTCAGCGCCCAACAGCGTGACACAAACTGCTGCGTGTTGTGCGCACAGGTGTCACGGCTGCAGACTGCTGTACACCACAGTTAACGTACAGGTCGTTTTATTTATTGCATTTAAAAAACGTCGGGAAAAGCCGTATGTTACTTTCAATACATGTGTTCATGACGAGCAGGGGCGGATTCAGACTTTTGAAGTGGGGTGGCCAGTGCCCAGTCAAGGCTTCTGCACAGGTGGCCTTAAAGGCATGCATGCACATTGACAATCAGTTCTGACCATAGACTGTAAATAGAATGGACAGCGTCAGCCTCCTCGCTGGGTGAAGCCACTCCGAGAACAGCACACTCTGGCGGCGGGCTGCAGTAGAGGTCATAAATCCTGCCTCCGCCAGAAAAGCTTATGGGGCTGTGGACAAACTTTAGGAATTTATCACGCAGAACATTATTTTTTCCCCGCTGCTTGTGATGTTGACATGTAGTTATAGTAAGACTGGTTTGTGCTCAAGTCCTCTTTTTTCTGTACAGCTCCATTTTAAAAAGTTATTAGGGTTCATGTTTTCTATGATTGTTTTCTATGTTTTCATTTGATACAGCCTATGGGCGTACAAAGATTGCGTAGCTCACCCGAGGGATACGCTGTTTGAGCCGAGAGTCATCACAGCGACTCTTGGCGACCCTCCCGCTGAATGCGTACAATGCTACTGCGCAAGTGGTGAAGTGCTTACAACGTTACTGCACAATGTTGGTTTCAGGAAATGGAGAAAAAAGGCGGAATTACCGAGAGCTTTTTGGCTTCAAATCCATATACTGGCAGAAGGTGGAACTAAGTTGTCCATAGTGTATACAGTCTATGGTTCTGACCATGTCTGTTGTAACTACAAGTGTAAACATAGTGTTTTAAGAAACTGGGACCTGATTTCACAACCCATGAGAGAAAATGGGACAATGTTTTACACAATGTTTTTTTTTTCTTTTTTTTTTTTTTTCAAGCTTACCACCATTTCTGTTGTAAAAAAAAAAACTCAAAAAGCCTGTCCTAAGTTTAAGTAGCCATTCAGTTTTGTTTTGTTTTTTTTTTCCTATGGGGGGGACCTGCCCTCTGGTTTTTTGCCCTATCATAATAAATGTTTCACTGCCATTGTTAAGTAAAACGTATACTTATGGAACAAACTCAACAACTCAACAATACTTGTCAATAGGAAATATCCATTTGACAACATTTTCTGCAATATTAACTTTTTTGTTATTATAAAATCCCTCTTAATGCCAACTTTCAATGTTTTGGATGAAGGTATAGAACAAATAGCCTGGAAATTTGATATATTGTTGCAAATATGCTCAGCTTCTCATATGATTATGACTGGATGATTAACAAACAATCTGTTATGCAAGATTAAACTCAATTGAGGATGACTGACTTCAATGTTAATTCACTTGACTCTTTACTTGAGGACTGTAAACAGTGATAGTCTGATCCTTCATGACCCACAGTTACCCAGAGTTGACTCACCATGTCAAGAAGGAGCCCACTCACTAAATTAAATAAACTCAAATGGTCCATAATCATGATACAACAGTGCCCTCTAGTGTTGATGCTGTGAGCTGGCACTTGCCCTCCCCAGTGTATGTGCTCTGCTTTTATTCGACTTCTTTTTTAAACACTTCATCCTTCTCTTCTCCTCTTCCATGCTTTTCAATTAAGTCCCTTGTCCTTTCTGCTTAATGATGACAAATGATCTACCGCTATTCTTTTCTCCATTGCCCAATTAACAGTCTGCTGAAACATGCAGTCTAATGACAACATACATATTTCAGTAGCCTCTGTAATATTCATCTAAAATATTGTAGTCAATTTATGAAGGCAATTTCCATCATCATCATCTATGTTATAACTTGAACTCTGCAAACCTCTCTGATGACAGATGTAGGCCCTGATCATGTGGTAAGTCCACACCATTTGACATCACTGCTTTAATACTGACAATATTTCATCGAAATGTCTTATGTATGTAGCTATGCTTTTACATCTACAGAAGCTGTATATCATATTTATTTAATCTTTTTTCTCAGGCAATAAGTATTGTTTATTAAAATCAGAACTAGCATATCTTTTTTGGAATTTTTTGGAAAGTGTGTTAAGTTTATAGCTCAGCCAGGACAAAATTCAAAAAAGCAGTTTTCTCTTTGAAGCATTACGGCTCTCAGTAAGAACCCAGAATCCTTTCATAGAGGGGCAACAGTGTCTACTACTAAACTACAAGTTTGCCTAGCAGTTCTTGCTTTTGAAGGTTTTTATTGCCTCTACTTTTTGACTGTGGAAGTTCAAAACAGCAGTTAAAAGCGCAGCTCAAACCAAATGTAAAAAAAGAATAGTCCTGGGTGACATTAAGTGCCTCTACTCTGGATTTCAACCCAGACTGCTCTCATGCAAAAGGCAGCAGCCTTTGACACTTCACCACAGGACTGCCTGGAGGTGCCTTCTTTTTTAGGGTTTTTATATTACCATTTGACTGTGCTTCTTTAAAAGAACATTTAAGGCAGGGTTTCTTTCTTGCCTCACAGGTGCAGCTCTGAAATTGAACCCACACCTTTATATTGGAAAGCAGGAGTCATCACCACTATGCCACAGTTAAACCTGATGTGTTTTGTTTTTTCAAGGTCTCTTGATCTCACCTTTTAGTCTCATTTTTTTGAACAAATTATAGAAAATGTTTCTCTCGAGGATAAAGTGCCTCTACTCTGGTTTTGAAGCCAGAACCCTTTCATTGTTAGGCAGCAGCCTTAACTACTACACTATTAGTATGTCAATACTTGCTTTCAAGGTTCTATTTGCTTTCGTTTTCATATTATGAGCAATAAAAATACAGCTAAACATCAATGTTTATTTCTCGGCTTACAAGAACTACTATGAAATGACTCTGTCCAGGTTCTGAAACCAGGATTCTTTGGTGAAGAGGCAACAGCCTTCATCACTACACTACATGTGAGTTTGGCAGTGATTTATAATTATTATTTTTACTTTAAAATTACAGCTTGACATTGAGATGAGTGCAGTATTTTTATTCCTGCATTGCATGTGCTATTAAATGTTTCAGTCCTGGATTTAAACCCAGAATTGATTTATTAAGAGGCAGCAGTCTTTACCACTATAAATTACAGGTTTTGCTGAGTGCTTTATTTTTCAAGGTGCTATTTACTTTGTCTGATCAGAAAGGTTAAAAACAGCTTAACTAAGATGCAAAATCAACCTCTGTTTTGCTCTCACTGCAGCAGAATCTAAAGTGATTAAAAGAACCAAGCAGTGCAACACCATCTGTTATCATCTATACTTTCTTCCCATATTCCCTCTTAAATAATATTACACCATTGTCTTATTCATTATTACTTCTCCATTATCTTCAGAGAAACCAAGTTTTTATGGGTGATAGTTCAGTGTTCATCCATTTCAACCATTTACTGCACAAAAGACTGCCCATGTAGCTTGATTGCTTGCTAGGTTAAACTGTGTAGACTATGTGCTATAAGATATTAACCCATGACAGACCATAAAAAAGGTGAAAGCATAAAATGCATTTTAAAGTACTCCATTGTTGAGAAATAACCTACTATTGAGGGCTTTGAACAGGAGGGTTAAATCCAACAACTTCAGCTTTAACTTTGTGTGTTTTCTGTTTAGGTGCAAAGACATCACATGAAAACAGTAGCAGTATCTGATTTGGCTATCGTCCACGTGGTGCAGAAATGGTCATGCTACATCCCAGGGAGACTTAACAGAAAACAGAGCCAGAATACATTTGTAAAATAATAATAATAATAATAATAATAATAATAATAATAATAATAATAATAAACTAAATAATCTTTGTTAAACTTGAAAAGATGCAAAGTTGTATAATGATTTAAAAATTATTAAGCTTTTATAAATGTAAAGCTATAAATGCATACAATAACATTTATCCCGGCTGTAGATAAAGCAGGATTTTTCATCTCACAAAATTTTAGATTTTAGATAGATTTTTGTTGGTTGAATTTTACCTTTAAACAACCATTTAAGTACTGTTTATCTATGGTTATGATTTCAGTGTTGTTTCAGTGTTAAAGTAAAGTTCAAAACTGTCATTGACACTGTCAGATTGTGATGTTGATTCGACATCAACATAGTTGACAGTTCATTATTGTTTTAATGACGTCCTACTCTCTGGAGGATGAGTTATTTAGGAAAGCGTTAATGCAGGTAGAATTGTAATAACCATTTTATCCACTAGGTGTCTCTGTTTTGTAACAAATCACACTCAAACTGACTCAAAGAACAGGTGCTTTTAAACAGTTCACTTAATTTTGTGGGTGCAACGACATCCAAACGTTAGCCTTCAAAATACCGTTTAATACCACGAAATACAACTTACCTTTCGCCATTTCAGCCACTTTATTTCCTCTCTGTTCGAGTGACACGCTGAAAACCTGTCACATGGCCTACCTGAGAACTGCAGCTGCACTGACTCAAATTGTGGGTGTGTATGACTCTTTAGGAACCAATCAAAGAGCGTAGAGCCGGCGCTGGGGTTCCCTATTGGTCCCTGTGCCCGTCATTCATTGCGGCATACCCCTGTAAAGCAGTGGTGAACACTGGCTGGCAGCAGAGCAGAAATGTGAAGATATATGCCATGCAACTCCACCGGGTAAGGATCTGTTTAGGTTTTACGAGTTGCTTCTTGGCTTATAGCCTACCTACTGCAGTTGTGAGTTCGTGAAACGCAGTTATCTTTTATATACTTATACAAATAGAACTAGTTTTAGGTTACTGTGATGTTTTTAGCAATGGCATTTTAATTTCTGACGAATTAAACTGAATATTTATTGATTTGTTTTGCCAATATGCTGCAGAAACCCTGCAGGAAAGCGTGTTTATGCTGCAGTTCAAACACTGATCATTGCTCTTGTGTTTGCTTGCAAGGTGACAATAACCCGCGGGATTATGTTATGATGTAAACAGTACAGAGGTTTTGCGGAATATCAGGCAGGAAAGCACTGAAGGACGTGCAAAGAATTGTGCTTGCTGTGCTTGCAAATGTCTGAAATGCCAGCGACAGCACTGGGGCTCTTCTCTGCATGTGTCGTCACCTTGTTTGACACTCAGCTTTTATGCGGCAGCTTGTGAAATGTTGATGAAATTGTGTTTCATGTAGTTGGACAGCAATGTCGAAGAGGACGAGGATAGGGGACAGGGTTAGGAAGAGAAGTTTTATCAGAATTACAAGTCAATCCATGTTGGATTACACAGCTTCAATTCTTGCTTATGAAATAGGTTTGTTTGGAAATGTAGAGGGCCCATTGATGCAGAAGAAGCAGTACAGTTTGGTAAAGCATCAAATCTAGCTTTAAAATGAGCCTTTAGGATGTCTACTATAGGCTATGTTGAATTTCAGTCTTAAACTCAAAGACTTAATCATTCTCCAAAGTGCATAAAAGTCAATAGAAGATTTATCATGTTATTGAGCATTTCAGCAGATTTACAGCTCTGTGCTACTTTCTCTCTGACAGCATATGGACAGGCCACATATCCTCCTCTGCAGCCCAAGCACAGTCACTCAGCCTGGGGCCTGGCCACTTTTCTTTCCCTAGACTGCTCCAGTGATTAACATGCCACCCATCATGGAGGGCACACACACCGTGTTGCTCCTATACGCACCCATCCGTGAGCTAAGCCACATCAGCTTGTATTTTCCCAAGAGGCGGGCCAGGGGTTTCAAGTACAAGAGCCGCGCCCCTCATTCAGAGAAGTTCACTAATGACCATGACTGGGGAAAGGAGGATCTTGCCATGTCCGAACAAAGAGGCCAGTCTTCAGACTTCTCAGGCAAACTGCTCAACTCCCAGGAAGCAATCGCAGAGTTCTGCTGGCTGGCGGCGGAGCATCACCAGTTGCTCGTGGATCTCTTATCGCTGTGTAGAGTTTGCGCCAATAAAGTCAGAATGGGAAACCAGGAAGGGAAACTCCAGGATTTCATGGAGGGTCAGGAGGTTCACCTTGGAGGTCAGAGTCTCAGTGGCACCAACGTTCTTCCCACAGGGCCTCCAGAGCAGAAGAAAGTTACATCTAAGAGCAAAAAACTAAAGAAGCTGGGAGGCAAAAAACTGGACAGTGCTGAGGATTTTCTGCACAACAAGATAAAGAAGAAAGTTTCAAGTGGAACTTTATCAAATGAGCTTCCATCTCAAAACGGTTTGTCTAAATCTTCAACCTCAAAAGTGAAACAGATCCCAGGTGCTTCTTCATCTGTCCACGTCTCTGACAGCTCAGTCACCGGCTCTTACGTCAGTGCTGTCAGTAACCCCATCCTCCCCATGGAAGAACCCTTCCAAATCGGGCGGGAGGGTTGGGACTTCATGGAGGATAATCGTGCTTTTGATCCTGACATGGATTTCTACACTGACTTCTCTGAGTATGACGGGGAGCTGGGTTACGAGTCATCATTTTGCAGCCTGATGGAGGGTCTGACCCGACGAGAAAGTGGCAGCAACCTTCGACCAATTAAAATGTTTGATTCTTTAGATGAGACTCTATCTGACAATGCATCAACTGCAAAAGAAATCAGCGTGGATAATCCAGGAGTCAGGGTGGTGGCCAAAGTACAGGAAGTGGAAGGGAGACTGCACCATGTCAATCATACAAGCCTAGACATGGAAGGGCCGTCCATGGTAAATCCGGGGCCCAGTAACTGTAAGCAGGCGTATGGCAAGTGGAAAGGAACAAATCAAGGGGATGTCAATAGAGAAAAGACAAGTCGAAAACTTTCTGAAGGGCTACGGCTGCCTCTGTCCCACACAAACGAACCTCACTCTACCAAATCTCATCTAAAGAGCCCCTCTTCACCCTCTCTCGCTGGTGTTTTTAACACTTCCTTCCCTGCCTCTAACAGCCTTCAGAGCATGTCCCCACTGTCCTCCAAGCACACAAGCCCACAGCTAAACCACCGCATCGTGCTGCTCTCGGATAAGGATGTAGACGCCGAGCAAGACAGCTCCAGCAACACAGATGAGTCTAAAATCTTCACAGAGGTTATTGACAAGAACGGCAACAAACGCACCATCACCCGTCTGGATTTGAACCTCAGCAGGCGGCCGAGCAGCACCAAGTGGAACTCCTCCAGCAACTCCACAACAACAGGTGAGCTATTAGATCTTACAATGTTCCTGTTTGAACAGTGGCACTTTCATCATCCTAGGAGTGTGAAACAGCTGTCAACACACACCCTTCATCTGGCAGGTGCTGGATTTCAAAAAGCAGAACAAGAAAAGGATTTCTTGAGAGTGTGTGTGTTAAGACCTGCTGCCTCAGGTGGTTTTTTAAAATACCCTAGAAATCTTCAACCCAACGTTGTTTCTTCTGAATATTTTCCTAGCAATGTTTTTAAGTCTGAATATCATCCAGCCCAGCCAATGAGTCTGATTTTGCACAGAATGTCTCCTGTAGTCTAGTTTTGGACTGCTGTGGCCAAGATGTGTGACCACAAATTAAAAGCTACCCAACAGAGTTGCACAAAGGGGCAACCAGGACCCTGAGAATAGCAGAGATTAGCTTGAGTGTCTCAGATCAAAGGCTCAGAGTTGACACAGAGTTTGACCTGATCAGGCTTCTTACGAGCGCCTTGTTAACTGAAGCATTGCCAATTTGGATGTCCAGTGATCTACTGCCCCTCCCTTTTAAAATCCACATCCAGTTCACAGCAAACTGACAAAGGATTAGGGACCAAGCAGGCTCAAGGGTATAAGTCTTTTTGCAAGACTGTTTCCCTTACCTTTATCTTACGCCAGCAGTGATAGAATAAGTTGTGTAAATGGTTTAACACACTTATAAAATACACACTTAAGGCTCGAAGTTTATGACCTTTTGCTTCTCCATCAGTAAGCAAAGTTAATGCTTGGGCTTGAGGCTGCAACATCATTGCAGTAGCTTACTCTGCATTGTTGTTAATCATCCTTTCAGCCGTACTGACACAATCTTAGTTTCATTCTGTACTGAAAACAGACCGCTCTGCATTGATTATGGGCAGTTTGACCCCCAATCACTGAGCGACAGTGTATTTTTAGTGATCCTCCAGAGTTTGTAATTTGTTATATCATAGAGAAGCACCAGCTGAACACATACAGGACATCCAGAAATGCTGAGCTCAGCAGCAGCTGGAGGGTGAAGGAGAGCTGAGCTGTGTGAAGCTAAGCTAAGCTAACAGTAGACAGGGCCCAGTGTTTACGACCCGGCTTTGCTCATGTTGATGAATTGGATCAATCCTCACTGAAATTAAACCAACCCTGTTGGTCCTCACTTAGGCATGCACACACAAAGATGCAGTCACTAGCACACACCCACACGTTTTAGATCGCTCCTCTTTGTTATGAAATCAAAAGCTATTTTTAATTTCCTGAGCATGGCTTCAGAAAAATGTACTGATCCTTTTTCAGATGTGCTGGTGTGTCATTATGACCCATAATCTGCTTGTATGAAACCCTAACAACCATGTCCACTAACATTGTTACTACCCTGATGTTTCATATTGCACAAGCTTAAACCTCAATCTCTAAAAAAAAGCCTCTAATCAATTCCGCTGCATTTTGGCGCTTTTCTTTGATTGTCCTTGTGTTGCTTGATAATTGAGCGCGCTTCAGATGTAAACACAGATAAACAGACATCACAGGGTCCAGCTGGAAGGACTAAGTGGGTCATTGTGAAGCTGGGTTCTTCATGGCTTGCAAATGCTGTACTAATTATGCGGGCTCTCTAATCTCCCAGACTTTTAGTGCTTATTAATGGATGCGATTATTATGCTGATAGGAATGGTTGTTTTGAAGTTATTAATGATCTTATTTGCTTCATGCGCTAATGCGGTTATGTCACAGTCTGTAACCTTACTAAAGGTGCGAGGCTATGTGTGTGGGAAATATGTGTGTAGCTGCAGTAGTAGCTAACAAAGGCCGTTAAATATGTGCAGGCTATATCTTTTAGCTAATAAAATCAAGCTAGAACACAATATTTTAGCAACTGTTTGAGATGGAATGTAAACATTTTCAGAAAACTTATTTTTATGCATCTATCAGGGACGTAGCAACATTAGCATTAGTCTAAAGTTGTTATTGCGGCTTCCTACCAGTTTAAGGACATATTTGGCTCTTAAATGTTGAATTTTCCACTATTTTCTCGTCAGTCACTAAATAGTAGCATTCCTAGTAGATTTTTTATCCTTTTATATGGTCTATGACCAAAAACAGATTTCTGAATGGTGATACTGAGCCAAGGAAATCCCCTGGTGAAGAGCCTGAGACCAAAACAGTGAGCTGTACAAATACTACAGAGCTCTAAGGAGCTACAGTCGAACCACTATCACTAATAGTGTCCCATGTCCCATTGAACTTGGTGATTTGGTCTGGTTGTAGTTTGAAAATACTGAGTACAGTTGCTGTAAAAATAAATCTCTATTTTTGACCCATCAGTCACTCTTTCTCCCTTTTATTGTCGAGCATATGCCTGGCAATACCATAATCAGATTACTCAAAAGGATCCAGCAAGGTCATATGGAACTGATCAGTGCAGCGCAAGAGTGCTTCTCCCTGCTTCCCCTGCTAGCTGTCAGTCAACACAAAATACCCCGCTATGCAACAATGTTCCTACCGACAAGAACAAGCGCCAGCTCTGTCCCGATAATGAAGTGGATTCTGCCAAAAC
The DNA here is from genome assembly GCA_962446985.1 of Xyrichtys novacula. Classification (NCBI taxonomy): domain Eukaryota; kingdom Metazoa; phylum Chordata; class Actinopteri; order Labriformes; family Labridae; genus Xyrichtys; species Xyrichtys novacula. Next base: position 7,979,058 of record OY660878.1, read on the forward strand.
AGGCTAAGAGCGTGTCCCTCCCAGTCTGTCTCACACTGTTGCTCTTAGCTTCATTCTGCATTCAGAGGAACAGAGCACAAAGGTCCTCCTTGTATAACAAGTAACTTGTTTTCTTTAATAAATGACCTCAATACCAACATAGTGGTAAATGTTAGCTATCCCACTCATGCGTCTTGGTACGGGCCGGCATCCAGTAACAGGTTTCTACATAATGTTTCACTGTTTCAGACTGGAGCAAATTTAGCAAAATTTCCTACCACTCCGTAATCTGCCAGGCTCAATAAAAGCTCAGCCTCCTCATCCTCAGCCCCGTATAAACCAGTCAGACTGTAGAGCTACATTTCCAGTGACTAACGGTGAGTCTGTGGGAACCATGTCAAGCTACATTACCACTGTGGCCCTCAGAGCATCACAGCACTCTTCCACAAGCTTCCAAGCTGCTGCTGCCCTCTACATGGGCTTTAAAACTGACAGCTAAACCATTAAGTCTATCAGTCAGCCTGACAGCCATACAGCCACTAACCCAGAAGGATGCTAAAACTAATGGGTGATTTGAAAGTCCTGCATTTTCATGATTAATGTAAAAATCTATGATCCTCCAGTCTGGCCAAAAGTGATAAAGGGTGGGAGTCTGAGCCTGACGGATACACTAAACATGCCACATGGCCCCATTTTTTTCTACTTTGACTGATGGGTTAATAGGTTTTGAGTGGCTGAAATATGGCATGCTGTTTGAGTGACTGTAATAAGAGAAATAAGGGTATGTATGAGAGGGAGGGGTTGGACTGTTTGGCCTGCATGTTTTGCACAAAAGTGCAGCATGTACTGGCATCATAGTGGAGTTTTGCACCAGGATTACCAGGTCTGTGTTTGATACAAACAGTATTGACTTGCAAGAACGTTGTCAAGAGAAAAGAAGTGTTTTACTTTAATACACAATCAAATGCAAAAATAAAAAAAACATACTTCAAAGTGCAACCAAAAGTCTCCTCTTGGACTGGCATGGTATTTCTCAAGTTACTACACTGCGTTCCAAATTATTATGCAATATATATTATATATTTTTATCAGATTTTCTAAATTGCCAATGCAAATGACAGTCAGCATAATTTTCAAGTCCTTAACCGTTACAGTATAATTTAAATGTTATTGAACAAACCTCCCAATGATAACAGTATTTTTTTCAAAAAGGTTGTGTTTCTGGGCCCACTGCAACCGTTTCTGCTTGTGAAATTTTTTTTAGGGGTGGCCATATAGAAGGTTGATGCATGACTGCAAGCCTCTGGAGGATCCTACAGTTTGATGTTCGGGGACTCCAGAGACATCAGCAGCTTCAAATATCTGTTTGCTGCTTTGTAATGGCATTTTAGCAGCTGTTCTCTTAATCCGATGTGTTTGTCTGACAGAAACCTTCCTCATTGTGCCTTTATCTGCACAAACCCGTGTGTGCTCTAAATCAGCCACAAATCTCTGATTATAAGTTTTCGTGAAATATTTAAGGTTTTCATACCTTGATCAAGGCATTCAACTATTTCATGCTTTTCAGCAGCAGAGAGATCCTTTTTCTTTCCCATATTGCTTGAAAATGGTGGACTGCTTAATAATGTGGAACGCTTTTTCCCTTACCTGGGCTCACCTGACAAACTAATTACCACAGGTGTCTGAGATTGATTTCAGTGATCCAAAGAGCCCTGAGACACAGTACCATCCATGAGTTTAATCGAAAAACAAAAAATATAACCTGTATGACACTTACAGACAATTTGCATAATAATTTGGAATGCAGTGTATTTAGACAGTAAACAAAGGTAGCAGGAGCTACCTGTCACAGGAAGCCCCAGAAAGCTGACTGATGCCTCCTATAGATCAGTAGATTTAAACAGACTGATTAGGGCCCGAGCGTAGCTGCTAAGCAGCTGCGAGAGCCCTCTTGTTCCTGATGGATTCTTCTTTCGTTATTTTTCCTCCGCTTTAAACTGGAAAATGGCCCACTTCCCACTGGCGAAAACTCAGGAAATTTGGCAGGACGACCGGGCCTGGTGAAAAATTCGATATTCTGAAGTCGCCCAAACAAAAAAATGAAAAATGGCTCCATAGCGCCCCCTATGGTGAAAACTCACCTGACGCCTGTACGCTTTGTCAAAATGACACAAAAATTGACACACATGTGTATCTCAATAAGATCTACAAAAAAGTCAGTGCGGGCGTATCTGTCAAATGTACCGTTAAAGGGCTATTTCGCATTTTTTGCCGATCCGCACACATTGGAATTTCGCTAACTCCTCCGAAGGCTTTCCTTCCACCGGCACCAAATTTGCTCAGGCCAATCTACACCCCATGGCCATTAAAAGTTGTACAAATCATGACGCTGCACCCCACGGTTTAGGTTCTAGGGGGCGCCAAAGATAACCCAAAAAGCCACATTCTTAAAAGTCTTATAACTTTTTATTTTTGTCCTCACTGGCCCCCAAGTTTTCTAGGATGATGCAATGTCCAGCCATCAACACATTTGTGAAGAAATTTTTACTCCCCAAAAGAGCGCCCCCCCATGGCAGTAGAAAAAAGTCCATTTTTTCTTGTCCCCTAAGGTGAAAATACACATTGTTGAGTGTCACGCCTAAACGCTTTGTCATATTGACACAAAATTTGACAATCATGTGTATCTCAATAAGATCTACGAAAAAGTCAAAGAGCGCGTATCTGTATAATGTACGGTAAAAGGGCTATTTTGCATTTTTTGCCGATCCGCACACATTGGAATTTCACTAACTCCTCCGAAGGCTTTCATTCCACCGACACCAAATTTGCTCAGGCCAATCTACACCCCATGGCCATTAAAAGTTGTACAAATCATGATGCTGCACCCCACGGTTTACGTTCTAGGGGGCGCCAAAGATGACCCAAATATCCACATTCTTAAAAGTCTTATAACTTTTTATTTTTGTCCTCACTGGCCTCCAAGTTTTCTTGGACGATGCAATGTCCAGCCATCAACACATTTGTGAAGGAATTTTTACTCCCCAAAAGAGCGCCCCCCCATGGCAGGAGAAAAAAGTCCATTTTTTCTTGTCCCCTAAGGTGAAAATACGCACTGTTGAGTGTCACGCCTGTACGCTTTGTCAAAATGACACAAAAATTGACACACACATGTATCTCAATAAGATCTACGAAAAAGTCAATGCACGCGTATCTGTCAAATGTACGGTTAAAGGGTTATTCCGCATTTTTTGCTGATCCGCACACATTGGAATGTGGCTAACTCCTCTGAAGGCTTTCGTTCCATCGGCACCAAATTTGCTCAGGCCAATCTACACCCCATGGCCATTAAAAGTTATTCAAATCATGACGCTGCACCCCACGGTTTACGTTCTAGGGGGCGCCAAAGATGACACAAATATCCACATATTTCAAAGTCTTATAACTTTTTATTTTCGTCCTCACTGGCCTCCAAGTTTTCTAGGATGATGCAATGTCCAAATATCCACATTCTTAAAAGAATCTACATCCCCCCCCCATCCCCCAAGTTTTTCCTGCCCATCACTCAATGGCTCAATCGCATCGCTCTCCCGGCAACACCGTAATGAGGAGCAACTTGCCGTTTGGATATATCCTAGCTGTGTTTGTGCCCTCACTCATGGTCCAGACTTTTTTCAAATAGGACATGTAGTTTGTCTGCAGCGAGTGTTTTGGTAGAAACTGCGCCTCCCATTCATTATAATGGGAAATGACCACAGACAAGTGCGCACACCATCTTTGGACCTTGAGTGTGACGCGATCGGGAGGGGGAGGCGGTCGCGCTGGGGGCGGCTCGACGCGGCTCGGGCCCGACAGTGCCCCACCGGGGCCCTAGTTTCAAGATTGTTTTTGTGAATTTCCAAGAAATGGTGAAGAAGTCATGATACTTGTTTGAAACTGAACAGGACTGCAGTCAGGGGTGTCAGGGATTGCCCCAAAGGTCTCTACTATGATTTGCTAATAGCTTTGTTAGAGTACAGATTTATGTCAAAACCAAAAGGTTGGACTGTAGTTTGGGACAGGGCTTGCTGTCTTTTGTTGGTATTAACAATTTTAGAAAAGTACTTCACACATCTATTTCATTAAACAGCTGCACAGAAGAGGTTGAGTCTGCAAAAATCTGCAAACCAAACCCCTGCACACTGTCTAAAATCAATATTTTAGGCAATATTTTGGTGGGATTATGAACAAATGTCATTTTGAAGGACAGTAAAGAACTTTCCTTGCATTTTAAAGTACTTTGGATTGGGACTTAAAGTCCTTAAGAGTTTAGCTTTAATTTGCTTCAATTGATATGTTGCTGCTCTACTGTATTATCCAAGTTCCTGAAGTCTATAGGAGAGTCATTATGCAAGTTCAATCAAGCATTTATTTAACTCTGAAGTAACTGGAATGATGAAGGGGTCAACAACATTTGAATATCAGGTATTAGTTTATACCATATGTGACAATTTGTAAAGGAAAAAAAACTGTACTAGAAATAGTTCAAGATTTGTTGTGATTTCAGAGAGCTTTTAGGTTTTAAAGATCAACTTTGTGTTGCAGTGTTTGATTTCTTGTGTACAGTGACAGCCAGAGTGACAGGTGGATTAATCCATCACCAGGAATAACACCCACCTGCCAGGATCAGACATGAGATGTGTTTCTGAGCTGCCTAGGACAGAGTTATTCCTCTGCCGAAACATTAATGCCAACGTTGGCACATGAACGCCGAATCTGTCTGACAGCTGCTCACTCACACGCCGTGATTTACACTGTCAGATCACTGAACTGTCAATCAACGCCCGTCTGTTTGCTCTAAGAAAAAAAAGGCACCTGTGTGCACTTGAGATGTCTTAAAGTCTCTATGAAAGTACAGTGATATCACTTCACTACAGGGCAGTGTTGGGGAGCAGTACTTGTTTTGAAGGATGGATGCTGAGTTGAGTTGGAATTATATAGTTAGCCCTGCATTAAACAGCACAATCCCATCTGCAGCTGTGTCCCCTCTATTATGGATGGACACTGTGATTGAGTCCTGAGCTAGCTTTTAGAGCAGCAGGGAGGGAGATTAAAATGCAATAAGCTCACAATTTTCCTCAGAGCTAAGCTCACTGTGTGTGCATGCAGACTAGCCTAGTGCCATTACATAATGCATTTAAATGTTGCTTCTCAATATCTGTTTACTGTCATTGCATGGCAGTGATTTCATATCTTAACCACGGCTCATTTAGAGTATGCAGCAGGACAGAGAGCTTCACTGCAGCGTGTTTGACAACAGGCAAAATGACATGCATTTCCCTGCCTCCCCATGTGAGGGCAGTGTGGGTCAACTTGTGCATATTTTAATCATTAACTCTGTGGCTGTTAATCAGGGTGCATACATAGAAGTATTCAGTGGAAAGACAATTTTTGCTAGTCATTAAATGCTACAGCAAAAAGGCACTTACTGTTGTTCGTGCTGTTTGCTTCATGTAATTAATAATTTAGTCACCACAAGGAGTTGTTGAGAGAGCTGTTTCTGATCAGCCATGTCTTTTCTTGGCATGCACTCAGCCTAACTCTGCAATTGGAAAAGGCCCAGGCAACAGTCAGCAGTTCCCACTGCAGGCCCGTGCAGCACTGCATTATGATAATGAAAAGTTATTAATCTAATCCTGTTTTTTTCTGCTGTCCAAGTCTGAGATAACTGGAGGGACTGCGGGTGCTGCTGCTGCTCTTTCCTAATGACTGATAGTGATTGAAGCTGAATTTCAATGCTTCCATTTTTTTTAACAAAGCACCCCCCACCCACCCCCTCCTCTTCTGTAGTCTCTCATAACTGAATTAAAAGCATTTGGCTGGGGCTCAGACTCTGTGAAGCTGCACAGGGGAACTTCCAAGTCCTGCTGGGCAGTATTGCAGGGATACTGAATGCTCTTTTCAAGGATACTCACGGCAGAGGAAGGTTAGCAGGTTATTGAACAGAAAGTGACATGCCTTTTTCTTGTGTTTTCAGCTCAGATTTCTGCTCAAGGTGCTCAAGGTGTTGTCTTACAGCTGGAGGAAATTGAGGTCATCTCGCCCCAAGATACATTCCCATCCCCCTTCTCAGTCCCACTTTGTTCTCTCCTCCCTCTTCACCTTCTTTTCATCCTCCATAATCTTTCACTTCCCTCATGGTTATCTCCAAATCTATGCTATTTTCTTTCTGCGTGACTTGATAGGTAATGAATCAAGGCATGATTTATCATGTTTCTATACATGTGAGAGGAATGTGAAAGCAACTACTCCTCTCTAGCATCAGCAGCAGAGCTTCTTTCCTGGTTCCTGATGTTAATTCCATGTGATTTGCTCAGGGGCCTTACACATGGGGAAGGCTGTGTCTGCAGTGTCACTGAGCACTAAATATTAAAGGCCTGATGCTCTAAAAAGCAAAAAGCAATCTTCTCCTGCTTACTGCTGCAGACCTTTTGATATGAAATCACCTCGTTTAAGCATATTGTTCAGCATCTTTCATCATAATTTTTTCTCATTATCCTCTGCGTGAGTGCCTGGCCAGAAGAAAGCATAGTTTTTTTGTAAATAGATGGCTAAAGGCACACCCATCAGCCTCCAGCTTCAGTGTAGCACAGTGTTACTGCTGAACAACAGCATAGTACACATTTCTTGAGCACAAATCAATACCAGTCTGTGGTATTTGCTTTTTGAGGCCAGTGCTCTCTGGTCATTTTTACATTTACTGGATCAGTGTGGCTCTCTGCTGGTGATGATAAATGGAACTGGGCCGGTTAAGTGCAGATAAAAATAGCCGCGTGCCCTCAAGCCTCCAGCAAGCTAGGGTCTCAGTCTCTCTGCCAGCTTGATGCTGAAAGGCTCTGAAGTCTGTTTCCTAACTCACTCAGTTTTACTTACCTGCGCAGGTGACACAGGAACACATTTAGCCTCAGCCAAAGCTGCTGAAGTCGCCTTGACACAACTTTCGTGCTGGAGTGTTTTTTTAGATGTGCACAAACATATCAGTAGTTAGCCTCATATGTATGCCTTTTGTAAGGTCTTGGCTTTGAAAACAGCTTTGGCTATATAGTTACTTTTGCTTTTATAGTATAAATCCCACCCAAATGTATTTCCAACCGGTTCATTTTTTTTCACATCATGCTGTCTTAAAGCTCTTGTAAGGGACTTTCTCTATGTACCAATGTTAGCGCCCCTTGTGGATATCTCAAATAATGCTGCTCATTTTGGCCTGTATAAATCTGTGTTGTCAAGTTATCTGTTCCAGGATAGCTATTCTGTTAAAAACTCATCGCAGGAGCTTTGAGAAATAACTTTGTTTTTTTATTTTTTTTTAATTGTGTGTTTGTATAGAGGACTCCCTCCTTCGTCAGGACGATATTTGGATGCTGGACGGCGATGACCCTCAGGAGCCTCTGTCCCGTGTTCCTCGCCCAGATCACCTGGACTTCCTTCGAATCACACCGCCTGAGGATGACATCATTGGGGACACACCTTATATTCCCAAACTGGAGTGCACGGTGAGGAACTTCAGACATGAGCTGCACAAACACACAGAGATTAAAATGAGCTGTAACGCATGTTTTCACTTTGAGAAGATTGCACCTGTGGTTTTCTCACCCTCACATTTTTCTCCACTCGACCATTCAACCACCTGATCGCCCATTCTTAGAAAACAGATTAACAGGTCAGGGATTATTATCTGCAGGCTGGGGTCTTAAGACAAAACTGACTAAGATCATTTCACTCCAGCCTCTCAAAATCTCTCCCTCTCTTCTACCACTTTTCAGTGTTGTCTGCAATTGTGGATCGTTAGTGATTTTACATTGTTATTATGATGTTATTATTATTCTGTTGCAGAGCATGTGACCGATTTAATCCCATTGTATTGTATGATCTCCATCTTAAAAAAAAAGCAAGAGCAAACAATGTATTGTTTGTTTCCAGCTGTTTGTTGGTTTTTATTCAAACAAGTAAAACTATTTGCATAACATCATCCAATAAGAAGCTGCAAAAAACAGTTTGTAAGCCCGTCCAAATTCCATCATGCCATCTAGCATTCCTGTGTCAGATGAGGCAAATTACTTAGGTGTGGTTTAAGGCGGGTTGTGTATCAACCCAAGCAATGCATTGTGTTCCCAAGACACAATAACTGCCCTGACTGTGAGCATAATAATCTAACATACCAGTTTAAAGGCCATGCTAGACAGAATTAGACACTACGTTTTGTTATGAAAGTGTCAGCCAGCTCCTGTACTTGGGTGTAACATGTTTCCATTGTCATTATCATCCATTCATTTCTTGGAAAAAGACAGGAAGTGATTTGTCAGAAAAGATTAAAAACAAACAGCAGTTTAGAATGACCACCTCACCTCTGTTGGATTGCTGTTTTATTTTGCATAGTATTCAAATGACTACAACATTAAAATGAAACACTTCAAGTCTACATGTGCCATCCTTTGTCCATCAGTGGTTTCCTCTTTCTAGTACAAACCCCGCGGAGGATTTACTTTCTGTGCATGAAAAGCCACTGCCATTACATAACTTAATTCCTCACACACAAGCCCCTTGCCTATTTGTGGCTGAGGGCAGAAATAATCACTAGCTGGGGATTGCTATCACAAATATTTTTTTCCCATAGGGATGATTATTTCATAAAATTGTCCACTATTCTGGGTTTCTATTTAGTGATTCCTATCAAATTCTGCTAAAAATACATCTCCCATAGATTTTAAACAACCATTAATTTATGAATTAGCAGTGATAACAAGCCCTGCTTTTTGGTGGAGACAATACTTTCCTCATGTATGTGACCTAAAGGAGTCATAAATAAGATTGAAAACCTTTTTAAAATCACAGTGCAGTGGTTGTGTACCCTCTGACTGCTCGGTATTCATTAAAAAAGTTTAAAGGAATGTGTGACCGTTGTTGCTAAGGGGAACAACAGGCCAAAGACTGCTGTGTTTCCCCCTGTTTTCAGACATCAAGAATAAGCCTCACAAAAATGTGGATGAAACACTAAAAGTTTCTTCTCACTCTTTTTTTGTGTTATCTTGTGAGCTATTTTTATACTTATTTAATTGCTTTTGCTAGCCTGTGAAGTTAAGCTAACTTTAGCTTGTTCGATCTTTAAAACTTCGATCCCAAAGTCCACACTAATTTAAAATAAACTTTATATAAGAAATTTGTTACTCTAACAAAATCATTTCCTCTGCTTTTTAATTTATTTTCTGGAATTTTTCACAGAAACTCTTTGGCAGTAATTTTGGCTGTATTAGCTTGTAAATTAATCTCTCTCCATCTTTCCACCAAAGAGCAGGCTCAGTTAAGAATAAATAGTAAAATGATTTTACGCTTCAAAAGATTTTTTTTTTTTTTTCTGCTTTTTCTTTTTCACAAATAAACTCTTTTTCCACTCTTGCAATATTTTGTGGGGTAGCTAGTTAAATTCAGTTTATGCCAGCTTGGACACTTTTATCCTAAAATAAAGTTACCTTTACAACTTGACCTCCATTTTGAATCAAACGAACTATTAGTGTGGAGTATAAAGAGGCTTAAGGTAAGTGTGTTAAAACTTAGCTTATTATTTTCCACCTAAATGAATCCCTGTTCTGTCTCAGTGTTCATGAGCTGCTTATCACTCACATTAGCCCTATAGCATGTTAGCTGAAGCTGACTGGGTTCAGGCTGCCTAATCACCTTGCCTTAAGCCCCGGGCGTCTTTAGCTCACAGACCTGCTCAGCTCTCCACCTGACCACAGACCGTCATGACCCGCCCTCTGTGTTTGCTCTGTTACCTCAGCAGCCATTTTATGGAAGTAATCAGACACCTGCAGTGCTGGGATCTGCAGGTTCCCTCCCAGGAAGGGAGGGACCTAAAGGGAGGCGTCCCCAGACCGGGTAGACCAGTGAGACACATTTTTTTTCTAATCTAAGTGTTTTTTTTTCCTCCCCACACTACACCAGCACAGAGGGGGTTTCCTGTTAACTGAGCAACAAGTTAAAGCTAAACTGACAAAAATCCAGAAGATCTGTTTAGTTATGGGTGTCAGGCTGTGAAACCGGTGCAGGACAACATGACTAAACTTGTGGATATAAACGCCCAACTTGTTGGAACAGTTGGAAATGCTTAAGTGAGAGGCAGGTGAACTCTGTTCTCCCAGGGAGATTACAGCGGGACATGCTTCCAGCCACTGAGCAGCTGGCTCACAGCGTCATGGGAATATTGCTCTCACAGAGGACACTCAACTGTACTACTCACAACAGACTGTTCAGCTGGTAGTTTCTTTGTTTGACACTATGAGAACCGACTTTACACTACCTTGTTTTCCTGGTTAGTTTGACACAGAAAGGCTGGATAGTTTTATTTGGCACCCCCCTGGAGAGAGGTAAGAGGGGAGCTGGGGAGATTTGTCCATACAAAGACCTTTTGTTTCCAGCTGGCTGTAGAAGGGGAATCCAAGCAGCCTGGAGGTGGGGGACGAATCGTTTTTGTGACATTTTCAACGGACACTTTTCTGCAGTTTCTCCCAGTATTAGATTACTTCTTTTTTCTCTCACCTGGTGATATACTTGGGCAGAAAAATGGACTGCACAAGTCCCAATCCAGAGGGCTTGGTAAAGCAGCCCACTACTCTAATGAATGTCTTCAGTGGTATCTTTGGTCTTAATAGACCTGAAGATACAAACCCAGCTGTGCTGGTTGGATTCAAGGACCTGCCAGACGAGGAGGAGGAGGAACCTTCTTCTGAAGACAATCAGATGACCAATGGGCTTCAAGAAGCCAAAGAACTAATTGAGGATAATAAGGGTGCCGCCTGTGAAACAGAGCAGAAGGCTGACTCAGCAGAAACCTACGAGGAGTCTAGCAACCAAGTTAAAAGAGAGGCAAGAGCCTCCGCTGACCTAGATCTGGTCCAAGTCACCAGGGTGGAAACATACAGCGACACGGAGGATGAGGAGGCCGCACACAGCAGGACTAGCATGTCGGAGGACAAAAGTAAAGAGGACCCTGGTGATGGAGATGAGCCAAAAGATGAGGCTGAGTATGAAGTACCTGTATTTAGAACGCATAAACTCCAGGAGAGATCCCGCATAGAAGATATTTTAAGTAAAACTCTGTCTAGGAAATTATTTTCAGAATCAAAACAGGAAACTAAAGAGATAAAGGACACCACTGCAGAAAACTCCAGATCTGATCCTGGAGAGACCAAGAGCACAGCAGAAAGCCCCAAACAGGAAGAGACAGAGGAGAGTATCACCTGTGAGTCTGAAGGTGTAGAAACATCTGCAGCTGGAGAGAGTCGTAGAGAAAATGGTGGAACTGATGAGAACATGGAGGAGGTCAGTATAGATTGTTCCCTGCCTGTACCTTCTATTGTACCCACAAATATTGCAGCCGTGGCCTCATCTCCAAATGACACAAAGGCTGTAGTTCATGAACAAATGGAGAGGAAACAAGAGCATGAGGCTGGAGATAAGGAGGATACTCAGGAACCATCATCCATTCAGGAGTCCTCTACGGCTCCCTCAAGCCCTAAGACTCCAGAGGTTTCAGTTCAAACTTCATCCCCACAACAAGAACAGTCAGACTCCACTGATACTCAAAATCAAACCAAGACTGTGTCATCTAAACCCGATGCCTCCTCAAGTGACATCAAGCAAAGTGCTAGCCCTGCCTCCCCACGCAAAGCTGCTCCAAAGACTCCAGAAACAAACAAGCCATCCCCTTCCACTCCATCTCCGTCCAGGGATCTGACATCTAGTTCCTCCCCGTCTTTCCAGATGCCGGCTCTCTTCAGTGGGTTGCGGGTGCTGAAGAAAGGAGCGGTGGGTGAAGAAAGGGAGATGGTATCAGAGATCAAGCAGAGGGAGAAGGATGCTGATCTGGCCCTACTTAGCCTGAAGAAGACGGTAAACAAAGCCAAGCTCTACACGGATCAAAAAACTGCCACCCCAACTAAAAAACACACAGATCCCAAAGCCGTTGCAGACACTAAAAGCACTGTCTTGGCACAGCTCAGTCACTTGCGCTCGGGAAACAACCGCAGTGAGTCCAAAAAGCCAAAGGACAAACTAAAGGCTGATCCTGAATCAAAGAAAGGGATTTCAGAGACGGTAGAGGAGAAGAAAGAACCTAAAAGTCCTGGCCCAGAATCGCTGGAATCCCCATCTGAGATAAAGAAAACCTCTGACCTGGCATATGACACCTTCAAAAACTTATTTGGCCCCAAAACTGTCAAAAAGGACAAAACTGAGGATGTAGATGTGGAGGCTGTGAAAAAGAAAATCAAGAACGATAAGGAAAACCTGAGGTCCATTTTTGAGAGAACCGTCAGGTCCCCTTGCAGGGAGCACAGAAGCCCCACAGAAATTCATGTACGAAACTTAAAATGTCCTCACCGCACTTTTAGTTTTTCTTTTTCTTTATTCTGTATCATTAAATAAGTTTTCTTCCCACAGACCGAGGTTATATCACCTACAGACAGTGAGGACAGGACTCCAGGGCGTCTTCAAGCTGTGTGGCCCCCACCCAAAACCAAAGATGGAGAGGAGAAGGTGGGGCTGAAATACACAGAGGCAGGTAATAAGCTCAAGCTTTTGACGCTTTTGTCTGTATTTACATCTGAGATTAAGAATGCTGTAGGAGTATAACACCAGTGAAGCCTAAACAGACACACCTTACACTGATTCATTTGTGTGTAAGAGTCATCTGAGACATATCACTGGATAGATATCACTGAAACACTGATATATATCACACTCTTAAGCGCTTTAACTGGGGGAGCAAGCTCAGTATCAGCAGCACAGTGTCAGACATCCTTTAAATCCATTAAGAACTTTAATGCAGCTGTTTATCAGGTTACTGTTTCATGTCACCACAGGCTAGCACAGAGAAGTAACCTTTAATGAAATCAAGTTTACTCCGGGCAGCTTGCCATGTCTGCCCACTTTGTGTTGTAAAGGTGTAGTGGCCCAGAGAGAGGTCAGAAGCACACTCAGGCTGTCACAGGGGTGATTAAATTACAAACTAAAAAGCCTCTCCTTCACGGTCCGAGTGCAGTGAAACTGTGTTGATCACGCATCCGCAGTTTACCTGAGAGCAGAGGAAACGCTGTTGTATGTTTATGCTGCTACACCCAAGAGAATACAGAGAAGAGATTTGCGCTCGTGGTTGAGAGAAAAGACTGTTGAATTTGAGGAGTGGAGCAAAGGTCCTGACAGATAGCTGTATAGATAAACCAACACGTGTACATCTGTGTGTAATGTAGCGATCCAAACACTCATGGCCTTAAGTTAGTGCACTGATGAAATGGAAAAAAACATCACAGATTACACAATTCAGCATAAACAATCACAGCACCATGTGTATTAGTGCTGCCCGCCGTGTGTCATTGCAAACATGTAAGCAGTTTTAGATTTGTGTTATGACCTGGCAAAATGTTTTGGCTGTCGTGTTAGCTGGCAGTATGGTGTCAAACTGGTTGGCCGAGTTGTAAGTATGTCTCTTTTATTGTGAAGGTGACCCGCCCTTCTCTAAAAAAATGTAACCACAAACAGCCGGACATCTTGTAGGGATGTTATACGTCTTGCAAGTAACTCATGAGTGATTTACCACCCCAGCCTCAAAGCTAATAACTCTAGAAAACGTATTTAATTCCCACCCTTTTCTCCTCAGCGATACATTCAAAAGAATGGCAGCAATAGGCTGTGATTATTGAACCCAGTGCACACCCAAGTGTTTGTTGAATAAATCACCGTTTGTGTGTCTTTGCTCTGCCTCTTTTCAGAGCACCAGGCTGCCCTCTTGCAGCTGAAGAGAGAGTGCAAGGAGGAGCTGGAGAGGATGCATGTGAGTATTTAGTAGACGTATAAAAACACTGAATTGAAAAACAGATTTCTCTAAAGAGTAGATTATTAGAAGGAGTCAAGTGAACACATTTTAAAGTGAAATATTTAACAGGTATTTGCAAATTCAGCCCTTGGAATTAAACGTTTTGCGTATTTGAGTTGCAATTGAGTTTCTTAAACACTAGATGGCACTAAGTAATTGTGAAATACTCTAATGTGGCAGCAGCTAAATGACCATCAGAAACTCTTATGAGTGTTTCCTATCAGCTGTGGTGGAGGGTACTTTATTGCGAGGTAAACTTTTACAGTGTCCTTTGAAGGTGCACCAAACTAAAGCGAGTTTTTCTCTCTCCCTCTGAATCATGTTTTTATTGAAATTATGTGTTTTTTTGGTAATTGTTCAACTGTTTTGACTCAAAGTTCTTGATTCTGGGCATCCTTATTTGTGGCGTTTACTTTTGTACAGTAAACCCTTCTTAATTTGCGGTGCCTGCCCATCCTCATCTACACAAATAAGCACATAATCTAAAACAAGTTACCAAATCCAACAAGATGAAAAGCACAGAAAGTCATATAGTGCTCCAAATATTTACACTGGCAGTATAAAATGTCCCCCTAGTACAAAAGAATAAAAAAAGATGAATGACAAATTGTAAATAAACTGAATTACACAACACTGGGAATAGTTTCCTATAAACAGATAGGGGACGCCTGTTAGCTCGGCTCTGATGGTAAAAAAATGTCTGGGAAGCTATCTTTAAGGTGAGGCTGCCAGCTGCTACAGGTGAGTTCAATTCTACCATAAGTCATTATAACGAACCCAAACGCTGATGTCAGTGTAAGTGAGAAATATCAGCGCTTTACCATTTTTGGGGAGCAACACACACACATTTTCCCCGCCTGCAGCAGCTAAAAACAAGATACAGTGGACTTGTCTTTTGGCTCCTGTGTCAGATTACCAGTATCCTGTATGACAAAGCTTCAAACAAAGAAATACTACTCCTTTGATTTGATTGGCTGTTACAAATATGATAACCTAAAAAGCCATTTAAGTTGTCAGCCGTGTTTTATTGATCAAAAGTAGAGGTATTAACTTCACGTTCATACCCTTCATAACAAATGGAGCACATCGCTGGTCATGTTTTGTAATTTGTACCACTGATGAGTTGCTGACCTCAAAATGGGTTTCTCAGCCTGTCTCCTTTAAGCCTTTAATTTGGTGTTGCCCTTTGATGGACCGATGCTGACACTGAGGAACATGTATTGCAGTCAACCCACAAAAAAGAGTGGGAACGTGCCTAATTCTATTTCTGCGCTGACACAAGCTAACCAGGAACATCTGTAAGATTTATTGCAAAACAGTGCTCCTTCGGTCCCGGATCAATGCTTCACTTTGGTTTTGCCTTGTCAGATTGTTTGAATCCTCGAAGGAAACTAGATCTTAAAGGCCGTTAATGTGTATTTTAGAAAGTTAACTCAGATTGGGGGAAACATGCTGGTATACGGGCTTAAATCTGTAAACAAAAATATGATATGATAGTTCATGCTAGTTCACAAAGAGCTCCTCTCATAGAGGCCCCATTGAGGAATAATTACACACTCAATCCAAGTTCATACGAGGAAACACATTGTCCAGCACCTATCCTGGTTTTAATTTGCCTTAAGAATGAAAATGAATAAAGTTTGTGAAACTTTTTCTTTCAAGGCGGACTTTGAAATCAAGATCTTTGAGCTGCGAGGGGAAAATGCCGTCTCACTGTCACACCTGGAGGACGTCATCGTCAAGATGCAAAAAGACCGGAACTATAACGCAGGCCTGGTGCGAGTTGGGGTCCGTGATGTTGCTGTGTCTACCTCCGATGATCCTGTACCCAAGACCTGCCGCACTGTGGGGATCCAGACGGACAGGGAGACCTTTATCAAGAGCCCTGAGGGAGACCCGGGCGGGCTGGCACAAAGCCCCAGCCAAAACCTGCCCAAAAAACTCAACTTGGACTCAATCGGACTAAATAAAAAAGCTGATACTTCCTCTGTACCTCCTGCTCCACCACCACCTCCTCCTCCACCTCCTGCCCCTCCCCCACCAGGCTTCTCTGGACCTCCACCACCACCAGCACCACCACCTCCTCCTCCCGCTCCCCCCTTACCAGGCAGCATGGGAGGACCGCCACCACCTCCTCCACCACCACCACCACCTCCACCTCCTTTCTTTGGCGGTTGTCCACCTCCCCCACCAGCTCCACCTCCCCCTCCTGGCCCTCCTGGAGCTGGTCCTCCTCCACCTCCCCCTCCTCCACCAGGCTTTGGGGCTCCACCTCCTCCTCCTCCTATGGGGGGCTTCGGTTTTGGCCACAAGGTGGAGAAGCCTCCGCGGAAACCTGCCATTGAGCCGGCATGTCCCATGAAGCCTCTGTACTGGAACAGGATTCAAATACAGGACAACAAGTATGTGCTAAAGAGACGACGTAACACACAGTAACAGTTATCTGAAATCAACCTATAGAGTATCTTCACACTGTTAGACAACTCCAGATTTTACTGAGTGAGACGACCATGAAGGAGAGAGGGTTTAAAGTTGCAGTAGTGGAAACTGTCCTCTCACTGCTGATGGAGTTTTAAGCTTTGCTTGAGTGTAGCTGGGAAAACTATGACATATTATAGATATTACTGCTGCACCAGACTCTCTGTAATTGTAAGTGGATTATCCGGCCCATTTCCAGTGGCTGTGGTTGTTGCCTCATAGTGCCAGTCTTCCAGCTTTATGGCCTTGTATTTTCATGGCTGGATTAGAGGGGGAAGCTGAGTTGTAGTTTGCACTCTTGCTGGTCTTGGCTAGTCCCTGACTGTCTGACTGACTGACTGACTGTCTAACGGCAGTTTCACGTCAGCTATAAATTAAACTGTAAAGGACCGAGTTAAAGGGCATTAAATGGGTCAGATGTTTAACTGGAGTTGGATCAGCTGTGAGATCGCTGTTAATGGAGTGAGGTTTCTGTGTTATGAGGGGGGAACAGTGTAAGGTTTGAAATTCTGCCAGGTGCGGCTAATACAGAAAGTACAGTTGGCGGCATGTGGGACAAACTTTCTTGGGAGGCCGGGAGAAGAGCTTAGAGGAAGATTCAGATTCAGTTATAGTCACGACCTGCTCAATTAGAAAGTTGTCTTGTATGGAATTATTTCTTGGGGTTTTGAGAGTCATTTTCTTTTCCGAGCTGAATTCCTGCACAGTTGTGTTCACAGTCAAAGGGTGATCATTGGAGTAATTTCCTTTAGTCTCTGGGGAAAAAAATGGTGAAAAATTAGAGGGGGCATTTGGGGGCGGTATTATTATATCCTTAACAGAAAACCTCTTTCTGCTCCAAAAAGATCTCCTCACCACTGCAATGAGAGACTAATGCAACCCCAACTGTACTTATTTGACCCTAAAGCAGCTAATGTTCAGATATTTCAGCTCCAGTAAGCCAGAGAGTGTTTGTGCTTTGAATTCAGGTTTTCTTTTTCTTTGTAAATGGGCCTTGACCTGGCATAATCTACTTGCCAGTCTCGTGAGACGAGAGGTAAAATGAGTAAAATATGACCTGAGAAAACAGCTGCAACATGTGAAAAGCAAAAGAAAGCCAAAGAGCAGACATGTGCAGCGTATTAAAGATGTCATCACCCTAAAATTTAAGTTTTTTGTCAGTAAGCCTGTTGATTATGCTGCTAATGTCCGTTTGATTATCAGATTTAAGAAAAGCAAAGACAGATGTTTCAGGCTGTAGCGAACAGAAATGTAGACGTGTTAAAACAGCAGAGGGCTCAAGCTCCTGAACATCCTCTTGACTTCAGTCACAGCCTGTTCTTAAAATCTGCCTCTGTTTGTTATTTTCCATGTTACTCAGCAACTTCTAAAACACAGCATCATCTCCCGTATCGGTCATTTATTAGAGGAACAAGCTTGTCTTAAACTTTTGTTATTTTTATCACATAGCTCTTAAACAGTGCTTGTCAAAGCTGGGAATCCGGTCGTCACTGCCAAGATTTTGCAAGATTGTGGAGTAAGAAAATGAAAACTAGCAGGTTAA
This sequence comes from Xyrichtys novacula, assembly GCA_962446985.1. NCBI lineage: Eukaryota > Metazoa > Chordata > Actinopteri > Labriformes > Labridae > Xyrichtys > Xyrichtys novacula. Next base: position 7,996,961 of record OY660878.1, read on the forward strand.
AGAAATGATTTATGATCTCCCAAAAGTATTGCTCATATTTTGTTACAAGACCGGAAGTAACTCGATTTGTTCCAGCCTGTAAAGTTTGCCATAGACAATACATTTTGATGCAATATAAAGCAGCATGAATAGAGTCACGTACTAAAATTTAGTTTTTTTCCAGCAACAACACACTCTGGGGTTCCCTGGAGGAACCAAAAATCTTCAACACCAACGAGTTTGAGGATCTTTTCTCCAAAGCGACGCTGCAGCCCAAGAAGAAGCCCCTGTCAGACACCTATGAGAAGAAAGCCAAAACAAAGAAGGTAAACTCAGTTTTCTTTAGTTTTTTTTTTCTCCTCCTGAGGTTGTTAACACGCTTTCTCTCATCAGGCTTGCCATGGACAGTCATGAATTAAAGGAGAAATATGAAAAGGCAAAATAGGAAGAAATAAATCACAGCTATTTGGGTTTTTTTCTTAACAGAAAACAAAGTGTAGTTAAAATTAAATGCTTGTGTATAAGACTGATCCACCTCTGGAGATACTCTTGTTGGAGTCTTGTCCTCTGCTGCACCTGCCTTGTCATCATCCCGGTGCTGCTCACTGTGGTGCTCTTTCCCTCCAGTTTTTTTCTCCCTTAAGTATGAGACATAAATGTCAAATTCATTTCATCAATCAAACAAGTTTCTTGATAATTTCTCTGTAAGTATAGGGAGGTGGAGGACATAAATAAAAGCAACAACCAAGTTTGTGCTTAACCATGTTAACAGTCCTCGAGGACACGCTTTGGTGTCGGATTGATCAACTCTTCCCCCATCAGCATACTGAAGACAAACCCGTTGACATCTAATGAAATCCTGCAACCCTGCACCTCTGCTCCAGCCAGTGCCACGTCAGCATCCTGGCCGCCTCACTGTGGCGTCCAAGCAGTTAAAAACCGGCCACTGTTCGAGACTGTCCCCTTTAAATCCATACAGCTCCCCTATTCTGATCAATTGCTTAAGGCTCCTCTCTTCTCCAGAGGGCCACAATGTGTGTGTGATCTTCAAGCCTACATCTCTCCACCCAGTCTGGTCACTCTGCAGCGTCAAACTGTCCAACATTTGATCCAACTCAGACGGCCACATCCAGACACGAATCCTTCCAACCGTCTCCCGTCTTTGCTTACATCAGCTCGGAAGATAAACTAATGGAAAAACTGCTGAGACAAATTCACATCGGTTTAAAAACTCCAAGTCCAACACAACATTTGGTGTTTTTTATAGCCTTGAAATCTATGTTTAGACATTTACGCTCAGTGCTTTTATGATACGGGATTCTTAAGTTTAATAAGAGGGTGTTCAGGGCCAAGCTAGAGCATTCAGAGTCCAGCTCCAAGTGAATATGCAAAGGCATGATTGTTTTCAGTCCAAGTGGCTGGGGAGGTCGTCATAATAGAAGAACCATGTTTACCCAATAATTTTTTGATCCCTGGAAGTTTATACTGTGAGTTAAAGAGAGGAGAGATTATTTAGGAGAGGAACCATCTGAATCATCAGCTGGTGACCACTTCCAAGAAATTCAGCTGGTTAAATGTGGGGGAAGAGAGGAGGGGAGGCCAAAAAGGAAGGACAGATTTCAACGAGGAGATTAAGAGGACAGGATCAGAGCGGGGAGAGCGACTACTGATTTGGCAAGAGTGAATCACAAAGGTGGACTGTATCAAAAAGAATACATGCCTTAACCCTAAGGTTTTACTCAGATTTTTGAACTCTAGCTCATTTTTTTTTTTTTTAACACACTCAGCACTTATTTTGCAATTTGTATTAGTAAATCATGAGTGTTGTGTTCCTTATTCCCAGTTAATAAGAGACTTGAGTAAGGCTTATTTTCACCACTTGTATTTACTGAAAATGAACGTAGAGTCTCTGCATCTCTGCGTCACCGCGCTCCGATCCAGTTTTTCCATCAGGGTACTTAAAATATATAAAGTGGCTTCACTGAAGGACTCCATGAGAGTGATGAGAACGAGCTGACTCAACATCCGTGGGCATTACATGACGCTCACAGCGAAGCCCACGTAACATCCAAAAATGGACACAGGTGTCATGTTTAATGTACAGGATTTGGGGCACTATTATGAATCACTAAAAAGAAACGTGTGACATGGAGAGGTGAGGAAAGGACACAGTTTGTTGGTACAGATTTTAGAAAAACTTTGAGACATCATTTAGAATAACCAAGCGATGGAGAACTGATGTGTACCAAGGATGTATAAGAAATCGCACTTCTTTACAGTGGCTGTTTCTGTTTCTAGGATGCCTGATGCTCCTTTGAGGATTTTTTTGACATTTGTGAAAAAGACCGAAATTTGTCTTGGTGTCTTTTAATAATATACAATATCATCAGTGGAAGATCGAAATATTTATATCCTTATTTTTATTGTCTGAAATTGGTGCAAGGGGGTGGGTCCATGCCTTGTAGCTAAAGAAACAGCACTGTATGGGAGATATGGGAGACTTTTGTGGCACGCGCCGGACAGTTTTGGGGTTACCTTGTATGGTGGATATGAGCTAGTTATGAGAGTATTTGTTATTACATTGCTCATCCAAATAAGTATAAGTGAAGCTGCATACTTTTTTGTTTTGTTTTAGCAATAACAAATGGTAATGAAAACATAAAAGTTAGGACATGCCTTGAACTTATTTAGTCCACTAATTTCGGTGTTTAAGTCCTCATATGTTTTACATGCTCTCCCGTATGAGGCTCTCTGAACATCTGTGTGCGCAATACGGCTCTTTTATCTGAAGCTGCCCTGAAGCAAGACTATCAACATAAATATTATATCTCACATTTGGTTGTTTAAATATAGTTTACAGCTTAAACCGACCTGAATCATTCCAAATTTTAAAGTAAAAGTATTGATCCAGTGTCTGTGAGGCTGAGCAGAAACACAGGACAATCTTTGGTTGTCTGGAAACCTTAAAACTTTGGACAAATATACTGATCTGATTCATGAATGAACGTGGACCATGCAAAGGGAGATTCCAGGGAAAAATGACAATACAGGAGGTGGGTGGGAGATAGATCTACAAGACGGGAGAGTCCCGGGAAGAACGGGAGTATTGGCAGGTATGACTACATTTGACCACCAGAAGTCATCAGGAGGAGGTTGTTGTCATGGATGACTTCTCAAGCATTTAGCAGACGAGATGAATAAAGATGACTTTGTCACCAGGGGGCGCCAAAATTGAAACAAACCAAAAGTTCCTGACAGGAGCTTTCAATGTTAAACAAAACCGGATGTCTTGCTGGAACAGATTCCTTTTTTTTAAGTGACACAGCAACCAGAATAAAAACATGGAAAGTTAAAGGGAAACTAGACAACTTTAAGAGATGAGAACAGTGAAAGAGTCACAGTTACGGATGTTACACTCACCTGGAAAGTTTCCATTAGCTCTGTTTATGTGTCTCTGTGAAAGCAGTGTGTTTCATTATTATTTGCGTCCGTGTTTCCCCTGATCTGATTGTGCTTTTTGTGTATGTGCGTGTGTGTAGCCTGAACACACGTGTGATGACGGCACGTCCTCCTGAGTCATTATGCACTTGCTCAGAAAGTGTTGCCAGATCATGCTAACACCACAGCCGGAGGGGAGGGGGATTCTGTGTGAGGAGGTCTCAGGAGTAGAGGAGATGAGTCTGGAAGAAAGGAATTTGTGTGTACATTATGCATATGAGCCACTTCCTCACTCCACACGCCAAAAGTTGGAGCTCTGGGGATACAGCCGATGCCTACATGAGCGGGTTAATCTCTATCATGTGTGCCATAGAAAAATCAAAGCTCTTGTTTACTCTGCAGCCTTTCTCTATGTGCGTATTAGCATATCAAAGCAGAGGACATGGAGGAGGGCAGACTGGACTGGACTGGACTGGACTAAGGGGTGTAATTGCTGGCATGTGGCTCCACTCCAATCCATCGGCTTGAGGAGGCAATGAAGTTGAGGGCACCTATAGGACCAGGATGGGCATGTCTGTGCATTTCTGATTGAGGGATTAGAAGGGAGTAAGAGATGGCTGAAGATGAGGAAATAAGTGAAGCTCAAAGTGCAAATATGCACATCAGTAAACACAAAAAAGGCGATTTCTTCTTCTCACATAAATCAAATCTGAATCAAGTTTACACAAAGCAGATCTCCTTCAACAAACAGCAGCTTTAACTGGTTTATGGGAAATACTTATGAGCAATCGCAGAGCGTTTATTAAAGACATATTTGAAGCTCTGGCTCTGGTGTTGGAGAGTGGGTGTAAGACTAACACGTCTGGGTGTAAAGTAGGTGGTTATTGATGGGAAGTCTTGTTGTAGTTGTTCTTGTAAATCTGCTTAGGTGATTTCAGAGAAATGGTCAGACAGAGAGTCCATGCAGATCAGACTGGCTGTTCAGCTGCGGCTTTGTAAACTCCCTGAACCTGCATCCCCCTCACCTAATATCATCCACCTGCTCCAGCTCACAGTGTCTCCCTCCATTACTCTGTTTATTTTCTTTGGCAGCTCTTTTTCCTCTCACTCATGTTCACTTCTTCCCTCATCTGAGCACCTAGCACTGCTGCCATTTCCCATTTTGTCCACAAGAGGGAGTTGTAGCCATTGATGCCTACCTGTCTCAGCATCAGCATCTAAACCCAAGCTGTTCTCAGCATCCAGCATCAGTTGTCTTTTCTCATTAGCGTAACTGTTTTGGCTAATTGTGGGAAGGGAAAGTGTTCCTGGGCTGCTTTTGCAGCGTCCAGAATGGTTAATTAGAGGTGTTGGGATAGCCTGCTTCTCAACTCCTTAGAGTGGGAGATCCCCAGTGTTTCAGGTAATAGAGCTGGAAGCAGCATGGCACCCACTAACGCTCTGTAATGCAATACCCACTTCTAAGGCTTCTGCTCTCTAGCTCCCACTGGACAGCCCAGTAGCCGACAACGCCATAATAGCTAATGAAGAAGCCTGACACATTAACTTTTAGAGCAGGGCTTTACCTTGCCAAAACTCTCTCTGGCTTTACGGCTAATTTAGTCATAAGTAATTGTGACCATGTGTAGGCACAAATAAAAATCCTGTGAATTTATTGTTTGTTATAAAAACTCTGCTTCTCTTTGCCTTTCTCTACAAGACTGTCCTTTTATGGTGCCACTTTTTTACTTTTTGACTTTGTACTTTCACTGCGACTTGATATTTTTTGATGAGATCTCACACATGTTCTTTGGTAAAACAGAGGAGGTGCCTTGTGTTTTGGCTTTGCTTTCTTGTTGATGTAATTTACATTAGTGTGTTTACATTGACTGTGTGCAGTCAAAAGGGGTTATGTCAAAGTTTGTGGATTCTGGTTATTTAAGCCCATCCCAGATGAGCTGGGAAGCAAGTTTCATTTCAGAAAAGAACTTTTAATTGGCTATTTCACTGATTTATTATATGGTGAGGAAACTTGAGTTATGATAAAGGTAAGGCAAGTTTATTTATAGACCACATTCTGGCAATTCAAAGTGATTAATACAGACATAAGATTGACAGAAAACATCTGAAAATCATTTAACGGTGACAATTAAAATCCTCAAAATAAGCCATCAAATCAAACCAAGAAAAAATAAAGTTAAATAAAATTAAAATGGCAAAAATAAAAGCTCAATATATGACAGTTTTAAGAAAAGAAGCATAAAAAGTCAAGTGCGTTTTTGCGTAATGAAAACAAAAATGGGTGTTACAATCATTATGAAAGTGATCTAATAAAAATCAGCTGAAAACAAAATTGAGAGTTTTGGCACACCTGATTCATTCTGTTGGTGTTTTACAGCAATATTCGATGACATCTGTCAAATGTAATAAATTGATAACATTTAAACTTTATTGAATATAATCTCCTGTTCTACATAACGAGTGGATTCAAACTTGTAAAATGTGTTTCAGTTGAGGCAATAAACCTACTTTGCAACAGAATTTACACTACTTTTTTATGATTTTTTTAGCCTGATAATAAAACTTAATTTGTTTTCTTTTTCCAGTTAATCAAACTTCTTGATGGAAAGCGTTCACAAGCAGTCGGCATCCTCATATCGAGCCTGCACCTGGAGATGAAAGACATCCAGCAAGGTAAAAGAAAAAAAAAAAGTCATCCAGTAATGATCTGCTCTGTTATGTCTGTGCCAATTGTGATTCATTTAGGACTCTTTCAAAGCAGGAGGCTGTATTTAGGTTCTATAGAAATAAACTGAATTTACTCCCCCACTTAGCGAGAAATTGCAAATGACTGTGGATGAAACGCAGATGGAGTTATCTTGAGAGATGAGAAAGCGAGCCCTGCAGCAGAGGATAATTTCCTCCATTCTGACAGCTTCTTCTTTGTAACTAGTCTGACTATTTTGTCATTAATTTGTGTCTCAAGTGGAAAAATGGACGATTATCCATTTACACGGTGGGAAATTAAATACCTTAGATCGTCAAAATGTGAGACAATTTCTGTCAGACCGTGTTAAGACTCTCCTCCTATGTCTAAATCAAACTGCAGTCTCCTTTATTAGAAATGCAGCATGGCTTGATTACATGCTTGGCTGTTCTGTGGAAAATGCAGGCTTGTATGTGTGTGTAAACACGTGTTGTGTATGTCAGGGACAGCACAGATAGGCCAGGAATTGGTCCTGTCGTGGAGCTGTGGCGGAGAGTTCCTGCCGCCTGTTAGTCTGAGCATGAGGCCAGCAGATCTGTTTATTGTAGCTAGTGACGGTTTCCACAAGCCTAATGGGACTGACACCCCACTAATGATCTGAGCATGTACCAAACCACCTTCCACAGTTAGCAGACACTGTGCTACCACATAAAACCACCTCAAACACGAGCCAAACAGCATACAGCACCAGGACGTCCATTCTGTTTGGGTTTTTTTTCCCCTGCGCCTTTTATTCCTTTTCTCTCTGTTTTAGTGTCAGCTTGTAGAGGTAGTTTAGTGAAAAAAAGGCCTGCTCTCTCCCAGCGTGAGGTAGCTTCCTTGTGTCTTAATGGGAGGTGAATGTGAAATTAACAATTTGAATCTGACGATGAAGGACAGCACCTTAATAAGCACTTCTAAGGGCTCTGGTCTCTGGCCTCGCCTGCTTGCCTCCCCTTTGTTGCCAAATTAAAAGGACATGGGACATGTAATGTAATTAGAGCTACTAGGGAGGGAGAGAGAGGTTGGGAGGAAGGGGAGCCGAGAAGGTAGCACTCTAGTTAAAGCAGAGAAGGGGGTCAACTGCACCCGTCCGAGTGACTGGGGGACCTCAGGGGGCCACCATGGTTCAAGGGCAAAGGGAGGCTCTCCCCCACACACCAACTACAAACACACATATATGCATGTTCACACACCACACATGCCCTTCCACACCAAAGCCGATGAGTGAAAAGTGGAAGGAGAGGGTGTGAGGCGGTTGGCAGGCCGGCTTTGATCTGTTGGTGTGGAGAGATATCCGGCTCCCCTTGGATCAGAGTGGTCTTGTGCACACTGGAGCAGGCCCCCCTTTGGTGTGTGATTGACGGCTGCATGGCTGAAGGACTGAATAATCCACTCTAATAAGATGTAGGAAATGGACCTCCAGCGTTCTCTCTGATCCAGACATCAGGACCACATTGACAGCTTCTCTGCAACGGGAACAGCTGGGAACCAGAAAACAAAGCGTTACCTTGTGAGCTTGAAGCAGTGACTGGAAAACTGGAGCCGGGTTGTTTCAAATATTACTTTTGTCTCTGTCAATATAATCAATGATACATGGGACGTGTAGTACTTTTAAACATTGTACACAACCTGATGCAACTGTCCAAAGAACAGATGCCTTGTGCTTTTCTACCCATGAATTTTATGCCTAAATAATGAGTTAGGATTAGAGCGGGCGTTGGGCATTATTTGACAAAAAGTACCGTCTTTTGTTTTAGGGTTTTATGTTGTGATGCTTCATGTAAGTTGACACCTTCAACTAGGTTTGGAAACGTGTTATCGAAAGTTTAAGATGTTTTTCTACTTCTGCATCAGCTGAAATATTTCCCATAGTTTACATTTATGGCCGTAGAGGCAGTCAGTAAGCAAAATTTGCCCACCTGGGCTGGGGGGGGGGGTCGTGTTGTGTTAGCTAATAATAACTCTTTCTTCTGTTGCTGTGGCACAAGGATAGCAATGGGAGTGGTTAAGTGTCTTGTGATGGTAGGCGCTGTCTGTATGCTATAGCGCTGTTTTTTAGCTCCTGTTGGGAACTTTGAGTTTTGGCGCCCCCTGTGGGCAAAAGAGTCCTTGCTCATCTTGTCTTCTACATGCTTCAGTAGTGTTTTCTGACTATAAAAATATCCTCATCCCGATTTTGACAGTCAAATGTATCCCTTATTGTGAATATTTTATGTGGACACCTCCCCGCTCACACCAATTTCAGGCATCAAAAAATTATTATACTGTATAAGAGTCATCAGTCTTGTTGCAGATGGTTTTGTTTGCTTTCTTCTATCTTAATAAGTCATCAGTAGGAATTTCAGTCTATTTCATTAACATCAAAAACTCCTTACAGGAGCTTTAAGTCACAGCCAACTAGCTATGACTGAAGTTGGTTTAAGCTTCTTCTGTGGTTTTATCAGTAACTCTAATTTTAACTTTTCCCTGTTATTTGGGAAAATCTTGTGGTGGCATTGGCTGTCACTCTAATCTAATCTAATATTATTGAACATAATCTAATCTAATCAGTCCCTTTTCTGCTAATACTGATCATACAACTGTTAGTTAATCCACCCAGACAAGGGCCTTCTCTCCTATCTTTTTCTGTGCCCACTCTCTTTTACTAAAAGCAGTGTCGCTGCTGAGACACTGAACAGGAGTTCCTGTTTTGTCTGAGTCATCTTCACTTTGTGCATGTCTGCTTTTTACTGTGTGAGTCAGATAAACATGTGGATGAAAAAGGTCTTGGAAATCTTTGCTTTGCATATCATTTCTGGGTCTTGTCCATTAATAAGACTGACTGCTTATAATGAATGTCTTTACTGTTGCAGCTGTTCTTACCGTGGATAACTCTGTGGTGGACTTGGAGACCATCGAGGCTTTATATGAAAATGTAAGTATGAAGCAGCAGTTTGTGATATTTGGAAATAGGAGGGATGTTATGTCCTGCTACAACCTTAAAAACAACAAGAAAACCTTTGATTACTCCAAATTATGATTGTGTAGGATTTTTATTTTACCAATCACAGATGAAAATGGATTAGAAAGTAGTGTGTACTTTGTCTTTCTGAGCACTTGTAATAGTGGTTAATACATGAACTGTCATACCTGTGCAGTTTTCAAAGATAAAAGCCCACCTTTAAGGCTGTCTTACATATTCATCTTTGGTAACAGGTAATTAAACAGCCTAGTTTTTCCACATTCTTAATTTTTAATGTGAATATTTCCATTTTGAATATTAATCCTAATTATTAGAGATCTGTCTCATGAACTATTAATAATTGGTATGGATATCAGCCCTGAAAAATCAATTTTGCACAACCCCTACCATGAATCACTGTGTTCTTGTGAAAGATGAAAAAAACAACATTGTGTCGACATTGATTTATATTATCTGATTTTTATCTAATTTTATTCATAAACATTTTTTTTCTTTTTTAAAAATTTTGTTTTGTGTTTGCAGAGAGCTACCAGTGATGAGATGGCCAAGATAACAAAACATTATGAGACCTCCAAAGAAGAGGAGGTCAAACTGCTGGACAAGCCTGAACAGTAAGAAATTTAGCGCTATTTGAGACTAGGCCAATAGAATAAGCCATGTAAACTTATTTTTACTTTTTTTTTTTTTTTAAATCATGAAGAGAACATCAGGGAATTTAGAGAGCATGTACTTTGTCAGTCTGATTTTCCACCAATTGAATTAGCAAATTTAATTGATTGTGCAGCGGTTTTGGCGGTTTCAGAGGATGACCTGAAAGACAATCTTTGATTAATCTTCTTTTTTTTTTTAAGTTGCACCAAAAACATAAAATGTAAAAGTTCTCTGTTGTTTTACACATCAGGGCATCATTTGTCCATTCCCCTCATGTCAGTTTTCGTTTAAGTTTCTATAAATGTGTGAGAAAACAAAGCGTACACAGACATTGTTTTAGTATCTCAGTAGTTCCTGTCAGGGTCAAGTAGCCCCAACCAGCTAACGAGGCCCGGACCCAGCGGTGCCGCTCAACCTGGCCTTCCTGTTTCCATGTTTGACCAGAGCTGTCATTACGGCCGCCAGAGTCATCCCTACTCAGTGTCTCCTTCCATCAGAAGGGCCTAATCACACAGGATGTTACCGCTCTGCTCCCCTCTGACACTGCACTGTTTACATAAGTCGTCCCGCATCAGGCCAGAGCTACCTTTGATCAATCTGTGCGCGCCGCTCTCTCTGCTCTCCCTCCGTCCTCGACCCCGTGGAGCCTTCAAACCCAGCAGAGCAGCGCTGCTCATGACTCTCAGCTGCCTGTGTGCTCGTGAACAGTAACATTGACTCAGCCAGACGGCATGGAGAAGCAGGGCCTGCCAAAAACCCAGAATAGCTCTTCCTGTTAGGCATTTTGTTTAAATTTGTCATAACACATTACACCCCGGTCTCCTCCACCTCTTCCTCCCCCCACTTTTGTCTCCAGGTTTCTTTATGAGCTTTCCCAGATTCCCGACTTCGCAGGCCGAGCGCGCTGCATCATCTTTCAGTCAGTGTTCCTCGACACCATCGCCTCCATCCGCCGCAAGGTGGACGTCATCTCAAACGTCTGCAAAGTAAGAGCAGCATGTCAATAAACCCTGCCTCAGAAGTTTTAATAAGCTACACGAAGGCTTACTATCACAACTGTGTGTTTGTGTGTTTCAGGATCTGTTAGAGCGTGAAAGTTTACGGGATGTTATAGGTCTTGTTCTGGCTTTTGGGAACTATATGAACGGAGGGAACAGGACGAGAGGTCAGGCTGACGGCTTTGGACTGGAGATCCTTCCAAAACTTAAGGATGTGAAGAGCAAGGTAACAAACAGCTTTAGATTTGACATGAAAATGTAGTAATTGTTGTAATAATCTGGCAAATATGAGCCAGGTTCAGTCTGATCGTGAACTCTGATTTTATTGTCCATATTTCATCCTCAGGATAACTGTATGAATCTGGTGGATTATGTTGTTTCATACTACCTGCGTAATTTTGACACGGTAAGGAGCTGTCAGTCAAAATGACCAAATGTTACCCTCACAAGAAGAACTACTCAATACTCATATCTTAATGTATTCCAGAATGCCGGCACAGATAAGAGTGTGTACCCTCTGCCAGAGCCTCAGGATTTCTTCCAGGCTGCTCAAGTGAAGTTTGAAGACCTTGCCAAGGACACCAGGAAACTCAAGAAAGATCTCACCAGTAAGACATGCCCTGTTGTATAAGTACACTTTTTCCTGTTTCCAAACCGGTGCATCGTCACAGTCCTGTCCTCTGAACATCCTGTGACAGAACAGCTAGCTTACAAGAATCCAAATTGCTGTAATGGATTCTTAAGCAAGCGAGGACTCCTAAAAAAAAAAAAAAAAAAAAAAAAAAAAGCAAAGTCCAGCTCACTGAAGGGGCATCAGGGATAATTGCCCGATAAAAACCTGATTTGGGTGTTTTGTGCTCAAAGGGCTATGGGCGCCGATCCACTAGGTAACCAGGCCAGTCAGCCACTCAGTCTTGGCCAGGGCCATGCAGAGGTTAAAGGCGATGCACCCCTGTGCCCCTCGTGTCTGTGGTTATTTAAATCAACCAATAATACGGCATATGAAAGCAATTAGATATGCTCTACAAGTCTCCCCCTACGTTTTTTAGATTGCTGTTAAAGCCCTCTCCTCTCTGACCTGGGGGAAAAATACAAAGAGTCTACTAAAGTACCCAGACCCACCTCAAGCTGTCACTCATTTATTAGGAAAAATGGAAGAGCTGAAGACAATAAATGCAACATAAGGGCCCTCGTATTTGATCTCAGTCTGGCACAGTATTCCTCCGGGGTATTAGCATCACAGGGCGGGTGTTGAATTCTGGATGTTTGGTGAGCTCCACCTCTGACTCCCACCATTTTTATCCTCTGCAGACGCCAGGAATAAATATTTATGCCTGGCTATTATAAACCTGCCTAAAGAAAGCAAGTGGTCTTAATTATGAAGCCAACACAGATCGCTTCTATTTGCAGTGTGAATTGTGTCACTGAATCACGTTTTACTTGCTCTGTTAGACTGAAACAAGCGCAGCGTAGCCCTCACTTGATCTTGAGGTGGCGACTGCATTGTCTTGCCCTACAGGCTTGGGGTCAAAGGTCAGGAGACTTTATGCCAGCAGTCAGAAACTCACCTCTCGTAGCATAAACTCCCAGAACATAATCTGTTGGTGTTAATCAAACGTAGTATTTTTTCAGGATTGTCACACACACCTCTGTTTTACTGTGTGTGACTGTGTGTGTGCGGAGTCTTGTCAGTGATGCTCAGGAGCAAGTCCCCATCTACTTGGCTGCCCTCTCCTTCACTGGCTTGTGCAGAAACATGATCCTCTTTTGATGGGGCTTCCTGTTTGGGGAGAGGGTGATGACCTCTCCTTGTGCTTCTCTCAGAGGGAGAGGGATGAGTGGGAGGCCACAAGGAGTTAAACCCACTGGAGGACTCCCCGTAACGATCCTCTATTCTGTTTCTGTGTCAAATCTTAGCTTTAAAACTAAGAATCCACATCAATATTTTGATTTTCGTAACTTGTGCAGCCTGAGTCTTAAGCCCAAGGCTGATCTGCAGATCAGACCAGCAACCAGCTACATAAAGATCCATTTAACTGCCGCGTAATTGGACTTGACAGAGAGGCAGGGACGTTACCGAATGAAATAGGATCAAATAAAAAGAAACAGTCAGAGCTCATTTGCTGCTCAGGGGAGTTTAGTGTTTCACTGAAGGCCTGGCCCAGGTTGGGCATTCATCACTGTGGCAAATCAGACAGTGTCCTGATTTTAAATGGCCTTTAATGTCAGGTTCAGGCAGGGCCTTTAGCCTGAGCTCTGCTTTATGGCGGAGGCTCAGCTACACCGGCATGTGTGAAGTCAGAGAGCTGAGGTACCAAAAAAGTAATGTCCTGAATGTTCAGTGTGATTTAGAGTGTCATCCAAGACAAGGTTCTTCACATATTCAGCTCATCTCTGATTGATGGTTTGGCTCCATCTTTTGTTGATGAGGGATGTTGATGCTTCCAGTACCCCCATTTGATGAAGGGGTCTATCCCCCAACATTTCATCTGAGTCCTCCTGGCTCATGTTAGTCTTCTCCTACAGAAGTTATTTACAAGGCTTATTATTTGATGGATTACTGTTGATTCACAAGCGGAGGAAGAGGTGAGAGTACCTTACCTTTTCCCCACTGAAGCCATCTCCTGGCTGGCCTCAACAAGGAGGGATAGGAGGCTTTATCATCCCACAGAGCTGAGCTGGAGGTTTGACGGTCTGCGGTCTGGAGATAATTGGGGATCAGAGAGAGAATACACTTTTCCAGGTATAAATTATTAGCATGCGCCAGAGCTGGAGAGCTGCTCTGGTTTTAACCTCCGATGATGATCAGTGGAAAAAAAGCTGAAGAGTTTTCTCCGAGAATATTTGTGTCTCGCACACAGATATTTTTCAACCTGGAAAATAACAATATGTGACATTAATTATTGCATTAGCTGGAAGTGTCATTCTGCTGGCAGCTGTTGAGCAACAATGAAATCACTGGTGTATCATCATGTGTTTCTCTGTCTACTAGTGTGCTTCCTCAGTCTCCACTTTTAATAATGATCCAGACCTACAGAGACAGGAGGTGGCGAGGCGTAGAGACAGAAACATTCATCAAACAGCTACTTCAGTTCCTGGCTCTGTCATCCACTTCTTCAGCCTTTTCTCTAATCCTCTGAAAGTTGTGCATTGTCTGTGATTCCTGGTAGCTGCAGCAGGGGCTCTTGCTTACTGTGGTAAAATCATAAGTACATACTAACATCAAAGTAAACCACACAGGGCAAGTTCTGGAGCACAATCCTGGCTTTTTGTTTGTTTTTCTTCCCGTTTACTTCACCGCTGCCCCTCCTTTACCCGCAGTTTGTTGTCATGTTACCTCATCTTACACAATACATCGCCAACTCACTCCCATTAAGACGTGATGGATTGGGGAATCTTTCTTCTGGAGATATGAAGTAAAAGCATTGTTTTGAAGTGTTGCTCTGGTTCCTCAAAGTATCATCTCTGATATACTTTGTTTAGAGCTCTAATCTGGCCCGGCAAAAACTTGAGGATCCTCTCTTTTGGCTGCTTTTACATAGTCCACAGAATTTAGTACAAACAGCTCTTCCAGCTGTTGATGCACCAGTATGGCTGAGTGTCTGTATCAATCAGCTGTAGCCCTGTTGACAGATATTAATAATCACCTAATGATCTGAATTTCACTGATGGCAGTATGTAAGAAATATTGTTTGCTAACATCAGTGGTGATGAGGATTAGCAGTTATCATTTGAATTTGAGGTTATTTTTTAAGGTTTCAAAATTAATGTAAATGTTGGCAAAAAAAAAATTTCCAAGGCCTAAATGACTTGTTGTCACGGAAAGTAATTTGGGTCCCTGACCTGGTCAAGCGGAAATAATGAGAGCAATAGCAACAATCAACAATTAATTAAAAGAAGGAATCATCCATTAGCAAAATCTAAATTGTGTTTTGTTTTTACATGTATGTATATAAATATATATTAATTTATTTAATTTGAATTTTTTTTCCTTAAATATAAATAATACCAAACATATAAGCAGACACAGGCACATCAAGTGAGGTTCATAAATGTATTATTTAATATCATGAATTAGACACTCCTTTTTTTATTACTCGTAACCACTTTTCTTTTCTGTCAAGTAAGTTTCTGTCGGTGATCAGCCCCTGATGAAAGCCTTCGGTACCCCTGAGTACATGTGACAGTATTTTCTTTGGTTTGAGTACCACATTGTAATGTCAGGTGACCCTTCATCTAACTATCTGTGTAAAATAATGGGCCATGCAGCATATAGAGAAATTCTTAGGACATATCTCTGCTGCCATGTCTTTTTTTTTTTTTTGTTTGTTTGTTTGTTTTGTATTTAACAGCTTTTTTGGGTTATTCTTATTTAATTATTTAGATTTTCTTCTGTTAAATATTGATATACTTAAATTGATTTTTTGTGTAATGTTTTTTTTAACTTAAACGGAAACGTCACTACTGACCTTTTTTGCATGTAAGTGTCATAATAATAATAATAAATACACTCAAACTTTTGGGCATTCAAAATGAAGTAAAACTCAGTTTAGCTTCATTTTTGATATGTAAAATCACAGGTTTTGCTGACAGAATACATCATTGCCTTATAAATAATTCGACCTGGGTTTTGTAACTTATGATTCAATCAAACTTTGGACAAAAGTTGGAAAAAGTTTTTAGAAATACTTGTTAAAGGGACAAATTTGTGATTCTCATATTTTTACTTTCTTTATATGCAAGAAAGAGAAATTGCTCAAGTACAAAAACTTGACACAAAATCTGACTGTGAAATATTCTTTCTTTAACAAAGAATGAAACACATTGATTGCTCACTTTGACTTCTTCCTCTGCTTCTCTCTGAACATCCATTCAGCTTTAATTTTGGCACTTTTCAGATCCTCTAAACTGAAACTAGACGTCTGTCATTTATGTGAAGGCAAACCCTCTCAGAAAAGGCGCACCTCCTAAAAACTGTGTCATCACTCTAAGACAATGTCTCAAACTGGAGCTTTTGGTTTTTTATTCTTTACAGCTGCTGTGTTTTTGTGGGCTTCCTCCTTGCGGCCTTTGCTGTCTGGACCACATTTGGGAGAGAGCCGCCTTTAAATTGTAGACTTGCTGTTTTGAACACTGTTTTTAATGGGTCGTTTTGAGTTGGGGGATTTCTGGTGAGGAAACGCGGTTTTGTCCAAACAGGATATTTTGGTCGTCATGTTTGGTTGCCGATCTCTGTTTTTTATTTTGATAACTGCTGCCTCTCCCTATTCACAAATTTTAAAAGAGTCCTGGAATCCAGACACTGAGGCTGTGCGTTGTTACTTCTCAACTTTAATGCTCAGACGTTGTGTTTCCTGTCTGATTTACTAACACAGCCAATAAATAAAAGAAGTAATAGACTGAGTTCACTGAGTTGCAGGTGCAGCTGCTCTGCATGCAAACATTTGAGAGCCAAACTCGGATCTAAAAGCAGCCTCGCAGTGAAGTGAGACTGCGGCCAGACCTGTTAATGCTCTTGTTGTGTTGCAGAACTATTTAGCTATGCAGTCATAAGCAAGTAGAGGTATTTATTGCAGCCATTAATGACTAACAGGTTGGAGCAATGTGCCAAAGTTCTTTTACCAGGCGTCTGTGTGTATATTAACCCGGTTACAGTTGAGAGGAAATGGGGAAGGTTCGGCTGGAACACGCTCAGTCACGGCTGTTTCCTCTCAGCTCGTGCGAGTTGGCTCATTTGGCATCAAGCAGAAAACAAATCCACTAACAGCAAACACACATCTGCTGCACCCACATGTATGTTATTAAGACATCAGGTTACCGACAACATGGAGAAAAATATTCAGGTACTACTGATTTGTAAACCCATGTATATTCTCCACCCAGGAGTGTAAGGAGGCACAGATTTGATAACTACAGCAAATTCAAACATTATTTTTTGTTGAAATTACCAATGCACTGTTTTACATCAATAATTTTCTGTTAACCAGTGCACTGATTCTTTCAACAAAAATATTTTATTTAGACTTTTTTACCATATGTTCCTCTGTAATTAAAGGATAACACATTTCCTGTTTTAACTGTATTTTTCTCTGTTATTAAATATATATATAGAGAGAGAGATATTTAATCATGTCCCTTTAATCTATGTTTTCCTCTTCCAGCCTGTGAGAAAGATGTACAGAAGGTGTGTGCCAACTCTTCAGAGAAACACCTTGAGCCCTTCAAGAAGAAGATGGAAGGGTTCGTTTCTGCTGGTGAGTCACACTAAGATTCAGTTTTTATTTGTGTTCCAGCAAGGAGGAGTGAGGTCCAGCACAATTGACAAAATAATTTTTTTTCTTTTTTTTTTTTATATTTAAGAATCTCAACTCGCTGCTAGAGTCGACATAGGCTGGGAGTGGACATGTAGTTCAGAATAGCAAGAATTAAGTGGCAGCTAGCTGAAGAGTAATTTCTTCTCGTGAAAATTTTTATTGATTTTAAAGCTTGCTATCTTTCCCTAAGGGAAGCACTGTGTCTTGACATGGTGTCAATCAAACATGCTGATTCTGAATGTGAACAAATTGACTTTTCATTCAATTTAATTCTCTGGACTTGTTCACACTGAATTCAGTCAACCAATATGGGTTTCCAACAGCAATACCGATATTTAGAGAGCAGGTCAGCCAGTGATCAATATAGGATGCTGATATCATGTCGATGTCGTTTCATTTCATAATTCTACACACATTACAATCTAACATACATGGTTATCTGACTAATCAGGCTGATTATTATCATTTTAACAGCATCATATCAGCATTAGCCCTCACAAGGCCAATATCACAATAAACCTTTGTAACACTAACACATCTTTCCCAGTGCCCATTAACAGCATATCAAAACCAAAACAGTCATTTACAAATGTTTTGATATGGTATTGTATTGTAATTTTTAGAATTGACAACAATATCAGCCGTATCTATGTCTTTCCATTAATTTATCAGAAATTTATCGAAAACATAAAACTGGCTGAGACAACCATGTTGATTGGATTTTGATTAAACTATCACTCAAGTTCAGTTATTTTGTATTTGATTTGTTAGTACTATTAAACTGTTGTATTTTGTGAAAAAAAAAGGAACTTCCCCCCCGCACCGATTCCAGACAATTAAAATAAGGGTACAAAAACTGACAGTCTTGTTGCTGATGGTCTTGTTTGATTTTGTATATTGTTCGAAACCGTCAATATGAATTTCAGCATATTTCATTAATGTCATAAACTCCACGCAGGAGCTTTAAGCCAGAGGGAATATTAACTTCCATTACTCTTTAAAGAATAAAATAGTCTGTATCAAACATTTGACATTAACTGTTAGATTAGGTCTTCTGCCATTAAAGGGATGTTGATGTTGTTTGACAACTGCTAAAATGGCAAGGCTGCCTGCAGTGTCTGCAAACATGTATTGATCCTTATTTTCATGAGCTGATGACAATAGTTTTCAAAATACCAATAATAGACCTAACCGATTAATCAGTCTTTTTCTGGTTGGTCTTTCTCTGGTTGCTCATATTTTAATGGAGAAAAATCTAATAGTAACAAAAATTACCCTTCAGCATCAGAGGACGATAACCAACGGAAGGAAATCCTTCTTCAGAACTTCAACGTGCTGCTTTAAGCATCATACTCCTCCATTTGTTTCCATCATTGTGAAGTTAAACTTAGACATTTCTTCACATGATGTAACTTAACTCGTGGCGGTCATGAGAGGCCACAAACAGTATTGATCTGCCTGCACCCTTTCCTCAACGCTCTACAGGCTTCACTGATGTTTGCCCTCAGCCCCCCTCCTCCAGCCGGCCTGTCCCATGTAAAGCTCTGAAAGGAGCATGAAGAAAATTCTTGTTGTCTACAAAGATGAAACAGTATTTCTGACTGAGGATTTATGACTGAGGAGATAGTTATGAAACCAAGCTTACAGAGCTAGAAAAGCCCTGTGTTGCCCTGATGCCCTGCATGGGACCTTTAAAAGGAGGAAGGTATAATTATGTGTTTTTGCCATGTCAGACAGTCAGCTGGTGTGTGTGTGTGTGTGTGTGTGTGTGTGTGTGTGTGTGTGTGTGTGTGTGTGTGTGTGTGTGTGTGTGTGTGTGTGTGTGTGTGTGTGTGTGTGTGTGTGTTTTGTACTTGCTGGGAGAGGGCGTCTTGGTGCCCTGTAAGACAGCATGAAGACAGGAGTCTACAGGCCTGTAGAAGGGATCGCGTTGCCTCTAACATGGTTCTCATGTACTCACGGCTTCCATAAAGCTGGCGGGGCATCTCTGGCTGCGGCCTTGTAAAGACTGGCCGGCCTATGTGGATCAGGCTTGGGGACCACCGGGACTGGAGCAGGACTGGCATACTCATATTAATACTTGTGTCCCCTTGTCTCATCCAGGGTAGTTACACCAACTCTAATAGTGTAATCATTTCAGGAAGAAAGGAAAAGAGGTGACTTTGCACAGGAGTAATGGTCCTGTTATCATTTAAGGAAAGGTCTGGGAGGAAAAAGACATCCATCAAATTTTTGTCATCCTCAAAACTTAATCTCCATTCCAATGAATGTAATCTGACATTTTTTACCAGATGGCCTAGTCTCTCTCTTTTGCTGCCATAACACTTGATTCAATTACATTTGGATGAACTGGGACAAACTGATCCCAAGAACAGATCTAGCCAAATGAGAAAATCCTGGATGCTGTCAGTCTACAAACCCTGTTTTAGATGAGCTGGGACATTGTGTAAAAAGTTACTTAAAACAGGATTTGATGGGTTATAGCTCATTTAAAGCCTATATTAAATAAAAAATAATGCTGAAATGCAAAAGAGTTATTGTTATTTAAAAAAGTAGATGAACATTTGAAGTCTGACACAAGCAACGAGTGTCAAAACAGGGTTGTGTAGGTTTTAAATGATTGATCGCCTAATGTATAATGCAGATTTCACATTGTGTTGTTTTTTAATTTTTATGTTCGTTTTGTCTGATTTGGCAAAATACAAAAATCAAATTAGACTGACTGACAGATTTAAAGCAAAGCTGCTGACCTCCAGTGAATATTTAATAAGATGGCTGCAGATGGAGATGATGCAAGTTTCAGCTTTTCTATTGGAAATCTTTGATTGGATCTCGATTATCAATTAGCCATGATGATAATATTGAGGCGAGGGACAAACTTTGCTGTCTTTTCCTCTAGCACAAACATTTCAATTCAGACTTGGGATATAACTTGTGTCATGTGTCAAGCAGCATCAAGCCAAGTGGATGCTTTGCTATCACTCAACTACACTTAAGGAGGGAAGCCTGCATTACTTCCAGAGGATACAGAGTCAGATTAGGTATCTCACAGTGGGATTGTAGTCATATGTTCATGGCGCAAAGTAAAATCACTGTTTGCAGAACCATTACTTAAAGATGTTTGTGATCACATACAGAGTCTGTGCTGGCAGACTTGAAATGAGTCTAGCACAGCATTGTTCTCATTAGTTCCTCCACCTTAAACCCGTCTGAATACTGAGGCCTTTCCTGAGCTTTGTTCAATATCACAGAATCTTTGAAAGCTTTTAAAACCGCTGTGGCTGCCACCGGCTACAAAATGAACCGAGTCTCCGACGGCACATCTTGAACATAAACTTTCCAATGGAAGACTTGTAAACCTTTCTATAATAAACAGAATTCCTCGAACCGTTGCCTGTGCGTCGGGGGGAGGGAGTGGTGTGTAATCATCATTTGTGATGATTCCATGACTTCAAAAGGCAAAACAAAGCAACAGTGCTCACATCAAACCCAGCTGAAGCTCTTAAAGTCTGACTCATCAGCGAATGCGTGAATTTCTCATCCAGGTAAATGATCCGGAGGCTGACCGCAGACTCATGTGTTTGACACATGATTTTAGATATCGAAATTCACTTCAAGGAAACAGAAATGCATCATCACATCCTCTGTCATGCAACTTCTTCCTCTTACAAAAAGATCAAAGTGGATCAGCGATAAACACTTTGTTCTGAGACTTGTGTTTCAGAGTCGCGCTGACCTGTGACCCTGTGGAGACGCTCTCAGCAGGGTTTGGAGGTGAACCCAAACACCCTGAGCTTTGCCTTGTAAACTTGCTTATGTGATCTTACATGGAAACCTCCACAAATCAAGTAATCTGTTCTTCTTGTTACTACTCTGATTTTGAGCTAAGTCCGGTCCACACCATGACTTGTATAAAACATGCAGACTCAGTGTTTGGTGAGCTCATTTGCTGGCATGTGTCTCTGCATTTCGCCAGTAATTTCTGGGATAAAGCTCATAAACAAAGACGTACCCTCAGATCAGCCTGTGTTTGTCACAACACCAAATCTACCACCTTCTCGTTTCCTCTTTTTAATAAGCTCTTTGAAACCTCTGGGGATACCCTGTCTGACATATTTCTTTGTTAATTAAAAACAATTCCCTTTCATTCAATCATCTGGCTCTCCTATAAAGTACACATGTATCAACACATCCTCACGCTTTCTTTGTTGTCAGTGAGTCACACCCCAATTACCAGAGCACCACTTGTCCAGATGATCAAGGATTACGTAAATCAAATAGAATCTGCCGATAATAGCTGACCGGGGAGTCTGTTTTTGATGAAGATATATTTGAAAAGGAGTGGGATCAGGAATCAGAGGGGATGCTTTTTAGAGATCCTGAAAGTCCCCAGCATCCTTCTTAGTCATTCTTCTCTTTGTTATCTAGCTGCAGCGGTTTGGAAAGTGTGTCAGAGTTTTAAAGCCCTAATTTATTATCCCTCTCAGCATGCACATCTCATAACTTTCTAGTTAGCGACTACTGGTTTCATGTTTACACTGGGAGCCGAGGAAGAGAAACTTCACACATCCTCTCTCTCTCCCTCTCTCCTTCTCTTCCTTGCTCTCTCTCGGCCTCTCAGCTTCAGTGCCACCTCTGCAAAGTCGAGGGGTACCTCAGGCGCCAGCCTGACCCCCACTGAGACTAACACCATTGGTCACGGCCCCTCTCCTCACCCCTCCCACCCCCCCACTCCCCTCCTTGTACCCCAGACATGGCCACAACCTCCCTTCATTAGGTTCACCTTCTTGCCCACATACATGAGGAAAAAAGTAGTGAAAGCAAGTGGGGTGGTTGGTTGGAGGCTTAAGCTCACCTTCTCCCAGAAGACCCCCAAACTTTTCTTTGAACAATTTTTGGAGACTTCCCGCTCTTAAATCTTCAAGTAGAAAAGGTCCCCCATCATTGTAAAAAGGATGAATCTGGAAAAATGCAATAAATCTGAGATCACAGGCTCTCTCTGGCCCTAGATAAATTCTTGCACCTCGGCCTGGCCCGCCGCACACATCTGCCTTGCATTTAGACACTTTTACATGGCAGGAGTCCACAGGAGCCTCCAGTTCCCAAACTTCTATGCTCAACCCTGCACCCCTGCCACAGCTCTGCTCAGAACATGCACATGTATGTCACCACAACACACACACACACACACAAACAGACCACCGCTCCCCACCCTGAGCCCAGGCGTCACACGCTCACACTCTCATGCGTCAACGCACAGAGGCATGTCAAACTTTACAACGTGCTTAACTGTCGCTTGGGTAACACACTCGCTGCAAAAATGACATCTCAACCCAGAGCCCCTCTTCCTCTCCTCTTCCTCTGCTAGAAACTTTAACAAAGCCGTTTAAGTGCAGCGCCCCCATCTGGGACCAGTACTTTCGGTCTGTTACTCTTCGATAAGTCCCATAAGTTGCCCCCTCAAGCTAAACCTGATATTCTCTCTGTCTGTAACAGCTCAAGAGGATCATTCAGCAGAAGTGGACCGCCTCAATGCAGCTGAGAAAAGGTAAGAGACAACTTATCAACTTCAAACCCTAGTGGATTTAGCACCAAGGTAGTGTGTGAGTAAGAAAATCATAGATTATGTAGCTCATATCTGATGGGGCGATTGCTGCATCAGGTGTCGCTGTCTGTTCTTGTTACAGTTGCTATGCTGGGCTGGGCTAATCCTATTGGTTGTAGATCCAGGGGCACTTTCATATGCAACAGTTGCTAAAAACCTCTGGAAAAATGACATGAATTGAGTGTTTCCAGACACATTTACCAAGGTCAGGCATGTCATGAGTGGTACTGTAACAACAACACACAAATCAGAGGATACCAGCTGCTCCCATACAGCTGCAGTCTGCGTCGCACACTGCAGCTATGTCTCACTAAATACCCACTTTCTTTAATTTCCAGAAGTTAAACCAGAAATCCAGAAAAGCAGATTAGAAGCGTTTTTAATTACATATTTCAACTCACGTTGCTTCTCTATTGCATACTGATAAAACTCATTATGTGTTTACCTCATCAAAATGCATGGTTGGCATTTCAGGGGGTAGGGCTGAGCTGAAATAACAAACTCTACAGCCATTAACTGAACCAACTTAATAATGTTTAGCAAAATATGCTAAAAAAATCCATTAAACTAAGATGCAAAAATACGACGCATGACCATATATGGGTGTACCAAGCAAAAGTCAGGTTGATTTTCATTCATATAGCCAGTTAACTGATAACTGCAGGAAGAGAACAAGTGCGTTATGCTTAGGAGAAGTGCACAGATTACTCAGATTTTCTTAAACTAGCTAAATAACTTGGTCTTCTATGTTATTTAGCTTTAGTTGACCGTGTCTGCGGAGGTTGATATTGCAGCTTCTTTGCCGGTTCTTCGGCTTGTTTCTCAACAAAGGGGTGGAGCTGACCAATAATGCGCTTATAAACGACAAGCACTTTATGCAACTCCACTTCTCAAAAAGAAAAAACTCTGTCTCTTTAAGGACAGATTTTTTAAGTCCAAACCCTTCTCTTATCTGTATTGAAAACAAATGAAGTAAACACCATTTGTCACCAGAACCACTCTGGTTGTGAGCATACCCTCACCATGCAGTGTGATGCATTTTAAGCTTCAACACCCAGCTCTTCCTCCTCTGTAGTTCCTATCATTCGTATCCGCCGTGTTTTGTGCAGAAGACTCCCGAGAGTCTTCTGAGAGGCATCTGATTTATAGGCGTGAGACACACTGTCCGAGTGAAATCATATCTGGAACATTTCATATTGGAAAAAGATGGTGCAGCAGACAAACAAAGCGAATAGATTATTTTTGCCTTGTTTGGATAAAGAGCGGAATTGTTTGCTTTATATTCCAATGCGCCCACTTTCAGAATGAATCATGAAAGCACATAAAGGAGAAAGTGAAAGACGCCGGACACAGGGAAATGGATACTATAAACAATTAAGAAGTTGATTGCTTTAGACAAAACTATAACTCAGCTCGTGATTCCAAACTCCTCTCTTTTGTTTTGCTGTTTTTAGGCCAGGAGAAGTCCTGTCTCCTTGTTGCAGAAAAATATCTCCATGCACTGACCTGGTCCCACATGTTTATATGTGTATGTGTGAGTGTGTTGTTTTGCCTCTCGTGCCTGAGTGACACCACTGTAATGAAGGCGTTGAACTTGAGGTGGAATATTGATCAAAAGGGCCCCGCGGCTGACAGCACCTTTTCTTTTAATGAAGTTTTCCTTTAATTTCATCTAAAGAGGGGGCTGGCTGACTGGCACTAGGTGGAGCAGAAGTTAGGAGGGGAGAGGGGGGGGACTTTTTTCTCAGGTTCCCACAGAGTCACCTCGTAAAAGTGACACGCTGTTGATGAATATGGGCGTCAGCGGGCTCTCTGGGCCCTGGGTGGGCTCTCACATCTGCACTGGATGAGGGATCTTCACACACGGCAGCAGAAGTCCAAAAACATTCTGGCTGAGTGTTAATAAAGGAAATAGACAACACATCTTCATTACCTCCCAATACCTCGCCTTTAGGAGCCTGTGGGTTCAGACACTTAGGAGTCAAAATCAACCACCAGTTGGAAAGACCGAGCCTCATAAATCCTCAACAGGATATTGACAGAAGCCAGGGATCATTAAGGCAGTTACAATTAATGAAAGTTATATTTTCCTTATATTTAAATGTCTAAAAGGTTAGCTTGTAGTTTGTATTGGTATGGTTAGCATTGGTATATTATCAGCAAAGAGCAATGAAACAACAACTTATGAAAAGTTTCCCCTTGAGTGTATCCGGCACATTTAAGCTCCCATTAGGGTGAATAATGGTGACTCTGATGATCCCATAACCTTTTATTTAGCACCATCTTCAGGCTCATGTTTTAACTGTTTACTACACTTTAGTCAACTCACACTGCTGTATTGATGGAAACTTTACTGCTGAAGACATTGTTTGCCTTTGGTGTCCAGGCTCCAACCACATAAGACCAACAAATGTGAGATTAGTGCATCTCAAATTGCTTGCCTGAACTAGCCCGCAGGAATGGATCCAGTTTGATTTGTTATCTGTGTTTGCGAAAGTTACTAATTTGCCAAATCCAGAATATTTACCCTTATGGGGATTTACTCCATCACCTAAAATGCCAGTAATGTATTCCTGTAACAAACTGAGTTAAAAGAGGCGCACAGTGTTAATTTTGTGGTCTGGTCTGCAACAGGTGCGCCATAAATCTCTCTGCCTCTATGCTTCCTCCACAAAAAGATGTCCAAGTAAATAAAACTAAGGATTATATTGATCATACATCACTGGAGCTTTTTGTCCTTAAAAGCCACTGTTGCTCTTTTAGCTTCATCAATGAGAGGAGTGAGCAAGGGAGCATTTAAAGTCTCACCACAGGATATCCCTAAATACTCCCATTTCTACTCACTGTGCCTTTAAAGTTAACCTGATAAGGCTCCAGAAGAAGTGGACCTTTAACAGCCAAAGACTCTCAGCCTTGTTCCAGTATTGGTCCAAAAGTATGCGAATCTGGTAAAGTTAGCTATTTAAACACAGTTTATTCATGGGATATATTTAGAGCAGAATCTAATAGGCACTGAAATTGAACAGACGCTCGGTCTAACCATCAAGAACCAAACCACACAATACTTCATGAATGAATCGTTATCACTGTAATTTCTGGTTATTTTGTATTCTGGGGAGTTATTTTCTCATTATTGCCCATCCATGTCGATGCTGATGCCTGTTCTTCAACATGCAGTCCTAATTTGTCTGCCCCGTGTTTGGGTTCCAGCGAGGTTTTTCTGGTTCTGTCCTCAGTTCCGTCTCATTAAGTTTGCTTCTCCCACATCATGCTCAATTTCATTTGGCCTCCACAGTCACCATGCAGTTTATAGTTTCAGAGATGCCAGTTAGTTTATTATTCTGCTCGCCTATTGTGTGACGGCTTAGTGCCTCTGCTGAATCAGCCAACAACAGCGTGTTAACTCGTGTAATCTTTCGATTGGTGGAAACTAAAGAATGCAGAGTTGTGTGTCTAAATATTTCCCCGATTCTCACGGCTGCTCATGGTTTTGTAATGGTTCCTTTTTTTATATAGCTGTCAGTGAGGAATGCCGGCTGTGGGTGCTGCAGTAAACCATCTCACGGCAAAGGCATCATAATGTGCATTACAGAAGTGTGTGTTTGTTTGCATGTGTGCTGGGGTAGAACAAAGGTCTGCTTGATTGTGTTTATGTCTTGTAGGTACACTCACATGTGTGAGCGTGTTTGCATCTGTTTTGAGTAAATCTTTGTGTATCTGCTTGTTGCATGTGTTCAGGAGGGTAAAAGGAAAGGCACTGATGCTTGATTTGTGCATTCTCTGACATGATGACCCAGGGTCAGGAGAGGAGCTGATAGAGAGGAGACCCTGTTCATCATGCCAGACCAGGCCAGCTGCAGCGAAGGTCTGTTTGGTCAGTCTAAACATCCAAGAGCCCCTGATTTCTTTTGTAGCATACAGAATGATCTACAGCGAAATGACGCATCACTGGGAAATGTGAAGCAGGCTCACGCAGGAGCCCTCTTTGTTTTCAGCTTTCAGCAACGCCGTCTGGGCAGCATATTGGACCGTTTCACCCGGCATGAACGTGTCTTGGATTAGCGTCGCCAAAAGCCACCGAGCATCTGGAGGTCAGAGCCGATCTTAGTGTCAGTGGGACAAGGAGCATCTCTTGAATCATAGCACTCTTCAATCAGAGTTTTGACAGGCAGGGCTTGACAATGTCTTTCATGTTGAAGTAACGGAGAGAGTCTGAAGGGGTGGGCTCAGAGCCCAGTACAGACTCCAGGTTTGCTTACAATTGATTGAGGCAGACGAGCTGGCTTATGACATTGCTCGAGTAAGTCCTGTGAGTAAAAATCCAGAAGCTGTTATTCACAAAGAGCCAACAGATCTCCATGTTTTTGTTCATGCACATCTGCCTGATTGTGCTCACATGTGCGTATATCATATCCTATTCACATCTTTGATTTTCTGCCAGCAAATATGTTCCTTGAGATGTATGAGTTCAACAGTAGTGTGTGTTTTAGGGTGTGTTTATGTGCGTCGGTGTGTGTGTGTGTGGAGGAGCAGCAGCCTGTTCTTGGCTGTCTCTGTCTCCTCTGGCAGTCTTCCCCTGCAGGCTGTGGAGGTCAATGTGATAATGGAGTCGCCGCTGCCGGCTCTCCCCCATGGCCCAGCAGGGTGGACACTCTCCCTCCAGCTCCCATTCTCGCCTCTTTATCTGACTCTACATCCATCACTTTCTCCGCCTGTACTGGATTCTTTTAACCTCCATTTGTCAACGTTTCTCCGGCGTACACACCTTAGCTTCCCTGTTCTGTTTGACCTCTTTGTAAATAATTTTAGTTTGTAAATCTGTCACAGCTCACTGAAACACTCATCTGTTTATGAATGAGATTATTTATAAGTGTTTATGCATGATAAGACAAAACTGTTTGTGCCTCTGCTCTGTTTCCACCTACAGTTTCCAGGACATGGTGAGCTACTTCGGAGTTAGGCCAAAGTCTGGGGAGAAAGAGGTGGCGCCAAATCACGTTTTTATGCTTTGGTACGAGTTCTGCAATGACTTCAAGAATGCCTGGGTGCGACAGAACAAGAACATCTCCAAGGAGAGGTGGGTATTCTTCCAATTATAGTTTACATGTCAAGAAATACAAAGAGTAGTTTGCATGTCGAGAGGAATGTGACTGAAAAATTGTGTATTTTTAAGGCATTTTAGAGAAATTGTTTAAGAAATTTACAGTACTGAATTGCATCGTGGGGTATGCAAGAACCATTAGTTTGATTTTGTTTTAGTCACCTTCTCTTTTTTGCCCTCCCCACAAAAAAGTATGGTACTTACCTCTAAGTGATGGTCATAAAGACCTGACTCATCCCGGTTTCCCTGAAGAAACATGGAAAACGCTTTTGTAAAATAAGCTTAGCAAACATGATCATTTTAAAAAGGACTTAACCAAAGGAATGAAAGTATTCTGAGACAACTTTAGTGCCTTTTAGCACCAAGAGCTATAAATTTGTTGTTGCTGCCTGTTCAAAACTGCTGTCAGTGGACACAGGCCCTTGTCAGTGACTTAAAGCTCCAGTGAGGAGTCTTTTTATTTTTTTCATTTTTATTAAAAAGGCTTAAACTCAGTGATGCTTTTTTATAATATCCAAAAACAACCATGACCAACAGTATGTGTGATGATTTTAAAATTGTAATTTTTAATTCAGGAAATGTGTCTGAGAGGGTAGGTGTCAGCCAAGCAGATGAGAAAACAGCCCTGTTTTTACAACTTTCACATTAAACATTCTCAAAAATAACACATTTGACTGTCAATAGTCAACAAGATGAGATTTCTTGGTCAGATGACATCACTTAGAGGGATATTCCGGCATAAAATTAATTTAGGGTCAAACACACCATTACAGCGAGTTGGACACCACCTCGAAAGATGAATACAGAGCGGTCTGAGGAGCTATAAACAAACCTCAACCAAAACACCACTCTATAGCCACAAATAATGGTCAGAACAGCACCTAACTTCATCAACAGTACATACAGGGTCCCAACCATAGTACTAGCCACCAAACATCTTTTTAGGCTTCCCTCATTTCTTTAGCAAAGAGGCAAAACACAACTCACCCACTCTCCTCCAGCAGCCGCTTGTCTGTGGGGGAGCCCTGACGAGTCCATCACCGAGTGTTGATTTTAAAACATCTTATCTAAAACTCACTTTACAGTCTTTTTAAAAAAAAAACCTTTGGACATCCTGTCAAGAGCACCTATTGGGTAAGAGTGATGAGCAGTAGCTGGTTAGGGATTAAATCAGAGAGGGACGCCCTCAAAGAGCAGGCAAACAGGAGCTGAGGCCTCAGCTCCGTCTGAAGGATTGAGGTCTGAATTTATGATGTTTCTTCTGACCTGAGGCGTCATGTTGGGGGGGCATTCCTCTGAGGGACCACAGACCCTCCTGGCGGCTGCCTGGCTTTACTAGTCAGTGGACCGAGGGACAGTGGCTGTTAAAGGCAGTGTGTTATGGTAGAGCTGATAAACAGTGTAATGATGCTGGACATGCAGACTCTGTAAGAGAGCAAAACCACATGAAGAAGTGGCCTTGTAGTTTTAAATATCATGTGGTGCCTTCATGGTTCATCACACTCTGATCATGTTGAATAACTGAAGATCTGTCCACCATGGATCCATGTGCTCTCTCTTAATTGTTTATCAGGTCATCATGCCTCACATTACTCCCAGCTGATTGTGCTTTTACACCATTAAGTTAATTTTAAATAGTGTTTGCGCACTCATAAAAGCCAAGTGTTTTTTAAAGGCTGCCTCATTATCTCATCAGCCCACTGTCATTCTCTACTGCCTCTCACTTACGGGGCTTTCACTGACCGCAAACTGCGCAGAGGATCAGTGTGCATCCGCCTGTGTGTGTGCATGTGAGCATGTGTGTATGTTTAAGGCTCTACATGGCTCCATGACACAAGGTGCCCCCGGGGGAGACACTTAAATGTTTTGCTCTTACTAACAACTTCAGAAGGTCGCAGTGATGAGAGGCGTCTGACTTTACGTTGTTTTTTATGAGTTGCACAAGTACGGTTTTCCAGAGGGGTTCAGTGTGCACTTTAAGTTAAAAAAAGGCTGCAAATATTAAGTCCATGTGGATTTTTTTTTCTCTTTTTAGGTTAAAGGAAGCTCAAGAAAACATCAAAAAGATAACAGCAGAGAAGAGAGTGGAAACTAAGAAGATCAACGCTAACAGTCTTGTAAGAATCATTTGCACACATTAGGAAAAGTCTGTTTTTTTTATGATAACATCAGTTAACTGATAATCTTTTTGTGCTTTTATTGCCAACAGAAAGAGAGGCTGCGGCAGAAAGAAGCCGCTGTGACCTCGAGCTGAATGAAATGACACAACAGAAAGAGAAAGAAGATCGCAGAATAAAGTGTTAAAGCTTTACTTCTCTTGCATTAACCACCTGCCTCATCAACTTCAGGCCTTCCCACAATTTAAACCTCACCAGACTCTAACTACTCCCACTGCCATATCTCCATCTTACTAACCTCTCCCCTTCCCCTCCCAATGCTCCGCCGGCCTTTCGTCGATCTCTTGCCAGACAGACAGAAGTCAGGCCTGCAGCAGGGATGCATGGCTGACACCAACACAGTGATGAGAGTCTGAGAGGCCATAGGTTGATCTCATTCATCCAGCGTGGCGTGAACTGTGAGTGGCCAGCTTGTGAAAGGTCATAAAGGGTCAGTAAAGGGGGGGCGGTCACAGTGATTCCAGCTGACACATTCACGAGGTTCTTTCCAGATCTGCCAGAGCGGGCCCCTTTTTGTAAAGTTGCATTTGAGAGCAGAAACAAAAAAGCTCCTACAGATTTAAAATGCTAAGAAGCAAAGTAAGATATCTCTGAAAGTGGTAAAAGAACCAGTTCCCAGTGTCCTTTGCTGTAGCGGATAGCCCTTCATTCACCACGGCTCATTAAAAGTCTTGTAAATACGTCATGTTGTAGGATGTGCAGGGACCTCGCAGCTTATGATGGATGATCTACACTCTCCTTTGAGTGCAGATGAAGACGTGAGACGTGTAGTGTTTAAGTGTGTGCGCACCAATCTGAATGTGTACCGTTTTGTGTAGCTCTGCACCAGACCAACCTCTGCTGGGTGTTGACCAGAGAGGAGCAGAACCTAGCAGCAAGCCCTTGGCCCCGACACACTCACACAGACGCACTTTGGAAACATTAGAAGAACACAACAGGATTTTGGCCCTGCACCCATTCACCTAAATATTGAATATGCATTATAGAAACTTGTTGATCCTTTACAGAGTGATGCACATCACATTGTGTTGTGCACACCTTTTAAGCACTTTACTGCTTGCAGAAGCTGTTTGTCGTAGCTCACTGATAGCCACACTCTTCTGGTTTGCTAACGGCCTGTGTTTTTGCACTTTAATTTGGACCTCTTTTCCTATGCAAGGGTTTGGTTTCCTCACTGTAACATTAGAGAAAGGCATTGCTTCAGGTTTATATTTTTGATTTCCATGAAAGTATATGAGAGTGTTTTATTTTGCATACGAACGGTGAATACACTCCTGTAACATTCAAGAAAAGTCTATTTATGTAAGAGGATTTATTTTAAGCCAAAAACGTCAGCTGTGTTCCCTTTGAGGCTGTATTTTTATGAGTTGTGATTGAATAAGATGCTGCCTAATAGTGGAATCAAAAGAAAGATATATTTTCTCAAAGAACAAGAGCTATTTGCATTCATTTGCAGTTATTTTGGAGAGATGAGGGTCATATTTTGTGTATCGAGAACATTTAAGCATATAACCTGAAGCCATGTAAGTTGTAATACCTCAAAGTTCCAGCGTCAGAGTTCCCATAAAACTGCACCTTGAATTACTTTTTTACCCTCTTAAATCTTTATCTGTGCCATTTCTTTTTGTATGAAATTTTAAATATGTCATATACTGCTATGTCTTACTTGAGAGGAAAATGAAAAAAAAAAAGAGCTGATAGGAACAAAGGACCTGCTGTAGCCTCTACTGTACCTGTGTTGGTTCATGTAACCTTCAGTAGCTCTCATGTAGGTGCTCTGTAATTTTATGGAATTGTTTTAAATTTCAATAATAAACTACTGGATGCCGAACAAACTGGAACGATGTCTGCAGTTTCATCAGTCAACACATTTACCAGTGTTTTCTTTTTTTAAAGCCCAGAGGTGCAACACGCAGATGTGGTATTTATAGATTGAAGCTGACTCACAAGAGGATGTGATGAGTCATATTTTGCTGGATTTTCAATAAACTTTGAGTCTGGGTGAAGTGATTCAATCAAGCTTCTTTGAATGCCTTAAAAATTTGTTCCAGGAAAAAAAATAAATTTACAGCTTTATCAGGAAGAATATCTTCTCACTCAATTTACACCTGGATGTTGGTTTACACATGAGTTATTTTAAAAATGCCCCACTAAATTGCCTTGCATGGTGTGTTCAGTTTCACCACAGGATGAGGACATCCGCAGTGTGTCTAGTTACAAAATAGGGGGGCTTAAATTTCAAATGTAGATAATTACCTGTGGGGCTTCCAGCACAGCTTTTTTTATTCAAAAACCTTAACTTGAATTAAAAATAACATTAAAAGGAGAGGATTGAAAACATTTTTTCTATGAGAAAATCGCCAAATATTTGCATCCCTAATACGTCACATGTGCCGGGAATACCTTGACAAAATGTGCGTGACAGTAAATATAGATTGATTTGATAAGCACATCTATGCGTTCAACAGAGTTTTTGGTTTGGTTTTGTTTTTATTTTCCAGGCTTCAGGGGCAGAGTATCAGGTGTAGCTAATATAACAAACTATTCTGTGATATTTTGCGTTACAGCAGGTAAAGAGTCACATGTGATCGGATTTTTTTTATACTATCCCAAAGACTGTTTATTAGATTTCTCCAGGGGTAATTTAATCAGAGGGAGAGTCAAACCGGTTACATTAAGGTTGGCTGAATATTCAACAACTATTTTATCTCGATACTGTAAAAATCATCACTGTACATTTTCCATCCGAACTCAAAAAGTAGCATGTTACAAAACTTACAAAAGAATCCCCCTAAATCCAAACATGTCCGTTTACCTTTGTAAAAAAAAAAAAAGAAAGAAAAACAAAATCACATTTTCCATTTACAAACATCGTCCATCTAATTCCACACGGTGGAAACCTCCAGTTTAACTAAGAAATATTCACACAAAAATACAACAATGAGCAGGAAAGACTTCCTGTCACAAAGTTTTAAACAGTGATTTATTAAATAACCGGGTTATGCAGTGCTCATCAAGTGAGGAAGCCGTGCGTTAAACGTGCCCATTCCAAGTCAGCGTCTTCGTGCAGTGATGCTTGTTTTCTAATTTTGCAAAGTGGTGAGTAGTAGAGATGGTCGCTGCCGTAAAGCATCTCATTCGAGGTCGTTTGTCCATATTTCTGTTACATTATGTAGGAGAAGAATCCGTGTGACCTATGTGTGGGATGCGCTAATGGATGCTTCCTCCGAAGTAGAGACAGGCACGTGCTCTTGTCTGTAACTTTCTTTTATTTTGCTACCAACAATCCAGTTCATGAAGAAAACGACAACGAGAGGCGCACACTGTTTCTGTGCGCCTTCAGTCCAGGTCTATGGATATACAGCGGCACTGTTTGACGCGTTGGATGCGTTTCTTCTTGGTGGGAGGCTGTTGATCCGGACAGTTTAAAGTGAAAGTCATGGTGGTGAAACGCTTCGGCTTACAGAATGAGCAAGACTGGAAAGCCCCCTCCTCCCTGCGGATGTGCCGGGGGATGTAAAAGGAGTTGCACTGTCCGTAACAGAAGCGGTTGATGATAGTGCGGCTGACGCAGCCCTCCTCGTGGATGGTCTGTTTGAGCGGCTGCGTCTTGCACCAGTCCCGTTTCAAATACTGGCGCTCCGTCACGTGTAGAGCTTCCTGGCTCGACTCCAGCACCTCGTCGGCCGGTGAGGATGAGCCCTGCCTCTGCCGGGACCCGGAGCCCGCCTGCGGAGGCTGCGGTTGCTGCTCCGATTCGTTTGGGTTGTTTTTGTCAGGATGAGGGATGGCGCCTTGTGAACCTCGGTTTCTTTTGGAATCCACGGGAGAGGAAAGCAACCCGATGATGAAAACCATACTGCAGAGGATACGCGTCGAGCCGGCCATCCTGAGAGAGAGAAGGAAAACAATTCATCATCTATACCGTTTCAACCCTGGGCGGTTTACGCACAGCTGTCAAAGCTTTTACGCTGCGTAATAACGCGCTGGAGTACCTTGCATTTTTACAACACGTGTGCAGTACAGACACGTAGAGTGAAAACGAAGTAACTGTATTATTTGATTCATGAAAGAGTAGATGAATGAGATACTTTCCTCCAACACTTTATAAGACCATATGTTAGACCCCACCATTACGCAAAGACAAATGATTTTTTAGTCATAACCAAAAGATCCACCACTCTTTACCGTCATTAAACAATCCTAATGTGTCTACACTGAAATCAGCAGATAAAATCATAACGTTCTGTTATTTCTTTGAACAATAAAGCGAATATATCTCACGACATTACGCGACATGTTCCCTCACCTGCGCGAGCCTCCTCTGCCTCAAGTGCGATGATAAGATCCTGTCAGTCCTCCGCGGCACCGTCAGAGGTGATCAGCGCCTACTGCTGTCGACTGTACGCTGGTGGGACTGCTGATAGGTGGGAGACTAACCGCTCCATAGACAGGGGCCAGGGGGGTTTAATACAAATTGCTCCAGCGCCGGACTGTCTCCCTTTTAAATGTCTGCCAGCTGAGAAGTGCACAACAGTTCCCTCTACATTATTGGCTAAGCGAGATGTGGAGAAAATCAAAACTATCCGCCCCCTCAACACTTTCCTGAACCCACTTCAAGAACACAGACGAGCGAGGGATATAGGGAGGAGGGGTGAGCCTGAAGTTTCTGCGCACACGGAAAAAAGTAAAATATCGAAATACTTCACCAAAACGAGATTGTAAAACTTTGCTATTATTAAAAAAAAACAAAGGTGGCGTTCAGTGTCCTTGGGCAAATTTGAACATGTATGATTCCTAAAAGTGGGGTGATTACATATACTGCACATCACAGCACATTTGCGCAAATTTTGACCAAGTGAAGTGACATATAACTATTTTTTTTGATGTTTATAACGAGTTTTTTTTAGTCTTTTCAATGTGGAATTCACAGATCTTTCCTTAAAAATATCACGCGCGTCCAAAATTGGCAGTGAAGTGAAAGTCTTTTGGTAAATCATACAACAGATAAATGTCAGCTCTATTTATAAGTAAGGCATACTTATACGGAAACAACCTAAATTATGTGTTTCTTTATCTGATGTCTACTTCACATGGGCTTTCTAAGAGAAGTAAACATTTGATGCAGCATTCATCTCGCTTGATACTATAACCTGCCCATCTTAACAATTAGGCCAACTCAATCTATATCCAAGTTGCGGTTTTAAATCTTGACTTTTTGGTTAGGTTAGTACGTGTTTTGGGGTCAGCCACTATATGTTATGGTTAATTATTGTCCTCTTCATTAAGAATATATAACTAGAAATCACGCGTGATTGTGAAGTTAAGGATTTGGCAACTCCAAATCATTGGGTCCAACCTACCAAATAGACATCATTCATTACATTTAAATTGAATAGATAATAGAGAGTAGGAGAGCTGTGCTGAAATTTTTCAATATGAATGACAAGCTGAACGCCCCTTGAGCTGGGAAAATTTGAATTGTATCAATTAAATTGTGAAATAAATCTCCAGCTCTGGATTATGTTATTTCTGTGTGGACTCTCCATCATGAACGTGCCCGTTTGTACAAATTTACTTACCATTAAAATGAATTATTCATTCGCTCCTGTAATATAGTGCCTTGTGTTTTGTTTATTCGGAAAAGAAACCGTCTGATAGCTTAGGAACCCTAAAACTGAGTCATCTGCTTTGCACATGGCCTCCGCTCAACATGCACCGTCCTGCAAAACCCCTGCGTCATTACGCAGCGTCTAACCGTGGAAAATTAAACTGCTATCACAATGACAGTGATAACGACGATATGCTGCAACAGCAACTGAAGACTTAAACCTCTTGTCCTACTCCAATCCATCCTGTTTCACATGAAAAAAAAAACCCGTGAGCCTCCCATTAGCCTGAGGAGAATAAATCTCAGGGGATGATTCTGACCTCCAGCCTCTGAGGCTGCCTTACAAGGGAAATAAATCACTTCTTTTACGTCTGCATTAATTTCTGGAAGATGTTGTGAGTGCATTTGGCCTTCAAAACTGTTAAGATTGTTTTCACCTGCTGGATTCAGAGCATAAAAGAAAAATGGTTACACACCTCCAGAGTCTTTCAATCGAGGTGGGAGGCAGATTTGATATGGATGTCGCTGCAAGTTGGAGTCATGGCGGCAATTTTTTTTTGTCATTGCATAAATTCCTGCACCCTTCATAACAGGAGCATGTCTTTATGAACATGTCAGTCTACTTGATAAGCGATGGAAGTAGGGCTCCCCCTTGTGGCCGCGGCAAGTATCCGATATTTATCCTGAAACCGAGAAATCCAAGTAAAGGTGACATGCAGGTAAATGCTGTGTGATTTTATTTGTCTGAGGCAGGTCACATGGCAAAACATTTAGTTGTTTCATGTTCTGAATCTGGCTGCAATAGTCAGATAACGATCAATACTGCTTGGCTTAGCTTTTTTTTTTCCATAAAATCCATTCAAGGTGCATTTTTTTTCCTTTTTTCTCAATATGACATGAAACAGTATAAAAATACTCCCCGATAAAAACAGCTTCAACTCAGGTAAACATTTTTTTTCTCTCTTACAAACTAAGGATTAGATATAAAATGCATAAATAAAAGACTAACTCTAAGCATTTCCAGTCATACCGTCTTTGCATTTAGATTATTTGGCCCGCACACTTCTGCCTGACAAAAATAGTCATAATCTTACAGGCTGGTGTGTCTATTCTTAACTTGTAAACTTGCCTCACAAGAGTAAAACATAAGGCTTATGAACATCTCCCAATAAGGCCCTAAACACAACAGAGACAGCACAGAGCAGAGCTACAAATAAATTAAACCCCTGAAAATGTGGATTATGTATGAGGGAATGTTGAAAGTCAGCAGATAGAGGGCTGCGCAGTGAGGAGAAAGAACGACAGATTCTGATCTATAAATCTACAGGCTTGGTGGCAGACAGCAGGCGTGCTTGGTTCAGAGGGTTTCTGGGTGAGCCTCTGTAATGGTTCATGTCCTTCTCTACGACCTGCTTCACCAGAGGCTTCTGAGCTGAGGCCGGATCAGGAACACAAGAGTCCGCTTTGGTCTTCGCTTGAACCTTATTGGTCACATCCCCCAGAGCGCACACTTTAGCTTTGCGGGCAAGGGTGCTCTGTTTTTTAGGAGGGACAGGAGGTGGGATCTTCTTGGTCATTCCTCCCTGTGAAGGTTTCAGCTGTGGGTGAGGGGAGAGACCGCTCTCCAGGCTCACCGCCTTCACCACCTGAGCACTCTGCGTGAGAGGGAGCTGTGTGCTTCTTGTCGGCCTCTTGCTTTCACTCAGGAGGGAGTTCATCCTGCGCACAGTCTGACGCACCGGTGTGCGCTGGAACTTGAGCGGTGATCTGATTAATTTGGCTTTGGGTCCTCTGGGAGAATGAAGGGTAAGTTTGTTGAAATGCTGAATGTGATCTGCAACGCGCCGCTTTTCGTTCTCCAGGCTGCGGGGTGAGAGGGGCTGCTGGGTTTGGACTTCAGTACCGATCTCATGGGAAGATTCACTTTCTTCATGTACCGCACTGCCACCAATCGTACCCGTTTCAGGGGGCTCTTCTTCCAGCTTGAATGGAGTAGACTGCAGCCCAGAGGAGACCCCTAGTTTGAAGAGAGCAGGACTGTGGATGTCCAGAGCATCAATCAGCCTGCTGCAGTTTATCTGCTCCACCTCTCTGTCATTTCTTTCATCTATAGAGCTGTTCTGGCTGCTGATGTGAGCGTCACAGATCGAATCTTTATCCTTCTTTTCTACTGGACTGAACCCACCTGACTCTAACACAACACTGTCAATATGCAGAGGAGACAAAGCGGCTATTTCAATCTGACCAAAGGTGATGTTCTGATCCTTAGCCAGATGGCTCTGTCCAGTCAGGAGACATGAGGCCTCTGCACCGACTGTTGGAGGAACTACAAAGCTGTCTTGTGGTTGTGTTGTGTTTACTTCCGAAGCATAGCAGGGTTCCTGTATAGCAGTTTGGAGGTTGCCGTCAGACTGAATGAAGCCGGTCTTTATTTTCAGCAGCGTCGGGGCCGTTCTGCTCTGGGTTTCGCTCACAGAGCTTTCACTCTCCAGACTCTCAGCACTGGAAGTACAGCAAATCTTCTTGGGAAGGCTGGCCACCACCGGGGGCTTAGTGATGACAATGACTGGCTCAGATTTGAAGGCACTCTTCAGGCACATGTTCATGGGGGTGTCAGTGAAAGATCCTCCTCCTGCAGGGGTCTCTACGCTCCACGAGGTCCCATGGGCCTCTGAGTTGCACTGAGGAGTGAGCAGGTTATCCTCCGACTTGCTGATGTACTTTGAGCCTTCAAAATAAAGTGAGATGTTAGCTCGTTCCCAAGTCAGGGAATTATGTTCATCACATAACAATTCATTTATCTTGTTACTTACTTTTGGGTTCAGCTCTTCTCATCAGAACTGAGGGACTGAACTCGGTCTCTTTGGTGAAACAGAAACTGGTGGTGCTCTCTTGGGTGGCGAGTCTCAAACCAATGGACTCAGACCCCTTTATCACCAACATGGAATGAGAAATGACATGGAAATAAAAGCTTAGAGGAGGATTAAGCTTTTAGATATTAATTTGTTAAAAAAGGACCCCACAGATGTTTCCCAGAATGCAAGATTAAGGTGTTAACTTCATGATTGTTCTGGTTAGTTCTTCAGAGGACAGTAGAAATCACTCAGAAGAAACAACATATTGCATTTGTTGGTCAACAACTTTTTATTGACTCATGATTGTACATATAACTATGAAGCACTATAGAGCATTAGAAAGTCATGCACTCTTAGTCTTTAAGAGCTCACCAAATATATCTCAGACAGGTTACAGCACATTTTCTGTAAATACTATTGAGTACACAAGTGCTTCACACAGTAAACCACTGAAACTCTGCACAGGAAATCCCGTCTTAGTACCACTCAAAAATAAACATTTTTTGTAACATAATTAATGTATCTTCTGAACTGTGCGTGCATTCATCTAAATGTGTTAGCTAATAAAAGAAAACCTAACGTGCTACACAATAAATAAGTGCCCCTGTGCAACAACCAAAATACCCATGTGCAAAAGTGTTTCTACAGTTTTAATACAAGTCATGCAACATAAGCCCAAAAGCACCTTATCTGACAACATTTCTTGATTGTTTATCTGAGACCAAGATAAGTGGAAAGTATAGTCTACAGTCTACTTTACTACCACACTTACAGCTTCTTTGCTGCTCTTCCCCAGGCTAAAACGCAAACGCAGGGATTTGCGTGGTGCTTCTTTTTTGTCCACTTTTGGAGAAAAGCAGCCGGCTCTTCCAGATTCCACTCTGAAAGGACATACATGAAAGAGATCAGTGAAAGATAAACTTGTCGCACTGAAGCCCGATTAACGCAGTATTGTGCAGATTCATGGTTGTGTCACACAATGCATTTTCCAGAACACCTGAAGCATAATAACTGGAGGACAAAGAAAGTGTGTACCTGTGAACGGCATTTCTGCTGCTAAGTCGTCGGCTCTTCCTTCTTGCAGAGGAGGCTGGCAGCCTTCTGGACCTCCCTGCTGAGGATGGAGGATTATGGGAAGTGTCCAAGACCCCAGACGCGCTGTAAGCTATACCATATGAATAGAATAAAAAAGGATCTCTTACAATCATGAGTTAAAGACGAAGCAGGATAGTTATCAGTAAACAATAGATGCCTCATTGATCAAACAACCATCAGTACCTGATCCAGGAGTAGATGTCCCGCTGAACAAAGTATTGGGTAATAAATCTATCCCAAGGTTTTTTTTGATCGATCTACGTTTCTTGTTCGAGAATCCAAAAGAGTGACCAGATTCCAAAGGCAGCTTTCGCTTTGAGTTTGGAGTAGCAATCACAGGAGTTGCAGAGGAAAAGACTGGCAAAATCACAAAAGAATTCATGTCACCGTTTAGAGGATAAAGCCGACAATGTTTATAATTCCAAACATTCCAGAGATGATGAAGAATAAGCAGAGATGGTGGAAATTTTTGGAGGACAGTCCATGCAAATGAGGCAGACAGGCAAAGACAACAGCCAGTAAAACCACTGAAACCAGGCATTTATGATCAACACTCAAGCAAATTCTTATTCATAAATATAGGATTTTTTTTCATAGGAAGCGAAGCTGGAGATTCAATTTAAAATGATATCAAGTTTGGTTTCTATGTAAAGAGCAGAAAGGTTGTCATTGATGCGCAGCAGATGGATTACGTAACAATCACCATGCTATATGACAGCAACATTATCTCATCTGACCATCGTACATACCGAGACTGTCTGAGTGGGTGGCTTTTGTGGGTGTTCTATTAGTTTTTATCTTATTCAGAGCACCATTGACCACATCTGTAATATGAGACAAACCAAACCACTTACACTGGATTTGCTACTACAATATTATAGGATGAGTATACAGTTTCTATGATACACAAAGGGCTCCATAGTAGTTAGATTTGTGATTCTAATGGTCATTTAATATATCTTGTGTGGTTAAACCACTTTCTGGAGAATATGTTAGTAGGATTGTGTAGAGTGCACTGAAGCTTTTACATAAATGAACCTCATATGGTGCATTCTTACCTCCAAAGCTGCGTCTGTTTCTCTTCTTCATCCCTGAGTTTAAGTCCAGCTCCTCCAGTCCATCACGAGCAGGAGACAGAATTCCCGCCTCACAGCCCATCATGGCTGGAACTTTCTCTTGAAGCTGCTGTGGTAGCACACCTGTGACACACAGATAAAACAATATTGAACAATACTGAACTGATAAAAAGACAAAGACAAAATGTGAATTTTCCAAGTCGTACCAAAGCTGTCGGCATTCTCTATGAAGCAGTGTACGATGGCCGCTTGTAGTTTGAGTCGTTTCTCAGTGTTGGCGTTCATCTTCTCGGTGCCGTCTCCAGAGTGAAGGAGGTTAGGAGCCAAGATCACTGACAAGTTACTGCTGTCCATCTTATTCTCTGCGCTCCTGTAATTAAGCCAAAAACAAAAACAAATAAGTATCCATGAAAAGAGAGCTAAAAAAGACTGATAAAAAAATGGGATTGGTCAAAGAAACAAAAGTAATCAATCTCAGACTCGCACCTCTTAGATACGTTGCTGAGGAAGTCAAAAAAGTAACGCAGCATGCTCATGTTCCTGTCAGGAAGTACACATGACAGCAGCATGGTGGCAGAGGTCCTCTCCTCCTCTGTGGAGAGCTGCTGGGCCTTGAGAAAGGCCTCCTGCAGCTCTGTGGGCAGAACCGGCTCTGGAAGCTCCCTGAAGAACTGCTTCACCAGACCAGCCACATCGCAAGGAAGAGCTGAGGACAAGCACTCCTCTCCTGCATCAAGTTTAGCCTGGACAGAAAAAACCAAAACAAAACCCAACTCTGTTATTTCAGACCTTTTCAGAGTCAAGGTCCTTCAGTGAATGAGAGGTCAAGCTTGGTCATCACTCACCCTGAGAGCTTTCAGACGGATGACAGAGCCAGACTTTCTGAACAGGCCCTCTGTGTCAATATGTGCCAACAGCTTCATACATGCATCCACTAGAAAACTTAAAAAGGAAAAGAAATGTAAATAAAATACTTCTAAAAAGACAGTGAAGCAACAGTGAAGGTAAACCAGGAGGTTCACTTACCTCGGCACAATGCCACTCTCCATATTATAGGACGGTAAACTCTCAAGGGGAACCCCAAAGACCTTGGTCTGGAGGAACAATAATATAAAAAAAAACAAAGAGGAAATGTATCAACTGCA
Source organism: Xyrichtys novacula (assembly GCA_962446985.1). NCBI lineage: Eukaryota > Metazoa > Chordata > Actinopteri > Labriformes > Labridae > Xyrichtys > Xyrichtys novacula. Next base: position 8,038,696 of record OY660878.1, read on the forward strand.
AACTTCATCTTTGTCAACCTTTCTCCTATTCAAAGGCATTTCCTCAAATACAGAAGTTCAATGTGTGTTTGGAAAAACTGCTAAATCACTTGCACCAACCTTGTGACTCCAATTACGCAATTACGATTGAAGCTCACAAGGAGAATCTGAGTCTTCAAGTACTCTAAACTTCCACTGAATTCAGCATAATATACAGGTTAAATTGTCCTACCTAGATTACAATATTTTTATACAAAAATGCCCCAATTCATCCAAATGTGTCATTAAGATTTGTGAGAAAACACTGCCCTTTTCTGCTTCAAGATTCAGGCTTTATTTTTTTCTAAAAGGGAATTTGTGGTGTGGATAATCAGGAGGGCAGCCCAACAAAGCATCAGCAGTGACTGACATGGGTGACAACGGCCTGTGAACAAATGGGTCTCATCAGTGGGGGCAAGCTTTCACTAATATGCTAATTCGATTCAGCAGACTAAACAATAGTGTGTCATCGAGCTGGCACTTCAGATGATGCTTCTGCGTTAAATCCCGAGTTTCAGTCACTGCTAATGTAAAACATGTACACTAGCTGAGTATCAGTAAAAGCTTTCTGTGAACTTACCAGGTTGTTGGCTGAGGTCTTACAGCTGGCTGCTTTGTTTTTGTTCCAGTTCTTTGTCTTTATACCAAACGCCGAGCGGAGCTGCTGCACAGCCACCAGGCGCATCACATTTTTCTCCATAACTTTCATTTTCAGAAAGTTTTCCTTGCGAATTAATCTCTGAGAAAAAGTCGTCTAAACTCCCCTATCAGGATCAAACTAAGCCGAACCTCCGCTGCTCTTTCTAATCGTTTCTTGCCTCTCTAACTTTACCACTTTCTCCAAACTTGCAAACTCATCCCTATCACGTGAACCCCCCAGTACTCACGAGACACCAGTTTTTACCGCCTGATGTTATTAATCCAACAAAACCACCAACCAACTCCTGAGTGGACGAGAGAGGCCAGCTTTACATGTTGGAGGACTGTCCAAAGACTTGCCTCAGATGCAATGCAGTTAGCTAACTAACGTTAGCAAGCCACTTAAGCTAGTAAAAATAGCTAAACTTACAAAAGCACACAAAGCTTGACGGTGACAAGTAATTAAAAGTTACCATCCGCCTCTTCTGCAGAGGTGAATTATCTTATTTCCACCGTTTTCACGCGTTAGGTAGCTAGCTGCATCGTGCCGTGGTGGTTAACTCGTCGTTTCAGTTGCTTGCTAAGGTGTATGTTGGTTTCCGCAGAGTATTCAAACAGCGGCGCTCCCTACGCTCTGCGCGCTGATTGGCTGGGAACGATTCGAACAGGATTTGTCAGTATGTGTGTTTTACTTCTCGGTGCAGCCCCACCGGGCGGAGTGAGCTCTAAACAAAACACTTCAAGCAGAGCGGTAGAGCCCAAATTTAAAACCAAGTACTCCTGAAACGGAAAGAAACTACACAGAGAGGCAGTAGTACTACCACTACTATGACCAGTACAATATTATAATTATATTAGACGGTTTACAAATAGGGAATGATTCATTTGGGCTACTTCGGTGTCCTAATCAATTTATGTATATTCACTGACCTACTGGGCATTTTGGATTACATGTAAAATATCTTTGAAGAACATTTGTAGCACTGTTCAACCGCTGCAACCACAATTGTTCTCTGTTTTGGCTCTAGAAAGTAAAAACAAATGTATTTTTACATGTGTAATTAAAGGTGAAATACTATACAACTTCTTGAATTTAAAAAGGAAATCAACATACTATTTTTTTACAAAAAAGTCACAGGACTTCACTCATAAAATGGTTTATCATAGTGTATCAACACTGCAACAATGTTTTTGATCACTTATTTTCCCATTTGTTTGTCTCTTTCCTTTTATACAAATAGTCTCTCCAGTTCATTTTTTTCTTTAACCACTAGGTGAAGACATTTTCAAACAAGTTTCAGCAACAGTGTTGCAAGAAGGTATGAGGAAGACAGACTTCTGGTATTTGATGCACATTATTCTCGTAACATACTGCCAATGCTGTCCATTATTTTGTCTTTGTATATCTGTATATTTAAAGGCCAAACTTGACAGATCACATGCATAGTTATAGGATGAGATAAGGTAGATCCAAGGTATGGATAACTTACTTGTTAGGTTTGATAAATTTGAAGTTTAGGATTGCAGCATCTATGTCCCTTCACAGGAGTTTTGCATTCAATGCAGTACTTGTACTTGTACTAGTTTTTACTCCCATCTCCCAGTCTTTGCCAGGTCATGTCTCTTTTTTCTCTTGAGAAGTAGGCACAAAAACAGAAGAAGGAGTATTCTCTCAAGGGCTTATCTTTATTACAATAGAACATACACATATATATACAGGAGACAACGACGTACAAACGCACAGACATAAAGGAGGTTGGTGGTGTGTTTAGAAGCATTTCCTGTGGACAATGGAAGGGCCGGCCTCATCATACTCCTGCTTGCTGATCCACATCTGCTGGAAAGTGGACAGGGAAGCCAGGATGGAGCCACCAATCCAAACTGAGTACTTCCTCTCAGGGGGAGCAATGATCTAGAAAACAGACAAACACCATTTCCATTATGAATTGATGCTTATTCAGAGTTACAACAAACCTAATGTCTCAAAAAGTTTTGTAGTCCTCTCACTTTGATCTTCATGGTGCTGGGGGCCAGAGCAGTGATCTCCTTCTGCATACGGTCAGCAATACCAGGGTACATGGTGGTACCACCAGACAGCACATTGTTGGCGTACAGGTCCTTACGAATGTCAATGTCACACTTCATGATGCTGTTGTAGGCGGTCTCATGGATACCAGCAGACTCCATACCTGTTAGAAATCAAGCAAAACGCATCAGTGTTGTCTGAGACTTGACATAGACTTGACATACCTCATTTAAAGGACAAGTTTAACCCATTACTCACCAATGAAAGAAGGCTGGAAGAGAGTCTCTGGGCAACGGAAACGCTCATTACCAATGGTGATGACCTGACCGTCGGGCAGCTCATAGCTCTTCTCCAGGGAGGAGGAAGAAGCAGCAGTGGCCATCTCATTCTCAAAGTCAAGAGCCACATAGCAAAGTTTCTCCTTGATGTCACGCACGATCTCACGCTCAGCTGAGGAGGAGCAAAGTTGATGTATTTAGAAGCTACATTTCTCTAAGAATCACACCTCAAACTAATGCAATCATGCAGATTGATGCCACTATGGACTAGACGTACCAGTTGTGACAAAGGAGTAGCCACGCTCAGTCAGGATCTTCATCAGGTAGTCGGTCAGGTCACGACCAGCCAGATCCAGACGCATGATGGCGTGTGGCAGAGCGTAACCCTCATAGATGGGGACATTGTGTGTGACACCATCACCAGAGTCCAGCACAATACCTTTAACAAACAGAGAGGGAGCCATAGTTAGTCAGCATTCCTGTGAGGCCTGCCATTCCTCTAACCTCTCCAAGTATGTCTCACATCATAAACTACACAATGCTGCTGACATGACTTGACAAAGCACTTTCTAGAGAGGGATTAACACCTTCCCCTGACAACAAGACAGGAATATATCAAGGGTCCAGTTGTTCAAAAGTAATCTGATCTGATCTGATCTGATTAAAGCTTTCAGGGCGATCAAATATTAAAACAGGTTTGATCTACGTTGGATTAGATAAATCCAGGCTGATCTGTGGATTTATAAAGTTAAATCTCCAATTTGTATCTAATACTTTTAAGTAGAGTTAGGATGACTTTGATCCTAAACCCTCTGATTAAATATGAGGGCTGGAATCAGACTGGATTATCGGAAAAAATAACAACACAAAAAGGCCAACATTTTTACACTGGAGTTGCTGCTTTTGGCCCTTTTTCTATATTTAGGTCTTTGATTGTTTTCAGTTGTTAGATAGCAGGAGAAGTCAATTTTAGAGATTCCAAAATAAAAAAAGGTCTTGTCCCCATTATGTTTTGACAAACATCTTTAAGATCAAAGAATAGTAAGATTTTCAGTTAAAGGAATGGAGGATGTCATCATGTTGAGAATACAGTACTTGTAATTTTCCATGCCAAAAGAGGTTGATTCTTTAGAAGAACAGAACAAATCTATATCATCCTTCTCCATATGAAACATTTTGGACAACAGGGCCCTGATGATAGAAACCTTCACAACAAATCAGATTTCTCACAAAGATCAGACCCTCCTCAGTTAGGACTTATCTTCTGGTTCTAAGGCATTTACAATTCTATAAAAAAAACTGCAGCGCACTGACCGGTGGTACGACCAGAGGCGTACAGGGACAGGACAGCCTGGATGGCCACGTACATGGCAGGAACGTTGAAGGTCTCAAACATGATCTGAAGGAAAAAGAAGGTTGATTTTTAAATGGTTTTCTTAACACAAGAACAAATGTGTGGAAAAAGAAAGACATCTTTCTCTATAAAGTACCTGGGTCATCTTCTCCCTGTTGGCTTTGGGATTCAGGGGGGCCTCAGTGAGCAGGGTGGGGTGCTCCTCAGGGGCCACACGCAGCTCATTGTAAAAGGTGTGGTGCCAGATCTAACAAGAGGGGAAAGACCAGCTGAAGTCAGCACTGAACAACAAACAACTCTTGGCTGAACAAATAACAACCTGGTCCTCTAAATAAAACGCCAAACAAACACAAGCAGCTTTTACAATTGGCGCCAGGCTGTGAATTTCCAAGGATGTGAACCATCAGCTGCCATGAATGTTGTGAATGAGTCAGCTGTCAACACGCACCTTCTCCATGTCATCCCAGTTGGTGATGATGCCATGTTCAATGGGGTACTTCAGGGTCAGAATACCCCTCTTGCTCTGGGCCTCATCACCTACGTAGCTGTCCTTCTGACCCATACCCACCATCACACCCTGGAGGAAGAACCATCAGAGGAACATGAGACACAGAAAGATGCTAATTTGTTTTTTTGGTTAAAGGAGGTGGATTTAAGTGTACCTGGTGGCGGGGCCTTCCAACAATGGAGGGGAAGACAGCACGGGGAGCGTCATCTCCGGCAAATCCGGCCTTGACCAAACCAGAGCCATTGTCGCACACGAGGGCGGTGGTCTCGTCGTCGTCGCACATGATTAGGCTTCACTGGAGGGGTGGTCTAAAGATTTGAGGGGTGAGGGAAGAAACACAAAAAGAGATGAATGAGGCAGGGTGTTAGGAACAGCTGTCCAAACTGACCACCATAGAAGACATAGCAGGAAGGCTGGATATAATGAAACAATCACAGACACGTTATCACTGACGTATGTGATAATGTGATGATGTGATTAGATCTGCTATATTTGGAAAAGTCAACCACCCAATTAATGAAGCACTCATGATTAAAATGTGTACAAGCTGTGATTTGAAAGCCTTTGAGGACCTGCCAACACCATCTCACAACTGCTTTAAAGGAATTATCACATTCAAACCCTTTCATACAGATGCACTTCAACTGCAGCTATCTATATCCTGCTAATTAGACATGCCTTTGGATGCTATTTTGGTGCTAACCTTGCTGTACAGCTACTGATACTGTATCTTCACATGCATGATTGTTCCTGGGACTTCTAAGAGCTGCTGAGGTAGCACCAAAAAGGGGCATAACACAGAGACCTGAGATCTATTTTAAGCTCAGTAACCCCCTTGCTATGCTTAACAGGGTGAAACAAGTGACACAAGGATATCCTGCTATTTCAGGTTCTGAAAGAGAGCTTGTCTGCGAGCCAGACCTGCACTCGTGTGTCGCAACACTGTGACACTTCTGTTTTACTACATGGCTCACTTCCCCAGCTGCATCTTCCATTCATTCATGGCAGTTTAGGAGAACAGTTTAGGAGCTGTCCCTCTGGGTTTTTTGCTCTGATTCATGAAAAACATGCAAATGGTACATCCAAGAAAGGTAAAACTAAGTTTGGATGTGCTTCTCCACTCCATTTTACTCATCCAGGAAGTGCTCACACTGGTAATTCACACATCCCAGAGTTAGATTAACTAATGTCATGAACTGTAACAGTTTTGACTGTACTAAGTTTGAGCCATTTAGTTTCAAACTTATGAAAACTACTAATTAACTACAGCTTCATTCATTCATTCATTCATTCATTCATTCATTCAATCAATCATCCCAGCATCACCTACTCAAGCAAAGAACTTCATTAAACTTACTACACATATGACACAGATATCTGCAGTGGTTCAGAGATGCATGCAGGGAAGTATACTCACCAAGTTGCTCTGGTAGATGGATGCTTCCACTGGGACGAAGGCTGAGGTTGAGAGGAGCCCCTTAAATAAGACCCACACTGGGTCCACAGACCAGGGGCGGGGCTGGGGGGTTCACACAAGTCCAAATAAGAGCTGCAAGCAAAAAAGCTCAACATGACACAGGAAAGTGTGTTTCACATACAAGGATGGAAGTCACTGGCATGACACAGTTTGAAGTGTTGGCAGAGGATGGAAAATTTAAGAGTGAAAGAGATACCAAAGATGTAAGTTGTATTAGTCAGCAGAAATGAAGGAGCAGAGGGGGTCTTGTCAAAAAGGCAAATGTATCCTTTCTGCACAGTAATGATATTGAAAAACATAATTAACTTCATTCAAATTTAATGTCTGATGGGAACTTGATGCTCTGTGTTTCTGATGTGAGAGTGTCTTCTTTGAACTTTATGACTCATGTAAGAGCATGCAGTAAAGTTTTTTTAACACCAAAATTATGTGGCACAGGCACTGTATAATTGTCATGCAATCAGATTTTTAAATACTTTTCGCTTTGCTTTGATGCAAAAGGTGGCTTAAATGCATTTGTGTCATATCTCTTCATAGGTTGTATATACCCTTTACCACCTGGAGGCACCCGAAGATGACCCAGTCAGGCCAGCGACACTGGTGTCTAGTTAAGGAAATGAAAACATTGTATTTGTGTGTGAACCACGCTGCTGGTATGTGAGCTGAGTCTCCTCAACACGCGGAACAGCTGATGGTAATGCCAGCAGGGCTCTGCGTCTCATCTGGCTGTCTGACTGGCTTGTCTGTTCTGCCGCTGTAACCTGATTGGCTCAGCTGTCTCCTTGTAAGGTTATGGAGAGCTGCAGTCATGTATGTGCAGCCACTGAGGTTTCTGAGCTGTGAGTTTGCATAAGGAGCTCCATATTTGAGCCACCCACTTCTCCATATATCAACCTCCATGTATACATTGTACCTTATGAGGTAATATGCCTTTCCAGCGCACAGGAATGATTTGACAGATTATTGTTTATACAGAACATTACTGAAGATAAAAAATTCCATGCAGGTGGATCTTTGAGAATATTGCTTACGTATTTCAGTCTCTTTTTTGGAAAATGTCACAGATATAAACATGCAGAATATGTGAGTTCATATCCGAGGTGGAGGTATGTGAGAGCATTCCTCTGCTACAGGCTTTCTAACCAGATAAAAGCCACCTATTTATAGCTGAGTTTCTTCTCTATCTCAGCAGATAGGAACTGGATGCAGCTGAAACATCTTGCAGTGATTGGAATACCAGAGAAGACTTTCGTAGATTAAATTAATGTTGTTTTGATACATTATTAAGGGAAATGTGACTCATGAGATGGATTTTCCACTCTGCAACAATGAGAGATGGTGTAAACTTATAAATCCTGCAGCTTTGAAAGAACAATATCATGGGAATACGAGACCTCTGACTAGCCATCTAACTTTGGTTTAGAAATTGTAAGATTATAAAACTGACAGTGGGGGCCAGGGGTGACAGTGCCCCCCTTGAAATCCGATTGAACATCTTAGTGGCTACCTCAAAATCCTAAACCATAACTGTCTTTTTAGCTCAGTGTCAAAACTTATGTCAAAATTGACTTTTTGGGATTTGTTGCAATTTCTTTTTCTTTTCTTTTTTCTTTATTTCTTTATTTATTTTTTTGTCTTTTAAACTGGGATCTTGGACAATTATTAAGACTTCATTGTTGCCTTTTTGACATGGTACTTTTAACTGGAACCTATCTGTTTAATTCTTCAGCAATTTCATAGCATCCCTGCAAAAGTCAAAGCCTCTTTACCCTTGAAATAAAGCCTTTATCTCTCACTGGGGTGGTAGTGTTTGGTTTGAAAAAGGATTGTATGAAGCTTTTAAGATATTACAGCTGATTTAATTGTAGTTTACCTTTGGTATACTTTGTGAACTAGACTCTGTCTCTTTTTGTACATTTGCACAGGTAGCATCCACAAAACCTGAACAAGAGTTTAAATAACTGTATCAATTTAAGGTCATATAAAATCAATTTTTTTGCCACTGACATGTCTGAATGTTGCTGTTGACTGTGTTGCGTGTTTGTTGTTTTTATGAACAGATCACAAACTTCAATTGCTCTTTGGGGATAAATAAAGTTGTTTAAACTGAATTGAATAAAACCATCAAAATGATTTTGAAGCTTTGAGGCATTGCACATAGGTTACATTAAAGTGTTTTAAAGCCACTGTCACAAACACATGAATAAAGGATTTGTTTGGAAAAGTTTACAGGGTCACTAAAAGGTGAGCAGGTGAGTTTTCTTTGCTCTTATTTTTTTCTGGTGCAAACCTGGAGGATCGGGAAGCTTTTAACATGCTTGTGTTAAAATCAAGTCTGTTCCCTTTTCTGGTTTCCTATTTCCACGTGGCACTCATACAGCAAGCTGATAATCAGCTCCAGTGATGTCCCGTTAGGTTTACCTTCGAGGTTCGAGATTTGGTCCTGTCTGCTGTCATCTGCTGGTTCATTAATGTTACTGCAGGAATTTTTTTCTCTGAATGTCATTCACTTAATAAAGCTTGCCCTTAAACAATATAGGAGTCACATTATTTTTCTATAGCCTATGATGAAACAAAATAATGTTAACAGCCAGTGCAGCAGTGCCTTCATTCTGCAGTCAGCCAATAATAGGCAGCAGCTGCTGTTTGTAGAGATCTGTGAAAGAATAGGGGAAACTATCAGTGGATTAAACAAATCTCAATTAACATTTTTGTAATGAATTTAAGGCCTCAGTCTTTTTGTTTGAAGTCTTTTTTGTACAGCATGATGGTAGTAGCTCTCCATCAATATAAACTATACCTGCAAAATGATCACAAAAGTGTTTCAACATATAACATTTTCTGTTTTTTGATTAAATCAAATTTTTAATTTTTTGAATTTCTATCTATCTATCTATCTATCTATCTATCTATCTATCTATCTATCTATCTATCTATCTATCTATCTATCTATCTATCTATCTATCTATCTATCTATCTGCCTTTTTTCCCACAGTGAATATTATTATTATTATTATTATTATTATTATTATTATTGTTATTATTATTATTATTATTATTATTATTATTATTATTATTATTGTTATTATTATTAATAATAATAATAATAATAATAATAATAATAATAATAATAAAATGAGTCAAAAGTTTTTTTTTCAATGAAGTGTTGATGAAGTCAAATAAATCAACTTGCGTATGAATTAGCTATTATAATTATTCTTATTATTTTTTTTTTCAATCTGGACTTTTCCATCGTTTATTGTAAATGCATAACATTTTAAGCCTCTTAGGAACTTTGTAGGAATCATTTTAAATTAATCTGGTAACAATGATACTTTAAAAATATTCATTTATTGTTTATTTGTTTAATGTTTATTAATTTAGTAATTTACTTACGTATTTATTTTATTCGTATACTGTTTTTTTTCTGTTGCGATAATAATTTGTAGTCAATTACACTGGCTGATTCGCTCTCGTACCTCCCGTCCTAGTGTAGTGTGACTACTGCCCTCTAGAGGCAGATTTTGAAAAAGCAACGTGATGACGTTTCTACCTGCGACACGCAGGCAGCTGCCATGCGCCGTTGCAACGTTGTTATGGTCTGCCCTGTAATAAGTTAGATATTGCCGGACAGAAGCAGCGTTAAGGTGAATATCTATTGAAAAGTTCTGTAGTTTAGAAAGTATCGAAGGGTGGGAGGGTGGTGGCGGGGCGGCGTGCCGAGCGGACCAGCTTCCTGCTTGTGTTTGACGGCTGTGAGCGTGAGAGGAGCGCGAGCCTGCCATGTAGCTGAAGCAGAAGAATGAACAGTCAGCACAGTCCAGCAGATGGGACAGACGACCACACGGTCCAGCAGGAAAACGAGTTGGAAGCCCTCGCCTCTATTTTTGGAGATGATTTCCAGGATCTGCGGAACAAGGATCCGTGGAAGGTACTTTCCTAAATATAATAGCAGACCTGGAAGCTGTAACAGGAAAAGACTATGACCCCTGACCTGTAACAACCAATATGTGCTAAAATCGAAAGTGACCATCATCACAAATCATTGACTGTATTTTCAGGTTAAAAGACCTCCAGAGGTGCACCTCTACCTGCGGCCAAACGGGCTGAACACCGGTGATGAATGCTACGTGACTGTGGACCTGCAGGTCAAATGCCCTCCTACATACCCAGACGTGTGAGTACTGACCTCTAACCTTTAGAGCATCAATGTTTCTACCATGTGAAGTATAATCCCTGCATAATTGTTCCATAATATTTGATCAGAAATCACAATGACACACCCACCCCTGTAAAGACAAACAAAAACCACAAGATATGTCCTGTTGTTTACTCTGGCTTGCTGACACTGTTGGATTTTGAGTTACAAGACATGACAGCTTTATTTTTTTTCTTCCTTGAGCAGTTTTTTTTTTCTTTATAACGTCTTAAACAGCTGAAAAAAGTTTTATTTATATTCATCAAAATTCCAACTACTGTAAAGGATCATTATCTAGAGCTGAATTTTAGATTTTGAGCCTTGTTTACAAAATTTTGTTCTCAGACTCTAAAGAAAGAATCACATGATCCCACATGACCAGCAGGGGAAAATGATGCTGCTCTCTTTTGCTATCTGAACTGGCTTTTCACAACAGCCTCACATGCCTGGTGTAATGCCGGCTCAGTTAAAACAAAAACACTATGTGGAGTTGAAAATGTCATCCTGGAGTTTACTGGAGATTAATTATAGTGATTTCTATTCTTTGAAACCAACAGGCCTCCAGAGCTGGAGCTGAAAAATGCCAAAGGTTTGTCAAACGAAAACCTCCAGAACCTGCAGAGTGAACTCACCAAGCTGGCAGCAGTACGCTGTGGAGAGGTGAGAACAAACACACACACACACACACACACACACACACACACACACACACACACACACACACACACAAACTTATGTACACAGACTATCTAATCTTACTAACCTGTCTCCCTAGGTGATGATTTACGAGCTAGCAGACCACATCCAGGGCTTCCTGAGCGAACACAACAAACCTCCACCTCGCTCCTTCCATGAGGAGATGCTGAAGAACCAGCGAAGGCAGCAGGAGAAACGAGACCAGGAGGAGCAGCTGAAGATGGACCAGAGACGCAAGCAGGAAGAGGAGACTGTGAGGAAGAGTTTAAATTCTGTTTTCATACCAGAATGAAAAGCTTTTCACTTTCACATGTCCTTGAATAACTGAACTCCTAACAGCTGACAGACATGATGGTTGACTGTTTTTTTTTATTCTTGTAGGAAAAAGAGATCATGGCTGAAATCCAAAGACGAGAGGAGGAGAAACGAGAGGAGAAGAGAAGAAAGGAGATAGCCAAACAGGTGTTGATGCTGCCCTGCGAATCCTAAAGAAGACCTCAGTTTGTGTTTGTTATTAAACTTGTGGTGCTGGTGTTTTATTCACAGGAGCGCCTTGAAAGCATAGAGCAGTCAGCCTCTGCTAGTCCCACTTTATTGGGGAAGAGCCCGCCCAGTCCGGGTGGAGCTCCTGAGCTGACCGAAACCAGGAAAATGGTCGGAAACCGCCGCAGGACTACCTCGAATTCCCGCCACAGGTACACATCGTGCCATCCCAGGAAAAAGCGTCTTTTGTCAAAAACACATTGTGGTAAATGTTTGCACTTTTTCAGGCGTGAAACTGTAAACGAAGATCAGCGCCCACAGGAGCTTCTTCACTTCAACAGCAGCACTTTTGGAGAGCTCATTGTGCACAGGGGGAAAAGTTTGGGTGAGAATAAAATGAATAAAATAAAACTCAAATCAGATGTTTAAGTCCTCAATAATAATCGAACAGGTTTTCAACTGCATTTCTGATGATGATAGGGGAGAGCGAAAGGCTTCGACGTAATGTTTATTATGGATTCGAGGCAAACTCTGGAGATTTTGCTGTGATCTATGAGTGGGCGCTGCGTTGGAACAAAAAGATGGGCAAGTTCTTCACCAGCCAAGAGAAGGGAAAGATTGAGAGCTGCAAAAAGCAGGCAAGTAAAGAAGGAAGCGGTTAATGTCATTGAGAATGTAGCTGTGAAATAATTGTCTATTTCTACAAGAGGGGAAATCTGAGAAAAACTCCTGAAACAGATCACAAATTACTATCTTCACGTGACTTCTTGTGTAGATCCACGCTGCAGAGAATGAGTTCAACTCCCTCCTACGGCTTGATCATCCAAACTTGGTGCAATATATGGCACTGAGCTCTACAGAAAAGGAGGACTGCCTGGCGGTAAACATGCTGGTGGAGCACGTGGCCGGCACCAACTTGAACCAAAGCCTGATCTCTCAAAGCCCTGTCCCCCTGGATAAACTGAGCCATTACACATCCCAGCTGCTGGCTGCCCTCGACTACCTTCACTCCAACTCAGTGGTCCACAAACATCTGGGTCCCTCCAGCGTGCTGCTGGACTCTGAGGGAAACGTGCGACTGACGGATTACAGCCTATCAAGGAGGTTTGCTGATATCTGCAAAGAAGACATTTTTGAACAGGCTCATGTGCGTTTCTCAGAGGAGACAGCGATGCCGACCAAGATGGGGAAGAAAGGAGACATATGGAACTTGGGGCTGATGCTGCTGGCTCTGAGTCAGGGGAAGGAGGTGAGGGAGTATCCAGTCACAGTGCCCACAAGCCTGCCTGCTGACTTCCAGGACTTCCTCCACAAGTATGTATGAATTCATCCCTTCGTGCCTTACTAGCCCAACAGTTACCCTTAAATCATGTTATGTATATTTTACACAGGAGCTAATCATTTTCTAAACATCCCTGCAGTCTAATATCTAATTCTTCTCAGTCATGCTTTTATTATCCATGTCTATCGTTTTCCTCTCTCATTGACTTAATGTTGATCAGTAAGACATTAAAAAAACATTCAGCCCTGTGAATTATTGTGTTCCAGAGATAATCGCAAAGTCCAGAGGAAGCTGTAATTCACGGCATGTTTCTTTGTCACAGGTGCGTATGCCTGGTTGATGCTGAACGCTGGACACCACAGCAGCTTTTGGAACACTCCTTCCTCAAACCTCCTTCACCTAAAAACCTGCCACAATACCAGGAGGCCAGCCCAGAAGGTGAGAAACATGTGAATAAAGTGAGTGAGAAGATGCAAATCTGAAAACATATCTATCTCTATTCCGATGTCTCTTTTTGTTCAGTTGTTAATATTAAATGTATACCCTGCATTTCGATGAAGAAGCTCCGAGTTGATTTTATTCAATGTTTTTCTCTCTGCAGATCTGCCTGAAGACTTTCCATCCTCAGTCATCCCACACAGTCACATCCTCAATGCCCCCTTTAGCTCTGGGGTGCAGAGGCAGTTTTCTCGTTACTTCAATGAGTTCGAGGAGCTTCAAATGCTTGGAAAAGGAGCCTTTGGTGCTGTGATTAAGGTAAAATCTTACCTTTTAGCTGTTATCAAAGCCAGCTGTGATTTCTATGTGTCTTGTATGTCTTTTCTACTTTTCCTCTCTTGCACCTCCAGGTTCAGAATAAACTCGACGGTTGTAACTACGCTGTGAAACGCATCCAGGTCAACCCCACCAGTAAGCAGTTCAGGCGCATCAAAGGTGAGGTGACACTGCTCTCCCGCCTCAATCATGAGAACATCGTCCGCTACTACAATGCGTGGATTGAGCGGCATGAGACGCCCTCAGGAGGGGTCTTGAGCAGCTCGGACAGCTCTGAGCAGTGGAGCCCCGCCCACAAACCTCCCCAGGCTAAACAGCGTCAGCCGCTTCTCAACGAGCTCGGCATGCCCGATGACGTCGAGGACATTGCCCCGCCTCCTGCTTTATCAAGCTCTGTGGAGTGGTCCACTTCTATCGAGAGATCCTCCAGCGCCAAATGTAGCGGACACCAATCAAGTGACGAAGAGGAGGATGATGATGATGAGGAGGATGTGTTTGGGGCCTCATTTTTGTATGTTTTTCTTTCATTTTTTGTGGTGTTAAGTCTAAGGAGACTCTCTTCTCATAAACCTGTCCACATGACTTTTTTTTAGGAGGCCATCAGACAGTGATTCAAGGAGTGACATTATCTTTGACAATGGTGACGAAAGCCTGGATGAGATTTCACAGGTTTGTACATTCATTTGTCATGACCTTATCACTCTTTTCCTGAAAGTCAGTCAAACCGTGTGTTTCTTCTCACAGGTTGAGCCAAGCAAAAGAGCCACAACTGAAACAGAGACCACCGACTCCGATCGACCGATGCTCATCGCACATTACCTGTACATACAAGTAAGCCCCACACGTGCGTGTCCGCTTTTGACAACTAGAGGTCTCTGTTGTACATCTAATACGTGTCCTCTCTTTCTGACAGATGGAATACTGTGAAAAAAGCACTTTGAGAGACACCATAGATCAAGGCCTGCACCAGGATCAAAATCGGTTGTGGAGGCTTTTCAGGGAAATACTGGACGGGCTCGCTTACATCCATGAACAGGTGTTGACTCTATTTTATATAATGATGTCAAGCCACTCAACATAGTTAAAGAAAGTTCAGTGACTGTTATTTATCCTAATGTCAACCCTTTTCATTCCTCCTCCACGCTGGTTTTCTGGTGTATTTGCAGGAGTGACATTTGTCATAAGAGCTGTCAATCATGGCTTTGTTTAGTGCATCAAAACTCAACTTCTCAGAGATGAACTATGGGAACTTCATCATTATAATAAGTTCTCATCAAACTGATTTGTGCTAGAGACCTTTTTTCTTTTTTAAAGGTGTATTTTTAGTCTTACCTTTAACCTATCTTGAGGGTGCACCAAGTGTTTTAACTTCCCTTAAAGGATGCTGTCATTTTGTCAGTCTGTTTACACATTAGTCTTTTTAATCCCCAGTAAATGAGCCCCACTAATAGCAAGAATCACAATTGGGCATCCAGTCACTTTCCTACTGATTGAAACTTAAAGGGACTGTTTGTCTTTTTTGAAGTGGGTTGTATGAGGTCCTTGCTAATAGTAATCAGAAAGTGTAACATCCACAATAGATGCAAGTTTGCGCCCCATTTGGAAAATTTTCTGTGCTTTACTTTTCCATTTATTTTATTCTTGATCATGATTGTATATGAGCTAGCTCAGCCTGTGTTAATCAGTATACTAATTTGAATTTTGAAATGATTGTGTTTCAGTGTCACAAAATTATGCACCAAATTCTTAAGATTATCATGCCTAAAAGGTAATGGTTGTGGGGGTTGTCATCTTAGCTCAGTCTCCCAATAGCTAAATCAATGTAAACATATCTTGTAGACCATGACTTGTGTCATCATGCATAAAAACAAAATATATAATAATAATAAACAAAAAATAGTGTGAGCCAAACACTAAGTTTGAAGATGCAGTTCCATTTGGATTTTCTAATTTTTCTAATTGAACTACGGACAAATGGAATAACGCTGGTAAAACCACGGCATTGGTACTGCAGGACACTGTGGTTAGTGAGCAATGCAGACTGCAGCCACATGTGATCATCTGGTATCTTCTGGTCTGTAAGGAACTGAAATGCTGTTCCATGTGAGACAGAAGTAGTTGTCTTGGTTCATGAGCATGGACCTGCAGTGTACACATCTGTACCACAAGGTAACTTGGGATCTCTCCCACTCTGGTGTTTTTTTACAGAAGTTTTCCCCTCTCTCCCTTGGTCTGTTGACTCTTGTGCTTCCTCTGTAAATCTAGACTCACAAAGTCTGCTATAACGTCACTATAACTCACTTTTTAGTTTGGTTGTATTTCTATCACTTTGAAGCCTGCAGAGCCAAACAGCTGGCCAGTATGCGGCCAGTGGAAGTGCATGTAATAAATGTGCTCTCCAAACAGAGTATACACTTACATCAAAAATAGCTTTTCTTCTGGTTCTCTGGTCTTTTTCTCAACAAAGGGACTAAGTTGAGCAGGACCCCTGTTGCCACTTTGCTTACCATTGACGAGTACCTCATACTGCCTCACTTAAAAAAAAAGAAAAGAGCCATCCTATAAAGCAAAGTTTTCGGTTGTCCATCCCCAACCAGCTAACCTCTTCCATATTTCTTTCATGCAGGGCATGATTCACAGGGATCTGAAGCCTGTCAACATTTTCCTTGACTCACAAGACCATGTGAAGATTGGAGACTTCGGCCTGGCGACAGACCATCCTGCTAATGTGGTATGTGGTTAACACCCTGACCCTGCTGAGGGTCTGTACAGGGATTTACTGTGAAGGGCTTCCTGTGACTTATTCATGCTGCATCTCAGTGTTAAGCTGACTTAGTTAAAGGTATATGTGATGATGGCTTTCAGGCTGCAGGAAAATTCGAAGTGGAGGAGAGCGGGTCAGCAGTGATGCCCAAATCAGACCCAACAGGTGCAGAAGGTTTAAAAAGATCCTCATGTTCTTAATCTCTTTTTCTTCTTCTATTGTAATTATTTTATACTTGTATGTCCCTGAAATTATACGTTTTGTTATTATTCTACAGGTAACATGACGGGCATGGTTGGCACTGCCCTCTATGTAAGTCCTGAGGTTCAAGGAAACACCAAAGCCACCTATAACCAAGTAAGACTTCAGTATTTTACGAACATATAATCAGATTAGGAAAGTTTTTGACTGAGAAAAAAGACCCTGGATCATACCCTGGAGCCACAATTCTTTGGGTCAATTGTGATAAAAGTGTTTCTGATCATCATCGTTAAATAATTTAAAGTGTAATTGTATTGTTTTATATAGTATAAATAACTTAATTGTTTGCCAAGATGAGAATGAAGTGTTATTTGTGCTGTTTGATGACGTGATCACATTCAGTCTGACTTCTAAGTGTTCTTTTGCTTTTTCTCCTCAGAAAGTTGATCTGTTCAGCCTGGGAATCATCCTGTTTGAGATGTCCTTCCGGCCCATGACCACGGGATCTGAGCGCATTTCTGTCCTAAGCCAGCTACGTATGGTGCGTTCAAGTCCAGCTCTGCTCTTTTGAGCTTTAAACCTGTCGTCTTTACTCATTTTAGTTTCTCTGCAGGAGCCCACTGTCTTCCCTGAAGACTATAATGAATATCAGCAAGGGACACAGGTGAGAGACTTTTTAAGGGAAAAAGATAAATAAAAAAAGTTCTGTACTGCATCTATCAATCAAACATCTCTTTGTGTTCCCTCTGTCCACCTGCCAGAGAAAGGCGATCCAGTGGCTGTTGAACCACGACCCAGCATTGCGTCCCACTGCTCAGGAACTCCTGAAAAGCGAACTGCTGCCTCCACCACAGCTGGAGGAGTCGGAGCTGCATGAGGTGCTGCAGCACACCATGGCCAATGTCAATGGCAAAGCGTACCGCACCATGGTGGGCCAGCTGTTTGCTCAGAATACATCTCCTGTCATGGATTACACCTACGACATTGACCTGCACAAGGTGTGAATACTGCTTGAAACTGTTGCTATCTATCTAGGTATCAAAGGTTTATTGAGAATTACAGTCTGTTGATTGTTGGTACAAAACTTAAGAAAATGTTTAGGCTATGATAAGACGATTACAGACATATTGTAAACATTTCCTGTATGAAACAATGGTGTAAACCTTTATTTTCATTCAAATAATGCAAGCTAATGTGTCTGTTATGTTGATTTATTTTTATGCTTGAGTGATTTATTACTTTTGTTAATTTATCTGAAATACTATAGAGGGCTCAATATGTCCCGGGGTCATAGGTGAATGGACTGTACAGTAGATGTAAAGTCATGCCAGTAGTTCTTCACCCTGCCTGAGGGTGTCACTGCAGGCGTCTCAATAGCTGCGCTGACCTCTCCAAGCTGCTTCACTCATCTGGTCTGAGTGAGAGCCCAGCAGGAGGCCTGTGAGTTCTTAATCGATGTCTCCTGATCCCTCACAGAGGCTGTTTGTTTGCTCTCCCTGCAGGGCAGCTTCAGCTTCAACAACGCCAAATTGCAGCAGTATGTGCATGAAACAATCACCAGGATCTTCAAGAAGCACGGTGAGAACATGATGCTTGTCTGGTGCGTGTGAGCGTGAGCCTTTGTTGACTCTTCGAACCATTTGGACTCCTGACCCGCTGGAAGCCTCGGTTTTTCGGGACCCCAACATCTGCTCCAGTGAGCGGCAGCTAAACAATAAGCACACTGTTTGGCAGTGCAGATTCTGTGCAGGTGGTGGGGCTATTTTTGTGCACGCTGCTGCTGATGTCCAGCTGGTCTTGTTTGTTTATGCTCAGTGTGTATCTGCTCACACGCATCAGCTTTTTGAAGGTGAAGGTTATGTTATCTTATGCAGATGTAGCAGCAGTGCATGGTGTTTGTTTTCAGGTGCGGTGCGTCTCCAGACACCGCTGCTCCTCCCCAGGAACAGAAAGCTGTATGATGGCTGCGAGCCGGCCTCCTTCATGGACCACAGTGGAATGCTGGTTACACTGCCCTATGACCTTCGCGTGAGCCCGACACACAAACACACACAACGCACACACAGACACAGGTGTGCAGGTATGAACTTGCACACCAACACTAATTACACAACTATTTGCATCAGCACATGCAAACACACACATCGTGTGAGGGTGCAATCAGCAGCCCTCTTCAGATCCTGCTACCTCAGGAAACCCTGAGGTCTAAATGGTTGTTTCCACACTGTGATTGATTACAGCCTGGTATGCACTGACTTCACTGTCATTACTCTAGCGCGACTAAACCAACCCACCTCTCCTCTTTTTACTGAAGATGGCGTTTGCAAGATTCATCGCTCGCAATAACATAACACATCTGAAGAGGTAAATAAGTGAAGCGATTATATCCTTTACGGCCTCAATTGTTTATCAAAACTGTCTTTCAAACTTCACAGCAAAGCTGTTCGATGAGTTGTATTTTACTGGTATCTTTATTTTTTTTTTTCCTCAACAATATTTGTATTAGTTTCATACAGATTAATACAGGACAGTGAGCTCAAGGAAACATTAATCACAAACACCTCCTTTCCCTCAAGACCCTGTCCACTGCTGGATATTCACATTACTGTGCTTAAATAACAAATTCTGGAGTTGATAAAAAAAAAAAAAAAAGTAAGTGCTGGAATTTGGGTTTTATAGACCCTGAAATATAAAACAATGACAAATAAAAAAGTATAGAGAAAATAAGTTAAATGAACTAATGTATGATAAGAGAAATACAAAGGTACACAAGTCGCTGAGAGCTCAAAAAGTCCATAAAAGAGATAAGAATTTAAATTGTATGATTGTAAAACATCACAGATATATATTTAAAAAAAGAAAACAACCAGGTGAGGAGAGTGCTGATTCAAAATGATGAGAGTTTCTGAATGTGGTCCAGAAAAGGTCCTAAAACCTTTATGAATTTTTCATCTACTGGTATCTTTTAATCAATCAATCAATCAATCAATTTAACAATATTGGATGTTGAAATGTTGATACAGATAAATATTCATGATCTTCCTATCATTTGAAATTTATGCAGTTTTATCTTGTCACATATTCAAAATATTTGGTGCTCCATTAAATGAAATATATGACAATGTAGACCCCAAACTGTTACTGTTTTGAAAACCTGTTGCTGTTCAAACGTTAAGTATTTAAAGGAGGTAAAGAGTTACAGATATTTTTATTGTTTTTATGAAAGAAGAGAAAATTGATATGTCATCATTTACATTAGAGTATAAATGATGGGCAAACTTACAAATTCAGCTTTTTGTGGGAAATAATTGGGAAAAGGATTCACAGCTGTTATTGAATCCCAAACTGTAAAGCAGTTTTTTATAATTAACTGTAACATATTTTTTCATTCAGATCGACAATAAGGAAAGTGAATGTTATTTAATAATGATAAAGTGATTATATTTATGTTTCCCTTCATATCTACCAAATCACTGAAGGATATTGTTGTTCTTACAATATAATATTAATCTTCATTACCCTCAAGGCCAAACAGTATCAGCTTTTTTATTGGTAGGCTTGGCGTTTCAATGAAATGGGACAGCTCTCGCTCAGAATTTCCCACAGGTAATTTATTCTTGCTTCTTTCCTTCGACTGTTATTGTATTTTTCTCTCTCTTTTTTTTTTTTTCCCTAAAGGTACAGCATCGAACGCGTGTTCCGGCCCAGGAAGCTGGATCGAGCTCACCCACGTGAACTTGTGGAGTGCGCCTTTGACATCATCACGCCCGTCACTAACAGCCTCCTTCCAGACGCTGAGACTATTTACACCATCTCTGAAATAGTCCAGGAATTCCCTGCACTTCAGGTTACTTCCATAAACCGCTTGTGTTACACGCATATAATCCAATGAGTTTGCTCAGCGCCACATTGTTTTGATTCACATTCCTCCCCCGCCGTCTTTGTTGATGCATCATTGTTCTTTTTCCTGCGGAAGCCGTCATCCCAACCTGTCCTGTTTTTGTTTTTTCCTTTTTTTTCCTTTCCACTCACATTCCCTGCGTACCAAAGTATGCATAATCCTGACAGATTTACACCGGATTTATTATTTACATTGTAAATCTGTTTTGTCCACTTCCTTCCATGCCTCCCAGTACAGTCCATTTCCTGTCTACATATCCCGGTGCTGTGTCTGTCTCCAGCCGCAGCTCCTCTGCATGCTTCATGAACTCACTCAACCTGGGACCTGACCTCTTCTCACATCCTTTTAAAGATAATTTCCCTGATCCTCGTGCAGCCTGTGTGGAAGCTTTTAAGTATACGAGAGTCAGAGAGAATGAGAGGGCAGCCCCGACACATTGGTCATTATTCACTGAGGGGCTCATTGTACAGTAGGCTCTCTGTTTTCTTCTGTAATTGCAGCTGAGGGGGTTAAAGGTGTCACTGTGTGTGTTTTTGTGACCGCAGGAAAGGAACTATAACATTTACCTGAACCACACCAGCTTATTGAAGGCCATCCTTCTCCACAGCGGAGTCCCCGAGGACAAACTCAGCCAGGCCTCCAACATACTCTGTGATGCTATGGTCAGTGCAGGTCACACGTGCTGCACAGATGTTATCCACATTGCGTGTCTGTTGCTAATATCCTGGCATAAACATATAACACAGACTCATTCCGAAATATAGCACTGGGAGGCTTTCTTTAACTTCAATCGATTCTCTTGCTGCAGAGTGAAAAGCTGACCAAACGTGAGGTGGAGGCGAAGTTCTGCAACTTTTCCCTCTCGACCAACAGTGTAAGTGTCCAATAAGCACTCTGTAGAAATAACCAGTCCTGCAGCAGCTCGTTTCATTCTTGCACATAAACACTGAGATCTCTCCACTTCCCTGCTGCGTCCAGTTGCATGTGCTGTACAAGTACATAGAACAGAAGGGGGACCTGCAGGACCTGGTGCCTCTGCTGACGTCTCTTACCAAACAGAAGACCGCCGTCACCCAATTGGCTAAGCAGGGCCTCAAGGACCTGGAGGAGCTCACCGTGCTGCTGCGGAGACTTGGAGTGAAACTGCAGGTAATGTGGATTCTGGTGAATGATGAAAAAAAAACCTATCATACCTTATTGGCAGGAGGTAAAGAAGATAATGGAAAAAATGTTGAAAGTGCGACTTCCACTGACATTTGAAGTTTTATATTTGGGATAAGAGAACCAGGAGATAACAAGGTCAGGAGAAATATATATATTTCGAGTAATGTTGGTGGTGGCTAAAAAGGCCATTACGAGAAATTGGCTAAAAACAGATGCACCAGAAACAGTGGATTGGGTAGAAGTAATGATCGATATATATAGAACGGAGAAGCAGACTTTCTCATTTAGACTAAAAACAGTGACTTTCAAAAATTACTGGAAAAACTGGGTTGATTTTGTGCCTCAATTGAGAGCAGACTTTGTGCAGTAAGGACATTGCGTATTGTAGATTACTGATCCCCTTAGTTCAGGCTACAAACTTGTTCATTGTTCATATGTTTATTATGTTTACCCTCCAACAGGGGAAAAGGGACAATGCAAGAGA
Organism: Xyrichtys novacula; assembly: GCA_962446985.1. Taxonomy (NCBI): domain Eukaryota; kingdom Metazoa; phylum Chordata; class Actinopteri; order Labriformes; family Labridae; genus Xyrichtys; species Xyrichtys novacula. The sequence goes on from OY660878.1 coordinate 8,060,943, forward strand.
GGTGTGAAAAAAGGAGTGAAAAGTGTTTCATTTTACTACACAGTTATTCTACTCTAACTTTACTTAAGAAATGTATGTCTAACTGTCTCTGCTCTGTGGTGTAGAAGTATGCAAATATTCAACACAGTTGGAAATCTGTTCAATATATGTAGAATGTTGATGGAATACTGATATGTGAAATCAATAAAAAATAAAATAAAAAAAAGACTATCATTATGTTTTGTCCCTTTTTAACGCAATGATGCCTCTCTTTAGGTGGTGATCAACTTGGGCTTAGTGTACAAGGTGCAGCATCACTCCGGGGTCATCTTCCAGTTTGTGGCTTTCATCAGGAAACGCAAGCGAACTGTTCCAGATATCGTGGCTGCTGGAGGACGCTACGATCACCTGGTGGGTTTTAGGACCATGGGATCATCTTACAATAGTCCGCAGCTATTCTTTTGAAAAGTAGCCAAAAGCTTTCATTTCACACATGCATGTACATGAGCTACACTCTTCCAAATATATCACAGCTCTCCAGTCTGAATTTCATTTATGCCACACTATGCAGTGTCAGTGATTTTCTCCACCTGCTGTCTTTATGTGCTCTCCTCTCGGCGCTGCTAGATCCTGGAGTTTCGAGGACCAGCTTCCACAGTGCCAGTGCCCTCCGCAGTGGGAGCCAGTGTGGCCCTGGACAAAGTCTGCGCCGCTATGGCCGGCATGGAGGAACCAGTGAGAGAAACAGGCACCCACACACACTCACACCTAGACCTAGACACTGGGATCTGACATTCCTAATTATTATAATGGAGGAGCAGCAGACAGAGCTTCATATTTAATGATGCCTTATTGCAGCAGTCGGCCGCCGCACAGCCACTTTTAGAAACATGTTAATAACTATGATCAGTGTGATTCTTGACGCTGCTGAGTTATTTTTGGAGGTCTATCATTTCATGGATTTCGTATTGAGAATGTGAAACGATGTGCCACGAAAAACTGCAGGTCTGAGCAGGGAGAAGAGCATTAAATAACACTTTTCTCACCAACCAGTTTTTAAACAACCTGCCTATTAATGTGCTCCACACAGGGAGAGAGAGAGAGCGAGAGACAACTGCCAGGTCTCTGAAACTGTGTTTGTTTTCTGTTTTAGCCATCAGTAAGCTCCTGTGACGCTCTGGTGGTCCCAGTGGGACACTCCTCAATGTCCAGAGCCATCAATGTTGTTCAAAAGCTGTGGAGTGCCGGTGTCTCCTCAGACATTGCCTACGATGTCTCACAGGTAAGTGTCCTCACTGAAGGGAAGTTTTTTTGGTTTAAACGTGCACTGTGGATTTTTCTCATAGCCTATGTCAATCACTGAATTTGATTCGATACAACACTTAATAATACTAACAAATAAAAAAACAATGACTTAACTGAAGTGAACAGTAGATGTAGAAAAAATAATATTTGGCTCATTAAAATATTGTCACAAAGGACTTTGGATTTCTGTCCAGCTACCTGAAATTGTTTAGAAACAGGATTCCTACGCAAGTATGGAAAGTATGGAAAAATACGGAAATAAATTTGATCAATTTCCAGGTCATAGAAAGTATGGAAAATGAAAAATATGTATGGAAAAATATTCATGTTTCCAGACTATTATCCCGGTTCTAAAATACTGTTTTCTAAAATAGAAAAGTAGTTATTTCCAAAAATAATTTTAAAAAGTAAGGTAATGAAAAGTATGAAAATTTCAACTGTATAGGAACCCTATAGAAAGAAAAATATTTTAGGTTAGAATAAAAAAGGAAAGCCATGTAAAGATTCATTGTCCCTTGCACATTATAATCTAATAAGCATGAACACTTTTAATCCATCAAATGTGGGATGTGCTGGACAACCAAGTCTGATCGACGAAGGTCCCATCATGCATCTTGCAGGACTTACAGGACCTTGTCTAGTTGTCGGTTGATACCACAGCACACTTCCAGAGGTCTAGTAAGGTCCATGTCTCCTCAGGTCAGGGCACTGCTGTATCTTCATCTCTGAAGTTCATCATGAGGACCAGATGTGCTTTAAAGGCTTTTAGCTTCCAGGTCTTTGATGCAAATCCAAGGAAAATATCTGCTCTTTTTGGCCAAAATAAGGTGCTGCATTGCTGTCAGAGAAAGAAACATGGATAACATCACAGCACAGATAATCAACTATACAATAAAGTGAAGTTCACAAATATTACAAAATCTCTTAAAGTCAGAGCCATGAAGGCCAAGGTCTAATTATATCTGAGCCAAAGGAAGTAGAGTCTATTTCTCAGTAAGTAGCTTCCGGACACGCTCGAAAAGGAAAGTGCCCAGGGGTCGTACAAAAAGCAGTAACATACAAGAGAGGAGACTTCATGGAGGTTGAATCCGGTAGCTTGAAATTATTCAGATGAGCGCCTGAGTATTATGCATGTTGAAACTCATCAACATATCTGACATATTAGATCTCTAAGAACTGTTTCTCTGTCCTCCCTGCTCTGCACTATCCTCTCTACAGAGGGCAACACCAAACTTCCGTTTTTGAGGACCCCCCATCTGTCAGCAGCAGACTTATCAAGACAGCATCAGAAATAGTAAACATCTCAGAGAATGAGCCGCACACTGCGGTTTCATTAGAAACAGGCTTACAGGCCATGTTGGGACAACATGCCATGGAGTTCTGGCAGTAATTGACTCTGTTGTCTGTTAGATGAGTTTTCAGTTTAGTGCCCAATAAGTTTTTGTTGTGGAAATTTTAAATTGGGGTTGTAGGACAGCCAAGTAAGACCCGTGTCTTCAAAGTGAAGTCATTATCTTGTGGTCCAAACCTCCTGATGCCATGTCCCTGTCACATTCTTCATGTTTACGTGACAATCTCATCTCAGCCTTGTGTTTTTGTTAACGCCCTCCTTGGCACATTTAAACACTTCTCCTGGTTTTACCCTTTTACCCTTTATAACCTATTGTTTAATCTTTCCTCTCCTGCACTGCATTAATGTTTTGTCTTATTGTCTTTTGTACTGGCACAGGCCATAAGCGATTGGCCACCTTCATTTCCCCTCGAGTTCTTTGAAGCAATTAGGAAAGGTTGGGTTTGGCTGAAAACAAGCAGCGCAATGTCCAGATATTCAGCTCTGTTTGTGTGTGTCTTTGTTGATTACGTATGCAAGTGGTGCCTGGCTCTGTGGTGAGATGCTGAGAACACCTTGTTCAAACCTTCTCACCCAGTTCCCCCCTCCCTGCTTAACTTTTGTTAACACCTTTCACATACTGGCCTTTTAACGAGCCGAATCTGGAGCTCTAATTCAACCTCAAGGAGACGGTTCCACTCTTTTAGCTTTTACTAGCCAAATATGGCAAACCCCTTCCACATGCCGTCAGCGCCAATCGGCCTCCAGGGAACGGCTTACCTTTGACTTAATTTGTTCTGTCATTGAGAAAGTTGTGAGAAAAGAGCCGTTTTAGAGCCGACGCACAAACCTCAACTAAAAAGGGTTTGTTTTCTGCCATCATTAGCTTGCCCAGAGCAGCCAGATAAGAGTTTATTAGAATTAAATTGACGTAAACAGGCAGACTCTAACAAATACACGCATGCATGTTGTCAGGGAGTTCCTCTCATTCTGGTCAACTGTGAGTGGACTTGCACTCGTACTAGTACTTGTCCAGGTCTTTCCCACCACTTGTCACATCCACCCTGTCATGCACTGATTATAGAGGATGCTCCTGTAGTGGACCAACATTCGATATTAGCTAATTCCAGTGAACTTGAAGGTCTTGACCAAGGATACCTAAGTACAGACTCTTTCATATCATGGAAAAGTTTCTTCATTTCCATAATTTCATTTAAAAAGTCAAACTTTCATAGATTATAGATTCAGAGCCCACAATTTAAACGATTTCAAGTATCTATTTGTTTATTTTTACATAATTTGGGCTTCCAGCTCATAAAACCCACGAAAACAGGAAATACCTTGAAAAAATCACTATTTACCAAGTTAAGTTTTTGCAGAGGAAAAAGAAAGAAATTAGGATCACATCAAATCAATCAAAATATGGTACTTTCAAAACAATATGTCAGTCTTCAATACTTGGTTGGGAATCCCTTTGCCTTAATCATTGCCTCGATGCGCAGTGGCCAGATTTCCTTTCAGCTCTTCTTTGTTTTTGGGTCTGGTGTCCCTCATTTTCCTCTTGATAATACCCCACAGATTATTATAGACTTTTCAATGCTATTCCAGTTTTTTGTGAAGGGTCTGTATGTGACTGCAGGAGCTTGAATAGGACCACCAACCTTCTGATTATGAGACAATTGAGCCGATTGAGACACAGCCGCCCTTGCTTAAGCCAAACTTCACTGACGCTGACTCACTACTATAGAAGGATTTTTGAGGTCATTGTTACATCACTTTTTCACATTTTACAACCTTATTTGCTTTTGCCAAGTGGTATCTCAACCGTGTCCATTCCTTTTACTTTCAGCAGCCACATCAGCCTCAGTGAGAGCGGGGCAGCCGTAATTCATTAAGTATAAAAGCCCTGTAATGTTCTTAAAGCTCACTCATTATTCTTTTAATGTTTGATGACAGAAAACACTCAAAACAGATGAAAATGCAGGAAGTTTCAGCAGTACATTTTCCCAGTAAACACCTCTGTAAACCTGACTAAACTGAAGCGATGCAGGCCTCCTGATTGGTGTCTGGAAGCCTCGGTGGTGACACATCATGACGAGTCATCAGCGACTAGCTCGGCCAGAAATTCTGCTGTGAATGGTCCCATTGTGTAGTTGTCAAAATGATTATTGTTAGATGAAGTTAATGGTACTTTAATGCAACCTTAAATCACCTATAAAATCTGTGCGTGTGAGTAATTCAGCCTTTTGTCATTTTGTGTGTGTGTGTTCAGTCCCAGGAGACGTTACTGGAGCACTGCAGGCTTGCTGGCATCAGCTGCATGGTCCTGGTCTCTGACAAGGAGGGAAACTATGTGAAGGTAAAGCAAACTCAAGAATAGAGCCTGATCAATATCTTTGAAATTTTTGCTGATAATTTCTTGTAATAGACTCACACACAGACTGCATGTAAAGATGTATCAGAATACACCAGAGGTTTTCATTGACTAACCCGGAGGTTCATGAGAATCATACAAGCGTTGTATGAAGCGGCACATGTGAAAGCCATTACATGTCCTCAGGTCAAATCCGTTGAGAAGGACAGGCAGTCTGAGAAACGAATCCCCGAGTCGGACTTAGCGGACCACATCATTCAGAAATGTCGGACCAAGTTCTTTGAGGACCGAAACATCAGGTAAACAAGTTAAGCCTTAATGTACAGCTCAGATGTGTGAATGATGTAAGAGGCTTGTTCTTATATAATGTCGTCCCTGTGCCCCTGCAGAGAAATCTCTGAAAGCATGTCTCTTCAGAACCCTAAAGGATCGCTCCTTAACACCACAGGTACTGTGTTCGTTCTGATTACCCCGGGCTGCTTCTGTAAACAGCTTAAACTGTATATTTGTGACCTTTAAGTCCAACTGCAGCTGGAAACAGTCACACCACTGTTTCTACACAGTCGTCCTTTGACTCCTCCAAAGTTCTCCACGCCATAAAAGTGTTGAATTATGAAACCCAATATTGGGAACTATGTGTGATCAGCAGCGTATGACTGATTCCAGTGTTGCCTTTCCATTTAACTCATTATAAACCAGAGTGGTGTACAATCAGTGGGACAGAAAATTAAGTGTTAAATCTCACACCGCTTCTGGCATGCTCAAACAGTTTGATTGAAATAAACACCTGCTAAAACACAAATTTCCCTTTAGTTTCATGTCATAAAGAGTACCTGATTATAGAAATATGAAAACGCTTCTTTTTTTCTGTCTCCAGGTTTGTCAGAACAGCACGGCAGCAGCAGCTCCATGAACATGAACGTTAATGTCATCAGCCCGGAAAAGGTTTCTGCCAGTTCCAGAAGGCGCTACGAGACCCAAGTTTGTGATGCATTAAACACACTCCCATAAACACTTACTCAAACACACACAGATGGAACATTTCACGTTTACCTGTGGGGAGCATTTGGCACAGGAACCATTTACCTTTCAGGTCGACCTGCTCGGATCGGCGTTTATTATTGTTATTATTATTGAAAGGAATGGTCCGGCTCTGCCAAAAATTCTTGTTGTAGTTATCGAAATGAGTTTCAAATGTTTTCCATTGGGACAGGACTGGACTGGGTATCCGGACTTGTTGTTTTAAACATTTCTGTTTAGCCCCAGAAGAACACCATGAAATACCTCGTTTGTGTAGAAAACAGGGAAACTATCAAAGTTCTGTTGGATATGAGGAGATTTGCAGAACTTGACATGTAGTTTTTGCCACACCTGGAATGATCAGCTAAGTTTTGCTTCAGTTTCAAACTCTGCATCCCTAAAAGATACTTGTTTGCTACAGATTGTCACATACCCACAAAAAAAACCTTCCTTCGTAGAAATCCTTCCTACGAGGTCTTGACTTTTGTTCGTTTACACAAACAATAAGCCTCTTCGCCCGCTTGGTCTAATGGTTATAGTCTTTTTTTGTGCCTCTGTTTTGATCTTTCAAGTATTACTCATAAGGCATTTAACTTCAGTAAATATAGCTACAGCTTGTTTGCTTATGTTTTTCCCCCTTGTTCATTTTTTATCATGGGAACAGCTTCTATTTTTCTTCCACCCTTAACTTGTTTCTCTTAAACTCTCTCTTTCAGATCCAAAACAAATTACAGAATCTCGGTAGCAATTTGCAAAACAAGAGCAATGACATTGAGGTCCTGGCGGTAAGTCATTTGTTTATTTATCCCTCCCAGTTCCAGCTCTCCCTCTTTTTCTCTGCCATCCCACCTTATCTCTTGAATTCATGTGTGAAATCACAGAGCGAGGGGAGGCCTTTTGATAGCTAAAACAGCAAACATCTTTCAGCGCAGCCCTTTTATAGCGATAAAATCCCCTGCTGGAGGTTGAGATGGCTGTGAATCTGTTCTCATTGCTACAGAACAATGAACACTAAACAGAGGGGAGCGCACATGTCTCTTCATGGGATGTAAATGGCTGCCATATTGAGTTTATTTGCGGTTTGCGTTGTAGATTCATGTCCAGATACTCTCGAAGTAAATCAACCCTGCTTGTCTTATTTATGAAGTCGCTATATATTCCAAATACATTTGTCATTCCTGTTGTGGTCTGGACTGCATCAGTGGAGTGAGAGTAAATACAAGTTATTGAAACACAACAGACGTAATCACCTTGATTCCGGTAAGCAGCGCAGGCCTGCAGGTCTTAGTTTCTGCTCGTAAGCCGCTTGCATGTCTGTCAGTCAGACTTTGACACAAAAACACTCATTTTCCAATTGAAACCTGAGGTGCTATTAGCTCTTTGCTGTAGAAAGGACATGGAGTGCTTTCAAGCTTCTGTAGAGAAATGTGAAAGCAGGATTATGGTTATTTGTGGTGGGGCGCATGTAGTGACAGCGCTGTTTCTGGTGTTAAATAATGATTTGGCAGATAGCTGATTCAGATACATGTTTTCCTTAATTTGGAGTTTGATGCTAGTTCTTTGTTTAACAGTTGGAAATTTTTAATAGTTACTGAATGAGAAGGCAAGATATACATAGATAGATGTCTGCAGATCTTCATTATCCTCATTTATTCTAGTTAGCCGAGGTTTATTTTAGTCACTAAGAAGGTCTGTGTTTTATTCATATTTTAGTTCTTACTTGTTTTATCCTCTTTTCATTTTTAGAACCCCCAGTGTTTCCTCTGAGGGAGCCCTCTGCACCGGGAGCGGTGGTCGGCTGCGGTTGCAGGGGCCTGCCATGGGGTTCCTGGTGGAGGGTGGTGTCTGCCACATCCCTCCACTGGCCCTGTGTCGTTGTCCTGTGGCTGTGGGTGGCTCTCTGCTCCTGGTGCTGACGGCTCCTCTGATGGCGCTTTCTTAACTGGTTCATCTGTACTTAGCCGTATCTGGGATAGTTTTTTGTTTTTAACTTGACTGTAAAGCACTTTGCATGACAATTTTTTGAAGGAAAAGTGCTGCATAAATAAAGTTTGATTTGATTTGATTTAATTTGTAGATAGCCTGATATTTGCTGCCCAACACTTAGCTGATACATCAGTGCTGCTCTGGTCATTTAGACAGTTATTTATTGAGCATTAGGTGCAACTGTTGATGTTTTTAGAAAACATTTATTTCCATATGACGATACAATTCTCCATTGTGTGTTTGTTTAACTCTACTTTGTTTTGTATCCCACAGGTGGACCTGCAGAAGGAAACGCTCGTCAACTTCCTGGCTCTTGAGGTACTGGCTTCATATTTGGAGTTAATAAAAGGTTACCTCTGAATAAAAGGTGGAAGGGCGGGGGAAAGTGGAAAGAATGGCCATGAGAGGTCAAGATCGCAGACAGGAAGAGGGGATCCCGTCTGCTTCCTTACAGTCTGATGAGGAGTGCAGTGAGGGAACACCCTGGCCTGAGTCTAACTCCCTTAACAAGGCTCACATGTATAACCCACACATGCTACAGTCAACAAAACGCATACTTAGGAGGTGTTAATATTCACATTCCAAACTCCTGAGCAAAGCTTCCACTATTAAAACTCAAAAGAGCACAAGTTTAAAGAAAGACCTTAATTATATTACACTAAGTAACATGGAGCTGAAAAAGACCCTAACACTGCTGTTATATAAGCAAAGGCTTCCACTCCATAAATGAACGGGCCACCTATACAGCACATGTGTCAAAGAAAACACGTTGAGCATATAAAACTCCTGACAATACACAGTGTGCAGAAGCAGGCGCGCAGGAAAGGCCTGTTTTAAATATGGCAAATTACCCCAAGTCTCAGAAGGAACCAGAGCCCTCTATAAGCCAATGCGGCTGTGTACCTTTGCAGGACTGCAACACTTGACATGTAAAAACATCCCCCAAGGCTGCGGCTGAAGAAGCTCATCCATTCTTCTAAATCACATCGACTTTCAAATTCTGAAGTCTGTAAACAAACATGAGGAGGAAAAACACACAACAAGGCGTGATGTTGGTCAGTCAGTAATCTTTATCCGTACCAGGCTTTGTTTCTATCTGCTACGCAACACTTTGCCACCTTGTTGTCCCTCTTATTGCTCCTTTAACCCTTTGCTTTTTCTTTTTCTTTCAGTTTGAGAGTGAAGAGCAGTTCAACAGCAGTGTGAAGACTCTGCTATCTCGCCTCCCAAAGCAGCGCTATCTGAAGTCTATCTGCGATGAGATCCATCATTTCAAAATCACAAAGAGGTGTGTCAGGTCCCTTTGGTTATATGTATTGGCTACTCCTTTATTGTGCAGCTATATTATTCTTTTACTCTTCTGCAGCTGGGCTACAAATATTGTTTCAAACCCCCGATTTCCCACGCTCTGCTTTGTCTTCAGCGTCAGATTGTTTTGTGGTTCCGTTTTTTTCTACTCAGATGTGAAGAAAAACAAGGAACTTAAGACGTATCGACTTTTTCCAAACAAGCAGTTTTGGACATCGTGTCTCAGCAGGAGCCTCTGTGGAGGATTAGCTAAAGACCTCTTAGCCTTTCTGCTCACTCACACACTTGAATCACCAAAGAGCTGCAAAGTGAGTTAAAACAGCAAGAGTTCGATTATTTTTTAAGCCTTTTATGCCTTTATGGATGGCATAAGACAGTGGATGGAGTTGGAAATTGGAAAGTGAGAGAGGGTGATGACATGCACTTAAGGACTGTGGGTCGAATTCGACCCCTGGTCACCCACTCTGGAGGCATTAGCCTGTGCATGGGGCGAGCAAATTAACCACAAGGCCAAGCAAGCAGCCTGAAAAGGCAAAAATAACACAGTAAAATAAAACATAAAAGTACTTCAGAGAACTGTAAAATGAATAAAAATAAGAACATATAAAACTTATAAAAGCACATAAATGCAGAAAAATTTAGTTATTAAGAAAATAGACGTACACAGCAAGACCAAGACCACAAAACGCACATGCTGGGTTAAAAGTTGAGCAATTAAACCAACTTTTGGGACTGGGTTTTTCAGGTGGTTAATAGGGGAAAAATTCCAAAGCTGGGGATTAATTTCTTCGAGGTTGTATAATTTAGGGGCTACTTCCATTCCTGATCTTCTAGACGGCAAAAGAGAACTGATTTAACAGACCATCAGGGGCAAAGAAGAGGTCAGAGATGAGCTGTGGTGCTTTTATAATAAAAGATTAAAAAAAGACAGTAAAGATAAAACCTTAAAACGAATCCTGAAATGTAGAAGGCCAAGATTTGGGTATTGTTTTGGCATGTACATGTGCCTGTTTCCAAAAGAGCAGCAGTATTTTGGATTTGTTTAGAGCATGCAGAGAGGTCCAGTTAATGCCAACATACAGTGAAATACGTTAGTTCAAATGAGATGAATTTAGATTTTGTACAAATAATAGGATGGACTTAATAAGAAAAACAGCTGGGTGGGGAAAAAAGATTTAATAACTGTTTGATGTTTATCAAATATTAAATCTCTTTAAAAGTTGGTAAACATGGGTTTTAAATGTTGTCACACAGGGGCTCGTGTCCATAACAGGGGTATCACAGATGCCACAAACACCCACATTTGTCTGTCGTCTGCTGCTTCTGTAAAGGTTTTAATGAGCTGAGTCGTGATATCTTTACAGATAGAGGAACAATTTCTGTGTCATTTTCACAAAGGTGGTAAGAGATGCCAAAACTTGCAAAATGCAAAAAAAATATATATATATATTCCGCAGAGTGAAGGCAAAAAAAAAAAAAGGTGGCCCAGTAATTGAACCAGTCAGCAAAATCTGGTGCAAAACAGTGGTGTACATTAAAGGCCTCCTCAAACAGCAGCAAAGCAGACTTCCTTTTATGGGCAGCTGCCACTCCAAAGCTCCAGCCGTGCACACACACACTCCAGGTGTAACAGTGACAGTCTGCTCCCTTCAAAGGGAGCTTTTAGACGGATAACTACTGCCTTACAGAACATCAAATCCGCAGCTGATCCCATTTCCTGAGGTGAAATCTGGAGATGGATTAGCCTTGTTTGGTCCTCTGATGTCTGTCCCGGAACACCATAGTTTGATTGACACTGAGGTTGCAGCACAGGGGAGGCGGGTCAGTTTCATCCATGACTCTGGTTGTTGTGATGCTGCGGTTAATATTCCCAAGATTTTCAGAAGAACGCTTCAAAGCTCAGTAATTCCTTAATGTTTCAACTCCCAGTGTTGTGACGCTTGTGAGAGTCCATTGAGAGCAATTCTGTGAGGGACAGATTTCATCTTTCATGAATGAGACGGCAACAAAAATCAATCAAAGCTTCTCTTTATGCCTTTCTATCCAACTCACCAGAGCATTTGGTTTTAATTTCCTGTTTCTGCTGCGAGTTTGATTTGCCATTTAGAGGAGAGAAAGTTTCAGCTGATAAATGAGCATCATGGAGGCAACAATGGGCATATTCAGCGTGTTTTTATTGTGTTTGTTTAGTAGTTTTCTTCATGTGTGGGGCTTGGGGAACTGAAGCCAGATGAGTGGGTTAAAGGGTCCATGCAGTCACCTGGCTACAACAAGCCCATAAACTGAACATAGCCTGAGGGCATCATCGTTTCTGAGCTTTCCTTACAGCAGAAACTTGCATGTGAAGCAAAACTGTGCGTACAACCTGTATCTTTTTAGCAGTGATTTTTTTATATTGCATAAGCTCATGCTAGCACTCTCAGTGACAATGCTAATATGTTAAAGTTTAGCGAACAAAGTTTAGAAATCATTCAGTGTTTAATGTCCCCTGAGCGTAACACTATATCTGATAATTGACCATGTACAATATTTGTTTTCATTCCTTCTTTATCCACAATGAGTGAGGACTTTTCCACACACTGAGGGCAAACTTTATTTTAACAGCGAGAAACTTCGAGGAGAACCAGACACATGTTGAGCAGCCGTCTGCTGTGAAGACCATCTGGAAGAGGAAAGAGGGAAGAGGTGGATGTAGTGAGAGACAGATGGATAGAGAAAGACAAACACAGCAAAAACAATGGCTCACTCAGACTGGTGGTTACAGTGCCAGTAATAATAGTAAAAAGAAGGAGTACTATTTGCAGAAAATGCAAATTAATAATTGAATTTTCTTGATATTTATGGCGGTTAAGGTCAACAGGCATCCTATTAACGTTAACACAGTTGTGCTCACCTTGTCAGTTTAAGAGATCCTTAAAACCCCTCAAGCTGAGTTTTCAGTGGTCTGTTTTTCACATGTCCCCATTGGAAGGCCTTCATGTGTACTTTTTTTTCTGGTGTAATGATCTTTGGAACCTCATAAGTGACAGATGTGTTTCCCCTTTTCAGGATGGCTGTGGTAGTCTTGTACAGCTACAAAGACGACTACTACAAGATCCTCCTCTAAAAACCAGGAGGGTTCCAACCAGCCTGGGAGATCTGCTGCTTTGCTTCAAGGCTCAGGACACTCCCAGGGACTATTTCCATCCTTGGACCACAGGAACAAGCTTGAGCACTGGCAGTTTGATACCTTTTTTATTTGATAAGGAGGAGAGCCTAAAGGACATGAGTGTTTGTGTTTTTTTTTTTTTTTTTACCATGTTGAATGGTAATTTGGTCTTTTGACCTAAACTCCATGACTTTCCAGTGTATTTGTAATTTTTCTTAAAGTTGGACTGGAAGTTCACTGGACTTAAATGCCTTAATAGCACTGTAGAGAACAAGAAAGCAAGGGCTTTTTAGTGAAGATTATGTGTCATAAATACAAATATTTTACATTTCTACTCAGCGAATGTGTAAATGGTAGAAATAAATGTTTTCCCAGCTGTGATTCTCTGCATTTTTATTTGTATACACATGATAGCGACACAGTACACAGATGGTTAAAAGTCTCAACTGTATGAGCTAATGTTTGTCCCTGTTGTAAGTCATACTTATAGATCCACTTTTTGCATGGTTGAGATAAAAGTTAGAAATGTTTTGGGAGTTTTAAATGTATCTCAAGTCAAACAGCCCCAGCTTTGATAGTCTGAAGGCTTTGTGCTGTGGTATTTGGTGTTTTCAAGGCCTGGGAAACTGACCCCAGTGTTTGCTTTATTGATCCTTCCGGCGAAGCTTCCTCACCTTGAAGTTTATGAGCGAGCTTTGACGAACAAGTCAAAACAACAGCATAGTCTGCATTGAGGATTATCCAGGTTTCCAGATCCGGCCTGCGTGTCTTCTTGGTGTGCTTCTGTGTTTTATTAGCCTCATTGGATGGTGGATGAGAGGTGTACTTGCTCTTCGCTCGTACTTAAACCTCAGAGGACCCCCTTTCCCTCCTCCCCCTACACCCCTTAGAAACAAAATACCACCACTAAACACATCTGCAAGTGCTACTGAGATAAGAGAACAACCATGGCAAGCACAAGAGAACGATCAGCTTTAAAGCAACTAAGAGAAAACAAATTCCCATTTGGTGCAGAACTCCAGAACCAGATGTGCAGGAGCCTGCAAATGTGCAAGTGAAGGAAAAACCACTAACAGATACCATCTTGGATGACATCAGTGCTCTTTGAAAGATGAAGTACTATCGGAGCAGACTGCTTTGGTTCACACATTTATTTTCAAAATACATGGAAATGTTACATTTCATCATCTAGGAAACATATTTACAAGGTTTGACACAGCCAAATAAATAAGGTGGTATAGAATAGAGCAGATAGAAACGGTAAATAGTCTACAATATACAGCAGCTTTGGCTACCAAAAGTTCATATTTCAGAAAAAAAAAAAAACTCAAACTATAGTATTAATAAATAAAGCTATGTGAAAAAATAAATAAGGTACTCTTCTGTCCTACTAATTTAAACTACTTTTTTACACAAAAAGAAGAACAAAGAACTGCTTAAGCTTTTACAGTCGCCTCTTCATTTTAAAGCACATAGTCATGATTCAAACAGACACAGATCTACTGAGTAAAACACTTCACTATAAATTGGTCTCCAACCAATTTTGGCATCAGAATGGTCTTTGTATTGAAAGAATTGGCAATAGTTTGAGAACTCTGATCCAAAACTTTTTTTTTTTTTTCGATTGAACCCACATTTTGTTACGTAACTCTTCTCACATTCAGATCTCACCCCTGCTGCTCGTATCACTGCAGAGCCTCTTCCTGCTTCAGCATGTTCACATCTCTGTGTGCCTAATATGCCTATCAAATTCCTGATTAGGGTCTTTCTCCCTCCAGGAATCCTGCAGGGTGCTTTCCAAACGGGCTCTTTAAAAAGTGCTATGTCTCTTTTACATGCTCTAAAGGTGGTATATGCACCATTATGTACAGTTACTATCCAGCTCCTGTAACACCCCTATGTTTCCTTATCCCATAGTTTTCTTGCATGAAGAGTGCAGAGAAACAATTTACGGTATGAAACTGTACAATAACTATGTTTCACTATCGAGTGGATATGTTGCTCTTCTTGATCTGGTATAGCAGTTTTGTGAGAACAAAACACCAAAAAAGAAAATGTATTAAGGCCAAAGAATTAAGGCTACTCAGGGAATGTGTCCACTCCAAAAGTATTTTTGCACTTGCCGTACAAAATCAATGTTGTTCAGAGTTTCCAGTACTCGGCATCCTCTATGCAAAACTCCCACTATTTTGATACTGTGTGCTCTCAGTTGAAAATAGTCTGGAGAACAACCACGCTTGTTGGTATCACTTCTCCATCACAAAATCAAGAAGAGGCAGAACTTCTGATGTTAACTTTGTCAACAGCAGAAGTAGAGGAAATGATCAAGCTTGTCTCTATGAGGGTATAATTTAGAGGTCCGGAGCTGCTGCTAAGGCCAGGATGATTCCTTTCTGTTATTTTTGAATTATTTATAAAACTTCCTCCAGAAAAAGCGAAACTCAACCGTAAAGCAATTTTAAATAGACAATCACAACCAAGGGCAGCAGAAGTGCCATAGAAGTATAACTTAAATAACCAAGCGATAGCAAGGGCTGAATAGAGGCACACTGATGTGGAGGTTGTTGCAACTGCCTGAGCAAAAATAAAATGCTTTTAGTGGACACAGGCCCTTTTATCGAATCATTACTCACCATTTTTAACATTCACTGTGAACAGTAGCTCCATACACACACACACACGCACACATACACACACGCACACACATCTGAATGAAGCTCTGAAGTGAGGCATGGTACAAAGACACTCTCCAACAGTCCAGATGAAGCCTCTGGCGTTATTTTCTCTCCTCTGCATTCAACCAAACAACGTTCTCCCAGGATCCACATCACTCTGCTTTGACTCCGCTCTGTGATTTTCAAAATGATGAAGCACAGCTGAGGGGCTGATTCCTTCTGGATGAGCCCTAGAAAGACGAAGCCTGTTGGCCTCTGTATTGCGGGTGAGTTTTGCAGAGTGAATTCAAATGTTTCCTTTCATAGGGCTGTGGTTTGTTGTCTGAGTTTTCTGAATGGAATGACTCGGGTCATCTGAAGGTAGGCTATTATTTAGGAAGCTTGTCCTTCCTGAACTTAATCGGGGGGGAATGTTTAGACTGGCATCTTCAAAATATTTCATTCTGGCCTATAATAAAAACAAGAGAAGGCCAAGAACAACACTACAACAAGTACAAACACTGTAGAAATATACAAAAAGGGAGATGGAAACCACACTTTCTAAAGCAGGGGTTTGGCCAAGGGGGTCTATATAAAGCCTGCTGACTTGGGATGGTTTGGCTTTTGAACTCAATTTTGATCTGAGAGGATTATCAGTTCCTTTGGCCTCCCTGCTGATGAAGATGATTACATCCAAGAAACACTGCTGAGCAAAGACGGGGCAGCGTCCTCTAAACCCCCTTTAACTCCAGCCCAAACCCCTGTCCTAAAGCTTTTTTATGCTCCTCTTATTGCCTCAGAGTTCCAGTTTCAAAGGAGGCAATAATGAGCAATAATTTTACAAAGTTCACAGTCAAAGTCTGATTCTGACAGAGGAGCCTCTGTGGCTGCCACCTCCTCTGGTTTTAAAGCAGAGCCCTGAGTGGCCATGTCCTAAATAAGTCCACCCACTGGTCCGCCTCCCAGTGCCTCACTCCTCTTGAAAGATCCAAAAACAGGCAAATATGGTCACAAAATAATAGAAACAGATCACTCTCCTAGTCTCTTGGAGAACATCCTCAGTTGAACTGTCACACAGAGAAAAAGTTGAGGGCAACATGGCGTCCAAGGTGTTTAATCTTTGATCCAGCAGTGACAGAGAGTGGGAGGGGCCGGACAGCTCTGATCTGAAGGGTCCGAATGATGTGTTTGCTAACGTGGCATCCAGTCGTTGCCCATGCTCAGCTTGGCCCTGGGGATGGTCATCTTGTCCACGCAGGAGGAGCTCATTTCTGGAGAGAAGTGGATGATGCCGCAGTCGTTCTTCACGTTCTGAAACTTGTTCTCCTTGGAGGGCTCCATGTAGACGACTGCGTTCTTATTCACGTGTTTCTTTAGGATCACCGTCTGAGCAGGAAAAGGAGAAAGAACATGATCCCATGTTGTTGAGATGACATCATAATTCAGATTGACAGCGAGTAGGTGATGAAAGCTTACTTTGTTGATGTCAGCTTGTGTTCATTTTCTGACATAACAAACTCATTTTATGGTAGATTTTATGACGGACCTGACCTTTTAGAGGTCCAAAGAGCAAAAGGAAGCTACATTAATCCTAAAGTCATGACAGCTTTAGCACTTGTTGTAGCAGAAGCTGGAAGATCAAGAGCCAGAGCTTCAAACTAATGACCTACTTTATGTGATTTACAGATAAAGTCTCACCTTCTTTGGTGCACTGTAGCAGGACATCTGCACCCACTTCTTTTTCTTGTTTATGAGCAACGCCACGATGAGGAAGATAATGATGGCCAGGAGGAGGCCTGCTAAGATCCAGGCAGCTGATTGGTAGATGAGGGCCATCTCTGTTTGGCTGGGGTAATTCTCACCCAGAGCTGGCTCATCTATGGGACACACACACACACACAAATACTCAGTGCCCCCTCCAGCAGAATATTAGAGCCACATTAAAGAAAACTGAGATTTGAGTGAAGCAGTAACTTTAGGAGTCAGTCAGTCAGTCCTACAGTCCAGCACAGGGTTCCAACACAAGTATGGAAAGTATGGAAAAGTATGGAAGTAGTTTGATCAATTTCCAGGTCTTAAAAAGTATGGTAAATGAGAAATAAAGTTTGCAAAAATATCTATGTTGACAGACTATTAACACAGTTCTAAAATACTGTTTTCTAAAAATAGAAAAGCAGGTATTTCCAAAATTAATTCTAAAAAGTAGGGTATGGAAAAGTAAGGAAATTCCAACTGCGTAGGAATGATCAGTCTTGTAGATCATAAAGAAAAACCAATATTCATTTCAATCTGTTTCACAGCCAGTTGAAATTCCCTCACACTGTAAAATCAGCCAAAGAAGACCAAGCCAGTGCTCATTTATCGTTATTGTTTAGTCCAGCTTTCACTCATTAATCAAGACCTTCCAAACACCGAACATAAGAATAAACAGTCACCGAAATTGGCAAGGACAGTGCGCACAATGATACCATCAACTAGGATGAGGTTTTCACTAAACAGAGTGTCAAACTGAATAAAGAGGAGAGTCTGTGTAGGTGGTGATTACATGAGCAGGTACCTGTTTCAGCAATAATGGGCGGTACGGTGACAGTGGTGATCCACATTGCACTCTCCACTGTCACAGTGACCGTGGTCTT
This sequence comes from Xyrichtys novacula, assembly GCA_962446985.1. Classification (NCBI taxonomy): domain Eukaryota; kingdom Metazoa; phylum Chordata; class Actinopteri; order Labriformes; family Labridae; genus Xyrichtys; species Xyrichtys novacula. The sequence goes on from OY660878.1 coordinate 8,078,683, forward strand.
GGGAGCGCTGGTAGACACCATAACGGGCACTGCAGTTGTTAACTCTGTTCAAACAGAATATAAGATCCAACATCACTGAAGTAATCAAAAACATTCAAACATTTCTCACACAGTTAGTGTAAAAACTCCCCCTGTGTCATGACTGATAAGCTGTGTTTACAGGAACTGTTCTCTTTACGTCCACTGTGCTGCTTTGTGAAGGCATTACTCAAAAAGCTGTGTTTTCCACTGGGCCAATAACACAAACAAAAGCCCGGTGAAACAGCGACATATCAGACTGAACAATGGGAGCCTATGCTGAGGTTTTCCTCTATAGGAAAAGCTGACATGGAGCTTTGCCTTCCTGTGCTGCCACAGAAAGAGTGTTGCCGGGCCGATTCAGCCGGGGACAGGAAACACGTGTGAATGTGCGGATGCTCAAGGAATGTTTTTGCTCCGAGTGGACCGAGTGTGTATGTCGCATGGAATGTAGTTTGGATGTTTGCCTATGAAGCGCCAGAGTGGCTGCGTCTAATGCACATGTTCACGCTCACACATTCAGTCTGGAAACCGGCATTCCCTCGGATACACCCTTTTTTTTGACTGAATTATGACTTTTCCCAACAACAGCCTGGGCCTTGTTCCTGTGGTGCCACTTACAGCTCTGGCTCTTGGTTTATGGACACTTTTTTTTAAACTGTCTTAGCCATATCAAGACTGCATAAACTCAAAGTTGCTCGCATTTAAGTCACTGAAAATACTCAAAAAGCAGCCTTCTTTTTTGTTCAGAATACTCACCAAGACAGTGTGGGCAGCACTGGCCCTTGCGTAAGACAGGCACCCTGCAGTTGGCAGCCGGACAGCGCTGAGAGAAACACTGAATGGTACCGTTGTTGCAGGTGCAGCTGGTGCAGGCGTTGGCCTTCCAGGAGTCTCCAGCCAGCAGCACGTCTCCATCACTGGTGATGCAGTACTCCTGCTGGCTGTTGTTCACCGGCAGCAATGGGCTCAGCGTTTCTTCTAGGGTTGCATAATGGAAGCAAAAAAATAAAAGGTGAAACATAAAGATGGAGGGTTGTGTGCTAAGTCATGATGCAGTCCCATTTTATTTATGAGCCTTGGCAGTCTATTGAAAGGTCTAAATTTAGCTTGTCGAAAAAAGTTGCTTTACTTACACATAACTTCATAATGATTCCTGCTCCTGCATTAACCCCTGCTGTATAACATCTCAATCCAGCGGGGTTACATTCAAGATAAGTCACTTTACTGTATTTTAAACACAAACACAAGTCCCTTCATATGGCAGATGTCAGCTTATCTTTCTGTCTGATCAGACGCCCCCAAGCCTGAGATCTGTGGCCTTCTTATGACCACAGACTTAGTGAACATGTGCACACCGCGCTACCCTGCAGTAACTCATACATCATAGGGCCTGTCAGTGTGATGTGTATTATTCCCACATTCCTGGTGACCAGGCCCATACATATATCAAAGGCCAGCCTCTGACAATCTGCTTTTGTGAGGGGAGATGCAGCGATAAGAGGGGCCGGCATTCTCGAGGAGCTGCGCTCAGGCGCAGTCATGCATTGCTGATTTGTGGGCCTCATGCTTGGGAATACTTGGGATATGTTGATTCTGAGCGTAAAGAGAGAGGCGTGGGTGTTTGGATATGGCTGTAAATAAAACATGCGTGCGGTTTAAGAAGATATTTGTGTCAGGATTTATTCCCATAACCGGACGGATAACACAATTTGAGTGTTACATTCTTGCCCGGCCAGATCGGAGAATCAGATGAAGCTCTTCGGGTGAAAGCAGTCCACATGTGCTACTGCCTGCCTGGAGGATCCCTATGTAAACTCAACCAGTCTTGGCTGGTTTCTTTATGAGTCTGTGAGCCTAACATAAAACTGCCTGACTGAGTGCAACATACAGAACCTTCCAAAAACCCCATGCTGATAGTACATTCAAAACAGCTTTATACTTCTCTGCCCTCAACCCAACTCCTACCCCCTGCATGGTTTTCTGAAATGACCCTGTTGCCCCTCTTGCCTGTATTACTGTTTTGTACCTGGGCATACGTGGCAGCAGGTGTCCTTGTTCCTGATTGGTGTCTGGCAGAGAGCAGGAGGGCACACTTCAGTGTCACATAGGACACGTCCCTTCCTGCAGGTGCAGCGTGTGCACTCGTCCAGATTCCACGTCTCCCCTTCCACGTAAAATTCCCCACCAGGAGCTCTGCACACCACCATGTCCATCCCCTCAGGCTGACCGCTGCCTGACTCATCTAAAGTAAAGGGAGGAAGGGAAAAATTTAGTGATCTGCTATCAGGTTCACATCATTCAGGCCGAGGAAAAAAAACAAGGAAAAGTGACACAAGGATTCAGAGAGAAAAAACAGAGTCATAGGTTACTAGAATAAAGGTGCATGGGAGACCTCTCTCCATTAAAAAGACGCCCCCGGCAGAGTGGGATGGTGTCCAAATGGTGTTTTGACACTTAGTTTAGCTGAAAAACATCTTTCTGTCCAGCAGAGTAGCAGACATCTGTATAAAGTTATCCTGTTGTCCCCTGACTGCAAAGTGTGTGCAGCTTCTGAAAGTTGTAGACATTCTTTCACTCCTAAATATTTGAACAGCTAACTGAGTCACTCCACCATAAATATCCTGCATGACTTGGACAGTTACGGATTAAAAAGAAAAAGTGTGGGTGTGGGTCATTGTGCACTTTCAGAGAGAAACAGACAGACTGTGTGTTTGAGATTGTATCTGGAGAAAGAGTCTTAAGCCTAAAAAGCTGCCTCTATGATCCAAAGCTTTCCCTTAATGAGCTATTAGAGGACTGTGGGCTGTGTGTCACCGAAGGTCCACGCTCCAAATTGAATTCAACAAACCCTGGATATCTATTGGTTATCAGCGAGGGCTTGCCCCAATGAAGAAAACCACATTAAGAGGTCTCCTGATCGATATGATAAACTGGAGTTAATGTAAGCACTTAAGCACATATGCCCTGCCGCAAACATGAATAAGCCAGATTGTTGTCTTTTATTAACTTGGAGCACGCTATGATATCAGAAACACAATTCTGTCAGGACCACTTTCATCAAAAATATTAATCAAAGGCTCGCATTAGTTGTATTTGACAGTGTGGCTCTGTTCTGAGAGCTCCCTGCCCTTCCATGTACTTATATGAAATACAAAAGCCTGCACCTTCCCCTGTTTCATGTGCATACATAAAAAGCCAAAGCCGGGACAGCAGCGGCAGTAGTAAAATCCCAGAACAGAACAAAGCCGACAACGGTGACAATGCTTATGGCGCTGGTCAGATCAGACACAATGTACATGAAGGAGCGGGGGTTGGAGGAAGCAGCAAGAGAACACAGGCTGAAGCAATTTGAGTCGGACGCCTTTTCTGACATTTGCCAGTTGGATTCGAGGAAGGTCATCAGCTGAGCTATCAGGATCAGCTGATTTACTGCAGTCTGAGCTTGACTTTTGTATTCTGCTTACACTCCATTTCACATTATCATAAACACAGCTACCACAGCAAAATAAAGGAGGAACACTTTCCTACATGAGAGTGCAGTAGATCTTACTATTCTATTTCATTGTGAACTGATTTGTTCGCTGGTTTATTCTCCTATAGTGAATGTTAAAATTTAGACGTAATATCTCAGCTGCTGCCCTGTTAACTTTAAACAGTGTAAAGTAAAAGATAACAAAATGAATTTGAAAACATATACAACAGCTTAAATGCCTATTTGTTTGTGGTGCATCAGTCAATATCGGTAGGTGTAAAAAGATAACATTTATTATGATTTGGTGTTATATAAATACAGACTGATTGACTGCTTGATGTAAAATCAGGTTGATAAAGTGTCCTGCTGCTCTTCTGTCTCTCTTGCCATCTCTGATTGGTCAGTGGGAGATGTTTTTCACACCCAGATGTATATGGTGTTGAATAGAGCTGGCATAATGTATAAGATTAGATTCAGAGTAGTAAATGTGACTGAGTAATGTCAAAGGACTGAGTGCTGAAAACACATAGGAAACAGTCCGACTGATGTTGCGTTATTGGGGGAACTGTCTTGTTAAATGGAGAATACATTTTTAAAGTATTATTCTGAGTGACTAATTCTTTCTGGTTTCAGTAGTTTTGGCCCTCTTCTCGCTTATTTTCCATGTGGGATGTGCTAAACAAAGCAATTGCTGTGATTTAGGAACAATGTTGCAATAAAGTCATGGAAGAAAGCATTGTGAATTGTAGGTCAAAGCCTGAGCCAGGTTGGTCTATCAACTTTGATGGATGTTTTCAAGGACAGCCAAAAATTCATCAGTCCCCTACTGTCTCTTTAAAAGGATTTGGGCTTACACGCGGCTTTGTGAAAGCCATTTGTCCTCTTTTGCGCAATGTTCTGCATTCTCAGATGTCAGTAATTAAGTTGGTGAGTAGTACATCATTGTTTGAGTGGAAATAATGGAAAAAAAACAAAAATATATTTCAATAAAGACAAACCAAGAATCATTCTGTAAAGCCAGATATAAAATGAAGTAACGTATGAAATATGGAGACATACCCTCACACGTGGGGCAACACTGGTCTGGCTTCACCACAGGATTAGAGCAGCTGGGCACGGGACAGGATATGAGCACACACATCTCTCGTCCAGAGTGGCAGTAGCAGTCACGGCAGCCGTCATGCCAGCCGTCACCTTCCTCATACCGATGCCCGTTAGAGGTGAGGCAATAGTCAGGCATTGGAGCGGGGGCAGCTGTGCTCGGGTCGTGGCCGCTTTCTAAAGACACAGACATTAAAGGTACATTACTGAGGTGGCCAAGGGCTTGTGAAACAGCTGTTAAAAAATCAACACAGCCTCCTCAGGCAAGGTTGTAAATTCACTGTGGAAATTTCATTAAGTACGTTTATGATTTACAGTAACAAGGGCCAGTGTTATTATCGGAGGTCCAATTTCATTAGAGGCTACAGCAAGAGCGAAGTGGTTATTTTTCCACAATTAATATTTGATCCTCTTTCATGTGAACTTATATTTCTATAGCCAGTTTAGATGCGGCCACAAATGAAGCTTAGCAGAAATTCCCCAACATTATGTTCACAGATATAGAACGAGAAGTCTCAGCTGTGGGACACAAAGAGCTTATGAGGGGAGAAAGTAGCCAGTAACTTGGTCCCAGCATGTGTTAAACTCAGCATAGCTCTTAAAACTACAGATCTTCTTGGATTAGAAACAAGGGCGGACACAGCGGAGTACACCATGATCTTGCAGATGTTTGGATGTCTCTGCTCTAATATTAAAACATGCATGAAGAAGTCATACCTCCAAAAACAGTTCCTGATCTTTAAATGTTTTTAAAGGCCAACAAAGAGACTGATAGAGGAGTTTTAAATTAGGTAAACAGGAGTGCTTTGCAGTGGGTGCTGGTCTGTTTGTGTCACCAACCATACAGGAAAACCAGGAGTATATTTGAGTCTAACATATTTTTAAAACAGCTAAACTGGCAAAATAAACATCACATAAAATGTGGTAAGGCATAAATATGGCGTTGAACAGTTGCTTTATGTGTTGGGGTTAAGGGGGTCTAATTAGAGCTGCGCACTCAGGCTCTGGATAAAGACAACACCAATAAGAAGCAAAACAAGCACATATAAAAGTCTCCACAGCGGAGTAGCCAGAGGTCAGAGGAAATTGAAGTAGCAGCTTAGTGGCAGAAATTCAAGTCCTCTTACAAAGCTCTTTTATATCAATTCATCTTCTCCCCTCAAGTTTCAAATAAAACCTTTTTCTTAATTAGGAGGTTATTCTTGCTGCAAAAGGGTCAAACACATCCAGGGTAAAAACTAATGAGTTCTTTTTTTAAGTTTATCTGCCCATTACACTCAAGGCGGAGGAGAGATTCAGTATTCTGGGATCTTGAGTGTATAATTTTGCATTTTATAAGACATAGTTTTTGAACCTTTATTGTGCAGCATTTTGCAGGTAATTATATCGACACTAGAGTTCCCTCACCTTTACACATGCAGATGGAGCAGCCCTTCTTGTTTTGTTGATAGCCATCACTGCAGTGCTTGTCGCAGGTGAAGGGAGGACACTTGACACAGCGACACATCTCACAGCCATGCTTGTTTCTCCTGAGGGCAACAAGAACACAAACACACACGTTAAAGCAGAAGCATATAAAAGGCAGCAAACTGAGGATTCTGTCAAAAAGAAGCTTAATTAGGAGTGACTAAACTGCAGTGCCCCAAGTGACCACTGGAGGCTAACTCCAATGACGAGTCAATGTCAAGTGCAGGCCATAAAAATGCTCAACGTCAGAGCAAATGTGAACATGTATGAGGTTTGGTATGGTATGGTATGGTATAAACTTCATGGATTGTCCTGCATATTTAAATAGCTCATCTCCAAGTTACGGTCAATGTTATTACTAATGAAGCATAGCTGTAGTTCAGGCAGGACACAGAGTCAAGCTAAAGGCTACAGTCGACTGATCTTAAGCCAGTCCTCAGTCAGCTGACAGCTCAGGTGATCGCCCTCTTCACATCCTATTGGCTAATGTCTAAATTGTGCCCTATTTCAACTGCTTCTTCTGCCTACTCTGCCTGCTGCAACCACTCTGCAACCCATCTCCACCCCTGTTCCACATGTTTATGTTGTGTCTGATCTTACCAGTGTCATATGTATTGTCACTGATGCTTGCTCTGTTCTGTGGGAGGGATTTTAATTGATTTATCTTCATCATATTTATTTGCTGCTGCTTTCTCTGCCCTGGCTTTGCATGTATGTACATGAAAGGGAGGGGAGGGGCTCTCCCCTCTTATAGCTGTGGCATCCCATGCAAGCGCATGGAAGGGCAGGGAACTCTCAAAACAGAGCCATACCGCCAATGTAAAAATGTTTGCTTGTAATAAATAATTAATTTTGACTAAAGTGGTCCTGACTGAATTATGGATATAGTCACTCTGAGCAACAGGTAGCTGCTTTTGGCTAGTTGCCAGGTGTCTGCGGTCAATTTAAACCGTTGTTCATGTCTATATTGTTGTTTTGGGGGTTTACTGATGCAAATATTAGACATCTCTGTGGCTGAAAATCTTATACTCCTGGTGTCATAAGCTTGTACTAGTGTCTGTGGTCACCATCCCCTATTAGCTTGTGTGTGTGAAATCCTGATAAGGCCATCTAAAGTTTCTAGTTACCGATCAATAGACTAAAGCTATATGAATACATATTTTAATAAAAATTAAAACGCTCCTCAATCTGTTGTCTCATACATGTTAATTTCCATCATCTAAATCATACTCAAATACAAATATTGTTATTTTATAGTATATCTTAGGTCTCTATCTTGTGCTTTTATAACATGCATCCCACAGCCTCCAAGCGCCACACATGACGGCTACACAACCACTCTCCAAATCACTCAAATGTAAACATTTGCACACAGAGCTCTCACCGTCTGCTTCAACACTGTTTACCCCCTTTGGAGGCACATATTTGTGCAAAGCTGGGTTTAGTGCTCTTCTGTGCATGAGTATCAAAGAACCCTCCGCTACTGAATGTAATGTCGTAGGTAAGATGCCTCCTGTCTGCTACGCCACCAGACTTTGAAAGGTTGCGGTGAGCTGTTCAAACTCGGCTATCCCATCGCATATAGTGAGTTTAGAGAGACCATCATAATGCACTAGAGATATGACAGACTCTCAAAGTGAAGCAGCTTTGTGCTGTTTTCCTCATGAAGTGGTCTGATAATAGCTTTCACAGAGAAACACGAGATAACTCACTATTGTGCGCTTATTTCATCCTGGCCACAATAATATACACAAAATGACCTGAATGCAATGTTAAATGAATGCAACACTTTATAAAATCTAACGTACAACTGAAAACCAATCGGTTTTAGCAAAAGTTGTGTGTATGCCAAATGTCTGTGTGGTCAAGGGCCAAAAAGGTCAGGAACCACGGGCCTCGAGTTTATGTAACAGAGCCAGATTAAAGATGAATTCAAGTCATGGATTCCTTTGAGATGAGCAGAGGTCTGTAGTGCAGCATAGTGTTGTGAAACCCATATGTCCAAGAGTAGTATAATCAACATCTGGGCCTGCTTACCTTCTTTCTATATAAGCTTCCTTTAAAGAAGGGCCAAATAAAAGGCCAACACGTGAGATCCCCGTGGTTTGCACATCATACCAGTGCAAAGACTTTGAAAAGAACAGTCTTGAGCCAATTCAGATGCTTCCAATTCACTCTATTGCCATCCCCATTGCTCCGAAGGCCTTAAGCAGACATATAAGAGCACCAGAGAGAAGTATCGAGATAGGAGCTACATGGACATGTTGATTCAAGACTACAGGGGAGCAGACAAAATAAAGAGAAATAGGATATGGCTCTTGAAAGTAACAAGTGAAGAAAAATCAACTGAAATTAAGCTTTCGTTCAGATCAGAATGTATCGTTCAGAAGTATGGACTGCAGAGGCTACAGGAGCTGGAAATAGCACACTTAGGTGCAATTATCCTTGTTATAAAACATCGATGAGCTGCAGCTTGATGTATTAAATAAAAGAATGACCTGTATCTTGTTCGGGCCAATCTCTGCCTCTCTCTCAGAGTAAGTGATGATGCCTATTTTACAAGGCTGCAGCCTCATTAGGCACGGGTAATTGCTCTATTAATCTTCATCTGCCACGGAAGCAAAAAGAAGCCCACAAACCCGTGGATGGGTGTTGCGTCCCATAAAGAGGATAGAGCATGTCAAGGCTCAGCAAACAGAGCAGCCTATCTATGCTGAAGCAGCAATAACAGCGAGTGAAACAACAGTGAGAGGGCTTGGTCAGTGCCTCACTGTACAAATACAGAGACAGAGAGTGCTGCGACCTTAGAGCAAGGCTTTGTTTAAAGGTGGTGTGTGGAATGCCAAGCAGCGCTTTGGGCTCCAGGGGGATAGAGGGGCTTGGGGAGACACTGGGGGCCAAGCTCTGGGACTGCTGGCTCTGCACAATTTCCAGTGTGCTGCAACTCTGATGGCCAGGAGAACGCCATTCATAACCTCAGAGGACGAAGTGATGATTTCCAAACCACAAGGAACGGAAAAAAAGACTTCTATCAGTGTATCCACAGGAATGTTCGGCACATGGTTGTGTGTTGTTAATAACGCAGGCGTGATCTGTCAGTTTCAGATATGTACATTACAGTTTCCCAAAAGGATGTCATCAATGAGACCAGGATAGACACAAAGATCCTTTGTGCCTTTTGTTTCTTTGCGGTGGCTGCATGCAGTGGTTCGATCTGAGAGGACAGATCTGCATTGTGAAGCTGGCAAGCTCTCAGAGGATTTCTGACATCTGAGGCTGGACCTTAACAGCTGCTTTTGAAGGATAAAGACAGGACTTCCTGTTCTTTTTTCTCCACAGGGTCCCAGTCATTCTCTCCTCACTTCTCTTCTCTCCTGTGCAGGCATATCAGACTCATCTCGAGCTGTGGTTCCACAGAGAGTGGCTGAGATACCAGAAGATTCCTTACTGTAAACATCTCATACAGGCCGCTTTTGTGCTGATGTCTTTTTGATCGTTGTTTTGAGACAGAATGATGATTTATGAAATGAGAGTGGTGCCTGGGGAGCAGGAGTCCTGGTAGAAAGTACTTCCAGATGTTTGATTAGGTTAAATGGGATTGAGAGGAGGGGATTTGTAGGGGGGCTGAAAGGCTTGTGACTTTACAGCAAATTACTCACCATAAACTTGCACGCTCGGTCTCACAGACCTGGGATTGACCACCAAGGTTGGCCCTTTGATTTCAGGTGCCAAACTTGTGTTGCAATATCCTGTTTTCACTCCTTTTGAGCAGGATCAAATAGGTACCAGCCTCTGGGCAGTGATTCAAAATACTAGTGTTGAACTTCTTTTGGAGTAATAAAAAAGTAGGGTCTCTTTACAGAAGAGCAATGTACAGCATGTAGCACATTTGATGCCACTGACAGTCATATAGATGCCAAAAAACAGGGATGATGAATGAGTGTAGGATGATGAAGGATGACAAATGTGAGTTCACTAAGGACACTTACACATATCCATAAGGGCAGGTCTTAGTGCAGGTCAGAGGTCGGCACTTGGGTATGGGGATGCTGCACTCACACACCTCACAGCCAAAGTCATCCCTCTCATATCCCATGGGGCATTGCAAGGAACAGTATGTCCCCAGGTCGGGGCAGGAGTCATCTGAGGGAGAAGAGGAAGAAGTCATTTTAAACATGGGCAACACAATCAATCAAAAGTGACAGGAGACAAGTTACATTGGAGTCCCCAGTGGATACAACCTTGTGACATAGATCCAGTGATCATTTTGGTAGCTAGTCTAGATGTAGTGTTTGTCTTTGGGCTCAATGACTTTGAATTTAAGTCACATTTTAGTCAATTTGGCCCTGAATATTAATATTAGTCCAGTTTTAGTCATTAATGAGTCATTACATTTCATTCATTAATTTCATGTTTAAATGATTCACTCTTTCAACACCTACAACAGTATAATATTAAGGTCCCTTAATATTAGTGTGGGGAATATTTTCTTGGCACTCTTTGGGCCCCTTGGTACCAATTGAGCATCGTTGCAACGCCACAGCCTACCTGAGTATTGTTGCTGACCATGTCCATCCCTTTATGACCACAATGTACCCAACTTCTGATGGCTACTTTCAGCAGGATAATGCGCCATGTCATAAAGCTGGAATCATCTCAGACTGGTTTCTTGAACATGACAATGAGTTCACTGTACTCAAATGGCCTCCACAGTCACCAGATCTCAATCCAATAGAGCATCTTTGGGATGTGGTGGAACGGGAGATTCGCATCATGGATGTGCAGCCGACAAATCTGCGGCAACTGTGTGATGCCATCATGTCAATATGGACCAAGCTCTCTGAGGAATGCTTCCAGCACCTTGTTGAATCTATGCCACGAAGAATTGAGGCAGTTCTGAAGGCAAAAGGGGGTCCAACCCGTTACTAGCATGGTGTACCTAATAAAGTGGCCGGTGAGTGTATATTTATCATTATAACCCTAAACAAAATGAAGACTGCATGGAACCTCCTAAAATTAACCTTTGTCCAAGCTATGGACATATAGAAGCTTCTGTAAAAATAAACTATTTATTTATTTATTTATTTTTGCTGTACTAACAAAGTGAATGAAAAGCCAGGTACAAAACTTTTTTTTTACCTTTCTGGCCTTTATAGATGAACCATTTTATAAATGAATGAAAAGCTGTATGTCAGAAGATATGCATTGTATTGATTTAAACCCTCATACTTTAACCTCTGGGTCCAATATAAGATGAAAAAGGTGTACTTACTACTGAGACACTGGCAAAGCAGACATCCATTGTTATCTTGTTGAAAGCCGTAGGGGCAGTCAGCGACTGACAGGGAGCAGTTTTCCAGCGGAGGACAGAGCATGGGGCTGACTGTTTCATAGGAAGGCTCTAAAAAACAAAAACATCGTAGAAGACAAAAGTTTTGAAAAAAAGCTTCAATATTCAGCCTGAACACACAAAAATGAATAAAGCAATGATTTATTTTGTGAATTTCTCTGAGTTTGCTTTAAGTGTTTAAGGACCCTCTCAGGTATAATACCTCCGTGCTTTTGAGCCAACAGTAATAGCTACCTATTTACTCTGCTCCTATTTTCAAGTAAACAGTGATTACAGATAAATATAGAGCAATTACAGCAGGGTGGGTCACACCGTGAGGGGATTTGGTCTCTATCATATCGTGAGGAACTGTCTCCCATTTATAGGTTGAATGTGTCTAGATCTACCATTAGAAATAATTGTGTCCCCTGGACTCCCAGATGATGCCAGCACTGCCTGGACCCTCTTGAATCAGAGCCAGCTTGACTGTGAAGCCACAACAACAGTCTGGAAAAACACAGTCACTGTTCCCGTCAAACATCTCTCGCCACGTTCGGTGGGAGGAGCGGCCCAATGAGCTGTAACTAATTACACTTACAAAAAAAGGATCCACTTCAATTATGCAGCGTCCCGTGTTAAAAGTGCAGCCCCACACGCACAGGTGGGTCTCATTTTTGGCGGGCAGCGATAATAAAGGAACACAAAGAACCCTGCAGCTTGAAGAATGCTCGGTGGCCTCCTCTTTAATGAGCCCATGCCGACATGGCCTCTGTGGCAAAGCTGTGGGGCCAGAGGAGCCTCCTGCATGTGGTATGTGGGCTAAAGTGTGCCTCATAATGTATAGACTTATTTATCAGATGTGATAATCATAAAAGACACGCCGTTTTTTGTTTGGTGAACGACTCTTCATACCTTCACAGAAAGGACAGCACTCCCCAGGGATCTTGACGGGGTTTTGGCAGCTCTGTTTGCAGGCCATTGCTGTGCAGTGTGGGTCTCCATCCACACACTGGCAGAAGGTGCAGTCATCCTCTTTCCACTGCTCCTCGTGAGCTCGCAGCTTATTATTCACCCAGCAGCTGGCTTTAGTGCTATCCATCGACAGCAACTCCACATCTGGGAGGAAAGAAAGAGACATGTGTGAAAGAATGAAGTGAGAGAGAAGGAGAACCTTTGATCTGTTTCTAAGCACATGTATAAGTCACATGTATAGTTTAGTTTGGCTACCATGAATGGAATTTAAACCCTCAGCTACAGACGTATGTATCTTATACAACATCCTCCACTGTAATTGAATTAACAGGAGACTGACTGAGAGCAGAGCTGAGGGAAGCAGGATACTCCACAAGGGAGCTAACAAGATATGGAAACTGGCTCGTCACCAAGAGCTACGGAGAGTACACAGTCGAATGTAGATGACCTACCTACATGTAAAAAGGGGAGAGGCCCCTGGCTTTGTGACAGTATACACAGTTTAAGGATTGACGTAGAAATGAGACAGATACGTTTTAGGGTATCGTTGTGTTATCCCTAAAGAGATGTGATCATTGGAAAACACAGCAGGGGTTATGACATTAAAACTGCCAGTCCCATTAGAGCCCACTCACCTTTTTGCTAGAAATACATCCATATGAGTTTCAGCTGTGATCCCTAAAGCCAGAGGCTAGGTCAGTATTTGATACTATAACTTTCACTCCAAACCAATGAAAGAGCCTTTAAAAGTAGATCTGTAGCTATTAGTCTTAAGTGGGAACCGTTTGAGACGGTTTAAGAGCCAATCTATGAAACTGTTCTCCTTATTCTGCACAGCATGAGGTGGCATACGTGGTCTCAGCCTGCTCTAAAGACCCTTTTTCCTTTACTATAAAGTGTTTTACTAGCTTTTGTTACAATTTTTAGAGGTAAAAGAGGCAAGTTCAAAGTTGGTCTCAGCCTCATTTATATTCTCTGTGTTATAGTGCTGATGTGGCTTTGGTAAAGTATGTCAGGGGGTTAAGAGTGCTGTACTCTTTGAAGAAAGGGTCACATTTGTCCTATATGATCCAAGATGAGGTTTGGCTGCGGAGGTCCATCCATCTGGTGATGACTGATCTTTCTCTTCTCTACAAGCTGCCTCTCATTTTCAAAACTTGACCTCCCCTATACTGTACCTTGACCCTTATGCTAAAACTTAAGGCTCCCGGGAAGAACTATCAGTTTCTGCCAATTTCAGCGCCCCTGTCGACAAAGTAGTCCCTGTTATCTTTTCCTGATCCTGAAATGTAAAACCCCACTTCCAAAAACATCAAGACACTGTATAAAAGGTTAGAAAAAGCAGATTTTGATGGTTTGGAAATTATTTAAACTCTTTATTTTATTTGATTCTGGAAAAACATTTCAAAAGAGTCAACAAAACCCTGAAAATGTGACTCCACAGTTAAACACCCAAAGGAACATCTCCAACCAGGTTAGTAACACAAGTGGGTATAAAAAGGTTTTCTAGAAGGGTTGAGTCCCACAGAGGTGAAGACAGGAAGAGGTTCACCACTCTGTGAGACTGCAACAGTTTCAGGAAAATATCCTTCAATGTAGAACCACAAAGAATTGTGAATTTCATTATGATGGAGAATTTGGAGAAACATCCTCTCAAAAAAGACAGAAAACAAATAAAGGATGGCTGTGATTTTTCAGCCCTTTGGGGGCCCTGCATCAAAAACAAGCGTTACTTTGTAGTGGAAGCCACTGTACCTCCTGTCTAAAGAGAGGGACCACCTGGCTTGTTATCAGAGCATAGTTTAAAAGCCAGTGTTGTACAGAGATGCTTTAGTGCTTTTACACATATGTGGGGAAGGCACCATTAACGCCGACCAATATGTGAAGTTATTTGAGTATCATATGCTGCTTTTAGCGCTGACCTCTAATATTTCAACAGGAAGATGCCAAACTCCATAGGGGGAAAATCCAGGTTATAAAACTGGCCTGCCTTCAGTCCAAACATTTAACCCACTAAACATACAGCACTTGTGTGTGATGAGCAACATCCTTATCCTAAACTGCTTTTTGGTCTTTTCAGAAATGTTATAAATTTTATCTGGCTAAGTGGCACAAACTCATAGAAGCAATACTTTCAAGTTGCAACCAAAAACAGGAAATATATTTGCAAATGACTCTTGAGTTTCTTCTGCAGTTAGTCAACTCTTTTTTTTTTTTTTTGGACACAAGAACAAGTAGACAAAAATATTTGAACTTACTACATACAAAAACTTCAATTTAGTTTGGGAGTTTGATAGCTGGCCATCTGTTTTGTCTCACTTAAGCTTTCACTTTCTTCTTTGGTCTGTTTTTGGTCTCCAGGAAGTCACAATAAAATTGATAATTAACTTTGAAATCCACTAAATGGTGCATGAGAGTATCTGTTGCTGAGTTTGTGGATAAATCAAAGCCTTCACTGAAACCAGCTGCCTGTTGCAGCTGATGAGATTTGTTAAAAGGACAAAAGGCAAATTTATGGACAATAAAACCAAAACAATTAGCAGAAAGTCACCAAAGTGCTCAATGAAGATGAGAGGAACAGCAGAGTCTGGTAAGCATTTTGAGTGATCCTTTTTTCATTACAGTCATTTAGTCAAGAAATATTGATTAGTACAGCTTGGTGTGTAATGAGAACCAGATAGCCTTAAAAATATCTCTTAATCCAGATTAAGAGTTTTAAGGGAAATGTTCTCTGCAGTGAGCCGTGCTGTAAGTAGGAGCAGCTTTCCATAAGAAGAAGATGAAAGCATTCCATACCATTTAAATGCCTCCATATTCCAGGTGTACTTCCAGCATTGACCTAACATGATCCTCCTGCAGTCTTGCTCTTTCTCTTCTTCACTCTTTCTCTTGCGCTCCATCAACTCTAGCCAGTAATGCAGCGGCCAATGTTGGCTACTGTCTCCATCCACCGGCTTTTGGCAGGCTGTAATGTGGTTGCCATATGTGCTATAACCCTGTTTCTTTAACTACCCAAAGTGCACGTATCAGAGCTCCCTACCTGGCTTTGAGCACATATGTTTTTGAGAGTGGGTCCCCCCTATTAAGCTGGAGCCAGATATAACATGGCCGAGCCGAACACTCAAAATGAAAGCTTTTATGTTCTTCAGTCTCTTTAGGTGGAAACGAATCCATGGCTGGCGCTGTAGTGCGCCTCTTGTATGCCCGGTATGTTAACAACTGTGGAGGCTGGTTATATGAGGAAGCAATTAAATTAGGGTCACTGGAGGTAAGAGTAAGGCAAGGTGGATTTTGATATCACCTTTACAGCCCGCAAGCTGGCCATACAGGCTCTCTACTCTACATAACACCACGTCACTCGAAGCTCATACACAGGTGTAGTTTTAGTGTAGTGTTATGTCTAGCGGGGGAAAAGACTCATACTGTCATTTTAACAAAATAAGCAGATAAATGCGTTTACCTATACAGACAGGGCAGCACTCGCCATCAGGGATGTAGAAGTTTTCACAGTCCAGCTCGGCGCACTCTGCCTTAGAGCAGAAGGAGATCCCTCCCCGGCACTGACACAGCCAGCAGGGGTCCATGCGGTACACCTCACCCTCAGAAAACTCCTTTCCGTTGTGGACACACTTGGGAGACACTGATGAGAAAACCAGGAAAAGGAAGAGTCAGACAGATGTGGTAATCGTTGAACAGAGCACCATATGGAGATGATAATTCTTAACACACTCAGGGGTTGACAAACAGAGCAGCAAGGCCCGTCAGGTGTCCATCACATTTGGCAAAGATTAGCACAAGGATTTTCCCCTCGTGCTGACTGTATGCAGATTTGAACATAAATGTCAAGCTTGATCAGTGAGAGTCCTTCACAACTGTCCACAGTCATTACAAAGCCATAAACATGCATTCACTTTCTGCTAATGATGACCAAATGATGATGAGGTAGACACTGATGGCCCGTGGGGCAGAATGGCAATCATCAGACAGCAAAGCCAAGTCCATGTCAAGGAATTTCACAGAGATTTATAAACATCTTGAAAAGGCGTTGGACTCCTGCACTGTGGAGTAAAAGAAAACAGTGGTGGGTCTGCCGCTTTGGCAGAATCTGGGCTCAGAGTTCTGGTGGCAGGTGGAGTGAATCAATGCTGTGGTCCGCCTACCCAACAGTGTCTCAGCACTTAGAAGCTCTTTTATCTGTGTTCACTCTTGAAAAAACTTAAATGAGCTTAGTTACAGCACTATTGGAAAACCACAGTCTGGTCTTTTGTCTAGAAAACAGGCCTAATAAAGCCAGAATAGGTATGAATGAACCTTCTGTTGATTTATATGCGTGTGTTTGATTGCAAAGTGAAAAATCTAAATGAAGCAAGTAAGATTGATCAATTTAAAATACTGTCGGTAGTTTTGCAGTATGTGGTACCCAAAGAACTAGCATAATGCATGACAATGGTTTGGAGGACTCAACATTTTAAGATCTCAACTAACCACACTATAACTTTTGATCCACCACACACCAACATGAAGGAATCAAAGCACTGCGGTTATGTAAGAAAGCCTCCGAGCTCACAGGGGAGCAGCCGTACTAGTTAAACAAGTAGATGTATTGCAAAGATGTCAGCAGATGTGGGGCCAGTGGTTTCCATAAAAGTAAGCACTGGTTACAACGGCATCTGCACGCCATGCCTTTGAGCGCAGACTCAAAGTGTCTGTGCAAATGACCCCATGCCTCCCGAAAAAGCAGCTCTGCACCCTAACACAAAGCAGGTGGGCTAACTGAGTTGAAAGAAGACAGGGATTTGTTGATCTTTTATTCTCTTCCATGCCATCTTTCTCTTCCATCCTTCACTTTCCTACTCGGCATCCCTGCCATCCCGCTTCGCGTGCAGCAAAACCAAGCAGAGAAAATGCAATAAGCACTTTAGCTGGCCGAAATCAAAAGGCACGGCAACGTTTTTTAACGCTCACAGAAGCAATAGGAAGTCACACGAGGGGATGCTCACATGTGATTTCCGCAGTGTTTGTTAATGGTAATCCCTAAAAACAACTTGCAGCACAGAGTCTAAATTCCTGTCATGCTTTGTGATGTGCAGTCTTCTCTAAATTGAGGTGAGGATTGGATAGGCCATAAAACGTTGACCTTAAGCCGGTCTAAATCATCAATAATGGCCTGTCTTGCTGGTGCTCCCTGTGGTTTACAGAGGAATGAATCAAAGACCCACAAAGAGGAGCTCAGACGTTTCCCATAGAAGAAAACAAGTGATTGATTGAAAATCAACTTTAACAGTGATACTCTTGATCAGTTTTGAATAACAGATGACAAACAAGAAATATGAGCTCGACTTACTTTAATAACACCATCATTAATCAGTCTCTAAGGACATGGTTTCTGTGTGTTTAGAGCAAACTCAAGCTGAGCTCCCTGAGAACCAAAAATGAAACAAATCCAATCATAAATCTCGCAGGGACATGTGCAATTCAAAACCCTCTCTGTTTCCAGAGCAGACAGACGTGGTATATATTCAGAGTATGTGTCAGCTTAAGTGTTGATGAAATGCTGGCATCAGTGAGGAAGGATCAAACAAGTTTACTTGTTACATCAGATGACATTAGATTAGTCAGTGCTGCCAGGTTTGGCCTGAACTCAGTGGAAAGAGTCTATCGTCAATGGAAGCCAAAACACACAGGTGGGATTCATTGTCACTGTGCACACTGACCCTGACTAAATGTGAGGCCTGAGCCAAGAGGGCAATGGAAACAAGTTAATCAGTCCAAGCCTGACACACGGAGACAATGGGGGCCACGCTGAAGGGTCTTCCATCAAAGAATAGGTCAACTATTTGGAAGTCGCTTCAACTTTAAGATACAGTATTTGTAGCCAAAGCTTTAGGGGCCTCTGCAGGACAAGAGAGGTGACGAGGGGGCCCAGTGTGTGTGTCCTTGTCCATGCCCCTGTCTGTACAGCCCTCTGACACGGCGCGCAGTCATGCAGGCCTAACGGACGGTAGGGCGGTACAAAAGGCATCAAGCCCTGGGCCCAAAGAGCAGCAGACACTTGTTATCAAAACACTGATCCCATGGCCCCCGCGGCTGCCATTCAGCCCCCGCCGGCCTGCCGGACTTGATTACCCTCCCCACTGGCAGACTGGAGCACATAAAAAGCATTCCCATCAATGAACTGTTGAACCTTTTCCCTTTGGACGTGTGACCAGACAGGAACCCTTTGACACTGCACTTCTGTTGAGCAAATTCGTAGCCTAAGCACTTTTCTGGTCACTGGGCTCGTTAAGTCCATTAATTCCAGGACACGGCACACATTTATGCATGTGGAGGAGCCAGAATGGGAATTTGTTCTGTTGGTAAAACAGCGAATATTTGTTGGGAGCGTAGAGCAAACAGGCCAATACGGCAGGTCCCCTCCCTGCCTTTCTGACTCTCCTGGTTGCCTCTGGGTGCTGAGGTCTTTCTATATGTGATGGACATCTGCTTGCTCTCTTTTCTTTCCCCCTGCAGTTCATCTATATCTCCTCCGCAGCATGTGAGAAAACACTACACCAGCAGTCTGCTTTAAAAGACCAATTAAACTGTATTAATATCTCTTCAGGCAATGGGATGATTTGTGGGAACACCCTTGAAAAAAATGTCTTTGAACTGTGGTCTTAGCCCTGGGAGGCATCGGCTTAGCTCGATAAACAGCCCAACAGTAATTATCCAATCAGCAACTTTTCTTTTCATGTGTGGACATTTGGTCAGCAGGGAAGAAAGCCTCACTCTGAGGAAAATAATTGCTTCCTTAGAGGCGAGGAATCTCACACCAACTGTGCTATTGCTACCCTCAATGGGGGGGAGGGCAATCGAAATGCTTTGTGTAGTGTGCAGTCACCTTTCTGGCACTCGAAGACATCACAGCAGTCTCCTGGCTGACCGCTGGCCTGGCTGATTGGCACAGTGCGCTGTCCACTCGGGCACTGGGGCTTGTGGCAGACACGGAGGTCGCAAGTGCACTGAGGTGGGATGGAGGGGCAGCAACCAGCAGGGGGTGTGTAACTTGTGGTCAGGACTGAATCCTTAGGGCAAGAAGGCACCTGCAGGGTGGGACACGTCACTCCTGCACACCTCAGCTCCTCTGAAACATACAAACGTGCAGAATTTATATATTGTGACACAAATACATGCAAAAACTCTTGCAAACACCCTAAACTTGTCATAGCTCTGACACTATGCTTAAAGAGGAAGCTTTTTTCTGCTCCGGCATGTCAGTGTGAGTGTTTTCAGGTCAGCCTCCTAAGTTGAGCTACTAAAGAAGAGCGCAACTCGTGTTACGCTCTAAAAGCTGACTTCACACAGTCACCCAACATGCTTAGTCATCAGCTCTCCACTTCACTCTGTGACAGCCTCACAGCGTCCTATCAGAGAAGTGTGAGCAGTGCCGTAGACATCACAAGCCTCTCCGTGAATCCTCCGGGCCGCCGATCCCACCCAGACTAGCTAGATGAGCTAACAATGTAAACAACCCTCATAATATAAAACCAGTCATTAAAAGCTGCCCTCCTTCAACAGAGCTCTCCTTCTTACAGTTCAGTATCTCCTCTTCACTTAGCATACCAGGATTTATTTGTCTATTCATTCGCCTGAGTCAAAATAATGGCTTTGTTGCCCCCTGTGAGGTGGGGAAGAGGTGCAGAGGTACTGGAAATCTGGGCAAGGGGCTCAGGGGTGTATTTTGGAGCTGGTTCAGGAAAAGAAAAGTGGAGCGCCCCTCTGTACAGACATTGTATGAGAACAGTAGCTACCTTACAGAGATTGGATTACCAAACCAAAGGGATGTGTTTATTTTGGTTCTCAGAGTCACTGTGGTGTATACAGAGAAAGCAGAAGAGAGAGAGACAGGGGGGCGCATACTCAAATCCTGTCCTGTAATCTGTAATCGTCAATCACGAAGTAATTTTCAAGATCCTTTACAAAAATTACGGTAAATGCACCATCTGTCGCACTTTGACAGATGAGAGCGAGAAGGGAAAAGAAGCATTAAACAGTAGAGAGATTACGGATGAGAAAGAGGGAAATCTGGTAATTAAATGTTATATAAATCATCACCGACATTTAAGGGACAAATGTGTCAACAGATGACTTCCTCTCAAGAGAGTTTAATTAAATAGACTGATTTAGTACTGGAGATACTTGACAATCTTTGCATACATATGGTTTTTGAGAAAAGGGAAGGATACAGGCTGAGGTTGCGTAACATTGCTCAGGGTTTTGGTAGCATTTCCAGAAGCTGAGTTTTGTTGATAGAGTTCCCAGACTACTGCTGGCTCCAGTCCCTCAGAGGATATGCCTCATCCCTGATATTTGAAGACATGTAAGTGGATACCTCTGGGTTTGCAACATGATGTGGCAACTGAACTGGGGACAGCTTCTTGTTGAGACTTCGGAGTACCCTGATAATGCTTCTCCTTTACCCTACCTCAAACTCCTCTGCATCATTTTTTATGATCTTTAATATTAGCTTTCAGATAAACTCCCTGACCTGATCTGATTCCCCGCAGGCTTCACATTTGAGTTGGTGTTTGATGTCTACCTGACCCAGAATAAACAGGTCGGCTCTGAGACTGTTGCTGCTGTGTTTTGGTGGGTGGGCGTAACATTTCTGACAGATGAAATTGAGGATAAGGGAAACGTTGGGTTTTCTGGCTCCAGATAAATAGAGCCGGAGTGTGAGGTATCTGTACTGTACTGTTTACTCTAGCAACCTGGGAACAGTGAGGACTGCCACAAAGCTCTCATTGATAAACTTTGTAGCTGAATGGTGTCATAGAAAATGAGGGGAAAACCCCTGAATTAAGGGAGGCTACAACCCTTTTAACGGTTTTTGGCCTCGTTCCTGTGCTGCAGTTAAATAAACTTCACTTGGATGCTCTGATTGGCGAATGTTTTACTTCCAATAAAGTCTAACGTAGTCTGCTGCTCATTTGAAGACCGGTTTTGCATATGAAAACCTAACACTGTTTAACGCCATAGAAAATATCCTGGGACGATCTTGCACAACGTTCTGCACTGAAAACCCCTTTTTCTGTGTATTGTATGTTTCCCAGAGGAGGCTGATTACTCTTTCACGAGTGATAATGGCGAGGGTTTGAGTGGGCTGGGAAAGCAGCTGGCAGACATACTATTGTCATTCAAATGAATTGAATTGTATCCATCTGTGGAAATGGTCCAGCCCTTGCAGGTCCAATTAATATAATTTTCTAGTCGGCGCATTTATAAGCACAATAGGCAGCAGAGTGGTTGGAAAAAGTCAGCAACAAATGGATTTTATCCTGTGCTGTTTGTGCTCTATCTCTGAGCAAAAATGGCTATAATTAGTGAGTCAGCAACCACTGAACCAATCTTTGCATCACAATGGTGGTCATACTCCAGCCTGCACAAACACAAAGGCCTGATTTGGTATGCTTGATAAATGCTCTTTGCAGATTAGAAAACATGTGCTTCTGTGCGACTGTAAGATAGCATAGAACGGGAAACCTTTGACCTCGCTGAACAACATGCAACAATATCTAGAGAGTCACACAGACACACATCCACACACGCACCTGATGCTGGTTTCGAAGAGGTGGGATACGGAAATTGCTTCATTACCACAGAATGGCCTCTTTTGAAAACAAAGCATATTTCTGGCAATTCAGCAGCTCATTGAAGAAAAAAAACACACCTCCTATCTAAATGGAGTTTTTCTTCCCTTTAAGCATGCATACAAGGAGCGCAGTCTTTTCCCGAACCCGAGCGGCTCGGCCAGGCAGAGGAGGCTGTGTTGACAGCCTGAGTTTACTCATGGAAAAAGCACACAATGTGAGTTCTGTTCACCGACTGACTTTGGAAGCAAGTCAGATGAGAACAAAGCTGTCTCAGTCCAGCTGCCCTCCGTGGGTTTCTGGTCCGTCCTCAGGTTTTATAAAGTTGCTCCGCAAAGGGACACATCAGGGCCGTGTCTCACGTAAAGCTGTGGGGGCCTGGCTTGGTGCCCACCAGCAGTTACAGCTGAGAAAGTCAGCATTGTTGGCCATGTGTTCCAGCATGTGCGAGTATATGTGTGAGGACTGTGCAGCAGGTTTAGGAGGAGGTCTGGGCCACAAGGAACAGACAGGGTCACGCAGACAAAACACTCTATGGGAACTTCACACTATGGTCTGAAGCTTGGGGTAGTCAGGTAGAGGCATGCAGTCGGCAGGCCTGCATCTGCTGCACGCCTTGCTCTTTGCTCTTTGGCTAAATATTTGCAGATGAAAAACGTGATTTTGGTGTCGTAAGTAACACCGCTGCAGCTGTGAATGACTATGTTTGGGTTAGGTAATGAGAATGTCCACATAAAGGTGCACATTTGTACAAAGCGTTTTCATGTTTGTGTGTGTGCATAGCAAGTGGACAAAGCCTGTGTGCATTCCACTGAAACACACCCTTCCCTTGCCATCAGATGGCCAACAAGATAAGGCCTTTGACAGAGCACACAGGGGGACTCCTTTCAGGAAAAAAAGGGCCTGTCCCTCAGAGAGAGACTAAAACCATGCATAGTCTATTGTCATATGTGGCACAAAACGCAAATGTAAAAGAGAACATTCTCTGCTGCAGGGTAGACTGCACAAAACACAGTTCAAAAAAAAAAAAAAAGAAAAAAATGGAAAGGTTGTCACGTGCATTGTCACTGAGAGGACTCAATGCAAAAAATACCTTAGCCCTTATGTAATAAATGTAGACACAAGTCTGTGAGACACATTAGGCACAGACAGCTGTTGATGAAACTGTGGAAGAAGCAGTTGAGTAATGTATGGATTGTAGCCATACGGATTTGCTCCCTTGCAGAGGGAAGGGAAAAAAATTGAAGATGATAGAAGTAATGTGTCTGGGAACAAGAAGAGTGGTTTTAGCTGCAGTCAGGGTGTCTTTGATTTGTTAATAGCCATGGTCAGGCCAATAAGCTGAGGTTTTAGATCCAAATTCAGGGGACTGAGAGAAAGTAAGAGCGGGATATTCAAGACTTGTGTGTGTGTCTTGGCTTTCCCTGCTGGCCTTGTGCTGACTGGTTTGGTCAGCGGCTGACCAAGAGTAGCGGTCTGAGGTTGAGAGCAATCCCAGCATGCCTTAAAGGGAAGTTCTTTGTCTCAATTTCCACACAAGAGTTTTGTTTCCTCTTTGAAATCACAACCTACGCTCCTAAAAAATACACACACACTGGGAAACGAGCAGCTTGCAGGGTACAACAGGGCCATAGAGCCACTGAGACGTCTCACGCCCCCACCAGCCAGCCGCGGTCTGGCTCAGCCAGTAATAGCTTTGCCACAAAGAGGCTGCAGCCGAGCAGAACTAACGGTCCTTTCACAAGCACAGATTGAAGCGGGACGGAGGTGGCACAGGTGGGTAGATTTGTGGAAGCAAGGTCAGTTGGTGCCATGGCACCATCATGGACACAACTTCTCTGTTGTGAACGCTCAGTTATCTTTGTGGGAAAATTTCAATATTATTTCATAAGTATAAGCAAATGTAAAAAAGTTGATCCAGTCCAAATACATGTATAAAAAACACGGCCTTTAGCAAGACAATGTCAATGCACCAAACAAGTACCTGCTCAAAATATTAATTTGCTACAAGTAGAGTATCATGAAATAATTTACAACACTATAAAATGTTAAAGAATGATCGGCTTGACATGAATATTATGTCTTTTTTTAATGCACTGGTCTTGTATGGATTTTCAGTAGGTTGATATGCATGTGAAGTGAATAAAACATTGTCACCTGCATTGTCAGCACCAGAATCCTCAGTCATTTCATCAATTTATATGGCTGAAATACTGGTCATTTATTGTGTCACAGCAGAAGCAAAGCCCCCCGCTACTGATAATGGTTAAAGCTCTGGCAAATGACTACTGCTATAATGTGATAATGCTGTACTAATCCCATGTAAACAAGCACAGATGATAGATGGGATCGCCTGTTGCATCGCAGTATTTTGATCTTGAAAATAAAGATCAGGTTATACAGAAGCTATGTCCAGCACAAGTGTTAACTTAGTCAACTTGTTATGCAGGTGGTGCTAGCTCTGCTAACTTTAGCCACTCTCAAAAGAACAAACTGGCACTCAAAAATATACAATATCTTTAAACTAAACCATTCCTAATTATTTAGAGGAAGTTAACTTTAATAGATACCCAAGCTTGTATCATGTATTAATAAAATGACAACCTAAAAGCTTTAGCAAACCTCGGCTTTCAACGCTCACTGTTCCCGAGCAGATGTTAGTAGTAGGTGATGCCATGGGGATGAATCACCTAAACACTTTGAAATATGCACTGACTGCTGCTGCCTGTTCCAGTCAGTGGACAGCAGCAGGGAAATTCCTCCGAAATAGCAGTGAGAGGTCTTATCATGAATGGAGTATGCGAGCTTTCCTGTGATGTAAAATTAACAAACACCACCCCACTGAGATGGCCACAGGAGCTGTATTTGACACAATTACCTCAACAAAATAGCTAGTCTAAGTTGTCATTTCCTATCTTCCTCTGTCTGCTTTCCTCTACACTTATCACATCCTCTTTTCCTGCAAGACAGTAATACGTCTGGAAAAGAGTTCAGCTTCTGATAGGAGGTTTTGCAATGGTGCATGAACCCACAATTAAAAATATCCCACTGAAACAGCAAGAGGCAACATCTGCACCGACTGTGATGAGGTGAAAAGATGTTGAGTTTGAACAGATCACAGTGAGTCACAGAAAAGGGATGAGGGGACAAGACCATTGAGTGAATCAGAGAGAAAGTGAGAGGGCAAACTATAACCATGTGTAAGCTCTGAAGTCTGAGACAGAGAATCTATCTACTGACTGATATCTGTGTGTGGACACAAGGACTGCTTCAATGCATGTGAAGACAAGTCTGATCGCAGGGCTTTCATTCCTTGGATGTAGGGTTACTAGATACGTACACACACACACACACACTGGCAGGGCATGCTAACACAGATCTTAATAACTGTTTGTGTCCAGAGACAACGAGGGGTTGATAGAAGCAGTCACTCTAAGATCCTAACCACAGAGTCCCGGTGTGGTTACAGAGGAAGCTCTTGCTGGTGACAGACAAAGGAAATTCTCCGCCGAGACATCTACACAAACAAGATAATTATCACACACAGACACACGCACAAACACAGATGCAGACATGCACGCTCAGATGCCCATTCATATAAGTTTATCACACACACAGGGTTTGGGATATAAACATATGTAAACATAAGTGTGCACATGCATTCTTGCAGACACACACACAAACACATCCTGGTTTCTTACTTAATGAGGGGCCATCAGAGGGGCGGGTGTGTGTTTCAGTGAGAACTCATAAGCTGCTGAAAAATGTTGTTTACAGATTTCTGCTTGTGTTAGTTTAGACTGTCATCTGTTGAGCTCAGGCTTTGGGGTGAGAGAGATACAGAACAGAGAAGACTAACTGTAGATCTTTCATTGGGACACCACCAACTTCAATGATGAAACGTTAAAATATGGAACATTTGGTAAACACACTTTCTGCAGGATTTACAGAGGAAGCTGCTTGAAACAAGCTCCTACAGACACATACATTTCCTACAATAACTTCAGTGTTACTGGCAGACTGAATTAGCTCAAATATGCATTGCACATTTTTAGTAACGGTGATGGAGGCATAAACATACCGCAAATACAGGGGCTGTACTGTATTTCTTCTTTAAAAAGCAAAAAAAAAAAGATCACATAGATTTAAACACATGCAGTAGGGGTCACATGCCTCAGACCTTAACCTGGTTTATACTTCTGGACTGACTACACCTGAGAAGTCTGCACCATCGCTCTACAATACTTGTCTAATAACCATTTCTGAGCCAATCATATTGTCAGCAGCTTGTTTGTGTACAGGGAACCATAACGGCTACATCATACCAGAAATAATGTAAATGCAGGAGATAAGATGCTACCCAAGGAACCAGACACAAAGCTCATAGTCTTTTAAGGGGAAATATAGGTGTCTGCAATGGTCTAGGGCTAAGCAAACTTATGGCATGTGCTACACTGTAGAGTAAATGCGACACAAGTATAAATCAGGCTTCTATCAGTCACTTCACCTCTTGAGTTCACATCTCAAGGTTTTCTAGTTTATGGCTAAAGCTTTTCCAGCTAGACATCATTCCCCAAACAAACACCAAAGTTCAGTGAGTTCACTCAGAAGAAGCCCTGTCTTATTTTGTAAACGTCACTCAGAAGGCAGTCACGACTTAGAGCTTGTCTATCTAAAAGACACCTCACAATCCAACCGAGGAGCTTAACTCTCTCTGCCAATAACGGTTTTCACTTCCAGGTGTCAATCAGCAAGGCTGCTAAGAGCAGAAGTAAACAAAGATACTTGTATGAGCTCACATAGTTCAAGGGATTTTTTTAATCAGTGAAACACAGTGAAGGCATTCATCTTATACTCTTTAGGGACTGTGTATTGTGCCTAAGAAACTCCTGAACTCCATTTTTCCACTACGAGTCTCTTAGCAACTCCTTATACTTGAAATTGAGACACAACATTGAGTTTTACTGCTTCTCATCAGTCATGATATGCATCGGTTAATGTTTACACTTAGCATCTTAACTTTTTTTTTTTATTCATATTTGTATCTTGTTTTCCTGCTAGTCATTTTTTACCCATGTGACCACCCATTCCCAAGAAGATTTGAAGTGCCATGGATGTTTTATAATGATCTATGATGCCGTCACTGCTAAGAGTTTGAAACTCATACTCTTAAGCTCTTGTGAAATCAAAACAGACATTAAAGTTTGAATTTATTACATATGTTTAGCACTAAATGTCACAGCTATAAATTCTTTTGCATTCTAGATTAATAATGGCACCAATGAGTACAATAAATATGAGTCAGATTTAAGGTTCTTTATGATACTAAAGGGACTATTACTTCCAAGAAAAACATTAAAAATGCCAATGACTCATTCTTTACTACTAGTTTAGCATCAAATGAGACAATGTGCGAGTTTTTTATCTAATAAAACTAATGAAACTCTGCATTTAATTTATATATCCTATCTGCCTGACATGAACTTTTCCAAGTCACTGTCTACAGCCCAAGTTTTACGAATGAGCTCTCTTCACATCCTATGCTTGATTTGACTTTTGAATAAACATGCCACTCTTCCAGCTGTCCTCCTGGAGAATCTGTTCATCGCAGCTCATTACCCCCACATGACAATTTTCAGTCTGCCAGTTCATTTTACTAAACCACTTAACTTATTTTCTGCTTCAGAGGTTAGTTGATATCTGTAGCAAGTCCCTTCCCTAGCCATTTTACTGACTTGAAAGCTCCTGTGAGGAGTTTTTGACTTGCCACAAAGCTAAGGTAAATAAATGCTAACGTTTCCAAGCGATAACTGTTAATGAAGCAAACACAACCATCGACTTAAAATAACCCATTTCCATATAGTAGCTGTTAAAACTTATGATCATTGCTACAAGCTAGCTGTCAACAAACTGAGTTACGGCACGGTACACAAACAACTTTTGTTATCTGATAACACTTTATATCAGGGTACTTTTAATAGTTGTCCTAAAAGCCACTTATTAAAATTATACATTAATCTGAATAAGTGTTTATAAAAACGTAACTGGCATATTTAGTATTCCTTATTAGTCACTTAAAGGCTCTCATTAGAATCTTATAAACAGTTAAAATACGTGAAATAAACACCTATATAATATTAATTCACATTGACTTTGTAGTAATTTTGACACACGTTATTAGATTTTCAACGTTACCTATATACAACAATAATTTGGCAAAAAGTTCCTACATATGTGTAACAAGTTTATAATTAATACGTGTGCTCATGACAGCAATATAAAGTGTTAAGTTTCCAAGAATGGGCACCTTTAAGTGTCTTTAAGTGTCAAGCTTTAATGAACACGTTTTGAGCTTTAGCATTGTTCATAAGTCTCTGATAAGGTCAGATAATTGGTTTATTAACTATTTACTAATGCTTAATCAGAAAACACAACTAATATATGACCAGGAAAGAGGAAAAATGTACTTATGCAAACACACGTTCTGACAGGAGCGTTATAGGGCCCCTTTTTTGAACTAGAGGTGTTGCAGTAATCATAAATGACACGGTTTTTGTTTGTCAGTGTTAATATCACTTCTTTCACAATTATAAAGCTACAGAACAAGGAGGATAAAATCCAGAGCTGATTTGTCCAAGAGGCTGCTGATAAGTGAAGTCGTGGCACACTTTATATGAATGACAAAATCAAGCATAAAACATGTTGCAGTATCATTATTCCAGACTCAGCAACAAAGGTTTTATGTTCACACTGGAGAACTTCATCTGACTAAAGGCACTGTGCTAGTGCTGTGTGGCTGTCTGTTCCAGTTGCAGGTCACTTGAAGTTTACCTGCAGCTTCCTGGCACTGGCTGCGGTTGATGTAGGCGAAGTGGTGGTGGCAGCTCTGAGACTCACACACACAGCCCTCAGCGGTCAGGTTACACCCAGAGAACATGCAGGCTGGGTTGGATGGTCCCACGTACTTCTCCCTGTGTCTGTCCCTGTGCTCATGCCTGCGACCCTCTGGAATCAACCACACACACACACACAAACAGTCATCAATGAGTCACAGACATTGGCACCACTCAAGGGTGAGCGGGGACCCACTTGACAAAGCCTTCGCATGTGTGTCATCACTATGATATGTAAGTAGCATTAGTCACCTCAGAGCCACATCTGTTATGGATTAGCTCCTCTCAATAGACAGCATTATTCCCTTTGAGTCTGATTCAGCGCATGCATCTGTGTTTCAACATGTGTGATGGAAGGAGATGGCTTACCTGATTTGCTTGCCTTCATGCAGGTTTCTCGGTCTGGGTAGGTGAAAGAGCCCAAGCAGGAGTGACGGGCATCGCACACACACTGACCTCCAGCCCGGTCACAGCCTGTCATCAGGGGACAGCGCTCATCCTCTAGGCCGGCCTCTGGATGATCAGGGAGCACTACAGAAGAAAATCAGATAGGAGAAGAAAGGAACTTTTAACTTTGGCTGTTTTGCCCACTTTCCTGGAAATCCAACGACACTGGCTCGAGTTACCGATGCAACGCAATCACAAGCTCAAATGTGCCAGTAACCTACATTTGTTTCCCAAAAGTGTATTGAGGTTAGCCAGCTTACAGCCTCTCTTGCAACACATAGCCCTGGCAGCAACATTACTGAAGTGTCCAGTGTATTTCTGGGCTGCCATCCCTCCTCCCTCCTCGTCGTGCCACGCTACTTCAGCCATTGAGCCCATTTGTTTGCTTTTGTTCCACAGCATGGGGCCCTCCCAGGGTTTCAATCTCTGCTGGCTCCTGGAACGCCTCTTCTGTACCAAGGCCACTTGCACCATACCCACATATTGTTCCTTCTTCGCTCAGTGAGGCCTATACCCCTCAGATGGCACCTTGGGGCTCATTCCAACTTGGATGAAACCTCATGATAGGGAGGAATGTGTCCAGTTAGTGCCATGTGAGCTGAATAAGCAGCAGAACCCCGGGATTAAAGGGCCCCAATGTACACATGCTCCAGAGTGTTTCTTTCTCATGCAAGCTGGAATAAAAGCATGCATATACCTCCAAATCAGCTTCCTTCACAGTTGTCTAGCCTGGTGAAAGTGGCAGCAGAGTAAACAGGATGGGACTACCTGTAACAATGAGTAACCCTTTCCCATGCATTTATATTGCTAGTCTTAATCAACAGTCTGAATTGTCCAGTCTGGACAGTCTCATCACACCCTAAAGTAGCTCCATGCAAGCATTCTTACTCTTCTGTAATGGAACAACCTAAATTGACCTCTTAAGGAGAAGATTATTACCATTCTCAGTCAGGGGTCAAAGAAACAATCATGGGATGACCCAAAGTGACTGGAAAGATTTGGAATTCAATCTGTGGCTTTGCTTTAAGATGTCGTAAATCCCAGTGCAGCACAAATGTTGATTCACATTCATCCAAAACAGATTTTCACTATAGGAAAAAAGTCTCTCATTGTAAAACATATTGCTGTCAAAGTGAATCAGTGTGATTAAAGAAAGCCTTCCTGCAAACATTCTCCCCAAATTCGGGTTCAACACGTGTATGACTCCTCATTGATAGATGACTGTCAGAAGCACTACAGTGAACACTAGCCAGTCAAAGAGGTGAAGGTGTTGTAATACTGCCTTTAACCTGAGCCAGCCTGTGCTCTTAATAGCTCTCCCAGACGGCAAGTGAGACTGGCAAAGCACAAGAAGCCTTTTCAATAAAGTACACCAAAATTTTCCCTGTGATTTCCTTTCACCTTAAAATGATCCTCAACTCCACATTTTTTCCATCCTGGGGCTTTCCTGTGCCTGGGAGGGTGTTTTCGTTTGAGGTAGTGGAGGTGGCAGGGGTGCCTGTCTGTGTGGGATGCTAAATCTGGCATGATGAAAAAAAGGTAGAAGTCAAAACAATCAAGAAAAGCTTGACACTAAAAGCTTTGTCCTGTTGATTTATTTGCTTCTCAGCCCAGTTCAATCTTAGCTAGTCTACTTTGGCTTAGACCCTTTTTGGTCTGACCCTGGTCTAGTCCAGTCTTGCTATCTTTTATCTGGCTTGGCATGACTCGAGCCAAAGTCTGCGGCTTCATCCCCCGGGATTCCTCTCTCAGCTACTGAGACTGCTTGTCTTGGCATCCCGAGCCAGGATGGGAAAGCTGACCTCTAGAGGCCCTCTGGCTGATAGCGAGCTAAAAAGGAAGTCTTTGAAACATTAGATAATACCAGAGGAAGGGAGAAGTAGACGGCATGTGAAAGAGTGCAGCGGACATAACGTCCCGGTACGACTGACATTCTGTTACGTGGTATGTTAAGTGCCTCTCGAGCTCGGGGAAAGTTGGCGTGGGTGGATAGACACAGAAACACAATAGGAACATCAAAACAAGTTATTCAGCTGCAAAGACTGAGTAATTCTGCATGACTGACAGCTCACTGAGCATATTTGATAAGGTGAAGAACATAAAGGACTTTTGACCAGAGCAGGTGCTGATGTCCTTACATGGCAGACTTAAACCTCTAACTCAAGATGCAAAGTTGTTTCTCTTTTCAGGAATTTTGTCAGCACCAACAGTAATAACATTTCCTTAACAATAATGAATGGATATAAAATCCTAGGTAGATTTTTGTTGTATTCTAATTTTTTGAAACCTTTATTTAACCAGATCAGGATCTCATTTACAAGATCTCTAGTGATGTCATATTGTATTCCATTTGTACCATATGTCAATTTAATCTATCATGTTGAATCATATTGTATCCAATCAAATCTTATTGTATTGTATCATATTGTATTGTTAGAATTCATATTGTATCATGCATACTGTATTTCCTGCATACTGTTTTGTCCTGGCTCATTTGTTGATACCTGATATTTTTTGGCTTTATCAGAGGTGAATTCCAACATCCAGGAGTTGTGTTTTGAAATCTGGGAAACTTGCTATAGTTTATAGTTATAAACCATAATTTGTGATACTTTCTGATTATTACACCATTAAAAGTAGTTCGATGTCATGGCAAAAAAGCCCTTTATTTAATTACTTCCTCTCTAAAAGGGATCGGCGTGTAAGTTATGTAACATTTCCAGGTCAAGATGGGTGTAATTGGAGCTATTTCAACAAGTTTTTCAATTCCATCCAACATGCAACAACTGAACTGAGTAAGGCATTCCCAAAGAACAATTACACACCATTTGTCACCTCGGGGTGACAACAGATTTTGACCACCCAGAAAATGAAAACCGTGAGCAGAAAGCAGGGGATCAGAAAACGGAAACATTTACCCCCTACTCCTGATTGCAAGTCTAATCACTTTAAGACTCTTGCAGCTTGAGGAGGGAAATCTGGGATCAGCCTCCAGCAGCCTGCCTACTGCGGCCCCTGGAAACACACTGGGAGGTGTTGATTTACCCCCACCTAGACCCTTTGGGATACTGAGCTTTGTGTGTGTATGAGTATCTGATTTAGAGGTCAGTGGCATGCTCCGAGGCCTCTGGACCCACAGGAGCTGAGGCACGACTCAATCAGAGGAGCCATTAGGTCTCCAGCTTGTTCCAAAGCTGTTAATTTGCAGAGATATCCTCCAGACGTTGCCTGACTCGTACCTGTGGCACAATCAGCAGCAACAGAAGTGTCTCCTGGGATGGCCTGGGGGTTTGAGACCCCTGGAAAACCCTTGTGGAGCCCTGACTTGGACCACCCCACATAGAGATAGAGCAGGGTCAGGGGATCCAGACACCCACAGAGAGCTGCTTTCTCTCTGTTAGTCATGTCAGTCCCTTTCAATCATCCAGAAAGAGGCTGGAGACAGCGCAGGTGGAGGGGCAGGAGGGGGGTCCTCATGGCAGTTATTTATTCCTCAGGGGACACGGTTGCTACTCCATTTACTGTGAGGAACCTGACACCCTCAACATTTCTTTGAAGTCGTAAAAGTTGTTGAAATTGTGCGTAAAATGAGCAAAAGGATGGGCTCTGCTCTGCAGGAAAAGAACAGAGCAACACTGTTGAGTCACAGTCAACATCTACAGGGGACTTGTGCAATCAGGCTGTCAAACTATTATATTTGAGTTACACACTCAAAGCACATGGTGTAAACAATAAAGACAAGTCAGGGCAGCATATTTATCATATTATGGCAGAGTCCAAGTCCCAAACACAATCATCATTGTTGTCACGCCATGGCTTTTACACAACTGTGCCCTCACACAGATTCAAACACTCATTTTTGTCTCATCACCTCCCACCCACTCTTTTTTTTTTGAGTACATGTGTCTTTGAGCTGTAAAGCAAACAGGACAGAGCCTTTAAAACGCTCAAGAGTCATTTGGTGCCAAATCGCTGCTGCCAAACTTATTGTCATGCCTCAGAGCTGAGAGTGAATGAAGCATTGAGGAGAAGAAAGAGCAGCTGAACATGACTCCTCTCTTGGCAGTCAAGAGCCCCTCAGACCTGAGGGGCTGCTGCAGGCAGCCAGAGACAAGGTAAACACTGACACAGTCACTTCAGGCAGGGTTTGAGTGACGTTTCAATAGTCATACCCTCCAGCCACTTGAAAGAGATGAGAGCTGAAAGAACTGACACCCACAGCTCTTTTATTAGACTATTTTACAACTCCACAATGACACTTTTAATCACTGAACTGTCCAAAAGTAACATGCTTTCGTTTCAGACAGGTACCCACCTTTACATACTCCTATCTCAGGGACTGTAGCTGCTCCTGTTTTGTTGACAGACGCGCAGGTCAGTCCCAGGGCGCAGTAGCCGTGCGCCCAGTCCTGTCCACCGCAAGTCTCCCACTCCAGCCGAGCACACTGGTCACAGCACCCACACGGATCCCTGGCCAAGGTTCGGCCACCGTCGCAGGCGAGAGAGGCTTTCACGGGACATGTCCGGAGGTTACACGGCGTGCACTCGTGAGCCGAGAGCGCCCGCACCAGAAAGAGGACGTTCAATAACACAACGGAGCACTTGCTGAACATGTTCAAAAATCCCTAAAAGTTTTCCCAGAGTAAAAGAGTCCGCTTCTGTCGGATTATAAATAATCACATGAACCCTCTGCAATGTACACTTCACATGTAACTCCAACAGTTTCAAAAGTCTCCTTCAAACTTCTGTGGAAAGTCTCCCCTCGGGCATGCACCTCATTACACAGCAGCTCACTTAAAAAGCTGGAAAATACCACGAGGCTTAAGTTTGCGGATGCGTTTCAAGTGGAAGCAGAATCCAAAAGCAAGGGTTTCAGAGAGAGCAGGTAAACGCACATCTGAGGCGTCTCATGTGGTTCAGTAGAAATCCCAGATCCAGAGAGGCTGTGGACGTCCACTGAGGATCACTGCTGCTGACAGCCACGCGCGAGGACGCAATCTGACTCTTCAATTGACAAGCAGGCATATAGAAATTAGCGGTGCACCCCTCCCCCTGACTGACAGAGGCAAGGACCAGTCACAAGGAGGGAAAGGAGGGAGGATTTGAACTGATTTATCTCCGCTCGGCAACTCGTATCCTTATTGCGCAATGATGCAACGTTGAATGCCCTGAGTGCAAGTAGCTGTTTCTTTTCCGTATTTCGTGAGTCACTGCAACTGGGATTGTTTGAACAGTTTTTTTAAAAAATAGTTTTTAACCGAGTATTGTTGCAATGACAAAGAAAAAAATTCAGTGGTTACTCAAAACTACTGAAATCATTCAGTCTTTATTCCCTATTTTAAAAAGGATTTACAATGTCTTCAGTCAAGCCGCCACTTTGGCTTCCAGTTCTTGAGTTTTTTTAAACATTCTTTGAAATGTAACCAAACAGAATACAACTGTAACCTGATAAAGACTTTCTTGCCTGGAAACAAACACCGCTTTATGAAAGAATTATTAATTCAGTCCGCAACAATTGTATTGCATCATGACTCTACAACACACCGATCAGTGGGGTTACACCATAAAGCATAGCCTATTTAATGTAAAGATTGACTATTGTGAAAAGAACATGGAAATTTCATTTTAAGCTACGGTGGGGTGTTTTCAGACAGTTTACAATCAGACTGAAATTGGTACTGAAGTCTCCTTGTGACCTACAGGAGCAAACCATGTCGTCATGGAAAAGACTGATTAATTATACACTAGGGTGACTATACGTCCTCTTTTACCCAGACATGTCCTCTTTTTGGGGGGCTGTCCAGGTTTGTCTGGCTTTGTCTGGGGAAGTTTATAAAATCTGCGGTTTTGTACGTAAGTTTCCATATTGTTTCACGTAGGTTTACTGAGTTAGAAGTGTGTAAAAGACACTCAATCCGAACCAAAAAACTCTTTACATTAACTTTGTGCAACTCCATAACTCTGCCCCCGCAAAGTTGTGTCCTCTTTTTGGGAAGTCAGAATATGGTCAACCTATCGAACCCCTATTTTTTTTTTTTTTTTTTTTTTTTTATCTAAGACAGTTGATAGATGGTAAGTCTCAGAATGCTGGTTGGCAAACTCAATTTTTACGTTTTGTTTTTACATTTCAGTAATTTCTAATGAAACAGGTTGAGAGTCTCTGCTGGAAAATGCTACTTACTCATACAAATTTACAAAGACATTCAAGGTACCTCTTTGTCCATTAGGGGCACCGTAACCCCCATTAACAAAAAGTTCCTCCCAAGAGCTTTAAACTAAAATGTTTCAGCTTTTTTTAAAATTTTAATCATTGAAGCCAACCTCTAAGTTCACAAATTTCCCCACAAAAATATGTACAGGGTGCCTGCATTCTTAACATTTCGTTTTATTTGATATAGTTTGTCCGTGGGTTGGTGGAAGGACTCACGCTGTGAATGCTGCAAAAACAGTTAGACTTTCTGAGGGCAAAGTAGAGTCTAGTTTCTCAACAAAGGGGCCAAGCTAACCAGCATCCTCTGTGGGTAGAGGACAGGCACCTCGTATGACCCCACTTTAAAAAAACAAACTATCCCTTGAAAGAGTGCAACACCAGAGCAATCCCTCAATATCCTGTCTGTGACACTCGCTCCTCTATAAAGATGATGTCTGTTTTGTAGTGTATTTTGTTTTGTGCTGATCTTGTTTTCTATCTCTGTCTAACAATACAGCCATTAAGTCTGTCAAAGCCCCACAGTCAAACAAATGAGGCATTATCAAGCCCGTATATCAGTCCTCAGCTTCACCTCCAGGGTGTGAATTACTGTGTGCTTATTTGTGTTTGTAGGTGTGCAATTGTGTGTGTGTGTGTACAGGTGGCTTTGGAAAGGTAAAAGGTCATCGGATGTTTGTTGAAGCAGTGTTCGTGTGCTTACACTGGCAGATTGCTAGTGTGTGTGTGTGTGTGTGTGTGTGTGTGTGTGTGTGTGTGTGTGTGTGTGTGTGTGTGTGTGTGTGTGTGTGGGCAGTGGGCACAGCTGGAGGCTGATGTGTCAGTGTCACGAACACTGAGGAGAGAAAGAAGCACTCACAATGATGCTCATTAAAAACACTGCTTGTGCCATTTTTCTATTGCACGATTGAGCAAGAGTGAATCAGAGGAGTGCTTTTTCCCACAGTGCCATATCATGTGGACTTTAGTGTGATGGTAACACTTAACTCTGCTTTACATAAAGCTGGAAGCCAGCTCTGAGAAAATAATAAGTTACTGGAAAGTAATTGATACAATAACAGATATCGTGTAGCAAAAACAGTGCAGAGGGTCTAGTGTTTTTTACTGTCACTGGAAACATTTCATCTTTAAACCCCAATCAGATGTCATCCGGGGTTGATTTTCCTCACAGTGTCAACACACAACAGCACCTCCTTCATTTGCAACATCTGCCTGGAGCCGCCTGCTCCAACACAAACACAACATCCAGGAAACCAGCCCCACAGCACGCATAATCAGCCCTTGCAACACAACTCAGCTCTTGTCCTTCGGCTCTCCCTCCACCCTCCCTTGCTCTCTGTCCCCTCCTTAAAGCTCTTGTCAAACGGGCCGACCTGCTGACCGCTGGCCGGACACCCACTGCTGGTTGACGACAGATCAGACTAAAGGACCGTGGAGAGCGCTGACCTATTTGCCTGGACGATGGGCTTTCATACGGGGCCAGCTGGCCACCTTTAGAGGCCCCCATCCTGCTATCATAAACCACAGGTTTGTTTTCTGCCAACTGAAAGGTCACAACAGCACCTTCTCCTCTTTCTATCCGTACCGGTTATTCAATGTTTAAGCTCTCTCGGGGATCGTAACAGGTTGTTTGTCTCTTAGAGCAACAGCCGCAGTGCCCTAAGCGGACACCAAATGGTTGACGGCGATTTAGTCATGATTTACATGCACTTTTCCTGTGTCACTGCTGATTTTGATCATACTTCGACATTATTGTAAGTAAAATAAGTAAAAGCATTTCTGTCTATCTGTCCCTA
Source organism: Xyrichtys novacula (assembly GCA_962446985.1). Taxonomy (NCBI): domain Eukaryota; kingdom Metazoa; phylum Chordata; class Actinopteri; order Labriformes; family Labridae; genus Xyrichtys; species Xyrichtys novacula. Next base: position 8,116,018 of record OY660878.1, read on the forward strand.
TCATCTCTGACTCTCCCTTTATTCCACTGGTGGAGTAATGTTGCATCTCTCTGAGTAATGCAGCAAAGAGTTTGGCCCAGACCTGCTCATTACATAAAGCACTGTTTCTAAACCCGAAACTTGTGGTAAGCATCATCATAATTTTTTTTTGTGGTGCACCAATGACTCGTTTGGAGTTTGCCATGCCAAGACCCTGGTATCATTTGAGCTCTGGCCCACATTCACCATCATTACATTCAACGCAGACATATGCTTCGTGTCAATGTTACATGGACTTGGCATGCAGGAAACTCCCCTTTCATCAAGTCTGGCACTGAACACCCCAGTGACACTCTCTCTCTCTCATAAATGTCAAGTTTTTTTTATCTTAAACAAGTGCCAAATTAGACCCATAAAAAGCTAGTTAGTAATGTTGAGTGCCAAGTTCATTAAAACCCTTAGAGTAGTCTGCAAGACCACGTGCCGGAGTGTGAGTCTGAGGTGGGGCAGTGAAGGGCGTTTGACACTGCCTGAGTAACCGTAGTATATGTGTGCTAATGGTGCTCTGAGTCACAGATCCCTGGGAAAAACACAGTCATCTAGGCTGTATGCTGCCCTGTCCTTTACTCTGAAATCCTTGGTGTGATGGTTGTGATCCTGGTCTGTGGAAGTGAAACTGAATGTCCCCTCTCCATCATCTTTCCACCACACAGGCAGCTAATTTACGCCTAACTGCCGTGGAGGCGTCAGGCCCATGTCAACAAGGTGTTTCTGGGGATGTAGATGGGTGTAAATGATGTTTTTAAGGTGACCTTACTAGCAGCAGGAGAACAATGTGTGATCTGGAGTGTTGAGAGTGTGTTGAGAGCACAGCATGGGGCACACCCGATTATAAACCCCTGAGATATGCTCCGGGGTTTTTCCGCTGAAGGTCAGTGTATAGCTCTGGTTATCACTCTGGCTTGGCTTATCTGTGGACGCATGGTGCCGGACAGAGCCATACTTTGCAGATCCAGGCCAACGGGTGTGGATAATGAGGAGAAAGAGGGGGGTGTGGGGATATTATGGCGATGCATACTGACAGTTGAAAGAGTTTCAAAGCTCCTTAACACATCAAATAAAGAACGGAAATATGGAGCATTTAGCGTGGAGACTAAGCATCACACAGACTGATGAATGGCTTGTTTAAAACTCAGAGCAGATGAGATCATCTGTTTTTTACATATGAAGCCAAAGAAGAGAAAACAAAATATTTAAAAAAAAGGCGTGAAGAGACAAAACTTTTCCAGAAACATGCAAAAAAGATTAAAAAAAGTGAGATACTTTTCATTTAAAGGAGACTAAATAGAGCGATAATAATCAATAGAGATGATTACTTCTCTTTTCCATTACTGCCATCAAGAGGGACTCACAAGGGTTTTTCTTTCTCACTATAAACTCTCATTTATTTGGACCTCTGTTTAAAGAGCCCAGAAACAGTCTGAGGAGTCCATGGGGAGGAAAAAAAACCCATGTTGCAAAAGATGAGAGCTGGTTCCCAGGCCTAGTTTAGGAAAAACAATGCACATCACTTCATTATGTCCTGTCTTTTTCTCTGTCATTGTCCCTTTCTCTTTTTCCTCTCTTCTTACTCTGTCTGTGTTTTCCCCCCCTCTCCCTCTCTCTCTCTGTCTCTCTCTCTCTCTCTCTTTTTCTGTCTGTGAGGGTGGTCCAGTTGTCGTTTTCTAGGCGAGGACAATGATTATGTGTTTTGACACTGTTAGGTCTCCTGCAGTCTTCTTCTCTCAATCCCCAGAGTCATCACAGCAGCTTAGACCCAGCACAGAGATAACCCCCTCCAGGTCTTGTTTTTGATCAATATGGTCCTGCTTGGATGTTTTGGGGTTCAGTGAGTTCAACCAGCCAGAACAGTAAGGTATATCTTCTGCAGTTTGTGAAATGGCTGATGGGGATTGTGAATTAGTATTAATAAGTATTTTGTCTGGTCCTCTGAAATATCTCAGACTCGTACTTGTTGATCCAGCAGATCACTAAGTACTTCACAGGCATTCATGAAACCCAGAGGATGTATCTTTATGCATATGTAGATGGTCAGAGGCTTGACCAAGGAGGGGCAGAAGGTGGCACTGTCCCACCAAACCTCCCCAAAATCTTAAATTAGAAAAGGTGGTTCTGCCATCAGTGTGTATATGCCGTGTGAATGGATGAATGTAATAAGAGCTTTGAGTGGTCAGAGGAGTTGCCATTTACTTTAACCGATTACATGAGTCATTGATATTGGTTAAGAAAGAAAGTCTTTGTTACATAAAGTCAGGAATAATACCATTCAAGCCACACAATGTTGACACACAACAAGTTCTGTTACCAACCACATCAACATGATCCAAAAGCTCTGTAATGACACATGAGGTTTCTGGGTTCGATTGGCATCAGAGTTCTCATGACTCACACAGGACCCTTCCTAAAGTCATGGCTCAGATCCTCTGGCTGCAGATTATGCCCAGTTCTGGGCCCCCCTCTCTCTTTCTTTCTCTCTCTCTCTCTCTCTCTTTCTCCCACCATCCCTCTCTAACAGGCGATCCTGTGACCTTGTGGAGTGAACGGCCACCAGCTTGTTTGACAATTATAAGTGGCATACTTGCTCACCCCTGTCGTTCTCCGGTGGATCGTTAAGTGGACCTCTCAGAAGTTTTCATCTGAAAATCTACGTGATGATGGTGAATTCCTCAGTGGATTGGAAGCTAAAAGACCCCTTGTGTCCTATTCCTGCAACACCTGCCCGGTGTAATCTTCCCTCTCATACACAGGATCATTGAGACCATTGAACAAGAGATCCTCAGGGGGTCTACGGTTACAGAAAACAAGAGGAGGGCGAGGCTGCGACCCAGATATCTACCTGCTCTCAAAGTAGGTACTTTCAGTGGGTTTAGCAACAGATCTTTGAATGTAAATGAAATGAAACTCACAAATATGTGATTGTGGCTCTCTTGCGAAAAAAAATTGCTTGTTTTCACCTCCTATTTTAGTGTACTGGGACACCTGTCGAGACGCTTTAAATGATTTTCAGCTCTTATTTAGTTATTTATCTCACATTGGCACCCATGATCACCCCCACTCCAGCACTGCAGCCTCTGCTTGCAACACTTCACTATTACAGCTTTTCCTCACATATAAAGTTAAGACACAGCTGGTGGGTTTTAAAGAGTATTTTACTCTCCTTTTGAGTCCTTGATAACCTCTGAGGGAATCATTTGGCACGTAAGCTGCCAAATAATCTAATATAGTAATCAACTTATCCAGCTGGAGTAAAACATTACTTAGCAGAGATCATGATTCAACCAAAGGTGAAATTAAAGAGCCGGCGAAGCAAGAACATGACCTAAAAGATGCAATAGCAGTTGGAGGTATAAGACTTTGCTGAGTGAAGTACAAGTTCTCCTTAGTTTGGAATATAGTATTGTTTTCAGTTTTAAAATACCTTTTATCATAGTAATGAAGACTTTTTTTCATGTTGAAAGGAACAGTCTCTAATATTGCATTAACAGAATCTGCATTAAAGCCTAATGTATTGACATGGGACTTGGATTTGCCATCAAAGAGTTCTAGTTGCTTTTTGTAGGACAAATTCTCTTTTCTGTTATTGCTTGGGGTAGCTCTGACAGACTGTGTAGAGAGAAAATGCGTACAATGCATCTCCCTACCATCCCATCTGATGTCATCTTTTAACAATTTATTTTATACTCATGTCTTTGAACATGCATCTGCATGCAGAAGCACCTAAACTTTCACTCTGAAACATTATCTCGGAACACCAGTCCCATTCACACTTATTAAGCCACTCATTGGTCTGAAAACAAAGGCAACACACTTCAAAGGTAAGTCATGGCTGGAGGTCCTTTGCAAACCACTGGCTACACTTGCTCCCAGAGACCTACATGTTGCAAGTTCAAGGTGGGGTTTTCATGCCTCTGTTGGGCCACATCTGCAATGAGATCATTTTGCCCCCTGACCCGACCACCAGGGTAAAAGTGGTTTAAAGAGGATTAGATGGTAAAGATATTCATTGTAACAACCAGGAAGAAGAAACAGTGTTTGATTATGGCTCTACGTGCCACATGTCTTGCACTTCCATGGCGATAATGCAATGTGAAATCACATGCTGGGAAATCAATTTTACACTATTGCTGAGTTTAAATATCTAAGCACAAAGGCGCAGCCACCACCTCATGACGTGTAAATGTCAATGGATAGCCAGAGGGTTAAATAGTGGTGGCACATCCTTGACGTCTTGTGTCAACCTGTGTCACTGTTGTTTTTCAACCATCTAGATTTTGTCCAACTTTGTTTTCTTTTTGATTAATTGAGGAATTGAACCAATTGGTAGAAGTCAGAGAGGCTCAGATTGGCAGTTTTTCTTAGAGTCTGGCTTAGCCCCTGTCACAACAGCTGTATCACATTTTACTCAGTAAACAAGACAGCTAAATTTTTTAACTACTTTTTAAAGCAATGATCACGTAAGAGTAGAAAAACATGCAGGAGACTCTTCACGTTCACTCATCAAGTGTGAACCCTTGATTTTAAATAATTTAGTGTTCTTTAACCTAACATTAATCAAGCTAATGAGGTTTCTTATCTTGCAGTTGCAGTCCAACCTCTTCATTAAATCACATTAAGGCTCTGCACAACACACATACACCTGTGTCCTTGTTCTAGTAGCTTCTGTGTGGTGTCTGGGCTCTGAGGGGAGGATCCTCAGGTGAAGGTGCCAGATTTACAGGCAGACCTCCAGCTGGTGGAGGAATGTCACAACCTGTGTTTCAGCTGTAAATTCTGACATAATTACAGTGCCACTTACTCAAACATTGAGGCCAAACAACCACCTTGTGGGGAGAAAATAATCATGTCTTAATGTTATGTCTGGGACACAGATTTACTCCTGTTTTTGTGGAGGGGAGTGCAGGCGGCAGGAGCAAGAATGTAAGAAAAATGTGAGTTCTCTGACCTTTATGAAGGTGAGGCAGCCAGTTGACATCATTACCATAGCTGGCATGTGCATGCTTGCAGTCACATGGGCTAAAGCAGAGAAGATACGGGTCAAACGGGGGGGAGCTGCATGTTCTGTACTGAAAAAAATACTTCTGTGAATCCATAAAGCTCATGTGTACTTGAGATGTAAGACATGTTTAGTTGCCAAAAGGTGAGAGAGGAAAGAATGCACACCAGAGATGGATGACAGTAGTGCATGCTATTTTTGTGTTTCAAGTCAGAAAATAAGAATAAGAAGGAGATGGCTTCGTCACCTTCACAAAATATGAAATAAGGATATTGACTCAATTTTGGATCCAGCCTCAAAGTGGCTGTTCAATGAACTGCAGGTTTTTAATTTTATGCTTAGCTTCAGCGTATTTTGTAAGAGCTGTTTGATTTGACCAGACTTTGGAATCACAGTTTTTGTTAACTCTTACTAGCAGCTAGTTAGATTACATCAACACACAACTCTAAAACATACACAAAGATTTCATTTATGGCTAAAATGACTGTTAATCAGGATTAGAGATGAGGGAATAAGAACTAGTTCTAGATGAGGGCTGGTCGTTATCAGGCCTTCAAAAACATCATCTGCCTTTATACTTCTGGGTGTCCTCATTCAAGCCTTCCAACTATAGGTCTGCATGCTCGGCAAAACAATGCCATGATGCATCATGAGAGGCAGCCAGCGTACACAACAAAGGAGTGAAATCATGACAGTAGACAGTAGACAGGAACGGTACAAACCTCTGATTGTTGGGCTTACAATATCAGCCAAAAAGACAGAACAGGATACCAACTTACAATAAAATTCACTCACTACATGAAGCCTGTAGTTTTTCTGCAACATTCAGGATCTTTTCTATTCCAGAGAGAAGATCATGTATTTTCAGAGTGTCTTGCTCCAATCCATCAAAAACAAAGTAATCTGCAGTGATTTACAAACACAACATCATTTTTGTTGTCAGCTGGCTATGCCTAGTGAAAACTACCCGCTTGTTTTAGTCTGTCAACCAATCAGAGGCTGTTTCTACGCAGTGCCAGGAGAGCAGTGAATGCACTAACTCATAATTGTTTTGGCCTACTTTCTTCCACACAGAAATCCACATGAGTCAATAAGGGAGTCAATTAGAAATTGGACCATAAAGCAAAATTAATAACAATATTAGTATCAATAAATTCTTATCAATTCCCACCCCTTGCTCGGATGTCATGCTACTGTTAACAGTATGGTTAGCAGCAGGAAAGTGTCTGAATTCTTTGAGCCACTTGTTTTAGATTTTGCTGTTTATTTAGCATGTTTTGCTGTCTTGAAATATGGCCTGATGTCCCACCAAATTTGCACTTATTTCAGCTGCTTCTGTACACATGATTAGTAAATTAGAAAAAAAAGCAGTTTATGTACGAGACTTAAACTCATTTATCACCACATCAAAGATTTTCTTAAGGATTTGTGGTATTAAACAATCGTTTCAATTTCTCTTCAATAGATTTGAAATGTATTCTGTAAAATAGACAATAAAGCATGGTAAGCTTGACATGGCAGCATCTGGCTCAAAATAATAAAAAAAGGACAAACTATCAGAAATTTGTCAAAAACTAATTGGGGACATTATAGGGGGTGTGTCTAATCATATTTACAGTCTATGATGCTCAGCTCTCTGAAAGCTGTCATCTCAGCGACAATTCGCTGCAGCACTTGACCTTTGGGTTAAAGTCCTCTAGCTTGCTGTGCCTTTATTTGCGATTACTGCATTCCTTTATTTAGAAAAACTTTAATTTTTTAAAGAGGATTTTGATGGAATAAGCTGGAGTACCACACAGTTAAAGCAAGTGGTGTTGAATTTACTTGTATGTATTTTATGTGGTGCTGCCGCTATGTGGTTGAATACAGGTAGTGCAGACAAACAGCAAACCCACCTTATCTCCTATTGTTCAGGCTCACTTCTTTAAAACAATACTTTAATGATCATACTTAAGGTCTGCCATCGGGTCAACTCATGTGTGAAAGAAATATCTAAAGGCAGGAAGTCTTTATTCTTCCATGGCCAGGTTTTTTTACAGGCTTGGTCACAGACTCTTCCTGTTTTTCTTCCACCACTAACCACCAACAAACAATACTAGGAAGGGGTCTGCTCTGTGTCTAGACAGCAGCTAGTCAGCTGTGTCTGATCTGATTCAGGGTACAGAGCAACAACAGCCATGACAGCTGACCTGTGTGGCTATTGAAGCAGGCCTTGGCTCAGGTGTAGTCAGATGTATCCTGCATTTTATAAACTGCTTCTTCCAAACATTGTCCAACCTGTTGAGTGTCATGTGGAGGTGCATGTTTTATTACTATTAAAAGCTATGATTGTATTGCATTGGGACAGAAGTAGAGATGATAGAGTAGAAAAATTCTGATACAAATTATTTTTCAAAGATGCCTCAAGAATAAACACTGGAATTAAAAACTCAGCGTAGACTGAATTCATCCTGCAACTGCATTATTTTATCAATAGAGGGCAGAATGACCCAACAGTACAGCATCCAGGGTTTCTTTATGATCACTTCAAAGAAGTAAGTGAGCAACTTAGGAGAGAGAGTGTCAACTCTTCCATCACTATCTTTGAGTTGTCTTGTTTTCTACTGGCAGCAAGGAGCAAAGTTGAGCACAAACTTCACAGTAGTTTACATTTTTGTCACCAGCTAAAATCTTCCTGAAACATTAGGCAACTTCTACCTTTTCTAGTCTGTAAAGCTCTGAGGTAGAAACTGCATGAACATGTTAAGTGTAAATGTCAGTGTTCAGACCTGAGGGAGTTTCCTTCATTTGCCAAACGTTTATAAGCATATTGGCACTAATTTTCTCTTTATAAAGCTTCAAGCCTTCTCTGACTAATTTCTTAGCTGACATCTGACATGACTGGTCCCCCATGCTGGCTGCTGATGAGTCAAATCAAAGCCTGTGTGAGTGTGTGTGTATGCAATTGTGTGTAAGTGTAAGTGAGTATTAAGAAAGAGAGGGAGAGACAGTGTCAGAGAGGAGGTATGGGGGCAGACTTTCTGGAGCCGTCTACCACATGCCCTCCGACTACCTGTCACTGGTCTGACCAGCCTCGTCTCCCCGAGCAGATGATGTGATAAGAGCGGGAGAGGAGGCAGAGAGAAAGATGGGAGAGAAGCAAGACTTGATGATAAAGAGAAAAAAAAAAGATGAGAGGTATGACTGACAAAGTGTGAGTAAGAGGAGGAGGGTGGAAGAAAGTAACAAAGGAAAAGGGGAGCAGGAAAAGAGAGATGGCAGAAAGAGGGAAACAGAGGCAGTAAAGGGAAGAAAGAGAGAGAGAGAGAGAGAGAGAGAGAGAGAGAGAGAGAGAGAGAGAGAGAGAGCGCATAAAGTCTTGCCCTGAGGCGTCGTTTCTCTGTCTGTGCTCGACACAGCAAGGCCAACAACAGTGTCATACACAGCTGAAGACATTCACCAGCAGCCAAGAAGCACATCTGGAAATCTCATAATGAAATGCAGTAGGCTGCAAAGTTTTCCTCTGCAAATATACAGCAGAGAGAAAAGTCAGGGTGCATGACAGTTAATAAGTTTGTTTTGCAGATACTTGCAGCAGAGCTTTAACTTCATGCATGTGCATGTGTAGAATTTAATGAGCACCTAATCGTTTTTATATATTTTCACTATCTGTAGACACTGCTGTATGAATGAATTACCATTAAACTGTCAGCAAGTAAAAGCAGTGTGTCTAATTCTGCAAACGACTGCGCAACTGCCATGGGGTAAGAAATCTATCATTTCACGGTGCTATTATGTATCCACTACCTCCAAAACACACACACTCACATCTCCACACAAACTCTCTGCCAAGCTGTCCAATCCGCTACGTGTGCAACATTCCCTCCACTTTTCCCCTCCTCTTTTCAACATCCTTACACAATACAGAGGAGTTGCACTCAGGTTACACGTTCAGGTTGGACCTCTCGATTGCTCCCCAGGGCTGTTAGGAAGAGAAGAGGTGGAGGAGAAAAAAAAAGAGGGAGATGATGGAAGGAAGGCCCACAATAACAGTCTGTTTCCTCACATGTCAGGGCCTGCAGCCTAACCTACTGCACCTGTTGTGGAGGCTCATGCTGGCTGAAGTGCGATACACATGGAGGAGGTGGGGACTGGGGGGAGTGGAGGTTTGGTTGGTGATCTAGTGTAGCACCTGTAATGTGGCCCAAATCCAGCTGGGTAGAGGCCAGGCCTGGACACAACTCAATGAACTTTATCAGTGTCAGCTCACACTCTTGGTGCACTTGTCGACCCCGGCAACCTCCAGCTAACCCTGTGTGCATGTCCGTATATTTATGATTGTGTGTGTGCCCAGTCTCAGTAGGTAATTGGGTAAGCGTGTAACAAGGTTGGACACGGGTATCTGCAACCAGGCTGGGGTAAATGTGACCCAGGCTGCACCAAGGTTTGTGGAATAACTGAGGATCTGTTTATGATTTGGAGAAGAGTTGTGGGGGATGGGAGGAGGGCGTGTGTGTAGTTGCGGTGGCGATCGCATTCAAGTTTAGCTCAAGCTGCAGGACTTTAATATGAATCACTCACATCCCCAGTTTTACAGCTTTCTGTGTAATCACACTTGGTTGGAGTGTGTTGTACTTAACAACCTCAGCAGTGTTTTACATGCTACAGCTTGTCGTCATTTAAAAAAATATATGGCGAGTGGGACTTTATGGGACAGAAGATTTGGCGACTCATCTCCCATCATAACACATTACAGTTCACCGCACTCACAGAACAGCCATTTTCCATGATATGCTGAGAATAAACTGAGCTGTATGTGAAAATCCTGGGAAACATTCTACTGTAGAGTCAGGGCCGGATTATGGGGGGTCTGGGCCCCGGGGCCAGGAGTTTGCAAAGGCCCCACCCCCCAACACTCCGAACCCCCACCCCTGTGCCAACCTACTGTACCTAAGGATTCTATAAAAGTTTCTTTCTGCTCGTCCTTCTTGCAAAATTGTCCACTAACTCATCAAAGTTGAGCTGTCGAACAAACTCTGATTCTATTGCAAGAAGGGCGAGTGAATTCAACCCATGAAACATAAGCTTTTAGCTAAATTTACTGTATATATTTCATTGTGCTGGGTGCAAATCACTTGAGTTGAGACGTTTTCTTCAAGAAATTTGCTACATTTCATAATCTGAATTCACTTATGCGTATACTAAGGCACCAATAACTGTTTCAGATGTTAGGTTGATGTATTTATGACATTTGAGAAAGATTTTGTCTTGCCAGAATCAACATAGCAGTTTCTACAAGCACAAACAGCAGCACCATATAATTGTTTTTGGGTTACTCATATATGTACATTTCTGGCTGGTGACAAAAGTCGGACAGATAGTCTGAGTAGATATTTTAACCCAAAGTCCAGAATGGTATTGTCTATGCAAAAATGCATTGAACAAGTAGCACCAGCGTAGTTCAACGAAATTCACTTTCTGGGCACTTTTTCCTTTGTCCCAATACAGCTTATGACCTCGAGCGAAGTTTCTTTCACGGAGTTTCAGATGCCGTGGACGTGGATGCATCGGCGATGCTGCCTGAGCATCACAGATGAGGAAGGCCTGTTTTTACAGTTTGCAGGTAAAATATTGAAAAGTTTTTTTTTTCTTGTCAAAAAAACTCAGCGCAAGCACATGAGAGCAAAGCAAAGACTGCTTTGTTCATAGGACAGTGCCACCAAAATTGGCACAGACTTAAACTACCTCACAGGAGCTTTAAGTAACATTTTGACAGAGAAACTTTTACTTATGTTGAAGTAATATTTGAGGATAAGTATCTATACTTAGGCAAAAGTAATGAAATTAAGCACTTTGTACACTGCTGCTTACAACGCAGAACACGTCAGTTTGACATTTTAACCGCACATTAGCATCTTACCCTAACACTGTGTGTGGTCACTGGAAAATGGCTGCTATGTGAATACAGTAAACTGTCTGGCAGAGTTTAAAATGTCCTCTCAGCTAGAAATATGATCATTTGAAGTCTCAGTCCAGAACAGACTGTCTTGCCAATAACCCCTAGGGGACTGTCACTTTTATATCTGACTGATACCCAACACCGCCCCGGATGAGTGGCCCAGTTTAGCCGTCACTTCAGACAAGAAGATGAATGATCCAGTTGTGTATTTTGCAGTCTTGATGACATGTTTTCATTTCTTGACTGTATCTCTCACATCCATCACTAAGAGTTAGGCTTTAGAGATAGACCGCAGCTCCCTCTCTTTGCCCTTTTCCTCTAACTCTGCTCTGATTGCCTTATTAGTAAGATTGTATGTCTACATCATTAAGAGCAGTAAGTGTGGCAGAGGGCCTATTATCCCTCATTGCCTCCACCAGGAACAGGAAATGAACTAAACAAGGCTAGAGGCTGTTCCAGGGGCATGAAATCCCCAACGGACTCGCACCATGGTGATTACACGACTTTTTATAACAACTAACCAAAACACAATTACCCAATTCCCTTAACTACATATCACATCGGTCTAATGGGTCACAGTTGGTTTTGATCTGCTGAGGTAAGTTTGTTGGTTACTTTTACAGCAGTCTTTTTCATTTCTTAAACAGCTGCTTACTTTTGTTGGTTTGGTCAGACCTGTGTACAGCTAAATATACTGAAAACTGTTGATGTCCTAAACTTATGATTCAGTATTTTGCTAACTAAATTTGTATTTTCATTGGTGGACTTGGAGTGGTCTATGACTTACTAATGCACTGTAATCTGCACTCTTAATTTATTTTCCATATTCTATTTTATTTTATTTTTGTGAAATACATTTTAAGCTGTTTTAATATGTTTTTTTTTTTCATTATTTTATTTGCTCTTCTTAGAGCCTCCATGAAAAGTGATAGGTTGCATTTTTCAGTCTGTTTTTTTTTTTCACCAACTACAAATTTCTCAGGGGTGCTTTAAAGCTTCTAGGAGAAATTTTTGGTCTGTATTCATTTTTTGCTCTCTGTGGACAAAGGCATCTTTTTATTGTATCATCATATTTAACGTTTTTTGAGAAATTCTAATCCACGCATGACAGTGAAATAAATGGTTTATTGGGAATATTCTATATAGATAATACAAAACAAAGCTGCTACTTTGCTATTTGGTCGACACCTACCCCTAACACCAGTTTTAGGCATCAAAAATTACAATATAGAAATTGTCAGTCATGTCACTGATTGTATTATTTGCTTTTGTGTATCATATAAAGGCATCATTATGAATTTCAGTTTGTTCCATTGAAATAAAAAACTCCTCAGAGGAGCTTTAAGTCTCTACTTTAGAGAATAAACCCTTCACATGTTTTGAACCATTAGACAGACACCTGATTGACAGCCAAGTGTTGAGTCAAAATTGCAGCACAAGCTGCTAAGACTGCTCCAGCACCACATATAAACATGTCTTCATGCTGTTTTCTTAGTCTCCCGGGGTTGTCAAAGGGTATTACTGCTAACTAAAACCTCCCCTCACTTTCCTTTTTTCTATTTTTTTCTGTCTATGCTCTTCCACAAGCACCAACGAATCCTCCCCTGGCTTTCAGGTCCCTGCGTCCAGCATGTCTCCCTCTATTAAATGCCCTCTCCTTCATTAGCCTATTTACTATATCGTATGCGTCTCTACCTCTCTGTGCCCCTTTCAACTCTTTATTTCTCCTCTCCCTCCTCCTTCTTCTGTTTGACCAAGTCTGTAGTTGTTGTCAGACAAGGCGGTCTCTGTCTGAGCACTACGCTTGTGTGAATAAGTGCATCTGTGTGCGCTCGCAACTGTTGATATCTCCGAGCGTGATCATGCTTTGTGTGTATGTGTGTGTGAGTATGTGTGGGTGTGTGTTTAAGCACGCCTGGGCTGAGCCTCAGGGGCAGTCCTCCTTTGTCCTCCCCACCATCTCCCAGAGATGGATGTGTCTCCAGGGAATTGGCCTCAGAAGAAAAGCACCTCCAGCTCGCTCATATTAAATTCTGCTGAACAAATACAATCTACCAGCATGTTTTTTTCCACTCTTTTCTCTCGTTATGAAAGGAGCTAATTTAACGTGTCTGCATGTGTGTGTATTTGGGAGGTGGATGGGGAGAAAAGCTGTTTTCAAAGAGTTATAGGTGACCTTAAAGGATTTCCATGCATCATAAAACCAAAGTTTTATCTTTTTAAAGTTATTCTTGCTTCTTTTGCAGATATTTTAGCGTAAGCTAACAAGCCTCTTGTTGACACATCCAGATGTCACCCCTGTCCTACACAGGCCTTTCCTCTCTGAGGACATTTAATGTTATGAAGTCATGAAAACAACCATTAGCCCTTGTATGCCCATCTTCACATAATCACAGCCTCCTTTCCTCCTTCTCAACACATCCACTTGCTTCTTCATGATGTCTTTCTTCCTTCCTCTCCTCCCACAGGCTTACAGCTCAGGCACCTGTGCACCCCTCCCCCACCTGAACTTTCTCCACTCCGCCTCCCTTTGGCAGGACGCCCGATGCACTCACACAATCATGGCGCTTTGGTTGAGTGGGAGTGCATTTCTCTTCTTGCAAGTTGCATCCCTGATTTTTTGGCAAGGATCCACAGAAAAAGTCAAACTTTAGGTTAAGCTGGAAGAGCTGTTTTGAACTCTGAATGATTCAACTTTTGCCAAAGCCTCTCACCCTTAATGAATACTCCTCTTTGCTTCTCATCATGCCACCACTTTACTTCACCTCCTTATTTGTCATCATGCAGACTGTCTGCACAACTCATTCTGAGGTGATTTTACAAGTAAAGAGAGATCCGAACAGCCCTGCACCTGCTCTCCAATAAATGGCACTATAAAACAGCTGGGGATGTAAAACTTTATTTCCACATCCCCATGACTGAAGCCAGCCAGGCCGTCCTCTCACCATGTATCTCTCCTCCTCCAACCTGGATTCTTTGTCACTTCCCTCCATGATGAACACTCTGTGCCAAAGAACACAGGCTTGCAAAATCACCCTGCTATATCTCCTTCCTGGCACCCTCTGGTGCATGGCACTGCCCCAAGCACATGGATTTAATTGCCCATCCTCACACAGTCGTTCTCTTCTCTGTTTGTTTTGTAATTCTGTTTGAGTGCGCATATGTGCATTCACACACAATAACCCCATATGAAGAGGTTTCTTAATTCTAAGGCTGCTTTGTCACGGAGACGTGATGGATTCTCACTTTGCATGTAGTCACTTCTTACAGCATGTGGCATTGATCGCACTCTCCTGATCCCACTGACAGCCAAGCAGTCTCTCAAGGTTAGGCAATAATGTATCACTCACAGCCTCAGGATCATCGACTGTTTCCACTGCACATCTTCCCTCTGGCTGGAAGGGGGGCAGGGGGTAGTTCGGGTATGGTTTTCATTACTGGACGTACTGCCAAGAGCGATCATTTTCTAATGTTCCCTTCAGTATTGACGAGAGTACTTTACAGACAAACTTCATCTGTCTCTCTGCAGGAGCCGATGTTGCATAAGAGCAGCAGAGTTATAGCTTAGAAAAGGAGAGGAGCCAATCAATTAGTCAATCAATAAGTAATTTAATAACATGTTCAAAACAGCAGCTGAACATGTGCTGTATGTTAGAAGCAACAGAAGTGAAACACAAGTTCTAATAAAAGACCTTAAAGAGGGATTAAAAGAAGAAACAGAAAACACAAATACGGCATTTAACAAAAGCAGAGGGGGTGAGTTGGGATGTGACTACAGTGGGGAAGATTTACTGCAAGCGCGTGGATGCAGGTGATGCAATTATATCATTGAACCAGTGCTGACCGCTGCAACTTACATGGACAAAATAAACAAGACAGAAACAGTTATAGCATAGCAATAGCAATGAGCTAAGCTGCTATCTTCGATATCAGGTAAACATTACATCTCTGCGTGCTTTTAATGTCAGTTCTTCAGGGGGCTCCCTGTCCTGAAGTTTACAGAAGTTTTCAGCAGTGTTAAAAGGGCTTTAATATGAGATTGAACAGGAGCTGCCAGAAGGCGAATATCTGATGATTTTAGGGGTCTGGAGACTATTCAGGTCTTTAAAAACAAACAGTGACAGGTCGGAGACAGAACTGCTGAAGTATCTCATTATAGAGAGGGGTACGATGATCAGGCCAGGGAGTGTTACTTGGAGTGTTACTAACTCTTGACAGATGTTGAAATGTGAAAGACAAACAGATTAATCCATTTTTTTTCTCAACAACAGATTCAGTTCTCCAATAATCAGAGTCCTGACTCTCAAAACTGGAAATCTTGCAAGTCTCCCATTAACATTTTTAGCTGCAAAGCTACTTGTTGCATTCATTGCAATTTCTGCCAGTTCAACAGTTTTATGGGATATATTGTGTTGTTGCTACAAATCAAGAAGTTGGTCCCCGATTTCTGACATCCTTTTAACTTTATGCTCTGTGTTTTTTATTGTCACAATGCCCTACCCTAATCAAATAACCTGCTGCCCAATCAGCTTTCACCACTTTGACCCATTCCAAAGAGTGAGTGCTGTGTGTCTGGCTATCCTAAGCTGTGATCTGACTGATGATTGTTTTCATGGAAAGATAGAGCACAGTGTCATCAGGGTAACATGGTAGGAGATGTCTGCTTGTGCTATATCAGAGATGAAAGCTCAGCAGCATTTCTTTGTAGGAGAGTCAACATCACCTATCAGAACCTGCACCATTTTAAATAAAGAACTGTGATTGGGTAATTTACCTAACACTGATGGGGAATAGGTTTGAATGACATCGGTTACAGACACACTAGCTGGCTGCCAGGTGTGACAAGTTCAGGTAAAGGAATCCAGATATTACACAAGCAAAAGTGATAGGCAAGAAAATGCTGCTTTATAGGTCTAAACATCTGGTAAAACCTTGATACCTATTTTTGATTGGCTAAAAGAGACAAAATGTTTTGACTAAAAGTTATGAATAGATTGTAATGACTTCTTATTGGTTAGAACAAGAGTAAAATATTTTAAGTTTTGGTCAATTAAAAGTATAACTTTCCAGAGCTAAAATGTGACTAAAGCGAGCAGGCGTTTTTGCTCCAAGACAAAGACAAAACCTGAAATAGCGCTAGCGTAATAAAATATGCACTTTGACAAAATCCACAAAGAGAAAATTAAAAAACTCTTTGATGCTTTTACTTTTTTAAGAGTTTGTGTTGCATCAGACAGAGATTATCTGCATAAAGTGAAGCTGATGAGGGAAGGTGCTGGCTGTCTGGTGTGATGTGTGATCAGTGTACCAGAATCTGTGTGATCTTCAAACAACCAGCAAAGACCACGAGTAGCAAATTACCCCCAATCATGTGACCAGGGAGCAATTCACATGAAACATGAATGAATGAAGACCATCAATTAAAGCAGCCGATCTCCTCCATCAAAAGAAGCCGGGATGAGACGGCTGCTCTTGAGTCATACAGCCTGCTTTAATCTAACTCTCTAATGAGGCTCCAGCAGAACAAACCATGAAAAAGATACAAAAACCTTAAATGCTTTGTTTTCTGAAGTGAAGATCCATCTTCATGTGGCTGAAAAGGCAGCAAGAATTGTCGACACAAATAACAATTACACACTGTGTTTGGTGCTTTGGCTGAGGAAAGTTTTCACACAAAGACTCAACAGGCGCTGCCAAATGCTGTCAGCTGGCTGCTTTCCAATGAGAGACTGTGAGCCAGACATACACACACACACACTCAGCAATCAGCATCCACTGCCCTCCTATAATGTATCACCTGGACGCTGGACAAAGGCCAGCAAAAGGCGCCCACTGGGAGAAGGGATTAAGGATTTTTGAATAACCCCCTATGGCCAAAAGCCTCATAATGGGACTGTGATTACAACAGTTGAGAGAAAAGTACCAGTAACTGGTACTCTGCTTTTTTGTATATACTGCTGGACAATGTAATCAGGTGTGCATATGTCTGATACTTTGTGTGCATGTGTGTATGTACGCCTATATGTACTTGCACTACGAATTAAGTCAGTGGCTGATTTTGTTATTATACCTGCGCTACGTTTTGTTGGCCTGTGTGGCTTCCATTACAGCACCAGACCAAACACTGAATGTAAGCGGATCAAAAGTATCACTTCAAAGCATCACAATTACCATGTAAGGTAGAAACAGTGATGAAATAATGATGCACATGCATGCTCTTCTGCCTCATCTTCCACTTGTAGCTAGCATGCTTGTATGTAACAAGTTCAATTCACAAAGAAGTCTGTTGCTAACTTCCAAGGTCTGCAGAAGGTATTTCATTATCTAGTCGACTGAATGTGGACATATTTTTCCACAGTTATTTACAAGTATCTAATGCCGGGGTCAGAAGATGTCACAGCAGAAATAAACAGATAACTTAAAAGGCAGACAGCAGACATCCCTGTTTATGTTCCTCCTATGGGTCAGTCAACATCTTTAAAAATATTGTCACGTCCTTCAACATAATGATTTTCATACAGCTCAGAAAGAAGTTGAGAGAATACATTTGCAATCCTTCTTATATCCATTTTATAAAGCCAGCACAGTAAGTAGATCTATCCTCATTTCTCCTGAAAGTCAGTGTGGTTTTTGTTTCTTCTTTCTGATCAGCTTGAAGATGGGGTGTAATCCTCATCCCATCTATGCTCAGGCTAAGAAGACCTAATGGGGTAGTAGAAAAATGAACTGGACTTTAGGAGTCAAATTTATATATATTTAGATATATTTAGATATACTAACTTGCACAGCACTGTTGTCAGTGAAAAACTCAAATTTTAGAAATCAACATCGATTCTTATTTGTAAGCTTCACCTTAAAGTTGGTGGTTCAACTCTCCTCCCCCCTCTGTGGATAAGGAAACCTCACAAAACAACTGAAGTCTGTCACATGATGACAAAATGAACCTACTCAGACTTTCAAATATCATGCTATGTATTTGTGTGTGTGTGTGTGTGTGTGTGTGTGTGTGTGTGTGTGTGTGTGTGTAGTGAAGCCCTAACCACTAGTGCCAGCTGTGAACAGTAGTCCCTCATTAGCACTATTTTCATGTGACCAAGCTGCTCTGCAAGGACACACACACAGGCACTTTGAAATGGTTGCATAGAAAATCACACGTGCGCGCACACTTATACACACACACACAAACACACACCACATGACCAGATGAAGAGGAACCATTGTTCAGCATCACAGGACCTCTTAACACAGACACACACAATTCTCCTTCTGCATTGCCGTTCGTGTAACCACCAGAGTCCCTCTTGTTTTAATATTCTGTGGTTTACATGCTTCTACATGTTTCCACTGACTCTAAACACACAGTCATTTAGTGTTCATGTCTGTAACTGTAGCTTCTGTGTTCATGTGTGTCTCGAGCATTACACACATCAGTGTTGTGTCACACTCTTATGCACAGAGATCTGAAGCACACAGAGGAGCCCCCTCTGCCTGCCCCTCGGCCCAGCCCTCAAGTTTGCCCAGTGTGATGAGGCCTCATAGAGCTGTCACACTGTGGCAGGCTGTGACAGTGGCAGGCCATTAGCCCACTGAGCAAAAGGGGGTCAGGTCAAACCCCTGACCCCGTAGTCTAGGGTCTAAATGGGACACAAGGATCAGGGGTCAAGAAGTCACGGGGTGGAGATGTTTGACCAGCTCTAACCCTCATTCTTTTTTCTATGGAAACCAGTCACAAGACAAACATGTTCAACTATGATTTATGAGCTGATCGACTTTTGACACAGTGTTCTTGGACAGCGCTTTTTTTTCCTGTCTGGACATTTATGACTTTAACCTTCTTACTTAAAGGTGCATTGTGTCCAATTTAGAGGCAGTTTTCCAAAGAAATTGAACTTTTTATGCAGAAGTATGTTAAAATTTATATTTAATGGAAAATCATACATGTTATTTCTGATCATTTGAAAAAGTCTTTTATAGTCCTCCTGTGACGTGTTGCATCACCATGTTCTCTACAGTAGTTTAGAAAGGACAGTCATATTACAAAATCAGTTGTTGAGCACAAATGCATACGTATGGATAAGATGATTTGGCATGGTAAAAATCGAACAAATAGAGGATCAAACATTGCAGGAACTTGAATCTGAATTAAACAGAGTTTTCTCTAATATATATATATATATATATATATATATATATATATATATATATATATATATATATATATATGTTATGACTCTATTTTTACTCTTTTGTCCTCCAGAGCTCCATCCAGATGTCAACTTTATTTACTTTGCTAATGTCTGCTTGTTTTACCAAAACAGTGAAAAACTAATAATTGAAATAAAAAACAGAGTTATTTAGATATAATAACAAAAATATCACCACCTCATCACCTAAGACAGTTGAATTACATGTAAGGAAGTGTTCCATTGTAGAACCTTATGGCTAGATGCTGCTAGATGTCCTCCTTCTACAAACTGCATGTTTAGTGGATGTAAAGGAAAGTCTGTTATGTCAAATTTTTGGACAGGATCTTTTTTCTTGTCGCTGTGATGAGTTGAGTTAAATACAGTGTTGAAAAGACTAGAAGAACACCTTATACTTCTACTGTACTTCATTTCTAATTGTGTTTTTCCAGCTTAAATAAAATTGTAGTTCTTTGCCACTTACTTGTTAGAGTAAGAATTGCCAATTTTAACTCTACTTTACACCCTAGGCATGCAAAATCACAACCCTAAACCAGAAAACCAAAGTTTTCCAGCTCTTCCCAGAATAAACTGACATGTTCAATAATTTCATGAAATATATAGCCCTTCCAGCATGTTCCGTACCTACCCAAGGGTTTTCCACTACTTAGACTTGCCTGAGAAATCTCCAAAGAAAAAGCCCAGGAGGCATCCTTATCAGATATCGACCTTCAGTGGCTAATTGGGGGGGAGAAGCAGCAGCATTGGGTCTGTATCAAGGTTCTTGTGTCTAACTACCATGAGGATGGGATTTATTGTACCCACAAGCTTGTTTTCATCCAAGTTTTTAACCTTGGGAAACAGTGCCAACGAAGATCAGATAGTAAAACAAAAGCTCTTTCTCTTACATAACAGTTTGTTGCAAATGACAACAGATCTGCTGGTTGATCTGGCCTTCCTTTGTCAACAAGGCCCTGGTGAACTTGAACCTCTTGGCATGGGGCATTGAGGTTCATTGCCAGAAAAATCTGACCCGCCCCCTGTGGGATGGAAGTAAGTTAACCTCAGGATAGGAGGTGCTGACTGGTGCTTGAACTACTTCACACTCTGCAGCAAACCCTCCTCAGTGAAACCGGGAGGGTACAGCTTGATATAACCAACAGTGATATCCTGTATTGTTAAAAAGTGGTAGCACTTTTTTGGCTTCTGGAGCCTGATGCAGAGCAGCATCTCGTTTAAAACCTGGATCATATTCTAGAGTCCTGTGAGTTATCTTTGACTGTTTTTAAAGTTGCTGTGGGGAACTTTGTGTTGACTTTGGCACCCCCTGTGGACATACTAATACTTATCATCTATTGCCCTGTACATGTTAAAAGAGGGTTTTCAGGGAAAAAAAAGGAACCCATGCTGTTGTCTTATAACAATAAGATTGTGAGTATTTTCTGTGTAACAATTCCAAAAATACAGTTTTACTAACTTACTACAGTGAAATTGTTCTAATGCTCTTGTTTTCTTTCACACAATGAGGCATCAATATCAGTTTCAGTCTGTTTTTTAACCAGTAAAAAACTCCTTGTAGTGCCTTTAAAACAACTACTAGAGGCCTTAGGGGAAAGAAAATTCACAATAGACAAATGTAATTTTTCCTTTTTTTTGTCTTCATTTTAGCTTTTTTAACCATCCCATGACCCATCAGAAGTATTCACCCCTGTACCCATTGTAGGGACTACTAGTTGACAAAACTAGATCCACTTCAACCAGCTGCAGCAGAGACATGACATGAACGTGATGTTTCAAATTCATCTCTCTAATATATTTAAGTAACAGTCAATAAAAACCCAAACTAAACTTCAGGATTGTTTTTCTTTACCTAAACAAGACGCTAGTTTTTCCAGGTCTTTTCTTGAAATGAACTTACTTGATTTTTCACAGTGCTTTCACTTTGACTCACAGATCGCTGTGCTTTCTTCATTTCTAACTTAGACAAGAGAGAATGTATTGCTATTCTCTTTGTTGCGCAACAGTATACCACACAGCTGTTATAGTTGTGAACAACAATGTTGTAATAATCAAAACGATATTAAATCAGTACCAGTTAACTGTACCACTTCTCCACAGAAGTTAATCCTGAATTTCTTCACATACCCTTAAATCAGTTTGGTCACTCATCTCGCGGAAACTCTCGCTGTTGTCTCTTTGTCATGTGCTTAACCCAAACACACACAGCTGTGCGACTGGTGTGTAAAACCACAGCCACTCAGTAGAAATGCACCTGTGACAGGGTGAGATTATCACCCCCCCTCATCTGAACCTGGCCCTATAACCACATCCCCTCACCAGACACATACACCCCTAACCCGCAGCATGACAGTATATCTGTCCCAGTCCTGCTCTCTCTTCATTTCTCTACAGGTGTGCTTATTTAGCTACATGATAAAAAGTTAGATAGAAAATCAGCTAAACTGGTGCCATCTTTGGTTTTAGTGCAGAGACTAACACCACCTAATGCAGCTGATAATCTTTAGGGACGTCATGACAGTTCCTGTTTTCGTTGAGGTGCACAGGCGTGTGTCACAATATCGCTTCATTCACTATGAAAACAAGCAAATGCCACACTGTCACTTCCCCTCATGCACCATGACCCCTGCTGGCATCCTGAGTCAGAGTGATAAGCAATCCCCTGATACCCCCCGGCCCCTCGCTGAACAAAAGAACCACAGGAAGAGGTCAGGCACTTACCTCATAAGCCTGCCAAGAAATTATAGCTCTCCATATGTTTCAGGTTGAGGCTAACTCAAGACAAATCCCCTGACTGCACGGGCCAATCGTATACAATTAGGAGAAGTACAACTCACTTATAGAAGGACTGGTGTTATTTGGCTTAGGTAATGATGATTTACCTGCATGCTGTCAAATACTGTCAGAGTGATCATCGCTCATCAGCACTCTCTCTGACCTGCTAATTGCATTGTTTGTTGAGATTGGGCACACAACCTTGCTTTTAGTTTGTAAGGTCCAGTCCAGGTCAGTGCTAACTCTCTCCATAAGTACTGTCAGCCTGATATAGTCTATTTATGGGTCATGGTGTTACTTAAAAGCAGTTTCACAGGAGGGAACAGGCTCACAAGATCAACTATAGTCTCTGGAAAAACATGGACAACAACACAGCTACCCAGAAGTGAAGACTGAACATTAAAGGGTCACACTTCAGAATGGAAATACATCTCAAATAAGTTCCGCTTTTTTTTTTTTTTTTTTTTTTTCATTTTAAAGACTTGTCATCATGCTGGTATTTGCAAGCGTTTATTTCTAGGAATTTTACCACTAAGCAGTAATTTGGTTCAAGTGGTACGACACCATGAGTGACGGCTGTGTTGACATAGCAAACCTAACACCCAACAAGAGGAGTCGCTTTACAAGATCTTTTCTGTTTTATGGGCTACATGAATGTTTTGATTAGTGGATTTTAATATGCCAGTCCATTACTCACAATGGAGGATCAGGTCAATTTTGAAATGTCAAGAAAAAAGTTGAACTATTGAGACAATACAATGGTGATTTCATGAGAAATTCATAAAAACAAGTTGTTTAGTTGGGAAATAAAATCATAAAATGGTTCATCTTTATGTAAAAATACACAATTTTCAGGGGATATCAAAAGAGAAACCAGGTGACTGTACTTAAACAAAGAGCATGGAGTATCTTGTGAAATTTTACTCAACAGATGGGAGTAGATATGTATTCAGGGTGGCTATTAAGCCTGTAATTGGTCAGAAGACTACATATGTCAGTGTGATGTTAATGTACCAAACAATTATGTCATCACTTAATTATGAAACCTTCACTGCAGTTTAAATCTGCAACATACTTTGTGTTCCTTACTTTCGAACAGATTGCTTCTTTTAGCTTTCCTTTCAAAATAAAAGTTTGCCAACCATAGCCTAAAAGCATGACTTTATTCTTGTAATACTACAATGCCATTCATGTATTTGTGTAATTCTATTGTGTCCCTAAAATCCAATCCTATCTTTGACACAGAGTCTCTCCAAAAACAACACCAGTGCATGATGACAGTGCCCATTCTAGGAGGTAGTTTTAGGGTCAATATTTTAAAATAGGAGAAGATGGAGTCACGTAATATTTTTTACACAGTCAGTGGGGTCAATTAGTTCCAGGCTGATCCTCTGTGACTAGTCAAAGAGAAAATCTGTATCACGGAACAGAAAATTGTGAACAGTGGTGGTTTCACTGAGGTGGTGTCACTAAAGGTCTCCAAAACAATCACATGATCCTCTGTGGTCTCTTTTATTTATATCGCCTTGCTGGTTGAAAGGATGTGGACCAGAAAAGAAGTTTAAACAGTGACTGTTGATTTTGTCACCTGGCCCTCCCACTCATGAGCGCAGTGAACACTAGTGGGCTGAGAGATGTGTGGAAAAGAAATCTCTCCCTCAGCCAAACAACAGCCTGTTGAACATTAATCCCACTCAGTGTGAAGACAAACACCCCCCCAGCTGGGTTTGCAGTGCGTGCTCACCCTCCTCGCTCAGTCAAATCCAAGACTGTAACTTTATCACAGATCACCAGGGTGAACCAAGAGCTGATTAATAAAGCTCAGAGCAAATGGAGGGCAACACAAAACAGCTGTTTGTGCCTGCATAAACCCATCAGCGATGGCCCATGAATCCTGAGAAGCCAGTTTCTTTTTTTGGTCAGGGTATAAAATCTGACACTGAACCCGATCCAAAGTGAAGCAGTGCCAAGCTCCTTCCACAAAAAAGAGAAGACAGATGTTGGATCGTGAGGGAAAGAGAGCTGCACTTGTCAGAGGGTGAGAGAGAAAAAAAGGGAGTGTTGCATTTTTAAGTTATTGGCTACCTCAAGGTCAACACAGTGCGTTAATAATTTTGACAGCAGAACACTTACAGCCATAAGTTACTGACGTGAAAATAAAATGTCAGCCATAAACCCACAGTAGCTTTTTAGTAGCTTTTGGAAAATTTCAACCATGTCACATAATCTCACTCAGTGGATGGACTTTGCTTAGTTTTCATAGATACAGAAAATTTCATAGAACTGACACACATATTGCATACTGTTGCGTTGTGACATTAGGTAGAATAACAAATTATCTACCTCTTTAACATGATAAGTTGTTATCTGATGTACTGTTAATATTTGAAGTATTAATAATTGAAGCTTTACTGTGATCAAAAAATGATACTTAAGAAGATGTGATTGGATAGACAAAGAGATACCAAAACATATCCCTGTTGATACACGATGAGAGGATGAACATTCATCCAACAAACTGTCTGATATTTGTGACTTGTGGAAAAGATGCTCCTTCTGCCAGAGTCTGCGTGAATCACAGACAAAAAGACTCAGAGAAGAGATGAAAGGCTAAATTGCATTGTAGATCCCTTTTTAGAACATCAAACACAAAGCGATTCTCCCAGCAGCCAGCGGGGCTCCAGGGGGACGGAGTTGTAATTTCCTGGCAGAGAGGGGCTGGACATGTGGGCACTACTCGACCGACATCAAAGACCACAGGAGTTCGCTGACTGTATACACAGTCTTTGTGTCTCTGTCTGTGACATCTTTCTACTGTACTTTGACTCATCCTGTACTCTTATCTCCTTCCCCTCCCCCCCTTCTGTATTCTATTTAGATAAACAGTAATAGCTTAGTCGCAGGCTTTGGTGCTTGATGGTAAAGAATAAAGTTTTTTTTAATTTGAAAACTGTGTAGGTGTTTTGATTGTTAAAGCAAAAACACTGGATTTTTGGGTGGTTCCTAGGGTGGCCAATCCTTTCTCAAGAGGGGCCAGGGCCACCGCTGGTCAACCCTCTGGATAAGGCCCTGGCTACATAAAAAAACTAACATATAAATGGAAGACTAACTTTAACAAGTCTCTCTGTAGATGCGCTATTGTTTTCATCTCTGGCTACAACTCACCAAAATCCTCATCATTTTTGTACTATACGAACATCAAAACATACTTTCCAGTTTTTCCAGTTAATGCTGTTTCTTTTTTTTTAATTATTATTAACCCAGCAGCTGTGGCTTAATTTTATGTTGGTGCAGTTTTGTGTCTTTGTTAAAATTTTAGAATAAACAATGTAAAATTCACTTTTCACTGGTTATTGATGGTGGCAAGGCTGGATGTGAATGATAAACGGCTGACCTCTGACCAGCAGGAAATAAACACATCATAAGTTTAGCAGTGCCCCAATGATTTGCCCCGGACATAAACTGCCTGTGTAATTTACTGTGAAAAAAAGAATAGTCAAACAAATGTAGTTCCTCACAGAAGCTTTGATTAAAGTGCCAGTAGTACAAGCTGACCCATATTTCAACATAACATCATGCAAGTGGAAACTAACCCTGTCTCCTCTCTTGGAGGTAGGTGCAAACAAGAGCACTCACACTAGGTCAACTTCCTCTGTTACTTGCCAAAGCACAACTGCCTCCCTTCCTAGTCCCCTACTGGCCTGCATGCACACTGTAAAATGACACACCCAGGACAAAGTTTTGCAGCTGAGTGAAACTCAACTTTTGCATTTTATTGTGACTTTGATAAGCTGTAAGCATTTCCATGCTCTTCTGCACATAGCTCTGCTGTGCACTTCCATCCTGACAGTGTTAAAGATTCTTTATTTATATTCAGTTCACTTCCTGTTGCGTCAGCAAAAAGCAGCTTGTTCTGATGGGGAAAAAAAACCCTTGGTCATGCATAATGGTACATCTCGTTTGTGCAAGGGATTGAGCTACAGACAGCCAGACTCATGTAACCCTTGATTATCATAGAAATAGCATCAAAGTTATGAATGACTCACTGGGTTTGACCATGTTTAGTGAGTGAATTAGGCCCTTATTTGACAGCGATCTTTGTGGTTTATCTTGAGTCTTTGTGGGCCAAGCTGAAAGCTGAGCCTGGGCTAAGGAAGTGCATTGTGCTCAAACAGAGTACAGAACACTCACACCAGTCAAAGAAACTTGACTTTTGGTGAAGTGTAATCGGGTGTTGCCTATTGGGAGTGTTCCCTTCAGACATCAAACATTTCACACTGTCATCTTTTATTTATTGTTTTTTTCTCAGGTGGCAGCCCCTAGGAATGAAAAGTGAGGCCAGTGTGAAAGTGCATAAAATGCAGTTTCTTGAAAGTCCACTTAAGGCTGGCTCCAAAAACGAAGAAAAACCACATCAGAGCCCACACTAAAAGCTCATGTTTACCTTAGAACTGGACAGCCTGGTGAAAAAAAGTTTTGATTCCAATAAATCGTTCCTTTATTTATATGGAAAACTGTACTGGGTATGAATGTTAAGACTGAGAGTTATACATAAAAGGTCATAATTAGGGGTGTGGCTGATTTCACTGACTGGTGGGCATGTAGTAAAAGTCTGCCAGGAGGCTGAAAGCCTGCCTCAGCTTCACCTCTTTTGTGATTTCTAATATAGTCTACATTCAATAGTAGTCGTCATTTCCAATAGATTTTTTTAATGTTAGCAAACAGGATGGCATATCTTGGGGGGAGAAGCAGCGGAAATGGTCAGACAAACCTGCAAGCCTTTGAGCACAGCGGATGAATGACTTTACAGGACTGCCATAAGGTGCAGTGGCCAAACAATTATACTGAACTGATATAAAAGTCAACATCACAAAAAAATCCAAGTATTCCTCCTAAAACCTCCTAAGTTATTGACAGAATTATTCACCTCCGTTACAGTAGGGGGCGACATGTCCCGTTTCAGCTTGTCGTTATCTGGTTGTCTCCCAGTTGATGTAACGTATCAAAACAGTCAGCAAAACGGGTAAGCAAGAGGCACATAGATTATACGTCAAACAAAGAAAAAACTGTGGCCTTAACAGGTCTGTACAGTTTTGTTTGTACAAAAAGTGAGTTTTGTCATTTTTTACATACTTTCTTCATCTATCGAGGTTTTTGTTTACCACCTGGCTTCACAGCAACACATTTTAGCTAATCTTATTCAGGCTCAAACTGAGATAAAGGCATATGCAGAACGATTTGCCAGAACAAAGTTGGATTAGGTTCAGTTTCAGTGAGAGTACTGTGATAAATCAATTGGGCAACATGTAAATGCACAGACTGTTTTTCGTTTTTTTTTTTACTTAACAACGCAACAGAGTGGTATTATAAGACTTACGGATTCCACCCATAACGGTGATCTATGTGTCACTCCAGTTTCGCTCAATTTTTCCTCCAGATAATATAATGATGTCACTGTGACTTAAGCCCTAAAATGGTCCGTACGGCAGCAAAAGGACAAAAGTAAGTTCCTCAAGAATGACATTTTTGAGGCGTCCTTATTTCTGGAGTTGTAAATATGAAATATATATGGCCAAACTAACATTGTTGCAGATGTACAGCTGGAAATTGAAGTGTGAAGCTTGTGGGAATGCCTTAAGTTTCTTCCCTGAGGAATATACAGCAGCATTTACTGCAGCAGCCATATTACAGGATAATTACAGCACACTGCTTTTTCTGGAGGCGAAGATGTCCAAAGCTGCTGGAGCTGCTGGACTGGAACACTCTGTTCAAAGATAAGTGGGCCAAATCTCAGTGTTGGCACCTTGTGTTTATGTGTAAAGCGAAGAGTTAGCTGATGCGTTTCCACACACACACATGGCCTCAGGCAGTGTGAACCAGGCAGGGCTATAATTTAGGAGAGCAGGCAGGGAGGGAGGCAGCCTCTTGGACCTGACTCGCCTCAGGTAACAGCTAAGCCCATAGATCTGTGTCAGGCAGCTCCTGAGTGGAGCGGACGGCCAATTTGCTCTGCACGGAGGCTCTCTGGAAAAGACTTGAGCTGAGGGAGCAGCTGGGCTTGTCAACAGATTAATGCATCACTCTGAGTGACAGGTCAGGACCCACCTCCCGTCAGCTCAGCCAGTGCTCTCTGTGTTGCAGGAAAAGTTTCCTGTCTTACTCTCCTTAGCTTTACCTTTCCTTATCATTCCTCCGGGACAGCTCTTCTTCCAGAGCCGCCCCTCCATTCAGTCCAAACCCAGCTGAGCCAGGTGGCAGTATTGTTGTGGCCTGGCTTCAGGGCTTGCTGTTTTAGGTTAGGGGTAGAATTTTCCACTGGCACATTCAACATGTCTCCTCATGGCTCCTTGCAAATCAGAGCCGTGCGTGTCAGCCGCTCTCCTAATGCTGCCCAGATGAGGCGAGGAGAGAGGGAAGGGGAGAGAGGGAGAAGGAGGGAGAGTGAAAAGAAGGCTACATGTCGAAAAGAGACAGGAGGACAGGAACCTGAGGAGTGTGAAGGAAATTGCAGCACCGCAGGTGTTTGAGAGGAGGAAAAAATAGACCCTGGCACCCCCCTCTCCTCTCTCTCTCTCTCCCTCAGGCTGTGGTGAGACAGGTGACCTGCAGAGTCATACCTTGCACTAGTGCTTGTTTAAAGTTCCCAGGCATGGTGGTCAAACCGGGTCACTCCTGCCAGCAGTGGTCTTTGATGTGTGCATCTTCAAGGAGACTTCAAATAACAAAGTGTGTTGGCTAGGGGTGCTGTTTGGGGGGCGTTAGATGGAGGGAGGTCAGCTACTCCTCTTTGAAGACTTTTGTGTCCAGGCCAAGGACAACATAAAAGAAGAGACAAATTGGATTAAATGAGCGTGGATCACAGTTTAGTTAGACGTGCTTCTGGTCATCTGAGGCATATTTGCTTTCAAGGTTTGCCACAGTTATTTTATAGCTGATAACAGAGTAGTGTCTGTGCAAATAACACATGATGTGTATTCAAACAAAGGGAGAATTTGAAGTGTCATGTACACACACATGATATACTCCTCTTGTAGTCTTTCCCAGAAAGGCAATTTCCATTTTATGACATGCTTCTGATAATTAAAGCAATATACAAGGGTTGCACATATGTGCAGGTATAGTCCACTATGCATTATTGCAATACCACAAGCAGTCCATGGAAAAATGTTATAACTGATGTAGTCGCTCTGACTGACACGCTGTCTGTAATGGCATTTGAGAAGCTAACACAGCGACCCAAATCAATGTCAGTCAAATGAAGCCAAACAAGGATAAACAGCAACCTCATGAAACAAAATCTCCCTAGATTAATTCAGAAAGCCGTCGCCAGTATCACACACACACTGGCACACACACGCACGCACGCATGCAGACTGTAGAGGCTGATGTTTCTAGCGGCTGCCGTGTGGATGGTGTGCTTTGTTCTGAGCGCTCTGACAGCAAGTGGGGGTCTCAGGAGGCGCTTGTTGAAGTTGAAAGCTCAACAGGCTCTCTGAAGTGGCTGGCTTTCATGTTTCACATTGTGCTGGAGCTGCAGGAGAGAGCAGCACAAATGTCAACACAGAAACTTCTTCCAAAACAATGTAATTCAGTCGCACACACCTTTGTCAGAGCTTACTCTCATTCTAGCTAGTTAAACATCTGGATTTTTTGTCCTTTTTGGAGTGTATATTCACACTCAAATGATTGCCCGGAGCATCAGATTGCAGCCAATGCAGCATTTCACAGTCACGACTTACAGGCTGCTTCCCTCTCTGCTGAGGTCAGAGTACATGTCAGGACATGCACGGCGCTGTACGACTTCTGACTGTACAACACTGAGAGATTTAATTACAACTCTGTGTGTGTGTGTGTGTTATCATTGTTAGTTTGAGTATGTAAGAGTGTGTGTTTGTGTGCGTTCTATGTGTCACATTGTGGTTACCACTTCTGCCATTTAACAGCCCCCTGTGTAATGACTCTCAATATTAGATGCTTATTAAGTTAATTGTGTTCAGACGGTGACAGGCAGCTTTAAGAGCGGCTTGTTGTGCCTATAAAACATCACAGCTGCAGGAAAAGGGCAAGACAAAAGTATTTCCATCTGACTTTACCATAATACAACATTAAAGTCTTCCACTAATGACATAAACAATGATTTTATTTGCATTACAATGAAAGAACGACAAAAATGTCCATTAGTGTCACGTTTAAGGATTTATCTACCTGTGTTTGTAGTTTCACACCATTGAGAAACTTAATGGGATATTCCGGCGTAAAATTAATTTAGGGTCAAACACACCATAACACCGAGTTAGACACCCCCTCGAGAGATGAATGTTGCAGACCGCTTGCCGCACGATAGCAATACACAGCGGTCTGAGGAGCCATAAGCAAACCTCAACCAAAACACCACTCTATAGCCACAAATAATGCTCAGAACAGCACCTAACTCCATCAACAGTACATATAGGGTCCCAGCCATAGTACTAGCCACCAAACATCTTTTTAGCTTTGCCTGATTTCTTTAGCAAAGAGACTAAACACAACTCACCTACTCTCTTCCAGCAGCCGCTTGTTTGTAGCGAGACCTCGGGCCAGTCTATTGCGGACCATAGCGGGGTGACGCAGCTCAAGGAAGAACATTTATGATCATCACTTTATCATTTCCTTGAACTAATAATCACCATGTTAATCATTTTGCACTTCAGATGTGGTAGTTCTTCTGCCTTAGTGTCTCAGTCTGATTGCATTTCCATGAAGAAATAATTATTTGTGGCTATAGAGTGGCTTTTTGGTTGAGGTTTGTGTGTGGAGCTGTAGACCGCTGTGTATTGCTATCGTGTGGTCATTACTAAAGTTGGTATGACCAGAGAAGCAAGCGGTCATCTCTCGTGGGGGTGTCTATCTCGGGTGTTACAGTGTGTTTGACCCTAAATTAATTTTATTACGGAATATCCCTTTAATGCTCCTTACCCTCACAATAGAACAATAAATCACTGTTAATGGGTATGTTTGTTGATTTTATCTTGACTGTATTGTATTTCTCTGGTTTGGGACAGGAGCAGCAACCTTTACCAATCAGGCTGCCCTCATATCTGAGCTGAACCTCACACTTACCCTTTTGTCCCTTGAACCTCTTTAAATGCGCAGCAGGGCAGAGATCAACAGAGAAACACTCAGATAGTTAGAAGAAACTGTACCAAGCAGTGCGGAACATTAACTCTATTCACATCTATTCATGTTTCCTTAATAGTGTAGAGTTTAATTGTTTTTGACACTGCTGTAAACAAAGAGGGAAGGAAAGCCTCGCTTTTATAAGCAACTCATTTGGATCCAAAACAATCGGCCAGCCTCTACTGAGATTTGTCTGGATGACAGAGTCATCTCCTGTGACTGTTCACATGGCTGGAGGCGCTGGAGAGATGCCAGGAGGAAGAAAGGCAGACGAGACAGAAAAAAGAGTTATGTTCTGAATATGAGGCAGAAGTGGCCTGGAGACTAGAAAAACAAGTCTGAGACCACAAGGTCAAGTGCCAAGCCCCCACTTTATCTGTGCCGTGATGGAAGTCAGCTCCATACCCAGGAAAGATCCTAGAGGCCAACAGTATAGAGACTTCACCAATGTAAGAACAAATCTAGATATTCCTACTTTTTTTGACCACATGAAATAACTGATTTTAACTCCTTGGAGGTTGTGGAAACAAGGGAATGAAGTTTTACCCTGATTCAGCAAAAGTTTTCACTCACTATTTTTTTTAACAAAAGATTCCTGATACTGAATATTTATTTTTAAAAAAACATAGCAGGATGGTACTTTTAGTTCAGAACAATTACTTACACATAAACAGAGTCAGAGAGTAAATGTTCAGCTTTGTCCACAGGGGACGCTTTGGTCCACACAAACTAAAAATCCCCAACAGGGGCTTTAAAAAAGCTAAAACACCTGCACATCTGTGGCTCAGTATTTGAGTGGGTTGTCTCCCACAAGTTTGAGCTCAAATCCCTGCAGTCTATATGTCAAAGTACTTTTGGTTTGGATACTGTGGATGTGTCTGAATGACAGATCAGTGCTTGTCGGTAGCTTGCCACCTGGTCTGTATGTGTTTTGTAATGTATACAGTCAACACAGTCCACCTACTCTTTACCACAACAAACATGAGGTAAACTCCCAAACTTAATGCTATGAATCATTGTTCTTTCACCACAATAAACAACCTCTTCCTCTGGAAAAAATAATGTATACATCGATTTATTGGTTTTCAGAATCAGAATCAGAAGGGGTTTTATTGCCATTGTCAATGATCAGGATTCACAGACTAGGAATTTTTTACGGCGTGATGGTGCAACATTAAATGGAGAATACTATATAAAATACTAGAATAGAAAATAATAAGAGCATGTAGGACATATATAAAGTATAAAAGTATAAAAGGCTATGTACAGTGCGATGTACAGTAAATATAAAAGGTTATGTACAACTACACAATACAGAACAACAGTGCAGTGAGAGGAGTGCAATTAAAAAACCAAGGTACATTAAACTAAAGTGACCAGTCATAAAATGACGGAGTTTAAGTGACTGAGTTATAAAGTGTTCATGAGTCCAACGGCAGAGGGGAAGAAACTGTTCTTATGGCGGGAGGTTCTGGTCCGAATAGACCGTAGCCTCCTGCCCGAGGGGAGTGTCTCAAATAGTCCGTGTGGAGACGTACAGGTCATGGAGAGATGGAAGGCTACAGCTGATCACCTTCTCAGCAGAGCCCACAATGCGCTGCAGTCTGTGTCTGTTCCCAGCAGTGGCCCTGGCGTACCACACCGTGATGGAGGAGCTGAGGAAGGACTCGATGATGGCCGTGTAGAACTGCACCATCAGCTGGACCGGCAGCTTGGCTTTCCTCAGTTGCCGTAGGAAGTACATCCTCTGCTGGGCCTTCTTGATGAGGGAGCTGATGGTTGGCTCCCACTTAAGGTCCTGAGTGATGGTGGTGCTGAGGAAGCGGTAGCAGTTCACAGTGGTGATGGGGGAGTCGGTGAGGTCGAGGGAGGGCAGGGAGGCTGTGGCTTTCCTGAAGTCCACGGTCATCTCCACTGTCTTCTGGGCGTTGAGCTCTAGGTTGTTGCTGCTGCACCAGGTCACCAGCCGGTCCACCTTCAACCTGTAGGCAGACTCATCTCCATCCGAAATGAGTCCGACGAGGGTGGTGTCATCCGCAAACTTGATGAGCTTAACGGAATCATGGCTGGAGGTGCAGCAGTTGGTGTACAGTGAGAAGAGCAGAGGGGAGAGTACACAGCCCTGTGGAGATCCTGTGCTGAGAGCCCGAGTGGCATTAACTGTGAGCCACTTCACAGTTAATGCCACAAAAAAAATGGCAGCACATACGAAGTTAGAAACAAATCCGTAGTTACATGTGCACCCTAGAAAAAAAGCCCCCTCTGTCAGAGCAGCTCCTTTCCAAATGAGCAGGGGTGTGTCCGGAGAGACGGCATGGTGAGGCACTGGCCCACTTGGCTCTGATCGGCCACCCAGTAATCCTTGGCTATATAATCGATTATTTTTCTCGTCAAAGGTGGGAATTTTATTAGATTCAACTATTTGAGCTGTATTTAATGGACTGGCACTTGTGTTTTTTTTTCAGTAACTTTGTACAAATATCTTGTTTTTTTACCTAATTAATCCAGAAAAAAAGTGTCGCTGCTATGTTGTTGTTGTTTTGTTTTTTTTTTTTCAAGAAAAAAGAAAAAAAGAAATGCAAACATGAATATAACAACATTATAAGATATGTATGAATACAGGTCCCCCAGCCAGCCTAATCTATGTCAGTGCCCTGGTTAGGCCACCTAAGTTGAAAAAAAAAAAAAGCATCAGGCAGGAGAATTTGTGTGTGAATGCAAACTTAATCATCAAATTATTCTGTGTATGCCTCGATCTGTGGGAACACAGTCATCATGAGACAAATCCCGCCAATAGGACTGGTAAGTACCATGTAGTGACAAAATTACAGAATGCAATTTCACTGAATGGATACTAATAGCATCAAACTGAGCTTTGATATGAATCCCTTTAAACTTCTGTCAGGATGCTGTTTTTCTCCTCTTTTACGATGCATCTGCAGTCAGCCAGAGACTTCTAATTAAAAACTAATGGGAATCTCATGATGGGACGGTCAGCGGTGTTGTGTTTCACAGACAGCGGCGCCAGTCTTAGATAATGACTTTTTATATGGTTCACAGACGTCCGTGTCATAGTAACATTAACGTAAATGGTGTCTCTTTAAATCATGTCGTGTGACTGTATCTAAAAGGTCAGAATGGTTGTGGAGGTTAACTCGCTCAATGTGCTTCACATTGAAAAATGTGAAGTGATGGTATCAAAGCTCTAAACAGGAGGGGAGTCCTTGTCTTTTTGAGAGGCAAAGTGTTGTGTGTAAAATCTGATTCATCATGTGTAATTTCATTTAGAGGGATATGTTTTGAACCATGAAAGTAACAGAGAGATTAGGATGTGAAACCCCTGCGTGATTCAGTCTTTTGATCCAGAGTTTTTATCTAAAATATGGCCTGGATTTAGACTACCGTCAAAGAGTCTCTGTGGTGTTTTATTAGCAGCAAAATGTAAAGGGGGCCCCCGTCTAGATAAGACCCTCTTTATGGATGGTGTTTCCCCAGGACTGTGGACCTCAGGGCCAGTCAGGAGATATTAGATGACCACACTCTGAGTCCTGCAGTCCTCAACCCAGCTGTTCACACAAAACCTCCACACACACACTCACACACAGGCAAAGGGGGCACACAGGGGCAATAAAGCTGGGTCAGGTGCAGGGGACATGCCAGCACCATGACTTCAGTGTGTATGTGTGTGTGAGTTTGTGTATGTAAAGGGCATTTTCTAGCTGATAGCTCTCCTTTGTGCACTCGCTTCTTCCTTTTTTCCTGTGCATGAATCTCCTTCACCGCTTTTGTCTCATTGCAAAACCTGACACACCGATTTCTGTTATGAATCATCACAAGTGTGTGTGTGTCTGTTTTATATTTTCCGACCGTGAGCTGACCACAGACACACACTGCTGCCTGCAAAAAAAACCACACATGTTCAGGTTCATAAAAACAGTCAAAACCTCACACATTTGTATTGAATTCAGTATTGAGACATAAAAAAACCTGATGCAATCTACACACAACATTGTGTGGATAACATCTTCCATAAGTGCATCCTGGCCAAGGAAAATGAAAGCAAGTCAGACTCTGTATTGTTAAGAAGAGGCAAGAAAACCTGATGAATGCGATGAGTGCTTTTGAGCGAGTCTAAGACGCGAGAGGAGACAGCCAGCAGTGATTAGAGGACAAGTTCTGAGCAGGTTTCATAACACCGAATGTTCCTCCTGCACAGAGAGCTCATTCAGACAAGCAAGGGCATGGCAGGATATCCTGACCAGGAACTCATGTTGTGTTTTGCCCCGAGATTATTCTCACTTATGTAACAAGTAGTGACAACCCCCACAACTAACTAATGTGAGGATAAAGCATGTGATATGGAGATAGAAAGCAGAGGGCTTTGTCTGGGAGAAAACCAGACAAATAACGACGAGTTGAATCTGTGCACGGCCCCTTTAAGGGAGCAGAGTGGATGAGCGCCCCTCGGGGGGCCAAGACTGGGGCTTTTGTTTGAAAACTACACACTCCAATCTGCAGCAAGACGCTGACATCAGCAGAAGCCGGGCTGGCGGGGGGGTCAGGTGGGGTCGGGGTTGCCAGTCACCCATGGCGAAATCAAAACAGCCAGGGCAGATCCTGCAGGACCTGGCAGGATCCAGAGGAGGGAGGAAGGGGGAAAACAACATGCTAGAAAGATGCAGATTTAGCTTGATTTAAGGAGAAAACTGAGTGCTTTAAACTCTTAAAATTCTACTTAAAGAGCTGATTTACTAGTTTCACCAAGCTCTGTTTCTTTTTAAAACAATTTTTTAGTTGATTGTTTTACTAAAATGTGTCCATCTTAATCTATTTCATGTTCATTTGTATCACACTGGGCTTCACTGTCAGTATAACTGTGAACTTAAACTTTGCACTTTCTTCAGATAGCAGGATGTGTCCCTGCTGTGGTGACAAATCCTCTTAGCTGTTGTGGACAGGAACACCGTGACCTGACCCTTAAAAAACAAACAGAAACAGACAGCAGGTGTTGTACAGTTCATCTGTATCTCTTCAAATGGGACAAAGGTCTAGAAGTGCTTATGAAACTTTGCTTTTAGCACTTAGGCACTGAACACACTCTCACTGTTTTTCTGAACTCAGCTGGAAATGAAGCTGCATTTTATAAGTTAAGGTTATTCTGATAAATCTACACTTGAAACCGTTTCTGTGGCAGGGTCAGGGAGTTAAAAACAGTGGATGACTCAGGCTGAATCATGGCAAACTGCACTGATTAGACAGCAACTGCAGAGCAAAGTGTGATGATAAGGAAGGGATCTGTGCCATCAAGACTGCAGCTTCTAAGTCAACTTAAGGTCACTGAATCTAGTGCTGTAAAAAAAACTGAGATGTGATGAGAGGCGGGACTAGCTACAGACTTTACCCCCCATACGAACCCTGCAGATGCACACAGGAGATAAGTTTCTACTGCTGGAGAGTCTAAGTTAAACTAGGTCGCACTCTCTGCAAAAGACACACACACACAAATATCTACACACACTTTGGTTACTTATAGCCACAGAGGTTTTTTTCACAGCACCACCCTGTTCAGCAGTTCTCCTTCAGACTGCTGAACTTTTAAACCCTGACGTCCACATAAGTGGCCAACATCACAGCCTGTCTACAGAGTAGTAATAGTCTCAACACCAGCAGTGTCAGGATTTATCAACCACTCGAACAGAGAGCCATTAGAGGCTGTATTTTACAGTGATTTAAAGACAACTCAGAGCTATTAAGTGACACAGAGTGGAGTAAAATCCACAGTTAGTTCTGTATGTTTATTTGGAAATTCACTGCCCTTTTTAGTCTGCAGTAAATCTGTCTTTTGACAGGGAGGAGGGTGCGCCCAAGAGTAATGGTAGTGACTCTTCTTTGTCCTTGTAGAGTGGCAGTGGAAGAGAAAGTATGGAGATCCTTCACTCATGGCACACTTAAAAAGTATCTCCTTCCTGGTTAAAGTTCTGCATTAGAAATGTGTCTTGAAAGGTTGCATGTTGACTTTACATTATTAGATTGTAACTTCAATATTATATACAATCTTTCACTGTTAGGTATGTCTGAAATTAAAATTGTGCAGCACTCTAGCTTTTGCAACTGTCCTGTAATGATCAATTTACTGACACGTGATTAATTGCTCAATAAAGAGATTTCTGAACATTCTTGAAAAACTAAGAAATGCAAGTTACCGTGACATTGAGAGGACACTGAGCTAATGCTGCCTTCTAGTTACCTCGGAAGTCAGAAGTCTGAGCTGGGAATGGCATCACACCCAAGTTACCAGCGTAAATCGGAAGAAAGCAAAATTGGAGGCGGAACAAGATGGCTACATCTTCGAAAGTTATTTTAGCGCTTGCCTTGTTCAAATATAAGCAAAGACAAGCTAAGTGCTAAAATAACTTTTGCAGATTTAGCCATTTTGTTACTGCCTCCATTTTTGCTTTTTTTCGACTTAGTAACAGAAACGCTGGTAACTCAGGTGTGACGTCATTCCCAGCTTTGACATCTGACTTCTGAGGTAACTCGAATGCAGCGTAAGATCTTAAACTTACTGCTGACATTTTCAAGTTTATTTGAGGATTTTTAAGCTGGTTAGGAAACAGACTAAAGTTTACTGATGCCTCTTTATGAGCTACAAAACACGTTAGATCATGAAAAATGTAACTATTTCTGAATTATCTTGAATGCATAGATCACTGCAGCTCGGTCAGTGTCCGATGAAGTGATTCACTTCATGCTGCTGAAACACTTTATTCCTTTTATCAACAAAAACACTTAGTGATACACACATCTGTTAAAAGATAGCAGGATAAGATGTTTGTGTTAACACACTAATCACACATGCAGGACAAGATCAGCATAGAGATAAGATATAGACAGGGCGCCAAAATTACCACAACCATAAGGTCCTCATTGAAGCTAGGAAAATTTGCCTAACCTAATTTAGATATCAGCTGGCACTTTTCATAGTGAAGATGCTGTTAAGTTAAACATGAGGATTACTCACCAAGGATCTCCTTTTCTATCTAAGCAAACTGATCCTAACAGATGGTGCACAACTTCCAGATTTGTAGACCATATTAGTTCAGTTCATTATTGACTCAGTCTACGTAGGCCACAACAGCCGGATTGGCACACATTTCAATGCCGATAACTTTTCTATTACGACTCTTTATGACTAGTTTATTACTACTACATAGTTTGTATTTTCAGTAAAGCTTTAACTGAGCAACAGAATTCATAAACTGTGGTTTTAAAATGCAGTTTTAGGTACAAAGTGTGATTATAAAAAAGATTCAACACAAGTGTCTCAAATTTGTACCCAAATACAGGGCTTGTGTAATTTAAATTCCACTCTCTTCTAGCTCCATTAAATTACATTTGACAGATGACTAGTGAAGTGCAACAGCTTAGCCCCAGACTAATTTAATTCTGTGTGCGTTATTAAGTCTTTTTAAAGTACCACACTGCTGTCTCTTTGTGTAACTGCACAGTCAAACATCATGCCAGCTGGACCTAAACGTCCTAAATGTTATGTCAAGTGTTAACAGCAGAGAAACACTGTTCCACTAAATGACACATAAACACCTGTGTGGGAGGCTGTTTTGTGGTCACAGGTGTGTATTAGTAGGTGTTTTACTGCAGTTTCCAATGTGACTCAGCCAATCATGAGTGGCGACCCCAAAATTTCCTTCTAATAATGAACGTAGAGACACTTGATAAATCCTCTTACCCAGGAGCCAGGAGAGGGTGGTTGTCAGGCAGAATAATATGACGTGTAAGACCGAGAGGAAAATCTGGGAAATCAGGATAAGATGGACAGCAAAGCAAGCAGGCAGGCACAAACAAAGTCCGATACATATAAACACACAAGTTCACACACACATTCAAAGACACACACACACACACAAACACACACGCCTACGCTGTGATTCATGCAGACAGAGTCAGTCTTCAGCAGGGATCTGTCCTCACCAGAAGGCCTCAGGGGAAAACAGACAGAATATTTAAGACAGGCCTCCCTAATCCTTTTAGTTAGACCCAAATCATACACACACACTCTCTCTCTCACACACACACACACAAACTATATTTAGGGGAGGAGATTTAAAAGAAAACAGGATATCTCTAAATTTGTTTCCTTGCTTACATCTGTGTTTGTTTTTCCTCTTTTTTCCACTTGAGAATTTACAAAAACAGTTTATATTTTAAAAAAAGGAGCATCCTTTATTCACTGCAATCGTAAAACTAATCTGGAGTAACCACAGCTTTGTTGACCTTGGGATTTGAAATATTAACAGAGAGAAACACTGTGTGATAGTGTGTGAGATTTGAAGTTTCTAAAAAGTCGTGTCCTTGATAACACTTGTTGCATTTACATGGATGCCCCCATGTGTATGTGCACGAGGATGGTGGCAGTAGCCCTGAGAGGTACCTCCTGTTGCTTCTTTTACTGTTTGACAGTTTGTCTCTGCGTGTTTGTGCATGTGATAGAACAAAAGGTCACCGGTCTGACTCCGCGGTCGCACAAGTCCTTCTGACGTTCAATCCCACAAGTGAAGCATCAGCGAACACTGCTCCCATCCACCTACACAACACACCAGAGATAAACACTTTTACTCCCCCTCGCTGCTCTCGGCTGCTCTCCGTGCTCGATGAGGGAGTTGTTATCGTTGGCGGAGGGCCGGCTTCTGACTCCCAGTAGAAGCCAGATGATTGTTTTTGCTGCCTGGGGTCCGGCCCTGTACCTCTCCAGATCCTGTTACTGGAACTGTGGACCTTTTTACAGGGTCCCCGCTGAGAGCTGAAC
Organism: Xyrichtys novacula; assembly: GCA_962446985.1. Taxonomy (NCBI): domain Eukaryota; kingdom Metazoa; phylum Chordata; class Actinopteri; order Labriformes; family Labridae; genus Xyrichtys; species Xyrichtys novacula. Next base: position 8,155,944 of record OY660878.1, read on the forward strand.
ATAAAGAGAGAAAGAGAGATGAAACTGCATCCTAGATACCAAGAATTTAATAGTTTGCATCATTTATAAGTGGTTGTGTCTGAGCTATGAAGTGCTGGTGTGGAATAAAATAGCAGCAGGGGATGGTATCCAAGGGCCTATTAACTCAATTGTTATCTGCAGCTTTATACTCTACTGAGGGAAATATTATATTTTTACTGAATTGAATTTAATATGAAAGCTGTCATTCTGACTTATTTTGCAGATCAAAGTTGCTCTACTTCTAAATTTTGTTTGCGTACAGTGTTTCAAATGAAAATGCATCACAGTGTTACCTTCAAGCTGAACCAACATGTTGAATGCATTTGCTTCCTCATAAAACATTGGCAAAGCTGTTTTCTGTCAAAGACTGAAGTGCGCTTTGTATACATGCACCTCAAGATGCAAGCAGCCAAACATCTTGCTAGCAGCAAATAGCTGTGCTTCCCAGAGCATTAATGCCACATGCAGAGGAGTTGAACAGCGTGAAAGTGTTGGCAGGATTATGGATTGCATCACACACGAGCATACATGTGAACCAGAACAAGCAAAACAAGGACATCCATGTAAAAACAATCCTTAATAGTGTGACGACTGGATAACATACACTACACCACATCCACATTACAATGTATACTATGTATAAAATTAGGATGACCATAGTCTGACTTCCAAAAAGAGGACACGACTATGCAGGGGCGGAGTCACAAAGTCGCACAAAGTTAATTTTGAGAGTTTTTCGGGTCGAATTGAGTGTTTTTTTGAGTCCACATGACACAAACTCGAAACTTCGGAACAAAACCAAGGACATTTGAAGGATTTTATGAACTTCCCTGGACAAAACCAGACAGCCCCCCAAAAAGAGGACATGTCCAGGTAAAAGAGGATGTATGGTCACCCTAATAAAATACGGTGTGTAAAACGTGCAACTGACAGAAACAATTTCCATTTAGGGCTCGGTCTCAAAAAATAAACCCAGTGGCTGCTGCCTGACAACAATCCGGCATCTGGCAGTGAGGTCAAACTTTCTAGGGCTTCTGACTTATGTACCCTTTCCATGAAGGTCATCATTAAGCCAGCAAAACCAACTGACAGTCCCTGGTTTTTAGCTGTGTCTGGTCTGGGCATCAGCAGTATAACAAAACTCTGTAAACTTTAACAAAGGGTATACCATGACTGCCAACGCAACTTACTAAATCCTGCGAAGTACAATGCTCACCATGGATTAAGATGAGATCAGAGTGGGTCTTATCTAGCATCTTGAGATAACATTTGTTGTAAATCGGCACTTTGATTTATTAAGGTTCATGAAGACTATTTTTAGACTGTCAAAGTTTCTAGCACAAGCAAGCAAGTAGACCCTTAACTAGAGATTGTTCTTTGAACTAAAAAACAAGGAGAAAACTCAAGAAGACCTGTAACATTTTGTGGGGTGAGACAAATCTTTTCCCCTTATTTTACCTGGAAATTTTCCTTTCAGCCATCTAAAATTTTCAGGAAAGTTTGAATGAGCTCTACAGAATGACAAAATCCAGGATGTAAGCAGGGTGGTTGCATCCACAGTATAACATGTGGCCAGTGTGAACCCAGATAAGGGACATGAAATATCCCAGGATAAAGAAGGGGAATCATTTTTGACAAGAGAGCACATTCGTCCATTTCCATTAGCATTTTGGGGCACTGCTGCTGTTGGGGTGTGCTTTTGATGTTATATTCTGCCTCCCTGGATCCCACCAAAAACACATCTGATAAGAAGACTTCATCCTGTGAGGGAAATGCACAAACAAGGAGTTCCTTTGAGGATAGGACTCCTCAACGCGTCAAGAAAATTTCATGGGTGCGTGCAAAGGGGAATAAACAGCTCAAGCTCTGCAGTTTTCTTAATTTTAGCCTAATGATTTTATATTAGATAGAGTAACAAGACTTTTACTCTTTTACTTTAGTAGAAATCCAAATATTCCCCCACCATGAAAAAAATAGAGCCACTATCTTTGACACAATCTTTCATGCTAACTCGGTGGTGCTAATTCAGTACATTTTCTCCTCTATTTAATGTAATCTATCTTTTCATCTCTGAAATGAAGCTTGCAGCACACTGTAATTTACATGCACATACACACACCTGTCTCACACGTGTGTATGTGTGTATTTTTAGCGGCCGGGCTGAGCAGCTGTTTGCCATTACTCATATCAGTGTGTACTCTCTCTCTCTCTCTCTCTCTCTCTCTCTCTCTCTCTCTCTCTCTCTCTCTCTCTCTCTCTCTCTCTGTCTCTCTCTCTCTCTCTCTCTCTCTCTCTCTCTCTCCGGTGTGGTGTTATTCTTTCTAAGCCACTGGAGCTACAGTCACTGTATGGCTGTGTTGGTCTAACCCTGGCAGCCTGTTTTTCCTGCCGCTTTGGCTGCAGCAACTCATTGTAATGCTTGTCTCACTAAATCATTTCCCACTATCATTGTGTGCCGAATTATTAATCACATAACTGTGCAGGGATGAGCTGTGGATAATGAATAATTCACCGCTTATAATGCTGTTGTTTTGAGATGTCAAATAAAAATGTCAAGTCAAGAGTTTGGGTACAACTTTTTTAAGTGGTTCATAAAAAATTAACCAGTCTTAAAAAAAACCCCACACCAAACTGTGCAGTTTTGCCAGAATGGACTTATATACTTGCTTTTACACAGAGCTGAGGAAAGCAGTTATTAGTCATCTTTCTGCATATGAAGGGTGATGACACAGAGGTGAGGATGAAAACTTATGAGTCTTTGAATTGACCCAAACAGCAAGCAAGAGATCAAGTCAGGGTCAGGCACAAAAAAGAGCTTTATTGCCCTTAATGAAGGTGGCATTAATGACTTCCCTCTGGACCTGGACATAAACATCCAGTTAGAGTTTTACAGAGTGCAATTACCTCAGAGGAGCGATTACCTCAGACCGGAGCCTCTGCTGGCTTCCTCTACCAGTAAAAGTGGGCCGGGAAGACATCAGCTTGTTTAGTTTAGCTCTGCAAATCAGGATTGGACTCAGCAGAGGATAACAATAAAAGACAGAGCGAGGCACAGTGAGAGAGAGAGAGAGAGAGAGACTAACATAATACATTTTACAGTCATTCTACTAAGCAGATGCTCTGATTAAATGGAGAAGCGTTGAAGAAAAGGCTTTAGGCAAGAGGTCAGTGGATGTGGTGCAGTCAGTAATCAGCATTAAAAGCCTGTCAATTCTAGTACAGAGCTGTCACCATGAGGGACTCTAATCTGCTGATCTTTTATTTGTGCAATCAGAAGAGCATCTCAGGCTGATCGGGATAATCAGGATTCTCAGCGACCCAAAGCAACAACATCATTTAGCCCTAATCCTGCTCTGTCTGAAGTTTGTCAGTCATCATCTCAAAGTGAAAACAGAAATTCTCTCTCTCCTTTTTTGCTCATCAATACTAATGGATTTCAAAATCAATGCCATGATCTACTTTCTGCAAATGATTTTGCATTGCTATTAGCTGGAAAATCTGCTGTTATCCTGATGCATTAAGGATGAATTTTTTTCTGTGCGGCAAAGGTGAGGATATGCTGACATGGAGAACTTCTCAGCTCCTGCACGAAACAGTGGAGACCCAAAGCTCATCCAGCAGCAAACTGCTTGTGATCACAATATTTCATCTCAGAACCCCTACTTATCACTGTTTTCTCATTTCATTCACTCTTTGTACCTCATGATTTACATTCAAATGTATCCCATTTTGATGTCATTATCATAGTGTTTACACACATATACTCAAGCATATGATAATACTGTCATATGTTTATTCATATTTGTGGTGCAAACAGTATTTTTTTTACATATTCATTTATGTTCATATGCATCCTAACATATAATCTACATACTCATTTACATATACAGTATCTCCTGATCCAAATGTTGTATTTAGGTCTTTGCACCTATTTTTTTTTATATGCGATGATCTCCACACATCAACATAACTAAATCTTAAAAAATGACAGATCTTTTCATGTTAAAAATCTATACAAGTACTGCTTTTCTTTCTTATTTTTTTTATTGTCAGTGAATCAGTAAAAATATGTCCAAAAGATCGCTGCATTACCCTCAGTGACCACTTGAGGCTTGAGCTTAAGTTGAGTCAATTACCGTTATTCAGCAGTAATAAAGTAGTTTACAGTCCAGTTTACTGTCATTGTGAGTAACAGTTAGGTGCGACTGCTCATCTGGTAGGTGTCGCTTCAGCTAACCTAGCCATGCTTGTGCTATGCAGATATTACATACAGCCAAATGCGTTGTTTACTAGGGTGACCATACATCCTCTTTTACCTGGACATGTTCTCTTTTGGGGGGCCGTCAAGGGGGAGATTTTAAAATCCTTCAAATGTCCAGATTGTGTATTCATTCAATATAAAACAGTACAGAGCATCAGTGCTCTCTGCAGCTCTGCCCCTCCGCTCACTTCAAAGCAAAGCCACTGACGCGATGCACGCATGCACCTTCTTTGGGAATTCAGAATGTGCATTTAAGTGAGTTAGAAGCACATAAAAAACACTTGACCCGACCCAAAAAACCCTCAAAATTTTGTGCATAAGTCGGCCCCCACAAAGTGGTGTCCTCATTCTGGGGATTCAAAATATGGTCACCCTTGTTTACGTCCAAACACAACAGGGATGATCGTGTGTAAGTAATCACACATGTATTTGTAATTAACTTGAGGCCAGTATGAGAACTAAGATGCGGCTCCTGTTTGTGATCAGATATCTGCAAACATCAACAACTTGTTTTTTACCGGCGTGAAAAACAGAGCTGAGTAAATCCATCCAGGTGACAGAAACATCACGCTATAGCTTCACTACACTTGACTACTGCTTTGCTAAGTAACGCACAGCTTAAATATGCAGCTGAACTCTGGTTGACACATCCTTACAGGCCTGTGGGCAGTTAGGGATTGAGGTCGTCTTGTGGACCGACCATGAAGGTGTTTGTGGCTCCACTGCTGATAAAGAGGATGACTCGGGGGATGGGGTGTTGGATAGATGTTAGTTGGAGGTTGACTGAACGTAAGTGAGTAAAGGGGGGGTGCAAACTGAGCTGTAGATGAGTGCCACTCTCTGAGGGGGGTTTTCCAAGCATAAGCCACTAAAGGTCAAGTCATTAACCCTTTATTGATAATTCTACGGAGTTCAGTCCTCAGGCATCAACACTCCACAGTCATGCTCTCTCAATAAACAGGCTTACTGCTGTGGATCAAGCCCACCATACATAAAAACAAACTAGCATGTTTCTTAAACATATGCGAGAGATTATAGCAAATTATGCCCTTTAATTTCTGCATATTTGTGTGAATTCTTGATTTTAAATAAATAGAAAAGTCCCAGAATGTATATACCCTAAAAAAAGTAATAATGTGCCATCTCTGGCTGATTATCCTATTAACTAAAACACAAACCACCTTGTCCCATGAAGTAACATAAGCATGACTTGGCCCTGCAGACTCCAGGGAATTGGTGCAAACAATTGCAGCATACTCCAGCCTCCTGCGAGTGATTGAAAGTGTGAGGTTTCGGGGTGTGAGAACCACGTGAGAGAAGTTGTCGAGAGGGACAAAAACAGAAAAAAAAGAGAAAGAGAGAGGGTCACAGAGAAAGAGGGAGAGAGAGAGAGAGAGGGAGACAAGGCCTCTTGTTTCTTGCTCTCAGAGGCTCAGCTGCTGCAGCTTTCATTATTCAGCATGACACTGAATTAATACAGCCTCTGGTAAACACGGCAGCATGAGGGCTTGTGCTGCAAACACTAACTTGGCTTGTGCTCCTAACGCAAACAACCCGCTGTAGGATGAAAAGGAGAAGAAAAATAAGGATGGGAAAATAACAGAGAGTACACTATCAGCAAGTTTTGGATTGGCACAGGGTTTTCAGGAGACACTTTTATGGAAACAAGTTTACTCAGAATTTTAAACCTTATGGCAGATGGAGTTGTTGTTGTTGGAAAACAAACCTGAGATTGCTATTCAACAGAATCTGACTCGCACATCTGATTTCTGCATGATTGGTATTTCTAAGCCAGAGTCATTTTCAAAAGATGAATGGCTGTATACCTTCAAATTGAAATTGCTCAATGCCTGCAGTGTTCCATGTTAACCCAATTTGTTTTTTGATTAATAGGTTCATTTTCCTTGCTCATATTCTTCTGCATCATCTCCATATGTAAACAAATCCAATGACACCGCAAGCCACTCCCCGTGAGTGGAGCTGTGGGTTAGCAGAGGTCACTACCATGCAGATGACCCTAGGGTCACACAGTGTGGAGGAGGGGCTGCAGGCACTGAGGGTATTTCTGTCCCGCGCTCTCTTCTCCTGATTTCTAATGTTTCTAATCCAGAGAGTGCGTGAGAGCAGGGGATTGCCAACTTCCCTTCCCCCCCACCAGCCCTGCACTTCCCCCTGGGGAAAACTTTGAGCTGCACAGGCAGGACTGGAGTGGGTAAGACGATGTCCAGACTCTCACCGCTCAAACTCATAAAAACAACTATCATGAGAGGCGATTGTATGCAGCGAAACATCACTGTAACAGCAGTCTCACAGGTTCCTGGTGTTTTCTTTTTTTCTTAGCTGTACCAACAAACTCACTGCCAAGTTTAATTGCCACGAGCATTACTGACAAAAAGAGAGATAGAGAGACAGATTTAAAGAGACAGAGTGGGACTGATTGGCGGCGCTCTTGCTGTATTCTTGCGATAAGTTCAAGAGTTCAAGATCGTATCAGGTTAGTTTGTCTTGTGTTGCTAACCACTTGACGCCACTCTGCCAACCAGCACTGGTTTGGGGTGACTGACCATGATACTTAGATCATAAAACCTCTGCAGGACGAGGCGGTTCAGCCTGAGTTCATGGAGGTAGTCTGAAAGACACAGAAAGAGAGTGAAAAAGAGTGAAGAGGCACTGCAAAAAAACTATGCAGACTCCTATCCGACTCTACCCCTGCTGCACACTGATCTGCAGAGAAAATAGTTCAAATCAAGCCAAAAATAAATCAGTTATACTTCACTGAAAGTGTCTCATGAGACAAGGAGAGTCCACTTTTTCTGTTGCCTCCTAATGAATCAGCAGATTTACTGATCTGCATTATATTTGTTGTCTGCACCTCCTCATCTAAACATCCTACAGCAAAGAAAACAAATGTTCCCATTGGACCAGTAATGAATAAATAGCTCCCATGTGACCACAGGCCAAGTCCCATTTCACTCCATCCTCTGTTTGTTTTCCCCACCATTGTAATTACCCCTCCCCCTCGAAAAACCCAAACTACCCAGCAGTAAACAAACCCAACAAACCCCGGGACCCTGACTCAGACCCATAAAAACACGACACAAGAGAACAGAGTGAGGAGGGGGTGGCAGCTTATGGGGGCAAACATGGCAGGGCAGCTCTGGGCATTCAGTGCATGTATGTGTGTGTATGTGCGCAAAGGAGCATTGCCTTTCCCCCCTTCCTCTGGCTCTGACCCTGGCCCCCTGCCAGCAACAGTCACAGTCTAATTACTGAAATCTGTGTGCCAGCTAAAGGCATTGTCAGAGTCAGTATTGTGTGGGGGCCCATGAGAGCAGTCACCATTCATCCCTGGTTGCCCTCTATTTATTGAGGTGGAACGGCCTTCACATAAAATCAGTTTTTTTTAAAGGGAGCACTGGATTTGAATGAGCCGTCTCAGATCAGCCTGTTAAATGATACAGTGCAGCACAGTTAAATTAAGCGACCTGTCTAAACGAGACTGACTATGGCTCGGCATTTTCATGAGATAAATATAGATTGCCATGGTTACATACTTATCCAATTCATGCTAAAATAGGGACATAGCTGATGTCATGACTGTAGGTCAGTGAAAAAGAAACCAGTCTACATGAGGACAGGTGTGGCTCGACATGATGCAAGTTGGGTAAAAAGTTGCCATGGATGCATACTACCAAGCCTACTGCTAAAATTGATGGACTGTACAGTAGTGATGATGTACTTTGAGGTGATTGGAGAGCAGAGCCATGTTTGTAGTGAGGCCATCTGAAGAAGTTATGGCAGACTTATTTACCGTAGCATTGAAATGATAATACATGGGTTAGTAAGGAGGGAACCAGCCAAGACAAGATGAAGTGTGGCTTTACACTATCTTGGTGTAAAGCCACGACAAAGTTACTGTCATTCTTGTTAAATTTATTGATGTAATTTGAGCCAATTTAACAGTCATACCCTAACCCTAACAGGCCTGACTGAGATCTTCTGTATGAAACAGTCTGAAATGAACAGTAATGTCTCTCCATGACGTACAAGCAAGCAAAACCATTAACAACAAGACTGACAATTTGGATATTGTAGTTCATCATGTCTGTAAGTGCTGTGAGGGGGTAGGTACACTAAAGAAATAGCTTTTGTTACATTTTCTACAGCACGTATCCACAGTGAGTGATAAATTTCACAGTTAAAACCATAGACTGTATATACTATGGACAACCTGGTTCCGACTACCGCCTGTATGCGGGATTTGAAGCTAAAAGCTCTCGGTATTTCCGGGATTTTTCTTCATTTCCTGAAACCAGCGCTGTGTAGTAGCGTTGTGCGCATTTGGCCGCGCAGTCGCAGAGAGTCACTGTGATGACGCTCGGCTAACAACAGCGTATCCCTCCGGGAGAGCTACACAATCCCTGAACGCCCATAGGCTGTATCAGGTGTCAATCATAGCAAACATGAACCCCCTGATAACTTTTAAAAATGGAGCTTCACAGAAAAAAGAGGACTTGAGCCCAAACCAGTCTTACTGTAACTACATGTCAGCATTGAAGCAGGGGGGAGAAAAATTGATGTTCTGTGTAATAAATTTCTAAAGTTTTTCCACAGCCCCATAAGCTTTGCTGGCGGAGGCGGGATTTATGACCTATACTGCAGTCCATCAACAGAGGGTGCTGTTCTCAGAGTGGCTTCACCCCACGAGGAGGCAGATGGCGTCCATTCTATATACAGTCTATGGTTAAAACACATCAGGAGAAGATGGTTTTGTCAACTTTTATTGCTTTTACAAGGACAAGACCAAATCATCAACAATATATGGTAGGGTGACTATGCGTTCTCTTTTTCCTGGACATGTCCTCTTTTTTGGGGGCTGTCCAGGTTTGTCTGGCTTTGTCTGGGGAAGTTTAGAAATCCGTCAAATGTTTGTACGTAAGTTTCGATTTTGTGTTATGTGGACCTACTGAGTTAGAAGTGCGTAAATGACACTCAATCTGACCAAAAAAACTCTCAAAATTAACTTTGTGCAATTCCATGACTCCACCCCCGCATAGTTGTGGTCATGTCCTCTTTTTAGGAAGTTAGAAAATGGTCACCCTAATATAAGGGTCACCACTTTGTCCACACGGGGCACCAAAATCAGCAGAAACAGAAAGTTCCTCACGGGAGCTATCGAGTTGAAGTTATCGAGAAGCATCTGGGTTTGGAGAAAGTTCCTAAAGCGACATGCAAACAAATACATTTTAAAATGGAGAACTCATTTAGCGCCTGTACTTTATTATCAGGTCAAAGATGACCAGCTCAAATAGGACCAACTGTGGCACAAACTTGTCTATTTATTGACTATTAAGCAATGGTAGTGTTATTTTATAGATTTGAAATAGGTGACTAGCTTAAAAATGATTAAATATATCTCAGATCTAAACAACTGTGCTCACAGTTGTCGTAACCACCTATTGACTGAATACACTGCTATAGCAGAAGTTCTGGCGACGATCCTGTAAAATTCATGCAGTGAATATTAGTTGAATGCGACCACCTGGGACAACAGAAGCTGCTGTAGCTGCAAACTTTGCTATTTAGTAACATGATAAGCTAAATATTGTTCACACTGGTGTGGACTCCAGAGGCTGCAGAGATATTATGCACAGAGCGGTTTTAATTTCTGCACATTTGTGTACATTTTTGCTCATTCAGTTAGAGAAATCCAGTTTTCCACATCCTCCTACTTGGGAAATGTTGTTATTAAACCCAGGCTAAAAACTCAGAAACATTCCTGTATTGATTCCCCTTGAATGGCAAAGTGATGGAGCTGATGTCATTTCTGCCCAGCGTGAAATCCCGGATTATAGGGGTGCTCCCATGTCAGAGCCCAGCAGGGAGGGATTGGCTACGGCTTAGATCCCCAAGCCCAGTCTTTATCACACCCATGACTGGATTTATTAAGCCTAATGCCTTTAATCTGGTTGATTTTTTCAGTGTAAACCCATTAGGGGACAGGCTGGAGGTAAGATAATGACAGAGGATGATGATAGAACTCTCTCTGTTTTTCCAACGTCTCTAAGTTAATCAGAAAAGCTGTGATCTTGTCAAATACAGACAACTGTTGTCGGTCAGGGTGTGCCAAAACAATGGTGTTGTTATCGCTGAAACTGTCGACAAGGAGTTATTTACATGTATGTTATCTTCTTCGAGCCAGATCATGCTTGTCTGTTTTCACTGCAAAACCTTGAAAACAGAATCAAGGGGCCTTCTCATCAGCAAAACAACCTCAGTTTGTACAAACATTTGGAGGAGAAGAGAAGACTTGCCCTTGGCAGACGTCTCCACACTGTAGTTGTGACAAGCCGGCAGCTCCCTGCATGTCAAACCCCAAATGATCAGCCATGTTATAATGCTCAGTAAGATGTAATAACACACTGAGCTGGTGGCTTTCAAAGTGGTCAGGCTACAGTTGAAGGCCTCTGCCTGCTTTCTGCCCTGTGCGGTAAAGTTCAGCTGCCACAACTCCGTCTGCTGTAACCACGAGGCTCACCACCGTCTCTCTCCGGCGTCGCAGTCGTTGGAAGGCAGGGCCCGGATCTTACCACACCTCACCACACAGCACACTGCCACAGTCACATGAAACCCTCACACCCCTCATAAGTCTGCAGAGCTGCTCACTCTGTCTGCCTACAGAGTTCCTCTTAGTGTGTGCCGCAAAAGTACAGCAGGGTGACACTTTCACATGCTTGTTGGAAGAGTTTCACATCATCATCAGTTGATAATACAGCTGCTTTGTGATCCTGGGCTGGTGTGCAGGTTCATGCTGCATGATGATAGAAGTAAACAGTAGACAACACAGAGACAACATCTTTTTATAGCTTTGCTACCAAATTGAAACTCTAAATGTAGTTTTTAAGTTGATTTTGTGCACATGAAACAAGATTTGAAGTTTTGAAGACAAAAACAGGCATTTACATATTAAATGCACAGAGACCCACCTAACACTGCAGTTTAAGCAGCTGTTCTAACTTCAGCTTTTAATGTCTTGATTTGGAGAGGATGAGATTGTGCAAAGAGCAGGAAACCAGCCCACTGAGCACTTTTTGCTCTAAAAGAGGTCTAATAGACCTCTAAATGTGGCCTAGACGACTGGTCTAAAATCAGACTACCACAGGTCTAAAAATAAAGTTTTTTAGATGTCTAAATCTAGACCAAGTTTAGACCAAGTCTAAATCTGGGCTATATCCATACTCCACTGTATATTGCTCAACGGCTATCATAATTATTTTGGTTAAGTACATGGAGATCAGTTATGCAGCTCACAGTTGCGTTTTTAAATAAATAGTTATTGAATAATGGGATAAAATGAAACATCTAAATTCTGTCTAAAATATACAGAATGTAGATGGTTGAAAGTGAAAAATAAAAAAACAACAAACAAAAATAAATAAATAAATGTCTAATAACCGTCTATTGCTCAGTGGGAGGAGAGAAAGTGGCCGGTGACATGTGGGAAAGTGGCTCAAATACAGATGTCCACTTGTGCTTGTGGATGCTACACTAGTACTGGATTAGTTACATAGACAACATAAAATTGGGTGTATAAGACACACTGTTAATAACACTTGTGTGAATAATACAACACTATGGAGTGCAGAGATGGAGTTTTCTGGGTTACATTATTTCGCTTAAAAGATGAGGCAATAGACTGTGAGCCACGTCATTATAATAGACATGAATCGTTCTGACACCACAAGAGCACCCGTTATCATGGCCACCACCTGTGACCTGTCTACACATGCATCTTACAGCACAAGGTTTAACATTATATTCTCTGTTAGGTTTAAGTATGTGATGGGAGTTATACAAGCACAGCAGTGATACAGCACTTAATACAGATGACTGACGCAGGTAGGAAAATAATCAAGCTCAGCTAAACATCAAGAACATTATTTTCCTTCTAACTTGCTCACAGTGAATTTTCCAGATTTTGACTGTCTGGTTCACACTTGACTTCATTTCCACATTTACCAGGAGACTATTGGTTAAATAAAAAAAAAAAAAACAAGCAAACATGGTTTAGTAAAGGTGAAAACTTTGGCCATTTTGTCTTTGGGGGCTTACGTTTGGAGTTTTGTTCATGCGTGAAAGAGGCTCAAAATGTTGTGTCTGCCTAAACCTGTGGTTGCAATACAACATCAATAACTGTTATCTCACAACAAGAAGGTCAGCACTGAAAAGCCAATTAAGTCTGATAAGATTTGACACAACCATCAGTGGGTCAAAGCAACAACATCGCATATAGTTAGCATGCAGCAGCTCATAGCTCTGCATGGAGCAGAAAAGTGAAATACCAACAAATTAAGGTCAGTCCTGGAGGCTGTGATGCCATTTGTATGTGAAACACTCTACAGCAACATGAGAATCAAAGCTGAGAGCTATTTTTACCATCACCGGAGTAGTTTAAATGAGTCTAAGTGTTGGGCTGGACTTGTCAAAGATAAATGTTGCACACGACTGCACATTATACCAATTGTTTGTTCTCCAGCCCACCCTCATCTCTGTCTGCATTTGCAATTCATTCAGCTGCTTGGAAGAGAATTATTTATGAGCAAATCTGTTCATTGGAATGGTTTGTCTTGTTTTTTCTTTACAGCACTCCCCTGATGCAGCTCTTCTGGGACCGCCTGTCAGAACCACCGATTTTTTAATGGAGCTATTGTGCCAAAACAGCACAAACAAAAAGTTTGTTGTTTTCAAAAACAGGAATATAATTACAGCTGCATTACTGATATCACAATAATCCTACCACAATATCCTCCGTCCCATTTCCCCAAAGTTATTAGTGAGATTGTGTTTATGTGTTGTTTTGTTTATCTTGAGCAGGGTTTTCATGTCCTCCCATGCTGAGAAGAAGAGGAGCACAGGTTAATGATGAGGAGCCAGGAACCAGACGACTAGAGTGGGTTTATTCTCTGAGCTTCAGTCCCAGGTGGTTCTTTCTTTGAGAAGTACGAGTTCAATAGTTTACCCATGGTCCTCTGGGCATTCGTGTTAGCCTATCAGTGCGGAGGAAGAAGGACAGTTGGCTGGGGGTGGCCAGTGCTGAGACGGCAGAACTGCTCGGTCAGTGTCTGGACTTTTATCTCAGAGGGACGATTAAGGACAGCGAGAGAAAAAATAGAAATAAATTCAGAAGTTTAAGTCAAGGCCTGAGTGAAAAAGACTTTAGTTTTGCTATTTGGATAATTAATGTGCAGTCATATCAAATCCCTCTAAGGGGTCTCCCTGGGACCCATAAACGATAAAATGTAAAGAGTAATGCTCTTAAAGTTTAGAAGTGATCTCAAAGATTGCAGGAGAGGGGACCAGCCAATCTAGGACTTTTGTTTATTGCCATCCAAACTTGGCTCGGCCAGCCAGCCAGCCCTGTAGCTCATGCGATTGTTTGAGATGAGCTGGCCGGCTGCCAAACCTGGAGTAAATCAGCACTGTCAGTCAGCAACAACAGCCAGCAAGGGAGGGAGGAGGGTAAGGAGCGCACGTAAGTAAGGATAGAGGGGAAAAGAGGGAGGGGGGTTAAAAGTTGTGTATGTGTGATAGAAATACAGATAGAGAGGGAGGGGAAGGAAAACAGGACCAATAAGCAAGAGAAAAAGAAGTGGGGGATGGGAGCAAAAAGAAGAGTAAGAAAAGGAGTGTGAGATGGAGGGAGTGCCTGGTGCTCTGTTGTGAAACATGAGCTTGGAAAAACTGCTCCGAGTTTAACACTCAGCCCAATGTTTTTGCAGTTGTTACTGTTTGGAGGAGGGCCATTGCGTGAGCCGACAGCACGCAGTGAAACCTACACACACACACACACACACACACACACACCATCCTCCCTGAACCCCACCCCTGGTGTGCTGGTTGTTTTTCTACCTCGGCCTCATCCCTCTCCTCTCACTCCTGTTATCGAGGTGAGGTGTGCTAACAAGACACGCCGCCTGCCTGACGCCTCTGGCTCTATGCCAACTTTCTGGGTAAAAAAAAAGAGGAAGAAATAGGCACCCACTGAACTAGCCTGGTTGTGTAGCTTGGAGGGTTTATCCAGAGCTTTGTGCGTGATTGGGAAGACAGCGTGTCTGGAAACTGGGCATGAGGCGAGCTCTTCTCTCATTACCGCGCACCAACAGAGGGCTCCTCGTGTGTCCCCAGGAAATCACAGTGGCTGCTTATTTTTATCCAGCTACATGAACCTTTTTCCTGCCAATTAGCTCCCAACAATGACCCTGTTTGTTTATGTACTGTCTTTTGAGTGACACCCCCATCATAATTAGGTCTGCGTCTTCCTCCACTACATGCCAAGTGCATGGATTTTCACACATGGAGAGAGACAGCTGCTCTCCACACGCAGGCTTACAGGGTGCACCTTTTTAATTGGGTCCAAATGGATGGATAAGTGAAGATTTTGAAAAGAGATAAAGTTGGAAAAAAGTAGAGGGGCAGAACAATAACCAGCAGGAGACAGAGAGGACAAGTTCAGCAGGTTCATGTGCTGCGCCGCAAGGATTTAAATCCCTCCCCCTTGACCACAGGATACTGCTAGTGTGTGAGTCAGAGATTTCAGTTCTGTGCATGTGTGTGTGTGTGTGTGTGTATGTGTGTGTGTGTGTGTGTGTCACAGCTGTGAGGAGGCCGGGAGTGACTGCTGCTCAACAAAGCACTGCGCTCTGCTGGGTTGCTCTTGGTAAACAAAGGGAACTCACAGAGCTTATAGTGATTGCCCAACCTCTCCTTTAACAGAGCGAGTAAAGAAAAGAGCCGGTCGAGCACAGCGGATTAAAAAAAGAGCTCAAAACTGGGAGTTTCAAAAGTGAGAAAATAACTTTTTTTTTTTTTCATATAATCAGCTACCAAGTGTTAACAGATTTATTCCTGCACCCTCTCGTCTCAGCTGTGTTAGGGTGACGGAGCAGAGCAGAGCAGTCAGGAAGAGGTGGGGGTTAAATGTGAGGTCTTTGCCAAAGGAGGTCAGCTGTGCTCAGTCACAGCAGAAAAAAAGGGAGGGATGGTGGGTGAGGAGATGGTTGCTGCGCCCTCAGCATGCCCAGCTGAACCCCGATCAGCCTTTTTTTTTTTCCCCCAGCACATGAAATGTGACGCTGTTGGCTTAGCTTCTTATTCCCATGACAACTACCCGCCTGAGCACCAGATGTTTGCGCAGAGCAGAGACAGAAGAAAGGAAAGTGTTCAAGCACTTCTAAGACCCTTCACCCAAACTATGATTAAAAGAAGTTCACTGTGCGGTATCAAATGCTCTAAATGTATCTGTTTTCAGATGAAGAGCGTCTCTTTCACAGCACAGCACAGCAAAGCAAAGGGCCACATAGACTACTGTTTTTCGTTTTACATAAAGCTGAGGCATATTTACCATGTTCACAACATTTGTATTGCATACAGTCATGTTTTTGAACTGTCAGATTTAAGGAGCATCATTTCCATTAAGTACAGACACAACAGTCTGGTCGTTGTGCTATACAGTACCTGCACAGATGGGCAAAAAAAAAACAGACTTGACAGGATGGCTTGGTTTTATAGGTATCTTATTCAAATTTCACCAAGAGAAAAGTAACCAGTTTTGTGAGTAACAAGCTGAAGTTACCTGAACTGGACATAGTCTTCCTCTGTCCTTCTTTATCTCACTTTCTTGGTCTCTCTAAATGAAGCAGATGCCTGTCCACCAATGCGTCTGGTTCTGCTCAAGGTTTCTGCCTCATAGGGCAGTTTTTCCATGTAATTACTCATTGTTAAACGACTGTGCAAAGAACTGAACAGTCTTTGTTTACTTTAACATCAGCTTGGGTGATACGATCACAATTAAGACAGCCTTAACTACAACTGTGAACACACCCTCCTTTTCTTACTGTCTGACTGTGGTTTCTAGAGATCTAATCTTACTTTCCCACTTCAAATGCAAATGAACACTATTCAAGAGCGCTGTCTGTTAGAGTAAACCATAACTACTTTGACTAATAGAGGAAAATCTTATCTTATCTTATCATTAAGTGGCTGCATTTCCGTGTACAGCTTGCTATTATGACTAATCCGTGTCCTCGCGCTGTCAATGACGCACTTTGGAGATACAGTTATGACATATGAGCGGTTAATGAGTTTGTAATGATTCAGCACAGTAGTGATACTTGTTTTTCTTTATGTCTGTTTTTCTCATAGACAGCCTGGTTCCGCCTGTATACAGATTTGAAGCCAAAAAGCTCACGGTAATTCTGGTTTTTTCTCCACTTCCTTGAAACCAGAGCTGCGCAGTAGCGTTGTACGCAGACGTTTTTGGCTGCGCGGGAGACTCGGAGCGATGACGCTCCGCTCAAAAAGTGCCCCCCCGGATGTCCTTCCAGCCTTTCATTCGTAACGCTAATAGCTTCCCCGCTCGTCGCGACCAAGAATAAGTAAGTTCCACTTCTCCTAATATAATGTGAAATGTGTCAGCGGTCATGTCACATGTCGGTTAACACAGTTTACTGCAGAACAACTCATTTTTCCAATGCAACAAAAGAGAAAAACGATGGAAAAATTTAATCCTCTTCTCCGCTAGCAAACCCGATTGGTCTTGACGATGAACGAAAAAGAGCGACGCACAAGCGGCAAGTGCAAAGTGTAGAGAATGACGCAATTTCCTGTTTTTATAACTCCTAATAACTTTTTAAAATGGAGCTGCAGAGAGAAAAAAAGACCTGAACACAAACCAGTCTAATAATAACTACATGTCAACATCGCAGTCGGGGTGAGAAAAGTGTATTTTCTGTGTAATTAATTTCTCAAGGCCGTCCGCCGCTCCATTCACTTTGCTGGTAGAAGTGGGGTTTATGACTTGTACTGCAGCCAGGCTCTAGGGGGTGCTGTTCTCGGAGTGGCTTCACCCAGCGAGGAGACAGACGGCGTCCATCTTATATACAGTCTATGGTTTTTCTAGAGTAAACAGAGACTCTTGTAGATCTGATACTGCCTTTATAAACCATAGAGCTGCAGAGAAACATCAGACTTCTTGATCAAAGTTTCAGGTCATGTCATCACTTCAGTCCCTTGATACCCTTTCCCTGTCTGCTGCTCTGTCACATGTCCTCTCTTCCCCTCTGTCTGCGTCCCTGTTTGTTATCATCTTTTTGATTTTGTTTTAGTCTAATAAGTTGGAAGAGGATGTGTGTATTTGTATATGAAGAGGCAAAGCGGTCACTGGAGGCACATGTTGATGAAAAGTGCGAATGCCTGTACTGTCCTCATGTGTTTGGATCACCCCAGAAACAGGGCCAAGGGATGAAGTCCAGACCTGCTCTGTATGTCAGGTGCAATGATGTAACTTTTGATTTGGACCCTTTTAAAAAAAACTTGGTTGATAGAGTGGGGGGAACATGGTTAAAGGAGAAAGTTGTGTGGAAGTTGGTGGCTCAGATATTGTAGGTTGTCATCTTCCCTCTCTTGATGAGTGATTGAGTTTTGTTCTAACAGGATTATAAGCATGAATCCATCCAAAGGGAACTGATATATTTCACTCAAAAGCAGAAAATGTTGGTTTATCTTGGGTGCTGAAGGAAAAGTCATCAATGTCAGTCAAATTTATTTTATAAAACCATGAAAAATCCCAATTTCATGGCAATCTGTCAACTTTCAAGTGCCTTTTTTGTTTGTTAGAGAAAAATCCCGTCACTCTCATTTAGACAAATGCTATGAGATGTGTCTAAAGAGTGGTAAATTTTTCTCTGCTATCAAAATGATAGATTTTACAGGCCATCCAGACTCTTTCAAGTTACCTTTACTTCCTGCCTTCAAACTACAACCTTTAGTGTTTTGTGGCTCAATGTCCATGGTGGGCTCCCAGGTGATAATTTGGTAATTGCATGTGTTTCCCGGGGTTAGGAGACACTTAAAGTAGTCCCTCTATGGGGGGCCAGAGTGTGCACAGCAGGTGCTGTGAAGCCTGTCAACACTTATTTGCTGTTTTCCTCTCTCATACAGCGACTTTATTCAGTCAGTGACACAACAAAACAGAGAAAGAGGGACAAGCTGAAGCTGTGCTCAAATTTGTTGCACTCTGCGACTTCAGCTCATGCAGAACCTCCTCCTCCTCCTCAGTCCACTGAGAGCCAGGCAAGTAGGAGTTAACTGTGTAGGCTGCCGTGTTTTGATTGGCTTTGCAGACATAAACAAGAGCCGTACTTGTGCGTGACCCTTGGGCCTGACCCCAGAGATAGACGCTTCTCTAATGGGTGTCTCTTTCAGCAGGCAGCCAGGCCAAGGAACAGAGGGGCCATTGTTTGGGCCAGGGAAAGCCAATGCTCTTCCTATTAAAGAGCTGAGCCTATAGAGGAGGCGACCGAGGAGCCATGGAGCTGAGGTAAACAGCAAAGGAGGCAGAATTTAGACTTGGCACACTAACACCAATATATTAAGGAAAATATCCCAAAAAAGAGAAGGATCTCTGAAGTGTTTCATCACACGATCCTTGTATGTTTTAACAGTTGTGTAAATAACTGTTAATTAGCTTCTATTAAGGCTTCACTTAAAAACATGAGGCCCAGGATTAGGGAGCAGAACTGAACAGTTGTGTGCACCAAACCAACCGTGACTTGGGTAGAAGCTGTTGTTCTCTTTAAACCACATCCTCTGACACACTTCATTGTGTGCATGTGTTTGTGTGTGTTGGGGGGGCCACAGGCAAGGGACTTTTTTTTTTTTCTTAACTGCAAGTGGCCAAACAGGTGAGTCAGGTGTTAGTGAAGTGTGAAACTGTACCTGGCATGTATAACAATGGAAGTGCCACGCGTCAGCCCCGAGGGAGGTGAGTGTAAGTTGTCTGCTCTGACGAACAAAAGAGCAACAAAATCCCAGGTGTGATCGTGAGCACGGTGTACGAAAAATACAAAACATTCAGACTCTTCAGATATGAAAAACTATCTTCCACTTTAATAAGTACAAACTCTACACTTCCAGAGAAATGCACTTCTGCACTCGGTGCAAACATCCACACAGACTTAGCTTCGTGTTTATATGTGTCAAAAGTGATCAATCATTCCCATAGCTCAAGGGCATCCATGCTGCGGTGTAACTAATCTGCAGGCTCAGCAGCTTTGGCCTTAACCTTTCAGGAAATAACAGTGATGCAGTGTGAGGTAACTCTTCTCATTTGCGCGGTACTTGGGTTCATTTTGCTGTCATGCAATACTACAGACGTATGCAGTCTACGGTTATCAGATAAAGATGGAAGACCTCCTATTTCCACTCGGGTGATCACTGGACAGCAGAAGGGTACAGATCCTGGCTAAACTCAGACACTGAGTTTGTCCATTTAGTGGTGTACTTTAAACCATGATACTCATTGAAGAACAACTCAAAATCCTAATTTGAGCTTTTCCTTACTAGAATAAACATAAAGAAGACATTATTTATGTCTGATCTCTCATTTCACTGAGTCTTTCACATTTTCACGTGTTTTCTTTCAAAGTTAAAGGCACTTGGATGTTTTTTGGGCTTTGTCTTGTTAAAAGCACAGCCAGTGATTCCCAATCTGGGAATGAGGCTTAATAAAACAATGCACAGAGTTCTGCATGACTGCAAAATCATAACCAATGTTGAAAAAGGACTTGCAGGTAAACCAAAGGCTGACAATAAATCCACCTTAAACCCCAAATGTCACAACATAGATGAGAAATTATGAAGAGTTGTGCTTCTCTTCAGCTTGACATCCACAAACGCTGGTTCACCTCACAGGTGGGTGCATACAAAGTGTAAGTGAATTGTGCTTTGGTTTCTGTTCGGGGTGTCCCGATATGATATTGATATCCGACATCGATTCTCAATTCAGATTCTCGATCCGATTATATCGGCCTGCATCTTAAATCTCTGATATCGGCATGCCAATTCAGGCAGTCCGTTCCAGACTCCGCTTCGGCACCTCTTCCTGGCGGCGCTCAGATCCAGCATGTAGAGCCCACGTAATCACAACTACAGTGTGTACCAAAGTACCAAGGAGTAGGAGTGATGTCAGCCCTGTGTCAGTATTTTTCATTTAAATCCGAAAAGAAGTTGCAGCTGAACAGTGCTAAACTTGTCATGCAAAAGTTTTTGCTAATGTCGGTATTGGACAATACCGAATGCTACAATATCAGTATCGTATCAGAAGTAAAAAAGTTGTATCGGGTCACCCTTAGTTGATGTATGCCTTTAGCTTGATGTTTACGAGAAAGGGTGAGGGCTGGAACCTATTTTAATCTGCTAAAAGTGAAATATCTGTTTCTTTCGAGCAGACTGTGCTGTATTTGAAATCAGACACATTATTCAATTTGACACCTTCAATAGAATTTTATTGAAAAAAAGTACCAATAAACAACAAGAAAATCCAGAAAAAGATTTGTAGAGCAAAGCTCCATATGTACAGCGTATTGCACTACATAACAAATTGTCTTTACTTCCATATTATATCAACAACCAAAAAATATATATAAACACAAAAAATGAGTGCACAGTAGAGTCTCGAAAACACACAGCCAATGTTTACAAAAATGCTACATTTTCGCTGGGTCTCATTTCTTGGTATACAGAGAGTGTGTGATAATCAAGACTTCATTGAAACTGAGCAATTAAAGGCATATTCCAGGGTTTTACAAACACATGTAGACTTAATCTGTTCTGTGAAAAGAAAGGGCAAATATTTCATAGCTAAAAAGCTCATGAGCCAAATTCACCACAACCATGATTGAGTTTGGTTTCTCGGTTTATACACCACGATGAGATGTGCAAGGAATGTTGCAAGTTCATTTTTGTATAAAAAATGCCCTCGATCTCACAGACTTCTAAAAGGATCCTACTCATATTTTAAAATTATCTTACAGCAATGAACTGTCCTTATAAAAGCAGACCCCCTTGTCTTAAGAAAATACATTTTAAAAAGTTAAGAAAAAACCATGAAGACATGTAATCTTTAAAAAAATGTAAAATCAAAAACCTTCCTCAGAAAACTTCAAATTTATATAAAGTGGACTACAAAAATTCAAGACACTGACGGTTTCCATAAAATACATGTCCCCCTCCAGGGATACTCCACACTCACATGTCATGTGGTGAGTGCGGCTTGGGAACCTCTTTCTAATAAAATTACACAGGGCACAGAGGCGGCTTGTTTCCCTTTACAATAAATCAAACAGGCCGTCAAATCCAGCCTATTGGTTGATGCACAGATATACATCTGACACAAGAAAACAATCCAGAGTATATACTATACATGAACACACAACAGATAAGGAACCCATGGGATCTACAAGAACAAAGTACTTTCCAGTGCATATTGATTACAACACAATGATAGAGATTGAAGAAATGGGCACTGTGACTCCAGGAGGATAAGAAGGCATTTCTAACATGTGAATATAATAAGTAACAGGTGGGATGGCTGGTGACTCATTCATTCTCAAGGTAAGGTCATGTCCTGGTTAAAGTTTGTCCTCACTGCCGCCTCTTTGTGGCACATACTGACAATGTACAAGCATTGGTGCAACACTGAGGAAAAATGTGTGAGATTTCAAAACATTTTACTAATGCAACGAGAGTAAAGATAATATGACAAGAATAAAAATAGAATTTGACAGGGCTGCACATCTTCGGAGCTGACTCAGTATTTTTGCACAATCTTTTTCACAGTACAGCTTTTATTTGTGAAACTTAAACCTCAGAATAACTTCACAAGATGCTCTGAGTTTCTTGTTTTAGTGCAGAGGGTTGGCTGCTCCGATGATGTTCTGCTTAGAAATTACTAGTTTATTCACATGATATTACAACTTTACCCTTTTATACTGCAGTGTTGTGATACAACCCTATTCTCAAAATCTCTGACTTTTTTTCCTCTTTCCTTAAATACTCCAAAGACATATCCATGAAAACCTGTGACAAGGTCTGAGGCTTGTAGTTTGCAATGGTGTTCATGGGGAAATGGTGTAATGATTATTTTCTACAGCAAAGACTTTTCAAAGCCATACGATGGCTTACTGGGAGGTGTAATTGCACTTTCATGTTGCAAAAACAACATGTACCTGCTGCATGCCCTCAAACTACAAATTTCTAACAGCCTACAGCAGATGAGTGGTGCCGAAACAGCAGAATTTGGGTTGAGTGTCACATAAAACAAAGAAATGGTTTAATGCAGTCCATCCTGCTACACAGACTCAAACGACAGAAGCACATAAAAGTCCAGGAGCAGAGTTAAAAAAGGAAAGAAAGAAGTAATTGCACACACACGTATACAGTAGAAATCGTAAAAAAAAATGTACAAAAATAAATAAGAAAGTAAAAAATAAATTACAAAGAAAAAAGTGAACCGATAAACAATCCCCCCCGTGTGTTGTAGGAGCAGCACATAGAGGAAGCCGGGAACTGATGGTGAGACCGTGGAGCTACAGGGACTGGCTCAGCGTTCAGGATCCGCAGGAAACTCTAACCACAACCACATTCAGTGCACCTCACACGCCTATAACTACACGCTCAGTAGCCCCAGTCATCACCACAGACATCGAGGCAGCCTCACGCTCCTCCTCAGTCAGACTGTACCTTTATGTGTGTGCTGAAAAGAGGAAACTTCGACTGAAATGAAAATAGGAGACGTGACAATTCCTCCTGAGAGTTAAAAAAAAAAAACGCGTGAAAACTGCTCATCTTTTCGCCATGTAACAGATTCTCAAGGTTAGCAGTAGCCCACAAAGTCCATCCCTGAGACATCTCGAAGAAAATGAGAGGAAACCCTAATTATGCAGAGAGAGAGTCGACACATTGTAATGATCGAGTAATTACAGACCCCTGATATGTACTGCTCTGTGGGTTCAAATGTCAGCCTGGGTCAGGAAATATAACAGCATCTTCACCAGTGTCTTCTAACATATTCATATTTCAACGATAATTACAGTCATTCTCACTTTTTGTATTTCTGTCCTTGTCTGCTGCTGAGTGATTGGTGATTATATGTATTAAAAATATCCCAAATCTGGATTTGAGCACCAAAGACAATAAAAGATCACCCAGAAGAATATAAAATGGTGTAAAAACGCTCCTACAAGTAGCCTGAGAGGATCCGATTCACAGATTGAATATGCAGTTTGTGGGGTGAGGCACATGGATCTTTTGTAATCCTGTTACAGCCTAAAACACTAGTGCATGACGTTTCCAGACGCTACATCCAATCCTGATTTAACATCGATCATTTTGTCTCTGTCATTTTGACATAAGGGTGAATATACCTGAAATGTTGTGGCAAGAAAAAAAAATCTGAACTGAAAACCTTCATTAAAAGTCAGAGGTTTGCTTGGTAACGATCTGAACTCTTGAAGGGAGGATGAGGTCTAGTGCAAAAACAGTGGATCCACAGTTCCACTTCAAGGGCATGGAGGTCTGAAAACAATCACATCAAACGAACACATTGAAAACACAGAGGGATCTGGGATTAGAGGGGAAAATTGGGAGCAAATTTAAACCGCTGTTTCAATGCTGCACAGTCATCCAAATATTATTTTTAGATCATGATCATCTGCAATTTCTGACTTGAATCTAAATCTCTTTTCATATCTGTGTTTTACCTCCTCTGAAGTTCTTCTATAACTTTGACCACCGCACAGTAACGCTCTGCATCATAAGTGTTCAAAGTTAACACCATACCAAAGAAAATAGAGGAGTGAGAAAACAAAACAAAAAAATGACAGGGCATACTAAAGAAAAATAAAACGTCCCATTAAGGTGAGGTGCAAAACGCTTTGTTCTGAGAAGTGGCCTCTTTGGAAATCAACCTGTCTGCTCAAACTTCAGAAATGAAAACCTCACGCCACATCTCCTTTCATTTCCTGACCATCTCATCATGCCCGTCAAAAATCTCTCTCAATACTCTTTGTGGCAGAAGACACTGAATAAGGCATTCCCAGGGTCTGTGGAGGTCATTTAAAGATGGATACATGTTGAAGTGCAAAAAATGTAACATTGTACTGTACAAAACAACTTCACCACACATATACCAAAATATGAACATTGTCCTTTAGGGGGGAATCTCGGAGGATCATGGCATCTTCTTGGAAAAAGAAAGAAAAAAAAACACTCAGCCTTATAGAAAAGTTGGTTGTCTCCGTCCTGCGGCGACTCTGCTTCCTTTCCCTCCCAAAAATTAGACCCGTGTTAAATTTGACAGTGCCATTAGGAGTCCAGTTCCTCGGAGAGATGAAGAAAAAGGGATTTAAGGGGAAGACCCCCTCACCTCCGTCCTGCTCCACCTCCCCCAGCAAAGACGCCTCTGTCAAACAGAAGGCTAAGCAGAACTGCACCCAGACGCCACCACAGAGGCCCCTGGTTCCTTTGGTTTCGATGATACTGAAACAAGAAACAAACACAAAACATGTTAAGTCAGTGTCCTCTGCTGAAAGTGTAAAGTCCAACGTGTGACTTTTGGTTTGTGTTGGCTGTGATGTGTTTTGATTGACAGCAAGCCCAGTGAAAAGGGTCAGTCGAGTAGAGGGCAAGACAGAACCAGACACCGGAACGACACAGATATTTTCACAACAGTCTGCTTCTGTCCTCAACAATACTTATTAAAGAGGCCTCCCTTTGTGGGCAGGATCCCCACACAATCCCAAACAGACATCCAGGGCCATGAACACACTCCTCATACACACACACTTTTTCTGGCAGAGGGCAGCCGGAGAAGACTCCCTCAGGTTTGCGAGCCAAACGGATTGTGTGTGATTAGGGGGGGATAATGCTATCTCTGCCATTGAGAAGCTGAGATAAGATAATTGCACCAAATGGGATTAGGGAGAGCTTGATGAGAGACAGGGAGCCTCTGGACTACATGTATCTGATCAAGATGTGTACAACAGTCCGGTCTGCAGACAAAAGGCAGACTCCAGCACACCTGATAATTCAGCGACTATTTTCAGTTCATAAAGGTTGTGATCTGAGGAGGACTTGATTAAAACATGCACTGAGCTGCTCTTTCTCTCTACAGTTGTTCCCAAATAGCTACAGGCAGATGTAAGATGTGCTGTATTTACATGTCTGTTGAGGTGGTGTCCAAACATTGACCTAGATACAGCCAAGAACTTCCATTGTGATAAGCCTCTGGCCTCTGGGTGTCTCTACTCCTATCAATCTGTAGTAAACATTGCAGAGTGTTGCATAAGCTCTGCCAGGTTCAGACCAGCATATGTGGCTCTCACTTTGCTGCTTTTACCAGAGAGGTCAAAAGCAAAACAAATCTTGGCAAAGCCTGCTGGGAATCTCGATAAAACCGGTTCTCTGCTGAATGACATATCTGTGTAAATCTTGCCTGAGGGATTTTTGATAAGGACATAGTAGTTGCATAATGTCTGTCTCATATAAACACAGGCAATACTTTTTCTTAGCACAGCACAGAGTAAAGGGGCAAGCAGCCGGATTATTAAACCTAAAATTAATCCAATTTATGACAGAAACCTCTGGGATTATGGAGGACAAAAGAGATTTTTCTTTTTTTCTGCAGTCATTATTTGTAATAATTGTTTGCGCACCAGGTTTGAACTTAGGTAGTAAAAGCTGGGGGAATGAAATGACTCAACTCAGATATTTATCGCACTATAAACAACCCTACATGAGTATTGACAATAAGCTGAGTAACAAGCAATCAATTTTTATGAACAAAACAGAGTTTTTCTCTGCCCGCGCTGATTTCCTTCCACTCTATTAGGCCGAGAGGAAGACATCACCACAAACGAACAACAAATGAAAGAGGGAAAGAGGTGTGCACAGGCCTGTCGCAACTTAGTCATGAGTCACACCACCAACTGTCAAAATAAGACAGGCACTATATTTAGTCAGCAATAGAGTAGCAGAGTCTAGCCAGATGCTTCGTGTCGTCACTCTGACACTCGCATGATGTGCTTTATCAGTGTCCCACGCGGGCTGTCTGTTCAGCCAGCTGCTCAGAAGCTCTGCCTTATCTCTTGAGCAAACAGTCCAGCAGCCAAAGCGAGAAACTTTGGATCAGTCACATCAGGGAGGAGAACGGCCACCGAGGAAAAATACAAACAAACAGAGGTAGTGTAAGATTATATAAAGCAGCTCAAAAAATCATCACAGAACAATGAATAAAAAGTTAATATCCAAAGCTTGCCTGTGTTTGTATTTCCACACCTCCCCCCCTTTACAAGTGTTAAAAGGAGAGAGTGCTGTGCCCTCACTGACACAGTGGAGAGATAAAGCCACAAACGTTACATGTGAGCACGCACTCACACCAGCGATATTCAACTCGGCTTTCAACACCTCCTATCGAAAGCACCAGCAGTCGTCTCTCTTAAAAAAACACGGGGATGAAACCTGACTCTGCTCCTTGCCCTGCGCAGGCTCGAGCTGTCTTCCTCCCATTGTGACTGTCATTACTGCCGAGTCTCAAATAGCGAGGCGGCTAATGTCAGCCTTCCTCTGGGGACCTCAGGGTCCCCTCCATCCCACACTGACTGAGGAGCAATTTATCTGTCAGCATCCACCAGCACTCCATCGCTACCTAATCCTTCCTTTCGCCAGGGGCCATGGGCTCCCATGGAGACCACTCGCTGCCCCATCGCTCCCAGATCCATCAAGAAGCTGACAGTCAGAGGCACTCAGAAGGCTCAGGGACAAGTGTCTGCACTGAATAACAGCAATCATCTACTGACAGGACAGAGAACTGACAGACATTAACCACTATTGCAGAGTGAAAGTTTTTGTAGCGATTTGGAGACTGAAAAAGCAAGTGTGGGGGCATTCATGCATGAGCGTGTGGACACATGCACAATATCATTTATGCACAACCAGAGCCAGAAATAGCAAAAACACAGTCCGCACTGAGAACATGCACCCAAACCCACACATCAGGGCTGTAAAGCATCCCGCTGCAACAGGCAGACACACACGCAAACACACAAACACACACACACTGGCAGAAACTTAGACATGCTCCACTTCACCTACAAGTGTCAACAATAACCCGAGATGTTTGTTTCAAAGTTATTAGCAGTAAAAGTTCGACCGCTCTTCAAGATGTTATCACTTTTTCTCTCTGTTGCTGTTTGTGATTCTGTGTCCTGTTTCTTGCAGCTTCAGGAAGTGACCTCACAGAGCTGCTCTCTCTCTGACTGTCCTCACCGCTGTTTATTCAACCTTCAAAAAAAAAGAAAGAAAAAAGAGCAAAGCCACTTCCTCGTCCACTGACCCAGGCCTGCCCGCGTTTTGCGTCAGTAGATCCCAGCTGCACACACACACACACACACACACACACACACACACATGGCAACCCCACTGTCTGATAGTCTGGTGTCTGCATTGCGTTTGCCACTGTCACATTACATGAGTTATTCTGAACTGCGGACATATGAATAAATTTAACTGATATGCCCGTGAGAAATTCACACACGGTCTCTCACTTGTAGAAAATTTCACCGCAGATGATTAAGGTGCATATCGGGGAGAGTCCCGCTTTCTAAAATAGAAGTTTCACAACAACTACAAAAGTTCCTAACATTATCATTTGAGGTTTATTTCCAAACCACCGTCCTTTATATATACCCATATACCATTATTTTAGATCCCACCCCCCTTCTTTATAGCTGTGTAGACCTCTTATTTGCTTGTCTCCTGTGGCCGAGAGGAAGGGGCTGACTCAAGACTCCCTCGAACCACAGCTGTCCCCCTTGGGGCTCACGCGCTGAGCTTCGGGTTACAACATGTTTACCTTCTCCCGCCACTTCTGCTTTCTCTTGGATGTATCAGTATGGGTGAATGTGTGGGTTTAAATGTGAAAAAAAAAACACGTTTTAGACAGTTGAGCACTTGTG
Source organism: Xyrichtys novacula (assembly GCA_962446985.1). NCBI lineage: Eukaryota > Metazoa > Chordata > Actinopteri > Labriformes > Labridae > Xyrichtys > Xyrichtys novacula. The sequence continues at coordinate 8,184,078 of OY660878.1, forward strand.
CAACAAGAGGTTCACACTTTTCAGAAACCTTGTAAGAGTTTAAGTGTATTTTAAAGTGAAACTAGAGCGGCTCATAGCTGTGCGACACTCCCACATACAGTGGAATAAAGCAGCACACAAACTCAGCAGACAGTGTCACTCTGACCACAGTGTCGTGTGTGTTTGAGGCCAGGCATCCTCTGGTGCCTTTTGCCTCCACAGTGCACTCAGGGAAACAGGGGAAAAGAGAGAGAGAAATAAACAGGAAGAGGAGGCAGGGGGAGGGCCTGGGCTTGGCGAGGCGGGGGGAAGGGCTGCCCTGGTTCAGCAGAGTCCTTGGCTTGAAGGTGAGGGGGGTTGTGTGGGGGTGAAACGCTAGGCTCTCGAAGTTCTGCATGTGCACAGCCTCTCCAAAACAAATATGAAGCGAACACAATAAAGGGAGCCAACTTTAGTCCCACCATAAATCTTAGTCAGATCAAATAAAGTACTGTGGGGATGGTGATGTGGGGACTGCACTTATTTTACTGCCTTCACTTAAAAAAAAAAAAAAAGAAACAACCTTAACCTAACACAAACACAGCTAAGACTCACAATAAGGAATAGCCTGATAGTAGTGGAGTAAAGGCACAATCTGGTGCAGGGCTCTAAAAAGTATGAGCTATGTGGGATAACTATGTAAGACCAATTAAAGCATCTGATTTAATGAACAGCAATCATTTTTTAAAATGCCCTCTAGACAAGAAATAACAGGGTTATTATTAATACTTTGCTTTTCCTCAGTGCTCTTTTCTTACAATGGAAAATGACCAAGGGGTATTTAGGATGTTTTCCTTAAGCAGTTGATTTATCAGTAAGATAATCAGAAGGGTTTGTATAATTGTGTTTCCTTCTGGCTTTACTACATTTGACTTAGTTAGCTCAGCTTGTGTGTTCAATCTAGTGACAGAATCTATTAAACCAAATTGAAAACTGGCAGGAGACTTTGTAAGCTAACAGATCTACACCAGAATTGCCCTACTATCCGTGTGCACTCAAAACCAGAAGCGAAAATGTTCATTAAATCCTCCTCACCAGCTGTAAATGCTCCCGGTGAAACTGGTCTCCTATCAGTTGGAGTTTCTGGCCGATGCAGGCCTCCACGCTGCGAGCCGCAGGTTCCTGTTGGGGTAACTCCATCCCGCTTTGTTGCTGCTGCTGACTTTCTTGTCTTCTTTCTTCCTGATCCCCAACAAGCTCGAAGTTTGCCGGGAAGTGCAATCGGAAACCTGCGTTGCCTGAGGAGTGTAAAGCGTGACTCTTATTGTTTGTCAACAATACAGTACAGAAATGTAGGCGCAGCGATAACAACTGACCGGTTGTTTGATTAACTGTGATTGTGTCTGGGCTGACAATGCAACAGGTACAAAGAGCTGAAAGCTGCAGAGTGGGGCTTTAACCAGGACTTTCTCTGCTGTTGTGTGTGTGTTTGTTTTTTTTTGTCATAAAGCTTGGTGAATCATTCAGGAGTTTTAGACTGCAAATAGAGCCCTGTCACAGTTTTCAAGGTTGTTAGGAGCTACTTTGGTATGGCATCTTGTGTGTGGCACCTTTATGGCTGTGCAGTTTTACACACACACATACACAGGTAAAGCATTTCTGTCACGTCCTTTCACTTGCACTGCCAGTCTGGCGCCTTTTGAATAGCAAAGCAGCTGGGTACACTCTATACAGACCATAAAAGCCACTGTGATCACGACTATCAGGCGCCAGAGGTGAGATCAGTGCAGCAACAATTCTCACAGTGAGTTTCACGTTATAGTTTCGAGCTTTGGTTTTATAACACCAGTTATCACGCACATGCTAGTGTTCCCTTTTCTCTGCTGAAATATGGTATGCCATCAGCCTTTACCGTAAAAGAGTGGTCTGGGCTCCTCTGCGACTCCACAGGGCAGCATGCCGTTGTTGGGTGCCAGGGCCGGGCCAGGTGTCTGCGTGCCCCGATCTTCACACTTTATCTCCTGGAATGTGGTGCGCCAGCAGAAGGGGTCCGGCTCAAACACATCATCCTCCTCATCGTCCATACGGGGGCACTGTGAGGTGAGCAGCCTTAAAAGTCACATAAAAGAGAAAGAACAGTTACTGCAATAGCTGATCATAAAATATCATCAATCAAAGTCATCCCTTGTTTCCGTAACTAATGATGGTGACCTTGAACAAGTTTGCATTAGGCCTGATGGAATGATCTCAGACACATTCATAATACATTCATTCCTTCAAAGCATTCATTATCATTATAGACAACCTGTCCTGGTTTATAAGAAGTGCCCTCAAATCAATAAAACCACACAGGACAAGTTGGAAAGAGAAAATGAGCTAACAGTCTGCCATCACTTGTGGCAAAGAGCTCGGTGCTTATGAAGATGAATGGCTGAGTTCATCTCAGTGATGAAACCACACAATCCCCTGCGGTCAGGAGACTGTTGAGCCACATTTACATAAAGGGGAGTTTGGCTGACTAGGTTCAATGAGTATCTTTCTTCTCTGAGCTGATCCTTGCTTAAATAACTATCCCATGATTTTTTTATTGTAACACTAACATCAGGTTCTTGTACTGCGGACAATTACAAGCATCGGTGCACAGATAACTGTTTGAATTCAATGACAGGAGAAGTAAACGCACATGATGAAAATTAATTTAAGCCTCCCTTCAGTTCGGTTATGTACTGCACTTAACCCTGGATCATATAGTGGGTCAAGGAGTTATGAAAATATGGGCGAAATTCAAGTTGCTTCACCAGCAAATCCCCAAGTCACCATTGAGTTGTAATGCAGGGTTAGACTACTACCACACTTCCAAATTAGGGTCCAGAGAAAAGAGTAATGACAGTCTTTGAGGAAAATCCTAAGCCACTCTCCCTACCCTGGTCTGTCAGCCTGCCAGCTCCCTGAGAAGGATATTTAAGCAGACTGTCCTGTCCTCAGCAGAGAGACCTCACTGTACACTGTGTGCACTGACCATCAAACTTGTCTTTCAATCCACTTAATGCTTTGTTTTGAGAAAAGAAAAAACAAGCCAGGATTACTTTCTGTGCTGCTCGGCTGTGCAGGTATTCAGCTGTGTATTTGTCACAGACGGTGGCTCCCCCTGCTGAAAACTGCATAACCATAACAAACAGGGGGAGAGGTGGGGGTGGCTGGGCAGCTGTGTTTTTGACACAGTTTCTATATCGCGGCATCAAGACCTTCTTATCACACAATTTTGAAGCCGAATGCCCTACTATTATGCTCTAAATCCTTCACAGCAAAAAACCCACAGCACTCTGGATGTTCTGTCTCGCGATATTTTCAAATCTTTAAAAAAGTCACAATAATCCACCGGGTTTACTGAAGATAAATGATGTTAAGATATATCAGAAACGATTTTGCGCAAATTTTAAATCAGTTTACGCGACTAACAAATATGTAAAGCGACTTCTTTGATAATAATAATTAAAAAACATCAATTAAAACGAGCAAATGCGTTTAATGTGTGGTAAAAATGACTTCTATTACAGTTTAAAAAGGACTGAAATACGACAGAGACACAGTTACAACTCCGCCGCCCGGAGTCCATTGACCGAGCGGGCTCTGTAAACCGGGAAAGCCGGTATAATGTAAATCTCCGGTGTTTGAATGACACGCCGGGTAACACTCAACGCTGTTTTAAAACCACACTCCGTCGTTTCCCTACAATAAAACACTCGACAAATGTCACAAGAAACGTGCCTGAAGCTGCTCACACCACAACAGCGGCACGTTGTTTGTTGCTTCTTCACAGGGACGCGGTTGTTTTGCATTTGAAACGCGTGTCAAACAAGCTGTTTATAAAATGAACTAGAGTTTAAAAATCTGTTTTTCAGTAACTTACCACTAAGGTTGGCTTGTTGTAATGGTTGTCCGATACCCAAACTGAAAAGCAAAGCGAGCACAGTTTCCTTGAAGTTAGGCAAGTTTAGTCCGTTTCACCTCCACGACTACTTCCATTCTGAGAGGAAAAGTGCGACCAGCCGATTGCATTTCGCCGACCTCAGCTCCTCACTGCACTGACTCCGCCACAGGGGCGTGGTGCCCCAAGTCTGAAAGTTAGTAAATAAACCCGACTTAAGGACGCGAGAGTTTCTGTCGCCATAACTTTATGCATCCCAGCGGACTCAAAAAACACCCCTTTAAGAGTGATTTACATTTTACAGTTGTAACCAATCGTCGAGTTTGTTTTCATCCCGCCTCCTCCATCGCGTATTCAGACACGTGGACGGGAAATTCCCCGTGGCACGAGACCGCGTCGGTGCGATCATCTGGTCGGAAACCTGTGAACTGCTGTCACCAGGAAGCTTTACAAACTAAAATGAGAAATGTGATGTGACACGCAAGGCGACAAACAGTTCACAGCTAACCTCAACAATTACAACAACTTATACTTAACATTATCAACAAATAGACAATCTAACCCAAAGATTGATAGGCTACTACATTCAGGAAGCTTCATAGCCCTTTAATGCCTGACACCACAAATTCTGGCCAGAAAATTATTTTTTTTTTTAGATGAAATGTTTACTTCACTTACTACTGAAAACCAAAAAAAATCAAAATGTCCTTAAAATTCAACAAATATATTTATCTCGTTTGATATATTGGATGTTTTTGGAAACTGTTAAACCACAAGAGGACATTTTTATCATTTATTGGACTGTACTCAGGTGTTTTTTTAGTAATTTGTTGATCATTTTGATTTGATAGAAGTATATAAAAGTATGTATCAAATATGATACAAAAGGCATTCAAGGGTAATTTTCAGGTTTTATTGTCATGATTATTGTAGGCCTCTGTGTGTAATCGTTGTACTTGAGTGTGTTATTTTGACGGGAGTTTCATGCATTTTATTCTCTATTTCAACAAATACAAGGAAAGCCAAATGCACTCGATTACTATTTAAGCTATAATGTAGGTCTTTATTACTATTACAGTGTATGATAGATAGATAGATAGAACTTTTGGTCCCTCCTCATAGATTCTTCTCTTGCTTTTACTTTTTTAATGAGATTTTTCACTTGTTTTTCAACCAAAAACCTGTTTTGACAATCCTTTACTGTGAAATAACTGCCCTTTGAGGTCACTTGATCTAAAGGGCACTATAAATAAAATGTATTATTATTATTATTATTATTGGGCAGCACAGTGGTGTAGTGGTTAGCACTGTCACCTCACAGAAAGAAGGTCCTGGGTTCGAATCTGGGTCAGAGTGTTTCAGTGTGGAGTTTGCATGTTCTCCTGTGTCTGCGTGGGTTTACTCAGGGTACTCCAGTTTCCTCCCACATCCCAAAAACATACAGAGGTGGGGTTAGGTTAATTGGCCATTTTCAAATTGCATGTAGGTGTGAATGTGAGCGTGGATGGTTGTTCGTCTCTATACGTCAGCCCTGCAATGAACTAGCCACTTGTCCAGGGTGTCCCCTGCCTTCGCCCGAAGATGCTGGGATAGGCTCCAGGCCCCCGCAACCCCCAATGGGAAAAGCAGTAAAAAATGGATTGTTATTATTATTATTATTATTATTATTATTATTATTATTATTATTATTATTATTATTATTATATAAATGACCCAGATCTTGCTGGAAGTGGTAGAGATTTTGATCAGTATAATTGGGCACCTGTAGAGGAGGGGAATGTGGTTTTAGATCAGTAATAACATGTCTTTTTTATAGCTTAGATCAGCTGGTGGGGGGTTTAACATTTCTCTTGGATAACTGGATAGACACCAGGTAATTTGGGGGATCAAACAACAAGAATATTGACCAAAATTTGGTCTGGAAGTCCTCTGTAATTAAAAAAAAATCACACACATTAGACAAATGATTAAGATCTTTTTTGTCACCAGTTTGATCTACAGTTCCTGACTGCGAATTCTCAAACTTCTTGCATTTCATAGACACAGTTCTTGGTGTTTTTTATCACCTTAAACCACTTGATAGTTATCCTCTGCATTCTTGCCTCTCCTACTGATGAACAGGGCAGTTGCTGGTGATCTGACCTCCCCCCTCCCCCGGGCAATCACAGATCAATAAACCCTAGACCGCTTGAGCTGAGGCCAACCTGCTGCATTCTCTCACAGATCCTCACCCTGCCCCCAATTCCTCTTTCTCTCTTTCCCCCTCCCTTAACATCAGCTGTGATCATGTCCCACTACTGAGCAGTGTGAGAAGTCACGGGTGCCTGCCTCTTCTGTCCCGCATTAATTGGACAGACGCTTTTAGTTTTGGCACACCTGTGGTCGCTCCAAATACAAGGGGATGCACTGTGAAAGGGGGATTGATTTCCTCGTTTAGTGTGATATTGGAAACTTGATCACCTCTTGCATGAGTGAGCATTGTAAACAACAAAAGGGCGCAAAGATGTGGGAGCGTTAGCTGCAGCTTCCTTTTGTGTTCAAGCTAAACAAAGGAGATCCCCCTGCTAAAGAGGCTGCACCTGTAATTACTTAAGAGACAGCAAGAATCCTTTTGAGACAGGTCATTGCTGTAGTCACACTAATGAGGTTAAAGGGTTGAAGTGCTGAGTACAAAATGTACAAAAAAAAAAGTACAAAAAAGCCACAATATATACTTTTGCATGCATATTCTTCTTGATATTGTACTGTTAAGTCTGATTATGAAATATTGACACAGAACTTGTAAACACTGTATTGATGACTGCACATATATCTTAAAAAAACAAAGCTAACTTATTCATCAACCTGCATTAGTCTGTGATGTATGAGCATCTGAGAGCAGCTGCAGAAATCATTGAGGCCATAAGGCAGCTCTCAGTGGGACACATATACAGGCTTCTACAACATAAATAATAAATATGGATATATCCACAGCAGCCCTTACCGCTGCACAAGAATATGAATTATATACTCAACACATTGTTGATTTAACTAATTGAACTCTGTCTACAGGAATGTGGATTATTGCTTTGTGTTGATATGACATGTTAAGTCTTTTAGGAGCACACCCACGGACGGCTATGTCAATACAAAATCCTCTCTGAAATAAAGACAGAAACAGAATTTATGATCTATGGAATACGTGTTAATGTTTCTTTGTCTCTTTTTGTTGCTCCACAGCTTCATCACTGGCTTGTTTTTGCATTATGAAAAGCCAGTGTTCATAAATAAGTTCCCACAGACGCCTGAGAAGCCTGGGAGAGAGAGGAAGAGAGCAGGCATCAGTTTGTGTTACATCAGAAAGCTGTTTCTGGAGAGCGATGCATGCACGCCAACACACACATCCGTGCACACACAAACACACACTGCTGCAAAATCACATGCCCTACTTCCCCCGTAACCTCAAAAGCCCACTCTCCCTCTTCATATCTCGTTCTCTCATGTGCATCTATAAGAAAAACACTCACACACACAAACACGCACACACTGTCTTGCTCCAAACATTCTTGTGTTTGAACCCTGCCTGGAAACTGGAAATGAGGAGTTTTATTTGCTCCAACTGGACACGTTCCATGGCAACCACGTCCTGACTGCAAGCCAGTTAGATGAGGCATGTGCGGCACACTGACCCAATGGCAGAGATCATACTGGAGCTCTGACCTGATAACAAAAGAGGCTTGCTCTTCTGTTCTTCCTGGCACTTCTCGTAGAAATTTTAGACTCAACTAGCCCTTAAGACACAGGGTTAATGTTGTATTGATGTCCTCTTCATCCCTGTAATGCTTGAAGTATTAGGGGCATTCCCAACAAAGTCAAATCAGCTCTGAGGAATTTGACAGCCTCAGAAGCTAAAAGGCAGGGACACTCACACATGGATTCATGAAGGCATCTGTTAAACCTCCTGTGGGAACAGCCTTAAGCTGGCTATCATCCCCCATGTCATCTGCTGTTATTTGAAAGTCAAGTGACCTGAAGAAGTGTTTGTAATATCTGACTTTTGCCTTTACATTTTATTCAACAAAGAGCACTCTACATTTAACATACCAGTATTAAACAGATTTGCTAAAATGGCCCCCTCCTGCTGACTTTTGACAGTCAAATGTATAATTTATTCTGGATGTTATTTATGGAAGTTGTAGAACTGGGCTGTCTCTTCTGTTGAATCACTGACACCTATCCCTATACCTATCCTATGACAAAAGAGCATTTTATAATTTAGTCAATTTATTATTTTTTTAAATTTTGTTGAAATAGAGGTTCCTGACAAAGTCAAAAAGTCTTGATGCAAAAAAAGCTAATTTAAGTGTTTCTTTTAAGCATTTAAAAACAAAAACGGGTCAGCGCAGACCCTAACACAGGAGGAGGGTCAAGAGCTGTAACTTTATTTTCTTTATATTATCACTATAAGCAAATTACACTATATAAGCAAAATACATTGTTGTGTAATTTTTCACTCACTTGTCGTACAGTAGTAGTATTTTTGTGGGTTACTTTTTGAAAGGAGAGTTATCTTGACATATTCTTTGACAATATAATCAACATTACTGTTTATTTCAGAGTATTAGAGATTCTTATGGCTCACAGCAAACAGTTCAGCAACTATCTAACAAGCATAAAAGGTTTGATTTTTTAATTTAAAAAAATGTCTGTTATTGTGTTTTACTGCACATAATAAATGGATCTGGAAAATCTGAAAAAAAAGGAGGTTTATAACCAAGTTTTCTCTCCACTGTGTAATACCCTACATTAAAGCACTGGTAAGTGATATATCTCTCAAACTTTAAAAAGGGATATTTTTTGAAAGTGCTGCAAATCAATCGGTGTGGCGCCTCACCTCCTTGGCCCTGACAGTGATTACAGGCATTGAAAAATGCAATGTTGAAATTGCAAGACACAGCTAAACTTGGCAAAACTATGAGATGTTTTAGTGGTATATAAAACAAAGAGCCATTTGGGGACCAATTGGACCCGTTTGTATTGTTGTGCAACTAGCTGTTTTACAAGGCAAATTCTAACAGATTTATTACAACGGTATAAAAAAGATAAATGGAGTTGAAGAAGAACAAACAGTGAAAGTGTGTTTGTCCGTCTGTCTTTAATCCTTAGCAGCCCCACTCAGCCGATAACTGGTTGAATAATGCAGCAGGTGTTGAGAGGTTGAGGGGTAATTTTGTGCTTGATCCCGGCCTCTTTCAGAAATTGTGAAGGTGAGGCCAGTTATGAAGCGACGATACCTGATCTGACTGCCGTAACTGAGAGCACTGCCACAAAAGGCCACCTTTGTAAAGACTGTCTGGTAATCATACATCCCTGTCTGGCTGCAGACTACCAGCCAATCCTCACACTCTCAAAGTGACTTAGTTACAAAGCTCTTTGTTGTCCTGGGGGATCATCCAACACTTAACAAAGCTCAGTCTCAGGAGGAATAGAGACAGAAGCTGCCAAATGTGTTTGGTGTAAAAATATCCAAATGTGGCGTGTTTTAGCGAATGACATCATGCATCAGAGCTCCTTACAGTAAGGGTCATCCTACTCTCTTTGTGTTTCCTGTAGTCATATGATGACTGAAGACGCCATCACTGTGAATTTCCTGTAAGGCAAAAGGCTGTTGATACTCCATTTTTGTACTCTCTCTGAAAAAAAGAATAAATACCCAAAGCCTGATGTATCTTCTTCCTCTGTGCTATAAACCTCTTTCCACCAACTATTAATCATTAAGAGAGGATGACATGATCCTTCATCACCATTGACACGGCTACTGAGTTCATCCAACACACACTGCTGTTAAATCTATATGATTAAAAACTACATCTAGCTGTCTGCAGAAAACATTTAGGCTTCCCACCCTCTGTTTTTTGCCAAATGTATCTTCAGGATTTATTTATTTATTCATTATCTATTTGTTTGTTTATTTTTAAAGAGAAAGACATAGAGATAATAATAATAGTAAGAATTGGCAATCAGGCTGGGACAAAGTTATTTTATGACAATGATGTTCGTTTTATAACGCAACACAGAAAAATTAGGATTTAAGTTCAGAAATTTTTTCTCATATATATTTTGTAATATAAGCTATAGTTGATAAGAGGCATTTAATGTTGCAGTCACTGAGATTATTATTATTATTATTATTTTATCTTGTTAAGGCCATGATTTATTCCTGCTTTATTGACTGTAAATTTACATCCATGTCTGACCCTGCTGTGACTGCATACTGCTAAAGCACAGGTCAACACGTCAATGCACAGTCTGCAGCATGAACATGTTTATTTTATTCTGCTTTCAGTCCCAGCTCATGAAGGCTCTCTCCTCTGTGGGAAAAGAGGAAAAGTGAAACTGTTATGGCATGTGTAACAGCTCTACATACACTGACCCTTTCCTGAACCGCCCCCTATTTGATCTTTACTGCAGGCGTCGCAGCAAAGCTCTGTGTGATACACAGTATCTGAGGTCCGGCAATTCTCAGACTGCAGGTGATGCTTTCATCATGTCAAGCGAGAAGAATCAATTGTAAGGCAGAAGCCTGTCTTCACGTCTCGCCGTTATTCTGCCCGCTGGCTACAGGATTGGTCTCTGAAACTCTGGAGTTCACTTAATGAGACTATCTGGTGTGTCAAGCTGCTCTGCTAACTCTGTGGAGGAGTATGAGTGTGTATGTGTGGAGCTAACACTCAAGCACAAACATGCACACAGTTGATAAGATTGGGAAACTGTGTGGGAGAGCTGACCAGTTATCCTGCTTCACAAAGACACCCCTGTTTAATCTGCACATTAAAGCCATGGCACCTCAAAGCAGGCATGTCCCAACAGCTGTGGACATGACTCGTCTCTCCCTCTGAAGTGATGCAGCACAGCGGTGTCCACAGCTATGCTGCAGAGAAGAAGAGGATGAAGACTGGGAGAATGAATGAGTCAATCTCACACCAGGATTGTGACAATTTTAAAGAGCCTTCAAAACCAAACACAGCCCTTCAAGTGGGCACAAAGGCCTTTTTTGTACCATTAAAGACATCACACTGCTACTTCAGAGCTTTGAAATGCCTATAATGTTTTCTGCAGGGTTTTCGTTATGCTTTCAACATGAAATCCCTGGGGGTAATAATAGAAAAAGATCAAAAAATGAAATAAATGGCTTCAAATTTAATCACGGTTTATCATTAAACTATTTAAATAAAGCTGATTACAATCGAAACAGTAGAGAATAGTAAATCTGTATCAGGAGTTATTTATTTCCACCTTAATTAACTGTGCATGGCTGAAAGGTGGCATGCTGCTGCAGCATGGAGGTCCAGCTCAGAGGCCTGTAAGCAGTGTGTGTGTGGAAAAGCTCTATTAATGGCATCTATCAGCAGCTACTAATTATGCTGCCTGTAGGCTTGACTGGATCCAGTTCCAGCTTTGGGCTGCAGCCACCAAACACTTAGCATTCATATTTAATCGCACCTCATTATCCGCAAACAATGTAGGAAGGAGACAGAGACCTTACCTGATACGCCAGACACACACGCTCAACACAGAAACAGAAAATCACACACACACACACTAAAGCGTCGCCTGCAGAGACACATGAACGCCTCCCGTCAATGAGTGTTTGAAAGATTTTCCTGCTCTTGAAGTGACTCAAACTCTTTGATGAAAGGTAGCGCCCCAATTCTGTGCTTTCTCAGCAACTTGCCCCTTTCATGTGAGATCCTTTTCTTTTCAGCGTTTTCTGGTTCAAAGAGCAGCAAAAGCAAACGCAGGGCTAATCCTTTATGCTCACAACAAGTGATGGTTTGTTGCTGGGTTATCAGCTTAGAGTCATCATGATGTCACAGTCTTCAGGTGTAGGTAGTCTGGTGTTGGACATCAAATATGACTTTGGCCACCTGTCCTTGTTATTGTCATGCAGGTGAAACAGAATCCACTGAGTCACACTCTGCGCTTATCATGCAAGGGTGACAGTTTCATGATAAGCAGTCATGCCTGTGTTTACTCATCTGTCAAGTGGTTTTTATTTTCCTCTATTTGTACAAGTTAAAGGTTGTCATTGCAAGTTAGCTGCCGACAGGAGAGTTATTGAGTCTAATGTGCTTCAGCAAGTCCTTTCAAAAGCCAGTTTGAGCAATTTATACTTAACACTAGCGCGGCTAACCATCCGGCACTTGTTGGTCCAGTTCTAGGACTCTAGCCAGCTGAAACTGGAGATGCTCCTGAAAGATGCAGGAGCTATTAAACAAAAAAACAACAACACTGTGATATCCTCTTTCTCCAAGCTGTGAATCTGATGACTGGTTTCTCCTCTGTGAATCTAGGTTAAAAAACAATAAAAAGTCAATACATGTTTTGACTTTTTAGGGTCTATTATTACCTAATCAAACATTAGCTAATAATCGACCCTTAACCCTAACCCAGCTTTGAAGCTAGAGTCACTTGATGATAAGAAAAAGTTAATGAAAACAGCAGGCAGATTCATGTCAACCTCTCTAGTTTGTTTTCACACTTGCGCTACCCTACTGAAAATTTCTGAAAATTTTCTGGGTGGGCTGCAATTGCACATGCAAACAGATATTTAACAGGCCTGCCAGCCCCCTGCTAAAATTCACAAAGAAAAATCACTATGACAAAGTGAAAAAAATTTACTGCAAGAGAGTGGGTGAGGTTTATGACTAATATCGATCATGTGACTGCTGCACACCTGTTGGACTTTGTGCATGTAACGAAGCTGCATCAAAAGCTTTTCTGAATTCATACAGTGTGCACTTCCAATTACTAATATAAAGTTGAAAAACGGAAGCATTGGACCCTGGTCCACCTGCCAGCTTTGATATTTTGTAACACTATCTGTACTTGGAAGAATTGGCAAGGTGTCGTGCAAAGGCCAAGAAGCTCTGACGGAATATATGAGAATCCAAGACTAAGCAAAATTTGAGGTTCTGTTCATTAAGCTCAGTGTTTGTAACATACAAACTATCAAAATAAGTGTACTTCAAAATAAAAGCATAGTTTTGCAATGCAGGAGATAAAGTAACCCATGCACAAAACAGAAAAATAATAACAGCATGATGGACAATTGTTTTATGAGGCAGTGTCTTTTCCAAATAATCATACATTAATCATACTTTTAAACATCATTAGAGCTGGATGATGACATATGAGTTAACTGAGTTTTTTGATCAAGTTTATGGTGTAATGTGTTGTGCCACCCTTGTTTTGCCTTTCCTCTATTTTATTATGTTGTTTTTTATTTCAGGTTTTCCATAAATATTGCAATAATGTTGTTAATTTGATATTTCAAAGCCACAATAATCGTGAGGTAAAAAAGTCATATGTTGCATCTGCCCTCTGCAAACAAAACCCTGCTTAGTGATGTGGGCTCATTTGTGCTGTTATGCATCAAAGTGCCACCCTTTTGTTTCTTTTTTTTTTCAACTTCTTTCAACAATCCAGGTCTGAGTGCAGAATTTACTAATTTTCCCTACAATTTTAAGTCTGTACATACAGTACAGGCCAAAAGTTTGGACACACCTTCTCATTCAATGTCTTTTCTTTATTTTTATATGACTATTTACATCACACCTGTGAAGTAAAAACTATTTCAGGTGACTACCTCATGAAGCTCATTGAGAGAACAACAAAAGTTTGCAGCGCTATCAAAAAAGCAAAGGGTGGCTACTTTGAGGAATCTGAAATATAAAACATGTTTTTAGTTATTTCACACTTTTTTCTTAAGCACATGATTGCACACATGTTCATTCATAGTTTTGATGCCTTCACTGAGAATTTACAATGTAAATAGTAATGAGAATAAAGAAAATGCATTGAATGAGAAGGTGTGTCCAAACTTTTGCCCTGTACTGTACATCCTGACAAGGGGTTGGAAATTAAACGGAAGTGTTAATGACCCATGTTGATTCCACATGAATTAAAAGAAAATGAAGTGTTAAAAACAAACATAAAGTTCAGACTACATCAGATAATTCTGAAAATAACATTGGATAATAAAACCAGAGGCTTTAACAGATTTCTAGCCAAAAAAACCCCACTTAATTTTACAGTCAATTCATATTCCTACCTGACACTGAGTCAATCAAAGTTAGTTTTGTCAATGTGATGGCATAAAGGCTTTTATTATTTGTTTTACCTCGAACAATGACGTGTTGGACCTCCTGATTTTTACTGTGCATGGTTAGTTCTGGAGAGTGAACAACTGATTTCCATATTTTAGGATTTGCAAACTCTGAATACAGAATAACAAGCTTCCCACCCTGTGCACAGTTTCAAATGGGGATGTTCGTGGTGTAAAAATTGAGATTTTGAGACCTCAGGAAATGTAAGACTGGAGGTATTTTTTATATGGGACTCTTCTGGCTTCACTATACTTGGTTCAGAGCCTAGTCAGGTTTGTAAAAGTGTAAACAAAACACTTAACAGTCATTCGACCCTGTGTGGGGACAAGTAATCAGTATGTGACCTCAGACACGGCCGTCTCTCATTTCTCATTACAGACAGCAGGCCAAGAGAGAAAGTCATCAACACACAGATCTCTCTGAAGACTGTTCGGAGAAACAAATGTATGTCAGTGCAGATCCACAAATAAATAAACCAACTAATTAAAAAGATTCAAATTGAAGTTTTTGTCTAGATGGACAACTCTGTGAGATGTTTTTTTAAAATTAAACTAAACCTTGTGATAAAAACCATGTAACAGAATATTCAGGAGGTGTCAAAAAGCTATAGCCTAATATTAATAATTCAAGTACAGCAGGCTGTGAAAAAATCAATCATTCAGTCCTGATCTGATACACAGTCTGCTGAAATATTATCTGCTGAGAAACATCATGTATCAGCCCCGTGAATGCTCCTTAATGTATATTCCATTAAAAATTTACACTCAGGTCTGAGAGTGTCCAGTGTTTATGTGTGGGGTGGGGTCAAGCCGTCCACTGTCTAGTCTCAGTCTGGAAGGCGGATGGCCTGTCATTGGGGCAGCCAGCAGACAGACCAGGGGGGTCACATGGGTTTAGTGACCTCCAGGCAGCGTTACGTGAACCCCCTCATGGATGGTGATGAAGTCAGATTGGCTAATCCAAGGAAAACAAAAGTGCTGTCAGTCAAGCTGGACGAGTGATCAGCAACAAACAGCTGAACGGTGGCTCCAGCACTGAGAGAATTTCACCACCAAGGCAGCGGACATACAGCACCCTCCACTTATGGGATATTGATGATGGAGAGACGCCCAGCTCTTACACTACTGCTCCTAATGGTCTCTAAGTGTCTGCCAGTGAAAATGTATTTTCTGTTGGGTAAAATAGGATATGCTCATTAAGACTGGGCTCTGTGTTTTTTTCTGAGTGCTTTGGATGATTGGTCTCCTGGTGTCAAATAACAATCAATGCAGCTGTGTGCAGGACTTAAATGTATGAGATGTATTTAGACGGGGGGAGAGAATAAACAAAGGATTTCTGTGTTTGCCAATATGTGTGGATTATATAAATCTCCTGAAATTATATCCCAGTGCACGTGCAGGGATGGTGTTTATCATCCCTGAAAACACTCTCCAGCACTTTTCCCACGGCTCACATGTGACTTGTAAGCTTCATTTGTATTGTGCTGCGGTTCAAATTCAGTATTTTTCTTACATTATTTGTGAAGAACAAGAGAAATACCATATTTTTTTCTTCATGATAAATCCTAATATCATCGTAAATGTCTGTTAGTAGTTGTTTGTTTCTCAGCTGGCGATAAGCATCTCCATCGTGCTGTAATGAGCTTTATGAATGAGATCATCATCCGCTGCCCAGAACATGAGACTGAGCAGGTTCTTTTGGTGGAACCCCCCTCTACTCCGACTACTTCAGATGATGTCATTTCAGCAGCTTTGTTTTTCTTTGTGAATATTCGGCCTTAGCTCTGAAACAGAGGAAAACAGGCAGAGGGATTCATCGAGATGTGAGAGCGAAATTAAGCCGCAACGCTTCTTCTTGACCACATTCCAGGAGTATGAGGTGACCTGGTGTTGACTGCCCCACGAGGAATCCCTTTGATAGTGCTCCTATCTGCCCTGGCGATCAATATGTAGCCTGGTGCTGATAAAAGAACACAACACTGCCCACATCAAAGCACGTCGCTGCCACAACGAGGGGGATAAGTAATAAGAAGTCAATTATTAATGGAGGGGAAGGGTCCCCTTTCAAGTGGGAGGGAGTTTAGATAATGAAAATCAAACAAAATCCATCTTTCACAAATTACATCCTCAAGGTATTTAAATCCTGTTGAAATTTGTACGTTTTTTTTGGCTCTTTCACATGAAAAAAAAGCTTTTGTTGCATGTATCGTCCATGCCTCCTGATAGAGTAATCCAAATTGAGCTGAAAAGCTTAACAATTGCATCAACAAAAGATGTAACCTCAAGATAAAAACTTCACAGCTGCTGTGATTTTGACCCCATCACCTTCACCTGCAAATAACCCCGGCATCTGTCCCACCAAACTATGAATTCACAGATCAGATTCACGTGCACCTGAACTCTCCACACCTCTCTGTGGCTGTGGATCAATATTTCCCCCTGTGGTGGCTTTGTTCTTTCATTTTTTGATCCAAGTGGCCAACAAAGTTTTTTTTTTGTTTGGTTTTAGCTCACTTTTGAAATACATGTCTTTTGATTTTACTTGTCAGATACAATGACTTATTGATCGTGGTGCCTGTTGTAATCGAGGAAAGTGAGAGACTGGCACTGCACTTTAAGACCTCTCTGATGTTATTAAACTGTGTAAAGCCTCATCTTATATCCCTCACTGTGGCAGGAATGTTAAATATTCATGGCAAAAGACTCAACATATGGATTAACATGCATATTTTATGTTGGCGGTCCCATATGGCAAAGAGATGAACTGTAAAGCGCCAATAGGCTTTATTATAAAAACATCTTCCCTCTCGGTCTTTCTGCCCTTTTCACTTTGCCCATAGGCGATCGGCTGCAGCCTCCTCTCTTCTGTGGTGAAAAAAAAGCAAACTTAATTACTAATGAAGCTCTGTGAGTGTTACTGGGTCGTTCCTACCCGTGAAGTTCACATAAAAGCAGCTTTATTGATTTCCTTCCTCTGTGCCGTGAAGTTTTCTTTCTTCTCCCACCTCAACCCTCACACCCCCTACTGCTGCTGACGGAGCCCTGATAGAAGGTCGTGTTTGTTTATCTCCGTCCAACTGCTCAGAGAAATTAGTCTTTTTTTCCCTTATCAACTCTCCTAAGGTTGTTCAATGAACTGGTCAACATCTTTCTCTGAATATTAATCAGAATTTTCTATAGTACATAATGCATTATTACTGTAAATATATGTCTCAGCATGAGTTTATCAAAGGTAACAGACTTTGACAAGTGGCAAAACTAATCAGCAAAGTCAGTCCCTGGGGCTTAAAATCATCCAACTGTACATGTGATGCATAAATTCATCTTGTTGGATTCTTTCAGTACTTTAAATTTGAGCTTTTACCATTTTGCAAAACACTCATGAATGTTAAACACTGTAAATCAGCAGCTGTCAGAGGGCCAGGGACTCAGTAAGGGGTTCTGGGCTTTTTCCCTCCAGCTTTCTGTGCTTGCCTAATCTGCTTCCTTTCACAGGCTAATGTGCTGACTCTGGGATTCTCCAGCTCTCAGCAGGGAGCTCCTGACCACCTGCAGCTGTGGACAGCCCAGGAATGATCACATCACCTCCAACAAAGGGACGTCTTTGAGGTCAAGCTGAGCAGCCAGAAGTAGCTTCTTTACAGCAATCTCAGAGGGGGGTGGAAGATTCCTTTCCATCATCACCTCCATTTAACTCAAGTAATGCAAACACAAGGTCATCAAGGTCAATTAAACAAGATTCAAAACCTCTGTCACTCATAAAAAGTCTGGTAACACTTTACAATAACCATAATTTATAAATGGTGAATAGATAGTTCATTAATCTTTAATCATCTTTAAAAAAATGCATATAGACCAATTATAAATGGCAAATAGATCGTTTATTAATGTAAGTTAATAGTTACTTTACAATTAACAAGCAATGAAATTATGAGTAATAACTTTCATTAATTATTAATGGACTATTAATTAAAGGTTTATATAGGGTTTAAATATTGGTTGTAAAACATCTAGATTAAAATGTGTGTCAGTAGCACTTTGTAAATGTTTAACATTTGGGTTTTAAACCATCTATAAACATTACTTTACGTACTATGTAAAGCGTCTTTGAGTGTTTTTAAAAGCGCTGTACAAATAAAATGAATTATTATTATTTATTATTACTTAGATGGTATTGTAAAGTTGCAACTAATTTTTGTAATACTTTGTGAATGATTAATAAGTGGTTTATAAACCACAAAACATTACTTAAATAGTTATTGTAAAATTAGGGTCAGGGTTTTAAAATTGTGAAAATTTATTAATGGTCTATAAGCTATTTATAAATGATGATTAAACATCTGCTCACCATGGTCTATTCACCATTTATAAGTTATGGTTATTGTAAAGTGTTACCAAAAGTCTGAGTGAAGTCAGGGTAACACAGACTCAAATCTCCTGAAAATGACCAGCGATGACCTCAAAGAGCTGTTAGTGTGAACAGAAACATCCCCACACCACCCAGAATATTTCCAGCTAGCCCCCTAGTATACAATTAAGAGTAAAGTGCAGATGAGCTGATAGGAAAACACTCTCCTGTTTTGACTGCAGAGACTTCATGCTATGAGAAAACATGGGCTCTATTTTCGTGCCTCGCCGGAGACGTGCCGCAAGCGCAGCGTCAGTCAGATCTGCCGCGCTGACAAGGCGTTCCCAAGCACATCTTGGTATTTTGGTGAGCCGTGCAGCCCGGCGTAAGTATCCCCCCTCCCTAACTCAGCTCCTCCCAGCAGCATAAGTCGTAGACGGGGAGGAGAGAGGGCGTGTAGTGGGTTTAACACAGCCGAGACCTGTTTTCACCAATCACATAAGCTCCTCTCCTTGCCTTTAAATCCGCCACAGGCAAGGCGTATTACTATTTTCATGAAGTAGTCAAAGAGATCAAGAGATGTCTTAAGACAGTAATGCCAGGAGATGGCGACAGAGGGCAGCTCCTGAACAAGTGTCACTGTCGCATTGGGCGTCCTCCACACTCTCTCATCTGAGCACAGATGGATTTGGTGTGTGTAATGTTGGACCCAGTGTTAAGACAAACACCCTTTTCCACAAATAAAGACACTCAAATAAAGTTGCTCATATTCAAACCTCACGTGACAAAGGTGGGTTGAGCGCACAGATCACAACAAAAACTCCAAAAATGGCATTAAAATCGGAACCATCTGTGCGTAAATGACGCATCGCGCTCCGTGGCCTGGCTCTGTCTTTCATAGATGTTGGCATATAAAATAAATTTGGCCCACAAAACTGAATATTATAATATCCGTATGTCGGCTTAAAGTAGATAACGCATCTGAGCACTGAAACAAATCATCTGTTCAGCCGCAGCAGCAGCAAGACGGACAGAGGACACGGAGACGTGTCCAGGTCGAGCTGTGCGAGAAATAAGAGGAAGAGGAAGAAAGAAAAGGAGGGAGACGAATTACATATCTAGTCAACTTCATCATGTGTGTCTATTTACTAGATATTTAATTTAATTTGATGCGGTTTCAGCTGTGTTGATTCGGTCAGGTTGTGTGTCCAAACGCGTGCCAAACGCGCTCATCAGATCACATATAGATCAGAATATATCTATATAGATCTAAATGTATGTGCTGACTCAGATTAATAGTTGATGATGATTATTTATTGCACTGAAATGTGCCTGACACTGTGGAAACCTGCCGGTGAGGCATCAGTGACGTATGTCGATATGCCGCCGGTCTACCGAAATACTACAAGACCAGCTGCGTTCCGCCTTGCGCTGAAACCTGACCAGGTTTGAATCGGCGAGCTTTCAGCGCACTTTACACGCCGGTGGCGAGCACGAACATGTCACTGCGCCTGCTGATTCTGTCGACACCTTCCCCCTGCCACGCCACCACACCCAGCTTGGCGGATCTCGGCTCGCCTCCGTGCGGCTCAGTCCACGAAAATACCAAACTGGCCTTACGCCCGGCTCCGCCAGACGAAAATACAACTGCGCGGGGCTCGCCGTCCTCCGCCGCCTCACCGGCGCGCACGAAAATAGAGCCCCATATGTGAACAGTGCAGTCAGTAATTTTCTGGGTGAGTTTTCAAGACCTCAGTGTCCTTACAAGACTTAGAAAATCTCTGGCATCCTTATGTTAGAGGGGAATTTGATTGTGCAGGAATGAAACCAGCTATCTAGAAAATTGTTGACAGTAAAGGATGATTTAGCTTTGATAGTTACTGTTTAACTGGCATTAACTGTCAAAGCTCTGATCATATTAGTAATCAGAAATAAAATATGCACAGCCAGGGAGACGATTTCAAGAGATGCACGGCAGTGTTTGAAAGTATTTGATGTAAGCCCATATGTGTGTTGTTTTGGCTGTTTCTCACTCTGTGCTTAGACTCAGCTCTTCATTATTATGAGCTCAAGCTGCTCTGCAACTCTTGTTTTTGCCCACTCAACTGGCACAGGAGCTGCTCAACGCATAAACTCACCCAACAACTTTTTCACCTCAGCCATTGTTGTTGCTTTTGTCTGAGTTCATGTCCTCACTAATTACCTCAAGTATATTCCACACATTCAGAGTGCATGCAACAAAGCTGCTGGGAGTCAGCTGCTGCTTTGAACAGAATAGTCTGGAAGAAATGGTCCATTATGAAATTGCAACAAACAGCACTTGCAAACCCAAACCTAAGATTTGTGAGGGCAAACCCTTAGATAGCCTCTCTTCTGCACATCACAGAGCTGGTGATTCATAGTGACGATGGATCTGTCTGGCTTAAGAAACGTATATGGTCGAAGATGCCTGAATAAATCACAACTGTGAATACAACAAGAGCTGTTCATGTTGAATGCAGATTTAAAGTTTCTGTAAACCTGTTACTGAAATCTCATGTTATCTCAATCACACAACTGTGATACTTCAAACAGCAAAAGGGCACCTTATAACCCCCCTGTGTGTCTTGGTAAACCTCTGAAATCATTATTAGTCTTTTTCACACACACACACACACGCACGCACGCACGCACACACACACACACAGCAGACCTCTAAATGACCCGTCATCATCTGCACTTCAATGTTACCTCTCTTCTCCACACTTTTCTGAGACCCATCTCCTCATTCACACTTCTATTGTGACGCGAATCCAAGGTTTCTAATCCTGAGTCCCTCAGGCTCCCGCCCACACTCTTCACACCTCAGTGTGGATTTAACTCCCCACACCTGAAAGGAGATTAGCTGACCATTATTTCTTCTCGTCCACACGAGAGTAAAGCTAACTTCTTCTAATTCCTTATCTTGTTGTGGTGTCAACACATCTTCTTGCTGTTCTGCTGTACCCCCCTCTGAGTGACCTGCCTCACTGTAGAAAGTGGGGTAAGGTTACTGTAGTAGGGTCACTGACCGACAAAAACAGTTGCAGTTATTGGGTCACTGGAAGGAGAGAGACACCCCCTGCTTTGATGCAGACGCTGATGTCATGGCGAGACGCCTCAGGGACAAGCTGCAGACTGGTGATGTCATAGTGTGCCTGAAAATCTTGGGGGTGGGGGGTGGAGGAGACGGGATGTGAATGTGTTCAATTCATAGACTGTTTATACAAAAAGACAAAGCTTGTGAAATTGTCTTAAACCCACATTATTCTTGAAGTCCAGCAGGGGGAGACTCAGCTTGTTGCAAAAACTGTTTGTATACAATCAGATGGAAAAATAGGTCTCTTATCACACTTTGTCAGGATCTAAGTAAACATCAATAGTGGGCAATACATTTCTCTCCATTAGGTACAAAATAAACACATTCCATAAAAGGCTTCATGGCATTTATAACACCAGTGAGTGCAATCAAATAAAAAAGTATGACTGAACTTAGCATTTTCCTTGTGGGCCCTTGTTTGTTCATGTTTGTAGCTTTGATAAGAACTGCCTTTAGTCCATTAAAGTTGTTTGAACCTGTGCTGGATCTGATTCTGTCATTTGGAAAAGGATCCAGTAGTGGTGAACTAGCTCTTTGTGAACAAACAGGTGTAATTTCTTCCTCTGTCAAATGCCGTGCTAGTCTTCCAAGCTTGTTAACTCTTATCTTCTCCTGCAAAGTTCTTTTCTTTGACTGCATTACTGTCAGTAAATGAACTAGGTCTTCTTTCTGCATTTTAACCATAGCTCTCTCTGTTGATAATACCTCAAACTTTCTCCTCAGTATCAACAGCTCATTCCCATTAACTGAAGGGGAACAACCTTTTTTTCTGCCACCTGCTGGCTGGTGGTGTGGGATGTTTTCAGGGGCACAACAGAAGAGGAGTGAATGTATGTGCAACTTGAGAATCAATGGAGATTTGGGAGCGCAAGTAATTGGGCCCAGACCCAAAATATACAATCGCAACAAACACTCAGGCATGAATCTATGTTATATCGCAGCATTTTTATTTTGCTTATGAGCTGCAAGAAATTATTCTTGATTTTAAAATGACTTCCTAAATCTTAAACACATTTCTATAAAATCCTACTTAGTAATAGTCTGCAGGGTTGGATAGCACCCTAGTGCACTCTGTTGATTTGCAATCATCTGCAAACCTTTAAGAAATGATTTCCTTGTATTAATGACAAGTTTAAAGTCGTCCTCTAGCTTATAGACCCAGTAAACATTAAATCTGTCGCAACATACAATGCTTCCTGAAAAATGCCCCATCATTATTCATATCTCAACATGACATCATGGAGCCTTGCCCATCAACTCTTTTGTGAAATGTCTGCAAGAGGTCAGGATGAGCAGTTGTATGAACACAGCAGTTGAAAGTAAAGAAAATTCCCAGTGAATGAGTGGCATTTACTTTTTTTTTTTTTTCTAAGTAGATTCCAGCTGCTTTGTCACTGTTGTCATTTGTTTCACATCATGGTTTTGTCTGGCATAAACTTACTCATACATATTGTAGAGATAAACAGATGTCATGGAGACTCATACGACTCTTGCAAGCACCACCTCAATCCCATTCCTTAAATATAAACCAAACAGATTTCTTCAAGGTCTGAGAGCATTTCTGATACAGATCGACGGAGCAAATACCTTAAAAAGTTCTGAAGTTATCTCAGATATTTTAGGAGTTTATGCTTAAAAAACGCTTACATTAAAGCCGGGTGAGATAGTTTTAGTTAAGAAGTTTAAAAAATGTCATTTTTTTATCCAGTTATTGTCACTTTCTCTCCCAAATAAACAAGATTCCTATAAGCAAATTAAAGGTTTAAAGGACTCTTCCTATAATCGTACTACAGTAAAATGAAAAATTAAACAGGTGATATCAGAGCCAATACAGGAAGACACTGTCATCTAATCATGCATGTTTGCTCTTCATGTGTGACACTATGATCTTAGCTGAAGCAAATCATGGAAACAGGATTGTAAATGAATGATATTGTCTTATAATGTGCCATCATAACAGATGCTAAAGCTCAATGCTGTCATCACAAACATCCTTACTCAGTCCAAGGTGACCTTGAACAGCCTGTTGAAATTCTAGGACAGTAACAGATGCATTTCTTTTAACCACAATGACGTCCCACTTCAGATGGTTATGACCTCAGTCTGTCCATGTTTTTGTTTGTGTTTATTTGTCTTGTTGGTGACGGCCTGTAGCTGTAGCGCAACACCTGCTGGTATAAGGTGCCACCTGTGACCTTGTTAGAGAGAAGCGGTGAAAAATTAATGTGAGAAATACGACCTCTGTTGTTTTTTGCCATTCAAAATCTCCACAGATCATAAATTATGTTTACTCAATATTTTTTCCCAACACTCTACCTGGCAGAAAACAAACGTATGGAAACCTGACGCTGTGAGCTTTGGTTACAGATAGGAAACTGAGGAGCAAGCTGAGCTGCTTTGAACTGATTTATATCTGAAATATTTCAACCACATGCTGATCAGGTCTGACACCATGGCTGCAAAGCAATCAGTGACTTCAACACTCCATCACACCATTCGCAGTTATGTAAGGTGGTAGATACAGTATGGGGTAAACAAAGAGTCACACACATACACTGACACTGTTCTGTACATTTAGAGGTACCTCAGATAGGAACTGCTTGTGTGTGGTTCCCCTTAGTCTGATGCTGATATTATAAAAATGTATCATTGACCTCTCTGTCCCCTTCATGTGTCTGGCGGCCTGAGCAGGTCCAAAATAGTTGTGTAATGTGAGGGGCAGCTGTGATTGTGAGTATACAAGTTCAAACATGCAGAGACAGTACAAACAGGTGCCTTGATCACACACACGCACGCATGCACACACACACACACACACACACACACACACACACACACACACACACACACACACACACACACACACACACACACACACACACACACACATCAGAAATACATTTAATCCCAAAAATCCCACATTTCAGCACAAGGCTGAGCCCACTCCTCCTTTTCCTCACACCCTGTATCTGATAAGACTTCGAAACACTCTGATCGTGAGATTCGTTTGAGCTAACAGGCTGATAGTGAGGCATGAGTGGGAGGTAACAGTCTGTCAGGCAGTTATGGATCATGTTCTATGGGGGGATGAGGTCACAGAGCAAATGCAAAGCTGCTCTGCCTCACTGTCACTTTTCCAATTGGAATGACAGGCAGGGTCGCAATGCTCCCAAGTTAAGATGGCAATCTGCTTGGCTGGATTGATGGTGACAGTGTTTTGCACCAACTGGATGTATCGACACATGAATCCAGATGTATATGAAGCCAGGTGATTTGCTGACCTATGTGATGACAAACACATACACAGGGTAAGGGAATACAACTGCATAAAAAAAGTTTGTTGATTTGGCACATTGTGCTCCACCTCCAGTTTTCTGCCAGGTTAGCTAAATAGTTAGGAAACACTTTACTTGATGCCTATCTCTATAACGCATTATAAATGTATTTATAATGCTTTATAATCACATTATAGCACTGTATAACTAGTTAAAAACACTCATAAATGATCATAATGCTTTATAGGAATAATCATAACAAATTATAAAGCATTTTATCATGACTTACCATGTCAGGTATTATGGTGAGTTATGCTTATTGTTATAGAGCCTTATAATAATTAATGAGTGTTTATAATGATAGCTATACAAGTTTATAAGCAAATTATAACACATCATAAATATATGTGTAATGCATTATCTATGTGGACATTGTCAGTGTGTTGTTAACAGTTATAACACATTATAAAACCTGATCTTGTAAGTCATGATAAAATGCTTAATGATGTGTTATGATTATTGCTGTAAAGCATTTTGATCATTTGAGTGTTTATAACTATAGTTATACAGTGCTATTACATGATTATAACGCATTGTACATATATTTATAATGCGTTATAGAGATAGGCAACAAGTTAAGTGTTACCAATAGTTACAACTGGTATGATGAATTTACAGACAGCCGGTGTGAGGCACAACCACAGTCAACCAAATCCACCAGGACTGCCAGAAAGGAAGCCAACAAGACAGCTTCACCGCAGTCCTGGGCTGTGTGTGGCACAAAAAACAGAGCCCCGGCTTGAGAGTGAAGGCTCTATTAAAGGACATCAAATATTCATCTGCCATACGGCACCGGGCCCCATGGCTGTGTCCCCACAGAACAGAGCAACAAACCACCAGGAAAACTGCTCCTGAAAACAACAACAACAATGTGAGGAGCACATAAAAAATATGTGTGACCCTAACTAACAGCAGCCGACAATAAATCAATGGAAATGTTATTGTTGAGCAGAATTAAATGAAATACACTGAATTTTAGCTGTGAGACGTTTTACAAATTTGTTACAACATTGTACTGGACAGAAAAGTTTACTTTGTCTTCCACTTTCATCATATAGCCTCACAGACTTTGGAGAGAATAATAATGACATCACCAGACTGACCATGCGGTTCAATACGTTGAGTTAACTCCAAACTGTCAATAAAAACTCCATCAATGAACCCGCTCAGGCCCATCCGGACTGCGATCAGGTCTTAAATGTGTTTAGTGCTGCTGTCAGGGGGTTAATTCTATAAGCAGGCTAGCAGGCTGCCTATGATGACATTATCAACCTGTTAACAACCACAGAGGAGCTCCAGTGATTCCTCTAAAGGCTCTGTCATCTGTCAATCTGTGTAAGTGCAAGTCCACAGTAGCTTATCTATAGTGCGATATATTGAGGTTCTTTGTGTTGTACAGAGATAAGCTACCCCTGTTATTTTCAAAGTTGCTTTTTTTTATGCATTTCTCACTGCACCAAGATGGCCAATGAAGCAACAGAAACCCACACTATGATGATAGTTTTTGCATTTGTATCAATTATGCGTGCAAACAAACAGATGTGCAAACGTCGTTGAAACAGATTCTCCTTCTTTAACCTCAGATGTTTTACCCATCATGCTCACCGCCCCTCCTTATATGTGTCACATGGTACACATCACCACCACCCCTCCCTATTGGTACGACAGATTTTTCCCCAGTGTTTTCTGCTGAGCTCTCACATCAGCTTTATCTAAATACTTGCAGGATTTTCTTCTAAGGGGCTGGCAGGACACATTCTTAGTCAAATTGGTATAAAAATTTCAACTGTCTTCGGTCACACATGCAGCCATCTCCCAGATTTAAAGGGAAGAATTTTAAAGGGGGCCCAATTCATAAAACTGTTCATAATATGTAATGCTGAGCTTCAGTGAGTGGTGTCAAGCAGCATGACTATGACCATAAAAATTTTCACCAGGGGGTGGCATGGACACATTCTCCAGACATCCAAGTCATCTTTGGTTTGATTTATTTTTGCTCCTCCACTATTCAGATATGCACTGTCTGTTAAAATGCAGCAGACATTGATATTGAGATTGACGAGAAACAGCCAAAATTTGATTTATCTTTTTTTTTTTTTTCATACCAGTAAGAACGTTTTTCAGAATCGAATTTTAATTGTTTTTATTTGTGTATGATAAGGCCTGTTTTTGCTGCTTTAAATGCATTTTCATTTCAATCTTTTTATTGAATAGAAGTTCATTATTTTCATTCGTATTTGATTAGATTTCTAAAATTTTTGCAGTACCAACAGATATAAGTTTAACTTGTGCCTTGCTCTTGTGACAACTTCTCAACAATGAAGTGTTTTCTATTCCATCAGAGCACATGAGTACAGAGACGTAAGCAACATACTGTTTCTTTTCTTGTTCTGGTGCTGTAATTTGTTTTTCCATTTGAATTTTATAGGCACAACGCGAACACACAAGTGAGAGGATAGTCTTACTGTTTAAAAATAAATAGGATTTGCATTGAGGATCAGGTGAGCATCAGTGAGCAATACTGGCAACATTTTCTAAAAGCGTTTGACCTTGGAGCTCATTTAAGCTCTTAGTTGACATCGGGTCACGCTTAATAAACAGTTTATCAGTTGTATTCACAGTGGCATGCACAGATAGACACTAGATGGTGCTATAGCGCCTGCCCTTTGGACCAAGCAGGTGCCCTTCTGAAAGTTCGGTTTTTTGTTTGTTTTGAGAGATTGACACAGAAAGTGAGCATGACTGAATCCAGATGGTTTCTACTGATGCTGTCTGTTCGGTTATCTGGGCCCCTCTTTGCTCTAGTCAAGTCTGGTCTTGTTTCCTCTCAATAAAATATCAGTAACTTAGAAACGAACACAATAGTAAATAAACAACACAAGATACCAGATGAATAATTTCACTCTGTTGAAATACTGAAAAGATTTAGAAATAAGGTTTATGTATCCTTATTTTTAGATGGTTCACAGTCTCCTTTGCTCCTCTGATCTGTGCTGGCTTCTTTTCTGCTCTATTAAGATCTACGTATTTGGTCTGGACTCATGTGGTCTGGTCTTTTTTTTTTCCCACTAAATGACAGAGAAATGAATTTCAGGCAGAACAAGTTTTATTTATCAATTTAATTACTTTAATTCAAATGTAATACTTAAGAAAGCTGAAAATATATAAGAATAAAATATATTTATCTTTTTATCTCAGCTTATCTACAGCCTTGGTCTCTGTTCTTCTCTGGTTACCTTTTCCACTCCACTGTATGACACACAAAGGAATGTCGGGCAGAAAGAGTTAATTAATACATATTAAAAAAAATAAAATAAAATTACAATATACATCAGAAATCTGAAGACATACTAGAATTGAATATATTTATCTTTATTTTGAAGATAGTTTGCAATGCAGGCTGCCCCCTCAGCTCCTCTCTGGTCTGGTCTGCTA
The DNA here is from genome assembly GCA_962446985.1 of Xyrichtys novacula. NCBI lineage: Eukaryota > Metazoa > Chordata > Actinopteri > Labriformes > Labridae > Xyrichtys > Xyrichtys novacula. The sequence continues at coordinate 8,212,347 of OY660878.1, forward strand.
TCATCTAGTCTGGTCAGGTCGAGGCTCATTTTCTTTCTGTGAAAGACATATCATTTGGGAGGTACAATAAAAGTTAGTAAAGAGCCTAAGATACTTATGGAATAATTAAACAGTGGAGAAACAACCAATAAAAGAAATTAGAATAAAATATATTTATCTTTTTTCATCAGTTTGTGATGTAGGCTGCCCCCTCAGCTCCTCTCTGGTCTGGACTCATCTTGTCGGGTTTCTTCTTCTCTCTAAAATCAAATAATGACTGAAAAAGGACTTTAGTAAATTAGCAACAGCAGTGAGCAGAACAGTTTTCTCAATGAACCCACAGATTTAAAAAAAAAAAGTTACTTTTTTTAATGGTTGACAGTGAACACCATCTCCTCTGATAATCTCTGGTCTGGCCTCATTTTCTCTCCTCTTATTAAGACAAGTTAAAGGTAAATTAGGACAATAGTAAAGGCCTTCAACAACCAAGGGAGTAATTTTCCAATTTCAGACTTCTGATGATGAGAATAATAGTTGCATGTATTACTTTGTTATCATGGTGGTGCAGAAGTTAGCACTGGTGCCTCGCAGCATGAAGGTTCCTGGTTCCTGGCACAGGTTCTCTCTGTACGTGCATGGGTTTGCTATGGGTGGTCTTGTTCCTTCAAAGACTTGACTTACTTGACTTGGTGGTCCTTTGCTACTCACAGGACTGTTTACCATTTTACTCGGTTAATGGCTGTACTTTCTGGAACTCCTCAGTTCAGCCCTCCCCTGGACATCTCTGCTTAGACTCGTCTTCTCCAGCTGTTTTTGGTGTGTCCTCTTTTGCTTGTTTCCTGCAGGATTCATTGAAGGGCTTGTCTGGTGATGTCTGACGCAGGTTCTTTTAGGATAAGCTCAACGCAGTTCAACTATCTCCCTTGAATGTGTCAGTCAGTGAGGTCCTGGTTTGTTCTCCTCCACAGGTTACTCTATCTCTCCACCAGATTTGTCCTCATGAGGCAAGTGTTCATGAATATATGAAACCTGTATTTTGTTGTTCTCTGTTTCTGATCCACAAAGCTTCACCCTCTGCACAAGTGTGGTATATTTCACTTCATATCCTGTATGTAAAGGCTTTCGAGTCACCTCATAAGCATAGTTGTACTCTGCCAACCATTAGTTTCTCACATTTTTCATTTTGAAGCCAAATTTCCTCAAACTTGCCTTTCTTATTTTCCTTTTCTTCTCTCTTAAATCGAATTGAAGTATTTTTTTAGACTCCATCTTCACTCTTTAGCCTTTACTGAGGCCTGTACAGGAGGTGCCATTATTAACACTCTGGCATAAAACACAACTGCAGGTACCCTGTCTGTTCCTCCATAACAAAATAAGGCATACATACAGCCTAATGATGTCTCATCTGCAAGCACAGTGCAACCTCTGACAGAACAGTAACATAAGTATGCAAGGGCGCCATCTAGTGAGAACATTTCACAGGAAGAAAACTCTAAACTGGATGGAGTGAGCCACGACTGCATTTGGGGGTTTGTTGACAGCACAGGTGTAAATACAACTCTTCTTCTGTGGTTGTTTAAGCGAAATCAGACAACTCTGCGCATGTCCAAATGCCTCTAATCTGAATAAAACTTGGTGCATGTATACACATGTCATGATCGGATTATTCGATTTCACACAGAGTGGGCTCAGATTATAAGATTCCTTTAAATTTTTATTTTGATCAAGAAATTTTGCCTATGGAAACATGGCTACAGTCACACTCTGATGCATAACGGTCTGCGGCTCTCCTTGCCCCTGTCCTCCTTCTCCTCATGGCTCCTATTCATTGGTCTCTCAGCACACCCAGACTCGAACTTGAAGTTGCAGAGAACAGACATGAGGCACTGTCCATTCTCGTCATAATCGCAGACCCTCCAGCGGTTATTGATGACAGAGTGATTAGTATCGGTGACCATGGAGATAACTCTTGTAATCGTCCTCCCATCCATCATCAGAGTTCGAACTTGGCACCTGGGGTCTCCTATAGTCCCCAGCTCCACCCGCTCAGGAAGGGCCGCGGTCTGGATGGTGCGGGAAGTAAAGCCTGCAGAGGGCACCATCATTCCAGGTGGAAAAGACAGTAAGGGGTGTGGGTCGTTCTCCCTGTTCCACTTCCACCTAAAGGGTGTGAAGAGCAGCAAGCTGCAAAAGGGTCCTCTGATGGGTATTATAGGGAAGCCTCTTGAGCCTGTGATGTAATTGTGATAGAGGCTCATCACCACCTGACTCAAGGAATCCACTCTGGATGGGTCAAGGGGACGATTCCTCAGGTTGGTGACAACCAGTTTAAGGCCTTGTTTTGGCACAGGCAGAAATGCTGGACAGAAAGAGGAGAACGGGAAAACACAAGACAAATGGTCAGGATTACAATGATGGGACTCCTTAAAGATGAGAAAAAGAAGCTAAAGTAGCAGCTGGATTCTGACTTAAAAATTCAAATAATTTAAGACAGAAGAACAAAAAGACTGACACTGAAAGATTATTTAAGTTGATTTAATTTAAGTTCAATAATGTATGAAACAGTTACTCATAAAACACTGAAATCAGATTAAAAGACCAAAATGCTACTTTTAGAGTGACAATATTCGACTTCATTTTTTTAATCTTTGATTTAATATGATGAAGGCTGATGAGCTGTACAGAGACTGAGGACTAAATTTCAGACACACAATATCAAACGTTTTAATCTGACTTTATTCATTGTCAAAAATTTAAACATAAATGTGTCAAAAACCGTAAAGATGAAGGTCGAGTTAAAGACTATCCTCATAACAGTCAATTTAGACTAGTTGGACTATTTCATGCTAACTCTGTCAGCCACACACACCACAGGCCTGGGCTACCACGTCAGAGGCATGTCTGATAACGTTTAAAGTCTAAATAACGGTTAAATAATGGGACGGTCGCCATCTTTGCCCATTACTTTCAATGTTAAAATTTTAAACCAAATAAATCACAAGTTTTGCTCAAACACCACACTAATATTCACATTTTTACACATGTTACTCCCATTACAGTCGGTGCACATTACATATGTCATTAATTTAAGATAGCATATCGTAAAAAAATGTGAATCTATCCTTGTCAAAAAACATTTAACAAGATTAACAAGATCTGACCTTTGATCAAGGTTAACATATTTTTAGCATAAATAATTAATTTATTCGATGCTTTAAATTGATGAATACCTAAATCTTTTTTAACATTAGTTGTTTTTCCTGTGTTTAATATCATAAAAAACAGAGAAAACATGTTAAAGAAGTTTTACCATAGTCCCTAGGCAGACTGCCGACGTTGACGATGAGCTCGTACTTCTCTCTGCCACATCTAGAAAGGGCCATGGTTTCCTTTTATCCAAGCTTGCAGTCACTGTTATTCGAAGTTGTTGCCGATGTTCAAGGTCGATATTTTGCAGTAAATATAGCTTGTCCAACAGATAAAAAATAATCTCCTCTGGTTTTTAAGCGCTCCGGTTTGGAAATGAATTTAAATTTTCGTGACCTGTTCCTAAAACGTTAGGAGTCATCACCATGACGACCAGCGTGAGAAATATGAAATATTTCTAATAACAACATCTAATCACCATTAAAAAAACATCCACAGCAGATAATTAAATACGAATTAATTTTATAACAATTACACAAAATGAAAAAGGTATTTACTACACAAAAACACTTTGTGTGTAATTTCTGCTTTGATGTAGAGGCCTAACGAAAAGGCTTTTTATCTAAGTAAAAATATGTGGTCACAAAACTGTGAACAAGAAATTGTTGTGCCTTTTAAGATTTTATTTATATTTCTTTCTGTTATTGTATTTAGTGTGGATACAATTTCAAATGAAAAATTTGGTGGACCAAATGCCCTATTGATAGACACTAGGTGGTGCTATAGCACATGCCCTTTGCCCTCTCTGGCCCAAGCAAGTGCCCTTTTGAAGGTTTGTTTTTTTTGTCAATCAATTATCAATTAAATGCATGTAATAATGACCCCCCCCCCCCACACACACACACACACACACACACACAGTATATTGTTTGTTATGTAAGCTGTCAATATACTTTAGCTGAATGTTTAGAGTTGATTTCCCAACTGCTCCTGCTTTGGAGGAGCATCCTCTTTGGTGCTATGTCTTTGAGGATTCTAATTACAACAAGGCAGACTGCTATTTTTCAGCTGCAAGAGTGCTGACAAGGGCCAGAGGGCGAGAGCATATAACGCCAGTTTTAGCATCGCTGCATTGGCTCCCCATCCGTTTCAGGATTGATTTTAAGGTTCTTTTATTAGTTTTTAGATGTATCAATGGTCTTGGCCCCTCCTATTTATCTGACTTACTTTTACCATATCAACCCTCGCAGACCCTAAGGTCCCCCGGCACAGGCCTTTTAACCTTACCCAAAGTCAAAACAAAAACACACAGGGAGGCGGCGTTCAGAATTTATAGTCCCCGTTTGAGGAACAGCCTGCCGGAAATCCTCAGGGCTGCAGAGACTGTTAATGTTTTTAAGAAGAGGCTCAAGACTCACTTTTTTAACCAGGCTTTTTACTAAGTGCCTTTTTATATTTCTCTTATTGCAAATGTTCATTTTAATTGAAGTTCTTATTGTTTATTTTATGTCATTCTATTAATTATCTCGGTTCTTAGTCTTTTTCTTAATTCCCGTCACAGGTTTTTACTTCTTTTGCCCTTTTTAATATGGTAAAGAGCTTTTACTTATCTGTTCATTTAATATTATTTTCTTGTTTTAGTCCATCAGGTTTTATTCTTTCTTTTCACAATTTTTATCTATATTTTTATCTTCAGTGTTTCCCAGAGGTAGCTCTTTCCTCACGTAATGTCTTGGTGTCAGGCTATGTCTCTCTAACAATATATCTTAAATTCTCACACTGTCTGCGGTTGTGTGTGTGTATGTGTGGGTGAGTGCGTGTGGGTCCATGGGTGTTTGTGTGGGTGGGAGGGTTGGGTTTTATTGTCATTATTGTTGTTTTTAGCCTCTGTGAGGCACTTTGAATTGCATTTTTTTTTTGTATGAAAATTGCCATACAAATAAAGTTGGATTTGAATTTGAATGAGGATTGTTATCTCACCAGTGAGAAATATTTTTCAACACTCTTCATTTATCTTCATTATACAATTTTTAAAGTGTCAATTAGTCATTCATATTGATTATTGCTATTTCTTGTTGTTGTTCGATGTAGTTGTAGTTGATGCATTTTGATTTTTAAGTTGTGTTAGCTTACTAAATTGCTGCAATACCCCCACCTGGACCAAAGATGGAGGTATTGTTCCATTTCAAAACTGTGATTTTTATGCAATTTTTTTATACAGAGGATTGTATTTCATTTAGTAATATCTAGTGTACTAAGCTCCTGAAGTCCCATAAGGCAACTGCTTTAATTTGGAAAGCACAAGTACACTGTTTTGTGCACACAAGATAAACCTGTTACTTTTGCAGGACTTCAGAGGGTTCATACTCATGAAAAACAGTTTGCAACAAACTACTGTTTGCAGATATCAAGTAAGAGTAGCTTCCCAAATACGGTAATACTTTTCTTAGGCACAGATTTCTTTGAAAGTTTGTATAACTTCTCTCTGTTTATCTACTAGAACAAATCCAGGGAGGTTTTTTTTGGAGAGAACTCAAGCGTCACAGTCAGCCGAAGCAGCAGCAGCAGATCTACATCAAACACAAATATCACTGAGCTCCACAGGTCAGAAGTTCTCTGTGCTGTACAGTATTTTTACAGAAGAGGGCAGCATTTGCTTTACACAGGCTGGTAGATATATCATCCCTGCACACTCCTCTGCCTCGTGTTTCTGACTGAATGGCTCCCCTGAGTTGAAGTGGCTAATCTGGATTACCTTCATTGAGAAAATTTCCCAGGCGCTGGCAGACAAGATGTGGTAATCTCCAGGAAGTCATTTACGTGGATGACTCTGCATTTCAACAGAAGCCCAGTTTGAGTCACTGTGAAAGTAGGGGAGAGGGTTGTGATTCATTCAGATAAAATCACAGAGCTCATAAATTAAAGCTTCATCACTCATAGGAATGCAGAGGTTAAATGTTTAAGAAGAAAAATATTTCCTTTTTTTGTGACAGATGCAGCTGTCATGTAGAGTGAAGATGGTAATCTGCAGGGGAAAAAACACAAAAGGAAGGGAAGGCTTGTCTTACACATAGTTTATAGGGTTGGGATCTGAGCTAGCCGACTAGCGCTTTGCGTGCCTGCAGATAATTACTGTGTGCCTACAGAGAGCAGTATCCACTGAGAGGGGAGCCTTAAATGGCTAACAAGAAATGAGCTCATGGCTACCTATAGTGATAAGAGGCCTGAGGGTGAACGTTATGTTGCAACTATTGTTTGGAATATTATGATTGTATTCAGCTTGCGTTTATGTGTTTCAGTAAGTTTAATATATTTGGGGGAATTGCTTTTTTATCACAGTGATGCATTTGTTCATGTGTTTTTGTCTTCGTAACTGAAATGACTATGATCTAATGTATTTGATATTTTTATTATCCTTACAAAAGACTTTTTGATAAATAAATAAAAAAACAGCATGCTATATATCTGCAAGACATATGTTTTGGCTATTTGATATTTTTACTGAATTTTTATTTGAATGAACAAGCTTCACAGTTGTCAGTCTCATTTATCTTTACTTTTTTGTAATAATAGAGCTTATTGAGGATTATTTTGGAGGAACATAATAATAAATGTCTCTTGTTTTAGCATCTCAGGGCCAAACCATCTTTATTCCAGATAAATGTACATTTCATTGTATGAATTAAACTAACAATGTCTGCAGAAATACAATAGAATATGGTCTGTTGTATCCCAAACCCTCTTCAGAGAAATCCATCTGTATGCAGCCTGTCATGTAAGGTTGGGCAGTGATATTCAGGGAGCAAAGACTGTTTATTTATCTATGACTGATTAATTTTCTAAATGAACCCTGCGTGCGAGCCCAAAACCAGGGTAATTACCACCATACACGACCGATCTGTGATTCCTCCCCCAGTTCATGTGCAAAGCACAGCATGGTCTCTATGATGTACCTGAGTGTCAGTATGCTGGAGCTCCCTCGGTTAGCCACAGAGACGTCGTCATCTAGGATTAGCCTGCAAACAGTGAGCACAAATCACAGCTCTGTGCTAAATGTCAGAAATATACACTGTGAAAGAAATACTCCCCAAGAACCAGAGATTTCACAGCCCCACATACGGACCTATTTTAGTCCAAAGATCAACACCACAGCTTTTTATTCATTAATTTACAAACTGAAAAATCAACTAAGCTTACCACACGCTGATTATGATTTGAAGTGTGGTTTCACTGCTTTTCCAAAAAGAAACATGAATCCAGACATTTCTAAGAGAAGCATGAAAAGCAAGCCTGGTGTTGACACTTCTGGGAAGTTTTCAAGAAGTGTGCCAACCTAAATGATTTCAAACTGGGTGAAGAGTAAGGAATGTTCAGTTTTCACATTATCCCACAAACTTATTTGATAGACGATTGAAAATGTGGTCACCAGAATGAAATTTTAACATGTGAGGATGAGTTTGTGGTAATTGGTATCAGTCTGAAACCATGTGTACAGCAGTGTTGGAATGAATCCTTAAGTTTTTTTCATGTAAAAAAAAGAGAATACCATCACGTTCGGGGTGAAATAAAAGTAAGGCCGATATAATGTCTCCACTTCATTCTTCATATTCATATGATGATAGTTTGAATAAGTAGTCTTTACCAGTCCAAGTGAGAGAAATTACTTTAAGAGGTACAACGGTGTCCTTCTAAACTTGGTTCCTTTTAATGGGAGTGCATTAATCTTCAGTCGGACAGGAATAATAAAACACCACTCCTAATCACAAGAGTATGAGTAAAGGTTTGGTTTTATGATTGGTGTATTTCAGGTGCAAGAAAGGAGACATTGGCTTTACATGTGTTTTATTAAACAGAGTCTGGACTGAATCCTGCCCTGTTAAAGCCAAATTGCCGATCTCAAATGACCTATAAAACACAAGGTCCTGTTCCTGAGACTTTTGATGTCTAGAGGAAATATTTTAGTCAAACAGAAGCACCTTTATGCCTGGGAATATCTTTATCTAACTCTGTAGTCGTTTGCAACTGCATTTTAATCTATTTTTTATGGACTTTCAAGTGCCTTGTTTTACCCTCTTTTTACCTCCCTAAAAGGTACAAGAGTGCTAACTGGACTTCTCCATTTTATGCACCCCAGGTTTACAGTTTTCTTCAGGTCAAGGCAGCACACTTCCTTGCACCCCCCTCTCTCCTGTCTCCGTTTTCATAAATCCTCAAAATGATTTATTTCCTAGTAACTTTGCTTGTGAAATTGATGTGGACCCAGGGCCTTTGTAGCGTCTGGTTTCCCTGCTGTCTGCAGTAAAATCAGGCAGAGGTCCAGGCACGGGGCAGTGCTTGCGTGACTGAGCGCCCCCGCCTCCTCGCCTGTCACGATGTGGCCCCCAGACTCATAGCACTCCAGGTTGATAGATTTGAGGTTCCTGAGTTAAGTGTGTGGATTTATGGGAGGCAGTTGCAGCATGTCAGAGGAACGGTATAACTTTGAAAAGGAACACAAAAAGAGGGCTCTACCAAAACAGGAAAACAAAGAGGAAAATCCAAGGTGCTTTCAGGTTACTGGATGTGACTTAAAAAAATCCAAACACACTGCTTTGAAATTTGGGAGGGGGGCCCAGATGGCTGCTGGCTAACTCACAGCACCTGACTGAGATGAACTATCTTGCTCGGGTCGAGCTCTGTCTTTGCTGTTCATCAACATCTTTCATCGAGGGGAGATGATGCAGTGGGAGGGGAGGAGGTCACAAAAGGGTAGAGGAGGAAAGAGAGCAGGAGTGGACCTAGGGGGCAACCTGTTGAAACATTCAGAGTGAAAACTTGACCCCTGAATTTCAAGCATCTCCTCCCTACAGTTTCCTGTCTCTCCTTCTCACGTCATGTGCAACAGCAGGAAGGATCGTTTCCCTCCGTGTCACGTAACAGGGCTCTCTCCGTCCCCCCGTGACCCGAGCCGCTCCTCATCACTCACTTACCTCTCTGTGAAGCACAAGGTCTGATAAAAAATGGGAATGCTAAAGACTTCTAACACATTCACAGCTGTCCATCAAATGTCACAGAGTTTATCACAACCACTCCATCACGCAGATAGAGATTGGAGCATTGTTGCACGCCTTGCATGCAACAGCGCAAAGAATGTTGCGGTAATTTCTGTTCAACCATCAGAGAGGACGAATAATAATGGACTCAAGATGAGAATTTATGATGTTTGTTACACTGAGCAAAACCGCAAGCAACATAACCTTTAGTGGCAGAAATAAAAGTTATATTTTACAGTCGCTAGAGACTCTCAAGAGCAGGCTGAATAAATAAAAGCAGCTGTTATCGTCTAATATTGATAACACATGTGATCAATCTCTCAAATGCCAGTAATTTAAATGTACGACGCTGTTGTATCTGTCATGATATCATCCTTCGCTCTTAAAGGACACTACTGCCAGCACTCTGAAGTATTTCTCTTTTTTTCAAGTAGGATATAAACAGACCTCATAACTACCAGTTTGGTCCCGCACTTAAAGGACATGAAAGTTTATGGTTAAGAAGCTGAAGTCGTCTGGATCCACTCACGCTGCGCCTAGTTTGCTTTGCTGTTGACTTGGCTGTCGTTTGGCCTTTAAAATTCACACTTGGTGGAGTTGTGGTATCTGCTTCACACAAACGTTGAAAGCTTTCCCACAGTGCTTATTGCTCTGAGTTTATTACAGGGGCCAATTCTGCAGCTTGTGTAATGCTTCAGAGTTAAGAAAACACAACAGGTAGAGCACTTGGCAACTGAGAAATTATGGATAGCGGCGAAAGTTAAATATTTTGATTAAATAAGGAAATCTACGGTCTTAATTTGTGACATATCATAAGAACTAAAATATCGAAGTTTGTTGAATGGATTCTCAATTCACCAGTGACATAAACTCAATTTGGCAGATATGTAAATGTGTTAGTTTAACTGAAATCACACTAAATCAAACTCCTCATGATCTGACTAAAATGCCTCCATAAAACAGGGGATCGATTTTCTCTTCCATGTGTACAGCTCAGTTAGAACTGAAACTGTCTAAAGTGTTCTGTGCACGCTCCTGACTTTGTACATGAGGCTTTCAGCTGGAAGTTGAATAGCACAAATGTGTTGCTAGGAGGCCAGGTAGCGAACACAATCTTGACAGGCAAAGAAACGACTTGAAAAATGACAAAACTTTATCATACAAACAAATGATACAGAGCGGTAAAAGTTGCAGAGTTCGATATACATGCCCACGAGCCTCTAGCTACCGTGTGTGTAAAGGTCAACCATAAAATGACCTGGTGGTTACAAGCTGAAAGGGGGCATGTCGCCACCTACTGTAGCAGAGGCAGACTTGCTTCTGTGAATAATTTGATGGTTTCCTGGTGCTTGTAAACTGGGACAAGGACAGTATTCTGGTTAGACCACCTAATTGAGCTTTGACTGTAGCGTGCCTTAACCCTCCTCCTGTGTTAGGGTCTGCACCAACCCGTTTTTGTTTTTAAATGCTTAAAAGAACCACTTAAATAACTTTTTTGGCATCAAGACTTTTTGACTTTGTCAGGAACCTCTATTTCAACAAATGAAAAATAAAAATTAAACTGACTAAATTATAAAGTGCTCTTATTAAAAAATATGGCACTTGTTGTGTTAAGGTCACTGTTGACCCACTTAGATCAATATTAAGGCAAAAACTAAAATCAAAAGTGTACTGTCAGGCACCACACTGACAGTCAGATCCTCTTCCAATCATGTGAGATTTAGGAAATTCTCATTTTGCCAAGTTTTTTCCTGCACAAAAAATGTCTGGCATGTCTGGACATGTGAGATCAATTCAGTATAGATGTCTGTATGAGGGGTATACTGACAAAGAAAGGCCCTGAGGCCCACATCAAAACATATTATAAGCAATATTTTCATGGATAATGAAGCCTAACAAGGAAACCTAGGGATAAGAACCAAATTGGATGATGGAGAATGGAGATGGAGATGTTTTTAGGGTAATTTACAGCTAAGACACAGATAAAAACTGACCCTTAACATAGTGGGTGCGTAGTAAAAGCTAACACAGGAGGAAAATTAACCGTGCATACAAACGTACTGACTGGCTTATACAGGGGTAGCATATACTCTACACATGTAGGGATAAAATAAAAAGATTTTCTACTGCTCAACCACAGTGCTGAAAAATTTCTAGGATCCTCTGTGGGCAATAGATTAACTAGTGAGAAGTACCTCATGCAACCCTACTGAGTAAAAAACTATCCCTTTAAATTATGTTTTTTTTTTTCATGGTTCAATACAAAATATGTACATCTGCCAAGTTTCATGCCTTTGGCTCATGTGTATCCCACAGGGATCTGATTTCAGTTGAGCTACACTGTTGCCCAAGCGTGATAAACTCTGTTTCCTCCATCTTGCACCTTGGAGAGCTGTTAATCACCATGTAGCACTTCCCTCTACACGTCCAAGTGTGAGAATATAGTCTGTGAAAACAAATGTACTAAGATCACATGAGGAGACAAATGTGAAAAGCATCTAGTCTCGTGCCAAACTTCATCAAATCTTGTTTGTGTTAGCGTTTGAGTAAGTGGCAGCTTAATGTGAGGGACCACCGGAAAAGTTTGTTTCCTGGAGGAGCAGGGGAAGGTTGTTTTTTCATCCTCTCAATGGCTTTTTTTATGTCTCTTGTTGTCATTTATGGCAGTCTCAGAACATAAGGATGTGGCTCTTCTAAGTAATCGTGTATTGTCCCAATATGTGGTCCAGCTTTTTTTATAAAACGGTATTGGACAAACCGCACCATTTAGGCTTGATGAGTGTTCCTTTGGAGGAAATAAATCTTCTTAACGTGCTGCTTTGAACATGTCCACTAAACACATGCGATGCAAGAGGAGTTTTATCCCCGCTGTAGCAGCCTGTCTGAAATGTCATGTTAAAAAATGATCATGTGAAAATTTCACAACTCTGTGCCGGGAATATATAAGTCAAACTGACTTGAGACACTGAAGTGCGGTGTGACTGGGCTGGCTCTTTACTATTGCACAGCTCCTCGTTACAGGCGAGTGTCCGTGTTTACAGCCAAAGCATGACTTCCAGCTTCCAGAGTCAGACTGCTCCAAGTGGTTCCATCCCAGCAGAGGTATTGACTGAAGCGGTGGCAGAGGTTAATCTGGAACATACTTGTGACTATGTCGAGCTGTGTTATCCTGCTGTCCTGACATCCTGCTTGATTTATGGGCCTCATCTTGCTGCTGTTCTCCATGTCTCCTCACTGATTTAGTATTAGCAGAAAGTGACGTTAGATAAAGTACCCCGCTCTTTGTTTATTAAGTTATTGAGATATAAAATAGCCTAATGCCATCGCAAAACAGCCACTCTGCTCTCTTCTGCATGATAGTTTCACTTACTGAGGTTGTTGGTCAATTCCAGGTAAGTAGGTCAGGGACAAGACCATGGATGTACGAGAGTCATCCCTGTGTCCTTAGGCCAGCTCAGATTCTTACAATTCAAGTCTCAAATCTACACTGGGACACTTAACAGGAAGTTAGAACAATGGATAGCGCATAAAGAGGGGTAGCAAAAAACACCTAGTACAGGAATTTAGTGTTGCGGCAAAGTAAAGATGTAAGTAAGAAGTAAAGGTGCTCTAATGAAAAAAAGGTGAAGAAAGTGGGAATGAGGCCACTATTTTGGGACTTTTGTTTACATTAGCTGTGCTCTAACAATCTTTGTTTAAAATTGATATGCCCCTCAATTTTTTACAAATTTACAAGTCAACAAATACTGATGCTTTGCCAAGTCTATTAAGCATTTGATTGAGATTTGCAAGTAGTGTTTGTGTCTGCAGAAGACTGAAGACGAAATGGTGCTAACACCTGACTTTTTATTTATTTATTTATTTATTTTATGTGACCGCCCGCGAGCACTAAACTCCCGCATGACTGACACAAATAAGTGTCCACAGCTACGACACATGATGAGAAACTTTAAAAGTACTGAAAGAAGCCAGAGTCTGTGTAAGTTCAGAAACCATCCCTCACTTCAGCTGGACTATAAGTGACAATTGAAATGAAGTATTTTAGAATGGGTCATACCTTATTTAGGAGAAAACCCCTTCACTTCACACTTTTCAAGTGTTATCAGCAGACTTCAAATTAAAAGACCTCAATCTGGGGTGCTCAGGACTTAAATTTTGTTGCTCTGGTATACAGTATATTATTGTTACTAGAACCATTAGTTATGAATTTTTTGGATGGATGTATGAATGTGTTAGTTTGTAGGACTGAGGGATATTTGCAAGCAAACCTGTGCAAGATGTAGACCGAAGCCTGTAAAACCATTAAATATCTACAAATTGAGCAGAATAAAGTAAAATTGAATATTGAGGACATTTTATAGAAATACTGATCTAACCAGTGCAAAAACTAAAATTAAGACCATTAGAAATTAAACTTCTAAAATCAACATAAAACACTCGTGAAAAATAAGGTTAAGGTCATCAGAAAATTAAAATGAAACTTGTAAAACATTAAAATTTGACCTCCTTAAGAACTGTCAGTATTATTTTGAACCTTATTTGAGGATTACCCCTTCAACATTATCCATCTTGTTCCCAAGAAGGTCAACAAGAGTGAAGATTTCCACAGATGTTGTTGTGTCAGTGTCAGGGTGTTTCTAAAAAGGTAGTTATCTGATTTCTCTTGCACATTTGAAAGTGCTAGACATCAGAGAAGTCATCTTTAACTACGGTCTGTTACTTCTGGTTGGCTCATTTGGACATTTCTACTTGTGCTATAGCTACACAGGAGAAGAGCTTTAAAACTGGCGTTGTTAAAGTTTAAGAGGAGTAGAAGTTCACAAGTTACTGTTCTTCTCCACTCAATGTAAGATCTCAACACATGTTGAAACATAGTGTAAGTAAGTTACTCTAAAGTCAGAGCTGTTTTTCACATTTTTGTAACTTTTACTTGCCCCTGTATGGTTATAGCGTGTTCTTTGGAGTAGCAGAGGATCAGCGTAGGGTTCAGCAGTAAGTTCAGGAGAAGTCTTTAAGTCCAGTCACCTTGTCTGAACCCTACCTCACAGATTCGTGTTAGTCCTGTCCCACTGCTCAATTCTATATTTGTATACCCACTCAGAGTACAATGGAGAGAATTTGGCAGGCGAGAGAATATACAGAGACATGAATGTTAGCGTGAGCATTTGTTGGATTACATCAGTGGGAACAAGTGAAACCTGCCACGATCCTCCTGCTCCCTTTTCTCTGGCACTCTGAGAGGACGACATGCGGGACGGTAAACTCTGAGTGACCTGCCTGTGCATGCCATTCCTCAAAAGCAGCTACAGTGGGGCATATTTCCCTCTGACCAGGCAGGGATGTCACACACTCACTCAAATGTACCAGCACATTACCACGCACATGCTGCTCATCCTACTATCCCCCCACGGATTGTCTCCACCGCCGCTCCATCCACTACCACCTCCACCAACACCTCTGCCACTGCTCCACTCTAAGATGAGCGTGGTCAAAATGTGCCTTTCACACGGGCGGGCGTCCAAAGCAAATAAACTAACCACATGCCAGCTAACGAGGGCATGAACAGGGTCAGAAGGGGGGCTTGCCAGGAGGTGCCAGGAGTGACAGAGGGAGGGACATGGTCACGCAAAGAAAACAAGCTCAGCAAGAGCGAGCCAGCCTTCTCACGCAGAGGCCCAGACATGTGTCTTGTCATGCAACAGCCACCCCATCAACCCAAATTAGGGCTGACGGAGGTAATAAAGCGAGGGAGCAAAGGAGGAGAGCGAGAGGAGAAGAGAAATCATCCCCCGACTCCTCAGAGAGTGTAAAAGTGAGAGCGAGGATATATTGTTCACCTTTTAAAAGAGTCTTACAAAACAACCTCCGGCAACCTCAGTGCACCTCATAGTGGCTGCATGGTAAAGCTTGAGCAGTCAGATATGTCTTACTCACACACACGCTATGTCCTCAGTTAACCTGCAGAGAAAAGCCAGCTCAATGTACACAAGGTTCTGTTTCATTAGGTCCTCAGCAGCAGTATGGAAAAGTTCAGTTATTTGGCCATATAAAGGTTTTCCACCCTGAATTCTAAACCCAGTTTTTTTGTTCTGTTATGTTACAGCCGCTCTTTTATTTTTTTTATTTTTTACCCCTGAGGCAGTATTTCACCATATAATCATTTTCCAATAAACTGACAACTTATTTCAGCATCAGATATCTCATGTAAACACCACCAGATGACTGTACTGTATATAGTATGATCAGGACACAGTGTACATTTATTAAATCTCACAAGTACGGTGTTGGATGTCTTCTTTAGTTTACAGTTTAATGAAAGCAATAGAGGTTTGTATTTTATCATCACTGAACGGAAGACAAACAGTTGTTCTGTTTACTTAGGTTGGGAATCATCACTCCCCCTAAGGTACAATGTTATCACAACACTTCAGTCACCCTTCTATGTCTTCATGTTACCACAATATTGAAGTCACAAAATGATATCATGACATAATCACAACACCAAAGTCTCTCAAGGATGTCAGATTTTCATGGTGAGTCACAATACGTTTTCCTAACACTTAATCACAATACTAAATCACAATATTATCATGATGTCAAACAACAACAAAACAGTGTGCAGGACTCAATATAGTTTTGTTAACAAAAGGCAAGAAAAAAACAAAAACTTACTTTTCAAATGTCCAACCAAAAAGTGCAAATAAAATACACTAGGAGCAAAAATCCTGAAGACACAAAAGACACTGGGGTAAAACCACGACAGGATAATGAGAGACAGGTGAGACACTAGGGCACAGGTGCAGACAATCACTGAAGAGGTAAAACACAGGAAGTAAAACAAATCAAGACACACTTGAAGAATTAAAGAGGAAATATTGAAAACTGATCTTTATAGTAAACACTGAGAACACAAGAGAAAAAGAATCAAAGACACACTGAAAACACACAAAGGTTCAAAATACAATATCATCATAATTAAAATATTTTCCAATTATCTAAGTATTTTGATGCGATTTATTGCAGCATTATGTTATTTTGTACTCTTTTTCAACTGTATATAATGTCCACAAAAGAAAAATTTGTGTCTTTTAATCTCACTGTGGCTAAGGTTCTTCACAATGGGTTTCAAGCGCAGACTGACCGACACTGTTATATAACACTAACTTAAACTATTTTTGCTTACTGTTGTAAAAGCATCCTTCTGCTATACTCAAACTTGCCTAAACTCTGTCTTACTCTCCTGTAGACCTTACGTATAGCTGTGTCAGTGAAATAATACTGCAACAGGGTCACATCTGTTCCAGTCGTTTAACATTTAAAGAAAAGCCCCCATTTTCCATAACATTTAATGGCTCCAAGTCTTTCCATTAGAAGTAAGTCATGGATTGTTTGTTTTTGTTGTTTTTTGGCTCACTATACAATAGTAGGCAGCTTTGACAACCTTAGTGTGTCCTATGTTTGCTGAATAGTGATGAATGAGATGAGCTTTTGTACCAGTCATACTGACTGAGTATCAAATTTTTATAATATAATCCTTACCAAAAAATTCTCGAATAATATACAATATCGTACACAAACTGCATCACAATACTGATGAATTGATTTTTCTCCCACTCTTGTAACCACACTCTTTAGCTTACAAAGAATGGCAAACATCATTAACTGGAGTTTGGCAGTTACCGTGTCTGTCCTTGGTGTGCTAGATGAAAACAGTGAACATTAGTCAGTCCATTAATCAATCAGCAGTCTCTTTCAACTTCAGAGACCTGTAGAGGACAACTTTGCAAGCACAAGCAGGCCAGTCAAAGTCCTCAATGTTATGGGGCTACATGACTGTGCCATATGCCATGTTTGGACTCTTCAAGGCTACCCTTCAGGGCACAGTGTTTGGAGGAAAATTCAATGCACCCATTTATTTTCCAAACCTTAATGAAAGTGGGGCAGTGAAAGGCATGGGAAACATTTTGGACAGATTGTTAATAGAAGATGACTAATACATGGCCTGACAAACACAGGCCATGTTCCCCTTTGGACAATTTCCAGAGAATCAGGTCCAGACATGTCCTGACGTGCCCTTTCACATATGTAGCACACAGTGGGAGCTTGTCCATGTGGGACATACGTAATCTTTGACTACTGGCTCTGTGGGGTTTACGCAAGGGTTGGTGTCTGGGTAAACTCACAGATATTGGCTCATTTGGACATTACAAGTACTTCAAAAAGAGAGTCAGCAGGTAATTAAATCAGATATTTGCATTCTCATGATCAGCACCTCCAGTTTATGGCGAAATGTTCAGGAGTGCGGCGTATTTAGAACAAGCTCTAATCACTCACTCTACCAGATGGAAGTTAGACCAGATGTGATTAAGGACATCTCTGGGGGACTTTGAGAGTTGATCAGAGAATTTAGGGCCATTGGATGTCCTTAGTTGCCTGCAGTCTTGATGCGTGTGAGACGATCAAAGAAGCTAGCTAACACAGAAAAGACGATGGCTGAGAATCAAAGGCCATTTGCATTTTGAGTCATACGGAAACGACTGTGCAATCATCAAGTAATTTAACAAATAATAGATGAAATCCCATTTTTGGGTGATAACATTATTGAAAAAGTAATATGTGCATTAACCCTGATCATAGTCAGATAAACCCCTAAATGTGAACACCAGTGAAGGAGAAGACGGCTGATGAGGCCAGCTTCCTTCCACTGAGAAGCAGCCAGTTTGATGGTCTGGGCAGGAATATGTCAACTAGCATAGGTGGTCTGTGCCAGATGTGAGGTATAGGGTGCCTCTTGGCCTCTGAGTGAGCATATGGAATACATTGTGCATGAGCGACTCCTCAGAGACTGTTCTCTCTTAAGCTATTTGGGTTTGGAGGCTGCCCCCACCTTTCCCTGCAGAAACTGTGGGGTTTAAAATGTATCACCTTCAGCAGAGACTGCACTGAGGAAAAAGGGGCAGCAGAGCATGTAGGGAGACAGGGTAAAAGTTTTAACTTTAAAGTTGTTTTTGTCTGGGTCTGTCTCCATAGGAAGCTTGGGGGTGGCTATGTCTCCAATGGCACCATTCACAGAGTTATCTTCAGGCCCACTCTTCACAAGACATGCTTTTGAAGTTACTAAAACTAAAAAAAAAACTTTTAGTTTTAGAATTTTAGAATTACACAACACCTTTAGCCAGCCAACTTCATAAAATCTGGGCTTCAGGTTTGGTAGAGCCTTAAAAGCAGCTTTTTTTTTCAGTTTATTTTGAATGTTGATGAATCACAACAGAACCCCAAATGGAGATATAAAAGCATATAATCCCAGACTAATTGGTGGTCTTCTTGTACTTGTATGGATCCAAAACAAGCCCTGGGTAGGTGTATCTTTCACTTAGCTTGCATTTTTTTGGTGTAATGAGTGCTTGTTGCGCCTCCTCTGAGCTGTATGTTGCTAATCCTATTAAAGCCATCCCCAGGCTCTAACAACTGTTTACATGACACATGCTGCAGCAGTGAAAGAGCCAGCCTCTATATGATATGTTGTGCCATGTAGACTGAGGCTAAAGGATTCAATCTGATAGATTACAAAGATTTTTTTAACATCCAGCTGTCGTTTTAGCCAGTATAAGACAAATCCTTATACTGAGTGAGTCAGTCAATGGGCTTCGAATATGGGATATAGTGTGGTCTCTTTTTGATTTCAAAGGTGTGTGTGTGTATTTATTCCAGAATTCAGTTTCTACCTTTACATAAAGCCTAGCAAACAGCACATTTCGCAAACAGAGTAAGAGAGCAGGTGGATGGAAGTACAAACCCGATACACGAATGTAAATGAAACCTCCGATGATGTGACGTTGAGAAAGGGGAAAATGAACGCCACCCTCCTGTAAACTTACATCGGCGAATAGCGAATGGGCAAACAGCAATGTTCACGGACTGACTCTTACAAGCAACTTGCAAAACACTACTCTGGCGGGCATGGAATTGGCAGGGATAGCCAATCACACTCAAAAAGCAGCCCTGCGGCAGAGCCAATCAAGGACCTTGTGGTCGGTCCAAACCGAGGGAAACCAGTTTTTGGCTTGAGCAGCTGTTTGGTCCAGGTGCCTGATGTGTATCGGTTTGCTGTAGCGTAAAGTAACATTATTTTTAGATGGTTAAAACTGGCTTTTAAAAAATTGTGTGTGCAAGTGTGTGTGTGTGTGTGTCAATGTATGTGAAAGAATGGATAATGATGTAAAAGCTCTCAGCTGGCCTTAGACCTCACAACACAAACAGTATGTGTCTATTCATGGATGATTCCTCTTATCTGCATGGCATACATCTATCAGTATCCATGTCAGTACAGCTTGTTTTAGCCAAACTTTTAGCCAAATGCTAAGGGCTGTGCTGCAGCCTGACAGAGATGGACTTCAGTGCAAAAGAAAAAAGAAAAAGTAAATTAACAAATGGGAACTTAGCACCAGTTTGTAAAAAGGTTGGATGTGCTACATCTCATGCATTAAGATTGTAAGTGGGGTTCTTGGGTTCATGTTCTTTGTCCCAGACATTTATGCCCCGTCTGACATCAGTTCTAATTTCACTTTAAGACCAGTGACTTAACGGCATTAAAAATGCAGGTGTGGAGTTGTCTTGTTCATTTAGGTTATAACTATAACATGTTTATAAAGTTAACTTTTTCCTGCATAGACAATGATGCTAATGTTTTGTTGCTAATGCTAATTAACAAACAAGAATCTTGCAATGGCCAAAAAGGACTAAATGAGATCAACTGTTTACTTGTAACTAAGATGATGCTAATTTTTCCTAACTTAAAAAATAAAATAAGAGAGTGAAGTATCCTTAGTGAAGGCACAGCAGTAAAATAAAACATTTTAGAGTCAAACTGTGCTCTTTTTGCCCTTCTATCACACAAAAATGTTCTGAGATGCAGAGAAGGCCAGACCTCATCCAGGCAGTCATGGCCATCTGTCAGACAACTCTCACATATGAAAAGGGCAACAAGCTGCTGGAGTTGTGTCATCCCAAAGGATCACACTTTTACTTTATATGTCAGTTTGCTCTGGAAGCTGTAACCGCTCTTTCTGCATTCATGGACACAAGTGTAAACACTTTAGCAGCTTGTTCTAAAGATCTCTGCTCTTCAAGCAGCAGCCAGAGTATCAAGTGTCGGCACTTCATACGAGAACCTCGATAAGTGACAACTGAAACTGAACTAATACAGATGAACTCTGATAACTGAGTCGACAACTACTGACAACCAAGGCAGAATGGTTTCCCCCTTGGGTTCATACCAATCAGAGGGAGTGTAGATAAATGGAAGCAGATGAGCAGCACAAAACATTTGAAACTTTGAGACGACTGAAATGTCAATCAAGTAAAAGGAGTTGCAGCAGTGTCAGTACACTCGGTGTACTTTCATTTCCCTCAGACTGAACTCCAGATACACAGTTAAGTTGAAAACCTTGAGACTGTTTTTTTTAATCACAAAGATTGTTTTTATTCTTATCATATAAAGCCCTTTCTCGTTCAACTTTAATAATATTTCTGGTCTAGATGTATTTAATTGTTTTAAAATATGTAACTCTACCCTAGGATTGCAAGAACTCACTGTGTTTGCAATAGTCAGACCACAGCAGAGCACCTCAGGGCCCAGGACAGTGGATGAACTCTGCCCTTTCTGAGGTCTCTGTCCCGCTGCTGTGGCAATACCATCGGCTCATCTGCAGAATTAGAGCAGTAGAGGGGGGCAACCCGACCGCTAGCTGACCCGGCTTCATTTTCAGGATACTAAAATGCACCGAGCTGCTCAAGCGGAACATATGGAGGTGCAAAAGAGAAGGAATCACGGAACATTATCCGCCCAATTACACAATGAGAAGAGCAACCCGCTGGTAGTATCCATACTGCACGTAATGTTCACTGAGCCATCGTCCCCCCTCAGCCCTGATCAGACCAACTCAGCCTCCTCACCTGCAGGGGTCCCAGCCGGGGACAGTCTGCTTCACAGAGAGACGGAGACAAAACAACTCATAAATATGTGAATCAGTTAAAAGAATAAAGAGGATACGGGAACAACTTGTGTCATTTTCAGGGAAAAAGAAACAACCTCATGTCCTATCACAACAGATGCTCTGCAGATGATGTGATTTCTGCTTGTACCAAGAGACAAAATGCTTTCATGGTGAACCGGCTCCAAGTTTAATGAAGAAGCAGAGGCACATTCAAAGTTCTTGCATGTATTGTATTGCGAGAGTAAACACACCAACATTTTGCACGGCAGCCTCTCATCTTTCTTAGTTGTCATGGGAATACCAAGTAATGTTCCATCTCACTCAACAAGGCTCAGCAGTGCAATGACTTGACACATTATGACACGAACTCTACCCTGAATAACCTGAGCAGGGTAGGGTGGGAGAGACTTGCTTGCGTGTGTGCAGAAACTGTACTTTCTGTGAACTTTGTGAAAGACACTTAAAGTAGTTACTGGGGTTGATTGCATGTCAGAATGGTTTTTCGAGACTCAGTTCAGATTTTTAAAAAAATGTTTTTGACACAAACTGTCAATTGCAAGACTGGATCTTAAACTGTCCAGTAATATCTATGATATCTAAACTCTTGTATACAACCCCCCCTGGAACATTTGACTGGAACATTTATATTTTTCGCGGTGCAATACAGAGTTTTTAAATGCAACATGCATTTTTATTGAGAACCTGAACTTAACTGCAAACTATTCTTACTGCAAAATATCCATAAAATGACATTTATATTGGTGCCTTTTCATGATATCTAAAAGCAAACAATACCACCAGGACAACATTGATGATTTTTATGTTGTTTCTAATGCCTAAAACCAGTGCTGCAAGGTAGGTGTCAGCAAGCAGCCAGAGAAAAAACTGTTTTTTTTAACAATGTGCACATCATATTTTCACAATAAATGATACATTTAACCTTCAAAAGTCAGCAGGATAAGACTTTTGACAATAGTTCATTACTACTAAAACTTGGAGAACAATAGATGAAACACGAAGAGAGTTCCCTGCAGAAACTTTAAAAGAGTGTTTGCTGTATTACTGTGGATTAAAACGGCACAATCCTAACCTTGTACAATGACATGCTGTCTTTTCTTTTTTTTTTTTTTTTTAATAGTTATCACACTGAAACAAAAAAAAAAACAAAAAAAACTGGAGCTCAGATTAATCCCAAAACACAAAATTAAAGTAACAAAAGTAGATCATAACTTTTAAGAGTTTTAAGTATTTGGAGCAAAAGCATGTAGAGTTTTGCCTCCTGAAAATCAATCAATCATTATCTCATAAATCAAAGAGTGCTTTGTCCCAGAAAGACTGAAAAAGATGTAAAATGAAAATTACAACAGCTTCCTAGTATGTAAGTTGGCTTTCGCAACCTGATTGTAAACTTTTTATCATAAATTGGCTTCCCAGTAAACCTGAGATCTATCTTCTTTTTTTTTTTTTTTTTTTTTTTTGGGGGGGGGGTGAAATGTAAGTTATGCCTTAATTTTTTTCCTTTCCTGTCCTTTTAAGACAATCTTTAAATATTTCTGTTTGGCCTGAAATGAAAGTGTAACATTTGGGGACATTGTGATGCACTGAGAGCAATGTTTTTGAAAGTGCATTGACACTGTTGGATCATTTGATCATTTACTCTCAACAAACCCAGAAGTCATCATCCTCACAAAGATAGTCATTTGTTTTACAGCCTGTAAAAAAAAAAACAACTTGAAGACCGTACAACTGACTGGTTCAAAATACTAATGTCTATGAAATTACATAGAGTGCAGAGGTTTCAATCAACACTCATCAAAAAGCAACCACAAAGCCTAATGGCAGTTTCAGTAGCAGCAGAAAAGTTCAAGATCAGAAAATTGAGGCTACAAAGAAGCAAATCATCCTCTGCAGACGGCAACTTAGAAAGTGAAACCTCCTCTGTCACCCAAACCCCAGGGACTCAATAATTATCCACTTCTTTGTGCAAATCCGCAACTCAACCCTCCTAATACTTAACCAATCAGATTTCCAAATTAACCAGATTCTGAGTTATCCCGGGAAGATCAGATAAAAATGCCACAAAGAGAAAGTGTTTTCTTTTTTTCATTGTTGTTGTTTACTTACAGATTTTCTTATGCCACTTTCTAGACCTAAAAGCACTAAAAGAGCATGGATTGCATGATCTATTAGATAGCAGAGATACCAGTGCATAAAGGTATCAATACCAAAGCGTCCTTGTTTTCAACTAGGATAGATCGTGCAGAGCAAAGGCAAATTTTAAAAGATATTGGCATGTGACACATCTGCAAACACAAGCACTTGATACCTCCAAATATGTTACCAAAACTGCCAAAATTCTGTGTGGTCCACACATTTGCTTATTTGTGAGTTAAAGCTGATTCATTCCAAGTTAAAATACAATTTTCTTTGGTTCTGGGTAAAACCTACCACTGAGCTACATGAAAATCGTGCAACAAGTCCTCCGTAATCTCTCTGCAAACAGAAATATGAAACACAATTATAAAATCTATTTGGGTGGTAAAGCCACAGTTCTCTTAAATCATTCTTAAACCAGTATACAAAGACAATTGGCAAAAAAAATCCCATAGTCTACAATTCGCAAAGTCATGATACCGCACCATTTTGCTGAGAGACATCTATGAGTGGTCAGAAACCGACAGAATATGATTAAAATTAAAGAAAAATTCAAAGAACATTTTAAATTTAAAATTAAGTTAATAATTCAGGTGAATTATTAACTTGTCACTTCATTAAAAACATATTTTCCCTGCCGCGCATCACAATTCATATCACTGTGTGAAACAAATAAGCTAATGTCATTCCTGCATGGGACAGGAGGTGGGAAAAGTGTCATACCGATTTCTCTGCCTGTCTTTGATGAGCTCACAGAGCCGGGGTCATCTGGAAGCCATTTCTACTTGTGCTTTCTCCCTCGTCTCATTTTAATCTCTCAGTGCAGCCCCACACCTCCCCTTTGCTTACCCCCCCGCCCCCCGCTCCCCGGGGAAGCCGGAGTTCAGTGACCGAGCTCCGCGCACGCCAGGCCGGCATGGCACGCAAGCTCATCCCCGCTCCTCTCCCCTAGCACGCAAAAACTCTACGGGATTAGAAACAAATATCCCTTTACTGTACATAATACATGGCTTCTGTCCTGGGTGCCACATTAAGTGAAGATCTATCACGCAGCCTGAACACGGGGAAGAGGGAAACTGTCCAGCCTTGAGGAAAAGTTGCAGAACAATAAAAACAGTGTTGTGCTAATAATTTACTCTTAATAATATATCATCTTTGTTTGCAGTGTCTTTATTTTATGAGCTGAACTTTCTTTTATAGTTGAGGTATTTTCATGGGCATTATGTTGCCACATGTCAGTCCCATAGTTTTGTTCTTTAGATTTTCTTTGAGAGGGCATTTAAGGACAGCTTTCTTTCTCCAGGCATCTCAAAGAAAGGATTGTGCAAAAAGAACATTTCATATTAACTTTACAACTTTCCTGGAATCCCCAAAGGACTTTTTTGAAGAGTCTCTTGATACCAAGTAGCTATGAAGAGTAGAAGATGTAAAATGTGGGTGGTCATTGAACTACTGAAAAGTCTAGCATTGAAAGTGCTGCTTTATTCAGCTAAAAATCCACATGAAAGCAAATTATGTGTAAGAAAGTATGATGCTGAAAAGTCAAACTTTTGGGAATGGTTTGAATCCTTAATTTCTTGATTTGACCAAGGACCTGAAATCACAGCAGAAAAGCATTTTCCATAAAACAGTATGCTGTTTTTCCATAAACAGCCATTTTACTAGCCACCAAACATCTTTTTAGCTTTGCCTAATTTCTTTAGCAGAGAGATCAAACACAACTCACCCACTCTCATCCAGCAGCCCCCTTTTTGTGGGGGAGCCCAGACAAGTCAGTCACCGAGTGCAGCAGATCATTTCCATGAAGTGATAATCATCATAATAATCATTTAGCACTGCAGACGCAGTAGGTCTTCTGCCTTAGCGTCTCGGCCTGATTGCATTTTCATGAAGCAATGATCATAAATGTTCTACCTTGAGCTGCAAACTCCGCTGCACTCAGAGATCAACTGTTATCAGTTAATGCCTTGTTACCACTTCCACTTTCTGTGGAGGTGAGTCAGCTGAAAATCCATGCTGTGGATTTTGGGGGAGACTATAAGACTTACAGGTCATGTACTTTGGTTCAGTTGCCTTTTTGATCATTAAGTGAGACTGTAGGATTTCAAAAAAGACGAGGCTTTATTGAGGCTCTTCTCCCCAATCCCAACAATTCAGGAGGTTAAAAAAGCCCTGCGTTTTCAGATTACTTAGCATTGTGTGGAATTTAATAGTAAGTTTTTAAACACTGATCAATGTTATAGATTAGAAAATCTCAATCACAAATGTCAAGGATAATTGACTGGATAATAGGCTCTATGGTTTCTATCCATTTGTAAAGAAACACACTTCCTTGCATTGTACAGAGGTATCATTTCTTTCTTCAGGATGCTATGAACATCACGCTCATATGTAAGTGGAGACCAGGAATAAACAGCTTTGAATGAAAAAAGGAAGACTGAGTGACAGAGCCAAATTAGCCCTCAAAAGTTAAAGGGCACACACTGTGTTCATTTAAGGGGTTGCTGCTAGGGATTTAGGGCCCCATAGAAAGTATTAAAGTGGGACCCACCACTTTCCAATAGTATTCTAATGTTTTTTTTTAATTTATTTATTTATTTTTATTATTATTAGTATTATTAGTATTATAATGATAACACACTGTCAGGGGCCCCCAGATTCATCCTAATTTATATCCCCTATATGCAGTATACAGTACATTCAAGCAATGGTGGTTCAATTGCCACCTTTCAGCCATCGCCCACAATCTAATTTCTACTATTCAGCGTCCTGTCCTCTCAATGAACTCGGACAAAGGCCAAATATCAATCTAAAGAAAAGAGGATGAAATTGAATGAAAAATACCAAAGACTGGAGATCAGGAGACCAAACGAAGGGCCGCAAGTGGAATCATCAGTTTTTCAAATACATTTTATCCCCTCATTCGCTAAATAAGTCTATAAACTCAATGAAAGCCGTCCATTTGGTATCTTCCCACTGGACTGAAATGTGCCTATGTATGTCTTTTCTCAGGCTTCTAACACACAAACAACACTCAGATCAGACAGTGACGGTTTTCCAAGAGTCTCTCTTTCTTTGTGGCCTGGCAAGCGAAACGCTCTCATTTTAAACATCACCATCTCTAACTATCAGTGTCCGGTGGTTACCTCCTGGCTGCCCAAGATGGCAATGGCTCTGAGGATGTTTGTGTTGGTGTTTTAACTGCTTTGTTTGGTCTTTTCTGGCCGCAGCTTTTCCAGGCTTGAACGCACCTTTGTTCCAGTTAAAAAAAAAATCTTCTCACAAATCCCTTCCTTTTTTGCTCTATTTCCCCCCCCCCAAATCCCACCAGCTCCCCAACTGCCTGTTGGACCCCTGGCTTTCCTCTCACTGCTGCTTCCCCCACTTCCTCCCCCAACACCCCAACATCCCCCACCCCCCCCCCACTACTGCCCCCCAGTACCTCCCTCCCTTCTTCCTTCCTCCCTGTTGGTGCTGTGCGTGACAGTAGCTCACTGAAAAGTGGAAATGAGACTAGTAAACAATGATTAGCTCCAGAGCTCAGCCAGCCTGGTCTACCATTGGTCCTGTCTCCACACAGTGAGCGCCCACCCGCCGGCACATGACAAGCAGTGGAATACAAAGACCCCCGCCTCCATCCCCCCTCCGACTACCTCCCCCCTTCTTCTCAGCCAGAGTCATCGCAGGGTCAGGGCCAACCTTTCACAGCCAGGTTACAAGGGGTAATCACAGGCAAACACAGCAGCCACACGCAAAACGCACACACGACACCCCCCTCCATCCCCTTCAACCCGGGCCTCCATCCTCTCCCACACACATACACACAAACTACTACCCCACCACCACCACCCAACAGCCCCCTTCCTCCACCGCAAACCTGGCTCTGATTAGCGTGATGGGGATGCGAGTGGCCACATGTGTACAAGGAGCAGACCCAGGCAAGGAGGAGAAGAAGGAGGAGGTGGTGGCTGTGGAGGTGGAGGGGTGGTAGGATTCCTCCTATAGGAATAAAAGAGAGAATAAACAGTCATCCCCAGTGCAAGCAGTGTATTCGAAGACATTGCTATGTCTCTGGTTAACCAAGAAATCATTCTGGAGGCTTTGGTACTCGGCCACACCGCATTTCTCAAGACAAACAGCTCTCAGGCAGAGCACAACTCCCGCCGTGTGTTAAAGGCTGTTTAAGGACCTTTATTGTGAAGGAATTATACAAGACACATAATGTTGTTACACTTAGGTTTCTTTAAGAGTTTTATTTGTTTTCATTTCTTGAAAGATTGCTATGTGTTATTATGGTTGAACTAGGGAATTCTAACTTAAGCAAAAAATTTTAAAAAATTTGCCATTTGTATGGATGCAGTGTTGTGCTTTACAAATGAAATGTGAGTTTATTTTTTTATTATTTAACCAGGAATGCCTCACTGAGATTTAAAAATCTCCTTTACAAGTGTCCTGGCCGAGACAGCAGTAGCACGTTCCAACAAAGTTACAGACATACAAACACACCATTTAAAGCAGAACTTAAACGTTTTGACTTTCTATAACAGACCAATTTTCTGCCTGAATTGTATTCAGCATTTGCATGTATAGAGGTTAAAGTTCAAATGGACAAACAAGAGCCAATTATAAAAGCCTGCATATTCGATTTTGGAAACTTATTACTAAGAGGTCCACTTCAAATCTTTTTCAGGTTTTACCATCATCCTCCCCCCTTCCTCATCCCTCGTCCCTTTCCAGTCCCACTGACAACAGCCAACTGTGCCTGTGTGGTAATGAAGCTTCTGTCCCTCTGACTTAGTGCCTTACTTTGGAAATGTTTTAGTACCTTCAATTGGGGTCATTACCTCCCCTCCAAAAATAAACCACACAGCTGGTGGGAAAACAAGAAACTAAATTCATCCTCTGAAAATAGAAGGTAGCAGTTTTACCATGTCATGTTTCCATTTATCTAATCAGGATGATCTGAAGGATAACATAGAGATAACAATAGAGATCTATCTATCTATCATGACAGAGTAAGTGATTTTTAATACATGTTGCTTTTGTCCTATGCATGGTACTTTTTAAAAAATATCTTCATATTTCTGGGAAGAGTGACTTAAGAATCAGAGTTGAGAGAAAGAGGAGATGAGGTAAGGGGGGCACCTGAAGTTGTGCAATGATGTAACCCAGTGTCATGCTGCAGTTTCTGTGTTAGATGGGGGGAGGAGGGGAAGTCAGAGCAAATTCAAATATCAATATTTGATGATTTCTCCACACTGAGTTATTGTGCTGGGTTTGTCTTGAGAGATTTCAGTAAACTTTTTTTTCTGTGACACACTTTTCACCTCAGTATCTGTACTGAGGTGAAAAGTGAAAGAAAGAAAGAAAGAAAGAAAGAAAGAAAGAAAGAAAGAAAAAGAACATTTTGTATATTATTATAGGTATTAAGGATCCTTTCTCATATATGCTTTTATATCTGTGGTCTCATTTTCTTCTGAAGGCATGTGTGAACTAGAAGTTGTTATTTAACGGTGGTCGGTGCTTTAAAACTGTTAAGTTTTTTTTTTAAATAAAACATTTCTTTTGTAAACAAAGAGGAAGAGGAGATGGGGTAAGGGGGGCACCTGAAGTTGTGCAATGATGTAACCCAGTGTCATGCTGCAGTTTCTGTGTTAGATGGGGGGAGGAGGGGAAGTCAGAGCAAATTCTAATATCAATATTTGATGATTTCTCCACACTGAGTTATTGTGTGGGGTTTGTCTTGAGAGATTTCAGTAAACTTTTTTATGTCACTGCCAGATACTGAGGTGAAAAGTGTGTCACAGAAAAAAAGTAAGAAAGAAAGAAAGAAAGAAAGAAAATTTTGTATATTACTATACTTATATATACTTTTATGCTTTTATATCTGTGGTCTCATTTTCTTCTGAAGGCATGTGTGAACTAGAAGTTGTTATTTAATAGTGGTCGGTGTTTTAAATTTTTTTTTAAATAAAACATTTCTTTTGTAAATAAAGTATCGACGCAAAAAGTCATTCACATCCACTCGAATACGCGGTCGTCTTTACTGTAGGTGCGCAACTTTTTCCTCCGCTTTCACAAGCTCTGGTCACTTTTATTGACGAGTTATTTGTATTTTCTTATGATTTACTATAAAGATTCTGTGGGATGTAACAAAAAGACTTGGTAAATAAAAAAACTGGCTTCGTATTGAATGACATAATAACTTTTACAATAAATTACGCACAACGCATGAGCATGCAAGGTTTGAGACAGACCAGCAGAAACGCTATAAACTGAAAACATCGCGTACATATAACACAAATTAGTTTCGAGTTTGTAGAATTTAAATAAAAGATTAACTCCGTCTAGAGTTTGACAAACCGTTACCAAACACTCTTTTCAAGTCAAATTGCGCACGACGACTCCTCTGCAGCACCAAGTTAAACCATGACAAAAAGAAACACTTTAAAACGTGCAAACTCTGCCAGTCCTCCAATTAGTAAAGCAAATTAGCTCGACACGTTTCCCTCTGGTTCGGTCACCAGTTGCTGAGTCTTTTTCACAGCAGCGGACGATGCGTTCACGCTGCACGCTCACGGTGTCCCGGGACTCACACAAGCGCGCGCCTCCAACAGCGAGCGACAACAGAGAGATGTAATAGTGGGGTCTACAGGGCTACCACAATGGGAGGAGTAAGAAAGTTACCCTGAGCCCTGCCCACCTACTGCAAAACATATAAGACGCTGGAGTGAGGCAAAAAAGCAGGCATTTAAGCCTTCAATCTTGATGAAAAGACAAAAACTTCTAACTACTTTCTTAATTCCATGATCTAAGTCTTTTTTCATTATGGCTTCATTGGCAGTTAATTGACACCTCTTAAGTATTTCTTTCATCTGTTATGGATGAACAAGAACTTAATTGATATTTTTCATTCTCATCATCTAAAAGCTACATAAACTTTGTCGAAAAGTGAGGATTTTTTTTTTCTTTTTTGGGAAAAGTTGGTAGAAATTAAGACACAATGGCACTGGACTCTGACTTTGGTGTGAAGAGCAGCAGCATCATCAGGGAATGGAGTGGACAGGTTCAGCCCGCTCTGGTCGCCTCTTTTGTTTTCCTCTTCTGTCTGGAAGCCTGTCTGTGGGTCAGGAACCTCAGACTCAAGAGGAGACTGCCAGGACCCTTTGCCTGGCCGGTGGTGGGCAACGCCATGCAGCTAGGCCAGATGCCCCACATCACCTTCGCCAAGCTGGCCAAAAAGTATGGAAACGTGTACCAGATACGGCTGGGCTGCAGTGACATTGTAGTTCTGAATGGGGACAGAGCGATACGTCAGGCTTTGATACAGCACAGCACTGTGTTTGCAGGCAGACCAAACTTTGTCTCTTTCCAGATGATCTCTGGAGGCAGAAGTATGAGTTTTACCAGTTACAGCAAACAGTGGAAAGCACACAAAAAAATAGCTCAGTCCAGCCTCAGAGCCTTCTCCTCTGCAAACAGTCAGACTAAAAAAGCCTTTGAGCAGCACATAACAGCAGAGGCCATGGAGCTGGTGCAGATATTTCTACGCCACAGCAATGATGGACGATTTTTTAACCCTGCTCATGAATTCACAGTAGCTGCTGCTAACATCCTGTGTGCTCTGTGTTTTGGGAGGCGATACGGACATGAGGACCTGGAGTTTAGGAACCTTCTGAAAAAGTTGGACAAGTTTGGAGAGACAGTGGGGGCAGGTAGTCTTGTAGATGTGATGCCCTGGCTTCAGTCCTTCCCTAACCCAGTCCGCAGCGTCTACGAGAACTTCAAGAGCCTCAATGAGGAGTTCTTCACCTTTGTCAAAGATAAAGTGATTCAGCACAGGGAGTCCTTTGACCCCGAGGTGACCCGGGACATGAGTGACGCCATCATCAACGTGATCGAGCATGGAAAGGACAGCGGGCTGAGCAAAGAGTTTGTCGAAGCAACGGTCACAGATCTGATCGGAGCAGGTCAAGACACAGTGTCAACTGTCATGGAGTGGATCCTCCTGCTGCTGGTCAAATACCCGGACATGCAAGCCAAACTGCATGAGCTCATAGACAAAGTGGTCGGCCAAGACAGACTGCCAACAACAGACGATAGATGCAACCTCGAATACCTGGATGCCTTCATCTACGAAACCATGCGCTTCACCAGCTTCGTGCCAGTCACCATCCCACACTCCACCACCTCTGATGTCACTATTGAAGGTCTCCACATCCCCAAAGACACAGTGGTCTTTATCAACCAGTGGTCAGTTAATCATGACCCTCTGAAGTGGAAGGACCCTCATATCTTTGACCCAACACGCTTCCTTGATGAAAATGGGGCCCTGGATAAGGACATAACCAACAATGTGATGATCTTTTCAACGGGTAAGAGACGCTGTATCGGCGATCAAGTCGCCAAGGTGGAAGTGTTTTTATTCACAGCCACCCTGCTACACCAGTGTAGCTTTGAGAGCAGCCCCTCTGAGCCCCCCTCTTTAGACTGCTCCTACGGGCTCACACTGAAGCCGCTCCGGTTCTGTGTCAGTGCCAAGCTGAGGGGGAAGCTCCTTGGATTAGTTTCCCCGGCATGAACAGCATGTCCCAATACTGTGACTCAAGGCCAGCAAACACTTTTCCACCAATGACATTTGACAGTGAGTATCAAAATCTTACTGTTGGAAGGTTTTCATATTTAATAATGATATTTAATGCATATCTTAACACAGACTGTATTTGAAGTTCCGTTTAGGTCATGATTTAAAGATGTAATGTTTGCTACAGGTTGAATTTAAGGTCTTTGGCTGTGGGGATAAACTTCTGCTTCACAAGATACTGTATACTTGATGAGACTTTGTATATTAGTCATGTGCTTGTTTCACATCCACTATTGTGTATGTACATGTATTATGTGTATGCAGGAATTAGCTACTTTCCTTACATGTCAATTCAAACTAATATAACTGTATATGAAATGTTTGTGAATGTTACAGAGTCTGTCAATGATGTATTGGTCTTTATTGTAATATGTACGATTATTTAACCATTGCCACCTAAAGCAGTTACATTTCTGTATTTCATATTTCAGGTATGACAATAAATGTTATATTTTTAATGTATTTCACTATCTACTGTACACAAAGTATCTAAACACATGAAGTTAAGAAGTGGCGTGTTTGTGGAAGAGGGAGTCTTTAGTCAAAGGACATCCATCGCACTCTGACAGATGAAGAAAAGACACTGCTATGAACCTTGAAAAAACTTCACAGACTTGATGCACCCAGGGTTCAGTTTTACTGTACAAGCACTGCAGCTATACAAAGCCAAACACACACGTCGTAACAGTATAGACAGACACACACATGTGAAGCAAATTTCCTCCACTCATTCTCAAAAACATGTTTGTTTACAATGTCACTTTCTCAAAGCTATATGGATGTTAGTGCGCTTTCTTTAAAGTGTCATTGTTAAGGAATTGATGTCACAATGCCTGGAGGATGTGTTTCTCTCTGTCTCAAGGCAGCAAATGCAACTCCTAAGGCCTTGAATGTTATTTATCCATGTGTTGGCTTTATATGATGGGAAAATAAGCTACAACTGAAATAAATAAAGTGGTGATTCCACAATGATGAATGTCTCCTGTGAGTTGTTGGTCTAGGCTTTGACTATAATCTGAAAACACTCATTCAAACCTGCCATGCTACAAGTACAATATGGACTGTGATTGTGAGCTACTTTAAAGGCTAAACGCATGTGCTAGTATTAAAAATCTGCCAGCAATGTGTTATTAAGCTCCACCATTGTATGTCTGTCATTACTCTTAACAGAAATAGAAACTTCTAAACAGCTCGCCTTGTGGCTGAATATCACTAAAACCAAAGCTGATGTTTTTTTAAGTTCCTCCTTTTGTTGCACAAGCACCCACATGAGCTGATTTATCACTGAAATCCTCTCATCTGAAATCTGTTTAAAACTATTTTGATGCAGCAGCCGCAACCCTAACAGCTACATTATCTCAGTGACCTTTGTTTAAAAGGCTATTATGCCTACAATAACATTGTATGTACATTTTATGGAGCATTATAAATTGTTCACTTTGTGCCTGTTCAGAGTTTGGAGCTGGAACCTGCAGTTTCATGGTGATATCCCAGAGCCTTTTTCCCCTGCATGGTTATAATTAGCAGTTTGGCTGTAAATAAC
Source organism: Xyrichtys novacula (assembly GCA_962446985.1). NCBI lineage: Eukaryota > Metazoa > Chordata > Actinopteri > Labriformes > Labridae > Xyrichtys > Xyrichtys novacula. The sequence continues at coordinate 8,245,842 of OY660878.1, forward strand.
AGAAATCAAATCATGTTTAGAGTGGCCACGGAAAGTCCATAGGAAAGTGCATACGGCAAAGTCATCAAACCTCAGGGGGAAACACAAACAACTCCAGATTATTGTCCATTACGTGCGCTATAAGCTACCACACAGTACAGACATCCACCCCTTTCCATCACATTGCTGAAGTCCATCTCTGTCCAGCATGAACACATTTGGACAATCTTTCGCTCAAAATGAGCTTTCAGGCCACAAACGACATCAAGTTGTGTATATTCTTAAAGTTTTATGGTGATATCTGTGATATTCTTTGGCTAAAAACCATAAATCTGTACTTTTTGGCAACAAGGCCTATTAAGTAGCTGCTTTTCCCTTTCCCTCATCCTTGTAAGGACACTGCTGGCAGGAGGCCAGAGTGGGAGTAGGACTAAGGTCTACAGGCTGTGGTCAGTGGGAGGAGACAGATAATAAAAAACCTGAGTCGCTGACCCCCCCCTAACCATAGAGATACATATAAGCGAAGTGTTAAGGCTTGAACCTGATCGGGGCTTTCTCACTCGCTTCTGTGCAGGAGGGTTGAGACAGCATGTGAGAGCAACTCTCAGTCTCTATCAGAAATTATCAAGATTTTGTTTTTAGTGCACTGTACTAAGAAGAGTAACTTGAAATGGATTACTTTTTTGTGTAAAAACAACTTTTTTGCTCTAAGTGGAAAAGAAACAAACTACAGGATAACGCAATGGCTCAGATAAGTCCAGATTTTGGTGTGAAGAGCAGCAGCATCATCAGGGAATGGAGTGGACAGGTTCAGCCCACTCTGGTCGCCTCTTTTGTTTTCCTCTTCTGTCTGGAAGCCTGTCTGTGGGTAAGGAACCTCAGACTCAAGAGGAGACTACCAGGACCCTTTGCCTGGCCGGTGGTGGGCAACGCCATGCAGCTAGGCCAGATGCCCCACATCACTTTCGCCAAGCTGGCCAAAAAGTATGGAAACGTGTACCAGATACGGCTGGGCTGCAGTGACATTGTAGTTCTGAATGGGGACAGAGCGATACGTCAGGCTTTGATACAGCACAGCACTGAGTTTGCAGGCAGACCAAACTTTGTCTCTTTTCAGGCTGTTGCTGGGGGGAAAAGTATGACTTTCACCAATTACAGCAAACAGTGGAAGATGCACAGGAAAATTGCTCAATCAACGATCAGAGCCTTCTCATCAGCCAATAGCCAAACCAAAAAAGCCTTTGAGCAGCAAATTGTGGCTGAAGCCACAGAGTTAGTTGAGATTTTCCTGAAACTCAGTGCTCGGGGCCAACTTTTTAACCCTGCTCATGAGCTGACAGTAGCTGCAGCTAATGTGATTTGTGCCTTGTGCTTTGGAAAGCGCTATGGACATGATGATGTTGAGTTCAGAGCCTTGTTGCAGAGGGTAGATGAATTTGGACAAACAGTCGGGGCCGGCAGCTTGGTAGATGTGATGCCTTGGCTTCAGTCTTTTCCTAATCCGGTCCGCAGTATGTTTGAGAACTTTAAGGACCTGAACCGAGAGTTCTTTGGATTTATCCAGAACAAAGTGGCTAAGCACAGAGAGACATTTAATCCAGAGGTTACCAGAGATATGAGTGATGCCATTATTGGTGTGATTGATAAGTCTGACCGTGATAATGGACTCACCAAAGCTCACACAGAGGCCACAGTGGCTGATCTGATTGGAGCAGGCCTGGATACCATCTCCACTGCTCTTCACTGGATCGTCCTACTGCTGGCAAAACACCCGGACATACAAACCATACTCCATGAGCTCATTGATAAGGTTGTAGGAAGAGAGAGGCTCCCGTCAACAGAGGACCGAAGTCACCTAACCCTCCTGGATGCCTTCATCTACGAAACCATGCGCTTCACCAGCTTCGTCCCAGTCACCATCCCTCACTCCACAACTTCAGACGTAACCATTGAGGGTCTACACATCCCCAAAGACACAGTGGTCTTCATCAATCAGTGGTCAATCAATCATGACCCCCTTAAATGGAAGGATCCACACATCTTTAACCCCTCACGCTTCCTGGATGAAAACGGCTCCCTTGACAAAGATCTCACCAATAACGTGATGATCTTCTCAGCCGGGAAAAGAAGATGTATTGGGGACCAGATCGCCAAAGTTGAGATGTTCCTGTTCGTTGCGGTTCTCCTTCACCAATGTAATTTTGAGAAATGTCCCGAAGACAATCTGTCTTTAGACTGCACCTATGGTCTGACACTGAAGCCTTTAGATTACAAGATCACTGCCAAACTCAGGGGAGAGTTGCTTACAGCCCAGTAATTTACTGGTGGGAAGAATGGGTCGTAAAATAAATGACCGGCTGTGCCAAAAAAAGGTATGTGTCTGAATATAAATGTAACTTTACCCTGCAGTTCTTAAAAAAACTCTAAGTCAGAAACCAAAGTATATCTGTGCTGACTCTGCTGCATCATGTAAAAAGTAAAAACTTCAATGAAAGCTTTGATATTCTTGCCCAAAGCCACAATTCATAATAACCCTGAAGTATGTATTGTTATTTATGCGAGGGTATTTAGCCGAGTCACCCTAAATTGCAAAATAAACGGTGGTGAATAAAATTTCACTAAAGCATTTTGCTCCTTTCTTCACTGATGGGGGGAAATCATGTGCCAGCTGTGTGGTCTCAACCAAATCCACAGTTCAGTTATTCACCCAAACTTTCCTAGATCCTCATGTCTGTTGGACTTTTTCATATTTGAGTTGAAGTCAATGCAATGTGCAGCTCTTTATATATATTTTTGCTCTTAAATAATACTCAACAGTTATATTCTGATAAAAACTCACTTCATATTTGTCCAAAAGCCGCTCATTTAATCACTGTTTCTTTTTCCTGATTTCCAAAAAGGATATTGAACTCTAGAGATAATGTCGTAAACATGACTCAGTGTGATGGGGAAGTTTTGTCTACTGTGTGACGAAAGCTTTGGATGTACAATAAACATTTTGTAATGATCTGTAGCTCTATCTGTGTCATGTAGTAGTCACACTGACCAAACTGTTGAGGCTCACAGAAACCAGTCAGGTCAAAGAGACAGTAACAGATCCCCATGTCTGGTCTGAGAGTTGTTGTAAAATATCATTGGCCCTGTATGGTCTTTTTTTCACCCATTACAAGCAAGCTGTGACACATAACATGGGCATAGGCATCAGTAAGCAGCCACAAGGTTCACACTCGTCAATATTTAACACAGAGCGCGCTGTTCCTTTGGCTGCTGTGTCATTATTTTATAAAAGAACACATTTATCGATGTCAGCCAAGTCTGAGCTGCCCCTCCTTTTGGCCTTTCAGTCCTGTAAATACCATCCTCTTCAAACACCAAAGACTCCATCTATAATACAATTCTTTTTGGGTGGTATTTATGTTTGGTAGAGGGGACGTTTTTACGATTTGAAAAACGACATGAGGTGAGGTGAGGTTAGAGCACTAAACATCCAATATTTTCATATTCATAGAGCAGTTGATGTTTTTAAGAAGAGGTTCAAGACTCACCTTTTTAACCAGGCTTTTCATTAATTGCTTTTTTATATTTCTCTTACTGCAAATGTTCATTTTAATCAAAGTTCTGAATGTTTCTTTTATGTCACTTTATTAGTTATTGTTCTTAGTCGTTTTCTTAATTCCCATCATAAAGGTTTTTACTCCTTTTACCCCTTTTACATGGTATAGAGCTCTTACTTATCTCTTGATTTGATATTATTTTCTTGTTTTAGTCCATCAGGTGTTACTCTTTCTTTTTACCATTTTCATTTTATCTCCAGTGTTTCCCAAAGGTAGCTCTTTCCTCATGTAATGTCTCGGTGTCATGCCATGTCTCCTTAACAATATATCTTAAATTCTCACTTTGTGTGCGCTTGTGTTTGTTTAGGTGTGGGCGGGTGTGTGTCTGTGTGTGTGGGTCCACGGGTGTGTGTGTGGGTGGGAGGGTTGGGTTTTATTGTTGTTTTTAGCCTCTGTGAGGCACTTGAACTATATCTTTTTGTCTGAAAAGTGCATTACAAATAAAGGTGAATTTGAATGTGAATTAGAACTTTATTTTTCTACTTTTTCCATGGGAGACACCAGATAAAAACATCCTAAAATGTTAGCTACTGAGCTTTTAGATCATTCAAACGTGTAATAAACAAATGTTAGCAAGTGTGTTTGTCTAAGTTTAAATTTCTCATTAAACTTAAAGCTCCTATGAGTTTTTTTTTTTCTTTTATGTACTACACTGAAAAATATACTGATGCTTTTTCATGATACCTAAAAGCAAACAAGACCATCAGCAACATTACTGGTCATTTTCATATCTTGATTTTTAATGCCTGAAACCATTGAAGTGGGTTAGGTGTAGAAACAGGCCTGTTTTGTACAATTTTTACACTAACTATTCACAGTAAATGATACACTTGAGTTAAACGTCAGCAGGATGAGTTTTTTTTGTTTTGTTTGTTTGTCATAAATCACCACCTCAGTATGAAGGAGACAAGACTAACGATGACTGCTTTGTCCACAAGAAATGCCAAAATTGATTCAAACCCAAAGTTCCTTACAGGAGCTTTAATTTTAAGTCACATCAATAAAGTAAGTAAAGATAAATATCTTATATCAAGACATTACAAGCAAATCTTTGAAGATAATATAATTCTGTAGAAAAAAAGGGGTGTTCAGGGCAGGATTCTGGTTTAAGTCTTGCTGATACTTTTATGAATTAATTAGCATTTTCTCCCTGTGCATGTGTGGGTATCCTCTGAGTACCTGCCCCTTCTATGGTCTAAAGGTATTCTCATTAGGTTAACTGGTCCGTCTTTATGACCCTGTCCAGGGTGTACCCTACTTCCAACTAGAATTGATTACAGTCCCTGTGAGATCATGAATAGGTGAAGCAGTATGGATGATAGATGGATGGAGATAACCTTGACAAAGAATAGTAACATTTTACATGCTGAGTTTTTGCAGTCAGTCACAGGGGGCATGTTTCTGCAGAATGAGGCATTTAACTTTGTATACTTCATTTGCATCTTGCTGATATCAGGTTGTATGTACTGGTTAAATTTTTGAATGAAGGACTTATTCCAGCCAAGAGTTAGGTTTCAATATCTAAAAACACAGCAGCCTAATGATTAATATCAATATCCATCAAATGATGCTTGAGTTACATTCAACCTACTTTTCAACCACCCTCTGTTTCAACAAACATCGTCGACATGGGAAAACCAAAACCACCCAGTACTCAACATTTATCTTTGTTGTAAGTTTGGTGCATAAATATTAGCTTAAATGTGGGTTAACAGCTTATCATTTTCATCCCTCCTCTCTCTTTTAATCAGTGAGCGGTCCTGTGTTTTAGAGTCTACCTGCGCACTTGTGGGGGCAGCTCTTTGACTGAACTCTGAGGGAGGCTTGTTTTCACTGAGGCTAATACACATCAGACTCTGAAGACGCTCTGTACTAAAACAGGCTCCCTCTCCCCGTCTCTCTCTCTTTGCTCTGACACCGCAAGTACCCTAGAGGGGGGAATGGGCTGCCTAAACTCCCCAGTTTCCATCATTGCTTCCCAAAACATCCATGAAATGTGTCCAGCTGAAAGACTCCCTTTCACCCTGAGTCACCCGCTCTCTTCTTTCTAAAAACCCCGCAGCCCCTCGACCTGCACAGTTTCACTCCTTAAAGGAAAACAGAAAAAGTGTACAGGTCGACAGTTTTTCAGTTCTGAGGTTACTTGCATTCTGCACGTACACAGAGCCACAAAGTGACCTCCCACAAGTTTCGCTCCCCTATACCACAAGAAACCCAAAACTCTGTCTCCTCTGCTGGAGGTTTGACATGCAAACTGCAGTCAGTGTTTTGGGAGATGTGACACAGTGAGGTGGAATTACTTGGATGCAGACAGATGCAACACTCCAGAAAATCTCCCCCTCTGTCCACCACCATCATCTCCTGAAACACAGCGGAACATTGTGTCAGAGCATTGGCGGGAAGGGGGCCTCATGTTCTTATTCAGCAATTCTTTCCTATAACACCAAAACACTGACCACAAGTGCAGACAAAATCCAAAATCATGCCGATAAAAAATACGACTGCAATTTCGCGTGCTCTTCCTTTTGACCCCAAACATCAAACATGATCATCAATCATTTTGTTGCAATAAAATTGAAATTAAAAATCCCAGCAGACATTTTTCTTTGCGTAACAAAAACAAACAGGGAGGGAGGGAGGGAGGAGAAGAAGCTCATGAAAAGTGGCTATGAATCAACTTTTCTAACCCAGAGAACATGTTGGACAGACAAGGATGACATTCTCAACAAAAAAAGGCATAAAGTCATTTCCAGCTGCAGGTCAATGAAGGATAAACTTTCTCTTTTAAATAATCCCAATCTTTGATTCTCCTTGCCTGAAAATGACTTAATTGTGTCCAAAATAGATTTTCAAGAGTTGTAATTTGTATTTGGCTGCTGTGTAATATATTCCAGAGTTTTTTGAGTGATGTTCCGTTTGTAAGTTTAACAAATGTTTCCCCTCCTTTGAAGCCCCCTGTGGAATTATGTCATAGACATAAACACTGAGCAGAAGCTATAAAAATGTTCCAGTTGACATTATAATCAAGCCATGCCACTTTTAAAGTTTGGTATCCTGCTATAAACTCTGACTTTCAACACATCACTGACATGCAACACTTACTGACCCTTCATTTCATGTTTTGGACCACAACCTCATGCAAACATCATGGAGACACGTGTAGTGACCCCTTTCAATACACATTTACCCAGCTCATAATTACAGGATGTGACAGTTAATGATTGTTGTTTGGTCCGAGCTGGGATTTTGTTTTGGAGCGCTGGTAAGGAACAGAGTTTTAATATAAAAAAAAGTCAGGTACAGTTCCAATCACCACATTTCTTTCCTATAACAAACAACTCTTTTCAGAGAAACGCAGGAGGAAGTGATCCGTGGTGGTCAGTATGAGAACATGGTGAGCATGTGGTTTTGGTTCATGGACGGGAGTTCACTATATTAAGTGGTCATTTGTGTTTGATATGGAAACTAAGAAACCTGTCTCCTGTGATTTCTGTTAAGCAGCAGCACGAACTGCCAATTCAGGAGGCGCTGTAAAATGAGATGTGTATGATGTGGAGGTTGTGATGTTGGAGAAGATTGCACCTTTTTTCCACTAGCCTGCCAACATCCGTCTCTCCAACATGCTGATCAGTCAAAAGCAGTATTACTAACTTTCTGCCAAGCAGAAGCTTTGTTACAAATTTGAGTACATGATCATTTCAAAGAGGGTTTGATGAGTCAGATAGCAATCCTTATCTCTTATCAGTGGTTTAGAAGGATGCAGTAAATAAGATAACAAGTATCCCAATTTTAACATATCCAATAACATGTTGATTTTCCCGTCCAAATTTTGATAACTCTGTAGAACAAACAGTGCAAACATTGTACTTTTAATTTCCTTCAAATTAACTCTTTTTTTTTTCTTCAAATTTTATTTGGCACCTTTACATGCCAATAGACCAGGACTGAATCACGGGACAAAGATATGTGTATTTGTTATGTGTTCGAAAAATAAAAGCTTTTAAACATCTCAGCTTAATCACTGCAAGTTTTCCCAAGAAGCTGCCGCAACATGGGGGATTTCAAGCCAAAACAATTGCAGAGAGAACCCTTTAAATCCAGGAGGAACCGATTAGTACTACCCCTCAAAACTGCTGTGTTGCATATTTAACACATTGTTTTACTGTTCAGATTTTTAAGCCAAAAGAATATGCCAAATTTCAAAAGTTTTGTCAGCTTTTGATCTCTGATAGAAGCACTTGATCAATTCTTGCTGCTGTCATCTGTTAAATCACTGGGAATCAGCTGTTTATTCGCAGTTTTATGGCCAGGGATAACCGTTATTCATCCATTATGGCAGGACAGTGAGAGGACCAGTTTTTGTGCTTGAGAGAAGATTAAAATTTTTAAGATACAAACTGATCACGGCTTATAAATGTTGGCATGATCGGTGCATGGACTGACTTACTTTCTGATCCCACATTTTAGGCATAATCAGAGGCATTTGAAATACTGGTGTTAGTATCTGATCAACTCCAGCTCTTTGTGGAGAGCTAAAAAGTGACTTTATTTGAACCATTTAAATTCCTTAGCTGTACTCTTTTATTTTCCGATTAGAGACAACAGGACTTGGCAGTGTAAAACTCAAGGGAACACAAAAACTCCCCCTCCTTCGCCAAACCTAGAAAGCAAATTAGATTACCATAGTATGTCTCCTACAAATAACTCTCGATCTCATGATAAATCAGTTCTGTTGAATCTTCAGAGTGAGAACCGGTTACTTTCCTGTAGGTCCAGCACCTTTAAGAGGTCATCAATCTTGTGCAGTGTCACAGTCAGAGGCCTCTTCTCAGATGATAAGGGACCGCTGGCACCACTCTTTTGCAACCCAGACTGGAACCTCTTCAGCGGGAACATGTGAGTGTCTCTGAGAGGCAGACATATCTGATTTGTTTTGAAAAGGGAGGAAATAAATCACATTACTGCTCTGTGTATTTGTTCAAGTAACACGAGAACGTTGGAAACGCTCAAACAAGCAGTATCCCATGCATGACTGAGGGAGCGACGAGGAGATAAGAAGAAGACTTTCAAGATAAGTGTTACTTTAACCATGAGGAAGAGATGACTTTGATGAATTCAAGTTTTAGAAGAAAACAAAAAAGACAGAGGGGGGAAAAATATGAGAAAGCTGGACTAAAAATAAACTCTTGCTTTTCTATGTAGCACTTTACCTCATCAAAGCCTAAAAGAGGTCAAGAAATGCAGCCAATAAGTTGGAAACTCAAAACTACTGATCTTTGCTATTGATACTTATTTGCCATGAAAAGACTTTTTTGTGCTCTGCAGATAGGACTGCAAAGGGGCAAAAAACTTCTGGTATATTTCCAGAAACTTTCCATGGGAAGTTAAGCTGGGGAATTTTGGAAATATTCCAAATTGGAAACTTTCCATGGGAATTTATGGAAATTATTGGGAATTTATGGGAATTATCTGGAAATTGGGGGTAATTTAAACAAACTGTATCATATCCAAACATAAATGTAAATATTTTTCCTTCAACATTAGCTTGTGTGGAATGCTTCCACACATCAGATGGCGAACGTGTCATTTTTCTGTAGAATAAAATAACAAAAAGCTTGTAAAAACACTAATGCAATGGCATGAACAGAATTATAGTCGGCTAAACAACTGGAATGGTCTTCAAAATATTTGACAATTGATGTATAAATTATTGTATGGTTTCAGAAAACGGAAAACCTTCATTTTTGTAAATTTCTGATTTATTCCCGTTTATTCCCACATATTCCTGTTAATTCCCATGGAAAGTTTCAAACTTTGAAAATTCCCAGAATTTTGCAACCCTATCTGCAGATAATGGAAGAGGATAAATAACATATTGCATACCATTCAAAGACTAAACATCTCCTCTTGGCAAGAGACATTAGCCTCAACATTCATCACGGCTCATCATCACATTAGGTCTTGTGGAGGGATTGGCAAATTCCCAGGCTGGCGAAACACAACAAAGTAAACAGTGAGGTATCAGAGAGCGTGTTTTACTAGCGGAGAAAACTATCTGACTTTTAAAGTTTTAGTTCTTGTCAACATACTGCATTACAGACAATGAGGGGTTAACTTTTGTCGGAGTATCCTGAGTCAGTGCCAGCTTGGTTCAAGAGTCTGTGTCTGTGGTCTCACACAGTGGCCTTGGCGCGATGCAACTGGGTAATCATCTGAATCCACAATGACCATGTAATATTTCATAATCATTGCTAAGAATAAGAAAGCAACGAATTACTATCACTGACTTCACGGTCAATCAAGATGTGATCGTTCATATTCACTTAAAATAACAGATGAGTCAAACATGACCAATTTTGTGTAATCATCACTTTTCTGTGGAGAACTTTGGGGGATAGAGTGTTCTGACCCTGCATCTGTCAGAATCGGCCTCAGGTTTTGTATGTGGAAGTCTTGATCTGGGGTTAGAAACATTTTTCATCTATTTTTCAGACAAAAAGAAGTTGCATGCTCCCATGTCAGACAAGCTGCACATAACTCAGCCATCCGTTGTGGCAGAACCCCTCTCCTTCCACCCTTGGCTTTCACGCTATCCCACTTCAAGTCCTCTCTTCTTGGCAATGCTGATGCCAGACCAAAACAATTTAGAAATAAGCTATTTGAGTTCACAGGGATACATTTTCAGTTGTTTTTGCATACTGCTTTTGTAGTGGGCTGTGATTGCCTGTCAGAGTTTCCCCACTCACTGAGAGAGAAACTCTTTGCTGGAGCTGACCGCCCGACTGAAAATACCTTTCTCTGTTAAGACTTGGAAACATCTACATCTGGAACATGGAGGCTTGTTGACAGTGTGAGATGTTATATTTCAAGTCCTGTTATCCCAAGTGACAGTTTCACATAGTTTGCATGCTGTGCCTACTCTGAGCTTTAGTTTCACAGAAAAAAAATGGGGTAGGGGGGTATTTAAAGTTAATATTTCATTGCAGGTTAAAAAAATACTTGTTAGCATTGGTTTTCTTTTAAGTTCTGATAAAAAAAAAGTAGCACTTGAATGCAGGTACTTTTCCAAAGGGGCTTTTGGTAGTGTTTCCATGAAATAAACCAAACTTTCTCTGCCATGGCCCCCTTAGGAGGATGAAAGGTGCTGTGACCTACCCTAATGCTGGAAAAAAAACAGGATTACAAACTGTATAAATTATTGACATACCAACAAAGGTCTAAACATGTATTCCCCCTCTCCCAGTCATTTCAAGTTCACAAATCAAAAAAGCTTTCACCTCATCTCTATCTGTCTATTTTCTTGTGACATTTACCCTTGATTTCTGCATTGTGTATAACAACAGTATAACAAATATTTTACCAGCGTGACGGCTGTGCAACTAGTGTTGTGTTGTTCGTGAATGATTCGTTCAAAAGAACTGAATCTTTGAAGGGAACGTACTGAACCGAATCCCTTCCCCGAGTGATTCGTTCGTTTATCACTTCGGTTAAGCTGAAGTGAGAAACAGCATTGCCAGGCCAGCAGCCGGCGAACGAGTGACCACATGCACCACAACTGAATCATTTGGTGAACGAATCAGTTGCATGGGGAGTTAAACTACACTCCTTGGAATTATTTTTGTCAGACAAAACTACCTTTTTTCTACTGCTAAATTGCCACCACAACAACTTGCCTACAATAGGACACAGCATGTAACAAGTAGTGCATTAATCCCGCAGCATCCTTTCATTGCAGCGGTTTGCAAGAGAACACTGTATGTTCAGTGGGAATTCTTCTGAACATTCAGTGACCGAATCACTCACTGAGCCCAATGTACCGAGCAGACCTGATAAATAGCATACCATAGGACAGAACACTAAAAACATCATGACTTATAAACAAGTTCATTTTTACAAACCAGTTTACCAAAGCAACACAGCCAAACACTCTCATCTCTCCGGTCCCAGAAGCTGTGAATTAAACTAAATCCTAAACTGTTCAGCTGTGTATCAGTTCAAGAGGTCGGAGTCATAGGCTCCTCGCGCAAAATGATTCAGTGATTTGGTGAACGAATCCTTTGAACAAATCTTTTCAGTTAACTGATTCTAGTGATTCAGTATATCTAAAAGAACTGCCGTGCCCATCACTATGTGCAACGTTTCTTGGTGTCATTTGGATTTGTTCACTCTCATACTCATAGCCAACAATATTTTCAGACATATGATCAATGCAAACACAAGAGCAACATAGGCTTCATTAAATTACCACCATGTGTTTGAAGTCAATTGCTGTTCCTTGTCGTAATCGTTCCTGAGGATTCAGGGTTTTTTCCCCATTCCTGTCGAACATTTCTTTGTATGTCTGCAATGTTTTCAAATCAACACTACTGCTAGAGAGGATGTCTTATTTGTTTATTAATCCGCCACAAAAATGATGCTGACATCACATCAGAGGTTCTGCAGTACATGCTGAACTGCATGTAAATGTGCTGACAGCCAACAACTGGCTAAAGTAACTCCACTTTTTTTTTTTTTAAAAAGCACTCTTGGAAAACCTTTCTGGCTACTTCAGGTGGAAATGCAGCTTTTGGTTTATCAGATCTAGTTATACTAATGAAGTGGCACACAGAGACAAAAAAATGCCAAGGATCTGTGTATGCCACGCTTCATTCAGCCCTTATAGTCGTCATGACAACATGCAGGGATGCAGCAGAACATAAGCAGTCTATATTTGAGAGGTGGGATCAACATCTCTCTTACTTTTCTTCCTTTTTCATCAACCTGTGTCATACATATAGCTCAGCTCTCTGAATCTGTTCATCATGTGGATTTGTGAGTGTTGAAGGGCCAACTATTACATAATTATTTGTTCCTGCGTCACATAGCTGGAACTGGGAGTGAAGCAAAACATTTTCATCAGGGGCAAACAAAGTCCAATAATTTAATCGACCATCTACAGACTGTTTGTCAGGGACACACACAGGCACCCCGAATATTCAGTAAGACAAGCATCCAGCTATTCCTAGAAAACAGATGTGGACAGGATGTCAAACGTGTGGGTGTGTGCGCCTTGACTCTGCAAGTTTTCCTCACAATGGCTATCAGCTGGTGTTAAAGGAGAACACATCCGGTGTACCCCTGCACCGGGCTTCGCTCTGTAGACCAGCATCAGAGTAAGTTCAGGGGGCCACTCAGGACAGAGCGAGAGGTCCTAGAAGACGACATGAGCTGGAGCGGAGGTGCGGATCATAAAGAATAACAAAGTAGGGATGAAGGGTGCTTATGGAAATGCTGGGGCTAACACGAGGTTCCGGAGACACCGTTTACTCAGCCTGCCAGCATTAGAGGACTTGGCTGTCTTTTTCCTCTCTCCGCTCAGCGTGAGGAACAGAGATAGATCTCCCAGGTGGGAAAAAATGAGAGGACACAATCATACCGATCATGTTTGGACTGTTTATGCTGTTGCGTAGTATCCACTCGATGTTCCAGAGGGGATTTAAAGTGACATGGCAAAAACTGGTTAGATTTCAGATTTTAAAGATAGGGAGATTTTATGCAAACGAGTGCACCACCTCCTGCTCACACTCACATGGACACTTGAAGAAAGCAGCACTGTTCACTTGAGTGTGAAGCCATGCCATGCAACTGATAACAACAAACACCTATTACAGCATTAAACCTCTGCAGGGTGATCTCATAGCATTATGTAAGACAGCGGTGCCCGTGCCAGACCCTCAGACAGTTGAGTGCAAGTGAGACATTCAGGTGCATGCTGCTGAGCACGCAGCTCTCCTCTTGCCTGCCATACTTGGAAATACTCAGTGGAGCTTTCTCAATTTGATTACCCCAATAATAACCCTGAGCCAGGCCTTTAAAATAGATGGTCTAATAACATGTTGTTTGAAAAAAATGATGGCTTTTGTGTTTACAATAAAACAAAATCATTAACTAGATTAGAATCAGTAGCTCTCTGTGATTACATAATTCAGTTTAGGGAGAGAAAGAGTTAACACATCTGTACTGAGCCACCTTTATTTGAACCAAAGCAACTGTGAGACCTCTCGCACAGAGCTACAGTTCAGCTTTCAAATACAATTACATGTTTGTACATATTTTACCCCTAACTCGTACATACTGTAGTCAAATCACTTCACAAAAAATGAAGTCTGACTTTTTTAAATGGAGATAAATGATGTAATTTAGAAGCATAAAAACTTGATGGAGCTCTAATTTGAGGTTTAATTTTCCTCTTGTGGTTAAAGAGTGTGAACTAAAAAATGGAAAAAAAAGGTTTAAAAAGATTGAGAGACATTACATCCCAGAATATTCAGTCCAAGAAGTGCTGGAAACAATTGACAGGATATTTCAGTGTATCTGTGTGTTCCTTCCAAGAAACAGTGCTTAACAAGTTGTGGAGACATGGTTCTGTTTATTTGAAGAAGTGTTAAGTGTGCTGCCATCCCATTGGAATTGCAGTTTCACTCAGAGGGTTTATGGCTTCAATCAATAAAGTGTCATGTGATGACTCAGGGGAGGAAGATCGGCTCTGGTATGACTGACAGCCTGTGAGTCAGATTCCTGCACACGCACACAGGTGGCTTTGCTTTGGACAAATCAGAGCCTTTCCTGTGACGAGGAGACACCAGGAGTGAGAAAAGCACCTCCAACCTGTCTTACCAGCTGCCACAGCACCACCTATACCACCATCTGTATGCCAGTCCCTGTCACAGTGGGCAGAACTTGGGGAGACAGGAGTCGGGGTGTCTGCTCCAATTCTCCAAACTGGGATCACATAGCAGAGGAGAACCCATTAAGCCAGTCCTGGACTTTGGCTGACTCCCCAGCAGCATAGCCCCCCCTCATAACCCTCCTCTCCCTCCCCACTTCATCTTTAACCACGCTCTTTCTCTCTCACTTTTACTCCTCCCACGCACACTCCCACCCCCCGCTGGCTCGAGTGCCAGGAACTAAGATATATGGGCCTCAGCAGAGAACCGCCTCCAAGGTAGCACTTCTCTCGCCTGCCAGCAAAAATAAGACATCCTGCTTTCTCGCCCTCTCTCTCGCTCGCTCTCAGCTCAAGTCTCTCTGCATCAGAACAGTCAGAGAGCTGCCAGGAGCTGCAGCCAACAGCTACACTCTGCTTTACTCCCCCCTTCTCTTCCCCCCCTCTGGCTCTGAGAGAATTTACTTTGCCCGGGGAAAATTTCGGCAGATAAAGGCCCACCAATTTTGGAAGGCAGTGTGTGTTCTCTGAAATCGGTCACACTTTACACTGGAGCAAACCACTTGTTGCATGATTGTTGTGAGCTTGACAATTGAAGATTACATGGGCTGTGGATGATCTTGGCTATGTTTCAAAACAGACAAAAGTAGCCAAAGATTGCAATTTAGAAAGAAAAAAAAACAGTCCATAGCGTACGGGTAAAAAAATAGAAATATAATAATGCAAAGACCCTTTCACAAACTGAGTCATGCGGACATGTGACTGACTCATGCTCAGGCTGTGACCCCAAAAGTTCGCCACAATGATGAAATGCTCTATCGTTATCTTCACTCTAACTTTATCCTGAGTCTAATTATTACTCTGTTCCAAACCACTAATCTCTAACAATCTCTTTTTTATTAAAATAATGACAAGACTTTCTAATTTTACGAGGTTGTAAGTTATATTTTTGGGGGGTAAATGTGACCGTCACTCAGCTTGGAGAAGAAAAACAACACATAAATGCCACTGTGGTCCTGATGTTGTTCTGTGAGGAGAAACCAGGATGTTCTGTTATACCACAGTTCATCACTTTTGTCCTTAAATTGTCTTAATGACCTCTCTAACCTATGATTAGTTAAGCATCATGTCCCTGGAGAGTTTACAGACTTAGATCCTGAGAGTTTCTCTTAAAAGATCTTACAGTGCTCACATATCTGACATCTTCAATGTCGCCAGGAAAAACTGAAAAGGGAAATCTGTACCAGCTAACAGACATATTTTTGACATCTGTCTTTGCGCTTGCGGTAAGTCACCAATATCAGGGCAGACAAACATGATTGAAGCGTGAACGTTCACTGACATAATGGGTACATCTGTATTTTAGGTCCAGTGCAAACATGTGGACATTTAAGTGCAAAGGGACGACTGCCTGCGTGCTCCTGAGTAGTCCAGCTGAGAAAACACTCCTCGCAACACGCTCCACAACCTAAAATGCTGACCCTCCGAAAGGAAAAATTTGGATTCCATCGCTCACGTCCCAGGACACCCATTTGGTTTGGCCCAGAGCTGACATCACACCTACTCCACATTTCAAAACATACTGCAGGGGAAGAGTTTAACATCGAGTACCTTTAGGGCTGATTTATGACGAGCCATAAAAGATAGGAGCAACTCCAGAGCAGAATGTCAGATTTTGAGTGAAAAAAGGAAGGACGTCAGGTGATTTTACAGGAAAAGCATACTTAACACTGCAGTTCAGTCATATTCAATTCCATCCTTGGAAGTAGATGACATGGGAAAATGCACTAAGGAGTACCACAAGAGAAAAACCAAGAGAAAAACCTTAGAAACTCGTAATAAATGAAAACTTAGAGACCTTTCATTGACCCAAACGGATAATAAATCCTCTTCAAACTTAAAGAGCTTCCTGATTTTCTTATAGGAAACTATTAAAATTTTAAGTACATATATATATTTGTAAGAATGAATTATTCATTTTCCATTTTCTCTGTCCCCCTTGGATCCACAAGGATATTTTTGGGAGGGTCACTTATCAGTGGAATTTTTATAGCTCTGCAAATACTCTTTCTGGTTCTGCGTCATCTATGGTGTGAACCACTGAAGCAGCTGTTCTAGCAAAAATTCAGGACAAAACCGCAATAAAAAAGAGACAATAAGTATTGAACATAATAGGAGCTAAAGAGCCAAATAGTTCACCTGCAGTTTGAAGATACTAACCCAAAATGTAATGCTTCAACTGCAAGAGTATATAAGCTAATAAAAAGTCTGTCTTTCATTCAAAACAGTGACTGCACTGCTGCTTTCATCAAATCACATTATATAAAGGCAGTTGCTTTAAACTAGGAACCATAGATCAAGCGCAAATGAATAGATCTTGAAAGTTTGAAAATCTGACAAAAGACATGATATACTTACTGGGTATAGACAAAATGTGCACCAAACCAAATTACACATTTCACTTGACAATATTTCTGTATTGTATCATATCGTATCGTATCATACGGAAACATAAATATTAAAATTCATCAATTAATTACACTTTAACGAGTCCCAAAATTGGGACTCATTTCACTGATTGTGATTCACACCGATTGCCTTAGGTGGTAATATGGTTGCACTTGGTTAACTTGTACTGTTTAAGAATTAATAACAAATATCTCCGATTTGTAAATGTACACTACAAACAACCGGACTGTAGTGCCAAAGTTCAGATGTCAAATATGCAGCTGAATCAACATGTTGAAATCATCCTGAAGAGAGCTACATATGTTCATCACTACTAACACTTGTGCCTTGCTTTCATCCCATAATGCATCTGTTTTCCTAATGGCTGTGGTGACTTGTGGATGACCATGTCCCTGCTCATAAAGCCTGTGTGGTCACACAGTGGTTTTAATAGCATGGCATGGATGTTATCCATTACATGGTGGCCTTATTCAAAAACAAGCATGATTTGATTATATCAGCTTATGAAACACTCTATCATGTTCTCCTGCACACACGCATCAAGCCCAAGAAGCACAAGGTAATTAGAGACAAAGTCCAATTACCAGTACTTCCTCTAAGACCTTTCCAAACATTGTAAATACAATGATGGAAAGAATGAAACAAAACTACAGTAAATGCAAAGACAATATAGGAACAAATACTGTAGACTAAACAAGAACATTTCAATTCATAAAAATATGTTTTCAGTTGCCTATAGGGAATTATTCACAGATTGTTTGTTTTTCTTATGGCCCAATATTTACATCTCTGTCTGTTTAGCCTATTTGGGAGAGATTAGTGTCAAAGTGGGATTGATATAGTACAGAAAAGTTGAGAGTAGCAATTGTATCTCTATGACTCACTCTGTTTTTCCTTGTGGCCAAACATAGAAAGTAATGAGGGCAGAGGGAGGTCACAACTAAATCCCAGTACTTAACCAATGACACGAGAAGCTTCTAAAGTAAGTTTCACAAATATGCTTCTTAGTAAGTCAACATGAAACTCTTAAAGGGAAAAATGAATGGAAGCTTCTGGAAATCTGGCTAAAAAAGTAAAAAAACATTGTTATATATACTACAATATCAGAGCCTTATTAAGCAGCAACAAAAACCTGAATGGAAATGAATGTATATCACAAGAAAACTTTGTTCAAAGTAGCACTTAATCTTGTGTAAGTGGGCGTGGATCTTTCCGATAGAGTAGTTAATCTTGTGCTAAGTGGGTGTGGCTCTTTCTGATAGAAATTACAGGTGTAACAACCAGCAAATTGCTTCCTTTATGTTTAGGTTGAGTAACCTCAATGAGGGAGTTTACGTATCCCGGTGTCTTTTTCACAAGTGAGAGTAAAATGGATCATGGTTTTGACATGAGTCAGTGCAGCTGCAGAAGTTATGGTATAGTGAAGAGGAAGCTGAGACTGAAGGCAAAGCTTTCAATTTACTGTTTGACGATCGCCTATGGTCTTCAGTTGTAGGAGGTGACCAATAGAATGACATCCTGTCAACAAGCAGCTAAAACTATTTTTATTTCAAGGGTTAGCAAAGACTAAGCTTTGAAATGAGGTCTGAGGCTTGCACATTCAAAGGAGCCAGTTGAGGTGGACATCTGATGTGGATACCTCCAGGATGCCTCTCTTTGGGGGTTTTAGGGCATGACCATCTTGGGGTAGACTCTGAGGTTGACACAGAATACACTGAGAAGACTATGCAGTCCATCCCGTCTGTCAAGGGAATGTCACAGGGTGAGGGATGTCTGGGACAACTTGGTTAACCTGAAACCACCACAAACTGGTCCCAGATGAGAAATGTAAAGAGTCACTTTATTCATTTATTGATGAGTAGTGGCTGGTCTTTGCTGACAACTGTATATTTTAAAGCTCCTGTGAAGAGTTTTTTCCATCAGTGAAATAGGCTGAAATTCTTACTGAATCCCTTTAATGACATAAAAAAGCAAACAAGACCACCAGTGACATTACTGACACTTCTACTGTTGTCATTTTTAATGTCTGAAAATCTACACAAACTCAAAAAAAGCACAGTGAGAGGCAAAGAGAGATTTGTATGAGGATGTCACAACCTGTGTTGGGCAAGTTACTTTAAATTAGTGACTTAGAGTACCTGAGTTTTTTTGACAGAAGTAATTAGTAACTGTATTTAAGTTACTTGTTACTTTCAAGGTAACTAGTTACTAGGGAAAGTAACTTTATTTTTTTTACTCTAAATTCTCTTATTAATGTGTTGGCTCCCTAACTGGATAGCCAGGGATGCTGCCAGTCCTCTGGCTTGCTAAGTCAAACTTTTGTTGTTGGCTGGAGTGGCTCCTCCTTTAGCGTCAGCAGAGCTAACGTTAGCAGCATCACCTGTGTTACCTTCAGGGTCTTTTTTCAGCTAGCTTGGTAGATGCGTGTTGTTTCTGAAGATGTTTCATCAGATTCTAAATTGCTTGTTTTTGATGTGAATAGTTTTCAAACCTTCACATAGATTACAGGTCACCCCAATATTCCTCCTTTTGTCTTTTATCGTCAGAAAGGCAAAATTATGTGCATATTTCCACGAGAGAAATCCCACGCCTGGACTGACATCGACTGTCACAATTGTTGTTTTCATTCATGCACGTGCACGTCGCTGCATCATGTGCTTCACGTCCACCGCAGAAACTGTAGTCCTGAGTTATGCACCTGAAGTAACAAGTAGCAAGCCTGTTAAAAAAAAACGCAGCAATGATAAACGTGTTTTTGATTTTGACAAAGTAATTATTTACAGTACTCATTACTGCAAAAGTAACGTAGTTACTGTAACCCATTATTAAATAATGTGTTAGTCCCAACTCTGGTCACAACATAATTTACAGCTAAAGCAGCATTTTTGATTCAGGACTCTTTCTGAATCCCATCTACCAGAGCTTTATCTCTGGGTTGTCATGATACAGCATTGTGCAACATTATTGTCAGGCTTAAATGCTCTAGAAATGAAGGAGACTGAGACAGTGCAAGCTGTAAATATAATCACCTCAAACAATTTAAGAACAGCTCCGTATATGGAGTGCCAGGCCAGCCCCATCCTTTTCTCATCACATTTCTGGGAATTACACTTATTCATCCTGTGATTGGAAAAAAGCAGACAGTTATTTAGAAGAGGAGTGTTAATTTGTCAGAGTGCTAATTAGATGTGAGCAGACCCTGTTGCTCAGCATGCCAATGACAACACACATGGGAAACGGTACACTCACACAGAGGAAATGACTGAGCTGGATTGATGGAATTCCTCAAAGGCCAACGACATTCATCACTTGATGTTTAAAGAGCGAAACATAAGAGCAGCTTGGTGCCAGTGCAAGGATCTGTGCAGCCAAACCTTCTGATTGAGTAGGCAGAGGTTTTGTGGGAGAGGGCAAAGAAGAAACTCACATGAACATCTACAGGAAAGAAAAACCCTTGTGGCTTATTCCACTTTGGCAGGTCCTCACCTTGGTAATATAAGAACAGTGGACCAGCAAAAGAAATATGCAGGGTTTTCACAAATCTGGCAACAGCACCAATGAGGAATTTTCTGGGGTTTTCTCTGCATCTCAACAGCAAAATGAAAATCTTTTTTTGATACTACTCTTAGCATCAGAGGTGGAGTGCGATGTCCCCGGATCAGATGATTGAAATGATTCCCAGCTCCTGCAAACCACATGCCCAAGTGCTCCTTAGCAAGATGCTGTGAAGACACTTCAAATCAAATTTCTCTCAAAGGCAGTGATATCTGAGTAGGCGTGAAGGTTAGATCAGTAATGACGGGCAGCCTGGCACTCTCTGAAGATACAATGTGTGAAAGTGTGTTCAGTCCATTTGCCAAGTATGCTTGTAATGAGGTGAAATTAAAATATTGTTTGGGTCATTACATGAAAGCTTGTGTTTCAGTATCTTGGAACATAATGGCACAGTCATATCTTGATAATATAATTTCAAATAAATCTCGGAAAAGCCTTGCAAAGTCAGCAAAACAGCTTGGTAAGTTAAAAAAAAAATCAGATAAACAATATGTTAAGCTAAAAAATATCTTCCCTAGCAGAAAGATGCAAGTCAAGAGTAAACATCAGTGAATGGAGGCTTTGGACGACAGAGTGAGCAAGACCCATACACAAAGCAGAAGGGTCTTGTCTCACTCTAGGGGGACTCTTGTTTGCATTACCACCCATTTATCATAAATCAGCCCACTTATTTCCAGCTCCCAACTAAGAGCATAAACATGTTCACACAAACTACCGATTGAAGGACAATCCTTTTGATTCAACAATGACTTCTGCAGGTGACGCCACCATGGAAAGGGGATCTTACTAGCCTCCTTGCAAGAAAAATGAACATCAAATCAACCAGAAACTAACATTTTTGCCACAGGCAGAGGTGAAATAAGCCCCACTCCTTTCAGCAAATTGATGTGATTTGACATGTTTAGTAAGGTTGTCCCTTGTGTTGCTTTTTCAGTAAAAACTGACTACCATTGTTAGGAGGTTTTTAACCAGTCGGAGTTAAAGGATATTCCGGCATAAATTTAAGTTATGTACAAGCACAGTTAGACACCCCCTCAAGAGATGAATGTTGCTGACTGCCTGCTCCTCTAGTTATACCAACTTCAGTAATGACCGCACGATAGCAATACACAACGGTGTACCTCTCCACGTGCAAACCTCAACCAAAAAGCCACTCTATAGCCACAAATAATGCTCAGAACAGCACCAGAACTTCATCAACAGTAAATATAGGGTCCCAGCCATAGTACTGGCCATCAAACATCTTTTTAGCTTTGCCTTATTTCTTAAGCAAAGAGACTAAACACAACTCACCCACTCTCCTCCAGCAGCCGCTTGTTTGTGGGGAAGTCCTGACGAGTCCATCACCAAGTGCAGCGGAGTTTCGCAGCTCAAGGAAGAACATTTGTGATTATTACTTTATGGAAATGCAATCAGATCAAGACGCTAAGCCAGAAGAACTACCGCATCTGCAGTGCAAAATGGTTATTACGATGATTATTACTTCATGGCAATGAATCGCTAATCCATAATAAAAGGCAGTAACAATTTGTCGCTATCCTTGTAGAGGGTTTGAGGTTTGCCAAGAGCATCAAATATAACACATCCTTTTTGTTCTTTACAACTCTTGAACACACCAAAGTTAAAAATATGACTTATCAACAAATTCGACCTTCAGATGAGCACATGAATGCAGCATAAATCTCACTTATGTGGGAGAGGGAGCAGCAACTCTTACTCAATTGTCTGGATAAGCTTATGACTTCTATTTAAGAAGAGTGTGGGGAGGAAACAGATAACGCTTTCCATGTGGAATGTTCTTTTTCTGGCTGCTTTCTTTGCCTGGCTGCCAGAGACAACTTCAGTTAAATAGAATGGTGCAAGGAGGACATGGGGGAGTAAATTCATGAGCTGAACATGCATGAAGTTAAAAAAAAAAAAAAAAAAGTCCTCCAAAATGACCATGAAGACTAGGGGACAGAATATGTACAGGTTTAGGCAAGACACACATCTCAAAGGGGGTTAAAGGGAGAAGACCTAGCTAGGAAAAGTTAGAGTTCAAACAAAGTATAAGGAGGGTGGATGGAACAAGGCGAGACAAATGTCATTAGAGGGCAGAAATGAAAATCTGAGAAGCCAGGAGGGAGCCTGGGAGTTGTAGGAGTGTTTCCTCTGAGGGAGAGGGGGGTTGAAGGTCTGGTTGCACAGCAGTACGGAGCCACCTGTTAAATGGGGCCTAACATGCACAAACACAAACATGTGCACACAGGAAAACAAACTGTATACTGTATCTGCCTTTCCACTGCTTTCTCACATTCACACACACACACACACACTTGATGACCTTTGGGATGCTGTGTTCTCCGCGTTACGCTATGTACTGCCAAGTCACACAGCTTGAGCAACAGGGAGGTCTAGAAACCCAGAGGGAGAAGGTACGTGACAGCCAGCAGGCCGAGAATGAGCGAGCCCAGGTCGAAGAAGCAAAAGAAGAGGTTTCATGAATGCTCTTGACATGGTCCAAAGGAATATGTATACAGAATAAGCAGAGTTGTGTTTTCTCACCAAAGAAGGTCCCGAAAGTGAGTTTTCATGGAAGTGAGGAGATAAAGAGGATGGTACAACATCTGATTTCCATACGCTTATATAATGAAAACCGTTTTATTGAAGTTTGTGGCTTCATGAGGCCAAAGTAGCTGCTTATGGAATACAACAAGAGGCACACAACATTGTCCTCTCTGTGTTAGTTTGTGTGCGTGTGTGATTTGTTTTATACACATGTGAACACAAACTGTGCCTGGCTTCACCAAAGGGAGGAGAGGGCACATGAGCTTCATTCTTGCGCTGATTGCCCGTGCCAAACTCTGAAAGTGATTTTCTCGCTGTATCTCAGAGGAAATGATTCATTAGGTTGTGGACTGCTCTGACAGGGAATAAGAAGCAGCTACTCACCCCAGGCTGGTGCATTTGGAGTGAGGACCGAAACGAAGGGGAAGATGGGAAGCAGCCCATGAAGGCCATGGTGGGGGGAGGAGAAGGAGAGTGGGGTTAATACGGCAGGAGTAGATGCAGACGCAGGGCTGAAAGGTTTGAATCAAGGAGATACTTAGAGGGCCAGCAAAAAGGAGCCTCTGTGACTCGGAGTCATCAGCTCCCAGGCAGGCTTGTCCTCTTCCCTTGAACACCACAGGAGCGCTTCGCATGACAGAATTGTACTTTGTACTAATCTTAGAGGCCATCTTGAGCATATTTGTGCCAGTGCCACAACAAAGATGAGTGTATTGTTGTTTAATTTGGGTTTAAATTAAGAAAGAAAATAAACAGAAATTCAATCACGACTGAAGTATGACAGTCTAAAGGTTATATATCCCATGAAAAGTTTCTGTTACCAGTTTTCCCATGCTTGTGTCACTTCTTTGAGATAAATCAGAAGAGGAATCTATTCAATGTCATGTGGGAACTAAAATGTACAAAGATTGAAAAATGATAAGAAATAAAATGTGGGAACTTTCTCAGAATCCGCGTAACTTGTAAGAATTTGGATAAATGTTGTCATTAAAATCCCCCCTGTTGGAATTTCTGAACTCTCACCCCTGTCATCCCAAGCGTCTGGGTGTATCTTATACTTGGGATGCTAAACAGCTGCTGTCCCCTGTTAAATATGATGGATGAACCATTTCCAATTCAAAGTTTTCAGCATTTGCCACCAAACTTAACAAACAATAGTAATCACCAGTTGCACTTGACCTAGAACCCTGCCCTGTCAAAAAACTTGCTTGCAAATTTAAGTGGTAACGGTTTAATTGACATATTTATAACCAACTGCAGTCATTTGTACTGATATAAGATGCTTTCATAAACTCTCAAACTTTACACAAAGTATTCATTCATCTCTCTTTAGGGAAGAAAAATTAGCGATGCTCTGCATTCAGTATTCTAGGAATAAAAATTTAAAGGAAGCAATACATTAAAGCTCCTGTGAGGACCTTTCTGTTTATGGACATAACAGTCTTTGCTTATCTAGTCGTCTATGTGCTGAAAACAGTGTCCTCAGATAGAAAATCTCACCCTGCTTACTTTTGATCGTGATTTGTATATTTATATAACTGAAATTGTAAAATCAGGGCTGTTTCCTCTGCTGCTCTCCTGATAGCTACTTCCCCACAACGGTTTCAAGCATTCAATTTCACAGTATAAAAGTCACAAGTCTTATCACTGACAGTCATGTTTGCTTTTGGAAAATCTAACAAAGCATCAATATGAATTTCAATCTATTAGAAATCAAAAACTTCTCACTGGATCTTTAAGTATACCTTCCTGTCTGTGTAGCTTTGCAGCTTTTGACCTGACACTGAATGATTCCTTCCTTTAGGGATATTGTCCAAGTTGGCTTGAAATTCAGGAACATTTTAACAAACAAATTTCCCCCCAAAATAACCAACTGTAATCCAACTTACTGCATTGAACTTGAAATCATGTCTATCATCCTTGGGCTGGAAAAGTTCCAAAAAGCTTGAAGTTTCATCTGTAGGGATGAAGAACAACCCTGCAATCTGTAATGTTATGAACATTATTTGTGCTGACTGTCTGAACTCTTATTAGACTCGGTAAATACATGCATAACACAACAGGATGCAAAGCTCCATCTGGGATGAGCCAATTCCAGAAGTGACCCACAAACATGAGTGCTGACAGCAGATAAGAAGGATCTGAGTTATGTGGAATGCAATTTGGATGAAGCTGAAGAGAGGAGTGTTGATGATAAGCCAAACTTTTCTTGGAAGTGTTTGGAGGTAGGAGGAAGAGTGAAACTGAAGAAGAGAACAAGCAAAGATAAGAAAGGGAGGTCTGGATTATATGTTAAGCCTCATTACTCAACCTCCCACTCTGTTTAATGCTGGGAGAGACGGAGACAGACAGAGCAATAGGGTGAAAATGGGAATAGCATAATGAATATCGTATACGTGTGTATGTGAGTATGGCGATGTGGGTGTCCATGTCTCCCCTGTGACCTTTAGCTTTAGCTGCAGCTTGTAATAAAGCAGCAAATTATGAATTAGATAAGTGTCAGTGAGCTATTGGTTTGGGAACATAGCAACCGACCCAACCGCAGTACATTTGAGAATGTGACTTTCTGCCCTCGGCTTCATCTACCATCTTGTAGAAGCATAACAATTCCTCTTTCCTCACAACAGTCACGCTAACCTCCAAGTACCTCAAACCTCGAAAACGTGTTAAGCGGTTAGATTCCGGATGCATTCCCTTCATGGATTCAAACCCGAGATGGTAATTTACTTGTTATCTGTCACAACAAGACAATAAAATCACACAGCCAGATGGGGATTTATTGGCGGCGTGTGTTTAAGTGCAGTTTTGTAATGGTTCCGGTGACAGCCTGTTTCTGATATGATACTGAGGTCTGTGGTTTGTAAAATTGTTTGTATGTAATTTGTACCTGTCACCTGTACTTCCAATCACACTCAGTCTGAAAACCCAGACTCAGATGTGAAAGATGAAGGCCAGAAAAGACAGCAAGGGGGCCCCAGCAGACATATGGCCTCGATCATAGTGAGTACTACCATGACGTCATTGTCACATATTTGACTCTCATCGTCCGTCTGTCGCTCTCTTGCTCTTTAGCTGCTGAGGTCTTCTCATTTCACGTGATTGGTCTGTTGACTGTGGGCTGCAATATTAAAGGCCACTCTGCATCTGGATTTTCTGCTCGCACACTTCGTCTTTCCATACCGGATATTTCACAGACAGTCAGGCTCTTCATTTCAAGGACGCTCCTGATTTATTAATGGAAATTCATGTTGGGCTAAGACTGAGACAATGAAACGTCTGCTTCAGTAGCTGATGCACAATCCTTAAGAATATAAAAAGCCCTTGTAAATCACAAACACTTTGGTTCTAATGTTTTTAGGGTTTTTTGAAGTGCGGTTATATAGTGTTCTTATCAATCGAGATGTAGAGTAGTCAACACGACCCATGCAAGAAGAAGCTGGCTGGAGCTCCTACCTGTTCAGGCTCATTTATGCTTTCTTTACATATGAAAACAGATGCTTATTAAAGATAATTGCATTACAATCACATACTCCTGCATGTGCTGTATGTTGAGACTGATGTTACACACTGCATCCACTAAAGGTTGCCACGTAGAGTCCAAAGTTACATCTGGAACAAAATTCATCTATTCATCTTCCTCTACGCAACTGCCTTGACCGGCTCTACATGCAGCACCTGGTAACTATTCCCATCCCATTCACACACCACTCTGTCACGCCTAAGGACACCTCGGCATGTGGACAGTACTGGGATCAAGCCCCCAATCTTGTGAATGGGAGATAACCAAGTTTGTTCAAGCAGTCTAGGGAAAAAAATGGTGCAAGTACCGACCACAGACTTTATATATTTTGGAGAACTTGGTTCCCCCTCCGCCAGTATATGGATTTGAAGCCGAAAAGCTCTCGATATTTCCGCGATTTTTCTCCACTTCCTGAAACCAACATTGAGCAGTAGCATTGTAGCACTCCACCACTTGCGCAGTAGTATTGTACGCATTCAGCGGGAGAGTCACTTAAGTCGCTGTGATGACGCTCGGCTTAAACAGCGAATCCCCGGGTGAGCTACGCAATCTTTGTACGCCCATAGGCTGTATCAAATGTCAATCATAGAAAACATGAACCCCCTAATAACTTTTAAAAATGGAGCTTCACAGAAAAAAGAGGACTTGAGCACAAACCAGTCTTACAGTAACTATATGTCAACATCATCATAAAAAAATTATATTCCGTCTAATAAATTTCTAAAGTTTGTCCACAGCTCCATAAGGATTGCTGGAGGAAGCAGGATTTATGACCTATACTGCAGCCCGTCACCAGAGGGTGCTGTTATCGGGTTGCTCCACCCAGTGAGGAGGCAGACACTGTCCATTCTATTTACAGTCTATGGTCACGCTCAAGGACACCTCGACATGTGGACAGGCCACAGCACCTTCTGACACAAACAGCCGATATTAAGATGGCGTAATTCATCGATAAGTCTTAATTGTAAAAAGGCCCAGTCACCATTTACTGTGCATCCATATTACCTCTCTTTGAAAAACTGAACCACCTCTTTAGGGTAGATTTTGGAGTTGTATTAAAGGGATAGTTTCTTCTTTTTTAAGATGGGTTGTATGTATTATCATGTTGTCCAGTGGCAAAGTAATATTCATGTTGTATCCATAAATATGTGTTAAAGCAAAGCAAAGACATCAAATATGGGGCTGTAAATTACTTAATAGTGTGCACTCACATTGTGTTCAATGTTTGGGTCAGCTTGGGTCAGCAAAGAAGCTGAGCTGGCCGGCACCTCCTGTGGGTAATACACTTAAAATCACTAAGCACCTCTTCCCCTAAAAAACAAAGACCTTTCAGATATATTGGCAACATGTCATTACCAGTAGCCACATATAGAAATAAGGAATGAATTGATGTGAAAAATCAACTTCGAGACTGACCACTACTTTTCAAAATGTCATCAAAACACGCACACAACGCCATACAGCTGTGGAGAACAGCAAAGCTTCACAGAGCTCCCTGTAAGATAAAAATGCAACTTTCAGGGCAGAATTTGAGCAGTCCTGCTGTTGTTGTTATGTGTTAAACAAAGTCAAGCTGTCCCTCGGCGCTTGCCAACCTCATTGTCGTAGTTATTTTTCTAGGAGCAGCCATTCTTGGTGTGGAGAAGCCTCAGTGATACACTGAGTAGATTACCTCTGCCGAACTTGTTCATAAACAACAACCACATGCTGCAACATATAATAAAAAACATGATAATGACCACAGGCCTGATGGAAACCATGATGTGACTCAGTCCCAGCGGTATGCATTCATGTTGTCATTCCCCTCTTTCTTTCTTATATGGACTTTTAATCCAGCTCCATGTTCTATCAAAAAAACCTTTAAGAGACATTAGCATGCTCAGATTAAGGGAAATGATTCTACTCAGCTGAACGATGTTCTCGTTGTAGAGATGATGTAGTATTTTAACATCAACACCATTGTCAACTCCACATAATGATATGCAATAGAAATAAATGAATATTTAAACTCACTACAGTTAACACAGAGATACATTTAGAGCCTAATCACTTCAAAATAATGAAGTCCTATTTCAGAAAAAACTCCATTTTGAAAAATGAATTGAGACCACTATTGGAAGCTTAAAAAGTTGGAGATAAGACACATAGTTTTCTGCAAGATTCATTCAGTATCATACAAGGATTACACCCAACTGTTAATGACATTTATGATCAAGTAATGAGAGGGGGAATCCCACGACAAAAACCTCTACCATATGTTTGATTTTACTTTATATCTTTATTTTGTATCATACCATATCACAATATATTGTATCTTTTAATTGTGTATTCTACTGTATCGTATTACATCGGGAGTCACACAGTAATTCCTGCTTCTGGTCACCACTCTGGAGGAAAAGTTGAAATTATCCCGAGAAAGAACAGGCAGGCTGAGCGCTTATATACATGAGCATGATTTGAGTTATCAGGGTTTGAAAAAGTGGGTGTTGTGTAATTGGACAGGATTTACTGAGGACTTCCATATTGAGCAGCTGTTTCTGGAAGTTTCTGTGGTGAACAGAGGTTATTTCCAGGTCGGGATAATTCCCTTTTCAAAAACAGGATAATTGTTCCCTCTTAGCCAGCTCTACTGTGTCTAAGAAGTGATAAATAGTCTTTTTAAGTTCCCACTACTGCGGTCATAGCGACTGGGAAGCGTCACAGACAACAACAAGGAATGCAGGGTGACAATCTGAGAAATATGGTAAATACATGCACACCCTCTCAGATCAGTGCTCCTCTGTGTTGATTAAAAATCATATCGTGTCCTGTTACTTGTAGCCCAATAAATCCCAAAAGTGTTACCTCAAAAAGACATGCCCACTGCACAAAATCAAGCTCTGAATAGACTTGATCCCAGAAAAAACACAGCTTCAAAATTAAGTGTCATTTCACATTTCTGATAGTATTTGTCTTAATCACTGAGAAAAAGTTTCCCTGCCAGTATCTACAGCGATTGTAACCTCATCCTGGTGTTTCTCAACAAAATATTCACCTACTGACAGCACTTGAAATTTCTCACAGCTGTGTAGGTAAGAAGTGTTGTGTAAATCATACAAGGGGCTGTATCACCAATCAGTGAGAGTCGCAGAAAAATGCAGGAAGAGAGGTGAGGTAAGGTGAGAAAAAAAAACAAAGAGAGGGGGAGGAGAGAAGAATTTAACCTTATGGAGGCTGCTGAGGAATATCACTGCGGTATGGAGACACTCTGCAAGCTTCTGAGTATAATCTGGAAAACAGCAAAAGGAAAGAAGGTCAATAACATAAATCTTACAGGGGATATTAGACTGCACAGGCAGATGTAGACACGAAAGTAGAACTGCACAAGAGTGAAAGTCTGAGGAGGTAATGCACAGCTCAACAATGCAGTGATTCATCATTATTAAACAGAACTGTAACACCCAATCTATCAGAGAGTGCATGTCTATCTGCCCTCCCACAGTTTAAATCTCTCCACTGAATAACACAATATCCCTCTAACATACACCTACAGTAAATCATCATACACATACACACACACATACACACCGTCTGCTGCTGCTGCTGTATTATTCATTCCTATTCAGTCCCCACTCAGTGATTTAAAGTGATTGCTTTAGCAGCGCAGGTTTTCACCCACACATATTCACAGCAAGTAAATCCATCAGACATACGAATCTATCAGAGAGAGCTTTGTGCTGAAGGTGGGATGTCTGAGGCAGGAGACACAACGTTTTTCAGTTGTTTTAAAATTACTTTAATTCTTGCCCTTAATTTTTTGGATACCATTTTACTGTGAAATTAGGTTCTTTTTACCACTCACTTAATTTCTTATTGTTTGTTTTGTTATGTAACATTGGTTTAGTTGCTCTATTGTTTGGTAAAACTTTTGATTACAAGAGAGTAACACAAATCACGATACTGCATTATCATTATGATACTTTCTATCATTAAAGGGGGGGTATCATGCTTTTCTACATCAAACCAAATTAAATCAAACTTTTTTTATAAAGCGCTTTTCATACAAAGGATGTAACACAAAGTGCTATAAAGTCCGTTAAAAATAAAACAAACAAAAAAAAGTCACATACAGTGTCCCCTAAAACCACACACTCACACACACACACTAATGCAGCCATACATATGGACGCTAGATAGTGAATATGAGGCAAATATAGTTCAACCAGTTGAGAAAGCGCCACATGTGATGGCCAGGCCCACAGCCACACAGAGGTTGTAGCAGCATGTACACACTCACAAACACCATACCACATGTTCAGTTACTCTGAGCTGAAGTCACTTAAATTAAATACAGCACACATAGATTGTCTTGTTTAAAATTGGTTTATTTGTACTTTGGCAACACAATGTTTTCTGCACATTTAGTTTACATTGTTTGTCATTGTGCCATTTGTTCGTAGTAATTCGTTTCTCTTTTCTTTGACTTACCTGGCTGCTGGGTGGCATTTCCTGCTTGGGGCTGGGCAGACAAAAGATGGTGCTAAAGGCGGAGCAGGGTTTTATGCTGAAGTCCCTCCTACAGACCAGACCAAGAGGCCCTGCATCATGGGGGGAATCAGGATTTTATTGCGTTAGTTTGAGTTATTATGCATATAGTTTCCCCCCTGTGTGTTAATTTTGGTCTGATCAACCACTATATATTTTGACCCAGCGTCTCACTTAGGCAGGTCTATTATATCTTTTAAAGGCCCTATAACTCTAATTTCATTATCTTAAGTCATTAGGGTAGTGAAAACTATTTATTTTTGGAAAATAAACCCGTTTTTTTTTTTTTTGTTTGTTTGTTTGTTTTTTTACTTTAAACTTGTGTTTTTGTGCTTAACTGCTTGGTCCATGTCACCACATTTTTTACAAAAAATGCAAAGTTACAATGTTTGGTGTCTGTGCTACATGTATGCAAAGTTTCAATTCACACGATAAACACATTTTGTCTTAATCTTAGAAAATAGATGTTGCTGCTCAAATCTCGTACAAATGCCTTAAAGAGACAACAGCTGAAATGAAGTGTTTCCAACAGAGGCTAAATAGTGATATTTTAATACACCCCTGTAAGAAATTTAAATCTTTTTTTATCTCAATGTAAAGCTCATGTAAAGCTTTTAAAGAGGTATCAGAAAGTAAGTATAGAGTCTAAAAGAAAATGCATAATATCCAAAACCATAGTTTGCACCCTCACTCTATTAAAGAAGTTACTCTGTGTAAAAACAGATCTCACAGGTCTGTTACCAGTCACGTGATATAAACATCACCCCCTCATGCAGACACTTGCTTTTAACTGCTGTGTTCATACATCAGCACACCCAGACCACTTGGGGAAATTTTGCCAGGGGGCTGGCAAGAAAAATTCCTACATAGGTGGGTGTTAAAATGTAGCTGTTTGAGCCCACACAGCAAATTCCAGGAGTTAAGCACATGTGTGAAGACAGACAGTATTTCTGGTGACTCTGTCATGTTTGAGTAGTCAAACTAGAGTAGCAGCTGTTTTGGTGATTACAGTTTTATCTTTACAGGAGCAGAAAAGTCTCTCTACAGCATTGGGAGGACATCATTTGACAGAAGCATTCCTGCAACAGGCCGCCATCGCTCTGTGGCTGAGAAGGTGAAGCCAGACCTCATCAAAAGATCAAACTGCTTCCTGTGGACCCACCAGAGACAAGCTCCACTGTCACCACAGGTCACAGAAGAGCTGACCCTACCCTCCAATAACCAGCAGCAGATGAGCCGGCACAGAAGACACTGTGGGACTCCAGGAAGGAGCTAAGGTCAGGATACGTCTGGAGAGAGTGTTTTTGATGCAGGAGGGGGGTCTTTGGTTTATTTTCGAGGCCTTGGCTGCAAAACCCTGCTGCTTTCCTGTTTTCTTTTCCTCAAGTAGGTCCCAAGGTAAATGGGACAGATTTAACACAAGACAAGAGATACTGGTTAGACAGAGCTGGTTTTTATGACATACATGTGGAATTATGGATGTTTCTGAACCATGTAAAAGATGTGATTGAAAAACCATGCAGACAAGTCATACAAAAATGATGATTGTGATACTGGAAGCCAGGAGGTGGTAATCGACTCAGTTGTACCCGCAGAGCACCTGCACCCCCCTGGAAGTGCTGGAGAACATCAAATCACATTATTAAGGCAGAAATTTACCCAACACTTAGCAAACTACAGCTATGAAGTCTAAAAATGCAAAGCTCCTTTAAACAAAGTGACGACATCTGACAAATTCTTGACAAAAAACACATTCGGATTTTGTGCTCAGAATTTTTTGTTGCACGAAGGATTACTGATTAGGTTTTGTTTCCCTTTATTCATGTCTGTCATCTAATACAGAGCAGTAATCAGACTTTCAAACACCCTGTATGCAAAGCCTGACTCAGTGTCCACCAGGTCCTCCGATGATTTTATCAGTCTTTTGTCGTTTGCCTTTAGTTGTGGTCTTTTATTTCCCTCTGTCATGAATCTGATCCACATTTATTATTGTCGCGGCTAGGAGGAAATTAATAAATCTCTGTAGAGGGAATTGTAGCTCCGTTCAGTGTGGGCAGTGTGGCAGCCATTGTAGTACATACAAGCGTGATCATTTTGAAGCTGTGCAAATTGTGCAAATTGAATCTGTGGTTACATAAACAGAGTGGGCAAAGTTGTAACACTTGAAATGTTTTTTTTTTGTTTGTTTGTTTTACTGATCAACCTTCCGCCTGTGTTAGCTTTTACTACGCACCCACTATGTTAAGGGTCGGTTTTGACCCATGTCTTAAATCAGCTGTAAATTACACTCAAAATCAATCAATCAATCAAATTTTATCTATATAGCGCCAATTCACAACAGTCGTCATCTCAAGACGCTTTTCAAGGAACAATAGCAGGTCTAGACCACGCTCATTGTTTGAACAATTCTCTATCATCCAACTTAGTTCTCATCTCTAGGTTATCTTGTTAGGCTTCATTATCTATTCTAAGCTATTCAATATCATATTCTTTGTCAGTATACCCCTCATACAGACATCTATACTGAATTGATCTCACATGTCTGAACATGCCAGATGTTTTTTGTGCAGGAAAAACATGGGAAAATTAGAATTTCCTAAATCTCACATGATTGGAAGAGGATCTGACTGTCAGTGTGGTGCCTGACAGTGCACTTGTGATTTCAGTTTTTGCTCTGATGAAGTGCCATAATTTTAATAAGAGCATTTTATAATTTGGTCAATTTAATTTTTTTATCTTTAATTTGTTGAAATAGAGGTTCCTGACAAAGTCGAAAAGTCTTGATGCAAAAAAAGCTAATTTAAGTGTTTCTTTTAAGCATTTAAAAACAAAAACAGGTCAGTGCAGACCCTAACACAGGAGGAGGGCAAAGAAAGATCTGTAATAAAATAAAATGTCCTGTGCTTTGGCTGTTTTGTCTTCAAACCAGTTCTAACTTAACATCTACTCAGGTAAAACTCTCATTTCCCAGCTGGAAGGTGATGATTTGCAAAGGATTTCTGTTTTGAGGAAGTCACTCAGAGGAAAATAAACAGGGCAGGGTGATTTAAACTGAATGATTAACTGTTCCTCTGAACTAAAAAAAAACACTTCCTCTGGATATTGCACATATGCCAACATTTCTCATGTCAACAAACTACTGATCACATCAGTTGAGCAAGAGTCTCTGCGCCGAGCAGCACACAGATGCTGAGAGCAGCGCCGTGATTGGTCCGCCGCGGTGGGTGTTTCCGCATTCCGCAAAAAGCTGTCAGCAGAAGCGCGAGCTGGAGAGGGGGACCGTCGCATCTGTGAGGAAAACCTCTTCGGTCATTCCCGGAGGAATAGCGGGCTGTCACCACGGGAGTAGGAATGCCTTACATGTTCATCAGTACGCAGATCCGGCTGGTGTGTATCCTGCATCTGTAAACTCCTCGTGTCATGCTTTACGGGGGCGCACGCTTGAGTCAATGATTGAAGGTTTATTTTACTTGGCACAACAACGCAGAGCTTGTTACAAATCAATCAGGCTCGACACTTGCAGATTGTAGTTCTGCAGTGGCTTTTAATATTCTGCATGCTGGATAACAACAAACAGTAAACGCTGCAAGCGGAGAAAGCACTGCGTTGTGTTGTTTTCTTTCTTTCTTTCTTTTTGCCATGGGGCCCTAAATTAAACACACATGTTTCCCTGTTATCGGCCTCTTGCTGCGCATGTTCAATCTATTACCTACAGACTGGAGCTACATAATGCTATATGGCTTCTGAGAAGTATGGATGATCTATTTTTAGGCTGCGCAGATTATGATCCGCACCTGCCCGAGAGCTGTAGGTGAAGGCAGAGCTGCGCATTTCAAACACACAATAGATCTTACTGCACCAATACTCCCATTCCCACTCCGTCAATCACAAGCAAACAGTGACATGGATAGTTAAGTGTCTATTGTTTTTTTTCACAGGAGAATGGTCCAACTAATGTGGGAGATGAGTACTCTGACCCAGCTGTCATGAATTACCTGGGAGCAAGGAAAACCACTATGCTTGGAAACAACTTGTAAGTATTAAAAACAGAGACTATTTGCTGTAAGAGTGATTGGTATGATGAAAATGTTACAGGTAAGCAGTTAAAGATATACCTAAGGTTATAGTTCAGCAAGTAAATACAAACATGAAACCCGAATCATTGTTCATCCCAAAAATCTTCTGCTGGTATAAAAGTTTTCTTCCCTTCTGC
Organism: Xyrichtys novacula; assembly: GCA_962446985.1. Lineage (NCBI taxonomy): Eukaryota > Metazoa > Chordata > Actinopteri > Labriformes > Labridae > Xyrichtys > Xyrichtys novacula. Next base: position 8,280,968 of record OY660878.1, read on the forward strand.
TGATTCTGATACCTGAACTGGTGTATAAAGCACCAATTTGATCAATCTGAATGGGAATATCCAGCAAAACAACTGCTAAAAGCTTCTTTTATTTACTTATTGAGCTCACACATTACGACACTGCAGGGTAGTCTGACATCCACTATTACAGAGTTGTGCAAACACAGCTGTGACGAACAATTTGATAAAGACACAAAAAGTCCTCCAATCTTTTAAGTCACCTAAACCTGGTACACTTGCTGATACCATTCATGTGTTTTAGGACAACACATCAGGGTCATCTCATGAATTAGTAACTTGACCAGTAATATGACAGATATCTATGGAGATATTTATCGTTTATGGAGACCACCTCCAGAGTCATCTTGTTAACAGGAAATACGAAGCTGTAATGGCACCCTTCCAGTCTAAGCTCTGCAGACACATGCAGAGTTGACTCCCAAGTGTAACCAAATTTCCTTATTTAGGAACTTAACACTGGTGGGTTTTGTTTTTTGATTTTTTCAGTTTGGCAGCAAACATGTACATATTGACGGCAGAGCCAAGATCAGTTCACATGGAGGGAGAAAAAAATTCTAGATGTGTTCGAGTAAAGGCTCCTGCTTTGCAGACTTAGAATAAACTATTCAAGCTGACAGAATACAGATCAGGGAAGTGTTGTCATTGGCAATCTGACTCAAATGCTGCCGGGAAATGAACCAAGGTGTGGAGGGAAGTGAACAAGCACCAGAACAATTAACAGCATTCTACTTTGCAACGAAAGTTTATACTGAAAGACAGAGAAATCGAACATGTGTGGAAAAGGTGCACCTCTTTGTGTTTATGCTCTTGTAGTTCCGAGTACCATGTGGACGACCCTCCGCGCATGGTGCTGGACAAGCTGGAGAAGATCGGCTTCCGCGTGCTGACGATGACGGGGGTGGGGCAGACACTGGTGTGGTGCCTCCATAAAGAGATAGAATGACCAGCCTTGCAGCAAGAGATGACCACTGAATTACCTCTGAAAGCCTTTTAACCCACTGAGCATTTTTTGGTCTAAAAGAGGTCTAATATAGGTCTATATGTAGCCTAGACAACAGGTCTAAAATCAGACTACCACAGGTCTAAAAATGAAAGTTATTTAGATGTCTATATTTATACCCAGTTTAGACCAGGCCGCTAACAGAGGTCTAACTTTATATTGCCCAACAGCTATCATAATTATTTGGTAAGTATTTGGAGATCAGTTAAGCAACTTAAAGTTGCTTTTTGGAGTAAATAAGTAAATAGTGATTGAATAATGGGTTAAAGTGCAACGTCTAAACTCCGTCTAAAAATATATAGAATCTAGATGGTTGAAATTAGATCTAAAAAAAAACTAGATGTCTAATAGCCGTCTATTGCTCAGTGGGAAGAGGGTGAATGAACTGTCTTCTAGGAACTTTGTGTTTAACTTTGGTTCTCTGCAATATTTTGGTGACAAAAGCATCAGCTGTCAAGAAGTTAAGTTCTAAAGTTGAGATTATCTGAGATGTATGATCTCAGATCACCTTCAATAGGTGATAGGTCAGTTATTTCAGGAGAATACCAAACTACTTCACAGAGATTTTCCACATGCTTTTGCAGAAATTATGTTCTGATTACAAATGGGGACTGATTATAAGGCATGAGGACCAGGTTTACTGTAAATATGTCAATTTGCAGTAGAATGTAATTGAAAGCACCACTGTAAATCTAGGCCTCGCCCAGTCCTCTTTCTCTCCTGTCGAAGTAACTCAAACACTATGTTTGTTAAGTTTGTATGTAGAGCTTTGTGTAAAGATGTTTTTGTAAGTGTTTCACATGCTTATGATTAAATGATGTAATGATGAGGATTGTCTTGTACTTCCTATTAGATGAAAACAATCCCTATGGGATTTGCATCAGACTTAACGGAACATATGCAGCCTCCTAATAATCCATTAAACAGACACTTAAAACATTAAACAGACTCTTCATTGAAGTGCTCACAGCTCTGCACCACCTTACACGGATGCTGCATGTCCCAGGATGAGTAACTGCAGCGCTGTAGGCACAGAGTGCCAAAAATTGTGGGTGGTTTCATCCCAGCCCCAGGTCCTCCAGAACATATGTGGGGCCAGCCCAGATCACAAACCAGACACTCTGCCAACTTGGTAAGTCCTGCTGCCTCACACATGACTTGGCTTCCACTTCAGCACTAAAGATCAAAAGGTGGCGGTACTTCCTTGTTCTGCAAAACATGGGGATTCCTGATATTGTTCGCACACATCCATGTGACAGGTTTGTTTAAGGACAAAGTAAGAAAAAAAAGGGTAAAAAAAAGAAACGATGCAGATTCTGAGACTTCTTTAGCTTATGATAAGACAGAGCATGCAGCAGGCTCATCTTCCCATCCTGGTTCGCATGCAGCAAAAGCCACTGCGGGCTTGGGGCCGGGTTGGTGGTGAGTGTGTTTCCTGTAATTGTATTTCCTCTGTTGTCATTTGGACAGAGTTTGTGTGTTCCTAAGCTTTTTTTTTTTCACATTGCCGGGATATGAAAACGGCTACGCATAAACAAAACCATGTGAAGAGGGGATTTTGCAGGAGGAGAGGAGCAGATGTCTCCAACCACACCACACCACACCGCTTTGCTCCACAGCTGGACATTGTGTAACAGAGTCACGACGAGGAGTCGCACAGAGATGGATGACTGTTGTGAAGTGGCCATGTGGCTCCTAAATAACACAATGACAGGAGAAAGCGCCACAACACAGGCCCACAAACACAGACGCATGATTACTCCACTGTCGCCCAAGGGACAGAAAATAAGACTATTTGGACGGATGGATGTTCCAGAGGCAGAGGACTGCGTTACAAAAGTACGGATGATTGCAACAGTTTGGCACTCAAACGTCTGACTTTATGTGGGTCACGGAGCTGTAGCGTGTCACTCTAGGAAGCATAAATAAGCAATACTGAGTATCTTTTATGCATCTGTTACATAAGATTATTGTGAAACAGCTCAGAACAAATTTTAACTTAAGTCAGACAAAATGTGCTGAGGTCAGTATCAGAGGACAGACTGCAGACAGCCTTTAAAGCAACAGTATGTTTTTAGATTTAGGTTTATTGGTGGCTTTTGACATGATCCATCAGGAGTAAGAACCAAGACTGGACAAACTAAAACATAAAAAGCACAAGGAATACCTCGACAAAATGTCTTCACCTATTCCTGCAATGTCATTCATAATGTATTCATTTCATGTTAATGAAATAAAAGCCTCTCTCTCAGATATTCATGTTCTACATTTGGGGCACTCAACATTTTTGGCTTGGGAAGGACCCATTCCTACCTTCTAATCAAAAGTTATGGCCTTGGTGTTGTCATCACTTCTGAAGAGCTGCAAAAAACAGAACAGCTTCCTCTTGCAAACGGTTTAATTTGGACTGTTTTAGTGTGATATTTTACTGTAGGAAAATGAAATAAAGGGAAGGAAACATTAAAACATAAACTTTTTGGACAAGAGATCTCATAAATCTAAAAATCCAGAGTCATATACGGTCGGTTTATGTTTGCGTAAAAGTTTTAAAGTCATACCAAGAATAAAGACCTGCACAAAGAGCAGTGTGTATTCTTGAAATTGTGCAGTCATAAAAGGCCCATGTAGTCTGCTGCTGAGGTTGAGCTCTACTGTACACAAACTCTGGGAGGCAATCATCGAAACCACCAGATCTTAAACGGAGGGCCTTCTGTGTGGGTTTGATTTTCATCACAGGAGGCCACAAGAATTCCCATTACAGTCAACCTGGTGTTCCTATCTCAGCCTGATTACGGGTTTATCATGAGGAGGAAATGACTTCTATGTAGTCACACTGTATGGTCTGCGGTTTAGATTTGTACATCACTCATCGCGTTTTGCAAAATAACCGGACAAGTATGCAGACAACAGAAAAGAGTTTTTGACACTCACTTGGTGGCCATACAAATAATGTATTTGGGTAATGAGGGGCGTTGCATGGCCGATCTCCCATGATATTTATAATGCAACAAATATAGAAAACAACGTGATTGACACGTGTCTTTCACCAGGAACATTTGTAATGCTGCTGCATGTAAATCATTGCACGTCTTCTGTCTCTCTATTCAAAGATGGTAGAGAGGATGTCTTTTGCTGTGCTGATTGTGAAACTCCTTCATGCGAATTTGTAATAAATAAAAGTGATTCGACTTAACAAAGCTCTGTTGTTGTTATGCTGTCCCCACGTCTCAGTGTCTATCATCGTGAGAGGCATACAAAGGAGCTCATTCCTTTTTGACTGGAAGCTACAAGAGTAAACAACGCTTGAGGGATGGATAATTATGCAAAGATGCAACACATTTTGTTTTGTGTCTTATCTTTGACTATGAAAACTTCAGCTACAATCATCACGATGTTAAGAGGAGTTTTTGATTAGTTTTGGAACAGACTAGAATTGATCCTGACACCTTTTTATGACCTACAAAACGGCAAAAAGGAAGCAGGGTGAGAGACTTAGAAACTACTACCTCAGCACATACAGGAAAAGATCAGCAGAGAATGTAGATGTACATTTTTGCCCACAGGGGGCACCATAATAGACACAAAATAAACTTTCTAACTTGTTTCTAACTTTTATTAAAGTTGGAGTCTTAATGAAATGAAAATCTGATTTGATCAATGTACATATTCAAAATTAAGCATCAAGTTAGATTCAATATACTAAAAGCAATATAACATCACAGTTGATTGTCTGTTGTTTATTATTTGTCAACATTGGTTGCAGCGCCGAGCTGTGATGCAGGCTTTTAAAACTGTCATCATTGACTGTAGTAATTCTGTCTCTTGGAAACAGGGAATTCCAACAGTTAGTCATGTTGTGTACTCATTATCTTAAAAATGCTGTCGAAGGAGAAAGTGTTGTTTTGATTTATTAATATAAGCGGAGTATTAGGAGTCATACCTCTGACTGACTGACATAGACTGTATAGAGAATAGACACCGTCTGCCTCCTGGCTGGATGAAGCCACCGTGAGAACAGCACCCTCTGGTGACCGGCTGCAGGACAGGTCATAAATCTCGCTCCCTCCTGCACACCTATGAAGCGGTGTACAAACTTAAGAAGTTTATTACACAGGGTATACATTTTTTTCCCCGCTGCTTGTGATGTTGACATGTAGTTACTGTAAGACTGGTTTGTGCTCTTGTCCTCTTTTTTTCTGTGCAGCTCTATTTGTAAAAGTTATCAGGGGGTTTATGTTTTCTTTGATTGACACTTGATAAAGCCTATAGGCGGACAAAGATTGCATAGCTCACCTGGGCGATACACTGTTTGAGCTGAGTGTCATCACAGCGACTCTCAGCGACCGAATGCGCACAACGCTACAGCGCGAGTGGTGGTTCCAGGAAGTGGAGAAAATCCCGTAAATACCGAGTTCAATTCGGCTTCAAATTCGTACAAAGACAAAAGACGGGGCCAAGTTGTCCATAGTATATACAGTCTATGCTCACTGATGCTGCAGTACACTTCCTCCCTACTCTGTCTCTCCTTCACTCCTCCTACATTCTCAATCAAAAAAAGACAAAACACACTGATTAAAACCATGGATGGCAAAGAAAAGTATTTTGTAACCATCAAAAAGATTTATTTGGTCACACAGTGTAAAGCATAAAAAAATAATACAACACTGGAGAGGCTTCATGAAACTAAAGCCGATTGAATAATTGCAGGCTGGTTCCAAGTGTGGTCCAGCTGTGCTATGACTTCCCGTCTTCCTCATCTTCCCTCTGCATTTGTTCTATGAGTTTTTGACGCTCAGCAGCCTGCCTCATCTTCATCATCACCACGCTCTCATAGTCCCGTTCGTTTGTCAAGGCGCCCTGCAAGAGAAGGAGCAAGAGAGAGATGGACATCAAACAACATAAAACAAAGGGATTAATGTTAATAAAGAACATGTTACAAAAGCCTGATTTACACAACTGCAAGAGATTTCTGCAGTCTTTCACCACTTAGTATACTCTGGTTTAGGTGAGAGGGGGAGGGCTGACATGCCCATGCAGGAAGAGGAGGAGTAATGTTCCATTATGGTGACTGTTTTGTGTTATTATTACACAACACAAAAAAAATTACACAAACACAACAACAGCTGAAAACCATAAATTGGCACAACTGTGGCGAGCAGTAAAGAGTAATGAGTAAAACTCTGCTTAACATGAACAACGTCGTCACTCCACTGACTCCGTGGTGATGAATCGTCCAGACTTTTACCTGCTGGAGCTCCCTCTGACATGCTGTGAACATTTTACTCAAGGGTTAGCAGGAAATGTCCAGGTAAAGCTAGGGTGAGAAGCTCAGTTGCTTGCATCCACACATGTGGCCTTAGAGTGTCAGCAAGAGGAACACTGTATTTTCATTAAAACTAAGAGAATTTAGCTAAAATGTAAATATACGAGGTAGTAGTAGGTTTTTTTTTTTTCGACACATATTTGGCACTGGTTCCTACATTCACTCTAATGCAAGCACTTACACCTTTTGGTATCCCAGAAATGGGGGACTTGCCTTGGGCTGTCAATCTTATAACATAACACAATACATGTTGAGTTACAATTGCTGCGATTTATGAATGCTACAAGTCCTCATAATTGTTCACCTCTGTTTTGTTGTAAATAAAGGGTTTCTGTGAATAAAGAGTCTAGACAATATCACAAAACTGGTCTTGATGCATAAAATCAGTTGAACTTCCTTTTAATAATAATCCCAGACAATTTGATGTAGCCATTGCTTTGGTATAAAAGTCAAATCAAACATATGTATTTTGCATCATGAAAACGGTGACTAAGGGCGGCACATGGAGAGACTACCACCACCGTCACCATCCTCTGTCTGTTTGCTTTCACGACGGGGTCTATGCGTGCTCTTTGGATGAAGGAGGCGGCTTTGGACATATGTTTTCATCTCATTTACCATCAACATGATGGCAGGCTGAACATGCATGAGGCAGCCGCCCGCAGAGCAGCTATGACGGGGTTATTCCGCTGCCTGAGGTCATTTAACCCCAAAATGAGGGCTGAGATTAAGCCTGGCAGCCACAGTGGGGTTTCACCGTATGTGCGTTTGTGTGAGTTCTTTTATGGGCTTGAACTTCTCTTAGGGCAGGAGGGAAGTGGAGAGGGCAGAGGCTGGCTTATGGCTAATCAAGCAGGTCAAGATCTGTACGGACACAAATGCCACACACAGGCCTGTGCACACGAAAAGCTATATATGGACCTAGGCTAGCACTGTTTACAATGTGCATGTTTACAGTTTATAACACACTCAGATGTACTTATAGAGACCATCACCCAAATCGGACCATGTGTCCAGAGACTGAGCCAGAGTTTTACAGGATTATACAAAGGAAGTCTGCTGGGCCAAGGAAGTGTCTCTTTAACAAGACAGTAAGCTGACAGGGAGAGCGAGTGAGTGAGTGTGTGCATGAGGGTCCGAGAAAGAGAGAGTGAGTGTGTACGAAGGACTGAGAGAGATGGCAAAAGAAAGCATTTGTAGGAGGAGAGGTAGGTTTTTGTCAATGTGCTCCCTGAGCTGAGGCATCTGGAAAACATCACGGGGACTCCAGCATCCATGTGCTGAGAGAGAGAAGGGAATCGTGGAGGAAGAGGAGAGGAGAGGAGAGGGTCGAGGAGGGGAAGTTATCCCCCTGCCCCCCCTTCATCCTGCCCCTGGATTGAGGAAAGCTGCTATTATCATTCCAGTAATGTGAGCTCAAGCCCTTGTCTGACACGTAACTCTGAAATATCACGCGAACGCCATTAGGTAAATAAACAGCCCTTGCATCTTTAGATTAAATCAAACACAAGCAAGTACACAAGAAAGCTTATGAAAATGCTCCCTTTTTTCACTGAGTGGATCTTGACTCTGCCCTGCCCTCTACTGGCCACTACGCTGAACTGCACTGAAAATCTAGTTAGAATCGGGCTGACTTTTTCTGCACTTGGTGTGGTCATGGGCAGACGGCATAGGGCTAATGATGTAGGGGAATTCTGAGGATTAACAGGTGCTTTATGGGTAATGTGACGCATTCATCCTCTCAATAAGGAATGTTTCCTCGCCTCAGGTGTTGACTTATAATGTACATGTTTGGCCAGTGCATCACTGTAACCAAACACTTGATTGTGTTCATATGCCTGCATATATATATTTGTGTGTGTGTGTGTCTGTGTGTGTGTCTGTGTGTATTGAAGCAACACTGGGGCCCAGAGTGAGTAAGAAACCACAGAACACTAACAATAAGCCCCTGCACAAAGCCCAGAGAGGAGGGCACGAGGCCACAGCAGAGGTAGGATGGTAGTAAAACCTCACACGCACACACACACATTCACAAACAAGCTAAGGATTAGTGATGTGACATAAGCACATGGCGAGGCCCTCCGAACAGCACACCCCAGTCTGACCCCAGGCCAGTAATGACATCATGAATACCACCAGTGCTGTGAGTCAGGGAGTGTATCACACAAACACACACACACGCACTCTCACACTCCTTCCCACACGCAGCAGGAGGCATCTCGCAGCGCAGGTGGCCGCTGAGTTCCTCCGGCACAAGCTGTCAGATCAGCTGCACGTTACACCATTACACCACCAGTGTGTGTTTATGTGCGAGAGAGAGAGAGATGTGAGTGCGTGTGAGTGTGAGTCTAGCAACTTCTAGCACAAGTGAGTAAGTATATGAGGAAGTGAGTGTGTGTCTATGCATTAAAGAGGGGAGTGCACAGGCTAGAGATGACTCTGCTGCTATCGCTGCAAAAAAGGGAAAAGAAACAGTCAATTATTTCCCAAGAATAGGGACTAAGAGTAAAATGTTGTATCATTCTTGCTTGATGGAGGATGTCAGCCATTCCTTTTTCTTTTTTTTTTGGTTCAATAACTCCCTAAATGCTCTCAACAGGTAACAAGTCAGGACTGCAGGCAGGCCAGTTTAGCACTCAGACTCTTTTACTGCCGGTCCATGCTGTTGTAAAACGTTAAAAAGTAACTTTATGGAAGGTCTCTCCTGAAAATGGTGTTGTCTACAGGGTGGCATGCATTACTCCAAAAGCTCTATATATAATGCAGCGTTAATCATGTACAATATAAAGAAGCTATCATAGATGCCAGCTTTTAAAATGAGAGCTGTTCACAAGCTGAGTGATCCCTTTCCTCTTTAGAGTGGAGGAAGTGGCATCCACAATTCCTGAAAAAGGACATCAAATTTTTATTTGTCAGACCACCTGACACTGACAGTTTTTCATTTTGCCTTAGTCCATTTTCATATCTTGATATGTGGTCTCCTCTTTGTATGGTACAAAATAAACATGCAATAACAAACTGTGCTCAGAGACAATGGTTTTTGGAGGTAACGTCCACCTCTTGCTTACCATTCTACCCACACTCAATTCTGCAGTTTCCCACACTATAAACTAAACCATCCTGTGGTTTTCCCCACAGGATATAAACAAGCTCTGGTCACCCCACTGCCTAAGAAACCCACTCTCAACCCAACCCAGGTTGATAACTATGAGCCATTTTCACTTCTGCCTTTTTATCAAAAATTCTAGAGTGCACGTTTGATCAGGTTTCCGAGTTCTTGCACAACAACAACCTGTTTGATCCACATCAGTCTGGCTTTAGACAGGGACACTGATACAGCTCCTCTATCAGTAACAGAGCTATTTGGCTAAAGCTGCTTGTCAGTAATTGGTTTTCCCAGTGCTGGATCTGTCTGCTACGTTTGACACAGTGAACCATCAAACCCTCCTCTCCAACTCATCAAACATGCTAACTCTGGATCTGCTCTTCATTCGTTTTTGTCCAACCTCAAAAGAGGATCTTTTAGAATACACATGGAGTGTCCAAACCACATTGCCAATCAACAGGGGCCCCTCAGGGGCCAGTGCTTGAACCCCTACTTTTCTCGATGTATAACATCTCACTCAGAGCAATAATCTAATCTCATGGATTCTCGTATCACTGCTATGCAGATGACAGCCAGCTCTTTCTATCATTCTCTTCAGATGACCCAACTGTCTCATCCAGAATACCAACATACTTCAATGATATTCCTGGAGAGGGCAAGGATATAAGATGCACATATAATTACTGGGAGCAAGAACTGGTCCCACCCCAGTGCAACACGGACTGTATAACCTCTGGAGCATCTACTCCACTGAGTGGGCTAAACTCACAGTCCAATTACAGTGACTCTTAAACTGATTTTGTTGCTTCACTCGCTTTTTCCTGCTTTATTCTGCAGTTTGCATGTGATAACTGGATTAATAACCAGGACCATCAGCCATCAGATATCTCGAGCTACATGCTCACTGGGCCAAGAAGTTATCTTTGTTGCCAAGAGAAAAACGGTCTCTTTAAGGAAGCCTACTCTGTGGTCCAAGTGAGCATTTCTGCCTCTAATGCACTCTGGTGAAGTTAATCAAGGAGCTATTTTTCTCTGCAGTGTGTGTGGTGGCGCAGTGTGTGTGTGTTTCACTGTGGATGTGTGTGTCACTGAGCTATGGAGAAGGTGATTTATGAGAGGCGAACACTTATTTAGAGATCATTTGTGTGCGAGTGTAAGGGAGCGTGTGTGTGTGTGTGTGTGTGTGTGTGTGTGTGTGTGTGTGTGTGTGTGTGTGTGTGTGTGTGTGTGTGTGTGTGCCCCAGCACTATTGCTAACTCAAACAAACAGGCAGCGGGCAGGGGTACTGCACATGCAATGTTGGAGCCGAGGTGAAATTCCTCTGCAGACAAAAGTCGAGCTTTGCAAATGAAAGAGGATTAATCATCGTTGGTTATAAGATTCAGCAGACACAAATCCCCAAAGGTCTGGTCTATTATACTGTTTTTGTTAGTGAAGAACAAACACTACACAGAGATTAAGACCCAAATCGACTTCCTGCGTTTAACCCTTTACATGGACACATATTCTGCTAACATCTGGTTTTTGAATGGAAGTATGAGACAAGACCCCCTTTTATTAGACAGTGAAGGTCATGTGTCTGTGGACGAGAACTCTGCAAATCTAAGTCTTTGTAAGTACATCTACAGATCACTGATTATGAAAAAGCTGTAGGATACACAGACATCCTGGAAACCAAACTGAGAAACGTATCAACTCAATGAAAATACTTCAGCAAACGTACAGAGTCACGGCATTTACACAAACCGAACTCTGATGGTTCTTTGCAGCAGTTATAAATTACAAACCTGGCTTCCACAGCATGTCCAAATATTGCAGGTTTCTACCATTATCAGGTTAAAAGGTATCACAGAGCTTCTACTCTCACTGCATCCATGTATGGAAACTGTCTGAGGATGTTAGAATCTGCATTTAGAGGTTAAGTGAAGGGGAAAGGCAGCGGTAAATGTAAGGTGCCATATAAGTTGGTGTATATGTGTGTATGTATATAAATGTGGTTGTATGTGGTTAAGGTGTTGAACAGAGAGGAAGCCTGTTGGACAGAGACGGAGAGTGTCTTTGGAAACTGTTAAAGTAAAAGAAATAAACAGAAAAAGAGAAATGGCAGCTAAGAGCTGAACTCCCAGTGCCCTGGCATTTCTCTTTATGATGGATGAGCTCAGGGATCCTAGAATAGGGAGATGTGGGGGTTTGGCCTCTTTAATATCCAACAATACTTTGCTGTAAAAGCAAAATTATGTCTTTCACATCCTGGCCTGCCGGGAAAAGCCCTCTGATTGCAACAGATTTCACATTAAAACAAAAAAGGGGCCACAGGACTGGTAAGAATGCAGCCTGAACCTTGGAGATGTCAAAAGGAGCTCATGCAATATGACGAGCGAAAAATTAAATCAAGGTCCTGTACAAAAAATGTAAACTGTCTGTGCTTTGTCTATGTGCACGTATATGTTCCCATATTAACACGGTTCTTATCTATTAAGTGTGCATAACAAACAGCTGTTGGAATGTATTCTGCTGCTGAGCACTGTTTACACCATATCTCCAGTCTTCAAAGAAATCCAAATACTCTGACCATGATTATATAATTACAAATGATTCTGTGCCAGGAGACACAGCAGTACATTCTCAGCCCACACTGACCGCCCACAGTCACTGAAAAAAAAAAAGAGTAGTACGTTATAGCTTATGCATATGTATATTTTTAATGCAAACTGCAAATCCTGAGAGAGGAGCTCCGCAGCACGAAGGATTTTTGCATCTTAAAATCTAGAGTCACCCTTGTCAAGGTGGTGTCGGACCAGCTGAACAGAGGTAACTCCATTCCAAATGGCCCAAATCTTTAGACTACTAAGTATGACTTGTCAAGGGTACTAAGAAATGTGTCAAGATAGCAGGTCCAGCTTCTAAGTGCCTAGGTCTAGACATCTATCTAGTTTCTGCCTTAATACAGGGTTCCTACACAGTTGGAGTTTCCATACTTTTCAATACTCTACTTTTAAGAATAATTTTTGGAAATACCTACTTTTTTATTGTAGAAAACAGTATTTTAGAACTGTGATAATAGTCTGGAAACATGAATATTTTTCCGTACTTTATTTTTCATTTCCCATACTTTTTAAGATCTGGAAATAAATCAAATTTATTTCCATACTTTTCCACACTTTGTTTGCTAACAACAAACAGACTATGGATGGAGTCAGTTGTCTCTTAGTTTAAAGGTCAGCAGTTCAATCTTCCAAGTGTCCTTGGGCAGATCGTGAACCCAAAAATCCTCCCTATGCGGTTGTCAGTGGTGTGTGGAAGCGTATGAGCAGTATTACTGAAAATGGGTCGTACTTTGTGATGATGTGAATGTAAAAAAACACTTTGAGTGGTCAGTAAGGCTAGAATAGAGCTTAATAAGTGGAGGTCTATAACATATGTACATGATGTATTTTCTTGGGAAGCATCTTGTCTTTGGTAGATTGCAACAGAGATATTGCGGGAAAAAGGAGTGGCACTCAAACACAAGATATGCACTGACGTCACTCCCAACAAGGTTAGCCTGAGTAAGTATGCTAGCAGGATGAATTAGGCAGGTTAAAAAAGAGCAAGCTATGGGACACTGATATGACCTTACATGATGTGGTGCTAGAAGCCTAAAAAGGGAGAGAAACATACCTCTATCTAAAATCTATCACTAACAATCAAGCTGTTGTGTCTCTGTGGCTTATCAAACCTGTTACGCACATATTGCGTTGGAGCTGATGAGACCTCACTCTGCTGATTTGGAAGCTTCTGTAGGCTTTGTCATCTTTTAATGAGTCTGTGCTTTGGTATTGTATAACATAACACCTGGACTTTGACTGTTGTCAGATCTTTGTCATGTGGCGGTCATGGAACAGACCGTCTGTCAGCGCTCTCCTGTTAACAGCCAGACCGCCAAGTTTCTGTTGGAGTGCTTTCAAGAAGCTAATCGCTGAGTCATAACTTTGGAGACAAACAGTGACGACAATGACTAGGATGATGAAAGGATGTTTCAAAGAGTAGCTTCCAGAAACTGTTTGAGAGACAAGAAGCAGAGAGAGTAGCAGAGTCTGTAATTTGAAGTAAGGAATCGTCAGCATAGTCCAGTGTTTTTCACACTCTGGGTAAAAATGAGCATACCATAAGGTGAATTTAAGTCCAGTGTGCTCTGTTTGTAGTCATTAAAAATGTTTTTCATATAAAAAAATCAGACAGTTCTTGTACTAAATCCATTCGAAATGCTGGCTCTCCAAGAGCCTTGATACGGCGGAAGCTTGAGAACACACAACAAAGAGCCAGAAGAATATCCACCAAAGCCTCAGTTTGGGCTTCTAGCGCCAGTCAAAGCAATATCTGGAAACACTTTTTATCCTGCAACAACAAAAACACACAGCATCCCAGATTTCAGGCCCAGCATAGCTGCATCAAACCACACTGCCCACTATGGTCAAGCCTTAGAAAAGAGGCTTATACACAAATCCAGTCACGGCTAAACGCATCAGACCCTGAAGCTACGTAGCACGACAACACAACTTACAGAGTAAGCCCAACCTTGGTCAGACTGCAGGTCTTGTGAGGTCATTTCCAAACACCGGATATAACACTAGCTTCTACTCCTGATTGTCTCCTAGCATGAAAGCAGCTCCTCAGTCTAAGGTAGAGGAAGGAGGGGGTTACTCAGAAGAGAAATGTTCAAAAATGTTCTGTTTCGGTCTTGAGTAAATGTTATGATAATTTCATTTGCGTGAGTAATTGTGTCTGGTCTTGCAGACTGTTCTGGCAGTGGAGAGCAGAGCGGGAGAACAAGAGAGGATCAGGCGGCACGCCTAATGTTTACTGGATCGATTTGAAAGAACTGGAGGAAAAGTAAAAGATACCATTTGTCCTCTTCCTTCACATCCTGTATGCTTTAGTTTAGTAAATAAGGGGAAGCACTGTGGACAAACTTCTGACTTGATATACATTCACTTTGGAAAAAAGGCTGGAGTGGTTTAAACAGTGTTGTAGTTATTAAATAATATGACAATGAAATGGTCATAATAAACCCAAGCATTTGTCTGCGGGTACAAGAGGAGCAGTAAGCCACACTGTTTCAACACAAACAAATTCCATTCGGCAGAAAAGTCGGCCGTTGTGACACAATTCCCATTAATGTTTTGCTAAAACATTCCAACAGCAAAGGCAACATGCTGGAGGCGTGAGAATTGAAAATGAAACAAGTTATCTCACTTGTGCAATTCAGCATGCCTGTACGTACATGTCTGTGTGAGATAGGGCCTGTGATTACATAGAGGAGCTATAGGCCTCCAGTCAGGCAGAAGGGCCTGTGGAAGGGGGCTGGTCCCTGGGGCTTTAGACAAGCTGATAGTAAGCAGGAAATCAGGAAATCAGCAAAGCAGAGGAACAATGACACGGAGATTAGAGATCAGTTAACCCCCCCTCCCTCCTCTGACCTGTTTGCTCACCGACTATGACTTCCTTTTAGACACAAGTACACGATCTATGAAACACACACACACACACACACACACACACACACACACACACACACACACACACACACACACACACACACACACACACACACACACACACTCTCTCTCTCTCAACCACATTCACAACGTTTCTCCCTCATATCACCCTTTCTCTGCATCAAAGGCGTTAGATCAGGACCTCCCACTTTGCCCCCACTTTTTTTCAGGTAACGGGTGCAGCCAGCCAACCAGCAAGACTCAGTGTGACACTTGTGACTCAAAAGCCCACTCATATCACGACCAGGATGATATCATCTGAGGGCTGACAATCACCTTAAAGGAGGATTACTGCAAACACAAACTACAAAAAGCCTTTGAGGAAAAAAAACGGAGGAAAAGCCTCCACCTGAGTACCTTTTGTACTCTGACCTCACCTGGCTTATCTCTGAGACAGAGAGGACTTTCACCGGCAGCACACCTGGAGGGGTCTGCAATGTAATAAGGAGTTTACACTGGGGAGAGTTAGCACTAAAGAAAAAGGAGCTAAAAGGATCCAAATACTCACTTGATCAGTCGTAAAGAAAAAGGTGAGAAGCCCTTTTTGAGGTAGTTAAACTCTACGAGTAAAATTTTAAAGTTGTTTTTGTTACACACAGCGTGGAATTACCCTGTTTCTCTTCCTGAAGGCTGCTCTACCAGGACTCCTCTGTTACTGCTGAACAAGCCCCATCATGTTAAGGAAGAGTTTGCCAGGTTGTGCAGGTAGAAGCTGCTTACTTACCTGACAGAGACGTGTGTGCATCTGTGGGACTCTACTATCCTGTATTTGCTCTGCGAGACAGGTAAGAATGACCAAATCAATCTTCTTTTTTTTTTTATTCACCCTACAACAAAAAAAACTACTTCTGGGAAAGAAGAGTCTTGAGAAGTCTGCTTTTAACTCTCAGCTAAAGTTTTCATCAGACATATTCCTCATCTGTCTCGAAGATGGATCATTCATGGCAGCTTTTTGGAGGATAATTTAAGAAACATTTCTTGGCCAATGTGTTTTTATGGGCTTCTTTAATTTTGACTTGGCCTTGAAGTGTTTCCTGAACACAATACTCGTGGCTGAAATCCTAGGACTCCTCCTTGGCCAAACTGACATGTTTGGAAAGGAATGCTGTTGTGTCCGCGCTCTCCAATCTCCCGCTGCTACTAAAGTGCCGGTAAAACCTTTACAGGCCAACAAAACCTGTTTGCTGTAGTGGCTTACAAATTTACAGAGTGAGTGTTTCAAGTCACGAACACAGAGCTAATGTGGGCAAAGCTGTTGGGCTGTGTGAGACCGTAAAATCACAGACACTTAGCGGATTATCTAATCAGCGTGCCAGTGTTGATGAACTGGGTTCTGTTTTACTTAATACAATGATTACAGGTCACGGAACACATACTGGTCTCCATTAAGGGTGGAGTTGAACAGTAATTCAAAGTATTATTGTTTCTCTTTCATATTGAACATAATGTTTCTTTTAAGGTTGTGTTAGTGTTCGTAATAGTTTAATGATATAAAAGCCCCAAATTACACTACAAAACAGATCATTTTCAACTTCAATTTAAAAAAAAGTTAGGATGTTACATAAAGTGTGAATAAAAACTGTATTTGATGGATTGCAAATCATTCAAAGTCTAAATTTAATTATAAACAGTGCAGAGATAGCCCGAAAAATTCTGGTTTCATGAAAAATATATGCTTCAATTTTTTTTGTTAGTTTTACACTCCAAAAAATTTAACGGAGGCAAATGTACCGCATCACCACTTCTTTTTACAACACCCTGTTAATGTTTGTGGACCGAGGAGACCAGATTTTGATCTGTCAGACCACAGGGCAGTTTTCCACTTTGCTACGGTTCAATGAGAAGTCACCAGCATGTCTGGATCATGTTTAAACATGGTTTTTCTCTTTGCAGGGCACAGTTTTAACCTGCGTTTGTGGAAGCAGAGAGAACTGTGTTTTAGCAGTGATTACCTATGCGTAGTCATGACTGTATTTAATGCAATGCTGGCTAAAGGCCCAAAAACCTCAGCCATACAGTGCTGGTTTTAATCCCATCCCATCTGTGCCAAGATTTCTCCAGATTCCCTAAATCTTTTAATGATATAATGTACCCTAGTTGACAAAATCCCTGATTCTTTGTAATTTTACACTCAGGATCATTACCCTGGGACTATTTCCTCACTCAGTCTCTCACAGGGCGATGAACCTCCTCCAATCTTGACTTCTCAGAGACTCAGCCCTCGTTGAAGGGCTCTTTTCATATCCACTAACCTGTAGTAAATCAGTCTTATCAGTCAGGAGATGTTCTTCCAAGTGTTTTCTTTAGCGTTACACAACCTTTTCAGCTATTTGTGGTCTCAGTCCAAACTTCAGTTTTTCCCATTTTTCTTTTATTTTTTCCTTGATAGATATAACTGAAGAGAGATAGAAAATGTGGGGAGTAGAGAGTGAAGGTAGACATTACAGTAAGGGTTATAGCCGGGGGTGGAAGCAGTGGCCACTAGGGATGGGCGATAAATTATCTTAACGATATATTGTCAGAAAAATCCTCCATGATAAATATTTTCATCTCAGGATAAATTCAGTAAATGCTAGTTGATGATGTAAGTGCGAGCAACTGACTCGCAGCCATAGCCCACACAGAGCAGAATAACAAACAAACATGGCTGAAGGTAACGAAGAAGACTTTTCTGAGCAGCTTGTTACTGAGCGAGGCTCCACATGAGGGATTTCCTTCGAATGAGTGAGTGCAGTCAGGTATGCCTGACATCGGACAGTGGATCTGCTGCTGCTCACTCTGTGCAATAAGAGTTTTCAATAAAAGTTGAAAATGTTTTCACGTGAGACTTGTTTGATGTCGTTAGTTTTCTCGATAACCTACCACTAAACTTGTGGTTAAGTATCTTATTTAATTACTCTAACTGGTGTTCTCAAGACAAAATGAGTCAAAAATAGAGATTGGAATTACGATATTTTTTATCAGGACTTTTATCGTTATCACCAGAATGGCAAATCTTATCGTGATAAATTTTTTAGCTCATGTCGCTTATCCCTAGTGGCCACTAAATTAGCCTCTGTATATGAGGTATACAAAGTGAACAACTGTGACCCAATCTCAACTTTTTTTTTCAAATGTTTAGCTGGCATCAAATGTAAAAACTAAAAAATAAATACATTTTGAAAAATGTACAAAACAGGCTTTAAAATGATTTGTTGCATCCAAACCTTTCTGACATAAGGGCTGCATTTTAAACAGTATTGTGGTGGAGTGTGATGTGATAAATGGTTAGAAAATAATTCATTCTCTAAACCAAAACCACATCAACAGAATGTGCATTACTCTCACACCACAGCGAAATGAACTTATTACGTCCCTGTTATTTGTATTTTCCCCCAAATCATAAACATGTGTTCTGAAGTGAAGTTGTAGTCCTGATATCTGACAGAGGTTACGGTAAAAGCCTCCCATTCTGCCAAAACTAAATGTGAAGAGATAGATTTTCTTACATGCAGGGAAACAATAACCCTTTGGGAATCTTTGTTTTTGTTGTTTTAGTTACTGGAAGTCTTAAGTGGGCTAATTTATTTCCTTAAGAGTCCAGGCTGCAGACCACACCTGCACTTTTGGGAAAAACAGGGATTTGAGAAGTAAATATTTAAAGATGAAAGACTGTGGAACATAACGCAGAGGCCAAATAATTCTGAATTTCATTTGATCAAAATCAAGCAGAGCAGGTGCAATCTCTAAACATGGCTGCTGATTCACATCGGGTCTAGTGACGAAGCACCACGCACACATCTGGAGCTCTATTACATGACAAGCACAAGCACAGACCTGATCCATTTTCCAGCTAGATGAGATACAGAGAGCAGTGTTGATTAAAAAAAATGCAGCCTTAGGAAACTTGTTATCAGACCACATTTGTGAACTGTTTTGTGTTTTCTTGCAGATGGCTGAGTGCTTTTAAGGATTCATTGATGAGCGAAGGAAACACTTCTGAGGATTCATTAAGACACTGACACATCTGCAGAGATGCCACTGAGAACATCACAGTACAGAAAGCCATCCTCTGGTCGCTGGCCCAGCAGGAAGCGAAGGGAGGTACTGTCTGTCAACATGATAAGCCTCCCACTGGCTGATTTTCGCCACATCTCACATATTGGCAACGATGCCCATACAGACAGCTTTGGGGACCTGTCCTTCCTTAAAATGGGCCACAGCTTGCTTCTTCAAAGCTCCCAGAGTGAGCAGAACCTCTTCTTGGCCTGCTCTCCTCCACCCAAGCCCCCTCGCCTGAACCTGGACGAGGCAGAAGGTTCTGAGAGTCCAGACTGGAACGCAGGCCATCAAAACAACGCATACAAGAAGAGGGAGAAAAGCAGCTCTATGCCACTACTGGACAGCGGCGATGAAGAGATGGAAAAGGAGGATGGGTACCAAAGAGGGAATAAAGTCACTTCCAATCAGACTCACAGGTCTGGATTTGGCAGCCTGAGCTCAGACAAGGACGGAGACTCTACAGACACCTGTGACACAAGTGCTGGACAGCAAAAGGGGGAGGACAGTGGCTTTTCCTTCAGCCTCGACCTGGGCCCTTCAATCCTGGATGACGTTCTCCAGGTGATGGACAAACTCCACAACTAGACAACATATTTGCTGAACAGGAGAGAAGAACTTGATAAAAGATTTATAATCTGTAAAAGAGGTACATGTCAAACTGATAATATGGACAAAGCAATAAGCCTTCAGGTCTGAGGGGAGTCCTACAGGAGATGGACATACTCTGAAGATAACTGTCAGGAAGGCTTTGAGAGACAAGCTGAAGTAATGCGATGGACAAATGATTGGTCTTGTCAACTGGAGATATCTGACTTTGTGACCCCTTCAGACTTCTTTTTTTTTGTATTGAAAGAGAACAGCTATATATATATATATATATAAAACAGATAAATTTTTCTTTTTCAGCAAATCATTTCCTACTTATCGGGCTTGTTTAAAAATTAAACTGAAAAAATAATAAAAAAAGAAAACAATAACCAATAATGTTCTCCTACAAGGCAGCCTTTGCATGAGGTGAATATTAGGTTGAAGTTAATAATTGAACTCTGCTAATATTAAACTCAAACTGGAGACTTCTCTCTCGTTCTTATTTTGCTATAATAATCCCAAACTCAGCACGGCACAGCGCTGGAAACGGCTGTTAAGACTTTAGAGTGTTGTGTTTAAGAAAAGAAAAGCTGCGGCTGGAATCCAAGGTCCTCAAGCTGCAATGTCTTGGCTCTTGGCGTGCTTGCCAATCTATTGTGTGCACAGGGCAATTTTTCCTCCGCACGCATCCCAGAGGCCCCACTCAAAGGTAGACCAAGGTACCCCCCATCTCTCGTTCTCAACAATGCAGTGAAAACAAACACTTAGCTCTGCTTCCAATAAAAGCCAGCCAGTGGTGGCAGGTTGGGCTGCGGACCAAGTCAGGCCACAAGTCCAAGACCTCAGAGGGAAAAAAAGAAAAGAGGCGAGCGCAGGCTGTTTTCTTAGCTGCAAATCAGAGTCCAACGCTCTGGTGAGTGGCACACGAGGAGGAAAGTGGTAAAGGGGGAACGTGATACTTCCACATATGTAGGGGGTGTCGAGGGAGGAGGACCAGAAACATCCATTACTGCAGCAAAAAGTCCTGATGAGGGTTTAAACACTACCTTCTGACCAAACAGACCCCCAACGAGAGAAAGATACATGCGTGAGTCGCACGTACACCACCTCACATGTATGTACATTTGAGCACACATGGCTGAAATGAAGAGACGTGTGTGCAACAACCTTCCCTAAGGTTTTAAGAGGACAGAGCCTTAGCTTGTGCCAATGTGTGTGTGTGTGTGTGTGTGTGTGTGTGTGTGTGGGAGGGGTTGTCAGGAAAGACTGCAAGGGAAACGCAGAATCAGTCAAATTCCTAAGTTTCCCACGAGTAATGCTTCAAAATATAAGAACCACAAATGTCCTGCTTTAGAGTACTATGTATGTCCAAACAGAAACAGCAATGTTTGTGGGTATGTCTGCACTGTACATCTGTTTTAGCATCTCCAATTTTAAACTGGCTATCTGTGCCTCTTTTCATTTGTTCAGCGAACGACAATAACACATTGTGAAACATTTCCTGCGTTGAAAAAAAATGTACTGTTTGGTATTTTGGAGAAGTAAAGAAAAAGTATTTTAAATTCCATCATTTGTGGTTTTGTGAATAGAAGCGCTCATGTTGAAGAGAACTCATATAACACTGTGTACACACAGTGATGGACAGTTGGATATTTATTTAGCTTTTTAACCATCCGCAGCCACTGTGAGAGCAATACGCCCTGTCTCTCACTTAAAGCGGACAGTTTCTGGAGGAGTCATAACCTTGAATTATCCAACACAACAAGCACAAGCAGCACAATATTATTTAGAGGAGGGCAGGCGCACAAGCCTAAATTAGACAGACATGTCAAGTAGTATTTTGTGTGTAGTCACAAATTTTCGAGTACAGGAAACAGGGTTTTAAAGTATGTGTTTATTCGTTGGGCATGCACTGCTAAAGAGAACACCTGTATCACAGGGAGTGACACTAGCCACATTTACATGGGCAAAATTTCCTAATCCGATTAAAAATATGAGGGATCGGATAATCTGAATTCACTGTTTATATGGGTGCAAAATCAAATAATCCGATCATGTTCAATCATGATCAAGTTTTATTCAGATTAGAAGCATTTGGACATGCGCAGAGTAAGAGTATGGAGTTTGGAGTGAGCCATTGGGAACATGGTAGTGGCTCACTCCATCTTACTCAGGATGTTCCCTCCAGTAAATATTGTCACTAGTTGGCGCCCTTGCTTACTTATTTTACTTTTCTGTCAAAGGATGCACTGTGCATGCAGATGTGGCACCATTACGGCAGTACTGTACTGTACTGCATTCAATAAACAAGCCAAAGGCTGAAGAGTGAAGATCAAGTCAGGTAAGAGAGTCACGATCAGAGTAAGTGTTTCCATGGACGCGTTTCGGAATAACGATAGACATAAACCACCCCTCTCGATCGGAATACAATTTCTTTCTGATTGAAAAAAATTCAATTGGATCAGAATCTAACGATCGACATGTTTACGTGACACATTTTTATTCCTATCGAGTATTTATTCTGATTATTTGTGCCCATGTAAACACAGCTACTGACTGGCATAAAGAGGGTGTATCCAACATGCCAGACATCTCTGTATAAAGAACTCTCCAGCACAAGCAGAAAAAGACACTATTCGGTCACTCCTTACTTCTGACAACCCCCTCATCTAACACAATGGCTCCTAACAATCAAAGTCTCATTTATTCAAAAAACAACAAGGCATTTAAGTTGTTTTTTATGTTTTTTTTTTGCCAGACACATTTGATTGAAACCCATCCATACTTAGCATAACCTTCACACATCAACATCTGCTTGCTGTAGCCAAGAGTCCTTGGCTGCCATGACTCGGTCCTCTTTTCTCAGTGCAAAGAATCTGGCCCAACAAGTGTCTACCACATGACTGATGTGAGAAGAAAGAGGCTGTAATTGAAGACAAATTATCTTGTCTGCGCTGCACAAACTGGCCGAGCTGTCAAGTAACCCCGATCACATCTGGTAACGCTTCACCCCTTCTAAAATCTAAACTCGGTGATGTGAAGAATACCAGGGAACCCTGTCACCTCACTGAGAAGAGCAGAGTGTACCAGTTATTCATTTTATCAGGTACCGGCTAAAACATCAAAAATGTTGTTTTGTCTAATAAAGAGAGGTGTAATGCTGTGATTTCATGCTCCAGAAAGAATTTAATGATGCTTTTAAACGAAGGTGCCTGATCAACACAGCCTCACAAACAGGAGGGGATCTTCTGAAACTGATAGTGTTTATGTTTTCTGTAGCATGTCACAACATAATATCAAGCTACAGATAGGAAGGGCGAAACTAATCCACAACAGCTTTCCCCTCTTGGACACACATGATGAATTGGGTGTAACCTGGACACACTTCTCTCACACCAGGAGATTCATACAGTTTCCAATCATAAAAGGTGAGAAAAAGACTCTGTATGCCAAGCCATCCTACACATAATGCATGTACCTTTGTTACAAAGAGTTTGGTCTTTTGTTCCACATGAAGAATGTAGCACCAACAACTCCTCGTAAGTTTCTTTCTTCTCCTTCTGGTAAAACTTGATACACATGATAAACATCAGGTACAAAACTATTTTTTACACAGACGCTGTTACAAACTCTGAGCTTAATCAATCAAATCAGATTTGGCTATTCAATTCAAAGCCCATTATTGGTTGTCTTCACAGGTAACCATTTGCAATCATTGTGTCTACTTGTTTATAAAGGTAGGATGATACTCTGGCACCTCTGGCACCGAGAAGCTGCATGAGACAGACTGTGCTTGTGGAGGCAAAGCAGAGGTGGAGGAGTATCAAAGTGTACCTGGCTGATGTGGGATATGGACGGTTCATGGCCTTGCCTACACTCAGGGACCTGATCGGGTATTGCAGTGGAGTACTGAAGCAGCCAATGGGTGTAGGTTAAGTGTAATGACACACACCAAACAAAACCTGAAAACAAGAAAAGCTCAGACAAAGCAGATAACCCCTGGCTTTGGAGTGCAACCAAAATCCACCAGTTTGAACACACAAATGTCTTACTAAGTGTTCCACTAGTTGATAACGGCCATTTGCTTTGGAAAGAATGAGACCTCTGGATGCAGAGATGCAGGAGCAGGGTATTGACTAACAAATTATGATTAAACAGGTAAATTTTTACTTTTTTTTTTTACTTACCACTTGATTTGTTGAGAGCTTAAAGAAGTGAATCATACTCATCTCCCTCCAAGAATTCCCTTATCTTGATTCAGAGAAGGAGCTAAGCCAGGGTGGATAATACCAACAGCATGGCCACAAACAGTGGATCTCTCAAAGACACAGGCTATTTTAGGTGAGAGGCCACTTTTTAAGTACAAGCAAACTGTCTGACTGGAAAAAAAACAATCCTAGAATAGCTAAACTGGAGCATCTGGTTTTTGTCGTGACAAGCGTGCCATGACTCTTCAGCTCTGGATGAGAGAAGCAGGCGTATAAGGCTTGAATTTATATCCTTTAGAACACACAATTTACTGAGCTGAACTGTGTAATAAACGATGAATCACAACACAGTGATTGATGTTGGCATTACATCCATGAAGACACAGACGTAAGACAAAGTGTATGTTTAGACAGTCAGACTGACAAAGAGTTGGGATATGGTTCATTTATTTGATTCTGTCTTACCATGAAGGGCAGCCACATGGTGAATCACAGACTGATACAGCTACTACTCAAGACTTCTCGTAAAACACAGCACTACCTCTGTTTGAGCCCTGAAACATCCCCAAACAAATGACAATTGATGAAAAACAAATGTATCGTCTTATTTCAGGATCATGGAGACACTATGATTTATTCAAAGACTTTAGAAGTAGTACAGAAGGTACGCCTTTTCAATAATCAGGCCTTCTTCTTCTGAACAATCTGGCAGACACTGTCACTGTGTTGAGGAAGATTTTTTTCAGTCCAGAAAAAGATCCTTTTTACACAAAACACAGGTGCTTATGTACACAGACACAAGCTGAGCAGAGTGAGGGACAGAGAAGGAGGCAGCTGGTGAGGCTGGGGAACATCCCCCAAAGCACCATCAGCACTGGTGCCCCCCAGGGGTGTGTCCTCTCCCCTCTTCTCTTCTCCCTCTACACCTGAGATGGCACCTCAGGGGACCCATCTCGTGAAGTTTACGGACGACACCACAGTCATTGGTCTAATCTGAGACAGTGATGAGTTTGTATACAAGTGGATCAGCTCGTCCTCTGGTGCAGTCAGAATCATCTGCAGCTGAACCCGTTCAAGACTGTGGAGATGACAGTGGACTTTAGGAGGAGCCCTCATACACTTGCTCCCTTCACAATCCTCAACAACACCGTGTCAACTGTGGACATGTTCCAGTTCTATCTAGACTATCTCCAGGGACCTGAAGTGGACCATCCAGACCCAACAGAGGTTGTACTTCTTACGACAAATCAGGAAGTTCAACCTACCCCAGGAGCTGCTGAGCCAATTATACTCTACCATCATTCAGTCTGTTCTCTACACATCCATCACCATTTGCACTGTTTGCTTTGCGAACTATCAGGACTGCAGTGAAAATCATAAGGGCCAACCTGCCCTCAACCTGGGATATAAAGAGGTCCAGGGTCATGCAACACAACATCACTGCAGACCCCTCACACCCAGGTCATAAACTGTTTAAACCCTTCCCCTCAGGCAGACGTAACAGTTCACTGTACACCAAAACCTCAACAACAGTTTCTCCCCCCGGCTGTTTCTCTGATGAACCCCTAATGTCCACAGAGCCACAGATAGACCACTGTAACTTATATAACTATTAAACAAATAATCATTCCTCTTATCAGACACATACCACTGCACACACCATTATACTTATTTTAAATGTTTATATTGTGAAACATAAAATGTGGGTTATGTAGTTCATGTACATAACCCACCTGTAATATCACATGTATTTTTTTTCCAAGTACTCTTCACTCCTCTGCACTCTTTATCATTGCACAACCGTCTTGTATATAACTTGAATGTCTAGTTACTGCTTGTACATTTCTTGTAACAATTGTTGATGTTTAATGTTTGTACATAGAGGGCAAAGTTTGCCGGAGTTAAATTCCTTGTCTGTGTGCACATACTTGGCCAATAAAGCTGATTCTGGTTATCTTCATCCAGCACTCTCTTTCTGTATCTCCTTTTATCTCGGAATCTCTTCACATTTAGTGAAGATGTTGGGCTGTTCACCATGAGTCTGGTTTTGCCTGAGGTTTTGGCCTGTTAAGAGGAAGTTTTTTATTGCAGCTGATGCTAAATGTTACCAAATGGTAGTTCATGGTGGTTTAGCACTGGGCCTCAGTAAATGACAGACCAAAGACTCTGGTCTAGACCTGCTTTTTCTAATAAATCCTTTGATATCTCGAATAAAATAAATTGGCTGATCAGTTGTTGAAGGATTGACTGAGACTTGCAAATCTGTACAATGCAATGCTAATAGAAATGTGTGCACCAATGTATGCATGTGACATGCTGTTTCTCAATCTCTCACTGTGACTGTTTATTATGTTAAAAGGTACAGACACACTGAAGAACAGTCTGGAGATGAAACTAGATCCTTTCCCAAATGAGGGGTCTGAATCAAGTTGAGAGCATGGGGAGCATTTCCTCACAGAGAGGAGGACTTGACCCTTACCTGTTATGTAATTTTTAATATCCATGGTGAGAATACTGAGTGAATGCAGCAGGGGCCTGGTATTAATCATGTCATATCAGCTTTCTGGACAAGCAGAATTAAAAAGAACCAATAGTTGAACAGGTCGCTTCTGTGTCTCTGTGAGGGTGATGAAACTCTTACACACTGTGCCACAGTTTGTGTTGCGAAGGTCTACAAACGCTGAGGGGTGTTATCAGTGGGAGTTTTGGTCTCCAATCAGTAAGGCCCTCCACTAAAGTGGGTACCAACACTAATCAGCACTTGAATAATCAAGTTTGAGAGTACCGAGCAGTTCCTAAGCTGAGAGGTGAATCTGTTTCTGTAATTATTAGGGACAGAGCACAGAATACACTGCAAGGACTGCGAGAGTAGAGTTGCGTATATGTTTCCCCAAGGTGTTTAAAATGTGGTATCAGGACAGAAAAATGAGCCTCTTGCACCTAAACCCAAAATCAAAGAGAGCTCAACGTCTTTAATTTGTCATTATATCCCATCTTTATCTTTTTACAGTGACAAACTCTTCAAACTTAAACATTCAAATTCAATCAAAATGCCTATGCACTTCACCTAAATGTCTGACATTTATAACGAAACATGTGACCTATAAAGGCTTTTTAAAAAACCTTCCTGGGTCACGACACAAACCTGACAGCTTCTGCTTTGAAGCCCTTCTCACTCCTTTATCCAGTCAAGCCTAGATTTATGGAGCTATTTAAAAAGACACTGAGCAGAAAAAGATCTCCAAAGTTTATTTGGTAATATTTTTTTGTTGGTTTTTTTTTTATGGCATTGCCTCAATGTGCTATACGTTGATATGTTGCCATGTAACTGGCAGTTGCAGTAACATATGCACAGGGCTAAATCTGTACCAAATTTTATTCTGAGAGTCCAGACCTAAACACTACTACCTGCCAATATTCAGTCATACTATGAGCGCCTCAATCTGGCAAGAGCCAGCGAGCCGTGTTTGACAAACACAGCTTGATTGTCATGA
Organism: Xyrichtys novacula; assembly: GCA_962446985.1. Taxonomy (NCBI): domain Eukaryota; kingdom Metazoa; phylum Chordata; class Actinopteri; order Labriformes; family Labridae; genus Xyrichtys; species Xyrichtys novacula. The sequence continues at coordinate 8,308,286 of OY660878.1, forward strand.
CATGTGCACTCTGCTCGGTGCAGCAACTTCATGCGTGATAATTGAGTGTTGGTCGAACACCACATAGAGGACATAGGAAGTGACACTGTCCAAATAACACTGAAATACATATCCCTGTGAACGGTTCTGTGTGTACTCTGAATTCACGCCAAACTCTGACATGCAGAAAGGTTCAAGAGCCTGTTCAGCACTCCTTGGTGCTGTGATTTTGCCCATCCTGGATTTTCATGCCCCATTGTTAAGTAAATGTCTGACAAAGATCACTAAATAGGTAGCTGTCAGTAGTTTGTGTGGATCCTTTGTCTGATTTTCAGTTTTAGTGTGTTATCTAGCGCCCCACAAGGTTGTCTGTCCATGAGTATCCTGTATTTTGTTTGCCTTTCGCATTGGCCCTGGATTCATTTATAAAGCCCCGCGCAGCTGGAACTGAAGCCGAGGCTGAAGTCATATGTCTGTTTCTTTTAGCTCCCTGTAGTGAGACTCTCACTCTCTGAGCTCTATGTTTGGATTGATGAGGTCAAAGAAGCAAGTCCTCACCCAAGTGGCTCCTATGTGATTGCAGCTGGCCTGAGTGGAGGAGCGATGGAAGGAGAGAGGACAGGGAGAAGAATCAGATTTTTTGATTCCAGATAGAGACGCAGACGGAGCAGGACCTCCAAGGCTCTAGCTTCTTATTACTCCTAGCCAGGTCCACTGACCCCAGGCCAGATGTGGAACAACTTTACTAATATCTACTACAGTTAACCCATTATGTCATGTTTGTAGAAATATTCTTGCTGAGGACTAATGCGAAAATTACCCGTCCAAAGTAATGTTTTCATTCTCGGAGGCAGGGCCAAAAAAAAAATATGAAGCAATCAGTTTTGGATATCTGTAAGCTAAGACGGGTTACCATAATAACATTTAAAGAGATTAGTGTGACAAGTCCCGGTGTGCAGGCTCAGTCTCACATGCTAGCCCCGACATGGGGCCTTGAGACTCCACACTGGGTTTCAGGGTGAAATGCAGTTCAGCAGCAGCTCTGGAGGTACAGATAAGTAGACACAGAGAGTCTACTGATATGTAATCCCTCACAGGTAAAGATCACAATATAAGAGAAGCCAATGGACGCTGTAAGGGGAAAAACATGACTTCATACTAATCTAATGAGCAGAAAGAAAAACTTTGTGGATTCTCGGTGGAAATGGCTAAAATGCGATTATCCTTGGACAGGAAAAGAGTAAATGGGCCTTTGGTGTATACATCTGTGCTGACAGTGAAAGACAAAATATTGGGCGTACAAAATCAATTAAAATAGTGAAGCTTGCAACACAGACTACTGTGATTTCCAGATCACAGCAGGCACCAGATTAGAGGGTCAGTGTTTTGAAGAGCTGTTTCCAAATAAAACATTCCAGTTCAGTGCATCAAACGTTTGGCCTACAGAAAGTTGGGCCTTTAGATTTCAAAAGAACACATTCCCTAAAAAGAAAAAAGTTGGACACATAGCAGAATCTCATCGATCAAAAAAGACAGATCCTCTAGAATATCTTCTAAAAAATAACTCTTTTTTATGATATAGGGAAATAACCAAACAAATGTAAGCATCTGTTCTGTCTCTTGTTCGCGGCTACCTTTACTGCACACTGCTTTTCGTGCTTTGTTTTATGGAGTCTAGCATTCCTGGGGTCTCCCAGGTCAGGCCCATTAATGAGCGGCCGACCAGCAGCCTTGAGCCAGTGCTGGATCATCATCACAACATCCAAAGCAAATAAACCGAGGGTCATTTAACCAAACACATAGTTCTAGTCCATGCAAGGGGAGTGCAATATTTGAAAATAAAGAGGGTTCGCATACCTCTTTTTCTGGGACGGTGTTTAGGCAACAGTATTTGTGTTGGAAGTTATGTACATGAGAAGCTTTAGGAACCTAGCTGACATGGTTTATGGGAGCGTGAGCAGGTAATTGTCAGCAACATCTTCTTAACCTACCTGTGTAGACATGAACTGGCCGGAATGAGCTGCCGAAGTGATCACTTCAGGTTGTCCTTCGAGCCACGAGATCTTCAAGGGGTTTTCACTCAGGCCCCTTTCATACTTAACTGCAAGCTCCTGAAAACAAAAATAAACTCTTAGCAAGTCGGACAGTTTCTCTGCCAATATTCTCATGAGGAAAAATAGATTTTCTTTGTCATAAAATCTGCATAAATTGGGTATTTTTGCGGGGTTGTTTGGTATAACAAACATATGAAGCACACATGCAAACAAAGCACAAAGGTGGATTGTAGCTGAGCCAACACCCAGAGCAAGGCTGGGATAAGGACATGGCCAGACCACAGAGCCTGTGCCCAGATCCCAGTAGACGGGCAGACATGTCCACTGGACGGAAACCACACGCCTTGGTGAGCAAGCCACAACATAAAAGTACAACATCATGACAAACAGCCTGAGGATCCAGACAGTGAAGAACAATGAGTCCTTCCGTCCAGTGGTTGCCATCAGCACGCAGATCTCCGTACACCAGAATGACTAAAACATTAGCTTTGGTTGGAGAATCTGTCTCTAGGCGTACAAGTTTATGAAAGGTGTCATATTTGGTCAAAATCTGCCTCAGCAGGTGATCAGAGACAAAAAAAGCATTTTGACGAGTAAGTGAATGTTTTATGCAAATATCTGCTTCGACAAAGGTTTCTATTGTTGAGCTAGGGGAGCGAGGACACTTACTGGGGAAGAGTTAGGTACTTACAGCTGCTCTCACAGTTGCAAATTCAACCAGAGCACTTCCTTTCTTCTTACTGGAGACAATCACATGTAAAACATCACCGTACTACATGGAAGAAATCAGAGAATAAAAGGAAAGGGGGGGGAAGAGGAGACATGAAGAACATTCAAATTAGTATATCCCTTCACAGCACAACCAATAAGCATGAAAACTCAAAACATATGCAGACCAAAAAACCTCAGGAAGATATCACAGACTTTTGGACTTGAATTGAGGGTTCAATTTTTGTTTTATTCATTGACAGCTAATATCTAACGATTGGTTTTGTATGACTGCCAGACAAACATTCAAAAGTATTTCAGAAACACCCTATTTAAAACGGTGATCTTGACTCTTCAAAAGAAAGGAGTTTGTTGACTCCTCGTGCCGAAAAAACCAAACCAACTTCACTTAAAAGTGCCATACAGTCAACTCCTGCCACAGATCAGAACAGGGAAGGAAAGTTGGCCAAAGGAAGCAAAGCCAAGAGCATCTCAGTCATTCCCTGATCTCTGTCCCAGGGTGATGGAGAGAAGAGAAGGAAGACTGGAAATTCAGTGTAGCAGCCACAAATGTTGTTTTTTTAGGGCCCGAGCGTAGCTGCTAAGCAGCTGCGAGAGCCCTCTTGTTCCTGATGGATTCTTCTTTCGTTATTATTATTAGGGCCCGAGCATAGCTGCTAAGCAGCTGCGAGAGCCCTATTGTTCCTGATGGATTCTTCTTTCTTCTTCTTTAGGGCCCGAGCGTAGCTGCTAAGCAGCTGCGAGAGCCCTCTTGTTCCTTCATAGGCGAAAAATCTTCTTTCTTCTTTCCTCTTTTTCCTCCCCTTTGAACTGGAAAATGGCCCACTTCCCACTGGCGAAAACTCAGGAAATTTGGCAGGACAACCGGGCCTGGTGAAAAATTTGATATTCTGAAGTCGCCCAAACAAAAAAATGAAAAATGGCTCCATAGCGCCCCCTAAGGTGAAAATTCACACTATTGCCGGTTGGACTTGAGCACATATACCTGGCATGAAGTAGCGCCGATGTACTGCCGAAGGAGCCATGTTAGTGTTACTGTGCTGGATGGGTGGATCTATGCCTTAGGAGGGTTTGATGGTCATACACAACTCAATACTGCTGAGCGCTACAGGCCAGAGACCAACCAGTGGAGTATGATTCCACCCATGAATGAGCGGAGGAGCGATGCTGATTGCACGACACTGAATAACAAGGTGGGTGAGACAGAAGAGCACTGATGATTTGATTTGCTGTATCTACTTAAAAAAAGATTTGATTCAGTCAAACTTGCAGCACTTTAAGAAGGACAGGTGTAAGGAAACTGAATGAGTTCAAAATCCCTGATTAGTTTTTTGACCTTTCAAATGTGTGTTTAAAGCCCCCTGTGAGGATTTTTCAGCTGGTGATAAAAACAGACTGAAATTAATATTGGTGTCTCTCTATGACCTACAAATGCAAACTAAACCATCAGGGGAAAAAGCTGATGATTTATTTGTTCTCATAATTAATGCCTGATACCAGTGATGCAGGTTAGGACAAGACAAGGTCTCATCTGTGTTGTGCTCGTTAAGTTTGGTTTGTGTGTGTCTTGATAGTAGGAACAAAGTTATCTAAAAAAGGAAAAACTATCCTGTTCTACCCAGGTTTACAAATGTGGAGGCTTCAATGGGCAGGACTGCCTGCAAACATGTGAATACTACTGCCCAGAAACTAACCAGTGGACAGTGATCAGCCCCATGAACAACCTGCGCAGTGGGATTGGCGTCGTGGCATACTCAGGCTACATCTATGCTGTAAGTCCATTCAGTCACTGATAGTTTGTTCCAAAAACAATAAAACAAACTAGATGTTAAAATCAACAAACTGACATAGGTTTTCCCATCTGCTTTGTCATTTATAAGTTCTAAATAGTTATTTTGGTAACACTTTACAATAACCATAATTTATAAATGGTAACTAGATAGTCTATTAATGTTTTATCATCATTTAGAAACAGCATATAGACCAATTATAAATGGCAAATAGATAGTTTATTAATGTAAGTTATATAGTTACTTTATCATTAATAAGCAATGAAATTATGATTAAGAATTTTCATTACTTATTGATAGACTATTTATTTAAGGTTTACATAGGGTTTAAATATTGGTTGTATAACATCTAGATTAAAATGTGTGTCAGTAGCACTTTGTAAATGGTAAATATTTTGTTTATAAAACAAATATAAATATGACTTAGACGGTTATTGTAAAGTTGCAACTGATGTTTGTAATACTTTGTAAATGATGAATAAGTGGTTTTTAAACCACCTATAAACATTACTTAGATGGTTATTGTAAAGTCAGGGTTAGGGTTAGGGTTAGGATTTAAAAAATGTAAAATTTACAATTTATTAATGGTCTATATGCTATTTATAAATGATGATAAAACATTAATAAACTATCTGCTCACTATATAAATGGTCTATTTACCATTTATAAGTTATGGTTATTGTAAAGTGTTACCGTTGTTTTTCTTCAGATTTAGAAACTCTGGGATATAATTGTGAAATGTGGGGAAATCGGGTTCAGTCCAGTTTCACTGATTCTCCAACTTTACTGCTTTAGGTTGGTGGCTTTGATGGCCATGCCCGTCTGCGCAGTGCAGAGGCTTACAACCCCCATACCAACACCTGGAATGACATACCCTCCATGCAAAACCCTCGCAGCAACTTTGGAATTGAAGTGCTCGATGATTACCTCTTTGTTGTTGGGGGCTTCAACGGCTTCAACGGCTTCACCACCTCATTTAACGTCGAATACTACGACGCCAAAAACAATACTTGGACTGAGGCTGCCGACATGGAGATTTCCCGCAGTGCTGTCAGCTGCTGCGTGGTGTCCGGGGTCAACAGGGACAGATTCATTATCCCTCGAGACAACCTGCTACATGCCATGGAGACTGAGTTTGCCGATTCAGGAGAGTCCTCCTAACACCAGGCTTGGACCTCTAACCCCAAAAAATAAACTTCTTTGAGCATTACACCATGGTTGCTTTGAACACTTTCAAACATTTTAGCATGTTTAAGCAATATTGTTTTCCTTTTAAAAGGTCAATGTGTCCAAAATGCAAACACAAGATTCAATCCAAATTGCACGATTGCATTAATATTTTCTCTGAACAGATACCTGCTCGGGCAAGTGTGCAGATATCCTCCAGCAAACAACTCTATGGTTTCAGTTCTAGTCCAAGTCGAGGTCTAGCTTTCAAAAGAGGCCAAGTGACAGCTTTAATACAATCCCGTCTCTCATTGGCTGTCATTTGACAGTGGGTGGGATATTAATTATCTTTATAAACAGATAATAAGATTACGCTCCCAGCTGCCTTCCTTTAAACTTCAACTTCTCAAGTCTCAATCTGGTTTATGCTAAATATATGCAAGGCTGCACATAGAAATGAAATGTCACTGCAATACAAATCATTTTAAAATATTGAAAAGAAATCAAAATGCATGTATTTTAAATAACCAAACATCTCACTCTTGATAAAAGAGAGTGCTTTTTCACCTTTTTTTTCACCTGTGGATTATATATTTTCCTCCCTCAGTGTAACCAAAAGCACATTTTCAGCACTCTAAAGGTGTTCTTAATTTTATGCGCCACCTTGAATTAAGTAGTAACCACCTAGAAAGGTAGAAATGGGCCCATTTAACTCCTACACAAGCCTTTTCAAACACTAAGAAATACTAGGGCCCCGGTGGGGCACTGGCGGGCCCGAGCCGTGTCGCGCCGCCCCCAGCGCGACCGCCTACCCCTCCCGATCGCGTCACACTCAAGGTCCAAAGATGGTGTGCGCACTTGTCTGTGGTCATTTACCATTCTAATTAATGGGAGGCGCAGTCTTAAAAAAAATCCACAGTCTTAAAAGTCTTATAACTTTTTATTTTTGTCCTCACTGGCCTCCAAGTTCTCTAGGATGATGCAATGTCCAGCAATTAACACATTTGTGAAGGAATTTTTACTCGCCAAAAGAGCGCCCCCCCATGGCAGGAGAAAAAAGTCCATTTTTTCTTGTCCCCTAAGGCGAAAATACACATTGTTGAGTGTCACGCCTGTACGCTTTGTCATATTGACACAAAATTTGACAATCACGTGTATCTCAATAAGATCTACGAAAAAGTCAATGTGCGCGTATCTGTAAAATGTACGGTTAAAGGGCTATTTCGCATTTTTTGTCCTCACTGGCCTCCAAGTTTTCTAGGATGATGCAATGTTCAGTCATCAACACATTTGTGAAGGAATTTTTTCTCCCCAAAAGAGCGCCCCCCCATGGCAGGAGAAAAAGTCAAGTTTTTCCTGCCCATCGCTCAATGGCTCAAACGCATCGCTCTCTCGGCAAAACCGAAAGGAGGAGCAACTTGCCATTTGGATATATACTAGCTGTGTTTGTGCCCTCACTCATGGTCCAGAATTTTTTCAAAAAGGACATGGAGTTTGTCTGCAGCGAGATTTTTGGTAGAAACTGCGCCTCCCATTCATTATTATGGTAAATGACCACAGACAAGTGCGCACACCATCTTTGGACCTTGAGTGTGACGCGATCGGGAGGGGTAGGCGGTCGCGCTGGGGGCGGCCCGCCAGTGCCCCACCGGGGCCCTAGTTCTTTTTTTAATTCCTTTGAGGACCTTATCTTGTGAAAAAGTAGCTTTCTGGGAACTGGAAAGTCCTGGAACACTAATGCTTACTAAGGACACCATGGAGCAAGCCAACAGTGACAAAAGAGACTCTCAAAAGGCCTCGATTTCATAAAATATAAATTTATTAACATGTTTTTTTCGCTCTATAACAAAGATGTATTTTCTAAAGCGGCCAAAATACACAGAGCCGCACACGTACGTGTACAGAGACACAGACTCTGCTAGCTTTCCCACACTCGCAGGATATTTCTTCTTGCCCAAACCATTAACCGTCACTCATTGGACCTTGCCATCTCAAACAACATTTTTTTCCTGAAATATGTTCCCCTCAACTGAAGAATTTCAAAAAGGAACAACACAGTGTTTGTTTTGACACAGCCCTCCTGCCAGGGACCATATTGACTAAGTTCATGCCGAGGAGAGAACTCAAACGCCTTTTCCGAACAGCTTGACGTCAGTGACTCTCACCCCATTCCCTCATTTCAGGGCCAACCTATGCCCCTAAAAAACAGCCCTTCTGACGCATCATTGCATAAGGTGGTTCTGGATTGCATGAGAAGAGCACATTTCCTAATGCCTCCCTTGGCACTGCTTAATCACCTGGTAAGAGGGGCACAAATAATGGCGTGCATGGCTTTAAAAAAGGGCACTACAACATTGCCCTCAGCACTTTCACTGCAACAAAACTTAATGGGCCTTGTTTAAGGAGGAGAATAAAACAATCTACTGCGCTGATGTCATGCAGACCTTAAATATGGTCGGACTCTGCTTGCCGGTTTGTTACCGTGAAGCTCTGCTTTGGGACAGTGAGAGTAAAAAGATCAGATTATTTCTAAAATTCCTGCCAACGCAGAACAGATTTAAACCCCTGTTGTTTCAATTTTCTGAAAATAATTTAAAAGTTGTGAAGAAAAAATATGCCTATTAAAAATGTCTGTTTTGGGTTAATGCAGTGAATTAAAAAACCACCCATTGTAACTGTTATTTATCAAATTGATGAAAATTCCTCTTAATCCAAAAGTCCTGTGAAGCAGCCTCAAGTTTACAACACTGCCTTGTTATACCCTGATAATGAAAACTATATTTAGAGCATTGTTATAACAGCAGTCACAGAGAATTTATCCCTATATAACCTATCATAAAATGCTACATTACTGGAATTCTGTACCTTATAAAACAACCCCACAAACATCCAGGTTATGCGTTTCTGTATAAGAAGTGGTCGTGTAACTTTGAGGAACCAAGCGCGTACCTTTTGGAGAAGTCTGAAAAGCACGTCTTGTGAGTAGCCTCCATTCGTCTCATCGTCTTTTTTACACTTCCACTTTAGCTGTAATAAAAAAAAAAGAAGCACGAAGACTTTAAAGAAGTAAAGATGTGCGTGTTGATGTCTAATCATTAGAGCACAATTGATTGAAATCAGCTGACGGGAAGATGAAGCGTGCCACGCAGGCTTGGCCCTGATGATACTGCAAGAGGAAAACATAGTTGAGCGATGTGAACATCACCCTGGCACCACCTGTGAGACCTGCAGTCAATTTCCATTTATAACGAGGGTCCAGACAGTAAAAAAAAAAGAAAAATTAACACACTGAGTCCTGGACTGATAAATTCACTGTGATTCACCTCTTTGGGTAGAGCTGTACAGAATAAATCAAAGCATCAGCAACTGAAATGACCACATGATTCAAAGAGGACAGCGTCTAATGCAACGAGCAGACGAACAGTCCTTCCTCAGGGATGTCTTGGGCCTTTGTCTGAACTGTGGTTGACTTATTTGGTCGCTTTTCCCCATCTTTACTTCAGTTTTGACACTTATCATTTTGTCATGTGAAAATCCTTGCTTTAAAACTAGAGATAACTAAAACAGCTTCCACAAGTTGTTAGCACTCTTCCTCCTCACAGGAGATATTGTGTAATTCTGCCCGTTGAGTGGTAGTTACATGACGCGCACCAAGAGTTGATTCAGCTCCAGCGTTCTGCTCACTGTCAAAGAGGGATTTCTGGGAATTTTCATGTCTTCATTGCCTCTTTTACCAAAAATTACTGTTGAAATTGTGCTTTCTCCTGCCAAGAGCCTGTCTCCAGTACCTACTGATAATGTTCCTACCCATTCATCTTAAAACAAGATGTTTTTTGGAATAATGTCATGTCAATGGTTCAAGAAAACAGCCCTGACACATTGCTATGAGGTCTTGCTCCTGGTTTAAATAACGAAACAGATAAAAATTATGCAAGTGAAGCAAAACCTAATTATTTCAAGGGATGCACAAGATAGAAATATTCACTCAGAGAGAAGACTTGAAGCCTACGAGATAGATCTTCTTGGATAAGCTGTGTTGCTGTCAGTTTTTTAGAAGTGGATAACCAACTGTTACATACACTTCTCTACATTACATGGGGATCAAATTTTGAAATGAGACTTAATGTCCAAACACATTAGCTAACATCCCCAGTGTCTGTCAATATGCACAGGCTTGGCCGCCTTCAGCAGGAAATATAATAAGCCTTCCTTCTCTTGTCGTAGTTGCGGCTCTCCTGACAATGCTTCGCCTTCTCCTGAGGAATGGGCGTTAGAACAGCCTGTTCTCTCAGTGGTCAGACAGCGTATGTGGTCTCCAAATAATGAATTAGGAATGTTTAAAGTCGGATCAAAATCCCTGATGAGACTCTGTCTGCACTTTCACTCAAATGGAGCAGTTCCTCTTCCTGTGTTATCCCACAAATGCGATACTCATTCCAGCCCCATCCTCTTAAATCTCATCCCCTGATTAAACTCATATCTGTAAGACTCACCTTCAGTTTGGGGGTCACATTGCTCGATCCCTCCACTCTTGAGCCTGAGAAGAAACAAAAACATGAGGGAGAGACGAGGCGGCGCAGAGGAGAAACAAAGAAACAATAGTTTCGTGGAGTTCAATGACATAGCACATAACAGCCATCATGGGACTCATGCAAATAGACGGCAATTTAAAGTTGGCTGTCACACGGTGAATGTATGGCTCCGACTATAGCCTGATTATCTGCAGAGTGCCCCTTGAGAGAGGAAAGACAAAGTGCTGATCCAGAAGTGGGCTGTGGACACGCTGACTATGCAGCCACAAAAGAGGTCTACTCCAGGGCCAAGAATCAGTGCTTGTCTTACATACCCACACTTCCATAGTATCCTTTAAAAAGACTCTTATTTTTTATGTCACCAAAATGAGCCTTTATATATGAAATATTATGAAAAGGTTAAAAGTTTTTGTGCATGATGTTTGGTATTCCTATGTAACCTTGCCAAGTGGCCTTCCTGCCTCGAAACTAAAATAGATCTTAATGTTTAGAAGCACAGCGAAATTTCAAATATGCATTCAGTTACTGTTATGTGAATAATATCTGGTGAACCACTGGGGGAGTGGGGGTCGCTGTGGTTGGCCTGACAGCATAATGGTGGGGAAACACAGGGGTTCAGTCAGGCTTTCAGGATAGTAAAAAGAACTCATATTGGATTTGACTGATTCATCCCAGCAGAACAGGGCTTTCGCTGAACTGTGTTGATGAAGCTGGACTGGAAGCAGACATACTTGCCGGAGTGTAGCCTCCTGTTTGCTGCTGCTGTTGTGCTTCTCTTTCCCTCTGGATCTGCTCCCTGATGAGTCTCTGTTCCTCCTCCAGCTGTCTGGAGCCCTCCTCTCTTAAACGGACAATCTGGTGGCAACAAGTGGCTTTGAGTGTCAGAAAGTGATGCATCTGTCCTTTCTTTGTAAACACTGATGTCATTCAGCCCTCATGTGGCTCTCCTTGACTCTCACTCTTCGACAACCTTTCTGTGATGAAGCATTTCCAAGAGATTATACACACCACCTTATATAATCAGTTAAGGCAATTAAACCTTAAGATGAGAAAAAATGGAACAGTGCCATCTTCTGGTTTTCCCCCTCTCCCATTTTGTGGCACCGGGCCAGGAATCTACATGTATTAAGTACACTGAGCACATGTCATGACTCACAGAGGAAGCACGCACACCATTTTTATTTAGCGCTGGCTTTCTGAACAAAGTGCGTAAAGTCATGCAATATCACCTAACGGATTTACTGATAATTATGATAGGGCAGTGAAAAAAAGCCTCTCTCAGATACAGCCTTTGTTCCTGACCCAAGTCTTTGGAGGATTCAATCAGGAGGGGGAACTTGACAAAAAACAGGATAAGAACACCTGCATGTGCTCCGCCGTTTCCAGGATTCACTTAAACACAAAATTGAGGCCCACAGTGCGGAAAGATGTTTATGCTCATCTTCTAGATCTTGTCCTGGCAGAGTTGGGTGCTTTGAAAATGTCTCAAATGGTTTCTTTGAATTGTCTTACCTCTTCCTCAAGTGTGCGTGTTTGCACCTCCTCCTGGGTTTGGCTTTCTGCTAGTCGTTCCCTGGCTTCCAAGTCTGTCGAGGCAGGGTGAAATCCCACACATCAACACTCACGCACAGTCAATAGTGAGGAGTCAGAGGTATGTCTACTTTCATGTTAGGGATGGGCGATATGGGCTATACCTCACACGCCAAAATCATCCACAAACAAGTTGGTAAGTTGATAACAGTGTAAACATAAACAACTCTAAAGTGCTGTATCTTTTGTGTATACTCTTTTAAAACTGTGAATATTAAAGCCAGAAACATATTCAGACAAGTACAAATATTAAGCATTTGAACAAACATAAGAGAAATTCATGAGTAGAGTCTTACCAAGCTTAATTTTCTTCCTCTTGTCGTCTAGTTTTCGGTTTCTTTCTTCTGCTTGTTTCTTGGCAGCACAGATCTTATCATAGGCAGCCTGGTCAACAGCATTAGACACCAGGATGAATTGCCTTTGTCAGGTTATATGTGTACTTATGACTTAGTTCATTTATGAAATGTCTGCTGGCATTAGTGGTTTTTACCTTGGCAGCAGCATCAGTTAACACCTCCAAAGCCTGAGACAATTGGTGGAAGAGCTCCACTAGAAAAAAAAGAGACAAGAAACAGTGAGAAGAAGGCAGAAAACTCTGCTGCTGGACACTTCATTTCATGTGTTTGTATTGTAGCTTTGGGAAACAGAGTGACTTTCCAAAAACAGCTACAGTTTCAAAAATAGACTGGATAACACACTGAACTGCCAATTTGACACCTGATGCAGAAGATTTAGTAGAAAGAGTGAAGTTGGAAAGAAAACAGGACATTTGCTGGGAACTAAAGTCAAAAGAGGCTTTGTTTAATTGGTCTGCAAGATTTCTCGAAGATCCGGTTTGGCGATGAGGCTGTGACAATTTATTCTTTAAAAAAGGTGCTGAAAGTCTCACCAAATCTGTGTGTCCGCTGAGAATCGTGCATTCTCCACAAACCCTTGGAGTCTCACATTTAGAGCACCTCCAGGGACTACTGCTTCTATCACCGCTGCTATGCATCACACAAAAAATGTACACAGGGAGACTGCAATCCTGAACCGCATCACACAACTATCACACTACTACACTAAACTAGCCAGGCTTAATCATTCACTTATGGGAGGCCAAACAGCGCGATACTGTTACTCCCTGTGGGGACTGGCAGTGCTCACTAACAGGAGGCTCTGGAGATCATGCTGCCAGCAGAGACACTCAGGTTACCTACAAGCATATAATGGGCTGGAATGAAATCCAACTGAGGGGGGACCTGGCATACCCACTGGGCAGCTCAGAGTGTCACAACATGGGGGGCAGAGAAGGAACAGCAGCGTCTTCAGTCTGTGAAGGAATCATGACCCGCAAGTCACCTCTTTCATGCGAACAAGCTCCCCCCGAGGGGCAGGGAGTCCTAAGACTTGCTCCGCTCTCGTGCGATAGAGACCAAGTCTGTCCATGTGCGGGTTCAAGTGTTGAGGCCCTCCAAACCACTTGGTTTCCATTTCTGGGAAACCGACCCCCTGCTTTTGTGTTATCCCTCTCAACCCCTCAAACCCCACCAATTTCCCAGTTTTTTTCCCCCCCTGACATAATCAGGAATTGTCTGAACCCTCCAGAAACCGCAGAAACCTCACTCAAAAACATGCCTCATGATCCAGTCTTTTGTCCAAGGTGCCTTTTTTCCCCCCTCTCTCCTGACGAAATGCTACATTAAGATTTCCTGGTCTAATTATTGACATGGTGGTTGGCGACAAGCCGCGGAAGGACTCGTAAAACCGAGGAGTGTGGAAACTCTGGTGGTGCTGGTTATGTTTGGCTGGTGCGGCCTGGCTTGAGAGCCAGCGGGAGAGTGAAGCACTGGTTAGGCTTCATACAGAGTTGACAGGCCGGCCTGTCACTACAGCTACACCAGAGCATTCACTCCTGATCTGCAGCTCAGCGGCTGCTGGATCAGAGGACATATCCCAATTCTTATGTAAACAATGCAGGAATTAAATTAGCAAATAATAAAATCTTGGACCTTTGTGACTACCAGAGGTCTGAGACAAAGAATGGATAGTGAAGACAAAGAAACATGTATACAGACTTACCAAGTGGCTCACTCACCTGCTTGTGGGTTGTCTGGATTCTTGTCAGGGTGGCATGTCAAGGCTTTCTTTCGATACGCTTTCTTGATCTAGGAAATGGAAAACAGAAAAACCCCTTGAGTTGGAAACATGGAAAATGTTGAGTGGGACAAACAGACACCCGATCATCTTCAGGAAGATTCTGTCCATGTGAAGGTTAAATTCTTACTCTCAGTGCTGCTGACCATCTTTAATCCACCGTCCTTGGCCCAGAAAGCCAAAGTCTGAGTAACAAATGATGGTCTCATTGAGATAATGGCACTAATGGTAACAGTCTGACATGAAAGCAGTGGGTCTGAAATGTGGTGTGCATTTAAATAAGAATCAGGAATTGAAGCGTTTGGATGAAATCAACACCTGAGCTGATCCTCTGCTTTGTGTTCTTTTGACATGTTGTTAATGGAATCTAACCACACCGTGCAGAGAATTACCCACGCAAGAATTCAAAACCCTTCTCGCTGGGCCCGCTGCCAGTTTGCAAGATAAATGTGGCCTGAGTCGCAGCCCAGTTTAAGTCTATCTTTATTCAAACTAATAAAAATAAAAAAAGTTACAATAACATACACAAACAGAGTGCCATTGTCTGTAACAAATCTGAGAAGGCTGCCATTAATATTTTAGGCTGGTAGCCAGAGCTTTTTTTTTTTTTGTTGAGGGGAGGTTAGAGAACTGAAGTGGAGAAACCAAACAATACTTCAGAGAATTGTAATGTCAGATGAGGTTTTAGTTATAGCTGATTTTTTAACTCCAGGTCACTGCCTGGAATGTTAGCCATTCATTGGTCCTTCAAGGGACCAGTTAATGACAAGGTGGTTTTCATTAGATCTGTGCTCCTCTAGAGAAAAGCAGAGAAAAAAACTTTCCGTGGAGACCAGAGGGGGCTGTAGAGTGCAGCGCTGGAACTGTCTGCTTCACACACACGCTCATATATATGCATTGCATGCTAAGAATTTGGCACATAAATCCCCCATACATCCAGGCTGAGACGAAAACACACATACCGACATACTCTTTCTCACCAGCCTTAATCAGCCGTGCCAATGTGCTGCATGTTTCCACATACCCCCCCCCAACACAAATCAATCCCCCCGCCAGTATGCTATGGGCCACAGAAATTGGGAGCTCCTTTCTTCATGTCTGGGAAACGTTTGCATTGGACGCCTTGTCCTCTGGCATTCACATTTCCCTGTGTGTTGTTTTGCACAATTTTATCTTAATAAAGCACGCCAAAACATACAAAGCTGACTTTACGGGGGGAGAAAAACAAAACACAACTCTGAGGGAACTCAGCGAAGGGGTGTAATCCATCAGTGTCCAAGTATTTTTGAACAGCAGCTCCAATAAGTGTCCGTAACAGT
Organism: Xyrichtys novacula; assembly: GCA_962446985.1. Classification (NCBI taxonomy): domain Eukaryota; kingdom Metazoa; phylum Chordata; class Actinopteri; order Labriformes; family Labridae; genus Xyrichtys; species Xyrichtys novacula. Next base: position 8,323,582 of record OY660878.1, read on the forward strand.
CAAGTTAGACAGATCGGGCTGAGTGCCCATTGTCCGGGTTAGAAGAACTAGGCCTCCACATAATTATATGAAAGAAACCACCATGAGTCCTCTGGAGATTATCATGGCTCAGACAGCTACTAACTGTCACAAGTCCTTCCTGCTATCTCTTGGTTGATGTCAGATTTTTTTCTCATTATAGCTTCAATAGTAAATGAGAGGGTGGTTCAATGAGCAGGCTTCGGGAGACTAGACTTCATTAAGAGATATTTAGTCTGGCTGCTTGGCGCACTGAGTCTTCCTACAGATCGAGACTGACACACAGGGCGGTGGACTGCCGCCAAGCACATATGCTTGCTGTTGGCCTAAGCCTTCTTCCCATTTTTAACCTTCCCTCTGTCTGTTTTTCCCTTTTCTCTTCCCTCTTTTTGCTATCCTAAATTTGTCAAATTCTTGTCAGAGGCTTCTGGTGAGGTACAAGCAAAGGGAGTATCGACTCAAGATCAAGTTCAGGGAATCTTTATATTCATCTGAGCACAGGCCACCATAATGCAGCAGCGGCGGGCCAACAGTTTTTTTTTTTTTTTTTAAAGCACGGGGGTCATGAACTGTAAAGAAAGGTAAATTTTAGGACATCTGGATGCTAAAATGTCACATGACAGCACTGGAGAAAAGGTTGAAATCAAGCTGTCTTTAAATTTTGACAGTGGTGAGCTATGACAACTGTTCATGTTTATTTATCTTTGAGCTGTCGATTTCAACTATTTTAATAACTTTAAATTGTATTTGAATATTTTACTGATTTTAAATTGTTTTAATCTCTCTTTTTTAATCTTTAATGCATTTCCTTGTATCTGTAAAGCACTTTAAATTGCCTTGTGTATGAACGGTGTGATACAAATAAACTCGCCTTGCCTAGCTCTGATAAAAAAATAAATAAAACAAAATACAACCATACTTCAGTTTTGATCAAATATAAAGAAACTCTTCTAATGGTCCTTTAAGAGCTCAGGCTGTCCTCAGTTCACACTTATCCTTCTCTTCATGTTTTCATCATTTAGTCTGCTGACAAGATAAACACGTCTCCACATCTGTATGGAAACACAGCAGATGTTTGACAATGTTAGGACAAAAATGTCTCGAGCCCGTTCGGCTGATGGATGAGTACAACCTGTCCTCTGGTGGAGCAAGCATGTTGCACGTCATCATCATTTTTTCACTAAGTTAAGTGAGAGACAAAGTAAGCACACTAAATTCTCTGCAGTTCATTTCATTATCCAACTTTCTCTCTCGTTTTTTTTCCTCCTCCATCTCTTCCTCCTCCTCCTCCTCTTTCTTTTCCTTTTAACTTCCACTTGCATCCTTCTTCACGATATCTTGTCTCTCCTGCGCCTCCAGTGCTGTTCTGTTAAATAATACATGATTACTCCCATCAATGCCCTAACACGCAAGCCTTAATTGATGCTGGAAGACCCTGAAGCCCTTTGGTCTCACAAACTCGAAGTCACAGCAGGCCAACTTTTAAAAAGGTTAGCACATGTGTGGATGAGAGCTCTCAGATCGAGTGGCATCTCCTTACAGGACTAATTCAGTCAATTACTGTGCAGTGAACTTTTTTCAGTTCACCAAGAGCTTTTAGGGTCGGCTCTTGTATCAATTATAAGAACTCCCGAGCCAAAACCAATTGCTGTATTATTCTTGGGCCAGATGAATACTTTTTATCATTTGCACTTCAGATTCATCTAAAAGAAAACTTGCCTCTTTTCCTTGTCTTGTACATGAGACAAAATGAACAGCAGAAATCTCTCCACACTCCATGAAATCAAGGAAAAACCCCCATCTTGCAGCAGCAGGCCAACAGTAGCCCAATGGTTAGTGCCTGGTAAAAACAGACTGTGTGCCTCCCTGATCCCAGCCTGCCACAGATTTAACTGCATGCTCACATCTTGTCTTCATTACCGCAGTCTTTGGTGCCAATTATAGTTGACAAAACTGGTCCTGGTGTAAACGCAGCACAGCCCCGATGGGCCCCTTGCCCTGTGTAGCTGATTAGCTGCCTGATCTGCCATGGGCCCATCCTCCTTAATTACAATGCTCTGCTATTTACGGGGCATTATCAGCAAGAGGAAAATAATCACAGGCACGACAGAGACAGATGGACAGAAGGACAGACGCAGAGAGGACATGAATCTACAAGAAAGAAGTAGTTGAAAGTATGAGGAAGGGACGCGGCGAGACACTTGAGCTGACTTTTTATGTGAGTGTGTGTGCTCCTAAATGTAACCACAGCTCATTTTGCCCAATTATTTCGATTAAATTTCGATTTTGTGTGTATATTGTAGAAAGCTTTATTTTTTCTTCTCCCTTTTCTAATTTTTTTCTTAATTATTACATTTATTTAAGTTCTTAATATTAGGACCCTTATTGTTATAACTGCATTTTTGCACTTTTTGTCTTGTCTGTGATGCTGCTGTGACAAAAAAATTTCCCCCATGGGGGATCAATAAAGGAATATTCTATTCTATTCTATTCTAAACAGTCCTAATATTACTTTCAGCAGGGCGGCAATGGGATGATATGATCATCAGTGTCATCATTTTAATTAATTCTACCAAATGAAAGTTTCCAAGCTGGTTAAACAATGTCTTCATCAGGTTTTAACCACATTTAAAGTGATGAGCTTTGAGTTTAAAATTTATTGTTATAGTGTAATGGAATCACCTGTGCTTGGCTGTTCTGTGTGGGAGGAAATACACTGCTACACATTAGATGCACGTAAATCTAATTAGCTGAATAAACCACAAGAACATTTGTGTGGTCTGGGCTGTTGTGTACTTCACTAACAAACCTGTGGTAGGTAAAAAAAAATGACGTAATTATTGCCCAAGTCCTGCTGATATCAATGCGCACATCTTTTTAAACTGAGGTTTGCCTTTAGCTTGAATTCAGTCACGAAATCATAGACTCCAACATGTCAGTATTTCAAGAACCTGTCAGCCAGCCAAGCTCCAAAAATGGTCAAAAACAGTGATAAAACGATGAGTTGCTAAACGGGACCAGAAGGAGATGCAGAATGCAAATCCTCCTGCGTCAAAGCTATGTTTTACAAGCCGAAGCTAAGCCCACATAAACATGGTCTGGGATGAGCCGCTCTCTCTCCTTTTCTATGTGATAAACAACATGTCTGATAGTGGTGGAGGAGTAGTGGTCGGTACAATTGGGATAAGTAGCCTATCTAACGCACACTTGATTGACTTTTAGATTCTCCAGACTCAGTGCACTATCCACACACTCACACGCAAACCCTCGCTATCATTTCGACCATCAGCAGACCTCACAGAACCAGCCGTCTGCATCATGGGCTCTTGATTCCACCAAAGCCACAACCGCTAACTTCCTCCAGGATAATCGTCTGGGGAGGACAGGACTTTGAAATCCAATTAAGAAATTAACTTCTTCCCTCATTTTGGCTACAACTCTATTCCCCATCATCAGGCCTGTGGAGTCTAGATGCTGGAAATTTTTAAACTTTTTTTTCCTGAGAGGTGGTCACAGGGAAAGGTTGGACGCAGGACATCATGTTTAAGTGCTTATGGCTGGGAAAAGAAGAAGAGAGTAAGGGCAACTTTCCCAGAGCTGATTTGGAAATTCATGAAAGCACAGAATGTCTTTCATTTATTTAACAACACGGAAAGGGATAAAGATAAATTCAACGATTAGCTGGTAGACTATCTTTAGCATGTGGTAGACATTACAACTCCTCACAGTAAGCAATCAGTTGTATTTGCATCGATCTAATTTAAGATCACACTGAGTTGGCAGAATCAAATCAAGAAATTTATCCCATAGTCATACTCTCTGGCTTAAACTGGGCATAAAATAATTTGTCAATTGATATTAATGCATTTAAAGAACTGTCTTACTCTCACGCACATTTCTAGCTCTTCCATTATCATCTTTGTTAAACTTTGTGCCTTAATGTATTCAGGCAGGGGTGAGTTATAGTTTCCTACCCTCTTTTATCTCAACACCATGTTAAGGGTCGGTTTTGACCCGTGTCTTAAATTAGCTGTAAATTACACTAAAAACAATTCTTTATCATCCAATTTCGTTCTCATCTCTAGGATATCTTGATAGGCTTCATTATCCATGAAAATATTGTTTGTAATATTTTTTGTAGTGGGCCTCTGGGCCTTTTTTTGTCAGTATACCCCTCACACAGACATCTACTGAATTGATCTCACATGTCTGGACATGCCTGAAATTTTGTGTGTGTGTGTGTGTGTGTGTGTGTGTGTGTGTGTGTGTGTGTGTGTGTGTGTGTGTGTGTGTGCAGGAAAAAACTTGGTAAAATTTCCTAAATCTCACATGATTGGGAGAGGATCTGACTGTCAGTGTGGTGCCTGACAGTGCATTTATGATTTTGGTTTTTGCTCTAATTATTAGATATTGATCTAACCGGGTCAACAGTGACCCTAACACGACAAGTGCCATAATCTTAATATGAGCATTTTATAATTTGGTCAATTTTCTATTTTTTATTTTTATTTCGTTGAAATAGAGGTTCCTGACAAAGTCAAAAAGTCTTGATGCAAAAAAGCTAATTGAAGTGGTTCTTTTAAGCATTTGAAATCAAAAACAAGTCGGTGCTGACCCTAACACAGGAGGAGGGTTAAGACCCCAGAGCCTTCCTCGGCTCTCTGGTGTTGTGAGCCTTACTTAAAGAAATAACAATGACAAGTGTCTCCTTGATAACCTTGTTGATGTGCTGGCATTTAAGGCCCATTCAGCTTCACAGTCAGGGTGTCAGAGCCATTGGGGACCAAATGGTAGGGTAGATGGTAAAATGACTGTTTATACAGTCACATTACCACCATACAGGTGCTTTTGGGAGTGTGGTATGCTTTGTGCTTTATTAGTGGGGCATACATATTCAGACAAGGGGACATTATCAGTGTGTGGGAGGAAGGTGTCTTGATCTTGTGTTTATTTGAAATGGTGAGTTAAACTGAGTTGACGTGATGATTTCCTCTCTTTTTTTTGTCTAGGACCAAACAAAACTTATAAAATGTTATCATTTTTAAAACTGTGACTTTCATGATTGATCGATTATCTGGACAGAAATGGCAGATTCATTTCCTTTTCAGACACTAGAACAAACACTCACACTGTCTGCAGCCGTTTCAGTAAAACTTTGAGACCCACACAGAGTAGTGCAACATCATCACCGTGTGGACATATGACAGAAGTGCATCTCCATGCCTGGCCATCATTAATGCAAAAAATTATCAGATTTTGTTTCATCCATCTAGAATTTTTTTAACAGCTTCACTTAAGATGTTTTTCAATAATGTGTCACACATCCACGCAAAAACACAGCGTGCAGGCGAAATTTATGATAGTTAGCTTCCAAACACACACAAAAGTAGCCCTATTTGCAAAAACAACCCAATTAAGTATCTCTATCAAACTCAGCCAGCCTTCCTTTAAAGAATAAATCCTAATTCTAGCCTTTAATTAACAAAATGTGCTTTGTGTATGCGTTTTATTGAGAAGTAATGGTTTAGCTTGAAGCTAACGTCAGACAATTCACTCACCTCTGTTGTTGTGGCGGTGCTATCAATGTCGAGTAAACCATACAGGTCCATCTTTAGGATGTCTTTAGCCTTTCCGGACATATCTATAGATTTTAAACTAACACTAACAGAGTAATAAAAACTAAAGCGTAAAGTACACGTTTGGCAAATGGTTTGTTGTTAGTCGAACTGGAGGCGCATGTAATTAACGTCACAAAAGCTGACCCACGATGTGCACAGCATTCTGGGAAGTGTAGTTTGTATTCTTCTGCTACTCCGTCATTTCAATGATATGCTGAAATCTTTTAGCTTATTTAACATAACTCCAAAATGCTCGTCTTTATTCACGGTTTCATTGGTCTCACTCAAATATTCTAAATCACAGTTTTGCACGTTTCTTTACTCAAACTACATTCAGTAGCACATGTTGTTTACCTGTAAACAATGGCCTACTAATGTAAAAGTGAGAAGAAAACTCAAAGTCAGTTTTCAGAGTCTAAAATAGGCCTCATTGCCTACATGCTTTAGGCAAAAAGATTGGGAAGCAACATTGCAGTCAATGGGTGAGGTCTTCTGGTTTGGCCTGTATCAATGTTGAGATGAGAATAAATCTGTTCGATTGCATTTTGCCACTTGTCAGTTTAACTGAACTTTTTGTATTGCAATAGAAACACAGCAAACATTTTCTTTCATTTCCTTGTTGTGTCAGTGCACTGAATTTCACAGGTACAATTACTGAGTTTAGCTTCATACTGCATAAAATTGATAACAGAGTATTTGTGTTGCATACACATGTTGGAGGCTACTGTAAATACAATCTCAGGACAGTTCCCTGTACTTCAACAAAAAATAAAGAGGAAACTTATTATCTGTAATTGTGACATGGCCTTATGAAGCCAAGACTGAAACACTTTTTTTTATGGTGGGATTTTAAATATTTTACATCTGAGTTTATATGTTACTTGTAAGACATAAGAACACAACAGCTGTGTGTACAGTTTTGGAGAAATCCATTTAGAGAAGAAAGAACACGGTTTTGTGAGTTGTTTCATTAGCAAGACATTTGTGGAATTTTGACAAACACAATTGCTCTTTAACTTTGTGTATAAACTTTTAAGAAATTGAGCCAAAGTTTATGTAAATGTGTTAAAGTGTTTTGTAAAAACTGTAAATGCAAGTTTTACCGTTTTTAACCATCTTAGTCTTTCTAGAACACAAAAGCATGAAAAACATCACTGCATTTACCCTCTCGTCCGGATACCTCACCTGCACTTAGTATCAGTGAAGAGGCTGCATGTCAACAGTTTCACTCTCACAGCAGAGGATCAAGAAAGCACAAGGCCCAGACGGCTTGTTACCCTCAATTGTAAAAGTCTGTGCAGGCCAGCTGGCGCCTGGCTTCACAAAGTTCTTCAACTGATAACAGGAGCTGTCTGTAGTCTCATTCTGCCTCTTACTGTCCATAACCATCCTGATCCCCCAAATACACTTTGCCATAGGACTCCATATAGAAGTCAGAATTCAAAAAATTTTCCTCGGCATTGTGACAGTCTCAGACCTAAAAACTTTATCAAAACTCAACAAATCTTTCTGAAAATGAAACAGCACTCCAACCCATGTTACCTTTTCTCCAAACTTCCTTCAACCAAACCCTTGCACATAGCTTCCACATGCTTATCCCATGGAGCATCATATAAACACTGATGTTCAATTTTTTAAACACTACCATCAGAAATGTTTACATAAGCTCGAGCTTCATAGGGCCATGTTACATTTTCAAATGCAAACAAGTCTGTGGAAATAACTTTCCAATGTTAGTTTTTGTTAAAGAGTAAGATTTCCCCCTGATTTAGCACTTACAATAGACTACTCCATGTATATAACAGAAATGTCACCCATATTGAATTTCCCTTCAGGGATTAATAAAGCTCTTCTTCTTCTTCTTCTTATATAAGTAGTATGCATCCAAGCTCAGTAATTCTGTGTTCTTAAAAAAAGAAACACTACAAAGAAACTTTAAACAAATGCCTTGGAACAGATCCTTCTGTATTTCAACTCTGGTCCTAGTACAGCCAGAGGACTCCATTCACATCGGATGTCACAGTGTTCCTAGCCAAGCAGCTGAGTGATTTACGCATCCTGCTATTCTTCTTCACGGATGTACAAGTGACTTGAGGTTTATTGTATACTCTGACAAATGCCTGAAGTGCATTTAGAGGGTCATTGCTTCCAGGTGAACAAAGTGTGCAAAAGAATACAATTTGAATTCAGATATTTGCAAAGCTGTGCTTTTGACTTAATTTTTGAGTGGGACGAATGGCATTGTGCCATTTTTTTACTGTTTGGAGTCTTGCAGCTGATACCTGAGCATTGAGTTTTTAATACTGTGTGCATTGTTTTAATTTTTTGAGAATGCAATGGGGCAACAAAAGGTTCACATAATCATATTACTGCCAATAATTAAGGCTCATACATGAACATATTTCCCAAGGCTTTATAAAATCATCCATCTTAAAGAGTTATTAAGCTATCTTAAGTGAATCACACTGCTGAGTGCCCTCTAGCGGACAAAATCTATAATCTCAACACTGTCTCTACAAAGAACCTCAAACTCTTTTCTATATTCCTGAATTATATGAGTGGTCAACCTTTTGCAAATCTGCCTGCTCACATACTTTAACATACTCATACTCATACACTCATATATACTTACCCACTTGTCATGAGCTAGTACTTCAATTGTAAAACACAGTCTGACAGTGAGGCATTTGGTTTCTACTGAGATAATTGCAAATAATCTTGTGTTTTTTATGCTGAGTAGACCAGCTACACCTCTGTTTACATTTAGCTCATGTTGTGTCCTGCTTTAATCTTTGGTGTTGCTTAATTACACATGGCAACACCTTTTATAAATGATAGAAAATAAACAGAAAAGTCGCTGACAATTATACAATTTTCACCCAGCCCTTTTTCAAATCATTTTTACTTAAGTAATTATTTTTAAAACAAGTATTGTGGCTTTCTAGCCTAGCACAAGATGAGCTCCAGATGGGTGTGTGTCTTGACTGGGATCTATGGAACAGTAAGAGGTCCTTAATATGAATTCTAAAAGATGAGTAATACTTCTGTTGATGAATCATTAAAAAACATGGACCTTAAAATACCCTAAATTTAAAATAGAAAAAATGAACAGCTGTACTGCCACAGTACTCTATCCACCCCTCTGAGCAATACACAGCAGCAGCAAACCATCAGCTGGCTACACACAAGTCTTTGGACATCTGCACTCTGGGGATGTAGCAAAACATTGTAGGATTTCTCTAAATTTAACACCACTAGTAAATTTACGAAGGAAAGAGAACTTGTGCCTCCTTGTCCAGATCTTACTGTCACTTTAAGTCAACCTCGCTTTTTGCCCAGTTTGTCAGTGGTGTGATTTCCTGGCAAGAGAATCCATAAGTCTGCTGAGTTGGAAAACATGCCCTGTCATGTCTTGGTGCAGCTTTGCCTTTCCCAGAACTCAGTTTAATATAACATGATAACATGATATTTGCGGTTTTTTGTTTGTTTGTTTGTTTTTTTGTCGTTTTTTTTTTTTTTCTTAATTTTTTTCATAGTTTTATGATCACTGACTCTTTACGTTCCTACAAGGTAACACTGTTTCGATTCAGAAAGCTAAAAAGCTGTATTACAGAAACTGGTTCAGCCACTTGTAATTGTTGTAATAAACTTAAAACCCAAAACAACTTGAGAAACCACTTCCAATAATTTTTGACAAAGTATAACCCCTTACAAAGGCTCATAAGTGTAAGGGGTTTACAGCAATACTAATGGTGTGCCTAAAATAAAGTTTAAAGTGCATCAGTCATTTAAATATGTACACAGATCCTTTAATAAAAACATGGCAATGGTGTTGACTTTTACTTTGATATATTGGGAGCTGATGGTTTTCACGATCCTGTTGAACAAGCTCAGTAGGAGAGTTGTGGGCTATCCATGATGAGCTGTAATGTGTACTCAGTGGCTTTTCAATAGGTCTCATGTGTTACCATTATTTTCACTACAACAGGATGGACATGCAGCTATAATGCAGAAAGGCTGGTGTTGTAACTTGAGTACCCTTTTCACTGACTTCTCACTGGTCTATGTTATATAGGCCCCAGTTTCCTGTACATCAACAAAGCATCTTATGGGGCTGACACATTAAAACTCAGGGGACCTAAAGAAGCACAACAATATGATTACTGTGGAGAAGTGAAACTCTAGAAAGCTAAATGGCCTTGAATCACAGGAGGGATGAGAACAGCTACAAAGCAACATCATTATCAAACAAATCATCATCAATATCTCTTTCTTTAATGCTGGCAGACTCAAAGCAGTAACATGAACCCCATTTATTATTTTGAGTCACATGGATGGTGTTGTATTGGCACCCATTTAACTTCAACTAATGGGCCAAAAACACCTATATGGAGATATGTTCATGAATCTTTAAATTCCATTGTGATACTGTACTGTGATCTTAATTACTTTTATGTGTTTTTAACATGTTTGTTTCTGCCTAAAACTCTCCTCTCTGTAATGCTTGTTGTTACACCCAACAAGTCGAATCTGTCCGACTCTCGCACTCTGGAAGATATCTGATTGCCATCCTCTATCAGATTAAAAACCCTTGTTATCAAAAGACTAGGCTATAATAGATGCTGTGACAGTGCAGGCGGATTGCACTGTCCAGATGATCAGGCAGCCCAAGCTAATTTCCCTCGAGCAGCAGCGACAGCCCGCCCGAGGTCGGATCCATCTAATGGGATGGGGAGTGTGGGAGGGCCCGACCACTGGCTGTATTCAGCATCATAAACACTTTAACAAGCTAGACAACGACAGGCTCGTTTAAACCGGAAATACATTAAGTCTGCTTTTAAAGTTAGACCAACTACCAGCATCGGAATATATAAATAATAAACCCTCGGTGGTTACCACAATACTGCTATTGACTGTATGGATAACTTCGTACCGCCTTCTGCCAGTATACGGATTTGAAGCCAAAAAGCTCTCAGTAGTTTCGCGTTTTCTCTCCATTTCCTGAAAGCAATATTGCGCAGTAGCGTTGTACTCGTTCCACTACTTGCGCAGTAGCATTGTGCGCATTCGGCGGGAGAGTCGCTAGAAGACGTGTAGTTCTCTTTATACTACAGTTAAAGCTTAACTAACATTAAGAGACCTCTGGCTGTTGAAACACACAATCTTGCAGGTAATTTAAGCTCAGATGAAGAATAATACATTTGATGTAAGGGTTTCTGTTTTAAAATTTAACTAGGAAAATTGTTTTGTTTATTTCCGGTCACTCGGTGCAATGTAAGCCGAGCTAGCTAATAAAAGCTAAGTGCTGACATGACAGTTTACCTCAGTTAGGGCTACTTTTTTTCTTTGTAGATTGTATATTCAGGTTGTTTTCATTGATTCTCTCTTTACGTTTATATTTACTGTGTTTTCACTGTTAAAAATTCATCAAATCAGTGTTTCACCATTTCATCAACAGAAATATAATTAGGCTTATAGCGTATTTGAGGTCATGCCTTTCTGTACGTTCGTTGTAAGTTAGCTCGATTACTCTTCTTAAATATTTTTTCTTGGCTCCAGCTCAAACTTTTAAGGTTACCCGTAGCTGTATTATTTCGAAAGGACAGACCGGATGTGTCATATCAACAATGTGTTTGCCTTGACAGTGCCAATCTCACAAGTGAGTGAAAGCCCAGTAGCATTAACGATTAGAGAGAGAGCGGTGCCATCCGCAGACCCACGGGGCTTCACCTGCAACACATAACAACGATTTTCAGGGATTCATGTCTCAATTTCTTTTTCTGGTAGAATAAAAGGTTGTCTGGATGACTACAAAGAGATCTCCTTTTTGAGAAAGAGCAAAGGACGCGTTTCTTCTAAGTGCATATCTATGGAATAAAAACAGGTAAGGTGGTACACTCAGTATATGGATCATGTGTAAATATCGATGCAACTGTCATAACAGTAGGCATATGTAGGCTTTTAGCTGAGGAAAATCGCTTTATTGTTTTCTTTTTCCTGCTGTCTCTTACACAGTAAGGTGACCAGTCCCGTTATGCCCCCTGGAATGTGGGCAAAATCGCAGCGCATTGTGCTGATGTTGCACCGTCAGTGTCGCTATAACAAGTCCGTCTTTTTACCTCAACAGATCACTGTAAAATACAGACTGAAGATCGCTTATGTATTGTGGTTTCACATTTTTGATGTTGGTTGGTAATCGAGTGCTCCATGCAAATCTTGGACAGATCGGGAAGGAAGAAGCCGAAAAAAAAACCCGAGTTGCCACAATTCGCTGGAACTGAGGGTTTCAGTTTTCAGGCAGTTCTGATCACGTTGGATGCCACTCGCGCAGAGGTGCAGATTTTCAATCTGTCTGACAACAGCTCAAGAAAGCGCCAAACTGTGTAGGAATAGAGAAAATCAAAGTACAGTTCAAAGCTACATTTTGACTCCAAAAATGTGCTTGTGGACTTTGCAGGCATGTCGGTCACTCCCTTAAATAGCATAGAGAGGAGGAGATGAGGTTTGGATCTCACTTTAATGGCTACCAGATGTTTTCTGTTGTAATAATCATTATGCAAATACTACAAAATGATTCTGGATTAAGCCTAAATCTCTAAGCACACAATAACCAACTAACATTGGTTCTGTTTAGCATATGGTTTGTGCCATGAAATCATCATTGTCATAATTGCAGAGCTATCAAGCCCAAATCTAATTTTATAACATGCTTACCCATTCTTCATCTTATTATATGGAATATTTCTGTAGAGGGAAAACCAGATAGGAGAATTGTGAGGTGGAATTCATTCCCCCTGAATCTATTTGTTTGTTCGCTCGTGAATTATTGCTAAAATTAACAGAAACTTTCTGTAAAATAAATACAATACACAAGCTTTTGCGTATGTCTCAGGAAATAAATCCACGAGCTCCTTCTGCATGCTCATAAGTGTAGATGCTGTACAGTAGCAGTGGGCTGCTGTGTGGGCGGTTTAACCAGAGGACAGATGAGTAGGCTTATCCTGCGTTCAGTGAATCAGCCTGCTATTAGAGGTATATGTGGGAGATCTGGCAGACAAGGTCTGCAAACGAGAGTTGTTTTGACTTGGGGAGTGCACAGAAAACATAATACATGTTTTGTCTGCGGTATTTTGATGTTGCTTAACTTACAACCAAGATGTTTGTACATGCACATAAGATATTTGCCTGTTTTTTGATCCAATAAACATCTGCAGGACTGGAACTGAAATTGCAAAAGAGGAACACAAGCGGCCACAACAGCATGTTTATCTTCAGCCAAGTTTCCTGCCCCGGGAAAACCCTGCCCTTCCTACAAAAAGTTCTTGAGCCACGCTGGGTTGTCCACATGACACACACAGGCTCACACACTCATCATTTCCCTTGCAGTGTCTTAGTCATACCTTTGAGTTCACTAGGAGTGAATCCATTTCACAAAACTCTGTCAATGAACTCTGTTAGCTTCCCAAGTTTTGATGATTGTGAAAATTTTCCGCATTACAAGCATCAACTTGCAACTTTTGTTCTGTCCATACTTAAGCATGCACACTCAATCCACGCCTCAGTCAGAAAAGAGTTTTAATGGTGAACTGATTTAACTCTCATTAGCTGGGAGAGGGCAGGGGAGCATTCCATCCATTTTGTGGCTAATGAACAGAGTTCTTTGAAGAGTATTGAGAAGGCCTATTGTGAAACGCCATTGTCAGCCTGCTCGCTGCCACGGTAACACTCTCACACTGGCAGTGGGAATGAAATGCTGCAGTCAGAGCTGACAAATGCTTTGCCAGAAAATGTGAGAAAAGGAAGAAAAAAAAAAGCCTCACTTCACCTTGACTGTAGTGAGTGAATAGAAATCCAATTTGTGGGATTTTTCACAAGTCATTGCTTCTGAGGGAGAGATATGCAAGATATCTGCAAGCTGCGTGAAACTGCGTGGTTTACTGATGAAGGAGCACCAGAAAGACTTCTAAGATCTCTAATGCCTTCCAGGCTAGCTCATGTAGGAACTTTTTAGCAGAGCAATATGTTTGTGCATACTCGTACCTTAATGTCTCATTTGTATATCTTTAAAATGCCAAGAAGGAAATCAACAACAGGAGGCAGACTCACACTGTTCATTCATCCCAGATCACCTAATCTAAGAGGCCACAGCTCAGAGAGAAAGTATTTTTGGATTATTGGAGAAAGCTTTCCCCTTTTTTGGTCTGAACCCTTATCCTGTTGATTCTGTTAGCGTGTGAGAACATGTTTATACTCGTTGCATGAATTGCTGTGCTACGTTTATAGAAGCTCTAAGGTGACGCAGCTCGGTTAAATGAGGTGGCTGTGCTCTTGGGTCATGCCGGAAAACTTAAAGCACTTGTAGGATCAATGTATGCATTCAGATCCATGTCAGATATGTTGGTTTAAGGATTCAAAACTTTCATCTCCCTGAGTTGTGTTACAAGTCGGTCTCGGGCATGTTTTCTAATGTTTTCATCAAAGCATATGTTTGAAAAATTATTAATTCATATTATTTACTGTAAAAATTTCAGTCTAGACAACATCGAGGCATGCTATGTGGAGAGTTTTGACAAACTGCCTGTTTGTCTATTCTCTTTCAAGCAGGATTAAGTAGGAATGTTTGGCAGGGCTGGTGATGACTGGACTGCTGACATGAAAATGCAGAGCTATCATTTCCTTTTCTTTTCTCTTTTCCTTTCTGATAAGGCCCCATGTTGGCCTGTTTCCTGTAGTCTGGATAGCAACGGTGATTCTGTGTACTGGACAAAAAAAACCATTGGCGAGCCCTGCAAATAGACACCATCAGCAGGCTATAACAAGATGATTTCCTTTAATTAATTGCTGAAAATGATCAATATACATAAACAGTGACTAAACGCTGTTTCTCTTCCATCCTACACAGCCATCATGTCAGGGAAGTCAGATATAAAGAACAAGTGGGCGGCAGTCAGAGGCCGTCTGGGCTCCTCGCAGGACTCGGACACCCAGCAGGAGGCCAATCTGGAGAGCGCCGATCCAGAGCTTTGCATCAGGCTGCTGCAAGTCCCCACTGTGGTTAACTACTCAGGGCTGAAGCGCCGCCTGGAGGGCAGTGACCAGACATGGATGGTCCAGTTCCTGGAGCTAAGCGGGTTGGATCTCCTCCTGGAAGCCCTGGATCGGCTCTCAGGGCGGGGATGCTCTCGTATTGCAGACGCCCTCCTGCAACTCACCTGCGTCAGCTGCGTGCGGGCGGTCATGAACTCCTCTGCAGGCATCGACTTCATTATAGAGAATGAAGGATACATACGGCAGCTCACACAAGGTTTGAACACATCCTTCATGGTGTCACATGATTAAAACTCAGAGTGACTTTATACATTCAAAGATGAAATCAACTGTATACATTTTCTATAAGATAACCTTTTTGAAAGGATAAGAAAAAATTGGGAAAAAATGGTGAATAACACACAACAAAGAAGGCTTGCAAGACCTGCCTGCCTAGAAGTCTAGAGCTGGTGAATATGAGGTGTACAATATAACTGTTGAGCTAAACCAGGGCCATGAAAAGAGATGATATCAAAAATGTGCTTAAAAATCACATAATTGAATGAATTTAAGGATAGCCTCTTGAGATGCAGCATCTCATTTTTGAAACGCACACACAGGAAAAGCACCATCATACAAAACAACAAGACATAGCAAGCATACTTAAGCAATAACGAAACATAGCCACAAAAGAAGCTCTTTCTCTTCCTTAGCCTGTCCCACAACATCCTCAGTCAAGATATTTGAAACAACATTTTCATTCAGTAAAAAGTTTCAGGACTCGAGGCACTGCTGTTTTACATAATTTGTACCAACTGTACTATTTGGCCAAATGGGTCATTACTCAGGGGACTAAATGGTTGTCTATGACTCACTCTGCTGATCTTGATCTTCCAGACATGTATTCAGCTTTTTGAGCAGAGATGAATCATTCAGAGCTGCCTCACAATATCCATTTGTTGTCACACAAGGTTTTAAATATTGAATTTCCTCTAAGTGAACAACACATTTTTATCTATAGTACAAAGCAACATTCATTCTTCTGGGGGCAAAGTTCAAGTTCGGTTGCCTTAAAATCTGGGGAACAAAACATCCTGCTTAGGTTCACTCTCTGAAGAGATAAGGGTAAAGAGATGACCTGCTTTGCAAACACAGTTATTTCAACCAGACCTGTCTTGATGTGGCTGATCTTTATACTTCACAGCCTTGGACACTTCCAACATCATGGTGAAAAAGCAAGTATTTGAACTGCTTGCCGCCCTCAGCATGTTCTCTGCAGAAGGCCACCGCCTGGCGCTAGACGCCCTGGATCACTACAAGGCAAGTAACAGAAACATGGAAAAAAAAGTCACACCTGAAACACCTGTTTTGGAAAAGTGAATCTGCATCTAGATTTACCTCACATGACCCCACATCATCATTCTGGCTTCATAGACTACCATGTTATGCCCTCTAGTGGCTGATTGAATATACAGGTTTTATAAATCTTTCAAACCTGTTCTTTTCTTTTCAGTGATACTTACATTGACTTTGATTTCCCCTTCAGGGTGTGAAGACACAGCAGTATCGCTTCAGTGTAATCATGAACGAGCTGCAGGCCACAGACAACATCCCGTACATGGTCACACTGCTAAGTGTGATCAACGCCATCATCTTTGGGGCGGATGACCTGAGGCAGCGTGATAGGACAAGAAAAGAGTTTATTGGTAAGCTTTATTTCCATCTGTTATTTAAAAAGCAATTAGTAGTGTAAGAGTGGCATCATGAGCTGGGTCACTGTGGGGAACGGTTAACCACTCTGATGATGAAATGAGTGCACAGAGAGGAAAGCAGGCCATCAGCAGGAGCTCTATTACAAATATCTCTGTCACTGGGTCTGTCTAAGAATAGGTCTGATGACCTCATTGTTACTGAGACTCAGGTATTCTTAAATTTTAGGCCATAACAAGCCACAATCAAAAGTTTTGCTTTAAATAGGGTGACCATATTCTGATTTCCCAAAAAGAGGACATGACTGTGTGGGGGCGGAGTCACGGAGTCACACAAAGTTAATTTTGAGAGTTTTTCGGGTAGGATCAAGTGTCATTTACACGCTTCTAACTCAGTAAGTCCACATGACACAAAATCAGAACTGACGTACAAAACCGCAGACTTTGAAGGATTTTATAAACTTCCCCAGACAAAGCCGGGGGACATGTCCAGGTAAAGGAGGACTCTTGGTCACCCTAGCTTTAAAGACGCCATCTTTGCAAAACCACACTGATTTAATTTGATTTTACCAGAAATGCACTTGTGAGAAATATTGCTTCCCACCACCTTGAACCAATCAGCCATTTGTTCAGCCACTCCCCTTCTGTGATTGTTCACCTGCCACTTCCTGGTCAAAAGCACTAACATATTCCATTGTGGAGGAGAGATACAAGACACCTTTTGAGGATATTTTTTTTAAAAACTGATAAGTGCTTTTGTTCTGATACTGTGGGCTTTATGTTTGATTGTTGCAGGGCTTCAGCTGCTTGATATTCTGCCAAAGTTAAGGTGAGCCTTTCTCCTTCTGCTGCTGCACATTTTATTTTGTCAGACTCCTAATCAGGAATGCAGCTTTTATGCGACAAAGAGTCTTTTAAAGGTTGCTTTTAAAGTTCACCGCCATTTCAAATAAAACTGTGCTTTCAGGGAAAAGATGTTTGCAATTTGAATCACTTAATGAGTGATTCATCGCTGCTTTCTAAAAACTGAAAATGGCATTTAAATGTGACTAAGTGTCCCCAGCAGTGATCTGTGTGTGTTTGTGTGTGTGGTCATGTGGTGTTCAGGGATCAGGAGGATGAAGATTTGATCATTCAATGTGAAGCTTTTGAGGAGGCAATGGCTGAAGATGAGGAAGAGTTGCTGCGGATCTATGGGGGCATTGACATGAGTAATCACATGGAGGTTTTCACCACACTCTTCAACAAGGTACCGCTGATCGGCCCAGACTGTTTTGATCGGACTATTTTTTTTCAAACTTGGCCCAAGTCAACATGTAATTTGTGCACAAACATGTGTTGTTGTGTGCAGGTGAGCAGTTCTCCAGCCTCTCTGCAGCTTCTGTCCATTCTGCAGACATTGCTGGTGCTGGATCCAGGCCGCTGTGATATCTGGCAAGCACTGGAGGCCATCACAAATAGAGCCACACTGTTGGCCCAGGACTGTGAGTTAGACACTGTGGGCCTGTTCCTAACTGCCCCTACACCTTCTCCTTACACACTTTCCCTCCACTTAGACAGTTGTGTAGAAGGTCTGCTGCACTGAGTTCTGTCCAAAACCTCAGTGTGGAGTAGGAGTGGGTTGTCAGACCCTCAAACTGCAAATCTGAATCTATGCTGGCCTGCTGATCAGGTGTAATATTGTTTGTTGTTTAAAAAGACAGGAAATAGGAGACAGGACTAGTATTAGTATCAGAAACAGTGCTCTTTGATGAAGGGTCAATTTTGAAAACAGCAGAAAAAAACAAGTTACATCTTCAGAAAAAAAGGTTAAAATGCCCTTATTGAATTTTATTGAAGAGGTTAAAAGCTCGCTAATGGTCCCCTCACTGATATATGAGTAAAGAGGAGAGATGATTCAGGAAAACAAATCCCAGGAATGAAACTGAAGCAGCTGTTAACAGTAGGGATCAAAACTCTTGTTTTTGCCAGTTAAATAAGTTCAGTTTGTGTGTGTGTCTGTGTGTGTGTGTATGTGTGTTTGTGCTCTAGCTCAGATGGAGTCCTGCGAGAACATCATGCAGAGACTAATGTTCTCTAAAGGGCAGAGCTGTGTGGATCGTCATGAAGTGGATGGGCTGCTCCTGAAAGTGGATAAAGCCGTTCAGACCAACATGGACCATCAGGACGAAGAGAAGGCTGACAAAATTCTCACATCCTCTCAGAAGCCACTGTGTGCCTCTCCTCCCCCACCGCCCCCTCCTCCACCTCCTCCACCGCCATTACCTGGCGGTTTTGGTGGACCTCCACCACCACCACCTTTGCCAGGAATGGGAGTACCACCACCGCCACCTCCACCTCCTCCACCACCACTGCCCTGCGGTCCAGGCATACCTCCCCCACCCCCTGCGCCACCCTTACCAGGGATGGGTATCGGACCTCCACCGCCACCTCCCTTACCTGGCATGCCACCTCCCCCTCCCCCTCCACCACCGCCTCCTTTACCTGGCATGCCACCTCCACCTCCTTTACCCGGCATTCCACCTCCACCTCCTTTACCTGGCATGCCGCCTCCTCCTCCTCCTCCCCCGGGCATGATAGTGGCTCAGAGTAGCCAGGTCCTGGGTTGGTCTATGCCAGTAAAAGCAAGCCGATGTCCCACTCTGAGGATGAAAAAGCTAAACTGGCAGAAACTGCGATCTGTGACAGGTGAGCGAATGTAACATTATGTTAAGGTTTCCTCTTGTATTAGATTATATTAGATAATTTTTATTGATCCTTTTTGGGAAGGTTTCCTCAAGGAAATTAAAACATCAAGGCTAAGTCAAGTACCAAAATGCCAACAGTACTTCGATACATGAAGGAAATCTGAAGAGTTTGGAGGATGTTTTGTCTCTATCTGTTACGACATTACTCTCCTCCCTGAGGTGATTTATTTTTAAACTGAGCAGGAGAGTGAAGACGCTGTGTGTAAAGTACAACAACCAGGATGGACTATTTTTATAAACAACACTTTACCAAAGGAAAACTTACAAGCCATGTTTCTGCTTTTGGGTGTTATTTGATGAGGCTTCTGCAGGGATTCCCCCGAGTTTCAAGAAAGAGGGGATCACGTTAAATTTAGTTAAGCTTTCTGTGGTGTTGGTATAAAAATGGAGCTACATTAGCTGACAGGTTCCTCTCTTCTTGCGCACACACAGATGGTCCCTCCATGTGGGCCTCGGTTCAGAGTGCTCCTCCTCCCCGTGAGCCGGACTACAGCAGTATCGAGCAGCTGTTCTGTCTCCCAGTGACCGAGCACAAAGACAAGGGGGCAGCTGCTCCTGTCAAGAAGGAGCCTAAAGAGGTGGGCTTGGTCAACACTCAGCATGGTTTCCAGATTAGATTGAGATTTTCCTGATTATCAAGCAAAATAATCAATGTGCCTGCCTAACTCTTCTTGTTTTGTCCGTAGATTACATTTATTGATCCAAAGAAAAACTTGAATTTAAACATATTCCTGAAGCAGTTTAAATGGTGAGATATAAGTTTATTTTGAAGTTTTTAAACACATTTTAGTGACTGTCTAACTGAACATTTTCAATTTTCTCTGTCCAGCAAAAATGAGGACTTTATAGCCATGATTCAGAAAGGGGACCGGTCTAGATTTGATGTAGAGGTACTGAAACAGCTTCTAAAGCTCCTCCCAGAGAAGCATGAGGTTTGTATTTGTAATGACTCACCTCATCTTTATTGTTTTTTTTACTTGCTCACAAATCTGCCATTAAGGGTCCACTTTTAAAATGGCAAATGTATGAGTCACTGTTTTGTTTTTTTCGGTGAAGATTGAAAATTTGAAATCATTCCAAGGGGAAAAAGAAAAGCTGGCAAATGTTGATTGTTTCTACACCCTCCTGCTCACAGTGCCATGGTAACTTTTCTTGCTAAAGTGCTGGTTAATTATGTGCATGCATTACATTCTCATTCAAACATATACTTATCACGCTCAGCTTCTTACTTACTTTGATCTCTGGCTTATTTCCCAAGTTATCAGCTGAGAATTGAGTGCATGTTATTGTGCGAAGAGACTTCTTCAGTGCTGGAGATGCTGAAACCCAAAGTGAAGCTGATAGAGGAGGCCTGTCTTTGTGAGTGAATCCTCGGCTCAGATTCATGCAGTTGAACCATCCATACCTTTTTTAATATATACATATATATCACGCATTTTTATGTTAATGCCATGTAATGCATTTTCAGCCCTCAGAGAGAGCGCGCTCATACCTAGTTTCTGCAGGCTCATCCTTGATGTTGGAAATTTTCTCAACTACGTAAGAACCTCTTCAGTCTCATGTTTATTTCACTGAATCTGACATTTAGAAAGAGCTTGCATTTTTAATAATCACTCTACTTTCAGGGAAGTCACACAGGGAACGCTGAGGGGTTCAAGATCAGCTCTCTGCTCAAGCTTACAGAAACTAAGGCCAACAAGAGCCGCATAACGCTGCTTCATCACATCCTTGAGGTACACTAACTGGCTCACAGCTGCCATCAATTTTTTTTTACTGCTTGTTTATGATCCTCCTTAATCATGGCATGGCTTTTTTTTATTTTGCACAGGAAGCAGAATCAAACCACCCAGAGCTGCTGGATCTGCCAGATGAAATCGAGATCTGTGAAAAAGCAGCTGGGTATAGAGACCTTTTAACATCCACTTCAGCTTATGTTTTGCCATTTTAATTGGTCCTCAGTGGATGTGTAACAGAGGGATAACAAGAGGTTTCATGCTTTGCCCTCAGTGTGAATCTAGACTCTATTCAGTCCGAAGCCTGTGCCTTACTGAAACGACTGAGTGAGACAGCCAAGAAGGTCTCCAACTCCACTGAAGAGATGAAAGAGCAGTATGCCAAAGTTCTTGAGGTGAGATGAAGATACACACTGTTTCCAAACCGAGCCAAAGCTTTGACTCGGTGCTGCTTTTAAGCTTGATCCAACTCCCAAAATTCTCTTTCTTTGTCTGCTGCAGGAGAGTGTGGAGGCGTTTCAGGCTCTAAGTGAAAGGTTCACTGCAGTTGAGAAGAAAAAGAGTGAGCTTGCTGTCTACTTATGTGAGGATGCCAATCAGCTGTCGCTTGAGGAACTCTTTGGAACCATCAAGACGTTCCGTGGACTTTTTATCAAGTCACTGAAGGTCAGGAAAGACACTATTGATGTAGTGCTGCCATGGTTGTTTATATTTAAGGAGTTTTATGCACTGAATGTTAAAATGTTCACGTTTTTACACTTATAATACCCACTGAAGATGATTAGCTGAGTATGGAGGCTGTGTTATCTCTGGAACATAAAAAGCTATAGACTTTGGGAAAGCTCAGGGATACTGTCTGAGATATGACACAAAGACAAATTGCTAAGTACAGTTTGTACTTGGCAGTGAATGACGTCCTCACTTTTCATGCTAACAGGAAAACAAAACAAGAAGAGAGCTGGCAGCCAAGGCCGAGAAGAGGAAGAAGCAGCTGGAGGAAGAAGGGTCCAAGAGACAGAAGGGAGAGAACGGAAAAATAAGTAAGCAATGAACAGCCCTCCTTGTTCTCTAAATTCTAAACATCCCTGGCTGATGTGTCATTTGAATTACATGTTTGAAACCCTCCTTTTTTTTTTTTTTTTTTTTTAGTCAAGAAAGGCTTCGTGCCACAGGATGACGGCTGCATCATTGATCATCTCTTGGCGGATATCAGGAAAGGTTTCAGCCTAAGAAAGACCAGGCCAAGGTGCGATTCGGAAAGCCTCTCTTCTAGTGAAAAGCGTAGGGATACCTGCCTGTCTGGTAAGGACAAGAGACTGTGGCCTCCATCTGCAGATCTAGCTCCTTAGCTCTTCTGCTCTGCAGTGCTACATAAGCATTAGCTTTCATGGAAGTGATTTTATTTTCATGCAGCCATGTCACTGTTAATTATTACCCCACTTAAAAAAAAAAAAAAAAAAAGTCTTCATGTGTTTAACTTCATACATCAGTATGACTTCTTTCACTCCTCAGGGTCGGATGTAAAGCCTGTAGAAGAAGAAGCCTCAGAAACATCCACCACTACCGCTCCATCCAAACCTCAGGAAGAGAGTCACCAAGCCACCACAGGCAACGTGAACGGCTTCATCAGCCCATCAGAAGAGCCTCAGCCACCACTGCAGAGTGCAGTGCAAGATGGACCAGCTGCACCTCCCAGCACACAACCAGTGACACCAGCCAAAACAATACAGGCACCCCCAGAAAGGCCGACATCACTACAGGAGGAGACTCACCTGCAGGAACCTGCAGTTTCACCGCTGGATACAACACAACCTCAGCCTCAGGTTGAAAAGGAACACCAACCATGTCCCCCCACATCAAATGGCTTTTCACCGGATTCTACAGAGACCAGCACCTTCAGCCCATCTTCCCTTTCTGATTCAGACCTGGTAGAGGCCGTTTCAGGCAGCATAGTACCTGAGAAACCAATGTCTGAGGAAGCAGTAAATACTAGTGTTATAGAAAGTCCTTCACCTAATCCAGAAAGTGTGGAACAGAGCGGGAACAATGTGACGGGAGAAGAGAATGGTGAAACTAGTGATGAAAGAAGCCATTTAATAGAGACTGCAGGACAAGAGGAGCAGGAACACATTATTGTAAAAACACCCAACCAAGATGAGGTCATCAGCACCAAACATTCAGAACCTAAAAGCAATGTAACCACACTCAGTGAAGACATTGAGGGGTGTGACGTCCCAGATGGACAGGAATCAGAGATTCAAGATCTGCCTTCAGCCTCTGAAGCAGTGCCTCCATCCCTCAAACCGGAACCAAAGAAACAGGGGAGCATCTTTAAACGAAGCAAAAAGAAGAGTAATCCAGGTAATCCATCTACACTCATAAATGAAAATCATACTTGGAACGTCAGTCGCTTGATATGTCTTAAAGGGAATTCCTTATTTGTTTTGTTTTTATTCCATTTAATGTTTTATATTTTATGTATTGGCTATTATAGTGTATGTTCTTAAGTATTTAGCATGTGACATGCATTTTATCTGAGAGTTTGGATGCAGTGTGACCGTTTGAATATTAAATGGATGTGAATAAGGACAGTCTGTTTGAATGCTCTGTTTTCCATTCTGAAACACAAGGTAACAGTGGAAAAGGACACACTAAACATAAAAAAGGCTGTGTGTTGCAGTGAGGTAGGTCACAAATGGTGGGATGGCCAACTGTAAGCAGGCACATCATCCTAATTAGTTCAATCACCGTCAAAGCTTTGTCCTAAATAACACTTCATTTGTTGGTCTAACTGGATTAACTGGATTTCATTTGTCTATGTTGTCCAGCTTAACACTTGCTTGCTCTTCAATGCTTTTGCAAGTCGGATGTGGTCAGACCAAAACTGTAACAGCATTCGACCAAATGTGTGTTGAGATGATTCTAATGTCCACCAAATCAGACGGAAAACTAACCCTTAAAAGTACTGTTTAGATAAGAGGTGAATCCTCTTTAATCAGCACTCTGGAAATCTAACATCACAGTTTCTGATCTCTAAGCAGCCTTGCAGTTTGTGAAGTCATTGTGTAGTCATCGTGGACTGAGTTATTTCATAAAAGTTGTCACTTTTGTGTCTCTACTTCCCATATTTTCTTGTCCATCACGCAAATCTGCAACTGGGACTGTTTAACCTACTAACACAGTCTCATGTGCTTCCTGTAAAACTGTTTTAAACTGTTGCACTGACATGAATGAAAGATGCTGTGTATCACATTGATGGTTTACATATTTATTCAAAAAATGTAAAACCTTTTAAAGCTGATGTAGTCATGTTTACAACCTAGACTCTGCCGAATGTATTTAAATACACCATATATCACTGTCGTTGTACAAGCTTCTAAAAAGAATTAAAGTATTTAACTTTGAAAAAGTTTTGATTCAATTTATTCATTTTAGTCTGTCTTTTTCTAGGTGGATGCAGAAAAAAGAAATCAAAAGGAAAAAGAAAATGTTCAAGTTCCTGAGCTGGATGGACTGAGTTGTACATTGTTCAATAAGACATGAGATTTGTCCCCTGGATGCAGAAGTCTTCCTTTTGGGATGGTTGATTTTTTTTTCCAAGACGAAGAAGAGGGGAAAAAAACCCAGTTGCAGCTTTTGTGTACATGATTGCTTTGATGTATGTTTTGTAAACTTGTTATATGCAGTGAATGTGTTTTGCTACAAGCTGTAGTTACTGTTTGGCACTAATAGAAGACAATATTTAATTTATTATCAAAAAAATGCTCTAAAGTCCTGTCTTTATTTAAGCTTTATATATGTATTATCTAGATGATCTTTAACTTAAGAAATTAACACATTTTAATGGAATGTAACAATGTTTGATATATTTTAATAAAGGTGAATTTACTGTTGGACTGTCTGTTTTTAATCAAAGCAGTAAGATAAACAGATGATACCTGCAAAAGCTCCATTCTGGGAGCTGCAATATAATGCATATATTTTTACAATAATTTTAATTAATCTATTTGGCTTTTAAACATCCCTGTGACTGCTGTAAGATGAAAGCTTGTTCTCTCATGACAAACAGCAGACACTTGCCTGGGCGCAGCGACGCTCTTTACGCGCGTCTGGCTCTGACATCATCAGATCTGAAGTTACACATATGGCAATGCCGCTCTTGCGGTGCAGTCCAGTCGCCTTGAGACGAACGGACTGAAGCCAGCGCCATTATGTCGCTTACCTGGTCGGCGAAAGAACACAAAAACATGAGTCAAACTGCAGCGACAGGACAGAAACGATCGCGTAACGACGCGGGGAACAAAGTGACGGTGGTCCTCGGTGCGCAATGGGGAGACGAGGGCAAAGGGAAAGTCGTTGATTTACTAGCGACTGAAGCGGACTATGTGTGCAGATGTCAGGTAAATATTGTGATTGGAGATTTCAGCTGACAATTTATGTGGGTGTGTTCTCGTGATATATTTCCTCTATCCCAAAACTCTCAATAGAATCGGTCTTTTACTGGCAGCTTGGTAAAGCGCAACAGGTGCTCTGGGTAAAAACGTTTGCACCTCTGTGATTTGGGAAATGATTAACAGAATGTTGTGAACACAGGTTTGGAGGCGGGTACGAATAATACTGAGTGAACAGCAGATTTTTTTAACAGAGTTGTCAAGGATTAAATAAGATTAAATAGGATATGGTGCCATTTTAACTCAGATTTTACAGTTTATGTGGATACAGAATGTTAATTCTTTTATACCTGTATTAGTGACAAATCTAACAGGGCTGGTTCCTCTGTTGGTCTCTAAACTTTCCAAGAAGTTGCTGCAAACGACTAAATCCAAGTCATTTGCTCAATAAAATAAAAATTAAAATCATGTTAACAGATAGTTTTAGTGTAATGGATGATAAACTCCAGACAGGTCAGTTATGTCTACTTGCATAACACATCCACACAAGCTTCTGGATAGAAGTTAGAGGTCAGTCCAGCAGTGGAACACACAGTGAAAGCAGCCAACTGTTGCTGTGTTGTACTTTCCCCACTGACAGGACTAGCACCCTGTGTTCTGGAGGCTCGAGAGCCCCACCCACCAGGCTACAGAGAGGTCACATTCTCAGGGTGGCTTGATATGTGAGAAGGCCAGGTCTTAGCCAGGAGGGAACAGAGTGGAGGATCCATCAGCACCAGCCAAGTCTGTTAAAAAAAGTGCTGGAGGAGCCTGGGATGAGGGTGGCTTATCACTGTCTGGGGGAAATAAAATAAGACTTGTGAATTTGGACAGATCTTCTCTAGGGAAATCTTAGGTGTTAACATCATTCTGCATTTGAGTGTTTCACCATCAAAACTGAGTACCCTGCTTTGATTTTCAGGGAGGCAACAATGCGGGTCACACAGTGGTAGTGGATGGGAAAGAGTATGACTTCCACCTTCTCCCCAGTGGAATCATCAATCCTAAAAGCATATCGCTCATTGGTAATGGATCCGATATGCACTATTTTAAAGCCAGTACTGTTACAGTGTATATGACTCTTTTAATCCCTTCCCTTTGCTCTTATAGGCAATGGTGTGGTCATACATCTACCTGGCTTGTTCGAGGAGGGCGATAAGAATGATAAAAAAGGTGATAAATGAAAAACCGCCTTTCTTACATGATCTGTTGGTGTTTATTAAGATTGAGCACACTCACATAGATGTGATGATTGTTTTGTGTCCAGGTCTGAAAGGCTGGGAGAAGCGACTAATCATCTCAGACAGAGCTCATCTTGGTATGTACAGTACATGTAATTGTTTGGAAAAAGTTAACCTTGTTCAAGTAAGTGTGTGGAGGTTACCCTTTATAGATTTGTTTGTCATCTCTTTGCAGTGTTTGATTTCCACCAGGTCGTCGATGGCTTGCAGGAAACTGAAAGACAAGCACAAGAAGGAAAAAAGTAAGTGTTTGGGAAGGCTCGGCAGGCAGGAGATGGTTTTAAAAAAATTATTGTAGACTTCAGAACATCAATCAAACAAATTAGCATGAATCCTAAACATAACTTGATATCTTTTTCTTTGGTGTGTGTTTCTTTATGAAGTATTGGAACAACCAAAAAGGGCATTGGACCGGCATACTCCAGCAAAGCATCTCGCACGGGCCTACGTGTATGTGATCTCCTTGGTGACTTTAAGGATTTCTCAATGAGGTATAAATTTAGGGAGCACCAATTTTTAAGGCTGAACTTAATTTTTGTAACATCAATCATGATTTTACTTCCTTTCAGATTCAAGAACCTTGTCCATCAGTATCAGTCCATGTATCCAGCTCTGGCAGTTGACGTTGAGGACCAACTGAAAAAACTTAAGGTATATAGACTCAAAGACAAATTTGTAGAGCACTGCAAGAAATTATACAACACAATATAATGCAATACAATACAACAGATGGTAAATGGACTTGAACCTCTTCTATCTGAGCTTCCTGACTATTTGAAGCACTTTTACACAACCCATTGTCACATATCTCCAATTCACATCCTATTTATATACTGATGGCAGAAGATGCTGTAGGAGCATATTATCACCCTATTACCAGTCTCATTCCTGTACATATACACACGATGTCTGCTGTAGCAATCTAGTGTTTAGTGTACTAGCCAAGGAAACTTGAGCATTTGACTGCAGGAGTTGGGATGGAACCACCAACTTCTCCAGAGTGGCGGGTGATTGCACCACAGAGCCACAGCTGCACAATAGAGTAGAATAGAATAGATATCTTACAAACAGCCTTCTTCCATCTATCAGATTTGATTTTTCCAAGTAATTATTGTTATAACTTCTAGTCTTCCTGTAGAATAGAATAAAAAGATTTTGTTGTTATTGTACTATGTACAACTTCATTAAGAAATACTCAATCTTAAGTGCACAGCATTCAGGCAACCACAGAATTTGCAAACATTTGTAAGTAAAACAGTGTATACTGGATAATGAAATTAATATTGCACTGTTAAAATGCATCACGCACAGTAAAATTTATATATTGCACAAAGTAAAACTCTATATTTGCACAGTCAATGTTAAGTTGTATACTGCATTGTAAAGTATGTATATGCAAAGAAACAGAAAAACACTTCATAGCGGTAGAAATGAAATTATTGTTTCTTTCATTGTGCAGGAATACGCTGAGAGATTGCGGCCTATGGTGAGAGATGGGGTCTATTACATGTATGAGGCTCTTCATGGTCCTCCAAAGAAAATTCTGGTTGAAGGGGCCAATGCAGCTCTCCTTGACATTGACTTTGGTAAGGTCTGTAGCAGTGACATGAAATGCAATCTGGGAAAGAGTCCATGTTATATTAACATAAAGATATTCTCTCAAGGCACATATCCCTTTGTGACGTCATCCAACTGCACTGTGGGTGGGGCTTGCACCGGCCTTGGCATCCCTCCTCTGAATATCGGTGATGTATTTGGTGTATCAAAAGCCTATACAACCAGAGTAGGGATTGGAGCTTTCCCTACAGAACAACTCAATGTAAGAGTCAAAAATATCCTGTACAGTTGTCTCATGGTTAGATTGCTTCCCTGGCCTGTATGTTGAATGAAGAAGAGACGCACAACATGTTATGTAACCCGCTGATATCAAGCCTGGGATGTACAGTTTATTTGTGATCATATGGCTAACACGCACACACACAGCGGGTCTGTTTGAGGAAATGGGAGGGAAGGAGAGGGGTAGGGTTGTTCTCATGCAGGGTGCAGCTGTCAAATTTTGTGAGAGACAGGCTCTTTACCTCTTATGCAGATCACATGTTCACAAGGATAAATTTAGGGCCAGAGTCTGGGTTCAGGATATATTTACTGTGTGAGCAGGGGTTATGTTACTTGTCACGGGAACTGACCACAGGGACACAGGTCAAGATCTTAACACTTTACCCCACTGCTCATGTGATGTGTTATTGTACTCAGCTGTGTGTGCGACAGGAGCCCTGATGGTATATTTTTAGGTTTCATCGGTGAAGCCTGAGATCATAAAGCTAAGAAATATCAAAGTAAATGTAGCACTGTATTTCCCTGTTTGCCTCAGGCAGTGGGAGAGCTGCTGCAGACAAGAGGTCATGAGGTAGGTGTGACCACAGGAAGGAAGAGACGCTGCGGTTGGCTGGATCTTGTCATCGTCAGATACGCTCATATGATTAATGGCTTTACCGCGTGAGTAGCCTGAGCTTTCATCAGGTGTTCTTTGGTTTTGATGTTTGGATTGAGTGTCACATGTACAAGAACACACTTTCTCTACACCACCATGTGGTTCATAATAACAAGAAAGAGTATATACCAAACTCCTCTGTAATGTGATATCTGTCCACAGCATTGCTTTGACAAAACTTGACATTCTGGATGTGCTTGATGAAATAAAAGTCGGAGTCGCTTACAAACTTAATGGAAAAAGGATCCCTCACTTCCCAGGTGAGGTAGAATAAAACTCACAAATAATCTGCTTAAACTGATGATGTCCATGTAGATTCTCATTCATCCAGGTCATGGTTATCTTAATTTTATTGACCGTGAAATATTTTTTTTCTTTTTTATACATAGCGAACATGGATGTTTTGCAGAAAGTAGAGGTCGAGTATGAGACCTTCCCTGGTTGGAAGACTGACACGTCTGCTGCAAGGAAGTGGAACGACCTCCCAGCTAAAGCCCAGAACTACATCCGCTTCATTGAGAACCACATTGGAGTTCCCAGTATGTCAGACAGAAAAATAAGCTTTGATGGACAAATGTTTTCTTTGTAGAGCTAAAAATCATAGTCAACACTGTCCCTGAAGGCCTCTGAATAAGAATAAATAATAACGCATGATGAGATAGTAGATAAGGTTCAGAAAGTTGTCTTCCATCCATCAGATATAATCTGTCTTATCTTTCTCTTTATTTCTGTCTCTCTTTATAGTCAAGTGGGTCGGTGTTGGAAAGTCCAGAGAGTGCATGATCCAGATGTTCTAAAGGAAGACCTTTTTCTGCCTTGATGGAAGCGCTGAAAATGTGGCACACATGAATCAACAAGGATGATCAACTTCTTTAACGGCTAATAAACAAAACATCTATGTGACCCTTTGAGCACTGTTTACTTTGCTTGTTTTGTTGTAATAAAAAGTCGTTAAAATTATGTTGATGCAATAACTCAATTTAATAATAAGATTAATTAACCTGGAAGGTTTTGTAAAGTGGATTACTAAAGCAGAGTTGTCTTAAAAGTATGAAAAAAAATGATGGTGTATGGTTTTAGATTGTAGTTTTATAAAAAGAAGAGTTCGAGGGAAGCATTATTTCATGTATTATATCTGACAATATGCTTTTTTTGTCCTAAATTCAACTAAAAAAAATCCAGCTTTGGTTTTTATCTTCAAGCAAACTGAGTTTTCAAAATGCACGACGGTCCTTGAATGCAGCACAGTCAGCGGGCCGTGGACAACGTTTGATACGCCACATGACACTATAGCAGTTCTCTGATTGGTTTAAAGAAGTCACATGATAATCAAGTATGTGTTTTATTGGCGCCTTGTTGTTCCCCTTAGCATTTTTCCCGCAACAAACAAGTGTGGAAGTTGATCAACGAAGCTCTAGTCTTTTCAAGCTAAAAATGCCGAAACGATCTTGTCCTTTTCCACAAACCTTCTCATCCCAGTACAAAATTCACATCGGACAAAATGAACTGAGTAATTACGGCGTGTTTGGAGACAAGTACAGGAGCGAAATCCACGGTAAGATCCGTATTTCCAGCGCGGTAGTGTTAGCTTATGTTAGCTTCTTTTGGTTAGCACATCTACAAGTCGTTTGGTAAATCCTTACTTTCACAAAAACGGCGTAAAGAAAGAAGGTGACGTTGGGTTTTTGAGAGTATGCTTCCTAAACTGTCATTCATGATCAGATATCGAAACGCCATTTACTGAATCGATTGACTTTTGTGGCTCTCAAACTACATTTCGCAGTTTACCTTCATTTACCATTACTGCCAGCATGAGCATGAAAAACAACAGACAGCGTGCACACAAACCAAATCCTCCTGGCTATGTCTGTACTGGCCGGTTGAATTGATCACGTGTAATTTGATTGATAAATGTTTCTGGTTTTATTTCACACAGAAAAGACCAAAAACCTGCTCTTTAACGGGGCCAAAGCAGTCATGGGAAAAATCTGGACAGGAGAGGAAAATTCCATGGACCCACAGCCGACGCACCAAGTAGAGACACCTGCACACAACCAAGCATTACTGAGAGGACAGACACTAATTGGACATGATGGGAGACTGACTAGATCAAATAATACACAAGGTGAGCAACATGAACAGAGAGCACAAGACAGTGAAACTGCTGAAGCTTGGTTGTAAGACATCTCACTATTCACTTTTTTTCTTACAGTCCATCAAAAATATTGGTTGCTTAAAGAGAGAGTTCCTTGGTTTACCCTAAGTGGTTCCTGTGAATCATTTTTGTCTGCCAGGAGCTTAACAGTCGAGATTTATTTATATACAAAGTTGCACTGATGAAATAATATTGGATCCTAGTTCTTGTTATTTAAACGTGAAAAGTTCCCCAAGAGGTCCGTGGTTCCTGGGGAAAGTTTATGCAGTTGAAAAGCACTTAAAGTGATACAAAGGTGAAACAGGGACCTCTGCTGATGGAAGCAAAGGAGTGGCAAAGCTGATCTAAATTTGCAGGGGAATCCCACGAGCTGTGTCCCATTGGAGCAGCTGAGTGAGAGGCTTGAGTGAGACTGCTCTGCAAATCTCAGAAGTGGACGAAAATCTGGAGAATTGAGTCGCAAACACTAATTACCCTGCAAAATATTATAGAAAACAGAAAGTAGAAAGTGATATTTCCAATTTCAATTGCACAACATGCAAGACAAACTACATTTTATGTTGTTGTTTATGTATATTAGTTTTGAGATAGTTAATGCTGCAAAGAAAACAGTTTTTCAAAAGCTTTTTATTCCAAACATTCATACTGCCCCTAAAGCAGTGTTTTTCAACCTTTTTTGAGCCATGGTACATTTTTCATTTTAAAATAATCATGAGAAACACCACCAACCAAAATTTTACGAAATGACACTTGGTAGTCAGTTTATACAATGACAATATAGTCTCTCAGTTTATTCGTACTCACCATGTGTGAAACCTGGAGCTTTAGATTACAGCACAGACACTTGAGAATTGCATATTATTTGCAGAAAATAAGTTATTTAAAAAGAAAATTGATAATTTCTCATGGTACACCTGACTGTCATTGCACACTAGTTAAAAAGCACTGCCCTAAAGGACTGTTTGCTCAGTCCCTACTTTTCACCAGCAGGTGTCAGGGTTTTCACAGAATTTCTCTCTCAGCTTTGTAACTTTCCAACTGAGGAGGTTTCCAAATTCTTATCTAGAGTGTGCTGTACATGTTTGGTCTCCGTCTAGGTACAGCAGTGGCTCCTGCAGGCTGCTGTGTGTGTCAGAAGAGCCAAGGAAATAGAACAGCATGCACCCAGTGTGATCGTCTAGCATGCTCCTCCTGCATGCGGCAGTGCTCCAGCTGCTCCAACCTCTGCTGCTCCATCTGCACTATCATAGAGTAAGTATTGACGGGCCTTTGATGGAGTTAAACCCTGTGTCTGTGCTCATATTATCATTGGGATAAAAACGGACACCACTATCAATTAGGAATGTAGACTTTATGTTTAAGTAAAAGTTGCCCTATTGGCTAACTTGTTCTCTGAATTACCTGCATTTGTTTTGTGATCAAAAAGCTGTGTATCAGCTGATTTTGGCAGGAAAATGTTTGGCAGTGTTAAATGTCAATGAACTTTTACCCTGGAAGCTTTTTTTCCCCATGTTGCTTCATCTTTAAGACAGTATACAATAAGTAATTGTTAATTGAATATAAGCAAGTAGGAGAGCAGGGCAGCAGTATCTCATTAGGAGAAGTGGCTTCAAATCAATGAACCATTCTTTAGTGTCTGTATGTTTGTCCCTGTTATCTTTTATTATGCTGCTCTAGGACTGATCATGTGGATTTTGAAAAAATAAGGTTTTGATCTGAACTACATGACTGTATTGTAATAACTTTTTTCATTTCACAGTTACAGTGGCCAATATGATGAAGTTCTGTGCTGCAGCTGCTCAACATAGAGATGAACAGAAGAATCAGGAGGGTTATATCTGAACAAATGACTGCCTCACTTGAGATATTACTAAAACTGCTTTTTATTGTGACTTTTTTTTACTTTATCTAAATCATTTCCTCTATATATGTATTGCATTATGAAATTAACTGAAATAAACTTGAACACTTTTATTCAGTTTTGACTTTGCTATGTGTTTTGTTAACATCGTACACAGTGTGAATCTGCTCAAAGAAAAGACTTCAGTTTTTAGATATGTTTCTTGATACAGGTGCAAGAATGCCGCATAAAAAGCATCTTTAGCTTGAGTCCATCTCCCTTTTTGGGAATCTTTTTAACAAAGTAAAAATACTAAAGATGATATTTAAATGGCTGTGATCTTTCAGGCCTTTAAAAACAGACATGATGAGCAAAAAGTTATGACCCAGACAAAATCAAGAAACCTAGGCAATTGTAGGCCCAGTAAAGATGGGGTCATGCCAATAGAGAGCTCTCAAATCAGGAATCATAATTTGTTATTCTTTTTGGAAATTGTGGACTGTCCAAAAGTCAGCATCTTACTGCTCTCAGAATCAAAATACTTCATTAATCCCCAGGTAAAGGGAAAAATGAGCATTAACAGTTGCTCCAGAGTACAGTCGTGATGTAAATGGGATGCTTTGGAGTAAAATAGCCCCGATTTGTCACCTATTGCAAACATTTGGCCCATCATGAAACAAAATGTATGACATGGGGGATCTAACACGGTTGCAAGGCAAACATGAGACGTTTCACTTCTAGAACTCCAGACTTGGTCTCCTCATTTTCAGGGTGACGTTCAAGAAGAGCAGATGCAAAACAGGACATTATATAAACACGCACCTGTTTCCTTTGAGAACTTTGAAGTCAAAAACTACACGCCAGAGCTTTGAAAGAACCTCACTCAACAATTACACAGACAAAGTAGTACTCGCTGGAGTCTAAACAACAAAATACCATAAATCAGGCAGCTCATTCAGGTTATCCAATTACATGATATCCAACCATGCCATTACTATAGTCCAATTATTTTAGCAAAAATCAGGCTCTCCTGTGATGTGTTGTAAATCTGACAGCAGATGGCAGCAAACATCATGCTTTCATTTGAGGGAAAAATTCCCTTCAACCTGGGCTCATTTAGTCTGACACACCTGAGGTTGGTGAAGTTCAGATGGTAGAGCAGGCGGCCTCTTTGGAGTCTTGTTGGTTATCAAAGAAGTCTTTATGGTTAGAGTATTGTTACTGATGCAGTGGCTGCAGGTTCAACCTCTGATCATGACCCTTTGATGAATGTCTACACTCCTCTACACGACATCTCCTCTCTCTTCAGTTGTCCAATCAATAAAGGTGAAAGGCCAATTAATCATCTTGTGTGAAGAAAAAGAGAATTCACAAACCTGCTCCTTCACTGAAAGAGGACCTTTATTTACTCTTTAAATGAAGAAAATTTTCACAGTTTAATATAAAAGTTTGGTATTTGCTTAATAATGCAATCAAGTTTACAGCCCAGCCTTTCTGCAATGACCTTCAGAACTTGTTATCAAATGTATTTACTAAAACAGAGGTTGAACAGGAGCGGGTTTCTGCTGCAGACACTTTGGCTGCAGTTTTCCCCGCAGAACGTGACCTTGAGCTGCAGTCATCACTTTGTCTTGGCTGCTTCACGACGCTGATGTAGACCAGTTTCAGGGTCAGATATTGTATGCTGTGAGTAATTGTTCTTGGTGGCAGAAGTCCTCAGCACTGCTTTGTAGAAATC
This sequence comes from Xyrichtys novacula, assembly GCA_962446985.1. Classification (NCBI taxonomy): domain Eukaryota; kingdom Metazoa; phylum Chordata; class Actinopteri; order Labriformes; family Labridae; genus Xyrichtys; species Xyrichtys novacula. The sequence goes on from OY660878.1 coordinate 8,358,329, forward strand.
AATCACATGACATGGTCTTATAGACATTAGCTTGGATGAGTGCACATCCTGGAGCTTATTGCAAATGCGCCTATGAGCTGTTGAGTCACATCCCCTGCTCAGCGGGCCAGTTGTGGCTCGGCTCTTTGGGGAGCTCTGCAGTTGGTGTCCGGGGGCACCGCTTGATTTCTGGCTGAGTGAACAGACAGCTGCTGGCAAGCAGGGCGTCGAGCTGTCTGCACCATTCTTGATAGGACTTAAAGAAACTCAGAGGTGTACATAAAACACTGTACAGTCATAAACACTGACTTGTTATCTTCAATTTTTTTATTGTGTTATCAAGAGACAAAACATTGAAAAGTTACGTTTCTATGACTGTGAATCTGAATTTTACATTTTTTAAAACTACTTCTACAAATTATCAAGAAACCTGTCACTTTCAAACTAGAGTAAGGCTTTAACAACATCTTTTCAGGGGGAATTTGAGATCATTATCATTGTCTTATCACTGACACATTTTAAGACTCTCCCATATTAAAACAGTACAAAGTAACTTTATGTGTAATTCAAGAAGCAGCCAAACATGGTTTAAGTTCTTGAAGACTCTTTATCTGAGACAAAAAAAACATTTCTTTTTCAGATCAGTAAACACAAAAAACCTTGTAATAATACGATTAAAATAAACAGATATTTTCTATCATTTTCTAACTTAAAGCTCCTGTGAGCTTAAAAGTTATGAAACAGACTGAAATGAACAGAAATGCTTCTCTGACATATAAAAGCAAATGAGAGACTCAACGACAAGTTTGATCAATTTTTTTGTTGTTGTCATTTTTAATGCCTGTAACTGCTGTGAGAAGGATAAGTTAAAAAGATTTAAAGTGGACATTTTTCGTCAATTAGCACCATTTTCATATGGATGAGATGAAATCAGCAACTATAAAGCAGTACCGCTTTGTCCACAGGGGGCACCAAAATCAACAAAGACAGAAAGTTCCTCACAGGAGCTTTAAAGAAAGTAACAGCAGCAGGAAATGTGACGCTCAACTCTTTAAAGGGATGGGTATTTAGTTTATGGAAGTGGGATTGCATAAGGTGCTCGTCAATAGTGAGTGAATTACTTAAAGTGGATTTCACTTAGCTTGGTTTCCATTTTTGCCTCTCAACAGAGGATAAAAATCTAATCAGAATCCCCCATGGGTAATACACTTACGTACAAACTTACTTATTTACTAACTGGAAAGTACCTCATGTAACCTTACATTACTAAAATAAACTATCCCTTAAAAGATTCAAAAAGGAGACCTGTGTGGAGTCCAAATACACCTATAAAAATACATTTGTTGGCAGTATTTTAAAACATTGCAAATATTTCTTTACGTTTTGACAGATTTTGATGGACATATTACTCTCCTACACACCTGTCTTGTGAAAACAATGCAGGGAATATGTTTCAGCAGTTTAAAGCACCAACAAGAGTACCTGTGGAGTTTAAAAACAAAGAAAACTACAAGCCCAAACAGCTGTCTGATTCTTTACAGACATACGGTCAAGGTTGACTCATACCTTCAAGAAAAATGAAGACAAGAGCTTCTTAAAAAAAAAAAACAAGGGTAACTCTCAAAATGGTCTCTATTTCTCTCGCTCTTTTTCTATCTTCTTTCTTTTTAAAGCTGCTGTGAGGAATTGTCAGTTTGTCTCAACTTTGGACTGAGCTGTCTGTACTTATCTTGTCCTCTGACATGTTATAGTGGTCTCCTCGGAATAAAAATCCCATCCTGCTGACTTTACCCTGAAATTTTAATGTAGAAATGGAAAAAATGGACTGCTTCTTGAGCTGCTCAGCTGACACCTTGCCCCTCACGCTCTTGTCTCTTGTTGACTCCAAAATTACAACACAAAAGTCCTCATTTTTGTCACTAATGGCCTTGTTTGCTTTTGGGTATCATAAAACATCTTAAATAGGAATTTCAATCTGTAGGATTAATGTTTTGCTTAATTAATGTCACAAGTGTTAACATGGATGCAAATATGTGAAAACAGTTAGTCCTAGTCAAATATTTTAGCATTTTAGCATCCGTCTAGTCCTCAGTGCAGCCTCATGTTGAATTTTATTGGTCAGACGAGTAAAACTGTTGGGAATAATGAGTCAAAGTGATAAACAAGTATCTAGAGTCTTGTTAGATTAACAAATATCTCTTCATTGTACATCTGTTTCTGTCAGTTTTCTGTGATCTATGATTGTGTCATACCTACTTCTGGATAATGCATGACAGCGTTGCCAGGAAAAATACATTATTTTGGAATTTCACCCATGGGACTAACAAAGGTATATCTTATCTTATATCTTATCTTATCATTAACCAAGTTATCTTTGAGTTTTGTTACTGAAAATCTCTTGACACTTACAGGAAAATACAGGAGTCTTATTGTGGTTCAGGTTTAAGACTTTTTAGACATGAATTTGACAAAACTTTTCTATATTTCAGAGCATGTATCAAATTTATAAAAGGGGGGTATTCTCTGGCTGATAAATGTTCATGTGATAGGTTTATGTGCCTTCAAAACAAAACTGCAGAGACTCTCTCAACATCTTATAGAAACTGTTCCTCTCTCCATCTCTCCTCACCTTCTCCCCAGCCTGCTCCATGTGTGGTTGGGTGTCTTTGAGGAGTAAAGGGGGCCACATAATCACCCACAGCGCTGCAGACAGGACCAACTGCAGTCGGCCAGCGGGAGCACGTGGCTTTGTCTTTCACCCATTCTTTCGGGGACCAGCTGTGGTCTGAGTGCGGTGAGGGGCGAGCAGCAGCGGGCCCAGTGATGCTGCTGCTATAAATATGCGTCAACGAGTGTGAGTAAGTGACAGCTGTACAGTGGACCAAGGACACAGTGTCTTGGCACTGTCAGGGCGAGCCGCTCCAAAAAAGGCAAACCCAGTGTGAGGGCACTAGTTGATATGTATTTATGCACTTGTGGCAGTTCATATGTGGTGTACACAACTCAGATGGAGGCAAAGACTGCCTTTAAATGCTCTTTTAAAAGTAAAATGGTGTCCTACAAGTTAGCAGTCATGCTCACTCATAAAGATATTTTGACTCCAGACTCGTATTTGCTTAATTGGGAACTGATTTTTTAATTCTTGGGCACGGTGTTATTTCCTGAAAGTCAAAACAACGGCCCTCCACAATTAAGTGGATGATAACCATATGCAAGTGTGAGGGAGGAAAAGAAATCTGCCCATGCATGTGTGTGTATTTGTGCCTCTGTGTGTGTGTGTGTGTGCATTGTCTGTACACAAGCGCATGTGTGACTGTGTTTGTGTGCCCTTTTCAAGTGTGACCACCTGTCTTTTGTTAAGAAATAAATAAATAAACACAGGCCACACCAGCTGTCCCTGGCAGTCCGTCCCCTCAGAGGTCAAGGGCTCCCACCGCTGGCCTTGTTGAGGTGGTGGACACTTACAACTTTCCTCTCAACTTCTCTCAAGTACCTCTAAACACGCGCTAAAGCACACACACACACACACACATGCATACACAAAGCCACTCAGCCAAATGAGCCGGGCTTTGAGCCTCAGAGAGGAATGTTTTATTACACCATCGAGTTACACTGCACATATCCCAGCTCGTCACCCTGCAGCTAAGCCCTATCACATGGCTATGACTTTCCATTTGAGGGTTTGGGCCCATAAGAATCACACACACTTGCACACACATGAGGCAGTCTGAGCTCTGGATCCTGTCAGGCAGATGTGAGAAGCTGGTGCCAGCGAGTGTTCTGAGGCCTGCTGCTGGGGATGTTTACAGTGTGAGGTGGCCACAGTGTTGCAGAGGGAGGGCCCTTATTTACTGTGAGCCTGCTGGGGTTGCTCGGGGTGTTTATGAATGATCCTGGGAGGACATTGTTTTCTTTATGTTGGAGCTGCCTGGCTAGCGCCGCTGTGTCGTCTGTTTGTGCATAAAGTACTTGCTGGGGAGCTGGACCAGACAATAGCCTGACTGAGCTACTACCCACGCACACAATAGAGAGTGGGGATGAGGCCGAGGTTTGGGGGCCATGGTTTTTGGGGGCCTGTGGGGGTGGATAGATGCGGCCCTTGTCGATATGGTGTTCCCAGAATGGTTGAGCTGGGATTGGGGGGAGGGTTGGTGGGAACCCTGAGCACATCCCCATTGGGATCACGTAGCAGAGCAGCTGGATTTCTTTCATGGTGCAGCCGGGAAATAATTAAAAGTTCTTGCCATTGAAACTGTCCATTGAATTGGCATGACACGCATTTGGTGTGTGTGTGTGTGTGTGTGTGTTTACTTTCAAGCAGAAGTATGTGGTTTAGTTTGCTCTGGCAGATATAATCAGGTTACGTTTTGGTAATAACTACATGAAGTCAACTGGTTTTGTTGTCCTGGCTCTATCTCTTTTGTAGAGTAATGGCAACAGGTCAGAAACAATAGGAGCCCATCTTGAGCCGCCCTTGAGCTGAGTTTACGGTTTGAGAGGCACCGGGCCTGTTAGACCTGCAGTATTATCACACTCTGTTGTCTCTGTACACACAGCAGTTCCTCATCCACACACACGCACTCACACACTATGTGGCTGATGTTACTGCTATGTGTCAGACAAGGGCTCCTCTATTTTGGTCTGCAGTTGTTAGCAAGGAAGAGTATTGCTTTTTTGTGTGTGTGTATTTGATCAGATAAAACACAATGCAAAAAAAAAATAAATGAAGGAGGTCCACACAATGCATAAAAGTTGTTCCATTTAATTCTATGCATAATCTTAAGAAAGACCTAAATCAAGATTGTCACATTTCCACAGCACACACACACAGGCACACTCCAGAAGCGCAAACAAAGAAAATGCACATACAGTTACAGATCAAATTAAATTGCCTCCATACCTAAGCAATGTCAATTCTGCATAAAGATTGTCCTCTAAATCTCTACCCCACTAACACTGAAGCAAGTGATTACTATAAAATATACCTTTCTTATTAAAAAATTATATTAAATTCTAATGGCACTTCTACAAACTCTATTAAAAAGATCTTCATTTGACATTTAGGCGCTTTTCTTTTCTTTTTTTTTTATACCAAATTAAAACTGAGACAGGCAAATGTTGCACAAAAAGCAAATGCAGTAATAATAAATATTTCTCATGATTATACACAATTTCACAGTTGTAACCAGCAAAGGACAAAATTCCAGTCGTTTTTAGACTTAGAGATCATACAGCATGAGGCGGGCCCTCCATCAAAAGTAGCACTGTTTCCATTCAACAATCAAAATCTCAGTGTTTCACATTCAACAGTGATATTAACTAAAGGAGCTGACAGGTTAGTTCCCAGTAGTATTGGCTGACTAAACGCCAGGTCACAAAAATGCTTGTCCTCAGTTGAATACGTCCAAGAAACAGATTTATTCACAGACACAAAAATGGTCAAATAAATCTAAAAAACATTAATGTAATCTCTTGCGAAGCAGCAAAAATGACATGACTGCAAACTTTTAGTTTGTCTTAATTTACATGTTGATATGATAGAAAATAAACAGCAGTCAGTGGGTCACCGCCGCTGCAGTGATGCGAACTTTACTACCGCAGTCGAGGGCAAAATGTACAATATAGAAAAAGGGTTTCTCCAGATGCAACACCTATCTGTGTGTCTACAAGGCACATTTGGTGATCATCCTGGAGGTATAAATAAAGACTGCCACATTAAAAATAAAAACAAATCACATATTGTTAGTTTTTCTACCTCTGTACACATGTACATTACAGAACCAATCTATTTATTTTGCACCACATAAGAAATGTTCCTGAAAACTGAAACAGTGAAAAACTACATTCCTGTGTGTTCTGATTGAAATTTACAACATCAACACCTGAAACATATCTACTGTTGTGACGACTAAGAGGAGTGATTAAACTCATTAACATCAGAAGTTTGTGCAAGTAATCAGGGAGCCAAATCACATTTCTGGTAGAAATTTACATGAGCGGAGTTTACTCCAGCCCTGCTTCTGACTGCAAGTCAGCTCAGAGAGGAGGGTGGAAACAGATCGCACTCATTCTGAGGGAAATGGTTTGATTCCTTCTTGACTTGGGCTCCTCCATTAAAAAAAAATCTAACAAATAAATGAAAATGAGATGTGAATTGATTACTGTATCCCGAAAGAAGTCTTGGTGGTTAACATGACAGGCGAAAACACACCTCAAGGTGTGGATGTTGAAATGGACAGGTAGTCAGCAGCAACATCTACCTCTATTGTGACAGTTTCCACACCTGCTATCGTCAGTCCCACATGGAAAACAACACTCGGATAATTCTGATATTGTCTTGATAGATGTGCAATCAAACCGCTGTGGCATCTCCTCCATGTAGAGGAACAATGAAGCGTTTATCTACTGCATGGTGGGATATGAGGGTGGGGGATTTGGTGGGGGGGGGTCTTTGATGCCTCCAAACAATACACCTGTTTACAGTGTCCTTGCTCCCCTTTTCCTAAATACATTTCTCACATTCCAACGGCTCTATTCAATACGGAAAAAAAAGTGCAAAGAGAAAAAACTGCACTGCCTTTTCTCCCCGCAGCTCGGAGGGAGACACACAATGATCCCTTGAGAACTACCTGGGACTCAGAGGGGAGGGCAGGGGGAGACAATGCTTGTATTGTCTGGTTTCTATAGGTAGCTGATGTTGTATCAGTGTGGCTGTGCTTGTGAACAACTGTCTTCTCCTGTGAGACAGCAGCAGTCTAAGCCATGTTAACTGTTGTGATTTGTAGTGAGTCTGATCATGAATGTGGAAGAGGAACTGAACTTCATGTGGAGAGAGGGACATTTTAAGAGACTGCAGCTGTTATAAGACACCTGACTCTCCACCTTCACATGGAAAAACAAACAGTTTGATAAATAGATTATATATTTACATTAAATATACATACAGTAAGAAATAGCAGCCTAGACAATAGTGTTGAACCTATATGCATGCTAAAAAAACAAGTGCTTCTCTATGACCCATGTGACAAATCTTGAACACTCCGCAGAGATCTCTACACTGTATATTAAAATGCGATTACAGTAACTCGATTTGCACAGAGAAAATGAGCCCCAATACCAGTTAATGAGTACCAAGATAGCTAGGCAAGGCTTGATGTCTTTCAAGCTTATAGAAATTAAAACTACGTCTACAGTAAACCCTGAACCAAGTCAAACTAATAAATAAATCTGATCAAGTCTTCTCAGGACAGATGAGACAAAAACATCATGAACTTTCGGCGCTACGCCCCTGTCAAGAATCCATTTAGCATCTGGAAGAAATACACTCCCAGATGAAAGATTCCCGCAATCACTAAAAGGGACCAGCTTCATCAGTAGTAGAGAGGAGAGAGTAAGAAAATATCATGATTCAAAGAAAGAAAGGTCAGTAGGTTTATCTGAATGGCACAAGGAGCACAGCGCTAGCTCTCCACCTGTCTTCCCCTCCCTGCCCCTAACACTGCAACAGTTTACCCTTATACAGAGCATGGTAATTTACTAGCAAATACGTGCTTTTAACTCAAACAAGCCAATCAAAAACTTCATCCATTTACATTCTTGAAAATGATTTAAGGTCACTCCCTCCAGGATAGACTAACTCCTTTCTTACCAGCTGGTTTTGTGGAGTGTCATCCAATCTTTTCTGTTAAATAAGGCCTAAAAACTGACTGATTTCAACCAGAAGGCATGTTGATATACTTCTCATACTTGTTTAAGTAAGCACTCAAGGTGGAGTGTTCAAAATTTCAGTAGGCACCAATGTTACAGGCGTTAGCTTTTCACTCTCCGCCCTTCCTCTGATTAGACAACTTCTTTTAAAGTAGCAGGCCATGCCTTTAACATGTGCTCTCTCACATTGGCAACCAAAGAGCCAGCAACAGCACCCCAAGGCGAAATGAAATGTGATGTGATGGTCTGCTTGTCTCTTGTTACAAACAACTTCATTCAAACAGAACATGAAAAAATCTCCTTCCATTACAAAAGAATCTTCCAGTAGTCAAACTTCATTAGTTTTGCTGCCTCATGATATTTTACTTGTTAAGGACTAAACAAATCTCAAAAAATAAATAAAAATATTAATAATAATAATAATATAGGAGTTAAAAATCATGTATTGCTACTTGTGGACGGTTCTGATCTCCCATGTGCACAAATAAAAGTCTCACTCACTCTGAAGATTGTATTAACATATGTTAGCATTAACTATCAGCGTTTAGCCCATAGGGTTTGAACATAGGATGCTTTTTTTTTCTTTCAGCAAATATACTCCTCAAATAAACTCAACAGATTGACACAAACAAGACAGAAAGAAACAAGTGCATCATCTGATTTGTTCACCTTCGTCGAAAAACAGCGGATCCAGCATGAGTTTCACAGCCGCCATGTTTCTCCTAACAATCTCTGACCATCAGGTACGTCTATGCTTTAGAAAACAGCTCCAGTTTTACAGTTGCTACATCTTTAGCTCGACAAATGCCACATGGAGTAGAATCCAAATGATATGTCTCCAACAAACTGAAAACAAGTGTGTTTTAACAAAGAAACTGTTCAGTAGTAGAATTGTGTATGAAAAGACATTCGGTCTCAAGTTGTGGCACTGGTGGGAGGTGTTTTATCCAATGGCGAGAGTCTTGACAAGGCCACAGTGAAACTTCCTGATGTGGCGGTACAGGTCTCCAGACTGAGTGAAGCGCCTTTCACACCACTTACAGGCATGAGGCTTCTCACGTGTGTGAACTACAGCATGCCGACTCAAGTTATGGGAGTACTGGAAGCTCTTGCCACACTGGCCACAGGTGTATGGCTTCTCGCCAGAATGTGTGCGCTCATGACGCTTCAGCGTGTACATGCAGGAGAAGGTCTTATTGCACTGCATGCAAGTGGGGACCGAGCCGTCAGGGGACAGCTTGGAGCGGGCCCCGTCCTTCTCGCGGAAGTGTGAGCTGAGGTGCAGTTGCAGCACGTGGGGGCTGGGGAAGACTTTGCTGCATAGGGGGCACACACACACCTGTTGGCCCGGGGGCAGGAGCACCCCGCTGGACGTGGAGATGTCTGAAGAGGCTAAGTCATCCTCCTCCTCCTCTTCGCTGTCCCCAAGCAGCCTCCCCCTCCTCTCCTCCAGCTCCCTGCCCGGGGCGCCCTCCCTCCCTCTGCAGGCCTCCCCCTCCTCGTCCATCAGGTCCTCCTCCTGGGAGAGCAGGGCGGCTGTGGAGCCGTTGTTGCCTGGGAAGAGGGCAGCGAACCCTGTCACCACCGAGCTCCTGGCACTATTCCCAAAGCGCTGGCTCTCAGGGCTCATCGGCTCACTGTCCTCCTGCTCTGACAGCAAGTCGTGTTCGTCTTTAACAAGTGGCTCAGTGCCCTGCTGCTGGCTGTCGAGGGCCAGCTGTCCCGAGACGTAGGAGGGGTGTAAGGGATCTCTGCTAGACAGAGGCTTGAAAGACAAATCCAGTGCACAGTCCATGTCATCTGAAGCCCGGGACCTCTGGGACAGTGATACGGTGGAACTACTGACATCAGCTTTTGTTTTTCCAGCTGTTTGGACGCAGGGCTCGGCCTCCGCTGACACATAATTGACACCTACAAGGTCCGGGGACCTGCCAGAGTGACCGTTTGCCTTCTGCCTGCTCTGTGTAGACCTATCACAATCTGTGACAGCCAGCCTGACTTCGCTGTTGTCCGTGTCAAACTCTTCTGCCAGGGGGGGCCTCTGAAGCCCCTGAGACTGTGTCTGGGGCTGTCGCCGGATGAGCTGCTTACTGTGCAGCTCACCATCTGAGGAGTTCTCCCTGTCCAGACAGCTGAGTCCCAAACCCTCGCTCATCCTTTCATCCAGAGAGGAGAGTTCCTTATCTTTCAGCTTGCCTTTGCACACTTTCACAATATCATACATGTGGAGGTAACTGGCCGCTGCCAGGACATCCTCCACCGGGAGAGTGCTGAATTCCAACTTCCCCTCATACATAAATTCAAGGAGCAGACTGAAAGCCGGGGCTGTCACAATGTCACTGTTGAGATGCACAACGTCCCTTTTGTCCAGCTGGTCCCTGTAGAAGAGATGGAAGTACATGCTGCAGGAGGCCAGCACGGCTCTGTGCGCTTTGAATCGAGCCTCTCCGACTAGAACAGTGCAGTCACAGAGGAAACCTTGGTGACGCTGCTGACTCAGACACTGCAGCAACTGGCGGCTATGGTCTGGGAACTCCATTCTTCCTTCATAACCTGATGAAAAACAGGAAAAACAGGATAGTGGATAAACGAAATGAAGCCATTAATAGCGCAGAGCGGAGTTGCGGTCGAGAATCAGAGACCAACACCAAGTAACCGAGAGCAGATGAAGGGTTTAAGGGAAAAGTTTTGACAACAGAACGCAAATTATTTAGGAGAATGAGCTCACATATGTCACTTTAAACCAGTTATGTGTCACATTAAAAGTAGGTGAACTATTGCAGAATTTCGTAACTTTATTCTGAAAGGTTTTTACACAAGCATCAATAACTTTATCCAACTTGAGAACACAAATCCTACATTCTTTCCAGTGGTGCAGGATACGCTACGCTGCGCTCACCCACCCATGTATCCCAGCGTAAACGGATCCACTCTCCAAATGATCCAAAGTATTCCGGTTTAGAGCCGTCTGTCGCTACTTCCCGAGCTTCCAAAAATTCGCGAAAAGTGACGCACCGGCGCGTTTCTAAACGCACTAAAACAGCGGCGTTTACAGGGTACGCATAGAGTGCAACTGAAAGTGATTCCCTTCGTCCATGGAGGAAGGAGGCTAAAGTGAAAAAATAAGCCCTGTGCAGAGTGAGTAAACTGGTGCTCTGTTTGCTAATTACACTGCAAGCTGTGGAGTCAGCTGCTCTGACATCACCGCAATGGAAACGCTACCTCCAGCTGTGCTCCCCTTTATGCCATATGTTAACTCTGGGCTGAAACCAGACACACAACTTGTAAAAAGAAAAAGAGACAGATTTATTAATGTCACAAGATGACGCGACATTCTCAAACTTTTTAAATGGGGTCATTTAGTAGCGAAGAAAACAGCAGCCGACAACCGCGGATGAGAATTAAACGCTTTGTGGCCCTTTTACGCACTCATGAGGCACGCGCACAACTGTGAAATATTTGTTTAAAGGAGCTGATTCACAGCAGAAAACACAGATGGCGGAAGAAAACTAACGTGAAATTGATATCAAAGTTGGATGCCGCCGAGAACAACGTGCTCCGTATCATTTTACGCGCATAAACTGAAGGCTAGATTATGAACAGGGAAATACAAGTGTGATTAGGAAGCAGAAGAGCCAAGGGCGCAGTAAACCGAGCTCCATGTCCGTGTTGGGAAACGCATTGCTGGGAGCCTTTTAAACAGCAGAGGAACTCACAGCAAAGCCAACTGCGCTGAACGAAGCGGCGAGGGGGGACACTCTTTTAACTTTCGCTTCCTCTGCTTCTCCAAAGCGACAAAAGCACTTCACTTACATTTACTCCCCTCCAACGTCGTCGTCTTCTTCGCTAGAAGCCCCGTTGTCCTTTCATGATGTTCGGCCAGATGTTCGCTTCTCCTTGTCGTTTCTTGAGCTTCAGTCCGACCCTGGCAAGGCAGGCTGCACTCAGCGCTGCTGTGTGTCAAGCAGGTTGATAATGGCACAAGTCTCGCGATAGCGCGCCGCCACAATAACTTCTGTACTACTGCGTGAATTCACACAGCGGCAGCAAGTAACAGAGTACACTGGGAGCAGCAATTGGCTGTCTGTCTGAAACACCTGTCCAAGGGAGGAGGAAGGGCACTAGACTTTGGTGAATCCTGAAGTTAGACAAGGGAAAAGAAAAGACAGACTATCGATGACAGAGCTTAAACCCAAAATTACGAATGATTTGTAAGTCAAAATTTTAATTTGACAACCATCATTTCAGCTGAAAGTTTGTGTTATTTGAGGGAATCCTTTTGTTAAGAATTGTTTTAAGTGATTCAAATGTTCAAATCTGATTTGTGAATTAACCACAATGTTCCATGTTGTTGTTTCACATTTACTGTGGGTGAGAGAAAAGCTCCATGGTGTCTCAGCATCCAACCTCTAAATCAATAGTTTACCCAGACTGATACAGAGAGTTATAAATCATGCTTTGTGATTTGAAGGGTTATTAGACTATTGGGCTGTTCTCTCTAATCCTTCTTTGAGTTGTGGAATTCCCTGGCACCACCACACCACCCCATGCCTTTGTTTTCTCAGACCACACCAGCTCCTGGCTCGGATTTACTTTGCCTAAATTGTCTTAAGACAAGAATTTTAGAGATGAAGAGGGGGGCACATATTTGCTCAGACACTCAAAAAAAAACACTTTCTGTAATTGTTAAGCTTGAGGTGGTGGCACAGCAGAGGAACAAGGGGCTTGAGGTTGCAGCTGCTCATCTCGTGCCCCCCCCCCCCCCTCCCCATGTCCCTCCCCATGCTCCCCCAACTGCTTCAGTCACCTTTGCCCTGTGTTCCAGCTGCCGTGTGTTTTGAAAAGGCCATTTGCAGCTCCTCACAGCCTCCTGACACAGAGGGGAATGAGCAATGTGACGACAGGCGGCAGCCACTGGTCGGAAGGGGCCACCGGCAAGATTCTTATCCACTTACTGCTTTATTCCATTTTTAGTCCGGCTGTTACTGTTACGGAGCGAGGAAATGTGCACTGTGGTCATGTCCAGATGATCAGGAGGAGGATAGTCTCATATTCCCTTTCTGAAAACTTTCTCTTTTTGCCCTAATTAGTTGTTTTAAAAGGATAAATCAATTTTTTTAACTCCAAGTAATCACCTGTAAGTTTTGAATCAAGTATCAGATGTGTGCCACATGGGAAACAATTTACCATTCAGAAGCTCACTCACACCATCCATGCATGCAGGAGCAGCGATGTGGATAAGAATAGGAGCAGTGGCCCTGTGTTTCTCTGGCCCTGGCAAATGTAGGCACTCAGTAGAGGAGGGGTGTGTGTTCACAGGGCAAGACAAAGCAGTGGTTGTGCCTGGGGACGGTGGCCTCAGAGAGAGGGGCTCAGCACGGTGAAGGTTCTCACACACAGAGAAAGATAGAAAGAGAGAGAGGGAGAGAGAATGGGAGTGGGAGAGTGGGGGAGCAGGGAGAGAGAGAGAACACTTCCTGGAGGTTCTTTCTTCCTCTCTGCACTCATCAATGGCATTCTCCCCCTGACCCACTCCTCTCTCTCCCAGACAAACAAAAGAGCCCACATTCCAGTGTTGCCTGACCGGCCAACCAGCCAGCCACCGAGTGAACCACATCACATCACATCATTCCCCCAACGAGACCAAATCCACACCACAGGAGGGGCTTGAACTGTGTTATTAATGTGTGTCAAATGATGCTTGGTATGCATCTTATATTGAAAATTATGATTAAACCCTTTAACAAGACGACACCCAGTTTTATCGACCCTTCAACAGCCTCCGATTTTCTTACATGTCATACTGTCTGTACACAGGTTGTTCCTGCCCATTTTTACAACAAATGTTCAAGACAGAAACATCAACATTTGCTGTTATTTTGAGTGTAATTTTTAAATATTGCTACAAAATTCTCCAAAACTTGTTGATTTCAGTCTTTTAGAGAATCACAAATACTATTATGCAAGTTTGGATAACGCTGGGTAGCGCAGCATGAGGTGATTAATGACACTGAAAAGGGTTTACTCACTTATTTCAAAAGCTCTATTCCTGAGAAATAAAATAAGCATCACTTTCTAAATGTCTATGTTTTGTGATATATTTTTGTTGCTCTTTTACTGTAATATTGTAAAATACCACCCTGTAGTCTTCCTACTGCGGCGAGATGCTGTGAATATCAAAACTCGACACAGCCAATGCAATTTCTATAATCATCTTTTGTCATAATTTTCCACATTTAGTTTGTACCACACATTCTGCATATTTCTACTCAAATGGCAGCGAGCTGGTACATCATTAACATTGCAACAACCTCTGTGTACATCTGAAACTTCGTCTTTCGTTCTGGTGCCGTGAATTCAACGTTGCATAACAGGTGGATAATACATCCTTGGAAATGATGTGACAGTTGGAGCAACATTGCTCTGCAGTTGCTGGGAGATGCTGTATTGGTTGGACCCCCTGCCACTTCCTCCCTATTATGGCCCTCCTGCCCTTCTATGTCTAATTGTTGCTGCCGCATGTTATCTATTCTCCTTCAACAGCCCATTAGGCTCTGCACTGTTCGGTTTGTTACATTATGGACTGATACTGCAGGCAGACAAGAGAGAAGATCAGATGAGTCTTGGGCAGGAAAAACCTTATTGACTCACTCTGACTCTTTGATCTGGTTTTCACTTTAGCTTTGAACCTGCAAAACCAGCAGCCGACAAAGGGGTGGGGGGTGGCACACTGACTAATAACAGCAGCAGAAAAAAGTGGGCTAACCTCACTCGGCTCTGTTTGTATGACAGGAACAGCTTGGCAGGGCTGACACATGGTAGCAAAGAGGAGCACATTACAGTGTGAGTGACAAAGAGGGGAAATGACAGCAGAGACAGAGGGCAGAGGCCACTAAGTTTTTCATCACAGAGGGAACACTGGCAGCTGGCCCCAGTATCCTGCTCTTTTAACACTTTCTTGTTTGTAGTATTGTACAACCATGTAAACTCAGCCTTGCACTTATTTTTCATATAAATCTGTACTGTCTTCTGGATAGAAATTGATTTGATATGTCTCCAATGCAGCTAAAGCTCACACGTAGATAGTGCCTGTGCAGACAGAGTCATCTTCAGGCTTCATTTGATACAGAGGATCCCTGACTTCCTCCACTGAGCAGGCCTGCCTGTACCTGTCCCAAATTGGTTTAACTCTCTCCTCCCCAGCATGCTGCTCTTTATTTCTGTTTAAGACTGTTTGTCTAAAATCATCCAGCACAACTGTAAAATGTTATTTTTGCTTAAAATTTTCAAGAAAAAAAAATCAACACTTACTTTTCTCTTCTAGACATTTTAAAGCAAATATGCCTTTTTCAGAAGATTTTTTTCTGAAGAAAAAAAAAACATCTGTTGCTGGTGCAATATAACTTTAAGTTGCTGCATCTTTTATTGACACAACTGCTGCAGTTTTTCCTTTTTTTTTAATTATCAAGCAGCTGATTTCATTGAGTAATTCCTGGAACAAAAACAACAACAACAATGATACTATTTTTACAATCTTTTAAAAAGCTTTAAATAGTCATGCAGTTTTTATCAACAGGTAAAGATTGCTCATTCATCTTGGATTTGTTGAAACATAAGCGCAGTATTCTTTTGATTTTACTCCACCTGCTGATAAAGACATTGGGATGCAGTTGTTGCCTCAGGAGATTTAAATGTGTATTTAAATGAGTTCTGTTCAGGACACAAAGTAAAAGATCTGATCGTAAAACTTGACTCTGAACATTTTTTAAAGAACAAATCCTACTTCAGATTTTGAACGATAGTGGCAATTTCTACCTCACAATAACCCAGAAACAATATATAGCCAAAGCATCATCAGACATGTTAATTTTTCATTTAGATATGTCCAAAATAAACGCCTTCAGACTCAGTAGATAAACAGCATCCTGCCTCCAGTTTTCTTTTTGTAGCCTGATAGATTTTCATTATTGCATTTAAAGTCTTAAACCCTTCTGGTATGTCCTTGAATATGTTTGAACTCATCATATTTTCACACAATTTCTCTTCAATTATTATATTTCATTTTAAAAAATTCATATGACTTACTGATATACCACTCGTGCAAGAGTTTGGGACCATTTTACAACTAATTTGTGCTTCACAATCAATCTACATGTTATACAAATAATTTAATTGGGACAAAAAAAATGATAAAATGGCATCGAAGCTTCTGTGAGGAGTTTGAAGTTGGTCATAAAACAGACTGAAATGAATATTAAAACCCTTTTCTGAGCTCTAAAAAAACACTTACATGCAGAGTGACTGTCGTTATAGTTCTTTTTAATGTTATAAACCACTGGCAGGATTTACGTATCACAGTGAGGGATTTATCACATGCTCTTGACAAAGCTCTTTCACTTCTCCACAGTGAAGAGTTATTCATGTAGCTTAAATAAGAAAGCAGGTTGAGATTTTTTTTGTTGTTGAGAAAAACTCTTTACTTGAGTGAAGGACCAAATCCACCCATATTTTCTATATTTTGCATGTAGTGCCAAAGACAACACAAATGAAAAGTACCTTACAGGAGCTTCAAAATGTTGTAAAGCAGAATTGATTACTCATTAAATTGACCAGTTGATCAATCTGAGATTTAATTTGAAGACAACTTGCAAAATAATACATTTGGTTTTCATATGGTGGATAAAATATGTTTACAGGAAATTATAGATGATTATTTTTAATTCCTTTCAAATGTTTAGGGCATATGATTGAATTAAAAAGTCATCACATATTGATGATGATAAAAAAAGAAAAAAAAGGGAAAAAAAACATTTCATTCAAAATCAATAAAAAAAAATCTAAATTCTCAAAACCTCAAGTCTTACAATTTCAAAAACAAAATCTCCCACATAATGTGGAAACCAGACAGTATCTGTGTTATTATTACAAGGAGAGGAAATCGCACATATCCCTTATTATCGCGGAGACCCCACGGGGCCCTGTCCAGCTCCCAGGACCCCATTTTGGGAAACCACCAGCACAGATAAAACAGCACAGGGTTCAACAAGGCCACGCAGCTCCTCATAAGCTCCTATAGAAACAGTGCAGGATTTTTTTCAATGGGGCGGCTGACAGCCTACTATTCCTCCATTAGCGACTGATGAAAATGGACGGCTTTAGGACCCGGGAGAGCGGGCTGCCACAGAGGCATTGCAGACAGCGCGTTTGGGAGGTGTAGTGGAAGAAAGGCAAAGAAACGGAGTAAATGAGAGCACTTTTGTCCAGATTGTTGAAGGACTTATCAACTTAAAATACCGCCGAAACTGCCCACTAGAATGAGACGGACACATTGTTGAATTCTTGTCCAGGTAAATGTCCGCGTTTCCTTCGCATGGTTAACTACAAGAGGTCGACAGCTAGACAGGGTAGGTCCCCATTGTACTTACATGGGATGCGGTTATTCTCACCCAGGCTGCCCTGCTAGGCCCCATATCCTTTCTATCGCTAAATGCAAACCTGAAATGAGGTACTTTCCTGCCTTCACTTCGCCGTAGAAGTTATTTAGCAGCAAACAGTGGAGTTTATAAGCGTCCTGCAGTGTATTTTAACGCGATGTTGTTTTTTTCCACAAACAACAGTGAGCCTCTCTTCAGATGTTAGCCATTCATTTTTGACAATGACCACTTTTGAGACAGCCCTCAGGGCCAAAATATCTGCAGTCATGTTACTTTAAACGCTTCCCC
This sequence comes from Xyrichtys novacula, assembly GCA_962446985.1. Classification (NCBI taxonomy): domain Eukaryota; kingdom Metazoa; phylum Chordata; class Actinopteri; order Labriformes; family Labridae; genus Xyrichtys; species Xyrichtys novacula. The sequence continues at coordinate 8,375,737 of OY660878.1, forward strand.
TCTGCGAGAAAGTTGTTTTTGCTCGTACTTTACGGCCCAGCAGGCAAATGAAAACAAATGAGCTCAGTAAGAAAGCAGCTCATTCATTGTTATGAACTACCACTGCGTTTGTTTACTCGTTTGAGGGAGAAATTTATTGCCAGACAATATTGTTGCGCTCAGCTGCGTTAGCTTTGCTAGCTTGTTGCTGCTCTGTTGTAGCACTGCTGCATCCACAGACAGTAGGACGAAATAGCAGGCTACATCTCTGTTTTGACTTGTTGACACTGTATAGTGGCTTTAAAAGTGAGGCCTAGTAGCTCCTAGCTTCAAAGTTTGGACGCAGGGGAGGTCGTTAAGAAGAGGTGAAGTGGAGTTATAGTCTTAATTTTCACCTTTATAATCAGTATAGCTGCAAAGTGCATGTGAGCTGTTCAGGTGATAGGTTTCAATGCTGTTTATGTTATTTTTTCACCTACAGTGATGACAGCTGAGCATTGGCTCTCCTGAAATGTTTTTGTTTTGTGATGTGGTTGCAGCAAAACTAACTGATGTAACACAGCTTAAATGTCAACCTTAGATAAATTTACTGATGCTACTGTATGCTCGGCTCCATCTCCTAGAGGTTATACATGCATAAAACAGTCTGCAGAAAGAACATTGTCCCTGGGCGTGTTGTACCAGTAACGCCTTTTAGCGTCAAAATGTTCTCAACAGTCATGAGACTACATCTGTCCACTGTGTGTACGCAGGGGGACTTGGCATGTGACCCGAGGAAGACGCAACAAGCATGGCGTAATGATGCAGACAGTGGCTTTCTTTGGCTCTCCCTGTTCTATTTAGAAAATACCAGTCACCTCCCACCCAATCACATCACAGCCCCGTTGACGCAAATGTGCCACCAGTTGCATGCAGAATCTGAGGAATGTTGTTTGAAATTGTTGTCCCTGTACACAGACAGACTTATTGTGCCCGTCTCCTTGCCTGCACCACTGGAGTTCTGGTTCTAGTGATGGTAACTTACCATCAAACTCACATGGAGGCAGTCTGCCTGGCTGAGAGATAACACTTTTTGTGTTGTAAACCATCTCCAGGAGTTGCTTGCGCACACAGCCATGTCATATGATTTGCAGAGACTCAAGAGTCCTGAAATTTAAGATCTTATTCTCCCCGTTAGAGGACAGGGGTAGTGTCCTGCTACACGTGTGAATCGGTCCATCTTCTCTCGATGCACGTTTAACCTTTAATTCAGCACATGAATAGTTTTAAAATGAATATGTTGACCTGAGTCATAAAGGTGTTGCTGCTCACCTCATCACAAGATTGAAAAAGTACGTCTACTTGTCTAATACAGTTACAGAAACTGTGGCTGTGAGTTGAGCTACACTCACTCACCCTCAGTATTCTTATCACTGGTGCTGTGTTTTCAGGGAACTTGAAAGAGGAACTTGTGTAGTAGATCACCGTGTTACTACTTCCATGGTGGCATTTGAACACAAACAAGTGTTGCTTCAGGACTTCTTTCCAGCTACAGGTTAGCACCTCAGATGTGTTGATTCAATGGTTTGAATTATTTGAGTGTTGTGATTTATCTCTAACTGCAAACCAGCTGCTGCATCTCTTGTTTACACGAATGGTGTGGAAATAGAGCAGGCCTGTATCTATTGATCTGATGAAGGAAGTAGTGTGGAGATGTCGGCCTGTTTTTCTGCTTCCTGCCATAAAAAAAAAATATGGGACTGTCCTCTGTGGCTCAGTGACAGGCACAGTGTGTGGCATCCTTGCTGCATGACACTGCTTTGCATTGAATGGGGTGGCCCCTGGAGCTTGAGCCAGAAAGATGAATGATTGAAAGCTGCACTGACAGTAGGGCAGGCAGGCAGGCAGGCAGGCGGGCGGTGGCGGCCCAGAGGCCTGAGCACCATGTGACCCGCTGTCAGGGTACTGGGTTCATTCAGTGGCTGCTGGCTGCAGTGCTGGCAGCAGCCCAGCTTTTCCACACAGGCCGCAGTAGCAACAGGTCGCTCCCATTAAAACAGCAGCACTCTGTTGTGGCTCCAGAGCCGGTCTTGTGCATGTGTTGCTTTTTTGGCTGTGGTGTATGCGCTCAAGTTTGTTTGTGTGATGTATCCCAATGTGTATATAATGTGTGTGTACCAAGATGCCGAAAGGATCCGACAGTTTGTGTGATCCTCAGTTTGAATAGCACTCAGTGTGCTTTTTTTCAAATCCCACTCAGCAATCCTTCCAACATGGACTGTGTGACACAAGCACCACAACCCCAGAGCAATAAACAAAAACAGTGAGCAAAAATAAACCGAGCTTTGGTTAACTCACTTTGCTCATTGATGGGAGTGAACAGAAAGGCAGTAAAAAGGCATGTTGCTCGTAATTTCACTGACTGATGTATCAGAGCCTGGGGCTGTGCAGATATGACTCGTAGTCTGTCAATAGTCACATCAACTTCCTGTTGTTGTCCCCAGCCACATGCTGGATGAGGCCACTCAGACAGAGCTCTCTTTTGATGGCCGTGCTCTGACTGAGCAGCAGCAGGGAAATTGATTTCAGTCGATGGTCAGATATTGCCTGGTGCAGTATGTGACATTTGTGTGAACAGGCCTGGCAATTGATCCTTCTTCTGCTGATTCAAAGCTGTCTTTATATCATAAGGAAGCACTAAATGAATGAAAAGGTCAAGCAGTTGTGGTCCTGATAGCCTGCAGGTTTTAAGTGTGAGCCTTTGATGAAAAACCTTTAAATCTGTGATGGAGTCCAGACCCATGTAGTCTCTGAAATGATTTCATTGCACATTCATTCTGTCTTTGATTATTAGTTAATGTTACAGGTAAGATTACCACTGAAACCCATCTTTAAACACATTTACTTTTACTTTTGTTCTGCTGTTTACTCATTCATCCGTAGAAAGCCGCATTCACACACTGCAGCGTAACTGTGAAAGCAGACTGGTCTGTATGTGAATAGGTGTTAGAGTTGTTGTTGTTCTGTTGTTGTTCTGTAAATACATCAGAGTAGCTGACGGGAACCAGCGACATTTCCGTAAAGCTCCCCACCACAGGTCAGGTGTAAATAAACAGCAACACTCACTCATAGAGCACACAAAGGTTATCTGTGGTCATAAACATTTGAGTTTATTCATATCAGCAGTGCTCAACATGTGCTGACTTTACAGCTTTTTAGAGTGTGTATTGTCAGACAAGATAATCAAACCTACAGGCCTGGTGCCTCCGATCATATCAGATCAGATCTTCATCAGCCGAGGGTGTTATTTTTCTTTTTTTTTGTCATTCGATCAGGTGATTGAAAGTCAGCAGAATTGTTGTGCAATCAACAAAACAAACACTTTCTAAAGCCATCGAACAGCTTTCCTGAGGCTTTAGCACAAGTTTCATAATGGGAGACAAATCTCTCAAGTCTGTTTTTTGGCTTTTAGGCTTTAATTTTATGGACAAGAACAGAAGCCAGAAAAAGACTTTGTAATTTCATATCAGGAAGGGTCTCAGGTTGGATTTGAATGCTGTCGCTGACATTCGGTTAAGAGAGGACTGCTGCCTCTGTTGGGGAAGCACAATATTGGCAAAGTATTGCTTTATGCAAATGTGGTTTCTGCTAGACCTTAGTGATTAATAGGACCAATAAAGTGACGTATTGGTTATGCATACACAATGACAGCTTTTACATGCCAAAATGGTTAAAAATGACTCAAAAATTTAACATATTTATTGATCTGTGTCTAAGGTTCTTCTGTTGTAGGCTTAACACACATTACTAATCAAGGAGCTCAATAAAACCCCAGAAATGTTAAACCCTCGACAGCTGCAAAGTTTTAAAGGTGGCTTTAGTGTCATTGTTTTGTAATTCGTTGCTGTTCTGATCATTTTGAGAACAAAATCCCAGAAATCAGGAAGACTACATTATGGATGACCAAAGCCTTTAGCTTATGCAGGTGTCTGGCCCATGCAGTGTTGCAGGTTCCTCAAAACTACAGTCTAACTAAAGGCACCATAAATCACTGATCTTGTCCATTCCACTGTCTCTTTTTTACTCTGTTTATCTCAAGGTTAATCATCAGACAAGGTGAAAAATCTGTCACCTCTAAATGGGGCTAATTCTTACCCTTCTTCACAGAATAGGTAACCACCATTGAGAAGGCAGCTGTGAACCTCAGGACCTCATTTCCAGGCTCCTGCACAGGGCTGAGTGAAGGACATTTAGGAAACAAAGCGGTGTCTCTCCCCGTGGGAAACCTGGATCCTCCACCCTGCCCACCAACATGACCAATGTGGTGATTGTCAAGGAAGGATGGCTGCATAAAAGAGGTAAATAATGCACAATAATGTCAGTAGATCATGATTTGATATAAAAGTTAAAATTTTGACCAGTGTCAAAACAAACCTTTGCGTTGCTTAAAGCCAAAGTTCTATTAGTGAACTGCGTGAACCCTGTTACTCAAGTTTTTTCTTGTGTGTATCTTTCACAATGAAATGAAGGTGAAGTTTAGTCATCGCCACCCTTGTACAAGGACGCAAACTTGTGGGTTAACCAAGTTGGCGAAGAACACAAATTGTGAAAACACCTTTAAAATATGCTGCTTATGCAAATGTTTAAGTCTCTTGTTGATACTTGCAAGAGACAGGCATTTAATATGCAAAACTGCTAGTCTCTTTTTAATACTTTACAAATTTTAAGGCACAACTTCAGAACACAAGACAACACTGTACTCAAAATGTTCTGGCAAATCTGCAGTACTTTCTTGGGTTGGCAAGAGTTTAGAGTCATACTGTTTTTCACAGATTTGACTTTCAATGCTACAGAAATGCCTCAGTGGACTTCCAAATGTCCGAAATGATTGATCACTCTGTAACTGTATTAAAAGATCTCGTAAGCAATACTCAATGCTCGGGTCATCCAGCTGCAGAGCAGAGTCGCCAGCGGGCCCCATTTAGCTGCTCTGACAGCGCTGTGTGGCGTGGCGTGGCTCTGTGTCGGGCGTGAGTCCTGTTGTTTGGACGAAGAGGCATTCCTCACATACCTGCTGGCTTTGAGCAGCTTTATGTGTGCATACTAGCTCTGCCTCACGGAGCCCACTCCACCGCCGCCTCCCCCACTACCAGGGGCAAAATAGGATAAGGAGGTTCTCTAAAACCATTGAAGGCTCCCGGGCCCAGTGCCAAGGATCCAAAGCTTTTACTGGAAGAGGAGACACAGAGAGTCTGACTCAGGGGATAACGTGATGGGAGCAGGTCACTGGGAGAGTTCCTGGGTTCCAAAGGGAAACAGAGCGCCGCTATGGTGTGTTAACTCAGGTTCTCCCCTCTTCAAGGCCTCTGCTAGGAGCACAACAGGCTGCTGTTTAGGAAGAGGGTCAGTGTGGTTCAACTCAGTTGGTTCCATGCAACCACACCCCGGTCCCTCCAGTGACGAAAAGGACAAAATATTGGGTGCTAATAGTTTAATTTGCAGAAACTATGTCGAGTTTAGACCATTGCTGCAAAAAAATGGAAGTATATGAGAAAATTTTAAAATTAATTTGTTGTTGCAAAATGCTTTTGAGACAAACTGTGCAGACCTAAAGCACCACAGTCAAAGGATTAAGCTGACAGGACCTTTGTTTGAGTCTATCCTTTTTTTAGTCGGCTATTTTAGATTTCGTTCCTCTCTCTTTGTATTATTTCTGCCACAGAACTAGCAAGAGTAGTTTTTGACGCCTCTGGTAGATGAGAATGCTATAGTTGTACATAATATGTAAATAGAGCAGGTTTTAAACAGTGACTGATGGGAAACCGTGAGGTTTTGTGGAAGTAACATCCACACTCAGAGCTCTATCAGCGATCCCTTCTGGTTGTGACACACACTCGTACACACACTAAACAAACAACCCTTCAGGAATAGTGAGTTGGCATGCTGTTGCAGCCCAGCAGCTGTGCCCTGTGAAATGTCACCCAGAGCCTCCGTGTTTTGATTGGAGGGCATCCACCTGCCTCCTTGACAGGATGGCTTCTAGTGTCACGTCACTGTCACGCAGGCTTTGCCCCAGAGCCACAGCACAGAAGGTGAACCTGCAGTAGCCTTGTCTCGCTGTCCATCACCTCAGCCAGGTAGCCCCCACTCAGCCACTGACGTCCCATGTTGCACCTTGAGTGGAGCTTGTTTGTGTGGCGGCGCCACCCAAGTGACTCACATCTCCATGTAGGCGTAATAATAAATGGCTTACGCCGCTTTTAAGTGTGTGCAGCATGCTCATTACTCCCATGTGTACAGTCAAAACAATAATTTCATGTTTCACAAAAGATAGCCTTACATACATATTTCCATCAACATTTTGCGTGTGTGTTCCATTGACGGGATCTCGCATCAAAGTAAGTTTTTATAAGAACTAACAAAAACTGACGCACTGTAACAGCCATTCAGTGAAGGAGATGTACTAATACCTTTCGTCTTGATCAATACCTAAGTTTAACCGATGAGTACTCATCTGATGCCAGGATCATCAAAAAAAACACATTATTGACCATGCATATGATAATTGCTATCATTGCTTGCTGGATGGTCTATACAGATACCTTCAAGAAATCCTTACCTAGAAACAAGCTAAAGTTTGTGAAGGCAGCAGTTGACGCTCATATTCAGGTTCTGCCATAGAGCTTCAGATTCTGTCTGTAGGACATCTGCACAGACACAGGGAATGTGTGGAGCAGGAAGTGGGGAATGACACGCAGTGAAGGGTTGCAGATGCAAATCGAACCCGCGACTGTAATGATGAGGGTTTCGGTCTCTGTTTACAGGGTGCACACTTTGATGTTAAGATAAAATTGTGGCCCCAGAAAACTTGATTTTTATCAAGAAAGAACTCAGCATTCGGTTTTAGAAGTTTACATTTTTTCTGTGGTAAGTCCCAACAACTCAATTAAAATATTTCTTTACCTGAACATAGAGAAAAAGCACATCCTTAAAAGTCCTGTGCATATAAATAGGAATATTTAGCCATATCTAGTGGTCAGATTCTATATTTAAATGCTCGGGTTTTCAGGTTTATTTTATACATTTGATTTTTTTCAGTGTCTACTTATATTAGAGTTATATTAGGGTCGTTCTAAGTTCACAAAAGAGAATTGTTTTTATATGCAGTTGATTATACTTTCAATCAAACACTTATGAATACTGTAATCCATTTTTTACCATATCTACTCTGTACTACACCCCGTGCTTTTAAAAAAAGAGATTATTTACACAGATTGTGGGGATTTTAACAGTTTTGATTGGTACTTCTCTCCACTGTAGCACTGTTTTATTGTTGTTTTCTATCATCATTTGAGCACTTTTCCTGAGTTTAGTTGTTCTTTGTCACCACAGACAATAATGTGTGGTGCTTTGTAGGCTGCTGGTTTCTTTTTAGAACAGTAATGGACATTGTGGTGCCATGCAAAATACAGTATAAGATGCAAGCAATGTGTGTCTCATTCACCTTGACTGAACAATGGATTTCAACTCGTATTTGAGGCATTTCTAATTCAGCTCTACTGTATGGTGATTCATAATGAAAGCATCTGATGGCATGCCTTATACAGGCATAGAGCATGGCAGCACCAGCATGTAAGCTTAACTAATTCATGCCACTCACTCTCACTCTTTGATTCCTGTCTGATTAGTCATGTGCAGCTTGCATGTGTAAACTGTAAAGAAGATCCTAGAAGAAAGTAGAGCAAGCAGCACTGTGCCGAAGAACCCTGTAAACCCCCAGTAGAGCTAATCTGTCATTAGAGCTGCAGATTCTCAGCCTTGGAGTGCTGTGTACATTTGTTCCAGACAGGCTGCACTCAGTGAAATGATCTCATTCTGAAGGACACACCTTCATACTTTCTCTTTAAGCCTTGTGCTGCGGTAATGTGTCTGGACTGTGGACACTGCCTGGGATGTGTTGTTGTGGCTGTTATCTGGGTTGTCTGTTGTGGAAGGACAGTTTTGGAATGCAGGACGAGGCAGCTGTGTAGGATATGGGGTGTGTGTGTGTGTGTACGTGTGTACGTCTGGCCATGCATATGCAAATACTTGTGAGTGTGTGTGGACAGTGTGAAGCATGTTTATTCAAGAGTTACGCTGCCAGCCGGACATCACCCAATGCCCTTACGCACTGACTGCAGTACAAGCACAGGCTTGCGAAAACACTGTAACTTTGTTGTTACTATCGTAAGCAGTTGTTATGCGTCCACAAATCATACTTCCCTTTTTCGATCCCTCACAGGACGCTCCCACACACTTTGAATGTGCCTGCGGCCTCTAGTGGCCACAGAGACCGAGCAGCATGCGATTCCTCTTTGTGAGTGTGTGTTTTCCCAAAGTTTCCATCAAAGCCAGAGCATCATCGGACATCAAAGAGGCAGATTGTGGGTTCCCTAGTTTCCAGGGAAGTGCTGTGGCCAAAAACCCAGTGAAGCTCAACAGAACAGCACTCGATTGTCCTCCCTTCTTCCCTGGCCCTTGTTTGTTTGACTCATTTGCTCCCTGACAAGTATAAAGAGCCGGCCCCTTCGTTAGGCTAACGAAGGCCACAACAACTGTTGGATTTGGGTAGCACGCTCAGCTGGCTCCGACCCATGAGAGGGGGAATGAGAGTGGGAGAGGGAGGGGGGTGAAAGCAGAGGGCACACCAGTGCAGATAGTGAGGGGCAGTCATAAAGATAGGGGCAGTGAGAGAGAGAGACAGAAGTTGAGCAGCGTCTTTGTGATGTTCCCAGAACATTGCTCAGTGACCCAATCAGCCTCAGGAGAGCGGAGGGATGTTGTGTGTGACATGCCACAGAGAGAGCCTCTCGTGGTTCGGTTTGGAGCTCATCAGCTGATTGGCTCCTTTGCCAGTCATGCGGCTGAAGGACACCCATGAGCTGCTCCTCCAAGCGAGACCTTGTTGGTGGTCCAGAGAACTGCATTAGACAGAGTTGAGAACAAGAGAAGGGGGAGAGGGGGGAAAAGCAGGCATGGTTTTTGTAAAACTCCAGACACAGTAGTCAGTGTCGATGAAACCATTTTATTTTTTTCATCTTTTAAATTTTTGTGCCTCGTGCATCTGGTGTCCAGACCTCCAACAGTTTAGCCAGCATTTTCCGCATTTATATTTTTTGTTCTCTGCGAGGAGAATGCTCGGTTTCCTGCTCGGTTTACACGCTCTTCAAAGGACCAGACCCACCTGATTAAGAGTGTCTCATGATGCTGCAATGCTGACTGTCTCAGGACTTAGGGACTTTGACTGGCTGCCAGCTCTGCTGCTGGGCTTGCACAAGCTCCTACACGTCCACTCATTATGACTGTTGGGGGCCACACACCACTGCAGCGCACACACACACACACACACACACACACAAAACAGACACAAACTCATATCATGTACTGCTAGACTGCAGCAATAGCTAGTCCAGTGTGGAGATCTTTTTTGTCTATAATCTGTGGCTTTTTTTGGTAATAAATAAGTTTTAAGAGCAGAAAAGGCCCAGCTGTGTTTAGAAGATCATAAACTCATTCTGTTTTTGTTTTTATCAGGCTTTCAAGGAAAATTTAGAGGCATTTGTTCCCTGAAAAAGCAGTTATGCACGGCTTCATTCCTTTGCTAAAGAGATTACATTTCGTATTGGATTTAGTTAAAATCTTGTATTTAAATGAAAGTTGCAGAGACAGTTTTATTGGAGCATTTAATGCATGAACAATAATGTGATCAATTGAACCCTTTTGTGTAACTCCTGTTATTTGACGTCTATCTGAACCAAATGTCTTCTAGCATTACATTTATAACTAAAAGACGGCCTATCAGTGATAATCAGCTGAAGTTTTATTATCAGAGCTCATATAAGAAGGAATTTGATAAGCAAATGTAAGACATTAAATAAAACTGTTAATCATAAATCAGAGCAGAAATCGAGGGTCTTTTTTAATACCAGAGGAATATTCTGGCGTTAAACTAACACTGAGTTAGACACCTCCTTGACAGATGAATGTTGCTGACTGTTTGCTCCTCTAGTTATACCAACTTTAGTAAGGACCTCACGATAGCAATACATAGCGGTCTATTGCTCCACATGCACACCTCAACAAAAAAACGCCACTCTATAGCCACAAATAATGCTCAGAACAGCACCTAACTTCATCAACAGTACATATAGGGTCCCAGCCAAAGTACTAGCCACTAAATATCTTTTTAACTTTGCCTGATTTCTTTAGCAAAGAGGGCAAACACAACTCACCCACTCTCTTCCAGCAGCCGCTTGTTTGTGTGGGAGCCCTGACAAGTCGATCACCGAGTGCAGCAGATCATTTCCATGAAGTAATAATCATCATAATAATCATTTTGCTCTGCAGACGTGGTAGTTCTTCAGCCTCAACGTCTCGGTCTGATTGCATTTCCATGAAGTAATACTCATAAATGTTCTTCCTTGAGCTGCGAAACTCCGCTGCACTCGGTAATGGACTTATCAGGGCTCCCTCCACAAACAAACAAACGGCTGCTGGAGGAGAGTGGGTGAGTTGTGTTTGACCATAACTTAAATTTACGCCGGAATATCCCTTTAACAACACCCTTAGTTCCATAAGAGTAAGGACATTGTGATTCAGGGGGTAATTTTTTTGTCTTTTTTCCTTGTTCTCCTTACTCTCCTGGGTTCCCAAATGTTTACAGAGTATTTTCAGAAGAAGAGGTGGTGCAACCCAGGCCCCTGTCATAACCGTTTTAAAATGTGTGGCTGGCACCAAATTTCATCAAGGACGTATTTTTTAAAATTTTTTAGTTTCAACATTCAGTCTGTCATCTTATAGTCTTTGCCCAATTTAGATTAAATTGAAGCTTTAAACTGTCACCTCTGCTTGTATGAAAATATCAAAAAAGCGCCATAAAATGGTGATTTATGTCTCTTAAGAGAGCTGGAGAATAACAAAATAGGGGTGCATGGTTTTATGATGGGTTTCGTATTTCTTTTCAAAACTTTTCAAATAACTTTCGACAACCAACCCTAACTTTAGTTATGGAATAATCAGACACCATCCAGCTGATAGAAGCTGGAAGCCAATCTGCATATGGAGCCCCTGTAGGCGGGGTCCAGCAGCAGAGGGTGTCACACCAGGAAGCCAGCGCTCTGGCCGGGTGTCTGGCCGTCAGCATGGACCCCCCGCCCTGGGTAATGGGAAATAGTCTTCCTGTTAAATGTGGTGGAGAGAAGTAAATTAGTGGGGTGCAGCTGTCGGCGGGCGGGCAGGCTGGCATGGTGGGGGGACCAGGAGGCTGAGGGAGGTGGCACCTCCACTGCTCCCCTCAGCTCGAGGTGGGCCCGCTGTGTGCTTACTTTGCTGTGCAGAGTCCGCCTGCTCCACACAACTGTGGTGCCCCTGCTGCGCTCTCCATCTCTGTTACTCTTTTCCCTTTTTGTCTCCCGTTGTTCCCTCACTGCCCTCATTCCTGTCGAACCTCTTGTTCTCTTTAGTTTCTACACTCATTCTTTGTCTCCTTTTGATTCGAGCCTATTTCTGCTCCCCTCCACCCTTCATTCCCTACTTCCAGCACATGCTCTTCACCCACATCCCCACCACCCTGTTGCTAGGATAATGACCCTGCTGAAAACTCAGGCCCATGGCGGAAGCAGCTCTGGATCAGCGAAAGCTCCCAGTCTCCGACATCAATCACATCACTGGCACCTCTCTCTAGTTTAGGAAGGGAAAGGGGGATGGGGATGGAGTTGCGGAGGAGGGGGGCTCAGCTGTCTGCAGACTAAGGGTTGACTGTATGATCAGTTATGTGTAACATCCTCAACATCAGCATATAATGTTAATTAGAAAAAGTTATCACACTTTGAAAAGATGATCCCTGACAGCTGGAGACCGTATCCTTCCAGAAAAAATGGATCCTCTGGAGTTCATATCTTGTTCATTCAAGGGTGTCAGATCTTACACTGGTCATTGAGAGTTCATTGGCACTAATTTGCTCCAAATAATGTGTGTTTATTTGTTTGTCATGCAGTAACCCAGTTAACTAATCCATGGACTGCTTGTTTACCCAGGAAGAGGGGGCAAATCTCAGCCCCAGTGTGGCAGGGGGGAACTTCCCACAGTGTCTCTATGGTAATCAGCAGGTGTCACTCACCACCGAGAAGAAGTGAGGGCTTTCTTACAAGCGTGAGAAAGAAGGGCAGCCTCCATTGCACTCCCCCCCCAACTCCCCATCCCTTCCCCCTTGCCTTTTTTTTTCCTGTTGGGGCAGCAGTGGCAACAGCAGTGACAGAGAGAAAGAGAGAGGGATAAGGGGAAGAGACATAGAGGGCTACATTGGAGGCCAGGGTGGCCCTTCCTCACAACAGGTTGATGCTGCTGCCAAAGCCCTGGCAATGGAGTCCCCCATCCAGCTGCATGGGAGAGAGAGGGGCCAACAAAAGAGAGGAGGGGGATGTCAGGAAGACATAGAGAGATGGGGAATAAAATGAAGCAGCCCAAATTCCTGGACAGTTTAGGATAGCATGTGAGCTGGAGCTGCCTTATATGGTCATTGTGAAAGGGGGTAAATGAGAAGATGGGTGATTCTTCGGGCAGCACGAGAAGTCTCGATAAGTGCTTTGCAGTGAGAGCAGGGAATGATATAAGGCGGAGTTTTGTGGTTGCTGGGGCTCAGTTGTGACCCCTACATCAGGGAGCCCCCTCTCCTCTGGAGCGGGCGACCCATGGCTCATTGAGATGCAGGGCACAGGGTGGCAGGCCGCAGCTGCAGCCTACAGGCAGAACCCGGCAGAAAAGGGCCGAAGGGATGGCGGGGGCGGCTGAGGAAAAACCAACAAAAGACGCAGCCCGCTCCCCTCCTCCTCCTCCCTCGCTTTGGAGTTCTAATTCCCTAATCCTCAACCTCCGCCTACCTCCCCTTCTCATCCGATTCTCACCACTCAAACACACACTCACACACACATGCAGAGTCCAGGCAGCTACCACTGGCTCCCTTCCTCTCATCCCCAAGCCATGAATGGCCAGACGGGGACAAAACCCAACAGCAGCCCCCTCAGGAAGTCCAACCACTGGGTGTGGGCACTGAGAGGCACATTTTGTCTGACCCTCTCTGGGTTGCTCACACTTCCAAGTCATGTGAGAGTGTGTTCAGTGGCAGGTGACAGTAGTGGGTAGCTCTGTTTAAAATATCGTTCTTCAGATTTTATTAAAATCCTTCAAAGAAGAGACACAGAAGATAGAAGGGGAGAGAAAAAGCAGAGCTGTCGGTTTGGACACACTCTGGCCTCTCCTTTTAGGGGCTTGAGGATGAATGCTGCTTGATGTGTCTTATTAAAAGCCAACAAGCCAGAGCAGCTGGGACCTCAGCATTCCTGTCGTTGTCACATAGAGACGGACAGAACAGGATGCTCCTTGGAAAGAGCCACTAACCTCTGTCACTCTCTCTCCCTTGTCTGTCTAAAGCCTTCCACATTTTTTCCTTTTATTCATTGACCTCTCGATGAGCCTGCCAGGACCTGTTAAGCCAAGTTTACTCACAAACGACTTCAGTGCCAGGAAAAAGTAAACATCAGTGTATGTTTTTGTCCTTTTAAGGTCCTTGTTTTTGGTATTTCCAATGCGTGATAAGGTAACTTTTTAAAATGTATGCTCTCATTTTTATACCATCATCTGAAGTGCAATAAGCCAGGATCATAAACACTGCTTATAGTTTTTACCAGCATGCATGTAAGCAAACAAGGCCACGCTCAGCCATGTCCAGCTGTGACCTAACCTGTTCCCTCCCCTTGTACCTCGTGTGTTTGTGTGTGTGTGTGTGTGTGTGTGTGTGTGTGTGTGTGTGTGTGTGTGTGTGTGTGTGTGTGTGTGTGTGTGTTTGGGGTATAGAAGGCGTGCTGGTGGCAGGCTGGAGCTGTCCACACACCGGGCTATGCAGCAGTTGGCAAATAAAGATGAATTCTGTTGTGTTTGGCAGCGGTTCTCCGTTCATTATTTTCCACTTTGCCCAGCGCACATCCCAGACCTCAGCAGCTGCTTGTCATGTAAAGACACTCTATCAGGCCCTGACAGCTCCTCCCATGCACACACACAGTACGCATGGATCATACACACTCCACTTGTGCTCACACCCCCCTGCTCACAGCGCTACATATGTAGCGAACATATGTAGTGATCTGTCTCACTAGCACTCCACTCAGCACAACTCTCCGCGCACTACACAGCTTTCTCATCCTCACTAGTTTCCTCATCTCTCATCTGGTGTCACATCGCTCTTCCTCCTCTTCTTTTGTCCTTCTCCTAATCTTATTGAGTCCAGCCACATGTCTGCTGTCACACTTGACTTTATGACTGTGATTTCCTCAGAGCAATACGTGCATCTACATGTACAGTCAGGCCCGAAGGAGGTTTTATCTTATCTAGGCTGTGGTCAGTCTGTCTGTTGGCCAGTTTCCTGTTTTGGAGAGCAGTGTGACATCAAAAGGCTGTAGTTTACATCTGTGATGATGAACTAGCTTAAAAGCAGAAGGCTGTCCTGTATAGTTGTAAAGCCCATTGTCCTTTGTCAGCGGTCTGACTGTATTCTTCACTACACACAGGATGTATTTGGGGTCTAATTTGCAGCCGGATAATGAATGGGGGGTTAATATCAAGGGAAATGAATAAATCTGGGTCTGATTTATCTGTATGGTAGTACTCAATACTATTAGCCATGCTTTTCTTTCTGTGTATGAACCAGAAATGTTAAAAAAAAAAAAAAAAGGTCAAGTGCAGCTGTCAGTTTCACTTTCTTGTCTTGTCAGTGCTTTAAAAAGGCCACAGTGTGGAAAGTAGAACTGAATGACAGCATAAGAAGGGGAAATTGGTGTAAATGGGAAGCTGACAAGGGTCATCTATGTTGTTTATGCCCTGAGTGCAGACTGTTACGGGAAGGAGGTGGGTTGCACTAAAGGCTTGCGGAGACTCAAAAAACAGACAACCGGATATAGCCGCTTCCACTGTTGTCATGTGACCAGGTTTGTGGTTGCAGACGAGGAAGCTGCAGTGTCTAGAAAGAGCTTGCACTAGTTAAGGATGTGCAGCTGTTTTTCTGGGTGCTGCAACCCTGTGACAGTTTTTTAAAAACTGATAAAAACTTAACATGTAAACATTTTTAGTATGTCCTCCATTTCCATGTCCTCCCTTTTTTTCTCTAACCTCAAGAGGAGCTCGGTCCTTGGTGTCCTATTTCGGTGTTTACCTCTATTTGGCCTCACCTCAGCAGCCCCTGCAGACCTGCCATGTTTACAGCCACATCATTCAAGCTAGAGACAGTTGTTCAAGGGGTCTAATCATAGAGAAAGTTGAGCCGGTGATGTCATTGTCCCGACACCCATGTGACCGAGGCCACCTCAGCGTGGGAGAATGTCTTGATGATACACGCAATGCCTTGCGCTGCTGCGTCATGCATGACCACCCATGCTACTTCTGGTGGGTGCTGTGCGTCAGAGGAGCTGGCAGGCAAAGCTCCGATCCTTCCAAACGGGATGGTGTTGTAATCTGTTACACACAAATACCTCTCAGTACCTACAAAGCTGCATACACACACTGTTATATTTACATACAAGCACACACATGCATACACATAAACACCTGTCTGTGCCTATGAGAATCTGAGCGCTGTAAAGTATCAAAGGTCTTAACACAATCTGGAAGTGATCTGTTGCACACTCACTGCCAAAGTCAAAACTTCAGAACACAAAGTTTAGTCTTCACCGCTGAGACGACGAGCTTGTACGTTAAGTTCTGTCTGGTGTTCTGGTGTCAGGTAGGGAACTCATTATGCTCTTGGTGCATTGTGCACATACTGTCCTCACTGTGGGCTGGCATGGACTATAGCCGGGGGATATGGGTCAGCCAAAACCTGACCACAGAGCGAGGCACCAGCTGGGGCCCAGCTGAGGAAAACCAGGCTCGGTGCGGAGGCCTCATGAGACACTCTGGCTGCTGTGTGAAACATTCAGGCAACTTATGTTTGTGTTGAACATGCTTTTGGTTCAACTTCAAGCACACACCTATTTGGATACATGTTTCCTTCTGTGCTTTGAATATTTAGATTTTATGCTGAAGTCAGGCCGCCTGGCTCTCCTGAAGGCCCGTGATGAATAGCACTCTGCCGTGTGGTTTCTCCAGAGAACAGCATACATGTTCAGGTGACTGATGCGTAAGTTGATTGGTGAAGCTCGTCGTGTAAAACCGACAAACGACTCGTCAAAGTAATTGTGTTATATTAAAACAGGCATGAGGGGAATCCATCGAAAGGATTCCTGCCTGTATGTATTTCAATTAGAAAAGCACATATCTGACGGCTGACATGGTCGAGCTAATTTCTAAATGAGCTATGGTTGGCGTGGAAACACTTAACATATCACAAGATGAAAAATCTCCGGTTCCACAATGAAAAATGTCAAAAGATATTGGACATCTGCTGTTGATTGAAGGCTTAGTATGTTGCAGGTCCTGCAGATGTTTCTTCCAGTGAGATGTTTTTTTTTTGTGGAGAACAGTAAATCAGGTTTTTTTACACTGATTGTTTGGATTGAGTGTAAAGGTTTGATGCTGAAGGGTCATGTACAGATGTTATATGACATGAACTTTTTAAAGTGTTTTTCCTTCTCTTTTATCTGGTCACAGGAGGCATATGGAAAATATCCCTTTAGAAATTGCAGCTTGTGTCATTACTTTCTAAGAAATATGTAGAAAAGAAGGAAGTCCTTCATTTCAAAGTGACAAATCTTAAAAACGACTCTCAGCATTGAAAATCGTCTTCTTGTCCTTTTAAAATCAATCTATAAGGATATAAATTGCACAGAGAGAGTATTATTATCCTTGTGTTTGATTTGTGCTGTCCAAAGCATCAGGTTCATCAGTCAGTGTAACAGAATAACAGAAGCTCTTATTGACAAATCTCCACCTCTCCTCTTCAGACACACACACAAACACACACCATCTCTCTCACACACTCCACACTTCTGTGTTAGAGGAAATGGGGCAATTAAGGACAGCTTGCCATAGCTCTGCATGGGGTTAATATGCGGCTCCGTAATTAAAAATAAATTACACTTTTCCTGTATAAATATTCAAGTCCCACTCCACTGTGCACCACTGCCTTGTTATGGTATGTAAGCTATTTTTTTCCCCCGTCTGCACAACATCTGGCCCGACGTTTCCTGAAGCATCACCAGAATAAATTGAGTTTTTTCCGCCTACGAGAGACTCTTTTGTGTGACACAAGTGTGGCCGTGTGAATCGGATGGATATGCATGGCTTGAGGTCATGTCTATTGTCAAAAAAAACAAGGCGGCAGATGTGTAAAGTTTTATTTTAAAACTCACAAACGAACGAGTGTTACAAAATGATTCATCTCAGTGAGACTTGAGTCTGTACTGGTATTATTGAGCAGTCACATTTTAGCAGACTTTGCTGTATGCCGAAATACTGTCTGTATGGAGAGCAAAAGCAGGTGGACCATAACACGTGGTGATGATATCTCAGCTCTGTTGGTGGTGGTGAGCAGATGGTATTTTCTGAATAAAATATTTAAGCTGGAGTGTAAAATCTGCTAGACTTTTAACTGCCTCTGAAAGGTTGTTTCCTTTGCCTCTTCAGGATCAATCTGGCTAAGTTTTAATGCATACCTTTCCCAAATGTGAGCCATGACATTGTTATTTTAAGTAAACGGTAAGAAAAAATGTATGTTGCTAGCTTCTCGCCTGTTGTCATCAGCTCATAATAGCAGCAAATGTCTGTGTCTATGTTTGAGAGAGTATCTGTTGAGGTCAACACAACGAGTCAGAGACATGTTTGGTTTAGTCCTCTGAAGCTCGCTTCTAGTCTGCGGTTGAGCCAAAAGGCCTCAGGCAACATCGGCCATGACTAGCACCAGAATATCCCATTTGTCAGAAAGAAAATAGTAAAGCTGTACTGTGTTGGGGAAATATATTTTTTTTAAAAAGCGTGGTGGAGTGAAAGAGTACAATATCTCTGCATTGCCTACCAACCAGGGTACAGGAAAGTTTGCAGACAGTTTGGAAGTTCCCAGAGAGTCCACATTGCTGTTGACTGCAACAGAGGTGACAGACAGGGCAAAGGGTCCTGACTCCTTCAAAACCACCATTTGTCCAGCAGCTGACCTACACTAAAGAAAAGACAGTGACAAGATGGTCATTTTAGGGAGCACCAGAGAACAGCATGGTAATTAGAATGCAGGAAATGGGCCACACCTCGGGGAATTAAAACAGAAAGAGAAAGGACAACACGGCTGTCATTAATCACTAAACCGCTGCTGGCAGCACATGAAGGATGTACAAGCATGCAGTCATCTCCAAAAAAGGATTTTAAATCAGCAGAAAAAAAACTTTATGCCAAGAATTGTTTATTTTTTTGTCTCTAATAACGCAGCAACTTTCTTTTCAATCTCTTTCTTAAATCAGGAGAATACATCAAGACCTGGAGGCCGAGATATTTTCTCCTGAAGAGTGATGGTACATTCATCGGCTACAAAGAGCGACCACAAGATGTTGACCAGCTGGAAACCCCCTTAAATAACTTCTCTGTCGCACGTGAGTATCTGCCTCAGAGAAACCACTGCATTTTCCCCCTCCGCTTCTTGGCAGCTTGTTTAAACCTTTTTTATTTTTTTTATTTTCTGCTTTCTCTTTTCTTGTTGTGATCTTCACATACTTGTTAAACTTTTGGGGGGACTATAAACATGCTATACAATCTTAGGCGTAAAAGAGGTCACCATGCACATATATTAGGTAAAAGTGCAATTATCAATATACAAGAGAAAATCAGACATTTTACTTTATAATGAACAATCAATTGTTTTCCTTTTTTTAGAAACAAGGAATGTGGAACAACCGTGTGCGTTAGCAGATTGCAATGCTTGTGGGAAAGCTAATTATGATATTAGCTTTCATCATGTCCCTAAAGACATTAGAGTCCGAGAGCTGAATAATGCCTGTGTTACTTACCGTATTTTTCAGGCGCACCTGATTATAAGGCACACCATCAAAGAACGCGTCTATTTTCATACATAAGGCACACCGGATTATAAAGCACATTAAGCCAAATAAAACAATCAGATAAGTCAAACTTTATTTAACTCATTCAATAACTCTGCGGGGCTAAGGTAGCTGCAGTGCTCCGACAAGCCAAAAGGATTTTAAGGGCACCTTGTAGAGCGAAAAATACGGTACTACTTGTACTACATCGACAATGTTAGGCTGCAAGCTAGCATGAAGACCAGTGTGCGGCGCAGCGCTGTCTCCCCCCACGACTCAGAGGCGAATTGCTAATGAGCTACTGGAGCTCCTCTCATTATTATTATTATTTTTTGCTCTGCAAAACCAAAACCGCGCTTACTCTTCCTTCTACCGTGGTGGTGACGTGTTGTGTCACCTTGAAAACAATCTGTGCAAAATAGTGATGATTTGAGCTTATAAACCAGTACTTAAGGCAGAGGAAATTCCTCGATAAATATTTGTAATCCAGGTACTCAAGGTACTCAAAGAATTGTTCCAGCCCTATATAAAAGCAAAAGTCCCCTCACACATCATGACCAAGGAACCGTGCATCAGTGTGCGTCACTGGTTCAATGATAATGAATGAAACCATTAGTAAATTGGCTGGAGTGTCATCTCCACAGCAAGTTTCTTTCAACAGGAACGTCGCTCCAAGGCAAAGCAGGCTCTGCCACAGAATGTGCACACAAGATGTCATGACATTAATATATTAGATGTCAGTCGTCTCTTCTGAATGTCTTCTTCAGACTCTAAATTTTATAGTGTCATGAAAAATAATAACAATAACAGCAACAAGACAAAAAAAAGGAAGATATTCCCAGAGCAGCCCAGCCCACTCCATCTTCACATCAGAGAAAGTTGCCCTGGTATGCTGTGCCGATGACTGAACACAGCAATTAGACAGCATACTGTTTGCTTAACAAAATGTTTCCTCTCCGACACTCTTGAGTTATCGTGGCTATTAGCCGCCTGATTTCAAGTATTTATCTGGGCTCAGCTCTGAGGCTCTGTCTCCATCAGTGGAGGCTTCGCTTTTTGTCACCACTGCGACCCCTCCGCGGAGGACACATGGAGCGTGGCTGCTGACGGGGCTGCTGCAGCTGGATTACACATTCATTTTGATGGAGCCATGTTGGATCTCAGTGGTGGTCCACTCCCCTGTCCTCCATCTATCAGAAAGAGGCGATTTTGTGTCACGTAGTGACATATTTGCTGACATGTTTCATTTGGGAACAGATGTTAATGTGAAGGAGGTGCAGATGGAAATCTCTGCTTTCTAAATTCAGTTATTAGACTGTCGTGAATAATTGTTTTGCAAACTGCTTACGAGACAGTTATTTCACTGGAGAAGTGTAAGAATTGAGGGAAACAAAGGACAAAGACTGTAGCTATTTAATTCACCCTTGATGAGAAAAAGTTCAACTTGTTCTTACAAGAATAGTTTTTGTCTGGAGCAGATGTCCTCTTGGAGTCTTAGAAACTGACTTTGGGATTTGTTTGTTTGTTTGTTTGTTTGTTTGTTTGGCTTTTTTTTAATAACTATTTACTCAAAAACTGCTGATTTAAAACCCAGTACATGGAAAACAGCTGTTAGATTGATAGTTTAAATATAATTGGTGTAAATATATTTAATATTTTCTTCATTCCATAGTTTGAAGGAGCCGCACAGTTTGAGTCATTATCAAAACTTTTACCAACCAGTTTTGGCTTTAGAAAGGAAATGACAAGTTAAGGATCTGGGTTATTTTCCTCCACCAGAGTGCACCTGTTCTTTTCCAAATTGGCCGACAGTGTCTGTTAGGGTGGCGATAAAGATAAATGGCTATAACTGCGGGTCTGTCTCTCCCCTCTGCTCCTCAACACATCGGCTCTGCTTGCCGTCTCCTTTCCCTGCCTCCCTCCCTGGCTGTGGTCAGAGTGCCAGCTGATGAAGACGGAACGGCCCAAGCCCAACACATTTATCATCCGCTGCCTGCAGTGGACCACTGTCATCGAGCGCACCTTCCACGTGGAGACCCCCGAGGAGAGGCAAGCGAGCAACACACACACACCTCACAACTCACAGAGCCGTAAAACACAAATCATTTCTGTGAATCTGGCCCTGTTGTAAGAAAAACCAAACAGTTGAAGAGCTCTGCTTTTGTAACAGGAGCACACAAAAACACACACATTTAATCATTGTTATGCGCTTGCACAAGGTCCACTGGCTATTGGCAGAACTCACACTTGAAATTGGCTTCCTGTTGATAAGAAGACAATTACATGATTGGGCTGCTGGGCTTGTATGATGGTAAATGGGCTGATGTAATCTCTCTGCTGCCTGTGCCTCCCTCAGGGAAGAATGGACTAAAGCCATCCAGGCAGTGGCTGAAGGCCTGCAGAAACAGGAGGAGGAGATGATGGACTCCTCTCCAGACCCCATGGACATGGAGGTCTACCTGACCAAAATCAGACACAAAGTGGTATGGACAATTTACACCTGACTGTGTGTCCCTTTTTTCGCTGCTCTCCCTGCAGCTATGTTACCTCTTCCTCAACCCGCTTTATTCCTCCTCTCCCTGAGTGTATCCTGGTCATCCATGTTGACCATAACTATCTCCACCACCCTGGTTTTAAACCTTCCTCTGCCTCTTCCTTTCTGCTTTCTACTTTCCTTACATCAGCCTTGTGTGGCTTAGCACCATATAGCATGTCCACTAGGTTTCACAACCCCCACGTTTGTCATGACATAAAGGTCCAAGGCCACCGTATTGGATGTCCCTCACACAACCATTTTCAACATTCTCTTAAGTGCCGGGGTCAGAGGTTAACTGAGACACAACCACATATAGGCCTAAGCATTATAGGAGTGGAAATTGCATGGTGGGTGAAATAGTGCCTTAAATTCTTCTGTGTTGTTGTCAGTGGGGTTGTGTGTCCCGGCTACTTAGAGCACAAATTCGTTAATGCTTCTGTTTGTAACCAGATGCCGCTTTCTCTCCTCTGTCTTTCCAGACTATGCACGACTTTGAATACCTCAAACTCCTGGGAAAAGGCACTTTTGGCAAAGTCATTCTAGTAAAGGAGAAGGCCACGGGACGCTACTACGCCATGAAGATCCTGAAGAAGGAGGTGATCGTTGCGAAAGTGAGTGGATGCCAATAAGCAAGGCAGAGGGAAGAAATACACTGCAGGGGGGTAATGACTGATATCTAAATGGTTAGCCATTGTTGGAGTTGCACAAACACCCCCTTTTTATGGCTTTTTTTTCTTTCAGGATGAAGTGGCGCACACACTCACAGAGAACAGAGTCCTTCAGAATTCAAAGCATCCGTTCTTGACAGTAAGGAGCCCCTCCACACACCTAAACCAAACCTTATTTTAACTCTCGCAGATCCTTGGGAGCCTCTTCAGACCAGCCCTGCAGCATCCATTCAGAAAAAAAAGGGCCAGTTTGAGCAGGAATGTGTTGAAGAGCTGTTCTTATAAAGGCTGCGGATGAGCTAGGCCTTTCATAGCAACACTGGACTTCTTTATTTGTTGGTTAACCCTTGTTTCTGAAAGTAGGGGGTGTTTGTTGTGGAAAATCCCCCCCTACAAACGCACAATTTTAGATCTAAGTGAAAGGAGGCAACACAGCGGGATGAGTAGAAATGAGTATGGCTAATTTAAGACACAGAGTAGTCAAAAAGCCTCGACTCATGTAGTACAGGCAACAAAAACAGAACTAACAGTAAGATGAAGTTCAAAAACAATCTCATAACAACAAGTAAATATGCTTCACACATTCTTGTTCTGCCTGCAGGGCCTAAAATACTCTTTCCAGACACACGACCGCTTGTGCTTTGTCATGGAGTATGCAAACGGTGGCGAGGTAAACCATTTCAACCATTACTTTGCATCAGAATATTTCAAAGCTTAAAAAGTGAGACTTTTTCCCTCCACATGGATGTCCCCTTCATTTCCCTCTGCGGTGTCCCCATTTATTTCTCCCACAGCTTTTCTTCCATCTATCAAGAGACCGCGTGTTCTCAGAGGAAAGGGCTCGGTTCTATGGTGCAGAGATCGTGTCGGCGCTGGACTACCTGCATGCTGAAAGAAACGTGGTCTATCGAGATCTCAAGGTAGGTGTGGGTGTACATCCTCGCTTTCTCTCATCCTCGTCGTCAGCCTCTCTCCTCTGTCTTTCTCCTTTTCCCTCCCTTCACTTCATTCCTCCCTTGGCAGGATATAAATAGGGTCTGCCTCCATCCAGAGCAGTGGCTGTGGCCAGGTCTTATTGATCTGCCTCCCCCGGATCAGACTCTAGACCTCTCTGCAGCTGGAGGGAGGCTCGGCTCATTCGCTTACTGCAGCTAGACAGAAATAACTACTGGGGCTCTTTGAACAGATTGCCACCTGTCATAGCATGTGTTATAAGGGGGGGCCCGGGGTGAGATTGACTTAATTTAAATGTTAGTGGTGCGTCATCTCTAGTTATTCTAGTTATCCTCATCTGAAATTGAAGAAGTGTATTTCAGCCCCGGTTTTTTAAGGATCTTCATATATCTATGATACTCTAAAGATAGATACAGAGGCAGATGCTGCAGACTGATAGGACATTTTGGGGCTTTAGGAGGGCTGTGGGGGGTTATCAGTGTTGCAGTGGGCATCTGTAGTCCTACGACTTCCAGCTGAAAAAAAACAGTCAGGTCAGCACAGCACTCTCTCCCTCCCTCCCTTCTTCCCACCCTCTCTCCCTTGGGTTTATGAGGCAGGCTCCCAGCCTGCTAGGGTTCTCCTGAAAATGCCAGGGTAGCAGGATTGGAGGATGTGCTGACTCTGGCCGGGCGCTGCTGGCCACGTGTGAGCTACAGCTGCCAGGTGACTTTAACTGAGGGTGAGACACAGAGAGGGAGGGAGGACATGCTGATATTAAAAGGCTGTGCAACTTTAAGTCATGACACAGGGCGATGCACATCCTTGAGACTATCAGGGCAATTTACATGTTTATGTAATGAGGAAGTATGGACCCATCCTTTTGTGTTTTATCTTCAACCTTCAAAAAAAAGACTGAAGAAAAGTTTGTAGAATCATTTCTTTTTAAAATCTAAAGACTTATCTTACATCAGCTTATCTTACCTTTGAAGCACATTCAAAGCATGCAGTATTTTATAGTTTAATACTTCCAGTCCTGTAAACCATAACACAATATGAAATTAGTCATAAAAAGTGCAAGTTAAACATGTGATTGCCTTAAAATGAAAGGAGATCCAGGGAACCACCTCGAGCCAACGGATTACAGAGCTGTCATCTAATTTAGCGCTGGAAAAACTGACTTACATGGCAAGAGGAAAAGCTGAGGACTTTAACAAGATGTGGTCATCTTTCCTAACCTTCATGAATAATCTGAATGTGCAACCTAGAACTGGACAAGATCTGTAGCCACCGCCTTTAGGACCTTAAAATGGCTCAACAGTGGTTTCATGGCTGGAGTATTAGTACTGGGAAGTAGAAATAGAGATAAAGAGGATGACCGAATCATGGACGTTTGTTGTTTTAAATAAATGTTTCTGCGTATATTGCCGTTCACTGAACATATGCAGGCTGAATATGTAATGCAAATTTTGATATTATTATCAAAACTTTATTTACCGTAGAGCTTATCGTGGGTCTGAAGGGTTTCTGTTTCTGTTTTTGTGTGTTATATTGTTGTAATGTGTATTAATGTATGTTCATTAAAATGGAAAAATCAATGAAGAGATGGTGGAAAAAAAAAATCAAAGAAAGGAAGAGTCAAAAAATCTAGCTTTTTTTACTTAATAACACAGAGGCTTTCATATTAGCATAACATCGCATGTAATCAATAAGGGAGGATCCTGGTTTATATCCCACCAAATGGAAATCCAGATTATCTCTTTGATGCAAACATGTAATGATCTGTCTATCTAAAAAGACAAGAGGAAATTCAAAGCTCAGCTGTGTGGCAAGCAGCAACAAAAGGTAATCATCAAAGTTCATTAAAGCTGCTTGTGATCGATTCACTGATCCACACTGTCAAATACTCCTGAATAATAATAACTTTATCTATACAGCACCTTTAAAAAAGATGTTTACAAAGTGCTTTAACAGATGAAGCGAACAAAGGCAGAAACAGAAAAAGGAAAAAAGACAGTTTAAAAAAATGGACGGTTAAAAATTGGCGGTCGGTGGTTGACAGCGCCACATCAGAAGGGTGAAAAAGAAGAAGGTGGATAGAGGACATATAAAAGAAAAAGAGAAATAAATACATCGATAACAAAATAAGATAAGGTAAAATAAGAGTAATAATGAAAAGGGAGAAGGTCTATTAAAACATGAGAAAATGTTCAAAAAAGGACTTAAAGTAGTAATTATAATGATAAATACCTGAAAGGTTAAACAAGAGGTTTGCAGGCAACAAAATAAATAAATCGTGCGTCATGTAAAGGTGTCATATAAAAGCAAGTCTAAAAAAGTGAGTTTTAAGATATGATTTAAAAGATGTTACTGATTCAGCCTGCCTTATCTCCTCAGGCAGGGTGTTCCAAAGTCGAGGAGCCCTGTCAGAAAAGGCTCTATCACCTTTCATGTTCAGCCTCGACTTTGAGACAGCCAGCATATTCCAGGAACATTAACCTCATTCTCGCACCATTTTGTGATCAAAAATATGTAAACTGATACTTGTACTTTGGTGCATTTTTGAATTTTTGTTCCTGTCACTTCTGAGAATAATGTGCTTGTTGACTTCCCTGAAGACTGAGTCATTTTGTGATAATGCCACCATCTTTTATCTCTGTCCTTCCTCTTCAGCTGGAAAACCTCATGCTGGACAAAGATGGACACATAAAGATCACCGACTTTGGTCTGTGCAAAGAGGGGATCAAAGACGGCGCCACCATGAAAACTTTCTGTGGGACACCAGAGTACTTAGCTCCTGAGGTACCAGCTCTGCCCGAAATGTTAAATCCACATTTTCTTGAAAGTGTGTCACTGTTTATAATTTACTCATTCTTTGGAGAAAAAAACTGATCAAGATCCTACACACATGAATCCAAACAAAGTGCAGTGTGTGTGTTGTTGGACATTAATTGATGAGAAGTATGTAGGAGAAAAGGCAGCTGTCGTGGATGCCTTTTTAATCTCCAGCTGAAGTCTGAGAGTTAATGAGTGTGCTGTGTGCCCAGGGCAGGGCGATCTGCTCCTATGTTTGCTGTGTGGGGAGGGGTGTGGCTACTCCCTATTGCGTGCAGGTATGACAAGTGTTTGAGTGGGCTGTGTAACCCGATATTGCATTGTGAGTGAAGGCGCAGTGTGTGTGTGTGAATAAGTATGCGAATGTTTGCGCATGCCCCCTCGCCTGTTGCCGTAAAAATGTTTTCCGGGAGAAGGGTGTCCATGTTGACACAGTTGCTGTATCGTTGTTTTTAGCCTCCATTTGGAATTTTCTGGTTAGGGGAGGAGGGGGTGATTGGCTGGCAGTGCTTCAGGAAACGTGAGCTTCCGCCTCTGGAAAGAAAAAAAAAAAAAAAAAAAGACCACATTGGCTGCAACTGTTGTGTGGCACAAGGAGAGCCTCAGCACCAGAGCTGCTTTGGATGCCCCTCAAGACCTGATCAGAGCTGTTGTAAGCACAGCTCCCCAGCTGACTCTCACAGGAGCAGATCCATTTTTTTTTTAACTTGGACCAAATTCAGTGAAGCCAGAATATTCTCCCCCACACCTGGACAGACATGATGAAAATATTTTGTGTTTCCTGTATCTCATAAACTTAAACATTCCTTAGACTCCCCACCAGTCCACCTACTTTACTTCTCTGATCTGAACCCCGTCTTTATGACAGCTTCCAGCTTCTGCAGCGTAGAGCAGGGAGACATCAGGGGGCGTTGCTATGGCTGCAGGGTCGCTGGCGAGCGTCTCTATGGAGTGCGGGCCAGGCAGTGTTACAGGTTGTTCTGCAGTAAACAATGACCTTGTTGTGTGTGCTGCACAGGAATGCTGTAACGTCTGGGAATATTCCACCCAGAGCAGGAGACAGGAGGAGGAGAGGGGGAGAGAAAGAGAGAGATTAAAAAACCTGACCAGAGTTTCTCTCTGGAGGAAAGAGTTAGACAAATTCCCTTTGTTACTTAAGTTTGGTCATTACAGAGGAAAACATTATCGGCTGAGGAGAGTTAGCTGTGAGGGAAAAACTGCTAAAACTGATCAAGATTCACAGGAGTAGGAAATAACTGTCCGTCAGATTTCAACTTTTCGAGCAAAGAAGAGTGGAGCTCCAGAGCAGCAGCAGCAGCAAGTGTTTGTGCTTTTATCTGCTCTCTCCTCCCCCTGCCTCTGCTCCTTTGGGGCAGTGTAACAGTATTAGTTTTGGGGCTGGGGCCCAAGCAGTCCTGGTTACGTATATGAGGGATGAGCTTGGCTCCTGCGCTCCTGGCAGCTTCACAGCTGTGGTGCTCTTCTACATATATGGGGCAGCTGCAGGCCCAGCTGTCGCACGGTGTGAATCACACGACAGCAGCGCTGGAAATAGAGACGGCCCAGTAATCCTAGCTCCGCACCGGCTTCACGTTACTCCCTCCTGCCCTCCTCCTCGACGCTCACTGCTCACCGCAGCGCCAGGCCCTGTGCCCACAGACACATGCACGGCTGCAAGTGAGTGCATGTGCGCACACACACAGCAGTTTTGTTCCTTTTACGGACACAACTGTCCGTCTGTTTTCTCAGGAACCCTCTCTTTCATCTTGTGCACCGTTGTGTTCATATCTAATTCTATTAATCTGCCCACATCTTTTTACCTCAGGTTCTATTCTTAGATCTGAATTACACACCATCATGCTCCTTGAGGTTTAAGAGAACAGACTGTTCTCATTGTCTTGATTTCACCTTCAACATCCGCCTGGCGAGGTAGAATCCAGTACATGTCCCTGGAGACCTTGGAACAACTCTGCTCAGCAGCACATTAGTCATGCAACAGGTCGACTGTTCAGTACGCACAACACTGGAGGAGTTTGTCTCATTAAGAGCTGTTGAGAAAAGACATCTTATGAAAATACTACGACCTCATATTCAACTTTATGTAACTCTGGTCGGATTCATCAAGTGTTTTGTTTGTGGTACTGGTCCATGTTTGTGGCCACACATGTGCTTTTATAGGCGACCCACACCTCTGCTGCTTGTTGATTTGTAAGCGCGTTTGTGTATGTGGAAGGCACTGCGCTGATTAAATATGCAGGGCTCCAGGGGAAACTCTATCCTTGCTCTTAATGTGAGATGTGAGTCAGTGTTGGCTAGGGTGGCCTCAGAAAGCCTAAACCAGGGGAGAGCAGGTAATATTTGGTTGGGGGTCGCAATGATGGGGACCCAAAAGAGCGGCTGTCTTCACAACCTTTTCGACAAAAACAACCTTTATGTGGAAGCATTTCCAAAAAGGCACTTCTATGGATTTTTAACTTCAATAAAAGTTGTGGTGCTGTTTTTAAATCAGTATAATTAAATAGCCCACAGGTATTCCATCAGCTGCATAGCATTAACCTTATCTCCCTCTTTTTCTCTAAGGTGCTAGAGGACAACGATTACGGCCGTGCTGTGGACTGGTGGGGTCTGGGAGTAGTGATGTACGAGATGATGTGTGGCAGACTCCCTTTCTACAATCAGGACCATGAGAAACTGTTTGAGCTCATCCTTATGGAAGAAATCCGCTTTCCCCGGACACTCGGTCCTGAGGCACGGTCGCTGCTTTCTGGCCTCCTCAAGAAAGACCCAATGCAGAGGTAGGGAGTCCCCTCTGTATCCTCAAAACCTTAAAGTGGAGGGTTTCAAAGTGTTTTGGATGAAATATCTGCCAAAGTAGATTTTTAGTAGGAATCTTCATATTTGGCATTAAAATATCTGTCTGTTCTAACTTAGTTGTTTTGTATTTGCCTTTCAGGTTAGGTGGTGGTCCGGATGATGCAAAGGAAATCATGCAGCACAAGTTCTTTGCGGGAATTGAATGGCAAGATGTCTACGAGAAGAAGGTCAGTGTCTAAAATGTTTCTGCTGCTTCATCTCTCTTTCAGATTTTTCTTGTCATCACTGGAAGGCCCCAGTGCGCGAGTGACCGTAATTTCTCCTGACGTGCAAAAAAAGTGACGTCACTCGAAGCGCCACCATCCACGAACCATGCAGCCTGTCATCAAGAAGACAACTGTTATTAAATGGACTGACAGCGCTGATGTGCTGATATGTTTGTCTCCACTCCTTCTCCAACAGCTGGTCCCGCCGTTTAAGCCCCAAGTTACCTCGGAGACAGACACACGATATTTTGACGAGGAGTTCACAGCACAGACCATCACTATTACGCCACCCGGACAAGGTAGCACCAAACCATGCACAGCCACATGAGCACAAGTACACTTAATACAATTTATATGCGATTGCACAACTTGAGATCATGAGGGGATTACTTTTTTTTTTTTTATTACTCCAGGATTTTTATGGAGTTGTGTTTTAATGTGACATTTAGACTGATGAGAGCTGCTGACTGTGTGAGGGAAGATGAAATGCTGTGTGACTGAGATGATAAACATTTCCTGTAAGACTTTATGAAGAGAAAAAAGGCCAGAAATCACAATTTCAATTTACTTGACACACACTGAAAAGAGAAACTTTAAAAAAGGCACTGTACAGTCAAGTTATTTAACTTCTGTAGTTTTATTTTAACATGACTCTTGAAGATATTTTGTGGAGCTCATAAATGTGTGAAAAAGCATTAAGCTCTCCTGAGAGGAGTCTTTCCTCTTCTGGACAGCCAGTGTCAATTAAAACCAGTCTTCTAGTGCCTTCACAGTCAGAGTCCATTTGAAAGTGTTTGACAAAAAGGATGCCAGATATTATTCGCACAATGTCAGTATCAGCAGATAAGAAAGTTTCTGTTGCTTTGTATTCACCCTAATAAGGTGATGCATGAATGATTTTCACACAAAAACTGCTTATACTTAGTAGCAAGCTTGAATTTGTTTGCTGGGCAGAAGCATCCTGAAGTGCCACCTTTCAACAGCCTTGTAAAAGCTCGATATGAACCAGTGACCTGATATTTAATAATGACCTGATATGTAACATTGACCCAAAATGTAACGATGACCCAAAATGACCCAAAATGTAACAATGACCTGATATGTGTAATGATGACCCTAAATGTAACAAAAACCCAAAATGTAACGATGACCTGATATGTAATGATGACCCTAAACGTAATAATGACCCAAAAGGTAACAATGACCCAAAATGTTACAAGGACCTGATATGTAATGATGACCCTAAATGTCACAATGACCCAAAATGTAAAGATGACCCAAAATGTAACAATGACCCTAAACGTAACAATGACCCAAAATGCAACAATGACCCAAAACGTAATAATGACCCAAAATGTAACAATGACCTGATATGTAATGATGACCCTAAATGTCACAATGACCCTTAACGTAATAATGACCCAAAATGTAACAATGACCCAAAATGTTACAATGACCTGATATGTAGCAATAACCCAAAATGTTACAATGAGCTGAAATATTATTTTAAAAAATGTAATAAAACGTGAAATGTAATAACTGGTCAATAATGTGAAAGATGCTGAGCCCAAAACATCAAAACGTTTTGCCCAAAATGTAGCAACCTGTTACATTTTGGGTCAGTTTGAGTTTTATTACATTGTTTATCTTACATATCGGGCTCAACACTTTTGTTACATTATTGACCAATTATTTCATTTTTGGCTTCATTACATTTTTTTTTATAACATTTCAGGTCATTGTTACATATTGGGCTCTAACAAGCCTTTATTTCAGTCATTCAACATGGCAAATTAGAAAATCACTGAATTTGATGCTGCCAATAACCAGTCTTTGAGTGTGGTGGAAGAATCAGTGCGTTAGTGTACTCTGCAATCAGTTCAGTAACATTGTGTGAATGGAAGATGTGTAGTGACAGATTTTGAGTGGTTGGAAAGCGTTACATAAACACTGTCTTTTTACCATTTAAGAGCAAGAAAAGCCAAGATTTTTCTTGTTTCCGTTTTTTTTTTTTTTTTTTTTTTTTTTGACAGATTGCAGCACAGAAACTCATTCTCATACTTTTCTTTCTATCACCAGCAGTGCAGCACGTTGAGTAGCTCTCAGTTCTGGTCTGCTCAGTTTGCTGCTTGATCTCCTTCTCTTTATGACCTTGTATGTTATCAGCAATTAACAACACTGACCAGCTTCCTGTTGCACCAGCTCTGTATATGTTGTGTCTTAGTTTGGGGTACAAAGTTCATACCAGACAAAACTGTGAATCTTGTTAGTTTGTATGTGCAGTTGTGTCATAGTTACGTTGCACCATGGAGACACAAGATTTGTCTAAACTAGTCGACCATAACTTCTTATCTATTGTAGCAAAAATAGTAGCAGACAAGATGTTTTATTTCCTGTGGCCAATCACTGAATGAAAAGCACTTTTTAAGGGAGTACTTGTAACAGTCTTAACTCTCATTCTTGATTGCCTCTTTCTGCTAATGGCTGAAAACAACTGCTGTTAACTCCCCTTAAATCACTAACAGCAATGCAAAGGTATATATATAATACAAAACATTTTAAATAGGTGATAACTCAAGCCTGTGTCCATGATCTACAGTTAGTGTAAAGTAATAACAGTGACACTGACCACAACAAATAGTGCTAATGGAAGTGATAAAATTATCATCACTCCTGCAAAGAGCTGAGGATGTACTGCAGATGCTACCCTGCCAGCAAAATGATCAGCTTCTCTTCAACCTTTAAGTTCATTCATCTTTCAGAACAATGTGCCATGACAGCCAGAGGTATATAGAGGACTCAAAACCTGCTCAGAGTGAGGTGTACAGAGTATTTAGCTAACCTTTAAGTTGGAAGCGGTGCATTTTCTGTCCTAAATTTGGTATAAGATTCAGTCTAGGCTGAATCCAGAGCTGGTAGAATACAGTGTAGGGCAGGAGCAACAATGCTGGGATGCC
Organism: Xyrichtys novacula; assembly: GCA_962446985.1. Lineage (NCBI taxonomy): Eukaryota > Metazoa > Chordata > Actinopteri > Labriformes > Labridae > Xyrichtys > Xyrichtys novacula. Next base: position 8,407,750 of record OY660878.1, read on the forward strand.
ATAGTATACCGTGATGTTGTGAAGAATACAAAATGCAGCAATAATGATGTCTTAGACAAACCCTGTACATTAAAGAAATTCCTCTAATCAAACGATTTTACTGATTTGCAAACTTTCTCGATCTGGTTTTAAACACGAAAGACACTGAAGGTGGTGTGACAAAATCTGAGAATATAATAGATTTTTTTATTTTTCAATCAGGAATGTTCCCATTGAGAAACAAACTCTGTATACATACTGTCCACATCTGAGCAGCACAAAACTTAAGCAGTCCTTCTTTGTCTCTCCTCAGATGACAGTATGGAGTCCTTTGACAGCGAGCGGAGACCTCACTTCCCCCAGTTCTCCTACTCAGCCTCTGGGACGGCTTAAGCGTCTCTGATACATTCCTTTGGTCCTGACATCTCCCCCACCCCTGCCGACTGCACTCTCAAAAGACTGGGGGTCCACAGCCCCCTGTTCTCCCTGCATTGTCTACGGATGCTGTTGGTGGATGTAACATTTCCAGTCTGCAAGTTCTGTGTGTTTTTTTTTTTTTTTTTTGTCCAGGAAGGAGGAAATTCAAGACAAAACAAAGATAACTGTGGTTGGTCTGTGAGGCCTTTGAAGACTGACCATACTGAGTTAACACTACTCTGCATTTCCTGGTTGTTATGTTGTATACTGAGCAGGCTTCCATACACCATAATGAACAGGGAAATGCAGTTTTGTTATGCACAAATTAGGTCACTCATATGAATTTTGAAAAGGGGCCACTTTTTTGGGATCAAAAGTATACACCTGAATATCAAGCATTTCAAACAGAAACAGTCAGACTGTGGACCAAAACCATCAAGTGAGCAGTGAGTGTGTTTTTTTGTCTAGTGGGTGATGAATCCATGTTTTCCTTTTTAAGACTCCTGAACTTTTCAGACACCATTCAAGACGTTTTTTGGCTTCAAAAGTGAATGTACCGTATCAAATAAAGTCAATCTTTCTGCATACGTATGTGGCTGATTCTCCTCAAGACTGAAGTCTTCTGGAGAGGATTTGTTTTTGTTTTGTTGTTTTTTTTTAATCACTTTTTCTACTTCCCTGATGCAAAACTGACACCAAACGGTCTGTCATATTTCTATCCTCCACCATGATGAGTCTGATGAATCAATTGTGCAATACAGTGTGATGCAAGGAGAGAATGCAGAGCGATAAATCATTATGGTGAAAGCTCTCCTGCAGCGGATTTCCTCTTTACTGTTTGCACATCAGAGTCACTGAAAACCCCCAGTTTTATGTTCAGGATTAAAAAAAACTCCTACAGCTCCCCTCCTCCCCTGAAGTAAGTGCTTATATCTCCTGATGCCTTCCTCTCTGGATGCTGCAGACTCCTCCTGGTTTCTCTCTTTTCTCCTCTCGGGTTTTTCCTCCATGTACAGTTCAGTATTGGGTGCGTTTTTTCCCACCCAGTGCATTCACAGCAGCCTCAATGAGGTCACTTTAACATAAATCACTTCTTTAGGAATACTTTGCAAAAAACTGGGCTTCAGGGGAAGAAACACAGTCATCTTTGATATGTTACATCAGGGATCATGTGTCCCTTTGTGAGCTTTTGGGTTATTTATAATGAGACCAGCATTGACTAAAACTATTTTAACTGTGCCAATGATATGCACTTTGCTGCCCCCAAAATGATTGTATTTGGACTCTTATTTTTACTTTCTGGTTGTTAAAGACTAAATTAGTGTCTTTTTATCATGTAAAGTCAAATGTGGAAACAAAACAGGAATTGCTTGTTTGAATGATCACCCCCTTTTTTCTAGACAGCTGAGGTTGAACTCTTGGGAACTGAAGCTGTTATTTCAAAGTGTACTGAGAAGCTCCCAAGAGGGCTTCAGTGTTTTTCTAAAGATGACAGATAATCATTTGTCAAAAGTGCATCATACATTATTGAATGTAATGGTTTTTATGATATTGTTTTCACTTCAATCGTTTGCAAGCCTCTTTTTTTCTGTTTGGTTTTTGAATCTGATTGTTAATTATTTCCTATGCACGCTCACCCTTTGCTGTCATCTTCTGAAAATAGGGAAATTCATTTTATACTTTTTATTTTTTATCTCAACTTTTTTGTACCTGCCCTCCCGTATTCCTGAGACTGAGGACACCAGCTTTAGTAAACAAATAATATAAACTTTGTACACTGTTTTTACTTATTTCTCTCAAATTGATGAAATAAAAGGTCTTAACAAAAAGTTGGATTTGCATTTTGCTTTCAAATCTTACAAGACTTTAATACTTCGGCCAAATACAGTAAATTGTTGAATTTAAAGAGATTTTCTTTGCATGGTTACACATTCCTTGATACTGTGTCACAGGATCTGATGCAGCTATCTGAAAAATTTGTGTAAACAGACCTCGCTATCATCACGCCATGCAGATTAAACTCATTTAAGTGTTTGAGACAAACATCCCGGTGCACAGCAGCCCTGACTGTGTCTTGGCCGTGTTCTCCGCCTCTCCAGGACTGCTCAGGTCCAGGTCTGGGGCTCTGCAGCTGGTCTGAGACAGGAGAGCTGCTCCCCCTCGGGGCCCCTGGGCAGATGGTTGAGTCTCTGGAGCAGATGTTGACAGCCAGGGCTCACAGTCTGTCTTTTTTGGCCAGCTGCAGCAAACAGCGGCATGCTGCGAGAGCAAGGCTTGGCCCAGTGTGGCGCTCACCTGACAAACCATCCCTCTCCAACCTGACTCCAGCTGTACAGCCCCAAACAGAACACAGAGCAGAGCTGGAGGCTGCAGCGCTGCCACTGAGCTCCCAAGGGTGATGTAGTGTTTGGGTGTGTAAGGAGTATGTCACTCATGCAGTCTGCTGCTGAGGAAATCCTGCAGGAGCTCCCCTCTTCATCGTTCTTAGAGACATTTTTTCTTTGAACCAGAGACAACATTGTTGAGTCAGTGGAAGCCTGCACTCACATCTACTAAATGAATTAGATATAGATAACTATCATTTCATAATGGGGAGGAGAGTGGTTTTAACTTTTTTATACCTGATATATTGTCCTTCAGCTTCTCAGTGGTGAAAGTGCAGGCAGGCCTGCAGCACTCTCACTGTCTTGCAACCTCACACAGTGCTTAAGCATGCATTTTCCTTGCTGACTACACAACTGCGAAGAGAGCATGCAGCCATAACCAAACAAGATTAAAAAACGAACACAAGAAACCAGTGGAGATAAGAAGCGCAAGCATTGGGAGCACAGAGGACAAAACAAACCATGAACCTCTTACTACATTGAAATCCCATCCAGTGTGTTGTGATGCAGGTGAACATTTGAAATCGCTAAAGAGCGCTGCCAGGAAGTGGTTAAAGAGCAGGTTTTTCCCTAGATGAGGGAGGGGAGTGAAGTGTGACAGAGGTCATGATTGAGAGAAACTGGTCCAACCTGTTGGTTACAAGCCCCCTAACAAAACTGAGAGCTGAGTTGAAATGAAGGGTAAACTGAGCTACAGAGAAAAATTGAAACAGCAGAGAATGATTTTACTGAAGTAAACCAGAGTTTGAGACCATTTCACACCAATTTCAGCTTCTCGTTATTATCGCCACACTGGAGTCAGATCAGACTTTATTGGGCATACCTCTTCAAACCTGACAACGTAAAAAGTTTGGAGGAAATTAAATAGTTGCAGGTCAAATTTTTGTCCATCCTCTTCTCAGGATATCATATCTTCTCACTTTGGCTTTCACTTAGATACTCATCCATTTATTTCTCCAGACCGTGCACTTGTCACAATTGATTTCCTATTGGGTGTTAGTGTCAATGAAACCTTCACCTTTGTTGTAGAGATGGTTTTCCTCAAATAGATGAGGATAAAAGCCTCCGTCATGCTTTTTTACTAACATGCATTTGTATTTCCTTTTATGAGCATTGCTGTATTACAACAAATCATTAGGCAAACCTGCTTTTATTTAACTAGGGGGCATGCATTTCTTCCTCACACCTAATGCCAGAACTCAGTGGAGTACTTAAGTACATTTCACGTAAGCACTTCAAACTTTAACTTGAGAATTTTGACAAGGTGGTTTTCCTCATTCTTGAGTAAAATGTCATTAGAGTAAATGTAGCCTACTTTTGAACAGAATATTTTTGTTGTCTCCTCTATTACTGCATTTATTTTTTTCCATTTTAAAACAATAATATCTGCCACAGCACTGAAGGACAAGCGGCAAATTAATAGTGGAACTTGAGAAAAAGTTTGCAGGCTGGAAATAAATGGTGTAAATGGAACTATGGCGCCATCTAGCGGCCGGTGGACTGAAAACGTTTTTGTAGAAATTATCTCGTTTTTGATTACCATCCAATATCCAGACACAAGGCCTTTTGTTTGCTTATGGCATCAGTAGACTTTGTACACAAGGCTTTCACTCGTTGATACCTTTTGGTTGTAATGAAAGAAGATCAGTTTCTGATGCGAATGGGCTTCTTAGATATCCCTCAACCAAGTCAACATAAAATCGTATCTTTGATTGTAACTTTTGCAACTATTTTTTGCCCGTTGTCATACAAAGATTGCTTATTTTGCTTTAAACTTACAGTATCCTTGTGCTGGATCATGCCAACGCGAAACAGGATAAACAAAGTCCTGTCGGCCCATGAATAGAGGCAGAGATCGTCTACATAACACAATGAGTCACCGAATGGCCAAAAATAAACCCCTGACTCCCAAAACCTCATTATTGACCGCTCCAGTACATTTACACACATGAGACTAAACTGGGGGAAAACAAGACAATCCTTTTGTCAGTGGACAACCTACTCCACCTCTTCAACTCTCAAATTCAAATGTACGTCAATTAGGCCTGTATCTCACATTAAAATATAGACAAACATCAATTTTCTGACATAAATGTTGTGATCACGTTTTCAAATGTAAAAACTCACCTTTTCAGACTTGCTTTGATGTGATGCCATCTTTTCTCTTTTTTCTTTTCTTTTATCTCTTTTACCTCTGTCTTATTTCGACTTACTGTACTTTCAGCCTTTGTTTTACTAATATTCTTCTCTTCTTTAACCTTTTAGGCCTTTTATTTATTTTATTTTTTCCTGCTCATTTTTGTTATTCCATTTTATCAATAATATTACCATCATTATTATTTTATTATGATTTTATTATCATTATTAATATCGTCTTTTTTTCATTTACTATCCTGTCTCCTGCTTTCTACCCCCTTTTTATTACATTTCTTTTTCTTATCTATTTTATGTTTTTATTTTGGTCCTCATGGTCTCATTTTATGTTGTAGGGTTCCTGTATTGTCTTGGTTTCTTATAACGAATGAAATGAAATTGTGCTGATGCTTTGCAACTGTTTGTCAAACCACTTTGTAAACTTCTGTTTTTAAAAGTGCTTTAAAAATAAAGTTATTAATATTACAAAGTAATACCTTCAATAAGTTTTTGTTTGTTTGTTTCTTAAGACCAGTAAACTACCTGAATTTTACATTTAAAAAATGTAATGTAAAAGGAAATTTGCAGGCTGCTTGAAGGAAAGATACACTTTATTCATCCTATATTGAGAAATATTCTTTTAATTCCAAAGCTTCAGTATGAGACAAGGATAAAAAGGATAGAAATATGAAAAAAAGATAACCAAATAGACAAGTGGCATACAGAGATAGTGAAAACAACTTTTTATAAATAAATTAATATTATTAAAAACAAAAATGATTGAATTAAGAAGAAAATAGAAGCAAATATAAACACTTAGCACACATTTCATTTGGGTGAGTGGATTTTATGTTGTGTTTTTTTTTTATTTTATTTTATTATTACTATTATTATTAGGTTGCAACTTTACACTGCTTTTTCAGCGTATCCCCCCATGGAGTTTCCAGCATGTGAAAAACAGTAGGAGTGAGAGGTCTTACCTCAGCTCACCTCTCAGCTCAAACTCGTAAAGCGTTTGATGGGACTTGTCTGGCTACGTCAGCGTGTCGGCAGGAGAAGAGGCGTTGGAGGAGAGTTTCACCCTCTTGTCATTCCCAGTGGAAGAGAAGAAGAAGAAGAGGGTGTGATCGACGCTTACCTGTTCAGTATCACCTGGGGCTTTTGTTGTACATGTCGAACGTCGAGTTTTTTCCGCTGTAGGACTTTGAACCCTGGCTTCACTGAAGAGTAAGACGGAGAAAGCATTAAAGGTTAGTCTTTGTCGGGATCAAATCGCTGGAAAAAGCTTGTTTCTGTCCATCCAGGAGCTCACAAATGTTAGCTTAACAACGTCAGTGACACCGACTGACCCAAACAGCCTACGGTGTTATCTAAAAGGATATCAGCGCTGACATTACGAGACGTTATTTATTATATTAACGCTGTCTCAAGCTAATAAATAATGGGCAGAAATGTTTAGGAAGCCAAGGTTACAGGAAGTCATAGGTAGGCTATGGAAGTTTGGGTTGTTAGCTAGCGTTACTTACAGGCGCCACTTTGCAACAGGTTTCCCAGCATGCTTCATTAAACAGTCACTCTTTATGTAGAAGTCTCTATCTGCTTTATACTTTAACAAATACAGTAGTAATTTTTGTAATTTCTGTGCAATAGTGTCAGTTTTTCAGCAAAGTTTAAGTGCGTTATTTTCAATTTAGTCATACAGGAGCAGCGTTCTTATTTTGTATTATTTACTATACACGCTCTGTATTACTGTTCTAACTGCCTATGCCACTGGCCTATGCCTTTACAGTACACTGACCTGCAGTCACATTATGAACACCTGAGCAATCCAGTACAACCCAATTTTACAGCTTTACAAAAATACATCTACTTTGGTGAAGCTTCTAAAGTTAATTTTTTTTCGTTGACATTATCAAACAGGTGATACTTGTTATTAAAATTAGTTGTTGGAGTTATAGTGAGTGTTTGTTGTGTGCTTGAGTAGTGCATCTAGTGGAGAAGTGTCCCTATAATTCTTCTACCCTCATGCTTGTGATGTAATGTAGTGGACAAACTATAAAGAACACCTCTCAACACAACACATTAAAATACACCACCACTACCCATAGCATCTTTAATGATCATGTATCTATATGAATATGTCTGCATTTCTGAAAATAGTTTAATTTGTGGCAAAGCTGTTGTATGGGATTGCGTAAGTTTGCCCAGGTGCTCATTATGTTATGCCTGTTTGGTTTATATGTAAGCACTGTGCACATGTGTTCAACATATGAATATATATGTTATACTAAAAAGCTATGATAGCTTCCTTATACAGCAGAATTTTTTTTTTTCTCACCTGTACAATGATAGCAAACTACATTCCATCTTTAATGTTGATACCAAACCTTTCTGACTCACCAATACCAATAACATATTTAGGGTGTCTACTTAAATCTCAATAGAAATACACAGCAAGACCAGAATTAGTTGTATGAACAGATCTAACTGATGACTTCCTCTCAGTAATCTCCACTGTAACACATGTTTTCTCAACAACTGCTTTATTTAGGAGATCTTTTATAGTGTCAGACAAAGGTAATGCATTCAGATGATGCTCCTGGATGCCACTTTAAACACCTGACTTAGAAGTCTTCCTGATCAGATTTGTCTTGTAATTGTATTCTTGTCTTCCCAGGATGCAAAGAGAATCCTGACTCGTGGCCCCAATATGAGTGTAACATCATGGTTCCTGGTCAGCAGCTCTGGCACACGCCATCGGTTGCCCCGGGAGATGATCTTTGTCGGCCGGGATGATTGCGAGCTAATGCTGCAGGTGTGTGACTCTGTTTGTTTAGCAGCACAGCTGAAAGGGAGTGTGTGTTTGCACTCAGTCTCGTGTCATATGAGCTCACTGTGATGTGTCAAAAATGCTCAGGAGGCTCTTTACCCCTCGCTGATGTCTGACAGCACAGCTTTTTCCATAAATGTGTGAAACAGCAGTGGGAGGCTCCCTGTGTGCTTTATGTGTGCGTTTCTGAGTGTGTAACCCAGTGACAGTGCCTCCACACAAAGTTGCCCCTGACAGCCTTTCAAACAATGAGTTAAAACACCGCTAAAGCATTCCACTGTGCAGTCATCTCATTCACTTTCTGCCATAAACACAATTTCTCTGTGGTCTTTGTATAAGCCTCTCCAACCCATCTTCTGCTCACTCTGTATTTAGACCAGTGAAATAGGAATGTTGTCTCACTAAAAAGTAGCTGTTTATACTTTCTGTAGCCAGTGCTTTCTGCTCAGAAAAGTCAACCACAGAGGCTGGTTGGATTTAAAATTTGCTCATGTCCACATTTAGGCGTCGCCGGATCCAGGAAAAAAAACCTCAGCTTCTCCCTGTCTGAAGTGACACAGACTTGCCTTGCCCGAGTGCTCAGGACTTCTCCCTGACTTGGCACAGGCAATTTTCCTTGGCTCAATCTTAACTCAAACCCCTTAATCTTTTGTGTTTCTGTTTGTAGTTCAGTGCATTTTTTCCCTCTTTAGGCTATGGTCAAATGTATGTAACGTGAGAATCCTGTTTGGCATGAAAAGCAGGGTTGGACTGTAAGAGTGGATACTCCAAATGGCATAGTAGAGGCCCTGAATGTTTGGACTTTCTATGACAACTGGTCTCTGATCAGCATCTGTGTATTAACGACCAGAAGCCTTTTACAATAGTTGTGCACGCCTCTTGTGTTGTTCAGGATAGCAGGTTTTATTTCCAAGAATAACCAAAAGAAGCAAACTTTAATTTACAATAGAGGGACAAGTTGAATCAAAGTCCTAAAGAGATGACGTTTGGCTGCATGGTTTTCCTAACCATGTAAACTCACCGTAAGAAGTAAAGTCTGTTTAGCGAATAGCAAAACTCAAACTGTGCATGTTTACGCTGCTCTAGATGATGAGGAAGCATTTATGACAAGCTTGTAAATGGACCATTCAAAGACTGGAGTTCAAGTCAGCTTCAATCCTTGGTAATTGTTGTGATGAGGGGGCCCAGAGTGACTAATGAGCATAGCAAAGAGAGAGTGAGTCAGTCTGCATCACGTGTACGATTTGCACCTAACTGATGAAAGCATGAGAAGAAGTCAGCACATTTTTCCTACAGGGATTATGCCCAAGGACCTGAGCTATAAAGCTAAATTTAGCAAAAGATGAACACCTATTGGTATCATATTTAAGTTTTTTAAATTTATACTTATGCAGGAGGGCTCCACAATAAACTGCTGTTTTCATTATTACTGCAGTACAAGCATAGCAAGAGCCTGAATTTATTGCAATTAGTAATAATAATAATTAAAAAAAGTACAAAGTAAAGCTTTTTCACTCAGTATGTATCCATTTTACTTGATGGGTGGAAAACTGGGTGTACTGCCTCTGCTCTCATGTTCCAATCTTTTCGAGGGTACAAATAACATTTATTTTCCTGTGCTTTATCAGAAAGTCAACTCAAGAAGCATATAAGGAAACCTTGTCAAAATCCAAACATAAGTCTACTTTTATATTAAACCAAAACTGTTGCAGTAAAACCTTAAATGTCAAGATCAGAGTAGCATATCATTCAGTGTTTTCTTTGTAAAATTTCAGTCATCTCTCAAAAGAAGTGCCCCCGATGATCGGCTCTAATGATGTTTGCTTGTCTATTGCAGTCTCGCAGTGTGGACAAACAGCACGCCGTGATCAACTACGACTCAAACAGAGACGAGCACATGGTGAAGGACCTGGGCAGCTTGAACGGGGTGAGCAAGTCCATCTCCAATGTCGGCCTAACGGCCTCAGACCAGAGTGACAAAGGAGCCAGACTCGGGCTCCATAGAGACCCAAGTCCGTAACAGTTCTCAGAGCACCAGATACCTCTGTCTGTGTGCCAGAGACGGCGACGGTTGGAGGAACAGTGGTTATCAGGAGGCTGGATTTCCCTGCTGGTCTGGACCCCCTTTTCACCATACAGCCTCCCTCCCCCTTCCTCTCTGAGTTGCCACTTCATTTCACTATTATCCCAGTAAATCTAGAGTTGAGCAGGAGGAGAAACCCCTCATTGTTCTCAGGGAGTGTTTCTTTTGGCTTCAGTAACCGCAGCCAAACGAATCAGAGCAGAACAGTGTAAGGTCTTGTAACAGAAATCCACGTTTTCCTCTATAAATATCTTCATGTAGGCTATTTCAATTTAGAATTTCTCATCTAGTGTTATCTTTCATAACATTTACATTATTGATCTGATGACAAACTGATCCACCAGTTGTGAGTTTAGGCAGAGGAAAGGTTTATTGATTACAAACACACACAAAAACTTGATGTTTGTTCTTCTACTTGTCCTCACGAATTCGACAAAAGCCAAAGAGATTGTTGCGTAACAACCTAATCTCATCAGAGTTTCAATGTGCTGGTGGATTTACTTTGAATGGGAAAAGGGTCATTTGCAAAGCACCTTACAGTACCTGGGCACATGCCACAAGGAATTAGAGAGTCTGTGGCCTGTGAGTTAACACATTCACTTCATTAATCATCTGAGAAATTTCAAGAGCTGATTGTTGTTTTTGTTGTTATTTTGCAGACATTTGTGAACGATTTAAGAATCCCGGACCAGACGTACATCACCCTCAAGCTCTCTGACGTCATTCGCTTTGGCTACGATATCCTTTCCTTATATTATTCCTAGAAGTGTAAGTCTCATATTTGACTTAAGCACTGAAAGTGTGACTGCAGAGTATCTATTCTTCAGAGCCGTTTCAGAGAGCCGTTGGTAAACCACTGTAGATGTCTTCCACTTGATTTTTCTCTCTGTGGCCTTCAGCTCTATCGGCATGTTAATCCCCTTTGGTTTTTCAGTCAGGAGTTTTAGATTATGGATGACCGTGGACTGAAAATCTCCCGCACCCTTTGACCCCAGATAGGAAAACTCCTGAATGGTAAAACTTAGTTAAGATATCATGGTGGGAGCGAGAGTTGTTCATTCTGACTGTACGTTTTTGACAGAAAAAAATCATATTTCAAGTAGTGAACGCTGAAGAAAAGAGGTTGTTTAAGGTTGCAGCCCTGCTTATCTGTACGCAAGCAGCAGGAAAAGTCCCTTTTGACCTGCCGAGGAGATGATGTAAAAACTAGGCATGGGTGTAAATGTCGTTAGAGTCCCCGCACGTGAAGCAGTGAATATAAAAACAAGTGTTATCAAAATGTTTTACCGAGTCATGCTCAGGTCTGTTTACTTTAACTCCTCCTGCACATGCTCATGTTTATATCCTGGAGAGAAGTCAACACAAGGTACCGGAGGAAGCTCTCAAAGTAAGTCACTCTAGCTGTGTTTCATGGGATACGAGTGAGGACATATTTGCAATGAATCCTCTATAATGATTCTATGCTATTTTTCATTGTGAATTATTATTTTGTTGATTATTCTGCATGAAATTACAATTATAATTGATATCAAAATATATGGCTAACTTACTTTTAAGCCTTTTCTGTTGAGCTGATGGACTATTAAAAGTTGCTTGTAAGGATTTGAAGTGGGGTAATGAAATGTGGTGTCAACTCTTGGTGACCTTATGGGACCTTTTCTAGTCTGGTCCTTGTTCCAGACAGTTGTTACTCCCCTGGATCAGCTCTTCAGCTTTAAAACTAATTGGATAAGACGTGGTAGAGAGCAGACTCAGCTCTTTTTTTATCACCTTTACACAATATCTGTTACATTTCAAATGTTTTAATGCTTTTCTGCATCCTCCTTGAAATCTGTCATTTTAATAATTTTCCACATGGATCCTCCTGGTTCGTTTTAGGAACCATAGCCACCTGTTGCCTCCCGCTAAAATGAACATCTCCACCAAAAATGTTGCAGAGAATCATAAACAGAGAGTCTGTCTACATACATTGAGCTTTCTTATGATTTTTTCATGTAAAAGATTGTTTTCTAAGTTCTATGTACTGTGCAGAGAGCCCTGTAGGATGTTACTTGTACTGTATAGTGAATGTGTGATGGCAGTCACAGCTGTACTGATTGTTGGTTATCACATCCTGCTTCCCTCCTGTCTGTTCTCCCACAGCATGAGAAGTACACCAGCCAGTTACAGCTTGGTATAAAAGCCCTGGAGGCCAAAGTCAAGGAAAAGCAGCAAAGCTCGGAGAAGAGTAAAGGCTCTGTCACCAACGCAAAACAGCAGGACAGAGCTGAGCGGAAAGCTCAGTCTCTAACAGGTAAACCTCATTTTTATCACAGTGGATCATATTAGAAGCAATGCTGCTGGTTTGATAATAGGTTCATTGTTCTTGTTACCTGTGAGGAACTGTTTGAACTAAAATCCATTTGGATATCATGTTCACACGCACAAGGAAGAGGAAGTCTATATATCTCATTCTCCCCACTGTGTGACTGAGGCCATAGATCTCCTGATAAGGCAGTCATGGCTTCTTTCATTAGGAGCTTCCCTGGTGTGAGATTAGGCTTAGCTGGGCGGCTGAGACGAGTGTAAGTAAAGAAATAGCTCTGCACATCCCGGAGTTGGCAGAACGAGTAAACATGAGCAGAGCTCACCAGACGAGCCGAGGGGTGAAGAGTTAAAGAAGCAGTCTTATCTCTGTCAGCCATGCCCGAGGTGGGGTGCTGCCAAACACAGCGACCGTGGTTGAACACATGTAGTTAAAGACTGTCAGGTATCAAAGCTTTTGGTTGCTGAGATGGCTTTTCAGGATCAGTGGCTTTTATTTACAGTTGCAGTAATAACCTTTCAGCCTTGAACTGTGTTGAGCAGATCCTCTTGTACGGTAGATAATACAGTGAAAGAGTCAGAGAATCGTTAGTTCAAGAGCAGCGCTTTGTGAATGAAGCTCATTCACGCTGACAAAACTCATTCCAGCTGTTGTTGATTTAGCAATTCTCGAGCTTTCAGCTCCACAATCGCCCCTGTGAGTACCGAGGGAAAAACTACAACTGGTGCTTAAAATAGGACTTTTCCAGCACAGCCTTCACATCCTGCTGAGGACCCGCAGACAAGTAACTGAACTGCAGAACTTTAGGAATAAAGAAGAGGTCTCTTAAGATGATCTTTGAAGTGTTTTTTCTCACAAGCAGCTATTGGCTAACCACTGTGATCTTGTAAACCTGTGACTGCACACCATTGTGTAAAGTTTGTTCACTGAAGCCATGTTTACAAGCCGGAGCCATGCAGCTACTGCCTGCAGCATTTTGTATTAGTGTGACCCAGTCCACTAGTGAAATTACTCAAGTGTCCTGGGCTTTCTCTCTACATGAACAAAGCTGCACAACCAGCCTGAGCCTGCGTGCCTCTTTTGACTTCATTCAAATCGATTCACTTTGAATTTGTTTGCAGTTTCTGTCCTTTTTAAACCTATCTCTGAAATGTTCTCACTGACAGGGCTAAGGGAGCTGTGTTTATCTCTTCTGTGTGTTCACGCTTGTTTTTCCCTGCAGCTGTACAGGATGTGTAGTGTGCACAATCCTCCAGCTGTGTGCAAGGCAGGACACTTATAACTTGTACAGTGAATGACTCAGTAAAACCTACTTTCCCCTGCCAGGACCTGGAGCTATCTACTATTTACTAAGAGGGTATGAAATGGATGGTTCACAGGTTTCCGGCTACAGCGCATATCAGCACCTTTTGATTTGAAATGCCCTGGGGCTTGCTTTTATAAAACCTCTCTCTCCTGTGGTTTCTTACTTATGTTTCCAAAGTAAATAGTCCAGCTGCGTTTGGTCGTTTTAAGACAATAAGAATCCAACTTCAGCCGCAGAGAGAGTTGTGTTGTTGTTTCAAACTTATAAAAGCTCACGTGAGGCAACTTATTAAGACCAACATGGAAAAGTTATGAAAATTTGCATAGCATACTTTTGTTTATATAAGTTCCTCTGGTGAACCACCTTAACTGTCGTCTTTTAGTGTCTTTTAAAAAAAATGTAGAAAGTTTTATTTTGATGCATCCTTGACCCTTAAATCTATACCAAGAGTGTTTTAATTTTGGTGTGTCTCTTCTTCACTCTCTCTTGTTCTTTTGGTTGCGTTTGCCCGTGATAAAGAAATAACTTGAGGAGAATTTATTGTTGTGCTTGGTGTAGTACAGGAGTGAGTGACATTCTCTAGCCAAAAGGGGAGAATTGGGTAATAGGAAAGGAATTACTAACATGCCATTTTGCTTCTCTGGTCACTGTGTTGATGTCTTATTGTGCGTGTCCAAGGCAACAGTGGTGAAGGGCTGTTGATGTTTTGGATTTTAACATAGAGGCATCATGACTCTGAAAGCTTTTGTAGCTTATGCATCAGGCCGATAATCATCATCTAGATTATCTGATTAGTGCCATATAGGCTGTCTGGCTTGGTTGGGCTGGCAACCCAGCTGCTAAAAACTAGTTTAGACAACCACACTCATTTCATAAAAAAAGGGTCAATATAAATATCTATACATGTGAAATGTCAACTGTAACACTGCCTTATTTTAGTTCCTGCCTATTTCCCATATCCTGTCTGTTATGTTTATATTTTTTGCTTCAAAGATTAGGATTAGCTTTGTCCTGATTTATATGTGGAGGATTATGTTTTGGGTCTCTTGCGTGATGCCGTCCACAGTGTGCCCCTCACCCCCGTCCCTATGTTACAGGAATGTGCAGGAATAGTTAAAAGTCCAAAGCCTACCAGAGGTGTAACCCAAGGCTCTATTGAGCTACAATATTGTGCAACAATTTGTTGTTGCGAGACCAAAGCTTGACACAACATCATGTAATCATGTGACTTCCATATACTTACAGTCGTATTCATCAAGGGGGGGCTGTATAAATCCAGCTCTTACTTGGCACTTTCTTCTTTGCTCCCATTGCTTTCTACACTTAGGTATTCCCATGTTTCTAACAGTGTTTGGTTGTCTGTGTTTGAGCCTGTGTTTGTGTGTCTGTCTGTTAGGTGTTGCAGATTCTCCGATATCCAAGCCGACCCCTCTCTATGGCCAGCCATCGTGGTGGGGAGAGGATGAGGACCCAACCAACAAAGAGAAGAACAGAGGGGGAAAATCACCAGAGCATGGGTCTCCAGGTTAGAGAAAAGTCACAAATATAATAATCATAATAATACTTCAGTGTTTTTACGTTTAACAGGATTTTTGATTTCATTCTAGAGAGTAAGTTCAGATCTTCTCTCAGCTGTCACTTAGATCCTTATTGATAGTGACATATTTTTCTGTGTCACTGCTATCTGATGCTCTTCATGGGTCACTGAGAGATGGATGATATTGAGCTCAAGGCAGGTCTCTAACCACCAGTTGTGGACTGTTAGCTAGGCTTTACCATGGCAAGCCGTGGGGCAGTGCCTGTCTGCCTCGTGATGGATTATGTCTCTCAAAGCTGCTGCGGGGGGGAGGGAGGGAGGGCGGGCGGGCGATTGTTTTCCTCATGTCGCCCGGGCTGAAACAGATTATTCCCGCTTAGCTACCCTCCTCTGGACTCTGAGCTCCTGGAGAGATATTTGGCCACATCCAGCTGGCACCCAGGGACAAACTGGGGGAATAGTTTTGTCGCTGTCGTATGAGCGTTTACACTATTTATGTAACAGTGAAATCCCAGTCATCTCAATTAGATGCTTTAGTCTTGTCAGTCTTTTTCTGGACTGTGAACTTCAGAGAAGGAATATAGAAAAAAGGGCAAATGATTATCTGTTTGTGGAGGACCGTGTGAAGAACAACCACTAATGCTTGTTGTCTCTGTGTGTTTGCTCTCCTCTCACTCTTCACTGCTTACAGAGCACGCTAAAGACATGTCCCGATATGAGGTCAACGGCTCTCTGTCTGACACTCAGGCCAAGTCGATCCTCTCCTACCGCCGAGAGCCCAGCTACTTTGAGATCCCAACAAAGGAACTGCAGCAGCGACCCAACAAGGTTCATGAGGTTCCCACAAAGGACACTCCAGATCCCACTTACTGCGTCCCCTCCACTCCCACACCTCCCGTGGTCCAAAGCCACGCATCTTTCACCATCGAATTTGACGAATGCACACCGGGCAAAATGAAAATCAAGGACCATGTGACCAAGTTTTCTTTCCGCCAGCCACCCAATCTCCCACCCCCTGAGGCTGTCACAACACCTACTGAGGTGATGTCAGCAGAGAGTAAAGTTGCGGATTGGTTGGTTCAAAGCAATGCCAGCATGATGAGGAGGAGGTCACAGGCTGAGGACATGTACAGCTCAAACAGTGACCCGTTACTTCATGGTACCAGAGGTGAGTCTATCATGCAGATTCTGTCCTGGCTTTGACTGCATGAATGAGCTCCTTCTCAAGCTACCTTGTTTTCTTTTTTCTGTTAGCAGCGAAG
Organism: Xyrichtys novacula; assembly: GCA_962446985.1. NCBI lineage: Eukaryota > Metazoa > Chordata > Actinopteri > Labriformes > Labridae > Xyrichtys > Xyrichtys novacula. The sequence continues at coordinate 8,423,986 of OY660878.1, forward strand.
TCTGATCATGACACTCACAGCGATTCCGGAGATCCTGCAGTGAATGGAACTGATTTCCTACAATCAGAACTTCAGACTGGGTCGCAGGTGTCCCCCCAACCTCTGAGAGCCTCACTTCAGCACTATGGCACCTCTGACCCTAAGGACCTCTCATCCTCATCTCCACCAGAGTTCCAATCCCTTCCCGTTCAAGGCAAAGCCGAGCCTCATCAAGCTTTTGTCATTGAGTTCTTCGATGATAACCCAAGGAAGAAGCGATCCCAGTCCTTCACCAATAACATCGCCCCTCCTGAGCCGTCAGCTCTCAGGGTCCAGCTGGAGAAGGGAAGGAAGAACCCAAGTCCCACAGGGGAGAGACGAGGCCAACCCCGGATTCCCAACACTCCCCCAACCCAAAAATACACAGTCCCCCTAAAGGGCCCAGCTTCTTCAGGCCCCCAAAGAGCCGGCTCTCTTCGCAGGGAGAAAACAGAAGACCGGATCAGCACCAGTTTTTCCTCTCGGTCCTCATCATCTGTGTCCGTACGGCCTTTTGGCAGTGCAGGCCGTAGATCTAAAATTTCTCAGGACTTCACTGCTGAACTGTTAAAACAGACAAAGGCGTACTCTTCTGCCACGTGGGAGAAAAACGTTTCTAATCCCCCTGCAGTAGCTAAGAAAGAGACAGCTAAAACTGAACCAGTACTCTCCCAGTCGAGCCCCCCTGCGTCTTATCAGCCTCAGACCTCTTCCCCTATACGTCAGCCTGTTCCCCTCAAGCCCCCTGTAATGCCCCCGGCATCTCAGAGTCTGGAGGTGAAAAGCCCCCTAAACAGCCCCAGACACGAGGATGACGACTGTCTAAGTGATGCTGGAACTTACACCATCGAAGCAGATGCTCAAGATAGAGAGATAGAGGAGGCTCGGAAAAAGATCAGCCAGGCAAGTCTCCTTTTCCTATCTATATCATCACACGGGACAATGACACAGCTAATAATCACTGTACAGAGGAAACAAGTCGACTGTGAAATTTTCTCCAATACCAGGAGAAAGAGCGAGCCGATTTCATTGACATCAGCCGTCCAAATTCCTCATGCACTTGCACTGCTCTGTTCCTAACAGGTATTTGGTGTATTTGAGAACCCAGAGCCAGCCAACAAGAGTGAAGCAGAAACATCATCCACAGTTAGGCCTGTAATTGCTGAGAGCAGTGTGCAGCATAGGCAGAGTAGCTGTGGGGAGGTGAGGCCAGCTCAAGGGCAGGGACAGAGTCTGGTGGAGGTAAACCCTTCCTGCTCAGGTTGGGGTGGAAGATTGGTGCAAATAATAATCACTAATTCAGAAGTCGAATTGATTAATGTCAGTTAACCTCAAAGTTTAACCTTATTATTAGTGTGCCTTGCTCTCTTGATTCTCCTTTTTGGGATTTCTTTTCTCTGTTAAAAATTCTCTCAGTCACATTCTAGGTTTTGCTAATCTGTCCCTGCAGGTTCTGGGATCTTTCCTATGTTGGGTTTCTTTCTAACTAAACATTTAGAAAATCTCAGTGTTTTTTACAATACTTCTTTTCCTAGATGCTGAATCATAAAACAGATTGATGTGCGGTATCTAGTCTATCTTGTCGAATTAGCTTTTTCCGACCAAGACTATCTTTGTTAAAGATTTAACCCCCCTTTCAGACTTTTTCACCTCCGTTTTCTTTTGGGGGAGATTTTGATAAGTCGTGTTTTATCTCATGCAGGGTCAGCCAGCAGGTGGAGTGTTACAAGGGACTCCTAAGTGGATGTCTTGCTGGGCCAGCCTGGCAGACAGCTACACAGAATCTGGCCCCTCGTCCGGCCTCTTTGACATTCCTTCCCAGATGGAGCTGTCAGGAGGGGGTAAGCCACCTGATGAGACATGAGTCTATTTGAAATGATAATGAGACACCCCAATGAATATGAATGATGTCGAGTATCAGTATGTGTGGTTAATATGCATTAAAACTGTTTCACTTCAGCGCGGGGCTCAATAGTCCACAAGGCCACGTTCGCCCGACAACACAACAGCAGCACTGACTCCGAAAGAGCTCGGCGCATCCTGCCCCCGGCGCCGCAGGGGGGAAAGACTGACATGCCCACTCCCAGCATTCATGTTCACTATGACCCGCATTCGACGTTTGACGTAGAGGAGGACGGCACTGTGGTCCCCAGGTCTCAGGATGGACTCCTCAGGTTATCAGTGCAGGATGATGTTGAACCAGACAGCCTGAGTGACGCCAGCAGGTCCGACGACGGGTCCATTGTAGAGCAAAGGAGGAGACCACTGTCGGACTCAGAAAAAAAGACAAGCGAGGACAAACCCAGACTCCCAGCCAAGTCCACATCCTTCTACATAGGTTCAAGGGAGGTTGTGTCAAAACCTGAGCATTTAGGCACAAGATCCAGCGCTTCTAGGGCAGAAAAGAAAGTAACTAAAACTTTTTCAACCGCCACCATGACCAAAACAAAAAGTAACCAGGACTCTGGGAAAATCAAACCTGTCATGTCAGCCCCGTTCCTGGACCAGGAAAGACAGAGTCCGGAGTCTAAAGAGCGCACTGTATCTCCATTAATCCGACAAGAGAGCTTCACCAAGGAGCGGCCCAGCAATGCCAGGCTTCCCAACATCTCCAGCAAGCCTGTTCAGAGAGACCCTGAACCTGAATCATTCCAGGGGGAAAGCAATCAAGACACTCACTCCTTCCTCAAAGAGACGGAGGATGTTCTGGCCGTCCTGGAGGCCAAACTCCAATCGGGTCAGTCAGAAAAAACACCGTCTCCAATACCTGACTCTTTTTCTGGTGAATCTGACGTGGATACCTCAAGCACAATCAGCCAACAAAGCAATAAGACACGACCAAACACACTAACGAAGAAGCCTTCTATTACCGGCCTTCATAGGGAGACTTCCTCTGCAAGTTTAGCTAGCCAGGACTCAAGCCAGCAGTCCACTCCCTTAAATAAGCGTCGCACTCAGGGATCAGACATCAACAATAAGACCGAGTCTGTTAGAAGACCAATTGGACTGAGACGTAGTGTTGGTAAACGCGGCTCCACAGATCTGAGTGATGATCCTCAGAGTTTACCGTACTCAGATCAGGAGTCTTACAATCACCAAACACGTAAAAAATACACAATTCCCCTTCAGAAAGAGGACGGGAAGACCTCCAGAGTGTCTCAGTCTCTGGCTCGTGCAAACAGCTTGTCCGCCCCAAGACCCACCAGAGCATCCATGCTCCGCCGGGCTCGCCTCGGAGACATGTCAGACAACGAAGGCACAGAGACAGACAGGCTGTGCCAGGAGGCCGTCAATGCCCAGTCGAAGCAACCCCAGGAAACCAAGAAACTCTCCAGGCTGGATATGCTAGCAATGCCTCGGAGGAGAACAAGCTCCTTCAACACACCCAGTGACACTGAGGGCTTATCCAGGACCCCTTCTCAGGGGCAGAAGGCCGTGGAGAGGCCACAGAAGGCAGCACTCAACAAGACACCAATCACACGTGGACGTTCAAGTAGTGCCAAATACGCCAGCAGCACCGCAAGTGAGTACAAAACAGACAGACCTACGAACATGAGTTTGAATGGAGTCAATTATTCCTACATCCTGGTTCAGCTGTTTTCTCCTGTCTGAGTCAAACCCAGTATTGATGATGAGACTGTGCCTGGAAGCACCTCAAGGTCTGTTTATCAACCAGAGTGGTGAATTGGTTTGATTCCATCATGGTCTAGAATTAATATTCTCTTCCAGCAAACAACTCACTGGGTTCTGTCCATGAGCAGCTCTTTTGATTCAAGCGTCATTTATGGGGTCGATTCTCAAACACTAACATGTTTTTTGACAGTGCAACGGCAAACGCAAGCACCCCTCTCAAACCCCTCTGTGTGATCTTAAAATCTGTCCCTCTGTGTTTTTCTTATTCTGGAGCAAACTAAGTAAACTGTGAAGACGTAATGCGGTGTTTGCACACAGGAAATAGACTTAATGAAACCATGTCTATTTCCATCACTCAGATACAAAGTACATAAAGGAAACACTCCGACCAAGTACGAATGGGACTGTTTCATTCTCACACTGTCAAAATAATACTTGCATTCAAACCAGAATCACAAATGAAGTGTGATGTTGGAGAAATGTGTGTGTAAAAGCAGATCCTTCTTGTGTTATTAGTCAACCCTAGCTGCTTTATATTGCAGCTTGGATAAAAACTGCTAAAGAAGAAGTACATGCATCTCTACACACAGAATCTTTAACTTACGTTTGTCATTGCACTCTCTAATTTAAAACAACCCCTACTCTACATAAGCCTTTACATAGAACTTCCTTCATCTGGTGCTAATATAGAACAACAACAGTACAGTGTTCTCAGTTCTAACTGTGTGAAATGAGCTGCTATGCTGCGAAAGTTAAGTGCTCGTTTCAGTTTGTGTGTGATTATGAACCTTTAGATGAAATACAACCGCAGAAATGAGCACTACCGCAGCAGCTTCTCTGTCTTCTCTGTTTTTTTGGTGATAACATCTTAAATATCTCAGAGGTCCTTTCTTGTATTCTTTGATGGTGTATTTCTCTCTTTCCTTCTGTTTCTACCCTCCAACTCAAACCAATTCACGACGCCAAGGCTCCAGGAGACGACAGAAAGGCTCTGACTATGCCTCTACCTCAGATGAAGAGTATGATTCAAACCAGAGCACTCCTAAACACAAACGCTCCCAACCTTCCCCAGCTCCCAACACCATGAGAAATCAGCCACGGCCTCAACCAGTGGTCGCTTTACGTCCCAAACCCCGACTCAGAGATTCCGAGGACGAGAACCAGGAGGGGGATACGTTCCACAGCTGGTCCAACCACAGCGCTGAGATTGCACGGTGAGGAAGAAGGAGAGCCGAGGTCTTTTTGTGCAGTGCACCTGCTTCTAATATTCAAAGATTAAATGATAAGGAAGCCAATACAACCCTTATTTCTACCTTAAATGCTTTATTTGAATTTAGCTTAAAGTGCTCAAAAATATGAAGGATTTCACTATCAGCTGATATAATGTACATGGACAAACAGTTTTTATTGTCTATCTAACACCTGTTCCTATCCATCCAGGTTGAGTCAGGATCTGGCAAAAGACTTGGCTATCTTGGCCAGAGAGATCCATGATGTGGCAGGTGAAGGTGATCCACAAAACCCTGGAGTGGAGAGCAGCACACCAAGCTCCAAAGTCACGGCGCATGAACAGGTACACTTCAGGGAGAATGAGCCCCAGAGCCTTAAACATTCAAGCATTAGATGTTATTTTGTTTCAGAATACAGTAGAGGTAATCTTCCCTTTTTTTTTGTTTTCTTTTACTGATATGATATTTTGATGCTAGAAGAACAAGTATCCCTCATAATGTTTGCGGTAATGTTTACTGCTCTGAAGCAATCGTTTTTGTTTCTCCAGTCTTGAAGATTTGATTACATAAGTTGCGTTACGTCTCCTGAGATTATGTCTCTCTCTTTTTTCTGTCTCATACCATGGCACTGATTTTTAAAGTTTGATTGCATTGCAGCTGGTCCACCGTATTCCAGAGGCTGGTTTAAACCACTGCAGAGTCCCACCTGGTTCTTCATCTTCAAAGGAGCCTGACCAGAGCTCCGTCGACCAAAACTCAAAGGAGCGAAAAGATGAGGTCTGACACTGCTTTTTAGCCGCCTCACTTTCATCACTTTTGTAAATTTTTACAGCATTGTGAGATTATGATTGTGTATTTTTATTTTTCGTCTCCAGCTCCTCGTGGACAACCTGATGCTGAATCCAGTGTCTCAGGTCATCCTGGCCATCAAGGAAAACACAGAGCAACTTGCTGACAAAATAAAGTGAGATGTTCATCAAACACACCTTCATGAACACCCATTGTGCTCACCCTTAATCTGGGATTCATGGAAATTTAGACCGATCCTGTCTGATAACAAGACAGTACAGAGCCAATAATCTTATTTGCGCAATCGATCTGAGTTAGTCATCACAAATACTTCAAGTCTGACTGACAACAGGACAATAATAGGACTGGGATTTAATGGAGATGCATCCATTTAGCCTTTAAAACCTTTCTGTTTTGAGTCTATTTATTCTGCTAAATCATAGTTAAGAGCTTCTTGGACATCTTCCAGACTACATTAAAAATGTTGTGGATAAAATGTAAGGAAAGGACGATTGCTTCTTTTGTGAAAACCCACTTTTGATATTGGCTATTTGCACACAGGGTACTGTTCCAGGACAGAATGGATATCTGGCAAGACATTGAGGCCAAGGTGAATTCTGACAATGAAGTTCCTGTCGTCAAAACCTCCAATAAGGTTGGTGAATGACGATGTTATTTATCAAGTTAATTATATGCCCAACAAATGCTTTAAATTTGAGCTAATTTTAACATGTTTTCCAGGAAATCACATCTATCTTGAAAGAGCTCAGGAGAGTTCAACGGCAACTTGAAGGTGATTCAGTCTAACCCACCCCCTAAAAATGAACAGTACTTGAACTATGAGTAGTAATTATGATCATCTATACAATCAGTTTAAAACTACATGTCTTCTCTTTCCACAGTCATTAACACAGTCATGGAGCCGAGTGAGCAGCCAGAGGCATCCAGAAATTCAGCCTCGGCTCTGTCTTCCAGAGCCCTCTCCTCACGAGACTGGAGAGCCGCTCACTCTGCCCCAAAACGCGGTGGCGGCTCAAGACCTGGCGACAGTATGAGGAGAGCATTTGTGACGTCTGACGATATCAGACAGGGATATTTAGTCTGAGGTGGGACACAAACTCACAGGTTCCTCCTCCGCTGAACTTCTGCTGTAAACCCACAGAAACAGGTGTCGCATTATTGTGCACAATGAAACCAAGAAGGGGGGAAGTGATACACAGAACCGTGGCCTCCTCTGCATCCAAACATACACACTACTGCACTATAAGCACTACACTCCTGCACAGCGGAGTAAGTCAGTGACGCCTGCACTAAAACACTCTTAAAGTAAGCTCAGTACGAGGCCTCTGCATGTGAGGGGACGATTTACAGAGGAAGGAGACGAAACCTCCCACACACCTCATGCAGGCCTCCAAACTTAACTTGATTTTCTTTGTTGAAGTCCACCTCTTTATTTGCCAATGACCTACATAGCTAACATATAAATCTCATTTGAACACTTAGATTGTTTGAAAACCAGCCCGAGCAAAAGCATTTCAGGAAAATCTACTTATGAAAAGATTTCTGTGTTACGTGACAAATCAGATCTGTGTTTTGGGTAAGAACTGTCGATTTTAGAGCTCCATGTACTTGTACAGCAAGTTCCCTGACCCTGACACATTAGTTTTTATGTGTTTGTGTTTGTTCACCACTTTCTCCTGGTGGACCAGATTTATCGAAGAATGTAAAAGTATTTATCAGGGGTCTTTTGTGAGACACTGTAACCACAGCAACCTGACTTTGGGAGAGTTGGTTAACTCCAGTGCCAGACCTATAAATGTCAGACCGCACAGTTGCTACCAGCCAATTTGTTATGTATTTATTTTTCAAAAATAAAGTCGTTGTATTGACTGTCCACGCCCTCCTAAATATACAGACATTTAATATTTGTCTGAGTGAAGATAATGAAATCAACCCTCAGGAATGTGTGACTTGAGTTGAAGGAGAGGCTCCAGCCACAAACTCAAAAACAAGATTTCAGCATTCCTCTTTACCTTTTCAAAAAAAGTGTGATATTGTTTGTGTCAAACACGTGAGGGGACTTGTTTTTGTTGTTGTTGTTCTTCTCTAAGCACAGTTATTGTTGAGGTTTGACCAAAGATGATCTCAGAAGAACTGACATGGCGTTGTGTTTGGGGAGATATATAAAGCACAATAGTAAGATTTAAAATGCTGTTCCTCTCTCTCTTCTGACAGGTCCTCTCACAGAAGAATGAGTGTCATTTTTAGCCTCTAAGCTCACAAAGTCTGTTGAGTGAAACTTTGATCTGATTTTCAGAATGTGGCACTCCGTTTAGTTAGTATGTAAATATGGATATATGTCTATTCCCCACAAATTACCTCTCAATCTTGTCTTTTGCACTACTGTCGTCCAACATATTCCTGACACGATATGCTGCAAACTGAAGCCTTTACTCTCCCCTGTGAGACTTTCAACATTTAATGCTGTTAAAGCAGAAAAAGAAGGCAATCCAGTCCACCAGCAACTTTCTCTTTCCTTCTTCCTGGTCCAGTCAGGACATGTGATTGTTATTGGAGAGTACCTACAAGTGCCACAGAGCCCGGTGGGAAGATGTTGGATGTGGTTGTTTACAAACTCATGCAAAAAAATGAATGTTTTCTGTTGGCTCAAAGTGTTGCTGCTATTCTTCTACTTTGGGATGGTATTCCCTCACTGCTTTACTCCACCCAAGTCAAAGCTACACTAGGTTTCTTTTTGTGTTTCATGTGCTCCTACTTTGATTTGATTTCCTTCCTTTTTACCCAGAATGATTTGGATGTATGTGTCATGTTGTCTTGGTAGCTGGTATTTATGTTTTGTTTTTTTGTGTCATTTGTTAGCTCATGATTCAATTTTTTCAAATAAATGCATCAAACAAAGAGGAGTTCTTTTTGTTTTTTTTCTCCTGTGCAAATATATCTCTCAAAAGCTGAAATGAAAGTGAAAACAGGAACTCACTGTGGTGCTATACAGCCCCGATCCAGCTCACCGCTCAGCAGCTCAGTATCAGATAAAAGCTGTGAAGGAGGAAACAGGTTTGTTGTGAGCTCTCTGTAGTGGAAAATTATCCTCATCACCTTCTTTTACGTCTGGTTATACTTTTTCTTGCATTTGTAAATAAGCTTTTTGTCACTGGTGTGATCCAAACAGCTTTTACTGTAAGACTACAATTTCCTGTTTTGAAAAATTTAACAGTGGACACAGTGGAGGAAAAATGAACTCTTCGTACACAAGACTTGATGATGGCTCAGACTCAAACAAAGGGGTGAGTTTACATCATTTGTTTTCCCGGATTCTCTCTCTGCTGCAGCTGTCACATTTTTCACTTTATCTTCTTTTCCTACTAAACTCTTCCTCAGAGATCGACCAGCTGTGTGACATTAGCTGTGGTTTTGGGCTGTCTGACGGTTCTGGGTATTATCCTTGCCATTGCTGTGCTGGAAAGACCATCGGCCCCTAAAGATCATGAGACCCTTCCTGGGGAAGCTGTTGGGAGTGAATTCTTTTCAGACCAATGCAGGTAGATGTACTTCAGGCTGTAAGCTTATGAGCTGTACAGTAAGAATAACTGTATTCATAAACCTGACTTGATATTTTGAAAGATAACACTAGATTCAGATCCAACTATTCTGTGTACAAATACATTATGAAGTTAGATGATTAACTATTGAATTTTACATTTTTAAGATTGTCTAAATGACCACTTTATAGTCTAGAACCAACTTTCCAAATAAGTTAAATAGCTAAAAAAATGTAGAAACAGATACAGAAACACTGTCACTGTGCCCAGGCTCATTTAAGTTGGCATGGAGGTGGAATGAAAACTGCTTTATGGTCTGATGAGTCAAAGTTTGGTTGTTGTGTCCTGTTGGCCTAAGAGGAAGAGGACTATCCAGCTACCTTAGTGCATAGCCCCAAAGCCAGCATCCCTCATGGTATATGAGTGTGTACACGCAACCTGCATATCTTTGAGGCACCACTCATGCTGAACAATGTTTTACAGGTTGAGTAGCGACATATGCTGCCAAGTAGAAATGCCTTATCTCAGTTAGACAATGCTGTTTCAGTGTTTTTCACCAGTTTCCAGGGCATCTCCTCAGCAGGTCTGTTTGTCTATCTCACAGGATGACCCTGGTGGAGAGCATCCCTCAGGATATGAAATATAAAGGCAATGTAACATTTGGTATCCCTCTGGTAAAAGCCTGGAAAAATCTAATCTCCTTGGCAACACACCAAGTGGATGTGGTCTCTTTCTACTGGACTCTAACTGGGGATGACATCAGTGTCAACTCCTCCTCAGATATGTTTGTGAGTTGAAACTAGAACACAAAGAAATGTGTAAATCTCTGATGAACATGTTGGAAGTGTCCCTAATACTGTGTTCCGGTCTTCATCAGGGGAGACAGATCCTCAAAGACCTTGAAGAGCTGCCCTCCAGAAATGTTTCTGTGCGACTGCTGTCCAGCGTTCCAAGTGTTAGAACAAACTCTACCGACTTAAAGACACTGAAAGAGAAAGGTTTGATAGTGGCTGTTCTTCTTTTCTATGCATTGTCATATGCTCTGACTTGTGATGCATTGTTTCCGATAACTTCCCCTTGCTCATCTTCACTTTTTTGCTGCACATAGGAGTCCAGGTGAGGAGGGTGAACTTTGGACGCCTGACCAAGGGTGTCCTGCACAGCAAGTTTTGGATTGTTGACAGAAAACATGTGTTTATTGGAAGTGCAAACATGGACTGGAGGGCTCTCACACAGGTCAAAACACAAATCTATGACAGTAATGCTCAGTGAATCATTATCACACACTAGATGACAAATTCACAGTTCACTCCTGTTTGTAGGTGAAAGAACTGGGTGTAGTCCTCTACAACTGCTCCAGCCTGGGAAAAGACCTGCATAAGATTTTCCAGTCCTACTGGGTGATGGGACAGTCCAACAGCTCAGTGCCACAGCATTGGCCTGCGCTGTATGACACTGTTATCAACAAAGAGCACCCCCTGATGGTGAAAAGTGATAATGTTTCCAGCTTGCTCTACATCACAGTGAGTCATAGGTTTCTGTTCCTTTTTACAAAACACTGTTTTTCTGTGTTATCATGTTATTCAGAAGTGACAGTAACATTGCATGTTACAGAATCAACACAGACAGCACGTGAAAGTCAGGTTTCAAGACTGAAGAGTTTCTGTTTTTTTAATGGGTTTCGATATTAGTCCATATTTGTGTTTCACTTCAGGGTTCCCCTCCATCTTTCTGTCCTCCATCGAGAACTCAGGATCTAGAGGCTATTCTCTCCATCATCTCAGAAGCCGAGCGCTATGTTGATGTAGCCGTTATGGAGTATTTCCCCACCACACGCTTTGAAAAGCCTCAGAGGTGAACTTAAGCTACAAAAGAAACACTTGTTTCTGAATCTTTTGCTTCTTTATTTTTACTTACTTAGTTTTTAATTGAACAGATATTGGCCCTTGATTGATGATGCTATCAGGAGAGCTGCATTTGAGAAGAGGATTAAGATTCGGATGTTGGTCAGCTGTGGGCGAGACTCTGATCCAGCCATGCTGCCTTTTCTTCAGTCTCTAGCTTCAATGGACAGCCCTCACCATGACATCAACATACAGATAGTAATTCACTAGATGGAGCAGATTAATCTTCTGGAGTGTTAAAGTGTTTCTTTAACACTCGATTTGCTTTTCTCTGTCTCCACATTGTTTTCTCTTAAAGAAAGTCTTCATTGTGCCAGTGGGAAACCAGTCCGACATCCCATTTTCCAGAGTTAACCACAATAAATACATGGTGACTGATAAAGTGGCTTACATCGGTGAGTGACAGGAAATCTTTAGGACTGTTAAATCAGGTCATTCTCCTGTTTAGTGGGCAGTTTGGTGCATCCAAATCGGTTAATAATTAATCACTCAACCTTGTGTTGCTCTGCAGGTACTTCCAACTGGTCAGGGGATTATTTCATGACCACAGCTGGAGTGGGTCTGGTGATTTCCCAGCATGCTCCCCACCCTGTATGGAAAACTGTCCTGCAGAGCCAGCTCAGGGTGATCTTTGACAGAGACTGGCACTCTGAGTTTGCGGTGCCCCTTGCTGACTTGAAACACCACCCAGACTGTAAACTATCGACATAACAAAATCCTGTAGAGAAGCTGTTATGAAGACCCTTTTCATAGATAGATTTCAAAATTGTTCATTTTGTGAGAGAAATCAAGAGAGCAGTTTAACAATTTGTTCAACTTCAGAAATGATCAGTCCAATCAATCATTCACAAATCACTCTTTGTGCAGATAAACCGATATACGATGGGTCTCTAGTGCTAGTATTAGACATTTACTGTTTTATATGAGAGTTCACACCTAAATCAGCCTCCCACCTCTTCTGCTCAAAGAGAGCCTCTGCAAATGGACCCTTTTTTCATAAGAATTCACATTTAATATTTTCATTTTCTCTACTCTCTTCTTCTCTCCTCTCCTCTTAAATGATTCAAGGTAACGTTTAAACAATTGCTTTCCTTATGACTCAGTACACAACTATTGCCTTCTCACCTCCTCTCCCCATTCCCTACCCATTTTCATCATCCACCCTTCACTACTTTTCCTCCTCTCTTTTCACCTCACTTCCCTCCTCTCTCTCTCAAAGGCAAAAATGGAACAGCAAAAGGGAAAACTTGAGAAAAGGTGACTGAACCACATGAAATCCTGTATTTCGGAGTGGACCTTATAGCTGAGTTACAACAAAAGCATTATTTCATTATTTGACTGACAAAAGGCAGGGAAAACCACCGGAGTATTATTGATTTACTTCACAAATTTCCAGTGAAGCTATCAAAGCTGATGGTACAAACTTGTGTGTGTATATACTATGTACCTTAAATGAGATTGTTGTTGATTGTTTAGCTTTGTTAATGCTCATTAAGCTTTAAATGATGTTGATTATACAAAGATGTTTAAACGGAATCAGCTTGTCTTGACACAGCCTCATTTGTGAGAAGTCATGGTGTGAGACAAAGGCAGAGCTCTTTCTTCAGATCTTTAACCTTTGACGTTGTATCCTAGCAGCTGAAAACCTGTAATACAGAGTATACACTTAGAGACAGTCAAGTAAACCCTTTGATATGTGCAGATGATCTTGTTAACCTTTATCCTACTGGTGTCTAGCAGCCACTGACTGTATGTTCTATATACAGTTTTTATCAGGTATAATGCCATGAAGAGTGCTGTCTTAAAGATAAAAGGTGAACATTTCCTGACCTCGCTTTTTCAGGTAATGATTCCTGTGTCTGCTTTATCACAAAGCAAATAACCAATGGTGAGGATTTTTAAAGGGAATTCCGTAAGATTTTGCACAAGTACACATTCTTTCACACAGGTTTAGTGTGTGTCTGGATGGAATAAAGATATTTCCGTCAAGGCTAATGGCATACCTCCATTTACTTTATTCGGTGCCACAAGAAGGAAAGCTTGCATTTCGATTGATACCAGCTTTAAAATGTACTGTCTTCATGTTTAATGTGTAATCCATTAAAAAGAAGAAAGCTGCACTGTTTAAGTACCATAAATGTGATTGTGATGCTTTCAACTCTTTATAAATACAAACTCACTATTACCTTCATGTGATCTTATTGTGTTTTTCTATCAATTGGTCTAGTTTGTGCCACTTTATATACGTTTGCACAGAGGTTTTTCATGACTCTTTTGCACATTTACATTCTTTTATATCAAAAGATGACTCAAGAAATGATTCAAGTTATCTGTGAGTTCTGAAGAAAAATGTCCTGGTCTCCCCTACTATGCTTTAATTGTCTTGTCTCCAATGAGTCCCAAAAATGTTGTTTGGCCATATTGTTCGTTTACTAATAACCTATTCGTAATTAGTGAGAAATAAAGCTAAAACTCGTGAGTAATAACGCCGTGAAAAGGATAGGACTTGAACAAGTGTTTAGTTTGTATTTCCTCCTCCTTGCCGGTTGGGGGCGCTGTGTTGAAACTGCTCTCCACACTGTGACTGCGCAGGGCGGGGCTCCAGCTTCTGTAGTACGTGTGCTTCACAGCAGCTAGCTTGCGGATAGTTAGCCGACGCTTTTGCTTCGAGGAAGTCACAAACATGGTGCTATTGGAAAACGACTCGGTAAGAAGAATTAACACTGTTGTATGAAGAACATAACATAACATTATTAAACAGTTCGCTGTCTTTTCACTTCTGCTGTCCGAAGCCGGTTTGTAGTTTCAGCGCTAGCAAAGATAGATCAGACCTCAGGCTGTCTCAGGAGCTAGCCTGCTAATGTTGAAGCTAACACTGTTTTTGTCAAGAGGGTAACAAAAAGAAATTAGATTTGTTGTTGCTCTTTATTCCTTATAAGAACTTGCTTTTGTAACCTTGTTTCATAATATTGTAGCACAAGACTGTTCATGGTTATAGGGTATGTGCTATGATACTGTAGGTGAATGAGGTGAACGTATTTTAACATTGTGAACTGTGTGGCAAGAAAAATAAAATTAAGAAATAAAAATGTAGCAACACTTCGGAGCTTTTATAGATATAAATTGAATATTTATTGAAAATCATGCTGTTTTAGTGACCTGCTCTCTGTCCAGCTTAGGAAGTGTTAAAACAGATTCCTCTCAGCAGCAGGATCACTGTGGTTTGATAATATATTATAGACTGTTTCCCAGTATTTCCCACACTAGAGAAAAAGAAAAATCATCATTTAGTTTAAAATGATGAACAGATTCTTAAGATGTATGTAATATTTAAAAAAGCAGTGCATTTTAAAGACAAGAGGGGTGCAGCCTGTGTTTTCTCTCCTTTCCCTGTTTTGCCTTTTTTACAATTCATGGCTGAAGTTTCACAAACCTGAAACTGATTCTTAAAGAGCCTGTAGCCTGTCTTGGATACTGAAGACTAGATCAGACAAATCTATTTTTCGTGATTCTGGATTAAGACCTGATTCAATGTGGTCTGGACGGGAAAAATAACCACTTTGCCCTGTGGCATGTTTACCAAAAGAAAAGTAGTTTTCACAGAATTAAAGTTTAACAAACCTAAAACATATTTTAAGAAGTTTGTAAGCTTGGATAATGTTGTCCAGATTTGAGAAGTGTAATGGTTATGGATAGGGCTGGGGGATAAAACGATATATGTTGAAAATTAATTTCCCTCAATATCAATGTAAAACATGGTCAATATGCTTTTTGATAGTCAGCTCCTGCCATGTTTTAGAAGACAAAACAAATAGCCCATGAAAAGGGGAGTTGCTCTGGGTCCGCTTCATGCTGAACCAATCATGTGCTGAATTAGAACCAAGTAGCAAACAACTGTGTAGTAGGAGGCTGCAGCGACACACAGCTACAGCACTGTTGGAGAGGAAAAAAGAAAATGAGAGCTACCCCCGGCAGATATGCAGATGAAGGCTCAACAGATGACGACATCGTCAACAACATTGGCACTAAAACATTGGTAGTGCTAAGGTATTTTGGTTTTTTGGAGCCCATGATGCATGCGCGGCTGAAACAGCTGATCATTCAGTCTGCTTTCTTTAGAGCAATGCCTTACGACAAAACGTGGAAAAGACACAGAGACCTCACAGATGCAGTAGCTTATTGTATTGCAAAAGACGTGCTACCAATAAGGACTGTTAAATTTCAATTTTTTTTATCATGATGTATATTAATATCTGCTGATATGAAAAAAAATATTGTGATAAAATTTTTCCCATATCATCCAGCCCTAGTGAATCAGGATCTTGTTTCCTTTAACGCCCCCTAGATTCAACAATTGAATTGGAAGCTACAAATACAAAATGCAAATGAGTCTCATTTTTGATTGTCTGTGTTGAACAGCTGCAACCCAGAACTTCATAAATCATGGGAACACAGACTGTTTTATAAAAACAGCGGTTTAAGTATGTTTTGTGCTCTGTTGTCCAGTTCCTCACAGAACTCACACGGCTTTTCCAAAAGTGCCGAGCTTCTGGCAGTGTTGTCATCACACTAAAGAAATGTAAGTAGATCTCTCAGAGTTTTTTCTGATCATAACTGGGGACAAGTTTTGGAGAAAAGCTGGGAGTTCTCTGCTTCAGTGTTTTGTCAAGCTTCAGTGGGATGTGTCTCTTTTGTGTAGATGATGGGAGGACCAAGCCAGTGCCCCGGAAAGGCCACTCAGAGTCATTTGAACCAGCAGACACTAAATGTCTCCTTCGAGCATCTGATGGCAAGAAGAAAATTAGCACAGTGGTGAGCTTACTTTCTACTGTTACTGAAAAGTGAGTCTTGGATCGCTGATTTGCTGTAAATGCTAAACTCTTATTACTTGTCGTTTCAGGTCAGCACAAAAGAAGTTATTAAGTTTCAAATGGTAGGTTGATCCTTCTTTGTATTCGTGCTGTGATGTGCTTGATTAGGTTTTCCTGTCTAAGACTTGACTGTAATCTCTTATCTTCTTGATGAAAGAGTTAAGTCTAACAGAAACTTCCCTTTGCAGGCGTACTCCAACCTCCTTCGAGCTCACATGGATGGATTAAAGAAGAAAGATAAGAAAAGCAAAAGCAAGAAAACCAAAGCCACCCAATGAGAAACAGACTCTTAACATCATCTTGGGTACCTAAACTGAAGAAATGGGAGAGGCCTTCACTTGGTCTGTTACCCTCCTGACTTACTTCCTGCTCAACCCCTAGGCCTCAGAAACATGTTCATCCACAAGGCGGCCGCTTTGAAATCACACCATATTTTGCATGGTACCGTCTCCTCCTCTGCTGCTCAGTGGCGTTGGTGAAAAGGAACAGGAACCCTGGGGATTATCTTTACTCACACAGGAAGAAAGAAGTCAGCTTTATTAAAACTATCATATCTTCTTCAGAACCGGGTGGAAAACAGCTGTGTCACATCTAGATCAAATCTGTGGGGCCTGGTTATTAGCTGCCTTTTAATTTAATCGCCATTTAATTGTTAGAAGTCCCTATTTATGTTGTATTTACAACTGACAGGTGAGCTGTTCTGACATGATTTTATTTGACAGGGTCGAGAGAAAAATGTAAACCATTCAGTCACAAGACCTTTATTTCTGTTTGAGACATAAATTTAAATCAAATCTGATGTTTTTTTTCTCTTTAAATTGTAATTTTTCCCTTTTAATGAAAAAATGTTCTAAGTTTAGTCCACTGAGCTGTCAGACAAGCAGTCTTAATATTTTGAAAGTGAATGCGATACGTTTTTGAGTGAGGAAAATGACACAGAAAAAGGGTTCAAAGTTGTGGATTTACTGAAAGGCTTGTTTGAGTTTTGAAAACAGAGAGCATTGGCTGTAGTTCTAATAAGACCATTTATTTTCATCACAGGGCAGGATTAAATGCAGCCAGAATATTCTGTAAACTCTTTGTGATGTCTTGTCATTCTCCTGAGTCCCACAGAGGAATTTAAGTTTGGAAATAAAGTGCTTTGTTTGTTAAAAGTCATTGTGGTTTTTGTTCATTGTGACAAAATAGCAAACAGTGACTGTGGCGAACATGAGCAATGTAGAAAAGAATACAGAAAATACACTATAAATACACTATATACATGAACATTTCTGTGCAGAGCTGGAAAATCAGTCGAGTGTCTTATAGTGCAGTGTTGCTCTTCTCTGGTCTCTCCTTTGGGGTGAGTGTGAGGAGGTGCTGCCGTCTGCTCTCCTCTTGGTATCCCTGCCTCATGAGACTCGTCACATACTGGAACATGGTCTGGAAGGAAACAAAACGTTCAATACATGGAAGGTTTCACTAACCTGGTTGTGCCCTCTTAATTAAGGGCATGAGAAACCACGTGAAAGAAAACAGTCTTAAACCTAATTAGACACTGGAACACAGATTAGGGAAGGACTGTGACTTTAAAAGGGTTATTGGAAGAAACAGGCCAACAATGAATGGACTATTATAAATTATATGTCAAAGATGTAACAAGTCACTACAGCTTTGTGTTTGGCAAAATATTTGCCATAGATTAGTTAAATCTCAGCATGTGAAAGAAATGATGGATTCAATGTGCCCACACAATAACTGTGACTGTAGTTCCTACTGTTGAAACAGTATTTAAAGTCGACTATGTAAATATAGATGATGCATTGGGATTAACCATCGAGATCTGTGTCAAACATTAAAGATCTGTGTCAAACTAAGATAAATTTAACATTCAAACTACATGTTTAAGTA
Source organism: Xyrichtys novacula (assembly GCA_962446985.1). Lineage (NCBI taxonomy): Eukaryota > Metazoa > Chordata > Actinopteri > Labriformes > Labridae > Xyrichtys > Xyrichtys novacula. The sequence goes on from OY660878.1 coordinate 8,441,880, forward strand.
CATCCATGTAGGCATATATATTTTTTTATTTATAAAATCAAAATATACATTTATCAGGCTTACATTGGCATAACATGGGAGAAAAAAAGTACTTCTAAATCCCACCACTAGAGAGCAGCAGAGAGCATTATTTGAAGCTGAAGAACAAACATTCAGAATAGGAACCTTACAATTGCTGTCAATTTTTCACAGTGAAAACAAAAAAAGTGAGTGTTAGCAGCTCTCTCTTAAAGTGAGATAAAATGATGTGACAGAGCCATGTCTCATCTTCAGAGCCATGTTCATGTATGAAACAGTGACATGCACATTTCACATTAATCAGGCGTCAGTCAAACTGGTTTCCATCTTGGCATGTGCAGAAGTCTGCTGCTGATGTGAGCTGAACACAAAGTGCTGCAGCACACATTGAGCTTTACTCAGAAAGGTTCTTCACAGAGGTCTTTAATAAGGACACCTATAAGTTGGCACACACACACATACACACACACGCGCGCCTCACCTTCCATGCCTCTTCCAGCTCTTCTGTCCACCTCTCCTTCAGGATGGGCTGCACAGCACAGATAAATTCTGCCCCCACATACTGGAAAACAATTGTACCAGATACCCGATGATATATTTGTGCGAGTTGGTAATAATGTGATTGTAATTATTGCTCTTTGCAAAGAAAGAAATTACGTTCAACAGCCTGAGTGAATATTCATGTATCCCACTTGCTTTGATTTTAGCTGTCTCGGTCAGACTACAGCATCATTTAAGATTCAGCTCTGATAGGATCATGAGGGTCTTACGCTGTAGTACTTAGGAGGGGCGTTGTAATGGTAATGGCTCTTTCCTAGTTCCAGAGCCAGAGCTTCCAGTCTGTCCAGCTGGTCCAGTCTCGCCACGCTTTTCTCAATGAAGGACATCACCCTGAAAGAGGAAAACAGATTTAGGATGAAACTCCACGTCCTGGTGATCAAACAGTTGATGAGCTGTCAAATAACACACCTGCATAATTTCAATACAGTAAACAATTTTACAAACATGTCTGTGTAGATTCTCATTCATCCAGGTCATGGTTATCCAATTCTTCAGTGAAAGGTCAACTGGACTTTTTTGAGGGACTCAAGAAGAATTGAATGTCACAAACAACGCATAATTCTGAATCCCCCTGAAAACATGTCATGACCCTGCTGAAACCCCACCACAGGATCAGTTTTCTTTGTTGTTCTGCAGGTGTGTTGAAACCACAGCAGTGTGTATACATGAGAAGAAAAAAATGAATATGGAACAGAGTGGGTTTAGCTCTCTGATCTGTACTTTACTGAGGGGGCATCGAGGCTAATCACTGAGGTACAGCTCTCACAGGAGCAGGGTTAAGCACTGCCACTGCAATGCCACACTATCCTCTGCCTGCACCTACAGGTAGTCAGGTTACTTTGGCCTCATATTAAGAAGAGTACAAAACAATGCACCCTGGGAAACAGCAAAGGAGAGGCTGTGATAGATGCTACGAGCTCTGCCTGTCACTACAGCCTGAAGTGTATAGGTCTGGCATTTCTCTATCGTTTGTTGTTTTAACAGAAGTCTAAGTGAAAGAGGAGCTTAAAGGAAAACACATTTATTTGTTCGGATAGGTGTGTTTTCCTCATGGCATTAGTTGAAAGACAGAAACCCTAACATGGTATTTTCTATTGAATGGGGTAATCATTAAACATCAATGATTAAGGTAATCATTATTATTATTATTATTATTATTATTACAATTATTATTTTTAGTCCTGTTTTTAACATTTTCTCATATTTTAATATACTCCCTCCCTTTTCATTATTACCCTTATTTTACCCTTTCTTATTTTATCATCTATGTATTTATTTCTCTTCCTCTTTTATCTGTCCTCTATCCATCTTCTTCCTCTTCACCATCCTGATGTGATGCCGTCAACCAACCGCCAATCTTTAACTGTCCATGTTTAACTGTGCTTTTTTTTTAACCGTCAATTTTCCTTTGTCTGTTTCTGCCTTTGTTCGCTTCTTCTGTTAAAGCACTTTGTAAACATCTGTTTTTAAAGGTGATATAAAAATAAAGTTATTATTATTATTATTTGCAGGTGGCATATTCTCCTCTAATGATGCAGATGTGCTGGTGTGTTGTGCAGTGCAGTCTTCCTATCTTACCGTAAACCGTGTGCCCTGAGCTCCCTGCTTGTACGTAACCTCTCCAGGTCCTCCACGTCTCGAAACAGGAAAAAGACATCTTTGCATTCAGGATGAGTCTCAAACAATCTGTTATGAGGACAACAACAAAAACACAAGCATTAGTGAGCATCTGAAAACTGCAGAAAATTCAGTTTAGGAACAGTAACACTCACACAACTCCACTCCTGATGGGTCAGCTATGAAACCATACTAGATCTGCTGCACTTACGTGAAACATCAAGTCATTCACCGTTGTATGACACCATGATGCTATTTCACTTCTTCTATGGCCTGGAGATACATTATTTAAAATTTTGATTGAAAAGGCAGGAATGGGTTTTTCTGAACAGTTCAGTTTGCATTGAACTGATGAAAGCAAATGTGCAAGTGTGAGCTCATCAACATTGCAATCAAAGGTGTGTCTTTCATCCTCCAGCCATTCTCTCCACCCGACACTTTGAATAGAGATCTGATGATTCAGATCGTACTTTACTACTTCTTATCACCTCTGCTCCTTCCTGTGGATTTGACATCCTACAGATGCAATCAGACCATGGTGGATCTGTGATCCGTTGGCCAGGCTATCAATATCATCATATAGTGGAAGCTATAGTAAATAGGGTGAGGATTGGGAAAGCGTTCTGCTTTTTTGAGATACCATTTAGCTGACAACTTCTCTCTCTCTGAGGTCTGATTCAACACCATTTTTGAAGCAGAGAGTTTGAGCAGGCTGTCATCTAATCCAGCAGTCTCCAGCTGAGCTACCTGTTATTAACTGCGCTACCAGACTGTACAGTCACCTCCTCTGGATGTGACTGGTATTGTGCTCATTATGACATGCAAGGTTGATTGTATTTCCACCTTTTTAAGTGTGACATCTCTGAGTGAGGGGGAAAGAGGCTGATGACAGATATCAAAGGTTTTGAGGTGGACTTGGAGGACATGTATATGTAGATTTACACTCTTGAAACCAGGTCTCTGACTGAGAGCAGCTATTAACTGCACTGATTTTACAGCTATTTTGTAACTGGATTCAATTCTAGCTCCATACATACATACTCCCTATAAGCTTTTCTCTCGTATGTTTTAAACCTGGAACATAGAATGAATGAATCATGAATGAATGCATCAGATGTCATACATGTGTATAACAAGACCCCCCTGGAAGACGAATGAATGGAGGTGCAGGAAGCTCTATTGAAATGTATTCATGGCAAGCTCATTTAACAGAAAGAAATATGAGCGTCAACGTCTGTTGAGTGGCATATTTTCATACTTCATTTTCATGTTTACATTTTTCATATTTAGTAACCCATAGACTGAATATAGTGATAGACAACATCACAGAAGTCCAAAGGAGAGGCCAGAACAGTTAGAGCACTCGTATCTTTGCCAAAAAAGAAAAAAAAAAAAAAAACGCCCAGGAGAAGACGGGACAAGCTCGAATTATGAGATCTGTCCTGGCACACCCAGAAAAGCAGTGGCATGCCAAAGTTACCCGGACTGACACGACATGAGTGTGAAAAAGCAAACAATAACATGAGTCTTCAAAGAGTCGTGACAGAGATGCTAGATGTTTGTTAAGTAAAAGAAATCCAAGGTTCATTTTCTTTATATAATTGTAATTACATACATATACAAAAAGACAAGATGCTGTCACAGCTCCCAGCAGTGCAAAAGAGGGGAGACAAAATAGCTGAACAGTCTGATGCATCTTTGCTATTTTATCTGTTCAATGAATGTGTGTTGTGGTTTAGAGAACAGGCTGGATGTTTAGGCAATAACTTTACAAGTTACAGTCTACAACTGTCTCCTTGGTGTTCACACCTCCTGTTTAAGATTGATGAGAGAAAAGCAAGAGACCTTTTTTTTTTTTTCAAACGTAACTGCTTTAGTAAAAGTGGGAACATCTACAGAGCTGGATATATTGTTCCATGTGCACTTTTTGATTAGTGTTGTTTTGAGGACAAACAAACAAACACTCAGTGAATTTTAGTTGCTCTAGTTTAAGTGAGACAGTCTGTTTTTTTTTTTTGCGCTCATTAATAGAGTGCCCCTTTTTTAAAGAACAAGGTTTTATTCAAACCAAGTTCACAATGAAAATCTGGTGATTTTCCTATGCTCTGTAACAATGAGTTTTCAGTCATTAGATAGAAACTATGACAAGCCTGGTGCCCCATGGGTGCCCCTGACCCATAAGAGGCCCTGTGTGCTTCCAGCCTACCATGCTAAGGTCAATCTCTTCAACTGCTAGGGTCGCCCAAGGGACACATGGCATAAGTTGGGCTTACAGCCATGAGCCTGCTGACCTCTTAAATGTACATCCAGTGGCCACTCCTCGTCACCAAGGGCCCACATTTATTGGATTTTGCCACCAGAAGTAATATATATTATCCTGTATGCTGGTCTTATTATTAATTGATAAAATGTAGTTTCCTGATGGCTGATGCCCTTTAATTGTATACAACCATGACAGTCCCGGGGCTGTGTTGGATGGCTCTATTATGTAATGTGGTTAAGATGTGATATGAAGTGATAAGAGGGGAAGGAGGAGGGGCAGCATGCTTCAAGCTCTCAATAGGAAGCTGTGGATCAGACAGCAAGATAGAGGGATACTAGAGGATCTCTACTACCATCAGCAGACCTTGTTTTGCAAGTGCCATTTGGTTTAAAATAAATTTGACTGCAATCGCAATCTTAAAGTTTTTAGATAAGACTTAATCCAAGAGCTCTGTTTGCAGACAATTTGACAATACATAGGCTGAAAAATCAACAATATTGCGCACTTTTTACGCTACTGATATTGTAAAGTTCAAAAACATCATTATATCATTTCATCTCAAATCATATCATCAACACAGGTTTATCATTTCTATACAACAACACTGACAATAGATTCACTGTCACCCTTATTGTGCAGTCTAAACGAATCTTTTTTTCATTTTAGGTTTCTTGAAGATTAAGGACAAAATAAAAGTTAGAGCCTCTTACCTGACGAACATTATAATTCCAACTTTAGCTATATCGTCTCGGATCACTTTCCATGATTCCTTGATCATCTGAATCTGATCACCGCTGGGACACACAGCAGCAGCAGTAGTCGTGTTTCTCTCTCCAAACTCCGCTTTGGCAGCCAGACCCGATATCGCGCAGCCCATTCTTCATTAAATAACTGTATCCAATATATATTTTTTTTAAAGTATCAAGTGTAGATAATTTTTTGTGCTTCTTCAGATTAGGAATGGTTGATTATTTTTCCTTTTTTTGTGCCTGAAGACAGCTGATGTTGCCTGCTTCTGGTTCAAGTGACTGACTCCTTGTGCGTCATGGACCAAACATACTGGTCTGTGCGTAACGATCGACTGTCAAGTTTGAAAATTACGCGCAGTCAGGATCCAGGTTCTGGTCATTAGTTCAAAATAAAGACCCTCTTTAATGAGTGCATTACACGAGGAACGCTTGGATGTTTCTAAGCCTTTATGTTGAAGGATAACCTCTTAACTTCCGGTGAATTCGCGTAATTGTCGAAGGGAACCGTGCGCGATCTCCGTAGTAAAGGCGTGTGGTAAGGCTGACAGCATGGCAGTGTAGTGTGGCAAGAAAATACCTTAGGGGGTTAATTGGTAGATTTTACCAGCTCATCCTCAATTTTAAACAGCTACCTAATAAATCAATTTATTATGGCTTTTACTAGTTACTCATAAAGTCAGTGTGAATAGCCACAGTGTTGATACTCTTTTAATGTTCTATGTCAGCTTCTAAATACTCATCCTTGGCTAATATACATATGGAAACAATTTTAATTCAACCAATCAATCAGAGGAACTGGTGCTTTACATTGACCTACATCAGTGAGAAGAGGCTGTCCACATGAAGAAAGGATGCTTGCAGACACTTCACTATTTCAGCTTTTATTGAAAATATGGGAAACTTCAAGTATGAAACCATATAGATCTTCTGGAATGAAAAAGTAAAGAGAGCGTCTTCTGATCAGTATTTACATGAGGCTAATTTCTCCCAAATATACAGTTTCATAAATAATGTTAAAGAAAATATACAACTTGTTGAGAAAAAATAAAGCTCCAGTGATACAGTATGTGAAAACAGTTTGAGAAGCAGCTACAGTGTACGTGGAAGCAAATTACAGCTGTGACCCACATGCATCATAAGTAAACAAATATTAAAAGGAAACCGTCTTTGGTGTCGTCAGTCAGACTCGCTTTCTCTTACTCCTCCCTGAAAGTCCTTCTTACAGTAAATGCTTAAATAACAATCTTGTTTTAGAGTGATTATGGCACGACTTATGAACTGTGGGAGGGAACCAAACAGGTTTGTATAATTACCAAGAGCCTATTCTTTAGTTTATACAGCCTACTACATACATATATATATTTTTTTACAGTTCAGTCAAATACCCCAATGTACAAATATTGCAATACACCTTATTTATGAAATCATGCTTTCCCACAGTGATCATTAATATCCCTTTATGTTACAGTGGTACAAACATCACTGTGTCTTTCCTATCGTGCTAAACAACGTGCTGGTAAAAACTGGTGGACAATGTTGTATATAAATGGTACATGTTTGATGTTTTCACATGCCTGTACTTAAACTCTGGAACTTCTCTCGTAAGCTTTTCACCAGGTTACTCTCTGTTATCTTTGCTTTTGTGGAACAGTCCGAGTCCTCATTCAGGGAGGTTTCGGTTCCTCTTATCACGGACACTTGGCTGATTGTGTGGCAGTCCCTGACAGGTTCCTGAAAGTTTTGAACCTCATGCAGAGGTAACATGTGGTCCAAGGAGCTCCACCTGCACAGCAGGGGTTGGAGCTTCTGTTGAGTCTGAGGCCAGTCCTCTACCACAGGACCCCCTTCCTTGTTAACAGTCTTGGGCTGTGTCCTTGTACTGTCTGCTAGGGTTTTGTGGAGGTCTGAGGAGCTGTTGTACTTGAGTGAGCTGCTGTAACTCCTATTTGTGCAGAACTCCAGCATTCCGTTTGGGAAGGTGCAGCTGCGGGTCACTTTGGAGCGGGGGGTCTCTGTGTATTTAGTGCGCAGCTCCTGAACGTCAGGCCAGTGGAAGGTGTCTGACTGTGGGCTCTGTGGGCCAGTGGCTGTGCTCTGTGAGCCGGCTCCAGAGCTGGGATTCTTGACTGGACTTGGAGACCGTTCTTCATGGATGACCGCCTGATCACAGGTGTTTAATGACAACCTCATGCTGGGCTTACCTGCAAACACAGGACACACACAAACAAAAAAGCACAGTTGAGTTTATGCTGTGCTACATTAGCGAGCAATATGGCACTTATTTGCATCCTATTTACCCTTTTTCCTTGATTGCACCTTCTCCTCGTTGGCAGCAGGTGTGCTCTTTAACCCCTGTTGTTGTTGTTGTTGTTGTTCTCGGTTCCTCTGCCAGATCATAGGTCTGTTATTCTTTATGCGCTGACTGTACTGACGAGCGAGCTGAAACACCTTATTTTTCACCTTCCCCATGTCTTGTAGGATCTGGTCTTCTTCCATACTGCCTCTGAAGCTAATAATCTTGGGTAGGTGTCCTTGGTTGGATTGGCTCCTTTCTTCAGTTGGGGTTTTAGAGTCCTGACAAGATCCCCCCTCCACTGCTGGATTAGTTCTGATAGCAGATGAGTCAAAGGAGCAGTCTGGGGAGGAGCTTATTTCAGGCTCCTTTAAAACCTGAAGTGGTTTCTTACTGGTTTTAACATCTAGAGTGTCTGAGCTGTTATCCTGGATTGTCTCTAACCTCGAGTCATTAAGTTCCTCATCTGTAGTCTTCTGGACTTCTTGGACCTCCTCCTCTGTCTCCATATCTTGCCAAACCTTCACCATTTCTGCTGAGGGTCTGAACTCTTCTCCTTCTGTGGTGGAGGAGTTTGTGATACCCTGAGATCTTGGCTTAGCTTCCAGTGGTTCCTGTAATTCATTCTTTTGATGACTCTCCACATTTTTACTCTTTTCTAAGCCAGGGAGATCAAACACAGACCAGGAGGTGGGACGGTTCCGAGACAGGTCTCTCCTGTGGACTGGGACAGCCTGCTCCTGAGGAGTACTGTTGAGCTGTCTGCTCAGGTGCCGAACCAGACCTGCGGGGATGTAGGACAGACTCTCCCTGCGCTTGATGCTAAAGTTAGCATCTTGGTGCTCGGCGTGCTCGTAGTATGTCCGGATCTTGCGGATGAGGAGGCGGTCTTGCTTGGACAGAGTGGACCTGCGCTCCTGTTCAGTGAGGGCATTCACAACAGGTTCTTGTACAGGTGTGGACTGGTCAACCTCTGAGATCTTCCCTGGTTCTGAGGAAGAGCTGGCAAACATCTGGGTCTGTTTCTCAAAGTCCATGCAAGCTGAGGGGCTTTTAAAGACATCATTCTCTATTGAAGGTGAAGGGCAGGCGAGGGGACCTAGGTCCTCTGAAACTAGACTGCTCCGTCTGGATAGGCTGCCGATGAAGTGTCCAGCTATCACACCTGCCTGGTCCAATACAGAAGAAGGTAGAATACTTTTATTGTCTGAAAGCACTTCCTCTTCCTCCTCTGAGAGCTCCCCGTTCGTGAGCACACTTGTCTCCTCAACAATGAGACCAGAAGAATCACTCTCTTCTTCTTCCTCCTCTATACTTTCTCTTGAGGTGTCCTGAGATTCTGGGGTGACTGGTTCTTGTTGTGGAGGAGAGACAGGAGATTCGGGGCACGGGTTCTGCTGCACCTCCATGTGATTGCCCTCCTTTGCTTGTAAGACACGGTTCAGGGGGTGCAGCTCCGCCATACTGACCTGAAACAGAACAGAGACAATATTGGTAAAAAGACGTTGAGATGACAAACACATTTAACTGATCAGAAATAAAAAAGCCCTGTTCTGAGTCCATCAAGCAGTGTAACAAGAATTATGACACCTCTTTAATTTGAGGCCCACCTGAGCTTTATAACTCTAATGAGATGTTAAATAAAATAATAATAATGCATCAGATTTCATACAGTGTTTATCAGAGACCCTTAAAGCGCGTTACATTGGATACATCATTCATTCACTCACACAGTCACACCTTGGTGGTGGTAAACTACCTTATTAGTCACAGCTGCCCTCGGGTAGACTGACGGAAACATGGCTGCCAGTTTGCGCCTACAGCCTCTCCGACCACCACCACACAACACTCACAATCATACACCAGTGGAGGACACACACCGGGAGTAAGGCAGGTTAAGTGTCTTGTCTAAGGACACAACAGACAGACTAGGGATAGGGGGAATCGAACCACCAACTTTCTGGTTATTGGATGACCGCTCTACCTCTTGAGCTACTGCCACCCACAAAATCATCGCTAACACTGGGATAGCTTAGTGGTTAAATCCTTGTTGGACTGGTTGTGAGTTAACCGCTGAACCCTGCATGTTTGCTGCTTAGACAGTTTTCCAAACTGCTGAGAAGTTTCTCTGCAGGTGTTGCTTGCTCTTTCTTGAGTGCCTGAAATTGTAAAAAAGAGCAGCCTGGAGCTGTGTGGTGGAGATAAGGCTGGGGAGGGGGGATAACACCCTGCACTCTGCTCTGAGGCCAGTCTGCAAAGTCACCAGTAGAATCAGGTAAAGACTGCACCAGTTGGTCTTTCAGTAGGAGCGCTGTCCAAAGGATAACTGTGAGTGGGTTTACATTTTGGGCACTAATATAGTTCTGGGCATGATTCAAATGAGCCTTTGAGAAATGTCATGTGCACAACAAAGGGCAAACCTATTCATTATGAAACCCACTTGAAAGTCTCATGTGCTTTTCTCTCATTCTCTGACAGAATATACAATAAAAAACAGGCTGTAAGTGTGTTATTGAAATATGCAATGGCTACTTGAAAACAGGCATTATGAGCAACACCAAAGGCACCAGAAAAGCTGGGTGTTTTTCAACAAAGGAAATAAATGTCACATGCGGCCTGAGAGACCTGTGTGGTATTGAATAAATGAAATAAATAAATGTATGATACTATACAAGGCTTTTGTGTACCTGTGTATCAAGAGTTTCTTTCACAGCCATGTCTACGTGGTTTTCCTCCCTCCTGTGTGTTTCTATCTCCTCTTTCTCTGCAGATTTCTGTTCACTCTGCTCCTTTCTCTGATCATCCTAGGAAAACGAGCAAAACATGCCAATAAATGAAGAGGTTTTATGGAGAAAAAAAAAAAAAAACATCCTTAAGATTACATTTGGAGGCAGCGTAAAGAAAAACTACAACCCCTTAAGCAAACAATAACTGCTCAGAGACTTAATGTGTGGTCATAATTGTGGTTATTCAATTCAAAACATTATTAGTGCAACAATTAACTGTGACAAAGACTTTCTCATTATGAAAAAATCAAAGGACAAACAGGATCATGAAATACAGTTATGAAAGAGCAAAGCTCTTGCCATTATTATGATAATCCAGCTAAATAGCTACATTAACCTTTGAAGTCGAATTAAATTTAAAAGAGGCAATTGCAAATGCAGACAGGACTGCTGAAGCATAAGCTTTGACATCAACCCCCCCGCCAAAAAACAGAAAGACAGCATAAATATGAAAAACAGTGCTTGACTGATTGGATCAGAGGAGAACAGTGCATGCACACAGGGAGGACTTTCAACTCCAAGACAAAAGGATACAGGCACAAACATGCAGCAAAGATGGTGAAGATGAGTATGTTTATATCCACAGTTTGGGAGAACTACAGTCCATGCACTTCATTATTATGACTCAAAATGAGGTATTCGACGTGCACAACGCAAATGGTAGCAGGTGTTACTTTGCTCTGTTCATGCCGAAAAAGAGGAAGGGGAGGGGCAAGAGGCAGCATGGGAGAAGGAGTGGCACAGAGTGATGGTAAGCTACCAAACAGAGCGGGAAATGGGAAACCCGTGGGTGGTAGAACCCTCACCGTTGTGAAGTGAGTAGAAAGCAAAGCCCTGGCTCTATAGTGCCAGCAGGAGATGGCTGCCAGCACTGAGCTGGCAAAGTCGGCTACCTGGTCGTCTCCCATCAGTATATCCTCCTTGTAACTCTGCCCCTCTTCCTCCTCCTCTTCTTCATTTGCCTCCTTTGCCCTCTCCTGCTCAAGTTCCCCCTTACTGGGTGAAGAGCCCAGTTGAGGTTCACTGTCAGTGAGACTTAGCTGCTCCAGAGAGCCCCTTCTGGGAATTAGGTCCTCCTCACATGGGCTCTCAGTCTGGGGCAGGCCTAAGCTGGAGGTCAGGGTACTGACACTAGTGGCTGGCTGAAGGGAGCACCTCTCCCCCAGCAGTGCACCCTCACTGTCTGCATGCTGTAGCGTGAAGTCATAGACATGTGGTTTGTTATTGCAAGGCCAGTGCTAGAGCCAAGATGTGACTGTAAGGCTGTAAATGGGATGGAATCATCATAAAGCTGCTGTAGCTTTGGGTGAGATATGAATTTTGTAATCCAAAGCAAGCCAGAGTATGTTCTGAGAAGATTAGGTTTGTACTTTAAGGTTTTTTTTTTTTTTACAAAATAGAAAAGAAGTTTGTACTGCTGAGTCAAAAGTTTAAAAACCATATCTCACCACTGCACACTCTACTTAAAAACTGTTTTGATAAAACAAAATGGAAAAGCTTATCACGGTTGAATAAAAAGAAAAAAACACTGCTTTTGGACTTACCTTCAAAACAGCTGCACGGAGAACAAAGATAAAAAGGAAGGGGAGAGAAAAACAAATGAGAATGTCAATAACCATAAAAGTAGTTGCCTTAGTTAAACATTATGACAAAATGACCTGAAGAGCACATGCATCTGTTCAATTATGGTCAGGACTCAGTCTTCACAGGGAGAGACTGAGTGAGGCAGCGGTTACTCTGCGTCAGACTCAAGGGAGACCGTTCAATTCAATAAATACCAATCTGAAACATCTTCCTCTCAGAGGCTCAAACTCAACGGGATGCAATTAGCCAGGATGTGATGACCTCCACCCTCACTGAGATGGGGAGGCTGACATGAAAATAGCATCTTCATTGCACTGGTTGGAAATATTGATCGAGACAGAGAGCAGAGGAGAGGCGGGGAACAGAGTAGGGATGTTTTCTCTGTGATAATGGTCAATTAAACTGAAGATGAGCAGGAAGTTGAGCAGATCTGGGGGTGGGGCAGAATTTGACTGCTGATAAGATTGTGTGTGACAAAGCCTTCAACCACTGAGGCAAATTATTTACTTGTGAGGCTAGTGGAGTGGGAGTGGGAGTGGGAGTGTCTTTTGATCTGTTTGTCCAGGTGTCTCTGAGGGAGAACAAAGCAGAGGTGCGATGAAGATGTAAACAGGCACAAAAATAACCTCAGCGGGGGGACTGTGGGGGTGCAGGGCCACTGGATAGCAATCCACAAAGTGGATCAAACCCACCCAAAATGATGAATGTGTCCTTCTGGCTGGCTACATTTGACTGAAATTCCACTGATATAACACAAAATAGACAATGTACCAACCTTTTGTGGTCCTTATGATTTGTTTTGCTGGCTCTGAAAAGACAGGATATTGAAAATTATGTAACCTGCTGATGTAACTCTCCATTTATCATTAGAACAGCTATTATTTCACAAATATGACAACTCTAAATCTGTAACAAACACAGTAAGGGGTCTGTAACCTGATCTCCTTCTTCCGTTTCGCCCTCCTTGATGGAAGTCATCAGCTCGGCAGTACTCAGCTTTCTTCAGCCTCTCAGGGCTGTAGTGGTACATCCCTGGATCTGAGCGACAGGCGGATGTGTCATTAGACTCAAAGCAGCAATTACAAAAAAACAATTTTCTCTACAGACATACAAAGAGAGGTTATAGGCTACCAATTCTAAGAATCAAACAGCAATCTACAATTTCTGCTAAAAAAACACCCCCTTATTTTTGTTGTCAGTATCTTTGGTTGCTATAGGCACAGATGAATAAGTCCGATCATAAGAGTTACTCAGTTCACGACACTCACAGTTAGAAGTGTCCAGGATGGCTTCTTTTGCCTGTTAAGAAAAAGACAGTGTGTTTCAAAGACCGTGACACTGTTCCACAGGATCTAAGAGAGACAAACGTTGATAAGATGAACCTTTTCAATTGCCTTGTTTACCTTCTGTGGGACAATGGCGTTGTGGTTCTCAAGTATGAGTCTTTTAATGTGATGGCCCCAGATACGCTTCTCCTCCACTGACTTAGCCTGAAACAGCAAGAGGTCATCGTTCAAAGGGTCGTCGAGTATAATAAACAGCGGATTAATACGAGTGGAAAACTACATTCACAGTTGGCTGTGAACAAATTAGGATTGTATTTATCCTAAAGATAATAAGAAAGAGTGAAAAAAACCCTGTAACACTTTATTTGACGCCCATGTGTTAGGATCACATTATAGCACTGTATAACTATAGTTATAAACACTCATAAATGATCGTAATGCTTTAAAGCAATAATCATAATACATTATAAAGCATTTAATCATGACTTAAAAGATCAGGTATTATAATGTGTTATGCTTATTGTTATAGAGCCTTATGGCAATTAATGAGTGTTAATAATGATAGTTATACAAGTTTATAAGCAAATTTAAACACATCATAAATATATATAATGCATTATCTATTGGGCATTGTCAGTGAGTTGTTAACAGTTATAACACATTATTATACCTGATCTTGTAAGTCATGATAAAATGCTTAATAATGTGTTGATTATTGTTATAAAGCATTATGATCATTTATGAGTGTTTATAACTACAGTTATACAGTGCTATAATGTGATTTTAACGCATTATATGTATATTCATAATGTGTTATAGAGATAGGCGTCAAGTAAAGTGTTACCAAAAACCCAATATCCTTTGTTTTCTTCATGTACTTGAATAGATAAATCACTGTATTCTGTGCAGCAGATGGAGAAAGAACCACACTTACTGATGTTCACATTTACCTGCACTGTATGGGGTTGCTTAGGATGCTTGAAGTGGATGACACTGAAGAGCAGGGGATCCTTCGCGCTGTCCAACAGCATTAGAGTAGAGCACTGGAAAAACAACAAGAACATTTTAGATAAACAGTGAGGAGTATCTTTCACTGTTGACTGTTTTCTGCGAGTATCATTGGAAAACCATTAAATCATTGATGGATAAACAAACATACAGAGATGTGAGTTTTATAGACGTAGTGTTCCCCTCTTTTCTTGGTGATGAGGAGCATCTTTTCAAAGAGGAAGAGCGTACGGGTGTTCTTTGCCCGTAGCACGTGAAAGGTGCCCTCCAGTACCAGCTCTCCATAGGTGGTCAGGTCAGCACCCTTCCAGTTTATCAGAAGAGACTGAATCTCCTGCGGATGCACATGACAGCACATTACTCCCCCACATGCGCACACAGTCCAGTCCATGTTTTTTCAGCTTGAGTGAAAAGAAATGTCAGCCAAGTGTCAGCTTTTATTTGTGATCATGATGAGCCACTCGTTTAAAGGAAAACCAAGAGGTGGAACTGGCCACACAGTCAGTGCCTCAAACTGAGGGAACCAGTAAAAATCAGTGGTCTTCACTTAGTCACTCAGGACTTGAGAGAAACTTGTTTGGATCAATGGCAGTTTTTTTTAATGTTGATAGATATGATTTGGAAAATATTAGCTCGGAAAATTTTAGAAACTTGGGAATTTAAATAACTATGAAGGAGTTTGAAGTTTTGAAAAAAAGTCTTGTTGAAAAAGTAAAAGTAGGAAATATCTAATGACAAAATGACAACAGACAGAAAGACTGGACAGAGGATTAGCATAAAAACCAAAGTGTAACAGTGCTGCTCAGTGTATAATTACCATTTAACGAATATGTGCTGTGATTAAGCAGAGAATGAAGAGGACATAAATGAGCCTCTCCAAAAGGAGATAGAAATGCATACATCGTAATCCGGGCTGACCTGCACTCTGACAGCATGTTCGTGTTTCCTCTTCATATCATTGATGTACCAGGCCACCCCTGTCATGGTGTCTATGGCCTCCTGAATAACCTCACAGCCCTCCTCATCTGGGTCAAAGTGCTTTGCAATTTCCTTTAAAAGAGATCACAGGCTTTACATGACAATGTTCATCATCATCATCATCTACACAGGACTGGTTTCCATAAACAAAAACATGTGTATCCAAATCCTCTTTCTGCTGATTATCTGATTTTGTTCCCTTTACTGTGTAAAAAAATGATTGAAGCATTAATTTAAAATGAGAGAAAATGACTTTCTGGTTGAACTGTTCAGCAGTCGGATTTAATACATTTGATGAAGTACTCATCTGAGCTATAAAAGGACAAAACCATTACACAGCCAATGCCAGTAGGATATACTCATAAATTAAGTGACCACTGAGCACACCCTGTACCTGTAGCAGCAGGTGGTATTTCAGGATCCTCTGGACAGGCTTCAGCAAATAGGAGCCCAGAGGCAGGGAGCGCTTCAGAGCAGCCTGCCGATCCCTAAAAAACTTGGCCAGAGTTTTGCTCCTCATGCAGTCGGTCAGTGCTGCCACAGAGCTGGAACACATAACAGTTATTTTACGAAGGTTATATGAGACTCTAATATATTATATTTGATAGATTTGAAAGCAAAATATTTTGTGGATTCTTACTTGGGATAGTTGGTGCAGTACTGAGTGTATATTTCAAAGTATTCACTCTGAGGAGACACAAGTCAGAGACACATCACTGGCATTGATTTCCTGCATGATTTTGATATCTCTGCAAATCTGAATCACGCAGGCAGTTTCTCACCTTATCTACAAAACATCGAGCGATGGCCACAGGATCGTTCTCACACATGTCTAAAGATTGAAGCAGCTCACTGAAAAGCAGAAATGAGAAACAAAACTCAATCACGGTTTTGTTTTTTTGTTTTTCAAAAGAGGAAGAAACAGAAAAGCTTAATGATGAGAGGCTATAAACTCAGACCAATCAAAATAAAAAGTTTTTCTGCAGATCAGAACGGATTCGTACTCAATGCAGCCACTTGGGGGCAGCAGACATTCTTAGGAGAGGCCACTGTTGCATGCTCTCAGCATGAAAGGACATGCATTAAACTTGCATTCTCTCTGCCTAAAGTCCTTTTGAAAACAAGCTTGTGAAAGCACAACCTGGGGATCGTAAGGAATTTTAGTGCTTTAAACTATGTGACATCACCTCCATAAATAGTGCATGAAGGCAGAGACGTTAAGGGAGGGTCACGGTGAAAAAAGTACATCTCTGAGAAAAAACATCACCGACCATCACAAGCACTCTGCAAAACACCTAAAAATAGCAAACACAATTTCTCACACAGCATTCCTCCACTCAGATCAAACACGACGTTAGCTCAACTGAGAGCCAGTGCCAGGAAATGTGTCAACACGTTCAAGGTACAACGAGAAAATTTAGACACTGGAATTTGTTTCAGATACGTCAATATTTGTTCATACTGTATGATTGCTTTCTCAACAGTATTCGAGTTTAGAGAGGGGTTAAATGAAACCAAAGAACAATCAGTGGAGCTAAATAATGACAGAAAATACATTTACAGAACAATAAATAAGTGAGAATGACGCAAGATCCTGGAGACCGCAATAAGTTTGATTTACAGCAAAATAAGAAAGTGTGACTAAGTACATGTTGGACGTTACGGTATGTACAGTAAATTGTCATTCTTTATGTGGGATCCCTGTGAGGCGAACAATTTATTACAGGGAGTTGTTTTATTTCCTCACAAGATTTTTTTTTTTTTTTTGCTCCAAACATGTTTCCCTTTCCCAGTTCACCGCAATTAAAGAACAACTATGAGGCAATGTAAGTAAGACATATGGCACCTGTTGACAGGACCAGCGTTTCCACCCATTAACACCACTTTAATAAAACGAAAGGATCAATCTCTTTCTTGACAACTCAATAAAGAGACACAGCTCCCCGGTGCCAAGAACAAAAGGATAATCCCTCAGAAAAGAGACTTAAATTCCAAAAGCTGTCAAAATCTCCCTCATAAAGCAGTTTTGAAGTGCATTAGTACTTAATCAGAATCCAATCCTCTCCATTTGTGGTTCAGAGCTGTATGATAGCCTTGGCATGATGAGGGAGTCGTCTGGCTGTGAGAGAGGAATGCTAATGTGTGTTTTGGCAGGTAGTGTGGTCAACAATGAGCACTTGCTGACAAAAGACGATGAAATCTTCAAGCCGGCATCGCCAACATTTCCCCGGTTTTGACTTTACTGAAATGTGGGCACTGGTAGTGGGCCATTCCTTTGTTTCTCAATGTATCTGTTAAGTGATGGTAACGGAAATATCAGCTGAAAATCAGTCATGCATTCTTCACATCCCTGATTATTGTATTACTATGTTATGGAGTATGTATTACACATTTAAAACAACATGAAACCATCCAGAAAGTATGCCCGAAAGCAGCTTCTTTTCCTGTGTCTCATCAATAAAGATCCTGTTGTTCTTACCTTCGTCATAAAGAAAGAAGAGAAGGATTTGATAGGGAACATCCACCACAGAAATTTTGTTTCTCTGTGTTTGTGTCGGTGTGGATTACCTGTTGAACTCATAAATGTCCTCTATGTTTCCAAACAGCGCGCACACTTGCTCCGGCCGGATGGGAAGGTTGTTCATATCAATAATGTGAGCCAAGTAGTCCTAGAAAAACAGAAGAGACAGGGTTTCACATAAAAGATGGAGTAACATAGAAAGGTAACTTCAACATTTAGTAAAGCACGGTATGAAATAATGTTCATACAGGCAGTTTCAAATTCTTACCAGTAGAGGGAGCCTATAAATAGGGAAAAAAAAAACTTCCAATTATACCCACTATAATTGTGGTTTGACACTACCAATGGTTACAGAGTGGCACAGCATTGTGTGACGTGTCATCTACTGTACACAAACAGGCAAGTGTAAAATAATAATTACAAGACCTGAAATGCAAAATCATCCTTTCAGCAATTCACACACAACTGATGTGGTTTAAAAGATCCTTTTAAGGGTTTGTTCCACCGACTCAGAGGCCAGCTTGTCTGGAAGAGGGTCTCCTGTACCCAGACCATAAACATCGACACAGCCTGTTCTACCAGACTCCCCCCGGACCTCTAGAGTAAAAATATCTCAATCACAGTGACCAAATATGCCAACATCTGTTTGAATTCAATTACCCACTCATGTGGCATACAAACAGCACCAAACAAGTAGAGGAGTAAGTTGATGAGGGACAAACAGGCACACACGCACTGACTATATAAAGCCTGTTCCAGTAAACAGTCTGCACACACACCCAGCCTCTCAGACGACTGGTGCTAAAACATACACAAATGTACGCAGACACACACTGAGCAGAGCTGCTTGGCAACCAAGATTAGGATTAGGGTCGTCACATCCCACCACTGACTGAACTGCAGCTTGTCATAGTTGGAGAATTCCAGCACAGTGAGAGAAATGCTGACCTGCAGACAGCAGGGCGTCTCCTAGTCTCCTATACAAGAACTCGCCATAAACATGTGACCTTTTAGCACAGTATGAGAGATTTAATGGCATGTATGTAGCTCCACCAGCTCTGCTACAGAACAGAACAAGCAGCACTGTTTTATTGAGTGTGTAACAGAAATCATCCCGACTGACCTTGACCCCGGTCTTTGTGAACCCCATGAGCACAGACCGCATTCCTGTTTCAACACTGTTCTGAGGGAATATTCTAGATGTGATCAGGCCAGGTGTTTGGGATGTATTTACACACACAAGAGCAGCTGGATCCAACAGCTGTCCTCTGAACTTTATTTTACGGATGGACAGTCGAGACCAAGATTTGAGAGTGTGAGAAGAACCAGACTGGACATGAGCTCAGCAGCTGCCAACAAATTCAGTATCCATTTCAAACTGAGGCTTTAATTTAGTTTGCTGGAGAGACGGTGTTAAAATGAAGGAAGTCCGACACATCACCGTCAGATTCGTGTCTATGTGTGAAATTAAAATAAGCTGCAGAGAATTCATCGGATGGAGGCCTCGCTGTAATCAAGGAGGAATTGAGGAAACATCTGTGTTCCCATACATTATTGCTTATAGAAAATCAATCGCTCTCCTTTAATCAGTGGTATTTTCTCAGCTGGTGCAGAGATGGAGGTGTTTGTGTTGGCAAGGAGGGCCTGAGAGCTAAGACTCGGATGGAGCCCTCTGCAAAGCCTGTGTGACCTGGGCTAGACCAGTCTGAGCTGCTGCCCCTGTCAGCTGATATAGTTAAAAGTCCTGGAAGTGTTTGTCTGGAGCAGGTCGTTACTCAAGCTGCGACGAGGGCCTCTCTACTTCCCTCACACAGCAACGGCAACAGCAACAGCCAGACGCCAGCCAAGCCTGAGACAAGGTGAGGAGAGGTGCTGGCTGCTTTACTGCCAGTCAACCGCAGAAATGCGTCACGTGTTAAAGACATTACCATCAGTGCGGTGCTGACTGTTTGACAGCGCTCTGCTGATGTAAACCCAAGAGGATATGGAGAGCTAGACAGAGTTTCCTGGTCTAGAAGTTGTTTTCAGACTTCAGAAGGTAAAATACATGATAAGATGTGAGTGGTCTTGAGTGGTAAAACCATTCCTGGCCCACTTCTCGTGCTTCACATCGACTCTCTTTGTCTTGGATCAGAAAGACCCCGATTCCTGCCATGAAAGACATGCACTGTGTCTGTTTGAACTCCAGAAATGAGCATTCCCAATCCCAGGCTACAGGCCGTAAACTTTCACTGCACTGTAAATATACAGAGTGGTTTATATACAACATGAGCAGATCATGGACTGCTCCACAGCCTGCATTTCAATGAACTAGAGGAATATAAACAAAGCACACATTTGCCAGATGTCAGGCCTGCATTTTTGTCAACTGACCGGTCTGTTTAGAAATCAGAATCAAGTTTGGTAATGAAAAGGAAAAGAAAATTCCACTGGATGTTTAATAAGCACCAGGCTGGTTTGTAGCCACAAACAGCTGCTTTGAACACTGTAGACATTATTTGCTCTAAACAGCCGTTCAGTCCAATTCCCCTTTTTTGGCTCCCGGTTCGCCAATTCAGTTAATCACCTCCAACGTCTTCTGCAGACATGAAGTCACTGCTACTCATTGCTCCAAGTCAAACATGTGCTTTAAATGCACAGAAAACTGAAGACCTCTTTTCTTTAATGTCAAGTGTTGGCTCACGGTGAATACTGGGCTGAGAGTGAAAACTGGAACGGAAAATTCAACTAGAGTCAGAATAACCCTGACACTCACTCACCTCCACGATGCTGCGCAGGTCCTTGACGTACATGCGCTCAGTCTCAATGATCTCCATGACAACACGATCCACATAGGTCAGCTTTGGGTTTGGCGCCATGGCATTGGTAACGACAGGCGAGGCAGTGATGTGTGGTATTTCACCTCTTGCCTTCCTGTCAGATGCGGCGTTGTTGTTGTTCCACTGGTTGCCGATCGCCCTGGGGTCCAGCTGTTCCTGCCAGCGGCCCCTTGGGCGGTCAAAGGTGGGACTGTGGCTCCCTGCCTGGTCGTCTGTGTTTCCAGTCGGGCTCAATTCCAAATCGATGTCCTCCTCGTTCTGTACGGGTGGAGTTGTTGAGGAAGGAAGGGCTACGGTGCTTCCGAAAAGGCTGCGACTATCACGGGATGAACCAGAGGACAGGGTAGACACCAGGCTCACTGGACGCTCGCCCTCTCCATCCAGTGGTTCCATACATAACTGGCTATAACAGTCTGGGCCCAACTCAATGTGTTGCGGGTCATGATCACCATTGGAGAGGGGCGAGGACAACTGAGGAGATTCTAGGATAAGATGGGAGAAACACAGACAAAAGGTTAATGTATAGAATGAAGACACTAGATTTAGATTCAACGTTTAACAATACGACCAACATTACAAGGTTCAGAATTTTACATTTCAAGTGATACGTTTTGGTTTCAGCATTACCATAAAACACCGGTCCTATCATTGTTTTGATTTATTTACTTCCTCAATTAACTGTGGGGAACTTACTGTAACTTCTCTTTTTCAGCAAACAACTGATCATAATACTAGCCTTCAACTACAAGCCTGTCTATAGTGACATTTCCGCAGTTGTGCTGTGGGTTTGAATTACCTGCAGAGATGAAAGTGTTTACAACTAACAGCTACACATTTACACCAGTAGCTGATGTTTTTGTCAAATCACTTGAAGGTACAGTGTGTAGAAGTAGGAATATGTAGCAAAATCTGGCAGTCAGATCCTAGGCTGAAATGCTCCCTTGCTCAAATTGACAGTTCCCCCCTTGGACAAAAAGCTATTGTGATGTATAGTGAGTTTAATCTTATAGTTTTTTTATGATCAAAATTTTTTATGATCTATCAATAAAAACTCTTCTGTACACAATAACAACCACCCTCTCATCTTTTACTAGCCAGTGGATTTTGTGCTGAGATGAAAAAAAAAAAACCTGGGGATGCAAGATGGCAGCCTCTGAGATTTTCATATTCAGGTTATTATACCTTTAGCATTTATGCTGAAACACATTTATGAAAATTATGTCCATTTTGACCAAGTCTGTTCTGCTTAATGCCGTTAAAAACAACACAATGTTCCTTTAACAGAAAGTTCAGCGTTACAACTGCTGTTACTAATTAGATGCTCTTTCACGCTGTTTTCCATAACTTCTCCGACCACGTCAAAGCGAATAAAACTGCATGAAAACACTGTCAAGAGATAACTCCAATTTAATGTAATTCTAGCAATACTGAACAGACCACTCTTCAGACATCAAGAGAAGACAAGTCGCATCTGTGTATTCTCCACCCAGACTGAATGGTTAACAGTAAAAGGCTGCACTCAAATCATTACTGACATGGCTAAATTACTACACTGCATATTTTATGGAAACTCCGGCCATTTCCTCTCCTTCTCCTGACTGCTGAAGGCTGAAGCTTGGAAAAACAGAAAAAGGGGGAAAACTTGTGAGAAAAAAAAGGAGAAAGGAAGGGGAACAGGAGCTTTGTTTATATGTCTTTTATGAGCTACACACGAATCTCAGAAAGATGGAATCCATATTCAGTTTCACATCCTTCCTGGCTGAATGAGGACTTTTCCTCAAACATGTTTTCTAAATATATGAAGTCATGCTGGTGTGAGAAAAGAGCCACTATGCAGAGGTCTCCATTTCCTTTAACATTTGGGGGTCAAGGGGAGTCAAAGCCATTTCACTCAGTTAAAGAAATGAGGCTCTGTAATGGAGTTTGACTCTGACTCATAAATCCAAATCTACCAGGCAAAAGGATCATTAAGCCAAACAGTGAAATGACTCAAGTATTGCTGCCATATGGGACTGGAGGGCATAATTTGGTGTAGATAGCTCACAGATGTAGCTCATGTCAAGAGCTTGACTTAAACTTTCTTCCACTGTTGTTGACAAGCTTGTAAGCTACATGTGTTCATCATAAGATCATTGTTTTCAACAGCCAACAGCTGATAATGCAAACCTGATGTTGTCAGGAAAGGCTGTTTTATCAATCTGCCAGAGGCTGTAACCAATCTAACACTGAATTAACAAGCATACTCACTTGACTTATCTCCCGTGTAAAGTTTATTAGAGAACATACAACCTTTAAGAGCTCTCCTTGGGATATATTTTGTTGAACGAGACACATTTCACATGAGAAGGCATGGGAAGTGCCTAAAGTTAGTGATTTATGAAGTCTTGAAAAAGAGTGACATGCAGCTGGGTGATGGGTTTCATCTGGAGATTTCAACTGCCTTTCAGTTTGTTCGTAAATACACACCACATAATCACATTCAAGCACACACACACAGACACATTTTCTGGCACCCTGAGAGTTTCCATGAGTCAGTGCTGAGCTCATGAGAGTCTCTCTCACACTGCGAGGCTCACTCCACAGTCCGCACCAATATGACACAGTTCCCAAGCAAAACCTCAAAGGGGGGGAAACGGATGAGTTTTTGCAGGCAGGAGTTGACCGCTACAGAAAACTGTTTACGCTTGGTGGCAAATCACAGGGTTGATGGTGCTAAAGGGAGTGTAGTAGTGAGGTATTACACTCACTACAAATTACAATGAGGCATCTGCTTCCTCTGCCGCATCTGTCTTTACATTTGGTTTTTGAGCTTTGGCGTGTCCGGCAGATAAAACTCCTTTCTTGTGTTCCTCACACCCATTATCCCACAACAATTGAGCTGCTGAGCTGCAGACTGAGTCAAGGGCAAGTCAAAGGGGGAGGGAGGAAGAGCATAATTTAACATGATGTTTACATATCTGATCCAGGATCTCCTCATGCAAATCCCACAGGCCAAAACAAGATCAGAATGACTGGACTGTTTCTAAAAAGTAGGTGATCGCAGCTAAAAAATACTACTTGGCACATCTGAAGACTTAAGGACATACTTGACTTTGATTGTCCACTTTAGCGCAGGTGGCTGATACCACACACTGCACGTTACAGGAGCAAAACAGATGGACCACTCAGTGACTTTGCTGAAACAGACTGTGCAGAGGAATGCAAATGACCTGGTCAACATGCAGCTTTAAGATAAGATAAGCGCCTGTGCTGGTCCCGTGCGATGTTGTGCAAAGCGTTTCCAGTCTGTCTGTCACTCTGGATAAAGACAAAGTGTGATTGCTCATCTATGCATGCATGCACAAACAGAGAAGAACATGCCTCTGTGTTATTGTTTTTCATGTGTCATGACGCAATTGTTCTTGGTACGGTAAATAAAAGGCAAACCTGCTCATGATCATGAGCTCAGGAGGAGAATGTCTGGTCTTGCTCAGTGACATAGAGTCTCCTCTACATCTGTAAACATTTATCACTGATCTCTGAAGGATCTGCAGCCAAGTGGCAAGGCCATGGCTATTACTATGCCACTCTGTTCTCAGATGTGGAGCCGGTTAAGCGTGTGGTATCAATTTTAGCCTTTTTCAGAAACTTTTGTACAAGTTTCAACTTAGATTTGGTTGGGAAATAGACTTTAAACTAATGCCGATACCCCTATATGATCTACAAAAGCAAACGTGACAGTCAGCAGTAAGATTAACTTCATCTATATATTGAAATAACCAATCATAGCACAGAGGCCAATGTTGCCTTATTTACACAGACCTTTTAGATGTTAAAAAGACAGCAAGACAATATTCTTCCAGAGAACACAACATACAGAGCAAAAAGATAAGATTACCACATCAGGGGTCCTCACAGTAGCTTTAAAGACAGCTTATTGTGTTGTATTAGAGAGTAACATGTAACATATAGAAATAGTTTGATTTCAATGGTGTTCATTTCTATGTGTAAGCCGTTTGGTGCATTTGTTGGTATAAAAATAACTGATGTTTAAAGGGTTAGAAACTGCTGCTTTTGTAGTTAACTATAGAAAAACTACTACATAATAATGCCACTAAATGCTTTGTCACATTCAAGTATTCTTCCTCTCAGTAACAGAGTCCAGTTAAATATGAGAAATGTGATGACAATTGTTTCCAGGATTACGTGTTTTAAAGTCAAAATACCAGTGATGTTTTGGTAATAACAGAGGGGAAAAGGTCTACAAAATAAACCACTGTGACAAGGACACGAGTCTAGAAACTAGTTCAAAATCAGCTGTTGCTCCACAAAACTTCCTGTTGGACAAATAATAGATAAGAGAAATACTCAATAATGAGCAGATTTTCATACCACCTGTGCATCGGGGTTTAAAAGTTTGTCAACCGCAAATCATGGCACATTTATCACAGTGTCTACAGCTGCTTAAATAAATAATACAAGAAATCCTTTCACTGTATTCAGGTGTTGTAGAGGTAACATAGGGGAAAGGATTTCTTCAGCTTTTACACTCCTGAAGTATACTTTTCTAACTGCATATTTTTACCTTTTAAACAAACAAAAAAACTCCCACCTCTTACTCAACAGCTGGATGGACACACCTGTTAAATCACAACTTACACAGAAAGGCTGCACAGCTAAGTATAAGGTCCACCCAGAAATATTTTTCTCAGCCAAGCCATAGATTTTCACATTCACACACCTCAATTTCACAAACCACTTCAACAAAACACCACACTCTCCTTTGTTTCAGCACTGCACACAATTCTTAACTCACATGTATAACCATTAACCAAGTCAAGGCTTCAGAGATAGTGTAGTATTTGGACTACTTTAGAGTCAGCCTCTTAACCTCAAAATCTCAAAGCAGGTTTTCTAAATCTATTTAGTTTCCAAAAAGTCAGGACCAAGTCACTTAATAAAGGGCTTAGAGACTGTGTGATCCTTAATGGATTATATAATATAAGCAGCTAGTGTGTGAGAAGATAACTAATGTTTTTGCTAACAGGAAAATGGTTGGAATTCCTTAACTTAAAACCCCTCATTGTAATTCTTTGAATTCCAGTTTCCTGCCAGTTAAGCCCAGGTTCACATTTACAGACAAAGGTGTGTTAATGCTACTAGCATGACCTTCCCTTCTCCCTTTTGTTGCTTCCCTGAGTCCAAATCCCCTGGACAGTGGCTTGTTTTAACGCATTGCTGGCATAAGCTAACCATGTAGAGGTAAAAGTTGGCGTTGAGTCATTTCGGCTGCCAGGAAAAAGTCAAACAAACTAGCTTCTGAAATAGTCTGAAACTCCTGATAAAACCAGTGTACGTATGCAATGAATGTTCAACAAATATGACAAGGTTAAATGCTTCTGTCTGTTTCAGGGCTGAAGCAGACAGGACAGTCACTCGCTGAGGGGCTTGCTGATTAATCAGTCTACAACTTATAAAGTCTGCACTTGTTCTCATTTCAGTCTGAGCTTATCATGCAGCCAACAATGAAGACTTGTCTGCCTCTGACATCATGTTTCCGTGAATGACGACGAGCAGCGTGTAATGAGGTGGTGAAGAGAAACACTGACTGAAATGAACACTCTAGCACCTGGTTATTAACTTTTTAAAGGGCCGCAGACACATTTGCCGAAGAGATGATCTGTATCTGTCTGCAGTTGTTGGAGTTTAGAGCACACAGCATTCCTTTATGATGGAATGAAATTGCGCAAAAACAATCTCTGCGTGCTTTCTAACTAAATATTACCACCTGCTTTGGAAAGAAGATAAGTCACAGCATGCAGATATGACGTTTGTTGTTGATTGTGAAACCTTTGGTTAATGTAACTCCCATATTCTCATCAGCGACATTTCACATCCATGCAAGCCAGGCACCATGCAAATCCTAGCAATGAAGGTGAACTTTTCTTTTCGCAAACATCAGACGACAGTTGAAGATGTTTGAACACAGAGCCTTGCATAGCACAAATCTCTACTTTGCTTCAGGGGGATTGTGAAACAAAACAGACACACAGAAGGGTAAGAAGTCAGTCAGCTCTAAAAGTGATGGTGCCTGATGGAAAACGGTACAAGCGTCAACAACAGATTATAATAATAATCCCAGTCAAGATGAATAAATTACATTAGAAATATTCTGTTATTACTCGTACACATTCAAATACAACAGTCTTGCATACCTTGAGGACAGCAGTGAAGTGAGTTGTCCACCAGAGTGAGGTGTCAAAGTTCTAGTTGATGTCTAATTCATCCAACTACTGTGACCAGATGTTCAATATGATAAGCAGTGAGTGTGCGCCACAGCAGTTTATGGGAAAGACACACCTTTCTGACTGTTTCAAGTGAATTTCCAAAGACCCACACTTTATTAGACATTTTCCTATGAAACAAAATATAACCATGAGTTTGGACTCCATTTCCTAATGTGCTCTTCAGTCAAAATTTGTTTCCTAAACAAATCAGGGGCTCAGACACAGAAACAACACAGCCTGTGTTCATGTTCAGTATGCAAATATTTCTCCTATACCTGCAGGAGCTCTGGCCACCCTTCACTGACTCTTTCTCTTTAATGGAAACATAAAACAGAGGCCAGTGGCTCCTGATATTTGCCTTTCTTTGGTTAAGTAATGTCTGAGCATCTGCAACAATCAGACTGGATGAGTGATAGCTCTGTGGACAGAACATCCCACTGAAAAGAACGAGCCTCTGCCTGCCCTGTTAGTAACAGCACACACAGCCGCTCCTGCTTGATTCACGCTGACTCATCTATCAAATGGTAATGAATCTGAATCCAGAGGACAGTGAATCACAGCTCAGTTCATGTTGTGATATTTCTCCAGACACTAACTTGATCATACCTGCTTGCCTCTGCATAACAACCCAAGATAAAAATATGTAATAAGGGTAATTCCAGGGCCTAGTTTCATCGTGTTGTGTCATCAGCGAAGATCGATCCTTGTTCCCTGGTGCCTGGTAATGTCTTGGCAAGTTCTTTACACAATCCCCTCATGACGAAAGTGATTTTTTTACAAGAGGTGATGATTTAAGATCCATTTGGCAGCTGTAACATACCTTGTTTCTCGTCCTTGACAATTCTTGTCTTCTGTTCACCCGTTTTTCTTTACGGTATTGTGGGGATCCCCACTGGTCATTAAGGAGCTTTCACCCCCAACATTCAAGAGTGGTAAAAAGCATTCCAAACACCCATTTCCTAATTGGTTGAATAGTGTGTTCATTCACCAGCAAAAGACATTTAAAAAACTTTAAATTAACTCTTTTGACCACCGCTAATCTTTCACAGAACAGTGCTGAGTGTGTTTGACCCTATTTCTACTCTGAAGTGAAGAGGGACTCGTGTTTTGAACCACTCTGAACTTAAGATCCACTCTGAACTTCCATCACTAACACCCCTCTACAACCACAGGCAATCATCCCACAGAGGCTGTTGGGAGATGGTGAGTTAGTTTTGAGCTGATCCCTTTGAGAAAAACTCCTCCCCACCTGGCATCGGTAAATGGCTGTCCCTCAGGGGGCCAGGAGGCGCAAGTATAAAGGGTGTCTCCAAGGATTAGACCTCAAGTCTTCACAGACCATTATCAAACAGCATGAGTCAGAACACTGGAGATTAGACACTAAGACCGATGGCCTGGACTGATTTCTGATCCTTTGATGGAGGGAAGAATTTAGGTCACTCGGGGGGTTTTCAGCTTTATATAGTCTTATGTACAGGGAAGTTTGATTTACAGCTGCCTTTGACCTCACGAGATGCTTTTAATGCTGTGTTAATAATTAGCCTGAAGGTCAGTAAATAAATGTTAGCAGACAGCAAAGGCTGAGTACACACAAACACACAAAGTGAACCTGCATTCCACACCAGCTGTCAAGGTCAAAAGTCTATGCTGGGAAGTTTGGGGGATATTCTGCTGTTTAACATGTGAAACTGTTTTGTGTCGTGGAGTGGACAATATTTCACTAAAATGATGTGCAATTTGAAATACTGCAATGTCCGTGATATATTTAAAGATGGTTCAACGCCTGTGATTAAAAACTCATCCTGTTACTGCAAAAGCTGAGAGAATCAATCTACAGATGTTTATTTTGATATAAGTAACACATTTATGGACAGAATTGGAGTAAGATGAAATCACTTGAACGTCTCAAGAGAGTGACATGTGTCAGAGAGCCGGATTCTCAAAGTACCAAAAGGACAAAACTCCTGAAAAGGCTCAAATTTAATCCTGTGAACCTCCCTTGTGTTCGACCCTGGCTCAAAAAGGATCCAGCAGTGCCAGCTAACCTCAGTGCATAGGCATGTGATGATCCACTTAGGAAACTCCTCCATCAACCCCCCCTCTACAAGGGCCCTTCAGGCACCTACACACAGAGACAGCTTTGGGTCTATTCACGTTTTCTCCATACAGCACACACCATCTGGGCCCTGAGGTGTGAGTCCATTGTAAACTTTACCACCAATTTGACAGTCTCCAGCCAAACTGTTGTCCTGTTAGCACCTCTGTGCAGAGTCCACACAGGCTAGAGGCAGCAGCACAGCTGTGTGAAGTGTGTTGAGGAGACGGTCATTGAAGAACCTTCATTTACCTCACATCAACATGTTAATGTCATCGAGACTATAAAAGATGCAGTCATGTTTTTACTGTTGATTCAGGCCTGAAGAAGAAGCTCTGTGCACACAATGATTAAATGAAAACTTCATTTCTCTTACAGATATGTATTTTTTTTTCAGGTTACAATAAATAACAAGACAATCACTAACTACATCAACCCTTGTTCTGTGAGATATACTCACTCAAGTCTGCACTGCTATCTAAATATCTTAAATCCCGATACAATGAGTGCCTGATTACAAAACACCGACTGAATGTGAGGTGCTATGAAGGAAGAGTTTTACCAACTTAAATGAGTTTCTGAGAGGCCATGCAACAGGAGCGCCATTAGCAGAGAGCCTGTAACTAATGTGGGTAATTCAGCAGAAGAGCTCTATAGGAGGAATGCCTTTGGAAGAGGCAGTAAAATCATTTACATTGAAAAGAAATCCTTTGAGAGGACCCAAACAATGAAATGAATTACAGTGAATGAGGAATTCTATGACAATAGTGGCTCCGTTATATAGTGATTTATGTAATCTTAAAGACCAGTAAGATGTTTCGGATACACAGGATAATAGGGCTGTTGGGAGTTTTAGTGAGTGCCAGAGCATGACTTAAAACTAGAACGGGAGTTGCTGCAGGCACACCTGAGGCTGACTATGATTAACACCACAGGCAATTAGGCAGAAAAATAGTTCTAGTTCAAGAGCTCCCACTCAGAGACGCAGCCAGCCATCCCTGCCATTATATATCTATGTCCACAAGCCTATGCCCACTGGTCTGGAAAAGCTGCAGTGAATGGAGATGATCCGTCCGCCCCCCTCCAGAACCCCTTTAAAGCTGTACGATCTGCACACACAGCTACATTCCTGCCTGGGGTGAAGTAGGTCACAGGGAACCCTTATCTTTAAAAGAGACGCTTCATGCTGCCTAAGGACAGTCGGCCTGACAGGCTGGACATGCACCAACACTTTAACGAGATATATTTAACAAGAGGTGCATAGGTTATTACCACACACAGGATACGGCCTGTTAGTGTAACACATCATAGTGATCATTATTTTTAGCACAAAGGCCTTCATCAGCCACAGTATCCTCATCCTCACTAATCTCACAGTCACCAAATTGACACCACTTACTCTAACAGGAGTTGACAGTGAGCTGTGGCTTCATCTGATTGGCTAAATTATGTGATTGTATGATAACTGGCGTTTCCAGGTCTCAATCTAATACGTCAAGTATTTGAGTATGGATGCATGCGTTAAATATGTATGTGCATTAAAATGGTTTGTTGGCCTTTTTCAGGCAACGGGTGTGTTTTTAACTCAACTCAACTTTATTTGTAAAGCACTTTAAAACAACCACAGCTGAACAAAGTGCTGTACATAAATAGACAAAACAACGCAGACATTAAAAAGAATTTAAAAAAAAAACAATTTAAACAATGGATAAAATAAAGGCAGATATTAAAAAGTGAGATATAGTTTCAATGTTTTTAAAAACTAATTTAAAAACAATAGAAACGAGTAACAAAAAACAAAACAAAACATAAAACACAAAAACAGGAGCCGAGGCTCATGCAGGGTTGAAAGCCAATGAACAAAAATGGGTTTTAAGACAAGTTTTAAAAATGGACAGTGTGGGGGCTTGACTGATTCGGAGGGGTAGCTCGTTCCATAATTTTAACAAATTATATCAAAGTCACTGAAAACTAAATTTATAAAGCAACATTATTATTCCATGTTTAGTCAATCAACTGTAACAATGATGGGAGTTTTGAGGGGTTTGTGTAGGCTTAAACCATCAAATTAAAATTGAAAAAGGAGGATTTAATGGCATCAATGTAAACACCTGACAATGAACAAGTTGGTGTATCTTGGATCAGAGTCCAAATGTTTCCTTTTTACGCCATTTTTAAGCTTCAAAGTATCGGATCCTTTAGGGGAATTGGCATTGGGTATTCACCACAAGCTTTTTATTGTTTACCTTCACCAGGCTAGGGGGCTTCCCTTCACCATGTGCATTCCTTCTGCCTGTTAACCACATCCAATCATCGGCTAACACAGATTACAAGCAGACCTGCCCCCTTAATTACCATCCATCCATCCACAGCAGGGGGGACAGATTGGTCACACTTTAACTCAAACTGGTCCATGACAAGATCAGTCTGAAAATGTTTCAACTGAAAGTGGGGGTTCTGTCACGCCAAGGTGATTTTGCTCCAGACATCAGAGCTTGAAAATGAGTTATGAGATCATGTCGTCAGAGCTGAGTGGCCTTTTGAGGAAATAGAGATGCAATTTTTCATGAGGGCGGCACACGTCTCCCCCAGCCAAAAGCCTCCCCTGGCCAAAGCTGAACTAAGCAGACAGGCGTAGAGGAAAAAGGGAACCATTCACACACTGGTATTCTTCAGCCAAAGTAGAAGCCCAGAGCCAAATGTGTTCAGTAGAGAGGAGAGGAGGCGCAGGGGCGAAGGAGGAGGGGTGAGGGACAGAGCATGCAAACAGATACAAAGGAGCCCTGTGTCAGTGCTGTGGCTGTGTGTCTTAAGATAATGAACACTAAAATAATATGTAATTTGAGTTGCCTCCAGCATACAAGGTCAGCACCGCTGGCTGGACCAGCTATCTTGGCTGTCTGTGATTCTGACACTTTCTGGTTTGATGTGTGAGTGCTCAGGGAGTTTCAGCTGTATGAAAGGGGTTGGCTGAGCTCCACAGCCACACAAAGAGCCTCTCTGCCAGTCTGGCCTGTAGGAGGGGAGTTCATTGCTCTCAGACCTGCCTCTCAGAGCCTCGACATTTCCTCTTTTCTTCCATTTCAAGCATTTTTTCCATGTACCTCTGCTGGACTTCTGTGCTATGTTAGCAAAATAGTCTGAGTAACCAGATATACCATTAGGAATACGCTGACTTATTTGAGACTGGATACTGATTGATGGGCAGCAATAACCTGAGCACAGGTTAGAATGGGTGTAACTGAACTGATCTTACCTTCCCCCATTGAGCCCTGGTGGAGAACAGAATGGGACCCCTCTGGCATGGCACTCGGGCCTCTGGAGCTGACAAACAAAACAAGAGGGGTCACACAAATATCCAAGAACTTGATCTAAAAGCTTACAGTACATACACTCCGGAAATGTTAATCATAATCAGTGAGCCCTCACTCAAAAATCTTTTGTGTCTTTGCTTTTTGTCAGGCTTTTTACCATTCCTCTGTTAAGTGAGCTATGCTTCCTTTACTGGCAGGGAGGGCAGACTCTATTCAGGTCTTATATAAAAAGGAAATTCTTCCCATTCCCCGCTGCTGGTCACTGCTCTGCTTAGGCTCATTCAAGCCACTTGTTAGTATACTGCAGAGCTGAGGGTGAAGGTATGCACAGTGAAGCAAAAGTGGTGTGAACTGATGCTAATGAGTAGAGAGGTGTAATAAACAGGACTATCAAATTTAACCTGAACCGGAGCAGCTACAAAGTAGATATCATGATGGAACCATTTTAAAGGTCATTTAAAATCAATTAAGCATTTACAATCATTTTTACTTGAAACACGTTAACTCAAATTGTCTTATGAAAAGGACATCACCACTATAAATGTGAAGGACTATACTAGTAAAATAGGTACATTTGCATTTATCAATCCATGTCACAAGAAAACAAACCTTTTATAACGAATGTAATCGTACAGTGACATTAAAGGTTCACTAGTGCCATGTATTATTCCCTCTCTTGCCAGGCTGCTGCTCTGTTAATGATGGATTGCGTCCCCTTGGAGCTCTAGCCCTGCAAGGTTTCTCACATCATCGCTTCTGTGGCTCTTTAAAACAAATTAATGGAAGACTGTGCATGAGAACTTGTCTCCCTGTGATTCCTGGTGAGCCTCCGGCCTTTTAAACGTCGCATTCTTGGGCCAGCAAGATCAGAGGGACGGGAATTCTTCAGGGATTAGCATGGGCATTGTTCCTAGTGCACTTGCTGGCCACAGTGCCGAGCTGACAGCCAGGCCAGGCGAAGCCAAACCCAAGCCCAGTGGCAGGAGGTTCGCCAATTAAGATGTGCAGGAATGCAGGGAGGGAAACCAAAGAGCTGGATCCACATATTAAGATCACTGCTTCACTCTAGGAGCCCTGCAGCAACCCAACCCAACCCAACTCATGTCTGTGACAACCAAATGTAGTGTTATCATACTCAGCCTGCACAGCTTAACAATACAGAGGATATATTCAGCGTGGTAGATGTCACATGCATTAATAATGCCAACATGACTGTGTATGAACGTACAACTGTAACTGCAGAATGCGCCAGTACAACGATCTCTCAGATTGCAAGATTGCTGACACATTATAATCCTTCAAAACCTCAATCGGATCATTTTTGGACAACTGTAGTCTGAAGGTACAGATGAGGCATTTGATTTAAAATATAGAGACCCACAAACTTGGACATAACAAAACTTATGCTTATTTTTTACCTCTTAACATGCTCATTATATATGATAAATGATGATAAATGACTTTATAATACGGTGACCAGACGTCCCCGATTTCTGGGGACATTCCCCAAATTGGATGACCTGTCCCCGGCGAAAGCTGTCCCCGATTTAAGCGTTTCATGAATGAGAACAAAAATGTTGCTTGTAGGCTAGAGCAATGGTTAATACAGTGGCCGAATTGGTAGGAAGCACAAGTAAGCAGTCCTGTCTTGAACAACAGTTTTTACGGGGGTTATTACAAGGGGTGTGCGCTGCTACTAAATAGTACTGAGATGTTGTCTGTGATCCCCCGGATTTCATTACAGAAATCTGGTCAACTTACTTTATACCCCATTATCCAAAGTCTTCATTTTTACCTCTTTTGCCTGGTCCTCAACTTTCGTTGATATTTAGAGCAAAGAGAGTAAAATTCCTGATACACACAGATTGTGCTCAGTCTTTGCAGCACAGCTATAATGACATTCTTTGCTCATTGAAGCCTTCACAGACAGCCTTTGACAGGACTTGGCCAATTGATTTTCAAGTAGTGGGTAAGTTTGTGTAAGCTGCAGGAGAAGTATACATTTCTATACATGTCGAGGGTCAGCTTTTGAACTTGTGTTTGTGAAACAGTGAACCAATAAAATCCTCTGGTAATCCCACCCACCATGACCTCTAAGCTAACCCCACTTAATGACCAGACCAAAACTATGGTAACCTCTCTTTCATCAGTGAGGGACTAGACTTGGAATAATAGGCTCAAGACCGTGATATACTACTGATGTCTGAGTCTTACAAAGCTTTATACAATGTCTTATCGAAAGGCGTAGAAAATAGATTAAGTGGAGAAAGTGAAATATTTTAAAATGTCAGCAGGATTCGGTGACGCAGCATTGCCATAATCTTAACACATCTGGTAAGAACTGGACAATCATAACTCATTAACTTTCCTCTCCTGTTTGCTGACATATGGTGATTCAAAATCCTTGTTTTCCTAGGGAGGGGGCACGGCCAGATCTCAGATCCTAAAGAAAACACAGAGTAACAGCCGAACATTCATGCCAAGCTGACCACCTGTGCATGAACTAGCAGCTATTTCACACAAATGGACAACATTTGGTTCCCACAGCTGATGACTGCATTACCCGCAGCATGAACCGCCCCGCATGGGAATCTGCAACTTGCCCCTTAATTGAAGACAGATGCTACAACAGCCAATCTGATGGTTATTAAAAGAAAAAGCCGCAATGGATCACTTCTTCAGATGCGCTGATAAACTTCCTTGTTTCTCTAATCGGCAGGCTTTGCACAGATCCAGGCAGTCAGGGCCTGAATTCTCCCATTTAAACACAACAAACAGATGATTATGTGGGACAGATGCTGGCAAGATACAACTCAAAAGTGAAAGCATGCACAGATAAACGCAGACCTTGAAGGGAGACCTCAGGCCTAACAGGTAAAACAAAAAGGTGGGGGGAATCAGCCAAGGCTAAGAGAGAAATAAAACTACTGAATGTGTTAGAAGAGGACAGAGAATTAACACTTCACTGCTAGTCTTTCACTCTCTCTGAGGAGGCATGCCACTTT
Source organism: Xyrichtys novacula (assembly GCA_962446985.1). Taxonomy (NCBI): domain Eukaryota; kingdom Metazoa; phylum Chordata; class Actinopteri; order Labriformes; family Labridae; genus Xyrichtys; species Xyrichtys novacula. Next base: position 8,477,043 of record OY660878.1, read on the forward strand.
CTCTGTCTCATTAGGAACAGTACAAGAGGTTCAAACAAGTCAGCAAGGATGTAACGTCATTCATAACTTGGTGAAGTGTCTAAACTTACAATTAACTTCTAGATTGCATTAAGTTTTGTTAATTCCAGAAAAAAAACTTCCTTCTACGCACCTCCAAGTTGCATAAGGGCTTGAGCCAGCATCCAAATCCAAATAGGGAACTTTTTACAAGTAATAGCAGCATGGATAAATGTTTCCTCATTAGGTAAATGTTGACAGGAGAGAAAGCTATAAATAGTTCAGAGATTTCCTGATGCACTTTTTTTCACGCGACCAGAAACTCACCACATCATGCTGCGTTCACTGTCTGCCCCTAAATGGCCCCCGGGAATCTGGGAGTATGACATAAGCCCCCTGGGCTGTCTCCAGTCAGACGTAGTGGTGGGGGTTTAGATGAGACGGATGTTTACGTTCAGAACAAATAAAGATCTAACCTGGCATAGCAGGCAGAGGTCCAGGGTCCTACAGACTAACTAAGACAGACTCTTTATTATTTCAGCAATGGTGCCATGTTTATCTTTCAAGACCTTTCCCTCACCCTCTAACCCTGTCTACCCCGACAAATAATATCCCCTGACAAACAGCCTTTCTGCGAGTGCCCTCTTTCCCACATTACTCCTGCAGTTTGTCCTCTGACAAACAGGCCTTAAGAGATGAACAGCTTTTCATTCACTGGTGAAAACAATAAACCCGCTCGACCTTGCTTCATCTCAATCCAATCCACAGCTCCCACAAAAAGGGCAGCCCTAACCCGTGACTTCCCACAGACACTCAACATATGAGCCTCTTATTTTAGTCCAATGAGTTTTGAGCACGCTGCTTAGATGTGGCGATAAGTGATCCATCCTGATGAACACCCTCAAGGCACTGTGCGCAGTCTTACCCATGTGGTGCACGTACACCCCAGCCAAAATAGCCCTTAATGGGAGAATAATCATTCCCTGCTGTGCTGGAAAAAGAGAAAGAGCAATTTTCACCTTTCAACTGGTGACCTTTAACCACAAAATGCATACCTGGCAAGCAAAGCTGGCAAGTGCCCTCTCAATTGGCGTATGACAAGTGAAAGTCTACAGTTCTTACACATTACCAATGTTAGGGGAACGGTTATGAGTTCTTGAGTGAGTAGTCCTTCATTGTGTCCTTCAGTGTTTAAGAGGGGTGTAGACAGTTGCTCTGTAATAGTAGCCATCAAGTCCCCAAATAGAAAATAAGCATGTCCACTTAAAGGTGCAATGCACCACATCTGCAGGCAACAGCTCCCTTGTGCCTATGTGGGGGACGTGTTAACATCATAACAACAAAAACAGAGTCAGACCTCCCTTGGGTGTCTGGAATGCTTAACCACTTATGGCTCCACACTCTTCACTTTTAAACAAACACAAAGTTGTCAGGCCTCCTTTAAAGTTGACCCTGTACTCTCACAGTGTAATCCTATCTGTAACTCAAAAGTGTAATCCTAACTCTAACTTAAAAAGTTAGGTACATTAGCTATCCTAAGTAGCGTTACATCTCTGATTATCAGAGACTGTTACCTGTGAAAAGCCCCGTTTTTTTTTTTAAGTTATAATGTTTCTGTAGTTGAAACCACTCCTAAATTCTGCAGCCATGGTAATTTTTTTCACAGCTGCAGACTCAGGAGGAAAGGATAAAGCGCCAACTTTGAGATCCAAGACACACTTGGCCAGTTTCCTGTCTGGACCACCTTGAATAGATTGCCGTTCTTCGCATTTAAGCAACATTTATCTGAAATGAAGCTGAAGCTGTATTGTCTGAGAGGTCAAGTGAGGTCAAAGGAAAAATAAATGGAACTTTTCACTGATAATTGATTGATTTTGCCCTATTCTTCTTCATCAGCTGGTGGGGAAAGTCATTGACCTATGAAAAGCCTGCATTTAAAACCTCCCTGTGTCTCAATGGGGTGCTCATTAGAAAAAACAATTAGGGTTTCCTGGGGCCAAGTATGGTGGGCCCCATTGGAGGGGGGGATGCAAAAAAAGAGGAAATAACAAATAACCAAACTGCAGCAGGGAGGTAAGTTTGAGTCAGGTCAGACATCAGTGCTCATGTATAAAAATGTCATCCTCTTTAAAAGGGAACAGGAAAAATACAGACTCCACCAGGTGATCAAAGTTCACTCAGCAGAGAGTGTTTTGTTCCAAAGACAAACATCACTTATCTGACTGAAACTCCTGTCCCCCTGCACGGGACACACATGAGAGATTGTGAAATGAAAAGAAGCTGAATGCTCCTTTAGTCCAAATGCATTATATCCAAGAAGTGCACAGTAGAGACAAGAGTTTGCCAAAGACTTTACCCAAACAAACACGTAAATAAAACGCAGACTCCTGCAGAAACTGAAAGACCTAGATGAAAAACATGTGTAAATATTAAGATTTTATCCTTATGTGGTTTAACAGTTTAGATTCGTCACTACAATTCACTTTTCAGCTCTTCCACTTCAACCCGCGTCCGTTTCATTAGAACTGATAAAGGCATGCGTAAAAAAAACCAATAAAATGCCCTTTTTTCTTTTTTGTTAAAGCCCACAAAACAAACTACATACTTGCCACTCCGTCTGAAAAACACAACACAGTTACTCGTATGACATGCAGCCAGCTTCACTTGTATCAGAGCTACCTCTTGGTGAGCTTCAATGTCTTTGAGTTATCAGAAAGCGACTCACGTAACTTACCAACTTCGCAAACTTCTTTCGTTTCAACGACTGTGTCCACGGTGAAAAAAAAAATTCTCTGTCGTTTCTTGGTGAAATTTTTAGAGTTACTCCGTTAGTTTCTTCTTTTCACATGTTAACACCCCTCTCAGACACACTCAAACACACAGCCCAGCGCAGCTCAGCAGCTCTAACCGTGCTGCATCTTTGTAGAACTGCGAAGACTGGTGCTGCGTTCAGGGAAGCTCGGAATGTATCAACTCCGAATCGGAAGTGAATGCAAGAGAACTTTGTCGGAATCAGGCAAATCTCGGCTGCAGATAGAAAACATTTCGTACTCGATTTCTTGATGCTATTTTAAAAATCAGTTGAAGGAAATTTTCAATATATGTTAAAAAAAAATTAACAATCTGGCAAATGAAAGCTTTAATTTACTTAAAGCGTGTGAATGTAACAGAGGACCGCCTGTTTTTGACATGCCCACAGCCGGCCCAAGCCTCAATAGGGCCCTAAGCAAAATTTGATTTTGGGGCCCTCTACTTCTGCCAATAATATTGATTGTTGATCATTCACTTACCTTCACAAATCTCTTTGATCAACATTCCCTGACACGCAAACATACCTTTTATCTTGGCGTTTTTCTCTTCTTCCTCTTTCTTTTCTCTGCTCCTGAAGGATATGTCCTTTTTTTGTGACATTGTTTTGCCCCACAACTACCTGCACTTTGACCATGCCACTAGCTATTAGGTGACTGTCAGAGTTGTTTCTTCATCTTAACATCTGTGCTTTACTGCTATTTTTTTTCTTTCTTTTTCTTTCTTTGTGTGAGGGCTATAAGAGGGCTGAACATACTAAGTGTTTTTCTTATAAATATTGTCTTTCAATACTTATGTATGTCAACAAATGATTGGCTTGTGAAAGGATATAACAAAAACTAACCCTGCCAAATACATTTATGACGGTCAGGTCAGTAGCCTGTGGGGTTCACAAAGGATAGCTTCAGAGAGTCAATTGGGTGGGTGAAAATTTATGTGTTGCTGACTGAATAGAGAAAAGCGCCTTTGCTTTGCACCACCCCCTCTCTGTCCTGCTCATAGACTGTATGGTCCTGCTCCTTATGTTTCCCATACGGATTCCCATACAGACTGTGAAGAAAGCAATATGTGGTACGAGTTGACATAGTTTGAAATATTATTGCAAGACAACTCTTTTATTGCCAAAATAGCTATTTAATTGCATAGTTTAATGATTTGATAGCATCGAGTTGTTAGAAAATGTTTCAAAAATCTTCTGAATAAGATAAAAGTTTTAGATAAATATAGTTTTGGTAACCCCTAACCATGATTTAAGGCTGTAGGAGGCTGGTGTTGAATATCCAATAAACCAATATCGCCACCTAGTGGTATTGCAGGAAACTGCAAGATGTAAAGGCTAGCGTTTCCCTCAAACTTGAATGCTGACCTAAAATAGGCCTTTATTGATCCTTTGAAAGGAAATCCCACAGAATCAGAGAAACTGATAATTAAACATAAGAGAAGATGACATTTTGAAATAAAAAAGATTAAAGTAATTTACAAAGTATACATACTGAAGGGGATTATAAAGCTACACCCCAACATCTGTAAACATACCCTGGGTTTGAAGTGATAATCTGGGAATCATGCTGTTTTTTTTAAAAAAAGGAGGGAAAAGAGTAATGCTATATATAAAGATTATACTTAAAAAAAGAATAAAAAGAGAATCTGTCTACAGAATTGACATTAGCCACTGACTGTTTGGCAGAGTTAGCAGAGTAGTCACTCATTTTTTTTATTTTATTTTTTTATACAGCAGACTTCTTTCATGAGATAAATAATCTCAAGTTTTTTTGAGTATATATTTTATTTCATACAAACATCACAATATTGCCATTGTTAAAGGAAAACCTACATCAGGTCATATGTACAAAGTTTAAAATGTTGAATATTCAACAACACAACTGCTTTATGTTTCCTTAAGCATCAATGAATCTATGTACTATGCTTGTTCTAAAAACACTTCTGGAAAAATCACAACAAAATAAGCTTCTTGTGAAAAATATTACTTTCTCACAATTCTATGATTATGTACAACACTGAGGATGTGTTTGTGTGTAATCCATTGTAACATTGGAGTCAAACGGGATTAAAAAAAATAAAAACTAAGAGGGACAAAGTGGAAAAGCTGACATTGCAGGATTTCAGGAAGTTGAAGAGATAGTCCTTATGACATTTACATCCACATGTTTCCAAAGCTCTGTGTGAAGAGACAGCATTGGAAGCTGACTTTTACTTTAAGTAACAGACTAATGTGGAGCTGTACACCATTTAAGGTCTGACATAAGAACATAACAAGAAGAAAACTAGAAGTTTAATCAGACACAACAGGAAAAACGTGTCTGATATCCAGTGGTCATCTACCTCTGCACAACTGAAAATCCTTCTCTTTTAACCTGAGTTCACCCAACAGCTCTTTTGAACAGGTCCATGCATTTCAAACAAGCTAAAAGTCAAATCTTAAATCACATTTCATTCTTGAAGGCACTTGGTCTTCTGTGTATTTCACCCTAAAAAAATGCATCTATGGACAAAATAAAAAAGTCAACACAGTTTCCTCTCTCATCAATCTGAGTTTGTTCAGTGGTGCAACACAGCAGGACGGGGTCAGAGGTCAGGACTAAAGGGTCAGATGGGCTTGGTGGTGCTGTTGTAGACCAGACGCTCTCTGTCCTCAAAGCTGACCGGGGCGTTATTGACCGCCACTCGCTGGTGTTGTGGAGATTTCTTCTTTCCCTTTACGAGGCAGTAGACAAGAATGCCCAGTAGGATGAGGATGGCCAGACCAAGGAGAGCAGCTATCGCTACAATTCCTGACAAACCAATAAAACATCTTATTAAAAAGTTAAATATTTGGAGGTTTAACATTTAAGTAAATAAATTTTGCTTATAATAGAGTAATAGTACTTTTTTATGTCTAAACTTAAAAGATGAAGAGTAACATACCTGTCTGGCTTTCAGAAATCTGTCTGTCAAATTCGTTCTTTCTTGCAAACACATCCTGCTCTGTAACAAAAACAAAAAAGGTACATAACATTTATAAAACATGCAAATAGCAAACAACCTCACTTTGCTAGGAGGTCATTTTAATTCTGCAATAACTTGTTTGGCCACTTGGGAGCAGCAGAAGTAGGTGTAAGCATATCTCTGACATTAATTTCACCAAACACCAGTTTCCTCCTCACAGCACAGCATCAAACTCCTGTAACATTGTGCAGCTACTGATACTCTGAAACCTCTACATATTCGATTGTCTCTTATTTTGAATCATGAAATTACTTTTGAGTCCCAGACTGCAGCAAGACACAGACGTGTTTGCAGCTGATGTAGCTCTGTGCCTTTGGCAAAGATCAGAATTGGGTTAAAGAGGTCTGGTAGAACCACTTCTCTCTACGCAACATTTTTTTCAGCCTCAACTTTCAAGTCAAACATCATAAAACAACTGAAGAGTTATTCCCACTGTCACGTTGCACTGTTGGCCTGCATTTAGAGAAGGGTAACAAATCCAAAATGAATTATTAAGCATTGTTAAGTCAAAATATTATGGACTGAGGGAACCTGTCAAGTTCAGTGATAATATGGGTTAATATTAGTAAAGCAAGTTAGTAAAATGCATACATATAATGATTTTAACAGACAGTGATATGTAAAACTGAAAAAGTTTTCAGAAATGAGTGGTGAGATGGTCTTAAGAGCCATAGCAATTGACTGATTCACTGATTCCCAAGAGCCATGAACAATCAAAACACAGGCAAGGCTAAAATACAAAATGCTTGTCCAAACATGTTTATTTAAAAGTAAGAATTTCAAACTATGTTGTAAAAGCAATGGAGAGGCAGTGAAGGGATCTACATTTTGGGGTGATGAGAGACTATTTGGTCTTAAGTAGAAAAGACATCCTTCTATATCTTGAAAATATCCAAATATGACAAAAAGAAAACAAGAACAGATATTTATATGCTAATGTGTGATTTTATATCATGTAAGCCCAAGTGAATCAGATATAAACATATTTATACTTCTGAGGTCTATTCATCAGTAAAAAGCTCACTCAACATGAATAAAACCCACCTGTTACTCCTCGGCAAACTTTCATACAGGAGTCTTTCGTGTCGAATCTGTTCTCATTTCCTTGGCAGCCACCGTAGTTGAAGCGGTAACAGGTTTGTTGCACGGGGTTGTAGTACCATTTGGTCAAAGCGTGTCGGCAGGTTCCTGTGTCAGGAAACTCTGTACAGCGCACTGAAAACCACATAGATGAACAGACTGAGTGAGTCGGTAGCGGAGGGTGAGAGATGGCAAGAGCACGTTCAATTATAGCGGCGAATTAAAGATAACAAGAGCAAAAACAAGGTTGCGTTTATAAATACCTTTTTGTTCGTTCACTGGAATCTGCAACAGGATACGAAACTTGTTGTCCACTAACAGACACACAGAGCATGTTTTAAGTTAGCGTCTCTTCCAAGGAAACATTTATCAGTACCATATCAATGCTGGATTTATTATTTCATGAGCCTATATGAAAATGAGTTCTAGTTTGCATAGCCACTGCTTACAGTCCTCGCATTTTTGCTCATCTGAGCCGTCACTGCACTGTGGGCTTGAGTCACACTCCAGGCCAGGATCCAGACAGCAGCCATTATCACAGGTGAACTGCTCTGTGGTACATGGAGCTCCACATTTTTCTCCTGTAGGGCACAAGAAAGGGGAAATTATAACTCACTGACCACATGAAGTGTTGCTGGAAGAAAGATGCTTCAAGTGTAAAAATAAAGGATCACTTTCTGTGAGGAACTCACACTGAATTATCGCTTAAATCAGAATCTCTATGACTGCTTTTTGGTCTTTTATGTGAATTTACTTATGTTTTCTTTGCTTTTTTAGCTTTATTTTTCAGCAATATTCTTCAAAATACACAACCCACTACCTACTGGGTAAAATTAGTACACACAGTTGGTCATTAGCAATCATACACTAGTGCATTTACCAACTGACAAGTCCTAAATTTCCCTACACTGTGGTGGTTATAGATAAAGATGCAGAACTAAAAGAGGATGAACACTGGGATAATATGTAACAAGGATGCAAAATGGTACAACCAAATGAATCATAATGATGCAGTGTAACTGATGGATGTATATCAACACTTCAGACCATTAATCCTATAAAACTGAGCGGTGAATCCTCTGCCTACCGGTAGCAAAAACAATCTGCACTTACAGGTTTAAATAGGAACAAGGAATACTATTTTTGTAAGAGATGACAACAAAACTAGGACATAACAAACCATGTTAGATTTAATTTATTAACAGGCTCATATTACTCTAGATTTTTTATAGTCGGCTTGTTCAAATGCATTATTTGACGTAATTTGTTGCAAGCACTGAGATACATGCAATTGTTTAATTTATAACATGTTTTGGTTCAACATGTGGTAAATTTTCTGTTATAAGAAAATCCATATGTGGACACTTTTGAAAGAGAAAAAAGTGTAGCTGGTGTAGGAATGTCGTTTTGTATGTCGTTTTTTTGTCCTCACACTTACTATGTGTTTTTATTTTACAGCTGATAACAAGTTGGAGAGTCTGTCGACTGTGGTCACTAAGCGTAAAGTCGACAGGGTGTAAAAAGTTGTCAAAAACCATGCAGTTAAGGATCCCTCTCTTTTGCAGACCTACAAGTCAGTTGGCTGTATTCACACATCTCCCTGCCTCAGTCCTCCTGCTAGTAAAAGACTGACTACATGGGCAAAAGGGAAGTAGGTAGCAGTGGCAGCCTAGGAGGAGAGGTGAACCACGTACAATGCTTACGAGACAGCTTATCATAAGTACACTGAGGATGGCAAACAGCATGAGGCACAGAAACAGATGTGTTATAAATTACCCAAAAGAGGATTAGGAGAAAAGGGTTTAAATTTAGGGTTTAAAAAACTAATGGTTTAAAACTCTAAATCCAAGGATTGTGACTTATTTTTGATTTACTTTTTACCCTGTTGATAATCCTTGTAATCGTATATATGTGGTTGTTTATTAAAATTTCTTTAAAAGCCTTTGGTTGGATTTGCTATGAGTCTGAGTCTGAGCACAAGTGCGCACACTGGGAGAGTAGTTTCCTCATCAGTTAAAGAACTTATCTTGTGGATTAACACATCTACACCTAAAAACAGGTAGGGTTGTCCTGTGGAGTCTATAAAAGAAAGTGTGTTGAGAAGTACAACACTGAAGAGTATTCACCTACCTTGGTCTCCAGGAATAGGCAAACCTCGACCAGATTTACCATTTGTTCCTAAATCAAAAAGACAACGACAAAATAGGATTATAATTATGTTTGCTGCTCAATGAAATGTTTACCAAGATAACTTTATGTTTACAGGGAAACAAGAAGCAACTCCAGAGGAGGAACCTTCCCGTGAGGAGGTACAAGTCATGTGTGTCATCGTCAATTTAATCTTATTTCAATAAAGGTTTGCGTGGATTGAACAAATAAGATTACATTTTCATCAGAAAGTTTGAGAGATGCTGGCTGTGAGATTTTATCACAGAGCCAGCTTTTCAACTGACTTATGTAAGCTGGAAAAGCTGACACAGCCGAATAAAACACGTCACACAACTAAAATGCCCTGTTATCTTGACTGCTTAATGATCAATTTTCGAGCATACGTGCTGGTATTATTCATGAGAAAATATTTTAAAATGTAAATATTGTAAAATACTGTGCTAGTAAAAACACAATACCATTGAAAACTCTGAAACTGACAAGAAAAGCATGGGGCAAAGATACCTGAGCCATAGCAGGCGTTTGTGCACTCATCCTTGTTGAGATAGTTGTTTAGATTCTCCCTGCAGCCTCCAAACATGAACTCCTCACACTTCTCTGATGCAGCGTTGTAATGCCAGCGAGGAAAGGAACCACGACATGGTCCGATCTTCATAGGAGCCATACAGTGGTCTAGTGAGAAAAAATAGCACCGTTAATTTCACCTTTTTTCTTATACTCACAGAACATCTGTGTTAATTTTGTTATGTGAATGTATTCTTTGTATGTAATATTATCACTGTGGAACTTTATGCTACACTGAAAGAAACAATTCATCTTGGAGAATTTAAAACTTGTGTGGAATAAACGTCAAAGATTCTGGGAGGTGTTTTCAGCTGGTTATATATGAATGCTGACGTCTCTATATGACCTTCAAGAGCAAACAAGATTATCAGCAACAAGCATGGAAATCTCTAGGAAGTTGAATTTCCAAATGCCTGTTATCACCGTCACCCTGAAATGATAACAGAAATGCTTCCCAAATATCCCTTTTCTTTCTTTTGTGTCAAAGACTACCGGTAAAAGGAAAGCAGGATAAGATCTTTCTTTGGAATAAAACTACTTAGGCATGTAGGAGCAGGACAAAATAGCAAAATAAGGCAGGTTGCTCCCAATGGTTGCCAAGATCATACCAAAAGAGCCCCCAGGAAGCTTTTAACACATTTCAACATTCACTACACAAGCTTTGTTTCCATATCAGGTTCAAACAACACCTCAAAGTGCCTTTTTACCGATTTACTCACATGGATTCACAGTGCACTCTCTGTCTGAGAGTGAATGATTCCCTTTTTTTCCAGACACAGTGATATCATGTACTTAGTTAGGAAAGCAAAAAACACACATGTTGAATGGCTCTTTTTTTTTTTAAATCCCAATAGTTAAATCTAGTTATAGCTTATCATTTATTCTGTAAAAAATAATCTCTCTCACTGGTCTGTTTGAAATACCAAGGCAAAAAGCACCAGATAACTTCACAAGACACTTCACAGTGCTACACTTGTTGCCTAAAAAAGAATAGCCATTATTAGTGCTTTCTGATATCTGAAACCAGAAGTGGTGAAGTCTTTCTTTTGTAGATTTTTTTTAGACTTCCTCCTTTTGCTGTCTGATCTGTGAGCAGACAGACACACAATTAACCCAAAGTGGTCCGATAAAGAGATATGCAGCTGAGAAGATGCTTTTTCACAGACAGAAAAAATGAATAAGACCATGTGAACTGTCTGCTTGTGGTTGATGATACATACTCTAAAGAGCTTGTGTAAACCACATACACTCTAAGACTTAACAAAGATGTCCAGTGATAAACAAGAGACACCTGTTGTTACCAAGTTCTCATGCTATCACCATTGATTCTCATTTACAAATGGGTTCTGTTGTTACTCTATCCATTCATTATTGTAGTGGAAATGCGGCAGCACAGACATGTAAAGTCACTGCCATGCCCCTTTCATTGAAACACATTCCTGACACTATTCAGAGCACAAGTGTTAATAAGTAACTGAGCCACAGAGATGTTTAAAGTCTTTTTGGTTCTATATTACACCTGAAAACAAAACCATAATGAACAAAAAATAAACAATAAAACATAAAGACTTTTAATCAAAACAGAGGAGGATCATGGCGGTGATTTGTCGTCTTGTTTGTGCAACTCAGGCTGAAACCAGACTGACAGGTTTTGAGTCGGGGGAGGAGAGAGTGGGATGGTAGTTAAAAAAAAAAAAAATGCACTACCCACTTCCGTTTTCTAAAGAAACTCCAGACGTAAACGTTTAATATTGAGGGAGCGTCATCGCAACTCTCTGTGTGGTTTTTTATGGAAGTGACTAATACTGAACGTGACAGAAAAAGTTTATCAAACCACTTCTCCATGACAAAGAAAAGAGACATCTAGTTCCATATTTCTTAAGAGTTTCACCCTTACCGTAACGGAGAATCTGCTCTAATCTTATAACATGAGCTTTTATCTGTCGATCTCACCACTGTTTCATCATTCAGTCCACAGGAATTAAGAGGAGCATGTCTCAACAGGTTTGATCACAACTAACATGGAAGAGCTCGCTCTGATGGCGAATTCTGAACAATGGGGTGAGTTCCATGAAACTTGGAAAAAGATTCATGCTCTTTTAAGTTGTCATCAAACAACACAAAGTGTGGACGTTATGTTCTTTCATTTGGGTCTCAACACTAAACACAAGGCAGGTGACTGAATAAGCCCACAGAAATGTCAGTGCATACAGTGGACACATGACTCATATTTACCCTTGAAACTCAACCAATTCTCCTGACATGTTCTGCTCTCTGAGTCTGTGTTTGTAGAGAAACTTACCAATGTGCAGTAAATAACGTAGATATTAGAAGTCATTTCAGATATAATCTTGGGTCTGATTATAAAATAATTTTGGCAGAAGAATAAAAGGATTTCTGTGCGGCGTATGCTAGAAAATAAAGGTGTATAACGTGGTTTAACTGAGGAAATGATGTTGCCAACTTACGCTCAGACTGCTCAGGGGTCAGGACCAGGACGGTGACTTTTGTGGAATCAGACTGGCCGCTAGTATCTGTGACTGTCAGCTGGAACTTGTACACCCCAGATGTAAGATTGGAGACGATAATCTGGTCATCAAAGGCGGTTTTCTAAAAAGGTACAAAGACAGCATTTAGTTAGTATCCACAAACTGCAATTCTGAAAAATAGAGTTTGGATGTAGAGATTAAAGAGACATTTTACAGAATTTCCCCGAAGCAAAATCCTACAAAAGGTTTTGGCACTATAACATCTCTATACCCACCTCAATGACAGCATATGGGTATCCAGTGAGCATTTGCCACTGGTAGGATTCAATTCCCTGGTCATCTTTGCTCTTTATACCATTCAGAGTAACTGTGTCCTGGGGCTGAACCACACGATCCTGGCCTCCGTTTGCAATGGGTGGACGGTCCGAATCATCTGGAATAAATATGGTATAAGTGTATTTTAAACAAAGGTACGCTGAACTGGTTGTAAAAATGACAGCCAAACAACCTGTGCTCCTGAAGAGGCAGGGAGGGAGTTAGAAACCTGAACCAGGGGGTCATAATAGTCCAGCATGTGTGGACATGTAATGGAGGTTTTTGGCCTCAATCTGGGGCGCTTACATCTTCAGATTACAAACTGTGTTTTACCACAAACCACAAAAGCATGAAGGAATACTTAATTGCCTTAGCCTATGAGTGCAATGATTCATTGAACTATTTGAATGAGTGTCCTAAAGAGAAGAAAACAAACTTTTTTAAAAGTATTTCTCAACAATGTAGGCTATGATTTAATCATGGAGTAATCCAAACCACAGTGTTTTCCCAGATAAACAGTCCCTCCCTTATCAGCAGGGGGGTAAAACTGTTTGATGGATACCCTGCAGACTATCAATGGATAAAAAGATGCAAATTAACTTCATGTCATGTTGTATGTATGGAAAGTTATTGTCTTACTTGGAGGGACATCCACTTGTAGATAACTCTCATAAACAGAGTCCAGGATGTAGTTCAGGTATCCCTTTTTCCTAACAAAGCGGCAGACGTATTTCTTTTTGTAGAGACAGTCAAAGAGAAAGCAGGATTTGACCGAGCCCTCCTCTGCGCCTCTCTCCACGAAGGCGACATTGCACCGCGGCTCTTTGCAGCACGCGCTCACGCAGTCTTTGTATCGATCCAGTTTCGGCGACGAAAGAAAGGTGGCTCCGTCTTTCACAGACTCGTCAGCATCGAGAATAAAATCCTCCTGGCCTGGTTTAAACTGGGCCAGGCATTCCTCTCCGACCTCCTGGCCTGAAGTGGAGACTAAAAGCAATAAAAGGAGCAGTACTGGCGCTCCATGTTGTCCTTTAAGGTGGGGAAACATTTCAAAAGTCCTGTTTTTATTCTCACCGCCAAGAAATCAAGAAAAGCACCAGAAAGGACGATCAGGTAAGTCGAAGTTTAGCGTAAAATGTAAAAAATAAATAAAATAAAATAAAAAGTTAACTTATTCCAAGTGTGTTTAGGCCCCCCGACACTGCCTTTCTATTGCTCCTCACAGATCAACCTTCAGTTAAATGTTAAGAAAGCAGGTCCTGACTTCCTGTTCAGCACCAAAACTGGATCAAAAACGTCCTCACGAATCTGCCCCCGTTCAACTCTGATTCTTACGCCCCAGATTTCACAGTTCGCAGTCGACGAAAAGCTGAGCTATCTACGACATGACTCAGGTGAGTCACCTGAGAGAGATACAGGAAGTGAAATTCCACTCCTGAGTTGCCACTCCCTTCTGCTGTTATGTGGCAGGGGCCCCAAACACAAGGACATGCTGTGTGTGTGTGTGTGTGTGTGTGTGTGTGTGTGTGTGTGTGTGTGTGTGTGTGTGTGTGTGTGTGTGTGTGTGTGTGTGTGTGTGTGTGTGTGTGTGTAAATGCGGAGCATCATTGTTTATACATGTAGGCATGTGCATTACTGTTCCTGTCTGATATTCTGGCTGGAAATGTGACACTCAGAGCGACCTCACAAACCGTTTACTCTCCTACTCTTTTTTTACTCCTTGTCAACAGAGTTCATCAGAAATATTGACAATAAATAATATCATAATTTAGGTCATAAAAAATATACTTTTTACACAGCAGCTACATTGCACACAGCAGGCTACTATATACCAGTGATAAGAGATTAAAACAAATTTCATTACTCATTACTTTCATTGCTACACTTTTAGGTCCTTGTTTTTTTCTTTTCTTCTTGGTGATAAAAATAAAGTAAAAACAAGAAATAAAAAAGAAATTGATAAACTTAAGAAAACTGAAAATAGAATAAAAATAAACACATTAAAGGACCTGTGAGTAACCCTGGCAGTTTCTGTGCCTCCTGTGGACAAAGCAGTCTTAGCCTGTCTCCTAAGTACTTGAGAAGTGACTTCAGACTAAAAATCTTATCCTACTGAATGATATTTTATGTGAAAATTGTAAAAAATAGACACTTTCTTGCTGCTTGGATATTACAGTCTTCAATGTTGTTGCTGGTGGTCATGTTTGCTTTCAAACACCATGAAAGGGATCACTGTTTATTGATTTATCTTTTTTTATAAAGAGTGTTTCATTTTTAACATATTGTAATCTTTTTATTTTCATGAGTGTGACAAGTAGAGAGAGTGGTTCTGTTTTTGGTTATTTAACCTTTTTTATGACCATTTCCATACGACTGCCTTGGTGGTGGTCTACCTTGTGTCAGGTGCAAAGATTTGGCAAATTTTTCCATTTGTGGCCTACTTAAATTGAGGTTATTTTCTTGACCAACTGGAAATGATTTCCCAACGTCAACAATGAGCATCTACTTCATCTGTTTATGATTAAGCCATTTCGTGTGTGTGGTGTCACAAAAAAATACTTAAATGTTGTGAAACAGAAAAGCAAATTGCTAAGAAACACAAAACTGATGGTAAAATGGCAGATGTAGCAAGTCAGTAAATCTTTATAACTATTTTTAAATTCAGGATTTCACAGCTGAGACAGAGCCAAAAGAAGGTCATATATCTTCTTGCATAATTTACTGCAGCTTCCCCTCTTCCTGTCCACGAGGTGGCAGTGTGATCACATCTACTGAGTAACAGTGAACTGCTGATGAATTTTTCTCAAAGCACCATCAAAACAAAGACATTTTTATTTTTGGATGATTCCGACTCCTTCTAACAAAATTGTCAACATGACCTATATTCAAAACTATTAGGACTTCCAATGTTTCCCCTTTTTCGCAATTGTAGTGATACTGAGATGACTCAGGCACCGAGTCATTCACTTCACCAATATGTGATGAGTCATTAAACCACCTTTGAAGATCACAAAAAACTTAGAGTAGGAGTAAGAGGAAGTGGTTACTAAAATTAAGAAATGCAGATGGATTGTTGAGTGACATAGACTGAATCATTATTTCGTCGACTGAGTTTTGAAAAACAAAAGTGTTATGCATAAATTCTTGACAGTGAGGTTTTACATAATTTCAACAGCCATGAAGTTAAAAACAAAATATCCAACTTGTTCACCATCTCTGCTTTCCTGTTCTCCTACCTAGAAATCATCACCTGTCCCAGCCCGAGGTGAGAAGGCCTTACTCTGGCCCCTGCCTTCTCTTTAGACAAGCCGGTGGTGCAGAACTGAGCCACATAGGAGGGAATGAATGAATTTGTGTGCCTGGAAAGGTGAGTCGCTGGAGGCTCTTAATAATTCAGTGTTTGTAACAGACGGTGCATCAGTGGGTGAACACAGCGCAGCAAAGGCTGATTGATAGTCCCTGCCAAAACAAAAAAGTGAACCCCATTATTCATATGGTAATAGGATCTGTGGAAACTCTGCAGCCTGTTGTGTTTGCTGTCTCAACTGCAATAATCTGGTGCCGGGATGTACAGCTATGCATTTTTGACTTCGAGTTATGCGCAGCTGTTGATATGAGACTTCCCAAACATTAACAATTTTGGGACTTTCATTTGACATTTAACTTCTAAACAGACATAAATGGTGCTCTCCTGCTTATCCATTATTCATAGGTGCGTAACTGAGGCCAATTGGACTTCAAGGCTTATTGAACTTGCACCTGATAATAGCTGGTAGAAAGGACAGGGCAGCTACAACACTCGAGGAACCCTGGCTCACCTGGCAGGGGGGACCCGGCTATTATTGGACATGTCTGTGAACAGAGGATCCCTTAGTATGTCAAATGGTCATGACTTTGTTAGCCAACGAACCCTTGAAATGTTCTACTAAGGGAAAATGTGCAAAAAATACATATATATTTGTTTTGAGTAGACTGATTTACATGCACAAAAACATCACAATTTGGAATATACAGAAAAAAATTACACATTTTCTTTGTTTGATGCCATAACTCCTGATTTGCTTGCTTCATTTGCCCTCTCACCCTGTCTCCACTTTTTATAGCTGTAATTGACCTCTGCTCCTCCCTCACCTGCTATTACATAAAGTAAGAGAGCAAAAAGCAATCACACACCCTATGAGTTGCATGTGCACACACAAGAAAGAATGCACAAACTGACACGCGCACGCACAGAGGCATATCTCATTACCATCCTCCTGATAGTGCAGCCAGTGGGTGTTGCAAGAGGAGGAGGGAAGGGAGAGCAAGACAGAGGAAGAGAGAGAGAGAGAAGGAGAGAGAGGACAGGGAGAGAACCAGAGGCAGCATTATAGAGAGGGAGAGCCTGAACACTAAACAAGATAACAGGAGATACGTGAGGGAGCAGCAGCAGCAGAGATAGAGAGAGAAAAGAAGAGCCTGTAGGACTGTCTGTGTGTGTGAGTGTTTATGTGTGTGTGAGTCTCAGTGTGTGTGAGTGTGTTTCCACGGTTCTCCTGAGGGCCGTGGCAGCCATGGCGTCAGAGCCCAGCACCCAGTCCAGGGTGATGTTCCAGGCAGTGGACAAAACACAGGAGCCGCCACACCGTAAGCTGGGCAAGCTGACAGTCAAATACGACCGCAAGGACCTGCAGAGGAGGCTGGATATTGAGGAGTGGATCGACGGGCAGCTGCACCTGCTGTTCGACTGTGAGGTAGGGAAGGGCTGCCTCATACACTCGCACACACACTTGCACTGAAGAGGAGCAGCTCAGAGGTATCTGTGGTGGGGTTTCCATCATGTAGGAGAGAATACAGAGGCTTTTAAATGGAGTGGGTGGGCAGCAAGTAGCTTCCCCTCACAGCTGCAATTTTTGGCACAGAAGCCCTCATGTGTCATCGCCTGACTGCAGTATCAGCTGTGCAGCGTACACACTGGTGTTTCACCATGGTGATAAGATTATGTCTAACATATCATGTCTGTTTGTGTCATTCGAGGGCGTTTGCAGGCATGTGGCACCCCTGACAAGGGAAACAACTTGATCACATTGAGCATACGGCGGCCAGACGGATAAATTTACAATTTAGAAGTTGTAAAAGTAAGAGATTAAGATTTGTAAAATAAGACGGAAGTAAAGAGAAGGAGGCACCAGAGTAGTAATTCTGAAAATCTGCAATAAAGTAATAAAATAGTGCTGGAAGAAATTGTAAAGTTTTAAGGCTAAGGAGTGGGGCAGAGATTGTTCTGATATCATGGATACATCCAGGAGACCAGCTCAGAATTTCTGTTTTTACGTGTGTGTGTGTGTGTGTGTGTGTGTGTGTGTGTGTGTGTGTGTGTGTGTGTATGTGTGTGTGTGTATCTTTATTTGTATTTACACACACATTCTTCTAGTCACTTGATAACTATGCAATCGTATCTAAATAAAACCAGATACTGCCCTATATCACAGAGATGGATTTATTTTAGTACAGTGCACAGTAAAATCAAGAGATGCAAAGAGGAAATGAGCACTCATTATTTGAACCATGTGCCTGATTAACCAGCCTCATTACCTAGATGGTAATGCCTAATATGTACAGGGAGATTATGACAGGATATCAGCCAGTTCACACACACACACACACACGTACACACACATATACAAACACATGCAGCGACCTCCAGAACTCCACTCTTGTAACGGCAGGATACAATCCAATTATGTCAGTGGCGCCATATTGATTCGCTTGGCATTCACAGGGGGAAACCATGGCAACAGATGTCTCCTCGCCCACATGAGGTAGCATGGCATGGTGGAATTAGGGGTGGCTGTTGAGGAGCATGATATCAGTAATGACGATGCAGATCAGATGACAACTACGCCTCCATGTTTGTGCCAGTGAGGGCAGAGACAAACAGTTACATGTTTATTTCTACTTTTCAACTTTCTGAACAGCATATCCAACGATCTGCAGCAGGAGATGATCAGGGATAAAGGGGGTGCATTTATCTTTTTTAAAAGCCTATTTCATGCAGCTAAGGAACATCATGTCTAATGTTTTTCCTCTCTCTTCCATATCACATTGCTTTTTTATGAGTTTTGCTTCATTTACTTGCCAGACAGTGCTCCCCAAGGTAAAATATGCTGATACGCTTGCAGAGCTGAGGGTGGAATAAATCACATTAGTGAAAACCAGGACATGAAGATAACAAAAACTGATCTGAATTCTTCCTCTGTGTGTGAACTCTTTTGATCTCAAGAAACATATGATTATTTCACATCTGCTTGACATTACATGATCTAGTTCAAGCCTCACCCTGCTTAAAAATTCAGATAATGGATATTTGCATTAGCCATTGTTTAAGATAAGTCATGGCGGCTCCATGTGCGCCAGCCCAGTGTGATAAATTTTGTATGTGCTTAGGGGAAGGTTACTCTGTTGGTTCTCTGAGTCTTCCGCGTGGAAGCATTTACCATCAGTCCCCTGTGTCACCACCTGAATTATTTAACCACATTTCTAATTCATACAAGCGCTGCCTCAGTCTGGATTCAATACCTTCTTTGCAAACTTCACACCTTCTGAGAAACAGTCAACCATTTAAAAAAGTGTGGCAATTTTGCTATCTGACACTTTGGTGATCAGTGTTGAGGCTTTTGTGTGTACAAAACCTTTTCCCTGATAAACTAAAGCTCAATTATTTGAGATATGGTATATTGTAGACTCTGAATTATCACATTTTCATAAGTTCTTGTACCACTTTATTGATTAGCCTGATCTCATATTACCAAACAACAAGTGACAAATGTTTTTGATCACTGGGTAGCTCATGTCCATGACAGGAAAAGGGAAGGAGCTGATAATCAAACACTCTGGCATCTTTTTGAAACAGCTTACTTCCCTGGGCATGGCTTCCTTTGTGTTATAATAGCAAAACAAAGTGTGCGTGCAACAAAACCCCAACAATTTAAGTGTTTATGTGCTGTTGTACTATTGCATAAAAGCCAAGAGATGAAGTTCTTAGAAGAATTAGATTTAAAAATTGTCTGGTTATGGTTATTAAGCAAATTAAAATCAATAGCCGTTCTTACTTTTGAAACACACAAAAATAACAATGTCAAAGTTGACTATTTTACCAAAGCAATGTTTTATGCCTGCAACAGCAGCGAGGGGAAAACAAGATTACACAGCCGAAAAACACCAAAGAAACTGCCGTATTTACCTTTAACACAGCAAATTCTCACGGTGAGTGATACATTTTATTATTAAGACACAATTATGACAAAGTCTGGTTTTTACCTCATGGTCACTGTAGCCAAAATAAACCAAGACAATGACATTATTGTGAAAAAAAATCTAACTAGAACTCTGTCGGTAAAATAAAAAAAAGGCAAAATTAGGGTGGAGTGAGACACACTTCATACACTTAACTAATCAACACAACTGACTAACTTGGGTGTCATCATCCATTTCTAATAATGTTCAAAGTTAAATTTTATCCCATGTCACCAACCCCGTGATAGAAACTTCTCTGCCCTCTTTTTGACAAAATCTACAAAAGGTAGATGTAAGGGAAACTGTTTCTATGTGTGGGTAGAGTACCTCACTTTTATCTGTCATCTCCTTCAACATGATTTGTGTTGCAGTTGTAGCCACACTGTGGTAAAAGCTAGTATGCTGGGGCACCGTTGGCTTACTGATCTACACGCGCGGCCTATATACAGAGGTTATGCTTTGAGAGGTCTGTCAGGGTTTGCATCTAGCTTGTATGCTCTCCCTCTCTCCTTGTTTCCTGCTCTGTCCACTGTCCTGTGCTCTCCAAATGAAGATGGTAAAGTCTAAAAAAAACAAACAAAAAAAAAAAACAAAATTATCAAGGCAACTAGTTACATAATCTTCTTTTTCTGCTGCTTCTTTATCCACGCTTCATTTAAAAAAAAAAACCTGTAGTAGCCCCTGCTGTAAACAACTAAGTTACAGTTTTACTGCTTGCTCAACTTTTAGCGCAGTTTCATTTTTTTTTAAACGGTTGTCCATACCACTGTATTGTGGCAGCTCTTGGTATGACTCAACACATTTTTTTTGTAAGAAAACACATCTGTATACCTGTACACTACTTTCACATGTTTATGACAGAACCAGAAAAAAAGTAAAGAAAAGTAAAGCCTTGCTCACCAGGGGTACCAGTTGTGACACAAAAATAAAGTTACTTACTGGAGCTTCAATTTGAAGCTACTGCAAACAGAAAGAGAAGGTTAGCTTAGCCTTATTACAAGGCTAAATATCTGAAGCCAGATTCATTTTATGGCCTTTGTGTGTCTTATTTTGAAATCTAGTAAGTTGTTGAGGCTGCAGAAAAAGTGACATACTTACCAGGGTTATTCTCATGGGCAGCATTGGTTTGTTTAATAAACTCAAGGATTGTTCCTGGCAAACTGTTTAAATATGCTACATACTTAATAGAAAATTTGGCCTGATGGAGGTAATTGAATATATGCCAGCTGATTGTCTCTGCTGTTTTGGTTTATATCCTGAAGGTAAATTCTATAATTAATTATTATGGTAGCTCAATAAAAAGTTTCATGCTGAGCTTTGCTCTAGAAATTTGGTCCTAGTAGTTGTCAATTGTGGTTGGCTGGTTGGCATAGTTATTTAAACATGTGCCACAGAGGCTACAGTCCTTGTTGCAGTGGTCACTGGACTCTTAATTGTGTCCCCACATTTCATGTCATTCTTTGCCATTGCTACCAAAATGTGTCCAAAAATATAACTTGAAAACAACTGCAGTAGCAGGTTTTTAATATAATGATCAAGGACACAATTTAAAGACAATCTTGTTTCTAGTTCAAAATCACTGTCCTACAGAAATTGTTGGTTTTCATGAAAACACAAAAGTCAAACCGAATTACTCAACTCAAGCAGAGAAAAAAAGAAGTACGCCCACTTTCAAGCATGTAATAAATAAAACATGTTACAAAATCAGAAAGAAATTTCTATGAAACTGGAACAAACGAGGTCAGCCCATGCTGGTGATTTTGAATTTCTAATTCCAGTGAGGTCATCTTATCTTGGCAAAATCCAACTGCTTATTTAGGTTGCATCTGCACCCCCCTGTCTAAAACTGCAATCCTCTGAGAACCACTTCTCTATTCATGAATTCCAGTGATTAGTGCCAACATTCATTTTAGCTTCAGTCTGTTGCTTTTAACTTCAAAAAGTGCTGCTGAGACACATCAGCCCAGAGGCCTCATTAAAATGCTCTTCTGCTCCGACAATGAAGGCAACTTTCATCAAGCTGGAGATTGTGGCTGTGTAGAAAATGAAAAAGTGAAAAGTCAGTGGAAGGGTCAGAGTGTTTTTCCAAGTATGCTCATCTCATTGACATTCAGGGTTGCTCTAAAAGGTTCTGCAGCTGAACGCAGACTGAATTTTTAGAGTACATCCCTACTCATATTCATGATTAATGTAGTGTGAGGCAGGTTTCACTTTCACATTCATTCTTAAATAGATAGATGGCCATTAAAGCTCTGTACAGTTACAAGGAATGTTTTATTGATCCTTATTTAGTACTCCTAAAAACAGTCTGAAACTAACTACTGATTTGTGGCAGCATATCAGACCCAAAGTTATTAAAGATATCTGATAAGGCGCAATGAAAAACTACCAAAGGGCTGTCAAAAATGCAAGGGAAGCTTTTTATTATAACTAATTTTAGCTCATCCTTCTAATCCCTGTTTTTAGAGATGTTTTTTTGTGATTTATGTAAGAAGTTTTTAGTTTATTTTATCAACAAAATCAAGGAAATCAGGGATAAAATCACCTCCCTAGCCTGTAATTTTAAACACAAGTAGAGATGTTTTAAATCATTTTTGTAGTTTTAAGTCTGTCCTTGTCCTTTTATCTGAGATTTTAGCCCAGATGAAAATACCTACTTGCAGTCTTGATTTTATACCCACCAAATTTCTCAAAGCAGGTTTTAGCATGGTTGGGCCCAGTTTTTTTTCTTAAATCCCCAATCAATAGTTTCTTGGCAGAATGTGTAGTTCCCTTTGTTTTCAAACACACTGTGGTCTAACCTCTTTTAAAGAAACCTAACCTTGACCCCTCTAATTCTAATAATTTCAGACCAATTTCAAAACTTTCTTTTATACCCAAGGTTTGAGAGAGAGTAGTTTCTACACAGCCTTTATCTTTTATGACTCATAATAACCTAATAAACCTAATTATAGATTTTAAGAGTAGGTTACAGCACTGAGACGGTCCCTCTGACCTATGATTTGTTTTTAGCAGCAGATCGAGGGGAGGGAGCCATTTTAATTCTTTTAGATCTCAGTGCAGCGTTTGATACTGTTGATCATTTTAAATGAATGTTTTAGAGACTGGGTGAGCATCAGGGATACTGCACTTAGCTAGTTTTATTCTTATCTTTTAGAGCGAGCCTTTGTGGTCACCATTGGTGACCACTCCTCCTCCAATTCCACACTTACCTGTGATGTACCACAAGGTTTGGTTTTCGGTCCAATTTTATTTTCTATTCATATGGTCAAATAATTTGGAATCATAAGGTCTCCTTTCAGTCGATGACACACAGAGATATCTGCACCTTAGACCTGGGGACCAGAGAGGCCTAGCTGCTGTTACAGACTGTTTAAATGATGTAAACTGTTTGATAGCGCAGAAATTTCTATAGCTAAACAAATGCATATCTGAAATTGTCATTTTCAATTTCCAAAATTCCTCAACCATAATCAATAACAGCCTTGGTTCACTTTCATCAAATATCAAATCATTAACCATAAATCTTGGAGTTCAGTTTGACTTTAACCTCACCTTTGCCACTCATATCAAAAAAATCACACAGTCATGCTTCTTCCACCTATGCAGCATCTGCAAATCAAAATCCATGCCCTCGTTTTGTCCCGCCAAAATTACTGTAACTCATTTCATTCCAATACTAACCAGAAATCTGTTTCCCGCCTCCAACTTATTCAGAATGCAGCAGCCAGACTTCTAACTGGTTTTAGTGTCTCAACACTGGCTTCCAGGTAGTTTTCGAATCATTAATCACTGCTTTTAAAGCATTAATGGGTCTGGCTCCAATCTATGTAACAGAACTTTTAACCCCCTTTGTGCCAGTCTGCACCCTGAGATCCTCGAGGATCAGTCAGGTTGGGGCCTCCTGGTCAAGACTTTGTAACCAAAGGTGACAGGGCCTTTTCCATCAGGACCCCTGACTTTGGAATGATCTCCCCGAGGACAAAAGGCATGCAGAAACAGTCACTGCTTTTAAGTCACTTCTTAAAACTTATTTTCATAGACTTGCTTTTATGTGATGTCATCATCTTACATTTACTTTTCATTTGCAATTTTATCTTTCCTAAGTTTTTCATTCTTATTCCTTCTTTTTTACTTGCCTTTTAAAAATTAATTCCCCTTGGTCTCTAGGTTTTAATCTGTTCAGCTTCTCTCCCCTTGAGTATTCCCTTGTTGCTGCTTTGTTTCTCTAAATGTCAAAGCACTTTGTAAACTCTTGTTTTTAAAAGTGCTATATAAATAAAGTTATTATTATTATTCCTGAATCATATCATATAGGGTGAAGAAGATGCATCTTATTTGACAGCAATGACCAAATAAGCAAAGAGCACAGGTGGATGTTATCTCAAGACACTTAACAAAAGGAGCAGATCTAGACTGGTACTGTTTCTGTCATCATGTTTCAAACTGCATTTGAAGTATACAGATAAAGCTGCAATAAAAAAAAGGCATTAGTTAAATGAAATCTGCGTTATTTCATGAACATCAGCAACACTTTAAAGTATTCTGACTCAGGAATTTAAGCATCAAACCCTTAACAAAAAAAAGCCTGCAGTCTTAGAGCAAGTAGGTCAAACCTCGCACAGCAGAGTAACATGGACTCATCCCTGCGTGTCTCCTGCACACATCAGCAGAATCACACAAGGCCCAAATTGGCAGCAAGTATCAATTAGAGGGGGCACGGGGGACTCTGAAGGTGGGCCCATCTTTTCTGCCACTCAGCACTTCCACATTGATTAGCTCTCCCCTCATCCAGAAAGCAGAGCAAGCCCCCATCCACAGCAGCCATGAAAATTCCCCAACCGGAAAATATTCTCCTTAAAAAGAGGCGCCACTTGTCAGAAATAAGTGTAAACCTGCTGATGCTTGATATCTGAGTGTTCGCGAGTGTTCCTCCAGTCCGGGTAGTTAATCTGCTCTGAAAATGTAGGGTGGATAAAAGCTTGGGATGTTGATTGATTACTGTACTATTTTTGCTTTTCATAGATGAGGACTGAGCACTCATTTTTCCACTATTTTTACATAGCTATGGTGTACAACTTTTACATAGCTGCAAGATATTGTTTATTTAATACGTATCTCTAAGGGAAAGGTGGTTTATTTTCCTCAGGAAGATTGGGAGACCTGTTTTTATTTGGATTCAGACACGTATAATGAGCAGCCAAATTGCTGAGCCTAATACATCCTTCAGAAAACCTAACAACCGTAAATGATATCTCACTATAAGCTGAACTAAATACTAGCAGGAGAAATCATCCATGAAATCTGATGGTGGCATGTGGCAAGTTTGACCTCATTGTGCCTTCCTGGATTCATGCCTCAATGCTTTTTGGCTTTCATCCAAGTAAAATTAAGTATATCAATTATATCATCAATGAGAGCAACCATAAAAGATCAGAAAAATTTAATTCTTGTCATGAAAATACACCAAAGACTTTTTTCACTCCACCAACAGTGGGACACTCATGGGATTAGCAGTGTGAACCCTTAAAAATGTAGCTATTCAAAAGCCTTTACCGCCTGCAACTGTTGCACTATCACATCCTGGGTCACATCTTCCACTCTCTTATTCTTCTGAATGGCTCTGCTCAGTGGTGTGGACACCCACACCACAGTGAGTGAAAGGATGGCACGCAGCTCTTGATGTACAATGTTTGCACAGGCTTTTGGAGCATGAAGAAGCACAAGAGCTGACAATATATTATAATGCAGGTTCTAACTTTTACCCCCTCTTGGCTTGTGCAGGAGGAAGAGATTCCTGAGTTAGAGATCGACATCGATGAACTCCTGGAGCTGACAGATGAGGGCCAGAGGAGCAGGCTGCATGTAAGTTTGTGCAAAGTGACATGTCACATTTCACGAACAATTATTTACAACTGTGGTTAGTTGTTGCTTTAAAGAAGTGATACACAAAACTGCAGCTCTTAAATGAAAGATCAACCAAACTTTGAAAGAATTTGACCCTTTTGACACATTTTTTCCCCTCCTGACACCTGGTTACATACTCAAGTGTTTGCACTGTGAGTTAATAGCTCAACAAGCACTTGACCCTGGCTGGGATCCAGTGTTGAAATGTTTGCCATTCAAAAGCAATGTCCAATGTTGTTTTAGAGCTTATTTGTGTTTGTTTTGGTTGTTAGGAGTTGTTGCAGGAATGCGGGAAGCCAAAAGAGGTAAGAAAAACAATCTCTTTGCAACACAAAAAATCACATAGAGTTAAATTTTTAACCTCCTAAGACCTGGCGTCCACATGTTTGGACATCACATTTTTGGTTGTCAAGACCACAATATTAAATTTTGTTCACAAGGGCCTTCTCTCAAAATTTAAAACGAATGTCCTCAGATGTGGACATCATTTTTCTCAGAAACTACATCATGTAAAAAGATCATTCTTCGTTTTTACACTCATCAGGTCCCAATTAGCCTAAATATTAAAGAGAAAATAAAAATGCATGCCTTGCAAGAGTTCGGGTCTTAGGAGGTTAAAGTTACTTACTGTTGCTGTTGTGTTGTCTGCGAAGGCTGCATGCAGAAAAATCAATCAAATCAATTTTCTCCATCCTCCCTTTAGGATTTTATCAACGGACTGCTCTACAGAATAAAGGGTCTACGCAAAATGTCCGGTCCCTTGAAGAAATAATTATAGGTCAAATAAAGAATTGAGACAATGTGGAGCCTCCTATCTTCCCACAGCCCATGCATTAATTGTTTGGATGCCTGTTTGTGCGCTTCATATGTCCGTGGGACTCTTTCTGCGTCCCCTCCTGGCTCAGCATCAGCCTAACTCCAGAGCAGTCGGGTTTTCAATGGATTTTTTTTATTATTATTAATATTTAATTTATGGACTGCTATTACATTTGTCACCCATAAATATCCCAATAATGCACATGTGATAAAAGCTGTTCTGACTATGACTCAGATGGACTGTTTTTTTTTGTGTAGAACTGCACATTTTCAGTTGCCTGTTTATGTACATACATTTTTGTTCTGATAACAGTGTTGTATGTTGAAATAAAATAGAACATTTTCAAGACAAGGCTGTAGATGGTTTATGGGAAAGGGTTCATGTTATTTCAGACAAAGCAGTTGACCAACATCACTGTGTCATCAGATATTACTAATTCAACAGACACAAATAAATATCGACAGGTCCATTGTGCTAATCAATTTACAGTACCAATTAAACTATCCTGTTACCACACTCAAACTTGAAAACTGCTGTAAAAACACTCACTGCCTTTAAAGAATAATGTCCTACTGTCCAGAGACAAGCGTAAGGCTTTACAGTAGCATGACTCTCAGTGGATCGTTCCCAGAACTCAAGCTTTTGTTTTACTGGTGTAAATTTTTCAGCAGACTGATGGAAACAAAAGAGATGTTGACATGTCAGCTCTAGGAGTAAACACAGTGAAATCAGCAGCAGGAAGGGTCCATTAAGCATGCATCCATTACCCACATCCATTTCCTGTCTGTGGTGAGTCTGACATGGCCAGAAAAGGCAAACACAGTAACAGCCTCCATGCAAACCTTAATGGAGCAAAGCCCCCCAGAGGAGAGTGTAATTATGGTTTCCCCTCCTTTAGCTTGACAGTAATGCACGCTGATGAAACAGCACTCCCGCATACTCTCTGCCGTACACAGAGGGTCTCTCAGCTGAGGGCTCCATTATAGTCCTCTACATGTTTTGCCCTCACTTATAATCCTGCCCTTATAACACTGAGGCCCTTCGCACTGCAAGACTACAATTCTGATAATGTCTACTGGCAATATGATGACATCAGTGATCAAGAACTAAAGTTATCTCATGTAAGTATGACTCTGCTAACAAGTAGAGCTACAGTCTACCACCATCAGTGTTTCTGTGTGTTTTGGGTTTTAGTTTAAGTTGTTGAAAGAGGAAGAAGAAACAAGTTTGAAATTCATCTTTCTCGGCTTCTAACGTGTACCGTTTACTTTGTGTTAAAAAAAAAAGCTGTTGATTCAGATTTACTTATATTATTTTGTTTCTCTTAATTCAGCTGTTGATCTATTTCCATCTTGTTTAACTGCTGTAAATGAAGTTTATAAATTTATCAATCTAACACATGATTGGACTAAGATGTAACATATATTGTAGACTTCTTACAGTTAGGTTCAAATAGTTCATGTATTTTCTAATTTTAATTTTGATAGTTCTGGTCTACAGTTCATAAAAATATTTATTAAAAATTACAGGAATGCCTCATATCAAGTTCGAGGGGCTCACTTTTCATACAGAATGTACACCATGTATCTCTTGGTCAAATTCAGAAAAACACACAATCATGGGGAGGACTGCAGACCTGACAGTCGTCCACAAGCAACAGAAGGTCAGAGGGATGAATGGAAGGATATCGATAGAAAGTTTACCGGAACAGAAATGAGGAAAAATGGTGTATGAGTATGACCACAGTTTTTCAGATCAGGAAAAAAAGTTAATTTTAGAACTTAGCAGAGATTCACATAAGGTGACCTGAGGCTTGCTCCAGCACATCAAGAGCCACTACACACAGATGTCTTCAGGTAACTGCCACATTCCTAATATCAAGCTATTCCTGAACCAGAGACAACTCCTGCCTTAAGCTAAGAGACAAGAGCTTTAAGCTTAGGGAACAAAAAACTGACAATAGCTCCATGGTTGAGTCTGATTTCATATGAAAGTAAAATTTTGGATTTCACATGCTAATCAAATGCCGTGGACTCTAAAACACGAAACTGAATTCATTGTGTGAAGTCCGGTGTGAAGTTTCCACAACACTGTAATGATTTGGGATGCCATGTCCTCTGCTGGTTATGGTCTACTGTGTTCTATCAAGTCCAAAGTCAAAATCTACTGACTCATTTATTGGGGACTTAGCACCTGCTCACAGCACCAACCTACTAAAAAAAATAGTTTGCTGGCCATGATTTTGCAGTGCTTAGTAATCAGCCAACTAGCCTGACCTCAACCACAGGCTAATCTATTCTTCCACACCGTGCAAAAATTATGTAGCAGTTTAAGCTAAAAGGCACCCCCATCAAATATTGAGAGTACAAATGAACATACTTCTTAGAAATATGGACATTTCTCTTTTTTAGAAATAAATAAAGGTAATTAACTCAATCCTAAGGTTTAATGAGATATCTTGTTTATTAAAGTGGGTGTTTATGCCAAATTTAAAGGGGTCAGGTGTTTCACTTACAGGTTCAAAGTACAGTACAAGATTAAAGCAGCTGAGATGGACAGAAAAGTCTAATTCCTGAGCATCATGATTCCACTGTAAAGTTCACCTCTTTTGCACTGGTAGCCCAGTGGGCTGTGGCGTGTAATCGAACCTGTTACCACTGCGTCAAGCCTTTGTCATCACGTCATCAGTTTGTCCAATTACTACCACCATTTGTAGAAATTCATGTTAAACAAGCAAATCAATTTCTTATTAATAGCTAAAGCAGGTCACAATGACCTTTAACCTTTGAGTTGGTTCATCTTTGAGTTCAGGGTCAAAATTAAGGAAAATCTCTTCAGGCATTCCTGAAGTGTAGTGTTCACAAGAATGTGACAGAAGCGTATAAAAAAGGCCCAATGACTAAAACCTAACAGTTCCAGCCCCAGCTGTCGCCCACACAGAGGAAGAAAAAAAAAGACACGAGTTATAAAAATATAACTGCTAAGAAATGCAGCAATCCCTCAGAGACGTGACACAGCACCTAACACCTCTGCATCCTTAATAATGAAATTACACACAAGGACAAGAAAGGCAATACTCATGTCAGACTCTCAGCCAAACATAGATTACAAGAGTGACTGCAGAGGCTGCCAAAAGAAAACAAAGCCCTCAGTAATCCTTTTATACAGACTCCTCTGTGCTCCTTCAGTGCAGAGCTGACAGTAGTCTGGGATCCTACATCATCCCAGATGAGGACATGATGTGCCCGCTTTCAGTATGCCTTGTCAAGATTTTTCTTTTTTAATTCAAATGGTGACAAATGCAATGTGATGCGAGATGAGCCTTTGTTGCCTCTGGTAAGTAGGACAAGTGACATTAAAAAACTTCTCACTTTTACTGTGTTGTTCGTTGAATACTAACACTACATAGCAGCCTCTGCAAGACTTTCTTACTTTTATACATTTCAGAAAAATGGCAGCTACAGGTATGTTTTTAAGGATTGTATACAGCCATTGCCCTTATATTTAAGTTGTATTAACCTCCAGTTTTTATGCAATAAATGTGACTCTGTTGGGGTTTTTTTCTTTTGTCGGTAAACCCAAAGAGGAGAAGCTGCTTTTCCTGCGGTCAGCAAAGACGCATATTCAAAGCCCCTTTGGTCTGATAGGGTTAAATAATTAGGGGCAAAAATGTCAAGCAAATGTTTTGCCTTAATGACAGGTAATATTTTAATTTTCTGATACTTGATTTATTTACTGATAGGTCACTTAAGTCTAAAGCACAGTTCTAGCAGTTCTACCTGTCCAAAGCTAGATAAGGCAAACACCTTCAGCACAGTCTCTCTATCATGTCTTCTTCTTCTTTTTCTTCTTCTTTGGTGCAGTGTAGCTGCTGGTGTGATGCTCCATCCTGTCATATTTATCATGGCCTTCCCTGGGGGTGGGATAATGGAGAACAGATTGATAATTCATCACTCTAAATACTTTATATTCATGCTGCTTAATGGTATGGCAGCCACTTGCCTGAATCTTTCTGGGTCATGGTATGCATTCCAAATCACAGCCATGCTACTTTGGCACTAGTGCAAAGATCTCTCTCATGGAGCTATAAATATGAAGCATTTCTGTTAATAAATAGATACTCCCTCACCTGAAGCAGCGATTGCAGTACAGGTCACCCTCACAGGTGTGACAGCGAAGGGTTGCGTCTAAGTTACAGATACAGCACCAGGGAAGCTCTTCGTCGTCACTGTCTGATGGCGAATGTGCAACAGCAGCTGGTGAAACTCGACTCGTGGATGCCGATGCACGGGTCTTGAAACACATCATATCAACATAAGATCAAATACCATTCATACTTAAGGTTTCAAAATTAATCTTATTGTACTACGGATGTTTTTCCATACTGCTTTTTTCAAGGTTTTCTTCTTTTCTGTGTTCCTTGGTCCACTATGCTCCAAAGGAATGTTGTAGCCACTGGCCTCATCCAATGCAGCCTCTTCAGAGAGCTGAAACAAGTTCGTAACATAAGTTTTCAGCGTCTATCTATATCACAAATTATTAAAATGGTATAACAGCAGCCCCTTGTGGCCTCCTGAACAGGTTCTGGACTTCCCAGCCATCTTAGACAATAACATATGCACTCAGTGGTAATAATGTAATCTTGAAATAGGTTTGGTAATTAAAATATATTGTGATACAGCACAAACCTGTTTTAACACTCTCCTCACAGCCTCTTCCTCGGTCTCTTCCTCACTGTCGGGATGCTGAAAGTCCTCCTTGGTAACTACACATGACATTAAAAATACAACAGGGATAGAACCAAGAGCTCTTCTTCTACTTTCTGACAATACTGCTTGAAACTTAAGAAAAAAGATAAGGTGAAGAAAGTAAAGCTCAAAATTCTGTGTACCTTTGTCTGGGTCTTGCCCCTTGAGCTGTGCAAGCCTCTTGGCCATGTCCAGGATCTGATCCTGGGAATGGCTTTCCCTTCTCAACTCTTCCATAGCCTCCTCCAGTAAACGGGACTTCTCTGCCTCGAGCTGCTTGCCTGCGTCTTCATTCTCCTCCAGATTTTCAGTCAACGTTCCCCCCTCTCCTTTGTTAAGATCATTCATACGGTCATCTACGCCTGTAAAACAATGAACAGGTATAAGTACATTAAGATGAGAGATAGGTTTGATTGATTTGTCTCACCTGACAAATGTTATGCCTGACTAAAACTCTGCTATGGCATTTTTATTGATTCAATATGAGGTGAACCAGTGAGGGCAGTAACATCTTACTGCATTCAGGATTTGATTGCTCATTGTCAATGGCCACTTCCGCTGTCATCTGAGTAATCAGGTCATTAGCTTGCTCAGTCTGAGTCCTGTTATCTGGAGGCTTGTGCACCTTGAGAACAGAAGCATTCATACTCGTCATCAATCATTGCAAGTTTCTAAAATAAAAAAGAAATATGTTACAAGGAATTAAGGAGAATTTTTATCTTACTGGTGGAGGAGCTTTGGATGGCGGAGACTGACCCCGCAGAGCAGCCAGGCGGTCCTCCATCTCTCCCAGAGTAGGCACAGGCTCGCTGGGAGCTTTCAAAGCAGCAAGGCGAGATTCAAGCTCTTTATCAGAAGGGACAGACTCTGTGTGATGAGGTAAAAATATTACAGTTCATTAAAGTTTTGTGATGACAAAAAACAAAAATTTGACACTGTAACTAAAAGATGAAATGCAATGGTTAAATTTCTAAGTGCATTACTTGGCTTGGTATCTTCTTTCAGCTTTTGAAGTCTTTCAGCAATAGCCTGATCTTCTTTACTCAGGCCTCTGGTTGGTATGAGCTCTTTGCCGTTTCTGTTGCCTTTAAGTGCAAGAGGCTGTGTGGGCTGTCCACCCTGCTTGGCCTCCAGTGCGGCCACTCGCCTATGTAAAAATATTACTTTTATTTATTCCCACGCAGCTGTGTCAAAAAGGTATGTTTACTATTTTCTTCTTGCTTCATAGTGTACTCACTTTTTGTAATTCTCAGGGGGTGACCATTTCCCAGCATTGTTTGGGGACGGTCCGCTAAATTTCAGTAAACAAAAAATGATCAGAATATCCAATCCAATCCAGGTTTATTTATAAAGCACATTTAAAAACAACAAAGCGCTGACCAAAGTGCTGTACAGTAAAAATTAAAAACAATAAAAACAGACAATAAAACAAAGACACAGGACCACATTAAAAACAGGGGGACATAGGTGGTTCAGTAAAAACATGATTAAAATGCCAAGTTCTAAGGAGTTAAAAGCCAGGGAGTAAAAGTGCATTTTCAAATTTGATTTAAAAACAGGCAATGAGGGGGACAGTCTGACATGAAGAGGAAGAGCATTCCAGAGCTTGCAATGAAAAAAAGGCCAGTCACCCCTGAACTTTAATCCTGACCTAGGGACAGTCAAAAGGCACTGGTCAGAGGATCTGAGAGTCCGAGATGAAATATGGGGTTTTAAAAGGTCAGAGAGATAAAAAAGGAGCAAGCCCATTCAAAGATTTATAAGTTAATAATAAAATTTTAAAATCAATCCTAAAATGCACAGGAAGCCAGTGAAGAGAGGCTAAAACAGGGGAAATGTGTTCATATTTACAGCGGCGAGATAAAACACGAGCTGCAGCGTTTTGATCAAGCTGTAAACGATCAAGAGAGGTTGGGCTGGCACCAAAATAAAGTGCATTACAATAATCAAGATGAGTTATGATAAAGGCACACATAACCTTCTCAAAATCACTAAAAGATAAAAAATGACTTGACCTTGTTTAAGAAAGGACAACTGTGTTTATCTGTAGATCCATTTTAAAATCTCTATCCATTATAACTACCAGATTTTTTACAGAGTCTTTAAGAAAGGGCTCAAAGGTTAGGGGGACAGATCTGCTCTGGGGCAGCTGCCATGTGGTCCAAAGACAATTACTTCAGCCTTACTCTCATTTAATTTCAGAAAATTGAGAGCCATCCAGCTTTTAACGTCACAAATGATCATGCTTACTGTGAGATACTTTCAGATTTGATAGCAGAGTTTGACCTTTACCTGGTCAGATTACCATAGCACTGTTTGCAGACCTTCTGCTGGGTGTTTCCACAGCGAGGCACCACAGCACTGAAAGTCAGACAGCTGGAGCAGTAGGCGCGGCCACAGCTCTTACAGCCCAGCTAGAAGAACACCACAATGTAAATAACACTGTAAATAACACTGTAGATGTTAAATATGTGTGAGTACGATGTGTTGTTATTAGTCTTATAACTATGAGCCAGCCTTACCTCCTTCTTGAAGAGACTGAACTTCGAGGTACAACCATAACAACGGTTGTCCATGCCAACATGTGTCGCAGACAATAATTTAACAGGCTGGTTCTGCTCTGGCGTATGAACCTGAAAAAGAAATCACACTATTATCACTCACCTAAAATCACCATTTCAGCCTGAATACGCTGCTTTACTCAAAACAGGATATAATCCGGAAGACGAGTTGTGACACCCCCCTACAACATCCGGTTTATGGTTCCTCCAATCAGCGTACTCCAATGCGTCTCGCGGTCTTTGTTCAAAACACACAACCGACCGCCGAATAGCACCAATCTGCTGCAGCAAGGCCACGACGTTTACGCTGTTATAACCTAAAAACGGGAGAAAGGAGCCGTGTGAGCGGTATGAAAAGCTACGTTTTCTTAAATACTGGATGCATTAATTCAAAGGGCTGTGATATTATAAAACAAAACTGAGCAACAGCGAAAACTGCCACATCAATGCTAACATAAGCTAGCTAGCCTGTTTGACCCTCCACGCCAGTCCCTTATAAAAAGTATAATGATGTAGTTTCCGAGGGTGGGAACTTACTTACTGCATTTACGCAGGTTACTGTAGTTGAGGGGCTTCTTTCTGTACTCGGACATTTAAGTATCTTTTAAAATACTGTATTTTACTTGTACTTTTGTGTTTTCGGGTAAAACGCTGTATTTCTCTTCATTTTACATAACATCAGCTGCTAGGTAAAACTAAAAACCCAACATCTGCCTGACAGCTGGCTGACTGGAGAGTGTCAACTCAGTATTGCTTAATACTCAAATCCTACCTTTTAAATTAATCTGATTTCTTATCCGAATATTATATTAAGAAGCTTGTCCCCAATACTGTCAACCCTGCTACCCCTAGCAAAATGATAGTACCACAAAGTAATGAATAAGTTGACAAAGTATAAGATCTGCACTGATCCAAAACTCTTTTACCGGTTTAGCTCATACATGAGGCTCTAGGTCTACAGACTGAACAGCATCTAATCGATACATTGAAAAAGTGATTCTTTAATAAAATTGAGGAGAGCTGTAGTCCATGTAGGGCTGGACAATAAGAGAACAGTTTATCACAATATATATTTTCATATCAGTCGATATAT
Source organism: Xyrichtys novacula (assembly GCA_962446985.1). Classification (NCBI taxonomy): domain Eukaryota; kingdom Metazoa; phylum Chordata; class Actinopteri; order Labriformes; family Labridae; genus Xyrichtys; species Xyrichtys novacula. The sequence continues at coordinate 8,511,872 of OY660878.1, forward strand.
ATCACAATATTAAAAAAAAATCACTTGTTAATCTTAAATGTTCCCTGTCACTCTTAAGGTCCTTTCACTCCGAGAGCGTTTTTTTTTTTGTGCAATTATTTCGGACGTCAATATTTTTTTCCAACCCGTATCCTGTCAATACAAGCGTTCACATCAGCGACGTTTTCCCGTCCTGCAATATTGCGGCATTTATTTTTTCGTATGATGCTAGATTTTTATAAAGCTTTGCATACTGTGTGTCCACTTCTGACCAGTCAGATTGCGTGCTTTCGCGACGTCTGATTCACCGGTATATCCAACATGGCCGACCAGCTGATTGTTTATGTGTTGGAGAACAGAGTGCTTTTTGATTAAAAGACACAAATATGATAACTGCCTGAAGGACAACTTGTGGAAAATCATAGCATCTTTAACAGTTTGCTAAACGTCTTTGTTTTAACTTTCATCTGTGCGAAGTAACTTTAGCTCATACGCTAACCTATACAACATACCATATGTATTTTCACTGTCTCAAACTCAATCGCGTTGCTGTCACAGCACCATTAGGTCCCGGTTGTTACCTTACGTTTATGGATCATAGTTTAATGTGCTTATCTGGTACTGGCCCCGATTCAGTAAATGCTATCATGACAGACAGCCATTTCAACACTAGTGTCTAATCAGAACTGAAAACAGTGAGTCTGCTGTTGTGTCAGTCTTCTCGCTTCCGACCGTGATGCATCTTTTCCCCTCCGGAAAGTCGCAAAATCGCATCATGCTTGTTGCTTGATATGTATAGTCAGGCGCGTCAAAATACCTCCGCACCACCGACGTTTTAGTGCCAGTTTTGTCGACAATGTCATCCACTGTTGAGCTTTCATCTGCAACTTTGCTGGGGGTAGCACTCATTTTCTTTTTTCTCACCGACAGTGCTGTCAGCTTCACGTGTTAAGATGCTATGGTTGTGTGTAGCTGCATCCTGCTTCTATGTAGTTGTTTGCTACTTGGTTCTTATTCAGTACATGATTGGTTCAGCGCAACCCGGAGCAACTCCCCTTTTTATTGGCTGTTCGCATAATCTACCAAAACATGGCAGAATATCAGCTATTGAAAAGCATATTGAACATGTTTCATATTGATATCGAGGGAAATTAATTTTTGATATATATCATTATATGGTTTTATTGCCCAGCCCTAAGTCCACGGTGAAGCTTTGTCTACTGTCAATGATTTTTCAATCTTAGACCAACAAAATACAACCCAGTTAAAGTCGATCAATATATAAAAAGCCACAAATGCATGACACAATACATTAAAAATTTTTAAAGGTGCTTTGGTTATTTGTTTTTTTTTGTGTGTGTGTGACTGGCAGTTATAGGACAAAACCCCTTGAAATGAACCTTTATGGAAAAAAAATGATCAATCTTGAGGAAAAGAAGAAAATTAAAGTGTTTTATTGATAAACGTTAAAAAATGTCTGTGTTTTCTGTGTTTTCCTAGTTTCTATGCTCTAATTTCCACGATGGCAGAAGGAGGAGACGTGGATTGGGAGCTTTGCAAAGAAAACATCCAGCCACTTAGGCGGGGTAGAGCCATATCAGCCTTACATCAGGCACTCAGTCAACAACAGGATGGACCCAGCTCTGCCGTCAACCAGCAGAGACAGTATGCATGCTCTTTACAACATGCTCTTTGCTTTATTTTAGACATCATAGTTTCAGATGTTGATGGAGTTTTTTAACTTTTTTTCCCCTAGAGCCTTTGAGTCTGAGCTGCGAATGTATGAAGGAGAGGATCCGCTTGATGTATGGGATCGGTGAGTCACACATGTAGACAAACATAATTGCATGTGCTCTTTCCGATTTTAAGAAAAGATTCATTTAAAATCTTGTCCTGGCATTAACTTTGACAGGTACATTAAGTGGACTGAGCAGACTTTCCCTCAGGGAGGAAAGGAGAGCAATCTCGCCACATTACTGGAACGAGCTGTGACCAAATTCACTGAGGAAGAGAAATATCACAATGACCCCCGCTATGTTGATCTCTGGATAAAATTTGTATGTGTAATCCTTTGACTACATTTTTTTCTTTTTTTGACAAAATGCAATAATAATGACAGAAGCAATAACCTTTCCCATCTGGTGTCTGGTGGGTCATTAGGCGGAGAACTGCTCCGAGCCCTTGGATATTTACAGGTACATGCAAGCACAAGGGATAGGAGTCACACAAGCATCACTCTACATTGCATGGTCTGAGGAATACGAGAACCAAGGAAACTCCCGCAAAGCAGACTTGGTCTTCCAGGAGGGATTCAAGAAGTCTGCTGAGCCGCATGAGAAGCTCATGCAGTTTCACAAGTAAAAATAATACTCTTGAATTTTTGATTTTGTTCTACATGCAAAAAAAACCTGCATATTAAAACATTTCTGTGTTTTCATCCTCAGGGCTTTGCAGGCACGTGTGTCCCGACAGGTATTGATGAATGTGGAAGATGACAGCGACGATGAGCCTAAACAACCAGAGCGAGTTTCTCTTGCTGATCTGAAACATAGGGGGAAGAAGAAAGCCATTGCTCCTGTCAATAGAACTGGTTCTGCAGTCAGAAGTGAGCATGCAAATCAATATTATATAATATGTTATATGATTTTAACTTGGAACAATAACTGCTCCAAACTTAATGAATTTGATGATGTTATCAAAAATGTGTCTGAATCTTAACATTTAAGAACTTTGTGAACAGGTGTCTCTAGAGGCCTGCAGTCACTCGGCGCTCCCATCCTCGGCAATGCATCAAACAGTCAGTTAGTGATCTTTGATGAGAATAAGACTTCAAGCGCTGGCCCTTCAGAACCTAAGTTGGAGTCGTGGGTGGCTCCTCCCACTGCCGCGGCAAAGGAGAATGAACAGAGGCCAGAAAGATGGTGTGATGTCAAGGTATGAGACGTGCATCTGTTGTGGTCATTGATTCCAGTGTCTTGGTTATTAAAAAGTGATATTAATCTAATGATCATGTAACATAGATGCCCCAGAAGTCAAAATTTGGACGCACTGTTATGGCTCCACCACCTCCAAAACCCACATTTCAACCATTTGTTGAAGAGTCAGACCAGCCGCCAACCATGTGAGTGACTTCAGAAATATAACATGTAACTTTGATTCGTCTCTTTAACTGATAAACACTTACATAACACACTCAAGTTGTACTTATTATAAAAGAGAACATATTCTTAATAAAAGTGACTATTAATGATCGTTAGATCGAGCAGTTATTCAACCAGGAAGATATGTATCAACTTATGCATTTGAATATTGGATATCTACATTTCTAATACTCTGGGAAGAATTTCAACTGACTAAGAAACAGAATTAGTTTAATATTGATGCCTCTACAGAAGGTAGTAAAGGACTACAAAAAACCTTACCTTTGCACACCATGAAAGCAATGTTTTTATAAAGTATATAAAGAAAAACAACAAGAAACTGAGAAGCAGTAATAGTTTGGAAAAACTTACTTTCAAGACAGGAAAAGAAAAGTTATGACATTACAACAGAATAATGACAGAAGCCTCAAGAATATACATGGACATCTACAAAGAGTATCTTAAAATAGTTTGTTTCATATTAAAGATGAAACCATAATCCTGCTTGTGTGCTTCAGTTTTATTTACATGACTAGTTCTTGTGTTTCTTTTTTCTTTATAGTTGATATATAGTAAAGAATTGGGATTAAATGGTCTCGTAGGTTGTCTTTCTTGAGCCAAAGCCTCATGATTTATTTGACTTTCTTTGGCATCATCTCTCTCATCCTCTCAGGACTCCATGTAAGATCAACCCGGCGGTGAACACAGTTTTATCGTCCCGTAAGCCCTGCAGAGAGGAAACTCCCCTTAAGAGACTACAGGAGCACCATCAGCACCAGAAGGAAGCCGAATCAGGAAAACTGCAGGAGCAGAGCATGTACTGTAAAGAGCTGCTGCTCAGTGGCGCCACTGAGTTCTGCTTTGAGGAGCTGCGTGCAGAACGCTACTTCAAAAAGACTCACCAGGACTCACAAAAGGAGGTCAAAAGTGAACAGGATCAAGCCTGTGCCAGTGAGTCCAGTGTATGCTAAGAAGACAACTCGACAGCTCTTTGTCATGGATTTGTCTTTTAGACATGAGGCTTCTAGTAAGTATCATGTGACTACTGCTGTGTTGTTTGATGTAAATATTTGGTCGATTGGCATCTAGGTTTCAGAAAGGTCAAAAGACAAATGGGTAAGGCTTGTTTTGAAACTGTCAGAAGAGGTTACAGTGTTTTAGTGTGGTGAATTCACTGAATAACAGAAAAACTTTAACATCCACAATGTTTTAACAGAGTCTAGAACTTGTAGTACTTTATCTACTTTATTAAATGCATGTTTTACGGTAACTTAGACTAAATACGAAACACATTTTTCCACAACAGTTCAATTCTCAGCTGCAGAAATATTGCTCTTTTTTTAATACAGAATTTAAATTGATTTCTTTTCACCCAATTTTCTTGACCGGATCCTTTAGAGCTGTTTTTAGGTTCTAATTCCTCAAATCTGTTTCATCTGAAAGAGGGCTACAGTTAGCGGATTGGATTGGTTTTTATCATATCCCATCAAGGCCATTTTTCACTGATGTTCAATAAACTTGCTTCACTGTCTTGTTGATGAGTATTAAAAGTGTTTGATCATTTTTTAATAGACAGGTAGTTTATAATAGTGCACTATTAGATGGGGGAATTTGTGTCTAAGAATGTATAGTGCTCCTTGAAATAGTTACACACTGAGCACATCTATAATTTAGTGCTGGCTTTAACCTTTTTTACAGTCTTCAGGGTCAGTAAAAACAGCCACAACTCAAAATGCAACCGCAACATTATGGCTTCAAAGTCAGATACACACATGAATTTATCTTCCCTTGCTCCTTGTTAGGAATCCCAACAAATAAGAAGCACAAGTTTTGCCCCATGTTAATCATTGTTCAGACGAGATTACCCAGGAGCCCTCTGACTAAAGCAGTGGGAGTAAACCTAATCTACTGTGATGATGGGATGTACTTCACACAGGCAGCTGGCAGGGCAGACTTTGATGAATGGTTCGAAGATAGGTGGATGGCTCATTAGCAAGTGAAATCCAGCCTTTGCAGTTGTGGGCAGAGAAGGACTTGGTTATCCTCAGGAGGTCAGTCAATGTCCTGATGTTCTATGGAACAGAGTGCTCCTGCTCTACAAGCATATAGAACTCTGGAGGAACGGACTGTAATCTCACACTGGAAATATGACACTGCCAGCAAAGATCATCATCACATCTGGTGAGTTCCCAAACCATCTATTTAAAATGTTGGCTTAGCACTAAAGGAGACATGAAAATTCAGTGATAAATGGTTGGCAATATGATGCACTCCCATTATAATAACACAGTATAACCACATCATAATGCATTCTCTATGGCCTGCTATTTGGCAGGACTTATTAAAAGCTCATCCCATTGGAGCGAGCAGCCAGTGAGTATGATTTTAGCCTCAGACAGAAAATCCATAGCACTCTCCGCAGCAGACAGATGTACACGCAGGCTACCTTTCCTTAATGTGCTTCCGACAGGCCCTCAGAGAAGAGCTTTTGTTCAGCACTCTTATTTTGATGGACAAGAACACTCGGGGTCTGTGTGAGCCCTGTGTTACAGTCAGAGCTCTTAACCTATTTGTAAAGTTTGTGTTTACATGCACCAGTTCACAGAAAGTTTCTCAAATACCTAACTGAAAAGATCAAAAACATTTTGCAACAAGCAGAACTAGGCTTTGTAAATCATGCTCATGAGTGCAGCAGCAAATAAAAAGTTCTGTCCGCTTTTGGGGGGTGAAAAGTAAAGAAGCCTGTTTATTGCAGGGAAAAAACAAACAGACAAACAAAAAACAGATTAAAAATCCCTTTAACAGCTTTAATTGATGACTGTCACTCCCACACTTTTGACCCACCCTCCAATATTTTCACTTTTGTTGAATTCAATAATGAACGTTAATTTACTATCACTTTAAATTGGTTACAGAAGATGCAGCCTTAACCTTTAGAGTAATGTTTGTAGGTAAGTGCAAATAAATAATTCTGACTGAAGAGAAATTCTAGATGTTGACATTCGCAGACTTTGACTCATTTTTGAAGCTTGTGTCTTGGTTTTTACTGATCACATAGTTTCGACTGCTATCTTTTATATTTTTAAATGTATCTAAAGTAGGATTGGCAAGCCATTTGAATTAACTGGGTTATTTGACTTTTAGCTTGTAATTATGATGAAATCAGCCATGAATAATTTGAAATTTGGCCTTTAATATTAAGATTTTGATATAAAAGGCTTCTTAAAAAATCTGATCTGAAATGAGCTCCCATTAGGAGAATAGTGTGAGCTTTGTCTTAATTTCTACTACAGCTTCTTAACTTTTTCAAAATTAAAACAGATTTAAAGGTTGTTGGAAAACATTAATGGCTTTCAACAAGAAATTGTACTTTAGCTGTGTTGAACCCAGATAACCCCTGGTGTAATCCTTACAGATTCATTCTAAACAATAGAGGGAATTGAAATGCAAACAATTAAAGCTGTATCACTTATGCGGCCCCTGGGCTTTCATTTTAATGAAAGCCTGATTTAAGACTTTTCTGTGTCACTGTAAGCCCTCTTTGGTCAGATCATTAAGTCAAGCAGAGCTGACAAATACATCTGAAAAAACCTCTTAACCCCTTGTGAGCCAATAGAAATCTTTGTCCTCATTATAATGTATTTATACGCTAAAGAAACAGAATGCTCTATAAGCAAAGAGGTGAAACACACCATGTGTTGCCCTTGTATTACCAAATGTTTTAGAAAATAAAATTCAAGAAATTAAACCAGGCTTCACATGCATTTAAGCAACAGTGCCTGCTAAAAGAAAATGTGGAGAAAAAAAATTCAATTTAAGCAATGATTGCAATATTCTGTCATATATAAATGTTATATATAACATTTGTTGGTTTTACAAGGAAGGATAAAGCTTAAGGTTTTAAAGGATTCAAATGAAATGAGGTCCGAGTTTCAGCCATAACAAATGTAAGACATAATGAGACATATAAAAGAGATGAGTAAAAAAAAATTAAATAAAACCTAAAGGAATTTCAATAAAATCAATAAAAATGATTACATTTAAAACGATGCAAATATTTACAGCATTAACCTAAATAAACCTTTTAAAAAAAGCATTAGGGGAAGTTCAAGGTTTTGAATCAGTCAGCTTTGATCCATTTTAATGACTCAGCATGGAGCCAGAGCAGACAGGGATGCTTCTCTTTTAACTTCAATTTTTGCACAAAACAGACATCTGTTTTAAGACCATTTTGTTGCTGTTTAGAGCTCTAAAGTTAAAGGAAAGTTATTCATGTGTAATGTTAATGCAGCCAAGTCAGTCATAAATACCAATGACAACAGAGACTGAAAGAGAAGGAGGGCTTGTGTCTGCAATACCCCCAACAGTCAAATCTGTCATTGTTATGCAGATTGGTTTTGTGGCGCCTCTCTTCCACGGCTTTATTTGATGTTTAAGAAGGAACATTATGATTTCAGCTTGTTTGGCTGCCTTTGCATGCATCTCTCATATCCAAACAGCATGTATAACACATATGCCCCAAATATGGCTCACTGTGCAAGCCATCTCCGGCTGATTTGACCCTAATACATTTTCCTGCTTTGTGTCTGTTCTTAGCTGCTGTATGAATTATTCAGGAAATGATTGTGGTGGAAAGAGAGGGGAATGTTTGAGTCAAATAATGGACGTGTTGGATCAAGGCGGTCTTACGCTTAAGTTTCTTGTGCATTTAGTTGTGTTGTTCATACTGAACTAAAAAGATATTTTAGTAGTTGTAGCTCACACAAACACACAACCCCTCCTGCCATCTGCCAACCCTGACCCTGTCACTCCATGGATAATACATTTGACTGAACAGCAGCACACTGGGTAAGCGTAGCACCCTTGTGTTCTCATGTCACCCACATTACATGCGAAGGAGACAGAGGGAAGGCAGGGAGGTGGGTAAAAGGTATCCCAGGTGATGAGGTGTGGAGGAGCCTCTCCTCTCCTTACAGTCACCAGAAACCAGCCTTTAAAAAGACACATACACATGCTGCTATCAGTTCTCTTGCAGCCCAATAAGGGAGTGGGAGGAGGCAGAGAAGGAGGGAAGTGATAAAGAGAGAGAAAGAGAGGAAAAGGGAGGTGGGAGGGAGCGTGTGTGTGTGTGAGAGAGAGAGAGACAGAGCGAGCAGGAGAAGGAGAGGGAGAGGGGGGGATGGAAGGAGCAGTATGGGGCCGTGATACTCTCTCCTCCTGGATGCTGCCTTTCCTCTTCATGGCTTTGTCCCTTTCTTTGTGCGGTCACCCTGTGTCCGCAGGAGCAGGCAGCATTACGCCGACCACCACTCAGCCACCAAGCCGGGGATGAATCAGCCCCAACAAAGAGCCTTTGAGATGGGAATGTGTGCTCCTGCCTGGAGGGAGGAACGCATCAGGCTTTCCCAGGCAAGCGGCAGCCTGCAGTGTGCACTCGCTTGAGAGCCAGCCCTCTTCCTCCTCTTCCTCCTCATCGTTCTGTGCATAACAGAGGGAGAGAGCGTGTATGTCCGTGTGAGTCCATGCGTTTGTGAATGTGAGTGAGCTTTTGTATAATAGTGTATGTGAGTGTGAGTGTGTGCGCACTCTGGCTTCCAATCCTTCCAGGAGGAGAGAGGCTCTCCTCTTCACCAGACAGCAAAGGTAAGGGGGGATGACTGATTTTTTTCCCCCTCCTCTACTAACAATGATTTATCCCTCCAGAGTCCTGTTTCCTCTCCCCACACCGAGCAGAGTGGGGTAAAGAAGAGGGGGGTGGGTGGGGGGATAAAAAGGATAAGAGGCTTAATGTCATTGATAAAGAGCAGGCTAGTGTGTGCAGTCGGTAGGCAACATCTGTGGAGGAGCGAGATGGAGAAGAAGGTAGCTGTGAGGAGAATGCAGCGCAGCCAGGTGCTGATGTGGGGGAGAAAAGGGGAATACAGGAAGGGGTTGCTGGATGTATTCAGTGGGCTGCATCTCAAAAAGCCTTCACCTTCCTCTCACCCCTCCTCCTCAAAATCCCCACATCCCCTTCCTGTGTCTCCTTCGCCTCTTTCTTCAACCTTTAAATCAGGGAGCAGGACACAAAAAGCTGTGAACTGTCTCCTTCTAGACATGGATCCTGCTGCACAAATACAGTCTGTGCATCTGCTGTGGGCACCGTGGACAGGAGCTTCCTGTTTTTACTGCTTTGTGTGTGTAGGTGTGTGTTCTCAGGTGATCTTTTTGGTCCTACCAATGCATGAGGATTCGAGCTGCTTCTGTACATAGACATTTGAGTATGTGCATATTGTGGTTAAAATAGGCACAGGGTTGGAGACTGATGTTACATATTTTCTTAGCATTCACTTTGATCTGCGAACGCAGAAATCAGTTGTACGAGAGCTTGAATAAACGAAGGAGGAGATGTTTGATTTGGGCTTCATTTGACTCTTGATTTTAGACATTAGGAAAAGAAGGATTCTATTTTTTGGGTCCTACATGTTTTGCTGATAATTGGACCAAAAACTCCCCCTATCAGCGGCAAAAACCCAAGTGAGAATCCATTAAAAGCAGCGTATAGATTTTAGTTTTGATCCAATATCTGCACTTACTCTTGCTAACAGAAGCACAACAATCATACCCTACCTAAGAGTTCTGACTTAACCGGGTGCTATTGAGGCAGAATCAGTGTCTGAACATGATGTAACTGTGGCTCTTTACTCCTTTAACTACCATGTGTTTGTGTCTCAAGTTGCTCATTGATATTCAAGCAGGAGGAGGACGGAAAGGGCAGAGGAGGTGACAGAGAAGGTCTTTTTGTTGCATGCATACGCAGCTGGATATCTGCTCCAGTGAGGATGAAGTGCACGCTCCAGCGTCTTCTATTTTTTGGGAGGCTGTTTCTTGCAGCCCATCTTTGCTATCACACTCTGACAGCCTCATGGTGCAACCCAAACTGGCAGCACAGGCTCCTCAGTGCAAGTAGTGTTGCACTGACAAGACAGGAAGTGAAAGGAACCACTTAAATACACATGCACGCAGGTGTAGGTGGTTCAGCAGCCTCATGCCCCCCCTGCTGTGCCCATGATTGTTTTCAGGAATATTCTTGTCATGTTGATGTCATCTGAAGGAGTGGATCGCGTGAATTAGTAGCTTAGCATCTCCTCTGGCCATGAGATGTCAGGCAGTAAGGATTTAAAACAGCATCTGAGTCCAAATTGGGACAGCATGACATGCCTCGGCTCTCAGGGCTGGAACAGCACCCATGCTGGGTGACAGAGGAGGACAGCAACAGAATCAGAGCAGATTGATACCATAGAGGAGTCTCAGGTTAAAAATGGTTGGTGCTTTGTCCCTGGAAGAGACACGCTGAGGCCTGGGCTAAAAAAATGTAAATCAAAGCTTTCATAAGCACATGCGCGTACAGTAAAGCTCGCTCTGAAGCCCGGTGCATCAATAAATTAGACCCAAGAGAGACGAGTTGGGCCCGTATCATTGGTCCAGGCTGATCATACTTTCCTATCAGCAGAGCATCAAATTGTTCAAAGCACTTGTCAGAGCCAAGAGGATCTTTAATTAAACAGAGTGTTGGTCAGTGCTGCATGTCCCTACAATCCTGACTCCAGCCCTTGGTACACATGTTGTTAGATCAGATGCTTCCTGAGCTAAGAGTGCATTGTCCTAGTGATGTGTCAGCATCAGTAGAACATCCCATAAAAGCCCCAGGACATCAGAAGTGTTTCTTTTACAATCTCATTATGTTAAGGTGCTTGGAGCAGATAGAGACTACGGCTTTTACTCTGCATTTATGTCTTCATTCCTCGCTGCAGGGCAGAACAAACACATTTTCTCGTCCATTTTCTCATCCGTGAGAATCGGTGCCAATGTGTCAGGTGACAGAATGATGTATGCACTCTGTCGATGTCCTCAGATCCCCTCTACTGTGGCTTGTTTACTGCTAACAAAGCTTCCCAAGACGGTGGAGAAAAGAGGTTACGTCTTCAGAAAAGGAGAGAGGGATGCTTTTCACAACGTTGTGCCCCTAAATTAGACAGAGAAAAAAAAACATTAAAGATTTATATCCAGGGCACTGACAGTTTGAATCTATGTCTATCCTGTATTTTTATTTTATTTTATGTCTGTTCCTTTGCTAGGTTCCCTTTTATCATTTTCATTCCTTTTCTGTCACTATCTCTAAGTGTCCTCACTCTCCTTTCCTCCCCAACTCCTCCTCTCCTCTGTCTTGACCTCTCATTTCTTGTTCCATCCTGTCAATATTAACACTAGACTGATGAACACTCCTGCGTGGACGTCTGCCCTTGAAGAACTGACAGCCCACATTGTCGGGCACGGACATATAACTATACTGTACAGTTCCAAACCTCAGGCTCTTTTTCCTCATTCAGTGCATGTAAAAAAATGACAGACAAGCTTTTTGATGTGTTGACTTCCTCTGGATAGTTTTGCTCCATGGCCTCGAACTGTTTCCAACCTGCATTTTCTTATACAGAGGTTTGAGTGAGGGCCTACACATGACGCATTGCTTCAAGTTCTGTGACACAGGATATGTCACTATCAATGAAGTCTCTTTGTGAATGTGGGTCAAAGCTTTATGGCTGATCTTACAAACTGAAACTTAAAAGCAGGGCCTGAAAGCATTTTGCTGTTTTACCCAAAATTATTGTCTCTATTTGTTACATCAACTCTCTTCCATTAAAATATGTTGGTTCTTTATATCTCATAAAAAATAAATAGAAGGAGCACATATACTGTCATATTCCCTTTGGTATGCTGTACATTGTGTCCTTACCCTGAGTGAAACTTCCCTCTGTAAAATAAATACCTCAAGGACAATATAGGTTTTGCCAGCCACCTTACAAAAATGTCACAGTGCATTTCCTAGATTTTTCAACTTCCTGTAACCTCGACTAGCTTGTTTTGATGCCATGCATGTCTTATGAAATCTTTTGACACTACAAACAGAAGAATAAAAGTTTGAAGCCACAGTGGAGGCTCTTCAAAAACAGTTCTGTAGTGGTGCCCCAGGCTAATAATGCGGTTGACGAGGCATATTCATAATGGCAACCCTAACTCATGTTGATGTCCAGCAAGTTAAATTATTTTATAACCATCTCAGTCAGTTTTAATCTCCTTAGAACAAATGTTATCTGAAAGTGCAAAAAACTGCAGTCCAGCCGAGGCTGGCAGCAAAATCCCAAGAATTGCAATTTCAACAGCAGAAATAAACATGACCAAAATGATTTGGTCTCAAAGCTCATTCCTTTAATTTCCCCACAAGATAGATGGATGAATCATGGAACAACTCATCTGTTTGGATTACATGAAAGCTAAGAGTTACACAGGTTTGCATTCTTGGGGGCATGGCTGAATGACTGACAACACCATTAAAAGTTTGTTTGCTAAGAAGACCAGCTATACGTCTTTGTGGTTTAATCGGTCAAAAATAAAGTTGAGTTGTCATTTCCAATATGGTGACTGTCATCACTGGGCTTCATAATAACATTTCAAAAACCGAAGGGTTATGTCAGAGCGACTTTGTCCATGATTCAGCAGAAGAGATTGTTGTGTTGATTTAAGTGGACATTTATGGATATGGAAAGTTGAATAATTGGTGTTGGTGTCATTGTGACCCTCTTTGTCAGTCCTCTGCTTCACTTATCCGCTATTAGGATCCTGCAATGTCAACAGAACAGTTAGTCTTTTTGAAATAAAACAACTAACTTTAACTCAACTTTTCAGAAAGTGAACACTTATACATAAATCATTATGATAAGAGCTAACAGTGATGAGAAAAACTATGTAAGAAAAAAACTCATCTGACCCTTTCTCCATCTGATAACACCAGGGGGTGGGGCTTCTGAACTCTTCTGCAGCCACTCAGTAGAGGGAGCGCTAAATCTTTTGGGTTCACAGTGAACACATATAACATCCATTTATATACAGTATGCCAAAAAGCAGGGTTTCTTTTTCTTTCTCTTTCTTCTGTCAAACTAATTGATAACGTTGGCATAGTTTGTCCTACTTTGAGGGTATTATCCTTAAAAAAGTGATATTTTATTTCAGATTGTTGGCTGTGAACTAGCTTATCAGCAATGCATGTTTTGCCAACTATTTTACTTGAGCATGCTAAAGGGTGGACTCTTTCATGACATGTTAGCAGGCTCAGTATTGTGACCATGTTGACATGGTTAAACATTATAATAACGCCAGCATGCTGCTAAAAGGGCCCTACAGTTAATATAATAATTACCAGGTTTTAGCATGCTAGAAGGACTTAAACTATAAAATGTAAAACCAGTCAATGTGTGATGTGAGATGTCAAGAAAGTGAGACCAGCTACCAAATCATGAATGTTTTACAATAAGCCTGTACGCTGTGCTTTTAGTGGGTTGGTATGCTGAGGTTCACAGTACTGCCACTTCTAAATTTAACTCCTTGGTGTACCAGGACTTATTACCAGCTGCCAGTACCCTCTCCTCTCCTCTTCATTTTGCAGTTTCTTTTGCAATTCATGAAAGCACCTAAAACACATAACCCATGGTCAGGTGTAGACAGTACTACTGGGTGCATTTACTTGATCTACTTAAACACTGAAGTACTTGAATGTGTTTTTTGAGCATTTGAACTTTACTCGAGTATTATTTTAGTGGTGAACTTGCTTTTTATTTACTGCATTCCAAAGACAAATATCCTTCTCTTTTTCAACTTTATTTTATTTTCTCCTCTAAAATCTGATCTCAAAGTCAACAAATTGTGTTTATGTAGTCCTGTGTTAGTTTTGTCCAAGTGTTGTTGCCGCACTGGTGCTTCGTGCATCTCCATTTGTGAACGGTTTGATTGCAGAGCTCAGTTCAACACACTCAGATCAAGCAGTTTATTTAGATCAAGCAGTAATAACGGCTGCTGCAGAGTAATCTGACATTTCTGCACCTGGGCATCCACGGCCATACCTCAAACCTATATTTGAAGCTTTTTTAAATTAAAAAACTTGTCAGGCCTTCAGTGAAAGCCTGATGGCTTGATGGAAAATTGGACAGGTTTAGAGTTGCAGAGGTTTTCTGCTGAACTTAAGCTGTTCCAAGCAAATATATGGAATTAGCATCATCTTTGGCTTACTTTCAAATACACAACACAAATTATTTACTGCTATTGCCTGCGTGATACACACAACAACAAATGAAAAAGTGGGGGACATAGGCAAATTTTTTTTCCACTTGGAGCAATGATTAGCTGGAATGAGTATGGTAGTTTTTGGGATATCGGGTAGAACCATAGACTGTATATAGAAGGACGCTGTCTGCCTCTTCACTGGGTGAAGCCACTCTGGGAACAGCACCCTCTGCTGACGGGCTGCAGTATAGGTCATTAATCCCACCTTCCGCAGCAATCCTTATGGGGCTGTGGACAAACTTTAGAAATTTATCACACAGAACATAAATTTTTCTCCCCCCTGCTTGTGATGTTGACATGTAGTTATTTTAAGACTGGTTTGTGCTCAAGTCCTCTTTTTTTCTGTACAGCTCCATTTTAAAAGTTATTAGGGGGTTCATGTTTTCTATGACTGACACTTGATAAAACCTGTGGGCGTATGAAAATTGCGTAGCTCACCCTGGGGATCCGCTGTTTGAGCCAAGCGTCATCACAGAGACTCTTGGCGTCTCTCTCGTGAATGCGTACAGTGCTACTGCGCAAGTGGTGGAGTGCTACAATGCTACTGCTCAATGTTGGTTTCAGGAATGAAGAAAAATCACGGAAATACAGAGAGCTTTTCGGCTTCAAATCCGCATACTTGCAGAAGGCGGAACCAAGTTGTCCATAGTATACACAGTCTATGGGTAGAACTGACATATCTGGCAATACTAAGGCCAAAAGTTCAAAAGAGTGCACATTCATTTCCACATTCACATGATCTTGACTTTATAGAGGCATAAAATCTGCACCATTCCTCAATGTTCCCTTTATTTCTGGCAATTTGTTGTGTATGATGTAACCGACAACTAGCATGAAATATGCATTGCAGCAATGTGTTATTCCATGTCACTGAGCACAGCTTATTACATCACTTGTCATCTCCTATTGACAATCCCTTCATGTCTGCAGAGGTGACTTCAAAGAGAAAGCAGACATCAACTTAAATCATAAACACTATTGTACTGTCCAGTCACGTCCGGCGCTTGTGTACTGTTTTTTATGCCCTTAAATGTGTGAGTGTGTAAGTACATATGTGTGTGTGTGTGTTTCTAGGAGGAGATGACCAACCAAGACCCCCCTTCGCCCCCCTCTAGAGGCAGTCTCATTACCTTCAAAGGGCAGAACGGTCATCATAATGAAGCTGATAGAAGAGCAATCTCAAAGCCCCCCACGCTGCACAGCACAGTCCAAAAACAGCACCTAAGACCTTGATGCTATCTTTACCGCTCTGAAAAAGATGTTGTTCCCTGTAATTCAGGTTAGCTGGATTACGCTTATACATCCATTGACAAACACAAAAAGAGGATTACCTCATATCCATCGTCTCCCACCCTCACCTAACTATTTGACATAAATCCTGTGCAAAATAAACACGCGTCTGGTGCTTAAAGGGGTGGGTGGGGGGTGGGGTGGGGGGGTTGTGTCCTAAAATTAGATCAGTAAAGGACTGAACACCACACTAATCCTGTGAGCACAGTCACCTGCACACTCTCTACATTCCTGCTTGCATGCCAACAAAAAAGATAGAAGCAGAAATCAGGGCAAATAGGAAAAAAAAAAAAAACAGTCAACAGAGCTGCGAGCGCTAACATCGAGCAAATCCAATATCTCTCTTATCTCTAGATCCCCTCCCACTCATCCTCGACTCCTGCTCTGGGTTTGAACATGAGAGGAATGTAAGCATGTCCTCACCTCTCCTCTGTCATGTCTGTTGAAAATATATGATCACCTTGTTGTATTTCTGCATACCTTTAGAAGCCTAGAAGTGCTGTTCGATTGGTCAGAAAAGTCTGTAATTGGATTATTTATATCCCTGAATAAGAACGCTCGCTTTATTAAGTTATGACTCTGCAGGAAAAAATTGAACTTTCTGCTAATTTTGCACAATTTTCACGCTCCATCACTTATTTTTAAAGGTTTGTGTTTAGTCAGACTTCACAAGCAGACTTCCTACAACAGTTTTATGCTCATGTGATTTTAATGAAGTCATATTTTATTTCTCAATGAGCAGATATCTGGATTTTCGGGTCATGCATCAGGACAAATTTAATTTTTGAAACTGCACGCAGTTGTAGAAGTGGAAATTCCTCTTGTAGCACATGTAGTTTTGGAGTGACCTCATCCTCTTTGGCTCTTCATATCCCTGACAGAAGCTGGCTTAGTTTTGCCTCAGCACTTTGATAGATTCAAGACAAGCCACTGAGGCATAGGGTCAAGTCCTCGCAGTTTAAAGGAGATGTGACCAGAAAGCGGGATTATGCGTGCAATGCTGTGTAAGATCAGCGCTGTGCATATGTACAACCAGACTGGGTTAGAAATCAATAGTATATTGTTATGAAGACATTTCTAAGCATGGTAGAGTTAGAGAGGTCAATATGAGGCCAGTTGTATGTGATTAAACTTGTGAATCAATAATTGCATCAACTCTTCAATTTGTTTTGCTCATGCAGGCCTGGATCAACAAAGCGTGTTTCTACTTTCCTCTTCTACCACACTGGATAGCTCGGGTTTTCAGAGTCTTCAGGGGGAGGCAAATCGAGGATGAATAATGAATGCTGTGATATGTTCTCCTCTCTGTTTCTTTGAACTGATGAAGTTTGATAAAGTAGGCTTAGAGCAGCCATCCTATTTGTGCCGGTATCACCCCATTATTTCTGGCAGTGAGAGACTGTAAGCAGTGTGCATTTGACTCATGAGTAAATATTGATTGATCTGCTTGTAAAAGGATACATGCGTAAATATTTGTTCAGGCAATGCCAACTTCAGCAAATTTCCAGCTATCCAAGCAGATAGTCTCTGGTGCAGTGGAAAACGAGGCTAAAGCAGATCAGGACTTTTTTCTGCGGCTTGTTTTTTCAGGCGTTTGTTATTTCAAAAACAACCTAAATTGGGGCTTAAAAGCGTTTTTGTGTCTGTTGGGAAGAAACTGGGTCCCTGTCTCTCTAATACATCCAGTTCTGTCTGTAATCATGGCCCCAACTCCTCTCTCCCCACCTCCTGAGAGGCCTTGCACCATAATGTCCCTGTCAGATGGAATTAAAGTTCTTCTCAGCATCACATTATGTACATAGGGAGAGCACAGAGAGATACACTTATGCAACACCTAGCATATTAGCTGTGTGATTGAACTATCCTTGGAGAATGACACATCCCCCACGCCTCCATCCTTACTCTGCCTTTCCAAAATGAGGCAGGTTTAACGAATGTGACCGGTACGCTTGACCTCCTTTTACCCTCCTGTGATGCGGCAAGATGAGGAGTGTGTGGTAGTCACTGAAACAGCTCATAACAGGCGTGGTTGGGGCCGATTAGAGGCGTGCTGCTCTGAGGGCGGAGGTGGAGAGAGAGGAGAGGCGGACAGTGTGATCACCTGCTGAGCTGTGAATGACTACAAAACTAATATACACAACTCCTACTTGCACCAAATAGTTTAGGGACATTGTGTGTACCTCTGTATTTGCTGTATACACCCCAACATTTAAGATCTACGCTAAATAAACAAGAAAAAGTCAGCTTTTGTCAGAGAGGCAAAATGTTGACTACATTAATCATTGCAGTTTAATCATAGGCTGGTAAAAAAAAAAAAGGACATAGCCCCTGTGACACCCCTTAAAGCGTTATGAAGCCCAAAGATGGTGGTAGCCATAATGAAAATGTTGACTTCAACTAAGTCAACCAGTGCAGAGATGGAGCTGAGACAGATCGTTTGCCTACTGGCAACCATCTACCATGTGACTTCATCCTTAATGATGTACAATCATGCATATCTCCAAGCCTTATAATCAGAACAGATTATTCATAACAAACAGCTGTCTGGAAAAAAGAAATAAGGTACAATATGAAAAAACTAGGGTTACTGTAAATTGTTTTTTACCACCATGCTGTCAAATCAGTGCTGAACTTTGATTTGCAGTATATTTGGGATGTTTTTCTACTGTTTAAAACATCCTTGGGAATGATACTGATTGACATACATATAAATAAACATTGCATAAAACATTTTTTATATATTTCATCATGTTTTTATGAATCTAGTTAAAATTGAGACAGGCATAGTTAAAAGCATTTACATACAATTGTTATATGGACATTTGTTGGGAAAACAGGTCATGGAGTGTGGTCAACCAAGACTTAAACCATCAATCGTGAATGGCTGTAATTATGTTTTATTCTGCTGTGAGATTGGGCACTTGAATATTGGATCAAAGCTACAAGGATCCATCCACCAGAACTTCATAAAAACCTACTCAAGAATGTCAACCATCAGTCACCATAACCAAGAATTTGGGAGACTTGTGTTTACATCAAGGAGATGCTGAAACAGTTCAATGTAGACAGTAAAAGCGTATCCTCCAGCATCCTAAGAACAGCTGTCAGTCTGATTAACTAACAAACTGCTATCCCTACCGACAACTGTGCTCACACATTTGCACAATGGGGGACTTTGCAGAGACAGTAGATATGTGCAATCCTCCTGTGTCCCTTGTATTCTAAGTGCTTTGTCGTGCATGATGTATCAGACCACTTGCATGAAATATGCATGGCAGCAACGCCTTATTCCATGTCATTGAATGCAGCCTATTACATCATTTGTCCTCTTCACTCCTGTCATGGGAGAACCGACATGCAGACCAACAAACCAGCACTACCAGCCCCAGAGGCACGCTTCTAGCATGACTTCTAGCCTGAGTAGCCTCCATACTGTGAGCTACATGAAACAGCATTAATGCTAATCATGAGAGTTAAATTTAAGTGATTATCCCCCCATGCAGCTGTGCAGTTCAGAAAATGAGATGTATAAAGTGTATTTAATTATGTTCCTACATTTGAATGGAAATAAAGCTTAATACTGTTAACCCGAGTTAGCTGTTAGCTATCCATTTAAGGATTAAATGGTTACCTCACTGGAATCAAGGGCAAACAAGCTACTAATCAGGATGTGATAGGAAAGGTTATAAAGGATTTATGAAGGATAGCCTGCCATAGTTTATTTGTGTTTGTGTGAGTCTTTTTTTTTTGTGCACAAGTGTGTGTCTGTGTGTGTACTTCTTGTCCTGCTAATGCATTGAAAGCCTACGGGCACCAGCCAGCCCAGCCGAGTGCTCATCAGTTAAATGGCACACAGAATGAATAAGCCTTAATTGACCAGATATCCTTCATTACACATGTGCTTACAAATGTATTTGCTCTCCTTGGAGCCATTCTCAGAGGCACAAGCTTATGACAGGCAGCAAGGCAGAATGGGACACAAACATCCCAGGCATGGAACAGCTTTTTAGATGAGCTATTTGTGTATTTACTCCCATGCGGAAAGATCATCTGTTGTCACATTTTATTTTTGATACAGCTGGTTGGAGAGAAAATAATAAAGGACATTGGTCTAACAGTGGCAGAAATGTTGTAATCAGCAAGGCAGAAGGGATTTGCTTTTATTCAAATGTCAGGATTGTGTTTGCTGTGCATTATGTTGGGTAATGTTATTAAGGATTTCAAATCATTTTTTCTCACAGGGACAATTTGAAACAGGCAAGCTGTCCCCCTACTGTACCTGAGGATGTTTCGCAAGAAGAAAAAGAAGAGGCCTGAGATATCAGCGCCCAAGAACTTTGAGCACCGTGTCCACACTTCGTTTGACGCCAAGCGGGGCTGCTTTGTGGGCCTGCCAACTCAATGGCAGAGCCTAATAGAGAACCTGCGCAGGCCCAGGCCCATGGTGGACCCTTCCAGGATCACAGAAGTGGAACTGAGGCCAAAGAAGGTAAACCAAACCTTCCCTTTATTGATCCTTTGGCCTTACCTTAAACCGATAACTGTATTGCACATCCTTCAGTATGGAGCTTTTGTTGAGTGAGCTCTTACAATAAGTCGTGATGCTAAAGATTTAGCATTTAATCAGAGAGCGACTGATGCATAAAGATAAGCTGCTGTTGGTATTGAACAGAGGGATTCTGCTGTCTCAGAAAATGCTATAATCCTCTGATGACAGCGCAAAAGGAAGCCCGGCTCCCCCTCATCTTTTTGCATTCCTATCTGTCCTGGGGCTGGGCTAATGACCCTGCTGTGTACACTGACACTACAATGTTGAATACTCCGAGGGGCTGCAAGATTTATTACACCACACAGGCAATTAATAACAGTCCATGGTGCCTTCGCAAGGATGTCAAGCTGAAGGGATAAAAAGTGCAGGTACAGCAAAGGAAATGCCAGTGAATGATAAAGGCTGCAGATCTAAGGATTCCTACACTTCACAGAGCTTACTGTAGATGCTGTTTGTGACCCTTCAAATGGAAAAGAATAAAAAAAGAAACATTTCAGCAAAGGCTTGACGTGATAAGTTCCATACAAGAGCTATCATGTCAGCGTATTGGTTAAATTTGTGATTCAAATGTATCATCCAGAACCTATCATTGCAAAAAAAAAAAAAAAGGAGGGAAATAATGTTTAAAACAGTTAATCTTATATTGTTTTATAAAGAGACAGATATTATAATTAAGGGTCAGCACTTTTAGTAAGCTGAAAAACTAAACCTTATCTCCCCTGCTCCTTTGCACCAGAATTACTTATCAGTTAAACAAATTATGAACCTTTTTAGTAACACTTTACTTGATGCCTATCTCTGTAACGCATTATAAATACATGTATAATGCGTTTTAATCACGTTAATGCACTGTGTAACTGTAGTTATAAACACACATAAATGATCATAATGCTTTATAGCAGTAATAATAACATATTATAAAGCATTTGATCATGACTTACAAGGTCAGGTATTATAATGTGCTATAACTGTTAACAACTCACTGACATTACCCACATAGATAATGAATTAAACATATATTTATGATGTGTTAATTTGCTCATAAACCTGTATAACAAACATTATAAACACTCATTAATTATCATAAGGCTCTCTAAAAAATAAGCATAACAAGCTGTAATACCTGACCTTGTAAGTCACGATAAAATGCTTTATAATGGGTTATGATTATTGTTATAAAGCATTATGATCATTTATGAGTGTTTATAACTATAGTTATACAGTGCTATAACGTGATTATAATTCATTACACATATATCTATAATGCGTTACAGAGATAGGCGTCAAGTAAAGTGTTACCACATTCGTATTATTGTTTGCCTGAAATTGCTATTGATGACTAGCTGATGGCTACAACCGTGACGCTATGATGCTGTACTAACAGACGCAAACCAGCACAGATGACAAATAGCTTTTTATGGTGTCCAAAAAGATTAGATAATGTCGTATGCAGGCTTTGTACGACCACTTGATTAAGCAATGCGCAACCAGCATATGGTTGGAGTACTGCAGAAGGCTGGTGGTGCTAGCTTTGAAAATGTTATCCACTCTCTGGAAACTACTTTGACATGATTTACTTAAGATTTGAACTGACTTGAAAATTAGTCGCTCAGGAACACAAATAATTGTGATATCAGCATTTGTAGCTTTTTGTGGACACAGTACTAAATGTAACTATGCCCATCATAAGACTTGTTAACTAGCAGAGAGACTATTTTATTCTGTGAGGAAAAGAGAAAAAAACACCAGAATATTGGGTTGAAGCAACATGTCATTTTCAAACTTATCACAGGATCTCTGAAAACTAGGACATCTCACTCATCTATTATTACCTACCATCCCTCCCTCTCTGAGAGGTTTTACCACAGGTGAGATGTCATCTGACCTCCACCCCCCTGTGCACAAGTAATGGCACTACACCAGAGAAACAGGAGAGGCTGTTGACTGACTGTGAACTGAGCATGACTCTACCCTGAGAGTCTCTAATGAACCACCATGCTCTCTCACTTAAAGCTGCACCAGTAACACAATTTTGGCGTAAAGAACATTTTCTGTAAAGACAAGTTTGGACTTTCCTCTTTGCATGCCTGCTAGGTATGCATACCATCTCTTAAAGGTTATACAAACAGTTATCTGCAATATCTTACAGTTTCGACACCGGAGCAGTTGTAGAGAGTATTTTTGTTTTGTATCTCTTGACCGTTTCCTCATATATTTGTCCCTGTATTGTCAGAAAAAGCCACTGGGGAGATGATTTAAGTTGCCGTCTTTGAAAAATGACAAAGATGTCCTTTACAGATTCTCAAGTCTAAATTTAACTCGCCTCTGAGCAATGATTATGTCAGCCTCATTATTCCTTTCAGCCCAGACTCTTTCCATAATGTGATCATGGTGTGCACAATGTGATAAAGATAAACGCTTCTCCTCTTTCAGACCATTGTGCGTGGGAGTATGATCGGTCACGGGGACTACATCGCAGCCATGATCAACGACATGAGCCGCCTCTCTGTGACGAGTTCCAACTCTCTGAGGAAAAGCAGCCCCTCAGCTAGGAAAAGGGCTCAGTCTCTTGGACGACTTGGGGAGGTGAATGAAGGAGACCCCTACCAGTATGAGGGCCTGACCCAAGATGAAGATGACGACGAGGACGCAGGTGATGATCCCTGGAGGGAAAGGGCAAGGAACATACACAGTGAGACCAACACTCCTTACTTGGGCATGAAGAAGAGCATCACCCTGCAGCCCAATGGGATCTTACCAAAGGCGAAGTCCACCTACGAAGTCAGCATCAACTCCATGGAGGGACCCTCGCAACCGGTGCTGTCCCAGAACATCCCGATGCTGAGTCATGGGGCATACATGAGCGGCGAGGTGGGCAGTCCTCAGGAGAGAGTGATATGGAAGAGAGATTTCCAGCTGCCCAGGGGGGTGCCACCAAGTCAAAGACCAATAGCTTGTTTTTACAGCCCTGCTATGACTGTTCAGCCGCCCCATGGGGACCAAGGGACGGTCACCACGGAGCTGCGGCCAAACCCTCCGATGTACATGCACCCACAGAACAGCCCCGGGAGGCCGTTCTCCTCCTATGACCTGAAGGTACAGTATGTCTGACATTGCAGCAGCTTCTTGAGTATTTGACCATGAGCTGCATACATCATAATACATTAAACTCAACAATGAACTCTTTTTGCATATTCATACTTAGTCTGTTCACATCATGGTACTTCTCTGCAGGTTAGCTATGAGTCTCTGAGTTTCAAAGTGTCATGCTCATGCTCATGCTCAGTGCAGTCCGTGGAAACCTTAGCCTAGCAACGTATTGATTTGCTTTAAACTAAAGGTGATTAAAGTTCTTGGGTGGGATATTTTCAGATCCTAGAATTAAATTATGGAATGTTGGTTTTAAGAGTTGGTGGGGCTGTAAAGTTGAGATATGGTGTATTTGGCAAGATCCCAGCATGGTACTTGGGTCCTTACAGAAAGATCTTTACATGGGTCATGTCAGGTGAAGTGGATGCACAGTGAGAGTGGAGGACTAGATTTACATTCATATTAAAAGCAGGTCTTCAATCTCAGGCAGTCGGCCAGCTCTGCTTCAGCTCTCTCTTTTAATGTCCCTCATTCGTATTTCTTCCTCCTGTAGGCAGAGCCAGCAGCACGGTACCACTCTGGTTTTCTTCCCACTGGAAACAGCAGTCCTCTAGTGGGCGGCATCAGACCGCAACGGACAGTTCGTTCTTCCGCAAGCTACACACTGGGCTTGTCTCCCAACATGGGACTGAGGCCAAATGGACCTGACCCTTTCCTTAGACATTCTGGATGCCCAGCCCCTCCTTACCCCAGGCAAGACAGCCCCTCCCAGCCCCGACCCTCCCCAACAGGCTCTTTAGCCACCAGTCCCCCAGGAACCTGCTCCCCTGCCTTCAGGCCCCCACAACACCCTTCACCCAGACCGCCACCAGACCCACCTAAAGTGACCCATGAGCAATTCAAAGCAGCACTGCAGATGGTCGTAGATAAAGGGGATCCTCGGTCTTACTTGGAAAATTTTGTGAAGATCGGGGAGGGCTCGACCGGTGTGGTGTGTATTGCTACAGAGAAGCACAGTGGTCGGCAGGTAGCGGTGAAGATGATGGACTTGAGGCGGCAGCAGAGGAGAGAGTTGCTCTTTAATGAGGTACAGTGTTCAAACGTGCAAAATAAGATCCTGCTTAGGCAACAAAATTTAGGTTTGCTACTGTTTGCACTGCACTTTTGCCCTCTTGGCAAACAACTACAACGTCCCAACAACCAGTTAGTCAACTCATCATGCCACTAACTGTACATATTAAAGTAGTGCCTAACTAGAGGCCTCAAAATTATTCAAACGGATAAGTTACAAAAAAAAATCAATTTCTTTTCAGATGGTGTGTATACAGGGGCATAGAGAGCAAAATGGCCATTCTAAGCAGATTTCAATAGGGTCTCCTTGGCTTTTGAACTTAAGTGGACAATTGTGGAACTGCAGGGTTTTTTCACCCTCATGTTGACTTCACTTTTTACACCAAAGTTTGGCGCTTGATGGATCCATGCTAACTAAGAACTCGCCTCTTTATAAAACTGTGCTAAACAAAGACTTGTGAAGCAAAATCTATATCAAGGCAAGCAGCGCAAATCTTTAACAACATGTCTTCAAGTTATCTTGATTTTCCAGTTTGTCCTTGCAGCAGTCATGAAGAAATTGATTTTCCTTAGATGGTGTTATTTAACACACACACAATCAGACTCTCACATGTAAACCAAGTGTAAAGCCTGGATGAATATGCAGGGTGTTTAAGCCAGCCACAAGTTAACCTGTATGTAGATCTGCAAAGTGGTTAGCCTTAATGCATTCTCTGTGTGGTTGCTGTCTGTGGTAACTACCAGTTCTACATTGAGGGAGGCATTTAAAGTGATTCTCTTTAAAAACCATGGTTAATTTGAAAGCTGAAAGAGGCTCTTTCTTTAGTACTGTGTCCCTCTTTGCCCCCAGTATCTACAAAAAGGTGGTTGAAAGTAAATATGGCACACAGAGTCAAATAGCTATATATATTGGAAACAGACCATGCTTGAATACATTTTAGTCTTTGTTTTTATTCTTCACAGAAAAAAAAAATTGAAATTATTGATATATTGAGTTTAAAAGAACGCATGGTAATACTAATTATGAGAGCGTTAAAGGTGCCTAAAGGGCATGCCCTCATTAACACAAAACAAAAGTTTATTATACTATCTTAAAAAAGTCTCAGAGTTTGGGTTGATCCAAACATATAGATGTAAGGACAAAATTCATGTTACATCAGTTGTGCTAATGGCCTCTTTAGCACCAACTTACTCCCTTTATTCAGTTTTGTAATGTTTATTTGATAGGAAAGCATGAGAGAAAGGAGCTGGAAGTATGAGGAGAGAGTGAAGGAGGACATGCACTAAATCAGGTCAGGACTGGGAATCTATCTTATGACCAGTGTGAGGAGAACTGTTGCCTCTCTACAAAGGTCGCCTGCTCTACCAGCTGAGTGAAACCGGCACTCTAACTCTGACAATTCTGTATAGAAATGATCTCTCAGCCACTCTTCTTCTTCTTCTTCTTTTAGAAATATACTACATAGTTAGGTGAAACAAAATGTAGCCACTGAGTGTTAGGCTTACTTAATATTCATCTGTCACTTCATATTAATATCCTAATTTCTGTAATTCTTCTCCTAGGTGGTCATCATGAGAGACTACCAGCACAGGAACGTAGTAGAGATGTTTAAGTCAGCCCTGGTGGAGGAAGAGCTCTGGGTCATTATGGAGTATCTGCAGGGAGGAGCACTGACCAACATTGTGTCTGAAACAAGGTACAAACAGCACTGTGAGCTAAACTTCATTCCTCTTAAGAAAGCATCATATTGCAACCAGTTTGGTTATGATATCATCTTTACTAACTTCATCAACCACAAGGGGGTAGTGTGGCATCAACAGCTGAATGATCTGTGCTGAAACCAGCTGCACAAACACTGACAAAGACATCCATTCAGCCTTGGGTTGCTGCTGCTTTTTTCTCCAGGGAGAAGGAATAATTCAGTGACATTATCTAATACTGCATGTGCTTTTTTAGATGCAGTAGGGGAAGTTTAATTCTGGTTCAAATTTTCATTTTCATGTGCTGCAAGGTAGTTTAATTGTAATCAAAATGAGAAAACACATGGACCAGGAGCAAGGAGCTGAGTTTGTCAAAGTATATTTGCTCTGAGCTGTCACTGTATCATATACCATTAGCAGATGGCTGGCCCAATCCTTAAGGCATGACTCGAAGGATAAATCGCTGGACTTGAAGGGATGTGAATTTTTCCCTCTGGACAGATGACACTTAAAATAAGCCGGCTGTCACAGCCAATGTTTGACAGGCATTGAGAAACTCAGTGTATGGACAGAATTATCCAGAATATGAGTCTTTAGTTGGCTGCAGTCTGGTGCTGAATATTTTTCTGTATTTTAAGTTGTATAGGGAGCAGAGTAAGAGCCTTCATTTATGTGTGACCTTTTTGTAGAAAGGGTTTTAGAGATGTCTTTGAATATAACCAATGCATCCCACCACTGCCAGAACCCTTTTGAGAATTTCCCAGTTTGGGATCAATAAAGTCTATCTATCTATCTATCTATCTATCTATCTATCTATCTATCTATCTATCTATCTATCTATCTATCTATCTATCTATCTATCTATCTATCTATCTATCTATCTATCTATCTATCTATCTATCTATCTATCTATCTATCTATCTATCATATGGGAGAATTCAGGGGTTTGTTGGAGGTGATGGTTACCTTTTGTTATCTTTGTTTTTGTGGGTTCCTGACCTTGACTTCTGTATGAAAAAGACATATGTTTTTTTTCATTTCACTTTGCAAATGCCAGGAGTCACATAACATTCATGAGGACTGAATATTTTTGTCATTGTGCCATGTGGGTGTTGTTGTTTTGAACCCTACTCTCTTTTTCATCGCCTTTGATGTGCTGTGATTCATGGATTTGGACTTTTCTCGGCTGCTGATTCCTCATAATCTGTCATGGAAAAATGTGAAATGTTGTATGTATGTGTGTGTTATTCTGCAGGCTGAGTGAGGAGCAGATTGCTACAGTCTGTGAAGCTGTTCTGCAAGCCCTGGCCTATCTCCATTCACAGGGAGTCATCCACAGAGACATCAAGAGCGACTCCATACTACTCACATTAGATGGAAGGGTACTGATGACATTTATTTCTGTTTTTATCCCTCTCATTTTCTCTTTCTTTTTTACAATCTGTATTGTAAGACCTCTCTCTATTCACCCAGGTCAAGCTTTCAGATTTTGGCTTCTGTGCTCAGATCAGCAAGGACATCCCAAAGAGGAAGTCTTTAGTGGGGACACCCTATTGGATGGCACCTGAGGTCATCTCTAAATCACCATATGGCACTGAGGTGAGCAGGCACACGTTCAAACTCCCACATGCAAAATAACAGCGTGACCTCCCTCATGTAGCGTAAATGCAACAAGAAGCACCTGTCCGATAAGACCTGTTACATAACTTGAATGTGTGGTGGTGCACCAGGTGGATGTTTGGTCAATGGGAATCATGGTGGTTGAGATGGTGGACGGTGAGCCTCCGTACTTCAGTGAAACTCCTGTAGCAGCTATGAAGAGACTGAGGGATGAGCTGGCTCCAACTGTACGAAATGTCACCCAGGTATGAAAACATATATCCCAACACAGTCCTCTGCTTTCTCCTTCTGTTTTTTAGTTATACTTATTGTCCACCACACCACAGAGTTTGTGCTAATTTAATTTATGACACAAAGGGTAAACAGTCCATCATCTGAGTTGTAATAACTCAGGATTTGACTTTATACTTGTCACTGGTCCTCCACTTCTTCATCACAGAATCTTCTTTTGTTTATTTTTCAATATTCAGCATGTGAAGTTGTTGTCAAACTTTCACTTTGTCCAGCTTTTGTTTCATTCAGGACCACTGTCATCAAAGATAATTATTATTTGAATGCAGTAAGTTATATTTGATTGTATAGTTCTGTTCTGAGAGGGCTCACTGCCCTTCCTTGGGCATGTATAGCATGAGGTGGAGGTACAGTATGTTGCAAAGCAGTTTGTCAAAAATGCATAGGTGGGCAAAAACAGTCAAAGTATAATACCCATTCTGACGATGGATGGATAGAAGGTAATCAGCTGATCAATTTCTTTCACAAATTCCCTCATTTTCATTCTGAGGTGTTGCCATTTTGCTGTTACTAGAAAAGTTAATCGTAATACTAAGTAAAGTATAAAACTAATGCCATCTCAACAGTGATACTAGAAATAATGCACTGTTCCTTATATGAAATAAATGTTCTCAATGCTTTCTTGTTTAGATTTCACCAGTTCTTAAAGACTTCCTGGACAGAATGCTGACCCGGGAACCCCTAGACCGGGCCAGTGCCACTGACCTGCTGGAGCATCCGTTCCTGCTGCAGAGTGGCTCACCTCAGTGCCTGGTCCCACTGGTGGAGCAGTATCGAAAGCGCATGTCCCGTTGCTGACCCTGTGGGGACTCTGGCTCCCCAGCACTCACCTTCAGTCTGACCTGCCCAGGCCTGGGAGGAGAAGCAGCATCCTGGTGTAAATCCTCTTCCACCCAAAACGACGGGTGATTAGCTCTGGAGAAGACCCAGACAGCACGTTGCTGTTGGCGTGATAATGGAAGGGTATCAAGTTTGGCTGACACGCAGCGCATGGTCTTGGGCATGAGAGAAGCACTTTAGGAGTAAAAGGCAGCATGCAGTTCCTCACATCTCAACTCGGTTTGATCCGACTATCAATAAGCTTCCTGTGACATTCAGTCAGAGTCAATACGACACAAATCAAAATGGTGCATATCAACTGAATATAAATGTTCCACGTAACTACACATACTACTATAATGACCCTTTATAGTGTTCATGGTGGGTGTTATGATAGCCTTGTAAAGCCTCTGAAGCTGGTGTCTGGTTCAAACCACAGTAGCTTGTCGTGACATTATAAAGGAACTAAGGATAGTTACCTCTGCACATTCACAGACCCTCTCTGCTGTAGAAACCGGACAACAACCTGCCGCCAGCAAACTCCACAAACACTGGCTGTCGACTCTTTGCATGGCCAAACGGAGGCGCACCTGGCCTGATGTGAATGCTTGAATATGAACCAAACTGGGATGTGAAAGACAATTCTGCTTTATTAGCATAATAAATGGGTAGATTAAAGCCCAGCTGCTACTATTGGGCTATTTGAAAATCAGCAGTACTCCTCTTTTACATATTTATATTTATTTCCAAAAGGTGTTGTTGTGGGTTGTTTATATGATGTGAAGTTAAAAAAATGTTTCATTAATACGTATGGACTTGGAGCATAAGCAGATAAATTAATAATGTAAATAAATACTGAACATTAGTTCTTATTTCTGCTGATCTACAGCAGTAAATTATATGAGATGAATTAAAAAAAATTTACTTTTCTTTACTGAAATGTGAGTGTATAGTTGTATATGTGTGCGCATGTGTGAGCATGTGTGTGTGTGTGTGTGTGTGTGTGTGTGTGTGTGTGTGTGTGTGTGTGTGTGGGAGGTGACATCTCAGTGTTTGCTTCTGATAAAGCCCACTTTGTATTGTGAAAGACTTTTTAAAAACCACGAGAGTGTGTGTGTGTGTGTGTGTGTCTGCGTGTATGTGTGTTCTTTACTGATATGTCTGTGTGTGTGCGTGTGTATGTGTGTGCGTGTGTGTGTATGCATTTGTTTGCCTAGTTAAAGCACACAGGCCTGGCATGTGATGCTGCAGGACGTCCACCTGCTGAGAAACACTTTGCACATAGTCTTTGTATTCTGACACGGATACATGTGGACATGTTTCATGTATTTCTATCTCTGTGTGGATCATTCATGAAAAAGAGAATTACACATTTTAATTTTGTATAAATCAATAAATGATGCATATTGAAATGGATTCCTTTGATCCTGCATTTTCCTCAAACACATGCATGAATTCATGTAAGGCTGAATGAGCTGCTGTTTTAAAGTATTTATTAGGTATTAGGCATGAATTATACAGTGAACAGCCGCTACAACATCTTTAAAGCAAAATACATACAACAGGTCTTATAAATACATAACAATATCAAATACATTTTAATCCATGTAATATAAATCTTTTATATGTGAACAAAAATATTATTTTATTCCCACAGATGGATATTATGCTCGTTCATAAATTACTTTGAATAAAGAATAACATTTTGAAAACAGTAAAGCTTTACATTTTTTCCTTGATTAACATTTAAAAACTGCAATTTAAGAGAAACATCATCATTTGTCTTCATAAATAGATGAAGTCGCCAAGCAATCATACTGCATTGTGAAATATAAGTGCTATTATTATTTCCCGGCCATCAATGACTGCTTTTATTCTAACCAAGGGTCGACTGAGACGAGCTGCTTTCAAACTCACATTTCACTCCGCTGATGCTGTCAACACTCGGCTGGTTGTTCACCTGCTGATGTGTATGAGAGCAGGGGAAGGTCTCAGAGCGGGACATCCGCCCTCGGCTGTTTGAGGAGCCTGATGAACAGTCTATCACCATCCTCATGAAATCTGGGGCTGTGAACCGACGCAGCAGTCTCGTCCCCAGGCCCATGAACCCCGGCGCACGGCTCGAGATCTTCCCGGACTCCATCTCTCCTCTGGCGAACAGCAGCTTGTTGTGTCTGCTGCTCAGGCCGAAGCTTCCCCTCTTCAGCTGCTCTCTTCTGTTTAATGGAGCCGTGTTAGTCTCCTCTTCTTCCTGTGACTGGACACTCTCCTCCAGTGCTCCCTCTGGCTGACTCTTGCTGTTTGAAAGAGGTTTTGGCACCAAGACAGTTTTGTCAGCATCATTTGTCAGGCCACGGGTGTTTCCTTGACATTCAATCTTGTCTATCAGGCATCTCTCATCCTGCAGTGAGGCTCTCTTTAATTTGCTGGCCGACAGGCTCATGTCGCACACATCACCCTGATAGGACTGCTTTCTGCCGTTCAGAAGGTCCAGGTTAAATGACTTTGCTTTACCCCAGAGAGGAAAACTCACTGCTGTTTGCTCTTGGAGTCCAGTGTCTCGGCTGTCATCCTTCTGGCTTGATTCAGGCAGAGAGTTCAGTGTTTTGGCCCCTCTTGGCTCTCTAAGCGGGCAGTTTTGCAGTTGTTTGGCAGTGAAAATATCCCCCTCAATCTGGCTTTTCTCTACCTGAGGAGGCAGGACCCAGCTGTTCGAATGGTTCTCCTCTTGAGACAGACTCCTGGGACATCTGAAGCGGTTCCAAAGCCTGCTGCTGTCTCCAATCTTCAGCTGTCTCTGAAATACCTCTGGCAACTGATCTTCATTATTGTTTAACTGCTTTGAGAACCTCTCCAGGAGATACCTGGGGAGCCTGTTGGGCAGCCGGTTGTCTCCATCACTAATGGAATCGGGGAGTGGATCATCTGTGCAAACACTCCTCCTGCAAGAAAAGTTCAGAATCTGCACACATTGGCTGTGTCCGAAGAAGTTGGCCACCTCAATGGCAGAGTGACCAGCATTATTGGTTCTGTCCATCCTCAGTCCCAGTCTTTTGAAAGCCCGAACCAAAAACTCCAGGACCTGACTGTGCCCAGAAAAGGCAGCGTACATCAGAGCGCTGTTACCCCAGGCATCAGAAGAATCTGGGTCAGCGTTAAACTGCACAAGAAGCTTCACCACATCCAGGTGACCCATCTCACAGGCATGGCTCAGGGCTGTGCGGCCATCCTCGTCTTGGCAGTTCACATCAGCCCCTTTCTCCAGCAGTAGTCGGGTGAACTTGGCCCTGGTTCCTGGGTCTTGTAAGCAGACAGCGAACATGAGCGGGGTGCGGCTGTTTTCTGTCTTGGAGTTGATAATGCGTCCGTCCAAGGCGTCCAAGATGAAGCGTGCCAGGTGAACTTTTCCACCATGCATGGCATCCAAAAAGGTTTTAGTGCCAGAGCCCTGGCGCAAATCTTTTGGCCGCATCATTGTGGATCAGCCACTTGTTGATTCCTTAAGTCAGCTTTAAATCGGGAGAGAAAGAGTGTGTAACAAGTTCTCCGAGGCTCCCTGTGTTTACAGCGAGTGCATTCACCTCGGAGTAGGACTCAGAGAGGAGCTGCCAGTGATTTTATACCTCCCTCTCCACATGCCCTCCCCACGTTGCCTAGGAAACAAACGTCTAAGGACCATTATGTGGTGGCAGCAACCATTCAGCCCAAGCCCTCTCTGCCTGGAGAGAAATATATGCTATTTGAACGGAATAATTACCCATGATGAAAAGACGGCCAGTGTTTTTCACGAGGGGTTATGCCCAGTTTTTTCACTTTTCTTTGAGGCTGAATAACCAAATTTATTAAATTTATTTAATATTTTTTTAATCCCGCTCTGATTATTACATATGGAGAAACACAAATTCATCATTTTGTAGAAGGTATAAACGGTACATTATGTTGAGTCCAATTTGTGATCAAGAATACTGTTTTCAGGATTATTACAAAACGTTAAAGGGAACTAGAAAGACTCGAGAGCTTATTTTAAAGGATACAAAGGACAAATGAATACAGTTAAAACCCCTAGTTTTTCCAAACATGCATTTGAAATACAGCCTCTCGCAGTCTACTCTGTAGTTGTGCTTGCTTTTTGCTTTAGCCATGAATTATAATATGGCAGAACAAGTTCAAACTGTTCCTCCTATTATGCTGTGACTTTCTCAAGGTCTGGTGAGAATGACTTTACCCGAAGGTCTTTTTTCCATGACAAAGAGTTAAGCCAACAATAAAAAGGCAGTAAAAGCTGGAATTGTTTTATTATCTTATTGAACAAAAAACAAAAATAGGATCAAATGAAATAAAGCTTGTGTTGACAGATTCAATATGTTGTATTAACAGTTCAACTGTGGTTACAAAGGTTTGTAAAATTTACAGCAGATAAATGTTAAACATAAAAGACGTATATGTAAAATAAAATGATAAAATAAAGGAAACAAGGAGAGCAGGGTTGGATGTCTGGGTTGGATGAGTCCTTATTTCCCTCACGGACTTCCTGAGACATAGGAACTGTGTGTGTACCAACGACAGAAACCACGGTTTAACTTAAGTTTTGGGGTAAAAAATCTACTCCTTGAAAGGCTCCTGCTCAGGAGGTAATACTTTCCAATGGCCCATGGAGGCAGGACCTGATGATTTTTTAAACAATTGAAAAAAAAAGAAAAAAAAAGGTGGTTGATATACATGTAAAGTATAATTAGCATAAACACATGGAGGACAGAAGATAGATTGTGGATTATACCCAACATGACCTTGTGGACATGTATAAATTTGGTTTCCTAACAAAAAGTCTTCTTCTTACTGTCTTTAGCCACCGAGTGTGACTATGTATATGTTGTGGACATTAAAAAAAAAAAAAGCCATTACATCTTAATGTTTTGTCAATCCTCTGGTCTGACACTTATCCCCTGAATGTGGCTCCAGGATCAAAACTTCACAATATAGAAAAAGTTTGTCTTGTTGCTGATGGTCTTGTTTGATTTTGGAGGTCATAAGGATCCATAAGTTATCATTTTAGCCTGTTTCATTAACAGCTGTAAACCCATGGTAAGAGTATTAAAGATGACAACAGAAAGGAAATGTTAAAAGGCCCTCCTCCTATGGTGCCGCCTACACAAATTTGAATCTCAAGAATAGACAGACAAGCATGCTGTTTGTAGATTTCTATAAGATTATCTGTTGCATGAAAGATAAATGTCAAAAGTCTTTGTGGTTGTGGGGGCTGGTCACAAAAATACAACAGTAAGCATAATAAAATTTAGGGACTTGACCAGAGTTGAGGGTCTCATGCTGCATTTTTCATTTACTTTTTTCCTTCTGAAATTATTTGCAAGTTCCCCCTCGTCAATATTCACTAACTTACAACTTCAAAGGCATTTGATTCAAACACATCTTGGCATCTTTGTTCAAGGCTAATTTATAAAAAGAGACAAGGACTCTTTAAGCAGCTGTTCCTCCTCCACAAGACATAACTTTAATTTCAACTGCTAATATAAATCTCAGCAGGACTCAAACTGTACCAAACAGCAGAGGTGAGAGAAACATTGCTGGGGCTCTGTCATCCTCACTGTTCACCATCCGGCTTCATCAAGTCCTCAGCAGGTCCTTTATACGGCAGCAAGAGCCATTCACTCGTCTGAACATCGACAGAACTGCACTTTCTCCTGGGTGTCTTTCAGTAGACAGAGGCTTTTCAACTTTTGCAGACAATTTTTTTCATCATAAAGTCGCACAAGTTCATTTTTTCTTACAACAAGGTCATTTGATGGCAACATTTCAGTAAGCTTAAACACCGATCATAATAGTGCTGACTTTGAATGGCGATCTGTCCTTAGGATATATATTTCTGATTCTAAAAGACATAACATGCACTGGAACATCAGAAGGGTGACACTTGACCAGAAAAACGCTAGGAACAAGGCCTTCCAGATGGGGGGAACGTGGATGTATATATATGCCTAAATAAATCTAAGAGTTAACAGTCATACCAGCAGCTCTAGGAGGTCACAAGATATTGCACTGTTCAAAATGCTGGTGTAGCAAAGGCAATCATACTTTGGTGAATAACCCAGTTTTTGCCCAGTGCATGCCAACTGGGAGTGAGGCAATTTAACTTAACTGTGTGTGTTAACTTATCAACCAAAAGAGAGGGAACTATGAAACTCAAGCACAGCTATTATTGTTTGCTACAAATTAACACACGAATCTGTCATACTGTGGTCTGAGGACTTGACCACTAACTTAAACAGGATGAGGCTAAACATTAATTTTCCCAGCTCCACCTACAGACCCAAGCTAAACATGTTAGCATCTACTGGGAGGGATTCTGGTTTTACTTCAGTACAACAGAGGTGGAGGCGTGTTGTCCATCTTAACATATAGTTCATGATTACTGATGTTTGGATACCTTAAAGTCAGACATCTTGGTTTAGCGTTTACACCTGATAAAATTATAATGCAGAGAATAAGGCCTCTTGACATTTTGAAATTATGGAAGTAGATGAAAAGTGCTATTTTTACACACTGTACCCGTATACTTTGGTTGAAATCCTGAGCGAAAGCTGCCATAGCAAACTCATGCATGTTTACTAGAAATATCTTGCAGTGGTACGCACTTGGTTCATTGTACAACTGGAGGTAAATAAATGAAAATGAAGAGACTGGCTTTTAAATGATTCTCATGCCAAGCAGTGTAATATTTATGATAACTAAACGCACACTCCCACCACATTTGACAAATGAGTGGATTCATGGATCATATGCCAACTCTGAAGGATGACAGAAAATAAGGCAGCTTATATGTTAGTCTTATATCTTAAAATAGAAGCTTAAAAAATCAATAACACAGATAATAATAACACAGACTGTGTTACCAGCCTTATCTATCAGTTTTTTAGCACAGATATCTAGCTGAGGCAAAGAGGAAATAAGAAGAAGAAATTAGTTAGGCAAGGGGTTGGACAAAGAACAATCTTGGACTGAGTTTAGAAGTGTGTGAATTTTGCCGGGAAATAGTCTTTCAGATTAAAGTTAAGAATTAGTGCCTGGTATGATCATTTTTTTATGATTTCATGTATTTGGACATGCTTTCAGCGCTCTTTAGCCTGAGATAACCCATTTTGTCATCCTCCTATCACCCTGTGTGAGTTTGGTCGACATTGCCTTGCTGTTTTAATGTTTAATCCAACTCTGTAATTGGGCCACTTAACCCTATTAGCATGATTTAATTTAACAAAATTGCATTCAGAGAAAAAACAGAAATGGGACTCACCATGTAACCCTTTAGACTTAAGAAAAAGACATGTGACGACCACAGACTGGAGGTGGTCGTTGTGTGGTTCTATATGAAACATGCACAGTGATCAAGTGCCACATCACATGCTGTATCACCTCCTACAGACATTAACATACAGCCCACACTGCATATTGATGAGGCCATTTGGATGGCATGACTCTTTGTCTGTAATTACACTGGAGGCCTGCTTGAAGAAGTCTAGGAAAACATCTCACACTGTATCAGGAGAAATCTATAATTAAGATCCAAAATCAGCTCAGTCATATACTTCATGTAAATAGTGAAAAACATTTTTCTAAAAATGTAGGGACCAAATCTGAGATTTCATTTTTTAGATGTACATAGAGTGTTACACAAAGCATAGTACTTTTGCCAACCACGAGTCTTCTTTTTAGATGTTAGAGCTTGGATTCTCAGAGAGTTTTGTCTTCTTCTCTAAGAATTGTTCATCCAGAAATAGACTTTAGCTGCCTGGACTGCATGTATCTTCACAGGCAGGCTACGAGCTGTGCTGAGGTTATTGAGTTTGCCAAAACACCTCTGGCTACTTCTGATTCTTTCTATGCAGGATCATATACTATTCTGTTAAAACCCACTGATTTTAGACTTCGTATCACCAAATATTGACTATCTGTGTAATCTGTGGCTATGAATATAATATATTTCTGATGTAAGAATTTTTAGTCAAAGTAGATTATTATTTTAAAATTGGACTCTATTTTGGTGTTGCAACATAAAAATTAAGATGACTGTATGCACTTTGTTTCAGAAACTTACTACCTAGCAGTACAGCACGTGTTATACCTAATTATATAATATCATTTCAAACTGTTTGAAGATTAATTTGTGATATACCTGTTTTTTTCATGCCTCCAGTGAACTGTGGCTTGTTTCACAGCTGATTCTCCTCATTAAACCTCTGACGGTTAAAGCCAGAAGCAGCAAAGTTTTATCCTGAGGGAATCCAATATTAGAAACTTAAAACACTGTCTGAAACTCCAAAAATGTCAGGAGGTCAGACCTCAAAACTCAGAGTCCACAAGACAAATCTGGTCTTTTCTTTTGCTCTTTTTGTGATTAATAAGTAATAGAAAAATGAGTTTTAGAAATTTTTTGAAAAGGAATATTTGTTCAGATTGATCAGACTGAAATTATACATATTTATTGAATGACTGCTAAATATACTTAAGTTAGTATGATTAGTGAAGACAGAGAGGGGCAGCAAATATTAATCTGTTGTGTAATTGTGCACTTCTTGTCCCCTGGCATTGGTCAGTGCGCCATTCGGGCCATGTCAGTCAGAAGAATCCAGTCATGCTCCTGCCTTCATGCATACCCATAAGACCACACTATCCTCAATATGGGTAAAGTAACAAATGGACGGAGCGGAGATGAATGAAATGTGGATGCAATGTTCAGAATGTGAATGAGTCAGTACCATGAGACCAGATAATTGGACAGATGTATGCAATAAAGCAGCCATGCCATGCTAAATATGTCATCTTCCATTCATAGCACCGCTGGCCTGGGCAGAAACCACCCTGAATGCATGATTAGAAATTAAAGCTCATGTCAAGTTGAGGTGTTATCCAGAGCCATAAACGTACTAATTAACCACTGGGGAAGGATGCAACTTCAGTCCCATCAAATCAACAAATCTCTAAAGGTTCTTTGAGAAAGTCGTGTTAATGGAAACAAGACACACGCCAAGACTTCCCTTGGTAACTCTACTTAGCAACTAACACAAGGGACTAAATTATAGTACAAGGGGGGATGGAAAAAGAGTTATTTCTAGACTCAACAAGGCTTATTCATTGTAACTACTTTTCTTACCTTGGACTTGACAAGCCCTTATTCTCCAAGGACTATTTCCCCTTCCTGATTATTGCAACACCTGTATATGACTTGGCTTAAACTACCACCTGCTTACAAAGTGAATAACAGGATGCAAACTGTCCAATCATCATTTTCATTTTCTATTACCTGCACAAATCAAAAGAAACCCAGACAAACACCTGACAACATGCCATCCTCCTAAAACATGTCACTATTATCACAGGCCTCATGTTTCCTCACTTAGTCCAAATATCAAATCACAGCAAACACAGTCTGTCATTGTTTCCTCACAGTTACATAACATCTTAACACAGGTAGCCTTGTCATTTCAGCAGCAGGAGGTAACAACTCCTGCAAGGACGCAAGGCACTAAATTGATGTATTCAGATTCAAGGGGAACAAATTTGTGTGTGTGTGTGTGTGTGTGTGTGTGTGTGTGT
This sequence comes from Xyrichtys novacula, assembly GCA_962446985.1. NCBI lineage: Eukaryota > Metazoa > Chordata > Actinopteri > Labriformes > Labridae > Xyrichtys > Xyrichtys novacula. The sequence continues at coordinate 8,550,182 of OY660878.1, forward strand.
GTGTGCCCATTCGGTTCCCCTAATGCCCTTTGATTCGATACAAGGACACAGTGGTGGAGATCTCACACACCTTCCGTTCCAAGTAAGAGACAGCAGCTGGCTTGCTGTCACTGTGGTGTGTATCATGGCTTGGTGAGGTTGAGGTGAGGTCACTGCAGTCTTCTTGAAACAGAAAGTTACTGTTATGTTAAACAGCAGATTATAGTTGGACTTTAGTAAACTCTAGCATATTTGAAAGTCACCCTGTAGCCGTTTTCCGTTTAAATATCCTAGGATTAAAAGTTAAGGACAAGAAGCAAGATGGAGAGGAACAATTACATGGAGTCCCATTACATGTCATTGGCCATGAGACAAACCCCTCAGTGACTTTGCTTTCTCCGCTCTCATCAATTATCCCCCCCGACTCAGGCCTGCAACCAGATGGTAAACAGTAGGCTGTTCCTTCAGCCTTCACATCTAAGGGGCTTTAATATCAGTTGTCAGGCTGAGACATCTTGGACAACGGAGAATTAGCACCCATAGCGTGAATGTCCTCTGTTGTTTTGCCATGGCACTGAGGGGAGGATAATAGTTCAAGAGGGAAAGCAGCACTGCAGAGGAAAGGAAGTCATTACAAAAATATTTGGTGGATTGCAAAGACATAAGCCTCATGTTTCGGTTAGCCTTAGATGCAAAACTAAGTCTAGTGCAAAAATTCAGAATGACATGCAAAATACATGCAAAAGCAGCGCCAGAAAAGACAACTTGATAAAATGTAGAATACTTTTTTTTTTCTTGCGAAGAGCTCAAAGAGAAACCCATCATATGCCTGGGTCACAGTCTTTTCTGAGCTCCCTCATCCTGTAGGTTACTCTGGATTGCTGCCGCTCTTATTGGCATCAGTCTCACCATTTTCATCACTGCTATGGTGGATTAAGATGGGATCAGAGTGGGCCTGATCCTACATGATGGGACTCAATCTCATCTCATCTTGCTGTTTAGTCTTTTAAAATATAACTAAAGAGTATAATTTAGACCACGTCTTATTGTAAAACATCTTGAGATAAAATTTGATTTAAATTGGTGCTTTATTAATAAGGATTGATTGATAATACTGTTAATACTGTTAGCAGGTGAAAACAGCTGACCTTCTTCCATCAAGGATCCAAAAGTCTGCTTTTCTACTAGCATTATTGAAGTCTACCAATCATTAGTGTTGTATTTCATGTATTTCATCTTAAATCAAAGTTTTGTTTCATTGGGAGGTGTTTGCTAAGTGTAGGTCTCTTAGGGGATGCTGGGTGGTTTATGCTTTATAAGGGTAAAGCCTACAGTCAACAGTGACAGGTTACATCAGCTCTTGCTAAAAAAAAAGTTTATGGGGCTTTTATGAAAGGTTTTATAGCCATATTATCCAAAATGTTTATATTTTTGACATACTGCTGAGATCAACCTTGGAAGTTTTAGCATTTTGTTTTCATCACAGAGATCATTCATCATGGGAGTTCTTTACTTCAATTTTTTATCCACAAAATTTTATCTTACTGACTTATGACTTATGATTGTAAAACTGTAAAAACAGGTCTGTTTATGTAGCTGCTTAGCTGACGTCTACCCCCGCTCACTGGTTTAAGGCATTGAAAATTAAGATTTAGAATTAAGATTCTCTGTCTTGTTGCTGACGCTCTTGTCTTCTTTTAGATATCATGAAAATACATCAATACAATATTCAGTCTGTTTCATAAACAGAAAAAACTCTCCATAGGGGCTTTGAATGCTTATTGCATCATTCTAGCTTCTTGGAAAATCTGATTTTATAGTGTTATAACTCAAAGTCAGACTTGTGCATCTACGGTAAAAGCTCAAGCAGACTTTTTGGCAAGATCTCATGGAACTACACATAAAGCATGTCCCAGGAGTCAACAATTTTGTACTGAGTATTTTTGTCAACAGTGCCTTTTGCCAGGTCTTGATGCAGTTCACCATGGGTCACCTGTGCCTTCTTCTCCATCTATCAGGATTGATGGGAATTCCTGTCTCGCAATGATGCGGAAGAGATGGACGTCCAGAGAGGTCCCCTCTCCATCTCCCTCTTGACAAACCCTATTTGTGGCCCTGCAAGCCAGCTGACCACTGACAGCTCAATAAATTGCATAAAAGGATAATAAATGTTTGATTTTGATGGCCACATGTTGCAGGGATGGCTACCCAGCAGTACCTGGAGTTAATGCCATGTCAAACAGTCACGTCCACAAGGGAGGAAGTGGAAAATGAGAGGTTAAGCCAGGTCAGAGGAGTAAACAAGAAGAACGACCCCTAGGGACTTCAAGACTAGTGAAGATGTCAGGTCTGATTTCATGTGATGTACCTGACTGCAGACCTTTTAACTGATTTATGACTTATAGTTCAATGAGAACATTTTTTCTGTGTCGTTTTCTAATAAACTCTTTGTTAATTTTAGATAATTCATAACACTTTGCATTTGATGCATTAAATCTGGAGGAATAAAAGACAGCACTTTCAACAGAGGAAGAGTGGAACAGTGAAAGCTCCCTCCTCCAGGGGCAGGCTCTCTGAAATGGTAACCCTGTATTGTCCTGGGAGACCTTTCAATTCTTTCAAAGCAAACAAATGGCCTCGGAGGCCTAAGACCATTCTCTCTCCCACATACTCTGCCGCTCACATTGTTCTGCACTCACCTAATGCAGCTCATTCTGTAGGGCTTCTTTTAGACTCATGCAATATACAGTAAATGTAGCTTTAAGTGAAAAAAAAAAAAAAGGATTCGCATCAAAAGAGCCTCTTGCAAGACTGTTATTACTTCTATAAGTGGCACTTTGTGACTCACCTGCTTTAAGTGCATAGCAGAGAACACACGTTGTCAAGACATAGATGTTTATGCAGCCCATGACACTTTCCACACTCACTGATTCTGTCAGCAGAGCAGCCATGAAAAAGAAATGAGAAGTTGGGGGAATGAACTGACAACTTCAGGGAGCTTGAAGTGACACTGTAGCTATAAAATAAGTGTGCACTGAACAATCAAGGGCAATATGAAAGAAATTGGAAAAGCCACTGGACTTCAAAGTTTGAAAGGTGAAAAGCAGGAAGTATAGCCTCGAAGAAAGTTTAGCCTCGAAGAGTGTAACTGCTTTGACAGAGTTTTCATGAAGTCCCTTCACTCAGTGATGAGTTTCTTTTGTCGTCGTTACTTCATTTGAATGTCTGACCTTCACTCTGTAAAGTGGTGTTCGTGCAGAGCCAGACTCCACAGAGCTGTTTTCATCTCTCTTCTCTCATTGAATATGAGCTTAAAGCTTTCATGTACCAACATCCCTTTGAGATTTTATCTTTATACAACATTTAAGTGTTTCCAGAGTAACGATCAATTTTATTAGCCTTTTTGAAAATCACACCTAAGTTTACAAAAATTCAAACTAGATTTTTAAATACATTTTATAAACTGGAATGAAACAAGTGTAAATCTAGGCTGTGTTTGCTCCGTGCTGTCATTCACATCATCTTACCTTTCTAGTGGTTTCAAACACTGACAAGAAATAAAGAAATAATCAGCTGTTGTTTTAGGATCCCCATTACTTTTGTATTTCAAAAAAAGCTATAATAAATCCTAACAGGGGCTTGAACTACCTGCTCAACTTAAGATCTTTTTCTTTTAGTAAAAATAGTTGTGAAATTATTTGAATACTTCATTACAATTTTAAATGCTACCTTTTGTGAAATCATAAAAAGAATCAATGTTGGGTAGGCAGAATCTGAGGAAGTGCCAGTTTTGAGGAAAAACCTTAAAAGTAAACTTTACCCCTCCCAACCAGTTTTCCCCTCAGCTCCTCCTCTCCACTCCTCTCTGATCCAGCAAGCCCTGCCCACAAACAGACGCTCCTGCTCGCTCGTATTGTTTCAACTAGATTCAGATATAATGCAGATAAATACTTCAGATAATTACAAATGGAGCCCACTCAACATGAAAGTAAAAAGCATTGATGCTACTAGATGCCAACAGACTACCAGCAAACACAATGTTTGTAGGACTTCTACAACCAGGATAAAGTGACATAGTCCAGGACCCGAGGTGAACAGTTTATCGGCGCTACAACACGCAGCAGGTGCCGTTTGACAAGAAACACTTCTGTTACAGACACTTGGCTTACTTTGTTTAAGTGATTTACCTGTCCAGCAGAAAGGTAACAGGGTCTGGAAGATCCCGAAGCGTCCCCTATCATTTATGCTGATGTTGACCCGGCTTCTTTAAGCGCCCTTTATTCCGCCAGAGTCTCTGGTATTTACTTTGTTTTCTTGCTTTTGTTGGTGGTCGTGGCCAAAGGAGGATTCAGACAATTCTCCGTACCTGGTTAGTTTCTACTGTCCGATATTGTAGCATGCTAACTTTGTTTGGGCTTGTGAACGACTCTGAGGAGCAGCGTGTGCCTCACCACATGAGGGAACAGCGTTCTCCTCACAACCAATCAGGTTGGGGTAGGCGGAGAATGGCTTTGTTTACAGAAAATGTTGACTACACAGACATAACAAAACACAGCAATATCATTATATCACCAAATGTCATCAATAACTAATAACTACTGACTGCTATTAAAAGCTTTTTTGTATATACACCACAAAAAAAGATACTTATTTAACAGAATCCTGCTCACCCCACCTTTAAAACACCTGCAAGAACATTGTATTAAATGGCTATCAAAATTCTGATCCTGATTATAGTGTTTTATGGCTGATTAAATGTTTAACCCCACTCTTATTATCTGCTTATCATTATTATAGGATAACATGGACCATGTCAACATTTTTGTAGAGTCATTCACGATTCAAATCAGGCATCTCAGAGTTTTGTAAGAGTGCAGTGCTTTGATTGAATAAATCCAGCCTTTCTGTCATTGAAGGCAGATGCCCTCACCAGAGAAAGGTGACAGATATCATCAGAAAAATGTGCATTTGAATGGTGCAAAAAGCCAAAGCAAGCAGAATAGCATAAAGCCTGATAGCATGAGTGTAAGTTTCAAAACTACATCAGTGAGATATATCATATATAAGAGAGAGAGTGTCTGGAGCTAGCTTACAGTTTGTGGGTGTCCTTGTGTGTGTGTGTGAGAGAGAGAGAGTTATTTGTGTCTTTATATTCGTCTAAATCTAAGCACTGTATCCTCAGCACATGTAGCAAGTTGAAAATTTGCATCTGTGAGAAGGTGGAGGTGCCTCTCAGGTTTGAAGTGCTCATGTGACTCCCAGAAGAGGGTGGTTAACAGCAGAAAGATGAGTCCTCTGAAAAACTCATTAAGCTTCTAATTCACTGCTATAAACAAGCGTTCAATGGGATTATGTAATGTATCCTTGAACCTAAAGCCACTGTCTGTCGTTTGGTGAAAGCATGCAGGCAAGTCAGGTGTAAAGACTTCGGTATTCTGTAACAAATCCTCACACTGGTAAGGATTTTTTTCTTTCTTAAGTGCATTGTGGAGCCCACACAATGATACAACACCCACATACACACACACACATACACACACATGCAGCTTCTGACAGAGCAGCCTTAGCAGGTGGTGTGTGTGTGTGGGTGGTGTGGGTGCTTAATATCGTTCCAGGATGGCATCCACTTGGAGCCAAGATGGACTACAGATCATGACTCTCCACCTCCCGCAGGTCAGACCTCCTTCCTCACACAGGAAACAAGGAGATAGAAGTATCTATCTCAAGTTCTCATTTTGTGCACTCATCTTTTGCGAAAACACATTATTTCTACTCTTTTCTAATAATGTTTCAAAAGAACAAAAGAAGGGAGAATTGAGCAGGATGAAGCAAGACCAAACTGCCTTGAAAGCCTTGAAAGACTGAGATGGATCGCAAATAATTTGAGAACACCACTCCTGATTCAAAAATGCGAGTACAGTTTGAACACTGATACACTGATGCACAGATTCACAAATGCCTTCACAGATTAAAAATTTGCACTCCTAAATGCACACAAATTTACAAATGTGCACAAAAATGCACATGGATTCACAAATGTGACACAGATTCACAAATGTGCTCACACCTCCATGAATGCTCACATAAATCACAAGCACCCTGATTTACAAATAACCTGCAGAGTCACTGATTTGCACAGATCACAAATGCTCTGATCAGCAGTTGCACACTCACATTCACTTGTGTATACACTGACCCACAAATGTGCACATAAATTCTCAAATACATACACAGATCTGCAATTTTTTTATATGCATGCATAGCTAGTTGTTATTACTCAATTTCTCAGCTCCTTATCTCAGCTCTAAATGCAGAGGTCCCACCACATTTTGCAAGTTGAGCAGCACACAGTCTGGATGCTAAGTGAGGTGCAGGAGCACAAAAAGGGAGATTAGAAGTCCTTTGACAAATAAAAAAGAGTGTTTGGGGTGTAACATGAATCTAGAGTCAGGTGCTTTGACTCCAAAAGAAAGCTACGTTAACCTCTTTCCCTTAAAATTCCTTGAAATGCAGAAAACATACACAGAAATGAGTTATGTTAATAATCTACTTCTCTACTCACAGTCTTTTGGGTTGCCTCAACTCTTTTTCTCACCTCGGCCACTCACTTCCACTGCCTATTCTGTCATTTCTTTTGTGTGTACGTATGTGAGTTTGTCACTCCTTCTCTATTTATTCTATCTTTGATCTGCTGCCAATGTCACCGTGTGGTTAAAGATCCTGCCCAGGCCTTCCCTCTCCAGCTGGTATGAGAGAAATCTGTTGGAATTCTCTTCATCTTATGTAAGATTATCAGCGCGGTGATTCAAGGCTGACTGGATTCACACTCTGAAGCTCGCAGTTCATCTGTGTTGTGCATGAGGTGGCAGGACTCTCAGGCACAAGCTGTGTCTCATAAACGCTATTCTCAGCTTTCAAATGTCATTCATGTGGTTTGATTCAGAAGACAGGTGACATACAGAGAAGGAAGAAACCCAAAATGACTGACTGATTTGTTTGTCATGTGAAAGAAGAGTTGTGGTCATATATTGATGCGTGCACGTGGATGTTGTAAACAAGAACCTCTGATTAAAGTCACAGATTGCCAAGAGCCTCTGTCTTGTAATGAATCATGTGTGAAGCTGAAATTAGTCACTCAGGTCTTCTAAATTACCTGCATTCTCCTCAGTCCACGTGCCTTTATTGTGACACCATTTTTTTTAAAAAGCACTTGATCCATCTCAGATCTTGGCTGGAGAGACAGAGGCAGCAATTATGTTGTATTATGAACCAGATCAGCCTTAATAGACAGAGAAGAGGTCAGAAACAAGGCTTAGAGACACAAAGAGAGAGACATGGACCAACCATGCACTCATGTTTTACACCTGATTAACACTGGACTAAAGAGTCTTGTTAAAAGGAGCACTGTGGTCTTCTTTTTAACCTCTGGTCAATTCATCTATTTTCAGTGTGCTTGTAAAACGTGTTCACTTGATAGGAATCATTTAGTAACACCCTCTCAAATACACAAAAAGCAGCATGTGATGTTGTCTTAGCGAGGATGTGAAATTATTTTCGGACTAGAATTTATTTTTTATGATTTTTTTATTGTGGCGTTTATTCAACTATGTTTACAGAAGTCAGACTGTCTGAGAAGGAAAATCACAGCTTTATCTTAAAAATTAGTGAAACTATTTTCCCGAGCAGATGTCATGTTATATCATGCTTTTATAAAACAAAGACCTTTTATAAAGCCCAGGGAGATTAAAAAAATTGCTAAGATGAAAATGCATGTACTGCTTTGAAGGTTTGAAAACTTATTTGTGAAGAAAGTTAGCCTGTGTGATGTGTAGCCAGGTGCACAAAAGTGGAGGCAAAGTATTCCTGCTGCATGCACCTTGCACATCTGGACCCAGAACCTACATAAAAGTTAATCACACCATAAACATAGAAAGTTTGCTTGTTTTTTGTTTATTTTGTGTGTAAAAAGGTGTGTACATTTTTACACTGGATGATAAGACACACACTCCTGTTGTAATTTAATTTAATTTACTTCTTTGTTTTTGAGTTACCTGAATGTGGGGGCATGGCACTTCCTGGTCTGGTAAAAAGGTGTGGCCAAGAGTGGAGGAGCCTCCAATGCTGAACCCTACATATTGGAGCAGACCATTTGATGTTCTGTCAAGGGGGGGTTAGGTTTAATCCACTTTTCTTTGAATTTAGTTTAACTTAGTGTCCACTTGTTTCCCTTGTGTTGTGAAGTTCCCTGTTGTCCCATTGAGTTAGATGTTTGCAATTATATTTTTGTCTTGATCATTTGAGTTATATTAAACTGACCTCTTCTATAGGGCTATTTATTATAATTTTGGCTTGTAAATTTGGTTTTCTTGATTTGGGTTAAATAAGCAAGTCACCTACCCCCTTGCACTGCTTTCAAGCATTAAAAATTAGACTAAAAAATCATCACTCTTGTCACTGAAGATTTTTTTGCTCTAATCGTATTATGAAAAGGGATCAGTATTACTTTCAATCAAAAAAAAATCCTCATAGAAACTTTAAAGAAAATATATGATTCAGAATTGCACGTCATGGTTACTGACTGAAATTAGACAGTTATTTTGAAGGACTTTAGTAATGTCCAAAACAGAACCAAGAAATTGTGTGTATAAATATAATGTCCTTGTTTCACCCCTTGATATGCTGTGGAGAGACTCCAAAAGAAAATGGACACCTGTGGCATTCAAGAATAATATCTAGTTTTCTGGTGACTCTCTCCATTCACAAGTTTTTCTTTAAGGGAGTAAAAGACCAGGAACCAGTAAACCAAAATATGCATCTATATCATACTTTATAACAGGTACAGCAAGCTGCTGTTGTATTTAGGGATGAACAGACTTCTGTATTTCCCTAATACACATAAAATCTCTGCAATTAAAACTTACCGTTTAATTGTTTTCTGTATACCTGTAGACCACACACATGCAGTGCAAGTATTATTTTATTGAGAACTTAAGCAAGACAAAATAACATTTGTCATTACAATTGTGTTTATTTTCTAAACTGTCTTGAACACAGTACCATTATATTTATCTTTAAGTCTTTACAACCACAAAACACCTTAATGTCAGTCTGACGCTGTGCTGTGTCTTCATAAAGAATCACTGAGAATGCAAGTGGGACAGATGAACTCATTGTCTGATTTCAGCCTGCAGACTCTGATAACTAGTTCTTGCAGCTACATTTTTCTTGCTTCACTTAACCCAAATTTGTCACTCATTTGAAGAAAGATGAGCGTGAGTATGAAGCTGAAGCTTTGGAAGATTTAGACTTTAATCTGGTAGACACTCGTTCCTGTAACCGAGCATTTATCAGCGATAAAAAGAAGAGAAAGAAAAAGTAAAACTGTGAGAAGCAATTATTTCCAAATCATCAAAACTTTAGTCTGAAGGACGTCCAATGAAACATTATTACGGTTTAAAACCTCCTCGAAAACTTAATAAATAGCACCACCAAATTAAAATTCCACACTGACATAATAATTTTCAACAACTCTACATTTATGTGAAGGCTGTAAGTTATGTAACAGGTCACAGGAGAAAATGAAAAACAGTTTTTGAAAAGAAGCAACAAGTTGTATGTTTGGGTTATCTAACCCAGGAAGACATCCCCGTAGAAGCCCACTCCCTCCAACCTCTTGCCTCCAGCCTGGTCAACCAGTTCAGGAAAGTGAGCCCCCACACATACATTGACAGCCTCCCTCACCTCTGCTGGCAAAGCCCTGGTTTTCTGAGCGTGCTCTTTCAGGGCCTCCTGATTGAGCTGCAGACACAAAGGTCGGTTGAGGTTAGAAACTTGTGGTTTTGTGCTTTTTAAGTTTCTTTTCTTGTCCAGGCATTTGTCATAATCTTTAGAAGACAGATTTGTGGATTGACTGACTTCAAATAAGAGTGACTCAACAATATATTTTTTTTGGTTGTTTGTCTAATTATTTAAAAATGTCCCCGTTCCAAAGAAAATGGCTCAATCACAAAAGTTGTTTTTATTTGTCCCTTAATTTTGTATCTCTCACTGATATTCCTCCCACTTCTTCCTAGAGTATCAAAACTGAATTTGTAAGTGAATATGATCGATGAGACACAAAAACACACACGTCCATCTGGCCTTCAAGCGTCAACCTCTTATCGATCTCACACCTCTTTCTCTCATTACTAACTGCCAGCATTTCACCCATTCAAAGCAAAACTTTGTCATAAAAAAGCTCTGACATCATTTACAGCGGCGGGAGCGTGGTCAGTGGTTTCTCAGTGTATGTGTCACTCCTCATTATTACGTAGAAGCACTGAAAATAGCAGAGTCTTGTTGTTGGCATGGTTTGAAAGATTTGAGAATATTTCAATCATAGTATAAGGACAGATCTTTGGGGGAGCGAGTCACACTAACAGCTATATAAAAAAGTGGAACCATATTCTTGTCAAATTTACAAGGTGAGCAATCACCTATTACGACTTAGTCAGCACAGGAAACACAGTCTTAACCAGAAGTCCAACATCTAGCCATACCTGTAGCCCCATAAAGTTGGCCAGTACTTCAAGAGGCTATTACTTAATCTCACTAAAGCCGATGGGAATATTGAGCATCCACTAAAATCTAAAGAAAAATTGACATTAATCTAAAAAAAAGAAGGTTCATTTCCAGTCCATGTGGAGAGCAAAGTACTGTATACGCCATATGACCTCCTGGCTCACAAATGCAATATTCTGATGACTATCAGTTTGTCTCTATGAACAGGCATCCGCTTGCAAGTGCAGCTGAGAAACAATCTGTAGTGAAAAATCTGCTCAATACGGTATAATCAAAAGCCACCAAGCGATGACATACTTTATCAAAATCTTACAGGATTTTGTTATTCTTGAAAAACTTACGACCTGTAAATTGTCAGTTAATCAAAAAAAGTAGATTTTTTTGTTCAGGTTTTTACCAGAGTGAATTGTTGTGTGTCTACTGTCGAACAGAGACTTACAGACACTTGAATGGGTTCTACGCAGGGGGACATAATGGACTAAGAAATGACAGGTGGTGTTTACATGGCAGACATTGCAGCACTAAAAAGAAGCTCTTGACTGGAAGCTGTTGAGTGCAACACTGGCTACACCAGAATTACTCAGGAGTTGGCGTCCAGTCCCTGAGGCAAACACAGTTTTAGAGTCGAATAATGATAGATGATGATTGCCTGAGGTTTTTGAAATTGCTGTAAATGTAATGCTAAATGTCTGAACTGAAGCTCAATGCCTGCAGCTGGATAAAGGACCGTCTATTGCGCACTCAGGAAGTAAATAATCGATTGCAGTCAATACTCGATACTGCAATGCTCTCAGCAGGGTGTTAATGGTCAAAAAGCTGCAGGTTGTGTATTCCTACTTGAGCAAAGGCATGCACAAATTCAATCAAATATCACTGAAATGGCAGATATAGATTAAATACAGTTTGCAGTACCATTTAGATGCTTACTAGAGTGTGCATAAGACCCCACTTTAAGTAATTATTCAGGATTTTTTACATCAATATTCAGCTTTTCAGTTTGTTTTTAGAAAATAAAGAAATGTTTCAGTGTCCTCATAGACGGCCAAAATGCAAGTTGGTGTCAGTGTTTGTACCTGATTGGTCAGGGACTTTATCTCCTCCAGGGTACAAGCCTGTTTCTTCATCAGAGCCTCTTGCTGTGGGCTGTAATCTGTAGACTGTCACAACACAACAAAGAAAAAAATTCACTATGTTGCTGCTGAAAACACCATCAATCTGAGGCCTGCTTGAGTGTCTTTATGTGTATGTGTGCACATGTGGTATCAAGTGAGAGATACAGACTGTTTGCATGTCTATAAGCAGTTCATCTGCTCATGTTTCTCCCCGTGAGTGTATACCTATGTTTATCTAGAGAGAAAAGCACCCGAGGGATGCAACCAGAGCAGGAGAATCAATACATTTGAAGCCTTAACAGGTTCGGCCTGTCCAATTTGATTACAGAGCCCTGATAGCACTTGGCTGTTCAATACAGAGGCTGATTAAAAAGGTGACTGCGGTATAAATAGTTGCAGTAATTAATTGGAAATGCTGATTAAGGAGAGCAAAATGAGCGTTTGCAATGTGACCATGATTTACAAAAGGATGAGGAGGGTTGCTGCACTCCAGACAGAGAGTAAAGGAGCAGATAGCAAGTGAAGCAGTGGAGTCTTTAACCCAAATACGGCAGGTCTGAATGTTGATGAGAGGAGCGAGAGAAGTGCTCAGTGCTGCACATGTATGAATTAGTCTGCTCTGTTATCAGCTTCTGAGTAATGGAGAGGCGTGGCTTATGGACATGACCTGCTGCACTTTCCCCACCAATTAAGAGTGTGTGTGTGCGTGCGTGCGTGCGTGCGTGCGTGCGTGCGTGTGTGTGAGAAAGAGAGACAGAGAGTGGGATGTTACAGGGTGAACGAGTAGGTGTACTCACGTGTTTGTGTGTATCTGTTATTTGCACGTGGGAGGGTGTGTGAACATGTGTGCAGATGTATGAAAGAATCCTTTGACATGTCTGATATTTTTATTTTTCTTCCAGCTCAAGACACCTGCTGCTTCTTGGTAACCATAGTTACGCCATTGAGTACAAAATGTGTTGAATGGACTATGGTGGATGGTCTCTGTGTTCTGAGACATTAATGTTGTTGAAGGAACGTTAGATGATCAGACTTCTAGTGAAACTAGGATGTTTCTTTAGAGATTTAATCTACATGAATAATAACAGTATGACATTTTTAGACATAAGCTTGTTTTCTTTCATACCAAGGCTTGAATAAGAAGTTGGTTACCTCACACAAGTCTGTTTATTAAATACAAGGCTACAGCTGTTGGCTGGTTAGTTTATTTTAGCTCAATCTAGCATAAATAGTTGAAACCTGAGTACTAAAATATTCTACTTAAGTGCAACTACTCTTACTTTGATAAAGTTTCTACTTGAGTAGAGGTAAAACTCACAGTCTGCAAATACACGAGTAAAAGCAAAAAGTACTTCATACTCCAATGAGGACTTTTTTACGTTTATAAAATAGACTGAAATTCACATTGATGCCCTTGTATGATAAACAAAAGCAAGCAAGGTCATCACTGGCAAGACTATTGCTTTTGTATTGTAATTCTTAATGCCTTAAACTGCTGTAAGGGTCAAGCAGCAGCAGAAAAAGCCTAGTTTTTACACATAAAATATTCATATTCAGTTGAAAATCAAATAGTAGTTTGTAGTTTAGTTTATTATAGTTGGAAATGAGTGCTACACATATAAAAGCAATGTTCATCCAATGAGTTACTGACCCTGGCCTTTCTTATTGTATTCAACTCAAGCACGTGCGTTCCCTATTTTATTCTGCTGAGTAGAAGATATCAACCAATCAGCTGGCAGTTATGCTGTTGATAGAAAGCTTGTATGTTTATGCTTTTCACTTCTTTTGTATTCAGTAACCGGTGCACTGTAAAATGTGCCAAAACACACTACTCCATGAAAAATATTTAAAGTCCCACTCTGATCGTATTTTTTTTTTTACAACTTAAAGTGTTCTCGGTGGTTGTTAAATTGTGATTATGAAGTTTTTAGCCAAAATCACATAACCTGTTTCTTTTTCAAGTGCTTTTCTTCACCAGAGCTCCAGTAGATCATTAGCAATTCGCCCCTCTTCATGCTAGCTTGTAACCTAACATTGCTGGTGCAGCAGAAGTTGCGGGTATTATAGGAGCTATTCAGCTTTTAGACACTAATGTCTTTGGGGACATGATGCATTGCAATCTGCTACCACACACTTGTTCCACAATCGTCCTCTCTAACTTCACAGGGTCTGGCCTGCATAGCAGAGCTCTGAGTTATGAATCCCACTGTGTCTGAACCTGCCGTTTAGGTCTGCCAGAGGCTTATAGCGATTTAAATGCAGAAATACTCAGAAATGCATTTTCGCTTTTAGTTTTCAAATTGTATGTTCTCTACCATCAGAAAAATGCCACATGAACATATAGACAGCAAGAAAAACACAAAGAGGAAAAAGTACTACGAGAACGAGCCCCCAGTTGGCTGTTAGAGCAGCCAATTGGGAGTGTGAGGTGGCAAACCTAATTTACAAGATAGGCGACACACACACACCACACATACATTAGACACAGCCAGGCCAGGAAAGAGGGGCAAAATACGATAGTTTCCAGCCAAAACGAGATACTTGACAGCTATGTTCCAAACTACTCAACCACTGCCAACATTTAAGTACAATGCGACTAACTGTGTTACATTCAACAAGTTAAGAAAAGTACTTACAGGAGCATCAGTCTGACTTGGCTCATCCAGCATCTCTGTGCTCATTGATTTTTTTAGCCTTCAGGGGAAAGTTAGTATATTTCAATCAGACCTGTTGTACATAATGTTAAAGTAATCTTATCTAGCCAGACATAATGTGCAATTCCATGTGCCAGAGAGCAAAAAAGCTCTGTGTCATTTGTTACTTCAGATTAATTCAGACAAAGCTGAGAGGAACAGCAATGTGGAAAAAACAGAAAGTTACTGAAGGCAAGGTCACACTGTGAACTCACTTTGCTTTTTCTGAAGATGAACATTTTGAATTTTTCTTCTTGTTCTCCTTTGATTCACTGCAAAACAAGAAGAAAAAACTCAGAGTAAAGACTTGTGTTTGACTGAAAATCTAGAAATGAGAAACACCAATGTCAGCCCTTTTAAACAAGAATGACAGGAGTACGTGTCTGATTTGTGACTTTGTATTTAGAGTGTAAAGAAAGGCTTAAATGTGATGTTATCATATTGGTGTGGACAGGTAAACAACCAAAGCTGCCCTGCTTCCCCACCACTGTTTAAACACCTGTTGGATAATGGTTGTCCTGAGTTAACCATCTGCCAGCTGTAAAGTGAGGATAACAAGCCAACTACACACACACACACACACACACACACACACACACACACACACACACACACACACACACACACACACAAAGATGCACACACTGATGCAGCATAAGCCAGCCGAGGACAGACTCTCACATTAAGGTGATTCATTCATTATTTGAGGTATTGTCTTTCCTAAATGTCAAATGTTTCATCTCAGAATACAAACACAAACGAGTTGTGCCAGATTCTCAGAGCACAGACTGCACAGACTCAGTAGAGCCTGAGTCTATCTCTCAGTGTGTACAGCATGTCCCAAATGTGTTGTATGTGTGCTCTCACCTCTCAAGAGTCTTCAGCTCACTGGCGTGTCTCTCTGTGGCCATCTCCAACAGTTTGGCTAGTCTCTGCCACAATAGAAGGAGGAAGTGACACAATCACAGTTAAATCAAAGCTAGAAATGAGAGTTAAGTTGCCCTGAATTGAGTCCATCATGTGCGTAATTAAAGCTTTTGTTCCCTAACACAAACAAATGTGCTGATCTGTGTGAACTTTCGCTCCAGACGTGACACCAGACCTGCATGTTAGATGGATGCTGACTCTCACTTTGTACGGTACAGTTTATACTCAGTCTAGTGAGGTGACAGCCCTTGAATAATTACCTGATTGACCCCTCCATCTGAAGCAGATTCAGAGCGTATGCTGAGAGCACCCCTGAGCACCTGGGTCTGCTGTTTAATCAATAGGGACTCGAAAGCGCTGGCTGCTTGCCTGTAGTCCCACACACAGTTACAGAGTGGGGATACCAGGTGCTCGGAGGAGATGTGAACACTGCCTAAGCCATGGAAATAGATACTGTTTTTGGGATGAATCACTGGATGTAAAAAAGACAGCCAATTACAGGGTTTGAGGGGAGCAGTAGTTTGATGCGTACTTGAAACCTGACAAAATCTTGCTCTTAGTTTGAAATTGCAAAGTAAGGTATAATACAAAATAAATCCTATTGTCATGAGAAATTGTATTTATTCCTAAATACACTTTATAAATGTTGCTGTAAGTTGATATAAATGATTATAATCACTTAACAGGGTTGATATAAAGCATTTTAAGTGCATTTACAAAGCTTTATAAATGCACTTAAAGGGCTGTAAGTGTTTTTTGTTTGTTTGTTTGTTTGTTTTGCTGATATGTAGCTTATTTATTAATTTTTAGACTCCACTGCCCCCTTGAAAAATATGTGTCCCTCTACAGGGACAGCACTAGAGAGACCAGAGCATCTGCAAGAGGTGACTATTGAAGTAAATTTAAGAAAATTGCTTTTGGATAACCTGCATTTTCAGTTAGAGCTGTTGAAAGGTGAACCACAGTTCTGCAAAAGCTCCAGCTCTAATCTGAAATCACAGCTCAAAGCAAACCAGATGAAATCTTCACAACAGACAGAATCTGTGATGTAATTTGAAATAGGTTTTTATGTAACGTATTGTTAAGGAAGTTTATCTATTTTTAGTTTATATTGTACGTTTTTAGATCCTCCTGTGGCTACAGGATCCACAGATGTAAAGTAGGTTTATACCTCACTCACCAGCTTTGCAGTTTTGTTGCAAGGTCCCTATCAAATTAACTCATAAATTAATCTTAGGTGGACTAAACTGAACAAGGTTGTTTTTGTCTATGGTGTTGGCAAAGTGTATATACAAAACCTGCTGACAGAGCAACTCCAGCATTTGGTATGAGCAAAGTTTCTCGCCAAAGGGAAATATCTTGCTCTGTAGTTGCCCTGTGTTGTGGCACTTACATGTTGGTGTTGGATATTACAGACAGTATACAAATGAAAAATGGATAAATGAATAAAAGTCACTGCAGGATTTTAACTCAAAGTGACACCGTTACTTTAACCATTTGACCCCATGCCAATAAATAATGCTTTATGCACAATATTTCAATACACATGTTGAGTTACTTCTTTTTTGTATTAATTTATAAACTGAAGTCTCAACAAACTGGCCTGGACTCAAGTTTATTTTTTATAAACCTGTACTTTTCTCACCTCTGTAGCGCACTGCTCCTTCTTCTTCTTCAGCTGATCACACTGCTCCGTCCACAGAGCCTGCAGCTCCACCTGCATTTTGTCTTTCTGCTCCTGCACCCGCTCCGTCATCACGCTGGACTCAGGAGAGTTTTTTTCTCCCCTGCAGGAAAGATAACATCAAGCAGCATCACAAAACACACACAAAGGAAATGGATTATATCAACTCTGCGAAAAGAACACATTTTATTGTGCACCTGCGTGGTTACTGGAAATCTGAACAGTGTTTCTCGTTATCCCTGATTATGATGGGGTTTTTTTTATTTTTTCTCAGAAAGCCTGTCTACCTGTGGAGCACATATTCATTTAGCTGTTCTCATCCTCTAATGCTGAGCTTCAGTTAAAAAACACATTAACTGAGGAATATTCTCCATGCTTGTAAATGAAATCTCATTACAGACATGGACAAAAACAACATTTCCATTAGTGGGTCAGTGTAAATATTCTGCAGAAATCACTGCAGTTTTGGTGAATTACTGAACATTAACAATTGGGCAGACAGTTGGTACTCTGAATACTCCGAATTCATTACATGGCACTCCTCCTCCACCCACACTATCTGACTATCTTTTGTCAAACATTTCTTTCCGAACTGATTCTGGAAAATCATTAAGACACCAGAAAGAAGAAAAATATTTCCCCTCACTCTTTTTTCTTCATCGAGGCCTTCTTCTTTATGGCCTTGAAGGTGTCTGAGTATTTCTGAATCAGTTCCTCTCCTTTTTTCTGATACTTTTTCTCTGCTTCCTTCAGCTCCCTCTCCTGACGCTTGATGACTTTCAGGTAGTTCTTGTGTTGTGTCAGTTCCTCAGTGGGCACAGTTGAAGGCTCTGCACAGACACACAGAGCATTTGAGTAAGAATTGGTCTTATTGCAGTGGAGCCGCATTTATGATTCATCTACTACGGTGGCCGAGAACCGCCACTGCTGCAAATAAAAAAGAATGCGAAAAAAAGAAGTCACAACAGAAGTTACCATTGCAAATAAAATAAAAAAAGCCACAATGGAAGTTCACAAAAAAAAAAAGTTACATAATGCGAAAATAAAAGGATGCAAATTAAAAAAAAGCCACAATGGAAGTGAGCTGCCAGGGACCAATAATGATGATGCACCAGTGTTTTGCGATCTAGCCACAGAAGACGACGGTGAGGAGACGAGAAAAGAAGTAAGTGGAAAGGTTGTTGTTTAATTTCGCTTTGTGTACTTTTCAATGTGTCATTTGTTTAGACCATGTAGCTCCTGAGTCGATATGAAGTTGAACTGGAGGATGTTGGTGTAGTGTTAGCTTCAGTTTGCCTAGATCGTAAAACACCGGTGTAACATCATTATTGGTCCCCAGCAGCTCGCGTCTGTTGTGGCATTTTTTTATCTGCATCCTTTTTTTCCGCAGTATGTAACTTTTTTTTTCTTTTTTGGATCGCCACTTTATTTTGCATTGTTAACTTCTGTTGTGGCTTTTATTTTATCTGCACCATTTCTTTTTTATTTTCACCGTGCTTCGCTTTCTTTTTATTATTCTTATTCTTTTTTTTTGCATTCTTTTCTATTTGCAACAGTTGCAGTTCTCAGCCACCATAATCTACTGTATATAACAAAAAACAAACAAACAAAAAAAAACTTTCAAGCTGATTTAATGTAATGTCACCTCTTTATTACCTTCACCAGATGTAGGCGGCTGAGCTGACTCATTTGATCCTGCAGGATCTGGAGGTGGAGCCACTACACTGGGAATGACCACAGCAGCAGGCACTTCAGCAGCTTCTGTGTCTGGTTTATCCTCTGAAAGAGGCTCTGGGTTTGTAGTTGAGTCCTCCACAGACTCATCTTTGGTTTCGGGAGTTGCTTCAGGTTCTGGGGCCGGTTCGTTGTCAGGGGCTGGGCCCTCAGGGACTGGGACCTCGGGGGCTGGGTCCTCAGGGGCTGGGCCCTCAGGGGCTGGGTCTTCAGGGGCGGGATCCTCAGGGGTTGACTCTTTAGGGGTTGACTCTTCGGGGATTGGTTCTTCAGATGTGGGTTTTTCATGGTCTGTAGATGAATCTTCAACTGGAGCAGCCTTAGGAGGTAGAGAGGGTTCATCTGTAGGTTCAGACTTGTTCTCTGACTCTTCTTTAGCTTCTTCTGTATTTGTCTCGGGGGCTGGCTGTTCACCAGTATCAACAGGTGGTGTAGGTGTGGGCTCTGCCTTTGCTAGGGAAAGAAAAAAATGTTCCACTTTGAAATACAGCAGCTGAGGAGCCGTATTTGACCCTTATATTTCACAAAAAAACAACTCCCAACTCTACCATCTCATATACCTTCTGCTGGGGCTTCACTTTCTGGAGCTTTGACCACAGAAGTTTGGGCCACAAGAGGCAACTCATACGGGGAAATGTAGTCTGAGGATGACTGTGTGGACAGAAAAAAAAAAAGACAGGAACATCACAACCTAACAAGGCTGGTCATCTACCAGGAAACTGATTAGGGCTTTTGAGGATTTAAGGGAAAGCTGAGGACATTGTTGCGATTTCATTTTAGTAGATAAAGGCAAGGGAAGTAACCTTATCTGCTTTTTGTTACCTCTTTTGGAGTCTTTGATGTTTTCTCTGTGCCCTTTGTTGGGTTGAATAAGGCGTCTGTGAAATCTGGGGTAGAATCAAAAGCATCAGTGCACAATAACCCATACAAGCACAAATGAAATGCCACTCAGCTCCCCAAATTTCGACCTAAATCGACCTTGCACTTCACTGACATTCAAAAACAACATGCATTCATTTGTTGCAAAAGATTTTTCTTTTCCGAAAACACAAAATGATGAAAGCCAAGCACCTGCGAAGGCAGCGGGAATGTAGTCCTTGACCTCGATGTAGACAAAGAGAGCCGGCAGAGTGAGCGGCATGTTGCTCTCACTGCGCAGGCAGATGTGATGGAAACCTGCAGGGCATAAAACAAACCCTGGAGAATTTTTTAAAAAAAGGCAGCAGCTCCCTCTGATCCAGAGAAGTGGCACAAACAGTTTAGCAAACATTCGGAGGCCTTGAATGACTCAGGGGTGTTTAAATTATGTAGATCAGATGCAGCATGGAGTGTTTTTTTCCCCCTTTTTTTTAACCACTTACCTGATTGGATGGCATCAAGTGGGATGATCCTGTGTCCCACGAATTTACCGTTTTCTTCGTGAGCTACGATTCTTAGAGAGGCCATTTCTGGGAGCAGGATCTGTCCATCATAACAACAACAACATATAAATTAAGAGCTGAGTGTTGAAAGAGTTTAGCTCACAAAAACACAGTAACGAGCACACAGGTGTTTTTTTCTACATATATGTTGTTTTTATTCACACCTTCTCAAAAACAAAAGGCTCCTCATTCCAAACTGGGTTGATGGCGTTGGGTGTTGTGGACCACTTGGTGCGATATTTCTTCTTAGGGTCACCTGGCAGCCCAATCACCTCCACTTCCACTCCTGTTTTCACACTCTTGTCAGACAAAAACTGACCTGAATAGATCTGGAGAGACGGGTGAATAGGCTTTAATGACACATATGTTTTTTTATGATAGATGGAGATGCATCCTGTGGTGCGTACATACACATTTAGGACACAGTGGATATAAATAGAGTTCAGGTTTGACTCATGCAGAGTCGGCTTAATACCAGGAACCATGTATTACTCTCAGTAGGAAGCTTGAATTATTACAGACTCTAAACAGGCTGTAGAAGAAAGCAAACTGAACATACACAGGTTTCCCAAGGCCATTTAGACCAATTTATGTTCAGTGTAGAGCAGAGAGAGAAAAGCTTTTATATTTTGCACAGTTTGTTAAACAGAACCCTTTAAAGCTGTGTAAAAAATAATACAACTTTAATATTTTACCTGCAGCTTTTAAGTCATTCAATTATTAAACTGTTTCGGATTAAGTTTGCATGAATTTCAAGCACCTCAGAGATGGATTAAGAGAGGGGAAAAAAACAGCAGTATCTAAGCGGTGAACCTGCCTTTATGGTCAGTGTGCTCGCCACGACAGTGTCAATCCTGTCGCAGAAAGGGTCAAACTTCTTGTCACTGCGCCGCAGAACATCGTGCTTTAAGAGGTAACCCGTTCTGCCGTTGAATTCAAACAGAGACATGTTCAGCTGCATGGGGAAATCTGCAAGAAAGGAACCAAAAAAAACAGCCTATTCATGCCCCCTCTCTTCAGCACACGGTGGAGCACAGGCCTGTGCAGCACAAAGAGGTGCAACACTGACCTGCTGTGGTCAAACACAGAAGCTCAGGCTCAAAAATGTACCAACACATCAAAGTGAAGTGGTGATGGAAATAAAAATGGAGCTGTTTCATCCTCACATGTGCTATAAGATATTATTTCAAACGCTTATAGAGTGTTGTGTGTGCATTTCTACCCATTGTCTGGTAGTTTAGCGCCACCATCTGGCAGCCTACGTTCCAAAATGGCTGTGGGCTGTAGTTGGATGAATCCATTCTTGTTCCTTTGGGGTAAATTCTGCTCATCTGTCTTTTATTATATCTGAGAAAGGAGGTTCAGGAAACACTCATACAATTCTTTACTTGTATGCAAACAAGAACTCCTTACAAACATATAAATTACACATATTTTTGGTCACATTTTTCTGCAGCACTCTTAAAGGATTCTCCACAAATTCAATGGCAGTCTTGGCAATCATTGCCTCCCCTTTGGTCTCCACAAAAGATGAGATGACGTAACTCTTGTTTTTCTCTGTAAAGGAGGAATCAAGTGGGAAGAAGAACTGCATAACTCATGCTGACTTTGATTTGTTCACCTGTGATTTTTAAAAAAGTGGTAAATACATGGAGCCATACTTCTCGCATTGTCAAAAGAGATGAATTTGTTGGGCTGGATATAGTTGACAATAGATGACATGGCCTCGTATGCTGTTACTTCTTGTCCAGCTGTGCCCTGTAGGGGATTGACAGGAAGTTGACTGATGTTTGAACAGCTTTAGCAGGACATGGATGATGTACAACAATAAAACTGCCATCACTCAGTTAGCTGCTCACTCTACCTCATCTGACGTCTTCATTTTTTCTTCATCCTGCTCATCTGTCTCTTCTACCTCCTCGTTGTCCTCCACAGCTGCGTCCCCCTCTGCTCAAACATGTAAACATAATGTCTGCCATAGCTAAAAATAACTCAACAGGCCTGCTGTTAATCTGAGTCAGTTCTAGTTTATCTACCTTGTGTCTCTGGGGTGCTGGGTGCTGGGTTAGCAGGGTCCTGGGAGTTGGTGTTTGGGTCCTGGGTGGATGCAGCTGTGGTTGTGGTTTGGTCAGTGGCTGCTGTGCTGGTTTTCTTGTTCTGGGCTGGTTTTTCATGGCTGCCCTTCTTGTTCTTGATGAGGATCTTTCCCATGAGCTCAGATGGACTGGGGATCTGCTGGCCTGACTTTAACTGAGTTTTACACATAAATAGTGAGACATCTAAGAAGCTTCTTTGGAGTAAAAATAACCAAAGAAAATGTGTTCAGGGTGGTAAAGAAGTAGCATTAGGGAAATTAAGATCAAGCTCCTCTAAATTCACAATTTGAGTCTTGTTTGTGGAGAGCTTTTAACAGAACAAGTTTAGCACAAAGACTGAAAACATTGAGCAAAAACTTGACAACTTCCTGCAGGAATTTTCAAAAAATATTCACACTCCAATAAAAAAGTAAAACAACAACTTCCATTCATCTGTTGTTGCTGTTTTTCAGTGGTTTGTATCGACACAAAATAGATGTTTGTTGGTGAACTTTTTACCTCTATGCAGAGCTAAGTTTGCTGCTTCCATCTGTTCCCAGTCTTACAGCTAAGATAGGCTAACCAGTCATTAGATACATGTTCATGCCAGTGTCACTGTGCAGAGGTTTATGGCATAAATTACGAAAGTACACTATACTGCAAAAGAGAGAACAATAAGAATCACCCATAAGGGTCAATAATTACACTTTGTTACTGTTTAAATTGCTCAGATTTACAGATTTTGTCGAACGTCAGGCAGCACAAATAGTATTCAAAGCAAAAATTAATCTATTACCAGGTAATTATCAAAAAAATGTTTTGTTTTTCAGGGCGTTATAATTTTCAGCAACTTTGTTTCATAACCAGCTGAAAACAGGAGCTTTCAGGAGACACTACTTATGCAACAGTTATGATCACTGCAGTGTAGAGAGGGTTTTGAATGTGTATTTAGCGCCTTGTGTCAGAATATAACATAAACAAATATCTTTACTTCATGATCAAAATTTAAGTTGGCCGGGTTTTTTGCATGCTCAGTCAGAGCCCTGCTTTTCTAAAAATCCTGGCGACAGCCCCGACTTTATCTGAGACAGTAAAATGTGCCCTCTCTTTGCCTCAGAAACAAAAATACATGCACACAAACCACATGGCACACAGCTGGGAGGGGATAAACAGATATTCACAGCTGATATAAACCGGTTTAGATACGTACAGGAGCCTAGGAGTGTCATGACTTGCAAAGATAAGAAAGAGGACAAACATGAAACAATAACTTTTGTATTCATTCCCTCCAAAGTGATACTCAGAACTTAACCGAGTCTCACAGTAAAAAAAGCAAACTGTTATTTTACTTATCAGACAAAGTGCTCTGTTGGACAAATCCCCAGCACATAAACTTTATCTAACACTATTATTTTGTCAGCGAGCTGTGCTGTTGCAGTGTACTCACAGGGTATTTGTCCAGCGGCTCTGTCAGCAGGGCATCACCAAATATGGATTTGCAGTAGTTAGCCATCTTCTCCTGCTGCTTCACCCTTTAACAGAGCAGATCTGTGACTGTGTGTTGCACTGACTGAACAAAAAAATCCACCATATATTCCATCTATATTTCACTTTAAAAACAATATCATTGTTTGTAATACTTTGTGACATGAGGTTGAGGAAAAAGATGTCTTACGAGTCGACGTGGTTCTCAAATGAGAGGATAACAGGGTACTGTGATGTCTTAAAGGCACTCTCGTTAATGGCTTCAATCACATCCTGTCACACGACAAAGAGAGACAGGCATTTTTAACACATTTAAGGACACTTTTATTGAAATCGAGCAAAGACTGGCAAAAGAGCAATGGGAGGTATAATGGAGGGAATGAACAAATCAAACAAGATCATGAAAACTGCACAAAAAGGCAAAAGAGGTCATTTTAATTATAACCAAACTAGGAGAAAGTCGGCATGACAACGTGCAAAACTTGAATGCAGAAGCCCTGCAGTTAGCTCTGAACCTCTCACATGTAGAGGCTGACAGTAAACTGAAGTGAGGTGTTGTGTTCAGGCCCTGGGGAGAGCAGAGCTCCAGCTGCCTTAAATGGAAGAGTATGAGACAAGAACTGTGTGTGCCTGCCTGTATGTGTGTGTCTATGTGAGTCTGTCTGTTTGTTATTGTGTACCCGTAAGCCTTCACATGCTTTTACTCTCTAGTGTTCACATGGGCATGAAGACAAAGGATTGACTTATTTTCAAGGCTGATTATCATATGCAGAGCGAATGCCTGCACTCTTCTGTCAGCCTCTTATAAACGCAAATATGGGGACGGCTTACTGGAGTGAGGTAAACCATGTTCATGAGGAAGTGAGGCCGGTCTCTTTTACGAGAAGAGGCCAAAGATTTATGATTACAGCTGAGAAGTACTCCCAAGAAGTGGGTTTTGCTCACACCAAAAAGTTGTAATAAATTACCCATTCACTTTCTGAGTTTAATGGTTTTTACTGTCATTCATACTATCCCCAAAATGTATAAAATATTTACTCCAGCAGAATATTTGAAAAAAAAAAAGATGAAGGAAAGTAGTAATTGTGTTCTGTCTCTAAAATTGTTAAAACGTCTTGTTTTATGTTCCTGAAAGAGTTGTTCCAAAAACTGATACCAGCAGTAAAACAAAAATATCACTTATTAAATCTACTGAGAAAGCTCATGTTTGACAGGAAGACATCATTTCATCATGTCAAATGAAAGAGGGAAATGTGGAAATGTTCCCAAAAGTATGAGTAACCACCTTGAAAAGGATCTCGGTTGTCATGGTGAACCCGTGGGTAATGATGGGCTCTTCATCTGGAGGTTTGCCCTTCCAACAGTCCAGCTCCAGACAGCGACAGCCAGACAGCAGACACTGACGGTACATCTCCGGAGAGGACACGCCCGAGAACTGACCGGCTGCACGGGGACACGGGGGAGAGGTTTAGAAAACTCGTGCTGATCAGATAATTTATGACCTAAAAAGATCAGAGTGGTTTATGTGACCTGTCAGGTACGTGTTGTGGGAGGACTTGATGAAGTAGTGGGGAATGGGTTGGGTCATGTCTTGGCTCTTGGCCAGTCTGTCTTGCATAACCACTGTTGTCTCTGGTCCCATCAGGAAGAATAAGAGACCTTCAGGAGAAATCAGATCTGCAGGTACAAGAAAAGACAGTACATCAACATAAAAACACCTCTTAAATCTTCTAACAACAAACCATTTATCAATAAATCTCACTTCTGTTTGCATTAGCAGAAAGAGGCTCATATTTGTCAATCAGAGCCTTGATCTGGTCTTGCCGCAGTCGTGGAAACAGCTCCTCATTGAGGCGAGAGTCCCTTTGCTTCTCATTGAGGAACTTGGTGAAGTTGTCCTTCGTCATGGTGGGTTTGTTGGAGCTGTGGTGCACAAAGACGCGTGACAAACACACCAAAGCTGCACATAATGTTGCTATACTGCCTCTCACGGCCTGATTCATGCCACCTGAGCCCATGTCATGTGGCCATCGCATGTTTCTGGCTATATAACTCAGATGAGTGAGTTTCTATGCCTAACAAAAGTATTCACCACAAAGAGCAAAATGGTAATGAATTAAATAGATTTTCTAGGAACTTTTAGATTATTGAGTCTTATTAGGAGGAAATGAAGCACAGCCAGTAAAGACTCACTAAGACGTGAAGATCTCATAGATCTCAGGACGAGGGCAGAGATTTGACAGAAACGTCCTGAACGCAGCTTCAGTGAAGACGTCAGGCTTTATGGAGTCATACTGGAATGTAACAACAAACATATTATTATTTCAAATGATTCATGATGATCTGCTGATGAAAAACAGTTATAAATATTTGCTCTTATCTTAATGTCATTAAAGGGTAAATTGTTATACACTGTATAAACGCTAATAATTAAACCACAACCACTAGAGTGACAGAAAGAAAAATTAAAGCATTGCTGTAAACATGTTGAAGGATAGATGGACTTAGTGTAGACGAGCAACCCACAAAAAGGTCTTTCTTTTCTAACCTTTCCTTTAGGGAGGTGTGCTGCTGCCAAGGCACTTTCCACCCTCTTCTTATCCGCAGGGAACATCTTATAAATACTGAGAAAAACACACATTGAGAAACAAATGTGAAAAAAACTCTACCGTGCAAATAAACCATCCTACACCTTCACATGACTGCACTGTAACCTACTTTTTCACCGGGATCTTTCCATCCTTGTTGGTGTGCAGAGAAATACGCACATATCTACAATCAAACACAAAAGGCTTGAGCTATTACTTCATGATGATACAGTGCTGTATTAAAACAATACAACCCTTAATAATCATGCTCACTCACATCTTCTCCAGAAAGACTTGTCTGCAGGAGTTGTTTCTTGCAGCATTGTAGGCAATTGCAAGTACGTCATTGGCCCAGTTCTGATGGTGCATGGAATTAGAGAAAGAGCAACAAATCTTTAAATTTACATTTAAATTGTGCTTAAATGTTTATTAATGACTTTATTTTAAATGTTAAATAGAAATAAACCTACCACTAGAGGGCGTTAATATAAAAGCACCTCAGGACATGAGAGCTGTGCATATTGCATTTGTACAAAACACAGCAGTGATGTCATTACAACTGATTTAATCCGGATATTGGAGTCATAAAGTCTAATAAGGACTAAAAGGGAGGGGGGAGGGGGCGCCTGGTTTGGATGGCCCTCTCTTTGTATAATGGCTAATAGCCTGTGGCTGTGGTTGGACAATCAGACAGAATCAGTGGCAGAAAGAGAGACGACTGTAAACAGATAGGGACACACACACACACACACACACACACACACACACACACGCTTACCTCACCAACAGTGGACTATCAGCCCACACTGACCAAGGAGGCAGTGTGGGCTTCCTTTGAAGGTCTTTTACCGTAATGTTACTTGAAACGTGACTTTTATTTTATTTATTTATTTAATTGCCAAGAGGGGACCTGGATCCACACACAAACATACACACACAGTGTTGTAAATGTAATGGAAAATCACTGTATTATTACCTGTGTGATTTTCTCCTTTGAGGCAAAGAAGTTGTGATAGGTGAGGTTCACCGTGTCTAGACCTGAGACAATGGTGAGCGTTTTGGCGAGGTGGTTGCTGTCTGGGAAGTCCAGGTTAAAAACATTACGGACTTTGGGGTGCTGCAGAAAAGAGAGAAGGGGTTTAATGGAATGCCGACCCCAAAAATATCTTGTCATTTTCTTCGGAGGAGTTTTTATTGAACGTGTAATGTTGTAACTAAGGCCTCCATATCACGCAAAAGCAGAAAAAAACAACAACCAGTGACCATACTGTTTTTGTCAACACAACACAATACCTCTAAGTTTGTTTCCTTTTTATGAATCAATTCTTATTTTTTCTATTCAGTAAAGAAAACATCTTTTTTCACCTCAATTAAACCATATTGGTCTCTTCTCTGTAGTGCATACAGAAGCTGAATATACCATTGTGTGTTACCCTTTATTACAAGCTATTGCCATCTCTTTCATCACTGCACAGTTTCTGCAGCTTCTATAAAGGCCATCTCTTTTTGTCGGCAGATCTTTGCTCTGGTTTTTGACCTATGGTTTTTGGTATTGTTCCTTTTATATTTATCCTTTGATTAAAAAAACCCACCAAATCCAATAAGATCTACACTTTGACACCATTCTTTAGAGATGTAAGTCTCTAGAGTTTGAACATTCCAAGAAAAAACCTTTAAATTTATGTTGTCTAAATTGTTGAAACGCCACAAAAAGAGCCCTATAAATGTTAGGGCTGATTGTTTTAAGTTCAATCATCTTTTACTGAAAAGTTCTTTAAAGATTATACCTGTTCATTTTCTGTCTGGGCTTTTTTTATTTTGTGAAAACTGGATGTTAGGTAAGCTTGGTGGTAAAATGTAAGGGCTGTATTTGCTGTAACGGTGTAAATGTTGCACTCTTGCAGATGACTCTCCAAAATAAGGTTCAGTCTTAAGACTTCAGCCTCATTTAATGAAAAACAGACTGTTGGCTTCTCGTTATTATCCTTTACTGAAGAAGTAGATTTAAGTCTGCAGTAGTTGTTCTCTGTATGCTTGTTCAAACATAGGCAAATTAGCTGGCTAAGACATGCAAACAAATGCGCACGTACACACAAACATGTACATCACTGCAGCCAGAAGACCACTGCTCCAGGTACCCACTTTTCATATGACCTCTTCTACAATCAATCACTTCAGTGCTCCTTTCTTTGCTGCTTTCCCAAAACTCCTCAGAACCCCTAAGGAGGATGTACTCCAGCTGGGATGATGCTGCGCTCTGTGCCCTCCCTGCGGGGAACAAGTTTCAGATTGGACCTCTGAACCCTCAGTGAGGGATGACGGTGGCTACATACTGTAACTTCCGTGGAGGCCAGTGAGGAAGCAAAGAGGGGGGCGAGTGTGCTTGTTTTCTTTGAGCCAGACTCAAAGAAAACAAGCACACTCGCTTGCACGCAGAAATCTTAGATTCTGGCTCAGTATGTAGTACAGAGTGAGTGTTTGTTTGTGTGTTTGTCTTTGTGTGGTAGGGGAGCAGTCTGATGGATGTGTCCATTGGTCTCTTTGCATTGCAAATCTACTACCTGTCATGCTGATGGGCAAAGAAAGCAAGTTTGCATGCCGAGATTCATGAGAAAACAAACCAGTAGAACCTCATTTGTTCAGAAAGAGGGTCATTATATTTAGTAATGATTCTTTACTCACTTTTGGAAGTTTTGCATATTTTCCTGTTCTGGTGTCTCTGATAGTAGCAACATCCAGGAACGTTGTCTCCTAGAAACAAGAAGCACAGATTCATTTCTGTTACTGATTTCAACATGTAGGCACTCATCCAAATATGGATCCAGATACAAGTCATCCTTTGGCAAAGTGCAAAAAAACTACAGGATTTACTCTCTTTGTGTTGCAAATCTTTGAAAGCATCTCCGAGTAGTATTCATGTAGGAAACTTCTGTGATGCTTTTCCATCTAAAATTCACACCAACACTTTAAAGTTGGCAATGACTGAGCCCAGACACATGAGGAAAACATTTGATGTACTGGTTTTATGATGTTCTGGAAAGCAAAAGGTGCTTCGATGAGTGAGAGGGAGAGAGATGAAGCACACAATGATAGTCTTCTCTGCACAGTGTATCATCACAGTTCAGTTGCACGCTGCAGCAGGATGGTGAGCCCACATCAGCAGCAATCGATAATCTCCACAAGCTGCTGGGACCGGAAGGTGTGATATCAGCTCTGAGCGATCCCACAGCTTTGGCAGAGCCTCATCTCCTGCACTCTACACACACTCTAGATCTGAGTCACTAAAACACCTCTACCTCTGTTTGATATGCTGTCAGGTTGTGTTTGTCTGATGTAGAAAAAGGCGGTTATACTTCTGTGAGCCACTGAACTGGAGTCAACATCTCTCCACATCTATGACATTCATACTCTGGGTATTGATTACCTTGCTTTGGTTGATCCAATACACATAAAAACCTTTGGGATCCATCTTCATTGTGACTGGATGAGTTTTTGTAGAGTCCTGGATGGAGCAGGAAAAAAAAAAACACATTTTCACATTTGTTGAGTTTAAACCTGTAAAACAAAGCTGCCAGACATCAACATGAATTAAAGTTACAAATTTGAAATAAGCTACTATGATTTTAGGATCAAAGATTGCAGTTTGAGCTGCAGAGATTGATCTCCACATGTACCATTTTGAAAGAGATTGATTTCCCTGAGTATCCACTCACCTCAGACCACTTGGTGAATCTTTCACCCTTCACCAGGTAGTCTTTGACCTCCGGTGGTTCCAGAAAGTGTCTTTTTTTATTCATTTTGTCCTTCTACAGTAAGAACTTAATGCTACAACTAAAATATATCCACCATCTGCATGTGCACTATAGTCATCTCAATAGACTAGCCTATCCCTCAATCTGTATCCACAATATAGTAGACTAAGACTCAGTTTTATGCATCAGCTCTGTCAGTCCGAGGACACACCCCAGCAGATATGCATTGCAAATAAGGATGGCAAAAAAACAAAGCAAGTGACTTGACAAAAGGTGAATGACTTGCTCCCAAGCTACCCTAAAAGAAAACCTTAAATTTAAGTGAAAGGGTTTTGAAAAACTCTGAATTGTATGAAAAACAATTATAAAACTTTAGAAGAAAGAAGAAGCATACCTTAGATCCTGCCAAAACCTTTGGAAGTATCTGATTGGAAAGGCAGGTGGGAAAATGCTTTTCTTGTACTTTGACTGTACCCTTTAAAAGGTGATATTCACAGGTCCTCTTCACACTGTTATTAGTAGTTGCTTTTCACAATCGGTTTTTTATTTATTTATTTTTTTTTAAAAAAAAGACAATTTGACTGAAATGAAAGCAACAGAATATGATATAATTTAAGGGCAAACTACTAAATTTTAAGGTTAAAGCGCTATAATTTGATCATTTCTGGTTCATCCTTTTTTCTCTCTTTTTTGTTGCCATTGTCAGGATGTTTTGGGATAAAGCTTTGTCTTTCTAATTAAAATTAATCAGTATAAATAAAATCTGAATCATAATCAATTGAATTAAGTAAACAAATAAATGACTTGTTTAAATTCAGCCTGTTCGTACATCCACGCGCAACATTGTTAACACCAACAGCAAATTACCACCTCGATCAAATTGTGCCGGAGCCACCTGTCCAGGGTCATAAAGCTGTATCATTTATCACTAAGGCTGGACACTGACGGCTGTTTCAACAAATGATTCTCGTTCATTTGGATATCATTCAAATAAACCTCCAGGTCTTGTAATATCTAATGCAAACACTCACCGAACTGGGCGCCACAGGAGTGATATTTGATAAACCACAGCTGACTTAGTTTGTTCAAAGTGCTGGTGTTTTACGTACATCAAAATATTATGACTGGGGGGAAAAAGGGGAATTACACATGATGTCATCACACAGGTGTAGGAAACCTAATATTAAAGCTTATCAGCATCCTCATCTCCCTAGTGAAAGATATTGATGTAAACAATAAAAACTTACTGAATGAACACCTTAGTGTGGATGTGTGCGGATCAGTGGGATGACCTCTTGTGTATCATGTCATATGTAGAAATCAACCACAGTGCTGACAGTTAAGTTTTCCAAAAGAAGGAACAAAGATATTCTCTACCTCTGTGTGCGCTTTGTTGAAATGTTCAAATGTTAAATAAAGTGTCTCAGAACAACATGTGGTCATTGTCCTTGTTTTTTTAACTTCTGTATTTGTGGGGTTTTAATTTTTATTATTTTGTATTTGTAATTTTTTAAAATTTGTCTTATACAAACTTAATGACTGTCAGCATTAACACATTCATCTCATGCAACTAAGATCTATAATTATCAAGTATCTAAAATATTCTGCCATGAAGCCCATATTTGGACTGGTCTATTAGTGTAAGCCATGTGCTCATTGACCAAATCTTCCTCTAGTGATACATTCACTTCATATCTGTGATTTCAGGTAAGGGGTATAAAATTCTTTTGCTATGTTTCTTGGATTGTCTTATCAGCTTTTTCTCTTGTTAACTTCACTCCAAAAATTGATGAAACAATATGGTGTGACTGCACATCGCAGCTCTCCTACATATTTTTAATGCCACTAACGACAAAAATTCTGTGACTGCTTGTTGTTTTAAAACATTAATGATTCTGTTCAAAAAAATAAAGTCTTCATGATTGCAAATGTTGTGTTTTGTATATTATATTTATATATATATAAAAATATACAAAAAATAAACAAAATATTATATTTTGTGGTTCGTTTTCTAAAATCTAAGTCTTTTTTGTTTATTTTAAGGTGAAAGTTTACTCTTTGTGACATGCAAGTGTAAGATTTTGGAGTTTTGCCACAGTTTGTGATTCTTTATTTAGTGTGAGGTTTTATCATGCTTTGTGAAATATTTGACTTTATTGAAAATGCGGTCCTATTTTCTAAAATCTTTGCTGTGTGATATTTGAGTTTTGGTAAAATGGGTTTGGTTTTGTATTGCATATTCTCTTTGTGCTTTGTTTGATGTTTAAAAAGTTGCTGTTTTTGTGAAAAGTCATTGTGATTGGTTAAATGTGGTAAGTGTTTTGCAAAATTAATTTTCACCCTCTGGTCGCCTTAACAATTGCATCAGAAATATCAATATTTATTTGATGGTTATGTTTGCTGCTGTAAAATTGGAAAATAATCCATTTATTTGATTATCAATCTTAACTAAGCAGTAGCGAGGAGAATTTAGTCCAATTTAGAGGTAAACTTCAGAATAACAAGAGTGTTTGTGTTGAGTTGGTTGTAGACCACAGAACTATTGAGCACTGACTGTGTTTTAATATGTTACAATCGACCTATATCTGGTTATATGTTTTCGCCTCTTCACCTTCACCTGTTTGACCTCTACAGCCTCCCACGGGGCATGCGCAGTGAAAACCTACATGCGCTATCCAATGTGCTGAAACGCGGGGCAGGTATGACGAGAACTAAAATCATCACAAACGAAGCAAATATTTAATTCGACTTGTAATGTGTATGTAAAATTATCCTGTGATCGGATACGCGTTTAATAATTCACAAATTCCGGTTCAATGGCATCCATCACCAGCTTTTCTGGCTCGCTGCACATTTCTAAACTCGTCCCTTCCACTTGGCTGCGCACAGTGTAATGTAAACACTTTGCAGCGTCACTTGGACAACTGCTCATCCTCACTTCAACATCCTGCTCTCCATGTGCAGCCCGTGCGCCCTGATGTGTGGCCGATTTCTTTCCTCCCAGGCTGCTGCACAGCTGCTGCTTCTTTAAGAGCCACCGCCCGCCCCCTCTCCTGTATTTTTAGCTGAGCCAGCCACTTCATTTGCTGGATAAGACAGACAGTTGTGTACCGTATGATCTTACTTAATCGTTTTAATTAATCAAATCTTACACTGCGGATTTGGCGAGGGTCTATGCCAGCTGTTCTCTGGAAATGTCGCTCAGGCTGGACATTTGTCCCGCCGCTGTCAGATGCTGAAACGCGCAATCAGCCTGTGGATGCTTGATGTCCATTATGAAACGCAATGCTGCACTGGGTACCGAGCATCAGGCGCTGCGTTTCTCACATCAAATGAATCACAAGAAATCAATTTAGCTGCAAAATTCTCCTGTGGTGCGGACGGTTCACAGTGGTCCAGCATCTTTCTCCTCAGCCTCCTGCCTCCGGTCTTCTCTTGGATTGTGGGTAACAAGAAGCCTTCAAGACGGAGGGGGTGGTGGAGCATCGAGGAAAACATAGGGGCAACATGAGAGAGCGGGACTTTATGCCCAATATGGAGAGGGGCAAACCTGCTACTTACACGGGGGACAAAAAGGCTAAGATGGCTGCTAAGACGAACAAGAAGTGGGTGAGACTAGCCACTGTTTTTGCATATGTATTGTCCGTGTCCTTAGCAGCCATTATCCTGGCAATTTACTACAGCCTGATCTGGAAACCGACCAGTGCGTCCTCTTCTGCGGGGAAGCCGGGAGTGCCCGAGGAGGTCACCCCCACCGCGAACATCTCAACTAACATTTCGTTAAGCAGCAATGTTACAGAGTGGAACTCTACACAGACTGGGTTGCTGACTGTGAACCAGAGCAGGCTGGGTATGGCCACCCCGCACAGTGCGCCGTCTCAGTGGGGTGAGCGAGCACAGAGTGTGGCCGGGTCTCCGCGCTTTGCTGGAGCTGAAACTGCGCACACGCAACAGCAGCAGCAGCAGCATCAGCATGAGGATGGACTGTACGCGACTTCCCACGGTCACACAAGTGCGGAGAGATCGGGGACACAGGCGCAAGAGTTTCAACCCGGTGTGAGCCACTTTTCTCAGTCTACGAACAGGGAGTCTGGAGAGGAGGAGGAGGAGGAGGAGGGGGACATGGAGGAGGAGAAGAGAGGGGCGCCCAGACGGAGTGACGGGGACCAACGCGACACAGATGCAGCGACCGGTCCTCCATCCTCCGCACCGGGCCTGAGAGGGGACTGATTAGGCCTCCTGCACACACACATACACACACATGCACACGCACACACGCAGACACACACCTTCTAAACACACACTTCCCCAATAAGGAGTGTTTTGGAGACTAGATACCGCAGGTCGGATAACACGCAGGTCCTCTTCTTGGAACTGATTTCGCAGAGCTTCTTATGGATGCTGAACTTCACATGTTCACGAAAATCTACAGACTATGACTCAAAATGAGGAGACCTTGCTTCTTCACTGTTCCCTCTTCAATACTAACTATGCGTTTTTTGTTTTTATTTTTGTTTTAGGCCATCTGTATGCCTTAAATTCAATGTGTGTCTACTCTACTCCTCGGACAGTTTCTGAGGCCAATAACCTGCCTGTACCTGTGGACGACACTGGCATAGATATTTTGTTGAATTTTAGGACACAGCCCCCCAGAGATGCTTTTGTTCTTGCGGGATATAAAACAGGCACCCAGTGCTTAACATCACTGCCATTCATCGGCTGGTCTAAATCAGTTCTGCATTATTGCATTTGTAACATATAGGCTGTGTTTTTCTGTCATGGATCAGACCTGGATTCCAAGTAGAAGAACCTGCATTATTGAGTTTTGCTCAGGTATGTGCATATAACCATGTAAATGTACTGTGATTTGGTTATGTACATATAGGGCAGGCATAGCTGACATCTTTTTGGCCTATAGATGAATTCCTAGTGTAATTAGATGATTTTTATTAAAGGTGCAGTATGTATAATATAAGTATAACAATATAACAAGGTACAAATAAACATCCTTAGAAAATGATTCATTTTTATGGTTTTGTAATAGATCTATGTAAATCATAAATTAGCTGCTGATATTAACCTATATATTCATAATATTTTATTTATTCAGAGCGAGAATGGATGATATATATTCAAATAAATGCTAGGTTTTTTCCTAACATCTTACATTTTGTTTCAAGAATGAGACAATGGATGATTTTGGTGGTTCATTTCTGCTAAACTGAGTAAAAATATAAAGAAAAAAAATCCACATTTTTTGATTAAAAGAGATTGGCTTATTTGAAATGATAATTGTAACCCTGACGCAACAGAACACGTTGAATTTACGGTTGCTCTTGTGTTCTGGATGTTCAACAAATTACATCAGGGGACACTTTAATTACCTGAGTGACCCGTCCTGTGTGTCTCAACCCTCGTGGGAAGAGAAGCATTCATCTCCCAGTCTGCTACAGTTCAGCTGCAGTTCTCACTGAAACCTCTTCATACAGTCACATGTGGTGAACTATGAAGTGGAAATAAGACCAAGCACCCCGTGCGCTCTCTCAGCAGCATGTGAGGGAGGCGTATCGATTTGAGAGCACCGCTGTTGCTCTGTACAAAACAAGAGAACACATTACACAATGCTGTTGGTGCT
The DNA here is from genome assembly GCA_962446985.1 of Xyrichtys novacula. Lineage (NCBI taxonomy): Eukaryota > Metazoa > Chordata > Actinopteri > Labriformes > Labridae > Xyrichtys > Xyrichtys novacula. Next base: position 8,585,827 of record OY660878.1, read on the forward strand.
ATTTTGATCCCACTCTCTCTCTCAAAGGGACTCGCTTTGCTTGAAAGGTTTGGTTTTGAAGCTGCCAGTGACAAGCACCGTTCACTATCACTACGGAGATGAAAGCACTTGGTTTCTGCTGAGCAGCCAGTGATGTTGCTCTGTGATGTAAACATGGATGACACGCACAGTTTTGTTGATATGACAGATTTTCAGATGTGAAGCCAAGGTATGTGTCTGTGGAGCTAAACAGGAAGTCTATTCAGCTGGGGAGATATCATAAGACACAAATATCCCTCATAGCTACAATGTAAACCATCTGTGCAGGAAAAAATGTAATCGCGAGTATACATAACACAGTGACAGGCCCGACAATGCAACAGTGGCCTCTGTGTGGAGCGCAGCCCTGACAGATGTGTTTCCACTGCTTCTTATGGTTTCTTGTGACAAATGAGAGGAGTAATGAGCAACCTATTGATGAAGAAGTTCATCAGTACTGACAGCCATTACTGGAACTGCATCAGGAACCTGCATATGACCTCCTGACTCTTGAACCCACTCAACCAAGTATGATTGTATTAGCTTGTGGGAGTGAGTCATCTGTTAAATTTGAGCTCAGGATAGGATTTGATCACAAAACCAGTTAATGGGTCCAATGGTTTCTTTTAAAAGAAATAAAAAAAAACACATATTTACTAATCAACTCATTAAAAAGTGCTATCTAATTATCTTAGCTGCTTACTGAACCATTTTTACTCAGTGGTGACAACTGCAGCTGTTGATTTGTCAGGAAAAAGGCAAAACAGTTGCTTTATAATCTCTGGCAGACAATTTCACACTTAAGTGTCATCGGAAGAAAGAAAGTGGTGTCTGGATTATTCACTGCCAACACATTGGAGGAGTGAATTAAAATTGAATGCCTTTAAGCAATTTGAATATGCTCTAAGACACAAAGAAAGTGTTGTCCTATTTATATTTTCAGCACAATGATAAAAATCTGTTCATTTTTGTTAAAAGTCTAAAGTCTTAAAATGGGTAGGACTCTGTTGGCTCTCCCGAACTAGTTGGGATGATGAGATCAGAACATCCTCTTGTTTTTCAGTGGATTAGAGTAGATTTTTTTCTCAAGAGCTTGTCATGTAGCTCATAAATTGAAGCAAAGAAAAATGAACAGACCACATTTGATGCAAAGGGCAACTTCAAAGAGACTTCTCTTTCCTCATCAGATTTGACATCATTGGAGGTGAAACATTGCACCATGGAGACCTTTAAAACAAAGCTGGAGGAAACAAAAGCCTTCTGATAAAATCTTATTCCATTATCACACCAACAGCAAAAGTTTGGAAGTATGAGCATGTTTTTGCTGTATAGCTCAACAGGATGGAGTCAGGAAACAAAGCTTTTACTGTTTAAAGGGCGAAAGTGTGAAGTTATGCAAAATAAGGAGAAAGTTGAACCATGGTATAAAAAGCTAGAGGGAAAAAATGAGCTTGATATTCATGCTGTAGCCTCACTTTTCTGAAAAATATTGACATGTATTTGGCATGTTTTTTTTTGTTTTTTTTTGTGGTAAGGCTCAGTAAACTGTGTGTGGCACTGGGCAGAGGTTCATGGTCAGACAGATCTACCATAAACTATAAAACTCTTAATCTCTATTGTGTATCTCTAAAGTGTGACATTATGCCTTGCACATTGAATAAGTGTTAACTGATTAATTCACTGTAAAAGGTAAAATCAGGTCACTTGCTAGCTGGAGTTATAAGTGATACCAAATAACAACGCACCACTGTTCTGATAATATATACGTATCTTATGCAGCGAAAAGTTAAAACCAGATGAGGATTGTTTGCTTGCTAACTGGATTCAGCATTATTCCCCCCATGTATTAAAATCTCCACACAGTAGTCAACAATGGGTTTGCTGGCAGGCCCTCCGATGGGTTTATTAAAGGATGCTAACAGGCTCACCTCAGATCAATATTGCAGAAAGCACATGGGCACCTTGTCAGACTCCTGTCTCCAGACTTGTGGGAGGGGGTGGGGGAAGTAGTCTCCTTGATCAGGACAGCTGCTAAGGCGTGGTTGTTACATCCTGAACCAAGGCAGGCCTGGTGGGATGACGCACACGCTTAGTGGGGACTGCCAATGTGTGTGTGAGGCTCTGTCAGGGTTGCAGGTCCAACCTCTTTTCCACTTAACCCACATCCATCAACTGTAATGAAACACCTTACAAGCCTCCAACTGTTCGCTCACTGTTATTTCAGGGACTTGACAGTAATTCGAGCGGGGGCATCATTTTAGCTTTCAGATAAGCTTGAGGAATTGTCCAACATGTTTGAAACTATGCTTATATCATGGAGAAAAGATGAGTGTTCTGATATCCCTGTTAGATTTGTCTGGTACATTACATACAACAGCCTGTGAGCTCCACAGAAGAAGGAAAGCAGCTAGCATAGCCATCTGCAATGCAAGTCAGTCTCTAAACTAAGACTTTAACAGCAAGGTATGTTGCTAGCACTTAACTACAGTTTAGCTTAATGATTGTTATCATACTGTGCTGTAGCACATGAAAGTGCCTCTAGCTTCTCATGTGAAATGGTTTGAATAACATCTTGTTTCTAATCTGGTGTTGAATGGGATAAAAGTATCTGCCCAGTGATGTGACGTAAGTTAAATTTAGCCTGATGATTAGCTTTGGTGGTGCTAAAATTGAGGCAACATTCTTAGTTTTAGCCTGATAATTTAGTTTTTGTACTTTGCTAAGGCAAACAGTAGCTAAAGGTGTCCTATCTAACTTAACTATCTTACTTTTTCCCACTTTCAGATTTAGCAATTTCTGCCGTTAAAAGTAACTCTCGTGACCTAGCATTAGCCTGATTTACCAACAAGTGTGTTCTTAGGTGAAGCTACTTTTCTGTCAATTACATATTCTACACCAAGCTTCTTTTCTATTAGCTCTCAATTTCAAACCTAGCTTCAGAAATCCAATTTTTACCACCTGTGTGATCTGCCTTGATAGCTCTCTGCACCAGCTTGCTTAGGAGCTGCTTTGACCGATAGCTGAACTTTTTATTTTTCCTTTCAAAGCTTCTGGAGCTTCTCTCCTGCAGAGTGCGGCTGACATAATCCTACACTGCACTTCAATCCTCTAACAGCCTACAGGTCTTATTTCCATAAAATCAACACCCCCACTGTAGTGTACAATTGCGTCAGACCCTTAAAACTATGAGCTAGCATAGCATTAAAGTGAATCAGGAGCGTTATGGGCCGTGTTTTATATCACCTGTAGAAATCAGTATCAAAATACTCTGAGAGTGTGAGTGAGACCGTTGTAGTTAGTGTATGCCAGGTCTTAAACCCTACCTCAGCGGCAGAACGCTGCTATAGAGATAGCCTTGGGAAGAGATCATTAAAACAGTGGCACCTATGGGAGGTCCCACCTGCAGGGCTTGGAGGGAGCCATCTCTGGTGCAACAGTCCTGCAGAGACCTGGTCTGAAATTAATCAAATCCGACACAAAGGTTGACTCAGTGGTCGAGTGTAACCATACGTACTGTTTATGATGCAATGTGCTCTTCATTCTTTCACATCTGCTGCATTTCTTAGGCGACGTATTCCTCAATGAGAGAGGATTCCTGCATATTTGTATTGTTACTGCAGGTTAGTGTCGGTTAGATGAAGGTAGGGGACGGAAAGGGTAAGAGAGGGTTATCATACAACAAACAAACACCATGATAAAGTAAGGCTTTGAAATACAGAGAAATTTATTGATGTTCTTCAGCCTCCGTCCAAATTCTTCTACAGTAAAAGATGCAGTTTTGCAAACAGATTTAAACCAGGTGATCAGTCTGAATTTAGTCATACCTTAAAACACAGTCATACACAGGCACTCACTGTTAAATAGTTCTTGTGAGTGTGTGTAAAAACATGGAGGACAGCAGCAGACACCCAGGGGGAGCAAAAACAACAGGCACCTCTTAAATCTGACATTCAAGTAGAGTGATTATGCAGATGTCTAAAAGCTGAATGCTTGACAAGAACAAATGTACAAATGCTTCCTGGTTTTAGGTCCTAGATTTCATTTCACTAAATTTAATCCCACATGAAATTTAAAACATTTCAAGAGAGATTTTTTCAATTACCATAAATAAGAACATGTTTGATACAGCATAAAGTCCCATTAGACACATGTTCTGGATGTTTGTTTGACTGTCTGTAAATCTTGTGACTGTCCTCTTGGTTTCCTGGTGTTTTGTATTAAATGAAACCACAGTAAAAGCTAACAAGGCCCCACAGCTCAGAGCACATCCACTAATGTTCTCGGAGGCGGTTACATAACTGTTAACTATCCTGTAGCATTGATGAAAACCAAAACCTTCCTTGAGTTCTTATCACATCAAGCCTTCTTTATCACAGTTGTTCCTTGATACTGAAAAATACAATTATAGACAGCAATAAATAAGATCAGAACAGTACATGTCACAGAAGTATGTAGCTACTATAATGCACTTGGACGTTGTTTTAGAAGAGTTTTAGAGAAACAACCTGGTTAACATTCTGTTGTCTTAAAGGAGAGGCAAATAAATAAATCCATACTGAGGCTGCACTGTTAGTACAGTACATTTAACACCACGGCATGTTATGATACAATGACATGGACATATGCACACCCTCAGTATATTAACAAGGCAATATGCAAGGCACAAAACTGTCTAAATCCTAAGTGATGAATCTTTTCAAAAATATTAGTTGTATTTCATTATTAAAAAAGACAAAATATAACAAAACAAACAAGGACTTGCAGCATTTCGATCGTGGACAAAAAGCTTGCCCACATGGACGTAGACGACTTATTATCAACATCTCTTGTGTCAGTCCCACAGAGGCCAAACAACTCTAAAAAGGTTGGAGGTTGTCATCATTTAGGGCTTTTAACAAAAGCAAAATTTTAATGGATGAAAAAATATGTTTTAGTTCTGCAAGTGGCTTTGTTAAACTTTGACTGTCTTGTTTCTGCTTGTAGTTAGAATAATGCTGTACTACCGTGTAATCTAAGCTGAATACCGTACATGAAATCAATGGGTTGTCCGTTTAGTAGAACAAAAACCTGTTTTTTTCAGTAGTAATATTTCAAAAACTTGTCCTCAATGTTGGCTGGTTTTATCAACCAACAAGTCTTAAATGTGCAGAACATTCATGTATTACTTTATGATTAGTGGACGGTGGTCGACCAACGCTGGTAGCAGTTAATTAATAATCATTTCTCAAATTTTTAAGTCTAGAAATATAGACTCTACTGTTTGTCCATCACAGATGTTATCGCATTTGATACAGACTTCATCGCATGTGGAAACACATCTAAGGCAAAATCAGCAATTCAATCATTTGACTGTGGCTGACGTTCATTTTCAAGGGCTACAGAAGTGTTACTGACGAGCTAGCCGACTTGAAATGTCTAAACAAATGTAAACATTCAGAGATATTGCACTCAAGTAGCACACTTCTTTTCGGAGTATTGTGTCAGGACACATACTTTAAACTCATAAAGTGCTTGGATAAAACAATGTGTCAGCAGGGTAAAACATTTGTCCTTCCTATGTTTAACTTTTCTGAAAAGTTCAACAGATTGGACATGCCACAGAAAAGAACAAGACATGGTGCTTTTTATACAAATAGAGACATCTCAAATGAGCTATTTGAATAACACGATGCATCCAGAAACAGAGAAGCAATGCTCTGTGTTGCTGTAATTTGGTTTCAGTGTTTAATCCAGAAAAATGCCAATCAAACTATCTTCCCATGCTCTCTTGCCTGAAAAAAAAAAACAAGAAAAAGAAGCATGTAAGTTACAGCTGATTTCTGTTGTAGTATTCACACATCCATTTATCCATCTCCAGGCCAATTGCTTTCTTTTCTTCATGAATGATTTAAGCAGGCAGTTACATATATTATCGTGCTGCTTCAGCTGCGCATGAGATGAAAACACGTTTCCTCATGAGACTAATTCTCCTGCACTCCAGCAGGCCTCATAGGTTGTGAATCTGCTTTAAAGCAAATTGGATATTACGCAGCAGCTGTGCAGGGATACTGCCTGTCTCTTTATCTATTAAACTCATCATCCATTTGCACTTTCGTTCACTAGTCCATTTACATATCTATCGATTCTCTCAGCCCTCCTTCCCTCTCAAACTGACCTTGTCGCTGCTGGTTGAGTGTGTTGGGTGTGTTTCTCCTGACTCCAGACTCAGGACAGACAGTCCGGAGTCTATAAGTTCCTCTATTTAAAAAAAGACATAAAAATATGCTTATATTTTGTGTTTGGCATCTAGATGTTCATCCAGAAAAGAATGAACAGTTTCTGCATGTACTACATACCTGTGTTTGTGTTGCTGATGTTGCACTTTGCTAGCTCTACAGGCTGGACACAGCTGTCCTGTAAGGAGGCACAGGCTTTTTCAGGAGACAGGATGCTGGGATCTGTGGGGAGAGTGGTGTCCATATTTGTACTTTCAATTGCAGGGGCCTTTTGCTGGGCAACAGGAGCCAGACCACCTTCCTCATGATGAAGGCAGCCATCATCCTGCATGGCACTTTCAAGAGGCTGCTCAGGTCCCTGCGCTTTATGTACTTGTTTCTTAGGCGAGGAAGCTTTTAGAGAGCTCGAACTTCTTGATTCTGAGCCAAGAGAGTCCTGAGAGCCCGAGGTTTGCCTTGTGTGAGCCCCCAGGATGAGTTCCTCTGAGAAGCGTACTTTCTTCTCTGATCCCCGAGGGGATGAAGCCTCTGGCCTCCCCTCAGTGGGGGTGTCCTCTCTCAGGACTGCAGCTGACACAGACTCTGATGTATTTAGTAAATCAGGGCTAGGAGACAGCTTTGTCTTTAAGTCCTGATCCCTTGGATCCTCCACTTCAGGATCTGTGAGGGCGTCGAGTTCCTCTAGGAATTCTTCTAATGTCGTGTCAGGGGTCTGGTGGATGAGACAAGAAAAATGTTGTTGTTTATGCTTCTTTAATAACACTTGTCAAACCATTTCATACACACAATTTTGTTAGCTCACCAGTTGGCTCTCTCCTTCTTCATTTGCCTGCCATCTGAAAAAAAAGAGTTTCATAATTGAGAGCTGCTCAGCTGAAAAAGTTTTTTTAAAAAACAAGCAAGGATAAATCTGATAAAAAAGCCCATCAGTTCAGACATACTGTATTTACTTTGTTGTTGAAAGTTGGAGAGGATGGCTACCCCTGTTATATTAATACAGTAAAAATCAAGCTATAGCCATCAGCCAGCTAGGCCAGCTAGATTTAGCATAGAGATAGGAAACAGGGGGACTGACACCCCTGTTTCCTTAAAGGACATTTTATATGTGTTCAGCTTCTTCAGTACAAAAACAATGATCCCTCATAGCATCAAACAACAAAAACAATCCCTTTCAAAATGAAAAAAAGGGAAAAATGTGTACTTTCCCATTTACCTTCTTAATACTGCATAAAATTTAAACTCCTTAAACTCATGTGTAAAGTTACATTTTATGTATTTGTATTTCATAACATAGGTCTCTCCCAGCTGTAGTAACTACTTAATTCTTATTGGTCAAAGCCCTAAAACAATATAACGATAGTGAACTCTGTAACAAGGGTAGCTCCAGTATGTAAAGGAGTTTCTGAATCATTTCATCTCCCTCCTTGTTCAACAAAATACGTTGGCATTTAAAGTTATGACAAGCTGTTTTATATTTATTAGTATGTCATATCATCAGGCTAAATAATGTGAATGGTTTCTTTTTAATATTACCTGTAAAAAAAAGTTTATGGTTGATGTCTGATCAGTCATGAGTGATGAGCGAAAACAGAGCAGAAAATTAGTGAAGACCCACGAGGAGCAACCATTAGAAAATGAGGTAATGGCTTCAGGACTGAGTGAGTAAAAAATGTCAGAGTTTAAAAAGTTCAGGGGGAGAGAGCCTTAAGTGCTGCTATTACTTTCTGCATCTGCTTAGAGTGCAAACAGGAAAAAAAAGCTCATGTTTAGACTTTACTCCGAATGGAAATCTTCAGTCTAATGTGAATTTAACACATTGGATGGCTGATAAGAAAGCTGTTGCCATGGAGGCCCATCCAACTGTGGAATCTGAGCGTCTTTTTAAAACCCTCTATAAATAAATCATTTTCAAATTAATGATATCATCTTTGGATCAGGATTTTGTGTCGATTTGTTTGAATCTATAGTGAGTATCCAGGCAATAAATGGGTCTTATGGTGGTGGGATTCATTTTTGCATAACTGATGGTTCACTCAACGTAATCCCACATGCACTTCCCAAATATAGAATAATTCTTTGAAACTGCATAGACAAGCAAGAGATGGAGAGACAAAGGAACAAAGGGATATGTGGGGGAAGAGAGCAGCAGGTACCTAAGCTCTGACTAGCAATGATCTGAATAATGGCCATGGACTGACTCTTGCTGCACTGATACCCATTGGCAGCTGAGGCCTCAGCACAACCTGAGAACAAGAGCCTGTCAGCACTCACCTGGCTGCTGTTTTGAACCGTACCTTTCCCTTCAATCCGCCCCCCAGAGACACACATAAAGAGAAAATCATCTGGGACATAGAAGTTACACACTGGAAGTCTATAAATCTGCGTTTTCCAGGTCATTGGCCTTGTGGTTTTTAGTTTTCTGTGCGCCAACGCTTATGTAATAACACACCCTGAAAGCGTCCTCACTGCACAACACAGAGGCTTTTTTCACAAGAGAGGAATAGAAGGACAAGAATAAATGTTGTGAAACCTCCAAGACTTTAAAATGAAATCTCTGTAAGAACGACAACATGCCTTCCTCATTTGATGTATTTTGATCAAATGTTTTCTAATGACATTTGGTGAGAGAGACTCGAGGCCTGATTCACAAAAGGATTGTGAGGCTAAACCTGTGCAAATGAACTGAGAAGACTTTAAATTCCCAAAGCACGCGCAGGTTTAACCCTCCATAAACTGCACAGCTGAACAAACAGTGTCAGTGTTGCTTGCACGCTGTTGAAATGAGCCGTTATGAATTCATTTGGAGCAAAATATACCACTTTTTATGCAAAAGTCAGCCTCACTGCAAAAAGAAAATGTAACTCACCAACACACCACACTAACAGAGCCGCTTACTTCAACAGCACTTTTCTTTTTCATGGGTTTAATTTTTTTTCCAGAATGCTGGGAACATTTTCGCCAATGCCCTGCAAGAAGTCCGCTGGATGTAGTCAGCTAACTTTGTCATGAATTGACTCCACAAAAAAATGAAAAGGGGGTTCTGTCTCATCATACATTGAGTTGTAATCTATCTTTGTCAAAACGCTGAACTTCGTGAGTGTTTTTGCAATTTAAAATCCTCAGAGACAGAGTTGACAACAGGGACAAATAATGCATAACTCAATCAGTGTCCACAACCCATTCTTAATTAATTCCCCCATCAGCTGGCTGGTCAACTGGATGTTCAGTGGCCTCACTGTAGATTAGTTTTCGCTGTTTCTTACCTCCTGGCTCTCCCAGTCAGACGATCTATGCCTTTTGCTTTACTGCTCATGACTGGCACATTTTTTGCTCCCTTGTCTTTGCCCCTCTTATCATGACCTGCGACAAAAGAAAACTTACAGTTCAAGTCACAATTATGACATTTTCTGTCAAAAGAACCATTGTAAATATACAAAATATTGTGACATTAACCCTAAGACAGCTACTTTACTATCATTGTGGGATACCTTTTGAGTTAGTGCCTGCCCTAGATTGTCCTCTTCTAGCATTTCTTCCTCCTAGGATAGTGAAACATTGGTTAGTCTTTAAGGGAAAAAGTCAATGATAAAATGAAGCACATAATTTGGTCAATTTTGTCTTCATGCTCTGAGATTCATGAGATGATGTCCCACCTCTGTTTGAAGGCCCCCAGTCTCTATCAGGAAGGGTTTTGCCTGAAAACCTAAAAGCAGAGGTTCACTTTAGACAGAATCACACAGCAGGTCATGCGTCTTGCTCATGTCTAATGTATTACTTTTAGTTCTGATGACATAATAGCCCCTCTACACCCACATCAACAAGCTCTTCTGACATTCAAGTATCCTCATAGTACATTAAAAACGGGTGTAAAATCGGACTTCTGCAGAATCAGGAAGAGGTTTGTGCCTCATAAGTCACTTCCTTGCATTTTTACGGCCAGCGATACAATCTAAATTGTTGAATCAAAAACACATTTCCTCTTCTATTCTTACTCCAGGCCCTTGTTTAAGCCTCACCAAATAAGGTAAGGAATTCCATTCCTTATCCCAAGATAAAAATAACCGCTCCTCCTTTGTCTCTTTACATTTTGATGCTTCCTCAAACGGCACAATAATTTACTCTGCAGTTTGGCAATTTGTGCTCAAAGCTGGTTTGTTAAACATCTATCATACACTTTAAATAAATGGGCCGTAAATGTGAAACAAACTTCAGAATATAAGGACACAAGTTATAGTAATATGCTATTAAAACCTGCTGGTACAGTTATACAATTGCCTTGAAGTCACTATATGATTATGCAATCATTAACGTCCTGTGACTTTATTCAGTCTTGTGATCATGTGCTCCAGAAACCTTATCAAATGGATTGTAATGCCAATAATCCTACGAGAAAGAAACAGGCTGTTCTTCAAGGTCATCTTCTTTCTTATCTACATCAGTTTCTCAAGTGAATAAAACTTTTCACTGACTTCAAAAATACAGGAAAAAGGACAGAAGAAACAACCCAGTGATAAAAATAACTGCAAGCTAGTCAGGGGAAAAGCTGATTAAGTGTGCTGCCTCACAGACACCAAAAAAATGTTACAGTGTGTACTAACATATCTGCATGAGCACTATGGCAAACAATCCTCCTCTGAAGTCTTTTTATTGACCTTCTTGCACTGAGTGAGTTTAAAAGATGGATACTCAGAGACTCTTTGTAGGTAGGCACTAAAAATATTCTAACATTTGTGAAAGTGAAGCATTTGGGCCAAGTGTGATACTTTCATGGGGTCCACAATCTCTGGTGTGCCCACAAACAGAAATAAAATGAGAGTACGATACAAAGGTAATGAGAATTACCCGTGTATCAAAAATCGTCATTTTTTTTAAACTCTGCTCGTGTGCTTCTGTTGCTTTAAGAGACACTTGTGTGGATTTATTTCATAATCTTTGTACGTGATCATGCCTGAAGTTCCCAGTTTTTACCCTTTACTTTGTGCCTGAATTAGCTACACTAACAGCGTCTGGCCTACAGGCATAAGAGTGGCATCAGGAGAAGAGAGTATTTAAGCATATTATTCAGAACAGACCGTTTGCAATGATACTACAGGAAATAAGAGGATTGAAGACTTTCTGCTCATACTGCTTGGACCTTCATGTGAAGAACATGTGAGGCTGATTAAATTTAATTGGCAGAATGAACATTTCATGGTCAAAGACAGACTACAAAAGAAGGATTCTCCCAATCTGAGTAAAAGGAAAAAGATAAAAATGTACATGACCATGCAATCACTGTCTCCTTTAGTATCATTTCTTAAAGCCCCCTTTAAATAAACTTGCTTTTTTGTGCTTTTTATTTTTATCCTAACTAATCTTTTCAGCTTGTATTTGACTTCAGAGTCTGGGCTTCTGTTCTTAAATTAACCTGCTATGTCTGGCCTAGCACTTCTATAACTCTGTTTCAAAGCTGCTTCATAAATAAAGTTATCACTGTAACTATGACAGAGCGTGAGACGTCAGCAGATTATATATACCCGAGGGAGGCTGAGTGCTGCTCGGAAGTCTTACATGTTCTCAGTTTTGTCCATATCCCATGCCCGTCTCCACTGGCCCTTAGCGTTTTTGTGGCGAGCCACTCTCTCCCTGTCGATCTGCTCGCGCTCTTTCTTCCACCGCAGATACTCCTCCTGCTCCTCTTTCGATGTGGGGATGTTGAGATCTGTGCAAGCCTGTGGGCTTTCCGGCTCCTTATTAAACACAAAACAGGTCAGTTTGATTTATTCCATCATAATAACAATAACAAGATTTTTTTTAATATTTATATAAATCATGGGAGTGTCTACACATTACTAACTCCACATGCTAATCAGAGCAACAGCCTCAAATAAACAAGACCAGCTTCTTCACTCCAAACACATCCTTAATCAGAAAAAGGTTGAGGATGTTGGCCATACCCCATATCTTTCGGTGCTGCAAGAAAATATAAAACTACTGGGAAGAAATAAGCCAGGGAATAAGAAAAATACTAGGTTACGAGCTCCCTGTGACCTTTGAGGTAATGTTACCTGGGCAATCTTACGCAGGAAAACATACAAACCAAAGACAGAAATACTACTTGCAGCATCAAAGAAGCCCATTATAAGGAATTGGTGTAAGGAGAACCCACCAAATCAGAAAAACTGTCTGGACATGGTGGAAGAACTATACGAAAAGGAGAAACTTACACACGCTTTACAACTCCAGCAAGAAACAAACACCTGAAAGTGGGAAAATGGAATAAATATAAATCTCTTCACATGACTTAAAAAATGGACAAGTTTGATGGAGGCTACATGGACAATTTTCTTTTCTTCTCTATGAATGACACCATGTTTTGTGTTTGTTTTTATTTATATTTTTCTTTGTATGACTGTATGACTGTATGTCTTGTTTCTGTTATGGTTAAAAAATGCAAATAAAAGAAAAGAAAAGGGGTTCAAATATAGAGGGTTCAATAGAGGAACAAACAATGAAGTTTCAATCCTTCTACATTACTGAACACGCCAATCAATGCCTCAGTCTAAACACAAAGAGGACTTGTGGGTGTTGACTCATTTCAGTCAGTTCCTCTCGTATTACCATAAGAGCTTATTGTTTGTCTAACACTAAAGCTGCAAACAACACAACACACTCCTCTGGGACACTTCCAGGAAAAGTGCTGTGTCCATTAAATCTGGTGAGGCCTCCTTCCTCTCTTCTCCCCGTCACCTGCTTATTGATGTGATGAGCAGAAAGTAGAGCTTGTTAATACTAAAAGGTGACCTGATGCTGGCTCTTTAACACATCAAAGGATGCAGAGGCTGTGCTCTTGTAACAAACGCTCTGGAGCAGACCTGCACTACAAACACTGCCGTGCTCTGAGGGAAAACATGTAAAAAAACAACAGGGAGAGACTGCTTATTGTGTCTTGTTTGTTTTTATACAGCAGAGGGGACAACAGCGCTAGCAAAGAGACATTTTTGTGAGGTTTTGGACTGAGAGAGGAAATGCTACACACTACTCTGCACATTATGTCATACAGAGAGAAAAACAGCAGTAGGCATGGATTAGAAACTCAGATGGGTGATGTTTTCCTCTCAGGTGTGAACCAATCACAGTCAAGTAAACATGTTGCCTCCTCAGTACAGTTACCAGTGAGCATGGCATCTGTGCTCATCTCTCTGTTTTCCACCTCTTCCCTCCTCCCTCTCCTCGGGCCCCTCGAAGGACACTGAGGGTCCACACGGGAGAGTGTCTCCGCATGTTTCAACAGGCCGAGTGCTGCTGCCAGCCTGGCTGCTCTGCTAATTAGCACTTTTCAATTTTTCACCTCCCCCAGGCCTTTAGGGGCGGGGTTGTCGGGTTGCGAGGCAGGTGAGGTGGATGTGACACACAGTTGGACTCCACAGAGTGAAGAGACAGCAGGACAAACAAGATTTTTCCAAATATCTCAGTTACAAAAGGATACATCATTGCTGTACTATGACTGTGATCATCTATTTCACCATTTGTTTAGCACTATAAATGACATCCCTAACAGAATATATTATTACATCTGTTTTATTTGTTAAAGAAGGAAGGGGATTTAGACTATCCAGACCCTTTAGTGGCTTGTACAATATATGAGACTGTCAAGCAAACAGATTAAATCAAAGCGTCATTGAAACAATAAATGAGTCGCAACAAACTTCTAGTTCATTAAAACAAATGCTATCTACAATACTATTACATTGATTTCATCTTATTAGATGCATCTATTTAAGAAAAATGTTGTTCCCCTTTTGAGGCTGGGAGATTTACAGGAAATAAGTGTTTAAACCAAATCTTAGATAACTAAAAGATGCAGTAATAAGAAGTGATTGCTCTATCTTTGTTTCAATCAACTTCCAAACTATCTTGACGAACTCAAGAGGAAACAACTCCATTCACCATCTAGTGGACAAAAAAAGTCATTTTTAATCATGACTCATCAAGTCATATCATTTTAAACTTGTTTCTTGGCATCCGTGTGTTGTTAAAACATGAATATTATCCTCCTGTATTGATTTGATGATATCTTGGTGGATGTCAAACCAGAAGGACTGTGCTCTTTTACTCGACTGTCAAACTGCTCCCCTCTCCTTCCCTCCAGAGATTGTCTACACCGGGCCTGGAATTGCCACAAGACCTCTTCGGGGTATTTGTTAACCAAAACAGTGAACAAAGCTGAACGCTGTGACCTCCTACCCTTACACAACACCTCATAAATACTAACTCAGTGTGATGTTTCCTTGAATAGGCTGCAAGCGGGAACAGCACAGAGAGGAATGAACAGCCTTGCTTGTCATGTGACATACAGTATTCGGTGGAGTCTTTGGAGCCCGTACCTCCCCTCTGCCTCCCCATGTTAGTCTGTTTATCGCATACTTGATCTGAGACAGCTCTGAGCGTCTCCAGCAATGTTTACACGTGAGCCTGCTAAAGGCAGATGGGGACAGGCTGTGGGGTAGGAGGGAGTGTGTTTGTGCTGTGTGTTGTTCCTGTCTGCATGTGAATGTTTGAAGTGGGGGGATTTGCATTTCTTTGTGATTTTGAGGTTGTCTTATTAAAACCCTGTTAGTATACATTATGAACTTAATGAGCTGAAGATTTAACCATTAGGCAAATGAGATGTTTTGATTCTGAATTCTGTTAGCTTAGGAGTAAAAATGTAAATGTTGACATGGTTTGTTTTTAGGTGTGTATTACCTGCTCTGAAAGCCCGTGCTGCTCCTCAGTGTGACTCTGCCCTTCTTTAACATCCTCCTGTCACAGAGAAGGACAAATAAAAAAGAAAGATTGAGCACAGCAGCATTAAGGATGACACAGCAGCTTGTTGTGAGCCAATTAAAAATGGTTGTAAAGACTGGTGTTACTGCTGCCATTGACATCAAAGTAAATCAAGAACGAGCGCAGACTCATCTGCTGGATTAAGAAGCCAACACTGCCCTCTAGTGAACTAATGGTGCTATGGTATATTGGCACCTGTAGTTGTAAAGGTTCACTCTGCGATGAGGTCATCAAAACAGAGCGCCAACTACAGGTTGAACTGTGACAGGTTAGAAAATCCTACTCATCTTATCAAAGGTATAAAAATGTGTGAATTTTGGTTCTTGTGTATTTCTGCCCGCAGCGACTGGCTTCGATGAACACAGTGGATGAGTCATGTCGCCATAAACAGCAACACTTGAATGAACAGCCAAGAGGGGTAAAAAGAAAATAAATACTGAACAGAGTGCTCCATCACACGGACAGACAACAACATAAACATACACACTCCTTCCCACACACCTATGCTGTCTGGCTCAAACACAAAAGACCACAGACTACCTTGCTTCTTCTTTTCTTCTTCCTCCTCTCACTCTTTCTTCCTCTCCCTCTCTGACCGCTTCCTGGCACCTTGCCAAGCCGTCACTTTGGCAGCATAATGAGCCTTTTCAGAGTGAGAAGGCAGTCGAATGTTAATTAGATCAAATTGGCCCTTTCAGGATGGTGGGAATGGGGAAACAATCGTGCCAGAGGCGAGTCGACCACTTAAGGTTTCAGAGAAGGGAAACTAAGGGCTGGAAACAAGCGGTGGGGTGCCAGGAGTGTCTTCCCTTGTCTTCCCCTCTGATTCTTTCCCCTTTTCTTCGCCTTTGTATTTCCTTTCCACTGTCTCACCCTCTCTCATGAGTGAGAGAGAGAGACGGCCCAGTCATGGGGTTACAATCTGCCTGGGACACAGTCAAAAAACCACACCCCAGTCACACAATCACTTGTTTCCACACACTCACTCTCAAAATATTTCAGAGACAGGGCTACAAAGAAACATGTAGCAGTGAGCAATTTATTTTACTCCATGCAAATCCTCTCTGATACTTGCCAGATATATCCATGACACTCTCTCTCACTCTTTCTCTCTCTCATGAAGCGTGTCAAATGATACCGGTTATGTAAACAGCAACCACGTGGAAAAACCGGGTCTCTGGCTTGGGATTCACAGATGACTGGGACACCAGAGAGCTGGTTCAGTCCACTGAGTAAAAAAAAACGGGGTACAAACCAAGCAAGCCAAAAATAAAAACACGAGAGCATCCGGCTCAGTCCAAAGATTTAGCGCACATAAGCTAAGAACAAAACAACCAATCAGATGCAGACATACAACGCTGAGACAAAAGAGCCATTTGTTTTGTGTCTGAAGACCCCTCCTGCAATCAGACTGTCTGTATTCACAGTGGTGAGGATCAGCTGTCTGTGTATCAGCTTATTAATCAAGCAGCTTGTTTCTGTCTGAATGTGTGTGTGTATAAGAGTGTGCGTTTGACTCAGGCAGAGCAGCTGTTTCAGAGTTTCTGCATACCCGGGGGGGGGCCTAAGGTCAGTTACAGTGTGGCATTTTGCAGCCTGGCTAAGGGCAGTGCATGTGCATATGTGTTTCTGCACATGAACATGAGCAATACAGTATAGAGTTAACAACAGGGCATTTTGCTGGGAGAGGACCTGACAGCGTTCGGCTATCTTTGATGGTGTTTGAGGAACTCCGTGAACTGCACAGCCTGTTCCACACACCCAGAGGCATCTAGAGTCAGAGGCTGAGTGATTATTCATGTTGCCTCAGAGGGAGAAAATACAAAACATATTAGCGATTATGAGTGGGAGAACTCTGAATTACAAAGAAAGAAACTAAAAAGCTTTTAAAAGGTTTTTGTTTTGTTAAGTTTGGTTCTCCTCAGAATCTACTAACCAACAGCTCTATCAGCAGCCCCCAGCTTTAATCCCATACCAGTAAGTCAAAGCCCCATTCCACCTCCTGTCCACAAGCCATTGTGCTTCATCACTGGATGGGTGTGGCCAGTCGACATGTCTGACATGTATGTAAAACATGTTGAGCTGCAGCACTAGAGAGCGAACAAAGAGGGGTGTGGGAATGGAGGCAGACGCAGACCGGAGGGTGCATGCTGAGGGGTACGATCGCCAGAGCGTTCTCAGAGTTTGATTCAGACCTGTGCGGCTGCCTCCCTCTTGGTCATGTGAGGTTGTTGCTTCGCCCTCCCTGCTGACTCCACACGCCTCGCCTGTCCGTCTTCTGCAGAGGTCTTGACATCCGCAGGGTCTGGCCGATTCTCTGGCCTCTCGCTTACCACCCTCTTACCCTGGAGAGAAAGGTACTCATATTACAGTATAATAACTGTTATAAAGTGCATTTAAATCCAAGGGTGCCAGTCACTTCTCATGTGTAAAGCACGTCACAGAATAAGGACCACCATAAAGAAAAAAAAAGAGATTTTCAAGAAAAACATAGTTCATTTTCATGAATAAACTCATAGATTTATAAGAGTTAGTTGTTGATTTGTGTATAAGAAAAAAATATATAAATTAAAAGTCATAATTTTATGTTAAAATATTATTTTGAGGGGAATGAGCAGAAGAGCAGATAAACCACAGGTGTTACCTTAACAAAATTTTCCTTCTATGATCCTTGTTACTCATTTTGGAGCTAGATGCTGGCTGCTCATTGTATGATAGTTTAGCCTACATTTAGATTCATCACAGCCTGTTATGTTGTGATTTCATTCTCCTAAAATTACACTGACTTATTAATGTTATTTACAACACCAATCAGAGCGAGGTATTTAAGTCATGCAGCTTTGTGTTTCTTTAGATATTTGATGTTTTATGGGTAAGCCAAGCATGCTAAAAAAGAACATGTGAATAAAAAAGATAATGTGAAAATATTAGCAGTGGCCAGAAGACAAAGAAAAGTGCTTTAAACACAACACACTGTATCATTTAGTTTATGACTTTGGCATACATTAGCATTAAAGGTTTTGCAGGCATCGATGGTGTGTCCAAGTATCCAGTAATGATGCCAGGTGACCTTTGGAGGACAGCAAGCAGGTTAACTTTTGCATATTTTCATCAGGTCCAACCAAAATCTTTAACCTTCCCGTAAGCCTCAGTTAAACTTCAGTTATAGTGCTAAAAAGCTCACTAATTAGCAGCAATTAGTACTCTTGTACACAAAACTATGGTAAGTCGGTGAACCATCACTCACTAAACACTGTTTTAGCATTTTTATTTTAAGCATCCCACTGAGCAATAGACGGCTATTAGATGTCTTTTTAAACCTAATTTCAACCATCTGTATATTTTTAGATGGAATTTAGACGTTGCACTTTAACCCATTATTCTATAACTGTTTATTTCAAAAAGCAACTGTGAGTTGCATAACTGATATCCAAGTATTGAACCAAAATAATTATGATAGCCATTGAGCAATATACAATGTAGTTTAGATACAGCCCAGATTTAGATTTAGTCTAAACTTGGTCCAAATTTAGACGTCTAAAAAACTTTCATTATTAGACCTGTGGTTTTTCAACCAGTCGTCTACGCTACATTTAGACGTCTATTAGACCTCTGTTAGACCAAAAAATGCTCATTGGGGTGGTAGCATGCAGATGCTAATTTCCAGCTTTACATCCCCAAACTTTGTCTGAGCAGCATCCTAAATATGTAGGTGCTAAAAAATTACGGTACTGTTTTTACAATGGCCACTTGGAACTGGCTCTGAAAGCATCAATCCCCAATTTATTCCAATTTTATAAAACACAGTACAGCAAAAGTGTTGGTATGTTTACAACCTGGCACAAATCAAGTTGTTTTGATCTGTACTCTACTTCAGCCCACTGCATTCATGAAAACTGAACAGGGAGGGAACTTCTGATTTTATTAAGGCTTGAAGTTGTGAATTATTAAAGATGGGACCACTCTGAGAAACAGAAGGGAGCCACTTGCAAACTGATAAGCCACAGTGAAGCTAACTCAGTGATAAGCTGAAAATCTAACCTCTTTTCTTTGTGGTCAGGAAAAAACAAGGTGGCTCCAAAGCCAGACTCAAGGCTTCAAACAGGGAGTCTACAAGCCAATGGGTGATGTCATGGTGGCTGCACCCACTTCTTATTACAGTGTTTTGAGGCTTTGAGTGAGAGGATGTAGATCAAGTATATTTGGTCTATTTAGAAAAACTACAAAAAAATTAAGGAATTCATCAGAAGGTTGTAGTTTACACACATTTAGGCCTAAATCTAGCATGCACTAAAGAATTGTCTCAACATTAAACATATTCTAACTAAAATCTACAGCTTTAGCTCTCTATGTATTACTTTGGTCTACTTGTATGTTTTGATTTGGATATGGATTTGCTGTGGATGAAAATCCGCACTGCAGTGTATTTACCTTTTTACCAGCCATGGTGACCATTAACTGCGTCCTGTGGCCTCGCCCAGGACCCTGCGGTGGAGCTTCACCTCCTCTGTCAGGACCAACCTCCTGCGGTTCTTTCCCAGCTGGTGAACCACCACTGAGTGGTTTTGTCACCACCACACGATTATCCTGCTGACCAAGGACAAGACTGAGTTTTAAATTATTCATATAGTTCAGAGCATCCTCTCTACAAAAAAGCACAATTATCTGTCTGTCAGCTCATGTTAAAAAAAAACTCACAGTTGTGGACTTGCTGATTGTGATGGTAAGATCATCAGCTTTGCCTTTGCGACTCTGCAACGCCATTCCCTCTTCTTCTGCCCTTTTCTTGTCCTCCTCTACCTCCTACAAGAAACTCAATGAAAATGACAAACTAATCAGGAAGCCGGATGGAGCTGCAAGCTGTTTTTAAAGAAAAAAAAATCTTTTTAACTCAAACTTTTGACTCTGAAGAGACTTTTCTGCCTTCAGGCATTTGTCCTCACCTTGTACCTTTTCATGAGTGCTTCATTCTTTCTGCGGAGAGCCTCAATTTTCTTGTCCAGCTCCAGGTCCCGTTCATGATCCCTTTTGGGCATCATGTCAGTGGGCGTCTGTGAGAAGACACATGAGATAACTGAGTTTTCAAAAAAGTACTTTTTTTGCCCTCTAACTGTAAGACAAAAATATTTTTATCCAGTAAGATAAAAAAAAGAGTTCTACAAGTGCTCTACTTTAATGAAGTTACACAACAGTATCCTGTTCAAAAAATAAGATCAATCTAATCCAAACTAAAAACCACAAATGAAAAATCTACAAATCTGACCAGATATTGCAGGCAAACATTTTATGACAGATATAATATGGTTGGTAAAAAAAATTACTTGATGATTTGTGAGACTATTTCTGTGGGAACTCTTAAGTTTGAACGCCCAAATATTAAAAAATAAATTAATTGTTAGCCAATAAAAAGTGCCCTAGCGTTTCCAAACTACTGCATATGCTACAATAACACACCCAGCACAGATGGGGCGTTCATTACGAAGCTCAGTTACACAGGGTGAATACATATGCAGAGCATCTTAAACATCCCCATGTGGTCAGCACGGCATGCCTCCATACCAAGAATCCCAGTCTGCTCTCATGGAGCTGCTATTAGGTGTGCCTTTCAAGAAAATCTCTCTCCCAGACTCATTGTACCAACTGCAAACATGTGCGAGAGAGCTGCCGAGCTGAAAATGTCAACAGATATTCAGAACAGTCAAGATTAGGATTTGATTCAGAATTATAATGGGATGGCATTTCTCCAACATGGATCTCATTTCCTTTAGCCTGCAGTAACTTAATGTTCTGTATCTAATCTGGTCTGTGTAGTCTTTTTTTGGTGTGTATGTGAGTGTGTGTGTGTGTGTGTGTGTGTGTGTGTGTGTGTGTGTGTGTGTGTGTGTGTGTGTGTGTGTGTGTGTGTGTGTGTGTGTGTGTGTGCATGTGAGTTGGCCCTTTGCTGCAGAGCAAACTAAAGGGCCTGTGCAGACAAGGATTGGTAGAGTGTGGCACAGGATTACTAGAGGTTCAGGTCCAGTGAATGACAGGAGAGACATGATATGACAGATGAAGTAAACAGGAAGATCTTTTGCGCAAGATGTTTGTTTTCTGCCTAAGTGTTGACTAATGATGCTGAAGTGAGTTCCATCTTATTGGATTACAGCTAACAGTTTGTTAGCATAGATGAGTACATAAACAGAACTTCAGGACAAAAGTGAATGACACACTGTAGAGGTCCATAGATGCTAGGATGCATAGGATGCTAATTTTTATGGCTAAATGAAACGTGTAAAGCCTTGAACAACACACCAAAGAGGTTTGGTCCCTACTGGCCATTTCTCCATTTGTAACATCTGTGCAGCTTGTAACTCATCTAGATTGAACTACAGCTTAGTGTTGAGCATAACTAAGCTCATGAGGCATGACTGATCTGAGTGACAGGTGCGAACATTGTAGCTGTTGGCAAGGTGGTTGGGTAATGGTCATAACTCCATCTCTTCACCGGTTTCTAGATAAGTCTAAAGTTCGTTGACAGCATTTCAAGTCTGGTGACTGACATCTTTGGGCTTCAAAACGCATCTTCATGTACCGACAGGTGTCATCACTGAGACCCATGTCCACGTTTCTTACAAGCAGCAATCTTTACTGAGAACTGAAGCAAACATAGAAGCACAAAAACATGCAGTTCCTCCAGTGTCCATGTGAGGCTGGCTCAAAAAGTCAAGGACACCCCCATTAGTTAGCAATGTTTGAAAGCTTATTTTTACTGTGAACATTACATTGTTTACAGCTTGGTCTAAAAACCGTTTGGCATATTTTGATCAGTTATTTATTCAGTCACACACTGGGTGATTTAAATGGGTGATTTCTTTGTATAAGACATTTGTTGAGAAGAATTCAACATAAATCTGCATAATTGAGGTCATGGCTGTGCTGACACATAGATGGACATAGATGTTGTAGCTGTTTCCCAGGGTGTTAAAAGTCTGTCTCAGCTCCACCTCTTTGTCTGTGTTCAGGCTGTGTCTAGTTAGGTGAAGTTGGCATTTTCCAGTCCACCATTCTCGGATATTGAAAAGTCTTCATTTGGTGGTGTCACCTACTATGTTTTACAAGGTATACATTTTAAACGTCTGTGGCTCTTTCTTTGTTGGTGATTACTGCATTTACTGTTTTTGTATTAATCTGTTCCTATCACTTTTATTATCATTTCACCCTGCTTTTTGTGTTTCATGCTTTTATCTGTTTTACTGTTCTTATTTCCTCCACTGCTTTTATGGTTTTCATTTATTCTACTGTCTTAATTTTTTGTTCTTCTGTCGTTATTAGTGCTTTTATCGCTCTAGAATCCCTTTTTATTGTTTTGCTTTTCATTGCATACATAATTTTGCGTCATTGTTCCTCTCTGTCTTGATCATCATTGTTGGGTCCTTGTATTGTTTGGGTTTGAATGATGGGTTTTCAAGCTGTTTGGGCTCATTGGGTGGATTTTCTTGTTACTGAAATCTTTCTTTTGTTGTTGGTCACTGCTTGTGTTTCTGATGTGTTTTGGCTTTCATATTTGTGCTCCTGTGCTTTCGCTCATCTGTCATTTTGTAAACCCTTCTTTTAAAGGTGCCATATAAAGTTATGTTTATGATGGTTACAAAGACTGCACACATCCCTACATGGGAGCAGTGTCAAACTCGTGGCAAGGAAACTTTTCCTTCAATAACAAAGATAAATATGAAATGCCAACATGAGGACTCGTCTTATCATGGTGCTCCTACTTCATATAGATGCAAAATAATTTTAGAGACACATGCCCCAAGCAACAAAATGTAGAATACTGACATTTCTACTGCTACACACCCCCAGCTTGAAGCTCAAGCTTGAAAATGTGAAAAAATAAAGTTATAATTCAATATGTTAGACGGATCACTGTAATAAGGCTAATGTTTGCAAAAAGCATAAGAAAGGATTTGTCTTCCTCTCATCAGCGACTTTATTTAGTTATTCAGATGAAACTCAAAAAGACAACAATTGTTTTGTCTTGTTTTTTTAAAGGATCTCTCCCTTTCTCTCAATCAGTTTCCTCAGTTCTAGATCTACACTGGCATCATCTGTTGTTATTCACAGCTGAGTAGATGTGACCACAAGGCTGTCAAATAGAAAAGTCGCGAATGATGCTTGCTGAAGCCATGGCAAAACATAATTCAGCTTGAAGCTCCGCATTCTCCACACTCTGAATTATTCGGAGGGGTCAAACCATCTTGACGAAGGGAAGTGTCAAAGTGAGTCAGTCATCCTCCACTGTTTTCTCAGTGATGACAAGAGAGTCAGGGCAGTTTATATGTGATAATACCAGAACAGTATGATGACTCACAGCCAACAAGCACACAAAGACCATCACATTGGGACTGCAAGGAATTCTTTCGAGCTATTTTCCATCGTTGCTGCTGTTTCGGCTGCAGAGATTGGCTAAAGCTGAGATGTAGCCGGAGTTCAACAGTCTCACTTTGATGGTTGTGTTGTAGAGATCAGATATCTTCCCAAGTGTCAGCACAGACTTTCAGTAAAACAAAAACCCAAAGGCACTTGTGTAAGACCTGCAAAGACCTAGTGAGCATGAGAAAAGTTGTGACTCACTCAGAGAGAGCACAGAGCGCAGCAGACTGGAGAGCAGCTACCTCACAGCTTCTAGTTGTCAGGGTATCCAAACACAACAGACCATGAGGACATACCACCAAGAATAGGCGCAATGGAGAGACACGCTGCCGTCTCAGAATCTCAGCAAAACCGATGGCGCAGTCTGATGTGAACGCAGGTCTCCTTAAACCAAAGTGGGGGGCAGAGTCCTTCTGGGTTCAGCCGGCCAGATCTGTGATTGTGTGGCAGAAAAACCCCAAAACACACAGAGACGTTGTGGGTCTGCCAGCCATGCCTGGACAGGCAGGCAGGCAAGCAGAAGAGAAGAGGAGGGGGCCCTGCAGAGAGAAAGCTGCCAAGGCTTCCTCTCTACCCAGCGTTCCTGCCACCTACAGCAGCTCCAAACAGGGGAGGGAGAGAGCCAGAGACACAACATAAATGCTGCATGTAGCCACAGCTAAATCTGCGACAGAGCAGGAGAGGAAGAGAGGGAACCTAATACTGGGGAGAGTGTGGGATGAGAGGAGGGAGAGAGAGAGAGAGAGGGGAGAAGTAGGCACTCACGGGTCTTTCCATGTCAGTAGTGGGAGCTGGGCTGGGTCCAGGCGCGAGGCAGCCGTGGCAGCAGAGAGGGCTGCCTTGAGTCGACGATCATGCCTCGATTACAATGAGCCAAGTTGGGCAAAGCGCCAAAACGTCTAACAAATGCACAGAGCTCCCCTGTTAACGGATTTCACAGCACCCATCCGCTGGTCCTCTGCCTCTCTCTCCCTCTCTCTCTCTCCAACCCTCCCACCCTCCTGAACATATGCTCTCTCTCTCTCTGTCTCTCTCTCTGTCTCTCTCTCTCTTTCTCTCTCGCCCTCTTTAAAGCACTTGCTCTTTCCTCTCTTCACTTATCCTTGGCTCAAAGCATGCTAGCTAAATCCTGTCACCCTGGGAAGGAGTAATGTTTAGGTTAGTTTGGAGGTTTAAGCACTACGGCAGAAAAAGAAAGTTCTATGTTTTTGTATGTTGGTCACTTCTGCTTCTTAGGCACAGAAAATACTACATAAACACAATTACATTTAATTTTAAATCTTTCACATTAAATACTTAAGAGGCGCCATTAAAATAGATTTATTTTTTGGTCTAAGTCTTTACGTCTATTCTTTCATTTTTTCTTCAGTGTGCTTTGAGTATAATCTTATCAGATAATTTATGGCCTGTGAAGGTGGGATGAAAAAGCATATTAAACCTCATCACTACATAAATCCAGACATCATTAATGAGATGCATGTGTTGTTTGTTTTCTCTGTGGCTTCAGCAGCTGCGTCTCCTACGAGCTGCAGACTACATGTTTAGAGTACTAAAGAAGCTTTCTACAGACTGGTGGAGGGGTGGGGGGTTGCCTGCTGCACTTCCCACAATTCTTCATGCATGGCATGGTGCCTTTGCTAGAACCATGTCTGAGGGGCTAATGACATGCAGCTAACAGGCGGGCTCGGTAGACAAATGCCACAGATGTCTTAAGGAGAGGTGTAGTCAGTCACTTGAGACTTGGAGTCAGCACTCTGTAATTTCTAGAGCATGATGGGAACAATCACATCTTTGAAAGTTACCACTCTGAGCAACATTTTTGCCTCCCAACACCACATAGTTTACATTCTAAACGGATCAGTCCCGCTAAAGACCAAAATCCCTTTATGAAATGTTTTAGTCTACAAGTAACCATATGTTATTTTTGAATTCATGTCAGAAATGACTTGAAAAAATTTGTGTGTGTGATGTTGTGGGCCCCCAACATGACTAATACCTTAAACCGCAGTACTGACTGGTGACATAAGCAGCTGAGTTTTAACCTTGTGATCGGGTTTATGAGTTGCACTTGCCACTGAAGGTGTTTTCATGAAACCAAAGAGGCCACTGTCAAGTGACAGGAAGTTAAAGCTTTTGATATTATGACCAGCCAATGTCATTATTTGGCAGCCAACTCTCTCCAAGAGTACCCTTCTAATAAAGACAATGAAGCTGCAAGTAATACTGTCAGCTTGCTGGTATTTTGTCAAGTGTCAAACAGGCCCACAATTTGACCTACAGATGGGGCTACAGTCCACATCACAGCATTTAGTTATCATGTAAAATATCATTCTCATCTTATAGACCCTTTAATTTGACTTTAAAACGTCTTGCTCAGCAACTTACCAAGGTCGTTTTCTCTGTTTCTTATGACTTACAAATTATTTTAAGTTTAAAAGGCCCCTGTAAGAGTGTGCATTTTAACGCTTGATCTGTGCTTTTGATCATATATTATTCATTAAAAAAATAATGCATAAAAACAATTTATTGGGCCATTTAAGTCTAATTTGAACTAACTGTTTTAATTTCTTATTTATTTAATCTTATTCCTGTAATGTGAAGGTTCGATGTTAGGTGGTTGAATAATAACTAATGATGAGCAAAGCAGGATGGAGAGGGATAACTTTCTTAACAGCACTTTTACTCTTCAGCCATTTTGTCATGAACCAAAACATAATCCAAAAACTAACATCCTGCACAACTCTAATCACATGTCACAGTTGTAACTGTAATAGTTAACAGAAATATCTGAATTGACTTCACTGTTAAAGCTTACATTCCTATCTCTATTCTTTTCTATTGTTGATTGTGTTTTCAAGAGTAAGTTTGAAGACTGAATTAGGTCCTCGTGCTAAATAAAGTATTTTGATATAGATTTTTGTTCTGGTTCTGATTTCTGTTTGGTACAAATTTTGCCAACATTTAAGAGTTTATGAGACTATGTCTGTAAAACATATCAAATAACCTATGGTAACTAATCACAACTACAGTTTTCGGTAATTTGTTATCATTCTTATGGCTCGACGTGTACTGACCTCCCATTGGCTTGATTCGCCGTCTTTAAGTTAACAGCAGAATCAAAGTGTAAGTCCAAGTCATGTCCACTAGGGTGCGCCAGATATTTTTTTTAACAGAAGACCCACAAAGCGGAAGAAAGAACCTGTACCATCAAAAGCCAAGCAGATGAAAATAAAATACCAAATGCTTTTCTAACTCCTAATCATATATGTTTTGTATTTGTTTCAACGTTAAAGAAGAGTTGTTTAATGTTTGCTAAAGAATGTTGTTGTAATAATAATATGGCTGCATGAATTGTTATTGAGGTTTCTTCATGTTAAGGAAAAAAATAGTTCTTTTGTTTTTGAACGACACACACACACACACACACACACACACACACACACACACACACACACACACACACACTTGTTCATGCTAAGCGTCACTCAGAATGTGAAGCTTAAATGTCTGAAATATTCAATTTTCATATCTAACATAAGAAAAAATCAAAATATGTGAATAATATATGGCCTCTGCAGTCCTGAAAACATAAACCAAGTTATTTGAGGTTAGTTTAATCATCTGCTGCACAAGTCCTCGGCCATCACACTTGTTTGTTTTTCTCCTGTACACTTCCTAGGCTATCTCAGGTGAGGCCTCAGATAAGATTGTAGGTGGCTGCCTGACAGTAACAGGTGTGTCCTCCAATTATGTAATTATGAGGTTTGAAAGGACCGCAGACTGTACAAGCACATTTTTAGTAATGTTCAGTTTATGAGTCAGACAAACAGTAAATGAGGATTTAGTGTAGTTAAAGTCTTGAATGCTCTGAATGTCAGTAAATGAAGGCCATGAGTTCACCTGTGGACTAATGACCTCCATTATCTATGTATATTCATTTTCATCTCCATGGTGATGCTGCTAGAAGGACGCGCAGTGTTTGGCTTTTGTTCAAGATACTTTCACTCAAGTTATTCGTGGGATTCTTGTAGTCAATGCTCCCATCAATGGTATGCAAAATGACTGCATTTTAGAGCAAAATATATTGTGTTAGTTTTTAAAAAGTTTATTTGAATATATCTTTAAGTCAGTGATTCAGCAGAACAAATGTTACATGTCAGATTAGGATTCAATTTTTTTTAATGTCCCCAGACGGCAAATTGGGTTGCAGCGAGAAGCACAAAAAAACACACAAGACATGAAGTTACAGCACAACCACATAACATACACACAGACAAATACCACTGGCAATCAGCCAGTGCACGCAAACATGTTCACTCACAACTAAAACTTGCCTCCAATTAATTTTTGTACAAACACTCCTACCATTAACAGACTATGTTGCCTGAAAACATATGACCTCATAACAAGTATGACTTGTTATGGAGCACAGGTGAAATAAAACTGACTTCAGTGCTTTGAATCTGAATCTGCCTTCTGTTAGATTTTAAAGAAAAGTTTCCCTTCACTTTTTGAACATGTTAACATTTTGTATGAACCACTATCTTTTGACATGGTCACCTATTAAGAAAAAGAACTTTATTGTCCCCTGAAGGGAAATTCAGTTGTCTGGAGTCTCATTTTTCATGTCTCAAGTCATTGACTTTTTAAAAAAAGGGTTATAAAGTCTGATGAGAAAACAATAATTATACAACGCAAACAATAATTTATTGTTACAAGAAACAATTTCGTTATAGCAAGATAATAAGTCATGATCACGAGAAAACGGTGCATTAAAAAGAAAAATCCATTGCTTTTCTCGTCTTCAGTGGTTTGACTCCAAAACATTTTTTAACAGAAGAAAATCTAATTGTCCATGGGTGTTGTTATTTTGATAGAAAATGAATGAGAATTGGTGTTTCATGGAAATTACTCCCTTCTCTTACATTCGAGACTAACACTCTGTTTTGCTTTGTTTCACACATGTACTCAACTGAGGTGTAAACATAGGATTCATACAATCATATGACAGATATACAGTAGAAAAAGGAGCCCCAAACACACTACCCAGATGTGTGTAAGTCACCCATAACATGGACACTTGTAAATGACAATGCCATGCTGAACATTGGCATTTAAACTGAATGTTGAAGAGGAGAAAGTCAAATTCTGATTAAACTGATCACATGACAGTTCCCAGTTTATTTCAGTTCATCTTGACTGAGCATGGGTCCAGAGTTGTCACCAGCATTTCTGGATCATGTCTTTGTATGGTTTCCTCTTAACATGATATAGCCTTAGCCTGCATTTGTTGGCACACAATGAATCGGGTGTTCATGGTTTTTAAAGTTATTTTAAGTCCGTGCAGTGATTTGCACAACAGAGTTCTTCATGCAATGCAACCTGAGGATCATGGCCTTCCAGCAGTGGTTTTCATCCTTGTCCACGGCCTTTTGAACAAAGATTTCTCCAGCTTCTCTGAAATTTCTGGTAAAATCCCCAAATTCTTCGCAATTTTAGGTTCAAGAATATTATTCTAAAATCTCTGAACTGTTTGTTCTCACACAGTCAATCACTGAGAGGTGAACCGGTCTTGACTTTGAAGAGATGCTTTGTCAGCATTACATAACTTGTTGTCCCTGTTCCAACTTTTCAAAACATTATGATGGCATTATATTCAAAGTAAGCATGTATTTCATTTGAAGGAAATCAGCTTTAACATTAGATTTTTACTATTTACTATGGAGCTGAGGTTTTAAAATGATTTGCAGGGAGGCAAAATCTCCTCTTTTATCCACATTCATTCTGCTTTCTAACCTTCCTTTTACTGATGAAAACTATTTTCATTTTAAAGAGCTAATACAGTCTAAATACAGAAGATTTAAAGCCAAAAATAAAGGAAATATAAAATCTCCTTGGAAAGATTTAGCAAGATATGGCTTGTTTATTTTTTTCTATCAACATTCAAAGTTTTTTAGCAGCAGTACATGGATAGGACAGTGTGATTTTGATGGTATGATATCAATCGGCAGCTTTTCATTTGCTCTTCTTTGTTTGTGTCGTTCTTTGACAGGTAGCAGAGAGGTGAGACATTTCATTGTTCAAGTTATTTTAGATTTATGACTGACAGCTTAAAAACACGTCACCTCAATAAGCTGTTTCCTTTTACAAAAGGGTCAAGGACAAGGCCCAGGACAGGAGCCAGGGAAAGAATCCAAATCTGAGTCTTGATCTGGATCTGATTTCTGATCTGTTTTCTAAAAAGGACACAGAGGAAAGGTAAGAGGAAAAGGACAACAACATAAAGGGAGAGGACCACCAGGCAGCATGGGTGGTTGTGGTGGTGGTAAACATGGCGGTTGTCATGGTGATTGCACTTGAATCGGAAGAATGTGTCATTCGTAAAATAATTAAAAACTTGATAAACCAATACATAGAGACTGCTTTATTTTATTTTCACACAAACATAACTTCAGTGGCAGACACATTTATCTGTGGCAGACAAGCATTGTTACATACTGGGTTCATAACTCCAACGATTTCAACAAGACTTTGAATTTAATAGTGACACACATGCTTGTAAAGCTGCATGATACTGTTTAAATGTTGTGAGAAGAAAATAAGTCAGTAGACCTAAGTAAACCAAACAATACCAATATATTTTTTAAAATCAAATGTTGACAGAAAACAGCAACGTGAAGAAAAATATCACAATTTTGGTGTAAAAAAAAAAACTGTCTTATCTTGATATTTTTTGGATGTTGATCGTCTATGAAAATTGTATACATATATTACATTAAGCGAAACATGCGTATTTGCTGTCATGTAAAGACAATGACATAAAAAGATTTTCCAATAGAGAGGCATCAGTGTGATACTTGCCAAAAACACATCAGCAGTGAGATGAACAACTCACAGACTGTAGTTTTAGAAACATGTAAACACTGTGAGGGGGAGTCATAGATGTGTAGGAGTCATATCAGGAGTTGATAAAGGTATTGAGTACTGCTTATCCAGTAGATGTCAACTTTCACTGAGGTGTCAGGTGAAACTTTGTCATGTACAAAAGTTCTCCGATGACACCGCCATTGTGGGGTGTATTTGAGGGGGGATTAGGGAGAGTACAGGTCCCTGGTTAAGGATTTCACCACCTG
This sequence comes from Xyrichtys novacula, assembly GCA_962446985.1. Classification (NCBI taxonomy): domain Eukaryota; kingdom Metazoa; phylum Chordata; class Actinopteri; order Labriformes; family Labridae; genus Xyrichtys; species Xyrichtys novacula. The sequence goes on from OY660878.1 coordinate 8,616,410, forward strand.
AAGTCACCTGAATCATTTGCAGCTTCATACATCTAAGACAAAGGAGATGGTGCTGGACTTCAAAGGCTCCACCCATCTCATCCACCTGTTACCATCAGCAGCGAGGAGATTTAGTTGGTTGTCTCCTACAAGTACCTAGGGTTGCAGCTTGACGACAAACTAGACTGGTAAACTAACACTAATCACCTTTAAAAGAAGTCACAGAGTAGGCTGTACTTCCTCAGGAGACTGGCATCCCTTAATGTCTGCAAGAGAATGCTACAGACGCTCTACCAGTCTGTGGTCTCAAGCGTCCTCTTCAATGGAGTGGTATGTTGGGGTGGGACACACAGAGGCTGGACAAGCTGATCAAAAAGGCCACCTCTGTCACTGGTGCGGATCAGGACTCTGTGGTGTTGGTGGCTGACAGGAGAACTCTCTCCAAACTGCTCTCCATCACTGATAACTGTAGCCATCCTCTGCATGAACTGGTGGTGGGGCAGAGGAGCTCGTTCAGTGAGAGGCTGCTCTCACTGAACTGCTCCACAGACAGACTCAAGAGGTCTTCCTGTTGAGAGCCTCTTAGGCTCTTCAACACAACTCTGGGGAGGAGAAGGAGATGAGGGGCGAAAGGGATATTCTGCACATGTATGCACTCTGCACTTTTTACACTGTGCTTTTACCTTCGATCTTAGTATTATTGGCTATTGGCTATCTATCTATCTATTTATCCATCCATCCATCCATCCATCCATCCATCCATCCATTTAAACGGTTCGTAAATCTGTTTTTTTTTTTTTATCGACATTCATACTGCTTCCCAACCTTTTTTATTTTATGAAGATATAGTTTTTATTATAAGGAGCCGGTCTTGTCCTTACTTTTTGCTATGTTTTGAATTAGGTTATGTTTTCTATTCAAAATATACCAAAACAGAGGTAATGGATGGGGAAAATTTTTCTGATCAAACATTTTTTGTGAATTGAGAGATAATCAAAAGCTGTGTCACTTTTGACAAAACCATTGTATAGCTACACCCCTAACCTGAAGTGTTCAGTCAAGGTCATACATTTATTTTAGGGTGGAGCTGTCATTTAGTTTTGTAGAGAAGAACATAACCAGGACACTCCCTAATCTTTCCTGTCCTGCAACTATCAAACTGTAACTTTTCAAGACATAAAGTCTGCATGTCTCAATAACATACCTACATTCTTTACTGACAGTCACCCTTTAAATACAGCCTGAACATTCACATCAGGCGTACACGTTTTGATTCCTGCAGCGTAGACGGTGTTTGAAAGGGCATTTCATCTCCTCAACACGAGTAAGTCTTCTCTAATAATAATTTTTGTACACAGAACTCAGGAAGGATGTCAGATTTTTACTAAAGGTTGACATTACTTCAACAACGGTCATTTCACTTTTTTTGCAGTAGAGAATATATATATATAAAATATATATATATATTTATATGTATATATATATTGAAGTGTTTTATAATTGAATTTCAGACATTTTTTGTCAAAATAGTTCATTCAACTCATAGAGGATGAACACTTTTATACAGTAATCAAAATGTACAAACACAGGTGTTTTAATGGACTTAAGTTACCTGGTGTTTTTTTCTTTAAAGCCAGCATTTGCTTACGTTGGATTGTGTTTCAGTTACAATCATAAAATGTTGTTGCTCCTGATAATTTACACTTTCTTTGTCTTCTAATCACAGGTGGGAAAACGGTGAGAACCATTTCCTTTTTAACATGTAATAAATTTGTGGTTAAGAACATGAAAACATGTCAACTCATAAAGCTGTTCCCCTTTTTATAGATGGACGAAGATAAGAAGCCAGAAGAATGTATGGGCAAAGGGCCCGACAATGAGAATAAGGGGGGATGTGGAAAAGGAAAAGGAGATGAACAAGGTGATGTTGATAGCTATGTATAAATAAATGTTATAAAAATGCAGATATTACAGAAAAAATGTATTAAGTTTATGATTATTAATGACTTTATTTTAGCAACAACAAATTATGACCCAAATAATCTATATTATCATAAAAAAGAGAAAGTTGGTGTTAAAATGGTATAGAAAGTCTATATACAGAAGATTTAAAGCCAAAATAACTGTAAATGTAAAATCTCCACAAGATTTTGCATGATATTGGCTTGCTTATTTTTTTTATTAACATTCAAATTTTCTAAGCAGCAGTAAATCAATAGGACAGTGTGATTTTGACGGTATGATATCAATCAGCAGCTTTTCATTTGCTCTTCTTTCTTTGTGTCGTTCTATGACAGGTGGCGGACAAGTGAGTCATTTCATTGTTCAAGTAATTTTATATTTGTGATTCAGCTTGAAACACGTCCCCTCAATAAACTGTTTCCTTTTACAAAAAGGGTCAAGAAAAGGCAAATAAAGGAAAGGAGTCAGAGGAAGACTCCAACTCTGGATCTGGATCTGGATCTGGATCTGAATCAGATGGGGTAAGAAACTTCTTCAGTTGCCTAAAGACAGCTTCATACTGTTTCTGTAACTTTACAGTGCTTTAATGTTGATTTTTCTATTTCCTCTTTTAGCAAGGAGGACGCAAAAAGGTAAGAGTTTACAACCTTTTTGAATTTAGGTGATAGTTTTTTTTATATGTATATAAATGATTCAATTTTAAATGTGACCACTATTTTACATGTGTTCGTTTTCCAGAAAGGGAAAGGACACGGGAAAGGACACGGGAAAGGACATGGGAAAGGACAAAATAAGGGAAGAGGACCCCCCATGTGACAGGGGTGATTGTGGTGGTGGTAACCGTGTCGGTTGTCATGGTGATCGCTGAATTCTGTGTCACTAAAAATAAATAACTACTTGATAAACTAATACATAAAGACTGCTTTATTTTGTTTTTACACAAACATAACTTCAGTGGCAGACACATTTATCTGTGTCAGACAAGCATTGTTACATACTGTGTTCATAACTCCAACAGATTTAACAAGCCTTGGAATCCGCTGTAAAGTGTAAAGCTGAATGATAAGTTCAAACATTATTATTTTTTTATCAGTAAACAGAAGCAAAGAGGTAAGAGGAATAACTTTGTCCTCATGTAGTGCCAAAGGCAACAAAACCCAATAGTTCTTGAGAGAAGCTTTAAATATGTGGATGTCTAAACATGTGAAACCACCACTTAAAAACAATATTTCTTTTTTTTGCTTCAATATAACTATTTCAAACTGTACTTTAAAAAAAAGAAAGATATTTAATCCCTGACTCTGAGTCTAATCCTTATATAACTAAAGAAATTGAATAAGGACGTTGTGTTTCACAGAAGTTTGATTATGGAGAATTATTGTTTTATCTCACTTCCTCCCCAAATTCTGACACCACTATTCTTTGCTGCTTTATTTCACACATTCATACAAATAAAAAATAAAAAAACAACACATGATCTCAGGTCCGCAGGGTAATGTTTTTATAGTTTAGAAAATACACACAAAAAAAGCAATCCCATTCTCGTATTATTGTTAAACTTTAATCTAATTTCAGAAAAGACAAAGTGGTATTCCCTGATTTATAGCATCATGACAGTTCAGTGTCACAGCAGTGGTGACGCTCCATCAATGTTAGGTAGTGTTCAAAATTTCATCTGTGACACAGCAGAAGCTTCAGGACAGAATCTGATGGCTGATGAAACACTTGATGTTCATAATGCTGAAGTGTACACAAAAATACACATGGGAAGTAAAAAAAAATGTTGCATGTGTGTCAGATTTCAACAGTCTTTACATTTTTCTTTAAGTCTTTTTAACAGATTTATTGGTCTAAATCCTTCTGTGATCAAGTAACTGTTTAAATTTTGTCCACATGAGCACTGTGAGTACAGAGAATTCTTTATTTACAGATGCCAGTGTATGAAAAACTACCCACAGAGCAAGCAGATGAACTCTTTCCAGTTATAAGTCCATCAAGGTTCATTTCAGTACATTGGAAGGTGCTGGGCTGCGTCTGAACATTGGGAAGAAATCAAAATCAAATCAAAATCTTTTCTTCTTGTTGTGCTTTCAAATTGAAATGTTTTTTTTTTTTTCTTCCTTTATCCGTGTGTGCCTGAACTGAGTGTTGGCCAGTACAAGTATCAGTGCAATCAGTACAGTGTGAGAAGCAAAGCTCTCAACACATCTTGATTTTCTGTGTTTAAAAGGGATTTCTAATAGGTGTACTCAGTGCCATTTGACAGTTGAAATAACTGTACTTTGAATGGAAATAATAAAACCTTACATACTTGAAATTAAAGGGGGGGAAAAGACAAAAGACAAAACAATCTCAGCGATTTAACTTAGGCTCTGCTCTCTATTTTATGCCGTAGGTTACCTGATACCAGTTCCTTTTCACTCCCAACACACAGTACTTAACAGTTATGGCCATCATGTTTGTTAAAGGATAAAATTTGAGAGGAAAATTGTTTGAATAAATTGTAGTGTGGTAAGAAAATAAGACCTCGTTCTTCTTCATCTGGAGCCAGAACAACACCTTAGTCTGTATCTCAGGCATTTCAAAAACTGGTATAAAAAACATGACAACTATTGTGTTTATCTCAGGTACCTTCCCATGTTAACACGGCAGAGCTCTGCTTCAGAAGAGTCCATTGACCTGCTCAGTCTCAGGGTCGAGGTCGATGTCATAGAAGCAAGGCCTGGTGGGTAGACCAGGGATTGTTGGCATCTAGGATGAGCAGAAAGAGATGGGGGGTTAGGAACCTCACAGCGTATCTATCCTGGAGTCATCAAAAGAATGAGAATTTCATTGCCTGCAAAAAACACAGTCCATAGTTGTCTGCGGCTTAACCAAGAAGAATTTCAGCATACAGTTTCAAGTGTCTGGAGCCAGTGAGTGTATTCATTTTATTTATGAGCTGTTCATGAATCAATGAGGGAAAACTGCTATCGTTCAACACTGGCTCTTGGAAAAAGAGCTGCTTCCTCCTCTCACTGCTCATCACATACACAGAGTTCTGTTTGCAAAAGACAGCACATAAGGCTCTGCACTAAGTGGAGGTGCTCTTATCCACAAAAAGCCGCAAAACAAAAGTGAGTTGTGAAGAGAAGCAGAGAGCGGCTAAACTACGTACAATTCATGGTCCTATTTTTGACTGGAGTGCATTCCTTGTGGATTTATTCCTGTGTTTTATTTGGCACTGTTTTTCAAGAATGTGTTTTTACAACACACCTTACACTGTGAAAAGTAATGTTTTATTTGGAAAGAAAGATTACGACAGCTGAGTTAATAACCCTCAGATAGCCTCTGTTTTTTTATAGCATATACTACTCTTCATAAAGGATCGATACTTGTAAAAGGTGGAGTTCTGAACGCTGTCATGCAGTTTAATGTGTTTGGGAAGGACAGTGAAGACAGTTGTACCATTCAACAGCGTTGAAAGAAAAGACTCGTTAAGTTAACACAAAAGAAAACACACCGTGCCAACCAGTGGGAACAAAAAGCCAGCGCCAACGCTGGCTCGGATGTCTCTGATCGGCAGGATGAAACCTGTGGGCACACCCTTCTTGTCAGCCTCATGAGAAAGCGACAGGTGAGTCTTTGCCATGCACATTGGCAGATTGCCGAACCCCTTAAGGAAGAAGAGAGGACAGAAAAACTTTATTGCATGTTTAACAAAGGACTATTCAAGCTTGTTTTAATGAGATGACTCTGCCACAGCAACAGTCAACAATCAGGCCTGTCGAGACCGACAAAAGAATCACACTGAAGTGGACAGACGCCAACCTGTTTGGTGTAGAGCTCCACCTTGTGCTGGGCCTCTGGAAGAAGCTCAATATCATCTGCTCCGTAGATCTTCTGAGCAATTATACGAATCTTTTCCACGATGGGGAGCTGAAAGGGGGTAAGAAAAAGACAATGAGAATAATCACAGACATTACAGAAGGAGCTAGTCTTGTGAAATAACTATTTACAGCAAATTCAACCATCAATTTTAACTTCAATCATTTCAAGATTCCTAGTAAATCCCAAAACAAAAACAGAAAACTGGTGGTCCTAACCTCCAAATCATAGAGGAACTTGAAGTTGCTCGGGGCTTCAGAGGCTTTCTGGACAGCTTGACCCAGGGCCACGGCACCCGCCCCACCTTCAGCCCAGTGGGAGCAGCGCACGGCATCGAAGGCACCAGCAGCTTTGGCCATTTTGCAGACCAAGTCCAGCTCAGCCTCAGTGTCTGTCCTGCAGGGCGGTCAGAAACAAGAGTCGGAGAAAGACAGACGCAGACTCCTCAGTATGACAGAATGACAGCTATAAATTGTCAAGTAAATGTCAATAGCACTTAATAGGCTAACCTCGAAATATTGGCTGTTTGTCAGTTTCAAAGCAACTCAGTTAATCTGATTAATTGGCTTGAAAAAAAAAAGTTCATGTAAGTTATAAGTGATGGTGAGTATCATTGTGCTGCAAACAAGACTAGCAGTTTGTGTTGAGTTTGGTTTCAGAGCTTTTCTTAAAAACAGTAAGTACAGCTTTAAATCAAGTAAACAAAAAGGAAAAATCCTGTGTATCCATCTTTTCTCCTGAGTAAACCTTTACAGCCATCTCACTCCACTTACTTGAAACTGTTGACAGCCACCACTACTGGCACGCCGAAGTGCTGTGCGTTCTCGATCTGCTTCCTCATGTTGCTGCAGCCCTTCTCCAGCAGCTCCAGATTCTACACGCAAGAAAAATCCTTTAATATTAACTTAGTGTAAGTGGGAGGAGCAGCAAAAGATCTCATCTGTGTAAATCCTAATAAAGGTATTGAACTTTCACAAACAAATGGTGATTGGAGAATTGTTTTAAAAAGGCACCCATAATTATTCACCTCTTCAACATATTCCTTGGGCAGCGGCATCCCAGCAGTGACCTGGAAAAAAGAAAACATTTTTAGTAAAATTCAAATAATCCAACAATAAACAAGACACATTTTCTGCAGCAGAGTTGTTGAAGTGTGGAGCAAAGCTCTTGTTGTTGTTGTTGGGATGTCGAGGGAAACTCACGGTTGGTCCTCCTCCGTGCATCTTTAGTGCTCTGACAGTGGCCACCAGCACCACCACATGAGGTCTCAGGCCGGAGTAGCGACATTTGATGTTGAAGAACTTCTCCATCCCGATATCAGCCCCAAAGCCGGCCTCGGTCACTGTTTGGAACAATCGACAAACTCTCTTCTACGGCCATGTATGACAAGATCAAGTATTTGTGAAATGTAGCATCGTTTTAAAATATGTTGCTGTAAAACTCCACTGACCTACAAAGCCTTCAGGTCCAACCATCTTCAGAGCTATTTTATCTGCCAGGATGGAGGAGTTGCCATGGGCAATGTTGGCAAATGGGCCGGCATGGACAAACACAGGGGTCCCCTGTGGGCACAAACAATTTACACGTAACACAGAACATAAAACTCAAGGTGGCGTCATCCTACCGGCTAAACTGCAGGTTAGGATTATTAACAAAAAGCCAGAAAATAACACAAATAAATAAATTATACCTTTAAAAATTTAATGAAAAAATAAATTTGGGAGTTCAAGATCTTAGTGCTCCTAAATGGTGCTTTGGTTTTGCGAAGTAATACTTTGCACGTGGGTTCCACTCACCTCCAAGGTCTGCATCAGGTTTGGCTTGATAGCATCTTTCATTAACACAGCAAGAGCACCGCTCACACCCTATAGAGAAAAATATCCCATGTTTAAAACAAATCATATGTATTTACAGTGGAACCTGCCATTTGAGACTCTTTAGGTGACTGACCAGGTCCTCAGTGGTGATTGGCTCTCCACCACGGCTGGTGGCCACAACCATTTTGGCCAAACGCTGTCTCATGTCCTCCAGGCTGCTGGTGAGGGCGAGCACTGCCATGATTTCACTGGCTACCGTGATGTCAAACTGGGCCTGAAAGGCAAAACGGAGGGAAAGCATGACCCTCAGCATCAACAACACTGATGAAAAACCACGCTCAGAGAGGGATAATTGTTACACATGCAGAAAAGACAAAAAGTATATGAACCCAGAGTTTACATATAAATCCTGTGCAATTGTTTTGGGGCTTATTTTGTGTTGGTAAAAATACACTGTTGCAGAAAATGATGGCTATTACACTTTCTTTTACCTCTCTTGTGTATCCCTTTTCAGTTGCAGACTGTCCAATTGTAATCTTCCTCAGGAATCGGTCATTGGTATCCAGCACTTAAAGTGACATAAATGCAGCATATAAACTCTACATCAGGTGAAAATCTTAATCAAAATAACTGGGAATTATACAACAGATTTAATGAGGCAGATAATGTAAGAGGATTAAGAGACCTCCTCTCTCTTTGTACCTCTCTGCCAGGTGACAGAACTTGGCTCAATATCTAGGCGGGCAAAGCGGGTGATCTCTTCTTCAGTCAGCGCGGAGGGGTCAGTCTTTTCAATTCCAAGTTTCTAAACAAAAACATCATTTTAGATGAACTCTGTTGTCCGGACTTTAAATGGAGTCAAAAATCAAAATTGATCACAATTACTTACTTTCAGTCGGTTTATCTGGATCGGGGAGAACTTCCTCTGTCCTCCACTGAGAGGCACCAAACGGTTATACAAAGCCTACAGATGCACAAAGAGACAATTGTAAATATCCTCAATGACAAATTAACTATTGAATAAGTGTTTAAGTTAAAAAGAAATTGAGGTCACACCTTGTCAGACTGTGTGGACTCGTGGAACATGCGAGCATCGATGGCTGCAGCCACCAGGTTGTTTGCAGCTGTGATGGCGTGAATGTCACCAGTAAGATGGAGGTTGAACTAAAATTGACAAACCTATTAGTTAATTGCTTTTTTTTTCCAGTTGTGCTTTTATGAGTTACATTTACTTCAAAAATGAGTGAAATACCTCCTCCATTGGAATGACTTGAGAATATCCACCTCCTGCAGCCCCACCTGCAGACAGAAAATTAAACTACACTTAAAAATACCAGTTTGGAATTGAAAAAAGATGCCTTTCTGCATCTGGTAACCTCTATAACTTCTCTGTTTATGTTAATTTTTCTAAAACTCACCTTTAATGCCAAAAGTGGGACCCTGGGAAGGCTGTCGAACACATGCAAACACATTGAGCTTCATGTGGGCTCCCAGGGCCTGAACCAGACCGATGGTAGTTGTGCTTTTTCCTTCGCCCAGCGGAGTGGGTGTAATGCTGTGAACATGAAACTTTTGTCAGGGTTCTGAATTAAGTAGTACAAACTGAGCGCCTAAAACGTGATAAAAGGGGAATCTGTGGTAAGAGGGGGAATGAATTCAAGGCATTTTTGGGAATTTAATCTAACTGCAGAGCAAGACGAAGAGCGAGCATGCTTAGCTGTGGTAACTTACTGGATAGAATGAAATGAAAGCATATCCCAACAAAAACTAATGAATCAGACAACAGGAATCATAAAAAAGTTCAATCAATAAACAAACAAATAACTACAGAAATAAGTGGAACTGACAAGCCAGGAGAAAAATCAAGTCTAAGAATGCAGATAGAAAAATTGTTGCTGTTCTTTTTGTCTCTTATGATCAATTTCCAAACTTTTTTAAAATATCACACAATACTTCTGTTCCGAGACATAACAAATAATACTTTGGTGCTGTAATCCTATTTGGAAAATGATTGTCATGCTTGGACTGAAAAAAAGGATCAAAAGGGTTGAAAAAAAAAGAAGTAGGCAAACAGTACAGTAGAGCTCACCCTGCAACCACCACATATTTGCCATCCGACTGGGCCTGCAGCCGTTTGATGATATTGAGCTGGACCTTGGCCTTTGTCTTGCCATACAGCTCCACCTCATCAGAAAGGAGCCCAATTTCTTTGGCAAGATGATCGATGGGTTTCGGCACGCAGGAGCGAGAAATCACAATATCGCTGTTGGAGTTAAAAAGGAAAAAAATTATCTCCTTTTTAAACTTAAGGACAGGCAGATGCAGTAATGAGTAACACATTGTTATAGAGCCCCTCATGGGGCAGCAAATTAGAAAAATCTGCACATGTGGATTATTGTATTTACGTTTTCTTTGACAAGTTAACAGAGTGCATGACAGACTTAAGAAGACAAACCTTGGCACAGGCTTCTGCAGGTTGAGTTTGGTGTAAGAAATGTCCCACTTCCCTGGCTGATGGCTCTCCAAGAAACGCTTCGCACTCAGCACAGTGTTCTACACACAAACATTCATTCAGGGTCAAACTGATAACAGTGACAAAGAGTGTACAACAAACACCTGAAACTGTCTTATAATTCAGTGAATTCAAACATCCAATTTAGTCTTCAATTCTCTCTTCAGATGAGCCTTACCGACATCAGCATGGCCACCGTCATGGGTCCAACCCCACCAGGCACAGGGGTGATGAAGCCCGCCTGCTCTTTGGCTGAGGCGTAGTCAACATCACCCACAACCCGCTTCCCACTTGGTTTTGTATCATCTGGAAGACAGGCAGAGAATATCTGTGTGGCCTTTGCTTAATGACTTTAATAATACTTTGACACCAATGCATCATATAAAACAAAAAAAAAATTGCGTAAAGGTACAATTCTTTATAAACCACACCTTTAACATTGCTATTAGCTGTTATGAATGTTTATAATCACTTACAAGGACTGTTGTAAAGGCATATAGATGTATTCATAAGACTATAAATGTGCTAGTCGTCCATTATAAGAGTTGGGGTCATATTGAGTGTTACCATGACTTCTAAGTTAGTTTGAATGGCATGTGCAGTGCCGTCAGACATACCTGGGATGTGGTTGATGCCACAGTCGATGACCACAGCTCCTTTTTTGATCCAGTCTCCCTTCACCATCTCTGCTCTCCCGATTCCAACGACCAAGATGTCTGCTTTGCCCACCTAGACAAGAAGACAGATGTGAACACTGGTCGACTAAAAAGGTGAGTATTTCTAACATTGACTCCAGGATTGACAAACTTTCATTATTTATCAGTTAACAGCTGATGACATGATGATCTCTATTTATGCCATAAGGTGGCGACAGAGATCTGTGAACTGATTACTTCAGCCCTGACAAACTTTTTAGGTTAGGTCAAGCCTTAAACAAAACAAACCATAACATTTTCACATGTTACAGTGTATTACAAACTCCTGTGGCCTTTTGTATAAACAGGTACTAATATGTTGCTGCGTACAAGAATGTTGTCCACTGACACTCTAGGATAATACTACGTGAGAGTGTGTGCACAAGTTTTTTTTAAAAACTGAATTATGTTTTGGGCACGCCGTTTCTGGGCTTTAGGTTCACGTACACTTCTGGTAAGGACTCCATGCACTGTTCCCAAGGTTTCCACGATATCAGATTTTCATCTCACAATGATTAAAATATCATGCCATAAAATACTATGATAACAATACCATCACATTGTATATAGAAAACTTAAAAATCAAACAAGACATTACTTCACAAACTTAATATATGCAATTACCTGACATGTATCCATTTCTAATACTATCCAAATTTATAATCTACCCACATCACCAGCCCAGTGACTGAAAATTCTCTACCGAAGTAACTGCCTTAAAAAAAGATTGTTTGTCATGCTTTTATTTTAACATTTTTTCTGTCTTGCTTTTAGGTTGCTTTATTTCTGTGCTTTTATTTTAAAGTACACTACTACTTTATTTTAAACTACACTTCTAGATCCTAAGTCAGGAAACTGATTGAAAACAGTCAACTAGAGAACAGTTAGGAAGAATAAATGAACCAAAATAGAACAAGCTCCAAGGCTGTCTTTTGATTCAGAATTAATTTTAAACAAGTGCTTAAAACCTCTTTGATACCTGCTACAGATTGCATGCTGGCAGTCTGCTACTTCTTCTTCACCTATCTTTGGTTTTAGGATGTGTGGCAACCAGCAAATAGGACCACTATTATGAACTCATGGGATTACAGAGAAAAGATGAACTTGCATTTTATCTCCTGCACAGACAGCTCATTCAGTGTCCAAATAAAAATGTCTTAAGTTTCATTTTTGAATTTGGGCAGCTGCCTATTTTCTGCAAGACATTGACATTAATGAGGAGCAAACCTACAAATTCCCTGCACCACACTTTATTCACACTGGTGTTGGAACTAATGGCTGATAGGTATAAGACTATCAGACTGTATCACTGCGTTCGAAAGTGGTATCACTGTCATACCTCTCCAGCCAGATCAGCTGTTTTAGAGTGGCAGGTGGTGACAGTGGCATGGTTCCACAACAGCAGGTCATGCATGGGTGCGCCCACGATTTTACTGCGACCAAGCACTACTGCTCTCTTTCCTGCCACTGAAACACCTGCAACAGAAGAAGACCTTTCAGAGACCAGATGTTTCTCTAAGTGATAAATGTAGCTGGGTACATCTAGTTGCATTTACCTGTCTGTTTTATGAGCTCCATGCAACCATTTGGTGTGCAGGGGATGAAGCAGTCACCCAAGTCCCCACGAGAAAGCTTTCCTGCGTTAATGCTGGTCAGTCTGTCAATAGATCAGATTGCAAATTAAAGATGTACAACAGTGAAGATTTTTTCTTTACAGCACTAAAATGAATAAATAAAGTCTAATTTTAGAAAAAAAAGAGTAAGGCGGTCTCAGAATGAACACCCTGGTCTTTAATTCAGTTCCTACCCGTCAACATCCTTCTCAGGGGCCACAGCGTTGGTGACCTTCTCTGTGTCGATCTTGTGGATTGAGTCTAAAGGCAGCTGCACGATGAGGCCATGAACAGACGAGTTCTCATTCACCTCTGTGATACTGTGAAGAACCTGCAGACAGAAAGAAAGACAAACTTTACACTTAGATACTTTTAGTGTTTCACTTACAGTGTTTTCTTACGATCTCTAAATGCCTCCTCACCTCCTCCTCTGTTGCAGCCTTAGGAAGTCTTAAATGTGTGGCATTTATTCCAATCTGCAGCATTAACAGAACAAAAGTTTAAACAAGGATGAACAGTCAAAGTGAGGTGTGCAAAAACATCTGAATGTAAGATAACTTATCGACCTCGGCTGCCGCCTTTAACTTCATGCTGATGTACAGGTTTGAATCCTCACGGTCTCCAACCTGCAAACAACAACACCATCAACACACTGCCAATGACACGGATGAACCCTAACAACATGTCTCCTTCAGGGGCACAAAAATAACACAAATCCTTACCTCTGAACTGTCTCCAGAGGAAGCCACGAGAAAGCACATGGCAAAATTAGCTAAAAAAAAAATACTCAAATCACTTTGTACCGAAAAACCTGATCATTAAAATATCACACTAACCTGTAAAACCACCAGACCAGGTCTGAAGTTGGGGTCCTGAAGTTTCATCTGTTCCACATCCTTCTTCAGGCGCTCCCTCACCTGACTGGGAACATAGGACAACAAAGTTAGAGCACAGACTGGTTTATGATTACAACAGGAAAGGATAGTACCATGACAAGGCCAAAATGATTATCTTTTACAACAGCGACAGATTATATGACCAAACACATGCCATTTGGCTCTCTCTTTGTCAAACTGGTAACCATTTTCTAATCCTTTGTTGTAAATGTGGATTGCACAAAAAGGTAAGTCATGAGGAGAATGTGAATCTCGGCTTGGTTACTGCTTCAAACACACAACGTATCAGATGTATTAAAGATACATGAATGACACATATTTGGGCTTCATGTGAAGCTCATTGACAGTGATTATTCAACACAACATGTGATTACGACAACTGACTGTGAACTCGTGATGCAATGAAGTGATACCAATTTGAACAACCCATACAGGATTCTGGGGGGTGTTTTACCCTGGTGTTCTTGCATGTCTCTCAAATATACATGGTGTTTTTTAACACTTAACCTAGATACAAACTGATTTCTTTAGACCTATTCAAACTATTAAGGTCAATTACAGCATCAATTCTTAATTTGATTAACAAGGAGAAATTGATTAACACAGCATGACTTACTGTTCATACTATGTTATTCAGATACAATATTTTAAGTATAGCCTGCATTATGTTTTTTAATTCACTAAAATGAACAAAAACTGAGTGCTATCACTAAAATATGAATAAATATAGCAAAGTAGAGTGCTTTCAGGCTGTAGAAAACCACACATGATAAAAAACAACAGATTCTATCTTATCATTTGACCTCTGTCCATATTGGCCACTTGTCCAGGACAATCAATGGTATGTCGACCTTTATAGAGTTCAGAGATAATGAATGCAAATCCTCCCATTGAGGGTCCCGCAGATCTACAAAGAGGCTGCAAGGCCCGTTTGTGTCACATAAACGAATTTAACTAATGAGTCCTGTGAGGACCAGCTAACAGGGTGCAGCTTGTCATGTCTTGTGACAGGCACATGCAGCTAATTGTCCTAAACTTTCCATGTGCATGTGAAGGGGAAGTATTGTTTCTTTGCCAAAGTCATTCTTTCATACATACTCTGCAATCTAAAATATAAGGAATTAAAATGACTAAGTTATTTGCAGGTTACCAGTGATTGGCTTTTGCCTCTCTGTCACCTGAGGCCACTGGATCGATGGGGCAAAGATCACATCAACACCTTGGGTTGTTACATAATATTTCAGAATTTACAGTCAATCGTTGCAGAGCTGAATTTGCATTGAGAATAATAAGTTTCAAAAGCCGACACATCCCGTATGAATCAGTTTAAACTAACCAATTGTTGCATGAGAATCAGAAGAGATAGTTATACAGCAAACAGTCTGCTCTGATTTCTTACATTACCACACAATAGGAACTCTGACTGGCACACCACGTTCACGTGGAGAGCATAGTGTACAACCAATTCAAACAAAGTGAGACAAACCAAATGACATAGTTAAATATATAACAGTTGCATAAGAATATAGGATGTAAATATGAGTGAGAAAGTTGTTTATTATTCTGCTCAGCTGTTAATATTAGACTACTCATCAACTTTCTCTTTTGAGCTAGTTAGCTGTAGATATAGCAAGTCTCACAAACACGTTTTATCTTTTTTTTTTACAGCTTCCATTTTTATAGAGCAGGACAAAAGCTGATACTTACGCAGAAACCTCTTTCCCACTTATGATCTGGGCTGACATCTTTTGGTCCTGAAAGTCCGTTTTCTAAGGTGCTTGTGATCTCCTGCACGCACTCTGTCTGGCAAGAAGAGGAACACGCTGACCACGGCCAAAAACTTAAGGTATTCAAACTGCGTCTGGAGTTGGCGGTGGAGACGTAGGCTTCATTCTAAAGTTCAGCAAGAGAGCTAAAATCCAGCGTAACAAGTTTAGGGAATGGCGTCGAAAGCGTAACGTAGCCATGCCAGGGGGTATGACAAGGAGGGGAGGCGGGGTTAATGACAGGCTGTCAACACTGACAGCCAATCAAACACAGCTAAAAACATGCCAGTAAAACCTCAGAACCAATGGAAATCCTCCTTCAGCTGCGCTGCCCACAAGAGGCGGGGTTAAGGGCTGGCATTCAGAGGGTGTAATTATACTGAGGATCAGCAGAGGGCAGCACTTAAATGTTACTTCCGTTTAAAACAAAAACACTAGCAGTGTTTACGTGTGTGTTTGGAGTTTGATACCCTCTGGAGATATGTAATTCAGCAGAAACTACCAGAATTACCACTGTACAGAAAAAGCCTTATGTTAATCTGAATAAGACATGAAGACTAACAGAGAGCTATGGAGAGTGGATTCTGCGCTCTGAGCGACACTGAAGAGCTCCAAACGCTGATTTCCAACACTCACAGCAATTTCCTTTTCGAAAGGTGAGTGGAAAACAGACTCTGCTTTTTAAGATAGGAGGCTTGTGGGATCTGTTTTGGGATTTGGGAGAGAAATACACATCACTCGTCACTTGTGCCATGTGCAGTTGTTGAAAGCTAACCCATTTTGCATTGCTGTTGTGTGGGTTTAACTGGTGTTAAGTTCACTGGTGACACTCCGAGCAGTTTCTCCATTATACATCCAAATCGATTGAAGCTACAACCCTAATCTCAGGTCATATCTCTGAAATCACCTGCATGATTCATGTCCACACATCTCCTTAGGTCCAAGACTCTGTTTGAAGAAATCCGTGCATCTATTAACAACAATAATGAAGAGGACCGCTCCTTCTGGAGGCCTGTGCTTCCCTGGGGGGGCGTGTTTACCATTAAAGCAGGGCGGAAGGCAATATCCTGCACCCCTTTATACGTCAAAATCAACCTTAAGAACACCTGTACCATTGATGGCTTCCTCATGATTCTCTATGTTATCCTGCGAGACAACCAGGGCTTTCACAGAGAGCTGGCCGGCTTCCTGGGGAAGGAGTTTGTGGAGTATTTCCTCTACTTGATGGACTCATGTGACTACACCACTGTCAAGATGCTGTGGATCTGGGAGAGGATGTCCAAAAGACAGTACCGCTCTGAGATCCGTAAGGCAGCCCTGGAAATCGATCTGTTTGGAAATGAGCACCAAAACTTCACAGAGAACCTGGAGAACCTCATGTCCACCATACAGGAGAGTCTGTGCAGCAACTGGAGCTGCCCAGCTCGTTTCCAGGAGTTCATGAAGACCACAGTTAACATCAGGTATGCTGCACACAAATGATTAAATGTTCCAGTGCTTTTAAAGGAACGTAATTCAACTTCTGCGGCCAGGTGGCTGTCTAGCATGAGTCTGGTCCTACCCAAGGTTTCTGCCTGTTAAAAGGAAGTTTTTCCTTGCCACTGTTACTCGTGTTAGATGAGATGGGCCAAATCCTATCTTAGCGTCTTGGGATGACGACTGTTGTGAATTGGCGCTATATAAATAAAATTTGATTGATTGATTGATTGATAAGTAGACACTGAGTGGATTGGGACCTCTCCTTGGAAAAAAATTAACAATAAGAAATCTCCATCTGTGTAGGAATGGTGACACAGGAGAAGTGGTTGGGTTATATGTATACGCCGATTTACTTCTTCAGCCCATGGTGTAGACTCCTCTTTGTGTTTTTGAGAGGAATTACTTTTCCCTCAAAGAATGATTCGAGGAGGTGATGGAGACTTGATATTTGCATGGATGATATTCATTTATGTCTCTTTTTTTTCCCCAGTCCTTCTCATGAGCTGCCTCACAGAGACCCCATTCAGTCAGCTGTGGATGAATTCTTCTGCCCCAAGCTGCTGCTCTGCTCAGAACAAGGGTGAGACACAGGTATTTAATCAAATATTTAATGATTTGTTTCATTTGATTCAATTTTTTCTTTATTGTTTCCACAGTTGTGGTGGTCTCAGGGAGTTTTCCCAAAGAGTTTTCTGCCATGGACCCCCACCATTTGTCATTCTTAACATGCAGCAGTGGAAGTCAGAAGAGCTGTCCTATGTTCCCTACCACCTTGCACTCAGCCAACACAGGTATGAAGCCTAGACTGTCCCCATTGGATAAAATACAGCACCATGGATGGCCACACTATGGTGCAAATCACATGCAGGAAAAAATTGACTGTAACGCTGGTGCTAGGACAAATTTGAAGTGAACATGATGCATGACAATAGTTAGAAACAAGATGTAAGACGTTATTACAGATATACTCTGAAACCAAGTTATTACATAAGAGCATGGCGCTCAAAAAGTTTTGATGATAATGTAGAATTTTTCCCTCATTTTTTTTTTATTTGAGTAAAATGGCCGTGAGAACTTTTGCATTGCATGGCTTTTGATCCATAGTGTGACAAAGTATCTGACATTCATGGTTGTGTACAAAACTCACATGGCACGGTTGGTTACATATACTTCTAAATAGATTTTTAAAATCAGACATTAAGCCATGCAAAACGTCTTAAACGGGTTAGTTGTTGTGTTGCTTAATGAGACTAAAGAACTGCTCATAGTCTCAATAAAAGATGATCCTTTTTACATATAAATAAAAAGGAAAGCTTTTCCCTTTACAAATAAACAGTAAATAACATTAAAACTTTAAATTGTTTTCCTTAAAAAGTGTAATCACATGACATTGAGCATCGTTGTGTAGTGGCAGAGAAAATGACCTCAATTCCTCCTTTCTGCACAGGTACTTACTAGAGGGCGCCACACTCTTCAACAAGGAGGAACATCACTACTCTGCAGCCTTCCAGATTGATGGCTGCTGGATGCACTATGACGGCCTGAGGAGTGACAACCTGATCCTGTTACACAAACCACCAGAGTTCCTGCTTCTTTCCTCCCTCGTCTACATCCGAGCATCTGACAAGTGAACTTTTCTTAATGCAGGCGCGCACAGACACTTGAGCACAAGCTGTAAAACATTCCTACACTCTTTCTGTGCGTAGTTTGGCATCACCCCTTGAATGGCATTAAAGAAGTGTGTTCATTTTTCCATTGTTATTGCATAAATAGATTTTTGTTACTCCAGCTGTTGCTTTCTCTGTTAGTTGAAGCAGTGCAGAATGATACATGATGTATTTCCCCTGAATTTTGACAGAAAGCTTGCTGTGCTAAAGGGTTATTACTTCTTTTGGCTTGCTTGGAATCCAAGTCTAAAATGGACTATAATAGTTCTGGGATGACGCACATAAATGGAAATTACTGACTGATGTAAGAGGTATTAATTTAAAGTTAACCAACAAATATGGAGAGAAATCTGCCACCTCTGGTAAACAGGTTGCTTAATAAGGATTTGTTTGCTGTTTAGAAGCCTTGCAGGAAATGACTGTTTCTAGTATTCTTGATTCCCTACATTTAAATGAGAAATTCACGCACAGTAGCCCTTTTCTTGAATTTACAGTGGTGCTTTCTCTATTGACACTATGGTCTTATAACAACTAAACAGGCTGAGGAGCTGTGCCTGGTTAAGGTTCTTAAAGATTTGTATTTGAGGTGAATTACCATGAGTTATTCCAGACTATAACATAAAGGTTGAGGGTTGCCTATTTTTTTCTTACTCAACAAGATGAAACATGACTTGTTTTTCTTACAAGATACAAAGCTGGAAGCATGTCTATCATAATAGAAATGCAAGAATTTGAATGCTATCTAGGCACAGGGCAAACGTTAAATATGTTTATGTATACATATTGTTTTTAAAAATGTTTGAGCATCAAATGTCTCATAGTGCCTCACCAAGGAAAGGTTCTGTTTGAAGTCTTGATACAAATTTTGATCCTTGTTAATTTTTAATCTTTTTTTAAGCAGAAATCTTTAAAATGCAAATACAGATATTTTGGATTACGCGTGTTGGTTTATTTTGTTGCACTTGCATGGATGGCTATAACAAGACAAAAGCACAAAAGCAGACAGTGCCCTATAAGGCAGGCATTTATTTTAAACTGGGTACAACTGCACCACACAAACTGACTGAATGTATGTAAAATGTCCTCATTCAAAACATGATCAAATGTGAAAAGCTACTGTTTCTACACCTAGGGTTATCTTGTACTTCCAGTATTGATCCACAGGATAGAAAATTCAAGATCATCACCTCATTTCAGACACACTATGGGAAATGTAAAAGAAGCAGAGTGGTCATTTGGCTAACATTGACATCAGTTTCAAAGAATTCTTCTTTCAGACACAAACAGTCCACTGCAGACCAGGCGTAAGTCATCCATCCACTTTCTTTGAACAAGCACTTTGGTGAGAGTGGTGGCAAAAACATGACATTAGATAGGTCTTAAGAAGAATGCGTACAAACTCAATTCAAACATCCCTTCATTTTGCAGATTCACGTTTGCAGATTTTCATCAGTGTTACTCCAAAATTCTCTAAAGTTGCAGATAGTATTCACTTGAGCAATCATGACATTGTACACAACATTGATGCTGGATGTATCATGGCTGCAGCACATAATTACGCCTGCGTGATCTGTGCTGTGGCTGTTCAGTGACTAACAATGTCTCGGACAATAGACTGAACACAGAATAAGTCAGCAAAACAGGTTATAGGACATTAGCAGTACAAATTATAATTTTTGTGACAATACATATCAAATAAAATGCCAGTCACACTTTTCTAAATAAATGACACATGTGCAACAACACCCTTATATGACACTCTCAAAATAAAGCAGAAACCCAAAGTAAAGTACTCAATATGGTTAACAGCAACTAACTAAATATCTCACCAATGACCAATTTGAAAGGCAGATACTGTTGAAGTTACTGTCTGATGTAATGGTTTCCATAATTTAAGTACACATCAAGGATTGAGTACAAGAGGAAGGTGGAAGATCACCTGTCTAGTTCTGGTCTAGCATTTATATCTGTCTGTGGGGGGAAAAAAGCTTCTTTTGTGTGGACATTAATTTTGGCCTTAAATTCAATCAAACCATTTCATTCTGTTACAATTAAAGCCGAGTAAAAATTAACAAGCACACACAAGAGAAAACGACACAAGTGGGATGAAGCAAAGTCCAAAAGGTACCATGATGTTTCAGTGTGAACAAACTGACGTGCCATGTTGGGATCTGTTACAGCAATATGAGATGCCTTGGCTTCTTAGAGAGACAAAACACAAAACATTTTCATCCACAGAGGAAAAACAGAAGTCTTATTGCATTATCTAAATGCCATTACCCTAAATTAAAACATATGTACAAACTACAATATGTATCAAATAGTTTGGTAAGTGCAATGCAGAGCTCGGTTAAAGTTTCCACTTGCGTGCAAACATCAGTGCACTAAGCAACTCAAACTAGACTTGGACATTAACAGCCACTCAACAAAACACAACACACCCAGCCTTGACTTGTTTCGTGCCCCCCTCTATTGCTGTGCATTGCTTGACCTGTTCATTAAACCAGTTGCCAGGGCTGCAAAGAGTGACACCCTCTGTGAATCAGGCACACTCATGGGAACACTCTGGGTTTCCTCACAGGACACAGAACAGGTGACGGTGGCAACATGGCCTGAGTTGTCCAGCACAGCCCTTGGTTCGTTATTGTCCATCCTTATGATAGCATGGAAGAATGTGACGCTTACACATTAGCAATAAGGGTGACAAAAACATTTGAACTGGCACAGAAGGGAAGATTTATCTAGAATTAGAGGTGATACAAAAAAAGTCAGGATTTGGCACTTTACATGAAGCTGTGAACAAAATTAGCTCATACCTGAACCTGCAAGCAAGCAAGACTGAGGCAACATGACAATCACATGGTGATGGGCGCAGAGAGCAGGTGTCAGGCTCAATCACAGGTAGAAAAAGTCATATTCATAGCTACAAGTGAAATTGCACTGGAAGCAGGTACTGACATGAAGACAAAACATGCTCATATTTTGCAGCAGGGGCAGTTTAGAGGAAAAAGTGTGCTAACTCAGGTAAATTATGAGCAAAGGATGAAGCTACATGAGAACCTAATTCTTTTGTTATTCTAGCACAGATTCCTCTGTTGGTAGGGCTTCATTCAATTGCATGATTGTGGGTCTTTAATTCCACTAATTAAAACGCACATGAGCAGAATATCTAACGCAGTGATGTGGCAGAGGCTGAACAGAGGTTGACCTAGTTGTATGAGGCAACACAGACAAACAGCTGAATCCTGAATCCTAAATATAGCACCAGTTGGTATTGTGATCAGACCAAAGGGTGAAAAGAGCCAAGGTCGATTTCAACTATTGTTAAAAGAAGCGGGTTCATGACCTGACCCAAACGAGCTGTAACAGAAGATCAAGCACAGGGATGTTTAATGGCTCTGAGGATGAAGAGACTAGTGGCAAACACTCTCAGGAGAATTTGTCATTCACCTCTACACTGACCCTTGAAATTACACAAAACACACATTCACTCACACACATACACGCACGCACACACACACACTAGTGACCCAGTGCAGAAAAACATTTACAGGCAATGCACTAGAGGATATATTCATATCTATATATTTCATTTAGACTATTTACAGGAGAGAAAAAGGCAGCCCTTTCGGAGAAAATAGAAAGATTGAAACTTTTCTCTATTTTGTGAAGCACTGATTTGGATGCAGAACTTCTGCGACGCTGAGCCCGAGCATCAGTTCTGCACGCAGACACGTACCCAAACAAACAATCCTATCGGACATGCATGTACCCCTCAAGCATACACACAGACACACACGCTACATGGCCTACAGACACATAAACATACATTAACACCAGCAAACTGCTGTGTGTCACAAAACTTGAACACGTGGTTCCAGTTGCAGCAGGAAAATTTAAAAAAGGTGTGTTCAACATAATTAATGGCATGAAGGACAACAAAAAAAAAGTCTGCTAACGTAATCTCAGAACAAAAGTGACAAGTTTTCCCCCACAATTCTCTGGGAAATGGCTCAGAGTCCTTGTTGTGGTCCAGCAGCAGTAGAGCAGTCATCTCCTCGGTCCCATGACGAACAATCTTTCTCTCTTTTTTAACACAGCTTTGCAGCTCTTTCTTGTCTCTGCTATCACAGCTGTGTTTCTCGTTTAGCCGGCCAGCTAGCCCAGCACATCCATCCACCCTGCAGGCGCTCTCTACCCTCTGATGTTCATGTCTGTGTGCAGCGCTCCTCTGCATCTGGAGGATGAATGTAGGGGAAGAAAAGAAAAAAGAAATGTCTTTGTGTCTAAGGTCTCTCATAGGGTCCTAGCTGGCTGGGCCATGGGTCAAAGGGCAGTTAGACCAAAATTGCATCGACAATACATCATGCCGCTAGAGTCCAACCAGCTATCTGAAATAGGGTCATAGCGCTGGACAGTGTTCAGGTAAGATGACCCGGAGTGACCTCCCACCACATAGAGGTAGTTGTCCACGATGGCAGAGCCCACACCTGCAAGACAAGGTGATGGTAATATTGAGTTAATTCACTGGACTCTAAGTGCTGAAAATTGACATTTTTACTAAAACGTGATCAACTCACCAGTGCGGGGTTCATTCATGGGCCGACATGCTGTCCACTGGTTCTGATGTGGATCATACCTCTCTATGCTGGACAGGTGTGATACGCCGTTGTGTCCCCCTACCACAAATATGAAGCCGAGCATGACGCCTACTCCGAAGTTAATCCTCTTGTCTGCCATGGGGGCTACCATTTCCCAGGCATCCTTGCTGGGGTCGTACCGCTCCACACTGTGTTGAACAGATGCAGCAAGTTAAACAAAACCTTTCAAAACATTTCAAAAGTTTGAATAAAAACTGATTCAGTCTTGAGCTTGTTCAAGACAAGTTCAGACTGAAGCTTGAGACTTGCATTTGAGCATTTTGTACGAGCAGCAGAAGGCACCAACCTCTCCTGCCTCCGACCTTTTTCATTATGGATTTTTTTATTCAGGTTTATTTGATTATTATAACAAAATTATGATTACTGTGTTTTTTTCCCCTCATTATATACGTATAAAATATTCTATAAATTATGCAATGCACCCTAAAAAAAAACCAGTGTCCAGAAATCATTCATTAGTTTCAATTGCAATGACATCAACAGATAAAAACAAAAGCTTTTGTACCTTACTGGTCACGACACAGGAGGTATCTGGACAATTTTAAAAACTTGTCAGGCAATTGAAAACTGTATGAAACACTGCTAAATATGTGTTTGCACCTATTGGTCTGCAATACACATAAAAATAAAACAAGTTGTATGCTTCCCTAAGACAGAATTTATGAGTTTCGACCCTACTCTACATGCAAATCTGAAACAAAGGGCTTCATATGACCAATGCCAATTCTCTTTTAACAGTTTTTCAGTTTAGCTAACCTCATCTCAAACACACACACACACACACACACACGCACGCACGCACACACACACACAAACAGCACTGACAAATTAACAAACATGACATGACTCAAATGAATCTTCTGACCCTCTGACAGTGATCAGAACAACAGCAATCTGGGATTATTTTGCAGCACGCAGGAACATAAAGTCCATGGGGCAAAGATGAGAAAATAGTCCCCAAAGATTTTCTGTCCAAACACATTCTCCTGAGGGGTTTCAGGAGTCAAGGAAACAAGCAACAGAGACGCAGCTCTCCAGAGATCCACGGCAACAACAGAGGTCTAACCAGCAGCACACAGTCAGCCACCCTCTCGATGAAACTTTAGCAACCACTTCTGTCTTTACTCCTCTTCACTCATTAACAGGGCTCTGCAGTTTTCTCAGCAACACTTGACATCCTTCACTTCTCTGCCAGATACCTACTAAGACCTATTTTTATTTCAGAAAAGAAGGTGTGTAGAGTTCACAGTGTCACGTTACTGAAGTCAAATGTCAGGCGGAGTAAGGAAAAGTAATTCAGGGATTTGGTCCTGAGTGGCTTTCTTTGAATAAACACAAAAGCTACAGTGAAAAGGTAAAAGTTTTGACAAAAGAGGTGTCAACATCATGGGAATACAGAAGCTGAGCAGCAGATGACTTTAGCCCTCTGCAACATGTTCAATATGAATAACTTGCCAGGAAGTTACAAAAAGATCACATTTACACACAAAACAGGGTCAATTTTCAGATGAACTAACAGACGAGAAAACAAGACAAACAGACACACTGTCCAACAAGCCCACAACACCCTTATACTTCCATTTGTATTGTTCATTGTATTACCTGTTCATATGCGCTGGGCCGTAGCCTCCAATAGCGTACACCATGCCATCCAGCACAGCCGTAGCAAAGCAGCTGCGGGACTTCGTCATGGGTGCCACAGGCTGCCACTCTTTCAACTTGGGGACGTATTTCTCCACCGACTGGAGGTAGTACTGGCCGTCATAGCCTCCAAGGGCATACAGTTCACCAGCCAGGACCACCACCCCTAATGTGCTGCGACACTCTGCCATACGCTCCACTGTGGACCAGGTGTTACTTTCAGGGTCCCAGCTCTCTACCGTGCTCTCATGCCTCCGATAGCTTATGCCTTGTCTCATGTGTGTAGCGATGCCTCCCACGACATAAACTTTGTGATCTAGTACTGCTACTCCAAATTCATATCGAGGAACACTTAGAGGAGCCAGTCCTATCCATGAGTCTGTTTGAGGGAAGTACATTTCCATGCTGAAAGACAAAAAGACACGTTTTCCAATTAGTATGAATCTACTCACAGCACATAAAGAAGACATAACCAGTGCAGAGGTTATTATTACCTTTCTAAGGTTGCGAATAGTCCAGCCTTGCCTCCCACAGCAAGCAGCACCTTTGGGGCACACCTGGGCCGTGCTGACAACACAGTCTGATAGGAGAGCCGGTGCTCTGGCATAAAATGATATTTAAGGGCCTCGTTGAGCAGGTGCTTGCACGCATGGTCATCTCGTATAAGGTGGTTGGCTTCATATAGGCGGGTGAGAAATTTGACGCTGAGGAGTGGAAGGCGGACACAGTGCAGCAGCTGAGCTAAATGCTGCTGTCTTTCAGTTACATCATATTTGATCCATGACTCCAAAGCGTAAAACACAGTCTCCTCTGTGACCACTTTTAAGCAGTCATTGGACACAATTTCATCCAGCTCTGCTCTTGTCAGTTCAAAAAACTCCTCAGTCTGACAAACTTCCTCAAAGTTCTCACATATGAACTTTGTTGCAGCCAGGCACAGTTCATGACAGCCATATGTCTCTGCAAAGCGGGAGATGCCTATACAGTTTCCTGCATCCAATTGGCTCTCTAAAAAGGAGCAGCACTCCTTTAGTACTAGCTTAACCTGGAGTAAGTTGGCAGCTGGTAGCAGAGACTCCACTGTTTCCTGGGAGATAAACACAGTCCCAGTGTAGGCATACTCAACGATGGCCTGGAAGAGAGAGAGAAAAGGAGTCACATAAACAAATGCAATGGTACAGCAGTTAATCAGTGCTATTGGGGGTGTCTGCTGGAAAAAAACATACCTGTAGAGCAGTTTCATCAATACACTGGAATTCCACCTCAGATGTCTCCTTTTCCGATAGGTTACCTGTGAACATGGCCTTAAAATATGGGCTGATGCTGGCCAGTACTACTTTGTGGGCATGGATCTTGGCATCACCCACACGCAGGACGATGTCACATAGTTCATGATCCTGCCGCAAGAGCTGGAGGCCTTGCAGCAGCTGTTCTGAGTGAGGCCGTTTCAGACTGGCAAACATATAGGACTGGTCCTGCTGGTCCATCTGTAGGCAGGAGTACACATATGAGTGCAGTTGTGTTAGTTTGATATGATTACTGATCTAGTGGAAATCCCTCAGTAGTTGACACATGATAAACAATCACTAGAAATACAGCCAATAGTAGAAATGAGGTTCTTGCCATGTTGCTAGTGAGACTAAAGACATTATAAGAAAACTGGGCGCAGGCCTGTGCATCATGACGCAATATAGCACGCGTTATGGATACATGCCTGGGCAGGGTGATGCATTCAGGGATGTATTGTAGTAATATCGCCTGTTAGCGTTTACTCTCATGCATGCTACAGAAGCATCACCTTCTTAATAAAAGGAAAAATAAACTTCAAAATTCGCTTCAGACGGACTGCTTTGCATGTATGATTTGTGAAAAGTAGTGACGTTACATTTCGGCTTGTCGTTTGTGGCCTTGTCTTAAATTGTGAATGGAGGACACGGCCAGATCAAAACTCGATAGCTTCCTCTTAGCTTTACCACAGCAGCGGCTGCCAGCTACAGCGCTAACAAACACTGGTGAAAAATCAGCCAAACTGCGATTATTTTATGGATGCAGATTCCCAGATATACAGTGTTTAATATCTCTGTTAATGTAAGCACCGTGGTTTCAACAATATTCGACTAAAGCGAGTAAACGAGGCCAAAATCTCAGTTTGATTGCGCTGCAGTCAGCGAAGGTTAGCTGCTAAAAATAAACACGGTAACTGTGGCTAGCTGCATCATTGATTGATATACAGTAACATGGCTGACAGATACAAAACGTGACGTTACGACCAGCTATAATTTACCTTTTTTTTTTAGGAAAAAAAGGAAACAAACCTGTAACCTGTTATCCGTCTGTTGTGCCGCTGTAATGACCGATTTTGCAGTGGCGGAGTTCAGCGGCGACGAGTGAACCCCAGGCGGCTTTCAGGAAAAACAACCTACTGCCAACCAAACCTAGCCACAGAGCTACAGCTGAGCTCTTTTAACCGTAGAGACAGGCAGCACACCCACTTCCGCTCATTTCAAAATAAAAGCACATTCACAAGGAAGCTCTACACTCGTGTCAACAAAGCATCTTAACAATTGGTTTAAGTTTTATATATATATATATATATATATATATATATATATATATATATATATATATATATATATATATATATATATATATAAAGCAGTTTTGAAAACCTTTGTCCACTAAGACCGTCTTAGTCTGTATTGACTTGGAGATGATTAGGTTATATTTGATCAAAATTTAAAGATGGAGGCTGATTTTGACTTGTATGTGAATGGAAGCGTAGAAGAAGATTACAAGATTAGACCAAAGAAAATAACAAAAATAATATTATAATTATCAACAATGGTTGGATTTTACTCTAAGAGAAGCTTAAACAAAAGGATTACAAATAAGACAAAAGCCTAACAAAATATAATAAAAATATATAATAAAATGCAATATAATTTAAGATAATGTAATGTAATACAGCTAGTGATGTTTAAGAAATTACTTACTACGTGTGCGAGTCAAATGCCCAACAATATATTTTTTAAATACACTGGATTGTGCTTTTGCTTCACGTTTTTATTTAACAAAATAAATAATAAAATAATAATACAAATAATAATACTAATACGACAACAACTACTACTACTACCAATAATAATAATTATTATTATTATAAATAAATAAATATGATGTTTGAGTATGAATCACATTTAAAAGGACCTGACTGACTTAGATCATACCTCAAAACCAAACCAAACCTTTGAGGTATTTCAAACTAAGTTTAGGTGCACACATGACGTGTTTAGTGAATTGAACATGCCGAGTTCGTCCTGTTATGTGTGTGTATTTCAAGTTTTGGGCTGTGTTAAGTTCACTCCTCATCTCAGTGTGCGCTGCAGCGCTATGGTGATGTTACCACCCGGAGGAGCCAGGAACGCGTCACCATGGAAGCGCTCAGTTTGCGACATGTATTCGCCATTTTGCTGCCTCGGTGAGTGCGTGTGTAGGCGCATTTAAGTGTAAACACCTCTGAAGCTTTCAAACATTTAACCTTCCAGGCACCAGCTAAAACAACCGAGGAAGATATCTGCACTTAAAGAGCTGTAGCTGCTGCATAAGGACATGGACGTTTGGACGACGCAACATTAGATAGTCTCCTAAAGCGCGATCGAAGAGGACCAGAAGCTATGCGGGGTCTGTTTTCTTGCTGTTTATCAAACTTTGCTAGCTCGGGCTCTCAGTTCTAACCACTAATACATGTAGCGGTTAGCTTAGCTCAGTTAACGAACTCTAAGGCTCCATGTAGCTTCCTAATGCTTGTTAGGCTGCTTAACGGTCATATGTTGATAGGGACTGATATAAACCTGTGAGAAGCATTTAGTCATGTAACTTAGACCAAGATACTATTGACGAAAATGAATTGTAAGTATTGGCATTGTATTGGCAGGAAGGACTGTAACGTAAACGTTGTAAACGTTAAACGGCCCATCCTGTGGATAACTAACGTAGCCGTTTCTGACAGCCACAAGTGGTTGTCTTTATTCGCTCTACCTTCCGTCCTAACCCAGTTCATGTGATAATGGAGATGTGAAGGAACAATAAGCTCTTTAAAGTGTTTTGTGGCTGTGTTATAACATGTTTATTTGTGTTATTACTGCTGCTATAAGCATTTAATTCTCCCCAAGCAAATGAAAATCTATGTAGGCGTGGGCATGCTGCTCGATTGTGTAAAAAATCATCACCATTATTTTAGTTGATGTTGAGATCACGGCTATTCAACAAAATGCCTCACTGATTTACTTGCATTTATTGAACTTAAAGACTTCCATAACACTTGTATATACTAAACACACATTGAAAGGTATATTTTAGGATACAGATCATTGACCCTCACTGTTAAGCCTGGCCATCATTAGCGTGTTAATGCTTGTTATCACCACAGCCTGTATCTCCTTGATCATTCTGTCCCTCTGCTTTACTAACACGCCGCTGCCCTCCTCCCCAGTAGTGCTACACAGTCCTATTTTCTTCACAGTATAACGGTATTGTCAAGACATAGCAGTCCCCACCTCACCTATTTTGCAGCACACACAGCTTTTTCAGAGCTCTTGATGATGACCTTCTTCTTTATCTAGATGGTATGAAGCCCTGAGAAGAGGGGAGGAGCAGAGGAACTGGTCCTTTTAGAGAAATGATTCGGATTTGCCCTGTCTTATATCATTTAGAGCTGTATAACTGTTATATAGCCTCCTAGCACCTGATTCTGCATTATTCCACCTGTACGATGTCTGCTTGTGCTCCCCCTTTTTATGTCCTATTCGTTGAGTAAAGCGCACCCTCCCTCTCTTCTATAATAGCGGAGCGCTGGAATTAACTTGTTTATAAGTAGCTCAGATCAATGTGAAACAAAGTTTGGAAGCACAAGTAAGTTGCAGGGCGGCACTTGATTAATGGTGGAGGTTGTATCTTCAACACGTGCAACAGCACTACAAACAATCTGGTAGCCACAGGTGGAGAGAGGAGAGCAGAGAGGGGAGCAGGAGGAAGCAGGTCTGTGTATCCCTGAGTGACAAAATGAGCATGATGAGAGAGGCTGTCGTTATATTAACAGGCGTGTTTTTAGCAAACAAATAGGTAGGCTAAACATTTTTTTCCAACTTACTGTGTTTTTCAAAGAATTAAGAGTTTTTCGGTTCAAAGAGGTTTTAAGGTATGTAGATGTACGTGATGCAGATGTCAAATCATGGCTAAGTGTTTCTGGTAATCATGAGATCAATATCAGCAAAAATAATTGTGATTATTGTTATACCATTATAGAGCTGCCCTACAAAATCCTATTTGAAAGATGAATTGCCCAGCCCTACATGTGCGTCAACCCCTGTTAATTTTCTGATTTGTATTCACAGCTTGACAAACAGATGAGTGGTTTTCCATCACCAACCACTCAGAATGAAAGCACGAAATAAAGAGGAGGAACATTATCATCCTGCATATTTGGATTCTCAAATTTGACCACATCCTCAAGATCATCAAAAATGATACCTGGATTGATCACCCAGGAGTTACACCAGAAGCTTCTGGACCTCAAGAACTACCAAAACCGCACAAATGGAATGGAAGAGCTCAAATATGTCCTGTCAGATGTGGACATGAAATCAGTCCCTCCTGGCAGTATCGAGGAGTTAATTAATTTTCTGCCGCGGCTTCTTGATGATAGTAATTTCATAGTATTTTACAGCACCTTACAAGTTTTAAACCTAGTCATTCAGAAGCTAGATAGAGGTGTTGACAAATATTTCAAACAGATAGTCTTAGTGGCTCTTAAAGGCCTAGGCGACACTCGCACTATCCCAAGAAAAGAGTATATGAATGTGTTTCGCCAGCTGATGAAATCTGTACCACCGCAGCAAATACTGGATCTCGTCATTGGCAACTTGAAACATAAGAACTCAAGAGTCCGGGAAGATGTACTCCACATCATTATTGCAGGCCTGCTCACTTCTCCAAGGAAAGATTTCAACATACCCAGGCTTTGCTATGAGGTCGCACCATACCTGGCAGACAGCAAAAGGAGGGTTCGCCATGCTGCCCTGGAGCTGTTTGCTGTTTTTGACTTTTGCCTTGTAACAGGGATAACACAGCCTCTATTGAAAGCTGTGGTTGAACTGAATGAGGATGCAGAGGGTCTAACGGCAGCTGTACAGGCTAGACGAGCAAGACACATCCTCCCAACACTTTCCCCAGATTGGACAGTTCAGTATGGCCTGGTGATGCCAAAGCAAGGACACTGGTCATCCTTTCAGAATGGTTCTGCAGCTGACCTGGATTGGGTGATGAATGGAGGGCGGGCAAGCAGTGCAGTTTATAGCTATGGCAGCTTAGGATCTCTCACTGATGACATGCCCCTACAAAGAAGGATCATAAGTGCGAGTAAAGGGAAAAACAAGCTACCCTGGGAGATATCCAGCTCCTCATCCACAGATACCGACCAGCAGTGCAGCACCCCAAACGGAAAGATCTCTGAACAGGTGGGGTCCATTATCACTGTCTGCTTGCTATATTCTCATTTATCCTAAGTGATAATTGAATCACCTGGTGACCTTTCTTGAATTAGTTAGTGTTATTATTACTCCGTTTCTCTCTGTAAAAAGAAAATTGACACAGTCTAGAAGAATATTCTGTCAACTGTAGCTGTATTTACTCTGGTGTATGACAGAGATTTGCCCTTTTAGGTGTTATTGATTGACATAAATGAAGCAGTTACTGAGGTAAAAAGCAATGTCCCCTCCCTAATTTTACCTAAATATCCTCTTTAAAATCAAAAGCATTGAGAGTTTAATCAGCCATTTGTTGACTCCCTGTTCTGAGCTTTTAGAGGCTCAAGAGTGCTTTTCATATTGACTTTGAAGTTACAGAGCATCTCAATGGCCATGCTGATTTGCTCCCAATCAGTGAGTAAGTGTCATCCATGCACGGAGCACAAAAGGAGTGGCTATTTTTGTGTGCATGCTTTTTCTGTCTCCCAGTAGTCTTCTTATAAAGCTTTGACTTGATGAAAATTCATCCATCTTCAGAAATCTACAATGTAGACCATCTGTTAACAGACAGAATTTTGAAGCTGACATGCTGATCAGACCAAAAACACTGAAAAGGCTTGGGGGCGGTATTTCTCTTTCCTTTCTATTAAGAGTGCTGTCTCATGAAGAAATGTGGATTGAGCAAAATAGAGATAGAAATTACACTTCAGCACTCTGCGATAACCATCTTTTCAATCAAACTCTGCTCATGTGTCATCAGTGCATCCTTAGACACATTCATACATAGGAACATACGTCTCAGAATCTTGCAATGAAATTAGTCTACCTGCATTGTCAAAAAATTGCTTCTTAGTTCATTATAAAGTAAAGAATATGCAGATTGTTTTAAATCTTCCTGATAGACATACAACACATGACTCATTTCTGTAATCTTTAAAAGAATCAACATCAACCCGTCAAATCATGACATCACAGGATGAATTGTTAGGTAAAATTATTTTTGTTATTAGCTCACAAACTTGATAATTTCTTATAAATTTGTAATTGTCTGGCTTTGTTTCGTGAGGTATTAAATGACCAGTTTTGTTCCCAAAAATACAATTCAGCCATTGCCTCCATTTGAATCACCGTCTGTTTACAGCACTGTTTCCCAGCAACCCCATTAGCGCACAGTGCACTAACTAAAGGGGATGTGAAATGTAATTGGTAGTATCACAGGGTTAGCCTGTAAAACATGGTTTGTTTAGAGCTGTGATGTTGATTGCTTTCACACTAAGTGCTCCTCAATGATTGTTGTTCAGATTGGAGGCAGTGGGACCAACCTTGGTCCCTCTCTCTCTATCGAAGGCTGAGTTTGATGCACTGATGCAAAATTCTGTGTCATATTTGTCTCTTTGTTTATTGTTTATCAAAATTTCACAGGTTGCAGCTCGAGCGTTAAACTTTAATGAGAACATTAGACGTTGTGAACATTCTGTGAAGTCTGTTTACAGTAGCAAAAGGTCCACTGAATGCCAGTGAACCTTGTCTGGGCTGGCCAAGTATCTGCTTCATCCCTTTGTTCAGTTTGGCGGATGGAATTACACATACACTTATGTTGTTTACACAAGCTTTTTGAACTTCATACTTGATTGTTTCTGTTTAAGGAAATGATCCTCTGCCCACTTACAGGTTGGCACTGAGGATTTCCCCACTCTGTCCAGGAAGCACAGTCCAGAGACCTACGTACCCAGTTTCAGTAAGTTTGTTTTCTCCCCTCAGTCAGCCTCAGACATGCTTTCATTCTATATGAGGTGTTAAATACAGTTGTGGTTGCATTAGTCCACTTCAGATGGACTCAAATTAGAGCAGATTCAAATTGGATTACCTGGCTGAGCGAGAGGAGTCACTGTGCCACATGTCAGTAAAAGTCCTCGAAGTAGAAGCTTCAAAAATGTCATAAAAGTCTCACAGCTACTCAAAAGAGAGAGTTACATTGCATCACACACAAAAGCTATGTTTTCTAGACTCTAGCCTGCTTTAATGTTGTGAACATTGTTATTGAGGCATGTTTAAAAAGAGTTGCTAAACTTCATATTCTTATTGTAAATTACTTGTGTGCTCTCCACAAAACTTTCCCCTTCTTACTCTCAGTGGACATTTGTAGTCCATGTCACAGTGAGACATCTTTATTGGAAAAGCTTTATTCACCCTTAAATGTTACTCAAGCTTACATGAGCAAGAAAATGTTGTACAATGAGAGCTCCACTATACTGACTATAGACGATTGCTTCCGTTGCAAGAAGGCTCTGCAGCTGACTGTCACAGAAATTCAAACCAGGTGTTTGTTTTGCGGTAAATGAGGCAGCAGATTCTGGGTTTATAGCTGCTGCTCAAGTTGAAAAAATGACCTGCCAACAGCTCCACCCTAGTTGTAGCAGCTTCTCTTTGAACATTCTTTTTTAATCTTTCTTTTCCAACATGTTGGAAAAGAAAGATTGTGTTCATCAGCTCAGTGACTTTTCCAATAGATTTCACCCCATGGTCCCACAGGCTGTTTGAATTCCACGTCTTAACACGGGATTAGACTCTCTTTAATTGCTGCTATTGCAATCGTGGCACATGCTCCTGATCCTGTAAGGACTTCAAATAAAGGACTTGTGCAAACTGCTCTTTTACATACTCAGTAGAATTCACAAAATTGTATTCAGTTGTGTTATGTTATTCTTTAGTGTCTAGTTTTTGTTGCTGCAGCCTTAATACTTGGTAGCCTTTGGGTTCACAGTCACTGTTTAACAAAGCAGATTATCAATAAAGTCCTTTTTTTTTTAAATCATGTGGGGAGGCTGCGACTCAGTGGTACCAGCAGTAGTATCCCGACTGGAGGGTCTGTGGTTTCAGTCCCAGGTTCCACCCTGTCCATGGGCAAAATGCTTGAGCCCAACATGCCCCAGCTGGCTGTGCCCAGTGGTGTGTGAATGGGATTAGTCAAAAAAACCTGATGGCCTCTATACATAGCAGCCTCTGCTATCAGCTGTGTGGATGTGCTGTGAATGGATAAATGGGACATGTGATGTTAAAGCGCTTTAAGTGGTTAGAAGACTAGAGAAAAAGCTATATAAACACAGTCCATTTACCATTCATTATATATCTGGTCAAGAAATTACTCATAAGGAAAAGTGACAAAATAAAGAGAGAGGGGAAAAACTAATTGAAGTGACAGTAATTATTTAAGTAATAATACTTAAAGAGTAACTCTCTGAAAATGTTATTTTTAAACCATTCAGAAAGGTAAAAACTGTTGAGTAACAATATAATCATCACCACGGTAACAAACATGTTATGGTACCCTCCTGGGTTTTTCACTCAAAAAAGTTTCTGGTCATGTAGGGTTTTCAGTGTTGTGCAACCATGTCAGGCTTATAAGGCTAATACCTTCCAACCAGGTACTGCAGAACCTCAGAGGCCACAATCCCTCCAAAGAAGAGTGTCTCCTGCTCGCCTCAGAAGAAGTGGGAGCCTCAACTTGGACCCAGACATATTTAAAACCACCTTCTCTGACCAGGATGTTGGTGAGGACTCCCTACTTCAATATGATCAGACACAGTGTCCACTTCTCACATTGGTTTTTTCGTGTTTCCTTACTTGTGAACACCTTG
Source organism: Xyrichtys novacula (assembly GCA_962446985.1). Classification (NCBI taxonomy): domain Eukaryota; kingdom Metazoa; phylum Chordata; class Actinopteri; order Labriformes; family Labridae; genus Xyrichtys; species Xyrichtys novacula. The sequence goes on from OY660878.1 coordinate 8,651,127, forward strand.
TCTCACAACAGCCCCCAAAGGACGCACTCTCTCAAGGAACCCGAGTGTTGAGCGTAAATTTTCCCTCCCCTCAAACTCCAGCATATCAGGCTCCTTCCTACTGCCCTCCTACCCGCTGGCTACACTCCCAGGAGGCATGCTTACTCCAACACCGTCCCGCCGCCATGCAGACTCCTCCCTCTCGATGTCCAACACTTGGCCCAACAAGAAAGAGAGCAGCCCTCACCAGCGGGACACCAGCCCCAGGAGAGACACAGCAAGTGCAGGTAAAGGCACCACGCTAGGACATGTGACTGAATGTTAAAATGCTGTGGCAGCTCTGTATCAGCAGATTTTTTGTCGTCGACTTTTCCCGCACCTTTTAGATGACCATCCCTCTAGCAGGCGCCCTTCACGGCCTCTCCGTTCCACTTCATCGTTTCACCCGGTACTGACCAGCCCAAGGACTACCTTGTCTTTCTCGCCAGTCATCCCTACAGCAGAGCAGGTACAGCCACAACGAAGACAGAGATCCATTTCTTCAGGCAGCCTTCATAAGCTGCAAGACAGAGATAATGAGCTGGACCCTGACCAGAGCAGTCCAGCACAAGATCTTCAAGAGGATGATCCTTTGGATATGAAAGAGGTGAATGAAAAGTTCTTTTTTTTAGCCTGAAAAGACTTTATTAAGATCTATTTTGGGCCCCCAGTAGCTCCCTAGTAGGGTCCTTAAGATATAATACTGAATACACAAAGGCACAACCAGCTACTCCAAAGACATATTTGCCTTTCTGTGTTGCAGATGCTGAACTCTTTGCGCTCACTGCGCAACAGTGCAGCCAAAAAGAGGGCCAAAGTGAGCCTTAGTAGTTCAGATCAAGACCCAGACAGCCCTGACTCAGCTACAAGGCTAGACCTGGGTCTTGAGTCCCCTTCTCACATTTCTCCAATGCTTTCTGAGAAAGACAGCAGAGTGAGTGATGAAAGACTTCAACTCCAACTTGACTCCAACTTTAATGGCATCAAAACCAGGTAAGGAAGCCTCATTGTACTGAATCCTTGATTTCACACACACATAGTGATGAAATTGTACGGTGTATGTCTCTCCTGTAGCCTGTATCATCAAATGAGATGTTGATGCATCTTCATTAATCAGTAAGGACATTAGGCATGTGTTGCTCTATGGGAGTGTTAAAATAGTCTCAGCTTTACTTTAAAACATGTTTTCAAAATGAAGACCATTGAGTTGATTCTTTGGGTTTTATTTGTGGTGAGCTAGTTCTTGTTCTTGTTCATGTGTTTCTGTTAAATGATTTAATGTTGTCACAGACCTGTTGACATGTTAAAACCTGGTAACAAGGCACCCATGTATGTTTGACACAGTGTTGAACAGTGCTAAGCCGTTCCAGCATAACTTCTCGCTTGTCAAATCTGTCGACAGCCCCAGAAACTCCACCTCTCCAGGAATGAAACCTCGCATCGCACGAGTGCCTTCTGCAAAACTGAGGTCTTCAGTTTCCGCTGACTTCCTCAGCCTCCAAGGTGAGGAAAAGCTTGATGTTTTTTTTTGCCTAACCCTTTTCTATTGATAAGTCTGGTTCTTAATGTTGCTGTTTTTTTCTCCCTAAGGATTGCCAGAAAGAAATGATTTGTTGTCTGAGGTGGGTGTAGTTGGACAGAGAGTCACTTACTCCAATGGAGTGATCAAATCTGAAGAAGAGATAACAGGACTATCTCCACCATTAATCAAAGCTTCTGTCCATGGATCAGTCAGAGCTCCAAAGCCTGCCAAAGGTCAGGCAGCGTCAATAACAAACAGATCAGAGTTATATTTTTGTCATTGTCGTTTTCCAGCAAAGCACCTTTGTCTTTATGATTAAATCATTAGTAATTTCTTTCTTACTCTTAGGATCTCAGAGCCACAGCAGCAGAAACTCACCTGCCACAGATATGCCTGAAGGAGTCATTGGAAGAGGTCAGTCTGCGTGGACCTACTTTTCTATATAAGAAACATGACTGATTGTGAAATTCATTCCTCTGCCAAACCGTTTTAGCCGGATGCTTTTCACAGCAGATTGCAGGGATTCCCTCAGAAGCACAGCCAAAGTTTCAGTGGGATTTCTTTTCTCATAATCCTCTTGCCAAATAAAAGACATTTTCAAAAACAGGCTGATTGTCCGCTGTGAAAAATTCTGAGCTTGAGCAGGTTTTCTTGTTCAACTCTCAGTTAATACATTGAAGTGCTCTTCAAACAAATTCCTCGTTTCCTAGGTATGTTTGGCACTGCAGTATCCTCTACCCGTCCAGGAGCTGCCTTGACACTTGAGCAGGGGGCCAAATCCCCCACTGATCCTTCAGCAGGCATCTACAGTCATGTTTACTTAGACAGTGATGACAGCCCCCGTCCAGATGAGGTTAAGGTAAGTTGAACTGAATCCAGTAATAAATCATAGAGAATTATAACCCAGAGTTTCCACTTAAGTCCTACCTGGAGCTTTCCCTACCTGTGAATGTCCAGCAGAGGGTGAGATATACAAGGTTTGGCCGGGAAAGGATGCAGCATCAGGGTCTGGAACAGCAAGAGGGACAGCTCAGTCAAGAGGACCAGACACGGGAAAAGATTCGCAGTCGGGTCAAACAGATGCTCTCTGACTCACCCATGGAGGAGAACCGAGCATCGATCATCAAAGGCAAGAGAGAGACAAAAACTCAAGAAACGCTTACCACTGTTCATCTAGCTCAAATGTATATGTCCTCTCACTATGGAGTATAAGTTAGAGTTTCACATGGTTTATATATATTTTGTTCTGCCTTCTATAAATGATGAAAGACTTGTCCTTTAAACAGCACACTAAGTTGAACATAAGATCTCCTGTGCTTCATTTTATCTTCATGCCATTCATAGAAATGAATCAATAATTAATGCAATGTTGACTTTCTTCAATACAGATCGGCATCTCAATGGCAGCACATTACCCACCACCAAAGGAGACCCTCTCTCTGATGAGTCTCTTATCAGCCCCACCAGTCCTACTAGCCCGCCAGGACCTCAGAGTCCCCTCAAGTGCTTCACTCCACCTCACCAGCCTAGCCCCCCCACGGTACCCCCCAACCCTAAAAACATGTCACGTGTTAGGAGGGCTCCCAGCCTCAGCAGGACAAGACCATCGCTGTCCCACAGCTCAGGTTTGTGGATTTAGATGTCTACCCTAACAGACCCAATCACGGCCTCACCAGAAATACACCTGCACATTTAGACAACAGAAGCGGTGTGCTGCTCCATTTATTCAGACAAGTCCAGGATCTTTAAACACAAAATTCAAAGGGTTATTAAAAGGGATGTTGTTGCATGGTAGGTTGTTAGAATTGATATTCAGACTCTACTTTAACAGAATCCCAACAGGATCAGAGCAACCAGTGGTCTGGTTCCAGAGTGACCCTGTGAAATGGTGACTTGCATCCACGTATCAGTGGTTGCTGCAGATACACATGAGGAGTCTTTGCTGTTGCCCCCTACATCACTTCTTTATGATAATGTCAAAATATGCTCATTGGTATGTCTTTAAAAGATCATTAAAAGTCACCAGTTAGCAGTGTCAGTTCATATTGAAACACTGACAGCATCTATGGCTGCACTCTGTTTAACATGTCTACCAGGTTTAACTAGTACATATGAATAAACTAACTGTTAACATTTCAATCCTGATTTTCACTGAGTGTAATTAATGAAATTTAGTTGGTTTGAACCATGAGACGACATGATCACAGAGATAAGACGAAAAGGACATAATATAGAGAAATAAGCCAATAAGTGAAATAAAACAGAGGCTGAACTTATGATCCCATCACAACTATATCACCAACAAATAACTATGGTGAGATGAGCCCTCATTGCTTACAAACAGTGAAGGGATCTATAGTCTCCTGTTCAAACATCAAAAATGTCGCTGTGTATCTGTATTATGTTGCCATGGATCACCTGTGTTGGTCTGACACTGGCTTACAATTGAGCTGTATTCCACTGCATTATAAATAGATGGCACATTGCTTTCACAGGTGTTTGTTTATAGAAAATGCTGCATATTAATTAGACTGTCAGAGCAATAGAGCACAGTTGATGTTTGCTTGGGGATATGTGCCACAATCCTCTGTTTTGACAACCCACTGCTAATGCGCTGCCACCCACTCAGGCTGCTTGTTTTTACACTGATAGAGATGTAACATGAGACCGAACCTGAATCTGTGTGTCTGTTTTGTTGTGTAATGTCTTTTCAGATGAGTTATCTCCCTGTGCTGCGGGCCAAAGAAAAAATCTCTCTGATCCTCAAGAGCTGTGTCCTTTCTCCAAGCCAGACCTGGCGCTGACACAGAGCTTCAACCTGCTGAACTCTGAGGACTGGTGAGAAACACCTGCATGTTGATATCTGTCTCTGTTGCATACGTCATACAGAAGGGGAACCATATTGTTAAATCTGTGCAGAGAGATCTACTAAATCTACTCACATCGATTCTTTTCTCTAGGGAGAAGAAGATAGAGGGTCTGACATTCCTGCGTAGTCTGGCTCACTACCACTCAGCCACACTTCTGGGCAGGCTTCATGAAATCTGCCTGTGTCTTACTCAAGAGGTAGTGTGTTTTATAACACTCCCCTTTGGATGTTGAAATGATGCAGTTTTTAATAAGGTAGTTATAATATCTGTGTCATTCAGGTGAAGAACCTGCGATCAGGTGTGTCCAGAGTGGCGATATGTACTCTGGGTGACCTGTACACTCACCTACAGAAGGCTATGGACCAGGAGCTGGAGGGGACGGTCAAAGTTTTACTGCAGAAAGCTGGGGAGACTAACGCCTTCATTAGGCAGGATGTTGACGCCGCTCTGGACTGCATGACCCAGCACTGCACACCCGCCCGTAGTATTAACGCATTACTGTCGGGGGGACTCAGGTCAGTATATGCAGCAGGTCTACACACGCACAAGCACACACACATGCAGTGAAGTGTTGTTTGGGTATTTTTGCTCACATGGAACCGAAAACTTTTGAACAGAGTCAAAATGACATTTGTGTACTGTATTGTTTCCCCCCATATGTGTAGCCACCTTAATGCAGTGGTGAGAAAATGCACAGCTCAGCATCTGGCTAATCTGGTGGATAAGGTTGGTGCTGTTCGTCTTTTGTCTGGAGCTAAAGATCTCACTGACAGAGTCTTACCTGCAGTCACCAAACTTGCTCAAGACTCCTCACAGGAAGCAAGGTAAGGGAGTATTTGAAATTGATTCCTTCCCCGACACTTCCATTGGGCTTAAACCTCGCAGGTTGAATGAGAACGTTTTCCTGAGATTCTTATTGGTTTGAATTTTAGGTTCCTTGTGTATAAATTGTTGAGCATTGGTGACATATACAGAGAGTTTTTTCCTTAACTTGTAGCCATGAAGACCGCAGCCTCTGTACATGGGGTTTTGTGGCTTGACAAGGCCAAACCTGTGTTTAGAATTTTTTGGCTTATCGTCAGTAAACTACCTCACTTTCACTTTATTTCAAACCCATAGGCCTATACCAGCAAAAGAAAACGCATTGCACATAAACTTGTGTGACAAATTTATTGTTGCTGGTATTGTTGCAGTGACCAAATCAGAAACTACAAATCGCAGAAGACAAAGGTTCCCTGCAGTGATTTGGTTCTCACATTTTTTACTGTTTCAATCCACAGGTACTTTGGGCGCCGAATGCTGCTGTCTCTGTCATCTCACCCTGACTTTGACGAGATCCTGGAGAGATATATCCCAAACAAAGACCTGCAAGCTGTCAGAGACACTGTCTTTACTCTTAAAACAAAGGTGCAGCTTTTGTCTTTGATATTTTGATGTTCTTACTAAAGTTTGAACTGCAATCTAACCTGGAGATCATGGGCGTTTGTTTTTTAGGGTCTTGGTGAGATGCTCCAAGACACCCAGTCAGCCAGGAGGAGACGTTCTCTCCAAGGCCATGGTACAGTCAGAGCTTCATCTCTTACTAGAGAGCCACTTACTAACAGGTAGGGGTGAAATCCAACCAGTTCAGCGCTATTTACCAAAGCCAGACTACATGATCTTTCAGTCTGTCACCACAGTGTCAGATTTAGTGGTCTCAGAGCCGTAAAACCATGATGCAGAAATGACAGACTACATAATAGTACACAACCCAATGTTATGATCACCTTGATTCAGTTGGAATGAAGACTGACTGAGTTAGACAGCACCTTAAAAAGCTAACGGCAGTATCTCACCACGTTGTTAAAGTGCATGTTCCTTTTACCCCCCAACATTTCTTCTTTACGTCTTTACTTCCTACAACTGTCAGATCGGGCTGTAAACATGCTTAAATCGTGTAGTCTTATCCACGTATTAAACAAACTATATACTAATACACGTATATTGCAAATAAAAATGAGATGCACATTTTTCATACCATTATTAAGTTTACTATTTCATGTTTGTTGTATTTTCTACAGTGAGTCAAACAGCCATTACAGCTGCAGATCACAGACCCAGACTATCGCAGACAAGAGTGAATACATCAAGCAGATCTCGGGTCTGCTGGGTTCAAAGGACTTCAGAGAGAGGATCAGGGGAATTGACCAGCTAATATCTGACTGCCAGAACAACCCCAACCTGGTCATCAATTGTATTTTTCCGGTGAGTATAACCTTTTATAACCCAAGCCTGTCAATGGTTAGTTTTCTCTTAATGCACCTTGTCACAGTTGTCAGTTGTCCTCCAACCATATCCAGTGATGTTTGATCACCTTTTTTCTACCCTCAGGTGTTTGATGCTTTCAAGGCCAGGCTGCAGGAGTCCAACAGTAAGGTCAACCTGCATGCACTCGAGTCTCTACAGGAAATCGTCCATTTGTTAAAGGATAACTTGTCCCAAGTGGTCAACATCCTGGTACCTGCGATTGTAGACAATCACCTCAACTCTAAGAACAACACCATCCACTCTGCTGCTATTGGAGCACTTAACGCACTTATGTCAAATCTAGGTAGTCCTTCAGTACAGCTTCTCTTGATAAATTGAAACCAGTGGAATAATTCACTATTTAACTTGTGATCCTGTTTGTTTCCATGATAGATAATCTACTCCTTCTTCAGCCATTCTGCACCAAGGCCCAGTTTTTAAATGGCAAAGCAAAAGTGGATCTCATTGAGAAGGTTGCCGGTATGTTCCTCATACAGATTCATACAGATCAGTTATAAATACCAAGTCACTGCTTTGAATTTCAATTTCCCTCCAGGGATCAATAAAGTTCTTCTTCTTTTGATCGGCTTATTTCTCTGACTGCCTCCCGTTTCTCCACCCTTTTTATGTTCAGACCTCGTGACAGAGCTCTATCCTCGCAAGCCCCAGATGGTGGAGCAGAAAGTGCTGCCCTTGTTGTGGCACCTCCTGGGCACCTCTACCCACAGCGGCACCATTCGTGGCCGGGGCGGCACCGTGAGGGGTGCTACTGCCAACCTGTGCCAAGCCCTTTACACTCAGATGGGATCCACCCTGACAGAGTGCGCTGCCTCCCAGCCTGCCAGTGTCCATAGAGGTTTAAATGAGGTTCTTAGGAGCCTATCTTAAAAATAAAAGAGGATCCAAACACATCCAGCTGTTGGAGAAATATTTACACTGACCTTACTTGAAGACAGAGATGTTGTACATTTCTAATAGTGCCTGCACTTTTATACAAATACAGAGAAAGTCCTTAAAAAGTAGGAGCTCTTATTCTTATCTCAGTGAGATTTCCTCTGGTACAGACGTATGGACGATTTCAACATACTGACATCAGGTCTTACACACACTCAACCTGCTCTCTTTGCACTTTGAAAAGGTAGCTCATTATCATGATTGGCCTTTAACATTTCAGCATCTTGTGATTGTCATTGCTTTTTTCAGAATCTAAACATGTACTGTAGACAAATCAGAGACACTTTTGCAGAATGTATAATGGAAATGCACAAAAAGACAGGGACCTGAAAGGTGTATATTTTTGCTGTTTCATCAAATGTGATGTGATATTTTCAAATTGTCTCATGTAATTGAAAATTGTGATTTGAAACTAACAAGAAAAGTATGGAATACTTTTGTACAGCTCAAATGTGTATTTGCACAGTATTAGCTTGATCTTTATGCTGTTTGATGGTACAGTTTATAATTTATCTATTGTGTAGCGGTTTTGAAGTCCTGTTAATGATGTGCTGAGTTGGTATAGTCTTTTTTTGCATGACCAAAATTTACTGGCAGGATCAAAACTATGTATATTTTTGCTATGGAAGTATAAATATATGTACACTGATGCCTGGATCAAGATTGGTTCTGGTCCGTTTTCCTGGATTAGGACGGTGTTTGAGGGATGTATTCGGCTTTACTCCAGCAGTTGCCTGATAAACAGGGAAGGCCCTGGTCTGATTGTGTCTCAGTATAGTGCCAGTCTTCAAGTAGCCTTTAATCTCATCTATTAAATTATATATATATATATAAACTTGTTTGTGAACAAGGCAAAGACAGAGTGATATATTAATAAAGTGTTTTATTTCTGTAAGATTAACTCCAAGGTGTCTCATTCTGATTTGATCAGATATGAAAACTGTACCACAAGATAAAGTCTAGTCTGCATCAGCTTTGACAGCCTCAAATTTAACGATTTAGTGAATGCAAGCCATGAAGTACACAAAGTGAGCATGTTGAATTTTGAAATGGTTTATTAATGGGCACAGTCACTGGAAACACAAGATCTTGTATCTCTGATGCTTTGGCTGAATTGAAGCTTGTAGAGGACAGTTTTTTATTGAAGCACAGCTCTCAAGTCAAACAACAAAAGACAGCTGACAGAGTAAGAGCTGCAAAAAGGAGCTGATTTAAAGTTTACCTTAACTTATTTGCAAATAATACGTTTCTCTGCACAGTGAATATCCTTTGTTTGAGACTGCTGGATGGCAATTCTAGTCATTTCTGTTTCATAGACCAAAGTAGATCAATTAATGAGGAAAACAACCAGCAGGTGAATTAATTGTGACAGTTTGAACCAGTCATAGCCCTACTGAGAAGGATTTGTGAGCTACCAGAGCAGGAGATGTTTAAAGTATCTGCAGAGGTGCTCCAACTAAAGGCTTTAGAAAAGAGGTAGGCTTAGCAAGCAGTATTACAACTCCCACTATTAGAGTATGAAATGCACCAATGATTTGAAATGCTTCCTTTTTTTCATATTGATCACTTGGATCACTTAATTTGATTGTCAGGGATTGTGTTATTGTGTTTTACAGTCAAGAGGCATCACTGACTCATTTGGAAAAGAATAACCTCTAAATTTTGAATTAAGAAAGTAGCTGCCATCTTGAAATGTCCCTCTGTAGAAATTGATGCCAGCTGCATTACTCCGTGAATGTGCTGTCCAACACAGTGAGATAGGACACAGTGAATGCTTTCTTGTGTTGAACTGAACAGACTCCCTGTGTTTGTCATGTTGTAACAGGAAGTAATTTTACAGCATTTCAGCAGCGGGGTGGACTTGCTTGTGCTTGAGGGGTGCTGCTAACGAGCCTTCTTTACAAAATAAAAGCCTTAAAGCAATCCTAACAAAAAGGCTTCCAGCTACTTTAAACCACCAGTGTCAACAAATACAGTAGCTTTACAACACATTGGCAATATATTTATAAAATATTTGACTCATGAGTTATTGAAACATACATTAGATCTAGTCAAATAGTCCCTTTAAAATGCACTGTTTTTATAAAGGTTCACCCACTTTGAACTAATCCAGTCTGTTTCCCAGTATTAAACTTTCAATGGGAAGAGAGTTGTGTATAAAACAAGGGAGTGTATTCAGAGTCATAGCAAAAGTGAAAACTCCCAGTAAAATTCAAGGTTAACCACAGTGGTGTTCAAATATGTTTGCTACTCAAGTCTGTCTATAATTTCTTATCTTTCCCAAAAGAGAAACAATCTTTGTGAAATTACACTTAAGACCAAGCGTATAAAATGAAACAATTTAAATCTTTAAACTGCCGAGAAACGCGTTTTTTTGTGATCAACACAAACAGGACCAAAAACTCACACATGGGTTCAATTATTTGTTATTGAATGATGTAACCATAAATCAGCGCCAAGGACTGTCTGAAAATTCAAACACACTTCCCCTCGAACAGCACCTTTTAATAAACCCTTTGACCATTGTGCCATGAATGTGAGGTTTTTCATTTTGGTTGAGTGTTCATTAAATGTTCTGCTGCTTTTGACTCACTGCATTGTTCCCTCAGCTTCACTGACCAAATGGAAAAAATAGGCCCTCCTCCCGTGGAATTTTCCGCTCTGTTACTAAGGCAGCTGTATTAATGCCACGGAAACCTGGACTGAAAAGATGTTGCGAGAAGATCATGGTCATCCGTCGTCCTCTGCGCCTCACTTTGTCAGGGTCCGGCTGTCTTGGGCAGGTCCTGGTTCTCAGCCAAATGGAGCTTTTGTCTGGAAACAGACACATTAAGGATTCACGCAGAGAGACTCCTGAATGAAAACAGATCATTTAAATCTGGCGTCTGCACCTGGAGTGCTTTGTGATACCCATAAATAAACAGTTATTTGATTTGGAAAGGATACATCGAGGTGCTGAGCTCTTCCAGCTGCAAGATAAAAAAGGATGAGAGCACAGCAGAGCCATTTAAAAACAGAGAGAGATATGGCAGTAGAAGGGACTAATCATATTACATAACAGCCTGTGTGTCAGATCAATATTTGAATCACATCCCTACCACTAGACTACACTGTTTACAAAGGCAAACTTCCTTTCATTTTCATGCAAAACAAAAGCACTTCACAGCCCATCTGCTCCAAGGAATGATTGCACACCTCTGCTGCAGTAAGAGAGTATTTCTGGCAGCAGAATCTGTGACAAGCTTGAGGCTTTTTCTCACCTCGCTAACAAATAACACTTCAGCTCCCCCATGGCCCACATACCAGCCCCAGTAACCAACCAGCAGCCACACAACATGGGAGGCAGCAACATATGGTTGTTGGACTGAAATCTACCTAAAATTTAAACTAACTTGAAAGTCAGCAGGACATATAACAAAATTTAAAAGGATAGATCAGTTGTTTTGGAGTGGGGATGTATGAGATACTTGTCAATAGTGTATAACCCAAAAAGGATCCCATCAGTATGGCTCTTTTTAGGCACAACCAACCAGAGAACTGGAATCAGAGCTAGGCTGTAGATCCCTGTAGATGGGCTCAAGTCAATCATTAAAGGGATATTCTGGCATGAAATTAAGGCTATGTTCACACCGCAGGTCAATTCCAATTTTTAACCATATGTGACACATATCTGATTTTTTTATGCAAGTGTGAACAGTGCAATTCAGATTTTTTCAAATCTGACCCAGGCCTCTTTTGTATGTAGATATAAATTGGATATGTATCCAATGTGACTGCAGTGTGGAAGCTCAGGCATGTTCATCCGACTTTTTCGTCATCAATATGCGACAAACGTCACCATTGTTCGACAACACAAACAGAGAAAGCAATCTGTGCTTTGTGCGCATGCAGGTCACTTCACAGACGCATTTTGTTCACATTAGATGCCGCATTCGTTGTTGTAATGTGAACGATCGCACAAAAAGATCAGATTTAACAAAAAATCCAAATTGTGCATCATAACCTGCAGTATGAACGCAGCGTTAGTTAGCGTAAGTTAGGGTCAAACACAAAGTAACACATGGTTAGACACCCCCTCGAGAGATGAATGTTGCCGACCCCTTGCTTCTCTAGTTAAACCAACTTTAGAAATGACTGCACAATAGCAATACACAGCGGTCTCAGGAGACACACATGGGAGACACACATCAACCTCAAAATGCCACTCTATAGCCACAAATAATGCTCAGAACAGCACCTAACTTCATCAACAGTACATATAGAGTCCCAGCCATAGCACTAGCCACCAAACATCTTTTTAGCTCTCTTCCAGCAGCCGCTTGTTTGTAGCTAGACCTCGGGCCAGTCCATTACAGATTGCTGTGGGGTGACGCAGCTCAAAGAAGAACATTTATGATCATTTCTCCTTGGAAATGCAATCAGACCGTGATGCTGAGGCAGAAGAACTACCATGTCTGCAGTGCAAAATGATTAATATGGTGATTATTACTTAAGGAAATGATAAAGTAATGATCATAAATGTTCTTCCTTTAGCTGCATCACCCCACCGTAGTCCGCTGTAGTCTGTAATGGACTCGCCCGAGGTCTGTGTTTAGCCTCTTTGCTAAAGAAATTAGACAAAGCTAAAAAGATGTTTGGTGGCTAGAACTATGGCTGGGACCCTATATGTCCTGTTGATGAAGTTAGGTGCTGCTCTGAGCATTATTTGTGGCCATAGAGTGGCGTTTTGGTTGAGGTTTATTTATGGCTCCTCAGACCGCTGTGTATTGCTATCATGCAGTTGTAACTAAAGTTGGTATAACTAGAGAAGCAATCGGTTGGCAACATCCATCTCTGGAGGGGGTGTCCAACTCGGTGTTACGGTGTATTTGACCCTAAATTAATTATTATTTCAGTTTTTCCCCAGCAAAAAATAACAATTATGCACCCAAATTCCTTAGATTTAGGTCTGAGTTTTCACATACAAAATTTAATTTGGTTTGGTTTGTGCTTACATTACATAGCAGATGCTCCAGGTTGTGGTCTGAGGCACACTTCCTCTGATCTTCTGAAAGCTCCTCCACATGGCTGTCCAGGCTGAAGTGCAGTCGAGCCAGCTTCTCCTGCATCTCACGCACATGCTCCAACTGCTCAAAGGAGCACACCTTCCCTACAAATCAGAGAAAAGCAAACCCTCAGGTGAAACTTCTCCCAAGTCTGTGCTATCTATTTTGGTGGCACGGGGGATTACAGCAAAGTCAAAAGTATTTCCATGGCAACAGAGGAACTAAAATAGCACCATAGCTATTTGATTTCAGCCTGATTCATGTAACAAAGACACTTTTCAACCGGCTTTACTCTCAGCTTGTAATCGAATATTCCCTCAGTGGCCTCAGTGATCAAGGTTGTCTTACCAAAAGCCTGCAGTTTGCCTGAGTGGAAGTCGTTGAGGAGGTTGAGCAGGCCTCCCTCCATCTCCCTCACGTCTGATACGTCTGTGAGGAAGGAGTGCTGCAGAGGGGAAGACTGGACCACTTTACTGGGTCCTGCTGGCTGGGGAGCTCTGGGCTTCTCTCTGTGAGGCCTGAAGGAAACAGGAAAGGAGGCACAACATTTCTGACTTCTATCTAAGTCAGTCAAATGCTGTTTTGATTTTCATCATCAAGACAGTAAACATTTGTTGTTTCTATGTTGTTCCAATCTTTAGTAAAATACCCCCTGCCTCATCATCAGTTTCTCCTACCTCTGGCTTCTCACAGCCACTAAATGAGATGATGTAATTTCCACAGACTCTTATACAAAAGAGGTTAAAAAAAAAAGCCATAAAACCAACCAGACTTTAATCAAATTAGCTTCAGTGTTTTCCTGTTGCATGACCAAATACATGAAGAGACTAATTTAGAGGCTGATGGAAAAACTTTGTCCAGATATCCCTGTTTATCAAACATTACTAAATCGCTTTGGACTTCGTAACTCTATTACAACACTCTCTTACAACTCTACTACAGCTTTCAGGCAGAAGTAAAAAAAAATCACACTGAAAGCTATTTCAATGTAATTTAGAGGTAAATCTAATATTTCTTTGTCGATGCTTCAAAGTTTTTCGTCCCACATTTAAGAATAGCTCTGGGAATTAAACAAAATAAGCATGCTCCCATAATGGCTTTTGTTTCCTGTTTACTAAGACACAAACCTGGTGATCTTTGGTGGTGCTACGACTGCTGTAAACACCTCTTTAGGCTGCCCCGGTGCTCCTATGGACCTCTTATACTTGCCCCTGTTCTTGGGGGAGGGGGGCTGCGGCAGGCCGAGAGAGAAGGTGGCACTTTTGCTGGCAGGCAGGACAGAGAGTTTGCGGGGGTTCACGGGAGGAGGAGGAGGCTGGGGGAGAGACACCTTCGGGCTCCGCTTCTTGCGTTTGTCTTCCATAATTCTCTATTAAAGTTGAGTCTTGAAGGAGATAAGAGGGTACTGCCCCTGTGGTGTTCAGGATGTCCTGAATAAACAAAGGTAGGAAGTTAAAAAAACAGCAGTGTTTCCCCCCTCCCTGAGAAGAAAAGGATCTGTGGAGGAGCCTGACTCTGCCAAATCCAGTGCCGCAGCGCAGGATTCTGTGCTCTGCAATAAAAAAAACAGTCAGCACAGCTTTAATTTACTTTAACTGCATCTCCTCTATACCTGTTACAAGCCTAATTTAACTTGGTTTTTTGTGAAAAGTGATATTGGAGAAGAGCAGAACATGAATCTGCCTGCTAATAGGATTAAACTTTGATTTAAGTCTTTAGAAATAGATTACTTTTCTTCATCGCGATTCCCAGGTGTGAGAGTAGGAGTGAAACATCAGCCCAGAAAGATATTTTTAGACCTTCCTCCCTTCAGAGTGGAAAGACATTAGAGAATGAGTGTGAACAGATGATGGAGCACATTTCTGCCTTAAGGTCATTGGCCAGCCAAAGAAATCAAACACAATCCTCACAAATCTTCAAAAGCTCTCCCTAATGTATACATCAGTTAGCTTTTTCTCCCTGTTTTACAACAAGAGCACATGGAAGGAAAGAACACAAGTCTTAGAGGAGCATAGATAAATAGACCTAATGTCTAAGGCTCTTGGATAAATGGCTGAAGGAGAAAAATCAATAAACTTCACTATAACTGAGATTCATCTGTGTGGGATAGTGGAGCTTACCCTCAGCTATTTACACTGAGTGAGTAACACATTTACAGTAAGAGGCAGTTCTTTACATTAGGATAGCTCTTAAATAACAGGATATCTTAAGTTTGAGTTCATTTTCACGACCTTAATATGTAATTTGATCTCTTTTACTAGAATAAGATGTATTTTCTTTGAGGCTCTGATCAGTTTTTTATGATATTAGGACCTCAAATCTTAATGAGTTGTTGTTGATTATTATAGAAACAGAGCAAAACAGCATTTATAACATTACTGATGTCAGCACTGTGCCTTCGCCACATTATACAGGATGATATTGTTAAAATAACAGCTGTTATCTTCTCAACATTGCGCCAGCCTCCGTTCAAACTAGAATACAAAGATGGCCACTACAGTAATGCACAATAGCAACTTTATACGCTGAAATACCTCAGTATGTGGATTAAATCGGTTCTGTAGGAACTCGTACTTATGGCAGGCAGCGCGTTGTTTCATGTTTTTGTTGAATTCAGTGAGACAAACGTCGTGCATACAGATTTATCGTCTACATATGGCACAAATAAGACTTACCGCATCAATTACGCACCAGAGAGCAAACCAGCAACAGTCAACAGCCTCATTTTGCTTCTGTTTAGAGGGGTAGTATAGACTTCATAAGAATGACTCTTTGAAGACGAGGACAATAAAGGCTGTTTCCCGCAGCACCAATGCAAATTATCGACGAAATGTAAAGCGCGGCATCGATGCGCTCGGCTCGTGCGAATTCGGCTTTATCCTTCTTAAAGGGCCAGTCCTCTCTGGTGAGAGCCATCCCTGTTTACTCTGCAGTCTGTCAGACAGGTTCAATGAACAGGATGTTGTGCCCTGCAGCTCGGCACAGTTCACCTCATGATTATGACTAACATACTGTTTATACTGCTGTTTATCTCGTATCAGAGCAAGCAGAGTTCACGGAGGGATTGTCCGGACCTGCAAGTGAATACAAACGTTGGCATACAAACGTGCCACAAGGGGACGCCAGTGTTTTTCTTTTGTGTTCCTTCCAACTTTATCACTTTAACAAAAAAAAAAATTGCTGAAAATTTAAAACACATACCAGGTATTACCTACCAGGTAATAAATATGACAAATAATTCCCCTTAAAAGTACATTTTTGTGGAATACAAAAAGAAAGAAAAAGATCACAACAATAATTGAACCATTCCTTTTCAGTGGGTCCTTACAGCATGGGCTTCAGACAAAGAAAAATTAAAAATAAATGTGTTTATTTCTCGTGTTAATATTTAACTACTTATTTGGGTGATGGGCATAATCTAAAAGCTTTTCTGCATTAGCTGTGTCTGGCGAGTACTATGACATTCATCATGGGGCTCACACTGAGACAGAAATGTATAATTAAATCCTTATTCTTGTTTTAAGAAAATAAAGAAAATAAACATTTTGATGTCAGCACCACACCAAAAAAAAAAAATAATAATGATTAAAAAAAATCGTGATGGGGGCATGTTTACCATTAAGCTGATTTAAAGATCATGCAGTCGTTTCTACAAGAGTTATGGCTTTTCTCATTGCAGTGCTTCTTGAAGGCTCAAGGTTCACAACCATCCAGTGTTTCCAGCCTTGTTGCCTTTTGTACAGCTTTCTCCAGATTCCCTGTATGCACTCTACGTGGTGAAATCTCCAATTTTATGTCAATTAACTTTGTTCCTAAATTTCCGATTTGTTTATGTAAGTTTTCAGAGTCCCAGCAATTATCTTTTGCGTCATGTACAATCGAATATTGATGCACAAATTATATACAAGCCATTGAAACCTGTTTTATCAATACTTAATACAGCATCCTGGCCTTTCTGTAATGAGGTTGTTACAGGTAATGTGGTAATAGGAGTACCTACGTCCTTATGGATTCAAAAAAGAACTGTATACTGGAAAAGTAACTTAACATTAAGATATGGACCCAAGCCGGACTCAGTGAAGGATGTGGTAGAGAGATCTACACAGAGGAAGGTGGAGACTATTCTTAAGAACATGGATCACCCACTTCACAACACCTTAATGGACCAAAGGGCCAATGGTGGTGGACGGCTCCTCTCTCTTCGCTGCAGGACAGAAAGATTCAGAAGATCTTTTGTACCAACAGCCATCAGGCTTTATAACTCTTGTGTAAATAGTAGATAACTTTTAGAGACACATTATGTGAGACAACAGACGATTGAATTTCCCTTCGGGGATTAATAAAGTTATTCTTATTCTTATGGTGCAACTTCTAGCAAGTTTTGAATTTTTTTAACACAAACGTTTGCAGATCTGAGTGTAAAACAAAAAAAATGAAGAACCAAGTAAAACAAGCGCAAACCTTTATAGTCATACAAAAATATTTCTTTTTATTATGGCAGATCAGAACAAATACAACACAAAATGCAGTTTGTAGAAAAAATACCAAGCTCTTTCGCATGTTTGTGTCATTCCAAAGTGAATATGATCAATAATAACTTAAGTCTAACTGACTTTCTGGTCCGATGAGCTGTTTGAGTACGAGTATGCCTTTCCGAGGACTATTCTGTCTCTGAGCAGCTTGAAGAAGGCATAATAGTTGCTGAAAAGAATCAGAGCCAGAGATATTGTCTGGTGCCACTTTTCAGAGCATATTAGCGAGTAGAGCTGGTAAAATATCATGGCCCCCTCCAGGATAATGAGTATGTTCAATATTCGTAAAGGCTTGTTGAAAAAGAACTGAAAGAGGAGGAGAGAAAACACACAGTTAATGGAGAAGCACCTTTTTTTTCCCGTTTTACAAATAGAGCCTACTTCTATCCATGTTCTGAAAATTTAACAGAAAAGTTTAGGTACTTACATAAAAGCGATAATGAGAGACGTCTGATGGAACTGCCACATTGTAGTGACCCATAGCCTTGTAGACGTTCTTATTATGTTTGACCAAGACTCCCTGTGGCCACATGTACTCTTCAGTCCATCTGGGCATTGAAAGATAGCAAATTGAGGTCAACATTGAGCTCATTTGAGAACAAACAAAATTCAGACTGCACTAATAAACTGCAGCGGAACATACGTGTGCTGGAGAACATTTGAGCAGAGTGAAGGGTCTACTTTCTGCCAGCAGCCCAGGTGAGCTGCAGCTTTGTGAAGCAGGTCACAGTATCGTGGTGGTAACAAGTGTCTCATGAGGATGACTGAAGTACTGACAGACACCAAGATGAAAAGCTCACAAGACCACCGCTTGTCTACATACTGTGTGCTCTAAAGGGGAGAACAAGCAAAATGAAGTTAGACTTCCGGAGGCATAGGGAAAGCATTAGCGTTGACAATGATGCATCTATATTTGACAGTTCTCTACCTTGACAAACCAAACAGGCACAAAGGCCACGTAATAAGCGCTGAGCATCGAGCTGACCAGCACCTCCTTCATCCTCCAGTTGAAGTCCATCTTGAGGTATTCTACCTCCTTACGGATGAGGTCTGGGGAGAGGCAGCAGGCGTGAGTCGGCATGGCCTGGATGCCGTACAGCTGACTGGTGTGCTGTTTCCACGTCTCTTTCAGCACAGTCAAGTAGTCCCGGCCCCGACCCACGCTGCCCACCTCTTTGGAGCCGATGCTGGCAATGGGAGAAAGAGGACCTACCCGCCGGAAGTCACAGCTCAGCCGGAAGAATGGAATATACATCCCAAATCTGCAAAAGTTAAAACAAAAGGAAAAACAGGCACAACAGTCCCTGCATCAACACCAGCTTGAAGGTTGTATTTATGTTCCTTGTGAGAGATTCAAACACAATATTTAACCTGCATGAAGTTATGAAATTGTCAAAGTATTGTATCAACTGCAGGTCATCAGTACAAATGTAAAACAAACATTTGAAATTAATGACTGGGACTTTGGATCTTACTGTGCACAGTGTATGAAACATGTGAACTGTTGTGAGTAAATCTGAGACTAGCAAAGGATCTAACACATTTGAGGGGACTCAGAAATCTGCTATTGCGCTAAAGCTTCTGAGTGAAATGCTTGTGTGTGGACGACTCTGATCTCCTAGAATACTCACGGGTAGCAGAGGAAGAGCAGGCTGAGGACAGAGTATGTCCTGAAGAGGTAAATGAGGGAGCGACACAGACTCCAGCCTGTCAGCGTTAGCACAGCAAACCGAGCCATCACAAGGAAAATCGAATGAGGAAATGATAGTTTCCCACTCTGTGATGCCTGGGGGAAGGAGGAGGGAACAAAAAGTCCCCAAAAGTCATTTTAAGTGATTTTTAACAGCAGCTGAGCTCCACACAGAAAAACAAAGGATTCATTTTAGAAACAAAACACAGTAAAAGAGCTACGTGTACTGAGGTACTACCAGGGTTATATAATACTTTATGGAGCCAACATATTACTTTCAGCATAAATCCTGCTTATATTTGAACACATTCATCAAATTCTGAGAAAATGACCATAATCCACCATATTCTAAAGCTTAATTCTGAAATTATAAGCCACAAATACATTCTTACCTCTTTAACAATCGCTGCTATTAACCTCCTCGCCAGTATGATGATTGTGAACACCAGCATGTTATAATCAATGAGGTGAAAGTTCTGTAAATAATAAAGCTGTATCAGGATTGCTGCTTCAAAAATTTTGATTTGTCAACATTAATGGGCAAGCATGTGCTGTTAGATATGCAATTAAGAAAGCAAAGGAGATGCAGTAGTGAATCATGTTACAATATCATATTTTATATATAATAACCAATTGATGAACTCACCAGTGATGTGTGTGAGGGGGGGTGTGACGGGGGGTACCACCACACAGTCTTGTAGATGTTGACATAATGGACAAACAGGGCGATGAGGTGGCAGCAGAACAGGTGCAGCTCAAACAGCACATTACGATCCATGGATAAGTCAGGGATCTTACAGTGCTTCAGAGGAACCACTGTTTGTGCAGCCAGAGGGGGGCTGGACATGCATGTTCCAGAGCCATTCCTGTAAAACAACAACATCATGTCGCATATTGATAATGTTAATATACATCTAAGTTGGACAAACCCACGTGAGAGTGTGTAGATGAGGGGGGAGACCAACCTTGTACGAGATCGCACTCCTGTGACCGGAGAGCTGGTTGAGTGGTTTCCATTGCTGACCGATCCTGGCTCACTGCTCAGTGGAGGTCTGCAGTAGGTAGTGCGGTTCGCCCCTCTCCTTCCACCGGCCATTGCAGACACACCCACGGCTCACTTCTCTGAGCTTTCTGCCTTGTTTTATGAGTCCTAGCCTATATCCTAATGGAAAAAAGGAACATCTCAGAAATGGAGAGCTGATCTGTGACATCCAACATATGTGCCATAAAACCTTACCTGCTGAGGATCTATGTATCAACACAGGTAACCAGAGAACAGTAAATGTCAACTAAACTACACACTTTACACGGCTGTAACTAAAGGCGTGATGCATGAAAACATAAACAAATACGTCTTTACAACCTTTTGTTGATATTGCCATTCAAAGCACGTGCACGGCGAAATTCCTGCAAAGAATTTCCCCCGAGTGGACATGCATCCCACGAAGACTATTCAACACGTTTATATGCTGCACAATATCCTGTAGTTTAATGCAGGTTTTTGCGGAAGTTGACATTACAAGCTAACCCAGTTGCTACAACATTTGCTTTCTTCTGGGTCAAAAATCTCGTCAGAGGCGTTTTATTTTCGGACATGAGGCATGAGGGAAACAACGTGGACCAATACAATGAGGGACGGACTGCGGTCTGTCCGCCAAGACCATGCTTGATTTAATACAAAGATCGAGGCCTAGGCTAGCTGAGTCTATGACTAGCTAGCGTCCAAACCAGCCTACCAAACAGGCTCGACAAGAAAAGGTGAGCTTACCAGTGCCAGAGTCTGCCGTGTGCTCTTGGGTGTTGCTCTGTAGCTTAGTTAACAAGTTAATGGAAACACATTTTCATCATATTCATTGAAGTATTAGCGTGTTTATCCCTCAGGTCGGCGGAGACAGTCATTGTTGATGTGAGCCTAGCCGCTGATGATAAACGGGAGCGCGGATGTGTTTGCGAGCAGTGGGAGGAGAATCTTTTAAAGAGATACTGCGACGGATTCACAGCAACAAGGAGGGCAATAATGACACTGGTCCTGTCTTTTTTCTTCTATTTTTTAAGGTTTATTAGTTAATAACTACACGTATGAAACTGAACAATTCCACACGTCTATATTAAGTCCTATGACGAGGTATAAAGTAAGCCTATCTGATGTCTACCATCAATTTTAGATAAAGGTTTACACAAAATGGAGGAATAAACTATTTGAAAATATCTGCCATGTCTTGGTATTAAAAAAATGGGTTGTCATAATTTCCCCGCTTATTTAGGCACTCCTTGTGTACTCAATAATTCTATATAAGCTTAGTTTCTTCTGGGCATGTAAAATTTACACCCAGAAACCGCATTTTTGCATCAAAACTTAAACAACCTCTAACATGACAGACACATTTCTTTAACCGATTTAATAATTTTTTATCCTTTTTTATGTTTAAACTAGCAATTATATCCACACAAAAAAAAAAAAATCTGACAGTAAAGCTTGTTTGTAATGCAATATTGTTTACATTTGTTGAAATGTAGTTGAGCCTTGGATACTGTACAGGCATTAAACTATAAGAATCCCCCAACACACAAACACAAATAAAAACACATTTCAGATTATTTTTTTATTCTCTTGTATAAAAAGGCAGTAAAAAATGTCAGTATAAAAACATTAAAAATATATACACTCAAATTAAAATCCAAAAAAATGCACTTTGCACCACTGCGAGCCAGTTTTCAGCAGTGTTTAAAGCCACACCCCCTCCCCTTTTAAAACAAATCCTTCAAGGAAAAACCGCCTCAGAGACACCAGAAGGCCTCTGTTCTTTCCAGGGACTTTGGACAGATCTGTTAAAGACAGAGAAAAAAAAAACACTTTATCTCGTGTCAGAGTGTACATTTACCAAAGTCCTTGGCATGGTCTCAACTTCTTACAAGAACTTAATTTTCTTTTGGTCTGAAGTTGGCAAAGCTGGGATCTCATTTTAAGAGATGAAACATATGGACACAGACGCTTATCTCATCACAGTGAATTTGTTTCCTGGCATTTAGAAAACAGATTAGTCTAAAAATAACATGTCATATCCACATGAATGAGGTACTTAATCTCTCTTTGGGCATACTGCTCATGATCCAACATCAAATTAACATTACATTAAAACAACCATTAACTGATTATGAAACAAAATAAATGCACTTTGACCAACACAGTCTCTATTGTATAAGATAAGTGAGACTCGCCTTATATTCCTGGAAGGTCGTAGTTCATTATTTTAAATGCACCTTTACAGTTCTGACAACCTATGAGAAGAGACAAAAGTGAGATTTTGGACACAAACAGTGCCTCTGTGTTCAGTGACAACACACATGCAGAATTTAATACTAGGAAGAAAAAAAAAAAATTATCATGCAACTCAAGCTGAAGAGTATTTGTCCCCCAATGGGATGTTTTAACGCTTTGAGTGCAACCTAAATTTTCATTGTCTAAATTTACAGTCATTATCAAGATGGAAATTTGTAAGTATTGAGTGAAATGAATGGACCATTATTTGATTTATTTGAGCAAGAGTTGCATCACAACCATTTCTGATTGTTTTTTTTACGGCTTATTTTGCTCGGTATATCTACTGATAGCATAATTTTGTACTACAATGTTTTTGATGTGTTTTGGGTGACTTGCATTACTTGATGTTTTGCACAGAAAACAAAACAAAAGAAATCTAACAAATGAGTGTTGGGGTTAGTTTTACCTTCTTGTGGCGATCTTTAGGCTTTTAGAATCCTCTCCTCTGCGATTTTTTTCTTTTATAAAAACCAGCCAGCATGACTTTGCATCAAAGTCAAGTAAGATCCCTGCAAGCTTGATTTGAAATACTGTTGAAATTCAGTTATTTCACGTTGTTGAAGATACATTGCTCTCGAGAGCTTGGATAAACTAAAGGTTAATGACAATACATGTTCAAGCACTATATCACTTTCAAGTAAAAGATATTTGGCAGCACATTATCTCAAGGAATGATGAGCTTTATTTGTTTTTGATGGTGGCATTACAGGTGTCATTAGGGTAAATTTTGCAGAGTGGATAAATTCACTGTAAAAGAAACACTGCTTTTGTTTTTGTCAGGCTGACGGATATACATACAGCTTTTTCAGGGTTGCTGAGAAACCACCGAGGACCACTTTCACAAAGTGAGGGCATTCCTTTGGTACAACAAAGGCAAAATACCATGTTTAGACTGGTTAAAAAGAAAACTAGAAACTTTATTGAAACACGCACTGCAGAAAGACATTTTGGGATATATTTAGTATCCTATTTAGCCAAAAGGTACACAAGCATTATGCATTTTAGAGACGGCACGGCTTAAAGCATACACAGTTGTTCTAAGATTATGTACAAGGTATTGTGTTGGCTACAGCTTTTCTCACATACAGTAAGGATTGATAATTCCTCTTCAGTAAAGGTTTTGCAGTAATGATTAGACAGAGAACATACCAATTGTAAAAGGTGACAAAATAGTCATTTTCCTTGTAAAATTTTGTAACATTTTACGAGATTCTGCAACTTCTTATAAAGACTATATTGTTATTAAAATGTAGATCAATCTATCACTTTTGTTTTAAATCAAAATAGCTCAGGGATGCATTTGAGTATGTAACTTAAGGATCTAATTATTGAGTTGGTGAGCATAAGTTTTTGCCAGTCAATAAAGATCTATTAAAAAATGAACTCTACATGAGAGGAGTTTATCGCCACAATCACAATTATTTTCAGTAACACTTAACTTAAGAAGCTAACCATCAAATATCACTAAAACATTGCTCTGGTTCCTTTTAGTTTGTGTCACTAAGACCAAAACTGCCATCAACGCAACTGAAACAAACATTAAATGGGAACAGGTAAACAACGAAAAATCCTTTCACGGTTCACCTCTGGCACTCTGACACATCCAACAAAAAAGCTTTTACCTAATTTTAAAAAACAAAATGATAAAATAAACAATAAAAAGGTGAACGAACAAGGAGGAAATTACTTTAGAAAAGTTCAGCGAGTTACAATCTTAGACAGTTGCCAAGGCAACTCTCTACCAGTAGCCGTTCAGTATCTTCCATATGGATGCTCTCTATAGGATCCCTTTGCCTGCCTGGACATCGGGGCCTTTCCTCCCCCACCAGAGTTGGACCATGAGCTGTCCCAGTCATCTTGAGCTGCAGGAGCAAGAAAAAACAAAACAAACAGTAAGTAAGGCATACAGGACTCAGGATTGTCTTTTACCAAAGATCAGCGTGAACACTGAAATTCAGTTCTTACCGTAAGACTCATATGAACCTTCCTGGGCCTCACCATGTCCATAGTCGTAATATTCAGTGTCCCTAAAGGCAGAAACACCTCGTGAATACAGAGTTTCGGAATAAAACAGAAACGGGTGAGTTACATTTTTCTGACTTACGCTGGTGCAGATTGCTGGTTATAATAACTGTCATATCCCTCATAGGCAGGTTCAGCATAGGATTCTTCGTAGGGAGGCTGGGGGAACAAGACAAATATTTGAGCAAAATGAAGGTGAAGCTGGTTCAGAGACTGGACTGTACCGCTTCTTGCAGACATTACAATCAAAAATCAACTTACATATTCTTCATAGCCCTCAGATTTGGGCTGGGATCCTGAAGGTGGACCCTGGTGCTGCTGGTGGGACATGGATGCAGAGGGGACCATCCTTGGGGCTCCTGCTGCAGGGGGTCTGGAGCGTGGATTAGAACCCCCTCTATTGGAGGCAGAGGGTGGTCCACCCCTGCCAGATGGTGCACCTCTCGGAGCATTGCCCCGTCCTCCAAGTCCTCCCCGTGGAGCTCCACCACGCATTGCTCCTCGGGGACCACCACGTGACATTCCTCTACCCCTGTGCAAAAATGAGTCAAGTTACTTCATGGATTCCAGTTATCCTATGCATGCATCGTCATGCCAGTGCATCACTTTTCCAGATGGTGTGTCATAATGTGGTGTGGCACAAGTTTAAGTTACTGTCATAAGGGGTGAAGCACTTACATTGGTCCTGCACCAGGTGGTCCACCTCTGCCTCTTCCAAACTGACCACCTCGCCCTCTGCCTGAACCATCCTGAGATCCATTCAGGAAGTGGGGGTCCATGTATGGGTCATGCTCACCAGGTTCCTATAGGGGGCACATTGTCCGTCAAACACAGTACTCTTCTTGCTGTAGAAAACAGCTCCTCCAAGAACACGTTAAAGCAAA
Source organism: Xyrichtys novacula (assembly GCA_962446985.1). Lineage (NCBI taxonomy): Eukaryota > Metazoa > Chordata > Actinopteri > Labriformes > Labridae > Xyrichtys > Xyrichtys novacula. Next base: position 8,676,272 of record OY660878.1, read on the forward strand.
GAAAATATCCAGTAAGTATTGTTGGATACATACCGGAATCAGGAACTTCTTGACCTCTTCCATGGCATGAGCCATACGCAGATAGGCCTCAGGTATGGGTGCCATCACCTCAATGAAGACATGCAGCTCCATGGACAGGTGAGCATATTTGGCCTCGCCACCTTTCCTCAGTTCCTCCTCCTGATGAAAGATTTAAAATGTGATACCTTTTAAAACATCTGCTGCATGTTAATGGTTATTCAGAAAAAAGAATTTTTTAGGTGCAACAAGTTAATCCATTTCTATGCGTACCTTGTTCTTGTCTCTCATTGAGCCTTTGCCCAGAACGGAAATCTTTGCACCTGTATCTTCCTGCAGTCTCTTGATTGTGCTACCCTGTGGTCCCAGAAGCTTCCCAACAAAGTTGACCTGGTGATAAAAAAAGGAAACCAAACAGTCTTGTTAAACGCACCGGAACACAGACTGGAGGGAAATATTTCAGCAGGCCCTGAGGTAGCCTGATCCTATCGGAAACGAATCACTCAGAGTCACATTCTGCACAAAAATTATCCCCAAACCTCAGCAACTGTGACTGCAGCCAATGTTAAAAAAGTGCCTTTATAGACTTTTGCATAATTATTCATGCAGAAACCATTTTAATGGGGCACTCGGCACATGATTCGACTTACACAACTGGGAGAATGAGGCTGGAATAGGAGGGGGCTCTTATCAGACAGGATTAATTGGATTTGTGCTAATTGATTACTTATTTCAAAACCTGACACAAGTGAAAAAAACTCATTTTAATCATTCGAACCAAAGAACATCGAGAATAATTTCCTCATTATCACAGTTTCTTCAGATTGCAGATTATTTCTGCAACAAAGCCCTATGCTGATCACTGAAAGCATGAGAGCCCAAACAAAGACAAAGAAAAGAGCAAGTGCTTACCCGGGGGAACTGTTTGGTGGGAATGAGTACTCTCTCTTTGAGTTTGAGGTTCTTGGTAGCAAAAAGGTCCAGGTAGGTCTCCTTTTCAGGTTCTTTCTTGGTTTCACCTTTTTGGATCCTTTCAATCTCTGCAGACAGGGCATGATATTTGTCAATACATTACACTAGCTTTGATTTATCCTGTGGTGGTGGTTACATCTTGCAGCCAAAACAAGCTTAAGCAAACAGGAGGTGGGACATTGTTGTTAGAAAATATGCGCCTTGCAGAATCAGTCGTCTTCGTGAAGCTTTACAGTGAGCTCTAACAACGGTGCAGCATAAAAATAAATGCAGCACCTGAACATTATATGACATTTCAAACAAATCTCTTTTATCTGTAAGCATACAAGTCTGACCTACATCGCGAACAACCACGTGTGAATGCGCCATTGTTCAGGCCTGAGAGGTCTCGGCCGCTGAAAAAAGGCAGTAGGCCTCACGCCGTTAGCTAGCATGAGTTAGCGGAGACAAAACGTCAAAATTCAGAACAACTTACCTGCAGAAATGAGTTTCATGGCGTGAGTGAAAGATGAATCCAGGCTGTCCTTTTCAGCAAGAAGCTCCGGGAGGTATTTAGTGTCTTCCATGTTGGTTTTCTTCTGTGCTGGGCTCGACTCTAAGACTGACTCAGATGCGGTTTTATTACCATTCGCTTGGCTCATAACGTTAACACACCGAAATGAGCGCGGCTGTTTACACCAACGATCTCTAACTCAGTTGGATAAACTCACACAAACGGCAGCGTCTTGTCCTGGAATAATATAATGGTGTGGTTGCTAAGCCGGTGTCTTCTCACAGTGGACCGTTTCCCTCTATTCAATGGACAAAGGAGGAATGGCGCAGCTGCATTTGATGGAGGTAGGAGGCGGAGACTATGCCGTCACCGCCACCGAGCACCCAGCCAATCAGGAGGCTCCAAAGGCTGCTAGGTTACCGACTTCCATTCATTATAGGCTACAGTATGTCCCCATATTAATCCCTTATCTCTTGGGCATTTTCTTTTAATCGCAGGTGTCAAACTAAAGGCCCCGGGGCCAAATCTGGCCCGTGGAACAATTATATCTGGCCCGCAAGATCATAAAATATTTGTGTTATTATTGGTCCACCAGTATGACAGTATCTGCAGATTTCCTCCAGAATAATAATGTAAACCCAGGGGGGGCATTTGGTGTTTCATTTCATGTTTTCAATTTTGCATTTCAAGATTACAAGTCAAACATGATTGGATTTTTTATTTCATGCTTTGATTTTGTTCAACTCAGTATTTATTCTTGTCATTTTATACTTTAGATTCCAATTTTAAATGTTAAGTAATATTTTGAGATTTTAAACCTGATTTCAACATTCTCCTCATGTATTTGCTCTTTAAAAGCATTATTTTTCTATTTTTAAAATCATGCTCTGATCTTTTGGACTTATAAATAAAAATGGAATAAAAGATAAAAATAAAACAAACTTCCCGATCTCAGATTGCCTTAAAACGTATCTTTTTTGAATTTCCAAATGATTTATCATTGCTGGTTTTGTTACATATTTTTTGAAAAGGAGGTTGACAGTTTTGGTGAAGACCTAAATCGAGATTATGGCCCTTGCTGTGGTTGAGTTTGACACCCCTGCTTTAAATGATCAAATCTTAGTTAGAAAGGGTAACTGCAAGCTGTAGCATTATTATCATGTTAAAATTTGCTCTCAATAGAGAAAAAAAAACATCAATGTATATGTTACTTGTTCAAAACGAACCATAAACTTAATAGATTTATTTAAATAAAAAGGCTACGGAAAGTGATCAATAAGTCTTAGTATAAATATCTTCATTTACATAACAATTGTTAATTTCAAGCAGAATGCACAAAGTAAACAAATGATAACTTGATTGACGTGTCCTCAAACTCAGGTACACAGCCACAGCCCCATGCCAGGTGAAGTATGGTAGTTATTATTTCACAAAGCTATAAACCAGTTCTTAAACAGTGTTTTCTGTCAGAGCATAACTAGATGAACCGGATTAACCCGCCTTCCGATGGATGCTTGAAGTGCATTCATGTACAGGATCATAAAAGCACCATAAAACACAGGTCAGACCAGGACGCACTGCACAAGAAAAGACACTTTAAGTTGTGTTGAGTGTGCTGATAGTTTTTTTCTTTATAATCTATACTATTTTCAGGCTTCGTTACATGCTTGTCTTGAAAAATGATCACGCAGTCACAAATTATTCAAAATAACTATTTAATTTATCCCACAGAAGAAATATAAAGATCTGTTAGGTTATTTACAGTGATCAACAAGGCATCAATAGAATTTTAAATGCTTTGTATAAATAAAAAAACTTGAAGAAAAAAAAAAAACACAGGAGTTTTACAACTCCTTTCAATTAAAGCAGACAGTTGTATTTTTCTGGTGACTTGTTGTCCCAGGCATATTGTTGCAATCCCTGTATGTCAATAATGTTTCAAGGTTTTGCAATTTAACATTATTCCAATTCAACATAATATCATTCTTCTAAAACCTTTCACAGAGCTCTTGTTGTAGTGTATCACCAATAATAACAAAAAAAGGATGTGAAATGTTTTTTTCTACATAACAAAAGTTCAGACTTCAAGTAAAAAATTTGATTTGATGAGTCAGTGATCAGTGCCTCAATAATAAAAAAAACCTCTTCAGCTGGCCTTAAGAAATACCTGCTGTTCCAGGTTATTGAATCAAGAGTGTGGTCTGCTTTCAGAGTCAGCATCAGATATCAACAATGGCAAATATCTCTGGCTTTTCTTTATCATGGATCTGCATAGCTGAGTAAGTGATGGCTTTCACTTCAGTCCCCTGGATAAGCAGCAAAGGAAACAAGACTTTAAACTCAGGTCATTCTTTAATCATGTAAAATAATGTAATATATCATATTCAGATTTTTATCTCAAATAAATCGTACTGTATAAGATTTTAACAAGCTTTCTTTACTGGCTTACCTGTGGATGCTTTGCAATAGAGAATTCTTCACCCCAACTGAAACAAAAAAGACTATGTGAGAGACCGGATCAAAGGAGACAAAAATGTTAGACAGCTGAAGAAGTTGACTTGAATGTGTCTAAAATTTCATAAAATACAAAAACTCTGCTCATGATGAGGATGTACAACATAAGTTTCAGGCCAAAGAAAAGGTTCATTTTCTTCTATGGAATCACAAAGTCAGTTGTGTTGGGTATGTTTGGTGTGAGAACTAGAGTGGAAGGATGTGCTTCTTGGCTGCCTTCTTCCAAATGTCCCTGAGGTTGGCCGAACTTGACCACACATTATGCCTGCTTGATAAACCCAGTGAAGTCCAGGCTCTTGCTACCAATCACTCTTCAGATTTTTGTTGTGAGTGTCATACGGTAGGGTTGGCGGTATCAGTGTCTTCAATATCTGGAGCTTGCATGAAGATAGCCTGTGCCCACAGCCCACTGAAGGTAACAGTGATTCATGGGTTGCAGCGGCCACAAAGGAACATGTGGAGGATATTTCACTGTGCAATGGCCTATCTATATAAAGTGTGTTTTGGAGTGTTTAGAACCTGGTGATGTTGTGAGAAGTCCAGGATGATGAGCAGTTTTAATGAATATATATTGCAAATATTGTGTTGAAGAAAAATGTGCAAAAAATGTGCAAAGTATCAAAGATGGAGCAGATGGTAAACCATGTTTTTATATTACATGATGTATAAATCTGTAAAAGGGAGAGTAGAAAGGGGACTGTGATTGTAAGGGTCATGTCTGGAGAACATAACCGAAACATGTCATTTTTTGAGGCCTCTGAAGAAAAGTTTTAAGAGAGCAAGATGCCAAGGTTAATCTGACAAGATCTATGGTGCTAACTTTGTGATCTCAAGGGAGTATTCACTTCCATCAGGAGTGGAAGCAGACTTCCAATTAAATTCCCTGCTCTGAATATGATGACGCAGAACTACCCTCAGGTTATTTTCTCTCTAAAGTTGATAAGCATTCCCATAGCTTTTTATTTTGTTGTTGTTTACAACACATAATAATCTGTAAACATGAGAGACAGGGCAGAGATACATATACTTACCCAATGGAGCGAATCTTGAAGTGCATTCTGTCAAGGTGCACAACTTTGACTTCCTAGAGGACAAATGTCAGAGATATCTCATGGGTATATTGGCGGTCACACAATAATCAGGATCAGTGTTTCACTTAAAAACAAATGCTTACCCTTGGAACAAAGAAGAGATCTGCACAAAACTTGTACAACCAGTCGTCTAAGAAGTGAAAAAGAAGGGACTCCATGTCTTCACCTGATCAGAATCAAAATCAGAATACTTAAATTATCCCCTAGGAGTACCAGTTACAACAAATGAGTACATGTAACATTAATTCTGTTGGAAAAGATAGGTATTTGTGGTGACAAGAATCATTGCTGACAGAAAAAATGCACCATTCAACCAGAAAGAAACATTTGATACGCCATTCGAGCAAAGCAGACAAGAGAAAAATTGATGAAAGATCAGAGATATTTCTATTTTACATGCAGAATTACCTCAGATGTATGTCCTGCGTCAAATTATTCTCAGATAGTCAGATAAAAACAGTATTTCCTCTGAGTTATAAGATGGACAGTGGACATGTCCCCATGCTGCTACAGTACAATGCTTTTCCGTCTATAGTTAGTGTTGTCAGATTCATCTTTCTGTTTTCTTATTTTTGGGTTTTTCTTTCTTATTGGTCACGCTTTGTCCTTTTTCTTGATTGTGTGATTTGTTGTTGTGTTGTCTTATTCTTGTGTTTTGCATCTCAAAACCATTGTGTCTAACTAATATATCTGTACCCTCACCTTCTGACTCCACTTCTACTGTGTCGAGAGGTTCCACTGTCTCTGTATCAGTCATGTAACCAAACATGCCCATGGCACACTGTTCAAAGGCTTCCTCTAAAGAGCCTCCCCAGGAGTGAATTCTTGTAAGAGGAAGAAGAAGAAGAAAAAATAACTTTTAGTACAACTTTTCAACACAGAAACGGAACATTTGGCGAATAGTTCATTTAGATATTGAAATACACTCACTGAACATCTGCTGTATGATCCAGATCTGTAACAGTGAACAGCTGGGTTTACTCATTTGTCACATTTAACAACAAGATGACAACTACTCGATACACAGCTTGAGTCAATCAAACACAAACATGATATAAGTCGTGGTAAGACAGCATAAAAGGCAGAGAAAGATGAGTTTCTGCTGCTTTACAGGCTTGGACATATGTACTTACATTCATATTTCTTGTTTATTGGTGGGTATTTTGACTTGATAGCGATCTGTTCCGCCGTCAAGTCCAGCTGACGGTCGTCCATTATGTTGTGAGTCTTCACAATAACCGGTAAAATGTTTAAATGAGAAATCTACAGTATCATGACAGAATCACGCCTGCTTCCTCACTCCTGATTATAACCACAAACTGTGGACTTACAACATGGGGGAAGTTCTTCTTCTTTGGTGGTCATGACGAGGGTTTTGCATCCCAAGTGATTCATTACCGCCCACTAGTGGAGAGAAAAATGTAGATTTAGCTCCCATACATTTAAAAAAAAAAGTACTTGTGATATTTATCTACGGTGGCCACTGCTGCAAATAAAAATAATAATAATAAAAAAAAAGAAGTCACAACGGAAGTTACCGATGCAAAAAAAGACACCGAAGCCCGCTGCAAATGACAAAAGAAACCGTGCAGATTAAAAAGCCACAACTGAAGTTAAAGATACAAAAAAAATGGCGATGCAAAAAGAAAGAACACATTTTAAAGAACATATTCAGCATGTTGTTAGAAAGCTGAACGTTTTACTAGGCTTTTACTATAGAAACAAGTCCTGTTTCTCTTTTGATGTTAAAAAGAGACGTGTGGAGTCTACATTCTTATCTCTTCTTGATTATGGTGACGTTTTATACATGAATGCCTCTGCCCAGAGTCTGCAAATGTTGGACAGTGTTTACCATGGAGCTCTAAGATTTATAACAAATTGTGTATTTTTAACTCAAAGGCATTCTTGGAAAAATTCTGGACTACCTCTCCTCCTTATTGATCTTAAAGGACGGATTACACAACCTGAGATCATTGAGATTTATACAGTTTGTTGTCCCCGGAGTCCTAACTGAAATGGGAAAGAAGGCTTTCAGGTTCTCTGCCCCCTCAGCATGGAATAATCTGCAGACTGATTTAAGCTGCAAAACTTGGTGTCTGTGACTGTTTGTAAATCTGCAGTTAAAAAGGCTGGAGTACAAACTTTCAGAATGTCGCTGTTTTAACTGATGTTTCCTCACATTTTTGTTCTGTATTGAGTCTGTGTGTCTGTTTGTTGTAACTATGTATTACTGCCATTCTTGGTCAGGTCTCCCTTGCAAATGAGATCCTCAGATCTCAATGGGACAAACCTGGGTAAATAAAGGTTAAATAAAATAAATAAATAAAACCTACTGTGAAGCTTGGTTGTGATACATAGCAGAGTACATTGTACTTTTTGTTGTTTCGGACTGCTCACGACATAAGTGACTGATGGGACACTATGGTGATTATTCATATTCATACAGAGTGGCAAAGGTTTCACAGACCAAATCCAACTCTGTCATTCAGCTCTTGTCACTGAATCTTCGTACATTCTTTCATGCTTTTTGGAAAATCCAAATAACTATTTTGCTGTAAGGATATGTCTGTTACAGTTGTATGTGACTTTGTTGAACTCAATTTTCAGTGAAAATCATGCGATACAAACATGATTTTCAAATTTGTCCTTCAAACAATTTTCAGAGTTCGGAGGCTTTGGGTCTGTGAGTGGGAAGATAGAGATTGAAATCAAGATTAACCATGAAGGGGAAGTGAACAGAGCACGCTACATGCCTCAGAATCCCTGCATCATTGCCACAAAGACCCCCACCACTGACGTGCTGGTCTTCGATTACACAAAACACCCCTCCAAGCCAGGTAGAAGGACAAAATTTATTTTGTTTTTTTCTGAAGACTTAGATTCATCAAGCAGCAAAAACTGTGCAGTGTAATTTTGTTGGATTTCGTTTTCATTGTAGACCCCTCTGGAGAGTGCTTCCCTAATTTGCGCTTGAGAGGCCACCAGAAAGAGGGCTACGGCCTCTCCTGGAACCCGAACCTCAGCAGCTGCCTCCTTAGTGCTTCTGATGACCATGTGAGCATCTTATCACAACACACTTTATCCATCTCTTCTTATCACTTATTTTCTTACCCTCCTTTATTCCCTTTGCAGACTATCTGTCTGTGGGACATCAGCTCAGTTCCTAAGGAGGGGAAGATCGTGGATGCAAAGACCATTTTCACAGGCCACACCACTGTGATGGAGGCACTTGCTTCATGAGTCTCTCTTTGGATCTGTGGCTGATGACCAGAAGCTCATGATGTGAGCCGCTTGATGATACATTTCAATTATGTCTGCAATGACTCACAAAACACAGAGTTGTTTTGTAGAGTGACATTTCTTTTGAACAATGGTGCTTTTGTGTTGTTTTGGAATAGCTGGGACACGAGGTCCAACAACACCTCCAAGCCAAGCCACGCAGTAGACGCACACACAGCTGAGGTCAACTGCCTTTCCTTCAATCCCTACAGTGAGTTTATCCTTGCTACTGGCTCAGCAGATAAGGTAAATCAACCCTTTCTCTGCTAGTTGTCGAAGAGCATTTTGATGTGCTGCTGGATCTGCTCTCGTTTTGTCTGAGTAAAAGCTGGATATGTTTATTTTTAGACCGTGGCTCTATGGGACCTGAGGAACCTAAAACTCAAGCTGCACTAATTTGAGTCTCACAAGGACGAAATTTTCCAGGTAAGAAGTAAACTTCTTTAATTCACATTTTAACCATAGGATTTTGCTGGGAGAATCATTGTTATGCTCGTCATGAAATATGGTGAAATGAAAATGTTAGTGAAGTCTTGCTACAAGTGGGAGAACATTAAGACAACAGAAGTTAGAAATGATCAAGCTTAAGTAGCACTGTAGATCATCAAGTTTCTGATTAACGTGGTCTGTAAAGCATCCCTGCCAGTGTTGTTTATGTAACTGCTGTATCAAATAAAGTTATGATACATGATCCAGTTGTTTTTGGACGGTTTAACTCTCAGGATTCATTGTAAAACTTGCAAACAGTCAGTAGTTTTTCGTTTGTGTTTCGTTGATGGTGACTATAGACACACAAATCTGACGTGGTCCATCTCTACTCTACAGGTTCAGTGGTCTCCTCACAACGAAACCATCCTGGCCTCCAGCGGCACAGACAGGAAGCTCAACGTTTGGGATCTCAGCAAAATCGGAGAGGAACACTCACCGGAGGATGCTGAGGACGGCCCTCCTGAGCTGCTGGTCAGTTAATTCTCCTGTGTGTGTGTTAGTCATTAGAAAAAAGTGGCTTTCTTTTTTAATACTTTTTATTCTGTCTCTGTAGTTCATCCATGGTGGACACACAGCCAAGATCTCAGACTTTTCCTGGAACCCCAACGAGCCATGGGTCATTTGTTCTGCATCAGAAGACAACATTATGCAAGTCTGGCAGATGGTGAGAGTGTTTGTTTGTCACAGGGGTAGGAATGTTAAGAGTCCTGAAAATCATTTCAATGACCGAGAAGTTAAAAGCAGGCGCAGCATGGTCAGACTTTTCAAATACATTTATTAAAGACTGAATGCCATTGACAGTGAATATACTTTACTTTCCAGGCTGAAAATATCTACAACGACGAAGACCCAGAAGGTGCGACAGATACAGAGGTCCAGGCATGAGTCCAGTCTCCACATCTCCTCATTTGACCTGCTTATGAAAAATGGATCCTTCATCCAGTACTTAAGTAGTAAAATCACAGGATGATTTTGGCTGTGATGATTGATATCAGTTCAGGAATACAACACTGCATGTTCATCAAGTTGTGAACTGTTAAGGGTAAGTCTGTATCAGTCTGATTTTTAGGTCTTTTTGTAGGTTCACAGACAGCGTGATCAGCCCTGGTTTGTATTGAAACCATAAATGATGCGATAGTCGATATTCAGGTTCACTGCTTGATGGTTTCACATGTTGCATCATGATAAATTGTGCTTAAAACATTCCTCTGATCCATTTTAATGAAACTGTACACAGTCTAAGCTTTTCTTATGTGTAGGAGGAATTTCTCCAGGCTGTTTGATTTGTGACTTCTATGTGTTTTTTCTATTCTGAAATATTTTGTTTTTCTGTGCTGCATCTGATCTCCTGTATACTTAAGCATATTTATAATAAAATATTTACAGTACATCTCTTTTGTTTTTGTTTTTTGGTACAGCCAAATGAGTTTGTATAAATATATCAACAACACAGAATTATGATGCATGTAACAGGTGAAATGTTGTTAGTCACTCCTTTTGTTTTTGACCCCAAAAGTAACTCATGCTGGGCTCTGGTCTTGTTAAGATCATCCACTGGGGATTATGGGTCCTCTGTAGGGATTTCTCTGGGTTCATCAGAGCCTCTGTGAGGAAAAAAGAGGTGCTCGTTAATTAGATTTCAAATCTTGATATTCACATTTGATAGTATTGTCAAGGTTTTCTAAGATGAGTGTTATTACCTCAGAAATGAAAGCTCTTGTAAAAGGCCGACCCTCAGATCTTCCAAGTCTTTCTTGGAGTTTCTCTGAACTTCAAACTCCACTTGTAGTTCTCTCAGAGTCTCTTTTAAAGTCTCAACAGTCTCCTGTATAACATGAAAAAAAAATTGGTGTTATTTTTTAAACAGAACATCTCATATACCATTGATATCCCGCTTTACTTTCTCACTGTACCTTGTGTTGTGTGACACTCTCCTCCCTTTCCCTCTCCATCAGACCGATCCTCTGCTCCAAGCAGCCTCTCTGCACCTCCAATCTCTGCAAATCCTCTTTCAAGGGCTCCAGTCTGGCCCTCAGGTCCACTGCCTGCTCCCTGCTCTTCCTCAGGGCATCCTCCCCGATCTGTCTTCTCTTCAGCAGGGCCATCATACGTGGCTCATACCAACCTTCGAGGGCCTTAATACTGCCACTGAGGCGACGCTGCAGCCGGACAGACGCCTGCCGGCACTGGCTGACATCACTCATCGCCCGAGGCCTGAAGGGTTTTTTAGACCGGTCATTTAGAGAGTTCAGCTGGTTCTGGTAGGACTGCTGGAGCTGGGACAGCTCCTGGGTTAGATTCTGGATGTGGGCTTTAAGCTCCTCCTGAAGAGAAATGAAAGGTTGATAAGAACATACAGAAACTCTCTGAGCGAGAAAAGATTACGATGGCATTTATCAAAGAACTCATTTGGCAGGAGTGGTCATCTTTACAGCACACAACACAAACACAGCAGCTTCAACATGTTTTACAGAGGAAGAATGATTGCTGAGATACAGCTGGTTATGTGTTTTTTTTTTTTTTAAAACACCTACTGAAGGTATTACTATCATGACTTCTCCTTTTCTAAGAACCTTTTATTTCTGCCTCAAGTAGTCCGTTATTATGAAATGACTTTCACAGATTTTAGTGCTTCACAACATTTTAAAGCCTTTATTATAACAAAATTTGTGTATTTTGTGGTAGTTTAGTTGACAAGTTTGTCTTGTGTAAACACTGAATAGAGGGTTGATAATATTCAATATTTTACAAGTCATTATATTTTTGTTTGTAACAAAAATAAAATAAGATTTAAAAAAACATGTGGGGAACACAAGGAGATCCGCTCCTGAAAACTTCAGTCTCATTTTTTTTGCTTTGAACTTAAATATAGATAAATATTTGTATTAGGACAAGAGTTAATTCATATTTATTTAACAAACAGATGAATTGATGCCCGATTACTATTTATTTAGTACCACATTTGACAGTGTTGTTTCAAATAAATCATTTGTTTTGTTTCCAAAGTGATAATTTAATGTTAAAGAAAATACACTTTTAGGTCTATTTGTACTTCTCTTTTTAAAATGTATGCTCTCATAAAATAAAGGTGTTGTAGTCGTGCACCTCACAAACAAAAAAAAACATCTGCCAACTCCTACTACAGTTCATCCTTTCTGCAGGTGTCAACTCTGGAGCTGTCCCTACCTGAGTGACAGCAGACTGAGCCACCTCGTACTCCTGTGCAGCCAGCTTCACCTGGCTCTGGATGCAGTCTCTGGCTGTGGTGAACAGTTTCCTCTTCACTTGCCGCACCTCCTCATGGACAGCGATATAATCCATCTGAGCCAGAGTGAACAACCTCTTGGTCTCTTCCAGCTTCTGCCTCAGGTGCTCCACCACCCGCAGCATTGGCTCCTGTAGGCGGAGGAGCTCCTGAATCAGCTCGTTCCTTTGGGTCTCCAGATGAGATACCTGCTGGATGCAGTGGTCGAAAAGCTGCCCCAGGTCGTTCATGACCATCTCGTCCATTTGAATTAGAGGATGATGTGTGTACTCGTCTGTGAGAGTCTTTATGTCAGTGTCAGTGTGGCTGCTGTGGGCATCCTCAACAGATATATGCTCCATTTCTGAGCCCTCAGTAGAGGCAACAACTTTCCCACTCTCCGCAGATGTTTGACTGTCCATGGTCCTCAGAGAAGCAGGCTAAAAATAGAGCATTCATTAACTGAGTGACCCATAATCATCACTAATGAGATGTGGATCTAAATCAGTCCTCTTTTATGCCATTTTCTTTAAACAATACAAATTAATGCTAATTTAATCATGCTTTAAATTCTGATGGTTACAAACCTCAAAAACATCAACAATAGCTCACAACAGCTCCTAAAAACCTCTGATTTAAAACCCCCAAACAGATTTTTTTATAATTTATATGAACTCTTACTCACTGTGTTTGTAGTTGACAGTCCAGACAGCTATGAAGACAGTCTGCTTTGAACCATAAGGACAGCTCTGCAGTGGGTCTGTCACTAGGAAAACAGAGGCACACTTTGTGTTATTAATAACACTGGAGGCACAGGGGAAACTCTATCTAAGACTCCCACAGCCCCTCCTGAGATCCCAAACTGTGTCAGTGCAGACCACATGCTCCGGATGCATCAGCTAACACATGTCTGGGCCTGGGTACCAGAGAGAGCTATATTTGTACGGATTTACAGCCTGTTTTTATGTGCATCCGAGTAGGTAGTGACATCATGATTAAAAACTGTTTGAGCAATGGCTGTCCTGAACTTTTTACCTGAAAACATTTACCTCAGACTCAAGTGCAGAGCGCCAGCCACATAAACAGTTCTGTTTATAGCTTCTTGCTGTGTTGAGCTCAGCTGCCTATCAAGTTTGCATTGTTCAAACACAGTATTTGCTTGCAATGTTTTGCATACTGTCGGTCAAATCATCATATACACATGAAGGCCACACACATCGAGATACTAAGAGGCGGTTTGAGAGCACAATGTTTGAGACAGTACCTTCTAAAATTTATAATGCTTTATTTTAAAGTTTTAATACTTCTTTAGTTTTATGTATCAAATTATGGTAAATTTTTAAGGTGAAATTGTATCAGAAACATTATTTTCTCATGGAATGATGAGAATATAATCTCATTATTATGCATAATCTAAAAGAGGAACAGACAAAAATATTTGTAATCTAAACATGACTAAATATTAACAGTGAACCCGGTATTTAAGTGATATCATTTTTATAAATCATTCATTGTTATTTATTATCTAAATATGTTTGGTGTACAATAATGGAAAAATGGTATTTAGCTTTATTTGCTACTTTCAATCATCAATATTTTTCATGCAGGAATTACAGTGGTTCTAATGATTAAAAAGTCACTTAATTTTAAGTTTTTTCACATGAGGTAAAAAAGAAGAAAAGAAGAAGAAAAAAGCGTGAAATGCAAAATCATTTAGCTAAATGTTTAAAAAAATAATCAAATATAAAAACATTTTACAAAACAAAATCATTATTGAGATGAAAAATTTTTAAATAACAAAAAGTCATGAAACATTTTTATATATCTTATACTGCCCCTTACCTAGTCAAGACACAAAAAAAATCATTTGTGATGTGTTTCACGAAATATTTCCAGGGTATGTGAAACTTTTCTTATTATATTATATTATATTATATTATATTATATTATGTTATATTATTTTAGATTAGATTAGATTAGATTAGATAAGATTAGATTAGATGATCTATTTTTGTACTCATTAAAATGTTTCTTTTGCAGTTGTGTTTGGGCATTTGACACTCTGGGCCACCATACAAAAATAACTTAAAGAGGAGCTGCATGAGAGAAAAACAAAAGCGTATTCCATTAGCTGGAGAAAAGTAAAATAAGTTTGGTTTTCTCGTAATTCTGAGGTGACTGGCTCATTGGTTCAGGAAAACGCGAATACGATTCTGTAGAAAAAGTTTTTTATATCTTCTACTTTTGCTTGTTGTTGCACCATCTCACCGCTAGATGTCCCTACCGCACTCTTACTGCAGCCTCCTGGTCTCACCTGAGCGCGCGCAGCCTCCTCCTCCAGGTGGGAGCTGCAGCTGCAGGTCGAAGGCGACGAAACTTCACTTCACTTCCCTTCTCCGGTCCACTGGAGCGTCTTCAGTGCAACCAGCGAGGACAGCGAGGAGGTCAGGTCAGCTGGCATCCGAAAAGACGGAGCAGTACCCACGGGTACAGACAAACCCGGACTCTGGCAGCTTCCCCGAGCACATTTTTTCACGGAAATGTTTCACCTGAAGTTTTCATACGCTCGGTGAAAAGTTTGGAGTTGAGGTAGGAAGAAGAACAAGCGAGGGGACGCTTCCAATGGAGAGAGGCTGAACTAACCCGGACCAGAAACTTCTACAAGGTATTTACTTTTCTACGTCGCATTTTAAATTTTAACAAAAAAAAAAAAGAAAAAAAGTTTGAGCACTGTTTTGGTATAAATCCCTCTTCACAAAGCGTTTTCATATTTTCTCAAAATATAGTGAATGTAAACTCATAAATAAAGTAAAACTTTTATTAACATAACACCAGAAGTTTAACAAAAGTGGTACAAAAAGTTTGAGGTGAAGACAAGTTATTTGAGAAGTCCACCAACTTTCCTGTTAGTGTGAAACAGTATATCAAGATCAAACCTGAAAATGCTTGAACTTGACTAAAAGCAGGGTTCTCAGGTGTAATCAGATAGAGTGAGGTGTTATTGGATGGCATCAGATCCAGGCTGAGTACAGACATGTAGGAAAAACTAGGTGTGGGAGATTTGCTTAGCTCGGCCTTGAGGGCTCCTCAGTACAGGTAATTTAAGACCTGTAGTGCTTCTCCCAGCTATGGGGCTGTTCACAATGAACACTATTGTGTTGTCACTGTCCCTGCAGCTAATGACTGCTTGACAGCATGGGCGCTGTGCTTAATCCATGCGTGTGCAGTCCATCATGCTCCTCTATAGATCATCTGTTTGCTGATTAACCTGGTGCAGATAACAGGACCACCTCAGGACCTCTTAGTAGGGAGGGTGTCCCCCTCTCTCTGTTTGTCTGCCAGGACTTTGGACTGGGAGCCAGCTGGAAAATCCAAACTTTTCAGGGTCAATGTCCACTGTGTTTTTCAGCTTGATACCTTAGATTTTACCTCTAGTACCCTTTGCTAGGTGAGGCCGAGACAGAGCCATTTGTTTAGAAAGGGTGTGTCACATACTGGTGCTCCTTCCTCGCCAGCGTGCCAGGGCTTGTACCCATGGAGATTACAGGTGTGTTATGTAAGCAAGAGAGGTACAGCAGCGTCTGATGGATACCTGAGAGGTCCAGGAGAAGATCAGAGAAGAGACAGGATGATAACACAAGGGCAAAGAGAAAGATGAGGAAGAAGTCTGGATAAGGAAAAAAATATTGGAATCACAGTCAAGTAGGATCGTGTGTTTGAGCCGTCAGTGATGAGGATGCAGTTTAGTGAAGGAGAGAGGAAAATTGCAGGTGAAGAATGGAGGAAAGGAGGGACAAAAGGTGATGGAAGAGACAAAGACAGATAATTGTGATCATTATGATCAGTCGAGAGAGAAAGAGAGAGCTGCCTGATGAGAGGGGCACAGTGTGCTGTTAATCAAAGGGATTAGCTGATGGTTTGTTCATTGATGAGCCTCATCAACGCGTCTTTAAGATCTGATCAATAGCTGTTAAAGGCATAATGGAGTTCATGTCTGCAAACTTGATTTCTGTTCAGAAAGTTTCTGTACTCCCTGAAAGTTCACATGGTCTAAACTGAGGACTC
Organism: Xyrichtys novacula; assembly: GCA_962446985.1. NCBI lineage: Eukaryota > Metazoa > Chordata > Actinopteri > Labriformes > Labridae > Xyrichtys > Xyrichtys novacula. Next base: position 8,692,437 of record OY660878.1, read on the forward strand.
GTTTTCATTCCCCTGCCTTCTCATGTGGCTGTCAAACCCAGTGGGTTTCAGATTTTAAAGGATTTCCAAGCAGCTACAGAGTTTTTGTTTTGGCTGAGACGGAGATGTTCAGATGCCAGGATGTATTTTTAAAACACAGCATCCAGCTGTGTTTGCCTTCGCTAAGAGCTGGTCGCTGCACAACACTTTCTTTTTTCATTCCTGGCTGACCTGTCAGTTCAGAGGTCTGAAGAGACTGCAGTCCACACTGAGACCCTTGGTAACCCCTGGAAGCAAAGCAAACAACACTCTGACTTTACAGAGCCGTGTGACTGTCTCTGCTGACTGCAGTCTCTGACTTACTGCCACACAGACAGCAGTTCAAATTCTGTTACTGTTTCCTGTCCTTTTTTAAGACTGTACAGATGTAACAATTACTATTGTAGAAATAGACATCATTGCAATGAGACTTATTTAGAATTAAAGTAGACCAATCACATATAATTATACTTCAATCAGGACTGGAGCCAAAAAAGGTGTCTATTAATTGTGTAGCCAACAGGAAAGTAAAGGTGCTATAAAGAGTTTTTCACTGATTTTGAAATAGTCTCACTCTTGTATGGAGGCCTCATCATGACCCACGGATTTAAATGAGCGAATCGATGGCTATTAAACTGAATTCTTGTGCCTGTGTGTATGTTTTGGCCAAATTTAATGAAAAAAGTCAATTTAATACTCCACATTCACTCGGAACTGGCTATTTCTAGGAGTAAGTTTTCAAGCTGAAGAGTTTTTCATCTTGAGGTTAAAGTCTTTTCAGATTATGTTTTGATGAACCTGTACTGGTGAACTATTATTTTGACCAGGGCACTGGGGGAACATGGCGGCACAAGGACTTTGACAGTTAATGTTATGCTGGTATGTTTGGACATATTTTGTAAGCTAACAGTAAGAGTTTGCTAAATTTTGTGATTGTTACAAAACAGTTGATAATTTAAAGAAGGTACGGATCAATACAGGACTTCATCACTCCACATCATCAGTTCTTCCTTTCATTTGCTTCCACGACAAATACACACGATGATAAGAGCCACACAAATGCAGTCTCTTTATTTTGGAAAAATGCTACTGATTGTGAGACCCTCACAGTGCCTTAAGTTTGCAGCTGTGTTGTTAAGAGATAGTTTACCTTTTTGCTCATTTTAAAGGAAAAAAAAATCCAAATATGATCTTTTCTCCGTTTCAGAAATTTTAGGGTTGTCTTTTTGTCATAAAAATGAACAACAAAAAAGAATTCAAAGTGTGGATGGCAGCTGCCTAAGTAAGCTGCGCCATCAGAGATATTCTAAATGTATTAATTTACATAACATTTTACTTTCATTTTATGGTCACTGGTCAAACACTTGTGTGCACACTAGCAGTAGCATGTAGCAATCAATTATGTGAAGATCACATGTTAAAATGTTATCTGAAAATGACTCTCATGCACCATTCATTATCCCTTATTCATGACTCCGTCTCATAGGTCACTGTAGTCTGATATGAGAGAGGGAGGGCGGCCGGGCGAAGAGGTGAAAGAGAGAACAAGAGGAGGGGATAAGAAGTGGAGGAAGGTGGGGGTCGTTGTAGGGGGTGAAAGCAGATTTGAAGTGAAGAGTTCCTCTGTCGGTAATTATGAATCTCTCAGGAATGCGGCGGCTGCTCTTACCAGGCAAGCCGCTGCACGGCCTCATCAGCCCCGCAGCACGCCATCCTGTATTACAGCGTCCATGGACACGCATACACACACTTGCAGCGACTTTAACCTTGGCAAGTTCAGCTACGTAGCGTTCTAGTGAATTTTGTGACATTATTGTCTCACAGTGTTATTGTTTATTTTTATCGCTGACTTTACCTACATGGTCGTTTTCTGAAACTGAATCCATCCCGCAGCAAACTTAGAGACCACAGAATGTCAGTGAAGCATTGTTTTCAGTCCAAGTCCTGTGCCACTCTGTACTTATCCTGACATCCTGCCATCGAACCAAATGTTAGGAATTCTTGTGGCCATCCTTGACCCCCAGTTGCTCAAAGTGTAATTTCTACAAGCTATTTGGGTTGATTATTCTTACTTTTTATAATCCTCTCTGTCATGCAAGAACACATCTGCTACAAGACGGGAAACATCTTTATTTAATACGGGAACATTTTCACCAATGCCACCCTCAAAGCAGTTTCATCATTTCACAGACTGTCTCTGTTTTCAGACTCCCTCAAGTCTTTCCACTTTGTCTGTTGGTGGCTTCATCATTCATCTCAGAAAATGTTGTCTTGTACGTAAAGTGTTTGCACATGAGGGCAGAGTGTTGTAGCCCAGACATGGTTGCTTAAGTCTTGAGTAGCAATGCTCTCTTTGTTTGATAAAACACAGAGAAGACAGCCAACGCCCAGATTGATGCCTGCAGGTGCCGTGCAGTAACACCAGTTTCATAGTCCTAGACACTTACAATGTAGTCCCTTTAAGTATGGTTTAAAAACTGTTATTGGAAAACTGGCTTTTACTGTGAAGCCTGATAAGGTGAACTCATCAGGGAAACTAGAAAAAATGCAAAACATCCTAAAAAATAGAGTAATATTAACTATGTTTGTTATGATTACTATCTAGTCTAAACACTCTAAGCACGACTTTACCCTTGCTCACTGACAGATAAGTCCTACCATGTGAAACCCAGCAGCTGAACGGGCTCCTGCCAACACAGATCCAGTCCTAATTCAAACAAAGGTGGCGGCCTGTATCACTGACACTCCCTCATGACTTTGCCTGATCCCACATGAGACACGGGAAGTCTGCTCCGTCAGCTTCCCTGTGTGACTCAACAAAGTCAAAGTTACAGTTCCTGGAGAACACCCCCCCCTTCCCGCCTTCCACCTCTCTTCTGCCTCAACCATCCACATCCACATTCTTCATACTTATCAGAGTTGATAAGGGTGGGAGTGCATTGGTGCATGAAACCAGTGTTGTGAGTTCAACAAAGGTTTTGTAACTCATGGAGGGTCATGGCATTGTTTTTGTTTGGTAACAAACTCTGAATTTGGATAACTTAACCTTAACCTACACAGGTTTGCTTCTTCACAGCTATGAGAAAGGTAAATAAAAAAGTTAACCTTTTCAACCACACCAGAGTCAGTAGTACTCAATTCACCAGCTGTGAGGTCTGGTACAAGACTGATTCTTCAGTGTGAGAAAGTGTCCACGATCAAAGGAAGTTATCTTCAAGTCAGCATGTGCATGATCTTGAAGAATAAACCCCATTTTAAAGGCATGATGTGAAAGATAAATACTGAAGGTTACTAGTTAATTCCTCTTTGGCATCCATCTGTTAAGGGTGTGTACATGCATAAGTCTCCTGAACTTACAGTAGTTTTCAAATAGAACAAAAACTGGCTTTACCTCTTTTCTTCAAGTTCTCAAAGAAAAGTACTCTAGAGCTCAGTTAAGATGGATTTCTTTGTTTTATTTACGGATTTAGTTCGGATTTTGACAGCAATCTGTGCTACTGTGTTTTGCTGGAGGCAAGGCAGGTGTCAGTGCTCTGCTGTGCTTTCACTGTGTAGACCCGCCCGTAGACAGGAGACCCAAGTTTGCTCTGGAATTTATGCACCCAGGCCTCGGGACACATAGCTGTCAAAGGTACACAATTCATAAATGTCATTTCCACATTTTCTGAATTTTACAGTCAATTCCATGACAGCATGTAAACTACAGTCAGAGGCGGTTAACTTCACACAGAGGCATACAGATGGTCACCAGTGTTAGATAATCAGTCGGCAGTGCAGTTATTGACACACTACACTGAGGTTTGCTGTGTGTGAGTGGTGTCTTCGCTCCAGTGTGAGAGCCGGTGTGGTGTCTTTTGTACAGGATAAGTAAACAGCATGTTGGAACACATGCTTGCTCCGGCAAGACTGGGGCTGGGCTGGAAAAAAAAAACCCACAGCCGGTTTAGTGTGTACAAGTGAAGAGACCAATGAGCGAGTTTTGTGTTTGTAAATCAGCTCAGGGCACATGACTTGATCATAGTCTTTGAGAAAATAGGATACACCCGGATGTGGTGTTGTGTAGGACATGCTTGCTGATGTTAGGAGCTAAGTGTGTTCTTCAGATCAAAACCGAAATTTTAAAGTTATTTGGCTGTAGTTTTTTCCATCAGTATAATAAAATTGTAGGTGTTTGTAAAGTTAAGTGGCAGTGGAGACAATAGAGCAGCTTTGTTTATGAGATGTTGGCATTTATGCTTTTACTTTAAAGAGATACTAAGAACCTGAAGCTTGCGTAAGAGACACTTTCCTATAAACATAATAATGTGATATTTTGTTATCCAGCAGCCAAATTGTGCTAAACTGAACATGAAAAAACAGATAGATCTCCAGAGTGATGATGCCTTTAAGGACAATCCACTGTGTGCGTCATTCTATCACATTTGTTTGCAAAACTGAAAATTGCAGGTTGTTATGTGTAACCACAGCAAAAGAAGCATGAGTCAACTGCTTGTTACTGGGCTGCAGAGACAGCGGTCTGCTGGGTGGTCCCACACTGTGTCCCAGAGTTCTTAGTGTTTCTCGTGTCCGTCTGTGGAGGAAATATCGTAAGGACTTTATGCACTCTCAGAGGCACGTGGGCCATAAATGAATGAACCAGCCTCCTTTTTTTCTGACTGAGGCTCCTGATTGTTGGTGGCTGTGGGTTGTACAGATGCACTCATCTTAGTCATGACCAAATGACTGTAATTTAAAGCAGCACAAACACAGGGCTTAGTGAAGGGAGGGGCCTGGTACTTTTTCTCCTGAGGAGATGGATGCTCGTTTTGGTGATTGGCCTTTCACTGCAACTCACTTTGTTCCAGTCACACAGGACCACCACAATTGCAAGAGGAGGTGTAAAAGTGGTGAAATTAGGAAAGCATATTACCCCAAAACATCATCATATTAAAAAGAATTTAAAAGCACCTTAAGTGTAAAAAGGTACCAATTTTAAGCCTCTTGAACAGCTCTCATTACCCGCAAAGTCATAAGAGTTAGTTTGAGTCTTTATTTGAGCCGCATGAAGTCATGACATTTGCCCAGAGGGTGTGGCCAGGTCGGGTCACTTTCACTTAAAACTGGCTTGATTTTATTTGTCCAATACTTTGGTTTATGACCAAATACCATAAGACTGTATATACTACGGACAACTTTGTTCCACCTCCCGCCAGTATACGGATTTGAAGCCAAATAGCTCTCAGTATTAACGCATTTTCTCTCCATTTCCTGAAACCAACTTGCGCAGTAGTATTGTACGCATTCGGCGGGAGAGTCGCGAGAGTTGCTGTGATGACGCTCGGCTCAAACAGCGTATCCCCCGGGTGACCTACACAATCCCTGAACGCCAATAAGCTGTATTAGGTGTCAATCATAGAAAACTTGAACCCCCTAATAACTTTTAAAAATGGAGCTTCACAGAAAAAAGAGGACTTTAGCACAAACCAGTCTTAAAGTAACTACATGTCAACATCACAACCAGGGGGGAGAAACATTTATGTTCTGTGTAAAAAAATGTATAAAGTTTGTCCACTGCCCCATAAGCTTTGCTGGCGGAGGCGCGATTTATGACCTATACCGCAGCCCATCAACAGAGGGTGCTGTTCTCAGAGTGGCTTCACCCAGCAAGGAAGCAGACGCTGTCCATTCTTTATACAGTCTATGCCAAATACCCCAAAAACCAAAACTAGCCTGAGCTAAACTTGATGCTCTACATATTTACTTATTTACTTGACTTAGAATACCTAAAAAAAATGTCTGCTAACATCAGCATTTATTTATTAGATTTGTGTTTATGATAACATGTTGCCCGTATCATGTAGCACTGCTTTGGCCAAGTATGACAATGGAAATATGAAGTAAAATTTACACATTTCCAACCTCGGTAACAAAAGCTAGAGGTAATGGAGTTTCCTGAAAGTCCAAGTCATGGTGGAGCTGTTGTATTGGGTTGCATTAGATGACACTGGCGTCCATACCTTTATAGCTGACTAGTGTGGAAAGGGTCAGTTCACTTAAAAAAGTCAACATTATCTTGAGGTTTAGATTTTGTCCATGTAAAAGAGTGACATGTAGCATGACCTCACAAACAGTCATCTGTTCGTGAACCCCCTTTTTAAAGCTGAAAGAGGGTATTATGCATTTTTTTCAGACTCCAAACTTCCTGAAATGATTTCCAGATCAATAAAAGACCTTTGTTTCTCACTCTGGTGTATTGAAATACCACTATTTTAGCCTCCGTCTGAAACGCTTTGTTGTAGCTGCTCTCTTTCAGGCCCCCCACCTCCACAAGCCAACGTTCTTCTGATTGGCCATCTCTCCAGAAGCTTTCTAATGCTGTCATGCCCATACACTAATATGAAGATCATGTTTTAGGCTAAATTTTAGATATTTTGGCTCTTTGAGGCTGAGATCACACGGTGTAGCTCTGCCATATTTATCACCATAGTTGGATGCAAAATGAGCAAACTGCTTGGAACTGTGAAACTTAATGTGTGTGTTTGTGCTCGAATATAATCTGCTGATTTGATTTGTGTATTGGATCTCGAGACAGAACAGATAATGGAGGCAAGTGATGTGCAATTCTAGCGAATCCATTCCTAGTGAATCCAGTCAGTAGATATGACTTTATGACCAGTATGTAGGACATCTGGTCTTGAAAACTGCACATGCTTGGAAGTTTCTGTGTGATTCATCCAAAGTAGAGTCTTCTTATCTATCATCATCCCCTCCCTGTATTACACAAAGCTCTTACGATAAAGATTCCTTTATCAAAGTTATTTTGTCATTTTTTAATGTGTAAATGGGCAGTCATTGTCTTTGCTTTCATTACAAAGATGTTAAGTTGAGCACAATCTGTCTTTGGTGTTCTTCGTGCATGACACAGGTATGAAGCAGGAGCCTACAACTTTTCAGAAACTTTCTCGGCAAGAAATCCTCCAGGGATTCATACTTCTCTCACTCTGACTCTGCTCCCACCTTCCTCCAGTCCTGGAGCGCTTGTTTTCAGCTCTGACGCCTGTCAACTTAAAAGGCTGTTCCTACTTTTAGCCAGTGATTTGGAGATAAAAATCTAATAAAGTACACAGCTGGAAGAAGCCCAGTGTAAACTACAAATCCCCAAGAGCAAAGCTGGGAAAACCGCCTCAAAGAAGAGGAGTTCAGAAAGGTGAAGGGGTGGAGGAAGGAAGGAGGCCGGGCGAAGACGATGAGCTCATTCAGCTAAGATTGAAAAAACGATGAGGGCAGACAGTGAAATGTAACACGGGATGACAGAAGAGACACTTAAGTGATAAATGAATGGTTTCTGCTCGTTAAAAATGTCGTGATGCACTTTGGCATCTGTTTATTTTTCTATTCTTTAGCTCTTCCTAGTGCGCTGTTGTTCCTCTGTGTAAAAGTGCCTGAGCCTTCGGGTGCGGCTTTGTGAATTATGACTCCATGTTATGGAATGAGGGGAGCGGTGCCAGTTCTTTCTGTGCAGAACAGTGAAGTTTAGAGACAGGAGGGGGTCGCTGTGGGCTGAGTGTGTGGGTTGAATGAGCAGAACCCGCACACAAACTGATGCACACACACACACAAACTGAGTTGTGAATGAGACAATGAGCACGTGTCTGGTGCTGATTATGCTCGCGCTGCAACCGGACTGCTGTTTTTCACTCATTAAACTCTTCCAAAGCAAACTTGAGATATGATTTTGCATTTAAACTTGATTCAAAACTTTATAACAAAAATTTTGCTAGATTAGAACAACCTGCCAAAACTTGAAACCTGTTTGGTAAAGTCAATCATATTAATCCATGAGGTGCATTTAAGGAACAATGAATATCTAGAACACCAATGGCAGAAGAGCTTTACAGTAATGAGCTTTATTTGGGCTTGGTTAAAGTGAACTTCTTTTACAAAGATCCTTGAAGCAGCCTCAGCCTTTTACTACATGAAACTCCCTCCCCTTCTACAACCATCCTGTCTAATAAAGGCTGAAATAACCCCAAATTAACTTAAATATAAATTGATAAAAGAGAATCAGACCTTGAAGGCAGACAGTGATCAGATACAGTACTTTTTCTGAGAATTTGGCAGCTGTGTAGGTCTGAAAGGGTTTTTGGCTACAGTGAATTCTCAAATATCTGATGTTGTGATTTCCAGGGGGAGAAAACAAGGTTAGTTTTCACAACATCCTGTCCTCTGATGTACAAATGACAAGAACACTCACAGCTTATTAGAATAAAATCAACTTTTTGCTTCATTTTTCTTAGTCAAGTTCCCCCCAAAGCTTTAGTCATGTGGCTATAAGTTGGAAAATTTATCTGGTCTGGTCCCTTAATTATTATCTCTTCTTGACGGTCTTTTATTATGTCTCAGATTGAAATCTTGCTTTCTGTCTTTCTTTCTCTTTCAGGCTGTAGCGCCAGTGTGAGGTGCCATGTCAAACCGTGACTCCCTGGGGTTTGGAGACCTCATCCCCCAGGATGTGGTAGATATTTTGGCCCAGGAGAAGCACTCCAACAAGGGCAGGAAGAAGCGCAGCCACTCGCTGGGTCGTGCTCTTGGCTGGCTGAAGGGTAAGAAGAGGAAAGATGCGGGCGCTAAGGGGCACAGTCTGGGCCTGGGTCCTGCACTCGACCTTGCTTTAGATGGGCACCCTGCTGGGCACAAGGGAGGCCAGAAGTCAGGTAAATATCTTGTCATGAGAGCCAGTATGATTCTCCAATATCCTCTTTAGTCTGTTTTTATAATCACATTTCCATCAGCAGCTGTTCTGTGGTGTAGGTGACAGATCACAACATGTTACATCATATACAATTATCTGAAGTAAACCCTGAGATTTAGTTCTCACTGAGACTGAGCTTGTAGAGACTTGAAACCTGTTTGGGGTTAATAACAGTGAGCTTTTTCTCACCAAACTTTTTATGACTTTTGCAACTTTATCACAACATTTGATGGAGGTGCAGCCAAGCTGTTGCTCAACCCTGAGTTTCAAACATTACAAACCAAATTAGTATTTTATTTCTCTTTACAGCATCTGTATCTGCTCCTTTAATATAGTCATATGCAACTGACAGTAAATCTAGTTGCATATCATTCAGATATCTCCAACTGCACTACTAATTAATTGCATTATCCTATTTCTAGATGGTCATTCATTTCTGACTTTCATTTTTTAGTTGTTTGCCTCTCGTCTTGGATATGTTTATTTGTTTAACCTGTGTTTGACGAGGTTAGTCCCACTGAGATTAAAAAGTGTATTTTCAACAAGACCTGACAAAGACAGCAACAGAAACACAAAGTTGTAGACGTGAACACACAGAAATAGCCACAGTAGATACTATTTACATGACAACTATAATGTGTTTTTAGTTTTTGTTTTTTGGTTGAAAATTGAAGGCATCTTCTTGGCTCAGCCTCATGGTAGATATAATCCAACTTAAAAAAAATTGTTTGTCTTAAATGTGCATTGTGTAGAATTTGGTGGCAGAGTAGACTAAACAGAAAGAGGAGATAGTATTTCTAACTATGTGGGTCCCCTCCACGGAGACTATTTTGCACTGCCATATTTCTATGGTAGCAAAGGATGGACAAATAAGTGTGTTTGGCTACACAAAGTGTACTGGTTGGAAGACAATGAAGAAAAGAGGAAAGTGGTTGTTGTGTAGAAATGCATCACAGGGGTTCATTGTCCTCAAAGACAGGAGGGGTGAGCGAGGGGGTGTTTCAGTCTAGAATCAGTCTGCCTGATGCCCTATTTCCACACACTGTACTTTTAACAATAATTACTCATAACAACAATCCTTTGTAACACACAGGTAATAGGCTTCAAAATCTGTGATGCTTTGATACCTTCAACACAACCAAACTGTCTCATTCTCAGTTATTTTATGTTTGATTGTAGCGTGTCAGCGCCAAAGCTTTAGAAAAATAAAACTGATAAAACTTTTCAAAGGCACTTTTACAGCTTGTTATAAGTTTGGGTTGTTATGACATCTTTAAATGAACCACCACAGATGCCCTGCTTGTATCTGTAGTACCATATAATTTATGAGATTTGGAAATAAACATAATTCAACTCTTATGAATCTCATCTGTTTGTAAATGTAGTTTGATTAACTTTTTGTCCTGAGAGAAGGGTCCCTAAAACCGTCTAAAGTAAGAAAATATTGCACAATAGTTAGACAGATAGTGTCTGTGTTTAATATTGTTCATTAACAAAACAAATTATTATCAACTGAAGACATTTATGTTCAGTTTAGTTTAGTAACACAACATCTGAGATAAGTTTGGAGAAGTTCCTGAGAGTCAGTGGAAAATGTTTCTCCTGGACTCAAAGACCTGTGTGTTTGTTCACTGCAGGGATGTTTGAATAGACCGACTTCCTACTCAACTTCTGACCCTCAGCCCTCTCTGTTTGCTCTGACAGAAATCTGTATGTCCTGCTCTGTGATGCCATCACAGCCTTCAGGTGCAGATCCACGCAGGACATGCAGTTAGCATCAGGCATTTTTTTATTTCACTTTAGAGCTGCTATACATATTCATGATCTATAACTTCCACATTGTGACAACATTAAAGCAGACTATTGTCACCAAATCTAGTGTTTTCCCAGAGCTCAGGGGTCTTGTTGTGGCTTGCATACTTGTACTCACATGACAGCATGCTAATTTAGTGAACACAGTGTTTTACTTAGTGTGAACTCTGAGGCACTAACAAAAAGTTTTCCCTCTTCATCAGTCACAGCCTGATGCTGTGAGATTTGAAACACAAAGGCATCAGATAAGCAAAACACACAGTTAGTGTGTTACATGCAGTGCTTGTGCAGTTTTGGCTACTTGCTTTCCAGACACAGGAGGCCCCGCCTTCTTCTTGTGCTTTTACTTCTTTCAATGGGCTGGTGGGGTGGAGGTTGGGGGGATTTCCACACAGTTTCAACTAATCCAATCTGAACTAGTGGAACAGTGCCAAAAACAGGACATAAATATGTAAAAGCACATTTTCAGACATCTGTCGTTGTGCTTACACAATGTACATGCACAGACAAGCACTCAGCAATCACAAGGATATGCCTATAGACGGCATTACACAATCTATGCTCTGCATTGTGTCACTTGTGTTTAGTGACGACAGCAGTGTTGAGAGATTTGTGAGAGAAAGTGAGCAGGGATAAGATTTTTATTTTTCCTCTACCAAGGTCAGCTGAAAAACTTCCTCCTACTTTTAGCCCAGACCAGAATTTCTTTTCCTTCACTTTTTAACAAATGTACTGATGAAAAATAACCCCAAAATAGTTGGTGCGAAACTTAAAACATTGTAACGAAGGCAGCCTTGACTAAGTCTCATTTGCCTTAGATTATAGAATTATATCACGAATAGGCTTCAGCTTTGGACCATTTAGTGTGCCTGATGCAGCAGCTATTAGCATGAGCTGCTGTGCAGAGTATGAAGGTGTTGTGTTTGTGGCATCCAGAGTGTTGGTGCTGGCAACACTCCTCTTCACCTCTTTCTCTGATCAGAGAAGAAGCTCAGCTTTTCCCTCTAAAAAAAAAAAAGGTTTTATTTGATGTGGAAAACATGCTAACAGACTTGTCCAGGAAAACGTTGTCTGTCCAGCGGAGTTCCTGATGATGATGATGATGATGATGATGATGTGTGTTGATGCCAGAGGGGCCTCCTGCACACTAAATGCCTGGTATGACAGGCACAGTGCCAGTTCATTAAAAACCATGCCAGGACAGTTACAGTGAGGGAGGAACAAGGGGTTCTGTTTTTCCTGACCCCTCCGCTCACACTGTTCTTCCTCCCATTGAAACACAGAGACCCATACAGTACCATACGGAATATGTGTTTTTATGAGACCACATTAAAAAGCTGGTATTAGACCCCAAGGCTTTTTTTTTGGACTCATAAATCACCACAGGTTTGATCTCTGATTTTAACAAACAAAATTTAAAAGATAAAGATACTAAACTGGCACAGCTAATCCATTAGTCAGTGGATCAATAAGCTGCTTTAAACTGCTGTGGATCCTTTTGTTGATTTTGATATCACTCATCAGCTCTTTTTTAAAAATATTTGCTTTGAAAATGTGAAAGAAAAAAAAATCTGTTTCCTTGGCAGTTTTCTGAAACCCAGTCCTCACAGCAGTAACATATAGTTTACCTCAAAAAACAAGCAAATGAATGTTATCTGGGCATTAGGAGATAAATCATGATTAAAATACACAGCCTCTAGATTTGACTTCTATCATCAATATCAAACAAGATTCTTTGTCATTAATATTTTTCCTGATGTTAGATTCAGTTAAACACTTAAATATACCACCATCCAAAATAGACATTAAAAAAACAACTGAAAGCTGCTATGAGGTGTTTTTTTAAGGGTTATAAAACAGACTGAAACTATAGAGAAATTATCTCTATCATGTACAAAAGGAAATAAGACTACTAATAACAAGATGACAATGACTATATCCTGACTTTAACACCTGTAACTGCTGTGAGAGGGGAGGTATGAATAATGGTCTTTCATACCTTCCTCATAGTAAATTTTCACACAGTGCGAGAAAAATTGCACTATAAGATATCAGAGGGGGTTTTTGTTGTCAATTATTAGCACTTTCACAAGAACAACATGAGAGTATCAGCAATATAAGGATTCCCTCTTTGTCCACAAGAAGTGCTTGAATCAACACAGACATAAAGTTCCTCACAGGAGTTTTAAGTTCCAATTTTATTTATCTAAAAATCCAAATGTATCTTTCTTTAAGTTACAAAGTGACAAATCACAGCTAATCACTCACATTTCTGCATATCTGTTTTGTGTAAAGATTTAAATCTGGGTTCTTGTAAAGTTCCTAATCTAATCTAAGTTATTTTACTTGCTAATCCTGAGGAAGCGTATTTAAGTAAACACAGCCGTGGAGTTCGACCACAGAGGGAACAGCACAGCAGCAGGTTAAGGAGAGACAAACTGGAGCCCTCCACCTTTGAGTGTGTGCTAAATCCATTAACCCTGCATTGTCTCCTCTGATTACCTGGACAGTGTTTCATCCTGAGTCACACATCTGTGGATATCTGTCGTCACATGTTCGCTCACCTCCATTTGTCTAATTCCTAACACGGCTAATGTCCATCTCAGCATACCTGTGTGACAGTGATTTATGTCCCTGTCATCAGTCACTTCATTCAATCCTGTGTAAAACTGGACTCCACTAGTCTGTGTTTAAACCTTGTCTGCTGAAAAACTGCCCACACTTTCTAATAAGCACCAAGAGGAATGCTGTAGGTTTAATTAAATAGAAATGATAGGAAGGGGAGACTGATTAGGTCATCCAGTCCTACCAGGTACACTCAGAAGGTCACCTATCTGCTCGAAACTCACCCTTAGAGATTCCTCACATTCCTGAGCTTTATAAAGATATTCATAGAGGAAGCTACAAATAGGTAGCCCTTTGTGTGTGAGAGTGTGTGTGTGTTTGGCATAGATTTCAGTGACAGATTATACAAGACATTTCTACTTGACTTTGTTGAATATTTTTAAAAGACCCTGCTTATTGTAACAAAGATTTTTAAGTCTTAAATGTGTTTGCATTTTCCGTCAGTGTACAGTGTTGGATAGCTGAGCCTGCTGTAGTTGCTCTGTCTTGAAACAGAATGAAAAACTTGTACCGGTTCATCTCCAAGTTAATCACTGAGAAAGCTAGTGGGCTATTTATGAAACACAAAGCAGAGAAAGAATAACAAAACAAAAAATTGGAATACAGAGCTCTGAATTTTGGCTATGACATTGCAGAAAGCAGGAGAGATAACAACTGGAGTGTAGTAAAAAACAACAAAACATGACTACTGAGGCTGAGGTTACAGATTTTTCATTATTTTTGTGACTTATTCATAAAACTCTGTGCAGGGAATTGGAGGACTTGATAGGAATTGTATAAGAACATAAACACTGAGGCATAAGGTGAAGATTGCGACAACCTTTGAATAAATGTGTGAATGCTGTTTTGAAATGTAAAAAGTGATACTTTAGATAATAGGATTATTGTCTATAGTTTTGTTGTGATGATGAGACTCTAACAATGAAGGGTAGGAGAACAGGTTTGAGAAAACTGACATCTGATAGAGGTTGACTTTCTTTCCTTCACAGCAGGAAGTACCAGACAAATCACTTTTTCATTCGGTGCTATCGCCTCAGGGTGATGTATCCCCTCAGAGACACCATAGTGCACCTTTTGAGCCAAAAGCAATTTTAAGTCTGTTTTGTACTCTGCTTGAGCTGAAAGAAAATTAGGTGAAAATCTGTGACATTCTGGGTATATTTAGTTGTTTTTCTCCTCAAAGTTTACCTGAAAAGCTGCTTTGACACTTGTACATAAAATCTTTGAAGTTCAGAACCTGGGGACTGTACAGTAAACAGTGGCACAGATGTGTCTTTATAATTATAGGGTTTATTTGGCATTTACAGGGTTTCATTTCAGTAGGTGAAGAATTGCCACACCCTCATGACAGAGGAGATCATATTTAGGTCACTTGAATAGTTGAGAAAAGTGAACTCTGTGCCAGTTTGCCCTCTAGTCCCAACTGAATTATATGCTTTGGTTTCATTTAATCAAGTTACTTTTCTTCTTAGCAGTCCCTGAATGTACAGTATCAGTATCATCAAATCGACAAAGACGACCAAAAGCAACAGTCATTGCGAAATTATGAAATCAGGCCTTGTTTCATTGTAAAGCTATGCAGATATGTTGCTGTGCCGCTGTACTTACTGTGAGAGCTGTTGTCACGAAAGGAAAATGTTTGCCAGCACCGCGGCATGTCTGCAGACAGACAGATAAATATGTGCATGGAAAGTTTTGAATCACTAACCATGACTTTTCTTAGTGAAACGGGGTGTATTATAGGCATTTGGGACTCAGTGAAAGAGTACAACTTGTGTAGAAATCTGCCAGTGAAGATAACTCTGTTTGTTTTTCCTGACTGGCTTAGCAAAGTTCAGAAAGGGTGCACACAGTGTTAGTTATTCAATTGGCTTAGTTTTCCTCTTTTTTTTTTGCAGGACATTTCTCTTGCCCCTTTTATCCTTGAAAACTGAGTGTGACATCCCCAGTATTTTAAGGGGGGTTCCTTCTAAGACTAATGGTTAATGGTAAAGAAAGTAAAGCAGACCTACAGCCATGCTTGCAGTAAGCCATAGATCCACATTTAAGCAGAGCTGAAGTTAGCATGCTGACACTCTCAAAAGAACATGCTATAATTACATGCTAGGGTCAAAGAAGGTTATTTTTACCAGGGTCCCTGCTATCTAAGTGCTCTGGGTTAGCATGCTAAGTAAGTGTTAGAGCCAGCTGAGGTGGGTGAGGTTAGAGAGTGCAGGTGTATGGTCATTCAGAAAAGAAGAACATGGATGGATTGTACTCATAAACTTGGAAGTGGTTGTGTCATCAAGAAATGACCAGAAACATCCTGATCTGGAACTCAAGTTTGAAGCCACAGTCGGCTGTCTTTGTTAGGCTTATTAAACTTTAAAGATACTCTACCTAGAAAAGGTGTTTCTTTCTTTTAAATTTAGATTTCAGGGACATATTCTACCCTGCTAAGACTCTCACTTTGGGTTGGCAGCACCTACTCCTTTACACGTGTCCCTTAACTTGCTCTTATTGATCTAATATGAGCTCATGGTGTGCCCTTGCTTATATTCAACAGGCATGAGCAGGCCTGAATATTTAGCATTCTCCGACATTATTTTGGATGGTACTTGATTATTGCTTATGGGGATGAAGAGAGACCTCAGGGCTGTGGAGCTGACAGGGACTACAGAGATTTTCTTCACCCGTTTTTCCTGTACATCGCATAAATGTTTATTGTGAGCTGCGACACCACAGTTTTTAATCCTTGACAGTTTCATGGGCTGTCTCTTTGGATTCTCTGTCAAATTGTTGACATTTTGCCAACTCTATGACATCTTGTTTAATAGCACAATCGCACAGCCACCCACAACCATCCAGGGTTGTAGCTCTGGTCAATGGGACTCTCAAAGCAAATCTTTTTTCACAGCTTGATCACATTTTTGATGTTTGTTACGTGTGCTGGTTCGAGGACGTGTTTTGTCTTGCAGTGGATTAGAGTGAGTGTCAGACGGTGCAGGTTTAACGGATACTGTGATTGTTGACCCAGTACCCCCCACACTCATACCTGTCTCCCTGTCAGCTGTTATTATGAGGTGTTTATGTTACATTCATTGAAAACCAAGAGCATGAAAATAGTTAATGTAGCATGGAGGATCGGACCAGGATGCATTTCAGCACGTGTCCAGTGTACCGAGAGACTGCACATACTCTCAGTGAGCCTCCAGCCTTTTTCCCACTGTCATCACAGTGTGTTGGGTTGAGTTTGTGCTGATTAAAGAGGCTTAAGCACCTGGCAGACAGCACCTTCAGATCTAGAGAGAATGTCTCTGCATGGCTGTCTGCCTGCCGGTGCAAAACAAGAGAGAGAGAGAGAGAGAAAGAGAAAGAGAAAGAGAGAGAGAGGGGCAAGTTAGGGCAGGGATGTAAGGTGTGTATGTGTGGGGTATTTGCTTCTGTTTGATTCCCATGAGGCAGTTTAAGGAAGAGTCACATCAGGTAGTTTGTTATGTGGCAGGTTAGAAGTTATTCCTGTTCGGTTATCTTCACAGATCTTCATTTTAAATTTTTTTTGAAGTTTAGAAAGAAGTTCAGACTGAACCGTAGCCGCCGCCAAGGACATTTTCTTTTCTCTAGAAGTTTGTGGGTTTACCTTGTTGGAGGCTTTCTTTCGCTACGACAGAGGAGGCTACCCCTGTTGCAGCTAAAGGTTATCTCTGCTTTTATTTGAAGCCTCACAGGAAAACAAAATGGCTACTTCCAAAAAGGAAAAATCTAAACGAGGTAAAAAAAATATCAGGAGAAAATCCTCAGGCTTTCTTTCTAATGCTAATTTGATTTGCTAAATTATGCTCTAATCTAAAATGGGCATCCACGGCTAAAACTTACAAAGTATTTCCATGGTTGCATTTGATAAACACTCTTCACTGCTGTCTGCGTGACTCGTTTACTGTAGATGATGATATAACATGTCTCCTAAACCTCTCTGTCTCTCTCCACCGTCACTATCAGAACATCTGTATTTAACCAAAACAATCCTGTCAACAGATGTTTGTTTATTTAAGATATTCTAAGTTTAATCTGCCATTATTTACACACCATAAACTGTAATCATAATTCCCCTCCGTATTTGATGTACTTAAAATGTTGTTTTCCCTCACTGGAGACTGTCACTTGAATGAACTGATGACGCAATATCAGATTGAGTTTGTTTATCCCAGTTGGAGATGTAAACATCAGTTTGGGGTTTATGCGTGATCGCTGCTGGCCTATTAATACCAGCAGGCTCCCCACAATCCACCAGTGACAGATGGCGTCTTAAATATGTCGGTGATTAATATGGACACAATTACAATGTGATCACAGCAGCAGCGATAATATGAGCCCCTCATTAACGTGCAACCGTGCCCCACCCATCGCTCCAACAACACGCTTCTCCAGTCGAGTGTGTGCTGCCATGGTAACAATATGTGTTGTCCTAGACTGACTCTGCCTTACACTTGCATAGCAACTTTCTGTTTACAACTACAGCTGGAAGTTTCTACTCATGCAGGAGATTCTGTTAGAATATTGGTCTTTTTTTCTGCGTTACTATGGACTGCTTTTTTTTCCTTTTTGGTAAACTTCTCTTGCTTTGAGTCATTTGGTGGGATCACCACTCCAGGAATGTTTTCCATTTGTTCAGATAGCACTTGTATCATGTCATGTCTGCTGACGTGAACAAACCCATTACTCACAGATTAGTAAGAGGTGGTCTGATTTGAAAAGACTCAACGAGGAAATAGTCATTAAAGTTTGAAATTTGAAACAGATGAAGTAGAAAAAGTTTGAAGCTTCCTCACTTGAGACAAAACTTAGATCCATGGGTCTTGATAGCTTATAGGGATACAGATCTCGTCATCTTCTATACTCTTACTCAATCTGATTTAATGCTGCTGGAAACAATAGGGAACATTTTTCACATGTGTGACCATGTGCTGAGGAGCAGCAGGCCTCCTTTTAAACATGTTTTTAATCTTGTTTTACAGAGATTCCTTCAATTCAATCACTCCCCCTTGTGGCAGAACAATTGAATGTTATATCCTGTAAAGAAGTCAGAAAAACAAAAATGTGCTCTGCAGTAAAAGTTCAGTGTGATCTTACAAAGAAGTTATCCACTAACGGCCCAACACTGTCTCAAAAGTGGACATTTTCTCTGACAACAGCTTTCTCTACGCTTCAGTGTTTACATCTATCATCCCTATTTGATCTCTACCCCCACCAACCAATCCGGGGCAACCTTCCCTACAAACGGGGAGAAACAGTGGGATGCTGCATATCTGTCAGCGAGAGGGGAGGAGATACAGTAGAGAGGGATGGCAGGAATTAGGCTGCCGAGGATTAGTGTCTGAGCTCTGATTGACCATTGGCTGCAGAGACCCTCTCTGCTCCGCATGGACCTCCACTGACAACAACAGCTTCATCCAAAACAAGAAAGATTATCAACCGAACATGATCTTTCCAGGATGTTTTTTTTTTTGATTGACAGACTGTAGGCTGCACCTTTTAATTTCTTTTCTTTCCTTATAAAGCGTAAATATAGTTGTTTTGTACATTTGGGAAAAAAGTGAGCGAGCATGGTGTTGCTTTTGGCTAATAACTCCAGCGCTAACTTTGATTGCTTTCCAAGAGTCTTCAAGAGGAAAGGTGAGTAAAGCAGCTCATGCTGATGCTGTCCAAAGCTGTGAGACTACATACTTTATTGTTTTATGAGTCAAACTTGCTGCTACTGCACAGATTGTTTGCATTGCTATTCAAGTATGACCAGTAAAAACAGGATTAACTAGCTCTCCCAACCGGTAATAAAGTGAAATTATATTGACCAGAGACCATAAAAATGTAATGTTTGCCATCCTCAGGTTTAAGATGCTGGAGTTTTTAAGCTGGCGTAGGCAACAAAAGTGTGCTTTTATTGGAGGAAAATGGAATAGTTAATTTGCATAACACCTCATTGAGACTTTTCTACCCCTCTGAGTACCCGCCTGTAATGCTGTTACAAAAGAGACAGTGGTAACAATTTGCAGCGATCACCGAACACATGACCACGGAGCCTAATTCCAGCACGGTCTTACAGCGACTGTGTGGGCAGTGGAGTACAGTAGGGGGCTAAATGCGGAGCAGCTGTCACCATTACATAAAAGTGTCTTAGCAGATTGTGAGCCACGAGATCCCAGACTACGACCTGGGGGGAACCTCATGCCGGCACATGCAAAGTCACTGAAATGCTTATATAGTTATTTCATCTTGTTTACCCCTTTTTCATGAGAGGTGTTTATTAGGACTTGTGTCTTAATGATTCATAACATCAGCAGGATTTTATCAGTCAGTTAGTGAGGCAATTAAAGATTGAATTGTTGGACTAACACTGATAAGATAGGTCAGTAATGAAATCAGCGTGCCCCTAACTCATTATTTAAAAATACTTAGGCTCAAGGAAAAAGCGTTAACACAGAGCATATGTTGGCATCAGTAGATTTTTAGGAGAATAATCCTTTAAAAAAGTAATTGTCAGGGTCACTAGAGTTAAATCCTGCTTGAGTAGAACTTCTCCTCTGCTAATTCACACTCTCATGTCTTTAACCCTTAAATATATTTACTGTTTGAGCACTTTAAGCCTCTGTTAGATACTTGAACACCTCACGCCATCCATATGGCCCCCCTATCTACTGTTATACCAACAAAGAGCTTTGAGTTTATCCAGGCTGATCCCTTCTTCCCTCTCTCTACCTCCAGCTGTCCTGAAGCGGGACAACAATGATGACAGGTCCCCAGGAACCCCGCTGTTCCAGGAGAACGTGTTCATCGAGGCCAGCAGACCCCAATACTTGGAGAACCTCCACACTGAGGCCCTGGAGGGGTTAAAAATGATGCAGCAGGAAGGTACAAAACACACCAATGATACAATCTTACAACTGAGAGCTAATTAGAGGCCAGCATGTTACGTAAGAGGGTGCGCACAACAAAGAATTTTAATTGCAATTATAACCTCACGAGTCAAATGTTTCTCTCTTGACAGAAACCAATAATGGAGTGGCGTATAAGGACAATGAGAGCACCATTGTAAGTCAAATATCGAACCCAGAGCTGCTGTTTTTACTGCACATGCACAGTTTTTGCAGGTGTGTTTTGCTTCCGGATGATTGTATGTGTTTGTTTTGTGTTGTTTCAGTCAAATATGACGGTGCACACAGATGGGGAAGGTTTTATGACAGACAGCACCATTGCGGATACCACTTCTGTTGTCTCTGTAAAATCATCTGTGTCCACAAGATCATCTCGCTCTGGACTCACCCGGCAAGGTAACTTCAACCACGTAAACACTATTCAGAGCCCAATGTTTATTTAACAAGTAAATAAATTTTTAGTAATTAGAAACAGATTTGAATTATTTGAAAATCATTTAAACCATTGAAATATGTGTTATCAAAATTTGATATTGATTTAGGGTTGAATGGATGCTTTCAGGTTCAGAGGATAATTTGTTTTTTTGTGCATATTTTTGCCTAGAATCAACTTTCAGGCCCTTGAACTCCGGAAAAAAGTCCAAGACGAGGAGAAAACACAGGAAGACAGTTGCGGGTATCCCCCAGCATGTTCAGAGAGAACTGGGTATACAGCTCATCTTTAAACTGTTACCTGCATTAAATGCAATTTACACAGGAAACATACTGGTGTCAGAGATGGTTGCTGTCTTTATTATAGAAAAAGTTCTTAATTATCAGTATGGACCAAATCTAATCAATCTTCATGTCCTCTCTCAGGCCTGGACAGAGTGGGCTGGACCCTAGCTCAGGCAGAGAATGAGGGACAGCTTTATAATGGTGACACAGATGAAAGCCCGACCACTGACGGTCTGCAGCAGGCAGTAATCCATCCCCTCAGCAAAGAACGGCTGGATCAGCTCGCTGCCTCCCACGCTGCTCAGGGTGACAGTCTGGCCATGTTGCACACCCTGGACCCCAATCTGTCAGCAGAGCAAGGACCTCATCCCTTGGCTGGCCACTTGATGACCACCGCCAACAGCCTCCAGCAGGAGCTGCCCAGCCCTGTCATTACCATGTCCCCGCAGGCTGCCTACATGTCTAAGATCATCCCCAATGCTGTCCTACCTCCCTCTATTGACGTGGTGGAAATCAGCCGTGGGCGGAGTCGCAACAGTGTCCGCACTGTCAGCAAGAGCAGCCTGGTGCTGTCAAGCCCCGCCCCTTCACGTGCCTCCTCTAGAGCCTCCACAAGAACCACGTCCTCCACTATTACATCTGCATCCCGTCAGAACCCTGTCATGTCTGACAGTTCATGTTGGAGCAACTCTGAGTCTTCAGAGACGCTAGTGTCCGACTCCTCCACCATTTCCAGTAGCAGCACCCCCCGACAAAAGGGGTCTCAGGACGGAAACGTGTCGGCCAGAGAGGACAAAATCAGTGTCCACTCATCCATCAGCAAGGCCTCAAGAGGCACCTCTAATGGCAAGCTCATTAGTAAAGGGAAGCAGGGTAGTAAAGAGGGGTTTGCGCGAAGCCTCTCTGTTATGAAGTCAAAGAAGGCTCCTCCTCCTCCGAGCCGCTCCTATTCTCTTCACAACAAGATGAAGAGACGGTCACGGGACTTGGCAGACATTAGGATTGTTCCTGGAGAGGAAAGCGATAAATACAAACCAGGATCCTCTCCTATGCCATCAAAAACTATCGACAGTCCTGGATACAATGCTGACACCAGTTCTCTGGATGAATCAACAGGTTCTGCGTCGATCAGTCCCATCAGAGCTCAGCTGAATACACTGAAAGAGGTGGAAGCTACAAAGGTGGATGAAGGAGACTCCAAAGATGCTACACAAGAGCAAAGCAAAATAGTCTCCCCGTCCAGCGGTTACTCTAGCCAAGAGGGCACATCGACTCAGTCCTTAAAACAGTCCCACAGCTCATCTCCAAGGCACAAGAGAGGCCTCTTGGCGAAGCTACAAAGGCTTTTCCCTGGGTCGTCTTCTTCTGCCTCACCCCCACCACCCCTCACACAACCAGACCCTCCCGAAACCACAAAACCCACCCAGGACGCCACCACCGTTGATGCTGCAAGTCCTTCTGTAAGGGCCTTGAGGGAACTCTTCAACATCCCTCCACATCCTAAAGTCCATGCACCCCCAGCTCCACCCCCAGAGGTGTGGGTTCACAGCAGGCGGTCCATTGAGTTGCTGCTGGGACCTCCAGTGCCTGATGACATATATGCTATCATCAAGAAGAATCCAAAAGACAGGAGGCAACATAGGCAGTCTCCTTCTGCATCCACAGAGGGCTCAGTGAAAGTGGAAAGAAAGCACAAGACAGAGACGAGAAAGGTTCAAGAAAGTGTGACTTTGAATGCAGAGGTTCACAAAGAGAACACTGACAGGCTGGCCGAGCAGAGTGTTGATCTGAAAGTGACGGAAAAAGACGAGAAGGTTCGAGCAAGTGACATTTTGAGCGGGCTGTTAGCGAAAGCAGTCGTGAGTCGAGAAGAACGACTCGCAGCAAGAGAAGGAGAGATGAATAGGAGCTCCACCCAAACCCCACCTGTCATTTCATTAGCATGCGTCCCTCCATCCCCATCATCCTCCACCAAAAAGACCACAGAGGTTGTGTCCCCTGAGTCGTCCTGGCCTCCACCCCCACCACCCATTGGACAAATTGTCATTACCGATGAGATGGATTTCCCTCTCCCACCTCCGCCCATGTTTGGTGAGGGGCTAATCCTTCCTGTTCAGGTACCAGCAGAGAGTTCCACTCCTAGTGGGGACCCTTCATCCACAAGTACACCCCTGAATATCCCACCTCCCCCATCATATACAGCCCCACCTCCGCCGGTTGGAGCAATGACTCCTGGAACTCTCAAGAGACTCTCTCCACTGCCACCAATACAAGAGGTTCCTACCTCGCCACCACCTGTGGAGATTTCTCCTCCTCCTCAACCACCTGTAGTGGTTTCTCCAGCTCTGCCACCACCACCTCCCAATGAGATTCCTCCTCCACTACTGCCTAAAGAAGTCACCCCTCGTCCCCCACCACCTATACAAGTTATTCCACCTCCACCACCTATAGAGATTCTCCTCCCACCCAAAGAAGCTACTCCACCACCACCTAAAGAAGTTATACCACCTCCACCACCTGTAGTGGTTTCTCCGCCACCCAAAGAAATGACTCTTCCCCCACCAACTAAAGAATTTATTCCACCTCCACCACCTGTAGTGGTTTCTCCTCCACCTCCACCGCCGATAGAGATTTCCCTTCCGCCCAAAGAAGTAACTCCTCCACCACCACCTAAAGAAGTCATTCTTCCCCCTCCACCTACAGAAGCATCTCCACCACCACTTGAAGTAATTATTCCTCCCTCTGAACCCAACAAAGATGTCTCCACCACACTTGTTACGGCGGTATCTCCTCCACCTCCTCAAGAAGCTCCCCCTCCACCAGCCATCCCACCCCCCTCCCTGCTTTCTGAAGAGGTCTCCACTCTGTCCACTGATGAGGCTCCTCCATCCTCTCAAGAGAGTGCTCTTGAGTCCTTAGAGGAGACACCATCTGTTAGCACCCTCACTCCTCCACAAAGTATCCCTCCTCCACCCCCTATAACTGCACAACCACAGCAGGAGAATGAGACACCGCAGGAGATGGTCTCATGTGAACCTGAATCTAGTCACAGTATTCTCGGTCCACCAGAGAGTATCCCACCTCCACCTCCTGTGCAGCCTCAACCTGTGGAGGTACACCAGGAGACCCCTGCTCCACCCCAGTCTGAAGCCTCCACCCCGCCAGCTCCCGAAAAAGTTGAGGAGCCTGCACCCTCTGCACCAGCAACCATTCCCTTACCTCAATCTTTACCCAGTGTGGAGCCCCAACCAACTCCTCCAAGTACAGAAGAACAAGCTCCAGAGCAAACATCCACCCCTGTAGTGCAGGAGGAACCCACTCCCATTATCACCCCCTCTCTCCTGCAGATGGTAAAGCTGCGATCTGTCAACAGCAGCCCTGAGCCTCCCAAAGCCCCGGAGCAACCTGAAGAGGAGGTAACCCTTAGGAAACAGGTCCCAGCTACATCCACCAATGGCGAAGCTCCTCAGAAGCCCATCAGAAAGTCTCTGATCCTGACCTCACCCCCATCCCCCACCTCCAGTTCTCCACCGGCAGCAGTGGCTTCACAACCAGCACTGCCTAATTCCCAGTCTCTTGTGATTCCACCCACATCTACATCCCCTACTAAGAAGTCTCCTCCAGCTGCGTCTCCCTCCATGAACCTGCAGGAAGCCATACGCTTGAGGACAGCAGCCAGATCCAAGGAGAACCCCCCATCTCGCCTCAGCCTGCACTCACCGACTTCACCCCTAGACCTGCGCAAGTCTCCTTCTAGCACTGCCAGCTTCATCTTCTCCAAGAGCAACAAGAGGGTGGTGATCGATACGAAACCGGTGATGGAGAAGAAGAATGTGGAGAGTGAAGCAGGATCTGGTAAGAAGGGAGTCAAGGTGCCGCCACCTGTTGCAAAGAAACCCAAAGCTAAAGGCAAAGAGACAGAGACTGGTGAAGGGATGGAGCAAACTGCAAGTCAAGAGGCCCAGCAGGAAGGACATGGTAAGAGAGGTCATCTGTTTTGAATTATGTACATCAATTAATCCATTTTTATTTATACTGCATCAAATCATGAAGTTATTCTGAGCAGATCTACAGCAGACTCTCTAACAACACTTGAAAAGTACCTACATTATCCCACTATGACCAAAGTCACACATCAGCCGGCTAACATGCTCACATTGGCACTCTGTCCACTATGAAGCAGTTCTGCTTTTACTGATACTGTCTCTGTTTTCTCCATCCTCAGATGGTGCAGACAAACCCAATGGAACAGCAGGTACTGTTGAATAAGGAGGAACACCATCCAAATGTTGAAAAGACTTAAAGGAGACCGAGGAGAGACTCTGATGACACTGAATTAGCTGCAAATTGGTGTGAGCAACTACAGATGGATCTGGATTTATGACATGTTTGGTTTAAATGTGGAAAAGTTGTGGAAGTCCTTGGATTTTGATGTTCACGGTGTGGGTATTATCTTTCTCAAACACTCATTTTGTATTTCAGAGTAAATACAGAGATTTTTTTTTTTTGCCTGAGGGTCTGCTGAGCTTTAACGTTGCAAGAGATGGGACTACAGCGCCCTCTTGTGTCCAACAATGATTACTCTTCTGTCCTGCTGAATCAGAGCTTTTAGCCAGTACTCTAATAATGGGACTTCTGGGGCGCTCATGTAAATATATCAAAAGTTTGTACATTTAATATTTCTGATAACAGTGGATCTGTGCTGCAGTCCTATTCTGTATTTTTGTTTTCCAAAAGAGCTTCCACACATGAAAAATATTAATTATCTTAAGTTATTTCCTGTTTCTCGTTCAGAGGAGGGTCTGTACTGACGTCTTTTTTTTATGTCTTAAATCATTCAAAGAAAATTGAAATGTATTGCTCTTAATCTTAAATGTGTTAAATATCCCACTTAATTTTTCACGATTAAACAATGTGCATGACTTTTAGTTTTACAAAAGACGAGATATGCAAATGCATCACTAGAATTGTATTTTGATGCACATTTTCTGCTGCTTTTAGTTCCTGATGACAGAGGTGATGCCTTTCTTTACAGTCACAGCTCAAACAGTGGGATGTTCCTGTTTTGAACTTTAATATATATATGAAGCTGGATTCAGAAACTAATGTCCAAAATGATTATTCATAATGGAAAGAATAAAGATTTATTCAAGGATTGTCTCAGATGAGTGTCTTTTTTTTTCCTATTAAAATTACTTATTTTTAATCACTTAATCATAAAGCCATCATTGGTTTGATATCTACCAGTGTGATCCCTGTTTAGTTTGGTAATTAAGAGGCATTTGGACCTGACTTTCTTAATGTCTGTAAAGCTGAGGTCTGTCAATAATATAAATATCTTCAAGCTAACTGCTCCTCTTGTGGTTGAAACTTTTTGATCTATTTTAATTCACTGTTTTGTTCAAGCTTCCTTGAATCAGATTTTTTTTCTGACAGTTGAATTAAACTTTTGTCTTCTCATCGAAGTTTGTATGATCAGACTCAATGAGCATTCCTTTGTTTTCCATGGTTTTAATTGTCAGAGATACAGTTAAATGTTCATTTTACCAAAACAAATTATCCATATTGTATGTTTTAAAAATGACTGAAGAGACCATCTTTTGCATTTTCATGTTTTTATTGAAATGAGACCTCTTTTTCGGAGAGTTATGAATGGAGATTCGTTTAACTAATGCTACCTCCATGAGAAATACCAGATCTGCTCCTTATCATCATCATCTCTTTTCCACTCCACCTCTGCAGCTATCGTTCCTATATCTTCTTCATCGCCACCTGACTGCTTACTGTTGTCATCCTCATTCTCAGAGACAGGCGGCTGCTGTAACTCCGTCTGCAGGTTTGCCTGTAATGGTAACATTTTCTCCAACTCCACCTGTTGACGTAACACCTCAGCTTCCTTCTGTCCGTCAGAGATCCCATCTTCTCTTTCTTCCTCTTCCTCCCTCTCTGAAACCACCTCTCCTTCCAAATGCCCAGATCCTTCATCCTCAAACAGGTTTGCATCACTTACTTCAGGCTCCTCCTTCCTCTCCACTAAGACGTTCTCCCTAAAACCTGACTCATCTAAATCAGATTCAGCAGTTTCCTCTGAGATAACTTCACTATCCTCCTCTTCTTCTTCATATAAGTATACATGACCATCCTCATCATAGTTCACTACATCCACTTTTTCCAGCAGATCTTCATAACTGTGCAGCTCATCAATGTAATGACTGATAATGGCCAGGCCGTCTCTGCTCCTGCTGACTGAGGAGGTTCTGGCTGATAGGACATCATCTTCTGTTGTGGATGGCTGATCTGAGACCAGCAATGACCCACTGCTGACCGTTCCTGAATAAAAAGAGATACAGGGAGGTCATAAAAATAGGAACCTGACCTGCCCTGGGGCCTATTTTCATATCTAGAATATATTTTTTTAAATATATGAAGTGAGGACAACAGACAAATATGATCAGGTGAATTACTCCAGTGGGAAGGAGCCAAAGATCTAAAGGCTTTTTTGCCTTCTTCCTTGGAGACAAAATGAATGCTAATGAGGAACTGGTACAGACTTCTTAAAGTATAATTTGATGACTTGGGAACAAAAAATTGTTTCAAACAAAAAGTGATGATGATCTTGTTAGACAGCCTTGGCATGTTTTTGTTGTCAGCTGATTCATAGAGTCTCAGAAGTGGCTGACCTATGAACTTTGAGCAGACTTTTCCATCTGACAGAGCAGTTTGGACAAAGCTAAAAGCACTATGAGAAGTCTGAACTGATTTTTTGAAAAGTCTCATGCTTATGCTGATGACTCTTCATAACCTACAAGGTAAAATGAGATTACCAGCTACAAAATCTTTTTTTTTCTTTGGACTAAATTCTAGTTCCTATCCTTATGACAGAAAAAAATCACATTGATATTTGCCACTCACAAAGAGGTGGGTAATTAAGTCAGCAAGCAAGGGAGGTCAGCTTCAACATGTTTGGTATCATGGTTGCAGGATTAGCAAAAATCATATGAGGCATTGTTTCACAAGGAGAAACTTGAAAACTAGGGCTTTTCCAGGTAAAAGAGTAAAATAGCTAAGAGCTGGAGTTTTAACGTTTTCTGCCAGCGGGCTAATGTGTCAGTGTTATTCAGGGACAAACTCTTGTGCACAGTAATGTTACATTTCCTGGGGCACCTGAGTGCGCTCATCACACAGGGGCTGTGAAGCAACAGTAATAAATCAGTTTTGCCATTGTTAGACTACAGTTAATCATTTTTAGTAGCTACATATCCTTGACTTTAAGTGGCTGACAAAACTGAGTTGAGAAGAAAATAAATGAATACAATGATGAGTAAGGATAAATCAATATAAACAGGAATACAATATCTTACAGATAATCAAGTGATATTAAACCTGATATGATTTGTGGGGATAGAAAAGGTGGATAAATGCTATCAAAATTGTATGTGTGCACATTGTACTAAAAGAATAGACTTATTTTCTTGGATATACTTTGATATCAAAACGTGTAAACTAATGTCAAATTGGTGGCATTGTGCTGAGTCATGATACATTTTCTGTTAAAGGCACTACAGGGAATTTTTTAACAGGTTTAAAAACAGGGGGGACTGACTCTGATGCCTTTGTATGACATTTAAAATAAAATAAACAAACAAACTCAAAAAACAACGGCAACAAGACTGGGAAGCTGTGAAGGGACGGGGGTCTTTTTTAGTCTTCTGAGTGTTGTCTAATTTGTAGACTAGTTTGCTGAAGTTTTGTTCAAATTAGGGAATGTGTTACTTGAACATTCCTTGTCTCAAGTTCTCAAAATTGTTGCATGTGACATTGTAGTTAAAGTTTAATCACGTAACATGCCAAACTTTATGGGGATGGAGTTAAAAATGCTTTAAAGTCAGTGAAATTGAATTAAGGCCAAAAGAGAGGCAAAGCCACAAACCTTCGATCATAGCCCTCTTTGGTTTAGATGTCACACACTGTGAATCACAGCATTCACATATAGAGTCATCACCAGTCAAGGCCTCCCACCTGGGAAGGAAAGTGCACACACACACACACACACACACACAATGTTTGAAAAGCAGAAGAAAAGTCTCATTCAGAACTAGAATTCCAGTTTATGGCTCACCTGTTCACCCTGTAGGTACAGGACTTTTGAGCAGCACTCGGGTCTTCAGATGTGACTAACAGTTTGCAGTGGATGCTGACCTATAAAAATGAAGTGCTGCAAAAATCACAGTCCAAAACCTGTGAATCCAGATTTACATTTCAAACTTACCTCTGTGTCAGGGTCTGAAGTGAACTGAAAAGCCTTTAGGGAGAACCTAAGGGTCTTGTCTGTCCTGGAGATGAACTGAGAGGCTCCTGGGTCTCTCTTACTGTCTATCATACAGCTGTGAGGACGACACACCGATCTTAGAAAATACAGCACCAAGAAAGATTTTATGATCATTTATAAACTATAAAACTTACCCAAAGTTGTCAATGATGGTGTATTTTAGGGATTCAGAGCCTGTGGATGGTGTAGCATAGCAGCTGCTAATGTACACTTTTCCTTTAGTAGGGAGGTTTGGACCAGAGACCTGGAAATTTACTGTTTTCCCAAGCTGGTACACCTGGACCTTTGAAGGTCTGGTCCATGAATCTAAAAGTTGACAACAAATAAGCCAAGTCTAACATAACAACGCATGCAACTGTTATTCAGGACAAGTATTAATAACAAACCATCCATCAGCTCCATCTGGAAGTCTTCCAGATTTCCTTTAAGCCTTTTACGCACAATAGCAGTTTCCCAGGTGGGCTGCACGGTCAGCTGGTACACATGATGGTTCCTGGAAAAGTTCATTTTCTGTAATGACTAACACATTCTTGATGTTTGAATTATGATAAAGTTAGGCCTAACCTTTGATAACGACATTCAATGTTGACATCGATCGGGTGAGCTCTGCTTGGGAAACGTTTTGATGAAGGTTCATAGTGGAGGATGAATTTGTAGACCAGGTAGCCCGGGAGTAACTTTCAGGGGGATCAAAAACAGTGCTCTCAATCCGGTGCATGGAGTCTAGAGACAATTTCACGTGTGGAGATCTTACCTGACGCACAGCATCGCACTTTGTCAGAGGGTACGCGAACAGCAGGTCGCCTGTGGGTCTGAGAACCCCATTACTTCTACAGGAGCTGCCCAGTCTCAGCTCCTCTGCCGCCGCACCCAGACCGTAGAAGACCGGTTTGACTCGAGTGACAAAGTCGGACGTGGAGCAAGTGACAGAAACGTCTGGAAGGTAAGCAAAATCCGACCGGGTCTTTGCCTTGGGCTCCCTGGAGCGCAAGGATATAGGTGTTGCAGGTGCTAGAGTCGGGTCAGCCTTCAGGGAGTTGGACTGAGACAGCAGAGGAGACCTGTAGGAGGATTTTCTGCCGCTTGTTGTTAAAACTTTGGTTGGTTTTAGTTTTGGAGAACCCAATCTGAAAACTCTCGTTTTGTCTTTGGTAGATTTAGAAATGTCTGCTGCACAGCTGAGGAGGCCAAGTGACAGAACACTCCACAGAATACAGAGATGCAACTTTGTTTTCATCGCAGCAGACAGCAGTGCTTCTACTTTTCCCTTTCAATCTGCGCGTAAAGGCGGCGCTCAGACACGGCTGTGGACAATTAGAGAGGATATCAGCAACCTCTTGTCGAATAGGTGAAGCTCAAGGGGAGCTGTGAAGGTGTATGGCTGCAGATTTTAACAACTTCAAATCCCGATTTTTTTTTCAATATGCTTGTTGGCTTAAAAAACACAACAGGCCTACTGGAGAAAAAATGAAAACTAACAAACAAAACCCCAACCTTGTTCTTCAAACTATATAGCATCAGCAAACTTGACGTATTTGACTACATGTGCAAAGGTCAAGCTTTCTAGTTGCAATTTTTTTTTATTGTAGGTTTACATAAATGTGTAAGAATGTTCACTTTTGTAAACAGCTTCTAAGTGCAGACTTAAAGCTCCTGTGAGGATTTTTTTCACATCAAGAAAGACTGAAATTCATATTTTTTGCCTTTTCGTGACTGAAGATAATTTAGATTCCCACTGAGCAACAGACGGCTATTAGATGTCTAGTTTTTTTTAGACCTAATTTCAGCAGATTTAGACTTGGTCTGAATTGAGATGTCTAAAAAACTTTCATTTTTAGACCTGAGGTAGCATCTAGGCTACATCTAGACATCTATTAGATCTCTTTTAGACCAAAAAATGCTCAGTGGGCTGAGACTGTTGTGAGGATGTAAGGATCAGCCAAGCTGCTAGAGATACAGCTCTGTTTTAACAATTTCAGCATAAAATGCTCAATGAGACTACTTCAGCATGTGGAGGCAGACGCCCACAGGAGCTTTAAGAATAAACCTCAACCAACCAAGCTAGAAAACAGAATGGATATAGAGTTAATCTGTTGATTTTTTTGTCCTTCAATCTGATGTAGGCCTACATCAGCATTGTATTTACATTTATACTTACTGCTATTAAGAATGTACCGAAGTATTACTCTTATATTGAAATCAGCTTTCATTAATAATTCAAATAGACTCTGGATAAACTGGCAAACAGACCTAATCCAACGGTTTCTTTGTGAAGAGAAGGGGTAATGGTTTAAATTTTACAATAACAAAACCTTTTTTTCTTTTTTTGTATTCTGAGCAAATTTATTCAGACTTTACAAATATACAACACCAGTCCATTGCTTCATTGATACAGTACACTGCTCATCGAGGCCCAGCTTAGAAAAATATTTACATTTATGTACATGGCAGCATATAAACACCAGGGATAGACGTAATGTGCTTCATTTAGACCATTGAGTGCAACTTTAAAGCCTTAACAATAAGGTCTAAGAGGGAATATATTACATCTTTTTTACTTAATAACTTAACCATCAGGATATATGTTCATTTGAGGTTCAATCAAGCCGTAAGTGAAGATACATGTATACAACATATAAATTAATAATAGCACAACTGTGTTCAGACTGCTGTTTTTGAGAGTTACTCCTGTAAAGGCAGCTGGTTCATCACACTGCAGCAACATAGAAGATTTATGTCAGTGTTTGAATGTTCAATCAAGAACCATCCACTTTTAATAAATTATTATACACACATGCCTTCTTCATAGGAAACATATAATCCCTTCGATAGCTGAATAAATAATTAAATAAAGCATTTGTCTCCCCTCAGGAAGTGATAGTGTGCTTGATGAAATACTGAACTTGACTATAAAAGCACATTATGAAATTTCTTTTAAACATAGTGGCTTAAAGCACATAAATGTGAGGGGGGGAACCCTTTTCTGTGTCAAAAAGAAAAAAAAAAGTCAGAGAAAATCTCAAAGCAACTATTGACAGACAATGTGTGTGTAAGGCAGTGATTCAGCCTACATACAGTACATCTTACCACTCTCAGAAGATTCAAGTACACTTATAGTTATTTCCTTCATAAAACGATCCACAGGAAACACCAAATTCAGAGTAGAAATTGTAGCACAGCTCCTCACAGCTTCAATCATAGTGCTGGTAAGCCCTTTGAAAACAAGGGCGAACACTTCACAGCATGTAAACATCAGAGGTAACACCAAACTTCAGTCTGCACGAGTGACGGTCTGAGCTCGTAAACTGGACTATAAAACTTCATAAACAGTATCAGAAAGTACATGCTGTTTCCAACCTTTAGAAATGTGCTTAGTTTAGTGCCTACACACTGGTCGTACTGTAAAGATGTATGAATACTCATGCCCCACAATGCAAAGCACAAAACAATGAAGGAGGCACTGAGAACCAGTCGCGTCGCAGACGGCTACATGAACATCTCTGTAAACAATTCATCTTTGGAAAAAAAAAGTCCTTCAAGATAAAATAAGTACAGCTTTTCATGGTGTAGCTGTAGATGTTGTACAGAACTCTGTCTTAACATCCTTTGAATGATCATGTGACAACATTTTACTGCCAAGGTTAGTATTTGAGGCTGAAATATTAACTGATCCCAGTGCGGTGCTTTAACTGATTGGTGGAAAAAAAAAACCTCTGAGAGGAAAATGCAGATGCTAACTCTGTTGAAAACCTGACAAAATGACACCTAGAGGATTAAATGCTTTATAATCTTTTTTTGTTTGTTTGTTTTGTTTTAGTAGGTGCAGTCTAACCGGACCACAGAAAATACTCAAAACACACGTCATGCCACTAGAGGGCGATGTAAACCTGTGTCATCCACGGAGAGAGCGTGTAAATGCTGATGGTATTGGAACAGCAGTGCTGGTCTGTGGTCCCTCTTCTGTTTGTCCAGATACTCAGTGGTTTGTCCCTCAATAGTCTGTGCAAACACATGAAGTAGCAAGGCGGTTGGCTCGTGCCCGTTGCTAAACACTGCACCCAAGGGCTGAAGTTTCGGACTCCGAATCAGCCTCAGAGTCCCTGTGAGAGGATGGGAGAAGAGCCAGGAGTCAGACACAAAGGACTTGGCTTGTCCATACCGGGTGATAAATGTGCCAGCATGGGAGCAAAACAGTGTTTTTCAAAGTGTCTTTTGAAATGAGTTCAGGTACAGAAAGCAGAGCAGAATTAACATTCCTCTGGTTTGTTTGCTGTGGTCATGCATGAGTAATACTTGCAACAAAAAAGTGCTCATATGCTTGATCCAGGGAAGGTAAACAAGCTCATATTTGCTTAAAGCTTATGTGTGCATTTTAACTTACAGCATTTCCTGCAGCAGTTTGCGGTTACCCTGCCTCCTCTCCTCATCGATCGGGTAGGTTTTGAGTATCAGCAGCCCCACAAAGATGAGAACCACAGGCACCGGAGAAACCAGCACCTTCAGGGTTAAAGCGACTGCCTCAGGTTGTGTGCAAGCCCCGGTCACGTAGCCGGCAAATCTGAGAAAAAATGCAGAGAAAAATTGGCTGAGAAATAGCTAAGCTGATGTGAACATAGTTAAAGGAAGATTATGTGATTTTACACCACATGACTGCTGGACTGATGAGCTGTAATGAGGAGCTTATTTCAAGTAGTGTTGAAGATTAAGACAGTACAGATGTAAATGGAGG
Source organism: Xyrichtys novacula (assembly GCA_962446985.1). Classification (NCBI taxonomy): domain Eukaryota; kingdom Metazoa; phylum Chordata; class Actinopteri; order Labriformes; family Labridae; genus Xyrichtys; species Xyrichtys novacula. The sequence continues at coordinate 8,726,306 of OY660878.1, forward strand.
GATGACAACTTACTTCAAGCTGAGTGTAGAGACACCCAGGGATATTCCAGAGGCAAACTTAATGAAGAAAACATAGAAGGAGTAGAAGAGCGCTTCATGACCATGGATGCCTGGGTTATTAACCTTAAAGTCGTCAACTACATCAGGAAGCATTGACCTGAAAGGACACATTAAGCATTAGAAAAGGAAGTCAGGGCATAATTAGAGAAAATCCACATCTGCTCAAAGATTCAAGGGTGATATCTACAGACTGACTCACCAAGGCAGGAGGAAAGCTGCAGCGACACTAAAACCTGCTGCCACTGAGACCAGGTAGGAGATAATCAGGTTGCTCTTGATGCAAACAATTAAGATCATGAAGGGTACAGCCCACTACGGAGACAAAATATGCATCATGTGAGCAGGAAAATAAAAACACATCCTTATTGAATGAAGGTGTCTTTTAAAAAGTTGAGCTTTATTTTACTCACTGAGATGCCGCAGTAACTTGCAGTCTTCTTCCCAAACCGTGTCAGAAACCACTGCCACAATGGGATGGTCAAAGTGCCAGACAGCTTAAAATGCAAAAAGAGGAGAGGCAGAATTAGTATTGTTGTTCACTTCATCGTTGCCATTCATGCACCTAAATTTAAGTATGTAAACATAACATCTTAATTAGGTTTTTAAGGCATGAGGTATGTCCACATATGTCCTCAAAGGCTAGAGGGCCTAAAAGATCAAAACGCACCAAAATAATTGGTTCATGAGTAATCTGATTGGATTTTAGCCCCCAGACTTGATTAAATCCCCAGAATGGGTCATGAATCAGACTGAAATTTCTACACTGTAGTATTTCGTGTCTGTAGCTGCAGTGAGGGGTTAGGTATGCTATAGAATCAGCCTTTGTTACTTTTATCAGCGGCAAATATCTGCAGTAAATGATAAATTTCACTTTAAAAAGACAACAGTAAGAGAATATTTGTAATGTGGCACTGCTTTAACAACATGAAATCAGCACTAATAGAGGGCACCAAAGTCAATATGGACAGAAAGTTCCTCGTAGAGCTTTAATTAATTAAAGGTTATTTAAATTCCAGATTATGGATTTTGTATGAATCTCAGGAACAAATATAATCGAGATTTGGGAGTTTCAAATTATCCCTATGGATATATGGCTCAATCCATGTACAGTATGTAGACTATAGTCCTCAAAGTGGGAGGCCAAGGCTCATATCTGACCCACTGTTGCTCATCTTTCCTACTTTCCCTTCAAAGTTTCATTTTCATAGTCGGGTAGACTGTGTCAATTCAACAGATATTTTGTTTTTAAGAGTTTTTTTGTCATGCATTATGCTTTGTGATGAACAAAACAAAAAACAACACTCAAATTCAAGGAGGTCCACAAACTGCCTTGGAAAAACTGGCAGCAAAAGCTTGTTTAACTGACCCTGGATGGCAAACAACAAAACTGTTCCTACATCCACATTATTCTGATCCACTTTTACTCCTTTTCACACACTCAAAGTAACTCTTGACACTTCCATCGAAATATCTTCAACTAATTTCACTTTTACTAGTCTTTATTATTAATTTAAGACAATGTGGGACTCTAAAAGACTAAAGTGCCTCAGCAGGAAGAGGTCAAAGGACACAGGCACAATATGTTTGGGCAGATGACCTTAGGCCTCAGGCCAAACGTGATCAACTGACCTCACAAGAACAAGCCCAAACATGAGGAAACGTTGTGGAAAACTGTCCTCCTGCATTTGTGCCCACAAATGTTTCCACACCTCATCAGCGGGAAGCACCAGAGCAGAAAGCAGGAAGCAGGATGAAACAGGAGAAGCAACCAATGGTGGAAGTTCCCATGGTGGCAGTGACAGATCGCCTGGGCAACAAAAGCTCCACTGTGTGCCCGTCTCTCCCTAGATTCCCTGTTAACCCCAAGTGAGTGTGTGACTGGGTGATAGGTTCCCAGGAGAACAAACAACATCTCCCCTCACCCTGAAAATCTGCCCTTTCAGTCCCTGTGCCATGTGTCCCTTCACGTGAGGAAAGACTTTAGAGCACCGGCAGGGAACACGACAATCACTGCGAGTGTATTCCGTGCCACATGGATGGCCAACATGGTTTTGTGCGGCACTGCTGTCCTCCAAATCTCACCCTGATTACAGCTTTTACAAGGAGGTTAAGGGTCCTTCAGCAGGAAACAAAAAAACTCACCATGATGACGAGGAGAATATTCTGGTAGTCATTCCTATGGCCGAGAGCGTAGGTGATGAAAAGTGCAAAGTTTCCTTCCAGCAGCTATAAAAGACAAATTAGGATTAGTCATCTTTCTACAGATCTACAGCTTTAGACAGAGGAACCGTTTGACATTTTGGGAACAAGCCTTCAACTGTAATATCCCCTTTTTCTGAATATATCACACCTATCTTAACTGCAGAGGAAATCTAGACTAACTGTTCCTCTTATTGCTTTACGCTATACTAACTGATTCTTGGCTGATACTTCGTTTAGCGACAGATATGAGAGGGGTAAAAATGTCTTCCTTTGTAGTTGTTTCTTAGATTGAACGTATCATTTTACAGATGATTCATCCAACAAATACAAAGAGAGTGCATGTGATGGGTGCACCTGCAAGATTCGATTTGTGTCAAATACGAGACAGTCAGGGAAACAGGTTATTACCATAAAGGCTAAAGAGGTGAAGAGGAATCCGATGACCAGTTTGATGTACGGTCCATGACTCATCACCAGCCACAGGCCCTGACGGAAGCCGAGGGGCTCTGTTGTTTTTCTCCCACTCTCTATGACACAGCACAGACAACAAGAGCAGAGATGAAGACAGCTGAAACCTTCAACTATAAGGAATTTTTATGACACAATTTAACGCCACTGAGATAAGAACCAATGTCCTTGAATGTCACCTCCCTATATCTTTTGTATCTTTGGCATTTAGCTTACGAGGTTTAACATTTGTATACTTACAGAAGAGCAAATGTTTCACAGGGACTGACGATACAGACTGAGACTTTTTATATAATACATCAGTCCGCACTCTCCATGAACAAACAGGCGCAGTCATTCAAAAACTAGCATAGATTTTGGCAATCAGATCCAATTCTAATGAAAAGACTGGGTAATACAGATCTGATTATCTTGATAAATCATTATCCTAACCAGTATGACCCAATTCAACGTTACTTTAAAAAACAAGCAAACATAGATTGATAACCTGACTCTGGATCTCAAATAATTGCATTTTCGTAATAGGGTAGTTCTGATCTAGATTCAACTTTTTCAACATCTTTGGTATGATTTGTTCCACATTATTTATAAAGCATAATTTTCCAACTCAGTCAGAAGGTTTTAGTCCAGGTGAAGTCTCCAATTGGACAAATAAAGCCATCAGAATTTGGATTTAACTCTGACCCTATCCCATGTCATGTGCCCCAGGTCAACAGCTCTTCCTTAGATATTATAAAATTTCAACTTTGGCATCAGACAAATGAGAACCTCTCTAGTGACTTCTTGATTTCATACCTTTTTGTTCCTTCACACCCAAAAACAAGACCACCGCACAGAGAATGTAGATGACGCAGATGACCCCTGAGGCGATCAGGTAAGATTGTTTCTGTGGACAGAAAAGATGGCAGGCGGTTAAAGCCAGTTCTTTTTTTTTTTTTTTTACATAGATGCAATGATAATTATTTCTGTATCTCAAAGCAAAGCATTTAACACTCACTGTCTCATCCAGTGTAACATTGGATGGGCTGAAATTGGTTGAGTTTCTACTGTCTGTAGTATCAGACTCATCAGGACAATCTGAGGACCCTCCAACTATCTGCCCCTGGATCGCAGTACCCAGAACTGTACCCAGCACCTCCACCATCATACCTGAGAGCAACACAGAAATTCAGTGTGAATGCGCAAACCAAAATAGCATATGTAAAAAAAAAACTGCTCTAAAAGCAGCTCTGACGTACGATAGGCAGTGGCAGAGTCTCGCTCTTTCTGGTCATTGCTGATGAACATGGTGAGGGCTGAATACGGCACATGGAAGCACTGTGAAGGCAAACAAACTCATGATTAGGCTGATATTGACAGAGAAATGATGGGGATTAAGCAAGTGTCCACATGTGATACTAACCGTCTGCATTGACTGGAAGAGGCAGTAAAAGATAAGATACCAGACCACCTTCCCCTGCTCAAAGGGAGGCACATACCAGATCAGGAAGTACGTTAGCACTGCAAATGGAGTGGAGCAAAGGATCCTGGGAAGAAACAAAGAGACAGAGGATTGTTAAGAGGAAGTATGATGAAGATGTGCAACAAATTCTCATTTTGACATTGATCAAATCGGTTTCTTTTCACAAAGCCTGGATGTATCTATCAGCCTGAGCAGCTAGGGTGGGGTCTGTTTTGCATTCATGTTGTACTGAGTCCCCAGCCTGCTGTTTCCCACTGCTCCAGATGGTCTTTACTGAACCCTGCCAACTGTTACTGTAGTTTCCCTTCTTTTCTACTCTTTCCCTGCCTCTGTGTGCATAATCCTTCTAATCCTGTCTTGTTGGAGCTGTGTGTGGAGAAAAGGCTCAGTCTGGGTTGAGGAAGGAGTCTAACTCAGGGTGGGCTGACCCAACTGGGCCCCACTGGCCCATCTTGCTCTCACCCCACTCAGTCTAAGCTCTATGTGCCCTTCATCTGACCTCAGATTCAGGAGCCGCCCCACTTTAACAGCTTATTTTGTAAACCAACCAAAAGAAAAAAAAAAAGAAAAATTCTCTCATTAGCACAAGGAAATCCTGCTGTTTAATATTTACACAGCCTTCTAACTGCTGCAAACAAAACTGCCATTGCTGGAGGCAGTAAAGGCACACTGTACAGGTGACGTTATTCAGCTCCTACACAACCCCACCAAGCTGCAGAGTAACATCATGACATTAGTTCTAGAAAGAAGTCAAATATTTGGGTCTTTTTTCAATGTTATAAGTTATATTTAAGCACCTATTCTGAGTATTGGTCGCTGCTTTTATGACAGTAGATAAATGTCATCCCTCTTTTGTTTTGTTGGTTGGACAAAATAATCTCTTAAGAGCTTTGTTTCTGAAATATGTCATTATAAAAAAATGTGATTTTTTTTTGACTTTTTCTTAAATATTAACTGCCGCACAGGAAGCCTATGTTATAGTTAAAAACTTCATTATGAAAATAACTGACAGATAAAATAATAAAATGTATAACTGTACCCTTTAAGATCACCGTGTTGCAACTCATCATGTTAGTTACATGAGCACAGACTGTCACTGAGAGCTGTATCGCTGTCTAATATTGAATGTGACACATGTGCGCTCACACGTGGTCATGTGAAAACCCCTTGCCCCCCTCCTTTTTGTGGGACACACATGGGAAATAAGAAAGGCTGCCCCCTCCTGATTAGATCTCATTTCTGGCTGAATTGGGTTAATGAAAAAGCTAGTTTCTCTGGACAGAGTCCAGGTTTTGACTGTTCAGCATGCAGACACAGCTGAATGAACCCACAGTATAGATCCCTCATGTGTCATATTTGTGGTTTAAACACAGGACATGACCTTGAGCTGCATACATTATGTCTGTGTGTCCTTTTCTAACAGCTGGTTGTTTTATTTCACTTTGATTTGACAAGCTTCGCAGGCCACAGAGGATCATGCACACGTTACCGTCTCCAACAATGACCTCCATTATTTCCACCGAGCATGCCTCTTAACCCAAGGTAACCTTTTTCTGCTACTGTGAAACCCCCCTTCCTTCCCCCACACAGAGTCTAGGGACTCAAACAAAAAATGGACACACCCCCATTGGTCTGAAGCTCATGGTGTGTTGTGGGTTGGACCAATGGCAGAAGAAGCCGGTAGATTCCCCCCCTCCCCCTCCGCTCATGCACACAGCCGGTATTTCTGACTCAAACACACAGGATGTTCAAGATACCATCGTGACTTCATGTGGGAAATAAGTCTGTTAAATATTTAGATCTGTTTTTGAGTGAGTTATATCATAGTGGTTGACAGCAGTGAGCATTTCTGCACCAGATACTTCCCACAGCTATATTTCACACCTCCCTTCTCTCTCTCTCTCTCTCTCTCTCTCACACACACAGATGCAGGCGCACGCATGCACCTCACTCTGGCAGCTAAATGTGAAGGTCATCTTTCTTTACAAGCTGACTCTCCTCATAAGCTCAACTGTCAGCTCCACCTGGCCTGACTATCTCCATTTATAAATTTGGTTATCTACCCTAACGCAGATCATTTGACTTTTACAATCTGCACCTTTTCTTGTTTGCTGATGAGTTTCTCATTTCATGAGATAAAAACCAGACTGTTAAAGATTACAGACAAACTCTTGATGGTTCACCACCTGGTCTGTATCTAAAGAAGTTTTTGTTATTAGAGCCTTGGGGATTAAAAAAGATCAATAAGCAAAACAGCTCAATGAAAATCTGTGTTTTTTGTCTCAACATTACTACTTGCGTTTTTTTGCAACGGAGAAAAACTTGCTGGATTAGTCATAAGCAGACATTCTCATTTTTTTCTAACTTTTGTCCATCAGTGGTGGTAGGTAATGGTCATTGTGTCATTTCAATTCACTAAGAGCCCTTACTTTGGTACCCTTTGGTACATAAGTTAGGGCTTGCTTTGGAGTTCATTCAAGGTTTTGATTACGGTACCACGTTTGGCATTGCCTGGTGTTTTCATGAGAAACACAGTTTTTTCAAGTTCAGGACTTGATATATTCAAGTGATTGACTGCTTACAGTTTTTTTAACAGCTAATACTAATAAAAATAATGAGAGTGCAGGTCAGCCAATAGCTGATAATACCAATATCACATTTTTTCTAATCCTTTTCTTTTTTTTTTTTGTCAAAACAATCTAATACTAAGAAACAAAGTTACTGAATATAAGTACACATTTTATTGAGTTATTATAGATGTAAAAATATTTTGCTAAGTAAATTTTCATAGTCATCTGAGCCAGTAACATGTTTTAGAGGAATTTTTAATGAATGGTGATATCGGTCTTGGGAGCGATTGCTGATGATGCCAGTTACTAAAAATGACATCAATAGACCTGATAAATCAGCCAACTGATAAATTGGGTTTATTTCTTGTGAATTTGTTAGTTTTTTCTGCAATCGCAGTAACAGGCTGTTATAGTGTTGGCGCTGTTTCATTATCAGTCTTCACCTAGATTTGTGTCCTAAAGTTAAAATATGTATCCACTTTAGATCAGATTCAATTGTATTGGTGTGTCCCTTACAATCTCTCTGCCTCTCTCTTTCTCCATATATCTTACTATACGCCCCTCACCCACTGTAATATCTTTGCTACCGCATGCTAGCACGACATCTAAAAAGCTCCAAAATGTCAGTTTTGTAATATGTCTGAAATATCTCGCTCACAAGTATGCTGATGTGTGCACACAGTGGTGAGAGTACCACTCTGGTAAAGCTTTTTAATAAAGAGCTTGAAGAATTTAACTTTTTTTTTCTTGTGTAGTATTAAATAAACCCTGATTACTCTTAAGATCCATTCTTCTCTTTTTTGGGGGATCCAAAATAAACCATGATGACAGTGGGTAACATCAACCAGGAATACGTCTACTCTTGTACAAAATCTCTGCAAGAAACCCAACAGGGCACCAATGTATGATGGACAACAGCAGATATCAGCATCTCTAACAACTGCAGACTAACTGAAATGTTTGTGCTTTAGCTGCTGTTTACAAAAGGTCACCTTTGTTTGCCGAGTGAGTTCCAGCGAGATTTCTGATGCACACAATATATGCAAATTCAGACAGACTATACTCTCTAATGTTTTCTCTGTCACCGTTTCAGCTCTGTTGCCATGGTTACTGCCAATGGCTCTTGAGCTCGTGCTCATTTGCCTCAATTTCCTCCCTTGACTCAGTATGTAATCTATTCGTGTTCTCGTGACCATCACAGGTTATCCTCTTTGCTTTGTAAACCTTAACTGGAGCAATATGTTGGTGTGAGATTGAAACACCTACCAGGGCATCATGCGGCCAATGCCAGTCCATCTGCTCCGGCTCACCAGGAAACCCACAGTGGGGTCTGTGATAGCGTCCCATGCCCTGCCCACAAACAGTATGATGGAAGCATGGGAGGGATCCAGCTAAAGGAAAAGGGTGGAAAAAAGAGTGAGGCGTGAAACCGAAACAAAGAGGATGGCAAATACTACCTCATATGGCACTGTTCGTGACTGATGCAGAAAAGCCACAATGAGGAGATGGACACCTTTGAGGCTCAGAGCACTATATCACAGAAATACTCAACTGTGTCAACTTTTAAAAAGGACAGCATGCGAGTTAAAAATGCTAAAATTATCTTATTTCTTGAACTGGGAGTTTTTTTCTTGAGTTCCTACTGTGTACAGTGGAGGAGTCTGATTTGTTAATTGAGTAACAAAGCAAAGCAGTAGGAGTTCAAGTTAATGCGCTTGACTGGCTACTGCAGGATGGAAACTATTAAAGCGATCCAAGGCTGTTAAGGGGTGCACAGACTCTGGCCTTTCAGCTAATCAGCACTTTGAACTATGAGCGACGAAGTGGGAATAAGGAAATGAGTGTCCAGGGAGTATTTTAGAGATTTAACAAAAGGCTCCTTTCCCAGTTGTGCACAATATCATACAACTGTGAATTTTTTTCTTGTAGCTTTGAGTGTTAAATTTTAATCACCTGAGCAACATCTAGCAGGTAGATCTGGAGGAAGAAGCCCAAAGCACTGCCCGTGATCTGGTAGGGAGCCCCGCCGATGGCGTAGCAGAGTTTGTTCCAGACAGACAGTCGATTTCTCAGATCCTTCGGCTGGAAGATGAGGAGGGTATAGAGGAGACATGTTATACAGTGAGTTTATGCATCTGACTGTTGCAAACACTCATATCCCCAACAGGACTATGAGAGTCAGTCTTTATGTACAGCTCTCTTTTGTAGTCTGGGGTTTGTTAATCCATGTTTTTCTACTTCCATCCATCCCTCTGTGAAAAATTCCTGGCAAAAGTGATACTGTGTTGAACAATATGCTACCAAGAGGGCCTGAGATTGGCTAACAACGCTCACCCCATGGCTGAGAATGTCAGATTAGAGGCAAATCCCAAGCAATGATGTGGCGTGGTTGTTACACTATGAGGTTATTACAGTTCACACACTCTTGCACTGCATCACAAAGGCTTAAGCTCTTCTATTGGCTCTCGAAATAGGATGTTGGCGGTAGTGTGACATTTCAAGCTGAGCAACCAACAGTCAGCAGACAGTCTACGGACTTATCACATCCCTCTGCTACAACCAATCATCTGAGCCCTAGAGTCCTACATCTGGAGTCTGATCATTTCAGCGAAAGAGGACAGCGCTACGAACATGAAAACCAGCATCACCTCATCTTGTACTCTGAATGATAGTCTTCTCAGCCAAATTTATACCTCAGTCTAAATCCATACTGTAAGGAAGATGCATAGGAGAACACCTCAATGTAAGGGGACCCCGAGGAAACCCCTTTGAGCTTTACATGACACCATAAATCCTTTAACCATCCTGTAAGGCTGAAGTCTCCTGTGATCTGATATTGCTGTAAGGAGAAAGTGATACAGCTCAGGCATGATGCAAAAAAAAGTTGGACTCTGGAGACAGAAATGCAAAGCTGTACAACAGCAGCGTTTGGGGATCATTTGACGACTAAACTGAATTATTTCAAGCTTCCAGACAGGCTGACTACACATGCGCTGATCGCTTAAATGCAATTGTTTAATGCATATTCAATGTAGGACCCTCAAACCAAAGGATGATTCATGCTTTCTTGCAGCTCTGGAGGTACCACGTCACCTTTCTGCTGCACGTCTGTCATCAGCAGTCTGCTATATTTGACTGGGCTCTACTGTTAAAACAAAATTACCCGTCTGATTATCACGCGGTCCCTTTAAAACCGGTATGTCAGCCCCATGAGCAGCTGCCGGGGGACACACGGACAAGTGAAATTCAAATATTGAGGACAAGCCGAGGGGGGCGTTTGAAAGGAAGTAACAGCCACATTTGATCTGATGTTACCTTCAATTTACTCGCAGAAACACAGAAACGCCCTTCAAGTTAAAAAAAAGAGACCCCAAATGTTAAAGTATGATCGTCTTCTCTTACCTTCGTTGTCTTGATTTCTGTATTTATAGGTTTGACTGATAGTAAACTCGCCGCGTACTGCTCGGCACCCTCTCCTCGTGCCATTATGCTCAGAGATATAAGAGATATAAATGTCTTCTTCCAGTCTTCGCTTTCAGTGTGTTAGAAGAAAAGCCGCTTCACAGCATGTTAGTCCTCTCTGATGGTCACTCTCCTCTCTGTCTCTCTGTCTCTGTCTGTCTCCGCGCTCTGACCGTCAGTAAGCCGGTTCCCTTACGTTCACTTGTCGAGCGACTCACTCTTCTACTACTTTACACGTCACAGAGTTAATGACGTTTCCATCGCGTGTTTCTCAGCCCTGCCTGGTGCTGCTGCTTCAGGCACTGGAGGAAATCAAACTACACACATTAGAAAGACGATGATGGCGCACGTATCGAGTCCATATCTCACGTTGAGGTCACGAAAATCGTGCCAGATGATGATGACTAAATGCACCAAAAGAGCCTCTTCTTTTTAATTTTTTTATTTACAAAAGCACCATAAAAATAAAAAGAGGCCGCATCATCAACATAAAACAACAAAAATAAATAAATGAATAATATAGTTTTCTGCATCAGAGCCCATGACTTTGAATCGACCTCCCAAAAAAAGACATGTCGTGTTTAATCAATGGAATCTTCTAAACCAGCGGTTCTCAACCAGTGGGTCCCGACCCAAAAGTGGGCCGTGGACACGTTCTGGATGGGTTGCGAACAGCTGGTCAAAAATGTAAATATTTAGAAAAATAGCTTCTTTGAAAGGCATGGTCCTCCATGATTTCTTATTAATATGGCTTGAATGCAGCAAAAAATAAAAAATTTTGTTTGTTTTATTTTGTTTTTGTTTTTTTTTTTGGTCTTTATTTTGTGCAATTTGATATAAGATATTTTCTGTTCAATCAGCGGAATCTTCTAAATCAGTGGTTCTCAACTGGTGGGTCCCGACCCAAAAGTACGTCGCAGACACGTTCTGGATGGGTCTCGACCAGCTGGTCAAAAATGTAAATATTTAATTCGCATCTGATGTTTGACTTGTCATTTATTTTGAAAAATAGCTTATTTTAAAAGGCACGTGTTATGTCGTGGTCCTCCTTAGTTTCTTATGAATGTGGCCTGAGTACAGTAAAAATACAAGGTTTTTTTTTTTTTTGGTCTTTATTTTGTGCAATTTGATATTGGATATTTTCTGTATATGGAACTTTAGTAGTTGTCGTCCTCAATTCATGTGCTCAGAAATGCACTTTACCTAATAAAAATGATGTATTTATGTTAAAGATTTGAGTCTTTAAAGGTTTTTTGTTTTTTATAAAAAATTAATTTGCTTGGTTTGAATTTTATAAAAGTGGGTCGGAGTGAGACCAGTTGAGACCCACTTCTGAAAACTCACTTTCACAGACTGGTTTTTATGTGATTTTGCTCTTTCAGCGACTATTCAGGTCAGTTTTAACTTGATAAGTTTACTTCATTTGAAAACCCTGGTACATTAGTGCTTTGGTTACAATCTTTTGCTTACAAGTCCTTTTCTGGTCCCCTCCTTTATTGCCCCTGATCAAATTCATTAAATTTATTCACCCATTTCATTCATTCATTTACTCATTGTTTTTTTTCACTGCCCCTCATGTTTATTCTGTCTTCATTCTGATGTGATGCCATCTTTTTCCCTTTTGTTCCCTTTTTCAGAATTATTCTTGTGGGAGTCTTTATTGCTCTTAAAATGAGATCATTCTAGTATTTTTTTCCACTTATATTTGCTGCAGCTCTGTGATTTATGATCTATTTTGACTCTGCTGTGATAACATTATTAATATTTATTCTGCTTTATCCATCAAAACACTTTGTAAACTTCTTCAATGTAAATATTATTTATTAATTAAATTATTATTATTATTATTATTTTTACTATTATTATTATTATTGTATGCTTGACTACCTTATGTTTTTCCTTCATAGATAAAAGTACAACCTACATTTTAGGCTTAAAATACTCTTAAATAACATTTACAAATGAATACTCTAATACACAAAATCATTGAAATTGGATTTTTTTACATTTACAGTCAAAGAAAATAGTTGCTGACTGGTTTGTTTGCACCGTGAAAAGCAGACAAGGGAAAAGTTTTTTTTTTTTTTTTAACTCTCCATTTATGCTGACAGCAGGTTTGTGCATGCCCCACAATATTACTTAATCCAAATAATGTCTACTTTTCCACTTTTTATATTCTTTTACTCACTGTCAGAGCACTTTGTTTTCAAACATGGTCTATAATGATTATAAAATCAGTGTTTTGGCCGGTTGCCTGTTCATAAAGCACACCCACAGGCTGACAGTGCATAACAGATTAAGTATATCTCAGGGGTTTTTACAGGCCTTTACCCAACATGCCGTAATATTTTAAAACGAGCCCTTGTAGACCTGTTGAAGAAAATGTGCTACATCTACTCAACTTAAGCTTTAAATAATCAGCTTTGAACTCACTAACAGGTAAGAACACACTGTAAAGAAGCCCTCCTTTTGAGTCCTTGTTTCCAGGTTGGTACAGCCATCTAGGGTAAAAGGCTCATTATCTCGGGTATAGACAGGCTATATGAGATTTGATTGAAGTCTTATGTCCTGTTAAAAAACAAGTACACTTGGACACTAAACACCACTGGCTTACCTCAAAGTCCAATTTAAGCATTACTGCAGATCCTGTGTGTGAGGGGGGATCAGAAGAAGTCATCTCTAGAAATGTGAAGACACAACCATGAAGTGGCAAATTCCTCTTGTCCTTGTGCGATCAAAGTCTCATTTTATAGCCTACTGCCTCTTGTCTGCCATAACCACACACTCTATTCGAAGGCTTTCACTTTTGCCTCAGCAATGCCAAAAGGAGGGTCATGCATGTCTACGAGGAGGAATAGCACAATAATACCACCTCAAAAGAAATTTCTATCTTTTAAATTTAACATCCATTTTCAACCTTTGTCATCAAAAATAAAATCTCTCAAGAGTTAAAAACAAACGATAGACTGGTTTTCAGTATCAGTTTTCTAGAATAGTGATTCCCAAAGTGTGACATGTGGCCCCCTGGTGGTCCTCATAGGTACAGCAGATGGGTCCTGAGGGTACAGAAAAAGACTTGATTTATTAACTCCAACTCTCTGTTTTAACTCTGTTTATGATCGTGCTACAGGCATGGATCAGGAATTTAAACACATGCACACACAGGTTCCACTAATGGGCAAATTAGGGATGAATGAGAGGCTGCACACACACAGGCACTTCAAGCTGTTTGGGATTTGGTGATCACTACACTGTGTGTCATATTTGGGAGATGCTTGGTGATATCATTGTCTGATTTTCCTTTTCACTGAGCATGCATGGATATAGCTACTGTGACAAGGTCCACTTGGCCAGCTGGATGGATGTAAAGGAAACTTAGCTGGTCTCATGACAGCTTACGTCAACAGGAAACATCTTAATCCTGCCGGTTGGAATCCAGAAAAGAGTGGAAATGATCAGTCATAACACCAAATGTAATTCATTGAGTATGAGTATATAAGTGTAAATCTTATGTATGTTGATCTTCACTTGTTTGTTTCCACCAAATCATTACAACAATCTCAAACCTTGCAGAAGTTTTCAGTCAACTTTTATTCATATGGCACCAATTCACAACAAGTGTTATCCCAAGACACTAACCAAAAACAGACAAAACTTTATTTACAAAGACCCAATGTAAAAAAAAAAAAAAAAAAAAAAAAAAAAAAGATAAGACAGAGACCAATCTTGTAAGATCAGACCCACTCCCATCCCATCTTATACCACATGAGTATTAGACTTTGTAGCATTCAGTAAGTTAGTGGAGAGGAAGTTCTTCCTTTTCGAGCAGAACCAGACTTATGTAAGACAGTCATTTGCTGCCTCTGTGCTGGGTTGAGAGATGGGATAGAAGGAAATGCAGAAAGAGAGAGATGGACTGAGTTTAGACTGAAACATGTAGTTGAAGTAGCTGGAAAGAAGGCAGGTCCACAGCAGCAATAAGTCTGCAGCAGTGATCCAGAGGAACCTACAGCATGATGGAGTACAGGTACTCCCAGTAAAAACTGTGTTTTAGTGATACTAATGAATCATGATGATTCAAAGGTAATGACACAGATAGAAAAAGTTTCAGTTTCCCTTGAATTTGATTTGGTATTTCAATTTGTCCATGTTTAACAAGCTGTGGTTTATCAGTTCCCTTTAAGTATAGAGCTAGTTTTGATTCATCACGTGGGTTTACCAATGGTACACGTTTTCTGCATCAGTAGCTTTTATTTCTTTCTCTTCTTGACAGAGAATAAGTCTGAAATGACAGGAAAATTATTTTGGTAATGCAAAAGGAAAATAAAACATACTGCTTTTGTAAAATTTTTAAAGAAATTTAAAGGGAACAGCACACTGCTAGATATATTTATCTGTAATAAATATATCTTGCAGTGTGCTGTTCTCGTCAAGCTTCTATAAAAGTCACACTTGCTGTGTGGGCTGCAAAACTCCTCTCTTTACATGCCTGTGCCATTTATGGAGATTAGATTCAAAATATATGGTCAATAGTTTTATCAGCTGCATAAATGAATGATCTTCAGTTAAAATGTGGACTAAAAGTTTTCCCATGTGACTTAATTTACTGATTGTTCATGTAATTCTAGCCCAGACTACTGTTATTAAGTTTCACATGCACATTCCCTCCTCTAAGTACAAGCTGGTTAGACCAGAAGATCATGACCGATCATCTAGATGTCTTCAGTGCGGTATTTTCAGATTGAACAAGATTTCAGATAATTTAAAATCATTTGTTATTTTCAGATTAATGTGATTTTTTTTCATAGTTGTAAAACTTCTTCAGCTTGAGTCAAGAATCGGCACTTTTCAACAACAGTAACTGCTCACTTCTGACATATATAAAGGTATTTACATATAGTGAACAGCAGGTGGCAGCACAAAACTGTTCAAATTGCTCTGCGGTAAAGCAGTGCCTGACAATTATCCCATAATCCCATGAAAACAAGCTTTAAAAATCTAAAGATGATAATAAAAATCAAGCTTTGTATTGGGGAAATCAGATCTGTTTTTTCAACAAAAGTAATTTGACAAGAGAATATACAGAAATTGCTACATGTTTAAAGAAAAACAGTATTAGTATCAATATGTATCCACGTCTGCTTTGGGCTTCTGTAAGAAATCATTCAAAGAGTAATTTAGGGAATGCTCTATATCCTGGCATCATGTTGTCCCCTCTTGAAGGGAATATTGCTGTGCCATAACAGTACAAAGGAGCTATAAAAGTAATCACATTTCCACTTTCATTGCCTTTGTCTTTCTTTTTTTACTTCATTTGTTCTTATAACTTTTATTGTATTGAAGAAATGTGATTAATTAAAGTTTATCATGATATAACTTAGTAATATTTTGACATGTGACCTTTAAATTGGCACAGCGTCTTCTCATGACTTTGAAGTTCAGTGTAGTCCAGGTAAGGTCATGTTGCTACTTTAGAGTGTGCAAAACCTCCAAAGAGATTTTGCATGTCTAAAAAAAACAACCAGTGCAGAATTACGTATCTGTCCCTCATCCACTCTCAGTGCAGTGGGACATTTGTAAAAAGGTTAATACTTTGAATATGAAACAATAGCTTGTAGAATCCCACTACTCTCAAGAGAATCGAACGCTGGTCTTTTTTTTTTTTTTATTGCAGGTATTTTTAGGACATCTGCTCAGATCCTGTTTAGTTCCTATCCAATTAATATTTTATTTTCCTACACTAGACTGAGGTAGTTCATATGGTTTTTAGTCTATGAGTATTTATTTCCTTAGTTACTTCTTCTCATCTTAATTTGCACTGAACATTCATTTCTGTTCAAACTTCTACATAAATTGTTTAAAGCTCCTGTGTGGAACTTTAGTTTTTTGTCCATTTTTGCATATCTTGTCCTGTATATGTGCCTTCTGTCCAATATCTCCACCTGCGACTTTAAACAATCAGATGAATGCTTTACTGTGATAATTTAATGTGGGAAATGCAAGAATTGGACTGTCTCTTCAGTGACTTGGCTAACACCTACCCGCTGCATCGGTGTAAGGCATTGAAAATTTCAGTACGAATATTGTCAATCTTGTCACTGATGGTTTCATTTGCTTTTGTATTTCATAAAAAAGGCATCAATATAAGTTACAGGCTATCTTATTAATATCAAAAACTCCTCACAGAGGCTCTAATATCTAATGTCAGTCATATGTAGTTTATCTTCATACACCAACAGAAGCATTTAATCGTTTTTTTTAACTCATGTGTGCACTCACAACAGGCCAAAAAAGCTGAATCTGATTCTATTGATCTTTATTTTAAAAGAAAGTATGGTACTATTCACTCCACGGTAATGACTGACTGCAAACTTGCAAGTTATTTCAAGACTATTGTGATTCTTTTATGGTTGTGTGACCTCTTTAACAGGCTCCAGCTGGACCTGCTCACTTCTTCCTAATGCAATAAAAATATTTTAAACAGCAGATGGCAGCACAAAGCAGTCCTGTCGCTCTGCAGTGAGTCAATGCTGAACACATCTCCAGTGTTATGGCTCCAGAACTGTTGTAGTCCTTGTATTACCTAACATGAAGCCCTGACCCTTTTGTTTTATATATAAGGTATGTCTCTAGCATGTCCCCATTCTGCTTTGAGTCACAGCTTGGTCATGTGATGTAAAGTCTACGCAAACACTGCCTTAGGGTAATAAAGTTCATAATATTTAAGGCATGAGTATGTTCCTCATTAATAATAAACTCACACATGTAGTTTCCATCTGCAACTCAACAGCAGTTATGCATAATTCAATACTGAAGTCATGTCAGGGAGCCTAGACTGTTGTCATGTTTTAAACATGCTGTGTAACGCAGCACTTTGCAGAGGAGGAAATGTAAATATGAGTAATAATATTCTCATTAGAACTTGAGGTTGCTAGATTTAGATCTTTGGTTTGTAAAAAAAAAAGGTGTCTGTAGGTGAAGTCTGGGGTTCCTGTTACTCACACTCTCATGGTATTTTTGTGGGGTATGTTAGAATATGCTGCTTTACATCCCCTGGGAGCAATAACATTTCTGTGAATTTTTTATGTTGCCTTTTCTCATCTGCATGGTGTTTCACTGAGCTCTGGGTCACTGGTCCCATTTTCATACTTGCTACTGTGTTGTTTCACTCTGTTTTTTGGATGGGTGGTTGGAGGTCAAAGGTCAGGGTTAGGGTGTTTCTGTGTCACAGGGGGTCGTGGGGAAAAAGGATGAACCCTGATACAATGCCATAGACATTCTCTGAACAACCATCCAGATTCCAGAACTGCAGCAGGGACAATGTTGTTCAGGCGGCTGAGTGGGTGTTTCAGACGACATGAGGACTCTGATCCACCCCCACCCCAGCCTCGAACCTCCTCTTTACCATCCTCACACATATGCTACTATGGCAATAAAAGACAATAGCGGGTACTTGAAGTTAAGCTGGGAGATGACTTGGAGAGTGGGCTATTGTTGGTGTTAAGCATTGTTGGGCTGACAGCGTCCTTACTGAGGAAAAAGTTTAAATGAGGGAACAAGGAGAGGAGGAGGAGAAGAGTCTGAGCTGAATTTTATGGGATCATTTTCATTTCTTCCTTTGGCTAGGGTGAAATCTTCCCAACATAGCAGATTGAAGGTTTGCCCTCTGTGTAATTATGGGATGTAGCGTTGTAAGATCTTCAGGCTCTGTGGGCAAGGGAACTCAAGAATCCCATCCCTTAGGTTTAAAGTTAGCAAAAAAATCTTTCTTTCTTAAACTGCTTGACTTTTTTTAGATCCAGAACATCATTCCATCAATTAACCACTTTATGGCAGCATGCATGTGAACAGCTCTTTATTTAACCTCCTAAGACCCGAACTCTTGCAAGGCATGCATTTTTATTTTCTCTTTGATATTTAGGCTAATTGGGACCTGATGAGTGTAAAAACAAAGAATGATCTTTTTACATGATGTAGTTTCTGAGAAAAATGATGTCCACATATGAGGACATTCGTTTTAAATTTTGAGAGAAGGCCCTTGTGAACAAAATTTAATATTGTGGTCTTGACAACCAAAAATGTGATGTCCACACATGTGGACGCCAGGTCTTAAGGGAGTTAAACATTCTCTTATATGTTTAAAACAACAGGAAATCAACATAAACAAGCTTCACGTATGTAGAAAACAGCCCTCTAAGGAGTTGAAGGTTTTAATACTTTTAAAGTTTCTGTGAGAATTTTTTTCAGGTTGAATGGACTTAATTTTGAAGGCTCTTTATAAACTAAACAAACTATCAACATACAGACTGATTACTTCTATATGGGTATTTTTGACACCTTGAGCCACTGCTGGAGGTTAGGTGTCAGAACAACTAAGTGACACAAAAACAGGCTTTGTTTACATTTTATTGTAAATGATTACACCTAATATGATCTTGTTAAATGGACCACTCTTAGTAAAGAGAGAATTAAAAACAATAAAAGGAAAGTATGAATTAGCTGGCTTACTACAGGACATGATCACTTAAGAAGGCCACAAGTAAGGCTTATGTTTTGGCAAATAAATGATCAGTCAAATGTTGTGGCAATGAAGTCTTTTTCCTCATGCTTTAACTGGTATGATATTAATTGATTCATTACCTCATCAAACATCCATCACACTTGAAGATGCCACACATGACAAGGAGCGTGTTTGACCTGAGGCTGGACGCTGACAGCAGATGTCCTTCACTAATCAGTGTCACCAGCTTGGCCCCGACTGAGACCTGAAGTAGAGCAGGTCTTCTTTGCTGTCCACTGAGATGCTTAATTAAGAAAAAGACAAGCGGGCTAAGGACCAAACCGATCAATATGTGAGACCAGAGGAGGTTGAGGTCACGGGCGGGGTTTGATTTTGACCTGGCGTTGTTTGGTCATGAGACGTTGGCGAACTTTGACCTTTTGTTCATTAATTATCATAAAGCATTAGTTCAGGAAAGACAACAAAAAGAGAAATAGTGTGTTAATGTTATCATTGCCTGGTTCAATATGGCGTCATCATGGTGAGTGTTAAATTAATTGAATGTTTTTGTCATTGAGGGCACTTCAGTTTTACTGGGTGGTCTTCTTCCTCCCTGTCAGAGCTCTGGACAAGAATTTAAGTCTTTATTTTAGACATCAACTTAGTTATTTCTGACGAAGCTTCCTCTCATTGAAGAAGTCAATTTTCTCCACCACCTGCAGGTGTTTTAACAGCTGAGTGGTGACTGTTTACGTACTCCTGCTCTTTTGTGCTCAAATGCAGATCGTTTAGCAACGCACTGAGACCAAGCTCTGTATTTTTGAGAATTCACCTTGTAGCTGCTGTATAAACTAAGCATCAAAATGTAAATGAAGGACTTTCTGCCTTCAGCTCATCTTTTGTCACACAAATAAGTAAGTGCTGTGACTGCAAACAACTGTTGAAACATATCTCATTGAAACTGCTGAACAGTCTTTGTTGTTTTGCCTTTCAGGATGATGTGTCTGCAGCTCGGTATCAGTGAACAATTAACAAATGAGAAATAACTCACAACTACAACCCCAAAAGCAGGAACACATGAATCCCAGCAGATCACTGTTAGGAAGCTAAATAAACTCCTAATCTCCGCCAGTTTCCACAGGATAAAGATGGATCATTTCACACATAAAGTTTGGTGTTGGGGTCGGACATGTCAAGTTTTATGTCAGTTTTTTTGTGGCACAGACAACAGTGAGGACTTTGGACCAGGCACTGAACATTGCAGACAAGGAGTAACTGGGGCAAGAATATTCTGACTTATATTGGCAGTATGTAGGAACTATGTGTTACAGCATGAACTAAACTACCAAATGCATCACCTTTAAATGCCACTGAAACCCCTGAGTTCCACCATTATTACTCTGAGACTCAACAGTGAAGGTTTCTTCTGCGCCAATTGAACAGCACAACACGATAACTAATATAAACCTGAGTGAAACTCATAGGTTATTGTACAAACATATTCTGGTTTCTTTCATGTTTTTCTAACCATTGCTTTTAATTCAAGTGTTTTCTTTATCACTCTTGTATCGTAACCTCATCAATGAAAGGAGCTCTGGTTTCTATCACCAATGTTCCCAGGATGTGCTCACACTGTCAGTCTCAAGAGTCTGATCTGGGGGGAAAGGGGAGTTTATGTTTACTGCCCCATTTACCCGGAACGAACTTCAGAACTTAAAGACTTAGTCTCTTTAATGTTAAAAAAAGTGCTTAATGACTTGGAGGCAGACTCAACTGTATGCAGATGTTCCCTCTAAATGGGGTTTAACGATTGCATGGGCATATAATGTTTTGATTGTGATCATTTATCTGATGTTTCTTCATTATGAATAGCTGTAAATTTGTCTGTCAAGGTCTTTGAAAGAACAGGGAACTGTGCTGCTGGCTGGCTTGGCCAGGACATACTAGGCCTACCAATCTTAATGTGTTTTTAGAGAATTTCCGAGTTTGGGATCAATAAAGTCTATCTATCTATCTATCTATCTATCTATCTATCTATCTATCTATCTATCTATCTATCTATCTATCTATCTATCTATCTATCTATCTATCTATTTTTTTCCTGGTTAAATAAAAATATTTAAAATGTTGAGGATTTGTCTTTTGTTAATATTTCTGGTCACCATAGTAAATAGCTAGCCGATAAGAATGTTTTATTGTGGTTCTTGTGACTAAGTTGTTATGTTTTGTCTTGCTCTATATCCAGATATATTTAAAAAATGAAAAAATAAACAAGCAAATAAATAAAAAAGCCCATCAAAAATCTACAGTAGTAGACATATTTGTAGGATCAATCAATGTAATCGATGAGTATCAACAAACAAATCATTGTCTAATTGTCTGAACTTTACTTTATATGTATATACATATATATCAAATTAGATATTGTTAGTTCAGCTTGTTGCATAGCTGAATATTCTGTGAAACCCTTGATTTATAATCTCATCTCAAGTTATTAACCTCATGTGCTGCTCTCTCTCTTGTGGCAGAGATGTAAAAGAAAGCCTTTATAGAAGATAAAGTTGACAGTGAAAGCAACATCTTAATATCTAAGATAGATGAACAAATGCCGGTGAACTGTGTCAGTGACTGTGACCATAATTGGAGCTGTAGACGGGGCGGGGCGTAATGCCCCCTCTTCGCTCGTGCAAACGAAGGGGCTTACCCGGATCTACTGCAGATATTTGCGAGGCTCCTCCCTGCACTTTTTTATCGCCTTATAACAGGATATCTCACTGGCGCGAAAAACGCACTGTGTGGCTTCTATTACACATCGTGGGGCGGACCTTGTGCCTGCTGCGTGAACCGCCGGCTTTTGTGTTTTTGTTTTGTTAAACTTCGAACTTAAAGAGACGTAAAAGCGGTGTTGAAACCTCACATCTAAGTGTTATACCTACCCAGCGTCTATCAGCGTGATCCCTGTGCTCCGGATCATTGATCTTTTGCCGTGGAGTGCCTTTCCATGCCCTGAAATTCACTTTTGCAAACCGGGGGAGAGCTGGTGAGTCCTTTAATTTTAAGACTTCGTGTGAAAGTTTGAAACGAGGAAACTGAGTGTTATTTCTGAGTCTGAGCCCACTCTTTCCTTCTTCACACGACTGCTCTGAGGAAACAAAGCGCTGCCTACATTTCAGGAAACACTAGGTTGCCTACTTTAAAACGAGAAAGTCTTATTATTCACCTGATCTACCCTTTCTCGGCCAAAACGTACACGGAATCACAGCAGATCTTTTATTTAACGAAATTATGTAATAATCATCTGTGCCTTGATAGTTCGATTCATCACTGCAGGTACATCCGCAAGATCCACTATCAAATATTAATGTGGTCCCATTTGGAGAAAGTCTGCTGTCAAAGGGATGTGAACGAGTTCTTACAATGTGGCAGGAAGTACTTTATTTCAATCGTGGCTAATCTCTGTGATATTTCCCCTCAGGTTGAAGGTGCTCAGAGGGAACATTTTGTAATTGCTGGGAATTAACTCTTGAGGATTTTATAAACTGGAATCATGGAGTTCGACTGTTACCAGCACTATTTCTACGATGATTTCGACACGGAGGAGGATTTTTACAAGTCGACCGCACCGAGCGAGGACATATGGAAAAAGTTCGAGTTGCTGCCCACCCCTCCCATGTCCCCCACCCGGACTCTGAGCGGAGCTGCCTTGCACCTCTCACCGGGGGACAAGCTAAACTGGCTGTCCAAAGTCCTGGGTCAGGACGAGGATTATGAGGGCCAGTTCGTCCCGGGCAGCGAGGAGCTGCTCGGCAACCTTAGCTCCATCATCATACAGGACTGCATGTGGAGTAGTTTCTCCGCCAGTAAGCAGCTGGAGAAGGTCAACGGGAAGGTGGTGTCAGCTGCGGCACCGTCCGGTGCCTCCCCGTTGGCGCAGATCTCCGTGAGACCGAGTAAGGCGCAGTGCGTCTCTCCCGCTGGCGCGCTCCCCACCGTGGCGACAGACTGCGTCGACCCCGCGGCTGTTCTCACCTTCCCGGCGAACAGTTGTAGGAAGCCGGCGTCGTCTGGCTCTGAGTCCCGCTCTGATTCCTCCGGTAAGGAAGCAGTCATGCTGTAAATTGCCCCACCCTGCCCCTGCCTAGGGATTATATTACCCTCTAACAATGCGTAATTTGGAGAGCTGGGCTGCTGTTGCATAACTGAGGTCTGTGGTGCAAAGGGGTTATCAAGTACACCAGTCCGTCACTTTATAATCCCGATTTTTACTCTCACGTTGACAATGCGCCACATGCTCTCTAGAATACCAGTGCTATCTTTTGAAAACCGCGCCCCGTCACTTTTACTTGATTTCTCCCCGCTTTCAATACCTGTCACTGACTCTGCATTACAATCAGAGTGCGGCAGAGGGGCGGGGTAACTGAGCCAAGATGATTTATTACTACTACACACACAGAAACACACCATTAGAGTTTACTCTTTCACATTTAAGGTATTAGTGACTGCCCCCTGCCAGTAATTCTGCTCATTTAAATAGCTGATGAATGGTCAGTGCTCAGTAACAAAAGCCTGAATTCATGCAAGCTTTGGCATGGATGACCAACTCTGTTAACACCTCAGTGTCTGATTGGCCCCTCTTTAGTTAGGAGGAGAGGTGATTTGCACATCAGAAAGTGGAATGCACTTCCTCAGAGTAACTAGTTAATATTTGATTGATCACTATATCTCATTCAAACATCTGTCATCTTTCACCTTGATAGCTACTCTGAAAGCTTTCACCTGTGAAACCTGTTTAGCGTGTTTTCATGAGTTTTTTTCCATTTGATCCCAGATGATGAAGAGGAGATCGATGTGGTCACTGTGGAGAGCAAGCAGAGCAGAATGCGTCTGGTGAATGTCAGAAAACCTGTGACTATCTCAGTGCGGGCTGACCCCTGCCCCAAACGCTTCCACATGTCGGTCCATCGGCAGCAGCACAACTATGCTGCCCGCTCGCCAGATAGCGAGCCAGAACCAGAGGACGATGATGAGGATGAAGATGAAGAGGAGGAGGAGGAGGAGGAGGACTATGCAGACGAGCCTCAAACTAAGCGTACCTGCATGACCTCGACACAGAACTCCTCTGCTCGTATCTCCCAGCCCACCTCCCCCTCAGAGACCCCTTTGAACTCTGATGCAGAGGACACTGACCGCAGGAGGAACCACAACTTCTTGGAGAGAAAGAGGAGGAATGATCTACGGTCTCGATTCCTCGCCCTGCGGGATCAGATCCCTGGTTTGGAGTCAGCCAAGACCCCAAAGGTTGCAATCCTGACTCATGCAACAGAATACCTTGTAGATCTCCATAGCAGAGAGAAACGGCAACTCCAGGAGAAGAAACGCCTCAAATCCAGACAGCAGCAGCTTCTCCGAAAGTTATCTGAGCTTAAACGCTCCTGAGACACTTTTAAAGAAAAAAACTGCCTCATTCATAGTCAGAAACCTCTCAGTCCTTTTAAAGACAACATGCCTCATGTAAATAGCTGTGTGTTTTGTCTGAAATGAATTCACGTTAGCGTGGGCTTTCTACAAATTGACGGCCAATGAACCTGTTATGGGGAGGAGCAATTTGTGTGCTGTGTTTTTATATTTTCTTTGCACGTTGTTTCAATAATGAGCAGGGGTCATGACTTTGGTTTTATAGCTACAATATTTTCTTTTGTTATGATGGGAATACAAGAGAGGTATCTGTTAGTAGTTTACCTGTGAGATAAGGAATTAATGTAGCCCTGTGTGTGAAAGCTGGTTAAGGCGTCTTAATTTTAACCATTGCACACTTCTAATGGAGAAAAGTGTGAAAGCCTCTCTGTGTACATATTTGAGTGAGTCAGTTCTCTGTGTGGATGGATTGTTTGACTGAATGTTTGATGCACAAAATGTTCTGTAAATAATAGCTTATCCCTCCAGTTGAAGGAGATGAAATCAAGAGTTGTCAATGAGCTTTGCTCTTCTTTATGAGGTGCCATCAGGCACCGAGGAACTTCTATTTTGTTAAGAAAACAGGAAAAATGGGCAAAAAAAAGAGAAAAAGTAGCACTGCTGTACTTTATATACACACGTCACTTTGTGATCTCAATGCTTCTTTTAATTTTGGTTGATCTGTTTTTTTTAAGCATGTTAACTTGGACAGCAACATTAAATTTTGTACCATATTTGCATACAAACCTTAAGTCTTTGTCTGTTTCATTTTAAGTCTTTTTTTAAAAAGTCCTATCTGGGAACAAGGCGCAGTGAGATGTACAAGATGAGGTCCAGATACCCTTAGATAATGAAACTTGTGTTGTTTTAATCTGAAAACACTATTCCGACTTCCTGCTGAGATCATGCTCCAAAATGAATCTTTTTAAAAGAAACAAAAGAAACGTCCTCCCTTGTCACACAAAAATGAACATTTTGTGCCCCAGCTGCAGGTCCACACAAGGTTACACTGTGTGTGTGTCCTTGAAGCTTACCCTTGAAGAGAGTGTGGT
The DNA here is from genome assembly GCA_962446985.1 of Xyrichtys novacula. Lineage (NCBI taxonomy): Eukaryota > Metazoa > Chordata > Actinopteri > Labriformes > Labridae > Xyrichtys > Xyrichtys novacula. The sequence continues at coordinate 8,751,536 of OY660878.1, forward strand.
ACTGTGTGGATCCTCCCCTCTGCAGTGGTTGCTGCATGCTGGGCACCTGAAGTGCTCTGAACTAGGTTACACACACACACACTTATGCTCACCAAGTACATTTGTTATCTTTGGAACAGTCCCATGGGTTTGCAGACTGGATAGTGTGAACGGCTACTTGGTTCCAGTGCTGCTCTTCACTCAGGTACACAGGTATGTAAGAGGCTGTAAAACAGCCTGTTAAAGGAACAAGCTCAACTGTCTCTTCATCATTGATTGACACTTACCCCTTGTGCATCTTTACGAAGACTATTCTCGTCACATGATATCCTTATCCCGACCTTATGTTTCAGGAAAAACACGATTCCTGTGTGGGTAATTCAAGTGGTGCGAGTTATGAGTGAAAAAGTCTACAGTCTAGTACATGCAGTTACTCTTCCCAGTTCCCTCAGCGTACAGAGTCCTGACAGAGTAAAGATCGATTATTGAGATCAAAAATGGAAAAATTTTTATGTCCGTTAAAACTATTTCATATGGTTATTATGGTATTCTGATCATGTTTATTTGCAACAGGTAAATTTCACGACTGAGAAAAAAACGGAAACTCCACAGAGGTTAGTCTCTTGAAGGCACTGACAGAAAGAGGTGAACCATTCTGTGGGAGACTGCATGAGCAGAGAGCTGAACTCTTTCTACATAATGCATTGACCTGCAAAGAATATGAGATTTCATTACCAAATGACAGTAATATTGTTCAATCCGGAGAAATCTCTGTACAAAATAGACAGACTAAAAGACTATTGCAAGGTGGTTGTGATCTTCTGGCCCTCATTTTACCAAACCTCCCCCTGGATGGGGTGCTGCTGGCCCAAGTGTGCCCCAAAAATGGAGCCTAGGTTTGATTCTAGCCTGCAGCTCCTCTTAAGCATGTCACTCCTCACTCTTTTCCCATTTCCTGTTCAATACAACATCCAATCCTCTTCAATGGAGGAAAAAAAAAGCCCCAAGCTTCACTCCTGACAATAGTTATAAGAGAGAGAGCAAATATGATCAAATAAAGAGGGAGCATTTAGTGCTAGAAAATTAAAATCCCATCAGTTTAAACAAGATTTAAAAGGGTTTCTCAAATAAAATGCAGACACATAATCTAAAAGACAGAGTTCTGAAATAGCTGGGAGGTATTTGTGTGCACATCCTGTTATGTATTAAGGTGTGAGGGTATGTATAGCAGAAGTGCAGGTCAACAGAATGAATGATGTTGTTAAAAGTTTATGGGATGAAGTTCACAAGATTCAGACAGGTCCCAGAGCTTGGAAAGCACTCCCTGTTCTACCTTTCCTGTTTGATCAATTTCCTTAAATGAGGAACTGAGTTCCTGTCCTATCAATGAACTAAAAGACGAGTCTCTGCAAGCCTGGATGATTGCGGTTTGAGCTCCAGTCGATTGAAATAAAGCTCAAACAATCATTTGGTTCAAGTACAGCCTGACAGATGAGCCCGGCACACCCTGAAGTCCAACCGTCTCACACCTCACTGCTCTTTTGTTTGAGCTGGTTGCTGTTTCACCTGCCTCTCTGGGCCCCATTTCCAGTCTTGAGGGCATTTTTTTTTCTGGCACAGTTGAGCATTTTCTGTAGAATATCAACACCGGGTTCAAGTAAGCTCTGGGGAAGGAAAAATGACCACAAGAGACAGAAGAAACTGCAACTTATTGATTTTGCAATGTAGGCTTTACAAAACTTCGAGAGCACTCATAACCTTGCAATCTTCCCCTAAGACTGAGAATAAATCAGCGAACTTACCTCGTTATAGAAAAGTGTGTGAAGCAAAAAACACTCTAGATCTAAATCTTATGTAGCTGCTTTGTTGCTGATGCTTCGCATTACAACAGGAAGTGAAAGCAGAAATCAGATATCAGGTTCTGGACCAAACATGTTTCCTGTTGAATTCTGACCACAAAATTCATCTGTAATGTATTTTAAGACTAGAAAGTCAATCAACAACTTCATGATTTGTGGAGGATTCATGACTTAATAAATAAATCACATGGTTTGGGTTGCTGCTGTTTCAAATTAGGGCGACACAGTCATCTCACACAACATGCAAAGTCTTTGGTCCACAGTGTGTTAGTAGGGATGCAAATGGCATCACTTTCAGTTGCTGGAGTCTGGGTAGAGATTGTGCGCTGATATGTTATTGTTTATCAGGAGCTTAAATCATCCCACGATGACAGATAGTACACTAATGTTATCAATAAGCACTTAATGGCTGCATGCTGCTACATTTTTGGGTTTCTTGTAAGCAATGAAGTAAGAGGATCTTTTTTTCCGGTGAGGTGCTCTGACGGTTAACTTGCCAGACCTGATTTTCTACTCTCAAGTTCATGCAACGCCCATGTGGACTTAGCTCCGAAATGCATGTGTGAACACTTTCATAAGCACATGTTCATACAGGGCTGCCTTCCTTTACCCCATATGCTTTTTATTCTCTCACATCTGTAGGGCTGCCTTTATTTCCTGCTATTAAAATAAACCTTTTAGGCCTTAACAGCTGCACCCTGTTGCTGTCCCATATACTAAATATAATGTGTGTGTAAGAGGAGACCCATTCATGGTTGTGTCACAGAGGTCTGTGTATTCCCAGGGATGTAAGGCTTCACTGGTGGTCACACAGAAGTGTGTGTGATCAGGGTGGGACTGTGGAGAATTGATGATTTGGCTGGGTGGAGTGTAGGCACTTTCTGATTTATACATCTTCTTCAAGCACATTTAGGCTAAAAGCAATCTCATAAATCTTTTTGATCATACACACTTCTTCAACGTGGCAATAAGGAGGGTGTGGTGACATTTACAGACCTGTATTAGTATAAGATTTAATGTCTTAATCTTAATCAAACTCCACACAGCTTGCAGGATTATCCTGAGAAATCCAGTAATAGTTGGCTTGCAAAATTAAAAAGCAATTGGTTCAAAAGGTGAAGTGACTAACAGAGCAGAACAGGGTTGTGTAACTTTTTACTTCACTTTATCAGATAGCTGTATTGTTTGGCATAAACTGTCGCTCTTATATGCTTCCTATGGCAAGAGAGTGTGTTCATTTTTTACACAAAGGGTATGACTGCATTACCCCAAGAAACTCTAACGCCGGTGTCTTATCTTTCAAACAAGAAACAGTTATACCAGTTATACTTGCCACTCTGGTATTTCTTGCTCATTAAACGAACATCAAGGTTAAACTGTTGCAAATATGAACTCAGAAAAATGTTTTTTACGACTGCAACATACCTTAACATTTTGATTTCTTTTCTTTCTTCTTTTTTTTTTTTTTTTTTTAGATTGAGCAACGTATGAAGCGCTTCTGTGTTCCTGGAAAGTGGGAGGATAAACTTTCGCAACGATGATCCCCTCAATGTCACTGTGGTAAATCTCTTTACTCTGCACTTTAGGGGAGAGAAAAAAAAACAGCCAGACACATTGAGCAATGTTTCCACCATGTTAACTGGTTGTGTCCCGACTGGCCTAGTTTGTAAGGCATGTGTACATTGCGTGTTTACACAGCAGGACAGAGGAGGAAATGGACCATAAACACACAGCACTGGTTTGTGATTCTAAGAGCATTGCTGAACTGGCTGTTTATCACTGACCTACATGTGAGTGAATATAGGACAAAATAATAGCAATATTGGTGGGAGGGAAGAAAGGCTTATCTTTGGATGACCTTTGACCTCCTGTGTGAGAATGAGGCAACACTGATGTGAAAAATCTCCCGTGAAGAGATTTCATACAGCTATACACTCAAGAGGAATTGACATCTGTAAGGAGGAGAAGTAGACTCATTGTCATCTTTTCCTTACTCAACACTCAACCCACACCCTTCCCTTTATTCTATTTTTTAAGGGACAGACGGTCAGGGGAAATCTAGTCAACATAAGCGGGAAGAGATGCAGACACACACATCTTCCTGAGAGCACACACATACTTATACAAATGGTCTCTCCCTGGTTTCAGCCCTTCATCTCTCTGCCTACTGACCCACATTCCTGCCTGGTTGTGTCACTGGGAATCAGCCAGGGCTGTGGCCACTACTGTCTATCTGATCCTAATGAAGCTGCCGCAGAAAAACCACACACATTCACTGGCATGCAAAAGCTGACATTCTTTTACTTGCAGTTTCTCTTTTTCTTCCTTTTTTTTAATTTCCCTCTCTCCTTTTAAACCTCTTCATCCTTGAAAACCACGCATCAGAAACAGTCTGCTGATTCCTGCCCTCCCCTCAGGTACTTATCTCTACCATTTGCTGATCTAGGTCAGTCCTCTGAGCTCTCTCTCTCTCTCTCTCTCTCTCTCTCTCTCTCTCAGGCCAGTGTTACATAACAGTGATGAATCAGCCTGAACAGCCTGTAGATGTTCCTCTCTCTTGATACATCTGGGAACAGCTGACTGGTGTCATGCAAGTGTTTTGCTTTCAACTTCTGCCAGTCAGACAAATTGGTCCGCTCTTAAACCAGATAAACACCTGAGGTGTTAGGATTTCCTGTGCCTCACCTGTTGTGCAGCACAACAGCAGTGTTTTGTTTTCGCCCTTTCTTTGGAATCTTCTTTCCCCTCTTCATCCTTGTTGTTTTGCTTCATCTGAGATAAATTCGGGAGGGTTAGCGTAGGGCCAGGCGGTCGTGTCGTGTCAGCGGAGCAGGCCTTTCAACTCGCCTGTCTAATCTGAAGCTAATCCTAATCCCGTTAGTATAAACACTGCTGCCATCTGGACCAAAACACACCACGACTTTGATTATAATAAACCCATCAAAAGGTCCTCGGAGCATCACGCCGCAAATGCTGTCAGCGGCTCGCACTAAACTCTCTGACCTGGGCTTATGACACAATCAGCCAGCGGACAGACAGTCAAGCAGCTGATGGGTAAACAAACAAATGCACAGTCAGCAGTGTAAATAAACTGATGTCATAAATTATATAATTAGTGTGCAATAGTAGGGGGAAAACACCTTTGAAAACCATGCATTAGCCTCTGTAGATACACACATGGAGACTTTGTCTCTGTAGGGTCTGCGGTCACTAGAGCATTAGCTGTGATGATGTAACCTTGGTGCTCGTAAATGGATAAGCAAAGAGAGGGGGAGGGGGGTGACAACTGCGGTACTACACTCACCCTGGCAACCTCCTCACCACCACCACCACTCCCAACTCACACATATGCACTGATTACATAAAACACTATGAGATGGCTTGAGAGTAAGTTTGTTTACATACCCTTTGAATCATCGGTGCTGATCTTTTACTGTTTTTTATCATTATGTGTGTATGATGTGACATCTGGTTATTGATGCCTGTGTACCAATTAATCATTCACTTTCTGCCTATCTGCCCACATGTAAATTAGCTGTTATGACTCTTTTGACTCCAGCTGTTGCTTTTCATTCACAAACTGACTGAATTCATAATCTTTCACTAAACTTTTCTTTATTTTTTTATTTTAATGTTTGTGTTTTAAGTGTGGTAGGAAAGGGTACACAGGCAACAGAGATGACTGTAGCCCTGACAACAAAAAGCAGATTCAAGAACCGAGGGGAGCTTCACAAGTAGTGGGACTGAGGCTGGAGTCAGAGCATCAAGAGCTGCTACACAGAGATGTGTCCAAGAAATGTGCTGCAAGTGTCATGTTTCAACAGTCAAGCCCCACCTGAACCAGGAACAACGTCATAGGCATCTCACCTGGGCGAAGAAGAAAAAGATCACGACTGTTGCCAGGTAGTCTAAACTTCTCTTTTAAGATAAAAGGAAATTTAGCATCTTGTTTTGGAATCAAGGTCCTAGAGTCTAGAGGAGGATTGGAAAGGCAGAGAACACAGGGTTTCTTTAAGTACAGTGTGAAGTTTCAACAGTCTGTGATGATTTTGGATGTCTTGTCATCTGCTGTTGGTGGTCTACTGTGTTTTAAAGTCCAGAACCAATGCTGCCTAAAGTCTACCAGGCATCCTGACTGGAACTATCAGTGGCACATGAGCATGCATGCAGATGAACACACCTGCAAGTCCTTGCTTTAAGGGATAAAATTAAGTTAGGGTCAAACACACCATAACACAGAGTTAGACACCCCATCAAGAGATGAATGTTGCCGACTTCTTGCTTCTGTAGTTATACAAACTTTAGTAATGACCGCACAATAGCAATACACAGGAGCCACGCGCTCAACCAAAAAGCCACTCTATAGCCACGAATGATGCTCAGAGCAGCACCTAACTTCATCAACAGGACATATAGGGTCCTAGCCATAGCACTAGCCACCAAACATCTTTTTAACTTTGCCAAACTTCCAGGGGCCACTTGTTTGTATGGAGACCTCAGGTGGGTCCATTGACTGCAGCAGGGTGATGCAGCGCAAGGAAGAACATTATGATCATTACTTTATCATTTTCTCGAAGTTACAATCATTATATTAATCATTTTGCACCGCAAACATGGTAGTTCTTCTGCCTTAGTGTCTCCGTCTGATTGCATTTCCATGAAGAAATGATCATAAATGTTCTTCCTTGAGCTGCGTCACCCTGCTGCAGTCGATGGACTCACCCGAGGTCTCTGTACAAACAAGCGGCTGCTGGAGGAGAGTGGGTGAATTGTGTTTAGTCTCTTTGCTAAAGAAATGAGACAAAGCTAAAAAGATGTTTGGTGGCTAGTACTATGGCTGGGACCCTATATGTACTGTTGATGAAGTTAGGTGCTGTTCTGAGTATTATTTGTGGCTACAGAGCGGCTTTTTGTTTGAGCGCATGGCTTCTGAGACAGCTGTGTATTGCTATCATGCAGTCATCACTAAGGTTGCTATAACTAGTAATATTCATCTCTTGACAGGGTGTCTTACTAAGTGCTAAGGTATGTTTGACCCTAACATAAATTTACGCCAGAATATCCCTTTAAGACTTAACAAATTATTGGTGCCTTCAATTAAAAAACTATCAAAACTGATGGAGCAGACTTTATCAGTGAATACATTTCTGTGTCTCTTTCCTCTCCTCTCTCTCTAGTCTAGATGCTGAAGTCCAAATTATCAGTACTTGAGTTTAAGTCACAAGTCCTGATATGATAAATTTATGTGCAACTCAAGCTTCAGTACCAGACTACACTGACCACAGATTGGTTTAAGGGAAGCTTGAGTAAGCAGTATCTTTGATGGTGCTTCTTCAGCCAAGCAATCCAGTGTGGTCCATTATAGTCTCAACATTTTGATGTTGAAGGTAGACCCTGATCTCGCTTTTGCTACCCTGAGGCTTCTGGAAGTGTGTTGGCAGTATGAGACCACCAGCACTAATTTTCATTTTGACATATAAATGTTGAAATATTAAATACATTCATGATTCTTAATTTCTTTTTTAGATTCAAGAAGTGGCTAAATTTGCGACTTTACAGAGAAGGATCGGTTTTAGCACCCAGAGAGCATATTCTATAATTATAAACTGAGATCTTTTTGAGGTGCCATCAAAAGTGTATTAGTTTGTGCTTAATATTTTTGACTTCAGGAAATATGTTTGAACTCATGGCTGCTAATGTGATTTCATTTCATCCACAGAGTAACAGTTTAAATCAGAGCCTCAGCGGCTCTCTCGGGCAGCCAGCAGATGTTCCATTGTTTGGCTCTGTGGTGTAAGGTTGCTTCAGTTGAAGTTGGGACACTTGCTGCATCTTTTGAATTTAGCCCATTGAGTGCCGTCAGTCCCCCAAGCTACTCAGAGAGGCTTTACCCCCAACCCCCGTCCCCTTTAACCCCCTGCAGACCTCACCATCTAACCCCCCATGTAGATCTCTCTACCCTGTTCTTTGTCTTCGCCACAGTCTGGCCCTCAGTAATCAGCATCCCCCTAAAACACACTCACACACACACACACACACACACACACACACACACACACACACACACACACACACACACACACACACACACACACACACACACTCGATCGAACCCTGCAAACCAGTTTAATGACCTATTACCTCAGTGTAAGAATGTATTGAGGGTATATTTGCATGTATATACATAACAATTCTGAAGTACACCTCCACAGCTGCAAACACTCACGCTGTATGTGTTATCAGATTGTTTCTTATCAGATCCTAAATGTATAGCAGCCTCTGTTCCTTGTGCATGGCTACAATTCCTTCTTTTCAGTCTGTGTCTGAATGTGGCTGCTGTTGTGGTGAGGCCTTGCTGACCACTCTGGAGCTTATGTAATAATCAGTGCCCTGCTTTCCTCTTCCCCTCTACTGGCCTGTGTGTTTGTGAAACAACGAGGGGGGGGCAAAGTGTTATAAGACCTGTAGGAAATACACACCAGCCGCACACACTTCCTGTTTTTGTGTTGAACATAGTGAAGGCAGGAAGTCAGAGGTATAGCTGCTCTACTCTCTTTTCAGTGCCTGGTGGGGGACTGTTACCAGATGAAATGATGCTGGAGCTTAGTCCGCTGCGATACACACACAAACACACACTTACTGATATCATATTAGTGGGTGGGCTGGTTCTCTGAAATCTAATAAAAACAAACTCAGTGACTGAAAGAGGGGGAGGCTGCTGATGATCAGTGACGCCCTGGTAGCAGATTATCTTCATAGAAAGCATGTAGTCCTTCACCCTATCAGAGAAAAAAGTCCCCAGCTCTTTTTTTCAGCAGGAACAGGAAGAAGGCCTCAGTTTGTGTGTGCGTGTGTGTCAGTGTACATGTGGTTGTGGTTCTTTAGAAAGGAAAATAAGAAAGTGTTTTACTTCAGAGGATTCCCACTCAGAACAAAGAATCTGGTGGTGGCAAACATGCCAGAGTGGTTGCTTTGAAGGACTGATTAAGGTTATAATAGTCATCAGCCTTGCCTGGAACCCTCAGGCTGTGTGTCGGGGGGTGGGGCCGGATAAGAGGTAGGGATGGGGGGTGGGGGTTCAGGCTGTTACCCTCTTTGTTCTTGCCCGCTCCACTCATGCCTGCTTTTGTTCCCACCCACAGTCTACCACTGAGCGAGCTTTATCTCTCTATCTGTCTCGCGCCAAAACAGAAAAGGGGCGTGTTTCTGCTACTTCTTCCTCCTTGTTTTCTGTCTCTCTGTCCTTTCTCTTGGGGACATTTTCTATAAGACATGTTTCCTAGGTAACCAAGGGACTGCAGGTACAGAGTAGGTGTAAAAGCCCTGCCAGTGCAGTCCCTGGATCCATCTCTCACTCTGTTTGTGCTGGTCTTCCTCTCCAGCATTTCCCGCCACTCCATGGTGCACAAGGCGGGGAGTGAAGGGGAGGGGAGTGGTGTCACAGCCGGTATGAAGAAAGGCTGGCTCCTCTGAGCCTCGCGCCAAATGCCGGCGTTATTCAAATCAGCTCAGTGGGTGCGGCCCAACTGTCTTCATGTCCTGTTAACCCCCTCAGAGCTGCAGAACAGAGACACAAAGGCAGAGGGGAGTGTATGCAAAGGGCTCTGTGACATGAAGGATAAATGGTCTATAAATAAAGCAGAATAGATAGACTTTACCTCCTTATATGAGAAAGATTTAAACAATGTAGGTAATTAAAGATTTTGGTGTTTCAGTAGCTCTATCATACATTTAATGTGGCATTTTGACATGAAGTGGGTTTTTATCAAACAGTTTCTCACAGTTAATGTTTGAACACATCTTACTATTTAGTTGAACTCTTTTTTTCTTCATAAGCATAGATTCTACATGATAATAACATTGTTTTTTATGCCAACAGGCACTTTAAATCCTAAAAGGAGAACAACTGTAGCCACAAAAGTACACCAAAGTTTAAAAGTCCCGTTTCCAGTTTCACTTCCTCTCTTACTCTCAGTGATTCTTTATTCTGCTCTTTGTCTACGACACCAGAGAAATGAATGAAGCTCTGAAGTATGCAAGACTCCACACTAGATGGCAAAGAGGCTTATATATCCTTTGCCACACTCTGGTGGTGATGAGCAGTAAATACAAGGACTTAGTGCTGTTGATTAAAAACTCTTAACCTAAAACGATGAAACAGATCAGAGGAAAATGTTTAGGTTTGCTATATTTTAGGTACAGTGTGTAGAATTGTAAATATTTAGGTGATCATACATCAATGTAAACACACTTATTGTTATTGTTTTCCGTTTCCACCAAGTCTATTCTGCCTGAATGCTGCTAAAATACTGCACAGTGCACCTTCAAACCTCACAAGTCACAGATTTATTTTGTGCTCATTCTTTCATAAATACATAGTCATCTGGATGCACTGATGGGGTCCATTCAAACATGGATTCAAATACTGTGAAGTGAATGAAGATTGTGTGCATCTGCTCCTCCTCAGGTTTCAGACAAATACTTCTTAAGCTGTTCTCAGGTAATCAATAAAAGCTCTCTGCCTCTGCATGGTCTCTGGAGACCCTGCAGGAGAGTGTGTCGAGAAAGCCAGATACATTATCTTCTCAGTTAAAAATGTCAATTTCACATATGCTGCCTGTAGTAGTAGCTCAATAAGCATAATGGAAATGTCTTGATTAGTGTTGTAATACAATATTGACGTTAATGCCTGTACAAGACGTTGCATCGTTGTAACTCTTTACAGATAAGAAGAGCTAGATGGCACAAACTTTTGAGATTTTGCTAGTCGTAGTGTTAGCAATCATGCTTTCTCTGCACAGCTTTAGATATCAACCGTCAGTACAGGCTACCTTTGTAAAGATGATGACCCAAAAGGACGCGGTTGTCATCCTGCTGTTTCTTCAGTGTGGCATGGATGTCTGCTCTGTATCTTCTTGCTGGAAAACATCAGTAGTAACTAAACCGCCTGTCTGTTAAGATAAAAGCAAAGCTAATTTTATTTCGCACACTTTTATGCTCTTCAAAGCTGAACCAGGACTTTCATCTATCCTCCCTGCATCACCAGCCTGTTCCTCATTGATGCCGTATTTGGAGGGCTAAATTATGCAGTCTGAAGTCCCCACAGCCAATCAGATCGTGGAGGAGGGAGTTCCTGCCTGTCTGACTCCCTTGTCGTTGCCTGGCAACTGAGACTGCTGCTCCGTAATTCAATCCATAGAATGATCCTGCAGGGGTTTACATGGAGAAAAAAAAGATATTGATAGGCCTACAGGTGCACAAGGGGAACGGATAACCAGAATGGACCTCATTTCCCACGCTGCTGAGCAGGAAAATTAGGTGAGGCACACTAGTGAGAAATTGGATCAATTCAATTAGTAGGCCTAGCATCTATCAAAGCAATAACAACAAATTATGACCTTTCCTTTAACTGATCCCTCAAAAAAAAAGAAAAAAAACCCAAAGATTTCTTCATGCACAGATTTCTTCAGTGCTCTCTTTGAGGAGAGGTGAAGCATGCCAGCATTCCTGGCATCACGACACCCCTATGTTTGACACGTCAGTCTGTTTTGTCAAATATGGTGCATCAGCCACTTGTCACATCCATTAAATCACACGCTTTGCTGCTGCTGCCGCAGGGAAGGGGTTAAAAGGGGGAGGACGCAAAATGGCTCAAAGTCAGCAGCAGTGTGTGTGAGAGAGAGAGAGGAACACAGAGAAAAGGACAAGAAGATGAAAGAGGAAGGGGGACTACAACATGCACGATGCTGGAGATAAGATGTTGTATTAATTAAGTCTGTATCTTTCTTATTGTGCGTCATCCCACTCCTTCTCTGCTGTCTTTTGATGCATTCAGCTGAGTGCCTGAGTGCTGCTGCAGTCAACCTGATCTCATCTTCTGAGTGCACCACTGAATCCAAATCGTGAATGTGCCAGAGTGAGTAAGGACTTTTTTCTGGGAACTCCTGCCATAGAGTGAGACACGAGGAAAGAGAGCCACCAGAGAGGACACACTGGGGCTCAGTGTGGACCCGAGAGAGACAGGCGTGGTGAGGCAAAGAGGAACGATGAGTATAAACAACGGTCAAACTCTGACTGTGAGTGGACAGGATATCCGAGCCCCCTGGGAGGATGCTCGGGTGGTTTTGAAGCCCTCCACTCCCACCAAGAAACCCAAACCAGTGAGTATCAACTCAGTCTTCTTTATGCAGTATCCACCCATAGGTACAGCTTCCATGAAGTCATGCCTATATCAACTATTTTTATCCTCAGAGCAAAATAGTTATAAAATTGAATTTGAATATCTTGCCATCACTTTGGAGCTGTGTTATTTTACAGATACCTGTTAATGTTATGTGACAAATGACAGATGAGGGAAAGGCAGACACGCTGATCTCTCAACTTTTATCAGAGTCTACAGTCAGGTTAAACAGCAGATGGGTTTATACCAGACGTATTCACAGGAGCAGCGATGAAAACCTCACTGAGATAAAAGTTACAAAGACATGGTCAGCTGAAACAGGATACGGAGGCTCAGTTGAGGTTTTGGAAACTGTACAAAGCACGCAGGGCTCTTGTTGCAGATCAGGTGCATACTGCTCTGTAGTTCAGCTCAGGTTGATTTCTTTTTGTGATAGAGGGTGCACCAAAGTTTTCAGCTTTGCAGCTTGCAGGATGCAGTGAGTGGGGTCATAAAGAGATTTGGGGAGAAAGATGCATCTGTTTGTTTGATACTTTCCAAAGAAGGGGTATTTTTTAGGACCTTGTGTACATCAGAATTTTTTTTCCTAGTCTTTATATGCTATATGTCAGTTTCTTCAATGTTATTTTAAAATTAGCCTCCCCGCAATAGTTATCAATCGTTACAAAATGCTGAGACGAATATCTAAACACAAAATAGAGAGCTATATATTGACCATGTACACTATTCTGTTGTTTTCTCAGCGTCCAAAGAGTTAACAGGTGGCACTCAGTCTGGTATGTGTGTCTGCACTATCACAGTCCAGCAGAGGAAAGTATTCCCTATCAAACTGTCACTTCTATTCAGTCTCCCCAGCTCAGTTGTGTGTCAGGCAAAGGCAATAAAGCCTTCATTAAGTAATTCATTTCCGAAATGTCCGAGGCAGCAAATCAGCAGACTCTCCTCCAGCACTTTGATATTACTTGTCATGAAAAATCAGCTCTCCTGATCCCAGTAAGGCAACAAGCAGACATCTAAATATAACATTTCATTTGCTCTATCCTCTAGCCAAAGCCTGAGAATGCCATAACCATCGCCGTGTCGGCACGAGTTCTCTTCAACATGGAGAAAGAGCAACAGATCTATGAGCAACAAGGCATGGAGGAGTACGTCAAGTATCAGGTGGAGCACGAAACGCAGCCCTTCAGCCCAGGACCTGCTTTCTCTTTTGTCAAGGTCTGAGTCCACGAATAGTAAGAGGTGGAGAAACAAGCGCACACACACGCAATATATCAACCCCTCTGCAGAGCTAAACCACAGTATCAGTGTTTTACATTGGGTCGTGTCTCTGGAGGCGGTGACTGAGAAAAAGGATTAAACACCAACGCACTCACTCACTCACACACACACACACACACACACACACACACACACACACACACACACACACTCTTCCATCCCTACTGCAGTGATATTGTTATTTCTCGGGACTTCAGTCTGTGTTTGTCATGTTGCCAGGCTCTGGAGGCTGTGAACACTCAACTGAGAGAGCTTTACCCTGAGAGCGAGGAGCTTTTTGATGTTGTGCTCATGACCAACAACCACGCATATGTTGGCCTAAGACTCATCAATACCATCAATCATCACCGTGAGTAACTGAAGCACATCACAGCTGCAGTGTCTTTGAGGCACACTTGATGAATAACCTTTTCTCTTGTATTGTCATCCCTCTGGTGGCTCAGGGGTAAAGGTTTCTTTCAAATGCTATTAGTGTTTTGATCTAAGCACCTGCATTAATAGTGAAGTGCCCTTTGGCAAGGCACCGAGTCCCAACTTGCCTTCAGCAAAGACACTGATGCATGTCTTCCTATGATGGATAGCTTGGCACTTGTATCAGCTTCATCCATCAGTGTCTGAATGTGTTTGGGAGTGAGTGACTTTGATGTGTGGTTTGAAGATCAAAAAAAATGTTGCAGATGTGCATTAAATTTCCCCCGTTTTCACCATGTTTACATTACAACATGGAACAGCAAGAAGGAGGCAAAACAGTCTTAAAATCCCTGGGATGTTTGCTATAGGTCACTGGTGACATCTTTTTCTCTGTACACTGACAATGTTATTTTTTTCTTTATCTGTCCAGCTGCAAATCTCTAAATTCTCATAAGTGCCTTGCCTTTACTTTTCACATATGCACACGGAAAACAGGGTAGGAGTGCCCTTTTTCGCCTAAGATTTTAGCACTCTATGCTTGTACGTGGAAAGCCAAAGAACCATACCGCCACATATAATCTATTGCAAAGGAGAGGGAGATTGCACAAGAGGAAAAATTTCCCATAATTTGATCTAATATCTAAAATAGCTTACCTACAGCCAACTTGATTCATGGGCTCACTAAAAGATCAAGCTGAGACCTATAAAAGTTTCTACTTTTACCAAATAAGTGTCCTGTACATAACTTAAAAATAAAAGCATTGCGAGGAATCAGTCTTTTGTTCTGATAAGCATTTAAGGAGCGCTTCTACCCTAGTTTTTCAACAAATTCAGCACTGATCGTTCTTCTCTCAATTTTGTAAATATATGTGTAGGGTGACCAGATTTCAACTGATATACTTAAATGACTCTCAGATTGAGATACTCAAATAATAGCCACTCAAAATTTACCCGAAGATGCCTTATAATTTCAGTATATTTAAAGTATGCCTCCTCTGTGTGAATAAAAAATCATTATATAACCAACTAAAAGACACAAATTCAGATAGGCTTCTCAGAGGTTACTTAACATATTTATGACAAGTTTAAAAAATAACAAATAAATAATGATAGAAATAAGATATTTCATAAATGAATAAATAAATGATAAATAACCCAAAAATACCTCTGCTTTATCAGCAATCCAACTTACACAAAAATAGCTCTCACAAACTTGTGGAAAAAAAAAAAAAACTTACAAAAAATATGTATCACTTTAGTTTTCTTTTTCATCCTAGTGGCCCAATGAAAACCAGGACATTTTCATCAATTTATGAAAAAGAAAACAGGACCACCAGGACAGGATATGAAAACATGTCCCGGGAAAACAGGACGCTTGGTCACCGTATACTCATGTAGCCTGTGAAAAAATAGGCCTGAACAGCCCAGTCTTTTAACATCTTTCCGTAATAAGATCAAGAACCGTCACAGAGCCAACATGCTTCCTGTGTGAGGCACCCAAGGGTACCACTGGCTGAAGAAAAGCAAGCCAGATCAGGGTTTACCGTACCAGACTGTACCAACAGTCCTGAACCATACCAGACAGCTTGGTGGGAACAGACTATTTTTGCTACTTTTGCACTGATTGTTGACATTTTTCAAGCAAATTGACTAAAATCTCGGTTTTTTGTAGATGGGGTCACGATTCATACTTGATCAGGTTTTTTTTATCATATGAGCCCCTGAAAAAGTATGGGTCCTAGACCAGGTTCACTTCCTGACTCACACACTCACAGTAAGGGTGGTCTGGAATCAATGTGCCGACAGTGTGTCGATTCTCTTGCTGCTCTGCACAGCTGGTCCTGTCTATTCCCAAACTGTGTGACTTCATGACCCATGTCCGCAAGACCCAGTCCATGGTCAAACAGACATGTGAGCATGCACTGTACATAAAGTCCACTCAAACGTCCTAAAACCCTTGAGGATACAGACAGGAGAGCTAAAGGACAGTAAGCCCTGATGTATCTTGGCCCCTTTGCACCCATGAAGCACTTCAATTTATTTAGTGATGATATAAAGCAGCACTGCAGAATAGTGAATATGTCGAGTTGTTAAGGACTTTGTTTGCATGTTTAGGCTCAGTTAGAACCTTCACTGAGTTTTTAACATCGGAACTATGACCCATCTTTTTCATTTAGGCTCCTTTTGGGGGCCTTGAAACCTAGGAGAGACGGGAAATGTGGGACGAGACAGGAGGATGTCATCCACCAAATACTGCCAGGGGGAAATACACAGGGGCCCTACTCTATAAACTGAGTTACACTAGCACCCCTTATGTACAGGATTAATTCCTAATGAAGTCCAGAGTGTTCATAGATTCTCACTCCGTTTAAGGGGTCTCTCTCTCTTTGAGGTTAAGCTGGGACTTTCTCATGGTCCACAATGTGACCCCAGGGGAATGGTGGGAGTTGGGGATCTGCAGCCTTAACTCCTCACAGAGGGTTTGTCAGTCTTACACTGAGAGCCCACTGATGCAGTGAAGCCGAGTGGAAAAATCTGCACAGCCAGAGACAAGATGTCAGCCTCTCCTCTTTCATGTCACTTTGGGTTTTTCTTCCTCTTTTCTTGATCTGTCTCCCAAAGCTGCAAACGAACTAACAGTCAGTATTTGACTAATTTTGATTCTACGCTGCTCTTTCAATTTTTGATTTTTCTTCTCTGCAGAATTATTCATCGAGCGCTTCTGTATGACTGGAGGAAACAGTCCTATAGGATATTTAAAGGCCTACCACACCAACCTATACCTGTCTGCCGATCCCACCAAGGTTCGAGAAGCTCTGGAAGAAGGTACATGATGCCAAAAGAAGGTTATAATTACCCAAAGAGGTGAAATCTAAGTCAGATGAACTAATGTAAACCTTATTTCAACAATAAATTCAGGTATTGCGGCAGCCACCATGTTCACCCCGGAGAAGATCACTGAAGTGTCGGACACTCAGCTGCGTGTTGCCTTCGATGGAGACGCCGTCCTCTTCTCGGATGAGTCAGAGCGCATTTACAAAGCCCATGGGTTGGACAAGTTCTTTGAGCATGAGAAGGCGCACGAGAACAAGCCTCTGGACCACGTACAGACACACACACACACACACACACACACACACACACACACACACACACACACACACACATACAGACGCATCATCAACTATTTAAACATCAATATTTTTAGTTTTTATATTAACAAAGAGAACAACCACAGTTTGATAAGCTGCAGGTTTTACTCATGCTCTTTAACAATCATATCTTTTAAATATGATCACCTTCATCTACGACAGACAAAACCCAGTTGTATTAACCCTCCTCCTGTGTTAGGGTCTGCAACGTCCCGTTTTTGTTTTTAATGCTTAAAAGAAACACTTAAATTAGCGTTTTGCATCAAGACTTTTTGACTTGGTCAGGAAACTCTATTTCAACAAAATAAAAATTAAATTGACTAAATTATAAAATGCTTTTATTAAAATTATGGCACTTGTCGTGTTGTTAGGGTTGCTGTTGACCCATTTAGATTAATATCTAATAATTACAGCAAAAACTAAAATCGTAAGTGCACTGTCAGGCACCACACTGACGATCAGATCCTCTGCCAATCATGTGAGATTTAGAAAATTCTCATTTTGCCGTGTTTTTCCCTGCACAAAAAAACACGTCAGGCATGTCCAGACATGTAAGATCAATTCAGTATAGATGTCTGTATGAGGGTAATACTGACAAAGAAAAGCCCATAAAAAACTATTATCAGCAATATTTTCATGGATAATGAAGCCTTACAAGGTAACCTAGAGATGAGAACCAATTTGGATGATAGAAATGAGAAATGTTTTTAGGGTAATTTACA
Source organism: Xyrichtys novacula (assembly GCA_962446985.1). Classification (NCBI taxonomy): domain Eukaryota; kingdom Metazoa; phylum Chordata; class Actinopteri; order Labriformes; family Labridae; genus Xyrichtys; species Xyrichtys novacula. The sequence goes on from OY660878.1 coordinate 8,769,117, forward strand.
GCTGATTTAAGACACGACCCTTAACATAGTGGGTGCATAGTAAAAGCTTACACAGGAGGAAGGTTAAGGCAGCAGGTTAATTCTGCTTATTGAAGGGCAGATTCAGACTTTTTTGACTGGATTGATACCAGGACACTGACTTATGCAACAACAGCATTTGGTCCCTGATAAATCATGGTTCAGAATTGGTCAGGTGGCCAGTTATGCTTTTTGTGGGACCCTGGACAGCTCCTGGATCTTCCTTTATGCATTTGAACAATCGGTTCGAAACTTTGGAGTCCTAAATAGAAAATAAGGCATGCAACTGTGTAGATCTGAACACAACACACACACTGCCAAAAAGCTTCCTATCAGAGACAGTGAGCTTTCTTCTTCTCTGTTCTGCAGGGTCCTCTGAAGGGATTCTTGGAGGCCTTGGGAAAACTGCAGAAGAAGTTTTATGGTAAAGGCCAGCGCATGGACTGCCCCATCCGGACCTACTTGGTGACAGCGCGCAGTGCGGCCAGTTCTGGTACCAGAGCCCTGAAAACTCTGCGCTCATGGGGGCTGGAGATTGATGAGGCCCTGTTTCTGGCAGGAGCGCCCAAGGGTCCCATGCTTGAGAAGATCAGGCCGCACATCTTCTTTGATGACCAGATGTTTCATGTAGAGGGTGCAGCAGAAATGGGGACAGTAGCTTGCCACGTGCCCTATGGGATAGCTCAAAGAATCCCCAAAATCGGAATTAAAGACAGAGGGACATCTTCAGCACCCAAATAGCCTGTATGTGCAGAGGTACAGAAGCCTAAATGGACATTTCAGTTTGGTCTTCTGCAGCTGGGGATGTGAGAAGTGTGTTTAAATCAATTTAAGTGTCTTGAAAATGGGTTGAAAAAGTAATAACACCCCGAGTGATGCAATATGATGATGTGATATTATAGCCATGAGACGTCACTTTAAGCTCATTTCAAATATTTCCATCATAAACACCAAATGGTGTTTGATTTCAGAGGGTTGTTTTAATCTACTGGCTGTGCTTTTACAGCTTCAAAAGATATTTCGAACTAAGAACCACAACTTCACTGTTCATCTGTATCCATGATTTTTTAATTATTCATCATTATCCCATAAAACCCTAATTCCAAAAAGGGTTAGGTTTGCAAATTATCTAAACCAGCAGTGCAAAGATAACCTATAGATTGGAAACGTGGCCGATTATAAAAGGGGCTCTCCAGAGAGGATACGGCCCTCAGTGAAGAGGTTCATCTCTCAGAACAATGTTTGGGTTGCCACGTTGAAAAGACTCTTCTTATAATACCATTTGGCCAAAATAATTGTGACAGGAGCTGCAGAGTTTACAAGAACTTGATTTCTACTTATCGGAGATTCACCGACATTAATGTCTGCATTAAAGAAAAATACCAATCAAGGGGACAGCTCAATAAGTCAAGTATGTTTTTTAAAACAGCCTAAATATTTTTAATATTACAGCTTACAAGGAAATTTAAATAACAAATAGAAACCACCTAGGCCTACTGTTTTTTTTATACTCTAAAATTTGTAGATGACACCCATTTAAAAGACCAAAACGCCCCACAAACCCTATTTAAAATCAAGAAGAATTTAGTGTACTGGGAAAAGGTACAAGTTCCCAGTCAGATGCCAAGTTGCTGAGGACACATCTTAAGAGTGTGTCTGACTGGTGACAGTCCTTTCCACTTCATTTGATAACTTTAAACACTTTAGAGTTTATCTGTGAGTATGTGAAACTGGTGCCTTTCTCTCACTAGTGTCAGATTTACAGCCGTCTTGCATGTTGTTGGTAAATATATGTTGTAGATGTACTATTCTTAAAGATGTGAATGTACTGTAAGATTTGCAAATAAGTAATATTTATTTAGAATGTGTTTTATTGCGCACACTACATATTTTCTTGAGCTGATTTTGCATTCATTGTGTGTAATTTTCATGTCTGCCTCTTGTCCCTAAAGTGCCCAAGGTTAGTTGTTTACCTCGTTGTTGCTGTTGGTCTTACTTCAAAACTAGGTGCGTTGGTATTTGTGCTTTGATTTACTGTCATCTTTGTGTGTGGGTATGAGGAACGCTTTAATTTCTCAAACACTCCCTTAAATGTGCAATCTGTGTCGTTCTGGACAAAATGAGCACTGTGGGCTATTATGCAGTTATATTTTTCTCTCTCCACATTGAAGTAAAGATATATCTAAAATCGCTCCCTTTTTTTTCTTTCTCCAAATATTGGGAATAGTTCAGGTAAGGTAGTACTTTAAGACGCTAAGACAAGTGGCCAAATGGAAATCTGAGTATTGGGCCAGGTGATTCTTGCACTATACAGCAGGGGGAGACAGATAACACATTTTATCATGTTTTCATTTCAAAGCTGAACTGTCATCACCCTTAGCACATGTATTAGCTGGCTCCCTCTCCCTGTTGCTTACTCTGCTCACTGCCCACAGAAACCCTAATATAATTCTTAAGAGATGAATACTTACATAGTACAGTATAGTATGGTATTGTCAGCATGGTTTAGGAGTGACTCCACAGCGAAGTTGCAATACAAAAACACAAGAACTTAACTTTTTGGAAAACTTAAGGGGTTCTTGGATGCTCTGTTTGTTTGATTATCTGCACAGAAAGCCTTAAGAATGATGATTTCATATCTTATCAAAAGGTGCAAGACAAACAAATGAAGATAAACAAAATTTGTTACTCTTAAAAAACCTTTAAATCCAAATAACAAATGTCTATGTTCCGCTTTACAATTATGAGAATAAATTTCGGTTCCTCAGAAAAATGTCATTCCCTCTAGACATACAAGTCGACGCGTAGCCTAGTTACTGTAATCCCGCCCACACCTCCAAACAGGTTTTATATAGCAATACTCTGGCTCAGTTTATCACTCTCCAAACAAAAGATCATCCTCTCCAAAGCTGGCATGGCAGGATTTTGTGAGTCAATGTTTTTTAAATTCATTAAATGTATATCATTTAAATAAAATAGGCTACTAATTGGCAAATCTCTTTCTGTGTTCATAACAGGTGATTACCTTCTTTTTAGTGCACTTGTTGATATCTGTAAGTACATTTTACAATTCTGTTCTTTCAAATCAATTAGCAGATCACAAATAATGAGTGGTCTTGTGTGTGTTTCATGGACAGGCAATGACATCTATGATGCACGCGAAGGGATTTGTAAGTGTGATTTTCTCTTCTGAAAAACTACTCTCTCCTGCCAGAAGGAGAAGCGCTCCTTCTGTCAGCTAACAGCTAAATGAAACTGTCTTAATTCTTTAAAGATTTTTATTGGAAGAATGCAGATGCTGTCATTCTGATCCATGGTAAAAACTCCACCAATGAAAGAATAAGTCTACTTGCTGAACTCAGCCAATTAACTGGATCACAAAGAGCAGTTTCAATCACTATTTAGGCTGTTTTAATCTCCATCTCCAAAAAACATCCACAACTATCAGACTTAGCTTGCGGTCTTTCAAAACAGAAAAATGAAATTAATTAAACTAAAAAAATAGATAACAGTAAATAAACACCTCGTTACGGGGTGCAAATTTGATCAAAACAGAAAAATTAAATAACAAAACCTATTGCTGTGAAATGTCATTAAAAGCTTGAACACCTCTGTCAAGTAAGGAATCCAAATATTGAAGTATCTTTATTCATCTGTAGCCCTAAAGCTTTCTCTGACTTCATTCCTTATAACTAGAGCAAAGGGATTTTACCTACCATTAAGTTTTTTGTAAATCCAGCATTTCCGTTGGTTTCAGAAATCAGTGGTCTGGTCAAAGAACTAAAGGCCTACGTGAGGTGTAAGCCCTCCTTATGGAAGAAGTAAAGAGTTCTCTTAAACTGCTGGCTGGTATCATTGAGCTTGTAGCATAACTGCTTAGGCTTTCTTTATAGTTCTCTAGTCATGTCATCTCCATATAGTCACTTTATAAGCATTTGCATAACGTGCTAATACCATGACCCTCCTGCTGGTGCCTTTAAATCAGCAGTTGAGGGCCAAATATTTGCCTGTATGGTCATTTCTGCTTTGGCTTTTCATGTTTGCATGCAACAGAGGGGAGGTGTTCCTCCCAACCAATAATACATAGCCCAGTACTCCAGTGTATTACATAGCAAATATTTTTAGAGAATTTCTGAGTGGAGAAAACTTCATTTTTCATCTTGTGTTTCATTATCAGGTAAAGGTGCTGTCATTGGCGCAGGTGAGTAAAATAAGATACATTTTCCAGACATTTGACTAAATTTCTCTCTTTTGACTTTTTTCACTAAAGTTAGGGATTTTTTTTTTTCATTTTTATCAGGAGGGGCTGTGACTCTGACCTTCACTCCTGCTTTACTGGCCCTTTTTGGTTTCACTTCAGCTGGAATAGCTGCAGGCTCTATCGCTGCCAAACTGATGTCATATTTTGCAGTTTGGAATGGAGGAGGACTGGCAGCAGGAAGTCTGGTTTCCTTTCTACAATCACTTGGTAAACCGATATTTTTATGATTTAATTAAACCACCTATATAGATATGCACAAAAGGTGCATTTAAACCCAGGCCTACATTCTAAATGATAACACCTCAAATGTGAAAAAAGAGTTGGGACAAGGGCGTGGTTACCATTGTGTCGAATCATGTCCTCTCTTAACAACACAGCAGGACCACTGATTTCTATTTGAGAACAGTTTCTGGAGTTATTAAAATTACAAGTTTTCCCAGTTTTACCTCATAAAGGATTTTAGCTGCCTAACAGTCAAGGTCATCTTCTTTTTTTTATTTTTAATGTCAGAAGGCGTCAAATACTTTCAATCAGTGACATGTCAGGAATGCAGGCAGGCCAGTTCAGCACCTGAATTCTTTTACTATGGAGCCATGTTGCTGCAAGATGTGCAGAATGCAGATTTGAACTGTCTGGCCAAAATATGGAAGGTCTTCCCTCAAAAAAGCATTGTCTTGATGGCAGCATGAGTGGCTCTAAAACCTGTACATTGTCCAACATTAGGATGCCCGCCCAGGTGTCATTTTAAATGGGTCCAGGCCAAGAAAATTGCTGGCATTTATGAATAATGTTAATACATAGTTTCTCTTTTACATTGTAAAGTCTCAGCCTCCATTTTTGAATGCAGGGATGAACTGTGTTCACAGACTATAGTTTAAAGAATTCAGTTTAGACTTATACAGTGATTTCTACTTCAGAGGGCCTGAAGATCACAGCCATCTTCTGCTGGTCTTTGACCTTGTCCCTTTTGTACTAAATTTCTCTGGATTATTATTATTATTATTTTAATAATGATGCACAAGTTGGTAGAATAATGTTTCTCAAGATAAATAAACAAAGACTTTAAGGATTTTGACATTGTTGAACTATTTGCGAACAGGGACTCTCAAAGAGTGGAAAACCTCTTCCTTACCTGCAACTATGAAAACGGAGGAGATTTTCTGGGGTATCAGAAAACTGGCCTAATGGAAAAATTACTTTTGATTCCTCTTAACTTCAAGACTCACGTTGAGGAAGTCTTAGAAATTGTACAAAAAAATCTGTCTCTTACAAAAATGACACACACCAGGTAGAGAAGTTTGCATTTGCCTATTGGTGTGCTTGCTAGGTTTTATGTTAAATACCCCACATAAGAATTAAGGATTGCCTATTTGAGAGTACAGCTGAAGCCTGGATTAAAATGAGGGATTTTACACAGTGTCCAAACCATAGACTGTATATAGAATGGACAGCGTCTGCCTCCTCACTGGGTGAAGCCACTCCAAGAATAGCACCCTCTGTCGACAGGCTGCAGTATAGGTCATAAATCCCGCCTCCGCCAGCAAAGCTTATGGAGCTGTGGAAATGTTGAATAAAAACAACTGATAAGTGGGACAGTGTAAAATGGAGTGGTAGACTTGAAATTCCTGAATGTAATGTCATCTCCTTTCAGGTGCTACTGGTGTGACAGGGACTGCCGCTGGAGTTGTTGGTACGTTTGGAGGATGGCTAGGATGGCTGTTGTCGTACATTTGTGAACCAACCCCAAACCCAGACCCAAAACCCAGACCCATGTGCTACTGCCATCTGTCTCTAGTCCCAACAGGTCGAAAAATATATCCGGAAAAGGTGTATTCAAAAACAAAACTGCTAATATTTTTCAAAAATGTTAGACATACTTATACCACAGTTAATTCAATAAAGTGATAAGGGTATGACAGAAGTACAAAAATAGTGAATTCTTCATTGGACATAGTTCATTAACAAATATAACAGTTACAGATTACAGTGGGACTGCATTGTTTGCTCCAAAATACAGAGACAAGGGTAAAGGATGACCTTTATATTCCCGAGCACATTTAAAAGTGTGGATTAGAAATCCAACTGAGAAAATGCTCTTGAATATAATGTCATCTCACTGCGACTGCTGCTGGTCTAATGGCTGCTGTTGGAGCAACAGTGGGATGCCACTGATATAAATATAATCTTAAGGCAATGCTTTCATTTAAATCTAAGGACAGCATGGACAAGAGCTGAATGTGCTCTTCACTGTGCTTTTCTATGCTTTTTAAAAATGTTCTGCTTATACTGTCCAATTTCTAAAACAAAATAAAGATTATCTCAAATAAAGCAACCTTTCTTTTGTTTTCTCACTTGTTTGTGTGCTGCTTTGGTGTGTTATGAACATAGACTGTATATACTATGGACAACTTGGTTCCGCCTACCGCCTGTATATGGATTTGAAGCCAAATAGTTCTCTGTTGCTGCGTCCGAATCGCCCGCTCGCATACTACATACTACTGCTAGATCCTACTCCTACATACGAAACACATTGGCCAAATTCGGACACACTAGACGAGCGGTGGGGAAAGACGACCCCCGCAGGCAGAGAGTAGGTACTGCGCCCGTGCAGACAGTTTTAGACTCCTTGAATGGTTATTGTGCAAGTGATGGATGCCACTGTATTATATTCCTGCGCTGCTTTAGAAATTCACAAAGTAGCTTTTCCATTACTTTTAGACTTCATTCACTCACGTGGTGATCGTTTGTTCAATGAGATCTGCCTGATTACGCCAGCTGTGCAGTTTAATGATGGAATAAGTGAGCTTTACCTCCATGATGTCGCCACATATTTGCTCATAAAATGATTACTTGGGCAAATATGACACCATGACATGACAAAGAGATACAACCGCACATTTTTTAGGACAGTGTGTGAAGTTAAATGCAACTTACATCTGTACTGCTGCGGTCCTGCCTGCTGCTCTGGTATGGTGCACGCTGCTGTGGCCAGCCGGCGTTCGCGACGCATCTAAATAGGCAGCAGCTGGTGGCGCTAGCATCACATGCGCTTCTACAACTTTTAAGAGGGCGAAGAGAGGGTCAGTAGCATGCCCGTAGGATGCACCGCGACCATCCTACAATGTGGGCGTGTCTAGTGTCTAAAGTAGTATCTGAAGTAGCATGCTACTCGCTCTGGTGGCCACTTCGGACATGCTACATACTACTTCGACTACTTCGACTACTACTTGGCAATTCGGACGCAGCATGTATTTTCTTCATTTCCTGAAACCAGCGCTGCGCAGTAGCAATGCTGTGATGCTTTGCTCAAACAGCGTATCCCCCGGGAGAGCTACGCAATCCCTGAACGCCCATAGGCTGTATCAGGTGTCAATCATAGCAAACATGAACCCCTAAAAACTTTTAAAAACGGAACTTCACAGAAAAAAGAGGACTTGAACACAAACCAGTCTTATAATAACTACATGTCAACATCACAAGCCACACTATTAAAAAGCAGTGTGAGGAGTTTTGAACTGGTTTTGAAATAATCCTACTCACATACTGATACCTTTTCATGACCTACAGATAGTGATTGTGATTAAGGCTGAGTAAGGCTCCTATTCCAAAGGGATCACCAGAAATAACTGTGTGCCTTAAATATTATTACCAAACAATTGTCAAATTGACTGTATATCAAGCTAAAATGTGGCTTATATTCATGCACCCACTGATGAGTACTCCCATTTTCTATAAAGTTTGATTCAGAATTTATAGCTTTACAAATTCACTCAGTTCATTTTTATGTGTAACACCACAGTTGGCATGAAAAGAGCTTCAACAGTGAGTGAATGATTTAAGTTTCATTCACTCATCACTCATGCGGACCTTTCATTGGACAACACATGACAAACAGACACTGAGCCACCAGTTATATGTCTTTATCAAAGGTTTATTGCACAAAACAATGTAGACGTTCTCATTGTACAAAAATCTTATCTACTGAGTTTAGTTTATCTTGCTGTGGTAATTTATGATGACCACTTTCCTTCAAATAAAAAAAATAAAAAAGTGACTTCAGCTTGTTCCTTCAGGATTTTTAGATAAGGATTGCAGCCAGCCCTACTAGTGTTCCTCCAGCGCTGGCCACTGCTGCTGTAGCAGCTCCTGATAAACCAGCAGCACCTGCAGCAAGACACACACAGGTAGGTTGAGTCAGTGAGCCGTCTACTGTGTGGAGCAAAGACTATGTATAAAAATAAAATGACTAAGTAATACTACTACTCTTTTACACAGAGGTTGTGTGATTATACAGTTATCTCATTTTAACTAATATCCCCAACAAACACAGTTCAGCAAATTTCTGTCATATCAAAAGAAATCTTCATACTGTCTTTGATTTAGAGAAAAAAGGCCTGTTGTGGTCATCCCATTATCCTGTAGCAGAAATTTAAACCATAAGAGCAAATATTTTAAACCACAGGTAAACAGTTCTTACCTGCTGCCTGACAACCAGCCACCAGACTTCCTGCTGCCACTCCTCCACCGTTAGCGATTGCAGCCGCCGACATCATTTTGGCAGCGATGGTCCCTGCAGCTATTCCAGCTGAGGTGAAACCTATGGCTCCCAGAACCACAGGAGCTGCAACCACAGCCCCTGCTACACTCAGAAATGAGCACACAGAGGAAAAACGTTACTCTGGTGATAGTCTGCTACTTGGGCCTCTCTACACTGACCCTGTATGAGTAACAACTGTGAAAGGGAATTTCCTTTGTAATAAAATAAAAATTAATGAAAGAGTAAACACGAGTGATCTTACCTCCTCCTCCTACAACTGCAGCAAAAGTTACTGAAAGATGAAAAAAAAAAAAACAAGATTAACATTTACCAAATGATAATCACAGTTTACAACCAAGATCTTTCAAAAAACAAACAAACTGTTACAGTTAAACTCAAAAACAGAGATACTTACACAGTCCCATGTTGTGCCTGTAAATGCTCAAAATAAAACGAGGCAGGGTTTTATACACTGTGAGGCGCTGAGGTCACATTTCAGGAGAAACGAAACTGAATTCAAAGCAAGAGGGTGTTGCAGGTTCATTATCAATTGAACTGCATAAACCCAAGTGTTTGACATTGATAAATATGTTAGTCGTGAGTCATGACTATCATTGAGCTTAGGAGAAAAAAAAACACTTTGACTTTATTATGTACCAGAAAATCCATAATAGTTCAATCTCAACCACAGGCAGTATTATCATGTACTTATTCACAAAAAAAGGAGATCAGCAACTTGCTTTTCTTGGAGCTATTCTTCTTCCAAGTTTCATGCTCCATTTTCCAAACCTGTTGGTTTTCTGAGGGAAAACGATTCAAATTACATGTAAATCAGCATTTACAGATACACACCCTGGTGTCTTCCTTCTTTCTGCTGCAGCTTTGATGGAGGAGGGGCTAATTAGACTGATGTTGGTGGGGAAACCCATAACAAGGGCCAACAATGCACTTTTTTAGAGCAAAGAAATAGTCAACAACATGATGATGAAACACAAGGTGCCTTTTAAAAGCTCAGAATAGAATAAGGCAGGGTTTTATACACTGTGAGGCGCTGAGATCACATTTCAGGAGAAATGAAACTGAATTCACAGCAAGAGGGTGTTGCAGGTTAGTTATTATTTCAACTCTATACACCCAAGTGTTTGACATTATTAGATATGTTCGTGTGAGTCATGACTATCATTAAGCTACAGAGACAATAAAAAACACTGACACCTTTCATAGTATATAGATCAGTTTAGATCTAGATAACTCTACAAACCTTGACAATAAGAGCAAACAGTTCTCAATACAACACCCACAGAAAATAGAAAAGACTTTTCCAGGTACAGCAATCAGTGCTTTTACGATGACAACTATCATTATAAATGGCAGGATATATGAGTGCTCTCTGCATATATCCTCTACTCAGCCTCGACTTTATTATGTACCAGTACAATTTTACATTTACAGATACACAGCCTGGTTGTTTCCTTCTTTCTGCTGCAGCTTTGATGGAGGAGGGGCTATTTAGACTGATGTTGATGGGCAATCCCATTACAAGAGCCAACAATGCACTTTTTTGGTGAGAACATGATGAAACACTTTGAAGCTGTCTCTTAACTCTCATTTATAACATAAGATCACAGTAGTGTAGCAGTGAATGGTGCATTTGAATAACAAATCTAAAAATCAAGATCATAAGGGATATTTTATTGTATTTATTTGATTACCTTATCAAGAAAACCTGATATCATAATAAGCTACGAAAACCAAATTCTGCAGTATGAAAACACAACATGCAGACGCATTGTTTTGTATTATTAATGACCACAGTCATTGACAATAAAGAGGTCACGGGTTCATGTTTAGTTCATTTAATGCTAGGATAAACTGGGAGGGGTTCTACAAACTGGACTGGCTTGTTTGGCCAGGAACCATTTCTCGAGAAAGGAAACTAGGTTGTCATCAGAACTCAAGAGGGTGTCACAAAGTCCATGTTGTTACCAGTAAACAACATGTTGTCAAGAAACAGTTTGGCACACCTATGGGGCTGGTTCTTGGAGGGTTAATTGTATTTAAACAATCACACAATTGGACTTCAACCATGTCATTCTTTGAGGTAGTGACTTTAAAAGGTTAAGAACCATTGCAGGAAGAAACATCATGATAGGTGTGGCAGCAGTTGCCTTTAAAAAGCATCCATCCACCATAAATGATCAAAAATGACCACAGCCAAATATGCTCACAATTAATTTATTTTTATTTATTTGTTCCTCATACAGTTGAATGTTGGATGTGGTGAGAGCCCAACTTGTCCTCTTCAGCACTATGAGGGTCACATGTTATTGATTCCCTGGGATTGGCAATAGAACAGACGGTGCATTTTTCATATTCTGGTGAAGAGCACAAAAAATATTAATATATACATACCAAGCAACTCAAAAGAGAGAACAATAATTTAGAAACAAGAAATAATCTGCATTGTCTTCAAATAGCATTAGTGTCACCGATAGCGCCATTTATATGTTACCTTTTTTCAAGCGTCCTTCTTCTGGCAAAATTACAATGCGGTTAATGAATCTTGTATTTTAATTGTCCTGATTAGCCACCCCACAGCCACCCCACAGCTCCTCCAACGCCGGCCACAGCTGCATTAGCAGCAGCAGGCAGGCCTGCTGCACCTGCAGAAATATTACAGAGGACTTTTGAGCTGCAGGAAAACAGAATCAGTACCACTTTCACAATGTTTTCTTCAATTTTTGCTGATAAACTATAGGGGAGAGTGGGGTAAGATTAACCATTTTTCATATTTCAGATCACTACATCAAGGCAATCATAGATTTGTCTCTAACTAGTGTTCCAAGATGTTGTGGATCCCTGCAAACCAACAAAATGAGTGTAAACACAACTGTCTTGATAATAAAACATGCCAAGAAAAGTGGTCTCCTACAGTCAACTTACCCCATGTATGGGGTAAGTTGACTGTAGGAGTGGAGTAAGTTGAGCCGTATCCCTACTACCCCCCCACTCTCCACTCCAGCCCTCCCTCACCTTCTCTCTCCCTAAATAACAATGATTTCTTCACATTCATTTGTATTTTTATCTATTATACACTATTCAACTGGTACAATCATTCTTTTAATTATAATTGCATATAAGCTGCAAAAAGCCATTTTAACATGAGAATGCCTTTAAGTGATTCAGAACATTCACAGCTGTATTTTTGAAAAGAAAAAGGAACACATTTCGACAATCTGAACTGAAACTCTGATCCTCTCATCAGACTAATTAACTTAGTTAGTTACCTCAATACCACTATTATGACTTTATTAGTCCGCTAAGCTAAAATGGTGGACTTTTATGTTAGGTTTTTGACCTTGTGTTGTGGCTCACAGATACCAGAAGTGTTTGTATAAAACTAATTTAAAATGATCTTTTTTGGTCTGAGCACAATTCTAATAAAAAATTTATGAAAGACTAAATTCACTTTCAAGAGTGAAAAATGTTTTTTTTTTTTTAAATAAATGTAACCCCTTCACCCATGTGCTTCTAAACTTCAGACTCCATGAATTGATGCCCATCGCCTAAATATTTGGTCATATGATTAATTTGTTTTACCATTTTCAAGCAACAGGGGGCGGCTCAACTTACCCCACTCTCCTTACTGTTGACCAATTTTGTCTTAACGAGTTATAACATCTTTATCTTAGCCCAAGGTTACCTGCTGACTGCAGAGCAGCCACGACACCCCCTGCTGCCACCCCACCTCCATTAGCAACAGCAGTGGCAGACATCAATTTTGCTCCCAGTGAACCCGCTGCTATTCCAGCTGAAGTAAATCCTGCTGCCCCGAGAGCAACAGGGGCCAGAACCACAGCGCCCACTGCTCAAAGACAAAAACACAGCAGAGAAAAACTTCAAGTGTAAAAAAAATATGTTGGCCATTCAAGACGGATCATGTGTAACTCTTTTTACTTTTCTCTGAAACACACCACCCCAGAGTTTAAACAAAAAAAGTTTATAAAGGAAAATTTTACCTCCTCCTGCTACAACGGCAGCAGCTGTATCTGAAACACATTAAAAACAGCAATCGGCTCTTGTTTGACATAACCTCTTACAGGAGTTATTATTAGGTACTATGAGTAAAATGATAATTTGAAAAGATAAATAAAACAGCAGGCTTAATCTCATTAAATAACTAGTTTTTCTTAGGAAACAGAGATACTCACAGAAGTCCATGTTTCGCCCTTATGCAAATTCGGTAGTTCGCCACAGGTTCGGGTTTGCTTTGGGTTTCAGCCCATTTCATGAGAAACGAAACTTAGTGCGCCTGTGAACGAAATACATTAGGGGTGGGCAATCAGGTTTACTTTCCAACCCAAAACTCCACCAGATGTTTCACTGATTACCTCACTAATCAGTGAAATCACCTGGTGGAGTTTTTTCGTTATTTTTAAGTAAGGAATTTATATTCTGTGAAAATCCATGCACCACGGATTTTGTACCAGTAGAGGACAGTATTTCCCTGCTAACAGGCAGATTTCAGAGGCAACGCAGCAATCCAAGTCCCTCTATTTTTGTATAGGTTGACAAAAATTTGCCTCCTTTGTCAAAGTCACAGGTATTCAACTTTTTAGCTATTTATTTTGTCGTTAAAACAGCTCATCATATTCAGTCAATGACATTGCAAATGGCGAGGCTCAGGTGGATTTAAATAACTTTATTTTACAATGACATGTATCAAAAGCAATAAAAGTTTTATTGAGATAAGACTGTTCTTGAGCAGGAGACTGAAGAGTTCAGCGATTGCTTGAATTCACTGCAGTAAACCAAGAGAAATGAAATTTTACTTCTCATTATAGTGTTGGAAAGAACTATCAATGCACAGATCAGCAGCACAACATGCAAGAACCCAGTCTCAGAACATCTGAAATCAATAACAATTATCAAATTTATGGACACAAATGGTTGAATTAATACTTAAACACTCTTACACATGTTTGGCAAATACATCACAAAACAGATCATGCTTTCTTGAATTCAAAAGGTGCTGTTCATCTGCCAAAGCGGGTAGTTAGCCAACCGAAAGCTCCCCCAACACTGGCCACAGCTGTTGTAGCAGCTCCCGACAGGCCGGCTGCACCTGCAGAGAGATTACAGAAGATTTTATTTAGCTGCGAGAGAAATGGTAGAATCTTGTTCTAAAATTAAAGACCTAACTGCTCGACTTTTGTCATTATGGCCGCTCGATTGCAAGACGAAAACAGATTTTGAGATTCCATCTTGTATTCCTGGCATTAGGCCTGTCACGATAACAAATTTTGCTGGACGATAATTGTGCTACAAATTATTGCCGATAAACGATATTATTGACACCGTTTCTTAAATTATAGATAATGATAATATATGGCGTAATAATGCGAGTACACCATGTCAAAGGCAATAAACTTTAATTGCTCAAGATTAAGAACTTTGAACCAGGATGAACAAATATAATAAACAAACAAGATAACCAAAAAACAATGAAAACAAAATGGACCCTCATTCTGTTTTATCAAAAACTGCATTCAAATAAAAAACAAAATCACAACTACAAACAATTAAAAAATAGACCTCGTCTCTGGTACGGAACAAAAACTTCACTCCACACATAACTATTAAACAATAAATAAAGTGGAGTCTCGAGTCTGTAAACAAAATTGCACTAAATAATTAACTTTGGGTGCTATTCCTCAACAGGTCAACAAAGAACATGCATGCGCACCTCAAGCACAATCATCCCCGCGGCTGATTTAAAAAAAAGTTTAAAAAGGACAAAAATCAACATTGAGAGTTTGCTTATCAGCAGTTGTCATGATATGTTCTGGTATTTAGTTTTCCCCTGGTTTTGTTATTTGAGTGTTTTTTCTTAGTGTTTCTGTCCCCCTGTAGTCCTGTCTTATAAGTTTTATAGATTTATAGTTTTATATTAAGTTCTTGTTGTTTCTTATTTAATTCCTTTTAAATTAACCCCCCTTTTTTTTTGGTCTGCATTTGGGTCCGTTCCCTTTTTGTTTAACTCCGATTCATGACATCATGTTGAAATTTTGACTTTGTTTTTTTTCAGAAAAAAAAGAGTGGTTTAAAGGAGAGGACAAAGTGAGAAAACATGGTTAGGAATTTCAAAAGAAAAAATAACATGGCAGTGCAGTGCCTGACATGATGCTGATGGCAGCCAGACAGGTGACCCAAGCAAATAAATCAATCTGGACGACAATAAAGGACTTTAATGTCTTGTAATGTATTATGGTTTTTCATGTGAAAATATTAATGACACTTACTGATTATGCATTTCTGACAGCATAAGGTAATTAATCATTATTTGAGAGTGGTGATTACCTGCTGACTGTAGAGTAGCTACAACACTCCCTGCTGCCACCCCACCTCCATTAGCAACTGCAGCAGCTGACATCAATTTAGCTCCCAGTGAACCCGCTGCTATTCCAGCTGAAGTAAATCCTGCTGCCCCGAGAGCAACAGGGACCAGGGCCACAGTACCCACTGCTCATGGACAGAGAAAAAGACAGAAGGTAGATGTAAGGCTCCCGTACATGAAGGTAAGTGTGAAATACTTGACACTTCAAAAATGCTGACCTGCCCCGGCTCCAATGACGACAAACGTTCCTGAAACACAAAGTAAAAGTGATATAAGTGATTACGGTTTATGCGGAATTTCAGATGAACTTGTAAAAAACAAAATGAAAATGATTCATACTCTTAAAACAACAATAATACCCACCAAGCCCCATTCTTCTTCTTCTTCTTCTTCCTCTTCTTCTTCTTCTTCTTTTTCTTCTTCTACTTTTGGTTGATCCCGGTTCACTGAAATGAACGGTTTTGCTCACCACTATTTAACGGCAGATGGCACTCTTGTGTACGGTACATTACCGCCCTCTTCTGACAGTTCTTATACAAAAACCCCTGTGCACCACCCATTCCCATCTCATACACGCACACATTCATACTCCTACAGACTAAATCCTATCAATCAACCCCGTCACCCTTAAAAACTCGACTAACACTCTCACATATGACCTGTCCCCCATCTGTAATACTCCCTTTTGTGTAAGGTCTTGCATACCTAATTCCCTCAACTTATTTCTCATCTCTCCCCTTTCTGTCTCAAAGTTTGTGTTGTTTTTTTAAATGATCAAATATATGATAAGAAACTAATGTACATAAACTGATAATAGTTTATAAAAACAATAATGATACTAAGTTCTAAATCTGTTTAACTCATCTAATTGTTTGATTCTCAGGTTAGTTGGGTCAAAGTAGATTAAAATAGAGAATATTTGCAGTTTTTTAAGTGTACTACAGCTACATATAAGGAGATATAACTGTAAAAATCCTAAAAAGCACCTGTTCACATACAAACATAAGTAGACAAACAATCTCTCTCACTTCTCATCTGGTACTAATCACTTTTAATATTTTGGAGCTGTAGTCCAGCTATGGTGAAATTTCTGTGGCTGAAGTTGCCTTTTTAAACTTAATGTTAACTCAACGGAAAGCACCTCATGAGTGTAGTCTGTGGAAAAAAAGTTTTATGAATAAACTCTTGTTTACGAAGACTAAAAGAAACAGCTGATCTGAGAGTTTGCTAGAATATATAGCTTTAATATAATAAATGAAAAAAAGGAGAGCACTGCCTGTCTGTTAAGGTTGTTAAAAGTTGGAATTTTCTCTCTTGCAGATCTGTGAGCATGACGGACGTCACGCTGGAAGAAGAGGGGCAGATCTTCCCTGAACTGACGCTCCAATTTAAGAGGATTTTCTTTGTATCACAGCTGTAGTTTCATGTTTTGGTGCTGAGATTTAACAGCTGAGACTTTGGCTGTTTTTTAGGCTCTTTTGCTTCTAGTTTAACTGTGGAGAAAATTATCTGACACTGTTACTCACAGAAACCTCTCTGCAGCCTCAATAGTATCACAATGAAGGTTTCAACATGATCTAAAGGAGCCAAGACTCCATGCTTATGTTTATTAATGTTAAATAAATTCTCTTTAGCTTCACCAGGCAGAAAAAAAGGCTGTTTGGTTGTATCAAAGATGTACTTGGCACAGATTAACAGACATTAAAGTGACACTACTCTGTATTTCAACACAGTAGAGTTAAAAAGTGGAGAGAAGCTGAAAACTAGAGAGCAGGTCTCAAATGGCAGATTTATCATTTTTAATGTTATTGTTTTGCATTTAATAAAGTAATACAATCAAAAATACCAGAAACAAAATTGCTAAACTTAAATTAACCTTATTTAGATAATACAGACCAGACTAACTTTGGTATAGTAAAATATTATGACAAAAACTTTTGGGGTTTTTCTAACTGATTAAAATAAAATAAAATAAAAAAGACAGTGGATAATTGGATCAGAAAAAAAAAGAAAAAAAATCAAAGTTCTGTCTCAATGCGTTAACATGTCTTATACTTATGTTCATATGATCCACTGACTTGCTTTTCATGTTTACTAAATAATAAATGAGAAAGAAAAATACAGAGTAGTGTGATACATTTGATAAAATATGTAAATATAAATAATCATAATAAATAATAAAAAAACCACAGCAATTACCATCCGTAAGTACCATCCGTTAGCCTGATTATTCAGCTGACCGGTTAACAAAAATCTGGTACAGAGCCTTTTTTCAAGAATATGTTGTTCTGTTTCAAAATTAGCATTTACAGAAATATCAACTTTCAATAAAATGGAAACAGGACCGCACATGATAGGAGATTAAAAAATGTCTGTAGAGATGAGTATAAATAGATGGCAGGTATGCTTCACCTTAAAAACTACAACTTTCTCTTGTTCTTTCAGGACTCTACACCAGACCATCCCTGGAGTCAGGTAGACCATCATCTTCATGTGGTGGCCTTCCTCCCTTGGTGTCCTGCTCAGGCAGAGGTACTCAGCTGCTGCTGTGATGCTGCTCAGAGTCTGATTATCAGTCCACCTTTTCACTGACTGATCAGAGACTGATAGTTAAGCTGTAGAGATAAACGGAGACTCCTCTGTAGGTGGAACTACCTCTTTAATAACTTGTAAGGTGTCTCTGGTAATTGATTTTTAACATCTGACCCTTTCTTTATTAATGAATAAATAGGAGTCTCCATTAATCTCCATAACTTTACTCTCAGTCTCTGCTCAGTCAGTGAAAAGCTATGGGGAGAGATTTGTCTCAAAATTATGCACAAATATATATAGCCATTTCTCGAGAAAGGAAACTAGGTTGTCATCAGAACTCAAGAGGGTGTCACAAAGTCCATGTTGTTACCAGTAAACAACATGTTGTCAAGAAACAGTTTGGCACACCTATGGGGCTGGTTCTTGGAGGGTTAATTGTATTTAAACAATCACACAATTGGACTTCAACCATGTCATACTTTGAGGTAGTGACTTTAAAAGGTTAAGAACCATTGCAGGAAGAAACATCATGATAGGTGTGGCAGCAGTTGCCTTTAAAAAGCATCCATCCACCATAAATGATCAAAAATGACCACAGCCAAATATGCTCACAATTAATTTATTTTTATTTATTTGTTCCTCATACAGTTGAATGTTGGATGTGGTGAGAGCCCAACTTGTCCTCTTCAGCACTATGAGGGTCACATGTTATTGATTCCCTTGGATTGGCAATAGAACAGACGGTGCATTTTTCATATTCTGGTGAAGAGCACAAAAAATATTAATATATACATACCAAGCAACTCAAAAGAGAGAACAATAATTTAGAAACAAGAAATAATCTGCATTGTCTTTAAATAGCATTAGTGTCACCGATAGCGCCATTTATATGTTACCTTTTTTCAAGCGTCCTTCTTCTGGCAAAATTACAATGCGGTTAATGAATCTTGTATTTTAATTGTCCTGATTAGCCACCCCACAGCCACCCCACAGCTCCTCCAACGCCGGCCACAGCTGCATTAGCAGCAGCAGGCAGGCCTGCTGCACCTGCAGAAATATTACAGAGGACTTTTGAGCTGCAGGAAAACAGAATCAGTACCACTTTCACAATGTTTTCTTCAATTTTTGCTGATAAACTATAGGGGAGAGTGGGGTAAGATTAACCATTTTTCATATTTCAGATCACTACATCAAGGCAATCATAGATTTGTCTCTAACTAGTGTTCCAAGATGTTGTGGATCCCTGCAAACCAACAAAATGAGTGTAAACACAACTGTCTTGATAATAAAACATGCCAAGAAAAGTGGTCTCCTACAGTCAACTTACCCCGTGTATGGGGTAAGTTGACTGTAGGAGTGGAGTAAGTTGAGCCGTATCCCTACTACCCCCCCACTCTCCACTCCAGCCCTCCCTCACCTTCTCTCTCCCTAAATATCAATGATTTCTTCACATTCATTTGTATTTTTATCTATTATACACTATTCAACTGGTACAATCATTCTTTTAATTATAATTGCATATAAGCTGCAAAAAGCCATTTTAACATGAGAATGCCTTTAAGTGATTCAGAACATTCACAGCTGTATTTTTGAAAAGAACAAGGAACACATTTCGACAATCTGAACTGAAACTCTGATCCTCTAATCAGACTAATTAACTTAGTTAGTTACCTCAATACCACTATTATGACTTTATTAGTCCGCTAAGCTAAAATGGTGGACTTTTATGTTAAGTTTTTGACCTTGTGTTGTGGCTCACAGATACCAGAAGTGTTTGTATAAAACTAATTTAAAATGATCTTTTTTGGTCTGAACACAATTCTAATAAAAAATTTATGAAAGACTAAATTCACTTTCAAGAGTGAAAAATGTTTTTTTTTTTTTTTTTTTTAAATAAATGTAACCCCTTCACCCATGTGCTTCTAAACTTCACAGACTCCATGAATTGATGCCCATCGCCTAAATATTTGGTCATATGATCAATTTGTTTTACCATTTTCAAGCAACAGGGGGCGGCTCAACTTACCCTTTGGCTCAACTTACCCCACTCTCCTTACTGTTGACCAATTTTGTCTTAACGAGTTATAACATCTTTATCTTAGCCCAAGGTTACCTGCTGACTGCAGAGCAGCCACGACACCCCCTGCTGCCACCCCACCTCCATTAGCAACAGCAGTGGCAGACATCAATTTTGCTCCCAGTGAACCCGCTGCTATTCCAGCTGAAGTAAATCCTGCTGCCCCGAGAGCAACAGGGGCCAGAACCACAGCGCCCACTGCTCAAAGACAAAAACACAGCAGAGAAAAACTTCGTGTAAAAAAAATATGTTGGCCATTCAAGACGGATCATGTGTAACTCTTTTTACTTTTCTCTGAAACACACCACCCCAGAGTTTAAACAAAAAAAGTTTATAAAGGAAAATTTTACCTCCTCCTGCTACAACGGCAGCAGCTGTATCTGAAACACATTAAAAACAGCAATCGGCTCTTGTTTGACATAACCTCTTACAGGAGTTATTATTAGGTACTATGAGTAAAATGATAATTTGAAAAGATAAATAAAACAGCAGGCTTAATCTCATTAAATAACTAGTTTTTCTTAGGAAACAGAGATACTCACAGAAGTCCATGTTTCGCCCTTACTGCAAATTCGGTAGTTCGCCACAGGTTCGGGTTTGCTTTGGGTTTCAGCCCATTTCATGAGAAACGAAACTTAGTGCGCCTGTGAACGAAATACATTAGGGGTGGGCAATCAGGTTTACTTTCCAACCCAAAACTCCACCAGATGTTTCACTGATTACCTCACTAATCAGTGAAATCACCTGGTGGAGTTTTTTCGTTATTTTTAAGTAAGGAATTTATATTCTGTGAAAATCCATGCACCACGAATTTTGTACCAGTAGAGGACAGTATTTCCCTGCTAACAGGCAGATTTCAGAGGCAACGCAGCAATCCAAGTCCCTCTATTTTTGTATAGGTTGACAAAAATTTGCCTCCTTTGTCAAAGTCACAGGTATTCAACTTTTTAGCTATTTATTTTGTCGTTA
The DNA here is from genome assembly GCA_962446985.1 of Xyrichtys novacula. Lineage (NCBI taxonomy): Eukaryota > Metazoa > Chordata > Actinopteri > Labriformes > Labridae > Xyrichtys > Xyrichtys novacula. The sequence goes on from OY660878.1 coordinate 8,789,908, forward strand.
AAACAGCTCATCATATTCAGTCAATGACATTGCAAATGGCGAGGCTCAGGTGGATTTAAATAACTTTATTATTTTACAATGACATGTATCAAAAGCAATAAAAGTTTTATTGAGATAAGACTGTTCTTGAGCAGGAGACTGAAGAGTTCAGCGACTGCTTGAATTCACTGCAGTAAACCAAGAGAAATGAAATTTTACTTCTCATTATAGTGTTGGAAAGAACTATCAATGCACAGATCAGCAGCACAACATGCAAGAACCCAGTCTCAGAACATCTTAAATCAATAACAATTATCAAATTTATGGACACAAATGGTTGAATTAATACTTAAACACTCTTACACATGTTTGGCAAATACATCACAAAACAGATCATGCTTTCTTGAATTCAAAAGGTGCTGTTCATCTGCCAAAGCGGGTAGTTAGCCAACCGAAAGCTCCCCCAACACTGGCCACAGCTGTTGTAGCAGCTCCCGACAGGCCGGCTGCACCTGCAGAGAGATTACAGAAGATTTTATTTAGCTGCGAGAGAAATGGTAGAATCTTGTTCTAAAATTAAAGACCTAACTGCTCGACTTTTGTCATTATGGCCGCTCGATTGCAAGACGAAAACAGATTTTGAGATTCCATCTTGTATTCCTGGCATTAGGCCTGTCACGATAACAAATTTTGCTGGACGATAATTGTGCTACAAATTATTGCTGATAAACGATATTATTGACACCGTTTCTTAAATTATAGATAATGATAATATATGGCGTAATAATGCGAGTACACCATGTCAAAGGCAATAAACTTTAATTGCTCAAGATTAAGAACTTTGAACCAGGATGAACAAATATAATAAACAAACAAGATAACCAAAAAACAATGAAAACAAAATGGACCCTCATTCTGTTTTATCAAAAACTGCATTCAAATAAAAAACAAAATCACAACTACAAACAATTAAAAAATAGACCTCGTCTCTGGTACGGAACAAAAACTTCACTCCACACATAACTATTAAACAATAAATAAAGTGGAGTCTCGAGTCTGTAAACAAAATTGCACTAAATAATTAACTTTGGGTGCTATTCCTCAACAGGTCAACAAAGAACATGCATGCGCACCTCAAGCACAATCATCCCCGCGGCTGATTTTAAAAAAAGTTTAAAAAGGACAAAAATCAACATTGAGAGTTTGCTTATCAGCAGTTGTCATGATATGTTCTGGTATTTAGTTTTCCCCTGGTTTTGTTATTTGAGTGTTTTTTCTTAGTGTTTCTGTCCCCCTGTAGTCCTGTCTTATAAGTTTTATAGATTTATATTAAGTTCTTGTTGTTTCTTATTTAATTCCTTTTAAATTAACCCCCCTTTTTTTTGGTCTGCATTTGGGTCCGTTCCCTTTTTGTTTAACTCCGATTCATGACATCATGTTGAAATTTTGACTTTGTTTTTTTTTCAGAAAAAAAAAGAGTGGTTTAAAGGAGAGGACAAAGTGAGAAAACATGGTTAGGAATTTCAAAAGAAAAAATAACATGGCAGTGCAGTGCCTGACATGATGCTGATGGCAGCCAGACAGGTGACCCAAGCAAATAAATCAATCTGGACGACAATAAAGGACTTTAATGTCTTGTAATGTATTATGGTTTTTCATGTGAAAATATTAATGACACTTACTGATTATGCATTTCTGACAGCATAAGGTAATTAATCATTATTTGAGAGTGGTGATTACCTGCTGACTGTAGAGTAGCTACAACACTCCCTGCTGCCACCCCACCTCCATTAGCAACTGCAGCAGCTGACATCATTTTAGCTCCCAGTGAACCCGCTGCTATTCCAGCTGAAGTAAATCCTGCTGCCCCGAGAGCAACAGGGACCAGGGCCACAGTACCCACTGCTCATGGACAGAGAAAAAGACAGAAGGTAGATGTAAGGCTCCCGTACATGAAGGTAAGTGTGAAATACTTGACACTTCAAAAATGCTGACCTGCCCCGGCTCCAATGACGACAAACGTTCCTGAAACACAAAGTAAAAGTGATATAAGTGATTACGGTTTATGCGGAATTTCAGATGAACTTGTAAAAAACAAAATGAAAATGATTCATACTCTTAAAACAACAATAATACCCACCAAGCCCCATTCTTCTTCTTCTTCTTCTTCTTCTTCTTCTTCTTCTTCTTCTTCTTCTTCCTCTTCTTCTTCTTCTTCTTTTTCTTCTTCTACTTTTGGTTGATCCCGGTTCACTGAAATGAACGGTTTTGCTCACCACTATTTAACGGCAGATGGCACTCTTGTGTACGGTACATTACCGCCCTCTTCTGACAGTTCTTATACAAAAACCCCTGTGCACCACCCATTCCCATCTCATACACGCACACATTCATACTCCTACAGACTAAATCCTATCAATCAACCCCGTCACCCTTAAAAACTCGACTAACACTCTCACATATGACCTGTCCCCCATCTGTAATACTCCCTTTAGTGTAAGGTCTTGCATACCTAATCCCCTCAATTTATTTCTCATCTCTCCCCTTTCTGTCTCAAAGTTTGTGTTGTTTTTTTTAAATGATCAAATATATGATAAGAAACTAATGTACATAAACTGATAATAGTTTATAAAAACAATAATGATACTAAGTTCTAAATCTGTTTAACTCATCTAATTGTTTGATTCTCAGATTAGTTGGGTCAAAATAGATTAAAATAGAGAATATTTGCAGTTTTTTAAGTGTACTACAGCTACATATAAGGAGATATAACTGTAAAAATCCTAAAAAGCACCTGTTCACATACAAACATAAGTAGACAAACAATCTCTCTCACTTCTCATCTGGTACTAATCACTTTTAATATTTTGGAGCTGTAGTCCAGCTATGGTGAAATTTCTGTGGCTGAAGTTGCCTTTTTAAACTTAATGTTAACTCAATGGAAAGCACCTCGTGAGTGTAATCTGTGGAAAAAAAGTTTTATGAATAAACTCTTGTTTACGAAGACTAAAAGAAACAGCTGATCTGAGAGTTTGCTAGAATATATAGCTTTAATATAATAAATGAAAAAAAAGGAGAGCACTGCCTGTCTGTTAAAGTTGTTAAAAGTTGGGATTTTCTCTCTTGCAGATCTGTGAGCATGACGGACGTCACGCTGGAAGAAGAGGGGCAGATCTTCCCTGAACTGACGCTCCAATTTAAGAGGATTTTCTTTGTATCACAGCTGTAGTTTCATGTTTTGGTGCTGAGATTTAACAGCTGAGACTTTAGCTGTTAAATCTCTATTAGGCTCTTTTGCTTCTAGTTTAACTGTGGAGAAAATTATCTGACACTGTTACTCACAGAAACCTCTCTGCAGCCTCAATAGTATCACAATGAAGGTTTCAACATGATCTAAAGGAGCCAAGACTCCATGCTTATGTTTATTAATGTTAAATAAATTCTCTTTAGCTTCACCAGGCAGAAAAAAGGCTGTTCGGTTGTATCAAAGATGTACTTGGCACAGATTAACAGACATTAAAGTGACATAACTTTGTATTTCAACACAGTAGAGTTAAAAAGTGGAGAGAAGCTGAAAACTAGAGAGCAGGTCTCAAATGGCAGATTTATCATTTTTAATGTTATTGTTTTGCATTTAATAAAGTAATACAATCAAAAATACCAGAAACAAAATTGCTAAATTTAAATTAACATTATTTAGATAATACAGACCAGACTAACTTTGGTATAGTAAAATATTATGACAAAAACTTTTGGGGTTTTTCTAACTGATTAAAATAAAATAAAATAAAAAAGACAGTGGATAATTGGATCAGAAAAAAAAGAAAAAAAATCAAAGTTCTGTCTCAATGCGTTAACACGTCTTATACTTATGTTTATATGATCCACTGACCTGCTTTTCATGTTTATTAAATAATAAATGAGATAGAAAAATACAGAATACTGTGATACATTTGATAAAATATTTAAATATAAATAATCCATTTAATATATGAGAAATAAAAAAACCACAGCAATTAAAAATTAGCATTTACAGAAATATCAACTTTCAATAAAATGGAAACAGGACTGCACATGATAGGAGATTAAAAAATGTCTGTAGAGATGAGTATAAATAGATGGCAGGTATGCTTCACCTTAAAAACTACAACTTTCTCTTGTTCTTTCAGGACTCTACACCAGACCATCCCTGGAGTCAGGTAGACCATCATCTTCATGTGGTGGCCTTCCTCCCTTGGTGTCCTGCTCAGGCAGAGGTACTCAGCTGCTGCTGTGATGCTGCTCAGAGTCTGATTATCAGTCCACCTTTTCACTGACTGATCAGAGACTGATAGTTAAACTGTAGAGATAAACGGAGACTCCTCTGTAGGTGCAACTACCTCTTTAATAACTTGTAAGGTGTCTCTGGTAATTGATTTTTAACATCTGACCCTTTCTTTATTAATGAATAAATAGGAGTCTCCATTCATATATGTCCATGATTTTCACATTAGTTTTTTGTATGTGTGTGTGCATTTATCATGACTTATCATTTGTAAATCTTCAGTTCTGCCTGTGAATTGTTGAAAAATGTGTTTGTGGATCAACCAGCACGTGCATTTATTTTTGAGACAAACATCACACAGTTTTCAACATATGCACACACACAAGTTGAGTATATTCACATGTGTGGAGAACACCGCCTATCCCTTCCACTGGGCGGCAGTGTTGCTCCCTCTGTTGAGAGCATAGACTGTGGGGAAGATGATTGACAGCTATCCACCTTAGAAGTGGGGAGAAGTTTCTCTGCTTCTAAAGTGGGTAGCTGTCAATCATCTTCTTCACAGTCATTGCCCTTAACAGAGAGACAGAGAGCTCTTTATACAAATGTGGTCAAATATAACCCAAAATAAACTCAAATTCTGATTATTTATTTGTTGTATTTTATAGTACAGGTGCCCGCAGTTTGACTCGACATATTGGAAGAAGAAGCAGAAACTTTTGGGTGATGTTATTTATCATCTGTGGTTTTAAAATTTCATCAGTATTTTAATTACTGGAAAATTAATTATTGCATTGCACAAAAACCAATTCCATTGAAGTTGGGAAATTGTGATAAACGTAAATAAAAACAGAATACAATGATTTGCAAATCCTTTTCAACCTATATTCAATTTAATACACTACAAATACAAGATATTTAATGTTCAAACTCATTAACTTTTTTTTTTTTTTGCAAATAATAATTAACTCAGAATTTGATGGCTGCAACACGTTCCAATGAAGTTTGGAAAGGTGTTAAAAAATACTGAGAAATTTGAGGAATGCTCATTAAATCCCTATTTGGAACATCCCACAGGTATTAATGTCATACTATAGTATGATAAAAAATGTCCATGTATAATATGTAAGAAAAAGTATAGTTGATTGTGAAAAAAATGTCAGTATAGTATAATACAAAATGTCAGGAAAATGTGATATAAAATGTCAAAGTATAGCATGTTCAACAAATGTTATAGCATAGTATGTTAAAAAATCATAATAAAGTATGATTAAGAAAATGCTATAGTAGTTTGTTTAAAGATCATAGTATAGTATGATAAAAATGACATAGTATAGTATGATAAGATGTCATAGTATAGTATGTAGAAAAAATCATTGTAGAGTATGATAAAAATTTCATAGTATAGAATGACAGAAAATGTTATAGTATGATAAAAAATGTCATAGTTGAGTATAATAAAAATGTCACAGTATAGTATGTTTAAAAATCATAGTGTCATATGATACAAATGTGATCGTATAGTATGACAAAAAATGTCATTGTTAAGTATGTTTAAAAAATATCATAGCATAGTATGTTAAAAAAAATTCATAGTGGAGTATGAAAAAACGTCAGCATAGTATGATAGAAATGTCAGTCAAGTATGATAGAAAATGTTATAGTATAGTATGTTAAATATATTATGGTTTTATAAAAATCTCATATTATAGTATGATAAAAATGTTATAGTAAAGTGTGATTAAAATGCCATAGAATATTATGTGAAGAATGTCATAGTATAGTATGATAAAAATGTCATATTATAGTGTGATAGAAAATGTCATTGCATAGTATGATTAAAAAAATGTCATAGGACAGTATGATAAAAATGTCATCGTATAGTATGATAAAAGAAAGGCATGGTATAGTATTTTTATAAAACGTAACGTGTAGTATGAAAAAAATGTCAGTATAATATGATAAAAATGTCAGAGGAGTATGTTAAAAAATCATGTTATAGTATGATAAAAAATGTCATAGTAATAATGTTAAAGGATCATAGTATAGTATGATTAAAATGAAATAGTATAGTATGATTAAAAATGTCATAGTATAGTTCAGTATGTTAAAAAAAAAAAAATCATAGCGTTGTATGATAAAGATGTCATAGTATGGTATGAAATAGCATATACAGTCTATGGCTTCAGTTTAGGGAAGATGACCTCCATCATGCCCCCAGATCTGCAAGTGAGAAAAAAAATTTTTTTTTTACAACTTTAACAGACAGACAGCTGTTTCCTTTTTATTGTATGAAAGCTATATTTTCCGGCACACTTTCAGATCAGTCTTTTTAAGTTCAATAATGATGATTATCTATGAAATATTGTGGGTGGAACAAACTGTGTATATTTGTAAACGAGATTTTTCCATAGACTGTATATAAGTCTTATATACAGTCTATGGATTTTTCATAAAGCTTTCTTCCATAGAGTACTCTCATGAGGTGTTTTCCATTGTTACTTCTGTTTACCTTTGCAGTCGTGTGTTGGCTAAAAACCTGAATTAGAATTTTGTGGGGAAAAAAAAACATCAAATATATCTAACAACAAAATACGAGCGACCGAAAGCCCCAGTGCCATATACTGAATACAGTACACAGTCTGTGCCCAGTGTTGTGTCCGGTTCAGTCAGTAGACTTGATCACATGGTGGGATTTGCGCATGCGCCTGGTTTTAGGTGTGATGGAGAGACGATGCCTAATGCCATCAGCCCTGCGTAGTGCAGGAGATCTCCAAACTGGTCAGATTTACCGCAGACTCCGTTGTCTTTCAGCACAGCTTGATGTTGTAGACCGACACAACAAGCCTGATGTCTGTGGCAAATGCGAAACACACTGTGCTGAATCCGGTAAGAGGCTTGTTAATTTTATTGTTCTCTACATTTGCCCATTTATGTCACAATGAATTGATCAATAGACCCTCTTTATGCTACAGTACAGCCGAAAACTAACAGGTAGTCCCTGTGTTGTCAGCAGTTGCCTCCATACTGCCTGTACACAGGACGTTAGCTTATCGGGCAGACATTGTTCACAGTGTAACACAAAGACGATTGTGTAGCATGACTGCAGGCATTGTTAGTGCACATATAGACAGTTATAACTCCACCTCTCTCCTTCAGGTGATCCCATACACAGGGCCCATACCTGGAGGCCTGCACCCTGGGGAGATCATCATCATCCAGGGCACTGTGCCCCCTGATGCTGACAGGTAAGATACATGAGGGGAGGATGTGCTATTTATGTGACTATTTCTTTGACTGATTCACAGCACGTGATCCTTTAACGTGGAACAACTTTAAAGAACTGCTCTCCCTAAATTGGTAGATCATGGTATTCTTTTTGCAAGATTATACCCCCCAACACATAGGGGAGAGTGGGGTAAGATGAGCCATTTTTCATATATTAGATCACTACATCAAGGCAATCATAGTTTTGTCTCTAACTAGTGTATCTGTATATATTTAAAGATGTTGTGCATCCCTGCAAACCAACAGAATGAGTGTAAACAAAACTGTCTTGATAATATAGCACGCCAAAATAAAGTGGTCTCCTATGGTCAACTTACCCCGTGTATGGGGTAAGTTGACCATAGGAGCAGGGTAAGTTGAGCCGTATACCTACTACCCCCCCATTCTCCACCCCAGCCCTCCCTCACCTTCTCTTTCCCTAAATAACACACTTCTTCACATTCATGTGTATTTTTATCTATTATACACTATTCAACAGGTACAATCATTCTTTTTATTATTTTTGCATATAGCTGCTAAAAAGCTGTTTTGTAAAGAAAAAAAAACATTTTAACATGAGAATGTCTTTAAGTGATTCAGAACATTCACAGCAGTATTTTTGAAAAGAAAAAGTCAATTTCAACAAGCTGAACTGAAACTCTGATCCTCTCATCAGACTCCTTTACTTTCTCAGTTGAGTCACTGGCTCAACTTACCCCTAAACTACTATTATGACTTTATTAGTCCTCTAAGATAAAACGGTGGACTTATATATACTAGGTTTTTGACCTCATGTTGTAGCTCATAGATACCACAATTGATGTATAAAACAAAATTAAAATGATCTTTTTTGGTCTGAACACAATTCTTATAAAACTTATGACAGAGTAAATTCACTTTCAAGAGTGAAAAAATGGTTTTTTTGTAAATAAATGTCTAACCCCTTCACCCGTGTGCTTCTTACCTTCACAGACTCCATGAATTGATGCCCATCTCCTAAATATTTGGTCACATGATCAATTTGTTTTACCATTTCCAAGCAACAGGGGGTGGCTCATCTTACCCTTTGGCTCATCTTACCCCACTCTCCCCTACTTTACTGCCTGACTTGACCTCATGGGTATCTGTGAAGATATTCACTGGAATTCAGGGTTTAAAGGAGTTAGGCCACACTGTGTTGCTCTAAAGACTCTTCAGTAGTGTAGGTGCAAGGTTTAAATCTGAACATTTCTTTTAACCAAAGAAAGTTTTGGTTACAGTTTGTTGATTTTATTTATCTTGTTGAGTTTAGTTTATTGTTTTTGTTATAAGTCAATAATTTGTTAAAAAGGCATCTAGTAATTCATATTGTCCTTTAGAGATGCTAACCTCTGCCTTGCTCACAGATTTCAGATCGATTTGTCAAGCGGCTGCAGCACCAAACCGCGCTCTGACGTCGCCCTCCACTTCAGTCCTCGCTTCAAAGGCTCACCGTGTGTGGTTTGTAACTCCCTGCTGAAGGAGAGCTGGGGCAAAGAAGTAACACTCAATCAACTACCCTATAAACGTGGAGCCCCTTTTGAGACCATCGTCCTGGTGCACGATGATGTCTTTAAGGTCGGTGAATGCATACTGTTTATGAGAAAGGTTTGTGTTGTCCCTCATGAGATCGCGTATGAGATTTCTTTAAAATGAACTTATAGAATTGCTCACTTTTTACAGGTGGCTGTAAATGGTGCCCACCTGCTGGAATACAAGCACAAAATTCCAATAAACAGGGTAGACACCTTTTCTATTTCTGGGAATGTCAGGGTGCACGCTGTCGGTTACATCCCAAATTCAGTAAGTACACTCCCATCTCTTGTTTAAGATGTGCCATTGTTTTAAGGACATAACTGATCTATTAGTTCTAATTTTGCTTTTTTTGTTTCCTCTCAGGCAATATATTCAGAATCAGGTGACTTGGTGAGTCTTTCCTTTTACGTAACTTACAAAAACCTCATTGTCTGAATGAGGCCAGTATCATGTGATGCCGCAAAAATTTGTTTTTGTTAAATCTCCTAAAGGCTTTCTTTGTCTGTGTTCTGTGGCCAATTCATTTCAGCTTTCAGATTTTCCTAAATCACGGTTTGTTTTGTTGCTTCCAAGATCTGGAAACACACCAGGAGCAGGGTGGTGTAGCAAAAAGTGAGATTTGTAAGAAAAAGTGAGAGATACAGCTGGTTTAGGTTCAGGTTATATTCAGAGTTATGTCTTTAAACAGGCTGTAAAATGTCATCTTTTGTTGAGCAATCTCTAATGCTCCGATGCTATAGTGTATTGTAATTTTGAATTGACAAAGTTTTCTGCAGCATTCCACTCTTTATGTGCACTCTTGATGTTTTTACATTCGTATGTATTTATTGTCTCTTCTTATGATATCATTCTGACTGAAACCGACATTCAGCAATCATTCCTCCATTCATGCTACGTTGTGGCCTCCACTATCTTGGTTTAACTTGGCACCCAAAACAATGATTCACATTGCCTTGTGGTTGACAAATCTCTGTGGCAACGAATAGTCAACTGCTTGTTGTTACAGAGCAGCAATGGTTTGTGTAAAAAAAAAAAAAAGGTGATTCAGAAATGTAAAAAAGCTGCAGTTTTTTCAAGTGTCCATTTAAAGCCAGCCTCAGACATCCATTAACACCTGCATATTAAAATGCTATTTTTTTCACAGCAAATTAAACATGTTTACAGTTTCATTCAAACCAACTGTTTTGGTCTGCGGTGCTTATTCTTTTACTCATTGCACAGGGTGGTGGATTTTTAAAAAAAAACTTGTCTGTTTTGTAGATTTTAAGTCTTAGAGTTGTGCATAAACGACATCGTAAGTGGTTGGCTGAGTCGGCTGACAGGTGAATTGTAGCTCTTTGACAGGAGGCCAAAATCCTGCCTCAGTGCCACCTCTTTGCTTTTTTCTTTTAACTAGAAAGAGTTCGTCATACTATCACTTTAAGGTGGAATAGTTAGGCCTCTGTCAAGCCTTATCTGTAATGTGTGACACATGGTGGGCTAATGGCGGGCCAAAGTCGTTCCACGTCTGATCCTCTTTCAAAGGTAGTAGGGATTTGTAGGTCTATCATTTGGCTTCAGAACCCCCTCCTCACTTCATCCAGGCAATGGCTTTGACATCCTGTAACTCACCTTCTTTACTTCAAGTGCAGTCCTAATTCACAGCGTACAGTCTGGGGTTCTTTGTATTTTGCCGGCGACTATAGCCTGTTTCTAACTGACAAAGTTTCCATTGTTTCATTGGCCTGTGGAAGTAAAGTAGCTGAATATAGATAACAACACTGTCATCTAGTGGTAGGAGGTTTAAACACACCACAAAATGAACCAAATGCCTTGAGTCTTTGCAGGTAAACTTAGCTTAAAAAATACATCAACATATTCAAGAATCATTACATTATCATCAAACATATCACAATGCTTTATTGGACTGTGTCTTCATATTCCCTCTGATTAGATCACAGGCTTAATACAGTGTAGTAGCTTAGGCCAAAATAAATCAGATGATTAAGAAATAATCTGTAAATGAAAAACTTTTAAATCTAATCCATGACTCTTTCAGAGCCTCCCTTACAAAGGCAGTATACTCAAAGGATTGAATCCTGGACAACACATCACAATCAAAGGACAGGTCAGCATGTATCCTCACAGGTAAAGTGATATCTGATGAAATCACCTCATCATGTTTGGTTACAAAACAACAATCTGATAAACTTTCACAGACCACAGTGATGTGGTGTAGTACATTTACATTTGGTAGATTTACCTTTTAGTCTGCATTTTCTCCAGTTTCACAGTGAACCTCCGCACCAGCAGGACAGAGAACATCGCCCTCCATCTGAATCCTCGTATGAAGTCTGGCATGTTCATCAGGAACTCATACCTGAGTGAATCCTGGGGACAGGAGGAGCGAGAGCTGCCCTTTTTCCCCTTCTCATCAGGGGAGTACTTTGAGGTAGAAAAAAACTGATTTTTCATTTGGAAGGGTTTCTTCGGTCTGCTGTATCTGTATTGAACAATAACCAGATGCTCATAATTTCATAGACTTTTTCTTCATATGCCTGTGTGCTTTGAGCTGATGGCATGTTCCTCTGTTGGCATTTCTGTCAGATTCTCATCCTCTGTCAGCCTCATCAGTTCAAGCTGGCAGTGAACGGCTCACACTTATTTGAGTACAGACATCGAGTGCAGGACCTGAGCAGTATTGACCAGCTGGAGATCATGGGGGACCTGGAGCTCACAGATGTGAAGCTGTGGTGACTTGGAACTCCAGTTTTACAAAGAAGACAGCATTACATACTCTACGGTGTTCTGGTAATCAATGCTAGATTAGCTTTGCTGCAACGACACAGACAGTGGAGCTGAAAACAGAAAAAACTGTAACGACCAAGGCCGGGTTAGTCCTGCAGCAATCAGAGACCTCTGATTTTAAGCTAGCCTTGCATTATGTGTGACCAAGGACCATGAACAGGCCAGTCTACAAGGTGTTTATGGTCCATGTGTCCAGCCCTCCCCAGATGACTGATGCATGAGAGTTAGCTGCCCTGGAGTATCAGGGTGTGAGCCCCCATGACTGTTTACAGCTACAGGTTAGGTTTGCCGTGGTTCATTTCTGTAGTTCATCTCCGCTGTGACATGCCCTTTGTGCACTTTTTAATCAAAAGAGGACATTTGTCTGTACGCTTCAAGAGTAAAACCTCAATTCCAAAAGAGCTGTGGCACCATTTAAAATGTTGATATAAATAAATATTGATGGTCTGCCAATTGTTTTAGCTTTTAAACACCGTATTTGAATTTAAAATAGTACAAACACAGAAAATCAACTGTAAGATCTGACACATATTCATGAACTGATTAAATTAACTTGCAGGTTAGTCACATGACAGGTTATATGACAAATGATCAAATGATAAAAAAGACTGAATCTTTCAGATGTAAAGGTAGGAAAGCTTCACCACAGTGAGAGACAGTATCAGCAGAATGCTAAAGTAATGTTCCTCAACATGAAATTGCAAAGAATTTGGGATTTGAGCATCTTCAGTACAAAATATTAAGATTCAGAGAACCCAGAGAAATGTCTGTACAAGGACAAGGCTTGTATGCACAAATTTAAAACTGTACCATGCAAAGAGGATATACTGAAGAAGAAAACTATCCTTTCTGACATTCTGTTTTGGAAAATCATGGATGCTGTATCCTCTGCTTAAAAGTGGAGAGGTACCTCTGAGGTTTTTTTTTTTCAGCACAGTTAAAAAGCCAACATGGATGCCGAAGTGCCCATAGCCAAGGCACAGATAGTTTATCTGGGAAGTAGGACTGGGCGATTTGGCTAAACAAAAATGATCACGTTATATTTTATCATAACGTTTGATCTCGATCATAATCACATTTTTTTTTAAAGTGCCAGTTTTAAAGCATCCGTACTAAAAGCTAAAGAAACTAGAGATTAGGTCAACATTTTATTAATATACAAAGTAAATAACAAAGCAAATTAAATAAGATAAACTTAGAAAAATAGAAAAACTATTTTAACTCAATAGTACAACGAAAGCAGATAAATATTGAATAACACAGTAAACTACTTTACAGCCCTGAGTGTTTTTGCAGGTATGCAAGACCCAAAATAAACAAATCAATGAAGGCGCCTTAAAATGTAAACATTAGATGATGTAAACCTAGATGAGATGATTGCTGCCTCGGTCTGGTGGCTAATCGCATCATCACTGGAAAGTACTTCTTCAAATGATTAAACAGATCCATTGTGTTGCTGGTTCTTGAGGGCACCGACCGCCGACATACCTTGCACATTGGCTTCATTGCCTGACGTCACTTTGGAGATACCTGAACCACTGCCACACAACCGACGTCCAATAACTCTTCTCTTAACAATGGCAGTTTCAGAGGATGACAAAAAGTCACGGCTGACATCTACTTTGCTGCCCTCAGCTCTGTGTTGGGCTCCACGTTTGGTCATCCTGTTTACTTCTCTGGCATCTTACAGAAGTGAGCAGGAAAAGCTCGACTCTGATTGGCTGTTGTCACGAACACTTCTGTTATGTTTGATGGAGTAAATATGCTCACAGCTGATCACCGTGATTGAACTGAAATTTATCAAGATCATTAATCGTGATCACATAATCGCTCAGTCCTACTGGGAAGTCACTAGTTATGCTGAGCAGTTTAAGCGAGTAGAGTTCAGGTGTTTATCTGGCCTTCCTGCAGTCCTGACTTAACACCACTGAAAACTTTGGCACATCATGGAACAAAAAATACTATAAAAAGACCCTGAAGTGCTGAGCAGCTAAAATCCTACAACCAGTCCAGAATAATGAAACATTTTACTGTCATTATGGGTTTTTAGACAGTATCCCAAGTGTTTTGGAATTGAGGTTATACTGGCTGTTTAAATGCCGACATGGTCAGTGGAGACAAACAATGAAGATATTGAAGGGCTCTGTTGTTCTGGAGGATGGAAGATCACTAAAGATTTACTGTACAGCCATCTTATAGAGCTTCAAAGCATTTTACATAAAAGCTTAAGTAAACAGGACCTACAATTTCTTTCAGTCTTTGCTATTTAACCCAGTCTACATTAAGGTCACTATCCTCAGGAATCCTAAAAAGCATCAGTGTCTGAACATTTAAACTCATTCGGTGAGTAACAGTGCAGCAGAACTCAAGCACAATGCAGTACAGGGTCAGTTTAGTGTTAGACCATTCAGAAACCAAACAATTCTTCAGTCTGTATGCAAGTAAGAGACTATTGTAGACCTGCAGTGCCCCTTTGTGACCATCCCTTGTTCAGTTTATCTCTCACCCTCTGCTGCGATGATCAATTCTGCTTCAACATAAGAAAAGAAAAAATGCTGGAAAAATATGAAACGTCTTTTTCTCATGCCGAGGTTTACTTGTTTTTTTTTTTGCAATGAATGTTCGAATTGATGTAAAATATGTATGAAAAATCTTCCTGATGTACCATAATTGGTTTATTAACAAATAAATGTCTTATTGGAAGCATTTTGTTTCCACGGTTAGTTAATATGTAAATGACATGCTTTCAACCTGCATTACCACCTGTTTTTGATCACTCACAGTCTACAATTATACATTTGCATGATTAAGTTGACAGACTAGACTTACTATGCAGCAGACAAGGAGGTTTCAGCCGTTTTCTTCTCAGCAACATGTTGTGAAAATAGTCAACTGGTTCCACTTTCTGTTTCAGCTAACATCATATTAAAACGGGAGTAGAGCACTGGGAGACAAAAAAGAGAGCACTAATATACTCTGTGGACATGAAGGTACTACAAAATTTAGCCTAATTCTGCCATAAATCTCTAAGTCATAATATCAGTGAGTCGATATGCATTTATTTCATGTATGCGAGTTTGTTGGGTGAGACTTTTTTTTTACTGTGGAGAGAGCAAATGAACACTTAGCTGCAGTGCTTGTGCTCAACCACAAGGTGGAAGAAGAAAGTTAGTTGTTCAGTGACTGCAACCAAAAGACTAAATCTTCCACCATCAGTGGACTAAAACTGGGAACAAGCACTCCTGAATCACTGGATTTACGAGTGTTTGTCTCAATAAATACAGAAAAAAAGAAAAATTCAACTTGAAGCCAAATCCAGACCTCTGTCAGAATAAACAGGAGACTACAGGGTGTAGAAAGTCTCTCCCACAAGTTTTAAGCAGCATTTACCAAACAGTTTTTTTATTCTGTCTAATTTAAGTGTTGTGGCCAAAGCATGAGTCGTAAGACAAGCTTTTAAAACACATCATTCCTACATAACTTCCATAATAAAGCAATCAAATCTGATAAAAAGTTTGTGTTTTATTAATATCCACAGGAAACATAATTGGTGAGATCTGTAATAACCAAAGTACAGTACAACTGTCTCTTTTTTAACATAGAAAAAGCAGGATGATATGCAACATGATGACATCAACCATTGCACTGCTGAGAATGTATCTGAGAAAAAAAGGCAAAAGACGCTGTCCAATCAGCAACAGGCAAAAAGGCTTCAGTTTGTCATTAAAAAACTGTCAAGAGTTTTAGTCCATTGAAAGAAATTCATCGATTTGACCAAAAATGTCATGTGCGGTCAAAACACGTGTTCTTTTTTTTGCTTAGCATGGCTCACAAGACACACTCCACTTGAAAAGGAAACTCCCCTGTCATGTTTCCTGGAGAAAACAGATGATGTTTCCCTTAAGAGGAAAGAGTAAGTCCGAGCTTTCACACACCGGCCGCCACACCAAAAAATATCTTTCTTAGTTCCAGAGAAGTGGTTTGGGCAAGACCATTGGCTGAGGAAAACTGGTTTCACTTCAGTCACTTAAATTCCATTCGGTTTCAAGCAGCTGAATTTTAACCACGGCTTTTTTTTTTTCAGTTCTCAAGTCCCGCAGAGAGAAGAAAGGAAAACAGGTACAGGGTGAGAGTGAGGTGGCACTGAAGTGGCACAGGAAAGCTTAACGGGTTGGATGCATGTTATCAAGAGGTCCATGTCCCACTGTCAAACAGAGCTGAGCTTTACCAGTCCTCTGACAGAGTCCTCATGTAGGGAGTCCTGACTGGCAGGGTTGTAGAAGCCTGCCTGCACCGTGTGACTGTGACCCAGTGGGCTGCCGCAGGGAAGCATGCCCGGCGGCGAGGGCACCTCCTCTGGGGTGAGGAAGTGATGGTGGGCTATTGGTTCCTGCAGGGGGTGGCTGTGGTTAAGTGTGTGTCCGTGTCCATGGATTGGCAGCATGTCGGTGGCCTCGTGAATGCTGAGGCTGGGAGTGGATGTCGGAGGGGTGGGCTGGCCAAGGGGAAGTGAAGTGCACGGACCGCCAAGGCCCAGAGAAGTGCGGCCAGGTAGGGAGCCTCCGTTTTCAGGGGAACCTGTCAGGATGACGGGCTCACTGCTTTGCTGCTGGAGGAGAGGTGTGGCGGCTGCCTGCAAAACGAATTTGGTGCTCTGAATGCACTGGTCTTGGTCACACTGAGAGAAGCAGTGGAAAGAGTATGTGAAAGAAAGAGAGAGAGAGAGAGGGAACAATATGGCAGGAGATGCCAAAGTCAAAGAGACAGATAAGATGCCAGAGGTGAAGGAGGGAAATGGAAAATAAATAAAAGTGAGGCAGAGTTGAAAATTAGATGGAGGAGAGGAGAGGAGAAACAACACACCGGATCAAGACAGCAGAGGGGAAAGGTGATTGGATAAGGGAGAGAAAAAGAAGTAACAGAGATGTTAGTAACCTTGTTAAAATGCAGAGCCACACAGAACCAGCACCAAATTTTTCCTCTGCCCCAGTAAAAGCAGAGCCCAGGTCAGTACAGAGAGTTAAACACACTGTTCCATATAGTCATGCTTTATGGCGCATTGATCTGTTACTGCCTTGCTTTACAGTGAAAATCACGTGTAAAAGTGGAGCAGAGAAACTGGGTTGCCAATCATCAATATAGTAAATGAGCAGCAAGGGACTATCTTTGACCCCATTGGCCCTTCATCACCACAATTTCAAGATTACAGACCACAAAGGTGACAGGGTTAAAAAGCCTTAGAAAAGAAGTGATAAAGGTCTTTACATTCCTCCCTCCATCTCCCACCAGCCCCAAAGTCCAACTCACAAGAAGCATTAAAACGTGCTCTGACATCTCACCTTCCTGCCTCAATCTCACTGACCTATAAAATAGATTACAGATAAGATTTACACAGAAGTTGAGCCACCTTTGACAGTAGAAGAGATGTGCTTCTAGGATTATCAGTTCTCCTATCAGCTCTATGTAGGAACTGATCTGGACTCATCCGTTTTATGAGCTTGGTCTGTCTCCAGGTGATTAAGAAGACCGACCTGACCTGTGCTTATCGGACTGAAGTGACACAGAAACCTTGCTCATAGCCACGTTAGCACATCAGAGCTGCATCATCAATGATGTGTGAGACGTTAAATGAAAAGGACAGCGTGAAAAAAAAAAAGGAAATACAGGGCTTTGTGATTTTCTACTTTAGAACCATGTTTTATACACAGTCATAGCTGGACTAAATCTGCATTTTGAGCTAGTTCTGTAAAAATGATCCTGCATTTACTTTTTAAGTCAAAACATGTTCAGATATTCAAAGATAGAAATACAGTTTTTAACAGGCTGAATCTAGTATGAAGATCACGGCAGTCTCTGTGTTATTCCTGACAACACACAACTGTCTGCTAGGACTGAGGAGGTAATAACAAATACAGTCAAACAAATGTGAAACATGATCAAAGTTGTACATTTTGTCTAACAGGCCTGAGAAATACAGCACTGAGTCCTAACATTAACTATGTCGAGCTCTTCAGAGAACAAATAGACTCTGTTGGGCATCATTGGTGTTGTTTGTCTGTCACTCATCGTACACCTATCAACACAGACACGGTGCTTGATCTGGTTACACTCTGTGTTCGTACTGTTGAAAAACAGCTCAGGGCGGCTTTCACCTTCATTGCATTCAAGTTAAGGCAAGTATCTCATATAGCTACTGTATGTCAAAAACCAAACAAGAGCTGCAACTTAAATGTATTCCTCAATGATATTTTGATATTTTTATCAGGACATTTTCCATTTTTATTGCAAAATAGGATGATCCCCAATTGATTTCTGTGCAGCTTCTTTAGTCAAACCCATAGACTGTATAAAATTAGGGCTGGAAGATCAGCTTTTCTGAGTGAAGTCATAACTTAAAGCCACCGTATAAGTCATGAAGTCTACCTCCTCCACTGAAACAGGTAGAGCATTGGTCAAACTACAAAATAAAATACTGTTAAATACATTTTTATCAAGCATGCTTTTTCTTTTCTAGCACTTAGTTCTTATGCTGAAGTTCAGTTTCAGTGAGCTATTTAAGAGACGGTCGCCTCTGTTGATGGTCGCAGGGCCCTGCAGCGGTCTGTTACAGATTAGCAAAGAAAAGGACAAACAGCAGCAGAAAACGTCAGGGTTAGATCTTTGACATTTTATCAGTTTGATAAATGTATGTTTTGATTGATGGAGGGATGTGACGTTCGCCTTGCAGCTCCACCAGCCAGATATCCTCTGCACATGCCTCGACTCCACCAGTGCAATATGTGTAGTAGTTATGATACATAATGCCA
This sequence comes from Xyrichtys novacula, assembly GCA_962446985.1. Taxonomy (NCBI): domain Eukaryota; kingdom Metazoa; phylum Chordata; class Actinopteri; order Labriformes; family Labridae; genus Xyrichtys; species Xyrichtys novacula. The sequence continues at coordinate 8,808,562 of OY660878.1, forward strand.
GCGCTTCATGTCTCACAATGGGTGGAGACTGAGTTGTGTTTTCCATTTGATATATGATCAGTTACTCAAATTAAAGTCAAAAAACCCTAACACTGATATTACACCGTGTAAAACTAATTCTTTACATTTGAGAGCTGACTCCAGAGGATTTCTGCCAGTTTTTGTGTTGTTCTAACTACAATGATTTACATCAACCGACACTTCAACCAGAGATCATTAAGGCTTCAGTCAAATTAATAATGTTCCCATTTCTGACAAAAATTAAGTACCAAATAAGGATTTTTGTTACTAAGATGTGATGTGTAATGACATCATATTACAGAGTTACCATGGCAACTGCTTACATGGGATGACACACCAGGCTGTTTACACAAAGCCCCTCAGAAAGATATTTGTTAAAGTTGATGCTATAAATAATGCAGCTGAACTGTGTGACAGGTGTGAGTCAGCATTTTACCTGAGATACACCAACATTTGCTTTGTCTGCATATTGTCACAACATCACTCCTCAAAATGACAAATCCGAGGTAAAAAACATCTGTCTTGAGCTAAGTCCCAGCTTTCTCAAGCGGTGCTTAATCCTCAAAGTTCACGGTGATAGTAGGGGGTTATATCCATACATTGATTTGATTGATTTGGCTGGGAACAGTGCAAGAATTGTAAGTACAGACATGTTTATCCACACACAATCTTTTTCACACAGTCAGTCTGAGTCACAGTCTGTAACTGGGGAAGTGAAGTGGACAAGAAGAGATCCTAAAATAAAAATGGCTAACCCACTGCCCTTTATTTTTGACTATTTTTGCCTCCAAATTGACAAACCGCAGTCTAGTGTGATTACTTCTCTGCAGTCTCTCTGCACTTCTCAATCTCTCTCTTATACACACACAGACTGGACACACAATCGCGCTCTTTCTTCAAATGACACACACTCACAGATCTCTCAAGTACACAGAAAAATGTAATAAGAGACTTGTATTCACTGAGCTTTGAAGCATTTAACTTATTCAATCTAGCAGACACTCCAATGACTAATCAATGGCAAATAAAGATTTGAATGAGGTAAAGAGCAGAGTTTGTCATCCCCAACCGCAGTCATAGGAGGGTTTGACAAGAAATCTGCAATTCCTCAGGTATTGTCAAGATGGAGAGATAATGAATGGATGGATCTGCAGTCGAAAGCCAACTCTGAATCAGTTCGGAGACTACTGCTCAGCTGGGGGCACGACAGGACAGCTCCAGCTGCTGATCATGAGCGCCATGGCAAACAGATGGCAGTTATTTCTGAGTGTGCTAATGCAAGGGAATGTTCCTACAGCCCTCAGCACCGTTAGAAGTAGTTCACACATTCAGGACCTGCAGACAGATGACATTCATGTAAAACGTCTCAATGAGAAGTGACGGGGTGAGTTCGGATGAGAACAACAAGACGACTGTGGCACCAGTGAAAGACCTTTAGTAGCAGTGTGTGAATAGGCCTTAAATCTAGCATGTAATGTGTGATGCTAACAGCCAGAGTGAACAACAAGAGACTTGTTGCTTCTATTCAGGCTCTAGAGGGAAAAGTGGCCAGTGAGGTCAGTACAATGTCTCTGCCTGGGGACCAGCTCTTCACTGTTTTACACTGCAGAGTAAATCTGTTTACTGACTCAGTTTATGAGATTTAGGGTTTGCACATTTTCTTTTCATGGTTCTTGCTTTTTTAACCTTGGGTGGACAGCAAGAAACTGTGGCATCAGTGTTGTGAAGGAATGATTGGCAAAGTAATTCATAACTAATCTGATCGAATTCCAGTTTTTCAATAAGAAGAAAAACTTAAAATGAGCTCTTTCTGGAGGGAAAGGCTTTCTGAAATCATATCTCAACACACGGTCTTGTTTTTAACATTTGGTCTACATGTTTGAAATACTTCAGAGATTCTGTGGATTTTGGATACTTTGATAAAACACACTAAGGTGTAAATGAGTAACTACTTTAACACTGATGACTTTGTAGACTTTAAATGGGTTTATTTCTGGTTCTAATCTAACAGGGTTTGTGGACAATGACAGAACATCAGCTTTTCTCACTTTCTTATAAACTTCATATTAAACTTTGGAGGCTGCCACATGTTAAATAAAGGTTTTGTATATTCTGAGGTTAAAAATGATGAACAATGATGTCACAACTTCATTTCTCAACTTTTACAGTGTAACAGCAGATTAGTCTATAAACACTTAATCTGCCAGCCAGTGAATCTAGATTAAGAAAAAATAAGTCCCCACACCAAAGTCTCTGAAATAACTATTCAATGATTTATCAATTACTCACATATCTAAACTTTGTCCAATCAAAATGTTTCCTTTTCAAGGAGATAGTCGACAGATGTTTTTTTTTTACAAATTAAATTCTTTTGTGTTCATTCCAGATTATCATGGGTCAAGATGTCAACTCTGAGGATCTGGGACAAATCTGGGTTTATGAACATCAACTGAGACAAGGTCTGTGCCATCTTTTACTGAGGGGCCAAGAGACTGCTTCTATTAATATTTTAATATTAATATTTTTCTGTATGTACTTTGTGGATCAGATATGGGCTGACTAGTCTTTGTATTGTTGTTTTTGCCATTTTATGTTGTTTAATGTCCCTCGCCTCCACATCCCGAGTGGTCTCATGCTATCTGAGCTCTTGTTCTCATTAGCTACGTTTACATGGAGCCAAATTTTCCGAATATAATCGGATTAGAAGCCCAATCGGAATGAAAATGCTCCATATAAACACCTCATTCGGAATAAACAGGCCCATTCCGAATGGAATTTCATTCCGATTCACAGGGGTAGAATATTCCTTTTCCCATTCCGATTAAAAGCAAAATCCTGTCATGTAAACGGTGAATCGGAAAGTTGTCAGGCTGGGTTCTGTCTGCGCATGCTCTGTCCTGATGTAAACAAGCAGTGACGTATGACTCACATGGAAACATGATGGCGGCTTCCAAGCAGAGCACGATGCACTGGTCTGCGTCGGAGATCACGTGATCAATCAATCACGTGATCAATCAATCACGTGATGTTTGAAGGTATCACGTGTCTGTAAATAGCTGTTCCGATTGAATGCCGTGGCACATGTAAACACCAGATCAGAATAGATCGCTTCCATGTAAACAGTTCGCCTGGGAGCTTCAATCGAAATGATTATAATCCGAATGAGAAAAAAGTCTGCATGTAAACGTGGCTAATGTAGCGTAGACTGTGATATGCCATCTGAATTAAAGCACCGACTATCCTCAAATAGCAATCTCAGAGTTTGTTCTTGGATCAAGGTGATCCAAACTGACACTGCTTAAAAAAACCTTCTCCGAGGTAAAATAAAGTAGCTGATCCAGGAAGGCAAAGGTTTTCAAATCTCCATCATTCTGATTCTCATTAAATTTCAAACTGAGATTAATATTACATCTCAGGGTATGATGCCACCACAGCGCAAACACACACACACACACACACACCGAACCCCTACAACCCTGCACACAATAAACATGAACCTTCCTCGCTTCTATTGACCTAATTTACTGACAACACAGAGCGACCCATGAAAAATTGATAACATCACTTGCTCCCTCTGCAATCTTCTGCATTTCATCAGTTATGTCTGGTAGGATGGGACTCCTAACTGGGAGAGGGGAATAGGGGAAGGAAAAAGTGCAACACTTGCCCAGTTCTGAGTCCAAACACGTTAAAGAATCTTATAAAAAATAGAGTGAAGCTGTTGTTCAATATCATTTGATCTTCCTATTTACTGGCCGAAAAATGCAGCCTTGTACTTAAGACAAAGGTGAATGGCAGATGTTAAAAGCTACACCTAAGAAAACCTTCCTGTAACTTTACAGGAACAGTTAAGATTTTTGAAATGGGGTTGTATGGGCTACTTATCAATAGCTTAATATACTATGCACAAAGGATATCAGTCATGGCTCCTGTTATGAGAAGCAGCAGAAGGGTCCTCTATAAAGACTAAGCTGTTTACTTTGTGCCATGACTTTTACTTAGTTAGGGGAGTCTTACTTTAAAAAGCCTGTTCCCTTGTTTCAACGTCCAACACCTCTGCATGCTGGGTTTGATATCGGATAAGTGTTTAAGTTAGTGGTTCCTAAGAGACACCACCTAAAATCACACATCATTACTGAAAAAAGAGAGTGAACGTGAAAACATAGAGTAATGCTTGACAAAACACTATCCTGTTGTCCCCATCATGAATGACATTTCATCACGTCCATAAAGTCTGTGGTTTCTGTGGCCCGATCAGTACATAGCTTGACTTGCATGTAGGGACTCAGTCAGGTTTCTCCTAACAGGAGTTGTGCTCGCTGTTATCTATTACACACAGTGCTGTTGACAATTGAAAAGAACCTTAAACAACCTCACTTGAAAACAAGTCCTTATGAAGTCTTATTCTTCATGAAGGTGGTAACCTGATGGATGTACCTAAAAAGCCTGGTCAGTGTCTTACCATGTGGCTCTGCTGTGACTGGGTGGCGCCATACATAGTGATGCCATTGGTTGGTGGCGCCATCTGCGGTGTGTCTGATTGGACATAGCCCCGTCTATCGATAAGACTAACAAGAGAGAGACAAAGGAAAGGAGAAGTGCATTAGGGAATTCCATCAATCCATAATCATTACAAAGAAAAATGAGCAGATTAAATACAGAAGAGCAGGTTCATCAAGTCGATTGTTTCAAGCTTTAACGCGCAGATGTATGAATGAATCAGTCAGTCAGTCACTTTGGCTGACTGTTACAGTCAGCCAAATGGTCAGATGACCTTGTGTCAGCAGCACCACTCTGTTAATGATAAGAAACAAAAGCAGTTTGTGTAAAAGGATGAGTACTGTGTTGTGTACAGGCCTCAACATTTAAGTCTCAACACTCCAAACACACACACACAAGATCACACTCACACACACACCTCCTCACATGCAAAGCACTCGCTAATAAATCAGTAAGGTCCTGCAGTGGAGCACTGAAGTGAATCATTGTTTCTGTCCTGCTGTTAATGCTGCAGAACTCTGACACAGCTGGTTAGCCGACAACCTGCTGAACCCTTGTTACGTAGGCGCACATGCGTGCAGTCATGAGCCAGATGTATGTGATAATAGCTATTTGTCTGCAAGACAGAGTTTGATCTGACACAAAGAAAGCTTCACAGCACGCACACACACTCACACAAACAGCTGTGGTGTTAAACAGCACAAGCAGGGTAATCATTTAACGCAGAGTGTGTTGACAGTGTGTTCCTGTGGGACTGAGCTGGATTCAGGTGGTAATAGTTTGTTGGAATCACACAGACAAACTGCAGCAACCTACAGCAGTGGCTTTTGTTGCTGGTAATGAATACCGGAACGTCTGCAAATGCGGCTGGGAGGAAATGAGCGTTTAAAAAAAGGATGATGCATTAGAAAATGTGAGTCAGAGTCTCAGCGGGGAATAAAATGCAAAAGGGCTTTGTCTCTGTGCCTGTTGGTGTAAGAGAATTTCATGCATAGTCTGGGGCTGAGGTGAAGCATTCCTCTTTTTACTGGTGGATCCACTTATACAATGCCACAAACACACAAGCCCAGATGGCAGCCACCTGTGCACCGAGGACTGTCTTTGCCACCCACTGGAATCATCATCACTGACTTATGTTATATGACAGCCAGCTACACTGACAGTACAACTTGTGTGTGCCAAAACCTTACTTGTGTGATTTTTCAACTACTTTTCTGCTTAAACTTACCAGTCAAAAAAGTGCAAAGCAGACAGTAAAGGTAAAGGCTCAAAGTTCCCTGGGATTGAGAGATGTGGGTGATGACTTTAAGTACCACTGAGAGGGTTATATCCTTTAAGTGGAACAGTGGTCGGGAAAGATAAGAACAGATAGTGGGTATCTGAGTCCAGCATGAACATACTTCTAACCATGACGAAAGAAAGGAAAGAGCTGTGTAATGAGAGGAAATCAGACCTGCAGTTTCATGCTTACATAATGAGAATTTTCACTTTAAAGTATTGAAGTAAAAGTAGCCGGGATGTATGCAATATGTACTGAAATAACAGTCACGTGCATGAAATGTAGCTGTGACAGTCCACCAATATTTCAGATTTTCACATGGACAATTTAAGTGTGAATTCTACTAAATGAAGCCGACTTTGATCCTTGATTTGCTCAAAGCGGCTACTTTTGCTATATCATAGTCGCGGAGTGTTCAAGGAAGGCTTCAGGCAGGCTCATTTTCCTGTTACAGTGGGGAGGGGTTTGGAGTGGGGGAAGAGTTAGATGGTGAGGCCTCTTGAAGGGAATGTGAAAAACTACAGAATGAGTTTTCTCAGACCAGTTAACAAGCAGATTTTTATGTCACGATCGGGGCATCTTTACTACATGTCGTACCTCGGTGGCAGGGGTCCACACAGAGCTGCGCAGCAGTTGGTGAATATATTGCCATGACTGTACGGGTTGTAGTTGTCCTTCCCTCTTTTAGAAGACCAGGACCCTTTTATCTGGAAGAGACCACTAAAACATTAGTCCTGGCTCAGCTTCATAATGACAGACATCAGACGTCAGTGTGTAACACTTAAATCATATCCTACTATTTTCAGTGACAAATGCTGCTGACAAAAAAGACAAACTTAAACAGAAAAAATGCTCCTTTTTCTCCACATCAGGAACTAAGATATCCTGAGCTCAGGGTTCTCATGCAAGTATTGGAAGTATGAAGATAAATTTGATTAATTTCCAGGTCTTAAAAAGAATGAAAAATTAAGTATGGAAAAATAAAAGATATTTCCAGACTATTACCACAGTTCTAAAATACTGTTTTATAAAATAGAAAAGGAGGTATTTCCAAAAATAATTCTAAAAAGTAGGATATTGAAAAGTATGAAAATTCCAACTGTGTAGGAACCCTGTGAACTGGCATTTTAGTACATAGTTCAAAAGATAGTAGGGGAGACTGGGGATTGTTGTCACACTTTTTACACTTTTATAAATTTCTTGGAATCAATACATCACATATAAACAAAATGTGTACCAGATGAAAGACCAAAGTCTCAGGTATATATTTTGTATTCATGTCATTTTCATATCTTGTGTCAGTGCAGAGTTATAAGCAATCAAATAGAGAGTGTAAACATGTGGCATGTTGCCCAACCATCGGGTAAGTTGTCTCACTACATGGGGTGAGATGTTACAGTGGATTTTGCCCCAAACTACCATGTCTGCTTATTCTAGCTCTAGCTTAAAATTAGCTTAAAACAGAACAATGACTGAGGTATAAGAGGATGCCTTAATCTCTCCTCTAACAAGTCCACATGTATCACTGCTAGGATTTTTATCTGTAAGACGCTTATTTTAAAATATATAAAGTTAAATTTTTTTACTTTGGGTTGTGCAAAATGGTTAATTGGAGCTCATCTCAGCTCACAATGTGCTTTTCTCTTCTCAGACCCACACGGCCCCTGACCATGTAAAGGAAGAAAACTAGTATTCCACTTTTTGGTTACACCCTCTGGCAGCAAAGATAATTGCAATATGACACCTTCAGCATGTGACAACAAGTCCCGGTCTCCCGTACAGTATAATTAATCACATTATGACACAAACGGTGTGTGTGAGCGCCAGGAAATCTCTATTCTTCACTAAGAGGCTGCCAGGGTTTTGAAGCGTCGACTTTAGGAGATTGCATATGCAGCATAATGATGTCCATTTTGTGTTTGTTCATACTCACATCTTCATTGGTGGTCTGGTTGGAGCTGATCAGGTAAGTATGGAAGCCTGAAAGGCCCACTATAGACCAGACAGAGAAGAAACACACCACCACCTCTAGCACAGTGACAAAATTAAGTCAAGGAGTAATTAATGGTTCTTTTTTTTTTACACAGATTTGAATATATGTGAAAAAATGAAATGAAAGCAACAAAATTGTGAAATCAAATCTGACACATAAGCATGAACCCATTTAGAGCCCCGGTAGACAAAAACGGTACAAGCTGTAACAGCTAGCATATTGACCTACACCCTAAGGCTTGTCCTCTGCTTGCCAATAGTTCCTAGTTACCAGTTCATTTGGCTGGCAATGCAAAACACTGCTCATTTTCTCTGCTCCACATAAAGCACCAAACACAGACACTGTCCTACATGAATCTCTCTGTCTTTATTCAAATGAAACCTCAGTGACTCATAACGGTATCGTAGGAAACCGTCACTGAGATCATGTCTTATTCATGAAATAAGACCTGCAAATACCCAGACACTACAGACGCACGACTGAGAGTACATTTAAGAAAAAAAAATTAATTACTTAGAGGGCTCGTTAAATATTACTTGCGAGTGGCTGAGAGGCATCTATTTAACTGTGCTGAAAATAACAACCAAACACCATTGAAAATCCCAGTTCTCTCTCCTCCAAACTTCTTCCTCTTTAGAAAAGGACAAAACATGTCATCATTCACCTAGCACAAAGGACTGCTCCGATGCTATCGACACCAATTCTCTTTTATTAAAGTCCTGTAGGACACAGGCTGTTATCAGCTTGGCTTTGCACACTTCTCTCTGCCAGAGAAACAGTTATCTCACCCGGTCGTAAAGAGAAGGGCAGAGTGAGAGAGAGAGAGTGAGAGAGAGAGCAGTGTCATAGCCTGGTGCTCTCGACTTGATTTGTGGCTTAAAAGTAACAGTGGGTATCTTTTAGATTTCATCACTTCAAACTTTGTCAATTCTGTAAATGATCATATTTTTAATACCTTTTAAAAATTCTGTTTAATTTGAATACATAAATAACATCTTTGTCTTTAGAGGAGTTAAGCTACACCGTCAAAAGTTTCGGATAAAAGATCAAAGAAATCTTACAGTCTGTTGAGAAGTTGACAAAAAAATCTGACTCTTGCACTCTCTTTACTGCCTTGGGTTTATCCAGCTAAAAGCTAAAAAAAACGTCAAACTTCACTCTACTGGGAGGTCAAATTGAAGCGTTTGGCTTGTATGGATTAACCACAGTCCACATGATTATCACTGATGTTATGTTGAGACAATAAGCTGACTTAGAGGGTATTTGTAACAGCTGTAGCTTAAGACGTCTTGCACACACTTGGCATCGACCACACCAGTATAAAATCTAGTTCACACAACATCTCTGAAGGGAGAGCGAAGCCAAGTCGGAGCCAGATGAAATCAAAGAGCAAATGAATCAATCGGCGAGAGACAGATTGAGGGGTTGCCTTTGCGTGCTGCATTAGCCTGATGGAACAGGACCCATCTGACACACAGCAGTTGTGCAAAGAGTGAAACTGCGGAGAACTGCAGGAACATGGTATGGAATTGCTTCACAGAGGCACGTCATGGTAATGAAATCAAACCTATATTATGAACTTGGTTGGGGAAGTTGGTGTGAAATAAGTTATAATACATTTGACTCCAAGGAGATGTAAAAGATGTTTTTTTTTTTCTATCCATCCAACTCTTCCTTTTTGCATCTCCTTTTATTCTTTTTTTCAAAGCCCAAAATGACTACTTCACATTATTCTGGTTCTGGCGGTCAAAAGAGAGTTTTTCATTGTTATTTTAACTAGCTAAATGTTGCAAAGAGTTCTGCTCATGGTGAGTTAAGATAGTATCTGATTAAATCTCAGGGTAGAAGGTTGGAGTTTTGATAAACAAGAAGGGGATAAGGTGGTCTAGACCTAAAGATTGATTGACACACAACAACAAAATCTGATTTCACAGACACAAACATTTGACAGTGAGTGGCTAAAGCCTGATTTCAGTGAAAGGATATCTGGCAGGGCTGTCTTTTAGTGCGTTGAGGAACCCGCTCTGATGAGAACCTGTAGATGTGAGAGAAATGAGACAGTATCAGTAAGACCACAAAACAACAGGGATCAATATTCTTTTTTTTTTTTTTTCAAATTTATGGATAAATGCTAACTCCTCTACTTAGACTGTAGAAAGACTGACGCTGCAGAGTTGATTGCTTAGGCTATGATAGATTAATGCTCACATTTTACACATTTTAAAAGTGAGAACAAAAATTCTTCAGATCATCCTGTTTTTATGTGATGAGGTTCATACTAAGTTTATATAAAAATTTTACTATTATGCAATTTAAAATGCAGATTACAACATATTACACTCAGTTTCACAATACATTGCAATATATTGAGTTGTAGCAAACTGTTTTTTCTGCCAAAGATAGAGGAGACAACAATGTCACTGAACTTGGCAGATTTAGTCACCTGAAATGTCTCTATGGTCCGGTTTGCATATTCCTTAACCTTTACTTTTAACACCTGTCATAAATCCACATTTGGATATAAAGAAACAATGGTACGTTTTTTAAGTTAAAGTTTACAAATATTAAGATTTTAGCATCTACAACGCTTAAGGACAGAAACTTTCATTGATGTGAAGCTGAACTGTTCATCTTTGTACTATGTTTCCAATGTGAGCTTGTAAAGTGGATGGATTACTCATCTACTGGGATGTTCTCGAACTTGATTTGAGACTACGAATGACAGATTTTAACCCGCAGTGATGCCAAATCTGACAGCATTAGATTCACAATTACCATCAAAAAGAGGACAGGCTTGTTGTAAAAAAGATTAAATCACGATTCAGCGCTACAATTTTCTAGCACTTATTGTTGTCCCACATTTTATTCCCAGCAAAACATTGATCCACTGAGTGCCATTTACACAAACTCACAGAGAAGCACACCCACTGAAGGGGAGCCCAACAGACCACTGCAGGCTCCCAGCTGGAAAGATGGTAACAAGCCAGAATGCTGCAGCTTTTCACAACGCCCACTTACAACCTGCTGGCTCTAAACACATGAAGAGCACAGCCAGGAAGCAAGGAGTGTGTGTGTATGTGTGTGTGTGAATGTATGTGTGCCCGGGCCATGCACCATTCCTGAGGACGTATTCTTTTTTACCCCGACACTCAAGTACTTACGTAAAATGATGTGTGTGATGACAAAGGCAAAGATGAAGATGGTGAGGAAAGAGAGGGAGAGGATGAACATGTAGAAGAAACGGTAGTTCCTCCTTCCCACGCAGTTCCCCACCCAGGGACAGTGGTGGTCAAAACGTTCTGCATGGATGAAAGGAGACAGACAGACAGAGGGGAGTAAGGATAGTTCTTATATACGGACAAACCTCCATGTCTTTTCCTGAGTGTATACACAAGCAGATCAGGTTTCTTTCTATGCATCCGTCATGTTCTTTGGAGGACATCTATTGTACCAAAGGACATCTTTACCAACGAAAACGTTTTCTCAGTTCATGTTAACCTCACAAATGTGGAGCGGTGGGAAGTACAGGGAAATGAGAAGTGCCCCTTTGGGTCTTGGTATAATAACATACAAATATTTCACATAGTGTGAAGGGGCTATTTATATGAGCCTGTTCAAGTCTGCCCAACATGACTGTGTATGGCTGAAAAATTCCCACTGTCACTGTGAGACTGCGCAAGGTTGAGAGGGTTAGAGAAACTTTCCTCGGGGTTGACAGATAAAGTACCTCCAGTATGAACTCAGTTTGAGAATATCTGAAGATGTTTGGGGATTAAAAGGGATTTAAAAAAGGGTTGGAGACAAGAGAAAGTGTTGCCTATAGTTTTCCTGCTCAGGCCATGGAACTACGGGGGGCTTTCCCAGTATGTTAACACAAACATCAGCTACTTTAGTGCAGAGGAGGCAACTTGCTGTGCACAGCGGGATCAACTTAACTAATTAATCAGAACAATTATTTGTTAAGTGGGGTGAATTGACCTGCTTTTGTCTCCATTAATCAATACCTGGTCAAAGTGTGTCCACTCAGCCAGGATGTAAGGGGGAAGTTTTTTTTTTTTTACTCATTTACAATCATTGCAGCAGTTCCTATGTTCATGAGCATGAAATAAACAAAACCCACAGGAGAGGAGAAGAGAGAGTTATATTCTCTCTTTCTCTGTGTATTTAGTCACAGCTATCCTCATTGTATCAAAGTAGAGATGAGTGCACACTCAGCTTCAGCCTGTTTATAACTGGAACACCTGTGAACGTGTTTCATAGCTGGCAATCGCTTTACAGTGTCATGATGATCCACCTTGTACAGTTTTACTACATCCAAAAGCTGTAAATCACAACAATAACAAACAGACTGATACCTTCTTATTTAAACTGTTTTCTTTTCTACTCATGGAGCCACTAAAGCTTTATCTTATGTAATCTCACTGAGCACATCATTAGAGTTAGGAGCAGCAGAAGAGGGGCATTACAGCATCATGGCTGTAGCCCTTAAAGGGGAGCTGTTATTTTTTTAACCTGGGCTCTTTATGGTTCAATACTGAAATCTGTTCAGTATTAAGGGAAAGTGGAACAGCCAACAGCTGTGGAATGCGATCGTCCACTACAAGTGCTTTATTTACCCATCTAAGACTCCCATTGTTATTACCAATCCTCTGACGTGGTCGCACAGTCAGAGGATAGTATCACCCCCAGACACATCAACACCCCTGATGTTAGGCACCAACAGGTCCCACTCATCACAACACAGTTGCTGTAATCTGGCAGTCTGCGCACCAGTGTGTCAGTAAAATAAAGGCCAAGCTGTGGCTGGAGCTCCATTTTTTGATGGGAGCTCTAGTATTTTCTCATTTAGTGTGTACAATTTGGCGAACCCAGATTACTAGCCTGCAAAATGGATGATCGAGATGAGATTGGCTTAAACTGCAGATTCCTGATCAATCAGAAAGTTCACCTTTGATCAAACCGTTGAGATCACCATGGGGGCATTTTTTGTAAATATATAAATAATTAATTTAATGGACTATTAACTCTGGTGTTATTTAGTGGGAGTTATGACATTTAATTGTTTTGTGGACTAAACATGCACATCCCTAAAGGCAAATGGAGGCAGCCTCTGAGTTTGTTTGTGTATCATACTGTATATCCGAGCTCCTATGAGCTTCTTCTCCCTGAGGGAAAAAGCGTTTTAATAGGAACTCTACTGCTATGCTCTGCATCCACCGGGGAGTCCCTATCTATTCTGACCACTGACTTATTTAAAAGCTTGTTAGCCCCCTGGCGTTTACAGCACCAGGGAGGGTGGACGAGACCTTAAAACAGGGAAGGTAACCACATCACTATTTTTTTCAACCTGAATTAATGTTACAAAAAAGAAAAAACGAATTCATGAACAAGGCCAGTAAAATGTTCTAATTTATGTGCACGTTGGTCCTTTGCTCCAGGCTATGATCCGACTCCCTGCATTGTCATTCAAACACTAAACTCTGAATCCTGACTCAGGGTTTCATTCAGAGTATCTGGATCTAAGCCGGTTGGAGACCTGGAGCTTTGAGAGCAAAGAAAGAAAAAGTTACTCCAATCGCTTGAGTTCATCCCTCCCATTCACCTTCAGCACATACAAAACAACTATATATCTGTTTCTCTCTTTTCTCCCATCTACGGCACACAACAATCTTAGCATGGCTGAGGATTTGGGTTTAATATTAACTCAAGAACAGCCCCTGTTCTGGTTTAAATCTTTCACTCATTTACTTAATCTTGTTTTGTTTGGGGCAGGATATCTATTGAAGTGAATTTAATTCAAAAGAAGCCTCACCCTCTTCGATTCAGAAATTTACAATCCACTTCAAGTATGAGTCAATCTTTGTGTTTTTGAAAAACAAGGTCTGTGAGAAATGCTGCCCTCCCATCCGTCTGTTCAACTGCCTGTCTGTCTTCTATCCTGCTAAGGGGCATCTTCCTCATCTGATTACCCTCTCCTCATCTTGTTGCCTGTTTACTACTTCCTAATCTCCTTCCCCAGGGGTTTCAGTTTGCCTCACTTCTAAAAAAAAAAAAAAAGAAACAGACTCTCAAAGAAGGAGTTGGCTTTGATGAGTGAGCAGCACAAAAACCCTGATGAGGAAGATGCCGACTTACAGGTCTCTGTATCTTTAACTCTATCTTTCCGTAATTGCCTTCCTATTCACTTCGCTTTGTCTCCAGAGATAGGGAATGTGGTTGCAAAGAGAAGCTCCAGATTAAGCTGCTTTTCTTTCTTTTTTTTTTTCTTATTGTAAGAATTTCCTCTTCCTCCTTTGTATAGATGCCAACTCCTGGGGGTATGTATGCTGGAAACCCCTTGAAGGTAGAAGTAGGCATCATAAAGTAAACATTGAACTTGGATTGTGGTCTCAAACAGGTTTTTGCATGAGCCTGAATTATGTGTACAAACTTGTGCTTGTGTATGGTCCTGTGTGGGTGAGGGGTTAAGAGATAGTTCTGTTAGCAGCAGTCGACACCCCCTAAAATATTCTTGGATTCTCTCAAAAGGCCTCAGACTGAAGCATCTGACAGCTGCTCTGGTTTGTAAAGACATTTTGTTAAGATAAAAATAGAAACAGAAGACCTGAACAAACTATGAACTGGGCGGAAGATGGCTTTGATTTTGGTTTCCACTATTTGTATTTGTTACACTGCTGTCTATAAATAATTGTGGCTAAAATAAGACTCCTGACAGATGAAGCAGCCAAAAAAAATACAAACACAGAGAGACTTTCATTCTCACTCACCCACACAGTTGTCACAGAGACTGCAGTGGGAGGCACGAGGTGGTCTGAAGATCTTGCAGGTGAAGCAATACTTCAGTTTTACTGTCTGACCATTGATGACCACCTCTTTGGTCCTGGGAGGAGGCCTGTAGCCCGTGCTGCCGTTAGCAACATCTGGGGGGAAAAAAGTGGGAAAAACATGATCAATGGCTGTTATGGAAAAAAAGACAAACTTCTTGAACTTTTTGACTACAAAGTGTTTTCTCCGAGCTTCACTGGGGACCAGATACACTCTCAAATACAGGACTGCGTGACTGTGCTGTGTCTGAACATTTGAGCAAAGATCCTCATCGGATTCACAGTACAAAGCAATGAAATAAGGCTACAATGTCATCTCACTGATGAGGTCCTTTTTTGGTTTCTTTGTTTGTGTTTATCTGCAGAGAAATGCATGTGTGAGATCTGACCATAGACTGTAAAATAAAACACATGGGCACAGTGTCACTTGTATCTGAAGCAGTGTTTTGAAAGGCTGTAATCAACCAAGGAAATTCTTGGTTGACTAAACCCCTGAAAATTTTGATCAAAAATCGGCTAATCGGGGGACTTCTGACTCTGATGGCAAACCCTTCTGAGATGACACGGCTCTGCAATAGCCGGTGGGTTGGGCGAATCCAAAATGGTAAAAACAAAGGGGGTGTTCTGAGACAGACTGTTGCCTGTGAAACGGGGGTGCTCTGATAACACCCCCATTAGCACTTGGTATGTTCCTCCTAATGAAATTGACCATAGACTGTGAATTGATGTGGTAAAAAAATGAGTCGACCGATCAGAATTTTGGTTGACTCAGCCACACATCGACATGTCAACAGCTCTAGTGTTTTGAAGCCTATCAGAGGCAGTTGACAAATTGGGAATGTTGCTTTACTTTTCTCTCAGTGGACCTCATCAAGAAGAGGAGTTGGCCTCCTTGCTAGCAGCTACTGTGTGCCCACCTGTCAGTCAAACCAGCTGTACTATTATGCAAAACTTATAATCTTAATATCTTCAAACTTCATGTATTAGTAAAATTCGGAACATATGAACAAGAGTTTGTAATTCAACGTATACTTAGTACTTTGATCCTCAGACTATCATATGAAAAAGAAACTGCTCTGAACGGCTTTTGCTGAAGTAAGACAGCTGTGATAACAGGCTAAATGCCGAGGATGAGAGCAATGATAGTGATTTTCGAGCCATAAAAGGTAGAGCATGAATCCCATTATTGCTCTGCTCGCTTCGAGCACTCTCACACACTCTGAGAAGGGGAGATATTGTGTGTAGGAAGATCATTTTGAGATCATTTACGCAGAAGCCTGTAGCCATGCTAACAAAGTGTAATGCATGTGTTAGCAGGGGGACTGTACGGGGGACTGAGGGGCTTGTGTGGGTGTTTGACATTTTGAAAAAAGAGCAGAGGAAAAGCAGCCGCAGAGTTTTGTTCCATTGAAATTGTCTCTATTGTGATCAATGTCACAGAGTGCTCTCCTCCTCTCTCCTCCACACTCCCTCCGCTCCTCTCCTCCCTCTGGAGACGACAAACGAACAGAGGGTGAGAACAGTTCAGACTACAACAAAGGTTTCACCATGAAGGTATTTAGAGAGCAGGAAAATCTCAGAACCTCTCAGGTACATAAAAAAGGACTTAAGTAAAGCCTTCCATTTGTGCTATATTTTATATCTTATTTTATCCTGCTGTACCACAGGTGATCATCAGACGCTGCTTAATGAGTTGTAGGGCTGGGCGATAAACCAAATATTTATACCGAATACAGAAGATATCAAAACTTACGACATAACCAACGCCATTTAGCCCATATCGGTATAATCAGTGCCAAAAAAATAAATAAAAAAAAGTTGGTTTTGGATGTGTGTAGGTAGGCTATAATCTCATGTCCCTTTAAAACACTGTCCTACGTCGGAGACGTGACTCCACCCCATCCAGTCTGGAACAAAAAGGGAAAGACAGGTAAGGAGATGGAGGACGGTTCAAAAGTTGTAGCAGCTGAAGTAGATGAAGTTAATGTGGGACAGGGTGAGCAGCTTGTGGAGTAGTTATCGTCCATTTCTCGTTATCGAGGTGAACCGCTTGATATATCGTGATATTGATTTGAGGCCATATTGCCCAGCCCTAATGAGTTGTGCTAGCTACTTTACGTAACATAGATTTTGGTCATTTCACCTTCATTAGAAAGGACAGTTTAAGAGAGGTAGGTATATTGAGGAGGAGTGAACACTAACTGCTGTGTCCAGTTTCTCTGAATCTGAGGAGCACAGAAGCAAACCATCTGAGATGAACTGGGCTGCTGCTGCTCCAAGACAACAACATCTTTTGCATTGGTTTATGTTTTTAGAGAGTAGGAAAACTTTTCACAAGTAGAGACTTTATTATTATTATTTTTTTCCAGACAGAACTTCTGCAGTCTCAGTGCTTCTTCATAAAGAATGCATGATCAGTCCTACAAAATTGCAAGTATGTATCTGTTTGCAGCCTGTACTTCAACAAAAATGCAGTTTTTCTGTGTACAACCTTGTAAACTCACCGTGGTCACACCTTGTGGAAGCTTTATCAACATCCACTACACTTTTTCAGAGATGCCTGCGGTGAAGCAGCAGTTGAGCGGGGGTGTCAAAGTAGCTTTTCTGCTCAACAAGGACATTTGTACACTGCCATCCAGGCAGTTAAAGCTCAGCATTACATCAGTGTCTAGTGGGAGATCCCTCTGAGAGATTAGCCTGGCCTAAGGACTTGAAGCTAGAATATAAGGCCAAGTAGACCAGGGAGTGATGTGGTAGAGAGTGTAGACAGCAGACACACATACACTAGAAACGAGATGAGCCTCAATGTCAGCCAAATTTTGCTAAGTGTTGCCTGGTGAGGTATAAATGGAAACTAATTGCTACCCTGCTGCGGATGTGAAGGAGAGAAAACCGCAGCCTTTACCTTCACAGATGAAAAGGTGAACCCGAATATAATGATGATGACTAACATACTCAAGCACTGACCCCAACCTGCCTGCCAAAAAGCAGAGAGGCAGAAGCACATCCTGTGAAGTCAAGCAGCGTTTTCAAGGACTCACAAAAAAAAAACAGCCCAGCAGATTTAAACCATGGTTTCCAGCATTGTGTTGCAATTTCAAACTCAACCCAAAAAATGAAATGTACCGAGTGAAACAGTAATTTTCTGAGTTTGAATATTGAATATTTGATAGGCTCGCTCTTTCCAAACACCAGAAGACTGTCAGTCAGTTCTGTAAAACCAACAGAATTCAGACATATGCTGCAATGTGATCTCTTTACCCCAATAAATAAACAAACAGTAAAAAATAAAGCAGTTATTCTCCGATAGGGATGGTGTGAAAGAGTTTTACTTTCACTGATGGTGGTCTAATCTAGAAATAAATAGATACATACATTAGGGATGTCCCGATCTGAAATTGATACGGGATATCAGTCTGAGATCAGCAGAAAACCGAATATCTAATTATATCGGCCTGCATCTATAATTTACAATATCAGGATTCCGATGAAAGCAGTCCATTCCAGATGCTGCTCCACGCTTCTATCTAACAGCGATCACAGCAACGGTGTGAATTACGGTACTAACAAAGTAGAAAGGATTAGGAGTGATGTCGGCCATATGGCAGTATTTTTGTTTAAGTCAGAAAAGACATTTCAGCTGAGTGCAACACTTGTCATGCATAATTTTGAGCGAATATCGAGTCAATATCTGTATCGGCTAATACTGAAGGCTACAATATCGGTTCCATATCAGAAGTAAAAAAGTTGTATCAGGACACCCCTAATATACATTAATACAAACACAGTGACCGTTAAGAGCTGGGAGATTGGTTAAGACAGACGACTGGTTTGAACAATCAAGCCTGGTTATTGGCTTAATTAAGCAAAATGAAGTCAGAAGATTTGAGGGAGTAATTCTGGAGTTATGTGACTGTAAACAGGTATAGCTTGGAAAAACTGTTGAAGACGATAACAGAAAAAGATTTTCCTGTCAACTTGGTAGAAAATCAAGATTACACCCGTTATAAGTTTGTAAAGTGAATGTTTTCTGAATTGAAGCTCAGCAGCAAAAACTGTTCGGCCATGTTGAACAGGAGAAAATCGAAAGAGAGGATCGTCTTTTTAGTCTCCAGCATAAAGACACACAGTCTGATGAGGCTTTTTAACAATGTTTTTACAATAAAAGCTTGGTGGAGATTCTCTCAAATCAGTGCCAGTGTGTGGGATTTCTGGTTAGTTGCGGCGCCCGCCTGTTTTTAATTTGGTTCTCTGCTGAAATTTTAATGTGGCCATGGCACTTAACGTCAGTATTGACTGAAAGCATCTGCAAAACACTTCGCTATGAAGTTTCCTCTAATGTTTGTGTTAATAAATCATTCCAACTTTATAAGAAAACATTACCTTGTAGACTTTGTAGAGTTTGTATGAGTCAAATTTCCAACTTTGCACTTGTAACGTATTTCTGAATTACAAATGCAACCATGGGGAGCAATAAAAAAGATGATCACAACACAGCTGTACAAAAGTCACAGACAAAAAACAAATGCAGTGCTTACTTCTTTCTAATTCACACACACAAAAATAAATCTTTGACCTATTATCTACTCACAACAATGACTTAATCTTTCGCTGAATGTCCTCTGCGTTAGACTCCGGCAACTCCGTACTAAACTGACAAAGACCTTGACCGAGTCCGTGAGGGATCAGTTCAATAGTCTGGATACAGAAATGTGACATCTGTCTGCATGAAAGATGACAAGCGGAGGCTCAACCAGGTTTTGGATGACGCTAAAATGTGTCAGCAGAGTGCAGAGAAGCAAAACAGCTGCTGCTTCACCTTGGACTTCTGACGGGATAATGAGGCCATAAAAAACACACTCTCTTTCTCTCTCTCTCTCTCACACACACACACGCACATGGGAAAAGAACATAAGCAGAGAAAGACTTTCAGACAATTATTTGATGAAACAATAACTGGTGATACGTTCCCTGTTTCCTAATATGATCCATCTACAACAGAACACAGTCCTTCCTGTTTCAAACCCTCTGAAGATCGTGAACATGAAAGATGTGTGTGAAGGGGAGGGAACGATGGCGACTCAAAGGGGAGAACGAGAGTCAATCTAGGCCGTTCTGATGGCTCGACAACACGTTTGTTTTCATTGTCTTATTTTTTGGTCTCTTCTCTTATGTTCTCTGATAAAACAGCTTGACTGTGACAGCTCTATTCCTGTACATCCCTCTTCCTCTATTTCTGTTCCCCTGCAGGACTATCATCAACGGAGGATCATTTCTTTATCCATTTCTTGTTCACGTCACTGCTCACCTGCTCTTTTTACAGCGCACATGGACAAAATAACAAAAAGTTAGAGGCTTAAAATAGAGTGATGAGGAACCCAAGAATAAAATCCCTCTCAACATGAGCTCTATTAATATGCTTTGTTAATACAATAAGGGCTCTACACTATCAAGAACATCATCCTACAATAAATATCACAATAAATGGGCTACGATATGACACATCTTGCCAAAGTCTGAAAAAGCAACAATAGAGCTGAGACAACAATTTTCTGAGTAAATGAGTCAAAATAGTTCATTTTTAATCGTAAATCACAGCCTACAAGAACACAGGGTTGTCATTTATGGTACCAGAATGTTTCACTTTCTGATACGCTTAGAAATCAGAAGATAATGATACCTGTGTTGACAAAGCAGCATCAAAAAAGAGAATTTGGAAGACTGACAATTTTCCTTGCTTTTGGTTATAAATCTCTTCACTGTACTGGCATATGAAAACATCTCTTCACTAATTTTATTTTACTATATCTTAGGAAAGCGTGTGGTGTTTGGGGAAGTGTAGAGCTCAAACACAAAAGTATTTAATCGTGGACTAAAAGGAAATGTTAAGGAAAAGGTGGTTTCGATTTTGATCTTTTCTGCAAGTTGCTGGATGCATCTTTTGGTGATGAAACATTGGTGAACAGTGTGTCTGTGCGCAGTGGTTGTTTTAACACAGCTTGTGTTAGACAAAGCAGGGAGAATAAAGAGTTGCTGCATAATAAAAATCACACTTTGTCCTGCATTTTTGGGGGGGAGACATGAAAGTACCTTGCTCTGAAACTGTATGAAGTTTTTTTTAGTTTCACTTCCTTCTTTTAACAAGCACTGCTTACTTTCTGAATCCATTTCATGTGCTGGTGAGAGTCTTCAAACATTTCCAGAGAATCAAGAGAAAAGTGAAATGAAGATATTGGCGTGGTAGTCGAGGAGTAGAAGTCCATCTCACCATCTTTACACAATTTTCCTCCTGTTACGTGCTGCTCTTCTAGGTTCAAAATGAGATGCGCTATTATGCTGCTCTGCACATGTATTGAGTTTGACATCCATGGGAGTATTATTTGATAAAGGACAACAATCTATACAGGTGAGGTTGTCTGCAAATCTCAATGATGGATGGTGTAATACAGGATCAAAACACTTCGCTGGATTTGAATCAGAAACAGGAAACTTTATTTATCCCCGGGGGAGGAAATTTAGTTGTAACAGCATTACACTTGCTCTTCTTGAAAAAACAAATATCAACGGAAGGAGAAGAGAAATAGGAATGAATAAGAATAAATAAGAAACCGCAACAGTTAGTAAAAAGTGCAGAATATTAGAAATAAAGCTATTTACAAAGCACAGAGTGTTGAATAAATCAGCTATGTACAAGCATACGAGTGTATGCAGTACCAGTTTGTGGTGTAGGATATTAGTTTATTTGATTATATCTGTGACAATGCAAATAGAAAGAGAAGTGGAGTGATATCAAGTGATTCTGTACTCAGCACATTATTGGACCTGGATTTTGGTCTACTGTTAAACACCTCTCTTACAGTCTAGTATAAAAGTTTCATTTTAGGATCCAAAAAACCTGCTGCCTATTCTTACAGCAAACGTGGCTGTTTGTGACCTGAAAAATAATGCAAACCGACTCTTATCGATTGGCGCTACAACAATAGTTTTCATCCAAGAAACAAAACCAGAACACTAGCTCGGTGAGAAAAATTAACACCCCCGCCCGTCCACACCCTCCGCCTCTATATTGTCTTCTGCGGTCTTACATGAGCTCACAGCAGGAAATATTCCAGGTGAAGTCCGGGTGAAAAACTTGGCTGTTTCTGTTCATAAAAAGAGCTCACCCAAGTTATTTGGGAAATTTTGAGGAACTTCGTGCACGTCTGAAACGCTGATGTTATTTTGGTCCCTGTTACACCTCTGTAAACTTTATCAACACTCGACTTGACAGAAGGTTAACTCTACCTCACCATTCCACATGTACCGGTACATCTTTCACATGATGAGAAAAACTAACATCAGATTCTCCAGACCCTCTTATTGGCCAAAACGACCTCCTGGAATCAGCCTGGACAAGAGCTATGAATGTGCTAAATCCACTTCCTTTCATCCGATCTGGTAACTGCTTTCTTGCTGGTTCTGTCTTTATTGTGTTACGCTCTCCCTCGTGTTCCCTTTGTCAGACATAACGAGACTTGATAGGCTGTCGTCCATGTACAAGTACTTGCCAAATGCAGAAGTTGAGATGTCAAGTGGCTGAGTAACGGAGCCTCTTTCCACTGGCTGCACATTTATTACTTAATATCCAGCCAGTAACAATGGAGCCTAACAGGAATGTAACCCAGGGGTGTTTGGGAACACAGAGAGAGTCACCAAAGCTTTTTGAGCATCAGCATGAATTGTGACAGGGCTGTCATTGTAATGTCATGTAAAAGGGTATCAATTCATTCTTCACTGCAAAGGAACATGCAGACAGACAGGCCAAAAAAGGCTTGAGCGTGAGGTAAACAGACTGCTGCTGATAGACCAGGTCACTGTGAGGGTATCTGAGGAACACATCTGAAGAGTCAGTGGAGCATTCAGGCGGATTTATTTCACTTTTTTAATTTTTAGAACTGGAGGCCAGAGTCAACTCAGCCCTGTGAACTGCACTATCTATCATTCTTCCTTCTTTTACAATGATTAAAGGCATTTAACACTACCTTTTGCAAGGGGCATGATGCCAAAATCAAACAAGCATGCAGTGTTTTACTGATACAGAGACAGAGAGTGGATGAGTGGGGAACCTCTGTCAATCTTTACCTTTGAGACATACAGCCTCATATATAGCCTAAAACATTTGTTAAAAAGTCACTTAAGTGGGCAAGCCTCCACTGAAGTGGCACTTGACTGCAGTATCAGCTCACTGGGTTAGGGCAAATTTTAATAAGTAAAAAAAACTTTTTTTTTTTGTTTTATCTTTTTAAAAAATAAAACTTGTTTTTTTCCTTATCAATTAAATGAAATATTTAAAGCCTCCTCTATTTTAATTTTGATGATTAAGGCTTTAAGCTCATGAAAATTAGTATCTCTGTTTCATTAGAATATTTCCTCAGCTCAACAAAGGAGGATTATAAGAACAGACTTGTTCTGAAAAATAGGCTCATTATAAACTCAGTACTATGTTGGGGCTTTTTCACCATGGATGACTTTCTCATAGTTGATGGAAAATAAGGAACTTTTTCATACTTTTTAATTTTGTTGAATTGCACTTGTATTTGAAATGACAATGAGTGGCAACAGAGAGGAGAACCAAGATGCAGATTTGTCTACAAAAAAGGATTTTATATTTATCACACTGTGTAAAAGACTTCACACTTTCACTTCGATTTCTGCTTCATAAAAGATCCATCACTGGTTCAACGACTCAATTTCGTCAGCGCTGAGTGTCCAGCTTGAGTCCATACAGCGAGGCTCAGGCTTTGTATAGGCAGCACTCTTACGCAACTCTCTGTTTGTTCTGACAGTTTACTCTTTGGCAGAGTGAGAAGAGTCAA
Organism: Xyrichtys novacula; assembly: GCA_962446985.1. Lineage (NCBI taxonomy): Eukaryota > Metazoa > Chordata > Actinopteri > Labriformes > Labridae > Xyrichtys > Xyrichtys novacula. Next base: position 8,832,034 of record OY660878.1, read on the forward strand.
GGCACAAGGCTAAAATCAAAAACACCTCCTGGCCTGAAGGAAAAAAAACATCAATCTAACATTTAAGGCTGACTGTAGTTACCCAGTGAGCAAAGACATACATGCCCATAAAAACAAACTGCATGGACTCATGCTTTGCCTTACTGCTACACACATGCATCAATTCAAATATACTTTACTTGGGGACTCAACATCCATCCTTAATCATAAAAAAGAGATGTAAGATGTACTTGTACCCTGCAGTCCCCACCTTCAAACAGCCATATGCAGTCATGAAAGGCCTAAAATGTCACTGCATCTCCTTCCTGATGTGCACATCTTTCCTCCGGCAGCACGAGCTCTAAGCCTTTCAAAATCTATCTCTCTGCTGGCCTTGAGTCTGGCTGGCAGCTTTGGTAAAGAAATGCAGCTGCTCTGACATTCACCAGCTTGCACCATATTAGGTGGAAGGAAGGAAACAGGGTAACAGGCAGCTCTGGCCATCTCTCACTCTGATTAATGCTTCAGAGAGTCTTTCAGATTTGGCACGTGGTGGCTCAAGTGATGCCAGCCTGTCTAGTCCTGACATATTGGGCAGGCAGGCAGACATGATAGACATCAAACAAATCACGCTGAAGAGAAATCAACTCTCGTCTTCTTTTTCAAGTAGAGAAAAACAACACCTTGTGCTACCCTCTCCTGACCCCTTAGGTTCTTCTGCTGCTCTTCAACTTCACTGTGCAAGTGACAAGGTGGACAATCATCCACCACACACTTCAACATATATTGTTACCTCTGCAAACAAGCCATATTTAAGTCTTTCTGGTGAAGGATTTACTTCAGGTCACTCACTCCAATACCCTTTCATGCACATTTCGCAGAGAGCCGGGATATCTGTCCTGTCTGATGACAGCACAGGCCTTCCTATCAGCTGTCTCTGCTGAAGTACAGGGAACATGAGAGACCTTGATGTCTCACATTGTGCAGACACTAGCTTCTCAATTGTTTAGTCAACAGATCAATAGAAAGTGGTGTCCAACTTGACTCTTGTCACACTCTAACTTCAAAACATCATTACTTATTTATGAGGTGGTGGAGAATAGAGAAGTGCCCAAGCTGCTGGAGGCTGTCTGGAGTCAGTGATGTTTTCGTCAAAACGGTTGCATGCACACACATGAATCCACAAAATTGAAGAGTAATAAAGAGGTAATGTTTACCCTACAAAATAAATGATAGATATTAGGGGTGGGAATCACCAGTGCCCCCACGATACGACATTACAATACTTGGGCCAGGATACGATATTATTGCGATTTTTTACATTTTGCAATACAGTGAGTTAGGGCTAGGCGATAAAACGACAACGATATATATCCAAAATTAATTTCCCTTGATATCAATATATAACATGGTCAAGATGCTTTTCAATAGTCAGTCTTCTGCCATGTTTTGGTAGACTAAACAAACAGCCAATGAAAAGGGGAGATGTTCCGCTTTGCATTGAACCAATCATGTGCTGAATTCGAACCAAGTGGCAAACAACTGCGTGGTAACAGGCTGCAGCTACACGCAACCATAGCACTGTAACATGTGAAGCCCACAGCACTGTCAGTGAGAGAAAAAGAAAATGAGTGTTACCCTTGGCAGAGATGCAAATGAAGGCTCAACAGATGATGAAATCGTCAACAAAACTGGCATGACAATATCGATGGTGTGGGGGTATTTTGTTTTTTTTAAATTGGACATGAAGCAGAATAACGTGCACCTCAAATTATGTCGAGTACATGCTCTGCAAAGTCGGGTAATACCTCAAATCTTTTTCACCACCTGAAGCAGTGCCACGCGGCAGAGCATGCACAATGCAAAAGGTTACAAACCTCGAGCGGAGCAAGGAGCCTATGGTGCCTGTGCAGCCGAAACAGCCGACCATTCAGTCTGCTCTCTCTAGCGCAACGCCTTACAACAAAATGTCAAAGACACACAAAGACCACAAAGAGTAATAGGGACATTTCAGATTGGCATGTGATTTTTTCATATCGTGATATATATCGATATCGACTGATATTAAAAAAATATATTGTGATAAATTTTTTCCCATACTGTCCAGCCCTACAGTGAGTACTGCAATACAATATATTGCGATCTATACAATTTTTTCAACTGTATAGCTAATTCAGCATTTGTCTTCCTTTATGTCTTACTTACACAGTATTTTATTTTCATATAGCACATCTTGCAAACCTCGTGTCAGGTCCATCTCATTTGTCTCCTGCTTGCATTCCTAATGTCTTTCCCCAGGTGCTGCTATATTTGTTGCACTAACTTTCTCCTGCTCTATGATGTCACCTCTGTCAACCTCACTGGACAAACAGTTGACTTTATTTTTCATAGATTTGACTTCATATTAACAATTAATTTGAAAAAAAATCAATACTTGGTAAATGAGACGATACGGTATATCACCAGACAAAATAATTGGGATACTATGCTGTATCGATTTTTTCTCCCACCCCTGATGGATATACATTCTATATAATTATATTTCTACTAGAAACAATGGTTAAGTAATGGGGCGAACAAGGGCAGGACATTAAATAAAAGATCTTGAATAAAAAGCCTGAAGTAGTGAAGACTCAATGCATTATGGCTCTACTGACATGTGAAAATGTTAGCCTTGCTTCCTAAGCCTGAGAGTTGCTTTCCTCTCATCAGTCTGTGCCGTTACATAATGATAAATTCCTTGAAAAGAAGTTGTGAATAAAAATGGACAAGAGCTGTCTTAGTCAGACAAGAAGGATATGACTGGGAATGAGTTTCGATGAGAGGGTGGAGAGAAGTCAGAGAAATAAGGAGCAGTTTAAAGGGGAAGAGGGCACAAACGAACAAGATGAATTAAATGTTAGTAAGCAGAGGAGGCAGATGTTGACCATTTCTGCAACTCAAAACGGTATTTTATATTTACACTGATTTAGATCAGTGATAAATGAGGGTGAAAGAGAGTACAACACATTGTTAGGCTGGTTGGTGTTGGGGCTCGGGTTTGAGATGGGAGAACAGGCTAAACGCTAACAGATGTGCTACTAAAGACTTGCATGACAAGTTGCCACGCCATGGTCAGAACCGAAGAGTGCTGCACTACACAGGTCTGCAGAAAAGAAGCAGAAAAATGAGGAGGATGGAGAGTGTTTGCAAAGAAAGACAGAGCAGTAGGAGGTGGAAGCAGAGACACTACGCAAGCAAAGATGGATAGAAACTGACAGAAAGGAAGAGAAAACAGAAAAGAGGGCAGAGCAGAAATCAGCAAGTCCAAGAAGGAAACGCATTTTTACATTTCACTTACATCACTGCTATTACATATGAGGTTTTTTAAATTGGGAGTCTTTGTCAAATTGTGCAAGTCTGTGCAAATTCACATGTCTGCGGTTTAGCTAGCAGTTACAACCGATACAAGTGACAGGAAAACTGTTCAAATACTCCTTCATATAGACCCTCATCCTGCCTTTTACTACACCACCTGTGCCAAACCAGATGAAGCTCCGATCATTCGTCTGTGATGCAGTGTTACAGTTCAGAACCGTCTTGCTGTGCATTTTCCAAGCATAATGCACAGCGCAAAAGCTAGTTAAGATGATATAATAGTCGAGAGGGGGGCAGTTTGGTATTTGGGTCAACATTGTTCATACTTTCAGCCTTTAATTTGTTTATCCTCTGAAAAAATGCTCACCAATATGACATGCTGCTGCTCTTGCACCGTGTTGTTTCAGCCCAGTGCTCCGAGCTCTCTGTACTTTACCTTCCATCCAAAAGCTTTTAAGTCTCCTAATGAGATTAATTAAGCCAGTCTGGAGTTTGTTTAATGAGGCCCCAGTGGCCTGAAGCATGGAAAGGACTGTCTCTGGAAAATAGAGGCTTCACATATGAGGACAAAAACTTTAAACGGGGGGTGTTTGTAAAGAGGGTTTTAAAAAGTTAAACCATTGAGTAAAGTGATGATAATCCATTTAGCTACAGGGATGTGTGACACTTTTAGAGAGTGGCAATTCAGTCCTGCATCTAATTGGAGAGTAGCTTAATGAATACCAGTGTAAATTTGAGTCTAAATGGCTCCTGAATGTCTACCTTCCTCTTCTAATGGAGACCTCATGTAGCTGACACAAAGCCTCTGAGTCGACTCAAACACCTTGAGCAGCTTCTATTATGTTAAATAATTTTTGACAAGGTAATCAAACCCAACTTTTGTTACTATCTAACTAATGTTAGATACTTGTAATCTTTAGTGACCATTCAATGTATCATGTCTGTTTTTATCAGAAATCTCAGATATGGAGTGGTTTTGAGAAAAAACAAAAAAACGAAGCAGATGGCTGTTTGTGCTTGCCAAGACTTTTTCTTAAATCACTGCAAATCAATCTGCAGCGACATCCCAAAGCTGTGTTTTCACATTAATGCATTTATTTAGCACTAATCATCAACATGAGGGGATGTATTTGAAACAATGAGCTAACCATGTGCCTCAAATGCAGACTAAATTCACATCACAAACTGTGTCCTCAGCTGTAATTGACTCCTGGAAAGCTACCATCAGTGTTGTGATGTAGGTAATTCAGTTAAACCATATCAAGTCATTCCCTAATGCACCAACAGTTTTACCGTTCACATCACAAATTCAATTCAGAAGTTATCCGGATTTAATTTATGAGCAGGTAATACACCAGATGCTGGCCTCTCTAGAAGCTGGAGTGAATTAAACAGTAGGGCTCTGTGATACGAGCTTAAATCATATCCTAATGTCCTCCCTCCTCAGGCCTCTGAAAATATGGCTCAAAGTCTAAAAGGTGTGTAAATGTGGAGAGTCTCATTTAACACCCAGAGAATCTGAATCAAAGTTATAATTCGCAACCACAGAAAAAACACGGGTGGTCCACTTTACTGTTTGGATCATTTCTGAGGACTGTGGGGGTGTGCCCAACGACATTCTAGTTAAAAAACCTCCTGGCTCCGCATACAGCAACAGAACGTGCCTTCTTCCAATGATCTGTCAGTGGAGTAAATTGTGTCACTGTCATTCAAATCAGTAAAGTATACAGAAACTCCAAAGGCAGTCTCCCAGCTTTGGATTAAAGCTTAACGGTTATACTATTTTTGCATTTAATTGACCCAACGCTTCACCATTGCAGGTAGGGCTGGGCGATAAAACGATAATGATATATATCAAAAGTTAATTTCCCTCAATACCGATATGAAACATGGTCAATATGTTTTTCGAGAGCTGGCATTCTGCCATGTTTTGGTAGACCATACAAATAGCCAATAAAAAGAAGAGTTGCTCCAAGTCCACGTCACACTGAACTGACAGTTCAGTCCGCTTTCTCTAGCACAACGCCTTACGACAAAACGTAGAAGAGACTCAAAGACCTCACAGATGCAGTAGCTTATTGTATTGTAAGACATGCTACCTATAAGCGCTCTTAAATTTCATTTACTGTATGAGTAACAGGGAACTTTTAAGATTGACATCATTTTTTTAATATCATTATATGTATGGATATTGACTGATATGAAAAAATATAGTGATAAAGTCTTTTTCAAATCGCCCAGCCCTAATTGCAGGCATCAGTACCAGCATCACAGGAGTGTTTAACGATCTATTAGTATCTTTATAGCTGTCGGCCTGAAATGCTGGTCATATGTTGTGTCTACTGTCTAGGTTTTAACAGCTGCCCACTATGGATGTCAACAATTACAGTCAAATGACAGACGGCGTTTATAGTGTGGTGCAGTTTGTCAGTATTTTGATCTGGAAAATTAAAAAAAATAAAGTTGGGTGTGTGCTGTTAAAGTGACCATTTGACAAGAGTAATGCATGACAAGTGCGTGTTTGTGTATGTTAACCTGAAGGCTGGTGGTGCAAACTTCTGCTGTCATTAACCACACTCTGTAAACCCATTTGTAAGACCCTGTGATCACGTGTTTAGCTGTGTCAAATAGTTAATTATTGATTTTGACTGTTTTCTGTTTTTTTTCTTATCTTTTAAAATATGGCCTGGAAGTCAATCCAACTTCAACTCCAGTTAGTTTATCAGGGTCATAACAACAAGATAGCCAAGACTGAAGTACTACTGTGCCTACTGTGTTGCACTTGTTATGTTTGATACACTGAGTGGACTGTGCCCTCCCTTTCATCCTTCACAGCTTAGCATGTGCTGCGTCACCAGGAACTCAGATTGATGCACAACAAAGTTTGGGAGAGTGATGATGCTGTGAAGGCTGAAAAACGTGTCCGTTTTGGACTCATGTGACTTCATCATGTTGTGCTACAGCAGAACAAACTAGAAAGCATATACAAATATAAACAGGAGAGCAAGACGTGGACCAAGAGAGCAGGTGAATGTGTGTGTGAGCTAACAAGTGCCAGAATAACACTGGAATTCCAACACATCCATGTGTGGTCTCACAAGCTGCATTTTCACCGAGAAGCAGAGCTAATTTTTTGTTTTCAAAAAGTTCAGAACATTTAAGTGTTAGAACTATTTAAGTTCAATAAAAGCATGTGATGCAGATGAGAAAATCATGTATCATAACTTAAGTATTAATTCAATGATTGTTGGTTGTGACAGTCAGCGAGTTAGATATAGAGATTCTCATTCAGACTAAAGGCTATGCAAGATGTCACCACACACACACAAAAAGAATGACTAGCCTACAATAATCTGTCGAAAGAGGAGGTGGTCAGTTGGCTGAGCTGGTGCCTCAGTGTGGGGTTTTTATGCCTTTTTTTTTCTAGGCTGAACAATTGTCTCATAGTCTTACCTATTTGCCTCTCCAGGTCGGCTGCTTCATCTGGTGTGGCCCTGGGCAGAACCCCCGGATCACTGAAACTGGTTCTGAGGAGGGTCCCCAAAACAAACACAAACAGCACTCCTCCTATGACTGGGATGACTGGTGTCAACCGTAGTGCCAGGAATGGACAACTGGTGGGGCGAGAAGAGATAAGGAGGACAGTAAAATAAGCAAATAGTGAACAGGAGACGTATGATTCTGCTCTAACAGTTTCATGTTAGCTTAGAGGTCGACACCTGAAAGTTCAAACAGCCAGACTCAAAAAATATCAGCATATTGCCCGAGGGGCAGGAGCTTTCCTTTCTCAAATAAACCTGCTTGTTCTGAAATTAACATCCGTACACAAAAAACACTAAACTAGATTGTACTGATGTTAGGAACAAGCATTACTGTCTAAATACTGTTATAACTTGTAACCTGTTGCTTAATGACATTAACTGGATACAGCTCATTGACAAACAGACAAGCACATAAGGTGTGTGAAGTAATCAGCTCTAATGAGACAAACTGCCATAATCCAATTAAACATTTAAGAGTGTAGGCTGTTGTTACAGTGATCACATTTAGTTGAAAAGAGAGGCACAGGCAAGTGGACTGGGTAAGGTGTCAACACAGAGGTGCTAGTTCAGACAAGTCAAACTGGACACCCATGAGGTGACCGAGTGTTTTGTAAGATACCGTCTGGGAGTATCAATCAAGGTTCACAATAAAATCAATGTTCATGGAAGGGCTGTTGTCATCTGCTCATCTAAAAGTAAATGCTGGTCCATTTTGGTTCACTAACTATCAATCTGGCTCAACAACTTTTGCCAAGTTACTTTTCTAACATCATATTTTGGAGCCATTATTATAAATAAGTTGAATACTTTACAACGTGTATTCCAAAATAGTTAGGATACTGCGTAAATATTAATCAAAGCATGATTTTATCATCTGATGGTCAATTAAAAAGCTTTTGTTTAATTGAACTAGTGCAGAGACAGTGTACCAGATAGTAACCAAATATCATGTTGTTATGAAAAAGCACATTATGCCGATTTCAGAGTTGATGCCAGTGACACTTTTTACAAAAGGGACAACAACAACTAATAAAAAAAACACAACCATCATAAACAAGAAAACTAATGAACAAAAATGGAGCATTTTCCAACAGATTACTATAAAATTCAGTATACAATACAATATGCTGAATACATATCAGTGTAACCAATAAACCAGTATAAAAAAAACTAGAGAGAGGTATCTCAAGGGCGTTTTGGTGTATCACCCAACAGTTGGTGCTCAAACAAGAAAGTGACCACTTTTTACCAAAGCATGTTGGAAAGTGAGGAAGAATAAAGTAGCAGCATTATTTGATAACAGCTTTCCTTCCTAACTAGAATATAATCATCATTCATTAAAAAAACAAACAGTGGTTTATTCTTTGTTTCATTCCTGTAACATGCTGAAAAGATTCTTCAATTAGTAGCAACAAAGGAAAAGTATAAAGCTGAAGCTCATGTGCTCACATGGTCCATCTGTAAATGCTACCTGTGCTGAGCTCTATTACTGGTAGTTCAACGTGAATACAGATGTTTCTAGAAAGAGCAATTCAAGTGTTAGTTTAAACTACTGAACCACTGACACATCCCGAAAACTCTCTGTATCTTTGCTTCTGGTGCAATTTCACCTTTCTGTGAGAGACTGCAAGGAAAATAGCTGAAAAAGTCAGAACAATGATTCTCAGCAAAAAATGCAAAGAATTTAGGGATTTCATTAACCAACAGTGCACAATACCCTTCAAACATCCAGGGAATTTGGAGGTATCTCTGTATAACAAGGACTACGCTGAAAACCATTCCAGATAAAATGCTGAAGTTTATTGTTAGTGTAACTAAAAGGTTTAACTGGTGCAAATATCTTAAAATGCAAATATTATGTATAAATAAGCAAATTTACATCATATGACAAGGGAGCTTCGTAAAACTGTTCATATCTCAAATATTTACTGGTAAATACTGAAGAAATGTAATCTTTTTAATGATCACAGAATAGTCAAAATCAGTTGCCAGATGGGGAAACTAATGGGGGTGGGAATCACTAGTGGCCCCACAATACGATATTATCACGATACTTGAGCCACAATACGATATTATTGCGATTTTTTAAATTTTGCAATACAGTGAGTATTGCAATACAATAAATTGCGATTTATATAGTTTTTTACAACTGTTTAGCTAATTTAGCATTTGCCTTTACTTTATGTTTGCCTCACTTATGCTGTATTTCATTTTCATGTGGCACATCTTGCAAACTTTTTACATATTTGTTGCACTAACTTTCTCCTGCTCTATGATGCCATAGATACACCCTTACTGGACAAAAAGTTGACTTTAATTTTCCGTTATCACAGATTTGACTTAATTTTAACAATTAAGGTCCTTTCACACCGGGACCATTTTATTCGTGTGATTATTTCGGACGTCAATATTTTTTTTCGAACCCATATCCTGTCAATACAAGCTTTCACATCAGCGACGTTTTCCCGTCCTGCGATATTGCGGCATTTATTTTTGCGGATCATGGTCGATTTTTTAAAGTTTTGCATACTGTGTGTCCACTTCTGACCAATCAGATTGCGTGTTGTTGCGATGTCTGATTCATTGGTATATCCAACATGGCCGACCGGCTAATTGAGAGCTTTTTGATGAAAGACACAAACATGATAAAGATAACGACCTGAGGGACAACTTGTGGAGAGTCATAGCGTCAGATCTCTCATATGACGATAGTTTTTGTGCTTTAACAGTTTGCTAAACTTCGTTGTTTTAACTTTCATCTGTGCTGAGAAACTTTAGCTTGTAAGCTAACCTGTTCAGATACAACATACCATATGTATTTTCACTGTCTCAAACTCAATCGCGTTGCTGTCACAGCATCATTAGGTCTCGGTTGTTACCTTACGTTTATGGATTTTAGTTTAATGTGCTTATCTGGTACTGGCCCCAACTCAGTAAATGCTATCTGTAGTCCAGCAGAATAGAATGCTACATGCTACAGACAGCCATCTGAACACTAGTGTCTAATCAGAACTGAAAACACTCAGTCTGCTGTTGTGTCAGTCTTCACGCTTCTACCCGGGACGTGTCTTTTTCCCCCCGGAAAGTCGCAAAATCACATCAGGCTTAATGTGTATAGTCAGGCGCGTCAAAATTCTACTCCGAATATTTCGTAATTTCGCGTTGTATATTCGCGTCAGCCGCGGTGTGTAAGGACCTTTAATTTGAAAAAAATGAATACTTGTTAAATGAGGCGATACGATATATCACCAGACAAAATATCACGACACAATGCTGTATCGATTTTTTTCTCCCACCCCTAGAAACTAAGCAAGATGTAAAGGGCAACATGAATGCTACAAAATCATGTCAAACTGCATTGCCCTCTTCAACAAATGACCTCTGTAAAGGTCTTCATCAGATCTATCAAAGTCCTATAACCTCTATAGTCTCCCTATCACACTGTATAACCAGCCTTCAGATGGTAGCACCTTGGGAGGGCGGTTACATCCGCAGAGCCATGCCAACAACAGTTATTCTGGAAAACCCAGCCAAACTATATTTAGGCTGACCATGTTGGGTTCCAGGGAGGATGTAAATACAGACCTGGACCATTAGATCTGCTGAGCTCTGCTAATTGGGATTCTAGCATCATCTGCATACATTTCCTGTTTTCAGCTGAACTGCCGGGGATGAATGCTCTGATGAGGCCCTCTGAAAAGGTCAGCCAACAAGACATCCCAGCCAAAAAATAAAAAGTATAGAAGCTGTATGTTATTCAGCCAATTCTGTGCTCAGCACATGGGGTTTCAAAGAGTGTTAAATCTGTGAAAAACATACTGTCTACAACTCAAACCTGAGTGGACACCGGCTAGTCCTTCTGCTCCTCTACATCTGGAGTGAGAGTGCACCAAGCAGAAAAACACTGGGATGTCTGGGACATCAGCATGGGGCTGCAGGCAGGACAACACTGCGCCGCACAAACATTTCTCCTGTTAAAAACTTGCCTGGAGTGCCAGAGGTCGTTGTACTGGACTCTGACTGTGTTGTCGTGAATTACACACAACACGTACAATTCAATTTTTCACTTCTTTGTGGTTCTTCCTGAGCCCTCTAGTCTTAAAAAATGGGTAGAAGAAGACAAATCCTCCAGCACTGTTTCATGATAGTAATCTAGCACAGGGCAGATTCTCAGCCCCAGTTAAGTCAGTGCAGCAGACCATCTTGCTGCATTTTATCTTTCAAATCTGCTGCTTATTGTTTGAATATAAAGCAGCTCTGTTTCCCCCTTCCTTCTAAATACATTGACTGCAAACACTGTGTGCTTTAACAGTCGCACGTACTTATTTGACTGCTTTTGGTCCCAAATTGTAAACCCCCCTGCATATCGCACATTCAATATAATAATAAAGCTAAAAGCTACTTTTTCTATCTCATAAAATCACTTTTTTTTGCAACATTCTTACAACGTAAACCTTTATGTACTCCACAAACAAAACAAAAAAAGGTTTCATTTATAAACTGTATCACACAAAGTATGATTGAAGATGTGTTTTGTGTCAAACGTACACTATGCAAAGAGCTTATCAAAATAGGTGTCAAAGTGGATTATATCTTTCAGCTCATCAATTTAAAAAAAAAATAAATAAATACATGTTTTCAGGAAGAAAGCATGCGCTTTGGCTGGCATGGAAAAAACAAACAACTATAGGATTGCAGCAGATTCTGACCAATTAGTCTGTGCTGAGTAAATGACGCTTTGATAAGTGCAAAAAGTAAAAACAGAGACGACTCTGGTCACACAGGAAGAAAAAGCTCGGTTCTTTGTTTTCTGTCTAGAGAGTTGAGTGCATGAAAAAAACAACACCATTATCACATGGCAGACACAACCAAGTCTGCTGTTACCTATTAGTTAAAAGACAGATACCGTCGTTAGAGCCTGTAGGATTTTCTCCCTTACTTAAAAAAATACTTGAATCCATTCTGAGGTTTCTTTGCTGCAGCTTTCACAAAGTGAAGAACAGCAGAGCACCATTAAAAATACATTACTTTGTGATATGATGGTGAAAAATCTCCAAAATAAGGAGGCTCATCTGAATCAAGGGCAAGGCAATAAAACAATCTCACAGGGGGTAGGGGGAAAAACTGGGTGATACAGATTAACAACCTTAGCTGCTATTCATGAATCAATCAATGGAGAAAAATATAGAGTGAGCTCAATCTGAGAGACTCAAGTGGCAGCTTGGCTAGAAACCTCTAACTGGACACCCTGTGACCACAATTTAGGTGAGCTCCTGGAAGAAAGCTTAGCTTGCAGTTCCTGTCTGCAAGGAAGCAACTGAGTGCCGCTGTTTTTTGATGTGAAACCCCTTTGGGTGAACACCCTCCAGTTAAATTGTCAATAAGTTAGTTGATGAGCTCTCACCTGATCCAGAATTTCATTGGTCAGTCAACCGCTCAGGTTGCTTCCACAGAAAATCATTTACAGGAATGGGAGGGAGACTTGATGTCTTTGATTTTTAAGAACTTTTGATTTGATTATTAGAGGTGGGAATCGCCAGTGGCCCCACGATACGATATTATGATACTTGGGCCACTATACAATATTATTGTGATTTTTAACATTTTGCAATACAGTGAGTATTGCGATACAATATATTGCAATTTATACATTTTTTAAAACTGTTAAGCTAATTTAGTTTTTGGCTTTCCTTTATGTTTGTTTTATTTACGCTATATTTTATTTTCATGTAGCACATCTTCATATTACACTTCATATTACCAATTAATTTGAAAAATCGAAACTTGGTAAATGAGACGGTACGATCCATCGCCAGACAAAATACGGCGATACTATGCTATATTGATTTTTTTCTCCCACCCCTATTAACTATGCAGAAAACTGAAACAGTTGTCCCTCACTCTACACATTATTTCTCCTGCCATTAGTTGAAACCATGACAAAAAAAGTAGAGGTCTAGCAACAGTCTCTGAAAAATAATGAAAAAACTGTTGAGTGCCTACCTTGCTCACAGCAATTTGATTCACAGCTCATAAACTAACAAAGAATATCATCTTTAAAAAATGAAAGCATGACTTTTAGTCTTTTATCAGTTGTGTCAGGTCATCTGTAGTCTGTTGGTTTGTCTATTTTACCCTGAAGAGTCTGTGAACCTTGAGTATCAACACAATATAAAAGACAATATTTAAACATGAATGAGGTTAAAAATAATTTACTTTGCTGCGTGTTACATTTCATTTGCAGTTCATTAAACTACCAGCTTGAATGCACTCACTACACTGTCATCTACAGGGAGTGCATCTTTTTTTAACCAAGGACCATCAATTAGATTAGATGGGATTAGATTAGATAAGTAATTGATTAGTAGGTCTAGTTTCAGTTGACCAACATTTACTTTAGGTGACCTGGAAACCACCTGATTCAGTGTTTGTATCAGAGCAACACAATTAATCAAATAATTATCATGATCACTATCTTGGCCTCCCTACAATAGAATAATAATGATCAAAGCTCCCTCAGAATACAAGCAAGGAAAGAGGAAAGAGACTGAGAGATTTTTGGCTTAAAGCAACAGAAACTGTCCGGGTCAAGGGCGCAGTGTGATGACTTGACACACGAAGTGTCAAGTCAGTTAGGTAACAGTGATGACCTGTTCTTCCAACGCCCATAGACAGACTGAAAGTAATGAGAGCTTCAGAATAATACTGAATACATTGGACTAAAGCTTTGCCAATCCCTTATATGACATTTCTGCAGAGTTGCGTTAATTGCATTGTTTGTCAAATGTGGAGGAGATATAGAAGTGGGTCTCATAGATGTGAGGAGTTTGCAACCACCACTGACCCAGAAAAGTGGAGGCCCTTTTAAGATGTACAGAATTCAAAGCAAGAAACATCACATAAGGCCAAGGCTTATTACACACAATAAACAAGGAATCCATCAAACTGAGGTAAAATTTTAGTTTAGACTTTTCAAATTTATATGCAGTCTCTAGAAGATGCAACAGATTCAGGTGAATACGTTTATTTCAAACTTTGATTTAAAGCAAAGTTGTAGAACCAAAAGCAGTTTTTTACAGTGTGTCGAATTTAATCCCAAAAATGACAGAACAATCAGGTTCAATAACAGTGATTTCAATATTGGTCTGAGTAAGTCTGACCACATTTGTGCAGCACTAGTTTGTGGCCGTTTTTATTTTTATACACTGTGCAAAAAAGCAGACACACACAGGCAAACTGAAACAGGAGGAGGCAGGGTGTGACACACTGCTGTGTGTAGAGAGAGGTGCTGGAGTGGAACTGAACACATTTGCAGACACACTAAAACAAGTTAGAGAACAAAACATGATCAATTCTAAACTAACCAAACGTGAAAATAATAGATGGATGGTAAGGGTGATATATTTCAGTATTTTTGATTGATTGACCCTCACCAATGGTTTATTATGAGCACTTCCTTATTCCTGTTTTCCATCTTATGACCAAAGCCGACTGAAATGATTGTAGACAATACAACTCAAACTACACAAGTGGAAGGTGAGGGGATGGGCTGTGTTACCACAGACAGATTCAGATTCTACCATCATAACTCAACATTTTATTTCAGCCCATACAATCTGTCCTCTGGCTGGTCACACATCACATAATTAATACAACACTAAAAGGAGCTCATGGGAAATGACTACAGGTGTTTAAAGCTTGGCAGACCTTGAACACGTAAACTTCAACTGAAACCATTTAGCCAGAGCCAAGATTTGAAATAATCTATAATAAAGTCAAGACCCTTGCTAACACATCGAATAACCTTTAAGTTATTTATCAGAAGAAAAGCTGTTCACCTCATTTCCTGCTCTTATATGAAAATACAGTTATGTCAAAATGTGTCTTAAGTGGTTTAGAAAGCAACAAAAATTGCTGTCTCTCCCTTAAAGAGCTGTGTCTCCATGTTCGGACATTAGGAACATAATGAAAAGGCAGCCATGTGTGATCGAGAGTGATGAGTTGATTGAACAAAAGGACAGAGATTTAACACCAAAACTGAGAAAAACCATGGAGAGTGAATGTAATATCAAACCTGCCTCCCCCACATGTACCTTTTGAGATGTGTGCACAAGCTACAGGTAGGAAATATCTTGCTTGATTTAAGGTCATCGTGTTGATGTCCTTGAATGTTCCAGAAATCAATCTTTATCTGCCACTTATCAAAATCTAACCAATGTTTTTTTTGTGTGTATTTGGACTGTTATGAGCAGATATGGACAATGACCCTCAACATATCGTAAGTTGTACCTTTATTTACCTTTGGATACAAAATCTTATATTTAACTGGGACTTTGGGGGCTTTGTTGCCATGGAGACGGACGGTATCCAATGTCAGACATGGTAAATTTCGAAAGGGAATGTGGTTACCCTGGAAACAGCCACGAGTGAGCTGAAGCCTCCAAGGAACACAAAAAGAAACAAAGACGTTCGACAAGACCGAGACAGCATGGTGACATTCATTTCAATCACTTCAAACATTTGCTGAGAACGAAGTTTTACTCTAATGTGAGAGTTTTTCGAGGGGGTTCTGCATTAATACACGTCTCACTTTTTAATCTTTGGAGTAGTTGACTTGACATGTGGGTCTAGACATAGGACTGACAGAACTGTGCTCTGAACATAGAGGCTAAACCTGAACACACTTAAATACAACCATTGTTACAAACACTCATCTTCATCTGGCCTGAATTTTGACAAATACGTTTTTAACAAAGTATATTCATCTCATAGTGGTTGGCCACTTACTTACAGTCTTGAAGGATTAAAAAAAAATATCTCATGATCAACTAGAGGTGCAGCATGTGGTATTTAGCACCATTCACCATTCAACATGGTAGAACAAGGGACAGTTCTCATTGATGATCATGGCCAAATCAAAGTCATAGCCTAAGTCTTTCCTGTAGTCCACCACAGGTTGGTGGCACTCACATAGATCTTCCAAATCGCAACATTATGTGCCATCAATTCTACTTCAATGAGGGTATTTCATTTTTTGACAACAAGATCAGGCAGGAGGTTATCCTACTTTCATCGTTTTACCAAAGGCATAGTGGATGATGGTGGTAAAGTTGGCACTTAAGCTAACACCCCATAAAGAAAGCAGCCTTTTTACTGGTTGGTGTAAAAAAAAAATAAAAGTAAAAAAGTCGTTTCTTTTCTGTGGCAATACTTTGGTTAGTTTGGATGTGACACTCCTACGAGTTGAGATTAACCTTAAACGTGCACGGTGCAACCAAAAATTTAAACAACTTCAGAGACTTAAGTTATGGTGTTAAATGCACACTAAACTACAAATGAAAACTAAAGACCCAACTTGCGCAGAGCTGTAACAAACCTTAGGAGTCCTGTAAAAGTAATACTCGATTTCAACAAAAAAGCTCAATTTCCAGACATCCCACATTGGCAAAAAAAGGAAAGAAAAAAGCCTAAAATACTGACTGTAAAGGGAATCTTTAGTTTACTGACAAGTGAGCTGTCAGTAAGTAGAGAGGTACAAGGGGGAGTAACTACTCCTTTGTCCAATACTGTCACTTTTGGCTGGAAAACGTGGATAATTTATTGCACACAAGCTGAAATTCATCACAAGACAGTCTGACGAATGTTTGTAACAGGAATTTGAAAGGAGTCTAGACCTCAGACTTCAGACAGATGGTCTGACTAACACAACACTGTGCAAAAATGGGCTGTGTCATGTAAGAAAACATGATCAATTTCACTGTAAATGAGCACGAATCGTCCTCATCACAAGTTCCAGTCTTGCAGTAAGCAGTGGAGTGTGAAGCAAATGACATCAGATTATCTAATAATTCAGCATCTTGCATAATGTGAGTGCTGTGGAGGACCATCACTATTAACAAAGCTGGTGATATGAGCATTTAATGTAGAAATGCACAGTTTTTCTATCAATGCCTTTTTAGCTGATACTGTTAGTAAAGCCATACTTTTATGAATCCTTTTAATTCAAGTTTCAGAAATATATCCAAAAAATACATGTTGAACGACTACTTTCTGACTCTTAAAAACACCTCACAGAAATCAGAGCAAAATATGATTAGAACTGAACACAACTGTTCTCTTGATAAATCATTTCAAATATCAGCTTTTTAGCAAATGTCATCTGCTCAGTGGAGGGACATAGGATTATTTTTTAGAGAACACCAAAGGTAATCTTTTTGCTTCAGAGGGGCCTCCAAAGGTTTTCGACTCATTTGCCTCCCAAAGGGTGCACTAATCTCAACAATAATCCAATCCAGATTACCGTTATCACATTTCCAATTTAATCCTCCTATGATGCCAACCAGTTTTTAAAAACTCAGCCGGGGGTTAAGCTCAGGGGACTTTCATCTCTGCTGGATGTAGCCGTGTGAAGCTGGCTTCACTCAGCCCTGCTCACTGGCTGTCCTCTCAGTGTCACCTGAGATAAACTGCTCCCTCGTTTACTCTCTTCTTCAGTCATGCAGCTTGAAAAGCAATCAATATCCTGTGATGTGCAAAAAAAAAGTGAGCCAAACATAGATCATCCATCCTCACATGCACACCCAAAATCTGGAGCTGCAATGTTGATCAATACTTGCTTCAAAGGGGGACATATTTTACCCAGAGATGAGACTCAAAAGTGATGCTGGAATAAATTAATGGAAGTTCAGATAAGTTGCATCTGAAGCACTTGGCTTCGTGGGCTGTCACTCCAAAGTCGCTACTGATGTGGGCAGCAGGGATACAAAGCTTTGTCAGCTTTACCCTTTATTACATTTTCATTGTTTTTGATGGTAGGCCAGGGCTGAACATGGACCTCCTCTTAAGAGTTGACCAGCTCATTAGACAACAAAACCACTGAACAACAAGTGCTTTGAAATGTTCAGCTTTGCCAAAATTACCAAATGGACCATAATTACTGCACACCTTTCATCCAGATGTCACCCCTGCACAACACTGAGACTCAAGAAGGTGGTTAAATGTGTAAACATGCATTTAAGAGCACTGGGTAGGTTACACTAACAACACATACCATGCCCTTAACTACAAGTTGAACTACAATATACTGTATGTAATAGCACTGGTAAGCTGTGTGACAAACAGAAGGTGCTGGGATTGATTGTAGACTTGGAGCTGTACACTTAGGGCTGGGCGATATGGCCTCAAATCAATATCACGATATATTGAGCAGTTCACCTCGATAACGATAAATGGACGATAACTACTCCACAAGCTGCTCACCCTCTCCCACATTAACTTCTTCAACTTAAGCCGCCGCTCCAGTCGCTACAACCTTTGAACCGTCCTCCATCTCCTCACCTGTCTTTACCGCTTTGTTACAGACTGGATTGGGTGGAGTTACGTCTCCGACGTAGGACAGCGTCTTATAGGGACATGAAACCATAGCCTACCTACACACATCCAAAACCAACTTTTATTTATTTATCTTTTGACGCTGAATATTCCAATATGGGCAAATTGACATTGGTTATTCTCATAAATTTCAGTATCAGTAATTTTTCGGTTTATTGCAGAGCCCTATGTTCACCTCTGAAAGCTACAGCTGGACATGACTTTTAGTTTTACTGAGTCAAGGCAACAGAACAGACCTCTCTCTTCTTTTGACAAAACAGATTTGAGTTTTTGACAAAATGTTCTACAACGAAATAGTGTTAATATGTCCATTCTGAAATAATCTGGATCTGGCTATTCTCTATCAATTCATAACTACACTGTCAATAATATGTCTATTGACTTTTTAGTTGAAACAGAACTGTGCTGTGGCAAAACGATGGCATGCTTCTCTGCATTTCATGTGTAAACATTTACTCTATTCATCTAAGTGTTTGAGCAAGTGAGGCCAAATCAGGAATGGCAAACAACGACAAATTCCTATTTGACAACATGTCTTCAGAGGAATGTAATGAGCAGTTCTTGTGTTAGAAAACCACGTCTGCCATTGGGTGTGACTGTTCAAATTATGTGGACAAAGAATCTGTTGCAATAGTTGGCCTTATGACACAAAAGCTAGGTTCTTGTTGCCTCAGCATGCAGCAAACACATTTTCCATCCTGTAGGAGTATTGTGCAGAGCCAATGCTGTGCAAGCATGAGAGAGTCACGAGATCCCTATACTCGATAAATCAATATGAAAATGATGACCCCCATTTAAAAGCTGACCTTGGTCTGCCTGTAGTTTCTGTAATGTCCCAGTTTATTACTAAACCTGTGGACAAACATATTTATCAGCATTAAAAATGTTTTCATGAAAGCTACCATTTTTTAGTATTTGTCTTTACAGAACACCGAAGAACCTGTAGCCCCAAGATATCCTAAATGAGAACAATGTGATGAGGTTTGAAACAAGGCTTGGGTCTATGAGTTTGCAGCCACATGGGTCAGACATATCAAGTGCATATTAACAGACTGACTTGTTTTTTTTTTAACCTTAATTGCAAATTTAAAAATGACAATAACTGAGCTATTTGTCAGCCTGAATTACAATCTATCTTTTTTGTTTGAAGGTTGCAAAGTTGCCATCGATGCAGCTCTAACTGCAGAATCTGACTTCTTTATACTCAAAGAAATAAAAATCATCTTTTACTCCATAAAAAAAAGCAAGTCTAATTTGTGTCAAATTCCTCATTTCTTTATTCAAAGTAATTTGATATGCAACTTCATGACAAACTGCTAAGTATAACATCACTGTGAACATACAGTACTTTAGAATGTTTCTACAATATAAAGACAAGTGTGGACAAATCTCAGAGCTAACTGAGACCATTTATAAAGTGCATAAAGCAGCACAACTTGACCCAACATAAACACACCTGTTTACTGTGAATGTCACAGCTTATCACCTGCTGTATTCACACATTGACTTGCTTGGATTTCACATGTGATTTTTCACCAAGGGCTGGAAAAATCTATTTTAAATTGGTGCACCAGCTGGCAGTTTAATGCACCCCAAGCACAGAAGCTATAGTCCTTATTACTGTGGTTCTTGGTTCAACTCTGGACTCTTTACTGTGTCTCTTCCCCCACTCTCTGCTTCCAAAAGCTTCCCTTTAAAGCTGTCCAATCAATACACACAAAAATGCTAAGAAACGGCTTGAAAAATGTCGAGGTCAATGGGCACGGCCAGAGTCAGGAAATTTTCAGAAGTAAGGATCATTTGAAGAAAGGGGCAAAAGGTTAGCAGCACAAAGCACCAATGGGACAAGAGGGTTCCCTTTCATGTTTGGCTGATAGAACTGGTAAAAGACTGCATAACGCAGTTTCACATTAAAATTCTCAATTTCTCCTTACAGCCCCTCAGCATTTTGGCTGAGGGGCTGTAAGCTTTCTATCTTTTATTTACTTGCGGCCTTAAATCTTTCACCAGGTAAAATAAAGTCATGCAGGAATGTTTTATGCATTTGGCTTGCAGCCCTCACCTATGCAAGACCGATCCATCTTCAGAGTAAAACATGATCTGACTCAAGTTGGCTGATATAAGACGTTTGGGTGGCGCTGATCTGAAAAAAGGGAACAGGCAAAACTCTACACACAAACTACAACCAAAGTATGATTCAACTGGCTGAATTCTGAGTCAGGCTCAGCTCTAATAGGGAGGTGATACACGCACACACTCAGGCTACATCTCCAGGTGAGAGCAGTTTACAGTCAGAGCAGTTGAAACAAACCCAACACTGGTTAACCGCTAAAGTATAACACGTGATTAACATTTCAGTGCGCTGCTTATGAGGCGTCTTAGTTGCCATGTTCAGTGAATGAATGTTTATATGGTCTGCCAAAAAATGAACCTGTCTATCTTGATTACTAGCTAAGAGCATCTGATGACATTCTTGATTTAATTCACTAGCTCACCTGCCAATGTAAGTTTCTTTTAATTACACCAGAAAGCATGCTGATCAAAAAGTCAGGTTCAACATGTTCCCAACCGTAGCTATGATTAATGGAGAAAATCAAGTGACTATCAAAAACTTTTTGATCTAGCTGCAAAGTCATTTACCTGCGAAAATATTCAAAAAGTATCAGGTGTGGAGACTGAACACAATCCCTACATCCTAAACAGTACAAGGTCCAAATATCACAGATACATGTAACAGAGTCTTGAGCTCTCTCTTATGGTGGTTTCTTCAGAGTACAATAAGAGTGCCAAATAACACAGCCAAACAGTGTACATCTCCCTACAAGCACTACAAATTAACAGTTAGTGGCTTTACTTAAGGACATAAATAAGACAAAGTTGGCTGTGTGGGCCTCTTAAATCAAAGACTGTCCTATTATTGTATCACAGAGTGCATTTACATGGCCTGGAGTATCCCACGTTTGATCAGCTTTTATTCAAGTTTCTGACAGCTGAATAACACAGCAGCAAAACAAACATGTCAGCAACGAGAGCATGATGCTTCTCAGTGTGCATGTGATTACAAGATCATGTATATGATCAAAAAACTGGAAAAGGGTTTAAAAGTAGGATACTTCAGTCCATGTAAATGTGCTCACTCAAATCAGGCTTTGGTCTGGGAGATGTTCTGTGTAAAAATCTGTTTTTTTTTTCCTTTTCCTTTTTTCATTAATGGGCATTTCTTCACAGCAAGTTGTTAACTCGATGTCCCTACCCTTGGATTTATTTTTTTCCTGTTCAGTTTTGCAAGTACTACTATTGCAGCAAAGGAGTGGAGAAGGAGACTCCTCTTTCACTAAAATAACAGCAGCAAGCAACAGATAATATTTATGTAAACTCAAACTTCCGATAGGTCACTAGGTTCATGATTTCCCTAAATAGCAGCTTTCACTGTATGCAAATACTTGACAAACAACAGTAGCTTACAGAGGTCCTTTTACCCAAATATATGGAAATTAGACATAAATATGGCCATGGAAAAAACATGCAGCAATGCACAAATACTTGTGTGCCACCTTGGTAAATATTTACCCAGGTAATTTCTTTAGCAAACCCTTCTGGTTTTTTTTCAAGCAGAGCCAAGGTGTGCTTGAAAACAGCCTATTAATAATTAATATAACAATTATATTTGTGATTTGTGTTTTTGATTTTTTTTTCCCTTTGTCTATGAGAGACATCCAAAGACATGCACGAACAGGGGGAGAAAGGGGAGTAATAACTTGCAACAAAAGCTGTTGGTAGGAATCAAACCCGTGTTTTTCAGTGAGGATTCAGCCTTTGAAAATAGTGCAAGCACTCCCTGTGACCTCCATGGGTGCCTTGAGTGTGATTAAGTATTTGGTTTGAAAATTGTCAATTAAATTTCACAGAGGCCAAGGTGGCTTCTTTGATTCTTCTGTTTTACCAACTCATAACACACACACACAGACACACACACACACACACACACATATAAAAGGACAGGGCACCTGGTTGTACATTTAGCACAAGGTTGGCGGCTGAATCCTTTACCCCTCCTACCCACAAATCAAAGTGTCCTTGAGCAAAAATATTGAGCCTACATCTCTCCTTTCATGGTTATCCAAGCACCTAACTTCTATCAAAACATGAGTGTGTGTAAATGGGGCACAATATATTAATGAAGCTTTAACATCTCAGCTCTACATAGGTGTCTCAATAACCCTCAGAAATATCTGAGTGTAAAGCTTTTATCCTTGGGCAATGCTGTGGTTCTTTACAACAATTTCCACATCAAAACAAACAACCAAACAGAGTCCCTCTCCAAACATCTGCCAAACTGGACTTTTATGAGACAAAAGAGTGCAAAAGCAGCACACATGGACATCTGTGGGGAGCCAGCTACACAATAATAAACAGAGCAAAGTCTGCGGGTCACTAACAGAGTTTATTGTGCATGGCTGAGCACCCCTCAGACAGTCAGAGAAAAAAAACAAGCAAAAAGAAAAACAAAAATGTAGAGAAACCTCGGGAACACATCGTGTGCATGTCTCTATCCCTAAATACTCGCCATCTGTTGACTCTGACTAGATTTCACAGAGCAGAACATCATCCTTAAATAGAAATAGACCAGGTGTCTTCAAAGTACAGCCTCATTTAAGGATTATAATAGGATACAAAGGCAATTGAAATGACAGAAGGATCCCTCACAAAGTGAATGAAGAGTTCTGCCTCACTATATGCTGACAACAGGCGAGAGGGGTTAGAAAAACACATCTAATCGAAACGCATTACAGTTAATGACAACAGAAGGCAGCGTGCAGGTCTGCTGACTATCACCCTGTCCGATAAATGTATGCTTTCAGCTGAGGGAAGTAGAGAAGGGGAGGGTGAGAGGAGAGCCAGGAGGGCTCAGTCAGCCTGGGGACATGGACAGTTGAGCAGGGAGGACAGATCTAAGCTGAAATGTGGCTTTGTGGTTGCATCATGTTCCTGAAAAATGTCCCCTGTAGTCACAACAAACAGAGGACAGCACACTGGGCCCCATTGACTGGCCACAGCGAAGGAAATGAAGCTACAGGAGGGGGGAGAGGTATCATCAGGAAGCATCTGGCATCCTCCATGTGGGCGCAGGGGAGCATCCAGGTTCAAATGGACACTGCACTCTGTCACTCAGTTTCTCTCCTATATATCAATCATACTAGAGAGACATACTAGTATCTAGTTCGGACGGCTGGAGGCTTATCCTGCAATGCCCTCTCTCTAGCTGTCTGCCCTTTGCTCATGGATTATGTCAGTGTCTGTGGTGACAATGTATTGGAAGAAGTGATCCAGAGGTCACTGCTGATATATACATGCTGCCTTGCATCTGTGAAGGACTTATCACGTGTTAAAGGGCAAACTAAAAAGGGTTTGGAATAGTGCATAACATTCTTTTTAAATGTTGTTTTAATAAGGCAATGAACAGTTTTAGGTTATTTCTTTAACTGGTAAATTATTCACTCCAAATTGTTGACATTTAGTTAGCAGTCTTCTGATTTACCCCTGGTTTATTAAGCATGGACTGTATTTACAACCCTGATACTGAGCGGCAGCCATCAACATATTTTGCCTATTAAGCTTTCTCTGACTCCAAAGCACTTTAGCCTGATAAAGACTGCCTGATTGAGCAACAAATCTCAAGATGAAGCAGGAATCTTATCAGGCAAAGGATGACAGACGAGAGTGCATTAACCCTCACCTTATTATTCCTGAGTAATCACTCTTTCTCTCTCTGGTTGTACAGCCAAGCACTCAGGTCAGTGTCTGTCCCAACATGCTGTATCGTGCACTTCAGACACAGCTGGGCCAGGATGAGTTGAAGATGAGAGGCTGGATGAGACAGTGTGGCAAAGTACTACATTCTGCCTGTTGATTACAGGTTTGTCTAGCATTGGGACAGAGACAGCGGGCTCCTCTGGGATAGTGTGGCTGTGATTAAACCATTGAAAGTGGCACACAGTCTCCGAAACCCAATCCATAGGTCCTAGGTGATGTGTTATTTAATTAAATGTGTCTCTCTTATCCAACAGCAGAGGAAAATGCTGAATCGACCTGCAATAGATCTGGTTTCCTTAAAACTAACTGAGGCAGATCAGAAAGAAAAACTGTCCGTCAATCCTCTGCCAAGTTGGCATCACACAAGTCAATTTACATGCTCCATACATGAGATCCCACTCCCCTGGACAGCAAGCCTGCAACAGTTCGGAATTCAATATCCTGCTCCAGGATACTTCAGTTAAGTTAATGTTTGCTCTGCCCGTGTGAGTAGTTTGAGGACAAGCCCTTTAACTGGAGGATACTTTGACATCAAACCCTGCATACCAAAACATCAATGTTAAATCTGACATAGCAGCTTACTGCCCTCTGTTTACATTGCGAAAGGGCATATAAGAGCCATAAACACAACACACAGCTTTATAAGTGCAGTTACAGAGTAGGTAACATCAGCATCAGCCAAAGCGCACTCTGCCTCTTGTACACAAACCCTGATTGCATCTTGTGCATTTCCTAAAACAGAGACGCCTCTGATTAATCCCTAACCAGTATTCACTGACATCTCCCTGAGCCCTGAGGAGATCATAGGAAATGAACCCAGTGATGCCGGTGACATAACTGACCTATATCTAAAGTTTTTTCTCTGACAGCTGAAATCATGAAATGAAATTCCTAATCCACAATATCAGTGAGCATAAGTATACAGCAGATGGGAGCAAAAAGCAAGATCCCAAACTTTCAACAATACTTACTCAAAGGTGAAGAAAAGTCCACAAGTCACTAGAATGAGAACAAGGGTGAGGTAGAAAACCCCTGTCTGTTTGGCCATCATAATCCTCCCATCGCAGTAAAATTTATTCCGACCAGGGAAGGACTCCCACTTCCTCTTCTTTGGGGTCCTTTTTTTGTAAGGGGTCTCCATTGGTGTGGAGCTGCGAGTGCTTATTTGGCTGTACTCGCACTCTCTCATGGACTCAGATACCCCGAGATGCATCAATTGCTTCTTAAAAACCCCCACAGCTCAATAAATCCCGGGGCAGATGTGCCTCTGTGAAGAGAACAAACCAGTTCAGTCTCTTTAAATAAATGCCTGGAGTCAGTGTACGTGGAAAAAAAAGTTTGTGACTAGTGCAAGACACACTTCCTGTTAATAATACCTAGCTAACCCTCTTTACATTAAAGTATCTCATTTAAAACAGAACTGCTCGGAAGTTCAGTGAAGCTACCACTCAACTCCAGCATGTTTGGATAAACATAGCTGGCTAACTTGCTAAGTAACTTCACCAGAGACCCACACATACCTTAGCTTCACGTTAAAAGCGCCTTTGTTAGCGAGCAACCTGGTTAGCATTTTATAGCAGCTGAATCGATATTGCTGCTAATGCTAACACTGCTAGCGAGTTGGTAAATGGGCTGGCATCGGTAACTTAATGTTAGCACGTTTGCCAACTTTAATTTTCTTATTCGGGGTCTAGCTCGTTTTTCACACACTTCCCCCCCAAAACTATCCGCTTTGACTGGAGTATGTATGCTTCGCCTCCCCCCCCAGTAGGAATAACAAATTGAAGGTATGAGTGAAAGCTGCGCTGTCAACACATAACGTTACAGACACCCCGGCTGTTCGTCTGCTCAGCCTCTGAAGCGACAGTTGAAGCGCTGCCTTACCGAAGCAAAGTAATGCTGGTCGTCGTGTCGGGGTGTTGTCACGTAGCTGCTCCTTTCGTTATCCAGGTTTGTTTCGAACCGATGACAAAGCAAAGAACACCATTTTCGGAAGTTAAGGGTAGAGAAATAGTTTGAAATTGGCCTCTCTCTCGTTGTCGGAGAACTTGGTTCAAAAAGGGGGAATCCAGAGAAACACCACTCAACGGGGGTGTTCTCAGGCGAGCTCCAGCATCCTCACAGAGACCTTAGGAGTCTTTGCGCACACATCGAACCGAGCGGGACCTCACAGCCATATGTCCAAGGATTTCACAGTAACCAGCGGCGAAAACACAACATCAAATCTTTCCCATCCAGCCGCGTTTTCCGAAAAAGTTGCAGCTTTCCACAAGAAGCATGCAGACAGGCCAGTCGACAGCCCTCCGTGCACATACTGTCCCCGTCTAACACACCAAGCTACCACCCTTGCAAACAACAAACATCAACATGGGAGCAGAGTAGAGCTCTTCCCGGCCTGCTCCTCCCCCTCCAACCCTGGCTGAAGTCACTACTGAGGAGGTGCGAAGGGAAGACGAGCAGTTAAAGGGGTTCCCAAACAGCGGCCCCGGGACTACTATGCGTCCGTTCAGGCTTTCTTACAAGCATGGGCGTGTCGAGGGAGGGGCTTAGGGTGACCCTTGGGTGCAAGTGAATTTCATACAGAAGTGTACTCCAGCATATAGCTGTA
The DNA here is from genome assembly GCA_962446985.1 of Xyrichtys novacula. Taxonomy (NCBI): domain Eukaryota; kingdom Metazoa; phylum Chordata; class Actinopteri; order Labriformes; family Labridae; genus Xyrichtys; species Xyrichtys novacula. The sequence continues at coordinate 8,858,725 of OY660878.1, forward strand.
CAGATCAGCCTTAATATTATGAATACCTAAGTAATCTAACCCAGGATTTCCGCTGCATCCGTAACAGTGGTGATTTTCGCCGTACGCCAATTCCTACCGGCTCTATTTGTGAGGCGAATTTCGTGGCGGATTACGGACAGCAAGAATCGTGAGAACTCACAAGAATCCGTGGATTCATGTGCAATAGCGCAATATCAAGTTGTCTTTAGCCACATAGGCTAGCCATATTGCAGTAGACTGTGTCTTTCCAGAGGAGGAAATCCACTTCTAGACTTCTAAAATCAGCATCCCCTCATCCATGGTGTCATCGGGATGAAATGCTCTCTATAAACCTTTGACTTGTTTGTCCCCGCCTATTTGCATGCTGTGAAATATGATCTGCCTGAAACATGGAGTGTTTTATTTTGAAAAGACACCGGCTGTTTTATTTTGTATCTGTGCCCGACTTCCTTTCCAGCACAGGTTAATCTGTGCTGAATTTATCCGGCATGCTCTGACGTCCGGAAAAAGTAGAACTCTTGCAGCCAGCTGCGGAGTCCAGCGATCCACAGCAGAATGGAAAGAAGCCGGTGGAAATTGACACATTGACTTTAATGGTTACAATCAGCTACAATTGACAGATACAGCCTTTTCGCAGCCATTGCGAATGCAGTGGCAATTGCCAGTAATGCAATCCAAAACAGCTCTACCATAAATTCTACTTACAACTTTTGAGGCTTCCGAGCGTGTGCCGAGGCTTATCTTGGTGTCGTATGTTCAAAGCCTTGCGAACTGGCCATACCACGTCAAGAAATCAAGAAATGGTTTGTGGGTTTGGTGGATGATTTGAAATATGATGGGCAGCGAAACGCAATGGAGTCCCCCCCTCCCCTTACAATCCATAGACTTGAGACTTGTTGAAAAGTTGTTTTCAGTAAAAGTAAATGAAATGCTTAGGTGTTATATGTAGTCCCCATAACAAAAGCACTGACACAAACTAAGTAACACAAGAACATTCGCATCACAACCCTGCTACCGTGTCGGAAAGACGGACACCATGTTAATAACTTCATCATTTCTGTATTGTATCACAAACACACGGCATCACATCATTCATTCATTCATTCAATTCAAAGTTTTGCACACCAAAGCCCCGGGTGTCATCTCACCTTCACTAATGATCAGACATGTGATCATTGCACTTAATTTACTGACAGACATAGTGTGTGGTTGACTACTAAAGGTGTGTAATATCAAGAACACCTTTCAATATAATGCACTCCAGTGTGCCTCCGTCTCTTTGCTAATGAAATTAGGCAAAGCTAAAAAGATGTTTGGTGGCTAGTGCTATAGCTAGGACCATAGAATGTATATAGAATGGATGCTGTCTGCCTCCTTGCTGGGTGAAGCCACTCAGAGAACAGCACCCTCTGTTGACGGGCTGCAGTATAGGTTATAAATCCTGCCTCCGCCAGCAAAGCTTATGGAGCTGAGGACAAACTTTAGAAATTTATTACACAGAACATAGATTTTTCTCCCCCCTGGTTGCGGTGTTGACATGTAGTTACTGTCAGACTGGTTTGTGCTCAAGTCCTCTTTTTTCTGTGCAGCTCCATTTTTAAAAGTTATTAGGGGGTTCATGTTTTCTATGATTGACACCTGATACAGCCTATTGGCGTTCAGGGATTGTGTAGCTTATCTGGGGGATACGCTGTTTGAGCTGAGCGTCATCACAGCGATTGTCGGTGACGCTCCCACGAATGCGCACAACGCTACTGTGCAATGCTGGTTTCAGGAAATGAAGAAAAATCACGAAAATACAGAGAGCTTTTTGGCTTTAAATCCATCTACAAGCAGGAGGCGGAACCAAGTTGTCCATAGTATATACAGTCTATGGCTAGGACCCTATATGTACTGTTGATGAAGTTAGGTAGTGTTCTGAGCATTATTTGTAGCTATAGAGTGGCGGTTAGTTGAGGTTTGTTTATGGCTCCTAAGACCACTGTGTATTGCTGTCAGCAGTCATTACTAAAGTTGGTATAGTTAGAGAAGCAAGCGGTCGGAAACATTCACCTCTGGAGGGGGTGTCTAACTTGGTGTTACGGTATGTTTGACCCTAAATTAATTTTACGCCAGAATATCCCTTTAAGTATGGACAAGTTGTGCCTTATTTAAATCAGCCCAAACCATTATCAACACATACAATAATCGTTAAACACACTTAATTTGCAGATAGAAACAGTTGTCCACAAAATACACAACTTGCACCTTTCAAGAACATATCCAAGGTAATAGTGTTAAGCCATCTAGGAATATCACTTTGGTTCTGATTATGGCAAGATGTTATTTCACAGACTCTTAATTAGGTATGTGAGATCTCAACTCTTCCTCAGCTGCTCTACTAAGTGTGCAGGTCGCTATGGTAGCTCACACAGGAATGGGTAAAAATGTATAAATCTATGAAATGTCCCCAAGACTCCCCTCTGTAGAAAAAAAGGAGGGTTGTTGCAGTATTATTTTATGTTTGAAAATAATACAATTTCAGATTTACAAGTTTAGTTCTTTTTTATATCACTCTTCTCACATGCAGCAAACTTCAGCAGTGTTCTTTGGATGACAGTCTCGACAGGAGTTTCAATACTGCATGAATCAGCATGTAACAGGAGGGTGATACAATGAATCATTCAATAAGTGGAGGCATTATTATCCGAATTAACCTTGTTTCACAGCTCGTGCCTCAAACTCAGACCAAAACTGTTCGAAATGATGCAATTTCCTGTTCAGCCTGCACAAATACAGATGATTTCATCATCGGCCTACAGCTCCTCTGTCATCTGTCCTCCTCCTAACACCTACATGAAAATGGCCAAGTGCGCACACACACTCACACAACCACACAGGCAGTACACGTACACACACACGCACACCTCCTCATCTTAGCTCTAAAGTCATTCGAGCGGTTCGGCACATTCACTCCTCCAGCCATGCAATTATCTACTTTTTCTGAAAAGAAGTCTGGCTGCATTTCATGAAATGTGAGAGGGCTTAATTGTTCTGATTAAAACATCATGCAGAGAGGGGAACATGTTTTTCTCTGTACTTCTGCATCTGATGTATAAAAGTAAAAATAAGCACTTATCGAGCAAACATGCAGTTTGAAAATGAAAAACATCAACACCATCGCACAGACTATATGGCAACATTTGAAGAGCGGCTGATGCTTTAGCACTTCAAAAGGAAGTGGTCATGTGGAGTACTTGAAGTTGGCCCAGTTAAAGCATCTGCAAACTGTGTGAGAGCATGATTGGCCAGGCTGCAGGGCATGATGTGAAGCTTTCAAGGGGCATGTTTCCCTTAGTCAGTTGGGAGGCTGGGGATGTTTTAAAGGGTTGCTAATGAACTGTAAACCTGCCAGAATAATTCCTTAAGTGTGGGGCTTGTTAGGCAATGTGATGACATATGGGCAGGGCTGTGTTTGTGTTGGGAAATGGGCAGACATGAGAGGGCCTTTGAGTCTGAGTCCAAGAACAACATAGAGCCTGAATCACAGCACTCATTCATATTGTTTCATTTTGAAAAGCTGCACAGGTTGAAAGAACACAGTCAGATCAGGAGTCTAATGTGGTCTGTATTGCCATGATTAAGTGACGCGCAGGCTGTAGAAATGCGTTTCACATCACAGCTTCCTCACACAGATTGTAACACATCCCCGGAAAAGGTCAAAGCACTCCCTTTTGTTTTCACCTAGAGCTCATTCATCTACCTACGTTAGCAGTGAGAGGCAGCAGGGCATCGTACCCAGAGCAGCCAGAGCCAATGATGGGCCTGGCTTCTCCTCAGCCACCACATCTATCCTGTCAGAGCTCGATGACTCAGCTTCTCAGAGGCACAGGAGTGTGGGAGGTTTTTCTCCTGCGGTTGACTGCCTACGTGAAACGCATCCTCCATCACCAAAAAAGTACAGCAACCCACTTTCCATCCAAACTTGAAATAACTGGCTGAAAGGGAAAACACTCAGGTCTGTAGGCTATGATTCGAATGAGCAGGTGTAAACATTCAACAACAACACAACAGCAGTTAAGATGTACCATTAAAGCAAACGAATAAAACTATTCAGGCTGTGAGACACCTCTCGGGCCTGCTTTAAGCAGTTTAAGGGTGTCAGATTTGAATGAGAAGATGAATGACTATCTTTCTGCAGATGATTATTCTTTGAAACTCAGTCTGTTTATTGGCTTTGTTTTCATCTTCAGGAATTCTATTATTCAAGGCAGCTTAAAATAGGTTTTGATATTATGCCCACATTTCCCCTGGCTTAAAAGGGAGACAGAGAGAGACGTCAAAGTCAAACAGAAGAGGAAACAATTCTGGGAATAAACAAACTGAGAATTTTATTTAAAACAATGACATAAACAGGATAAGGAAAAAAATGGTGCAATTAGATTCAGCGCTGTGTTACAGTATCACACTTGTTTTTATTCATTACCTCTATCTTATTAATAGATGCTAGAAAACATGGTAAGAAACAGTCATATGTGTCTGAGCAAACAGTCATCTGCAACATCCTAAAATAAGAGAACCTAATGCAAACATGTCCACAACAATTTGTGAACAGTATATAATGCCTGAAATGCAATGCAGTTATTATGAAAGTGTTGTCCTTCATTCAATATCGCAAGAAATCTCAGAATTCGCTGCATGCAAATCTTAGGATTGTGTATAAAGCTGCAGTCTCTGAAGGCTGAGTGGGTCAGAGCAGAGAGTCTCACCCTGTTACTCATGCTTCCATGGCAACAGGTCGCATCAACCTTTTGAAGGGATGAATAAACATTAGCACGAATATTTAAACTGCATTTAATGATAAGCATTAGCCTGTATTTTTGTTTTAATCTACATTGAACTAAATGTGTTCACCTCAGTTCATGTTAGACAAGATGAGCACGACTTCTAGAGGAATATTTATGTCGACATGTCTTTCTTTATTTAGCTCTCTCTTTTTTGGGGGACTCTAAGATAAATGAAGCAATGCAACGACTTTTAACACTGTCACAATTTTCACAATCACTCATAGCTAAAGGGACACTAAAATGACTTAAACACAAGCTCGGCTGTCATGGCCTGGATTGCAGGACAGAATCTAACTCCACTTTTCCCTATCAGAAATAGTTGCGGCCTAGTCCTTATGCTACTCTCATATCTGAGTAGCATAAGCTGTCAATTATCCCTGACTAAGAGGTAAACCAATATTTTTGCCACAAAATTAACAGGCAGAGGTGAAATGTAACTGTCTTCTTACTATGAACTGATTTTATATGACATGTGAGCAGGTTGGACCTAGCATTGCTTTTAATGTGGAGGAATAATCTCTGCTGCTATGGGGTTTTCACAATTTAGAGCAGAGTATTTGACAGAGCTGGGTAATAATTGTACTTTTCACACAATGACATAAACACAAGAAGGCGTTAGAATATATTATTGCTGTTATTCAGGACAACATTACTCCCTGTTCTGCGACAGCGCTGAATTTTCTCCCCTTGATTTATCTGATTGGGATACAAGAGATCAACTGTCCATTCTGGTTGCTAAGACTCTGTATTGATAGAGCGTGTTGGCTTGACTGGAAAAAGTGGAGCCTGTTTTGGTTTTAAAAGTAGATAAATTAGCCTTGTCTAATGAATAAAAAAAAGAAAATTAAATGTGTTTAGCCAGTAAGCTCTCTGAGAAGGCTTCAACAAGAGGGTGAGGACTGAAGACTGACTTAATATCCAAAGGACTGACTCTCTGCAAGCTAATGGGACTTATCACAAACATTGTACAGTGGTTAAGATTCAATATCACACTTGATAGTACTCATCACGTTAAGTGTGGCATAACAGCTTTACACAAGTACATGACCAAGACTACTTCTGTGGATTATAATGTGATAAACACTTTCATTCATTCATTTTATTTTTATTTTGTAATTTTCTTTTATTTTTGTTCAAAGCAGTCCAGAAATCCCTGAAAATAATGAAGAGCAAGAGTGCAGTTCATTTCAAAGAGTGCTTCGAGCTTCCTCCAAACAGGCATTCAAGTCAGAAAATGTGAAGAAACTCAAAAACGCAATGTCACTCAATAATAGTTTGACTCAGCTCAGCCCCAGAGATTTCTTTCAGACACCAACAGTTGTTCCCGAGATAGTTTTCTGAAGTGATGGTGAAGGATCCAGGCTCATGTTCTGGCCTAAATTTAATATTTTGAAGTACCATCCATGCTTATCGTAGAATGACAAGTCTGAATGCCTGCTGGGAGAACACTTAAGGTGCATGTGCTTTAAAGATTTCTTTTTTGTTGCCCAGAGCTATTGAGTTGAAAAAAAATAAATAAATAACAAGAAGCCACTTTTAAAGTGTTGCAATCTCTTTGGGTGGTGGGAACTGATCTTCAGCTAAAGTTAATCTTTTGTACCAACAAGTATTTTCTTTTTGGATCCAGGCTACAACCTCAAAGCAAACTGCTAAACTGTATAACACATACACACCTTTCCAAATTTCTCTTTCCATTCTATCTGAAACAGCTGCATGCTTCTCCACCAGATAAAGACAGGTGCACAGAATCTCCACAATAGCAATTAGTTATTATAGTTTTAAGTTAAATCAGTTTAGAGGGATGAAAACCAGCTAGGCAAGACTGTTATCATCAGGAGGTGTGACGCTGAATTTAGTGCTAAATTCAAGAGTCTCTGAACTGGACACCCAGGGCTTCAGAAAATCATGAATAAACTGAATGACCTACTTGTTATTGTAAACCCTTACATAAATTATTTTCTCCATCATTCATCAGACTTCGGTCTCTCTGTGTCTTTCTGCTCAAGCTCACATTGACACTGAGTGGTGGTACGTTCACATTGAGGGAGAATTTTTCAAGAGAGGATCAGATGAACTGTAAGTCAGGAACAATTACTAATTGTCTCATATCATTACAGTTGCTACAATTATTTGCATTTTTAAAACACCCATCGTGAGAAATACTTGAGAAATTTCAGGTTCAAAAGTTATCAGCAACCTAGAAACTGAGTTTAGCATGGGCTATAAGTGATCACAGGGAGAATTCTGAATGCTAACAGGTCTTTGACATCATAATATCTCTTAAAATGCTCATAGTAGTACAAAGTTAGCAGCCATCTGTACCTTAATGGAGAACCAACAGTTGTCCAGCAAACACTGTCTTCAGGTCTTCTCATCAGGTATCTTTTGCTCTTATATGTTGCAGTGTTCCAGTCACTGTCGAGCCAGGGGAGTCAGTGAACACAGCAATCAAATCATTTTGAATTGAAACCAATGAAAACAGTCCATGTAAGCAGTTGATGTTTGTTTTATTGGCCTAAGATTGTCTGGACATAATGCAACGTCTCCGGTGCGTAACGATGTTCATTGTACATTTATTTGTGACATGTGCAGCACAGAGTATAAATGTGTTTACTGAATAAAAGAGAGACACGGAGTCATATGAAAAAAAGGCAAAGTTTACAATGAGCTTTCTGGACATTTTGAAGGTTCTTTTCACATGTTTCTTTAAGAGCATTATGTAGATTTAAAAATATGCCCATTGACATGAATGAAGGACAGTAATGAACAAAAATGTGTTCGGTTTCATAAAGTAGCCTCTCCTACATATCCTTTCACCCTGGCACTTTCACATTTGATTACCAAAGCGATTGTTTTCTCAGCTATAATACAATGCATACAGGAATTTTACATTGAAACATCAGGTACATCTGCAATGTTCAAATATTTGACCCCATTAACAAAATATGTTTAATAACAATAACAAATTTTACCAACAATAAAAGCATTTGTTATAGTCACAAAGTCCCATCTCTTGCTATGCTTGATTGAGACTGAAAGAATCATGTGCGTCCATCGTATGGTTTATATACACAGTGATGAAAAAATACAGACATAACACAAGTGCTTAGGAAACACAAAGTCCATCTGTGAACATTGTTGAGGCTATGATTGATAAATTAGACACTTCTTTAGACAGACAGGCTTCTTTTTTGTTGTTTGGCTGGTGCAATGCTGCCTCCTCATGGCCAAAAGCACACACTGCAGGTGTCTTTCAAGACTTACATCTCCATGTTGTTCTCAAAAAGGGACAACTTGCTCTAGTCCTATTGCACAATTTATCTTCCAGCGATGGAGACATATACATTTCAATTTAAAAAGTCAGTGTTTTTTTTTCCCATGAGTGTTGGCAAAAAAGTTCAAACTACTGTACAGTGTCACATTTTAAATAAATACTCTCCATTAACAAAATGTTGATGAGTATATTAGCATTTATAAAACTGAAAAACATCTCAATGACTCATCGACTCAAAAGGAACCAGATAATTCAGCACCAAGGTCTGGTGGCAGCTTTGGCTGAAAAAGTAAACAAACAAAAACAAATGCCAAACAGAATATCAAACATAGCAATCCAACACCAGCAGGTATTAAATATTTGTATTAAAATGAGCTTTCAAATCCCAAAGCCACTTCTTTTTTTAACAGGGCCCCAAAGCTATACATATATAGAGATATTTTGTTTATGTGGATATTTCTTTTTAAAAAAACAAACATTTTCTGTCATTTTGATAAATAAAAATAGAAAAAACACAGAAATATTTAGTGTCCGCTGTGCGAGTCCTACCTCTCCTTTTGTCATGATTTCCCTAAGTGGAAGAGGACTTGGCAAATGACAGCCACCACTCCTGTGTTGAGCACTGAGGAGATGGAGAGGTCCAATAATCTGCTTTCATACAGCACAAACTCTGTCTTGTTCTCCTCCACTTTAGCCATCGCTAACAAGCCTTTAGCAGCCCTGCACATCATGTTTATGCTTGGTGGGTCCATGGGCGGGTGTCCCATGTGCAGCAGGCTGTGCGTGTTCTGTTGGTACTGCGCCATGCTAACACCATCCTCCAAGAAGCCAACCAAATTACCCACACTGCCTTTCTGCATGGCTATGGCACGTGCAGCCGTGGGATCTCCTTGTGCCAGGTGGGAGAGGACGGCCACGGCCATCTCCCTGAACACCTGCGCCTTCCTCTGACCCACATAGCGGACTAAGACAGTGAAGAGTTTCTCCTGCCGGCTGAAAGGCGGAGTCGCTAGCAGGAGGTCAATGTTGCCGCCCTGGATGCTCAGTTTGCAGAGGCACTCCAGCACCAGCCTTTGGGGTGTGAGCTGGGAGTAAGGGGCTGCTGAGGGGAAGGGGTCCTGGGCTTCAGCTGAGGGGCACACCATCCAGTGGAGGAGGCCATCCAAGATGGGGAGGCAGATGGTGTCAGGGTAAGAGGAGAGATCCAGCTGACCCGAGATGTTGGCCAGAGTGACCATGGCGTTCTCCCTGAGCAGACTCAGACACTCCCACCACCACTCCTCTTTGCTGCTGGACTGACCCTGCTCCTGCTGCTCGTCTCTCTGGTAGGTGGGGGGCGACCGGTTCCTTTCTGGGTGCTGGTGGTGCAGAAGGAGCAGTCTACCCAAGAGGAGAACCAGAGCTGGATGGCGGGACATGTCTGAGTCGTTTCCTGGGATGAAGGAGAGGCTCCGGACGATGTTGGAGACACAGAGGCAGCGCTTGGCCAGTGAGTCCTGCCAGGCTGAGGTGGTGGAGAGTGGAGCCTCATCCAGGCAGCGGGGCTCATCCTCCAGCAGGGTGATGTGGTCCTGCTCCCCATCTGAATGCACCCTAAAGGGATACGATGGCAGGGAGCGCGCAGGGTGGGCATAAGAGAGAGCGTCAACCCGTGCACAGAGGACATCATCAATGGTGGCCGTGATATGTTTCAGAGGTTGTTTCTGTGCATCGTCCTCCTTGTTTTCCTTTTCTTTTCTCGACTTGTCCTGGGCTCTGGCAGGCGGGTCACACCTGGGTTCAAAGTGTGTCTGAATGTGTGCTGTGGAATCACCTCCACCTGCCTGCCAGTGAAGCAACCCGCTGGTAAACTCAGTGACATAACCTAAGTGCTCAGTCATGTCCTCAGTCTTGTCCTCTTGGACAATCTTGATGGGGAACTTATCATATTTACTGGCTTGTTTTGGTTTGGGTTCTACGTCTGAAACAGGCACGGCTGCACAGTCTTTCTCAGCCTCTGATGTCTTCACATGCTCTTCTTCTTCTTTCTCTTTTTCTTCTTCATTCTCCTCCATCTTTGCACTCACCGCTGCCTCCTCCTTCTCTACTTTCACCACGGCAGACTCCAGATTTGCATTAACTGGTAATGTTTCCTCCACTATGCCTCCAGTTTGTTCCACTTGAGCCTCTGTAGTGGGTACAGGTTCAGGTCCGGATTGGACAGCAGCGTCTGCTTCCAATTCGGGGATGGCTTCTTCTGTTTGGTCTGTAGCGGGGTCCAGAAGAATGTTCTGAGTCAGGGCCCCAACTTCAAACTCTTCCAGGATACCAAAGATCTCAATCAGGCAACGACGGAAATACTCCACAATCAGCTCAAGGAATCCAGGCAACTGGCGAGAGAAGATAAAACATGCCAAATATTTAAAGAAAAGGAAATAAAGATGCAGCTCAAGATGTTGGATGCAGGCCAGGATTTACTTTTAGTCACTTTGTAAAGTACTCATAATATCTGAAAACCACTAGACGTGAATGACAGGTCAGGATTGCATAATTCTTCCCCTCTAGGGATCCTTTCTGAGATTGAAAAGGTTACACTATAAAATCAGGTCTAAAGAGACACACTGTATGACATCCTGTCGCAGCATGCATCAGCAGGCTACATGAATCCTCCTGTACGTCAGCTGTGATGGTTTCGGTTTTTACCTGAGAGAGGTTAAAGGAGGCCACAGTGCTGTCGTCGTACAGCAGGATGTTGATGGTGTCTAGAGCCCATGTGCTCTCTGCCAGCAGGCCGGACTTCAGAGACATCATCACGCGCCAGGCCTCAGGCGTTCCTGGGATTGAAACAGTTGGGTTTTTGGAGCCAGGAAGAAAAAAAAATGGTGATCATACATTGTCCAAATGATGAAAGAGAACGCTGAACAGAGTAGATCAATGTAAGTCCTATCTAAAAAAATTCAACACATGTTGTGCTAGTTTTTCCAGGAATGTGAGTTTAGCTTTCAAAGGATGACGTGGGAAAGTGATTTCGAAACATGAAAATACTGTAATTTGACATTTTTCAGGCTTCTAGCAAAAATTAAACATTCAACACTTTTCAAGGAGAAAAAATGAAAAAAAAAAAAAAAAAAAAAGACAATGAACAAGACTCACCGGTGTCCTTGGAGATGAGCTTGCGGCGAGGCTTTAGACTCGGCAGACTGGACTCCACTGATCCTGGTGGGTAGTTGAGATCTCGCCTCAGGTTCAGAGGAAACTGGCCCAGGGGTCCACTGCCCTGAGGGCCGATCATGCTCATCCCAGGCTTGAGCATCTTCATGGAGGACATGAACGGTGCTTTGCTGGGTGACATCCGAGAGTCCATGGAGCGTTGGAAAGCCCCTGGGCTGGGGGCTCTGGGCAGGTGGTTTGCCATGGAGGAGGAGTTGGAATAAGGAGATGGTTGGCGTGATGACAGGGTGGGCATCCCGCCAGATGATGTCATGTAGGGAGACTGACGGTGCCACGGCTCCTGGCCAGGGCGCCCATCCATGTCGTCTCGGCTTATTGAGCCGTAAGGTGGCATTTGTGAGGGGGGGCCCTGTCTGTTTGCGTAGGGGTAGCCAAGCTCTGTCCTGGAGGGCCACATGTTGGGGCCGTCAGAAGCATGGTTAGGAGTGGGACCCCCTGCCAACATACTGTGCTGGCTCTGGCCTGAGGGGGCCATGCGGTCTCTGGGGTAGGGAAATGGAAATTGACCCTGGAGGGGTCTGTGTTCAGGGCCAGAGTACCCCCCACTGTAGTGGTTGTACATGTCTGGCTGCTGGTTGCCGTACTGCATGGCGTACATGTCACTCTCATGTCTCTTGGGTGGAGGGCCGTACATGCCATCCATGGGCCGCTTGTAGCCCTGATGAAACAAAAGCATAAATGTTTTTTTTTTCCTTTTCCTTTTTTGGTTAAGGAACATAAATTATTGGGGCCTTCATAACTTCCTGAGTAAAAATGTTGTGGGGCAGTCCACAGACAAAACAACAATTGTAATATGTTAAAAACTATGTGGTCAGTCACAAGGAGACTGTTGAAAATGAAAGACGAAACATTAAAACTAGATTACACTGTGAATCTATTCGTGATTGTGTGGACCATTGATGGAGCCTTTTTATTGCCATGAAAGTTGTTTAAAGTGCAAAAATGAATGAAAAAGTATGAAAACGATCCCAAAAATTCTAGGCTTTATATCAGAGTGAAAAGCAAATACACATTTAAAAGGTGGTTAAAAAAAGCAATGGCCTCTGCAAAAACATGGCCTCAAATGTCTGAGATGAAATACTTCAATACCAATATAATACGTTTTTTTTATGGGCTTAAAATGTGGTTATCTTAAGACATTACATGTTGATAATTAATCTAACCCTCTGGTCTTGCTTGATTATTTTTTTACCAGGTTCCTTCAGCACACAATGTCCCCACAGAACACAGCCAAGTCCCTGTCTCATACTGTATTGTTGTCTCTGATTAAGAGGTAAAAAGTAAAAAATGAATAGAAATGATCTGTCTCTCACCTGTTGCTGTGGGTACATCCCTGATGGATGCATCCCATATGGCATACCAGGAAACTGCTGACTGTAGCCATCATGTCTGAAACACCACAGAAAGAAGAGGAGGGTGAGATCACTCTACATTCATAAGGACTCTTACTTTTGATTCTGTTCTACCCCGAACACAGGTCCTGACCTTTGCTGTGAAGGGTATCTGCTGGGTGAATACATGCTGCCCTCGGCGTTGGAGGGTCCCATGCTGTTCTGACTCCCTGGTGGACCCATGCTCCCCTCCATTCCCATGATATGGTCTGGTCTGAATGAAACAAAAAAAAATACTGTAAAACTTCCAAACAAACACTGAGTCAGTTGTCCCAGCTGTCTCACTTAGCGGCTAGTGAACATTATTTATCTGGTAGTCTGTTAGACTCTGGTTATTTTTTGCAGAACTTACTTGCTTTCAGAGTGTCATGCTTAAATTAAATGGTGAAGCAGACACTTTTTTGATAATCTTCACACAATCAGAGGAAACATAAAGCTAGAATTTAACCCTAACACAAGCAAGACAGTAAAAAAACAGACTGTATAGCGTAGTGAGATGGGATCAGTTGGAGCGAGAACTTGTGGCTTCACAGCCCACAAGCACCTCATCTCAGTGTCTAAAGAATAAAAGTCTGACACTCAGTGACTGACAGGAGGGATTTGGGGGGACTTCACTAAGTGTTCAGACTTTACGGATGGAAATCAAGGTTTCAAAAAAGTGTTTAATGTTAAAAAACAAGAGTTTTATGCCTAAACATATGCAATAAATAAAACAATAAAAAGTTCACCGAAGTGTGAAGTGTTCACCAAAGGCCCACATTTCTGCAGAGAGTTTTGAGAGTGATAACAATCCCAGGGATTTCTCTTTTTTCTTGCAAGTCTTGCACAGTTTAATCAAATCAATCACTTGTGTTTGATTTGTGCACAGCGTTTTTTGTGGTTCAAGTAGATTGAGTTTATTTTTCTCAGTGTTCAAAAGTGGGGCAGCACGTGTATGGTTTGACACATATTTCCACCAAAGGCAGAGTGAGTTCAAAAATTTAAACCAAATGTATTTTTTTACAGCAATTTTCATAAACATTAGTACTCTTTGGATTACTGAAATTTGACGGCACAACCTCTCTGAAGGAAAAGCTAAAGTAAGCCCTTTATGTGAATCACGAAGATATAACAAGTCAACATAGGTGCACCACCTTCTTCTGCTTATTTGTGTGCTTACCTGCGGTCATAACCCGGCCCATAGGGGTACTGAGACCTCTGGCTCATGCTCAAGGCTGATGGAGGTCGACCATACATGTCCTGCATACCACTGCCGGGCATCTGGCTGGGCATGTAGGGATCAGCTCCTGCCACTGTTAGGAACAGAAAAAAAATCACAAGATGCATCTTGGATTTCTATTTATAGTTGTCAATTTAGACATCTGAGACAAAATGCAAATGAAAAAACTGGTTTTAGAAGAAGAATGGCAAAAAACGGGACAGAGTCTGAACCTGCTCCTTTGAATAACTCATCAACACATGTATTACCACTAGGTGGCAGCCTTACTCTATGAATATTCACCACTCTTCATGATTAAACCTATTGTTCTTAGACTGCAACTGTTGTTATGCAGCTAACATCCACCATATTATTCATTCAGACTCCATTCTCCTCAGCCTTCAGAGGAGCCGCGATCCTTTCTAAAACTCCTGTTTGTTCTAAAAAACTAAACCACATGAGTTGGTCAAAACAGGTGCTTCTCAGCAGGGTGGAAAGGATGAAAGGTTGGAAACGAGGAGGATGAAAAGGCTGAACAAAGTTAGGATGAGACGAAGGCTAAGCTACAGGAAGATCAGACGAGCTGCTGTGTTTTCGATAAAGGGATGTGTGGTGTAACAATCAGTTTTCATCTCTTTCATAGTTCTAATAGTAAAACACACACATCTGTCCTGATCTGAGACAACATGGTGACTAGGCAATGAATTAGACCGACGACACTGATGAAAGAAGAAAAGCCGTAGGACGCAGGAGGCATTTTGAAAGAGCCATGCGAGGCATGATAAAGTTTTAAATGTGAAAATCTCAATTTTGAGGTGATACGCAAGTGATTTAAAACAAAACCATGCAGATGGTCCTTTGACACACACACACACACACACACACACACACACACACACACACACACACACACACACACACACACACACACACACACAAAGGTGTAAGGCTCTGTGCTGGGTAAAAGGGTGTAACAGCTTGAGCTTCACTCACTCTTCCTCATCCCGGCAAAGGGATCCTTGGTGTCGTACTGCATCCTCATCATCATGTCAGGCATGCTGAGGCCCTGCTGGTATGGAGCCGAGGGGGCCAGAGGGGTAGCACGCTTCTGGAAGGCCGGGTCGTTTACCTCAGAGAAGGGGTCTTGGACACTCACGCTGCTCCTGGACAGGTGGAGGAGGGAGGAGAGGGGAGAGAGTGGAGACTGCGTGAGAAAGGTGGGGACAATGAAGTACAGACACAACAAGCATTGGTAACAGTCAATTCAAATAGGACAGGATTTTTATTCATTGCTGCAGACTTGTTTAGTCAAAGCAATTTAGTGGATTTTATCATCTGTTAAGCAGTGTAATGTGATACTATGCTAAAAAAAAGCATAAAGTAATACAAAGCAAGAAACAGTTTGTTTGTAGGGGCGTCAGTGGTTCTTCATGCTTGTTGCCAATCACCATTAAACAGAGTGTAGTAGAAAAACATGCTGAAGAAAAAGGCAACTCAGTAACTTGCAAGTTATCCATCCTTTGTGGTCAGTCTGCTAGTCTTGGATTAGGAATGGAGTGTTAAGTTATTTCCTCTTCTGTTTATCATCATGTTGGATATGACAGTATTTTTTTCTGGTTGTTTGTTGGGTCTAAGAAGTAAGACTGAGCCATGATTCAGATGAGCTAACTCTGTTTGTGTCAAAGGGCAAGAAAAGAAAAAGTTCTTTTTCAAATCTTTTTGTTATCAATAACATGGGTAATAAAACCCATCACACATAATAGCGCAAAGACGAATTGAGAATTTTCACTATCCTCCTCGGCTGCAGACAAAAAATGGTTCATGAAAAAAAAAAATGCTCATGACCTTCATCACACAAAAACAGTAGAGGTTGAAGACATTAACAAAAATAAAAATCATGAGTTTTGTTTTCAATCTCACTTCGGTCACTCAATAACAGTTTTTATAATGTTTAATGCATTCATACCTGTGTGCACTGGGAGACCTTTGATTTCAAGTTTAATCCTCTTTAACCTCATAAAAATTTTTAATGAGACATTGTTCACAATTTAATTTCTACCAAACACTAACAGACAATCCTTTTTTTATACACAGGGAGCCATTTGTGCAGAGTAATGCAATTATCACACTGGAAGGACAAGTAATAAAGGCAGTAATAGTATGATTCATGTAAGTGGCAATAGTATCAGGAACATTAGTATTAAAAGAAGCAGCATCTCCTGTAGCAGTGTGGGACAGCGTAAGCAGTGTAGCATGTGTGTGTGTGTGTGTGTGTGTGTGTGTGTGTGTGGTACCTGTTGGGGGGCAGGGGTGTGACCTGTCCCAGAGGGGTGGTAGCAGGTGTAGGGGGTTTCAGATCCCCTGCTGCCTCTGCTGTAGAGCTACTTCCAGAGGACTGAGGAGTCTGAGGGCCTTGAAGGGAACCGCCTGAGTTAGCTGGAAAACAGAAGCATCCTCATGTTAGGTTATTCCTTCAGCTGGATATTTGAGAGAATTCAGAGTGAAAACTGCAGGCCTCCCCCGGAGCTTCAAACAAGATCTGGAAGCTGGTTTAGAGCTTGAACGGCCATAGTGGGCTTTTCTGCAGCAGCAAGGTGCTGTGCTGGAGAGATAACTTTGGACTTAAGGCCAAAGCACTGACTGTGATGCCCTACATGAGAAGTGAGCTTTAGCAAACAGCCAACATGAGGGTAGAGGAGAGGAGTACAGTATAGTACAGTGGGGCTGCTTTCTTGGGGAAGCGGAAAAGGACAGGAGGCGAAGTAAGAAAGAGGAGGGGGAGGATTTCTCAGAGGGAATTGCCTGCTTAGGCGGTCAATGCACAGATCTGTGTTTGGAAACAGTCTGAAGATGGTTTAGTTGGCTTTTTTTTCAGGTTTTCCGTGGGCTTGATGAGGGGTTCAAATGGAGGGCTGAGCTTGGGGGCATGTGCATTTAAAAATATATAGTGTTTACATCCACCATTGGGATGAAATTAAATTCTACTCAAGCTTTCGTACTTCATCACACATCTCTGAGAATGAGTGAAGAGTCTGAGAAAGAAAGGCAGTTCTTGTGACCCTCTCTTACACAAACACACCCCCTCACATTGAAATTCAAACTAGGGTTAAAATTGGATCAGCGTGCACTCTTGTTATGACACCACATTTCTGTGAATTTCTCAGTTCAGATGACTGGAAAATTATGAGAGTGCTGAGCCACAAGAGCCCAAGACACAAAGAACCCCCAACCAGATAAAACCAAGGGATACAAATTCCCAGAAGCAGGTTTAATAGAGACTGTGTCCCGTTCCAGCTGAAAGGATGACAAAGGCAGAGAAAGAGAGAATAAGAAAGTATCCTAATGAGCATTTAGCGTAGGAAGACTTTCTCTGGAGCAGCCTCAGTGGCCTTTGCCTGCACTGCACGTTTCCACAGGAAGAAAAAAAAAAAGAGTGAAGCTTTAAAAATTCATGCTAAATCTGAATTATTCAATGATACCCCCTGCCTCTACATCATAGGAGATGGAGAGAAAGAGAGAGGGAGAAATAAAGGAGAGATGATTATCCCATGATGCTGAGCAGAGGTAGAAGAAAGGGCAGAGAAAGAGCTGCGAGCATTAGGGCTTCTTCACTTCCTGGGATATCCCTGCTCCAGATAAACATGAACGCGCGCGCACACACACACGCACATGTGGAGCAGTGCAAACAACGGTCGGGTTAGCCAAGGTTAAGAGGTTCGCCATTCCTCAAGAGCAGGCGGGCAGACAGACATGATACAGAGCGGTGGGGGGACGAAGATGGAGAGGAGGTGGAGGAGAGTGTGAACTCAAGTGGCCTCTGCTCCACATTTAGAGGGAGAAAAGAATGACAGAGGGGGCAATGAAGGGGAAAAGAAGTGTGTGTGTGTGTAAGTGTGTGTGTGTGCAGGAGGCATGTGGCTGGCGATTGATGTGAGTGCAATAGAGCTGATGTGTGTATGTGTGTCAGCGGGTGACATAATCCAGAGGGGTGGTGGTGGTTGAGGGGTGGTGGTAGTAGTGGTGGTGGTGGGGGGAGTCAGTCAGCTGTGCCGTTTTTGTGAATGAAAGGTGACGGCGAGGTCGAGTTTGTTTACGTTCTACATTCCAGTCCTCATTAATCACTCCACATACACACACACACACGCACGCGCACGCGCACGCGCACACACACAAACATATACCCCCACCAGCCCGCTGGACAAGCTCCCTCAGTGACATCATTGGGCTGTCAGTCTATATATAGGCTGGCTGGGTGTCAGAGGGGCACACTGGAGCAGGAGAGCATTGATACTGAAGTGATAGAGACGTGCACAAAAGAAATGAGTCAGTCGTTTTTCAGCCTTTTCAATATTTTTAAAACAACCTCAACAATTTATGTGTTCAGGACAAATGTATCCGTACCTGAAATACAGTTAATTTTTTTCAACTGCTTTTCTGTATGAAGTGTTTACATCCTGTTTTTCCTGAAATACACTGACACTCTTTTGATCGAGTAAATGTACTCAGATGCTGTGATTTAAAACCACTATGGCCTTTTTTAAAGCATTTAATCCAATATCTATAATGACTCTGGGTTGTTCATAGTATTTGCTGGTGTTGAGAAACAGTCGTAAAGACATGGAGCATCAGAAGGAGAAGGAAACAAGCAGACAGACAATTACACAGATTTTAAACAAGTCAACAATAGCCAGATAATCTCCCTCGCTTCATGAGAAAATAAAAAAAGGATGTAAGAGCACCTAAAATGTCAGAAATAATTAGGGCTGAATGTGTTTCTGTGATTTAAAGGTTATCACTTCCCTGGGATAAATCCCTCTTTCCTCTGGTTTCTTGGGATCGTACTTTGTTGGTTAGTTTTAAATTTTAAACATTTGAGCGAACAATTTATCACGGATGAGGGTTTTCTTTGATGTTTGATTCATGCTCTTATAATTTGCTTTTATTATCATCAAATTATGTTTTAGAGCAATTACTAGAAGAGCAGTTTTTCTAAAAAACCACACACCATTAAGCGCAGGGAAATCAAAATGCTCACAATACAAAATCAATCAAGTGATTAAGCGGTGGAGATAGTCCCTCATCCCGAACCCTGTCACTGCTGATTCTATGCAGCTAAAACAAGAATATAAGTTTAAAATGATGCGAGGAAAACCATTTAAAATCAATGATAAAATGTAATGAGCAGTAGAAAACATGTATTCAGTTTAATACATAGAAACTCATGTGTACTGCATGTGTGTGTGTGCGTTTGAAAACGAAGGCAGGTGCTCTTTCTCACCGAGCAGGAAAAGCAATCTGCAGTGTCTCAGGCAGGTGAAGTGCTCTGATGTTCTATTTTAAAAGCCGGGGTCACTTTTCTCATCTCCGCTGCAAATTAGAGATGAGACCTTACTGCTCTATATCGCTTTGACTCTTTCTCTCTCTCCCTCTCCTCTGATCCTCAACGTCATAACTGTGCAAAGATTCATAACGTGAGTGGGGAACATACACAAACAAAAACACCATTTGTGTTGTGGCAAAGCACTAAAGTAGTGCAACTTAACCTCTAAAGCAATTTTTGGAACAAATGTGAGCCCTGGGTTTGAACTCGGTTAAATCATGACTCACCTCACATTTACTTACTCAGATTCCCTCCATCAAATTCCAGGTAATGTAAATGCATTTCTCTTTGGTTTGAGGGTCTTTATGTATTAATGTTACATAAAGTCTTTGAATTAATGTACTGCGCTGAATTAGTATGCTGGCAGGCCAGTATACTATTGGATTTCCCTTTAGGGATCAATAAAGCTCTTCTTACATAATTTCATCTCATCTTATCTTATCTTATATCACCTTATCTTATCTTACCTTATTTTACAGGAGTTGTGTAGGGGTCAATTCAGTTAGAGTACAGAAGCATTTTCCCCTGTATTAAATGGACTAAGAATAAGAATATAACTTTATAATAAGAATAACTTTATTGATACCGAAGGGAAATCCAATAATTCTATGCCACGTGGAAACCAAAACTACCTACAAAAGCACCAAACTATACAAAAACATTGTCAAAATAAAGGGCCCAATAATGGTACTACATATTTTTGATTTATGTTTTATCATCACAACACTTCCAGTGAAAATAGTGTAACTATTTTAACACTTATGTTACTTCTGAAAAGGAAGGGATCGGACTTCTAATACCAAATGTTGGTCTGTATAAAAGAAAACTAACCACACTTGTTCGAGGGAATAATTTTGCCACTGTAAGCTGAGATAAATACTGTTCAGATAGCTACAGGGTGGTTAACACAGAAGGTACTAGAAAGAGCAGCTGCACAGTAACTGCTTCATGCTGAACACAGTGGACATAGAAGTCCTCACAGTGAAGGAGAGTTTAACCCTTTTTTCTTCCCAAGAACAGACTAAGTCTCATATAGCTGTAAAACTACTGCGTATATTCTGTATTCAACAGCATTAAAAAAAAAAAAAAATCAGGAATGTTTCTCCCCTGATATGACAAAACTTAAAAAAAAATCTTTTATTTAAGTTCTTACACTCCCTGGCAGCCACATTAAAAAGCTTCAGCCCTATGAAGAGTGTTTTTGCAGTGTTGGATGGAGATAGATAATTTGCTTATGTATTTTTGTCCCATAATAAATCACTTTACTTCCTGAATTTGTGTTTGCATAGTTGAGTTCACTTAAATTTGGCAAGTTCTTCTAATTATCTCCTCTTATGTAAACAGGAGTGAATATAACATAGATATAAACAAACCTCCTAACTACCTTGCCCAATCAACTCCAAAGCCAATAAGCTACAAAAATAAATGCAGCTGTTCCTTTGGGTCTTTCAAAACTGCAACTCAGTCTGCCACCAGGTTCTTCAGAGGGAAAATATACACAACCTTTGTATGACTGCTGCTAATATTTCTGCAGCTTTGGGTCCTTCATCGCACTCGCATGGCGGCAATCTTCACGAGGACTCAGCTGTCTTTATAGTGATGATGATGTACTCTACATTGTCATGAATACAGATCAGAGTTCCTCTGATGATTCTTCACACCTGCAGTTTGATCAGCACCACCTGTTGTTTGGCTGCAGACAGGTGTAAGAGTGGCGTTCTGTTATCAGGGCTTACCAGGTGATGGTGGCTGGATCTTGACCTGCTTTCTGCTGTCCCCTCCTGCCATGCTGCTGCTGCTGTTGTCTGCCGGCGGCTCTTCTCCCCTCTCCATCTTACACTCATAGGCAAACAAATACTGGATGTACTGCTTCTTGAGGGCGCTGGCAGAGCTGCTTGATGTTCCCACATTTAGGGTGGTGGACAGCTCGCGCCACTTTTTGTTCTTGTTTACCTACGAGGGTTGAGGAAATGACAATATATATACAGCTGAATTCTGATCGCTGATTAAACTGTGAGATTATAACAGTGTTAATTTATATGTTTATATTTATTTATATAATTTAGTGCTGTTTCTCTGTACTCATGTTCCCTCTCTGTACATGAGTGTGTGTCACTGATATCACGCACACACTTGTTATTTCGCCAGGAGTATAGTAGACCACAGACCAGCCTAATATAACACAAATAATCCATTCCTCAGTGAGGCACTTCATTCAGGAGATTTTGTCAATACTTTTCACTTTTTTGTTTTAACACTTAAAAATGAGTATGAAATACTGTGGTCTTACTTACTGATACTGCTTTTAGTATGTAAAGCTTTATATGTTTGTCATTATTATAACATGCAAATTAATTCCGAGTTATCTCAAAATCCAAGTATGTTTAGTCCTGGACATCAATTTTATGTATCTCATCCTGTTAGGTACATCTCCAAACATTTTCCTCACAGTGCATGTTGGTGAATATCATACAGCAGGTGCACGGTATTCAGAGTTTACTGTACATGATTAAGCAATCTGTAACTGTGCTGCTCATTCATTACCATGGCGAGGCCTCCTATTTCCCGAACTGCGATGTAGAGCTTCCACAGGTCCAGCGGCTTCTTGCCCACAACAGGAAGCTGGGCAACAGGTGTGCCCCGCTCCTCCATAAAGTTGAGGTATCGCTCCACCCAGCTCCGCCTCTCTGGTTCCATACCCAGCTCATACAGTCGTGTGATTCGCTCCCCACTGAGGGAGGAGGAGTTAGTATTGGCTTTCTGAGAAGTAAAAAGGGGGAACAGAGGAAAGAAATCAGATTATGAAAGTGGAGACACAAGTCCATCCATCTTCTTCCGCTTGTCTGGAGTTGGGTCTAAGCAGCCTAAGCAAGGAAGACCAGACTGTGGTCTCCTACTGGTGGGAAGTGCACTGAACACCTCAACAGTGATGCATCAAGGAGGCATGAATGTATGCTAATTTGGTGAATCCACAGACAGTAAACCAGACTACATTTTTTATTAAACACAGTATGATTTGCAGTTTACTTCCTTTACTGTATTCTAAAGCCTTCTTTCAGTTATCCAGCCATCCTAGAAGGGTCATTAAAGTTTTATCCTGTATCGATGTTTTTAAAGTAAGTCCTTGGCTTAACAGATCATATTCCCATAGCAGCAAGTTACTGTCATATTATGCTTGGAGTAGGAAGCAGAGTTGTTGTTGGCTGGCTTTGGTTCAGTAGTAGAGTCGGTCATCCCTCAATTGGAAGGTTGGCAGTTCGATTACAGCTCTAGTAGTCACAGTCTTGCCACACCTTGCTCTTGGAGACATGGTCATTAGTGTGTAAAGGCAAATTAGGGAGGGTTAGCTAATAGTGGTGATCTCCTTTGAATTTGAATTGAATTGAATGACTGTGGTGTGAATGAGTGAATGTGACATAGTGGAAAAGGTGGTCAAAAAGACAAGAAAAGCACCACACCGTAACTACAAGTCAAATTCTCATTTATCAACTGTTTCTTATTTCCATGTTTTTAAGTTGTTAGACATGAATTTTAGAGTCTGATCGTGAGCATTACAGTAGAGGCTCATGAATACAAGCTCTTTCAAAATTGCTGTATCCTTTAAATAGTCTTTTTTCCTTTGGAAAACTTGACAAATTCCTCAGCAAGTACAGGTGTCTGCCTACATCCCACTGTAAATATAGAATTTTTGGTCAGCTCATCTAACATATCAATAACTAGACGATGTCAGTGCTTCTGACAAGTGGAATCAAAAGATGTGGATCTATAATTATTGTTTTTCTGATGCCTGCATCAACAACAACAAAGCGTGGAGAGATAACTACACATCTAACACGACAATGTAAGAATAAACACATTCAGAGAGTTTTACCACAGACTTACATCAACATGTTGGGCATTTAAATCAAGATTTATGATACTCCTTTCTTATCCTACAAATGATTCTTGAACAACAATGTGCTCAAAAATTGTCTGGATGCTGATGGTGGCCAATGTGTTGTTGAACATATCTTATAATTGGAAATACCGCCAACTGTCTCCCTAGATTTACATAGTTTTTTTAGCACAGCATAATCTTTCTGTCATGCATAAATGATTCAAGCTTACAGGTAGTACTGACACTGTTGTCCATAAAGAGATAATCACTGTGTTTCAGCAAGATAAAAGTTGAATGATTAATCTGCTGTCTATGAATTACTATTAATCATCTTCTTAATCAGTGAATACACACATCCATCAGTCAACACTGATTGTGGGTTTCTGGCTCTTACAGGACTAGAGGGGGTCTTGAGAGGCCAAGGGGGACTGCTGATGCTGTCACTGTCGTCCCCGTGGTACGAGGACAGGCTGGCAGGGCTGGGCGAGAGTGGGGAGGGCACAGGCAGGGCACCTCCTGGTGTGGCCGGCTGGGACACACACTGCTGTGAGCCACTGCTGCTGTTGTTGTTGCTGTAGCCGTCCTGGAGCTGCTATTGAGGGAGAGAGGGAGAGAGGGAGAGAGAGAGAGTGAGAGAGCGAGAGACAGAGAGAGGAAGCACAGGATTTTAGTTTCCTCTGGATGATGACATTCATCAGAGTTGGTTCCTTTGACCCACTCCCTCAGTGTCAGTGTGACACAGCTGTGTGTGAATCCACACGACGACAGCAAGGTCACAGGTCAGCTTTCAATTAATGAACAACCCAGAATGAGTGAAGGAGTGTTTCTGTTTGTGTTGAAATGCAAATGTTTGGATCCAGGACAGAAGATTAAGCAATTTTGATGCACTCTTGTTTATGCTGTTTTGTGCAGATTTTGAGTGGTATGAGTGTCTGTTTGCATGTAGGTTGTTGTTGGTTTTGAATTAATTTTTAATAAAAAATTCACCCAAGTAACACCCCCATAAGTATTATTGAGGGGGTGTTAAGCATGTTCAACACTTGAGTCACAGACAAATTTATCATAGCCAACTGTACCACACAGTGTTGTGTGTATCGTGTCGTATTGTATTGTATCTTGTTGTATCATATTGTACTGTATTGTATTGTATGGTATGGTATGGTATGGTATGGTATCATACTGTACCGTACCGTATTGTATTGTACCCTATTGTATCATACCGTGCCGTATTGTATGGTATGGTATGGTATGGTATCCTACGTACCGTACCCTACCCTATCGTGTTGTATTGTATCATACTGCACCGTACCGTGTTGTATCGTATCGTATTTTATCGTATCATATCGTATCGCTTTAAGGATCCTGTTTTGTATTCTGTTGTACTTCCACTTTACTGAAGTTTTTTAATTTTATGCTTAACAAATAATCTAACAATTGCTTATTTCCTGTAGCATTAGTGATATAGAACATAAAGTTCAACAACACTTTTAATGAGCAACTACATCACTAAAGCATATCAAAACTCAAAATCTGCATCGAATTGTGATTCTAAAATAACCCTCTGTACTTTGTGTGTGTGTGTGAAGTACTTTATATTGTTTACTGCTGTTGTGACTTCACACATTACTACATTTGTATATATGCAAGAGATTCCAAATGTATGTAGATCACTAAAAAAACAAACAGCATCTCTATATAAAGGATGTGAGTGTCTGTGTGCAACACTCCATGTTAGCTGAAATAAGTGTGTGAGGCTATGTTCAGTGTGTGTGTGTGTGTGTGTGCTCATGTGTGTGAAAGAGACTGAGGAAGAGGGAACAACAGCTTGACAAGTGCTTCTGGTCTGTGTTCAGAATGCTCATGTCAGCAAAACCTTATCTTTCTCCCTCTCTCTTTCCCATCTTTTTCTTCTTCTCCTCCCCTTTCGCTCTCTCTCTCCCTCCATCTTTCTCTCTTTCTCTCTCAGCAGACAGATCATCTCTTCTGGGAGCACTGGGGGTCTTTCTGGCTGCTCTGACTGCCTTAAATAATTCAAAAGGCCCTACTACCGTAATCAGCAAAAGAAAAGACAGGGATTTGGAAGGAAAAAAGATGTGTAGTGGATGTGATGGAGGCATGAGTGTGTATGTATGTGTGTGAATGTGTGTGTGTGTGTGTGGGGGGGGGGTTGTTTAGCAAAAACAAGGGGAGGGGGTAGAAAAGAGCAAAGAGCAGACTTCTGTTGTTGCTGAGCTGAGCCAAGCAGAGCTGCAATTGTAGGGCAAAATGAGAAGTCAGCATTGTGATTTGGGATGTTTGTGAGTGTGTGTGTGAGTGTGTGTGTGTGTGTGTGTGTGTGTGTGTGTGTGTGTGTGTGTGTGTGTGTGGAGACACTGAGGAGACAGTTTATGAGAAAAGGATGGTGTAGAAGTAAAAGTCTGTGTCTGACTGAAAAGGCTAGTGTGTGGTTTCATGTTTGGATGTTAATAAATAAAATCGATAATAAATATGATGCAT
This sequence comes from Xyrichtys novacula, assembly GCA_962446985.1. NCBI lineage: Eukaryota > Metazoa > Chordata > Actinopteri > Labriformes > Labridae > Xyrichtys > Xyrichtys novacula. The sequence goes on from OY660878.1 coordinate 8,884,377, forward strand.
GTGTGAGTCGATTATTATGCAGGTGTTGAGTTTGCATGTGTGTCAACGCATGAGCATGCCGAGGACGCCGAGCCCTCTCCTTCTCTAAGACTCTCTCTTTTTTTTTGCAGCTTGGACTGCCAAAACATCAGCAAGAAGAGAGTGCTGCAGGCGAAAAACAAAGCGAGGAAAACATTAGGAATGGTAAATGTTAAACAAATCATTAAATATGGCGAGAAAACAACAGAGAAGCAGCCCACTGTGCTGAGGCAGCATATGCTGATCAGATTTGGTTTGCTTCATTAGGGGCGAGCAGGATCAAAAAACAAAACAAAACACACGAAACAATAAGAAGGAGAGGGAGAGAGGGAATTGCAGAGGGAGATGTGGAGAGGAAAAAAGGTCAGGGGGTACCTTTGGTTTGTGAGGCTCGTTGGTGGTGGCGGCGCTGCTGTCGTCTTTCAGGTCCGTTTTTGGTTTCCCATCTGAGCTCATCATCCCGTCACCAGATGATCCCATAGCACCTTCAAAGAGGGTAAAGATGCATTTACTTCATGTTTGCACTGAATCTTCTAGTGAAAAAAAAAACAAACTTTCAGAATTAAAATATTTTACAAGAAAGCTTTGTGCTCCAGTCCTAAAGATAAGAGTTGTCCCGGTTGAACTGATGTTGAACTCAACATAAGATTTATTTTTTTTTACAAAAGCTTCATCCTAACAGGTATCCTTTTATTGCAGCAGAATGAAGAGGTGTACTTGGTATCTTTTTGTATTAGGCTCTATTCAGTGTGTTTTAACTCCCCACAATGAACAGTCCCTTCTTTATGTGTGCTGAAAGCAGCTTCATAATAGCTTTCATAATGTCACAGACAAAGTCAGACAATATGAAATGATTTAACGCCTTTCTGCGGTTTTAAACGTTATATTCTCTCTTTCTGCTTTCTCAAGGCCCCTCTTAAGCCTGTCCAGCCGTTCATCTCAAAGGAAAGATTGTGAAAGAATCGTATAAAAAGACTGCTGCTTAAGGAAGACGTAGCAAAGAGAATGAGATAAGACTCAACTAAAAGCGAGCCAGTGTGCTCTTTCAACCTTGCCGGCTGCACGTCGTCGGTGTGGGAGAAATCATCCATGTTCTCACACATTCAAAGAGACGACAGAAAGGGAAGGTTGGCATTCAAGAGATGCTGGCTGACAAGAAGACTTGTTTCTGTTTTCAAAGACGTTTGTGTACCTTCATGAGGTTTCTAAGTGAAGGAGAGTTAAGATCCTTAAAGACTACTTTTATAGCGCCAGCTGCATATTTCTTATTAAGAGAGAGAAGGGTCCTTGGATGCAAGGCTCTCCTCTTTATTTTTCCTGTGTGTGCTGCAGCACGGTGGGAAAACTAATGGCTTTTTACTGTGCCCAGGGGCAAACCAGATGAGTTTTCAGGAACCTTGGCACTCTAATTCCTTTGAAGTTTTTCCAAATGTCACGCATTCTGATATTTGGTTTTGAATAAAAGACGCCTTTCATTTCTGGAGCCACAGAGCTCTCTGAGGTGCGTTTAGCAACAATGCAGAGGGGTGAAGGGCTGAAAGAAGAGGGGATGCACCACATTAATCTTTGCTCACTGGAGGGCCAGCGCTAGAGAAAAAAGTAGGAGTTCTGAGAAAGTAGCCAACGTTCTTGATTTCTTTTCCTTTTACTATCTTTGCCCTTTATGGTCTCCTCTCGCTCTCTCCGCCTCTGAATGGGAACAATCCTGACTCTGCCGTACGTTCAACATAAACACATAGGTGAATGTGGCGCAGAGCAGTGTCTCACATGTACACCCCCAGCTGTAATTCCTCATTCAACAGGTTCTTGTCTGTATTGTCAACATGTATTCTGCACACTGAATTGGAGATAAGTCAGAGCAGATGGGGTCATGACTTCATTTGAAACCTTTGTATGTCTGTTGATGGAGGGCTGAAGGAGGCTGACAGCTGTGCGAACGGGTTCAGCCACGAAAAGAAACTGAGATAATTTACACAATATGTCCTTTGCCAGATCTGTATTTGGTTAAGTTCTATTAGTTTGACTGTTGACACCTGCACTGCTTATGTCTGCTCTTCCCGTGTGTCTCTTTTAAAGTTCTCAAACCCCAGGAAAATGAGGACCAGAACAAGAATTTCTGCTTATTAGCATCCGTTTACCTGAAGGCGGCATGTTGTAGGCCGGGCCGTGTGCGTTTCCCATTGCTGAGCTGTTGTTCCCCGTTGGCTGGCTGAAGGGGATGGTGGTAGTCATGGTGCTCGCAGGACTCATGCCGGGGCCTTGATAGCTGCCCTGCCTGCCAGAGAAAGAGCAGAAAGATGTGAGAGGGATTTGCAGAGTTGAGATTTGCTATGTAATGACAGGCTGTGGAGAGATAAGTGGGTCACAGTAAAAGCTGTGGAGGAACAGAAGCTACAAAATAGTACACAGATGATACTTGGCAGTCTGTCTCTGCCATAGTCCTTTTCTGTTGTTGTAAAAGCCAAGCAGTATGTATATCTGTAAGTGGAAATAAAAAAAGCACGGCACACAACATGTCCCTGATCAAACAAACAGCCTTTTCACAAAGGCTGAAGATGAGCATGTCACATCAGAAAAGAAGAACTCTTCTATCCCCTCTTTTCTGCTTTACTCTTCTACAAATCCCCCCACCTCACTCCCCCTTCCCTTTGCTCCCTTTTCCCCTCCCTCTCTCCCTCTCCCACAAGTCATAATTTAACTAATTAAGGTGTGCTTTTGGAGAGGATCATGTTATTTGTTGCCATGGTGACAGCAGAAATCAATTCCGCTCAATCTCTCTGCCTCTCTCTCAGGCGGCTCATCACATGGTGTTGCAAGTGACATCAGAGAGGCTTATCTGCAACCTGCTGAATGCTACCCATCCGTGTGTGTGTGTGTGAGTGTGTGAGTGTGTGTGTGTGTGTGTGTGTGTGATTGAAGGCAGCGTCTATCATTGCATGCCAGGCAGGCAGGCCAAAGCCGGTGACACGGGGGCTGAAAGGGAACACCATGTTTGGAACAATTTGCTCTGTCTCCTGCTGACTCAAGATTATCTCCTGGACAACCATATAAAGAAGATTGGGAGAAAGAGGGGAGACAGATGGGGAGAGAAAAAATAAAAAACATGTGAGCTGAAGAAGAGCGACCTAAAAGACTGAAAGAAAAAAAAAAAAAGGGAAAAGGTAGTAGACTGAGAATATAACAAAATCAGAAAAGGACACAGGGGAAGAAGGAGGAAAGAATTGAGGAAGTCAAACGGTAAAACCAATAAATGTGGAGAAAGACGGAGGGGAAGCGCAGCATGGAAAGAAATGTCAGCAAAGGGAGACATCAATACACCACGAGAAGGAGTGTTCAGTCCAAAAAGCAACAAGGTTCTATTTGGAGGAAAAGAAAATGCTAACAGGATTTATGTCAGTCAATTCCCTCTAACTGGCATCTCCCTCTCTGTCACACACGCTCACACAGACACATAGTGTAATACTTCATGTTGGAACCGATACACATAGCCTAAGAGGAGGGATTGGCTTGGTAAACCTCCACATAATCTCATCTCACAGATGTAATTAGTCATAGAGCACGGCTGATGATACATATGTAATCCCTCTATGGGGGCCGAGGTGCACTGGGGAGCTCCGTGGCAAAGAAACAAGCTCACACCAAATCCACACTTATCTGGCCCCGTTTCTCCACGACGGGGGGAATATAGACTCCTTCTCCTCTGCCTACGTGTTCCCTAAAAAGCTTTATGTGAGTCAAGACACAGAAATAAATGTACCTTTTGATCGCTGCACCTTCTCTCTCAAGTGAAAATTTATTCTACATGCAAAAAAACTCCAGCGCTGAAAAACCAGTGAGAAAAAATAAGTTTAGAGATGCCAAATGCTGGGAACTCATTTATCTGTACTGTAAAGACACCCTGCACCCACCTTAAGCAATATAAGCACAAGCTCTCGTGTGCATGGTGAAGTATCCAAATCAACAACAACAACAACAGCGGTTGGAGGTTTTTTCGGCTGTGGCACTCTCCCATTATGACTAATTCATGTCATAAAAAAGCCCATTAGAAAGCACTTGATGGAGGCATTGCACAGCGTTTAATCACACTTAATATATGCATGTGCCGCTATCGGGGAAAAAAAAACGGCACAGCGCATTCATCTTGCTCTCGGGCACCTTTGTGCCAGGGAAAAAAAAAACATCCTGTTGCGGCAGAGAGAGAAAGAGTGAATAAAGGAGGAGAGAAAGCAGGGGAGAGAGGGGAGATGGAAATAAAGAGAGAGGAGGAAAAGCAGAAGAGAGGTGAGGAGGCAAGGAGGGAAATTAAGGCAAGAAGAAGCCTGGGTAGTGTGTGTATGGGTCCCTGGTGGACTGGTGGGGGGCGTATTCTCAGCTCAGGGCCCCAGAGCTGGAGGTGAGCGCTGTTCCATGAGACTGAGCTGAGGGAACAAACGCTCAAACAAACACACACACACAGACAGACACACACACACTCGGTGGGAAACAGAGAAACATCTATTCGAACACCATCAGGCCAGTGCTCTCTCAGTTTGTTGTCTGGGAGCGGCCTGAGGAGAGGAAAAGAGAAACAGTGCAGAAAAACTCTACCTTTTTCAGATTTTTCTGGGGCCTTGAAGAAAAAGTTAGCACCATGTTTTTGAATTTTATTTTCAAGATGATTGAAATAAAGTTTTGTCTTACAATCAACGGTAAGGTGGAAAAACCACGACGGTGAAAATAAAGACCTTGTTAACCTTTTTTTTTTAACCAAAGTCTCCTATAACCGTATCTGTTTTTCTATTGTTTCCCTATTCATTCAACTGTCTGTCCTTCACACACACAACTGCTGTCCTTCACACACACACACACACACACACACACACACACACACACACACACACACACACACACACACACACACACACACACACACACACACACAACCGCCCTCTCCTTTTTATATTCAGTCCACATGTGTGAAGGGCATCAGAGAAGGCCACATTCACACCATGGGCAGTGTGTATATGTGTGTGTTTGAGCGTGTCCTTGTGTTCATACGCGGGCTGGGCGCTGTTGCCAAGGGGATGCCATGGTTACGAGGTGCCAGCCAACCAGCTGACGGTGTCTCTCTAGAAGTGGCAGCGCCTTTGTCCTTCATTCGTGGTGACAGGCGGCGCTGATGCCTCCCAGCGCTGCTAACTGGACGAGACAGCAGAAGCTCTGGGACTGCAGGAGTGTGTGACGGCTGAGCGTGGCTCCCTATCGATCTCTCCGCTTTATGTGTACGTGTGTGTGTGTGTGTGTGTGTGTGTGCGAAAGAGTGTGCAGAAGAAAGTGAGAGAAAAAGCGCCAGAGAGAGGCTGCTGGATGGAAGGATGGAGTGGATCGGCTGGAGGCCATGAATTATATATGGACCCAATCTGTTCTCAGGGCAGCTCTGGCTCGTAGCTCCTCCAAACTCCTGACTTGACTTACCACTGCACGCACACACACACACACACACACACACACACACACACACACACACACACACACACACACACACACACACACACACACACACACACACACACACACACACACACACACACACACACACACACAAATACAGGGGGGAGGCCGGAATAAACCTCTCACAAAAAATAAAAGGACAGCTTTTAACATATTAAATCCAGAGAAAAGCTTCTCTTCTCGTCTCTCTCCCCTCCTTCCTTCCCAAACATCAAACAGCTCAGGATGGATGGAGGAGAAGCCATTTATTTTGCCCATCTAATGAAAGCCGAGCGCTCCGCAGCACTGCCAAGACTGCAAGCGACAAAGCGCCACGGGCAGCATCCCTCGTTCTTGACATTCAAGCGCTGCTCTTATTTATTTAGCAAATTTACTTACTAAGGAGGTCAGAAATGAATTATTTGGCGAGGATTTGCCTGGGAGCACTCTCCTCTCCTCTCTTCTTCCCTCTTCCAACATTTTTCTCCCTTCAATTTCCCTTTGATTTACGGCTCTTTTTTTTTTCCCTGAGCTTTGCTCTTCTCTTGCTAAATGCTTATTTTTTCGACAGAGACCGTTCCTATAGCTCCAGGAACTTTTAGTAGAGTGTCGCCGGCAGCGCTGGAAAGTCATTTGAAAAGCCAATTCTGTCCTCAGAAGCTGCTGCCAAGAAAAGCTTATACCTTTTAATACTTTCTGTTCTCTTTCTTTATCCCCCCCCCAAAAAAAAAAAAAAATCCCCAACATCAATCCACAGACCCTTAAAATGTTGTACCGTACCTTTCGCTCCAACAAAATGGTACCACCTCCCTGCTGACAGGCTCGACACAGTCCGTGTTATTTGAACATAACATGTCAGAGTTTTTACACTGTAATTTATCACACTGACAACCGGCAGCCTGAAACACGTAAAAAGTTAACTTTCATGAAACTGATGCTATTTTCCACAAAAATAATATCACTCCAAGATTGACAACCGTCCAATTGTTAAAATTGTGAATCTGGGCAGGAAGATTCAACGGTACTGTTTTACTTGGGTTTAGCCTTAGATTACTAAAACCATGATTAGTTTAAATTCTGTGTGTGTGTGGGGGGGGTTCTGTCATTAATAAAAACAATATTTAATCACTCTTTAAAACGTACTGCAGGCAACAGGCTTCAATTTGTTGCCAAACTCTCCAGGTCAGCACTATTTCCACTCAGCCAACAATCAAACTGATTAGCTGATAAGAGCCTGACTCTTTTCTGGTTTCACTCGACCACAGTGGGGAAAAAAATACACACAGAGGAAGGCTTGAGGGACCAAATCACTCAGGCCACACTTTATGAAGATTTAATCATGACCCTCGCCTGCAGCCATGGGATGCCAGAAAAGGCCCTCCTCTGTTCATTTGGCAATCTTTTCACTCTGCATAATGAGGCTGGAGCATGTCTCTCTGTGTGTGAGTCAGGACAGGTTGGATATAGGGGGATTGGAGGTGGAAATGTAGAGGTATTATTAGTGGGGCTGTAGTGAAAGGTTGTAGTGAAAAGGAGGAAAGGAAGAAAAGAGCGGACTCTGACATCACTGCTAACTAGCCCCTGATTTAGAAGGTCGGGCTGTGGCAGTTCACTCTGGGTTTGGCGCATCAAAGACTGGAACAAGACATGTTCTACGACTAACAACTTGTTTCTCAGACAGAAAGGAACTAGGTCTGAATGTTTCACAATGTTGCGCTGAGATCTGGAGTGCAAACGGGGTACTGGAGCCTTTAACTGCAGGTTTTTCGGAGGCCAATTTTCTCCTGATCTCCTTCAGATGTTCTAAAGTGGGATCTGAGGAAGAAAAACATAACAAGACTGTGCTGGAGACGACGGAGAACAAAAAGCAAATTGGGAGGAAGAAAGTCAGAGGGAGATGAAACAGTCTGGGTAGGATAACAGAGCTGCACAGAGACGGAGAGGGCGATACAGTTGGGAGAGTTGGTGAAAAGAGTGGAACAGGTGGGAGGAGAGAGAACAGACGCAGACCGGGATGAAAGAGGTGGAATGAGTGATGGCAGACAAGACCAACTCTGAGGGTGAGACAAGCAGCATGGAAACTGGAGTATTCTGAAAAAATGTCCATCATAACAAAACAGCTTGGTTCTTTTTTTTGTTTTTTTATCAGTCGAAAGCGCTCTCTGCCAGAAGACTAATTTCCATTTGCAGTATCAACATGTTTTTATAAGTCAAAAAACAACATTTTGAAAGATAGAAAGCAGAAATGTGACAAATGACTCAATTCTATGTATGCTGATCTGCTTTGACAACAAATAATCTCAGCAAGTTGGCAGATTATTTATAACATCCAGCTCGTACGAGTTCTTTTGTTGTTCCAAACATCCGACATCTATTTGTTTTTCCTCCAGTGCGGTGGAAATGATGCTTTGTTTTGAATAAACACAATTACAATTCGAGAGTAGGCTAGCCCAGCAACAACTTCCATAGCCACAAAGAGAAAGATAAATCAGGTTTCCAGCTGAAAATCAAAAGAAAACAGCATTATATGCCTTACTTTTTCCTTCAAATGCCATCTACAATGTAGTCAGAAACAACAAATTAAAGTGGAAGATGCAGCTAAAAACAAAAAAGAAAAAGAAAACCCACGGTGGCTTTCAAAGATGACAGTAAATCAAAGTAAAGATGGAAAAAAAGTTCAAGACACAAATGCACTGTTTAGACTGAAATGTAAACAAAAAGAGAAAGGAGCGAGAGCAGCAGCACAGCAAGAGACACCCTTCAGCTGCCTTGGTAAAGTGATGAGAGACTGACAGGCCGTCTGATTGGTCCCAGCAGCAGGGATCATGTCATGCCACTTTTTATTGACAGCACAAGCATCTCTTAATGGCTCGGCCAGTGCTTGCTTTGCTCAGTGTGTGTGCATGCATGCATGTGTGTGTGTGAGGAAGAGAGAGAGCGCTGCCCCCCTGATGTGGGTAATTAATCACATGTCCTGTCAGTGCATCAAAAACCAATGTGTACCTGTGAGTGTGTATGTGCTCACATGTTGTCTTTGGGGTGATGAAGACATGACGTTGATGATAATGATGACTACAGACGATGACGATGGTAAAAGTGGTGAGGAAATGGTGAATAACGTGATTAATTGATCATTTTAATGAAAAAAAAGTGCTATGGATAGATAGATCTAGAGTGTATAGGGTGTATAATTGGACCCACAAACACATGTTATGAGGGTGGAAGACCTACCTACTGAGCTGGGGATGTGATGGTGGAGGGATGGGTGGATGGTGAGGTCTAGGTGGAGGTAAGGGAGTCAGACAAGTAGAGGCAGGGTAAGGTGTAGGCCAGTGGGGGGAGCTTGGATGCGGTGGCTGCATCTGTGCCGGCGACCTCACATGCGGAGGCTGCCTGCAGATCGGCGTCAACACACTCTCATCAAAAAAAGAGAAACTTCATCTGAAATATCATCAGCTCACAGTTTACAGTCTGACTCATTCATTATAAGATCTGGGACTGAACACTGACAAATGTTAATCTGCCACTTCATGCTGGCGAGACTGTTCCCATGATGCATTTTCAGGCAGCTCTCAGCGATTGGATGACATGCAGAAATCCAGACTTCCTCTCAGTAGATGTCCGTGTTTTCACAAGCTCCCCCAGCAGGGTTCAGCAAAAGTTTACTGCCCACACAATCCCGCAACAGGCCCGGTCTCCAACACTACAAACACTCACATATTCAAAGCTCCAGCCCTGATGGAGAAATAATATCCCTTAACTCGCACAGTTATAGCATCAAAGAGTTTTGTATTTGTGTTAAGGTGCTTGGTGTCACCTCTGTCCCAGGCGCTTTCACGGCAAAAACCTGTGGTTTGCTTTTTCTCCTTTAATGTTTTGACAGCGCAGTATTCAGCCCATACAGTCTCCTCACAAGCCAATATCTCTCTTACTGCAACAAATGGCACTTGGCGTACAGTGCCAGCTATCAAAATGTCAGGCACTTTATGAGATGTGGGAAAATAGAGAGAGTTCGGCAAATGGCTCATAGAAGCGTGGAACCCCTGAGAACCAACTCTTGTCTTCAAATCTGGAAAGACTCCTGCAAAACAGCAAACTGTGTGGCACAGAGACTTTCAGTGGTTCCAATCGGTAAACTCCCCCCCACAGACAACCCGCAGAGAGTGTTACAAGAAAAAAAAAAAAAAAGCTTCCTGGCCCCTAATTTTAGCAAACCACTATATCTGGGTGGAATAAAATTGCACAAAACAGTTTGGATTATATCTACAGGCTGCAACAGAGTCAGAGTTTTAAACCATTCCTCGTCTTTTGTCAGACTTTTCTAGTCATCTTTGGGAGGACGACAGCACAGGTGTGTTTGCATCAAATTACAGCCCTGCCCCCCCCCCCCAAAAAAAAATAAATAAAATAAATGAATAAATAAAAATAAAATAAAATAGGTGACGGTAAATTATTAATAAAAACAGATATGTTTAATTGAAATTAAAGCAAAGGAACAGGTTACCATGGAGCTATGCCATCTATTAAGGAGACCCTGAACTGTTAAGCAGATGATATTTTTTGTCAGGCAAGAATGAGACCACATTTCTTTTTCAAAACTCCAGAAACTGCTCTCCGTGGTACTCAGGCTTTTGCACTGTGATGTTTAAAGATTGGGTGATGCATCACAACAAGGGCCTGTACCAATATTCTTAAACATGTCGCTGGATCAAATTTAAAACAAGCATGTTTTTTTAGATTGTCATTTTTTATTTTTTATCATTTTTAAAAGTTGTCCTCTCATTATTTCAAATCAAAGTTTGACTGATTTGAAAACCACTAAGGGCTGTTTTTATTGATATTTTAAACAACCTCCTCACTCTTTTGGATTTGGGGTTACAATATGCTCATACTGACAGAAGGCAGACGTGACATGAATTTCGGTTCCTGTTCACTTACCTGTTATGTGTTGAATTTACAGATCCTGGCATGGCAACCGTAGCAGCTCCCTCCTGGGCCTTGCGGTTAGAGCTACCCAGAGGCGGTCCCATCCCGGGCCCAGCTGGTTGAGGCATCCCAGGGGAGCTTGGCGCCATGGGAGGGTACACCCTGTTCTGGGTACCTGGGCCGTGGCTGCGTCCTGTTGGTATCGGTTGGCCAGGCCCCTGGCCATGCATGGGGCTGCTGGCGTTCATGCCAAGGCTGTTGGTCATGCTGGGGCTGGGACCACTGTAGCTCGTACTGGCAGCCCCACTGTAGTTGGAGGGTCGAGGGTAGTGACCTGTAAGAAGGGGGGCAATGAGAATGAGTCTATGGTATCTAAAAATGTTGCTTATTATACCAACGTTTTAACCTTGAATGATAAAACAAGCATCACTTCAGACATTCAAATTTGATTTAGTGCCACTGAGATAGAGTTATGGAAAATAGATGCTGTGAGTCACTGTGAAAAAAAAGAACATTTATTGCTGTCATAAGGATAAGTCCTTATGACAGCAACACATATAACTGTTTCAGCAATCTGAAAAAAATCGCCCTGTAGCAGGTGAGAAATGTAAAGTACAGAGCTGAATTCTGATTCACATAACCTCTGTGACTATCAGTGGAAACAGGACTATCCATAGGGGCTCTAGGTGGTGACATTCTCCACAGCTGCTGGTTTTTGAATGGTACTAAGAACAATTGCCAGGCTTAAGGCTGACTTTGTGAAACACATGAGAGGATCTCAAATTTGGTATAAATGCTTTGTTGCTGCCCTGGAGTGCCACACGGCTGCGCTGCCAGAAGCTTTCTTAAGGCAAACTTAAACCCTCCGTTTTGGCTCTAAACGCTGAGCTCTTCTCCAACACCAGCTGCGTTAAGAGATGAAAGACAACCACGGTGCTGCCAAAGACAACATGTACTTTCATTAAGTTATACTAAAACACACCTTCTGTACAAGTCAATGCAGTAAACTCCCCAACACACAGAGTACATAACATTATACTCTCTCTGTAGGCACTGCGCTTTCCCTCTGTGAAACTCCCACCCTGGGACAAATCCCCCCGCTAAACAGAAATGGAAAATGTGGCATCCTCTATTGTGAAAGGGGCTATTTATTTTGATTTGATTAAGGGTGCTTTAGTTGGGCCTCACTGCTTAATCCTCTAAGAATATGTCTGGAAAAGGGGATCAAGTCCCTCTAAAACCTGAAGGCTTTTCTGCACGCTCAAACGAGGGAAACTTGAATGACAAGATTCCGCATGGGGGGAGAAAATGTCTCCGAAAATGGAAATGGCTTCTCAGTGTCCTCGAGCTGCTTCAGTGAAGACACTTTCCACATGACATAAGCCTGCAAGTCCAACAGAGGGAGAGATCAGGAGGAAGCAGCAAAGGGTGGGGGGCAGACAGAGAGGAAGACAGAAAGGTAGTTGAGAAAAACTCCCGCCCCCCAACCCCTGAGATAGGATTTATATTGAATCAAAATAGAAGTCTTTCCCATAAAAGTCAGCAGCTCGGGTTGAATTTGTCCAGAAATTGTGATGAAATCTACTGTGGGAGATGGGAAAAGAAGAAGCGGATTATTTCTTGGGAGGCTTTGGTGAGTCGGTGAGCTGAGTACGGCTGACACCTGTCAAGGGTTTTGGGGCTATAATAGGGAAGCGTTCAGGAAGAAAGAATGTCTGCTAACGAACACAGGAGGATACGTATGGTGGCCAGTACCTGTGTGTGCGTGTGTGTGCATGCCTGTGTGAGTGTGTGTCCATCTGCTTTTCTGTGTGAATGCATTAATAATACTTTTGAGACCTTGCAACCAGTGAAAGACACATTTCCATGTACCCTCCACTCACATGCAACTGCCAACATGGCTGTGGAAAAACCCTGGGAACAGTTCCCTGTAGTTTCCTTGCTTTCGGCTCGGTTGGACTGTTTGCTGCTGGTGAACAAGGCCGCAGTCAGCGACCTCTCCCAGCCCTCTGTGAGCAGCTGTTGAGCCCTGTGTCATGGCCGCCTGCCATACATTCTCTAAAGCCTGGGCGGACACGTTGTGGTTTTTGGCCCATGTGACAGACTGAGGCTCCAAAACACCTCCCGGGGAGTTGTTTATATCACACAGTCCCTTTTGGACATTGCAACTTTTTTCAATTCCTCTGGATTGGCCAAAAGCCCCAAAAGTAGGAGTGAGTGTCTGGAAGTTTCCATGAGACCATGTTCAACTTTACCAGAGGGCTTTACACATGATGCTAAATCTAACTGAAGAGCTTCACGTCAAAAAAAGTGTTATTAAGTCGATGCCATACATCCTGAGAACTTATCAGTGTTGATGTACTACCATTCACAGTATTCTGGTTGTAGGCTATGTTTGCCTCGGCCGACAAAAGAAAGACACAGTAGCCGTGGGACTGGGTTAATGCTGAACTCTCCTACGAGAGCTTTGCTCTGTCCTGACAAGAATGATTCACCTCCTGAAGGAGTGGTTCTGCGCCAAAGTGCTTCTTCAAGGACAGATAGCATACAAACCCACTTTTTAAAATGACTGAGAGCACTACCCTGAAACTCTAGGTAATTTTGTAAGAGTCATTCACTCTTTCTCAGCCTGTGGAAGTGCCACTCAGATTAAATTAGGTGGAGAAGATGGATCATTGTGAGGCCATATGAAAAAAAACAAAACACTGAATATATACGTACATATAATCTAATTAGCTATTGTTGGTTGCAAAAACCATAAGTGTCCACATTTTGTCCCACAGTGTTGTTTTTCATTTTTAACAATGTGTCAGCCACAATAAGTGCTAATTTTCTTTGTTTGCGCTATCCACTTCACCTCAGACTGTTAAAATAATGAAGGCTGACCACATGAAGTTACTCATAAAAGGAAAGACAGTAGGAATAATACTCAGATGTACCACTCGCAGACATGCCATTATAACCCCAGCAGAAACACTCCAACAGTTCCCTTGTCCTGTTCGTGGTCACTTTGTGGATCGTAAGTGTATTATACTGGCACAGGCTCTTTGGAGGTCAAGCCATGTTTGTTAAAATTTTTTTCCATCTCTGCATCTACATTCAGGCAGCCAATCACCATCGTAGCATTACCACCCTATCAGATCAGTTGCATGGATAATTCACAGAAGCCGAGTTTGTGATGTTTTAATGCAAAAAAAGTCCAAACTTTGCTAAAAACACAACCAAGAAAATTGTGTTATATAAGACCTTTAATATACTTTAACAGAATTTATGACAATACGGGTTAAATTTTGTCTTGTCTAGTGTAAAAAAAGCTTCATGCTACCTTAGCTTACCTTGACTCATTTAAAAATATATATTACTTTATGTAACTCTGAAGTGCTTTCAGACCTGGGGGATAAAACCTTGGCATTTGAAACCACAAGTCATGCAAGGATACTTCATACACACCAAGTCCCCATTACATCATCCAAATTTCATAAAGTCACTTGTCGCTATGATTTTTAGTTAACCTTCATTTAAAGAGTTGCATATTCTTAAGCCATAATAGAGGCTTTTACATAGAGGTTTTAAGAGTTGTGAATGGTTGTTGGATTTTGGAGAAGCTTGACTTTGAAAAAAATACAAATTAAAGCACGGGAAATCCACTCCTGGGCTCAAATGGGCCAGAATTGCAGAGTTAGCTTAAAGCATGCAAGTGTTAGCAGTGTGTCATCTATTTTATCTACTCTGCATGCTTCTCATGCTGCTCTGGAAAGCAATCAGGGGAGGGACTAGAGGAAAAGAGGACAAGGAGGATGTCATTTCTTATTTGTCCCTCCTTATGTCCTTGTGGCTGAGTCTTGGTTTCCTGCCTGCTTCTCAGGCACTTGGTGCCTTTGGGGAGTCTTGCTGGTATTTATAGCTCGATGGAGGGGAGGAGAAGGAGAAGGAGAGCTCATGGTGCTTCGTTCACAATTTCATGGAAATTCTCGGCACAGTCACGCATTCGGCGGACGCTGTATCCTGCGCCCGGTTTAATCCCTGCAGTCCCGCGGGAGAGCCGGAGTGTGACCGAGCAGATTAACGTCTACTGCTTCCTCAGCAGACTGGACCATCCAATGCTAACAGCCGAGGCAGTCATTCTCCAGGCTACGGTGGAGTTTGGTATGATGGTGCACCAACAAGCCCTTGGGATCTGTGAACTCCATCAATAAAAAAATGGAACACTGATTACATGGCTGCATGCTTGAGCTGCCAAGGACAGGAGCAGAACCGGCAGTTCATGTCCACATGTGGCGGAACACAACTAAAAGAAATGAATAACAGCATTTTCTCTTTTCGACTTTTTTTTGTGGCTGAGGTAGCGGTTTGAGCATGACAGTTAAGTTGCTGAGGTGGGCAAGATGGAAATATAGTCTAGAGCACCATGATACTTTTTCGTTCTGTCTGACTCAGGATTTACAGTTTTCTTTGTATGGTTGTCATCCAACAACTGCAGTCCTTTTCCTTTTATTCAACTCTCTACTAATGGATATGCTATTTGAACAAAGCACAAAGTTCTTAATTAAAGACCTAACTTAAAGAGGTTTACTACATGACTACTAAAAAATATTGGTTTACAAAGTCACACAGCAAAAAAACAACAAAAATGGATTTCTTCTTTTGCTTTTTACTGGAATAGACTTAGCTCTAGACTGAAGAACATGACTTGCTAGGTTGGTTATTTTTTCACAGCATCTTCTCTTGCCAGAGGCCCCCACATCCTCTCACAGCCACCTCAGCACCTTCCCCGGCAGGGAGTCCAAGCCAGGGCTGAGGTTCGCCTTGGGGCTGCAGAGCTCCACACACTGTCAATTTCCACAGAAAAAGTCCACTCCCTCCCCCGGGCGCTGGCTTTTTTGGCTGAATTACACCGCAGCTCCAGCAAGGCACCAAGGCTTAAAAGTGCTGTCTGAAGCATGGTCATTACTAGTGAAGTGCTTAACCCCTCGAGGGGGGTGGGAGGGGTTGGAGGGAGCCATGTGAGGGATGGGAGGGGGGGTGGAGCGGAGATGGATTCCAAGTCTCTTTCCTGTAATGGCCTGATTTCCTCCGCCTCCGTCTGTCTGTGAGACCACTGTTCTCAACGTGCTGGCTCAGTATCATGTCCACATGCATGTCTTGACAACAGCAGCTGGAGTCATTTGAGTCCTGGAGAGCCTGATATCATCACACAGTTTGAGATCCGTTTAACTTAAGTAAAGAGGGCTTTCAAAGGACAGCCATAAACATTTAGCAGCTTTAATATTTTTCTGAAATACTCGGCAGGGCCCTCACTGTAAGAGCTCTCATTTTGACAGAGAGACAAGGAGGGAAAGCTTTGGCAGGGTTTTCACTGTACATCAATCTGAGAGGAAAGCTTGGCTTCAATCTCAGAGGCAGACTTTTCTAATCAGAGATCTCTGGAAATAACTACTAAATATTTTAGTATTGTTTGTGGAGGGACCACATCCTCCTGCAGTCATGTATCACCATCACTGTATGCTGGACAGAGCTCATGTAGTCAATTACACAAGCTGCATGCAGTCATTGGCCCATGATAAAAGAGCGCTGCTGCAGCCTTAAAGGTTACACAACACCAGACAGTTTTATTTGTTTTTCCGAGCTACAAACTCTTTGTGTTGTTGTGTGTGGCAAGCATGATTGCCGGAAACTTTGTGTAACACACCCTGCACATAATCACAAAGTCAACTGTACGGCCTTCATACTCAGTTCTCAGACAAGCCAAGACAAACAGCAGAGCAGAGTTCAGAAACTTATAAGTATGTTTTTGCATTTATTAATGGCTGGCTAATTTGTAAGAGTGCTGGAGAGAAGGATGGGAAGCAGCTGGAGCTGTCATGAAGAACAATGATCCACAGCTGGCTGGCCTGCTAACCATTCAATGGCCCTGGATTTGGACCTAAAAGAAGTGGGCCCTAGCTTTTTGCAATGGACTCTTTAGAAGAGGTTTTCAGGGCTGTCCAGGCCACCACTTTCAGTAAACACATGGGGTTAATCATAAAAACTTAAGCACATTCATTTTGACTTTCCTTCCCAAAATGCAAATATACACAAGGCCTTAGCCAACTGAATTGACCAAGCAATACTAAGCAACCAGGCATGACACTGTAGACCGCTACGATGATGTGATAACAGGGTGACTATACTCTGAATCCCCAAAAAGAGGACACGACTACCCGGGGGCGAAGTCACAGAGTCGCACAAAGTTAATTTTGAGAGTTTTTTGGGTTGGATTGAGTGTCTTTTACCCGCTTCTAACTCAGTAAGTCCACATAAGACAAACTTGAAACTTCCATACAAAACCGCAGACATTTAAAGGAACTTATAAACGTCCCCAGACAAAGCTGGACAGCCCCCCAAAAAGAGGACATGTCTGGGTAAAAGAGGACGTATGGTCTCCTAGTGATAATCTGTTTGATCATGAGATCTGATAGTCCTTTACTGTCCTGTGGATTATCAGTGAAATGCAAGACCTGTGCTACAAACCTGAGTCTCTTATTACCTTGAAGAGCAACAAAAGGTTGGGATTTATGAAACATCCGTGTCCTCACCAGGCTGCTCAATCCAAAACTCATGATCGACTCACTCACAGCTTGCCAAGATGTTGTGAAAACATTGGAAACTGTAGGGTGATCTGACGTTAAAGCTGTCACTTCAGAGGGTACTGAATTTCTATACCAGCTGCTAAACCAAACTTAGTAGGCTATTCGTTGTCTTTAATTATCAGGTAATAATGATCATTTAAACATAATGCTAATGCCAACATAGTTATCTGAGTGGTTCTCTGTTTGCGTCTTTAATGTTGTGTTACAGGTGCAGCGGTGAGCACAATAAGCTGGATGAGTAAAAGTCACTCCAGAGTAGTCTGAAATGTGATGGCCAACCCTAAATCCTTAACAGTTACTCTTGGCTGTGTTGCACCAGGTTGCTAGTAGTTTTCTTTGAGTTTCAATGGAGCATATTTAAGTTTTTTAAAATCATGAAACTGATTAGCACAAAATAACTCAACACCTCCTTAAAATACTTAAATGGGGTGTTAAGTGAGCTACTAGGGAGTCTGAGACCGATAGTTACATCAGACCCAGGTTCAAATCTGTTTTTCCTGTCCACTGTTACTGTTAATGTAGTTTCTCTCCTGTCTTATAAAGGCATATGCAACTCAAATAATCTGCAAAACTATACTTTTTTATTACCACCAACAACAACACAAGATTGATTTATAAATGAAAAAAGACAGGTTTGTATTCTTTCAGCTGGGTATATCAAAAAATGTGGTTCAGCAGGTCGTAGAAGGGGAGATGGGTATTCATGTGTATTTTCTTCTTTAAGTATAGTGTGAAATAAAAAAGTAGCTGCCCCAGATCTCCACTTTGGAGATGCTTGCTGTGCTGCTGTCTGAAAATATCCTCCAGCACTGAAGCAGGACAGATGCAGGTCAGTTGCAAGTGTATTAAATTTGAATGAGCGTATACATAAATACATACAGTGAATATGTGTGACGAGCAGACAGCCGGCCTGAGCTGTTCTCTCGGTTTCTGTTGGGAACATCTCTCCTGTCACCCATGTGAGATTTCACGCTCATCTGCCTCCAGAGCTTCTCCGAGGCTAGTCCGCCTCACTGTCGCTCTCTGCTTACTTTATTCCTCTTTCTCTGTCTGCTTACTGGGCTGTCAGCCAAGCCCAAGTCACATTAAGAGATAGGAGTGGGTGGAGAAGGGAGACCAAATACCACATGCATTAGGGCTATTAATCAACATTAACAAATGCGAGAGAGAGACCGTAATTTTGGGAAAACACACGCACGGATGGGCGCATTTATCAAGGTGACACATTAAAAACACACATTTACCAAAAAATACCATAATGTTTCATCTGGTGCCTCGCCAAAGGCAGAAAACGAAGTACAACAGCAGATGTCAGCATTTGTTGGATGGCGGGGAGGAAACAAGCAAGTGGAGAATTCTTAATTATCTCCAGTGATCCAAACTTTTTCTTTTTTCTTCCAATTTCTTGGAATCTGTGATGTGTGTTTTGTGCAGAATTTGTTTTTTGGGATCTTGGATGAATTGGTGGTGTGACTGGCTCTCGAAACAGACCCACTTACAACAGTATGCTGAAATGAAGAATACTGCTTTATCACATTGACCTGGATTTCAAACTTAACCCCTGATTCTACAGCAAGCTTGTGCGCCGGGTTATAGCTCCAGAGTTAATGCCCGCTCACTATGGTCAGTGATCGGGTTTCGACAGGAAGCAACATGATGAGTTTCAGACAAGACCCAGAAGTGTCTCTCTGCTCCAAGGAAAGACAAAACAAGTTTGTTTATAAAGCACTGTTCATCCATAGAAAAACTCAAAGTGCTTTCCAGAGTTAATCACAAAAAACAACAAAGGATATAAGATCATAAAAGAAGGAAAGAGGATGTAAGGCAAAAAAAAAAAAAAAAAAGAAATATACACAAGTATGTTTTTGACACAGGCCGGCTGTTGGAGTCAGGAACCACATAAAGCATCTGCTCAATGTCAGGATGAATCACTGCCCCGATTGTACAAAAATCAAATAAGAAATCATTATCGATAATGAATGTATTTTATTTATTCATATTCTTTGATCTGCATTATTAATAACTGAACTTTTTACCAGCTTTGTCTAAATGTTAGAGCATAACAAAGCAGGACTTTCCTATTTAGACTTAACTACCCATAAAGCAAAGGTATTGAACAAAAGTCTGGAACGTCATCATGGTACAGAAAACTATGGATCCACAAACACTGCACCCTACCATTCGGCCAAAGTTAAAACCTTCAGTCTGGTGATGGTAAAAGACACCATCATCCAGAGACTACCTCATAATCTTATCATGAGCAGGGCCAAGAGGTCTGTCCCTGGTTCAAGTGTCTCATGAATATTCTGAAAGTCACACCCTGAGGAGCAGGTTTTTAATGCCTGCAGTGGGACCCACGATGCAGTACGAGGAAAGACTGTGAGTGTGTGTTTGTGTGTGTGTGTGAGTCATATAACGACACGGATTGAGTTAGAGACCAAACAGAGAGTAAAAATGTCTTTAAAAACAGGTCTTTTTGTAATGCTCATATGCAGATGCTTTGAAACCAGTGGCATTGATGTCAAGGCCCAGTGTGACTGCGAAATGGGGGCCAACCGTCATCAAAAAAGACAAATGCGGCTCTCCCATCTGAGGCCAAACTCTTCTATTACTCTCTTGAATGAATGATGCATGCAGTATTTATCACTCCAATAGGACTATTTAGAAAGCAGAAGCAGTTTAACAAATCTGGTGTCAGGTAAAAGCCAATTCAGCGAGTCAATACATGGCGTGTTCGTGTTTTTCCTAATTGATAATTCAGTAAAAGGTCTGAAAGAAATCATAGCTTTTAGAAAAAAATGAATTCTCTTACTTCTGGTTTTGGAAAGTCTTTCTCCAACAAACCTTTGTTTCGACAGGGGGGTGACAGGAGTGGCTTTATTTAGCTTCAAAAAGCCTAACTCCAAGGACTGAATCACTGAATGTTTCACTAATGCCACACTCCTTCTCAAAGGAAACCAAGTTTAGGGTAGAAGGACTTTTAGGTCACACAGAAACCTGAAGATCTGGATTATCCCTTGTTGTTTTATGTCTAGATTTTTGTCTACGATGCCCTAAAGATAACACTTCAGTGAACACTCACAGATATATGCAGTTAAGTCTATTAAAAAGACTGTATGATAAAGGCCTTGTCTTGGCTTCATTTAAAACACACTGACTTCAACAGAGTTGGAAAGATAAAAGACTTTGCTATCAGCATCAAGTTCATCTGCATAAGCTTTTAGCGTAGACTTCAACCTTGGTGAACTTTGAATAATTTGCACTATTCACTAATACCAAACATCTTAGTCGAGCTGAAATTTAAAGGAAGAAACAACTCAGGACTCCAAAAGTTTGAAGCTTTCTCAGCTGGGCTGATTCACACACTTCTGTTTAATTCTTCTGTGCTGATGTAGAAGCTGCGGGGAGGCTTTAGCAGATAGTCATAAGAAAGAGTCAATGATATAAATGCTAGTGGTTAGAAAGCTTGTACGCTCAAAGAGCTTTCTGCTCCCTTAAAAAACTCCTGACTGAATCGAATTAATTCTTGTATAATCATAAGAGAAGTTGCCAGGAGGGCATACACAGAAAAAAGAGAATACAGAGTGAGGCTTGGGGGGACTGACTAGCACTGAAGCTTGGCTTGGATTGGATCAGTATGATGTTAGTGAGTGCTTCAACATCTAGAGTGATTTTCTAGCTAGTTCTCTGATATAACGAGCTCAGATGATTTTTGCTGCAACACAGTCTGGTTGTGCCGGGGGCTTTCATTGAGAGTTTGACTTCATGGTTTCTGCTTCCAGAAGCTTGTGTCCTTTTCTGATCATTTTCACAAGTAAAATTTATTTTCCAATGTGTGAATAAGTCATGTTTTTTTTTTTGTTTTTGCCCTTTTGGACAGACATCAATAACAGAACACATCTGAAAGCATTATCTGGCAACACTGTGTTTTCAGATCAATCCTTTCTGATGCTCTCCAGGTGGTCAGGGATGCTGATTAGTTTCTGTGTGGATGGGTCAGACGGATTTTTTTTCCTTAAGTTGAAATGTTTGATCTAGAACAGAGTCTGAGTTGTACTTGCATGAAGTTATCTTTCTAAAGAGTTAAATGGATTGTTTTCAGATTACTTTGAATAGGAGTTGTGGAGTATGTTCTTCCTGCGGTCTACAGTCCAATGCTACTTGGACTACAAATATACTACAGACTGAAACCAGACTGTTTATTTTCGTGTTATATCAAAGGTGAGACAGGACAGGCACTAACCTTGGTGTCCATACTGTGATCCTTGAGCGCCGTAAGGGCCAGAGGGTCCGCTCTGGGAGTAAGGACCCATCCCAGGATACAATGGGCCCCCAGGTGAGGGGTGGGGGGACATAGGAGGTCCAGACTGAGGAGAGGCAAACTGGGAGCTAACCTGGTTCCTCTGCATGTTGGACAGAAACCCTGAAATACACAAATAAGACATCAAATCAATGCCAACACTTGGATTAAAGTGATGAATACAGTGGACTGAGAGAGCTCTTCATCAGTGACTGTACCTGCTCAGAGAGGAAAAAGAAGCAGTGAGGATATCTATTGTATCTATGTATAAAGAGCCCTTGTGGCTAATGCTTACTTTTACAAAACAGCGGCTTGTGTTTTACCACAGATGCACATCAGTAGGTACTACAACATGGATATGAGACAAAACATACTCAAAAAGGACAGACTGACCTGTAAAAGGAACTCTGAGCATGAATAAACACAAACAGAGGCTTTAGTGTTCTTAATTGATAGCTGTAGTTGATGTCAAGTGTTTGCCTGACCTTAAAGACGCATGTATGCTTCTAAAAGCTGAATCCGTGTGTTTATCTGTGCCTACGTTTAGAGGACTGGATACAATTGACTGAAAATGAAGAAAAAGCTGTGCTCTGCTCTCTGCAGAATAAGCCGTTGATTTGACCATGACTACTATGTTATTCTAAGCCGCTCTGTCAATAGACGTGTCAAAGCCTCTCAGGCCCAAACTCGTCTCCACCATTCAAATTGACATTTGGAGCGATCCTCGCTTGGGCTTCGCTCTTTCAAGCCGTCCTGTTCATTTTTAAAACCCACAGAAAGGTCTTCAAATCCACCACGAATGAGGAAAGGTCGCTGGATGGCCATTGAGGGAAAAAGAGAGGATGTGTGGGTAAGTGTGTTAGTATGGCCGCGTGTTGGAGGGATTCAGTATTGCAGAATAGGTGTGGATGGATTGGGCCCGCTCTGCTGTAAACTTTGATAGCCATCCGCTTTGTTGAATAAGCCTGCACACACCGTGGCGAGTTTGGGGTTTAGGGCAGCAGCAACTGAGCCGAAAGTTGCAGGCTGACATTTGTATAATTCCTGTTTCTGCTAAGAGAGCACGAGGAAATATATGAGAGAGGACAGAGTTCAAAAAAACTATAAAGTGTGTATAACTACTTCCTGGCGCGCACATACATGCCTGAACATATTTGCGTGAGGTGAGGTGTGTGGGGGGAGATAACTAGGAGAGAGTGCAATAAACGCTTTGTGTGTGTGTTTGTGTATTCATGGAAAAAAAAAAGAGGCTGAGACAGAGGGAGAGAGAGAGAGAGAGAGAGAGAGGCAGTGAGAAAGAAAGTGTGTGTGGGAGGGAAAAGACAGTGCAACAGAGGGAAAGAGCGATTGGGGCCTGAAAGTGCTTAGACTGCGAGTGCTGGGTTTAAGGAGCGAGGACATTATTGTAATGTTTTGCTTCCATTAGGGTAAGGGGATTCTGGAGAGGAGGAGAAAAAAATTACAGTGTGTAATATCGCACTTTAAATTGCCTGGAAAATGGATGAGGAGAGGAACATTGTGCAGACAGTGCTAAAAGCAAATAACACATTCAAGGATTTCTCTCTCTCTCTCTCTCTCTCTCTCTCTGCTTCGTCCCCTTGCTCTCTCCACACATACGTAAACACGCGCGCACACACACAAACCTTTTTCTCGTCCTGGCAAAGTGAATGAAGCTCTCAGCCGGACAACAAGAGGCAGCCGTCAAAGCACGCGAAAGACACTAGGGGAGGGGGGGCATTCAGCGGATTTATGGAAATGAAGAGTGGAGAGAGGCTCTTAGGGAGGCAGGCACTTGAGCAAAGTGGGGCGTGTGCGCCGGGGAGGGGGTTAATCCTAGCAAGGAAAACAGCAAAAACAACCGCCAGCCCTGTTAACCAGCGCCGTGTTTTCCTGGACTGGGCTGGGGAGGGCTGGAGGTTTACAGGCATTAGAGAGCTGCATTAAATCTCCAGCTTGATTTCATCATGTTGGGAAATAACCTTTTACACTGCCTCCCTTTCTCCCTCCATCTTCATCCATCCACTCCCTTGGTCTGTCTTTGATGTTAACTGCTCTTCGTTGGGTGATAGAGTGGGAGCGTCACAGTCCTTCCATAAAGACTGCATCCCAGTCTTTCAGGTTTTTGCGATATTTATATGGATGCTGTTCTTTTTCTTTCCAACGGGCAACTCTGCTATTTTTGGTCTTATATGAGAAGTGGCTATAATTACTGGAAACAATTTCTCATTTGGCGAGCATATGTGGCCCGTGGGTTAGCATTCATGTTACAAGCTCTTGGAAACATGCAGTGGCCTGAAATGAAGTGGCTTTATCAAAGTAAAACACACCCTGACTTGAACAAAGCCCAGAATGGATGGACTGAATGTTTGCTGTTACATATTTGTCATGGTTTTCTCAGTGACCTTAGCTCAAAGACAAAAAGTCTAAAATCTTTGAGCAACTGCTCTGATTTCAGCAAACATCTTTGGTGAGATCACAACAATAATTATATGTTTTTTTCCCAATGTATTATTTTTCTTTTCCAGACATTATTATTGAAAATAGTTGGTTTGGCATGTACAGTACGAAAAATATGAATCAAATACTCCCACTCATCTACTTTTCCAAATTCTCTGCTTGACTTTTTCTTTTTTTCATAACTCAGAAGGAGATGTAATGGAAACAAAAAGTAACTAAAGGAAAAAAAAAATGAATAATTGATAACAAAATGATACTCAAACGCAAATTGAGAGATATCCCTTTTCATCTCTGTGTGTTTTTAGCAAGATGAAACTCCTCACATAGAGTTCGAAGTGGCATGGAGATGTACGGCACCAGTTACACCTGTCCAGTACTCATCAGCCAGCTCATCTTCGCTGACAGGTGGGTCTGTAACTGTTGTCAATTTAAGTGATTTACCCTCAGTAGCAGATATAATGACCCAATCACAGCCCTTAATCAATAAATGGGGTGGGTCCTATGAATTACATGATTTAATTGTATTTGTAAACAACCAAGATGGCAGCTTCCGCCACTGGGGGGACAGTTCAGTCTGCTTTTGCAGCAGATTTTAACAAACTGGATTGCAAAAAAAAAATGCTATAAAAACAGAGTTCATAGGTAAGAAAAGGGGGTTTCTTTCCCCTGGTTACCACTGTCTGTTTACATTTATGTTGCTCTGTAATTAGTTATAGGTCTTTTCAGTCCCTTCCAAAGGCACTTTGGTATACAACCATGACTGGAATGAACTGAATGGTCCCAATTGAGAGTTATAAAATTGCTCATTATAGTTTCAAAGTACCCTCAATGTGCTGCTTTTGTCAATCCAACACTTTGAAACCAATTTTTTTATTTCATAATTATAATAAAAAGCAGCCGATCATTTCATTTCAGAGAAACTCATCAAATGTTTCAAATTTTTGACAGAATTAACAGCAAAATTAACTAAATATCACTTTTTTGGGTAAGAATTCTTATTTGATGACTGATAAATTAACTGAATACTGATACCGCTCTTATTTGAGCCAATATTTGTATAAAAAGCTAGTTTTCTGAGGTGTTCAAAGGAAGCATTTTAGGTAATTAAGTTTAGGGAAAATAAAAATCATGACCTAAACATACTTTTGATTTTCAACATTCATCACAGTTAATTACAGCTTTCAGCTAACACAAAGACACACGTGCACATACCTCTGTCCTGAGCCATAGGTGAGCGGGTGTTTGGCGGATGGGCCCCATCTGGTCCATTCCCGGTGCTCTGTGGAGCCATGGTGGGACCTGCACAACAACATGAGGACAAGACGTGAAGATATTTAGACATACATTTGTTACTGCACTGTTGTCAGATTCCAGGGTCCAAAAGGTTCAGTCCTGCTTTTGTTAACAGAAGCTGTCAAATTCAAACAAAAGTGTTTTGCATGAAGTGTGTTCTCTTCTTTGCATCAGAGCGAGGTCAATCCAAAAACTGACTTGTTTTTTTTTCCTGATGGCTTGAAAAACAGAAAAGAAAAGAAAAAAACTCCGGGAACAATAAAAGAGTACTGACAGACCACTTTGTGTTCCTTCCTGAGTTGACTTCAATGACACAAAAGTGATCTCACTAAAGACGTTTTCTGCCTTTTGACTGCTGAAAGAAAATCAAGAAAACTGTGTGACGCACTGAAGGTTTTGTTTTGGCTGAGATTTTTTCCTTCGACTTGTTTCTCAAACTTTGAGCTACAAAACTACAGGTCTTTCCAGGCTCTGACAGGGTTTAGCACAATCACTGTACATGAAGTTGTCTGTGATTCACTGTTAGATAAATTACAAATGCACTTCCAGAGGACACATCAAGTCGTTGGAGCCTGTGTAAGCACTAAAACCAGAGCCATCTGAGGGTCATTGATCAGGTGGTTGTGCAGGTCTTTGGGCTGCGCCTGCTCCATCGAAATCCAATAGTGAGTTGAGAGTCTGATTAGGACAATGGCAGACGGAGAGTGTGGAGAATTGATTCGGCCCAAAGGAAGGAGAGCGATGGCAAATTAACCTTTTATCTTTGGATTCAGACTTGAGACGATGAGGAGAAGGAGAAAGTGGTTTGTTTTTCCTAACTAAGCTTGCTGTTTACTGCAGCACGAGGTCGAAAACTCAATGGCCGAACATAATACTGTAAAACATGCCAAAACATAAGAGAAATGTTGTTGCTATTCAATGGTACATGTTCAGTGATGATTGTCAGTACGCATCCTTTTAAATCACAGCGAATGACTCGACTTGCCCCCTATAGAAACAGGACTGTGTGCCAAAAGTAATTGCTTACTCAGGATAATAAATTACATAGTGGAGGAGTGTTGCATTAAAACAGCTTCTGCTACAGTGTCTTTAAAAGTCACAGTGAATATAAATCCATTATTATAAAGAAAACACTTCATATTATTCAATCACACAGTGAAAAGGGTGCTGCTCCAAGAAGTAAGTGCATGTGTGCGTGTGTGTGTGTGTAACATTGTCTGTCCACGGTAGCATTAATACATGACTGGAGGTGGCACACTCTCCATATAAACAAACCCAATTAAGTCAACATAATTGCTTTGCATAAAACTGCATAAACAACATTTCCATACACCCAACCGCCTACATACAAATACACACAGACACACGCACATTCGTAAAAAGTAATTGGACAAACAAGTATAAATAAACACACAGGGAAACACGAGTAAGAGAACAAAAATATTCACACAAACACACACCACCCCACACACACCTACATACATACAGACCCCCTGCCTCACACCTGAATAGATCCAGCAGCGCTGCTTCAAATAGGGAATATTCGATTAGTTGGTGTGTCACTGTGTGCAAGAAGGGTAGGGGGAACATTAGTGAAAAATGCCAAAGGAACTCCTTAAGAGCTGATTTCTGCTCCCAGGTCAGTGGCAAAAGAATCAAAACTTTAAAAATAAAAGTTCAATGTAAGTAAAAAAGAGTAAAAAAAAAAAGTTAAAAAAGAAGCTAGAGTAAAACATATATTATGATATTTTTATATTTTAATTTCTTTATCATTCCCGATGCAGCAAAATTTCTAGGATTGATTCCCTGTCCTAAAACTGTCTCTGTCAAGCTGTCCAAACTTATAAAGACAAAAAATCCTCTAAAATAATCTAAAAATAATAATCACTGTTTTCAGTCATTATTTATGAGTAATTGGGCCCCCTGCTATAAGCTTTAAATTATTATGATGATGTGTGTGAATAAACTAAACCAAACCTAAACCTAAACATTAAGTCAAAACGTCTTCTTTCTTAAAACTAATTCAATTAACCCATCAGACACTGGTATCCAAGCGTGACAATCTGAAAACCAACATTTCACATAACGCTTAAACTGGTGTAGTATTTGGAGGGTGATCTAGCTCAAAGTCTCACATTTGTGTAATGCTATGCTTATCTGCTAAATTAGAAAAAGTGCATTACACACAGATAAAAGTGATCACATAGAGGAAAGATCCTTACTCCAAGTCTGGAAACAAAACTTTCTATGGCTTGAGTTTATTTCTTGGACTTCAATTAAAATGTCCAATAAAAACATATGTGTGTGATCATGATGGGAACAGCTGTGCTCACGGTGACAGCTGTGTTGAACAGATAGTCAGTTTACTGTGCTCTTTGATGATTTGGAGTGGATCAAAACTAAAACATCTTGATAATAGTGGATGACTGATATCAGTTTTTTAATGGCTGATGCCATTACCCATAATGACGGAGCAGGTTGGCCGTTGGCTGACAAGTAATACAAATATCACATTGATTTCTTTTTAAAACCTAATGATACCCACAAATGAGAACAAAATTGCTGACCTCGAGTATACGTTTTATCAAATACGTGTAGACAGAAAAATATTTGGCTAAGCAAAATATTGACACAAGGAACTTTTGGATTCATGTCCAGCTATCTGACATGATAGGAAAGAAAAAATTGCAAGCAAAGTATTAACATTTTTAAACTGCATCTATTTTAAGCATCAGAACAGAATTTATATGAAACAATAGTTAGGGACCGTTTAACATCTGATATGCTGTCAGGTGAGTTTTTCTTTTGCAAAGATAATGGTGAAATTGGCCTGGAGAGGGCTGATATGATGCCACGTCAAACTGAGCAATCAACTGGTTAAACTCCACTTAAAATGCTCTTTTTGACACAGAGCAAATATCAATTTTCAATTTGCAGTTGCTGCAATAGCTGGTTTTTGGATTTGACACAGGATAGGAAACATAAACGACCATGAGAAGGATGCATGGAAGTGAGAATTTGTACCTCTGGTACAAGTGACAAAAATAACACTGTGCCTCTCAACCAATTTAAACAGTTACAGGAATGTATTGCTCATGTTTTGACAGACAGATTATGCAGACAGTGGAAAGAAGTATAACGGATGGATGGACCCAAAGTAAATTTTCATCAAAGTTTTTTTTTTTTTTTTTAAATCATTGGTGTAGTTTTAGCTTGTTTAAGTCATGGCAAACAAATCTGACAAATGTTAATTATCATTTTAAACTCAATCATCTTCTGACTACTATTATTATTTACTCAGGTTTTGCTCAGTTTCAACTGTCTAACTTCGTTCAGATTAATCATAATCCTGCACATGAATGTATTACATCATGTGTGTGGATAAAAGCATCCTCAAATCTGCATGTGCACCCTTATGTGTGCTAGTTCTGCTCCAGTGCATCCATATATTCACACTTCACTGTACTCTTTATGTAGATTGCATTTATGTGTCTGACATAGGAGTCCAAAGCCTCGTGTAGAGGAGTCATGGTTACTTGTTGCCAGAGGGACGTAAAGCCGCAGTATGGGTTTAGACGGCTGGATGGGTAGTGAGGATGAAGTACGCTAGCAGGAGTTTAGTGAACCCTTAAACTATGAAAGCTGACCCTACAATGCAGGCTAGCCACAGTGTGTGAGTGTGTGTTTGTGTGTGTGCAGGGATGCATGCCAGGCACCAGCCATGCTGTCAGACTCTGTTTGTTTGGATGGTAGAGTGGTGGTGGCAGCAGCTTGTACTGTGTGTGCCTGTGTGTGTGTGTGTGAAAGTACAAATAGGGAACATTGCCCTCCATGCTCCACTACGCTCTTCACATAGCCATGTAAATTGTCACCAGAGAAGAGATAGATGCAAAGAGTGTGTGTTTGTGGTTCTCTGTGAGTGAAAGTAAGAGAAAGAGGACACTAAACAGAGATTCTTGTTGAAAAAGCAGAAACAGAAAAAAACGGATGAGAGAGGAGTGGTACGGTAGTTGAGTCTGACAAGGCCTCACCCCTCCTTTTCTTTCTCTCTCCACGATGAACGAGTGAGCCCCAGAACACTTTGTAATTATTTCACTACCAATTACTGTCCAAACAAAAGCTCCTTCTCACATTTTCACACTTCCTCCCTTACTTTCCTCTCTCCTCTGCTGTCCTCTCCTCACTACCATTTTTAACAAGGTGCCATTAAATAATTACGTCCAAATAAAACAAACAGGCTCCATAGTGAGTCCTGGCATGTTTAATCCGTACCATTAATAATTCATATGCTGAATCTTTGACATGCAATTCTTAT
The DNA here is from genome assembly GCA_962446985.1 of Xyrichtys novacula. Classification (NCBI taxonomy): domain Eukaryota; kingdom Metazoa; phylum Chordata; class Actinopteri; order Labriformes; family Labridae; genus Xyrichtys; species Xyrichtys novacula. The sequence continues at coordinate 8,913,784 of OY660878.1, forward strand.
CATAGCACTGCTGAGACAGAGAGAAACAGAGAGAGGGAGACAGAGAGAGAGAAAAGGAGAGAGAGCTAAATGTCAACAGGAGCTGACTGTATATCTTTTCCTGTCCAAAGAATTAAAAAAAACCTCTTTGCTCGCCATGAATGAAAATGTTAAACAAATAAACGATGAAGAAACGCCTCTACTATCCTTGTACTCTTCATCTTCTGACTGTCTAGTATTTCTGTATTTGTCATTTGTTGTTATTTGTTGTCTGGCTATAACTACAAGGGCTATAGAAGGTGCTTAGAAATCCTTGGAAATGCTTGAACTGTGATAGTTTTCAAGGTTTGAAAAGTGCTATTTATGTGACTGTATATTTCTAATAATAATTACCGTAAATCCTCTAATATAGGCTGCATATTTTATTTACTCTCACTGCCTAAACTACACTGCATATGAAGCATGCTTGTATTTGAGGCAGGCCTTTATTTCAAGTTCTCTCAGTCTCACTAAACCTAACCATAAAGACACTGTGTAATTCACAGAGCACAAAGGTTTTGATGCTCCACAAAAAGCACTGAAGAGCATACAGACTGTGCTCTAACAGACTTTCCAGTGTTTGGTAAATGTTTTTGTCCCCAGAGGGCCACCGTAGAGTGCATGGAGTGATTGTTATTGCTGTAATCTGGCCGGTAGTGTACATGTGTGTCTGTGCAATAAAGTCTAAGCTGAAGCAGAAGTTCCATCTTTGTATCCTGCTTATTATTTCCTCATCCAATTCGTCCCATTGCCCTATCCCAGAACAAGGGGTCATAATGCCAGTACTGACAACAAAGTTTTATTTTTTATTTTTTTGGAGCTGTTTTTAGCTAACCTGCTCCCCATATTTGTCACCTGTGTCATGAACACATTTCAATGTCAATGTCAGCTTTATTTATATGGCACATTTAAACAGCCAGTGGCCTACTGAATTGCTTTACTGCAAAATAGCCAGAAACAATAAAAAAAAAAAAACTATAAAAACAATGAAAGCATAAAACAAATAAAAACATAAAACAACAATAAAGATAAACTTAGCAAATAAATAAAAGACCAAATAAAAGTAACTATACTACCCCAAAAGCTAAAGTGAACAGGTGTGTTTTTAGAAGTGTTTTAAAAGTTGAAAAGCTAATCGCAGTATGCACTGTCAGGGGTAAAGCACTCCACAAAGTGGTAGCCACAACAGAAAAAATAACAATAAATGTAAAGGACTTTCCCTTGCCATATACTGTATGTGGATTGAATTCAGAGCCATCAGTCTGAGCAGAGTGGAGATCTTGAAAATTAGCGGTAATCTCAGTCACAATAAAACGAAAACACAGGAGCAAACCATTATAAGGTCTCTGGCCACAGACTGAATACCAGTCATGGTTCCAGGATATACAGTAGCTTTCTTACTAAACCCATCATCTGTGAGAGAATTTAGATAAGTTTGAGAATCTTGAACAGAATGTGCTGCGTTCTGTCACTTGCATCCTTTGAGCCTGCGTGGTTGAGTGAAATTTGTCAGTCTGTGTTGATATGTGACCCCGCCCCCTACAGATATCTTACTAAAGATAGGAACATACTGGTGGGGTGTGAAAAGAGGCCTGCCTGCCAAGAATTGCATACACCTGTGATTGAGTGGGGATGCATTAGTGCTCCAAGAATGGGTAGCTTATACATCTGAAAAGGCATCGCTAATGCTAAACAACATACAGGTTTGGGAGCAACATAAGGCTGTCATCCACAAAATGACTTTTTCAGATTACACCTTAGATATTTCAGCAAGACAATGCCAAACCACATTTTGCTTTTTGCACTTTTTTCAATCTTACTTCGTGTTTCTGTTTTCATCAGTTCTTTTACAAACTACTTAACAAACTTTTCACCGTTTTCTTAACCAGTTTTCTGCCTTTCAGTCCTTACCTGTCTGTTTTCATGTGCAGAAGCCTGAATGCGTTTGTTTCAGTGTTAGGATCTCTCTCTCTGTTTGTTACTTGTAGTGCTAATGTTCCCTTAGGTGCTCTATAACACAATTAGCGCATGTAGCAATCAGTGGCATGGTAATATCTAGCTGTCCCTCAGCTTGCATCTTGATCCGCTGTCTGCAATTTACACCTCCATAAACCCGGCTGAGCACACTCTTGTAACTGGAGTATACCAAGACACACAAATGAGAGTGATTGAATTTAAAAAAATCCCTGTAACTCTAACCTTCATTTTAACAGGAACAATGCTTAAGACGCAAATCGACTATATTTATGCTGCAACTTGCTGCACAATTCTAACAAAATTTGATCCGATAATAATCCAATCTATGATTTCAGATGATGCCTTACACACACAACCAGCTGAAGCATGAACACTATTATTCACATTATGCACTTTGTCAATAAAGAATACATCGAGAGGGCATACTACTTCTTAAAATGTCAGATATAAACACAGACATGGGGTTGCTTAACAAGGTTACTGTTAATTCTGATACACACCCTGTATGGTAGCAGTGGTACCTGATTTCGTTTTTGCTGCTTTCAGTGTCAAATTTATAAAGTAGAACTTATCTGTCAAGGTTTTTGTTGCAGTGGCTGTGAAATATTTACAGATATAGGTAATTGCAGACTTGATTTATCAGCTTTTCTTCAAGGCTTTTAACCACTGACCCTGCTGTTGTGTTAACCCTGTCACATCCCTCTGCCCCTAAATTCCCCCCTACTCTGCACCTTTTAACTGTGATCCCTTAATATGTTTGAGAATGTGCGCAAACAGATGCAGGGGATAAGAGCGGCAATCATGGGCACCTACATGCATAGTTAAAGCAATCATATCTCTGGTCTTCAACTGACCAACCACAGGCCACCTAACTTTATACATGAACAGATTTTGATGATGGAGATGGAGTTTTAGAAGGACAGCACATCCTGTATGACTAATTCAAACAAACCGGAAGAAATCTGGAACCACGATGCTCTTTTGGTGTGCAGCCGAAGAGTCAAATAACTGTAATTTCCTCTACGTAAAAAGGCACTTAGCAAACACATCCATTTTCTACTCTTTCCTCATGATACAAGGCAGCAGGGCCAAAAGTAATGGGAGTTCATTGCGTTTTTGGAGATAATGCTCCTTGCTAAAAACCCAATACACATTTTAAAATTTCTCTTCCGCAAGTAGTGCCGAGGCAGCCCCGTGTTTCCTTTGAAGAGAGGGAGTGTGGTCTTTGAAGCTTTTTTTCATCGGGGTTTCAAACGCAAATGCCGAGGAAGTTCAAAGCCGAGGGAGAGGACTTGTGGCCATATTTCTGTTTTGTTTCAGGGCCTTGGTTATATTAAGCTTAGAAGCTTCATTTCATTTGTGTTTCTATGTGTGTAAGTGTGTGTGTGTAAGGAAGAGAAGTTAACCTGCGAGTCAATAGAAAGACCTTAATTATTTGCTGATGAAAGAAAGGAGCAGGTGTGCATTAGCTGACATTTACTATATGCAGGGCTCTTTTTGCTTACCGACATGCGCAGTCACACCGATACAAATGCTCACATGAACACTCCCTGAATGTTTCTCACAAACACAGCTCCCCTAAAGCAGCAGGGCCCATTTTAGCTAAAGTGAGCTAACAGTGGTGAGTGCTAATAGACCGATGTATAATACAGAGAAAGGGCTGCTTCAGCACCATCACTTTGAACAACCCTTAGGCTGTAAATGCACACACACACACACACACCTGCACCACCCAGCACACTAAAACGCACTCTCACACCAAGGTAATATCCCCTTCTTTCCGTGTCTTTAGGGGAAAGAGGCAGATAAACAGCGGGCTCCAATAATGGTGGTTTAGATCTCAATGGGTGCGAGTCAATGCCTCTCAGAGCCGGGGGCTAATGCCAGTTAACTCTCCCTGTAGGGGACGAGCGCAGGCCTGCAGTGGCTCGCAAAACAAGCACTCTCCCAAGATCCTCATTACTACCAATGCTGAGTAGCAACTGTAAGTAAAGCAAAACTGCAGCTTAAGCTAAAAAACAGTGAGCAGTTTGCGGGGGAGAGAGAGCGAGAGAGAGAGAGCGATGGAGTGAGAGAAAGCAAGAAAATAGGTGTCGGGGAGGGAAATAATTGCACTCTGTTAGAGCTCGGTTAGACTTTTCCAGTCGGAAAGAGTTAGAATGGGATTTCTCTAAGTGGCTAACGCAGCAAGCCGGCGCCATTTTTTCTTCCCCGTTTTGGCCCATGGTGTGTGTTTTGAATATATATTGTCTGCAGGGAGGGCGTTTTTGCTGTTTCATGAACATGAGCAGCCATCAAGAGGAAAAGGAGAGACGGAAGCATGTGGGAGTAAGGGATAGCTGGTTTGATGGGGGGGCTGATGTGTGGACAGGGAAGGGGAGGAGAAGAAGGACAGAATTGGAGAAAGAGAGCTGGAGGAGAGATGTGTCGAAATAAGAGGGAGGAACAGAGGCAGAAATGTGGATGGAAAACTCAACGCTTGTTCCTCGGTGGGAGGCCTGCACCGCAGCGATGCTCTGAGCGAGGAAAGCAGCAGAGACAAACAGAGATGGGGAGGAAAAGGGTGGGGACGAGGGAACGTCAGGCACAAGAGGGAACATAAGAGAAAGCGAGCATGATAAAAATAATGAGAGAAAGAGAGAGGGACAGGGACAGCCAGAGGCAGTGTTCCCACCATGCAGCCTCTTAGGGAGTGGTGTGACTAGAAAACTCGTCCGGCTCCACAAGGCAAAAAAAAAAACTGCACTTGCATAAAATCTAAACCCCCAACCCCTTTTTCTGCTGCTTTCTTCTAATAACTTTCACCAACAACAGAGAGAAAATATAAGTTTTGGTTGAACATCCCCGTGGCTTCGTCTCTGGTCTGACATTTTTCAAAAATCAGTTTTTCCGTCTCATCAGGGAGGTCGTTTACTGAGGTTGTTTTCAAAAATGGCCACCTTTATGCATGCAATTCTGATCTGAGGTCATCACTCCAGTTCCTTCCAGGCATTTGTGTTTGACCTTTAACCTCTTGATGAGAAAAAAAGACAAGCACCATAGCAAAATAGACGAGTCTGAGCTGTGGTTTTCATTATCATAATTAAAGATGGAAATATGTTTACCAAAAGCCAATTTCAAACTACTGGCTTAGCTGGGGGACGATGTTAAGGACAAAAGTGGATGTAAACTGGATGTAGGAGATTCATCGAAAAAGGACCCTTAAGCTAACACACTGGACAGGCCTGGCCTTCACGCTCACACTCTCTCCCACCCACCCTCCCCCCTCCCTCTACTCGCCCTGACCTCTCTGTCCTCTTTTAGACCCTGGAAGCACTTGAAGCGGAGCTCAGATACGCAGCTTAAACTCTCCCGAGCACTCACCCGCGAGCTCCAATCACCTCTTAAAAAGAAAATAAAAACTTGGAGGGGCAAGGAAAAGATAGAAGAGGGAGAAGAGAAGAGAGGCAGGGGAGAGCGGAAGGAGGGAGGGTGGGCAGTAGACACTGTTAACTGGACCTCAGAGGACCTTGGTGGAGAGAAGAGAGAGAAAAATAGAGGTAGAGATGAGTATTTGTGATCTTCTGCGGCGGACAGCATGCGAACGGGGCCATGGACGAGTGTGGATGCGCTCTGTGTCAATTAGTAGCAGCACAATGTGGAAAAGTAGTGGAGTTTGGCCCTCAAAGTGAGACGAGCAGGCACACAGAGGAGGAAAATACTATCAATCACAGACCAGATGTGGAAACGCACAAAAACACCGACAGTCTTTTATCTAGTTTACTATCATGGCCTTCCAGTCCAAAATAAACACACTTATTGCCATGGTGACAGAGACACAAGGTTAATTATTTTTTTTCCACTAGTTAAAGTCCTTAACGATTTGAATAAAACAAAACTTGACTGGTTTTAATTTCTGACAGCTGAGGATGCCCTCTGTGGATCATCATGAGGAAACAACATCCAATATAGACGTAGGAAGGAGGACAGAAACACGTACAGCCATGGACTTGTGCTGCGTTCCAGTTGTACTCGGAAGTCTGAATTTCTGAGCTCCGTGTCAGAAATTCATCTGGAAAGCCCCCCTGGAGTTGGATTTCTGACTCGGAAAGTCGGACGATGACAACGCCATAATGCAAGATGGCAGCGCAGTGCATCAACAGTAAAGATTAACAGTGAAAGCTCTCGTAATGTATTATTTATTAGCCCTTCTGTTTTGTTATTGTGAAATTAAATAAGTGGTATATGTTGTACCGCCCAACGTCTAACTGTGAACACCGTGCTATGGTGTTTGTAGAGTAAAATACTGTATTATGCGTTGTTTACAACGGGTATAGCTAACAACAACTAACAACGGCTAACAACAGCTGACAATTGTAACAACAGCTAACAACAGCTAACAGTAGGCGTCCAATCTAGTTTTCCAACTTGTCTTTTGGAACACCGTCAACTCAGGAGTAATGTCTATGTCCCAGCTCCGACTTCCAAGGTAACTGGAACGCATCATTAAAGGACGTGTGCATCATCACTGTTTTAGGAAATGTAGTTTGTGCTGACAATCTAACACTACCTGACTGATAAAACAGCAAAGCTAAATTGCCCCCCTCTACTAAACTTATATTAAAAAGAAGAGCAGGAAACTTTTTGCAGTGTATTTCATTAACTCAGAAATAAGTTGTGGGAGTTTTCGTCACGCAGCAGGCAACATGTGCATCTCTCTGTCCTATCAGCAACAGGGATGACAACTGAGTCTCTGTTTGTGTGGGGTTTGATTTAATATGTATCAGGTTCCTTCTAGTAATGGATATATCTGCTTGTGATTTTTCGGGACATCCATACTAAAGCTGACAGGAAGTGACGCCACACTGACAGGCTGTCAACCACAGGACAACTTGTCAAACAATCTCATGTTCAAACTTAGTACACACTATGTTATCTACATCCAGAAATATCCAGGGGGAGCAGAGTTTTGGAAAGCTGAATACAAACAAATCAGAACAGGGTTGGCACTAACTTAAGCAGTGACGGCTGAACTTCTTCAGGACCTTTCCTCCTGCACTTTGACTGGATGGCGTCATTTCTCTACCAGGGTTCACTGTCAGTGATGGAAACTGGAACGCCTGCGGTCCTAATCAGCCCCAAATCCATCCGGATGAGGGACAAATGTCTGCCTGTCTCCCATGTCTCGTGGAAGGGGGGGGGGGATATTGTGAGGATGCTCTGAATTACTTCAGAGACACTGGGAGGAAGGAGGTGTGTGTTTGTGTGTATGTATGAAATCTGTTTTTGTGTTTGTGCGTGTGCATACAAGGTGGAGGAAGAGGAGGGGGAGGTTGGCGGTTGAGCAATGTGATTTCTGCTCGACTGTCACAAATCTAGCGCAACAGGAAAATCAATTTGGCCCTGTGTGTGCCTTTTTGGCTCCGGGAGAGAATCCAAATAGCAAGGCGAGGCCCGGATAATGTTACAGTGTATTGGATTTGCTTCATGGAGAGACAGGGAGAGGAAGGGGGGGAGAGGAGAAGTGAGGAGACGAGGGAATCACAGGCGTGTCGTGGAGCTTCGACGAGATAGATTTGTGTGAGTGTATGGGTGTATGATAGGCTGGCAATCTGTCAGTCTCCCTCTCTCATACACACATAAACACACACACTCAAGCTCACATATAGACAGTGTCACTCCTCCAAGCAAGCGAGAGCACAGTCTGACTCATATTTGTGACCATGTGTACATGTTTCCCATAAATGCCTGAAAACAACTCCTCATAGCTCTGTGTGTTCCTGTGAACTCACCTGCTTTACCTGCGTCTCGGCTGTTTTTGGTTTTATTTTGCTGTGTGTATGTGTCTGTGTTTGTTCATGTGTGTTTGACAGTCAGGTGAAAGGATGACATGATGAAATTGCTCTCCTCTGACCGCTGTCAAGGGTAACGCGTGTCCCAGGAGTGCTCAGCTGTATGACATGTCGCATCACTCCGCTGAGTGAGGCTGGCCGGTGTCACACCAGCACACACACAAACACACAGGGACACTTACACACAGCAGAAAAATACTACGCTATCCGGCGTGCAGTGACATTTTGTAATTCCTTTTCACATTTTTATAACAACTGTAAATGTTGTAGGCATTTATAAAAACCGAAACACATACTTGTGACCGGAAACAGGCATCATATTGATAACATACATGCATATTTACTGAGAATTACAAATAATTTAACAGTCAACAGTTTGTTAGATTGCAGTTTTAGGAGCTGTTCAACTCTGTATTCAAAACTTGTACACACTTATTTAAATCATGTGTGTTTACTATCTTAGATTTTAGTGCAGGGGGTTGAGGTTGCCCCCGTTTCTTCATGGGATGTAGATTCATCAATATGGTAGATAACAGACTAACCTAATATTATCTTTTGTTGGGATTTTTCAAGTAATTACACTTTATCCACAGGGCATTCAGAGGCACAACCTCAATTCCCAAACAGCTGGGATTTAACTTACATTGATAACAAATTCAAAATCTGAAAGATTGCAAATCAATTCAATTCTGGATTAAAGACAACATATCAGATGTTTGAATTAAAAAATGTCATTGCTGATTCAAATTTTGATGTGAGCAGTGTGCTTACAACAAAAATGTTTAAAAAGTTGTGACAGGACATGTTTACGATCGTGTCAGATCAGCTCTCCTCTTCACAGAATGCTGTGAACATTTGGAAACCAAGGAGAGTAGTTTCTGGAGTTTTTAATGTATAGTTTTGTCCCATATGTCCATTAGTAGGGTTTTAGTTCTTGTTTGTCATTGCATGATGCACAAAATGTTCTCAGTGGGTGGCTTTGGAGCTATACAAGCTGATACTAATCTAGGTGGTTCCTCTTCTTTCTAGAGCATCCATGATTTCCAAAAAGAATGAAAAATGTTAATCCTCCAGATCACAGGAAAGCGTTCTCCTTAGTCTTCAGGGCATCTTAAGAGAGCTCTGGCACAGCTGAGTCGTTGGCATTTCCGGATCATGTTTGTATATGGATTCCTCTTTGCATGTTACAATGTTTACCTACATTTGTGGATGCAGTCAGAAACTGAAACTATGTTTTGGGAGGGGGTGATTTTAGCTCATGTGGTACTTTCCTTAGAGTGATGTCTGTTTATAATACAGTGGTGCCCAACAGCCCAAAGATCACAGCCATTAAGTATTGGTATTTGACCTTGGCCCTTTTGTGCAGAGGTTTCCAAAGATTCTCTGAATTTTTATTGCTTTCATGTATTGAAGCTTATTGCTTTGAAACTGCTTAACCTCCAATTTTTTTTCAAATATACTGTCATCCAATAAAAAAAAAACCATTTATTTTAATAAAAGAAAAAAATTATCAAAAACTGAAAACAATTTTTAATTTAATATATGGTTGGTAAACTATCTGACAGTCATAAACATCACTGGTCAAATGATTCATCCTGAGTGATCTGAAACTAGATTGAATTTTGATCATCTCAGAGGAACTTAACCTAACCAGAGTGCAAAAGTCTGTCCGTGCACAGCAGAAATGTGGAATCTTTCCCCTGGCACTGGGACCATGTCACTTCCACTCAGATCCAGAGGAGGATAGAAAGTGTTCTCTGTGATCAGGGAGCTGCTGAATATGAAATTATATCATCCCCTTTGATGTGTTTTTTCTGTAAAATGTTCTGATTTATTTTAGTGTCTGAGATGGAGCATAATGTAAATTTTTGGTCATTGTGTTACACGTACAATAATGTCCTTTTTTCTTTGTGTTGTTGTTATTGTTTATTTTGTCTCCTACTGTCTTCTAAGTTGTTTAATTAAACAAAAACCCGCATTTCTAAAACTTTTACATAAATATGACATAGGAAAGAGAAATTTGGAGTTCAGCTAGAGAAAAAATACCCCTAACATCTATGAAAGCAACTGATCTCCATGTCACCTGGGAGGAGAATCTATTACAGCACAGTCTGTAATTCTTATTTCCCTACTGACAGTACCCTAATAGACCAGAATGCAATGCAGCAAGAAGACATGCTTTGTTTTGATTGTTTCTTGACTGGAGCTCAAACTACTGCAGACAAAAACTGTAATCTTTTCACACTAATTAAAAAAGCTTACTGATGTTGGTGTGATTTTATTTTTTATTTTATTGAATTTAGAAGATGCTGGAGTTCAAACAATTACTGTTTAATGAAGAATGTGTGTGTTTTTTAATCAAGTAACAGGAAACAACACACAAGCTCACAACCACACATGTAGGAACACAGTGAGGGTTGCTCGCTCCCTCTCTCTGTCATCTCAGTGACTCGTACCAAAGTAAAACGACAACATTAACCAAAGTGTCCTAACTTGTGATGAAGTGTTAGAAAGTGGAGCGTTAGTAATCAGATGTGTGCTAACCACATTAGTTCTCCTGTGTCTCTCTGAGGTTGGCTGCTCCTTGATCTAATTCAAACTGATTGTACTACAGCCGCTAAAACATGCCAGATGTTACTCACTGCTCCACGCTTTATCACCATTTATTTGGCACGGGGAATATTTTAAAATATTTTCTTATTAATCATGTCCCAGCAATCGGTTTCGCTTCTCGTCTTTGCCGCCTCATTCCGGATTCTCGTCATGATTCTTGGCACGAGTGCCTGAAAAACCACTGTCCCAGTTTTTCATTAGCGTCAATCACTCTGGTAAGCGGCTGAGAGGAGGGAAGGAGGAGGAGGTGGTGGTGGAGGAAGAGCTGGTGTCTGGATCTCACTCAAGACATTTTGCCCCGCCTTGTCACAGTGACTGACGGGCCTAAGACATGCTGATGCTCCGGTCAGCTGTGCAGCCGGGGAGAGAGGTGGTGGGATGACGGCGGGGCCAGGCGGGAACGGCGAGCACATAAACACATTCGCACGCCTGTCTGAGGCAAATCAAATCCACACTCGTTTATAATGCTCAGTGTTTATCTAAATGGGTATGCGCTCTGCTATGGCCTCCGGAGACAGACAGACACGCTATGCATTGTCTGATAATCCTGCTGGTGTCTTGTTTGGGCTGCCATATCTAAGATAAGGATACAAATCAGATGGGAGGTTCTGCACTACCAGTCCGTCTCAATTCATTAACACTGAGAATGGAGAGGAAATATTGTCTGGCATATAAATGTTGGAAATACTTGTAATCCACAGGTAGTGGGGAGGTGGACTTTATTGAAATTCCTCTGCAATGCAGGGACGTGTTTCTACAACATTGTGATCAAAGACTTAACAAATCCCTCCTATGCAAGGACAAAAACTGTGTGTGAAGAAAATGAATGAGACATATTCCATGAAGTGCTCTGCGCTAAGCTGTAATATTCTTCGGCCGTCTGAATTAGGATTTCAAATGGGCCTGAGATATCAAAGTCTAGACGTGCTGGATAGATATTACTTGGTCTTCTGCTGCAGTGTGCACTCAGCTTCATCCTCTGTCCAAACGGCAGAATGAAAATTGATCTGGAAGGATTATACGGTGAGAAGAGAGAGATGCTTTTTAACCAGGATATTAATCTGGTTTATTTTGATTGTCCAAAAAGAGGTTAAACCCAACTCACAGAAAAAGCAAAGCCTTGTTACATTGATAGTTTTATTTTTTGAAATGTCATAAAATTAAGAATTCAATTGAGACAATAAGGACAAATTTGATGTCTGGTTAGATTTGGTAGCTGGGATGCAAAGGGCTTTATCCTATTAATCCAGCAATTTGAATACAAAACTTTTAAATGTCATTATTTGTGGAAACATGTATAGTTATTTTGCACAAGGGTCAGTTTTCTACATGACCTTTTTAAAACCCTTTTTAAATGCACATATTTAGAAATAAATGAAATCAGGCTGGGGGTTTAAACAGCCAAAGAAAATGTAAAGGTCAGGCAGAAATGGAGCTGTGATGACTGTTGTAATGTCTACAGCATCAACAAGTTGAAAAAGCGGCCCCTCCAGAATTGTATATTCCTTGTTTTTGAGAATTTTTTTACATTTTTGTGGACTGAAATGCCTGAATTGGCCATTATTTTTTAGTTAAGTTGCCATGTTTTGGGTTAATATTTAGTGTCACACATTACACAAGATATATACCAAACACTGTTAGCAACAAGGACAAATGCTCCAATAAAAACTGTTTCCATGTTCTTGAGATTAAAACCTGATTGTGAACTTAGCATGCTTATTTCAATGCTATTGAAATATGTGAATAATAATGCACATTTTTCATTATAGCCTAATTGTGTTGTTCTCCTTACTGTTTTAAATTTACACTGTTTTAAAAACACTAAAGACAGGGGTTAAGTTTTCTGAAAACTCTTAAAACTTCTGATACAGACTCTGGTGGGTGGAAGATTTGAAATGTAGCCTGGGATTGGTCAATAGACTCGGGCTGCTCGATTATGGCAAAACTCATAATCAAGACTGTTTTAATTGATATTACTATCATTATAACTGAGAATGCTCATCCATGATTTGACATCTGCATCCAGCTCAACTTAAAAACTCTTTAATTCTTACAAAACACAATAAATTGGAGAAACCGTTTGGTCTACCTTTTGTTTGCCTTTTGGCTTTCACCCTGTGTTGTGAGAAACTGGATACACACACCTGCCTCCTCCTCCTTTTTCTCTCCCTGTTCTCCTCTCTCCATCTGTGCCTGCCTGATAGTTTGCACTACTGTTGAAGGAACAGTGGTCCCCCAACTTCCTAAAGCTCACAAACTTTGTCTCACATCGATCTGATGTGCTTATTATGAGGTGAAAGTGAGAGCTGTTAGAGGGGAGGGAGCAAAGCCCACACTCTGCTGCTCCATTCAACATATAGGATGTAATGGGTGCAACACAGCACTATAATTGTTCAGTCTCAATCATCTAGTTTTTTATGATTGTAGGGGGCCATGATTGTGATCGCCCAGCCTTCAATAGAGTCAACATAAGGCATAGAAAGCAGCAAAGTAGATGACGGACAATTTTCAACATAAAAACATGGATGAATAACCACAACAACTATTGATTTTTAGTATCACATGAGTACTGTACAGTTCCCACCAAGATGCTGCAACTTTTTAGACAAGTTTTTAGACAAGAAACATGCACACAACAGCCTGTATAGATTAGTTTACCCCTACAATGAAGACAAAGCAAGACAAAACTACACTTTAGCATCAGGTGTTAATGAAGACAGAGTGAACCATATCTTAAACAACATTAAAGACAGACTGATGGAGATCAATATTTCAAATATCAGAGCAGTAAGTTTGGTCAGACGCAAATAGCTGTGAGCAAATACTTTGAATGAATTAGCCAGATCACGTTTACTTGAAGGAACTTGAACTGCTGCAGTTCTTCGTAGCTCTTCTTTGGCCTTACACCTTAATTTAACAGGGCAGCTTTGACGAGAGTGTTGGGAAATATCAGAAAGGAGTGGGGGATGACATGCACCAAATACATCCTACGACCATGAGGATGAGCCTCTCTGTATATGGGATACCTGCTCTACCAGCTGAGCCAAACTGGTGCACTAAAACTCTGCTAAAGTCTTACTGTCTCCACACACCAAGCGTGAGTAAAATCATCTGCGTGAATGAATTACATGTTAAGTCAATGTAAAGACACGGTTAGACGCTCCTACTTCTCTGGCAGGGCCAATCACATGAACTGGGCGTGAGCTAAAAATGTCTCAAATTGAGCGGATATTTATGTCGCGATAACTAATAAGAACAAAGGTTGCCAGGTGACGTATGAAAATGGACGGTTGATCACTAGTATCTGAAATGGAGGACAAGCTGATTGTGTCTATGTGTGGGAATTATATGATACTTTTACTTTCAATTACCAAAACTGGAATAAAAAGGAGCTTGTCTGAGTGAGGAGGCCGGATTACCTGGTAAATTGTAAAAAAAAAACCCTTTGTCTATTACTTGATCCCGCTGGTTGAATTGTCAGGGATTACCACTGAAATTACTGTTGATGCATTAATGAAGTGAGTAAGTACTCCTCATTCACGCATCTAGATTCACGTGATTCAGCGGGTAGATGATTTTTCTCATGCTTGGTGTGAGCGCCCCATTAAAGAACATATTATAAATTAAGCACTCTAGACTAGAAACGACATCACTGCCAGGTATGCTGGACTTTTCTTATTTGCATTTGCAATTCTAAAACTGATCTACTAAATCAAACATGGTGGTACGTGGTGTTAATTGTGAAGCAGAGCCTGATTCCAACAGCAAATCATGTCAGTGGTTTGCATGGTACTTTGTGGTGATTAAACTAATGGAGTTATCGTGCCACAAGTTGCACCTGTCATCAAGATTAAATCAAATTATCAAATTGGATGTGCACAGACAAAGGCTCTGATATGATCCTTACCTGGGGCCGTGTTGTTGACTGAAGGTCCGCTGGCAGGAGAGATGGGTCCAGAGCCTGATCTTGACTGCTGGGACTGAGTGGAGCCTGCAGGCGAGCCCACGGGAGAGGGAGAGGGCCCGCTCCTCTGGCTGGGGAGGTGGGGGGAAGCATGAGGGGAGAAGGGGGACTGTCCCTGGTTGCCAGCCCCCCCTTGCTCCCCCTGGCTGCTGCTGCTGCTGCTGGAGGAGCCGCCAGCGCTGACGGCTGAGCCCAGACCGGCCTCCGTCCCTGTGGGGAGGTCATCAATCGAGCCGGACAGATCCTGGAACAGAAGAAAGGACTTCCAGTGAGTATTTATTAAAGCTCAGCCAGGCATTTGATGAGAAGTGACATGCAGCAGGAGGCAAATGCAAACCTGAGCTCAAGCAGGGAAAAAATCTTCCCGCTAAATATGATGTCATAAAATAAAAACACTATTGTAGAAGTTCTCGTATTGTTGAAATGTGAGTGCTTGACTGGAAGGCTGGAAAAAAAAGTCAAACACAAATACTGCAAGTTATAAAGTAGAGTGGAAATGAGCAGCTTTGTTGTGACCTACTATAATCATTGAGATAAAGTCTCTGCAGCCATGGTGACAGTGTTTAATATGGCAGAGGAGCAAAAACATTACCCACAAGGAGCTACTACTACTACTACTAGTGGCTGCTGTGGTGAAAATAAATTGTAATGGGCTTTCATTCAGACAAAGGGTGAGTTCATATTACAGTTTTTATTCCCTGTGGTGAGCAAAGTGCTGTGTATGTGTGTGAGCGTGTGTGCGCTAAGTAGGTACACCCCATCCTGAATTGATTCCCGGGATTCCCCACCAACACTGCCGGCAGATTACTGACTGTATAAAAGAGCTGCATGTGAGGGGAAAGTAAGAAGACATAAAAACGACCGTAATAAAAAGAAGTTGAGATGTGATATGATGTAAAGTGATAGTGTCCCCCACACACATTTGGACGCACACAAGCACACACACACTCTGGATTGTGCCCCAGCTGTAGCAGAGTAACGGGGGAAGTCACCTGTAAGTGACCCTGGTTTTCTTGCTGGTGTTGCTTGAGGGGGGTGAGGTGAGGTTTGTGCGTGAATGGCAGCTGATCCTTCCTGCTAACCCAGGCCTGCTGACCCCCCACTCCTGTCCCACCTGAGTCCTGTGCAACCATTACTGTCAACACTCACTGATGTGTCCGTTTGAGTGCAACCAGGAGTTTAGATGAAGTCTCAAATCCGAAGAACAGAATGACACATCAGCATGATTTTTCACTGACTTGAATGACATTTTCTATTTATATTATTTCTCTTGATGTCTGAGAACAAGAGAGAATGAAAATGTCAAACTTTTTAGTTGAAGTGAAAGTAAATCTGACATTCAGGAAGAAATCTGAAGTTTAGGTTAAGCTGAGTGGTTCAATCACATGCTTGATACAGCTAGGCTAATCCCTAAATGACACAGCCTTTGGTTAGAGTCCTACTTCTGGTCTTTTGCTCTATATCGCCCTTACTCTCTTTACTGTCCTCTTCATATCAGCACACAGGCCAAGAAAAGGTACATAAAAATGAAAACTGATCATGTCCTCTACATCCCAAAGAACTTTTTTTCTGACAAAAAAGTTTCATCATGCTTTCTTTATACAGTCAAACATGCTGTAAATTAGCTTCTGCAATTGTAAAGAAAGACTGTTTCTTCAGTGTACTGTCTTCTGGTATGACACAGTCTGGTCATGCAGCAGTTTCCATTTCATAACAGAAAAAAACTCCCTACTGTAGCTTTAACCATTAAAAAGAAAACATAAAAAATACTGCCAAATGTTTTAATCCAAATTTACCAGAGCACTAACTCCAACATGGCAAATTTTTGCCCCACTCTGCAGATCTTGAATGCACAAACTGTAACTTTAAATGTTCTAAATTTATACAGCTCAGTCATACAGACAATCCAGTGTCAACTAGTTTTCCTGTTTTCCTAAGCACCATGTTTGTTTCATAAAAAGTGAGACAGACATCCCCCCTCATTCTCTATCCATGCATAGCTTAGCTTGTGGAGCAGACAACCGCGTCAGAGTGGCAGTCGGTCCATGACTGCTTGTTTTGGTTAATGTGATCGCGGCGGTGACACACAAAGCCTTTGTTTTCCATCATGCTGCTGTGAGTGCCCACCCGCTCTGCCAGCCTGCCAGTCTGTCGCCTGGCATTATCTTCCCTCGCTCCACTGAGCACATGGGACCAAAGCTTTCCTCCTTTTCTTCCTCTCTCTATTCTCAACCCGTGGTACCACTCCCTGTCTCAGCCAATCAAGTCACCCAGTGTTCTGAGCTAGTGATGTAATGTGCTCCCTCTGCCAATGGGGCTGACTGTTATTTTCAACCTTGCGGCTGCCCTAGGTGCATGCCATTCGACATGACGGGGTTATCGTTGGAGGCGGTGTTACCATGGCAATGACTTTTCCAAAACACTGTGAGTTAGCCCGCCGTACAGCTAGGTTGTTAACCCACAGGCTAATTGTGTGAATGGATGGGAATAATTGCATTTCACCTAATTGGGTGCTGTTGCCAGCTTTTCCAGTGGCAGTTTAGGGGTGGGAAAACGCGTACCAGTAATTCGTTTAGTGGCTGTTAGGCTCATTTGGATTATACACACACTTGAGCACAGCTGTGTGGCCAAAGACCAAAAAAGTAGCAGCACTATATAACATGGAAGGGTGGGAAAGCTTAACACCCTTAGACCATAAAAACGTCAATAGTAAATGCCAAATAAAGCCATAATCATAACTTATAGTTGCAGAAACACAACCGTAAAAAAGTCATTTCACAATGCACCTGCAGTGTAATGCATTTCTCAACGCACACACTCCTCCTCCATTTGTACACTTAATCCTTGTCAAGGACCAGAGAGTATTGTGTTACCTGGCTAACTGTCTGTTACGTAGTCATGTGTAAGGAATCAGAGCCAGCTAACCAGCCAGGCAGGCATGTGGTCTGAGAATCCAAACGCCCAACAATCTGGGGCCCCAATCCAAAGTGGCCCAAATCCAATTTGTTTGGCTCAGGGCTGCAAATTGCTCTGTGCATTGAGTCTCCAAATAGCTGTCAACCACTCCCGCTTGGCGTCCTGTATCACTTAATTCGCTCCTAGAGCATGTAATTGTCATAATAAGAAAAATATTGAGGTGATAATAACCAGTTACTTTGAGATACCCCCCTGCCTACTTCAAGACACACACACACACTGTTGCAGATATGCACATAATGGGATTAGACTGCCATCTACACATTTCACACAACATTGGAGAGGCATTCGCTCGTGACCCTTCACCTCGCTGGTGTTGGCGCCTGCCTGCACCCTCTTGTCTTGCATGTGTGTTTGTGTGTGTGTGCCTGAGTGTGACAGGCACACAGGAGGCCGGGCTGTCACAGCGAGACATGCTTGAGCACTGATGCGACCAAGGGGATGGATGAAGCAACACACACACTCCCCCCACCCTGTCCCGTCCATCCCTCACTCATTCAACTGACCTGCTCGTGCTCTCACACAGCCACACACACTCACACACACACATGCGCTCACACAGACCCCAGCAGGATATGCAGCTTCGGTGTGAAGCAGGAAACTGTCACATCCAGCAGACTGGAGGACTTCTTCCCCTGACCGTGGTGCTGATGTTGTCTCCTCTCACTGCACACCGGGAATTAATCAAAGTTGCTATGGTAGAAGGCAACAAGCATGTGTAAGAGAGTGTGAGAGAGTGTGAGGATGTGTGTGTGTGTGTGTGTGTGTGTGTATGAGAAAGTGGTTCTCTGTCTAGACAGGGAGGAGCCAATCATTGCTGCTTCCTGTGGGCTACGGGAAAGAAGAGCGAGAGGAAAACTAGCTACTTCTTCTCTCCCTGTTTCTCTCTCTCGCTCTCTCTTTCTCTCTCTATCTCTCTCACACACACATACACGCACACACAGTGTCTCACATTGCTATCTATTTGCTGTCACTGCCTTGTCTGCCCATGTCAGACAGATAGTATGGCTTTGGGCTCTGCACCAGATGGCTAGCCAGCTAACTAGAGCCTAAAATACAAACTTTAACACAGTTACCGAGCACTGTGAGCGGTAACACTCAACAGCATCCGCCCTTGTGGCAAGAAACCGCAGGGAACCAAAAGACTGCTGTATGACTCTCTGTGACATTCGACTAATAGACTTCATTTACTTGATAAAATATATGAAAAAAAATGTTTGCACAGCTCTGCCACAGGGGAAAAAGAATTAAAAAGTGACATTTTTGGATTATTATTAAAAAATACATTGACTAACTTAAACATTATATGGGCTGAAAATGCATTTAACCAGTTAAGGCATCTCTTTCTATTGATACACAAAGTTTAGAGATTTGAGTTTTATGTGCTGGTTTATTTATGAGGCTTAGTGGTATATCATGCAGAAGATACAGAAGTTATAGGCCGCTGCTTTAATCAGCCAACAGGAATCTTAAGAGTGATTGTCTCCGATCACCCTCATACTGATCACATCCCATTCTCACAACAAGGCTGCTCACACTCTGCTGCTGTCAGCAAAGCTTTGCCTCTGCCACCCCAGCCTCTTCATTCTATCCAAGTCTAAAACCATGTTTGTTCCCTTTTGGGGGAATTTAGCAATGCCCACCCAGGAAGCAATAGCATGCTGCTTGGCTAAGCCGGAGAGCGGTTTAAGAGCAGAGCCAGTCACACCAAGCATGACTGTCTTTCACACCAAGCACGACTGTATTTCCATTTACAACAAGAGTGTGACTGAATGTCCTGTAATCAACATGGCCGATGTGATGAAAACCCTTCACATATAACATGTAACTGAGGATGGTGAAGAGCATCAAGATATTTCAGAATAGGAAGAGAAAACAGTCAAACAGCTACTTGTGATATATGCAGTACAATGGTTTCAAGAGGTGGAAACACATGCAAGTCAGTTTTTAAGATTTATTCTTATTTCGAAAATGTGAATTGATTTTTTCCCCCACCCCTAGTAGCAGTGCAGCTGTGTGAAAGACTGGTTTGATATGACATCTTGAAACTTAGCACTCACTAAAGTGATAGGAAGTAGGCTGCACCAACAAAATCTGCACCTAAAAGGGAAGGCTCGAGATTAGAGAGGAGGTGGTTGAATTCATGGCCTTGGACAAGCAGAGAATACCATTTTTTCCTGACTTTTGTATTCAACGTATGTCCCACCATCTCAAAACTACAGTACATTTCAGACTGGACTAGTTTACTGGAGCTAGACAGCAAAGTTTGTCAAAAGGTTATCTAAAAACATGATGTGACTTCTGTTAGTCTAACAACAGACATTAGAAGCTCTGATGTTCATACTGAGCGTCACTGTACATTTTATTGACCAAATAAACCCAACAAAATCAGATGTAGCTATCTTATCCAGGAAAACACAAGCAGTGGATCAGGACTCTGTGAAGACCAATACTCCACAGTGAGGGCCAAAGGAACTGATCGAGACTTCTTAACACATATAAGCATATTAATACTGTTTAAAGATACTCTGCCAGACATGTGAACCCGTCCTTTACTTTAATTCCAAACATTTCCATACAGTATTGATTTTTTATGTGTACATATAGACCCAGAGTGTACACAGGTCAAGAGTAAAATCTATAATAATGTTACACATGGCGATGATCATAGTCCACTTTACAGCAGTACAGTATATACAGAAATAACACCTCAGTGGGCTCCGAGGCGAGGTTTAATCTCTGTTTCTCTTCTCTGGGTAAATATGATGATGTAAACTGTAATTAACTCCAACAGCTATCGTTTGTAGGCCTGAGGGACAGGTCTGCTCGTGGCAGCACTGCACTCATTTATCGGCTCCGGCCGCTCTGCTTTCTATCTTTATGGCGCACTGGAGACTGAGAGGAAATGCTATTACACAAAGATGTTTTTTTTAATACTCCCCCCAAATCGTCAATTGAGGCAAAATCTAAATGAAATGCCATGCAAATGAATCCAAATGGACTGCTGAATGTGTGTGTGTGTGTGTCTGTGTGAAAGAGGGTTTTAATGCGATGCCCCATGTAGAGCACCAACTGTAATACCCTTCACTAAGTGCTATTAAGTACAGAAAGAAGAAGAGAAATGAGAAGGAGAGAGACTTAGTGGAGGGAGATTTAACACAACACCCACGCTGTAATTTCTTTTTTGATGTCAATCAGCTGGAATGCCTACCAAGGCTGAAATGATGATGATAATTGGTGATGATGATGAGAATTGATAGACTTTATGACAATTTAAGCGCAGCACTATAGAGTACTGATAAAACGCAATTGCTCACACACAGGACTTTATATCTACAGGAATGCTTTAATAACTGTATGTCAGGATGTGTGAACATGCCTTGATGGGGTATGTCTTTGCTAGATAATGTGTGTGTTAGTATGAAAAAGTGGGATATGTTAATGTATGAGCCAGTGTGTGAGGAGATAAGAGTTCTCGAGCGGAGACTCTGCCACCTCCTGAGGGTCTTTGAGTTAAATCCTCGGTGAGAAGAGGAGGCACAAGGCAGAGATACTCCAAACACAAGCAAGGGCACTTTCTGCCATCTGAGGGGAGATGTTTGGCATGCCTCAGGCTTGCCAAAAACCCCATGAGGGCTTTAGGCTAGCACCCAGCAGGCACTCAAATATGCTAACATGCCAACCCGTGGATGTCTGTGTTGTGCCACAAGCTTAAGGGCTGAACGTTCCCATCTCAAGTGCCTAAAGTTTTATAATTGTGACTCACTTAAGTTTGTACTAAGCTGCTACAGGTGGCACCCTTTCAACTCTGGATGTAGGCAGATGTAACATATCCGAGTGACCGAGAGCACCCTGAAGGTTCAGTCTGCTTAATAAAACAAACTTTGGGAAGTCCTCCACATAAACTTGAAGGCAGGAGTGCTTATACTGTTGCAAATGGCAATCGTCAGAGGCAGGGGGAAAGTGTTTCTTTATAGCTTCTTGGTGGTTGCATCACAGTGCCTCCATAATCTGTCACCAAGGACTTTACATCTCTCTCAGGTCTAGATGTAATGTATCGTGAAAATAGGGCAATAGCAACACTTTCTTTTCTGGAAGGCAACCTGAGTGTTTCACATGTACACACCAAAAATCATCGTAGTAGATCAGTGAAAGTGGAAAACACGACTTTCAGATAGAGGTTCAAACCCTGCCTAGTTTTCCATTGAAAGGCCACTAAAATACGACTGTCCTACGACTGAATGCAGCATCTGAACCCATCATGTCTAGATCCCGTTGTTACTGTTCTAACATGAAGCTCTTCTCCACTTCTTGTTAGAAGGAGTAAACATCAAATGAACAGTTGTTGTTGATACTGTGCAGAGAAGTAATTACATGCAGAAAGTGTTCATCAGAAAAAGCACTATATTAGTGAGCAAAAAGCTGGTCTGAACAAACAGCAGTTTGAGTTAAGAGAGGAACTATTTTGTGATTAGAAAAACACACTATTTAGAAGGTAACATCATTAGAGGCAGTCTTTTTGCTCTCTCTGTTTTTGTTATCTGGAACAAAGGCAGCCTCAGAACAAAATGTTCAGGGCTTCCCGAAGTTGTGCAGTAGAGAGCCGCGGCAGCGCTGCAAAGCAATTGTGCTTTTCTTTTCAATTCTACTCCTGCACACTCCACAAAGCCCAGACAATCTCTTGATAATACTGCAGCATCTCGATAAGAGGAGAAGAAAGCTCTTTCTGTTTTTCACCACCGGCACCAAGTTGAAAAGATTCAAAGCGGTCCTGGAGTCAGGCGCGAGGGTCATACAGCCGCATCGACACCTGACTCAGGATTCCCATAGATTCCCTCAATCTGGTGATAATACTAACAGTAACTCCAACGCATTAGCAATTATTGCTTGTTGTAAGATAGGGGGCTCAGTGAGTGATAACTGCCCTGGCTCTTAAGCCCCTCATAATGTGGAGATATGGGGCGGGCCACATTGAAAAGGACATTTGAGGCCCTATTACCCCTAAGCTGTTAAAGACGCCCAAATCTGGCTCTGCTTGTCTCCAAACCGGAGGGATTAGTGTTGAGTTTCACTCTGATTCCCCCTGATAATATGCCAAGCTGTAGCAGTTAGGAGTACTTATCCAGTGGGCTCTGTTCACTTGAGGTCCCCCCACTGTTTCCTAAACCAACAACAATGGCAGTGAAGTGTTTCAAATACCCAACACGCCCTTTTGGTGCTGCCAGGTGTTGAAGTCAAAGATGAACCATCTTCACCTGCTCTGAAGCCCTACGTTTCACATGGCGAGTTAGGTCATTGGTATTCCTCCCAGAGCTGTGCACTTAAATTTGCTTGATTTAAACCAGCAGCTTCACAAAGACAGAAGAGGAGGCTGACTGAGCTTCTTCATGTCTGTGGTGTTGAACTTCTTTTATAAGTCCGTGAAGGTTCTTCAGTCTTAAGTTCGGATGCTAAAGCTGACCACAAAGACACAGATCCTGTTTGTTCTTCATGTACTACTTCTGCTAATATTTTTATTTATGGCACGCCAGCATGGCATCCCATCATCACTGCCTCCTAACCTCTCTACTCACCCAAGAGAGGTGGAAAAATGCCGTCTGTACAAGTGTGTTTATGTGAGTGTGTAAGAGAGAGAGAGAGAGATGGAAGGAGAGGAGGATAAAGAAATAAATAAAGGGCCCAAATTCCTCATTTCTAATTCAGCTGCTCGTTCAGCTTAACCTCTCTCTCCTCAGCAATTAAAGCGCACGCCACATCCTTCACGCTGCGTACAGCCGAGGCTAAATAATGCAGGGGGCATCCAGCACCCGCATCCTTTATCATCCCAAATGACAGCCATTTGCATATCTCCCCAGTCAATTAGAGCGCGGCGGAATAATCAGCCCATAATTGGGGGAGAGCGTCGGTAATCACCCGCCCTGGCACACCGACAGGGCCATTGGAGGAGTGAGGGGGAGAGAGGTTGTGCATAGGGTTGGATGTGTGTGTGTGTGTGTACGAGTGTGTGTGTGTCAGAGAGACAGTCCACTCGACTGCAGCCTCTTCACTTCAAACCAACATGTCCAAACAACCCGTCCAACTTCCCTCTGCTTTCCTCTAATGCGCCCTGCTCGCCTCCTCTCCACTGCCCCTTCCCCTCATTAATTTGCACGTAAAGGCTTTTGTAGTCTCTTTTCCTCCGTCGTTTTATTTCTGTGTGATATCTTTCATCAAAATGGGTCAGAAAGGGACTTTTAATAGCATAAAAAGTAATACGTGAATGATGGGTTTCATTCCAGGATGCCATCCATTCTCAAATGTTATCAAATGTTAATTGCTTGCCATTTAAAAAAACATGAATAATGACCTCCTCTTCAGTGTTGCTGCTTTTATGAGTCAGATTCGAGGGTTCAAGATCACTTATGTCATTGATGAATTTGATTTTCATGCCAGCAATATTTTCTGTCAGAGGTATCAGACATTAGGTATTATTCCTAAGGTGCAGTGCTGCAGCTCCCTTTAGAAAATGTGTGTTTTCTATCAACTAATATAGCTGAGAAGCAACATGTTTTTCACCTGTCTGCACCTCCTTTATGACAGCTATTAAAATTTACACTCCATTTCCTTCATATAGCTAGAAAGAAAATGTTAAGAACAGCCAAGAACAACGTTAGATAGACTGCTCCAAGACACGAGGGGGAAAATCCCCAGCTTGTCCCCTTTAGAAGCAGAAAATCAAAGTCGTTTCATGGGAAGTTTTCTGGGCAGCTTTGAAGTGCCGTTGCCGCTCAGCCTCTGTATTTCCTGCTGAAAGGGGAATGACCATTTTTGTGAAACAACATTTCCTTTAATACACTGTAACCTCCCATTCCTCAGATGCTTTGGTGCTGTCCTCTGAACACGACAAATAAAAGGATGACTTGAGAGAAAAAGAAAGAGAGAGAGAGAGAGAGAGAAAGAGGGGTTGACAGTAATGGGTGCGGTGAAGGAGTGTGTGTGTTAGTGTCTGTCTGTGTGAAGGAACATCAGAGAAACCCAGGCAAGGTTAGCTCCCATCTGCAGCGCCATCCTTTTGTGTTTCCCCAGCTGCTTTCTTTTCCCTCTTGCCTTTGTGTTTATTCTACCCAACCCAGTTCAATGTTAGCCAGCGCTGCCTCTGTGCTGTTTCAGGCCCACCGCCGCTTTTTACAGATGAAACGCGTGCCATTCACTTCTCCTTGATAGAAGTGGCAAGAAATAAAGAAAGGAAGTTACAGCTTTGGAAGGAGTGAATGGGGAGGGAGGAAAGGATAGCACAGGGAATGATAGTAATGATTTGTTTCGATCTCAACTCCACATAGGACTCGGGTCTATTGCAGGCGAGGGGCAGACCAGACTAACCTGAGACAAAGCAGAGTTTAAACACAAACAAAAAAGCTTCTATTGAAGTGAAAGACTACAGAAAACACAAGAGTGGCAGCATCCTTTAACAGCTCTCCCTGTCCACAGAGGAAGGAAACATTGATTTTCTTTTTACTCCTTTTTTAGTGGGGGGTGTCTTTCTCTGCTTAATCCCCCATTCCCCCACTCTCAGGGGAGCTGTGGCATTTCCTGCCAGCCAGTCGGCCCCGCGCTGCAAAGACTTATGCATCACTGTCAAAATGACTCACATCAGAAGAAGAGAGGGCAGGAGAGTGAGGAGGGGGGGTTTAGTTTGAGGGGTCTGGTTCGATTGGTGCGATGCAAAAAACTTCCCCCATTGGACGTGCCAACTGTCAGTGCATCAGACTTGGTAATCCATCAGCCCCAGCTGCTGATCAATACTGTGATTGGTGGAAATCTGGGAGATATCTGGATGTGATCTGTGCATCATTAGAATAACTGTGCAGTAAAATGATTGTGATCCTCAGAGTTTCCTGCTGAAATTTGCACACTGTCAGTGATGAATGTCATGTAGGGGTGTAAACAGTGCAGCTGGAGTTACATGCCTGAACCAGCTCCAAGGTAGTTCTGTGTTATTACAGAGCAGGCTCTACAGGTCCCCTGCACTCTGAAAAAGTTTTAAAAGTTCTGGAAAGTCTTCAAAACTTATTTCATCTGTATACAATAAATGCAAACATCAGTGCATACAGAAAACTTCACATCCTCCTATCAGATTCAGAATTTTTTTAACTCTGAACTTGGAAGCATGGCTTGTGTTCAAGTTAACACACATACTAAAATTGTTTGATATTTATGAATGCTTTATTTAAATGTAGTCATCCAGATAAGACATTTCAACGTACCATAATGAAATATTTAATCAGAATTTAACTGTTGTGACAAAGTTGTTTAGCCCAAAACAGGAGGTAGACAGATTTCCTGTCTGTTAACTTTGAACTTGGAAGCATGGCTTGTGTTCAAGTTAACACACATACTAAAATTGTTTGATATCTATGAATGCTTTATATGATATGATATGATATGATATGATAATTTTATTTAAGTGTCATACACCAAAATTGGTGCCCAGCCCCATGGGCTTATTAGACACTGTTCAACAAACTCAAAACACAATGTATCCAAGACAGCCACGCAACATAATATACAACAACAATAACATCAAAAATCCATTAAGAATTATAACACAAACAGTGAGGATAATGAAAGAGAAACAAAAAAAGTTCATCCTACAGGGTACAAAATACTTTGCCGCATATGCCAAGCCTTTTTAACAAATTTTGCCAAAACAAAAACATCTTTTTCAAACAACCAACCCAAAATCTCACCTTCACTCTTCCAAAATAAATCAGGATTTTTAAACTGAATTGATTCAAAAATGACAGTCCTTAAGTCAACATATAAGGGACAATTGAAAATAAAATGAAATTCATCTAAATTCATTTCAGTCTCCAGTAAAAAAAAACATGTTTGCTACAGGTCAACACTTGCACACTCTGGCCATATATACTCATTCATTCTGGCCATAACATATGGCTCACATCATGTGGAGTTGGCACATGTGGTGAGAAACAGTCAGATCAACTGTTAACATGGTTATCAACCTGATGGATAACAAACATCCATTCATTCCACCTTTATTTATTCTCCAGAAATCATCGAGGGGTAACCCTAATTTGCAATAATATTGAGTTGAACTACAGAATAAGTTTAAATACAACCCACAAAGCTTTTAAAGAGATAAGAGCAAATAGTGATTTAAGTTCAGGTCTAACTTGGAGGAGCATGTGTGATGGAAAAAAAATCTGAGAAATGGAGATGATCAGTGAGATATGGTAATCATTTTCAGGTAAAAGCTTTACATTGAAGAGAGTCCACATGGATCTCACATCCCTCTTGCAACATAAAATATACTGAGAAGTGTTGAAGGGGTAACCAGTGTTTAATCTCAGCACAGAGCAAGTCAAGGCATCTGAGGCAAACAGCTGAAATCATTCCTCTTGATTGAAATGAAACTGTTGTCTGATTGGCTGGATCAGACCAATCCAAATAAGGCGTTTCCATGACGCAGTTTCATTCTGATCAGCCTGTTATTCTGATAATTAGTCTATAAACCACAGCTATTGTGCATAACAATACAACTGGAAAGCATTTCTCTGAGATGTGTAATGCAAGACAAAATAAAAGCAGTTATACCAAAATGAAATGGCACAGGAGAGATCAGAATAAAAGATTGTATTATTATTATTATTTTTTTGTTACAAAATGAGTATCAGAAAAAAACATCACCACCGATTTATAGAAACAGGACGAAAACAAGAATCAATAGATTGTCTGCTCTGGTTTACTGAGTGTAAAGTTTAATGGTTTGTGGTACAAACTTGCTGGGCAGTGAGAGTGTTTGTGGCTGATTTAGCTTTATGTAGCTTTATAAGTTTTTTACCATACTTTGCTTGATGATCTTTTAAAGGATTTAGTTTATGAGGTACACTTTCACACTCTGATAGCAGAGGATGCTACTATATGCAATCCCATCCACACGCTTTTAAATGCTGCTGGTTATACCGCCAAGAGCGATCTGAGGTTCAATGTCTTACCCAAGGACGCTTTGACTTATGGACCGCATGACCCGGGATCGAGACACTGTCACCCGTTATTCTTTATCAGGTACAAACATTAAAAATGATGGATAATATCATGTGGTGAAAACTCTGAGATACATTTCTTTATGTGTTATTTATCCTCCAAATACATGGCAATACCATTCAGAGCTGATCCTGACCTCTGACCCTCCAGCAGAGAGTGGTAATAATTTCCCTGTCTGTGAGTAATCAATCATAGGCTGGATATAGAACATGGACAAAACACATTTGTGGTAGTTAAATGGGTTTATATTTACTTAAACAAATAGACAGAGAGGCAATCAGGGAAACAGTGAGCTGATGGGACAATAAAGAGACAATATGATTCTCATTTCAAGTTAATCAAATCATAATAGCTGGCAAACACAGCACAACACACACACTGAAGGAGTCACTCAGGGATGCAGCAGCCCTCTCAGGACAGGCCCCGCCGTCGACGTCGGCCCGCATTTCATCACGTTCAAACAAACTTTTTAGTGGTGAAAACAAATTGGGCTCACCATCAAAGAGACTTTTCAAAAAGCCATTTCTCTCTGCCAGTTCAAAAGAAGCCTGGTTGGTAAACAGGCATGGAGAATTCACAGCGCAAGATATTGTAGGAGGTACAAACGGCTGGAGCTCCACCACAACAAAGGCAGAGGAGAAGGAGTGGAGGGGTGTAATTCATCACACACTCAACAAAAGCAAGTGTGACTGACTGTCCATGACCAAAGAAACAAAACAATATGAAAAAAGAAAACCTTCTCTTTAATTGGAGAAGCTGTTGTGTTTTTTTCCCATTTCAAACCCGCTCCGTCTATTGTTTTTTTCATCCCTTGGATTTCTTTGCCGCTCTGGATGCCCTTGCCCTCTCTGCCTCCCTGATCTCCCTTTCTCCTCCGCTTTCTTTTCCCTCCTCCTCCTCCCTTTGCCTGTTTCTTCATTAAAAATACTCACTGTGAGCTACTATGGCCTCTGTTTTAAATGAGAAGATAGACGGAGCTGCAGGAGAACAGAGACCGAATGAAGAGAGATGGAGAGGCAGAAAGAGAAGAAAAGGGGAGGTTAGGAGGATAAAAAACCTCTGGCTCATAGCTTATGCGATTTCTTCACAAACAGACACACAAACAGACAGACAGACAGACAGACAGACAGACAGACAGACAGACAGACAGACAGACAGACAGACAGACAGGTGGATAGAGGCCTCCCTTCTCATCCCATCCTTCCATCCACCTCAGGCAAAATCTCATTTGTCTGAAATTCAGCTGAAGACCAGAGGATGAGGAGACGGAGGGATCGAACAAGAGCAGCAGCAGCAGCAGTAGCAGCAGACAGGAGCCCGCCCCTCCATCCAGCTGTCATTAGCTATGCACAAGACAAACTGCTGACACAAAGTCACGCGGCATGCTGAGCAGGGACTTGTGGGTAAGAGGCAGGAGGAATCCATCCCTCCATCCCTCCGTCCTTCCACCTGTCTATTGACATCCCTGGCTCTCCCTCTGTCCGCCTCCGGTTTTTGCAATTACAATCAAACGGGCAGCATCCAGGCCCCGGAGCGCTGACTGACGGCTTGGATTAACCGAGACGTGGAGAGGCCTTGGGATGCTGTGTGTTTATGTGTATTTGTGTGTGTGTATGTGTGCCTGTCAGCTAGTGGTCTGTTCATCTCCGTCTGTATCCTACATTACTCTGTATGTGCAGCATGTTTCCTCATCAGAATCGATGTGTGAGTTTCTGTGTCAGTGTCTCTTCTTGTCCGTCAGAAGAATTTGTCTGTATATGTGTGTGTGTGTGTACAGTGTGGGTCTGTCTGTGTAAAATGACAGGAGAGGAGTATGTAAGGAGTGGGGTATTAGCATGAAAATGAGTGTGAACAGCACTGCAGATATTCACCTCATTGAAATACTACTATGAGAGCTGTTTTGATTCAGAAAATGTATGATTAACTTTTTAAGTTTTGGAACTTTATAGACTGATAAATATTCATTTTTGATATCCGTAGAGATTTAACAATTACTGACAATTAAAAAGCACGCTCACATTTGATTTGCAAAATAATACATTTCCAAAAACTGCGCCTCCGATGCTGTTTTCTTCCCAGTGCTGCACAGTGATGTGCAGAACAATCCAGCCTCTACGTTTTAAAGAAATAACAAAGTGAGACATAGCAAAATGTCATAAAAAGTGACAACACAAGCAAATCTAAAAAATTGAGGATATGGAAGGAAATCACAAAGCTGTCAGGGAAAAAAAAAGGGAGGAACACACACGTACACCCTTTGAATTAACTTCACTGCTGCACTGCCGCAATTGAGCGAGTCACGTCAAACACGCAACCGAACAGAAAAACGTCCCCTCAGAAGGCGGTGAAGAAAGTGCGAGGAACAAAAACACGTCAATCTGCTTTGTCCAAAAGAATTTGAGCTGCTCTGTGTCTTCTGTGAGATCGCTTCTTTAACTCTTCCTTGCTAGACGCAGACGTCATCCATCACAGATGACAAATGTGACATGACAGCTCTGCTTGGGAAGCTGCGATGACAACAGACAGACAGATACTTACAGCACAGTGGGTGACAAGGGGAAGTTTGTTAAAGCGAAACCAGATTTTCAGATCCAATGATCTTATTGTGTCCTGTTAGTCCTCTAAACAAAGGTCTGCAGGCTTAAACAACACTGACAACTATCTGCTTCAGTTGTGTTTGTTT
Source organism: Xyrichtys novacula (assembly GCA_962446985.1). NCBI lineage: Eukaryota > Metazoa > Chordata > Actinopteri > Labriformes > Labridae > Xyrichtys > Xyrichtys novacula. Next base: position 8,943,890 of record OY660878.1, read on the forward strand.
TTTAGGGATCAAATTTGGAAAGTTTCAGAAAAGGTTAATTTATTTTAGAAATTGTGCCAGGGTTGAAGCTTCTATTTTGATATCCTCATGAGAACTTATCTAGCAAGGTTGTAAATTGACATAACAGGACCTTACGAGATCTGAAACTCATTTTTAAATAGAAAGATGAGTTTGTGTGGCTACAACATGGTAACACAGCCTTTGACAACATGTAGTTTTTAAGTGTCTCTCTTGGAAAGCCAAAACTGCTCTGCATTTGTTTAGCAAGATGGCTAGCTGCATGTCCCGTCAGAGTACTTTCATATTAGTATTATTCAAGGAATGAAAGTAAACTGACCAATTGAGAAGGCTGCAAGAGGGAGTATGTGGGGTTGTCACAATACCAGAATTTTAAACTTCAATACAAGTTAAACGCTGAGGCTATCAATACCTGTTTTGATACCATGGCAATAAAAATCAAACCTGTGCACCCAAACTGGTCTTATTTTCTATTTTACAGCTTTGTGCATGAGAGGTGCTTGCTTTCTTTATTTTATCTCTATAATTTGGCCACCTTGGCCCTCTCCTTTGCTTTAGGTTTAGAATATAACTGTATCTGCCTTTTCCATAACTTCTTTGGATACCTTTTGACACTGTCTAATGCAAAAATAATGCAGACTGTAATTTAATTAAAACAAACAGTGTAAAAAGTGTTGAAGTATTAAAAGCCATCACAGTTGAATTGCAGATAAAATTCAAAGAAGGCATTTTCCTGCTACACACACTTTGATATTCAACCCTCTACTTTGCATATTCTCACTCTGTTTTGAGATGGAGAGTCGTCCTGGTTGCCCTCTCCCTCCCCCGGCCTGGAACAGAGACCAGCTAACCAACCAGAACGTCCTCGTGGAGTTCCTGAGCCAATGGTCGCCCGGCTGCGTGTGCGTGAGGGCGTGTGCGTGCGTGTGTGATGTAAGCATGGAGAAAGGAGAGGTGACAGCGGCGCGAGGCTGATCTAATAAAAGGAGAAGATGAAACGCTGTCAGATGCCGCGGCGAGCAGCTCAAACGCCAGCAACGTTTGGTAAAACACACACGCGTCTCCTCCCAGACAGTCTCCTCTCGCTCCCACACTATCTCTGTCTTACACACACACACACACACACACACACACACACATGCAGGCACGCACATTTCTGTGTGATAGACAGTTTCATAGTGTCGTAGCTGAGGTGTTGGCCTATAAAAAGCAGTGCTGATATGATTTAATGGGCGAGTCTTATTATAAGACTGTCGCTGGGCCAGTGTAATCTGGCTAGCGCTCCAGGGCACAGCGCTGAGACACATGCACTACAATACTCCACAGCAGATAATATTGCTATGTGCTACATTGCTATTATAAGATAGAGCCATTTGCCACACTGATACGCCCTGTATGAGGCTGTCATTTGGGAAGGAGTGATTTATGACTGTGAGGCATGAGAATAAAGACAGATTATTTTTATTCATGTGTCTTTAGAGGCCAACTTCATTTCTTTTTTGTTTGCACAGCACTTATTTTTATATACGGCATCAAAGGGAGAGCGCCTTCCGTGCAAAAACACACATAACACCATATGGGCTTTGTGGTATTTATATAAGGCCTGTGGAGTCTGGACCACCCACTCAAAAACTGCACAATGTCACTTTGACATTGATTCAGAATCTGCACTTAATAGAACAAGATCCTTCTGTTAGCTGTCTTCCCATTTTTGCCAGGACTAAATTGCTATTAATTATAAATAGCAGAGCAGCTGTCTTAAAATATATGACATATCTACCAGCGTATTAGACACTGAGGTGATATTGCCTCTCCTGCCACTTTTAATATCAGCACCCTGGCTCCAATCACGGCCTAATAATGGCTTCTCATTATGAAGTGTATATGTGTGTGTATGTGTGTGTGAGTGTGTGAGGAGGAGGGCTTCAATTTCACCACTTAAAAGCCACAGATGACACCTTGTAAAAAGTTAATTTCATTTTAGACATTTATGGAATGGGGCTGTAAATTTAAGCTCTCGCTGTGTGCCGTGAGGCTATCAGCTCTGATAATTGAGATATTGAATAATTAGATGTAAGCAGTTCACTATGTGTAGAAATGCAAAGCAGGTGTGGAACAAGTTAAAACTGTATTTTAGAAAAGTGAAGGGACAAAAAAAAAAGTGTTTTTTCATGACCTGCTGGGGAGGAGAGCAGAGCATGGTTTTATTGTGTCCTGGGTGTAATAGTGAAGATGGTCAGGAGATGGCGCTGTGCTTTCTGTGAGCGCAGAGGAGCATGTGATCAAACCCAAAAGACTGAAGAGGGCTGCGTTCAGGATCAGGCAACACTGCTGATTGTTTCCATGATGTTATCCAAAAACTAACAGTGCTCTCACACTGTATATCCAAACATGGACATGTGTTATATCAGGGTTTATGAAGATATTTCAAGTCCTCGACTATAACTGCATCATTCTTTAATATTAGCAACTGCAAGAAAAGATGACATTTGTATAGCATGGTTCAAGAAATCTATAATGAGATATATCTTCACAGCACATTATATCACGCTTGTTGTAAAGCTCTCAACATGAGCTCTCTCGATCCAACTATTTTGTGTAAACAACAACCTCACACATCACATGAAAAGGCATCTTCTCACAGCGCGAGTCCACGGTCATTAAAATATATGAGAAGATCTCTTTTTTTTCACTAGTCTTCAATCTCCTGCTCCTCCTCTCTTTCCTGTTTCCCGAGCCTTTCATTTCCCAGATTGTCGTTTTTTTCCGAGCATGCAGAAAGGCGACAAAGAGACAAACCGCCAAATCTATCTTTAAACTACTTTAATTTTTTCTCTCCTCTGATGAGACTGAGTTGACTGAGATGAGAGGATTTCCACCTGACTGTCTATCCCCCTAACACACACAATTCAGCTCTTCCTGTTACTCCTCACCCCCACCTTCTGCCCTCCTCCTCCTCCTCTTCTCTCCTCTTCCCTCTCCTCTCTCATGGCCTCTGTCTTAATTTCACAGGGGAATCATTTGACAGATATTGCCCTTGAAGAGGCAGCCTGTGCCTCGCCACTGAGAGCAATAGGGGGTTGAGGGGGTTGTGGGGATGGAGGGGGAATTGAGGGGTGGGGTGATGGAGGAGAGGAAGCGAAAGAGAGTGAGAGTGATGGGGAGAATGAGAGTTGGGGGGGGGGGGGGGGGGGTCGAGGAGTGGAGGAGGGTAAAAAGTTATTAAGTGGATGTGAAAATGCAGCGCAGCCAAAAAGGTTAAGTCTGGAATAGGAAATTAAAACTTGCATCGCTTTTGGCTTTAAATAGATTTGGTTTCATTACGGGCGCCAAGGCCAGTTAGAGTCAAATCCCTCTGGAGAGAGAGAGAAAGAGGGGAGGAAAGGGAGAGGAGGAAAAGAGATGGTGACATGGGAAAGGAGGCAGGGGAAAGAAAAGGGAACAATGGAAGAGAGGAAAGATCCAGACTATCATGCAGTACACATTCATTTTCAATTTCCGCCTGTTTTTCCCCAAACCCCCTTCCACAGTCAAGTGAATACCAATTCTACATACCATTACTGATTTAATACTCTGACTTTAACTGAAATCCAAGGCTGCTGTCGAGCGTGAATACAAAGAATGCAGCCATCATGGGCTAACAGGTGTGTGAACACCTCCTGAGGATTTTTCTCAATCCTCCTGTTTTTATTTACATTGACGTTTTACGAGTCCTCTGTGACTTGAGTTAATTTTTTGACCCTGGAACATATGAAACCTGCTCAGACCTGCCTCTGATAACTTCTCTGCCAGCTTAGAAAATAAAGAAACATGGGTCTTTTGCAGCTACAGGCAGGTGTCTTACAAACGTCTCATATACATGAACTATACATGAAGGACAAAACCATTTGATTTCATTCTCACACTTATAGCCTGGCTGTAGTGGTTTGGTTGGAAGGACACATTTCAGACCTATGGTTAAAGTGTACACGCACACACACTCACCCTCTGTGACCCTCTCACAGCTCTGGTTATTGCCTCGGTGGTCTCCCAAGGAGTGTCAGAGAAGAGAGGAGCGAGATAAATTGCAAGAAAAATGTGAGAAAGGTGGATGAAACAGAGTAGAGATGGAGGATGAAAAGGAGGGACAGAAACAAAGGAGGCTGATAGATAAACATACAGAGAAGAGGAGACGATGGGGGGATGGAAAATTAGAGATAAATGAAGAGATAAAGTCTGAGTGTGTGTGTGTGAGTGTGTGTTTAGAGGTTGCATTCACTTGAGAGATCTTATCATTTGCCACCTCTGGCCATGCAAGTTAACAGCAGCAGTAATGAAACACAAGCAGGTGCATACATGAATAAATAAAACGGCCGAGGCATTTCAACACAATTAAACTTGGTAATTGTTGTGACCATTAAGGGTCAAATGACTTATGTTGGCCTGCTCATGACTATCTTAAGCTAAAATGGATCCCAACATTTTACCTGCAGGAAGGGAAATTTAGCAAAGTTTAGCCAATTAAGTGTAAATGATCACTTCACATTTCAGAATTTAATGATACGCTTTGTCTTCATTTGAAGCGGCTTATATTTGTCTCATCATAATTAAAAATCATCCTAATGACATTTCTGTAAATGACACAAATGATCCAATCTGCTATTCCTTGATTGACTCAGAATCACATGACACAAATTATACCTGGTGGTAACAAACAACATGTATTTAGACATCTAGTCTAGATAGGAAAACGCATGCTGATGAACTCTTTTTATTTCTTTTAATGGTTTTTCTTTTTTATTTCTGCATGTCAAAGAAAAAACGCTGAACGAACAGTCATCTTACTCTGCAGCTCCGAAGACCTTGCTTTCACAGGAGTCATTGTCTGGATTTTCGACTTCACTTTTCAGGTTCAATTTATTGTTCAGCCATTGTTTTTCAGAGTTTCTAGGCACCACACCAAAAACACAAAAGTTACGAAAAGCACAGAAAAAGAGATAAAATTATTGTTCGTAGTAGTCAATATAAAGCCTTCGTACTAAAACTTGACTCTGAAAGGTCGAACCCCCTTAACAACGATTATCAAATAGACTAGCAAGGACAATGCCAGGTACAACAGATTATGTGTTATCTTCTTTACACTTTACATGTGATTTTTCTCTACAAATCCAGGCCTGTCTTTAATAATCTGTATATTACTGTCTGGAAAGTATCAGAACAACTCACAATTTCTTATTGAATGAGATGAGTATTACACTTTGTATTTTAAAAAGTCTGCATGTTGGTAAACAATGGATAACAGATATTAAAAACTTTGGTTTCAATATAACACTCCCACTATGGCCTTTGAAAAACACACGAAGCCAGCCCTTCGAGTTGAAGTATAAAGAGCAGAGTGAAATTAAGTGAGAAATCAGACGGTAGTTTTAGGGCCCTTCTCCCTTCTTCCACAGTCCTCGTCTCTGCAGGGACCGACTGCATCTTTGCTGAACAAACAACATGGCAGAGAGAGCAGAGACTCTCCTCTGTGGTCTACTCTTTGTCCCTCTTTCTCCCTCTTTGCTGCTGGGCACCAGATTATCAAAATGAGTGCGAATTGGTGACCCCTGCAGCTTTCAGTGCTTATAAGGGTCCTTAGACACACATTGGCCACTAATAAATAAAAAAAGATACACAATGTATGTCACTGGGAGTAGGGTGAGCCAATACACAACACACTGCCAAAACACCACCCTTCGCAGCCTATCCCCTCATTTGTATGGAGAAAGAAAACAAGAAACTAAGGAGGTAGAACATACAATTTCACTGCTAGAACAGATACCATGTTACCTTAATAATAATCATTATTATTATTATTTACCTTTTCTCTTAAAAATCAGCAGTAACAGCTTAATGAAAGCAGAACAATGATAAAAGCATTGCATGCAAATCCAGCAGCAGTGAACAGCTCATGACAGCATAACGCATGTCTTATTTTTTCAGTGGGAAACATAATGACTCACTAACACACAGTACATATGGGAATCCAGCAACTGCTGTCATGTTGTTTGATTTGTGTTTGGTATACATGTCTTCAAAGTTGTCCATGTTTGACTGTTTATTAGCCTTTGAGAGTGGATTTGCATATCTCTGTCTGAAGTGTTGTCATTTTAGCGTGTAGCATGTAGTCTCTCTGTGGCTAACGGCTGGGGTAGCTAGCAACAGAGGCTCACTCACAAACAAGGTCTATGCTGCCGGGCAAACTCTCCCCCAGACAGGAGGGAGGAAAAGGGAGGAGGGCGGGGGTATTACCTTGTTGCACAAGAGTTGAGCGGACAGTTACTGTGTGAGCGAGTGTCAGAGAGTGCAAGAGGGAGAAAGGTGCTGAGACAGACAGAGAGAAGAAAAAGGAAGAGCTGACAGCAGCAGCCAGGACAGTGAACACCGTGAACGTCAATAACACACCGTTTCTGAGGACACTTCTTTATAAAATTCAACCTTCCAACTGCCTGAGTTACACTTTATGGTGCTTCTTTGAAACCAAACTTTTCTGGAATGCACTACCATGCATAACATGAGCCAAAAATTTGCCCAGAGCGGCGAGTCTACAGGAACTGAGGGAAGGTTAGCATTCTAGCGAGTCAAGAGCTAGCTTGCGTGCATGGTGGAGGTTACAGTGAAGGATGTGAAAATGAGGCAAATCCTAATTTGAATCTGCTTTTTTGGTTTGTTTGTAAAATCGGCCTTTGTCTGGGTAAAGCATAGGTGCATTTGTCAGGTCCATAGACTGTATACAGAATGGACGCCGCCTGCCTCCTCACAGGGTGGAGCCACCCCGAGAACAGCACCCTCTGTTGACAGGCTGCAGTATAGGTCATAAATCCCACCTCCCCCAGCAAAGCGTATGGGGCTGTGGACAAACTTTAAAAATTTATCACACAGAATCTAAATTTTTCTCCACTTGCTTGCGATGTCGACACGTAGTTACTGTAAGATTGGTTTGTGTTCAAGTCCTCTTTTTTCTGTGCAGCTCCGTTTTTAAAAGTTATTATGGGTTTATGTTTTCTATGATTGACACTTGATACAGCCTATGGGCGTACAAAGATTGCGTAGCTCACCTGGGGGATACACTGTTTGAGCCGAGCGTCATCACAGCGACTCTCCGCGACTCTCCCACCGAATGTGTACAATGCTACTGCGCAATGTTGGTTTCAGGAAATGGAGAGAAAATTGGAATTACCAAGAGCTTTCTGGCTTCAAATCCTTATACTGGCGGAAGGCAGAATCAAGTTGTCCATAGTATATACAGTCTATGGTCAGGTCAGTTGGAGGCCTTTGTTATGTGTATTCAAGGTTAATCTACACTTGTGTTTTTGTTATTGTGTCAACTCAGACAGAATGTGTGGGATTTCAGATAAGCCACCTAATTTCTAGCATAGCATCGCCCCCCTTGGGTCAAAGCAGGTCTAATCAGTCAAAATGAGAGAAAACAGCAGAGACGTGGGCAGAGCTTTCAAGAAAACACGCTTACTTACTTTCTAACTAATCCTCACTGTATTGAAATGTTTAACCAAATTTGTCCCTAAATTTGTGTCCAAACCACAGACTATCCAGACTAATGGGCAGGACAGCATTTATCTCAAGAGAAGCCAAAATTTTTTAATTTTTAATTTGCTGCAGTATTAAGCTGATCTCTTTCATTATAACAGATGGAGCAGGGGTTAAAGTAGAAAAGTGAACTACATGTCATAAGTTTTGTCTGTAATTCTTGCAAAAAGAGTGACGTCAAAAAGCTCCACCAGAGGGGTCACTTCGACCCATGCCCTGGCTTCAACAGTGCAATATGTTAGTGCCCAACAACGCAGTATTTTGGCCTCACCTCTCCCAGCTGGAGGAGATGGAGGTGAGCCGTTTATTTCAGTTTCATATTAATATAAAGTTAATAATTTGAACCAGCACAAGAGAATAAAAGGAGTTTTATTTTGTTCTCACATCACTAAAAAGTACACATATCTGCAAGGACTCTGAATATCACCAATATGCTGTTTTCATGGCTACCTTAAGCTACCAGAGCAGCTGCATAAAGGTAAAATAATAAATGTTTCATTAATTTTTGATGGAATTCACCTTTAGGAATGTCATTAGTACATTGCTTAACTGAGGAGACTCCTTGGTCTTTGATTCAATCCATCGTCTGTCTTTCAGAAATAAAAGAACGATTTCTTTATGCTGGTGACACATTTTTACGGTGAAGATTTCTAAGCTTTGAATTCATTCTTGTCTGCAATGTCATCTTCTATTGCTTTGCTAGTACCAGCATATTAAATATCTGTTTGCATTTCATTTGTGATGAGTTATAATGTGAAGTGGGCTGATGATATAAAGAGGCCTTGTTTGAAGCCACCTTGACAGGAGTTGTAAAGAAAAAAAGATCTTTATTCATAAACGCTCCCAGGATTCAGATTTGTGACCTTCCTGTAACACCTGGTATATAGTGCCGCCTCTCAATAGACTCCAGGTAGATTTGATTTTGGTGAAAAATGAATCATCTTATCATGCAGAAAGGTAAAATTGAATGCTTCAGATGTGAAAAGAAGGCCTTTTGATGTTACAAATATCTGCAAACTTTGTTATTTACAGTGAACCACAAATGCTCCCTTCCAGCATTAGAGTACCATTTATACCCCTCAGCATTATCTGGATACACACACACACACACACACACACAACCACATGCACACACACAAATTCAAACACACGTGTGCACACAGTCAACTCTCTTCACTTAGTGAGTGCTTCTAGTCTCTTGGCATCAAGATGAAGGCCAAAGCCAAACTCTAAGTGCACAGCTTTCCATTTAGACCTAAAATACGACTCTTCTTCCCCCCGCGAGGGAGGACAGCAGCGTAGCAACGATAGTGCACTGAAAAAAAAAAAAAACTCTGTTGAGGTATCGTGTGGATGTGTGTGTATTTGAGCAGTAAAGAGAGAGAGAGAAAGAGAGAGAGAGAGAGAGAGAGAGAGAGAGAGAAAGGGTGAGCAAGAGCAGAGGGTAAAGACTGTAAGATGTGATGGGCTGGCGGGCTTTCAAGGCCCACTTTGTAGCCGGGGAGCTGAGGCTGAGATCTGTGCTAATGTGTACGTGTGTTTCTGTATATACCATACCTTTATGTGTGTCGGTCCGCGTGTGTGTGTGCGTGCGTGCGTGCACGGGCATACACCCCTCACAGCCAAATGGAGAGAGTGAGCACTTCAGCAATGACAAGTAGGTAAACAAAATCATCCGTGCAGAAAATAGAGAGATGGAGATGGACTACAGGGGGAAGGTAAGGAAACAAGGAACAAGGGTGGATGTTTGAAAGGATGAAGGGTGAAAGGAAAGGATTTACTGACGGACAAGCAGCTAGAATGAAAAAAAAGAGAAAAACTCTGGGATGGGAGGTGTGAGGGAGAACGGAAGAAAACAGAAACAAAAAGAGAGAGGCAGGAAATTACAGATAGGGAATAGAGCAGAGAATTATGAGGGGGAGATAATGTGAGACCAGGGAAAAAGAAATAGCAGGACAAATTTAACCTCTATGCAAATACTGCCAAGGGCCTAATTTTGGAAAATTCTTCGTCTATTATGGATCATAGTTTGAAATGAAGAAAATTGAAACTGAAAAAAGATGGAGGCAAGAAAGCAATTTCCACAAGAATGAGGAAAAAGAAAACATTCAACTTAAAGTAAAGGCTAGTAACAATTCAATATCACGCTGTATAAATTATACAGGAGGCTGCTCCATTATGCATTTGCAATCAAATGTAGCAAAACCACGCTCCCTACTTCCCAGTGCTTAGACTTACCACTTTGCATTACAGATACAGCCTATACTGTCGGCTACGGCATTATGGGAAATCACCTTGTGTATCTAGGTGACCAAGAGGCCTCTATGTATGGATGATGTTGTTTTGCAGCCACTCCAACTAAATCACAGCGGAGTAAGTTCGTGTTCATGAATACTGACACAGAAGCGTTCACATGTTATTATGTTTGAGCATGTTTATTTTATGTGTGTGTGTGTCTGTGTGTTGCGTGTGTCTTTGAACATCTGTATGCACCTCTGCCTCCCTATCCCTCTTCCTCCTCCCTGTTTCCTCTCCATACAGCTCTGCTGTGATGAAGTCCGTCGCAGGGTCCCCGACCCAATATCCCACGCCTAATAAACTAATACATCATTAATGAGAGGGAGGGAGCGGGGGAGAGAGGGATGCAGAGAAAGAGAGATGCACTGGCAGGCTATAGCGAGCTATTGCTCCACAGCTCAATAGGCTTTCTAACAAGGCTCTGTCCTTGAGAGAGGCTGCATACTAAAAACTTCTCCATCGGCCGCCGTGCCAAGCAAGGGGAATTCATAAACAGAGGACAGAGAGAGCGAGAGGGAGAGGGAGGGCAGACGAATGGGGGAGGTAAAGGAGGGCAGATGAGAGAGAGGCTCTTAAAGATGGGAAGGAGGGAGACAAAAAGAAAAAGAGAGGAAGGAAGATGAATCATGTCATGCCTTAATTGTCCTTCTCTTATCTGACGGTTTGGTTTGGGTCAGACTGTCTGTCTGACCGACTCGCGGTAATGACACATGATCAATAACCAGTTTATTAGTTTGCTTGTCTGACTATTTCAGTGGTGGGGCTCTTTCTATCAGACTGTGTTTGTGAGAGAAATCTCATGGGTATAGGTGGAAAGTAAAAGGGGGCACCACTTAGCTTCACAGCATCTTCATGGAAATGAGGAAGCATCCTCTCACAGGTAGACAGCAGTGACACATATGCAAAAATGCCCAGGCTAACACACAAAGACACACATGCGCGTACACAAACTTACACAGACATATGGGTAATTTGTAAAGAGGAAGAGCTGTATGTATGCTAGCACTCAGATGCACACATGCACACACTCAGGCATGCAAGCATGCACACAAACAGCTCAAATTGGACGTCTCTGAGCAAATAGTGCCGCAGGCCTCATTTGAATAGAGATAATTGAAAATCAGACTTGTTTATCAGGCTTAATAGAATGACAGACACTCACAAAAGGAGGCAGAGAGAGCGAGCTTAGCGAGTATTAGCATAATGTTCATGGCTGAATGATTTCTAGGTCCATTAGGCCAGGGAAGGACATTCAAGAAGTTCACTTTTCATGGCTCAGGCTAAACGCTGAAATATGACTTCATTTTGAGGTGTTACTTTAAAATGATGTATTGGCATTTCAGTGCTGACGCAAAGGTGGCAGAAAAGGGGGGTAGGTGGTTTGGGGAATTTGCTGGAATCAAAGGAAAGGGAGTAGAGAAGAAGAAAAACGAGCGAAGGAGGAGAAAAAGGAGACAGAGTGTTAGCAGAAATGCTCGGGAGAGATTCGGGAGACTATCCAAGACTTTCATTATCTTTGATGCAAATTATCAGACCCCATAATTAGGCCTCTCATATCACCATCTCCCTCATTTCTTCTTTTCTTTCTTTCTATCTTCTCTGATCAATGAAACACAGTATGGGGGTAGAGAGGGGTGTTGTAGCCCTCTTATGGTGTTTGCTTCTCCCGGGGGCCCCTGGCATGGCGCGGTGCCGGGTGTCCCTTTTTGAGTGAATGCATCTCTGATTGTAACCCATTCAATCAGTCTGCAGGACACATGACACATTACACGCACATGATGTGTTCTCAGCTCTGTGGGGAACACTCCCATTGAAACAAGCTGAATTAGGCGATACATATCTGCTGAAATATTGCAAAATACAAACAATAGGGGAAGGACATGTGTATCATCGCAATACAACTGGAAATAAACCGTTTAGATCAACCTTTTCCCAGTGTTCCTTTTTGGTGTACATACTGTTAAGAGCCACCAAATTACAGCAACACTGAAATGCAGTGTCCACCTATAAGTCAGTGCTATATCACCACAAAGCTTTAACGCAGCAAAAGGGAAAAAGAGCAACAGGAAAAAAAATAAAAAGACAGTGTACCAGAGCCCAAATAGCCTCAGGACAGCCCTCAGACTATACAAGACTGCCCTTGGCCTAACAAATTAGGACTACACAAAAAAGGGAAGATTCCATTACCTGGAAGGTAAAGCAAAACAAAAGTCTGTTTCAATGCATTTGTAAGCTAACCAGAGATGGTGCTGTATCAGACAACGTGACAGCAGCGGAAAATCAGAAATCTAGCAAGACGATATATAGAAAAACAAAGACACGGATAAAAATGGCATACCCATGCTGGAAAGAAGATATCGAATGCTTTTATAAAGTCGGAGCTGCATGCAAACCACAGAGTCCCTCCCTCTGACCTTCTTCTAAATACAAGGATTTAGCAAATTTAACAGATGTTGCCGGAGTAAAATGTCACCAATAAAAGTTTCCACACATCTTAAACTGACTGATTCAAAAATGAAAAAGCTAAGTACAAAAAAGGAACTCCTGCGAGTGATTTTAATGTTATCTACTAAATCTAAATTGCTTAAGAAATGCTGGTTTTCAATCTGCCTGTATAATTGCAGTAAAATTCTGAATAAGATTGAAATTGACTAAAGTGGATACGGGTGCGTCTGTCTGACAAACACCTCTACACTGTGACTACATGAATTAGCACTAAAGATGGACACATTGTGGTTGAGTATGAGCTATGTTTGAAAACTTGAAGCACACTCCTTAAATAAAGCTATGTGTATGCTTGAGTGCGCAAAGCAGCAGACTGGAGAGGTAAAGGCTGGACAGATGTTTAAATAAGTCATGCGCTATGTGTGTATGTTTTGGGGGAATCACCTTCTCTTTCCTCCGACAGGTAAATGATGGGATTAGATGTCTCTATCAAAAAGGAAGAACATTGAGAGTCATCTGGAGGACGTGCTGTTTTTGCCACCAATTCAATTGATTCTCTTTGCTGATATTTTTAAATTATGAGGTTAAAATGCGGTTTTAATCAAACTAAAGTTGTGGAGAGGAAGAGCAGAGAATATAACAGATTCACATTAGAAATAAAAGCGAAAAACTGTGATAACCTAAGGGGGGAAAGAAGCACATTTCTCCAGGTTAATATCCTGGCTTACTGTCCTTGTGTCAGGTAGAGCCATAAAAAGGTAAAAGTCAAAGTCAAGTGGCACATTTCCCCAGTGAGATGGGGTCATTAGAAAATGGAAGAAAAATGGCACAGGGAGGAATTGATATAGGTGTCCACGAGTACAAAAATGCTCCAATAACAGAGTCAACAGATTAGATTTAGGTATTTTTTATTCTAATCCCAACACTAAATTTAGGGGTGCTTAGAAAAAGGCTACTTTTAAAGTAATGCAATCTTGAGTCTCCTCCTCTTGTTACTTTAAATTTGGTTTATATATTAGTTGAGGAAACAATGTGCCATTTTAGCTACTTAATCCCTTTCTTAAGATTGTTTTTTGATGAACAAACAGGAGGACGACATAAACTGTTGACTTGCTGACTTTAAAAAGATGTCACCACCAGCAACTAATGTGTCCAACCCTGACACTCAAACACAAACTAATGATAAGGCAAAGGACACAGGTGGGGGGAGGAATACAGAGATAGAAAAAAAAAAGGAAAGCAAAGCAGAGGACAATGACATTCTACCTCCTCTGGGAATGGGAGGATGTGGGGGAACCAAGGAGAGAAGGTTGGGAAGAAGAGGAGGAGAGGGCAATTTGGTTTCCACTCTTCTCTAATCTAATATGTGTAACTGTGACTGATTCTCTGTCCTAAACCAGGACCCCAGACACCGGGGAAGGGCACCAAACTTCTGCGCTAGCCTGAGGGAGATGAAGCAAGGAGGGAGAAGAGCAAAAGAGAGGGAGAGAAAGCGAGGGAGAGAGAGAGAAGGGCAAAATAATGTGTCAGCCCTTGTGAAAAAGAGCCATAGAAGCAATTTCAGAAATGGGAGAGATATTCCAAAGCTTGTGTATTATTGCCGCGGTGTTGGACAAAGCAAATATCTAATACAGCGCAGTAAATCCTCTGAATGTGTTTGGGTGCTTGTGTGAGAGAGAGAGAGCACAAGGACTCAACAGACAAGCACCAAATCACGAGATTTTCACAACACCACAGGAACATGCTGACTGTAAAGCAAAAAAAATGAGTGTGTTGCTCTCAGTGTGTGCCTGAACAAGCGGCGGCTGCGGTCCTGTTTGGTGACTCCCTCTGCAGCAAAGCTAGGGTTAGCTATTTGCTCTTTTCACACCCCACAGGGTAAAAAAAGATGTGGAAGCATTGGGGAAATTCAGCTATTAAGACTTCCCAAATCCCCCTTTTCACCGCAGGGCAATATCTAGTATGGCTAGTCCCCGCTTTGAGACACAAATACCTACCAAACTGACACACACGCATGTACGTACACACACACAGCCACAGACATGGTCCTGCATTCTCCATTAGCTTATTGATTTTAGGAGGGAGAAAGGGTTTAGGGCAAGATCTCTCTGCAGGGAAGAGCTCAGAAAGCAAGGTCAGCAGAGCTACATAGAGTAAAAAAACACATGATTTCTTATACCCCTAGACTCAAAAATCATGATTCATTTTATAACATGAAATGATAAATTTCCTTCTCTTTATATATTAATCAACAAACAGGCAAAAAGACAAGACAAGCTTCATCTCTTTGCCCTAAGTGTACAACATGTTAGGTTGTTTTTATGAATGCCCTTTTTCAAAAAGTTACTTCATATTTTAATAGGAGCGACACAGTGCCTTTTTTTTTCACAGAACACAGGCAGCAAAACAAAACCGTACAATACAGAAGGGTGGTGTCCCCCTTTTTGGCAAAGCGCTTGCACCGAATCCTCAAATTTACAGCAGCCACTTTCAACAAACAAACAAACAAACACTTCAAACACGAGCCAAGCATCCAGTCTTGGAGTCGCCCATCAAATGAAGACTCAGCAAGCAGCAGCAGGGATAAAAAAGCTATTACATGTGCAAATATTTTCACTGTTCTACCAGTACTGTTAATGGCTTTTATTTGTTCGTTTGATGGATTCAAATGTGACTACATCTGCGGTGGATTTCAAGTCAGTTTTTTCCTCACATATTACCAAAAAAAAAAAAGACTCACTTGATATTTTACTTTTGTACATGTCCTTTTTAACCTGTAAATGGGGACCATTAACTGCTGGGCTTTTTATAGTTAATGGTCATTCATTAGAATAATGTTTGCAAATACCAAGCGACAACCTTTGTGCTAAAAAGAACAAAAAGAACACATTTTCATGTGTCCACTCTGTTGCTTCATAGCCAATTTATTTATTATTACCCATCAATGTTGGTTATAATATGAATACAAGTTATGCTTAATTGCATGTACTAAGGGGTGTGGATGATTTGAAAGAAAGGGAGGTGTGTTGTAACAATCTGTCAGGTAACAGGGCTTTGGCCTTGGCTCCACCTTGCATGATATCTAATCTGGCTAGAGGTTGCTTAGAGTCCCACTCCTATCGTTTTTTTTTTTTTTATGTAAAGTGCTCCCAGTGGTCTTTAAATTGTGATTATGAAGTTTTGTGCCAAAATCACGTTACCTATTCAGCTCTCAGACACTAATGTCTTTAGTGGCATGATGAAAGCTAATATCATAATTAAAGCTTTCTCACGAGTATTGCAATCCGCTAATGCATACGCTTGTTCCGCGATCGTCCTCTCTATTTCTCCGAGTCTGGCCTGCATAGTGGGGCTCCCGGGGCGGAGCTTGGATTTGTGATGTAGGAAATCTCATTGTAGCTCACTGAAGCTGTCGTTTGGGTCTGCCAAAGATTCACAGCAATTTGAATGCAATTTCACACTTTTTTTCTCATGATAATGTCCTGTAGCATCAGAAAAAATGCCATATGAACATGTAGGCAACGAAAAACGTGATTTTCTTTGGAGTGGGTCTTTAAAGACAGCATTTCCTGGCCGGCAACTGCCGTCTTAAGGCTTCATAACACCTTTTCAGAAACCAACTGATGATACCACTGAAACTATGTCCATTTTTATACCATCTTTGGGAAACACACCTGATTCATCGGGGATATATGTGATAAGGTAGCACTGATTTAGTTGATACTCTGTTGCTGTTAGATATTTTTGAGGAAGAGTTGTGCAGTACAAAACAAGTGTAAAAGGAAGTTGGAAGGTGGGGTTGTGTTTGGGGTACTTAGACTCGTATATTCAGGCTGTAACAGGTGCCTCCTTTGCTTCTTTGGAGATCCAGCAACAAGGTAACTGTGATTTCACTAGAATTGACCAAAACTGGATAAAGTTTTGCCAAAATGGCATATCAGCAGCACATTAAAATTCTTTTCATCCACAAGTGGCCAAAATCCGAATCATTTTTAATCCATCCTGGCACACAGTCACCCAATCTCTAAAACAACACCCACAGCTGTCCCTTACAGCCAATAATACACTCTCACAATGTATTCTCAATGTCAGATCGCAGCCCCACTCAACTTCACACATCTGTAGAGCCCAGACGCAGCAGCGCTTTGGCTTTTAGTGTGGAAAATGTAGAGCCACACACACTCTTAAGTAACTGTGTCTGTGTGTGCATACTCAGTGTGTCAGAGATGAGCAGCTCTGCACAGCTCTTAGATTATGCCTGTTACGGGGCCCTTAGAGGGACAAGCAGAGTGGGGTTGGGGGGGAGGAGAACATCTAAAAAGGCACATTCTTCTGAGTAAATCAGAGAAACTGTCATTCACAAAGCCAGCCCACGTCTAGATCCCTCTCTCTTAATCCCAGGCTTACTCAACTGTTTTGATAATCTACTTTTTAACCCTTTCTTTATAAACACAGAGGACAAGTTTGACAAACATTCACTTATTTTTTTCTCTTCAAGTGCTGTAAACTTACAGAGCTTATTATTTTGTTTGTCATTGCTCTGCCTGCATGATTGTTGAATCGGCACTAATGCCGCTCACTGTTTTATTGATATAAATGAGGGCATAAAATCTAAATCTGAAAATCTTATCATTTCTTGGACAGACTATAGTGAAATAAAATTAAAGAAAAAAAAAAACATCAATGATCTTGAAAATATATCACTTACCTAAATGATGAAGGTGCAGCAACCAAGACATAGAAGAAAAGAGAAAAGCCATAATTATGAGGTGATCAGCACCATGATATCACTGTAATTACTCATATGTTCCATAGCATTTGCATAT
Organism: Xyrichtys novacula; assembly: GCA_962446985.1. Classification (NCBI taxonomy): domain Eukaryota; kingdom Metazoa; phylum Chordata; class Actinopteri; order Labriformes; family Labridae; genus Xyrichtys; species Xyrichtys novacula. The sequence continues at coordinate 8,961,043 of OY660878.1, forward strand.
AATTACTTCCACACAAAAACATGCAATTCATTAATTTTACATACTGCTTTACAACAGGCATTTGGAATATAATTACATATGTTACCAGAAATGTTTCCTAACACTGGTGACACTGCACAGTGTGTGAGAGAGATAGAGAGAGTGTGTGTGTGTTTCTGCGTGTGTGTTTTGGTCTATTAAAGTGGTTGTTGGATCATTAGGGCTTTTGAGATTCACAGTAGATTTCACAGTCTTATAATGACTGTGTTTGCACATGACAGAGCGAGGAGAAGAGAGAGAGAGACAGAGACAGAGAGAGAGAGAGAGAGTCAGTGTTATGACCAAAGACTGGAGTGATAGGGAAATAAAGGGGAAGCACGTATAAATACATATCATAAACTTTAACTGTATAATGAGTACTTCAACATGAGAGAGGAGAAACGAAAGGGAAAAGACAGAGCACACTGATTGGCTGGGGGGATGATAGTCACTTCTCTCAGCCAATGGTGCAACAGCGGCCCTCCACCATTAAAGATACATCCTGTATGTGCACACACACTCTACCCCTCTCACCCTCCTCCCTCCCTTTCCCTCCCTTCCTATTTTCAATCTCCCTGCTCTCATTTTAATTACCCAGAACAACGAAGAGAAGCCCGCGCAAAAGAAATTAAAAAGGAAAATGGAGAGCGGCGAGGGTGGAGGGAGAAGCAAAGAATGAAAGGAAAGGGGAGGTTTTGTAGCTTCAGATGGGATGATAAACAATCTATCCCTTTAAGTGAATTAGAATTGGAGTAAGGGGGATTTAAAATGGATGAGGAGGGAGGGGGTGATTTTTATCATAATGACAGTGAAAAAACACACTGTGGGGTCAATAACAGTGGAGTGAGGGAAGTGGGACACTTCAGTCAATGCAGGTATCAATTCACACACACACACACACACACACACACACACACACACACACACACACACACACACACACACACACACACACACACATGGACACACAATCCTATCTCAAGATACTTCTTATGAGTGTTGAGGATTTAAACATGTTTTTCTGTAGAGTTTTTGAGTTTGTGTGTGTGTGTGTGTGTGTGTGTGTGTGTCCCTTTGCTGTGCGCATCCCTCAGAGGGATGCAGTAACATGTCCTTCTTCAGTCTCCCAGGGTGAGTGTGTCCCTGTTGTCACACCGTGTTTCCGTGCATGTGTGTGTGCGTGTGTGTGTGTCCCTCAGAGCTTTGCTGCTAGCCTCTGGATTTCTATCAGCACATCTGTGTTGATGCCACTGTTAGCCAGGCGTGTAACACACACACTCACAGACACACTCACAGACACATGTGTACACACTCGCACACCCGCATACACACACTCACAGAGAGCGACAGGAAGGAAGGAAAGCAACACAGAACAGAAAAGGGGAACGGGGACATGATTTCAAAAGCGCTGAAACGAAATCCTCTAGAGTTGAGATCACAGAAACCCTAAAAAAAGAAAGAGATGAAAGCACAGCCGCTCTCTTTTTGAGCTTTTTTAACACACAAAACATCGCTGTGCATTTCACTTTTGTGGAAGGTAAAAACTCCGCCATCAGTTCTGCAAATTTTCCCATTTGAAAACTCTGTTTCGGCTAATACTTTTTTTCTTCCCAGCCAGCCGTCTTCCTCTTGTGTTGGAACATGATTTGCTGCTCTCATCCCCCTAAAGACATTTTTTATCATTCTCTCACTTGTATTTTTTCTCTTTGCTTCCATCGTGTCATTCATTCCTGTTATTTTACCCTTGCCCTACTCATTTTCTCCCACCCTGCTGGCTGCTTCCATCCAACGTTAGTTTGCAATCTCATTATTAAGCCTTTTTCCAGTATAAGGACAAAGTTATTCTGGCTGGGTTGTCTTTCCCTGCTTCCTTTAATTTTCCTCCATCCTGCCTTGTTGCCATCTTTTAGTGTAGTAAGAGAGCTACAAAGAAGGTGGGAGAAAAAGACAGAGTGAGATTATGAGTGGCAGATGGAGAGAAAAAACGGGATGGGAGAGAAATAATGCAGCAGGACAGGGAGAAAAATGGGGTCTAAAATAAGAGTAATGATATTAAAAAGAACCACTGTCCACATTAGACATCAGGGTCAAGTGTCTGATGTTGTTTTTTTTATTAATGACTATTATATCAGGTAGTAAAATACAACCAATCAGAGCGTTTAAGTGGAATAAAAGCAAGAAAATAGGGCGATTTAAGTGGTTAGTTAATTCATAGACATAATAAATCCCAGTTGAGTCTCTCATGGTTTTAATAAAAAAACTACAAAATTAAAAATTATAATGTTGAAATAGAGGCTATGTCTGATTAAAGAATATCACTCAGGTTGTTTAATTTTTTGTTATACAATCAGTTTATGCTGTGTGACATTTGTCTTTGTGCCAGTGACATTGGCTTTTAACGTGTAGACATTAACGACGTGTTTACACACAGAGAAACAAACGTTTTTGTTAGTTTGTCTTTATCATAACTGCTGGTTATGTAGTTATGTATTCAGTTGGTAAATATAATACTTTTAGTTTGTATGTTTCTGCTTTAGCGCCCCATGCAGACAGTTATGCACAGGATTGACCCAAGGTTTGCAACCAAGCCAAGTCTTGAGTCCCACTTAAGTGTCGAGTCATGTCAGTGTGGGACTTTGGTGTGACTCAAATCCAACCTCATTCAATTAGACAGCTACCACGAACACTTTTGCTGAAAGATTAAAGTAGTGATGGAGATTTAACGATGAAGTGAAACAAACAAACTGGGAGAAAAAATACAGAAAAATAAAAGAGAGAGGGAGTCTGACAGAGTGAGGTTGTGGATGTATACAGACTGTGGTGTGTTGGGCTCTCTGTCTGAAAGCAGCAGGAAACACAAACTGGGGTCCTTCATTATGTAGCCCTGGCACAGCTAGCTGTGGAGCTGCCTGTTTAAACAGCTACACCAAAACTACAGACTTGACCTGTGTCACAGCACTCATACAGAAGTCTACCTGTGACCATCACTCATTTAAGTGACCAAAATTATGTTGGGCAAACCACCTTACTGGAGATAAACACTTCCCTTGCACAACCTTTAAGCACACACTCACATACACACACAAATTAGACAGCTGTGACATCACTGATTGGTATTTTATTCGTCCTTTGTTTCCTTAATTAGCGGGACAAGAAAAGACAACAAAAAGAAAACAGACAAAAAACAAGCAAAAAAGAGGAATGTGGGTGTGCATGTGTAAACAAGAGGGAGGAGGGTAGAGAAAGCATGATGGAGAGTGCAAGACAGAATCAGAAATTATTTTGTCATTGTGTAGAGTGCAATATGGACTGTTGTTGATGTTCTCATCTTATTGCTTACCCTGGCTTTCTATGCGGTTTTCAAAATTTTTCAAAAGTTTTTCTGTTGACTTAATGTAGAAAAAAAATTGGATCCAAACAAAAATTGCCCCCAAGTCTTAGTGGCCTTGGACCATCTTTAGACAGCCAGCATCTTTCTGTTGAAGCTCCTTCTTTAAATCCAACAGTCTAGACTATGTTTGGAGCCACTTTTTGGAGGATTTCCCCGTCGTATTATCTTGTCTGTACTGAAAACCTCACCAATTTGGAGTCACTTTGAGTGTATGGACAAGAATGTAATCTCACCTGTTAGTGCAACTCAGTTTGGAGCTTAATAAACAACACTTAATAAACTTAATAAAGCTTAATAAACAACACCAGTGTTGTTGTACATGGGTCCTGCACTCAAACTCAGAGTTAGGTTCTGGTTTTCAGGACTTTTGACTTGTCTTGGACCTGTGCACACATGACTAGGACCTAGACCCGGTCTTGAGCATTGACTGCACTAGGACTCCAGGAATACAGTTCTAATACTCCAATACAGGTCAACACCACAACTAAAATGCAGCTTATAATTAGAAGAATAACAACTTCAACAAATAAATATTCATATTCAGCTAGGCCTACATAGAAAAAAACTCAAGTTTATAGACTTTAATTTTGTTGATGTAGATCAAGTTAATTAAAAAAGTCTGAATCTCTGCACTGCAAATAAAAATGAATGGCTGCACTATTAACAGAAACAAAAAAAATCAGTTGAGACAAAGTTTAGATATTTTCAAAACTTATTTCCACAAACAAGAAAATCATTTAAATAAATGTATTCAAATAGAATTATGAAAATATAACTTTCTGCCTCGTTTACATATCCTAATCCCTCTGCTTTAGCGGGCGGGGCAGCTGTGGTTCGGTGCGTTTTGGTGCTGGCGGATGTGTCTAATGAGCCATCCTTCCCTTCCAGCACTCCCAGTATCAAACGTCTCCTTCCACTCCAGTCGTTTACCCGCACACTCATCTCTATGAAGTCGATGCTGCTGCTTGTTCCAGCGCTGCGGCTTCAAACACCAATGTGCCTTTTGGGGCTGCGCACATATCTGCTCTCTTCCTCTTCTCCTCTGCCTCTCTTTTCCCTCCTTTATGTTCCCCTTTTCAAGTCTTTCCCAGGCGTCTGAGAGTCTTTGTCTTCTCCCTCTTTCTTCTTTCAAGTTAAGACAGGTGGGAGCAAACAGCCTGGCAGTTTTCCTCTCCTTTTGTATCCTCTTTGTTGTTTTCTTTCTCTGGCTGCTCTTCCTCGCTATCCCTCTGTCTTTATCTCTCTGTTTTTCCAAATTGAGTTGAGAGGAATCCTTGATCTACCATTTTGAAGGAGGAAATGTAGCAATAGGGAATTTTCACGCACACAAACATCAACACAAATACACATGGTGTTATGGATCCGGTCTACAGTGTACATTCATTTTATTCTCAAATACTGCAGATAATTCTGTGATATCGGGAAGTTTGTCAAAGAATTTTCAACAAGGCGCATACAAAATTTTACAAGAAATTGTGGATTAAACTCAGTTTACTTAAACGGCATCCCAACTGTGATCACATTTGAAGAAAATTCTGCTTCATTTTATAACATCACATTTGCAGTGATCGTTTTACTTTCACCTAACTTTAGTCCTCGATAAGTTTGGCTCGTCTGCAGCTTTGTTGGGACCTTTGTTACCTTCAAACTCCAACTCAAAAATTCCTTCATTATATATTTTCATGATACTCAAAAATGTTTTAATCGGCTAGTTATTTGTGGTTATTTGAAATGATACCATAGTTATCAACGCAATATCCTGACAACTGAGGTCCTCATCACTCCACCTACTGGCCTGCTTAATGTGAATGTTTCAGACTTTTACCTGCCATGTTCACACATACTGTAGGCCAACCTTGACTCCTTGGAGACAATTTCTTAGGGGAACAGCAGAAAAACACTGGGATAACTAAGGCCAAAGATTTTAGCCATTTGCTTCAACATGCAGTCCAAACTATAAGGTACATGTGTGAAAGGGTCTCAGGTGTATAATGTTTCATCAACACAGATCCTGTAGTAATCAGAGACACTGACTTAGTTTTCAGTTAAAAAGACCTGGAAATACAAAGTCAAACTATTAAAACTTTCCCCTCATTTGGCATGAAACTCCAACCTGCACCTCTGCTCAGTTTGTGTCAAACACAGTGCACTCAGGAAAGCAAAGAAGGGCACACACTGCAAGGTCAGAACAACTGCAACATGTCACAGCACTGCTTGTGCAAGAGTTTGCAACACAGTCAACTAAAATACACGGTATGCTCTAAAATTTGAATCCAAAAAAACTCTGAGTACAATGATGGGAATACAGAAATAGATTGATAGTGTTTCCCCCTCTGTATTGTTATCCGGGGGGGAAGCAGAGAAGCCTTTTAGAAAACTCCATTTCAGTTGAGCGGGGAAACTCTGGGACATTCTGCATTAATAATAAAACAAACCAAAAAAAATATAATTGAACAGTGAGTGGTCAAAGAGCAGAGTCGGCCCTACAGGAGGAAAGAGCCGAGTTAATTTATGAGCAAAAATCCTATTAGCATGTGTCTAGTGGCATAAAGCCATCAGAAATAAACAGAGAGAAGAAAGCTCAATTTAAAATGAAATGCAGTGTGCGAGAGGGAAAAAGGCATTTGCTCTGTCTCTCATTGCTTCCTCTGAATCATTTTATTACCCTCCTCCAAAAATCATCCCAATTACAGTGCTAATTTTAGCCTCCAGTTGGTGTGCGCTTCTGAGTTTTTACCTTTCCAATAGATCGGGAAAAAAGAGGCTTAATACAGCAGGCGAGGGTCGAACTAACTAACCTTTGTTGGCTTCACACAGCTCAGAAAACACAACACTGAGCTGGCAACCATGTGCAAATGTATGTGTGTGTATGTGTCTGGGAGAAAGGAGGAGAGAACGAGCAGGATATGTAGCAGCATGCTCTCCCCCCCAAAAAAAAGTGTTAGAGAGAAGACGACAGCTTGCATGAAAATCCCTACATTTGTGATTGTGCGTGTGTGTTTGGGCTTACTGCATTATGTTGCGGTGTGTTTTTCAGTATACACAACTGCCAAAATGTCATTCCGGTAACACAGCGATCATCAAAGCCTGCTCCATCTATCCTAAAGACCATCTAGTGATATTCATAAAGAGCATAGCAGATAACAGCCTTGTCATGTTAGCTCCTCCATAATCCAGACGTCTAGCCTTTCATCTGCGCCACTGTGTGTGTTTGCGTGTGTTTGTGTGTGCGTGCCGGTTTGTTTGAGTGAGAGAGAGAGTCAAAGAGAGGATGATCATATATGCTCCTGTTGTTAAGGCTTATCACCGAGATCAGAGTGATGTCAAAACAACTGTGTGCTGGCAGGTGATGACACACACACACGCAGGCACACATGGCAACACAAGCCTATCACTTAACAGGATGCACAGCAGAAATCCTGACACACACACACCAAGTTACTCACAGAACTATGTACAACTACTCGTTTCAGCAGGCCACGCTCACTCAAAGACGTGTTTGGAGGTCACATTAACAGCATAACTGAGGGCTTTCTGCCATTTTAACAGACTACAATTACAAATCTGGCAACATTCACTTTCAATCAGACACAAATTTACAAGAAAGTGAATGATGACCTTACGTGACACATGGATAATGTTGATATGATTGTGTGTCGAACAGACAGGCTGTACAGGCTACTTTAATGTGGACCACCAGGGGTGTGTCCTAAGGGGTAGCATGGACCCCTCTTTGAATATAATTAGCCCAGGCATTACTCACCAATTTTAAGCTAGAATTGGCCATTTACCTTATCAGGGGTTAGTGCTGTGTTAAAATCAAGTAATTAGACTGTGCTGCAACAGATTGCTAATACCTTTCTCTGCATCTAAAAATAGTACATTCATTTTTGTTGGTTTACATAGTAGAGAAACACTTCACAAATTTATTTCATAGGACAGGTGTGTTAGAGATGAATCACTTGCTCAAAATTTTTTTTTTTTCATTTAGTTAAACATTTACTTTTTTAGTCCATAAAAAGTAACCTGGTTTTTAAAGTTGTCACTCTGCTGTACTGCCAATAAAGTTTAAAACTTTCATTGCAGCTATTGGAGCAAAGTAAAGTGTGAATGAATCAGAAGTTTTCATGTGTGACAGAATGTTGAGCCACTCCAGTCAATATGTCAACATTGTGTTGCATTAGGATAGGTTGCATTGGATACGTCACATTATAATAGGTTGTGTTACGATAGATTGCATTAAGAAACATTGGGTTATGATATGTTGCACTATGATTAGTTGCACCAGAATAGGTTGTGTTCTGATACGTTGGGTAACTATAGATACAATAAGATACCTCATGTTATGATATCTGTGTTTTTTTGTCCCCTTTGAGAAATTTTCAAGTGCTGCACATGCTCACCTGCATCCACACTTGAGTTCTATGAAAAGCGCTTTACCAATAAAATGCATTATTATAAACAGTATCAATACACAGTATGTAGGAAAAGACATCTGCTTTACGACAATTAAGTGCACATGCAACAAACATTATGTGGGTTTTTGTTTTGTTATTTTACCTGCTGTGTTCAGTTTAATTAATTGATATCAGAAAGAACAAGATAGGTGAGTGAACATAGCAACTGCAAATTTAAAGACGATGTACAAACATACAAACGGGTTAGGGTTAGATTAGGATGTGAGGGCGATCTGGCTGTGACATCTGTCACCCCATTGATCGCTAGGGGTGATTTTATTGTTTATTGAGGGGTGATCAAGTGATGACACAGAAGTTCAAATGAGGGATAAAATAATAACCCTTGTGACGGAAATCTGTCTGTCAAAATAACAGACAGACAAATAGTTGAAATAATACAATACAAACACATGATACGTCGGCATGTGATGTATATTTTTGAAGGTCATCGCCATTACACACACACATTCACACACACATACACACACACACACGCGCGCGCACACAGGTATATAGAGTTGTTTTCTCCAGACAGGTGTAGTAGACTCAGTCCAGTTATTTGAGCTGTTGTAGCACAGCCAGTAATAGCCTCAGTCTAATTACCTCTGGGATGCCAACATCACGCCGGTAGCAAAAGCAGGTGTGTGTATCTGAGTGTGTGTGTGTGAAAGTGAGAGTCCTGTTGTGTATTTGTTTCTGTAGGCGGACCAAATTGAAATGTATTTTGAGAGAGAAACGTTAATAAAAACCTTGATCAATATTTCACAAACTGCTGCTGATTTCCTTGTTAACAGGTTCTCTGGTTGGCACCCAAAGATAAAAAATGCACGGGATATTTTTGACAGTAGCTTCCCAATGTGACATTCTATTATGAATAGATGTCCACCGCGGTGCTCTTTAATACCAAGCTGATCAAAGGCTTGACTTTATCTGTGCAAAAAAAACGAAAAAAAAAAAAAAAAAACATAGAGGTGCTTTGTTGAGGCAGTCCTCTGCAGCAAGGACATGGGGACATGGTAGTTAAAATCAGCGAGTAGTCAAAGAAAGAGGAAAACTCAACTTTATCAACACAAGTACAAGGAAAAGAGGCATCAACAACAAACACATTGATTTCCCAAGAGGTCTCCTGGAAGTGCAGCACAGAAACATCAATACAGGGAAGAAGTCCAAATAAAAAAAGAAATTGCAGGTTTCTGTTTTGTTGTGTTGTTTTATCTTTGTATTAATGTTTCTGTATGTACCTCTGCTGCGCTTTGTGTGTATGTGAGTGTGTTTGTTCCCTGTTTCAGCGTTTCCATAAGAGATCAGCCGCAGCCTCCTGCACAGTCCAATCAATAGCTTGTTACTGAGGCCTAATGTCTCCCACCAAAGGAAATCACACACACACACACACACACGCACACACACACACACACACACACACAGATGAAAACCACCGCACAAAATTTGTTAACTTGACACAAAACAAATCCATGTGACAGGATGCGCACATGCATCAATTCAGATTCATGGATGCACGCACGCACGCACACACACAAACAAAACCTATGACAACTGTGTGCTTTTCTCACTGTGCCTTCCCTTTTTAAAACATGCTAATTTCCAAGGTTTCAAGTAAACACAGAGCTCTCAAGGGGCAGCACTTCAGCGTTGCGGCCTACAGTTAGTCAGCCTAGAGGAGAAGAAGATGAGGTTTAAAAAAAAGGAAAAACTGAGATGAGATGAAAGACAAGGAGGAGAAAAGGGGGAGGAGAAGGAAGAGGAGAGGAGCCATTATTATATGGAAAGAAAATAACCAGGAAATGAAAGTTTAAGGTCTTTCCTTTAGCTGTCGAGATGAGCTACACAGTTCAAATTTGTCAGTTTGTTTTCATGGCGCAACATTGTCTCTGTGGTTTAGCTTTAAATGAATCATTTTTAAAAGGTTTATTCACAGGCAGTATGGGAGAAGAATAACCTTAAACTTCTTTATTTGGTTTTAAGAGGTCAAAGGTCAGGCCATTCAAGGTGTAGTACAGCACAGTATTTCTTACATATTATGTTTGTTTTATCTGTTATATCTATTAGTTTCATTAACAAGTTCATTAAAAATTTGTTGTGTTTTTTACTCTAACTTGTATTTGTGCGTTCAAAGATAATTCAGGTTTACTTTATTTCAGTTTTATTAACCCCCCAAATGCACCTACTGTATGCTTCTGATCTTTGATAATAATTATCAGAAACACATTTTAATAACATACCTAATGACCCAACTTTAGTTTTAAGTGCTTAACTGGATATTTAGTAATCATAACAGGCGATCTGAATGAGGCTTGTAAGTGATGAAACCTTTTGCAACAACTCTGAACCTTCATAATCCATAATGTCATTGGCACGACCAGTTGCGACCACAAGAGAGAGCAATAAGACTTTTTTTTTTAAATCTCTAATTTGTAAGGAAGGGGCAGGACTAGGGTCTGTGTATTAGCCGACCATTCAATAATTCCATTCAATCTAGTAAACGACAAAACGAGTCAATATTTTGTTTATTTGTTTTCCTATATAACCAAAAAAATAAAAGTTAAGTGTTTATTTTCGTATTTTCAGTTCAAAACAGAATCTATAATAAAGATGGAAACAAAAACGAATAATGAATCCACGTTTCGGATATTGATGTCCCCGTTTCCCATGGTGCCTTTCTACTGTTCGCACATGCTCATTGCGTAACAAAGTAGCCAACAACGTGGACCAAAAACTCCAGGCCAGAGCGGTAGAGAAAGGCTAACCTGCTGTCATGGAGACTGACGCATCCTAAGTATTATTCAAAGCCGCCTAGAGGGTCAAGCTGAAGGAGGAAGATATGACTGTAGAAAAAATTACAACCAGAGCTCTGTTACAACGTAAGATTTTGGCGCTCCAACCACTCTGTCGCATCTTTTGCCATGGCAACTGTCGCTGGGAATCATGGGAAGGCCAATGTAGCCTCCTTGCACGTATGCTCAAAACAGATGCACTCAAAATCAACATTTGTAAATAAGATTTATTATTTCGTTATTGTTACCCTCTCTGATATATATATTCTGTTTTGAGCTGAAATACGAAAACAAACAATTCTTTATTTTTTGGTTATACAGAAAAACAAATAAACAAAATATTAACTTGTTTTTTCGTTTTTCGTTTAATAGATTGAATGGTATAATTGAATGGACAAGATATATACATGGACCGACTAGATAAGCTCTTTGCTTTATTCTGTTCCTTCTCAAAGTGTTTGTTTTTGACATACATATGTTGTGTAAACTTATCTCTAACATGTACAGTTGTTTCGTGTACATATGTATTATTTTGTTCAGTGTTTTGTTTCTAGTTGTTTTTGTTGTTGTTGTTCTTAAAGTTTGAGATGAATAAAGAAGAAAGACAGAAAGAGAGAAAGAAAGAGCGCCTGTTAATGTCTACTCCACTGATGCAAATGCGAAGACAAAATAAGAGAAATGTAACACAACGGTCAGCTGAAAAAGTACCTGAAGGTCCTGCTCTGGTATCGTCTATGTGTGGGGAAACAACCGTAGCTGTATCAGTGATTATTGCGGTAGGACAGCAGTAAGACAAGACATACAAACTTGTCAAATCTCAGTGGGAGGGTAAAGCAGGTTTCCAGTCTATAAGAGCAGATGCTGAGCGACTCCTCTGCTCTGACTGGACTTTTAAGCCGATTTCCTCACAGTAAATAAAGTGAAGCGAGACTGCTGCAACCACTCACTGCTCCATAAAAACTTACAGCAGAAAAGACAAATTGAAGCAGGTCTTTAAAAAAAAAAGCAGTGATTGCCCTAAATGTACCTCCAAAATCTCTGATCAAATATAGGATCAAAGGAGAAAGCTTCTCGAGAGATGGCTTTAAGTAGACGACCTCTGCAGCAGTGTAAAATGCATGCTGGGAAACATGATGTCAGACAAGTTTATCGGGTTTAATCTCTTGGACTCGAGCTGATAAAAAGGGATTCTGTTTTGCTCTATCTGAACATCGAACATGAACATCTCATCAGCAGAATCCAGTGACCTTTGACCTCCCCCTGCAGCCAGTCATTTGAGTTGGCAGTGCACAAGCAGGTTTGTGGAATACACATAATTCCACCCCAGACACACATCGACTTCTATTTCTACTTCTACTTCTGCACACGCATATAAAACATTCACAAACACACACACACGTGCACATACACACAGAGAAGTAGACAACAGCAAAGCTTCTTTTTGTTTGAGCCTTTGTTTTTCCATTTCTACTTTTTCCCTGGCTGAGGGTTTGAAAGTGATTACCGATGCGGTCCACTTCATTAGCATGAGAACAAAAACAGCGTGGGGGAACACATTATCACTTCACAGAGAAAGACAGAGAGCTGTCTGCCCGTTTGTTTACGCGTAGCGTTCGGACATTTTCTACCGGCGGTGCCACTGTTGTCTCACGAGGATGGCGTTTTTCTGCAGGAGGAAGCAGCGGAGCCAGGAGGGGCAGGAGGAAGAGCTCAGTGAGCAATGAAGAGGCAGACAGCGATAGAGGTGTTACACTCTGATATGTTATGCAAAAACAAGTGCATGCAGCAGTCAGGGAGTAAGCAGTGAATATTCAGATGCACATTACTGAAATATATTCTCATCTTCTGTCCCTTTCACTCACTGTAGAAGAGAATTTGTTTACCATGCCATCATGTATACAGCAGAAACTGACTTAATTTACAGAGGAAATAAAAAAGAGAAATAAAACGATTGCTGATGTATACAGGCAAAAAGACACCTTCCTTATTCTAAGTGCTGAGCTGTCCTCTATCATTTACTGAACAGAGATGGATTTATTCTCAACTCAATCAGTGAGTTTATGTGCAGTTATATTTAGATTAGGCTTTATAACTGGACTATTGTCCCTGTTCCAGCACACAGGCATGGAGCGAGAATTAAATTATTTGCAAAGTGTAGTGGCCTCCACTATGAAAGGTGGTGAAACGGCTCCTTTTAATGAGCAACTACTAGATCTTCTCCTGCTTGACCTGTTACATCACAAACAAGTTCGCAAGAGGCTACATGTAGACAGTGAGAACAGCATTATCTGGTATGTTAATCCAACTTAAAACTTTGCAGGATTTTAGTCAGACTAATATGTTAACATGTGTTTTAAAAGTCCAGTTATCATCAGATGAGTGTCACCAACAGATCTCTTTCACATTACCTTAATTTACTTAATATGTCTGTGAGAATATAGCATTCTCACAGTATCCCAGTGGTGAGTGTTTTGATTCACACTTCTGTAAATCTGTGTTTCAAAAAAGAAAAGTCTAAAGTGTTTTTTTTTTTTTTCTAGTGAACAGTTTCAATTCAGATCAGATTAAAATAATAATAAAAAAACACCTGGCACAAGCTGACCAGTGTGTGTTTTTTACAGGCATCCCCGTCATGTTTCTGAAACTACCTTGATATAGACATGTGGTTACAGTTTGGAAGATGCAATCATCTGCTTCAGCCAGGCAGTGCAGCCTACGGCACAGCTTTGGTGGCTAAGTGTGCCAGTCTTGTGCTCAAACTATTACCCTGATGCACAGAACAACAGACCCGGGGTCACAGCATCAGGAACCCTTCGAAGGGCTCTTGTTTAAGGCTACTTATCCAGATTCTGCTTATGATCTAAGACTGGCACAGAACAATTAATGCAGGAGAATGAAGTTAAAAGCCTTTCAAACAGAGTTTTTAAAGATTACACAATTCATTTTTCAAAGCATCAGCATATGTCAGTGTTATCCTCTTCAAATCTCTGGTGTGATGTTTACCACGAGTTTCCTTAATCCTCCGCTTGCTAAGCATGAAAACTGAATAATGCACATTGATTAATCAAACTGGTGGAGAATATCCACCTTTTATTTTTATTGATTTTCTTACACCTCACTTGTACAGATGTAAAAATGAATTTTGAGTATCAGTATTACTGTCTAACTACCAGACAGATAAACTGGCAAAAAAAAAAATCTATACTGTTTACATTCTTAGCTAGGAAGGTAACAGATAACTTAATCTGAAATTATTTTGAGCTAAACACCAAGAGGGAGGTTTATTATATTGATATTTATATATTAAGACCACATACTAACCTACTACCTAGTACATACTTAAACATCCACACTGCAGACTGACTACTACAGCTAACTAACTGCCTCTAACACATGTCCTCTCATCTTCATATGATCTGATCAATCGTTTATTTACACTTTGAGCTATGATGGCTGATAGACCACACTTGTCAGGTATCCAAAAACAATGTGCTATCATGTTCATGACTTATGCACTTACATATTTATTTGAAAATACTCAATCAACATACTACTGTGAGTTGTTACTGGCTGGACACCCTGAAGAGCTGTAAAGCATTCTGGGGTGGGGTCGAGTTCAACTTGTATTTGTATTTCTTCATAAAAGAGGATACAGTACATATGGAGTACAATGTACAACTCTCACGATTTCATCGCCTTGGGGTCACGGGGTCCATTCTGATATTATTTTAAGCCAACATGCTATAGGAAGGGTTATCATATGTGCTTGAAAAGGGTTAGCTTGTCTGTTACAGGAGTTACAGCCCAAGCAGGGAGTAAAACATACATGTCAGCATGTCATTCTTACAAAATATGGATTTTCTGCTCAAACCCAGTAAAATGAAATGATTGCTTGTTTGCCAGGGGCCCACTGGAGCAATATTGAGGCCCCATGGGAGAATGTCTACCACGGTATGAGAACCATTTGCCTTGTAAACTTCCATTTTAAGCCCTAATCCTTCTTCTTCATCCATCCCTCTCTCCTCTCCTCTCCTCGTTCCTCAGCCTGCAGGGAAGTGTGCAGGGAGAGAAATATGGAGCAAACAGAAATGTAGCTCTCAAGAAAAAAAAAAAGCTATTTGGAGCTGGTTGACCCTGGGGTCAGCTGGCTGGCTGGCTTCCTGGTTAAAGGGGATTGGTGGGAAATGGAGGCAGCTTCAGTTAGCCAATCAGAATGTGTGCAGCGGAAATCAATGAGGTTCGACGGAAAATGTCAGCCAGGACTGACCTTTTGGAGATTACAGCCTCCTGAGTCAGAGAGGAGAGACAGAAGGAGGACAGGAAATAAGAGGGGTCGAGGTCGAAAGGAAAGAAGAGATCAGGATGAAAAAGATGGCAAGAAATAGAAAAAGGAGGAGGAAAGGATGAGGGAAAATTAGAGAGAGACAGAGGTGAGAGGAAGAATGAAATGGGAGAGAAAGGGCATAGAAACAGCGGAAAATGGAAAACTAAAGCTTTGAAATTCAAAAGAAAAGTCCCTTTTTGATTTAAGATGGGCTCATTGAGAGTTTGTTAAAAATCAACCTCATAGTAACATTAACATGATTTGAATTTTACAATTTTTTTTATTTTAATAAGATAATATGTGTAATATTTTAGACCGTGCTTCTGTGAATCAAAGAGGCCAAGTTAACAAATTCCATAGTTTCTGTGATTCAATGCAGTTAATGTAATGTGTCAAATTATGTGGATGATATTTAAGACTAAAAGTTCAGGGCTTTCCTTGTTGATCTTTGTAAGATTTGCATATTCAAGTGTCATGTTGCAAATTTCCTTTCGTAGCAGGATACAAGTTGGCCAAGAATTTTTAGTGGAAATTATTTCAGGGAGGGAAAAAGCAAGGAAATAGAGTGGGAGAGAAATACTAGGTGACCTTTACTGTCTCCTGCCCTGCTGCTTCAGTGTTTCAAACCAGCCTTTATTGAACAGAAAAGGGAGAGAAAGGGAGAGAGAGAGAGAGAGTGGGAGAGAGAGAGAGAGAGAGTGAAGATGTGAATTTCTTCTCTTGCCATCCAGGTGTTTCTTTTTCAGCTTTATAGTCTTGCTTTCCATCATAATATCTTAAAATCAAGAAAAATAGTTAATCAAATCCACACAAATGTCACTTCAAACCTCCTTGGACATCTTTTCCCCTTTTTCTGTGGTTTTCTCATTTAATGAAACTATCGTTTCTGTTGTTTATCATCTGTCTCTCTCTACTCAAATTTATCCTCCCCTCTGTCCTTTCATTTTTCAGGTCGTGTCTGAAGCCAAAAGTCGAACCTGGAGCTCCGGTGACATTAATCATGTTTGATTATCCCGTGCAAAAGTCAACTGTGAATATCACATATTGAGCGTTAATCTGAAGCTGTCAAATGCTGCCGGTGGGTGACCTTTGGGTCAAATGCGCCAATAGGATCCCCTGAGTCTCTGTGAACCATTATGTTTGTGTGTGAATAACTACACAAAGATACGGACGCAAAATTATATGCATAGACTTGAAGAAATATCCTGAATCAATGCACACATTGATGTCCAAACACTCGTGCTTTGGGTTTAAGTAAAAGACTAAAACAGAAAAAAATCATGCAGAGGAACATCTGCACTTAAACTGCTACTGTGAGGAGGTGTAGACTTTGACACCACTAACATCAACATCAATGATTTCTTCGTTGTAATTTTTATCGCCTGTACTCACTGTGAGGGGCTAGATGTCAGAAAAACCATCTAGGCATGGTGAGGATACAGGTTTTTGCCCTTACCACAGCGAGTGAGTGATACATGTGTGTGTTTTAAAAAGAGAAAGTTCCTTCCTGGAAAAGAAAAAATCACAAGAAACTTTTTTCCCTTCAAGTTAAAGTTGAACAAACTCTGATCACACTGGGAAAAGTAAGGACAATAGGCCAAACTTCCAACTTCAACCATTATGTTTTAACTATGTTTCTGATTTTCTAATTTCATTTATGTCTCAATAGCTCTTTGCTAACATTTGTAAATACTAGGAGTGCTCAAAAGCAACAAACTTCCTAGAGGTGATTAGCAGAACTAGCACCATTAGCTTTGAGTCCTTCTTGCTGGTAAAGGCCCGCATCTGTCAGGTGTCAATATGACCTGACACAGCCTACACACAACTTCATTTTCATTTTTCTAGCTCAAAATGCTACCAAACTGTGCAATGCTACGAGATTCCATCAGACTGTGTTTGATTACATCCAGGTAGAAGAGCATTAGAGCACGATAGCAGTAACTGAATTAAGTTGTCCTGGTGTGTAACAGCACTACAGCTTAGACAAAACATATTACAACATCTCAGGCCTACAATAATTAAGATTTTGATGAATTTAACAGGTATTTTTGTGCTGATTAGATAGGGTGACATTGTATCAATTAGTTAATTAGATGTGCACGTGAAGCCAAACTGCTACCTCACTTTAGTGTATTTATGCCTAATTTTTCAATCCATTTGAGAATACACTTCTTCTGTTAATGTTTATATGCCCATTTTTAATTTTACTGTGAAAAAACTTTATTCTGCAACAATAAAAAAAAAGAAACAAATGAATAAAATCATAACACAAAACCTACTCTGCAGAGCAAAAGGAAAAAGAAGGTGAAAGGTCAAAACAAGAGCTCTGCACTGTAACAAACAACTGTCCCCCTTCTTCTCTATCTCTCCTTTTTCTGCCACCCGTCCTTCCCCCACTTGACCTTGTCTCACCCTCTCCCTCTTTGCTCCTTCCCCTCTGTCCTGGGTTGTTTTTAATTAGGAAAGGGGGCAATGGGAGAGGGATGGGGTTGATGTACGCCTTGCTGCTCTTTGATGGGGAAAGATGGGAGTGTGGGGGGGAAGGGGGGTGAAGTTAGAGGAGTGCAGCGGCAGGTCTCTCTCTCCTTCCATCTCAAACCCTGCTGTCATTCCCAACAAACACACACCACACCCACACACACACACAACCTCACACACGAGCACAAGCAGGCATTTCTCTTTGAACTGAGTGCTGCAGTGCGTTCAAAGCAAAGACGAAGGCAAAAATACGGGGGTGGTGAGGGGAGAGAGAAGGACACTTCAAGGTGAATTTGATTTCCACATCATCTTAACCCACTCACACACACACTCACACACCCAATGGACACATGCACATACACACAGCAACACACAAAATCACAAGTGCGACCCAAGCCAAGCCAGCAAGTAGGATCATGTTTGCTGAGTTACCTCCAAACAGCGATTGATATACGTGCATACTGTAACTGTAACACAAACACACACATGCACACATACACACACACACATGCACAAGCACAGGATTCAGTCGTGCATGTTTGACTGCACACATTAAATTCTGTTTCTCATACATATTCATAATTTTTGCTCTAAACAGAGGATCACCTTTAAACTTCCTGCTACTCCTAGCTGACTGTATATGTTAGTGCAATCGTGTGTGTGTGCGTGTGTGCATGTGTATTCGAGTGTGTGTTTACAGAATATGCATAAGAGTGTGTAGGAGCAGAATGACTCATGCAAAGTTGAACTGAGTGAGCAGAGTCCCACATTTGCTGGACCAAACATCACAACAACATCAACAACACATTTTGGAGCAACCACTGCATACCAAAGGCAACTATAATGTGTGTGTGTGTGCGTCTGTGTGTGTGTGTGTGTGTGTATGTGCAAATGTGTCCAACCAATTAAAGCAATCAAGTCAAGTGCACACCGCCCACCGTGCTGCATATTGATAAAGCTGTGAGTACAACATGGCGACCCGGTCTTCTGTGCCAAACTCCTCTGACCCCTGCGTCCACTCCCAACACCGACGCCAGCCAAACCGCGGTGTAAACACTTTACACCACTTAGCTCCGCCGCAGTCCACACATGCAGACACGCACACTCGCACCAGATGCAGAAACTGGCTTGACAGTTTGACAAATACTGCCTTCCAACCAGAACGAATGAGGTGACGATAAAAAAAAAAAAAAAGAATCAACGGCTCATTAGAAAGATAAAAACCTCCTGAAGCCCGGAGGGCGAAAGAGAAGAGAGCGGAATCAAGAAATGAAAAAGAAGAGAGAGGAAAAGACTTGAGAGACAACAAATCATAACAGCTGTAACTCAATTCAGAGCCCCTGCTAGAGACAGCCTTCTTCATCTCTTTCTCACTCTCTCTCTTTCTCTCTCTCTCTTCTTGTCCTGGCTCATTGCTGATTTTCTCCCCACCAACCAATAAGCCATTATGTGGTGGTAATATGGCTGCTAATGGATGCACCGACCTGGGAGGAAGCACACAGCGCACCATTAGCACAAATGCTATCCAAAGCTACCACAAGACTCTCTAAATTATCCCGACTGGGTGTGTACTTCACCGTATGTGTATGTGTGGGTGTGAAACCAGCGCTGTCAGAACAGGACTAATTCTTCTGCAGTATCTGTTATGGTGCTTGGCTGCATTATGTACTTTGGTCGTTTGGTCAGAAGTGCTCAGATTCACTTGGTAGAAAAAAAAAAATGGAAGTTTGAGACAAATGTATCTGCCAAGAACAAATGTGTTTAACGTGTTAATATATTCCATAACAAGTAAAAAAAAAAACTCCAGAAGTACTGGTTATGTTGAATGGTCCCTGTCAAAGTGTTATCTTATTTCATACATCTAATAATAGAAGCTCATTTGTATCACTTATGCTTTCCAGGGTGCAAAATTTTGGAGCTTTCAAAACAAAGACAATGTTAGATACTTCAAAAGTGGCTACTCTGATTCTCTTCGTGAAACATATACACACTTTATGTGAAAAGTAGAGGATGAAAAAGTAAAGCAAAAGACTTTATCCAAGCAATCAACACTCATATTACCAACAGTGTTGATGATTTCACTTTTATTCGAACCTCACTATAATGTTTCTGTCACATCACTGTCTTGTTGTACCTTTTTTTTTCAATGATTTTCAGCCCTGATTTTGTTACCTTGATCTCCCTATGACCTTTCATGTGCTATATATTTTTTTTATGTTGAGTACATAAAACAGCAGACTCACCATATGCCTATTGAACCTTCCTCCACTGTGAATAGTGTTTTAGAAAGGCTTTTAATGCATAAATTAGATCACATGTTGGAGTGTGTGAAAGACATCCTAAAAGAGGTCATTAAGCCTCTGTGGTGGTTATTTAAAGAGGGTAGGTTATACCTATTTTTTGGCTTTATATTGTCACTCTGATTTTTAGCAGCTTTACATGATCAAAAAACTCTGAACATCTATGAGGCTTCTGTCTTTGAAAACCCTCATTTCAGCCTCTGTCTGGGATGCTTTAATTAAGCCACTGTCACTTTAGCGTTTGTTTACATGTAACACCACACTTACCAGCAGTCACCACGATGGTGGCGACTTTGACGTATGCATTACCGTTGTCTTATATGGGTAGTTGGTAATCTAGTGTTATATGATATCTATCGTCGCAATCATCAGACAGTGAGTAAATCCCATGTTGATCTCGCTGAATCCTCAAATGAGTTTTTGAAAAGCCATTCGGACCCTGTGGTCCCGTCTGTGGATTACTTCAACACACATTAACCTTGCAATCTGAAACATTCTCATGTATAGCACAGGTGTCCAACATTTTAACCTACACTTTTTTTGAAAAAGTATATTAAAAAGAAAAAGAAAATAATTCGCTTCTTCATTTGATTTTCTGATTTCTAGTTAACTTACTCAAGTCCAAATTCTGTTTTAACTTCAGATGCACAGAAAACAACAGAAATCCACACATTGAAAAGACCATTACTGACTCTGTGCCCCATAAAGGTCAAAAGGTGTTCATTCATCATGGACTGATACATATTTTCCAGACTTCCATGCTGTCTTTTTATGGCTTATGTGAGCTCAGGGGTCTTGATACATTATGAAATAACAAAAACAATTAGAACCAACTCTGTCTGCAGAGAAACAACAATTAAAACTTAATAAGAATCAATTAGAGCAACCAAACCTTACTCTGAGCACACAGAAACATTAGCACTCATAAAGAATCCATTAAAAACAACATGTTTTCTCTGAACAGACGGGATATTGTGTCTTTGGTACATCTGTCCAGAGGGAGTTTTATTCTAGAAAGCGCCAAACACGGATGTGTATTTACACACATATTATGGGACATGTTTTTTTTCTTTCATGCCTTAGAGGTCACAGGTTTTAGATAGTGTGTGTGAGGGGTCCCCAATCACACTGTTGGCTCTTAAACACACTCGAACACAGAGGAAGAGAGATAAAGAGAGAAGGAGGGAGGATTCCTTTAATCGTTCGGCCAACTCTGACAGATGGCCGTACACTTCCAAAAGAGCAGTGTGACTGAGAAAATGGGCCATCAGTGACCCTCGCCGTGTGTGTCCTGTGTGTGTGCTTATGCATGTATGACAGTGTTACAAAAGCAAAATATTGTCTCATCCCATTTTAAGCCATTGCCAAGCACTGGTAGTGATCGGGCTGGCAGGACAGTAAACAGTGGAAGTGAACTGAACAACAGGCATCAATCAGGGCTGAATACCAGGAGGAGAATACCCCTCCTCACCTCAATACCTCCTTCTTTCCTACTTCCCCTCCTTGTCAATTTCCCTTTTCCCCCCGCTCTCTTTTCTCCCTAATTCTGCCTCCTTTTTTTCTCCTTTTCTTCAGCTCTAGTTTTTTGTTTCCTCAATCTCTTAATGAAGGTCTTTAACACAGTGAACTTGGCCAAGCAAGGACGCCCGCCACACACATTCAACAACACATTTACGCGGGAATAAAGTCAACGCTGTGTATACAGTTTCATGTACACAATACTGGAACCAACACTTTGTAAAATAGGCAATTAACACACTGTTGAACCAGTGGTTACATGAGAGTAGAGCTCAATTACACACACACAGAGCAAAGGATCACACTCACACACACGTGCACACAGAAGGGCGCAAACAAATATAAAGCACTTTGGCACACACACAAACACAAACGCACACATACACACTCTGGCGGGTGTCCAGACTGAGTCTTGTTGCTTGTGTCTATAAAGCCCTGAGCACCATATCGACAACTGTAATAACTGTGGCTGGCAGGAGAGAGCAGATTACAGCAGCAATCATAGGCCCCACACACACGCACGCACGCACGCACGCACGCACACACACACACACACACACACACACTAATACTCATCTTTTCTTTTTGTCAAGCCCTTTTTTCTTTTTTATAGTCAATACAGACACACACAGACATGTCTGGGTCCATATTATGGCCCACACAGAGCAGGCACACTGTAGCAGTGGATAGCCAAATGTTGACTCTATGATCGGCTCTATTGTAGGAGAATTATCACAGAAACACGTCTAGAGTAGGAACTAAAGCATTGTTTATAATACTAAGTGTGCAAATAATTTATGATTGTATTTACTTCTATGATCACAGACAACTTTGGGAATGGAAAATCGGATAAGACGACTGTGTTTTCTGTGTCTTCACACCCATATAAATGCACATCCAATCTCTCAAAGCAAACCTCAGGCCCGAAAACTGTTCTTTAGAGCACCAGAAAGCAGGGGGACAACCAGCAAGTGCAGCAGCATATGAAAAATCCAGTCTGTCTGCCAGCCCATCAGTAAGGGTCTGTAATAGCATCGCAAGGCCACCGGTGGAAAGTGAAAGTTGGCTATATTGGAGTGGAGAGAGCAGACTGAGATTGGGGTCAGAACTATATGGTGCACAGGCCAAGGAAAAGAAATATGAGGAGGGAGGAGGAGAGGAGAAGGACGAGAGAAGTGGAAATAGGTGAAGATTAGAGGAGAGGAGATGAACAGACAAATGCTATGAAGAAAATTGCACTGTTTATACAATTTAAATGGGCACTCTGCTGCTTTATGACATAAGTGTCAAATTTATAGGACATGAGGAATTCTAGCTGTATAAAAATATAGGAGTTGTTTAGTGTCATCATCAGGGCTTTGACACAGCAGCATGACAGTATACTGACACAAATGAAGGAGTTGAGAGATCTGTATTGCCAAGCAGGGAGGATCAAACACACAGTTTGGAGCATCTGCAACCTTCAGAGGACTACAAGTCTGGAAATCTTTACCTCTGCTTCTATATTTACGACTTTTTATTCAGTTTGTCTCTTTTGAAACTTCATATTTTGTGTAGATGAAACATCAATATATTTCAGTGATGTTTATAGCTTTTCAATGTGGTGAGTCGCCAGGACCCCAGGGTAGTAATTTAAAGGGAAAATGGAAAAAAATTAATGGGTCCCCAGGCTATATAATTTTTATTTTCCTCTGGAAATTGTGGTGTTGTAATAGTCATACTGAATGGGAATAAAACCAGCTATTTCGAAATATAACACAAATTAAGAGAAAATTGTTTAAAAAAAATGTGGAAATATATCTAATCTTTTCCTTTGTTGGCCCTTCAAATGTTTCCGCTGGTAATCAGATATGTCCATATGTCATCTGAGCATAAGCTAAACAGCAGGAACAGGTGTCTGTGTTATCTTTACAGCCATTCTAGATAGAAATATGAATAAAAAATGCCAAAGAAACTTTACATCAATCAACAATAAAGCTGATTGTACAATACAACAGGATACATCACAATACGATATCTTATGCTATGGGATAGGATACTTTACTATAAGAAGGCGAAGAACATGATTGGGTTAGTTACATTAAAGTATGATACAGATTAAAATGAGCATGATGCAATACACTAGAATATTATACTATATGATGAAAAATACAATACAATACAATAAGATATAAGACACTCTGAGCTGTGATACAATATAATATGTTACAATAAAATGCCGCAGTTACCGTTTTTAATGATACGACACAATATGAGACACTGGATTAGCCTCTGTGGGAAAATTTGTCCAACACTTGTAAAGTAAGTTCCCAGGAAAGTTTATTAACAAACTGTTGAATAAAGATGGTGCTCCAAACCTGCCTGATCATAACTGCCGATGACTGAGCTTAGTTGTACGCACGCTGGTCTTATTAAATATTAATGTTAATGTTATGTATCACACATGTAAACCCCTACATTTTTAACATCTTTCCTCTCCACTATCACCCCTCTACTGCACTGTTCCCCTACTTCATTTATTCTTGCCCCTCTCTTTCTTTTTAGCTCCTCTCCCCTTTCCCTCTCTTTCCATCAGCCCCCAACCAAGGAGAAGCGATTTGCAGCAGCAATCCGTTGCTAATTCTCGCTCAGTGTTCATGAAAAATGTATAGCAGGCAGACTGTAGGGAGATGCAGATTGGCGCTGGGCCCTCAGCAAGAGCATGGCTCTGCATTAATGGAACATTATTTTCACCCTCAATATCCCACCATTTCTTCTCTCTGTATACATCTCTCCTCCTCCTCCTCCTCTCACCCCCCCCATCGCCGTAGTTTTTTTTAAATACGTTCCTATTCTTAAACGCTGTCTTTCCTTTTAATTCTTTCTTTCTCTTCTGTCTGCCTCCTGCCTCTCTTTTTGTTTCTTTTCTCTCTTACTCTTTCTTTCTTTGAAAAGCTCTTCATCTTACTCTCAGAGTTTGATGAAACAAAAGCCATAAATATTCGAGGACTCTGTGGAATATTAGCAGCTCAAACAACCAAAACACAGCTATCTGCAATCTGAACAATTCTCCATGTGCTCGCGCGTGTGTGAATTTATTCACACGCACTCGTTTTTGTGCATTTGCCTGTGAGCGCAGTGTGCAGCCAGCTAAACCTTCTCAAAGATAATAAGAGGAAAAACTTTATCTTAATCTTTAAAAACGCGCAACATGAAGTTTGAATCATGCTGTGAAATGGGTCGCTTGTGTGTGTGTGCGTGTGCGTGTGCGTGTGTGAATGCATCTTAGCGTGAAACCCCAGTTATATTTGTGCATGTGTGTGTGAGTGTGTGTGTTTAAAGCACAGGTATCTTATGAAAGTAGATTAATAACAGCACTGTAATGCCATCAGGACTAGTCACAGTGTGGATCATGCATAATAAACCTCCCAAGGAGTTTACACACAGATACACACACGTGCACATACACATACACACACTTTTTGTCACTATAGCAACACTGGTGGAGTTGCTGCCCCTAACTTCAAAGTCAGATGTAATTTCAGCCTCCCAGCAGCCAGAGGGAGCCATGGTGATGACAGAACAGTCCTCCTCTGATGGCTCTTTCCTCCCTCTACCCTTTCTTAAATTCCCTCTCCTTTCTTCTCCTCTATTTCTCTCTTGGCTCCTTCCTTCCTTCCTCCCCCTCTCTGCCCAGCCAGCCTGCAGGGGGGCCAGGCATCCAGAACTAGACATAAAAATAAACCCAGTAAGGTTAGAAGTGGATGACTGAAGCTTGGAGGAGAGGGAGTGAAAAGGGAAAGACGGCAGAGAGGAGAGGGGGGAAGAGGGAAGGTGGGAGGTGATACTGCTGATTACCTTTTCTTCTCTTTTACAGAAACTCTGTTCTCTCCCTAGCTTCTCCTTTTCTTCTGTTGTTTTTCTCCGCTGGAGATTCAAGAATGATTTCCAGATTCCCACAATAGAAAACTTTTGTATGAGAACTTGACCAAGCCCTAACTGCTAATGAATATAAAATAGATGTTTCCAATCTGTGTGTCAAATTGACCCAATATCATTTGAAGCTGATTTAACAGTTAATTTAAATATTCATGTTGTAACAGGAAATCATCATTTATAATGGAGGGTTTAGTGCCCGAGGGGTAAATCCAGCATGGTTCGATGAAATGAAATCCATACGTCAAGTATGAACTTGTGGGATCTATTTTAGGCCTGGAGTCAACACTTAAAATTGTTTTGTTAAAAGCAGATGCAACAATATTTAATAGAATTAAAATTCAACCTGTATCGTCATCACATTTTAAGAATAATGTTTGATGCAACACCTTAAAGGACAAGGCAGACTGGTAATACACGCAACATGTCACGTTCGTTTACTGTGTAGATCCACCCTCACAACGCGGCGGCCTCGGCTTTCACACTCTGTCACACTGTCGACTGTCCCGTGAAGGAACATGGAGGACAGATAGGAAGGTGTTGATGTGTGTTTAATGTCTCTGAAAAAACAAACAAGATGAAACACACACGTGCATACACACACACGCACGCACTAGTATACCCATGCATACACAGTCATCAACTTTCCATTTCTGTTATCCTTTTTTACAAGATGTAAATCCTGAAATGTGTGTCACTGAACTACAGATCAGAGAGGTTTGTGTGTGTGTGTTAAGCTCCCTCTCCTCTGTCCTGAATTTGAACCAGTGTTCCTCCTCTGTTAGGCAAAAATAAGCTTTGACAAAAGACACCCGACACAGAAGGAAGAACTGATGGGCAAAGGGTAAAAAAAAGTAAGAGAGGGGAAACATTTCTCTCCTTCTAGGGTCAGTCCTCGCTCCCTCTCCTCCGCCTCCCTTATCTCCCCCCCTCTGTCTCTCCACTGCTGTTGGAGAGCTTGGTGGAGAGGCGCCAGTGGAAACCAACTGGTGTTTTCTTAACCAAGTTCATCCCTCTCCTTTTCCCCCTCACTCCCAAATCATGCTGCCTGTCACACACTGGGTGTGTACGCATGTGTGAGCATAGGAGTAGGTGAGTGTGTAAAAGTAGTCCTGGAGCAGAATGCGGGCACACACACACACACACACACACACACACACACACACACACACACACACACACACACACACACACACTCAGACACAGTTCTGCTATCTACCCTCAGCTCTGCTGTGCTGGGCTTCAGTCAGCCTGCCCGTCAGGGGTGGCTGGGTATAAACATGGCCTCCTTCTCCTCCTCTGCAGCTCAGGAGCCTTCCCCCCTCTCTTTGCTGCTCAGCCTTGTGTTACTGGTTTGCTTTAACAACCTACACTGGGCAGCATAGTTCTCACTAGGTAGAACAGTGTGTAGCCATCAAATTTTGCCTTAAGATACAACTAAAAGCCTCCAGGCAAACAATACTCCCTTGATCCCCTGGGGAAATGCTCTTTTGGTGCATCTCTTCTCCACAGGGGGTGAAAGTGCAGAATCAGCAGAGGAGTGCTTACAAGGATTCAGTGTCCTGTTAAAGGACACTACTGCAGTGGAGATGCTTCAAATCAAGGAGGCTCAAACCTATGGCTATTTCTCATACATTATGTCAACTTGGATTATAAGAGCTGCAAAACTGAATCCACAGTGGCTGTTCATCTGGTGAATTTGATAAAAAATTACAAACAAAATAACGGATAATTCAAATATAATCAGACACTTCTGCATGTAAATGATAGTGACTGTAGATACAGTTGCAAATATGATCACAGGTATACAGATGAAAGTCATAAAAAAAAAAAAGCAGATCAATTTTACTCCCTGTATGTCTGTGTTTTTAAGCCGTAGGGAAACAAATGCAAGTGCCCCAGCAAAAACACGTGTTGCTGCCTCTTGAGGATCAAAAACTACGTGTGTACATGAAACTGTGTGTGCATGGTAAATGATTCATGAGGAGCAAATGAAAACAGGCCAGCATACAAGCGGAAAAATAGCCCGTCTGCATTTTAGATGAGACCAGGGTCCTCTGACTTGCTGTGTCATGATATCCAAGTCTGCGGTGAAAGCTAGTGCTGGGCTGGATAAAAAAATATCAAATTACAGTGTAAACTATGAAACCTTGCTGAGTATTTTATAAAAGGACAATGGCTCATTCACCTTTACACCTACTTTGAGTGTGCACTGGTCTAAGAATGTAGTGACCATGAGCTTTCCCCTCGACTACCTCAGAGAGCTTGGCTGGCTCCAGATTAGCTGTCCTATTCTCAGAGCTGCTATGTGTTTGGAGCAGTGGCAGGGAGCTGCTGTGGCCTTCAGTGCTGCTGTCGCTGCTAAGAATAGGCAGCGGGGTCCAGAGAACATCTCGCCTTAGTGTCCCTGCCTCCCTCTCTACCCAACACACCCTCTTTCTCTCTCTCTCTATAGACTGTAAAAACATCCCCATAACTTCAACTCAGACCAAAATAAAAGCGGGAAAGGTGCTCCTATATGGACAAGGCATTTTGACTGTTATATGACTGTTCCCTTTAAAGAAATGTTAAGGGACTTCATGCGCAGATATTTATGGAGTGCATGTCAAAACCAACAGAGGAAATATTTTTCTTTCAACACCAGACTTTTCCTTTCTTCCTTCCCTCTTATTTCCTTGCTTTCCTACCTCCTTCTCTCCTCTCCTCTCTTCTCCTCTCCTCCCCCTGTGTGCACTAATGTGGAGGCTGAATCTAACCCTGCTGGATGACATTACTGTGTGCTGCCTGCTGGCCTGTCTGCCTGCCTGGGGACTCTAAAATAAAACTCAGCAGTGGGGAGAGCCAGAGTGAGAGCACATACTGTATAGGCAGCCTGACTGACATGTTCTGATAGAGCACACACACACACACACACACACACACACACACACACACACACACACACACACACACACACACACACACACACACACACACACACACACACACACACACACGATCTTGGTGTGTGAAAACGGCTCGCAGAGGACGAGGACAGAATGTGTATCAAAGTGTGAGATGTGTGCGTGTGTGTGTCTGTGAGCGAGGAGGTCTGCGTGAGTGAGTGTGGTTGAAGTGAGAGAGAGAGAGAGAAAGAGGGGAGGGGGGGCAGGGCTTTCCAGCTGTGTCCTGTCAATCATTGCTGACCTAACACACGGAAAAACAGAGGAGGGCAAGGTGGACGGGAGAGCGAGGGAAGAGACAGCCAGGGAGAGATAGTGTTTCTGAATTTTATCTTTTGTCTGATGAAAAATAAGTCAAGGAGGGGCAAATGAGCACTGGAAGACATACAAAAATATTTCTATCTGTGTGAGAATGTGTGTGTGAGAGAGAGAGGGAGTGTGTATGCTTGTGTGAATAACATGCCACTGCCGGAACCCCATAGCCTGAATTCAACATCCCTCACCCTGAACAAGTGACAAAAAGATAACCACGTTTCACTTCACCGCTTCACGCCCTCTCTCTCGCTCCCTTTCTCTCTCTCTCTCTCTCTTGCTCATTCTCTTTCTCCTCCTGCTCTTCACCCATCCTCTCCCACCCCACCCCTTGCTCACCTAACCCTCCAACCCCCGACACTCTCTCTGTCTTTCCACATGGCTGGCCATCCTCTCCCATGTCCCAGAGGATGGGAGGCTGTGCGGCAGCTTGGCAGGCTGTCAGGGGAGCGCCAGAGAGCAGGGAACATGTAGTGACTGGAACGGGAGGAGGCACTGGGGTTGTAGGGGAGAGAGGGGGGAGGGTACGAGGGGGCCTGGCATCTCACCTGTCTTTGGCAAATGAAGAACTGGCTCTGCTTAGCGAAGTTAGGGAAAAAGATGCACATGGAAGAGGACTCTAAAGATAGGAAAAATAACACATAACTCTCACTCCCCCTCTATTTTTATGTACCAGAAACATCATAGCCACATACTACAGCACCAGCTCACACGCAGTACTTTACCGTCAGTCTGGAGCCAGCTGGTAGCTTGGCTTTTTAAAATCCCATTGGTAAATGAAAAGACGTGTAACCTTTTACTGACAGGCTTTCCTTGCCAAAGCTCTTGAACTGAAGTTAAGGAATTTTCAAAAATAGCACAACTCCAAACATATAGGCCCTTCAAAAATATCTAAACAACAATGACTATAAATCCGTATTATGTTAGGGATTTAGATTTACCACATGATAATGAGAATAGCTGAGTTTTGTGGACAATGCTGTTTCAAAGTGTGAAGAACATTATTCAGCAACAGTTTTAGAAGAGAACTGAATTTGGTTTTGTTTTTTTCTTATTTGTTTTTTTGTCTTTTTGTTGGTTGATACTCTGACTTTACATCTTCACACGATGTGGGTATAAATAGCTGTATCTCATGGTGCTTAATTCTGACAAAAGTAATGAGGGCGTATTTATCCTAAAAGCATAAACAGTGATGGGAATAAATGATGCAGCAAGTTTTAAAAGTTTTGTCAAGTTATGATAGTGACATAAAGAAGATTTGCAATGAGATCTTAAAGCACCGACCAGAAAAACTGTTGATGTCCTTTTTGGCTTACATTACATTTCTGGATACATCTTTCCTTCAAAGGGGGAACAACTCAATGAAGAGTTCCTCAAAACAGCTTGTGAAATATTTTCACAATCAAGTGGATCATCTTCTCCACAGATGATCTTTGTTCTGGCCCCAAGCTTAAATATTGTGCAGAACTGGAGGAGCAGGTTCAGCCGGAAAAAAACCAACTCTAAGCGGTTGTGAGAGAAATATTGTCGTGTTAATTTTACTCCTTATTAGCAAACATGGTAGTGAACACTGGGGCAGTTTAAAATACATGAACACTGATGAAAAGCTGCAGGTAAACTACAAACAGCAAAAAGGTGGGACTGTAAAACTGAGACATTAAACAAAATACTTGCTTATTTTTCCATAATGACCATAAACTACTGGAATAGACTGGCAGCAGAATTCTTAATAATCAAAATGCATCTCATTCACATTCACACCAAGTCTAAAGTTACATGCTAATGCTACACTTACAGTCTAGTCCTGAGCATTCACTCAATGTTTTTCTGCTTGGAGCAATTAGATGATTTGAAATATAAGAAATGCTGCATTTCCAATGCATTACAGTTTAAAAACCCCAGGCACATTGTGACTTGCATTTGTGATAAGTTACTAAAGCGCCTTTTCCCTTTGGTCTCCCTTCAAAAATCCCGCCACATCACACAGCAGACTCGTCCCAAAACAACAACATGACACTTTGCCGACCCGCGCTCCCTCCCTTCTGACAGAGAGAAAGGGGAAAAAAAAGATGACAGCAGCTTTAGATCTGACATCAAACGCCGGCGAGAGAGTGAGGGAAAAAAAAGGGTTACATCTCCGCCGTGACAGCTTGCTGGAAGAGCCTGGCAAACGCCGAGCGATTTCTCACTCCTTCTCTCTCTTCCCGTCTATCCATCCATCTCTCCCTCTCTGTGTCTCTCATCAAAACTTGCCGCCGATTAGGATCTCGGCGAGCCATGTGCTTTGGATGGGATGTGAAAACACACGGAGAACCCAAGGGGTAAAACGCCAGGATTAAAGTGGCGAGGGAATATGGGGTGATAGTGGTGGTGGTTCAAATAGATCGGCCCCCGCGACTGCAGTGACTCCTCGCCTCGCCTTGCTCTCCCGCTCCAGAATTCACACACTGATACATCAAGGCCATTTCTCATTATAGCATGAGGGGGAAAAAAAGCTTTCATGATGCTACTTTAGAGGGAAAGACAGAGTGGGAAAGGGGAGGGGGGGTAAAGAGTGTAGGAGAAAAAAGGAGAAATGCCAAGATAAAGCAGATGACATACTACTAGTGGTATGTAATGAAAGAAAAGAAACTGAGGAAAAGATAGAGACAGTGTGCGTCTGTGTGTGTTTGAGGGGGAAGAAGAGGGGGAATAAGTTGGAATAGTGACAGATAAATCGACCGTCAGTGTGCAAACGATCAGACTTTAAAGGTATCAGTATATGGAAAGTATAATGGCTTAATTTGAGTTCATACACTTAATTTAGCCCTGCTCTCAGTTTATTTTCCATTCCTCAGGCTTTTCTAAAGTATCCGGTAAATTAAACGACACACACCTCAAGCAGTGCCAATATTTGCCACCATTTGCAAATGTCTATTTATTCTATTCTTGAAAGTGCTGAGGAGCTGAGCAGGGAGGAACGACAGAGAAGAAAAAAAAAATATTTAAAAAAAGAGAGAAAGAAAAACGATTAGTTTGGCCAGAAAACTGGAGCAGCCCACATCTCTCTCCTCTCATAGATCAGCGTGGCCTAACCGTTTCTCAATTACTCCTCCAGTCAACCTGCTTAACGATTTTTTAGCTTGCCCAAATGCCAAATGCGTGTGGGTTTGCATGTGTGACTGCTGCGTGCATAAGCAGGAATGTGTGTGTCTGTGCATATGCTTTCCATTGCATGTGGGTGTATGTGTGAGTGAGAGCATGATGCATGTGGCCTTTTTGCCTTCAGCATGGACACCAGTCAAAACACAGACATAAGCTCTCAGATGAGGAGTCAAATTCATGTCTGCCAGGCGGAGACGTGGTTTTGACTCACCCTGTGACCCTCCATGTGACCTGGAGGTGGGTCAAGGGGGTGAGCTAAGGCGTCTAAGTGGATGTGAGGCTTAAAATTGTATGACGACAGCGAGATGAAGAGGAAGAAGACGAAAAGTAAATGCTCCTTTGATGTTTTATGGTGTGTTTTTGGGGTGTATAACAGAAACAAGACCCTCTCTCTCTCTCTCTCTCTCTCTCTGTTATTTTAAAGTCTGCAGTGACTTGAAAAATTATCATTTACTCACCGGCAGACTGGATGGGCGATCATGGGGGACGCCATCCTCATTGTTGGCCTTCCCAGAGTTCCCTGGGGCCGGACCCCTTGAGGTGTAGGTCTCCTGTTGTGTCTCCTAAAAAAGAGAAAGTTGAAACTGAGATGTAATGATTTATTTTACAGTGCACTGATAATCTTGTTGCACTCTGAATTAGGATGTTACCCGATGCCGTATGTAATATTTTTCCTGACGGTTGCATAGGAGAAAAAAATAAACACGTCTCATAAAGTTGTTCACTTGTGCTTAAGGGAAGTTGTTTTTTGTGCATAAGAAAATGTTTTCAATAATTATCATTTATATTATTTTTTCTATATGATTTTTTATGATTCTAGGAAAAAAAAGAGGATGTATAGATTAAAGGTCAGCACAATTGTTGATTTGTATTCTTCCAGTTATTTCAAGGGTGCATTTTCCTTGGAGCTGATTTTCTAACTTCTCCTGCTAAACAGTGCTTGAGTCATACAAAAAGCAACAACAGTCTCCTCTTTTGATGAAAACTGTGTAAATACGTGTGGCAGAGATTGGAGGGGATGAGTTGAACTGTGTGTCTCAGGTTTAAAAGGCTCTAATAAAGACCCTGATCCCCAGTTAGATCCAGTCACAACACAAAGAAGCATGTTTCATGAGGAAATAGACACGCGCTGATGTCGTACATGAAGCCTGAAAATCATGCACACACGCACCCATCAGCACACCATACCCGCCAATTCATTTCAACCAAATCCCAGCCTAACCACCCACTAATCCCCCCAACATACACACACACACAAACACACAGTAATACACACACTCAGCCCTATTGTTCAATCTAAGTCATTTTCTTTCCCTCTGTAATCACAAGCCTATCTAGTGTAAACCAATTTTCTCCCCATTGTCGGAGGTGTTGCCCTCTCTCTCTCCCTCCCTCTCTTTCCGTCTTTCTTTCCCTCTCTCTCTTCTTTTCATTCACCGCGGAGGTCGTTCCTCCATCATGTTAAGCGTTGGCAGCACAATGGCAACTTGTTAAAGAGCTCTGAGTGGAAGGATTAGTGATAACTGATCGGCGAGACACGGAGAGAGATCACACACAAGAGTCTGCGCACACAACACAAATACACACATATACACACACACTCTCTCAAGGTGTGTTCAGGTTTTCCCTCTCAAAATCCATTTTTCCCCCACAGTTTGATTTCTTATCTGTTGTGTGATTATACTGTAGTAGGTGGGCAATATCCCTGTCAGCTAGGTGATATAATTTTATAGCACAAGATTATCCTTCACAGCAAGAAATGTATCACGTGAAGTGGATCTATTATTAGAGCATTAAACGGGTCGTAATTTGTGCATCCAGGGTGAACGATATGATTTCAGTGCTTGTACATTCTCTTTAAAATCTGATAAAAGCTTTTGCACACGCTCTTAATGGTATATTTCCTGTAAAAGTTCCTCTGCACGTGGTGTGTGCGCTGCGCTCAGGGACGTGCACACACTCAGAAAGAAAAAGTTAATGTATTCCTTCATCAATTATTAAGAAAAGGTAATGGAATGACCTGAAATACCCTGGAGTAGTCCTTTTAAATCCACAGTTCAATTATGAGCCAATTAAAAGAGAAGAACTTAAACTATAGAATATTTGAGATATCAGAATGTTTCCCATAACGTTTTTCTGTCTTTGCAGGCACTTACTCCAAACTTACTCAAAAGCTATTCTTAGCACCAAGTAAACAATAGCCTTGTTTCTTTTTGACTCCACTTAAGGTTCAGACTGATACAGGCATTAAGTATGAGTGCAAACAGAGATGAATGTAATTTGGTCTTTGCCGATCTTGTCTTTTGCTTTTGAAAATAGAGTTTTTGACACTTACTTTGACACGTATCCTTCAACAATACTTTCAGACATAAAAATAAAATAACTCCATTCATAAATCCAGCCCTCTTACGGGTGATAGTGTTTGCTTTTGGGTCACAAAGAGTCGTCAATATTCATTTCAGAGTGTTTCATAACACATTGATTACTGTTCGCATTTTCACATGAATTCAAAGCTACAGTTAGTCTATTCTTGCAGACATTTGAATTTGAATTTGTGGACAGCAAATATTGTTCGACCAGACTGACAGGCTGTTGAGTGACTAACCAAACTTTAGATAGCACAGGATAGTGGAAGAGGGTTCAATGAAGAAATGTCCACACTTCACACTGTTATAATTGCCTGCTCTAACTATCACAGTGTCAGAACCTTCCCTCAGTGAGGTCGTCCTGTTATACTTTTCACCAGGCAGCATCACTCTATCTCAAATCTTAATGAAGGAATTGAGCTAACTAAAACTGTCCCGGGTCATCTGATGTCGAGAGTGAAAATAGGAATAAAGGAAAAATGTTCATCTTCATGGTATTTTTGATGTAAAACTTTTTTTTTTTTAACTCATATGCATGAGTGTACTGAATGAAGTTTTTAAAAATGTCACTGAGTGTAGGTTATTTCCACTCTTTCTTTTTAAAAGGATCCTTTTCATCTCCATCAGATTTCCTAAATAAAGAACTACTCACTACGTTTTCATCTTTATTCAAATGACAACTTTGAAAACCAAATAAATGTAGCCTCAAGCTGTGATTTTACTGCAAAAGTTCCCTTATTGAGATGATAACCTCAAATTTACATTAAAACCCATCTGAAAGCCAGAGGGAAGCCCTGCAATCACATAACACCCTATAACTGGGTGGGTGCAGAAATACGTTTAACATGAGGAAGGTAGCAAAGAATGGAGGCGCTATTTTAAAAACAAAGCCACGCTAGTTTCCTTGTCAGAGCCCTGGGCGAGCCCTGAGTTTGTGTGCACAGCCCCCGTGTTTATCAATGGGAGCCTGGATGCACGCCAAACGTCAGGCTTTTATTACATGGTTGGAAGTGCTGTGTTTGAAGCGGGAACCCGACTTAGACACAAATACACCTCCACAGGTAAATAAAGGCCCGCAGAAGGAGGGAGGAGGAGAAAAACAAAGGAGAGGAGACGAGTGGTGACTTTTTTTTGATAGGTCGACAAGTGAGTGCACACGCACACACAATTGCACACAGAGAAAATGCACACATGGACAGACAGTTGCTCAGACAGTGAAATGAGAAGAGTGGCTGCTGACCCAAGTCCAATATTTACTCAGGCATATGAGTCTGGAGTATGTGTGTGTGTGTGTGTGTGAGCGTTTGTCTGGGTGTGTGTGTGTGCGCGTGTGTGTACTCGAGGGGATTTCCTTTTTAAGTGGGTCAAAGTGAGGTTAGCCTCATACTACTGTTTACACTCACGTTCTTACATCATCACTGTCAACTGTAATACGGACGGAGAGGGTGAGGGAGAGAGGAGCAGAGGCAAGGAGGGGTGAAACAGATGTTAGGAGACAAACAGAGAGAGTGAGATGCAAAAGAGATGGAGAAGGAGAAAAAGAAGGAGGTAGGAAGGCATGGATAGAGAGGAGAAGTGAAGAGAGGAAGAAAAAGCATGAGCAAAGGAACATCAGAGGCAAATGAAGGAGTGCTGCGAGTGCATCCTTTCATTTGAGTTTTTTTTTTTCCAGTCCATTGTCTCAAAATCCCATTTCCCAGCTAATTTAGAAGCTTCTAAAATACACTCCACTCCATACCTTAAGCCTTAGGCCACAGCTAATCCTGTCTTCACACACATACACGCACACACACGCGCAGACACGCTCATTCATCCTCCGTGCTTTTCAAAAGACTTCATCTTGGCATAGTAGAAACGAATGAAGGATATTGAAGGCAAGCGTTTGAAGTACATGAGGGAATGCAGGAATCAAACTGTGAGTTAAATGCTATTAGACAGCTGTGTGGAGAGGCAGTGTAATATTAGATTTGATTGAATAGATGACTGCTGAATGTGGTGTAATATATAGAGCCTGAGAGGCTTTATGTGGACGTAAATCAATATTGCAGCACCATGTTAATCCCAGCCACTCAGGAGGGGGAGTCAGCCGGTAGGTGTGAGATGTACAGAGAGAAGAAACATGTCAATGTTGTTCACTGAAGATTATTCAAAATATGAGACTTACACCTATCTTTCAAAGAAGTCAATCAGACTTACGGTTTACTTTTATCTATGCTTGATTTCTTTCTGAATACAACAGGAAAAAAAAACATATTTTCCTGAAGAAATAGTCAAAGGCCAAGTTTGCTTAAGAAAAGCATCACTTACTGTAAGTCCTTCAGTTTAAGAGAAACCCAGCACACCGTGCTGTCACAAGCTCAAACTCCGACCGCTGATGATAACTTTTATCTTTCTTTGCGTCTTGATAAAGAGCGTTGTAGTGGCTCTTGTGTCTCTGGCAGCAGTTTACACTTTTTGACACTGCGTTGAGTAAAGGAGAGAGGTAAAATGCTGCATCGCCTGTATGAGTTTGATTGCCTTGGAAAAGAGCAAAGAAACTGGATTGACAGCAAGCAAGCACATTTCATGCCACCATTTGACACAACAGAGCGCAGAAAGAACAAAATGAGCAACTTCTTTCTAAACTGATGTAGACAGACACCTGTCTGGATATAAGAAGACAATGGTAACCTCAAACTTTAGCACAGAAACAGTTTTAACAGTTTTGAATATACTTGATTCTTTTAGTGTTTTTTCCCCAACCTCATTCGTCTGCTTTTGGCTATCTTATGTTTCATCTCTTGTCTCATACCGGGGTCAGCTTCTTCTCAAATTCTTCACTTTTTTCTGTCCTTAAATCCATCTTGTGTTCATCATGACATACTCTTAAGTCATCTCCACTTTTTTATATGTGACAACTCTCTGACTCTGTATCCTTTTACCTCTTTCTCTCTTCTCCATCAGTCTCTTGCTTTTTCTCCACCACTCTTCTTTTCCCATCAACCTCTCCTTTAGCGACCCTTCATCCCTACTCACTCTCTCCATCTCCATCCCTTTCTCTAACCATCAACTCCACCCACTCTCTCCATCACTCCCTGTCTCCCCTTCCTCAGTCGTTCTCCTCATGACTACCAAATGAATTACCCCCCCACTTACACACCCATTTGCCCCTGCACCTTGGCAGATGCACATCTCCACCAAATCTGAGGCTAATGCCATTAATATTCATTAAAAATTAAGCTTAATTGCATGTCTTTAAGAGAGAGGCCCATAGCCCCCCCTATCAATCCAACAATGTGCACACACGCACACGGACACACCGTGAAGCCCTGCGCATTTGGCCACTCTTCCCCGCTGCATCACCCTAAAGACAGAGAGACCCGGGGAACCACATACATACTCTTTCTTTTATAAACACAGTGGACTGAACAATTTAACATTGTCATTCTTGCTGTCAGCACCAGAATTAGTTGCCGATACCGATACCTGGGCTGAGGGTACCGGCCGATATCCAATACTGATCCAATAATACTGTTAAATGAATAATCTGTATACCTTGCCCTGTGAGTGAAGGCATCAGGCTTGACATTAGCCTTGTTAAAAAAAGGTAACAAATTAACACAGATATCAATTTACTTAATATTATTTCTTAACTAATAAAAAGTTGTACATTAGCACACAGCAAAAAGAGGTTAGACTTCCATGTATTAAAAGAAAAATTAATTAAAAGAAAAAAAGACTGAATCGGAACGTTGGATCGGCATCATTCATCAGATATCTGATCCAGTTAATTTGTCAATATTGGAGCCGATATCCGATCCAAATATTGGATCGGTGCATCCCTACTTATCAATATCTTATTGATGTTGTCCTGAGATGCCGGTGTCTTAGCTGTAGCAAAGCCACTTTCTGCTAGCTGGAGTTGTAGCTCACACCCATGCCCACTGCCACAAGCGCACATAACAAGCATCTCATAGCTTAGTGCGCCTTGGCTGTATTTTGATGTTGAAAATGGCAATAAAGCTGTATGTAGGTGTCTCAATAAACTGCCTTATAACCACTTGACTAAAATGATGTGTAACCATGTTTACCTGGAGGAAGGACTGGCGGCTGGTGGTGGTGCTAGCTCTGCTATCATTCGCCACACTTACCAAATCTTTTTGATTAGCACTGTGTGTTCGCAGACTCTGTGGCCTCGGTCTTGTTAAATAAACTGTGCTCAATCTTGACTCTTTTCTGACTGTTTCATCACCTTTAGAGTCCTTGAGTTTTAGGAGTTTACATTTCTGCTTGTATGATTTTGAAACGAGTCGCTTTAGATTATATCAAGTCGTCATGTGAGATAGATAGGTGCTAGTTTTTGCCAATTCCTGATTTCTTTTTTCTAATGTGTGTGTATGTCTTGCCCTAACAGATATATAACAAACAACCTCCATGTATCAGAGAGAGGCGGAGGTGGTGTTGATGGTGGCGATTGTGATGGGGGCAGGGACATCCATATTCAACACCGTGCCTTCACACACATTGGCTCTGCGTCGGAGCTACTCACACGCACTCACACCAATCAGACTGACTGAGCCGTAATTGCAGCAACAATCAGGAGCGAGAGCGAGCTACACTGTGTTATGGAGAATGTGTCAAATCAACATTTGGTTCCGAAAGGCTCGTCTTTTATGTTTTCTTGACACTTACATCTTTTGATCCATTTCTGAATATTTGAAAAACATTGCGGTTACATTGTGATTATGTCAGATTTGCAGTAAATATAATTGTGCGCAGACCTGCTTTAGTCTCTTGCCTTCTGAAACTGTGCTGATTAGACTGCATGTAAATGATGGGCATTTCATCCCAGGGTACAGCCTGTTATTACCATCACAGCTAAGGTGACCATTAGAATGAAAACAGCTGTGGAACATGTATATATATGAATGCAAGGTGTGGGCATGCTTATATAAACCTCAGCTCTGTCTGTGTGTATGTGTGTCTAGTCTTTCTTAATAGGTCCATTTGTATCAGGGCCTGTTCTAGCGCTGTGTCCTTCAGATTGGATTCTATCTCAGCAATCCCCCCTGACCTTTAGCGCAAAGAGACTACAAGAGAGGACCAGAGGTACAACACAGGACACACACACACACAACCACGAGAAAAAAAATAATTCCTATACGTGTACTTGCACATAGCAGAAAGACAGAAAAACACTGGCAGACAAAAGAAAGCACTTTGCATGCACAAGCACACACACAGCTACACAAACACACTGCTATGTGTGCACCGAGCAGGCCATCCCATAGAGAGGATGTCAGATGAACAGTGTTAGCAGCAGATGCCGTTGCCAGAGCTTTCATTCCCATTCCTCTACACAGGCTAATCAAATAAGAGCCAGTCTTTGTACCGTCTTCACTTCACACACTCCTCGCAAGTCCCCGTCACCACCACCGCCCCCATCCGCCCATTCACTTCAATTGCTTTGGCTCACAGTTAAAGAGGACATCCACCCAAACTGGTGTACACCCACATGACTTTTGCTAAAGCACCGAGGAACAATAGCGGTGTGTTGGCGAACTCGACTTTGACTGTGACATTTTTTTTTTTTTTTTTTTTTGTGGTGTTTTCTTTTCCTCTGTCTGTGAAGTCTGTATCCAGGAACAAATGTAGCGGCATTTCCTAACAAATGGCAGCTAAATGAGGCCCCTAGGGTGCTGTGCCGCTAACTACCGGCCCCCTTTTTTTCTGAGCCATTATGATTGTCCTAACGGTTCCAAAAACACCTCTCCCGTTCTCGTTCATTTGCATTTGAATTGCAGCTCGGCTGTACAAAAACAAACATAAATCAAAAAAGGGGAAAAAAAGAAGAAAAAAAAAAAAAAACAGTGGCGGATTCTAGTCGAGCAATTAGCGAGTGTCAGTCATTGTGAAGGTAAAAAACACACTAAATTAAAAACATTGTTTTAAACACACAAAGACACACACCATCTCACACACAAAACCCAACTGACGTGCACGCACGGACACACACACATACATTTAAATGTATGTATATAAATATTTTTCTTTTTTCAGTTTTATCATTTAGCCTGTGCCTGAAAACTCATCAAGCTTAAGTGCTCGTCAGCGTCGGCCAATCGTAGTGTGGCAGGCCCAGGGTTGCCGTGGCGATATGTGGGGACATTTAGAGGACTCCGATAAACTCTGCCATTTAAAAGGTTATGACAATTAACGCAGCTCTCCGCAAATTACCACTGCCAGACCTTTACCCACGGACGTCTCTCTCTCCCTCTTATCACCCTGCACCCAGCCTCTCCCTCTCTCTCCATCTCTTTTGCTCTCTTCCTCCTCCTCCTCCTCCTCTCTCCCTCTCTCTCTAAATGCCCTCAATCTCTACAGCCTCTCCCTCCATCCCTCCCTCTTTCCATCCACCCCCCTCCAACCAGCAGCACTTTTATTATCCTGTTAATTAACAGAGTTCTTCACTTAATATTCAAATGGTGACCAATTAATGACATTGAACTTTGGGCGCCCCACCCACCCACCCACCCACACGAACTGCACCTTCCACTCTCACCACATCCTTTTCATTCTCCATCAAATACACTCCTTCCTGCCTCTCATTTCCTCTGTCCTCTCCCATCAGTCTCCCCTCCATCCCTCCACCTCGTAACTAAGGTGTGCTCCCATCCCCGTGTGTGGATGTGTGTGTGTGCAATGGGGGGCAGCCACAGTGATTGAGGCTGCAGTGGATAGTATACGGTGAGGGGGTAATAAAGTCAGGGGGGCAGGTTGCAGAAAGGCTCCACGGCCTTTTAATTAACCTGGTGTGATTAAAAGTGGGGGTAGTGGAGGGTGGGGAAGCTGGCCTGCTGCTGCTGCTGGTGGTAGGGGGTGGAGGGGTGACAGACAGGAAATAGAGAATGACACAGTGTAAGTGAAAGGACTCAGGTGATGTGCCACTATGTGAGATCCTCATTGTTTGGAGAAAGTTTCCTCTCAAGACTGATTAAAAGAAAATATGTTGTTAAGAGAAAAAATAAAAAATAAAAACACATTTAAAGACGCTAAAAATTAAGAGCACTGATTTCCAAATTGGTATTTTGATCCAAACTTAAGATATAAAAGTTTACAAATCAATGGCTCAACAGTGTTACAATAGCAGCTTTTTTGGTGCTACAATTTCACCACATCAGGAGAAAATGTTCAATTTGAACTTTAAATTAAACACAAAAAAGATTGAAGAGCTTTGAAAATTTCATCAACAAAGAAAATTTGTAAAATATGATTTGATTATTTTTTATAATGATATTGTGCAGATTGTAAAATTGTGCTTGCCTTTTAATTCCCCCTTCCAAGTTTTCTCAAAGAAAATGACATTTGAAGATGGTTGTTGTTGTTGTTTTTTTTTAAATCCAAAACATAAAAAATCTGCACTGACCCTAAAATTAGTCCCATCATAACAGTTCATAGCAGGGCTGCACATTTATATGAATACTAACCAGGATCCGGATTTTTGCACTACCACAATTTGAAAAAAGGCATTCATGGTGAGGGTAATGGAAATAAAGATTGAAGAGGAAACTGGAAAGACAGAGTGAGGAGTGACAGGCAGTGAAGGGCTGTGGGTCAGAATCAAACCCAGGCTGTTTGCTTTAAGACTAAAGTCTCTGTACATTGGGCACAAAACTTAACTATTGAGCAGAACTGTTGCTGCAGTTGCTTTTACTGATGATATTTTGCATGTAATAATAATTTTGCCTATGAAAAAAACAAAAAAACAAACAAAAAAAACAAACAGTTAATTGAATATCAATTCAGGCTCCCTTAAAGCTCGCTGCTGTATCCTAAAGTGGAGGAGCAAACAAAAGTCAAATGTCTAGAAGAGAAGAAAATGAGCTGTCATGGCTGTTCATTGGCTGTTTAAGAGTTTTAAGTCTAGGAGCGAGTGATGTTCAAAAAATATAATATAATATGCAAGAAGGCATGAAACTTGTGTATGAAAGCTAAGGGGTAATAATGTACAGCTTCAAGTCTGACATCCTAACAAAAATGTTTTATCCTGCAAACAACTATCTATGCAATCAATCACATTCTATTTGGCCAAACAAATGTGTAATTTACTGGATACTGAGGGTAGTCAGCACTTCAGAAAAATGGTTAACACGCTGGACAAAACACACGCCGCACTCTTGTGTGATCACAGTGGTGTTATCTGTGCTGTAAGCAAAATGTGGATGGACGTAACAGCTGTGGAGTGCCACTATCACCCACCTGTTATCAAGCAGAAGAGTGGAGCCTTACCTCTTGGAAATGTATTGAATTCAGATAACGGGTGTTATGTAAAGTCTTAAAATGCAAAGATTGAAATAAAAGCAGGAGGAAAACATGTAAAAAGAGCTTTGCTGATTTCATTTTAGTTAAAAAAAAAAAAGACTGATTCAAATTTGGAGGGTGCCTCAAATTTAGGTACAGAAGCTTACGATGACCCTTACTTTGGTGTGAAATTTGTGATTTAGCCGAAAATGTTGGATAAATAGGAAGTGAAAGTGCTGCTCTGTTTAAAAGTAAAAGTACAATTTTATAAGAAATATAAAACAAAAGGTAATAATAGCTCATTAATTAATCATCATTTTGGAAATAATGGTGATTCCCTAATCCACAGCTTATCATCCAAGGGGCCAGTACATGGAAGTAACTGTATTTTATCCTCTTAAGTTTACACCAAACAGTAGATTCACTCATGGGCATCAATAAGCAGCATCTATCTAAAGGGTAATTCAGCTTCCTTCCATGCAGGTCCCTATAAAGTGAGCTTGTCTCCTCCAATCGGCTGAGAGCTCCTCTATGCGACCGCAGTGCTCCCCTGAGCCTGCTTTCAGACAGGAAGAGGAAATAGTTAAGGCCAATAGAGGAAATGAGCGGTGGGATCAGTTTCACACAGGAGAGCGGAGCAGAGGGTTTTACTACAGGGAGTAAATGTCACCAGGAATGACTTCCTTCTTCAAAGAGCAGCAATCAAACCCCACAACTGTACTATACACCAAAGTATCATTCAGAGGCATATCCACGGTGCAGTTCATATCATACAGGCAGCAGAGCTATGTTATGTTACATGTTATAACACTCTGAACATACATTTGAGACA
This sequence comes from Xyrichtys novacula, assembly GCA_962446985.1. Taxonomy (NCBI): domain Eukaryota; kingdom Metazoa; phylum Chordata; class Actinopteri; order Labriformes; family Labridae; genus Xyrichtys; species Xyrichtys novacula. The sequence continues at coordinate 9,004,112 of OY660878.1, forward strand.
CAGTTTTTTGTTGAAAAATTAAATAGTAGGAGCTGGGAGAGGAATATCTGATCAAAGCTAGTACCGTGTTCTCACAACATTATGAGTTGAAGTCTGGCAGCTGGCCAATGCTGCCTCCACCTCCTCCCTTTCTCTCTATCTCTCTCTCTTCCCCCTTAGTCTATCCTGTCACACTCCAGTGTATACTACCCAATAAAGCAAACATGCCATAAAAAATAATCTCCAAATTCTTGAAATTACAGCTCTCATTTCTGTTTTTATGAGGTAGAAAGTATTAGACAGTAACAAAATATCACACACTTCATCTGTTATGCGTCAAGTGTAATACAGCCAGGGAGAGGAAGAAAGGGCACAGATTTTCTCCTTTTAAGCGATTTGTCTCACACTGTAATTGAAGCCAACAATCAGACAAAAAACATTAGGGTCATGATATTTATAAGGTCTGTTAAAAATATGCTTCCAGAAAGAGGGGCCACTATGTTATGGCTTTTTTATATCTCACAATATTTTTCTTTTCACCAAGCTTAACTGACTTTCTTTATAGCAGTTTCACCGGCAGTGAGCCTGGGAAGTGACATGTTAACAAACAAATAACAAACCAAGTTGTGTATGAGGTCAGAAGCCCTCTCAATCAATTAAGTCAGAGTATAAGTCACAGTGTCTGAAAAATTACAACTCAAAACCGTCAATTTAAAAATATCTGCTGTTCTCAAACACCCACAGCTCTCACAAACCAGTAGAAAACCACCCACATTTATTTCTCTTTCAAAACCTACTTCATCCCTGATGCAACATTATATATTTTTATATTTTTTCATACCAACCTTGATGTCTTAGAAATGTCTTTTTAGCCTGCTCTGCTTCTTGCAATCAGATGAGGTCACAGCAGTGCAATAGACTCAAAGAGAGACGGCATTTTCTCTTCGATTTGTTACAAAACCAGCTAATAGCGGTCGGTTGCAGAGCAAATTTGGTGTCAAAGGCAGCTGGAATGGTTCCATCAACTGGAGGATGTCCTCTGGCTAGGGTTAATGGGAGTGGAGTGGGGGGAAAGGAACTGCAGAAAAGTGCCAGAAGAACAAAATAAAGAACTTTTCAGCTTGGATTTCTCCCAGTAATGGGGGGTCAAAAAACAGGGGTCAAAAACACAATGACGTCCTAATCTGGCGTGCGCCTGCAATTGTGTGTTTGTGTGTGCATGTAATCCCCTCTGTGCGGTTCACGTCATGTCTCATTTCAGCCTAAAATCACAGAAAAAGGTCACCATTTGACCTTTTCACAGCTCAGAACTGCTGCGGCACTCGGCTGATTAGTGTACACACAGACACAGAAACACACACACAGACACACGTATACAAAAACTGATACTCACTCAGAACAGAGGAATGAACGTAATACAACACTGAGCTGAAAGCACACCGAGTCTTTTGTTTGTAATCTTGGCCAACTGCACTGTGTAAGTTCAATTATCCAAACATGTTTGCGCTTGGATCCAAAATCAAAGACAGAGACTGAGTTTCTTTGTTATTTAAATGTATTCTGGTATTTTCTGCGAGTCTTTCCCTCTTCAGATTCCTCTCTCGCTCAATCAATGAACAATTAACTTTGTCTTAATGCCACTGCACAGGCTTGTTTTTGTTATGTGTAAAATGTCATGTTTTTTAATGATCAATATTGTGTATTTTCAGTAATTACTTGGCTATAAACCCCTGAAATAAATTGAGTGCTTGGACCTGGATTTTGCATTCATTATACTAGATGGAATTGATGTGTCTGAGTGCACAAAAAAAAAAAAAACACCTTTGTCTCAGGAGGTCCAGCCTATTACCATCTCTACATTTCCATTTACACATATTGGATATACTGTATATACCCTGTTCAGTTTCAGGTATATTTGACTGCAGGTTTTGTACTCTATATATAACAGTGTATCTTGTTAAATCTCCATCCTAAAAGCGAACCAAAATGTAAAATGTAAAGGAAATATAATAGCACAGGAGCTGGGATCCTATTAGTGGTTGAAAAGATCAGATTCAGTTTGGACTGTAGTTTGATGGTGAGACGACAGAAACCAGGAGGGCTGGCATATTTCCTGCTGTGTCTGGAACATAAATTGCTATATGGCTCGAACACACAGGAAGGATTTCTAGATTAAAGGTGCAGACAGCGGGATGCAACATTGATGCAATGGCTGCTGAATGTATTGTGGATTTTATGCGGCGTTAACAAGCATGTGCCCTAAATGAAACATCTTTCCTTAAAGTAGCAACATTCCCAACCATGAAAAACCACAAGGGGCCCAGGCACCCTGGACACCACCGCAGTTGGCATAGCAACAAATACGGGACCTATCAGCACAGGTGGAACAAGGCTTCAGCCAATCAGAGAGCTAGGCCAGAACTACCTGGTGTATAAATGTCAGCGAGGGTCAATTGCTGCTACATCATCTGCGATGATGAAAACACACCATTACTGTCACAAAATGTCAACGTGGCCATGGATCTCAGCCTCTGCTAGTTAGAGTGAATAATGTTTGTTCAGAAGGCGGCAGGTCTGTGTGTGTCAGCATGTTAAGTGAGGAAACAAGAGTAAGTGCTTTTTCAGTGTGAGACAAAAGGCATGCTGGCTGAAACATTTACTCAGTATGAAAATTACTATGTTACCACTAACAATTTCCTTTTTTGACAACCTGCTTTTGTGCTCACAATGGCTTTTTTGTTGGCTGTTTGTCTTAGTATGCAAAGTGATGTAGTGTGTTTGCGGCTGTCTAAAGGAGGGTTTAACTACATCTCAGTAAATCACAGTATAAGTACCTAGACAGGCACAACTACACCACTGCCAAATGGCATCAACTTGTGCAGATGTTAAATAACTCCACATTTGTGAACTTCTAATGGGAGATTCAGAGTCTGGGTAAAAAAAAAAAAAAGGGTGTTTTTGGAGTGGTACTGTCCACGCTGCCTTGTGCTGTTCTTCGCAGAGGAGCTGTAATTACATGACCCCATTTTTGTCTGATTATCCTGATGTGTGCTGAATTTGATGTGTTCCTTTCAAGTTCTGTGGTTTCCAAGTGCAACGAGATGAGTTTTCAGTGTGCTTGCTTTCATTAACACTGCTTCCTACTTGTTGATGTGTAAAAGGATACAATCACTATCCTGATAGTTAGAGTTTACTAAAAAAAAAACAACAGAAAGTGAAGTATCAGAGGCAAATAAGACATTAAGCATCAGTATCAGAGTGTTGTACTACTTGGGCCTTAGGCTGCTGCCTTTGGTGTTGAAAAATGAAACAAATGCAGACGTGCAGGCCAACTGCTAAATACAGGAATCTTCATCTACACCCATGTTAATATGTCCATTTTTTCGCAAAAATTTAACATGTTTACAGCCTGATTTAAAGAGCAGATCTGAGCCCATTGTTTTATTCATGCACACCATATGTGGGGTGCAATTTTTCAGCCATCCCTCCAGATAATAAAATCTCAATTCTAAAACTTGTTGGAGGTCTCAAAGGATGGATGTAAATCACTTAGAGCCCATACTTAATTGAAACTGGAGCAAAGACAACAAATCAAATGTTAAAACGAAAAATGGATTGTTTTATGAAAAACATGCTCATCTTAAATTTGATGCCAACCATAAATGTGAAAACTGTTCAGACTGTGACAACAGAACAGGGAGAAAAGTTCTGTAACACTTATAAAAAACACCTGCAGCAACATCTTTCAACTAATGACATTAATTTGCAACACATTAGGAGCATGACTTATACAAAGGGCACTCCAGAGAGGCTGAGTCTCTTAGAAGTAAAGGTGGGAAGAGGTTCACCACTCTGAAAGAGGCCGGGTGAGGAAATAGTGCACCAATCCCAGAATAATGTTCCTAAATGAAATGTTGCTAAGGACTAGGAGATTTCATCAACTATGGTAATATTACTAAAAGGGTTTAGGGAATCTGGAGAAATGTACTAAAGGGACAAGGCTGATAACTGATAGTGTGATCTTTGGGCCCTCAGGCGGTGAAAATTAATGCACAAGCTCAAAATCACTTTCAAAACACTGCCTGTGAACACGGTTTGTTGCTACATCCACAAAGCAGTTAAAACCGGCAAGAAAGGGAGAACATTTCACTTTAACACCTCCAGAAACTGATCAACTCAGTTCCTAAAAGTTTTAGTGTGTTGTTAAAAGAGGTGGTGATACAACACAATGGACACAAAGACATGCCTCTGTCTCAAGAGGCATAGCTGTTTAGACGCACAGGTTGCCACTTAAAATAAGGTGACCATATTCTGAGTTCCCAAAAAGAGGACACCACTAAATGGGGTGGAGTCACGGAGTTGGGCGTAGTACATTTTCAGAGTACTTTTGGTCAGGTCAAGTATTTTTTACACGCTTCTAACTCAAGTCAATACGACACAAACTCAAAACTTCCATACAAACCTCTAGACATTTAAATGATTTTATAAACCCCCCCTGGTTAAAGCTGGACAAGGCCGGACAGCCCCCCAAAAGAGGACGTGTCCAGGTGAAAGAGGACCTATGGTCACTCTAACTTAAAGTTACTGTGTATTATTGAGGCAGCTATGTAAAGGCTTATTTCAAATATCTTTTTAACTTAACCTTAAATGTGTAACTTTCCTCTAAAATGTAACTACATGGAAATAAGAACTTGTAACTAAGAATACAAAACTTCAGCGAAGTTGCAAAACTGGAGCAGTGCTTGAGCAAAACAGCACTTCTCTGCTCCACATAGTAGTTCCCATGGTTGTATTGCCCTGCATTATAATTATACTGGAATCAAACCATGTGTTTTTGACATGTGGAACAAAAAAACCCCCCAACTGATACAGCCAATAATGATGAATAAAACATGGGTTTATCAGTCCTGACACAGGTCTTGGAGGACTGCTTAGGGCATACCTTCTTCACTTATCTGTCTTCCCTTCCACGAGTTCATCCATGTCTACTGCTTTCCTTCCCTGCTCTCTCTGATCTTTCCTTTCCTGTCCAGTTCTGTTGTAATCTCTGCCGTCTTGTACAGTTCTTTCTCCAACTCGTTTCTTTTTTTCTTTTTTTTTTTTTGTTCTGCTCTGTTCTGATCCAGGGCAGGGCTGTTGGCCAGAGTCGCTCTGTGCAGGACGATTAATGCCTCTGGCTGCAGAGCGGATGGGAAACACATGGGCAGCCTTCACTCAACTCAAAAACAACTGCCTGAACTCAGCTCGCGGATGGAAAACTTCTACAGAACATCATGCTGAAACTTGGCAGGGCAAGTTAAGATCCATAACTGTGGAGCAGAGTCTATTTCTCACTGAGGATTGGGTAAAAACAGGCATTTTTCTGTGTGTAGAAAATGTACAATATGTCCAAACATAATGATTACCCAAACTCTAAACTCATGTCAGAGTTTAGTCACATTTATGCAAAGTGTGTGTGTGTGTGTGTGTGTGTGTGTGTGTGTGTGTGTGTGTGTGTGTTTATGTGCCATTTGTTTGTGAACGTGTGCGTGTTCTGAGGAAGTGAGGGAATATGAAAATATTTAGGAACACAGAGAGTGAGATTTCCCCCTGCATACTTCCCATGAATAATGCAAGGGAATAATCAGAGCCATACACAAGCCATGTCGGACCACCAACACAGACGCACACACTCGTGCACATAGTTTATCCCTTTAGATGATCTCTCTGATCTCAGCAATGCTGGAATATTAAAATACAGCCCATGAAAAAGATTTGGATGAAATCCCGCTCCGCTGATGTTTCAGATTTTATTGTTGATGCCCATCTGATAAGTTACGTCTGCATGTACGTGCAGTTGATATTTATTCATATTTGTTCATTGAGTTATGGTAAATATGACCATTTTTTGCTCATGTGACGGGGACTTGAATGTTTAATGTTGGCTGAACAGCACAGTTGGTGCTGTAGTTCTGAGAGTGATGGATTTGTCTATGTGTGTGTGTGCTGGTACCTGTTGTGGTGGTGGTCGAGGCTGCAGGTAGGGGCCTTGGGTCGGGCCTGGAGGGGTCTGCTGTGGGGGGCTGAAATACGGAGGGGTTCCCTGCTGTCCCGCCTGCTGCTGCTGGCTGTACCCGCCCATCCCCTGCTGGCCATATGGCGCCACCTGCTGAAACAACCAATCAGAGATCAGTTAGAGGGAGAAGTTAAGGTCGAGCCAAAGCTGAGGGGGAAAAAAAAATCACTTAAAATATTAGGTAATGCAGAGAGGCTGTCAGGTGCACTTGGCAGGCTTTCACAGCCAGGTGATGTAATGTAGAAAGAGTCTGCTAAACTACATCCTCTTGGAATAATTGGAAAACAGCAACAAAAATATCCCACTTAGGCCTGCATGGACTGGCCGGTATCCATATTCCACTTCATCTGGTTTTCCCACAGCAGAAGTTCTCAATTTAGCTCCGACCAGGCTGACACCCATCTCCCAGCAGTCCTCTGCCTAATGAACTCCCACAGCTGAGAAGTCGAACTTCATATCCTCTAGCTTGCCAAATGCATCCTCCTCTGTACATTATCCTCGTCTCGGTCAGCTCACAGATGGGATGAGGTGTGTTGGATATTACTGTTGGCGCGTCCCAGGCCGTAACCCTAATGAGGGACACATGGATGAGCCAGGGCATTCCAGCGCTACGTAGTTAAAAAACTAACTGGCGAGGGCAAAGCGACGCCAAGAGCCGATGCTGCATTTCCACGGTGGTTGTGGGAGAGAATGTGAACAGGGAGCGCGTGTAACAAGCTGGCACCGACACAAATGTAGTCCAAATCCCTTCTTGTCGTTTGTTATGACTACAGACAGTGCCAGGTGTTCCTCACTCCTCCAAGGATTTCCTATGGAGGCTGGGGTTTTCTCATTCACTCAGACACCCACACACACACAAACACAACAGCCAAGTACAGACTATTAAACAGCATTTACGATTGCTGGTGAAGCCATCTGACAGCACTTTTCATGTCATATTTCTCCCCATCATGTCATGTTGCCTTTTATATTCAGTGACAACCAACAGCCCTGCCACAAACTCTTTTAACAAGCACGCAGGCTGTAATTTGGGGTCGTGTGTGTAAAGGGTGCAGTCTACCTCCAGCTTCCACCCCGAGTCCTAAACTACGAAATGTCCCTTTAAATCTTCCTTGGCAGGCTTGGCAAAGTAAATTCCTCTCTCTCAGAGTGATTTATATCTCAATTGATGGTATTACAAGGGACTCCGATGTGACGTAACTCCTACTCTACTGTCTTGTTTGATCAAAAACAGAGAACACACATCAAGAGCTGTACTTTTACAGTGATGGTTATGAGTAGGAAAAACGAGTCATAAAAGCCCTGTTAAAAACTGATGGCATGTGTAAAATGCAGTGAAACTGATCTGGCTGCAGAGGCCAAGTTAAGATTAATACATTTGAAACAGTTTTGAAGAGTAACTTCCTTTGAGTGGGTGTTCAATAAAAATCTTCTCTTGACTCCAGCAGAAGCTTTTTGACTCCCTGAATAGAGATGATTGGACAATGTCGAATACTTTTCACTTCAATGGAAATCTGATTAGAGAGGACAGGTCTGTGTGTGAAAAAGTGTGTGTGCCGGGCTCAGAGTGTGAGAGTGTCATTAGGCCGATGAGACAGACAGACAGGGTGAGATCAGTCTAGCTGGCACAGAGGTTAATAGCATGGCCCCGCTCATGCCAACAGCACCGCTGGATTCATTACTGCCAGCCGGGGCATCACACACACACACACATACAGACACACACTTATATACATAACACTCATATGCCGATGAACTCAAATGAATGCAAGTTGTCTGGATGCAGGGATTTGTTCAAGTAAGAGAGACAAACACACTCTCTATCTCACACACACACACTCTCTCATGCACACACACTATTGTCATTAGATTTGGATCAAAGCCGCTCTGATAAAACAGCAGCGACTCTATCCAGTGATCAGTGATGACAGGCATGTGTAACACTCGGGGTCTCATTGGGAACACTACTGTTCTGGGATTGGCGAGGATTAGGTCGCCATGGAGATCGAGACCAGACACCCGTGGGTGGGTTCCTTTCTTAGACAAATACAATGACAGGCAGACAGACAGATATGGGCAGACATTGACAGATAGACGCGGGGATACATAGATAGATAGGTGTAGGCAGTGAGGAAGACCAAAGGCATAACAGAAGAGGAGAATCGTTCCTTAGGTTTGTGCTGCCAAAAAATCTTCTTGGTGCTATAAATATCCTTGTAACAAAGCATGAAAGGCTTATGAATAAATAATAAACTACACCAGTTTCTATTGTCTTTAAAATTGCCAATTTAAGCTGCTGAGATTTTATATGTAAAAATACACCTGGGACCTAGATAGCAAGTACGATGGAGCATGGAAAAACTTGAAAAACTTATGGTAAGTGCATTTTCTGTCTTTTCTTTATGCTAGGATAAAATGTCCTGAGCTGACTGGATGGGTGAGACAGAAGTCTGAATTGCAAAGTGTCATTTGATTCCAGTTCCCAGAGTTTTTAAGGGCCTTTAAAGGGAAACTTTTGCTTCTTTGGTGGGTCAAAGACTTTTCTTTCAAATACAACACAACCTTTGTCTCAGATTCATAGGACAAGAATGCAGGTGTCATAACAATGGCTGCGTACCATTTAGGTCTTCCAGCACCCTTGCGTTGCACATGCTGGCTCAACATAATGCTAACTAAGACCCTTAAAGGGCACTGTAATACCTGTGCTACATAAGTTTTGATGAGCAAAAACATCAGCTGTGAGAGAGGATTTCAGCACTGCGAAATGACTGGATATGAATCTGGCAACTTTTCAAGCAGTCATATATTTATTTATCCCATCTTGAAGTATTAGGTATAGACTGAATAATAAGACTGTCAACATGCCAGCTCCTAAAAAGTAAAGCCAAAAATGGTGACTGGCTGCAAATAAATCATAACTTTTTTTCTGGTATCATTATTAATTATTTTGTCACATAAGTATGGTTTAATTAGTTAGAAGTTGCCTATAGGGCGTATAACACATTGATTTACAGCTCTGAATGTGTGCGCTGAATTTGCATTGAAAAGGAGGAACTGCAAGAAGAGACATAACAAGCACGAAAACAAGCGTCATTGAACTGTCCATAACCATGACACAGACGCATTAATTTGTTTCCACGTGGTCTGAAAGGATCTAAAGATGTATAGTCTTTTTATTGGTGAGTCAAATATGTGTTTTGGTTGACAGAGCGGGACTGACGTCAGTGCCTTTTGCTCTGAGGCCAATCTCTTCTGAATAGACTCCAGCTTTTTGCAAGATGTAACACCCCCCGTTTATCACGTTACTGCTTTACAGTGGGGAGGAGGAATGGGGGGTGCATTGTTCATCTTCTTACACAGTCCATGTCATGAGCTGACCAATCTATGTAGGTGCTGATTTTTTTTTCTGTCTGATGATTACCAGTCTCATAACAGGAAAAGCCTGTACTGTGTGTTAATTTGCCACCATCAAAAGCTTATGCATTAAACAGCATCTTCATTTGCATGCTGAGTACATCAGCAGTCACCATCAGGTTACATCCCAGCTGCAGAAAATGCATCATGCTCTTTATAAAATGACATAAAACATACAAAGATTCTTGCTTTCTCGTGGGATTTCAGAGAAAAATAAACACAGGAATTTCAGATAGAAAGTAACAAAAAAAGACAAAATTCCATAGCCATCAAAAACAGTTTTTTTTAAGGTTTGAGGGCCACGCATGTTTTGACTACACATTAACCATCAGCTGATTCAAGCCATGATGTATGGTCTGTATGCTATAAACAGCTTATTTAAACATTTCTGTAACATACGGTAAATGTTATCAAGGCCAAAGGTGCTTACTGTAAATGCAGCCTTAAAAATCTGGTTTATATTTTTCTACTCGTGCTGACATCAACCTCTTTTCAGGCTGTCTTTTACAGCAAAAAAAACTTCCACAGGGGACCTTTAAGGAACGTCCGTTTTCAGTGTATTCAAAAAGACAGACTGACAGATATTCCAGCAGCTAGACAAACAATCAGGTGAGCAAGAAGCAAAAGAAACAGACATGAAGACAAACTGAAAAAAACACAGACAGAAATACCATCAGTCAGTCAATCAAATAGGCAGAGAGAGCAGGCAGACTGCAGGTCTAACAAGTAGCAACCTGTCACTGTGGCTTTGGGAGGGAAGAAAGAGTCATTCAAATGCAGCTTCTGTTTGATCGCTCGGGGCGACTGTTTGAATGTACTGTACCTACTGAGTACACACAACCAGCGCACTGAAACCTGATTCTCTTTGACTGAGAATACGTTTAGTGATAAACACACTCGCTGTGCTGTTGCTTATTCCAATAAAAATAACTGCTGGAAGTAGAAAATAAGACCATTTTCTGCCTTTTTCTTCCACTCAGGTGTGTGGAAGCAGACAAAATAACAGGGTGATTTATCCAGAGCGTCTTGGCAGGCACACAGTGTCAAATAAATGTCTGTAATGAAATGACAACAGATGTGAAGTGCTGTAGGGAGAAATGACGCAGAATAGACGTCCTGTGAAGCAAATAATTCACCATAAACTGCAGGAACAGTGTGATGAAAACAAAAGCCTTGGCGGCATATTAAGACACAAAGACACGAACACTCACAAACACTGAGAGCAACTCAATCAAAAATCTATCAAAACAAGAGTCAGATGAAAAGGCAGACAATATCTCCCTACTCTGCAAGAGGAGAGAATAAATAGCCCTGCTAACCCTAATCCATTGCCGTGCTGTGTGTGTGTGTGTGTGGATGCACACATGTGTGCACCTTAAATCAGCCGTTTAAAAACCTTGCACGGAACAAGGCGCTGCTTGTAATTCAATTGGGCCAATGAGCAATGGACAGGAATTTTCATAATTCTGTCGGAGTGGTGTTACAGCTGGCTGGCGTCAGGGACCACAGGTCGCCCTTTTTGAGTGACAGATGGGCTCAGCCAACCAGAGCGCTAAGCAGAGCCACCACCCCCACCCCTTTACATTCACACGCATACATGGAGGCATGACAGGAGGCATTAGCATTAGCATGCTGTCATGTTAGCGGGCCAACATAGCTGCAAAAGACAGGTTGAAACGAAAAAGAAAATAAGGGGGACGAGCTGGATGAGCTGACAAAGAGTGAAGAGCAAGTGAGAAAGGAAAAGCATGAAACAGACATGAGAAGAAAAAGAGAGAGGGTGGCAAAGGAAGATGTTTAGAGAGCCAGAGATGGAGTGATAGGCAGAAGGCAGATAGAGGAATGGTGTTACAGACTGAGATACTTAAAGGGATGGATAAAGTGATTTTTCACTTGATAAAGACAGAGAGAGACAGATAAAGACGGTGATGCAGACAGAGGGATATTTGCCGAGAGAGGAGCGACACAGACAAGTGTAAAAGAGAGGCAGAGAGAGAGGAGCCTTAGAGGAGGGATGAGGATGATGGGAAATCATGATGAAGACCAATAGAGAGGGAAGACAAGAGGAAAGAGGTTCAGTGGAGCTTTAAGTTCTTCCATACTTACATGAATCGAGGAACATATAGTAGAGGATAACAGACAGGTGGATATCATAGATCCTTCTGCACAGTTCAGCACCAGGATCATCAGGTGACAGTAATTCATCAATAAAGGAGCTGCGAGAGAACAGCTGAAGTAGAAATGAAAAAATTTGGCTGTGTTCCACTCTCACACTAATGCTAAGTGGAAATGTCACTCAACTGAATATGTTAACTCAAAATGTGACCAACAAAACTTATGCAAATATTAATTTAATTTGGGTTTTTCACTCTGGAGTGTGCAGTTATTGCAGGCTATTGTGTAACACAGTAGAGTTCACAGCAGCAAATAGGGATGCACCGACTGATCTGATCCTGATTTGGGTATCAGTCGGGTACTGGGGTATTAGGGATGTGTGATAAATTATTGTTGACGATTAATTGTCAGAAAAATCCTCCACGATAAGTGCTAGCAACAGACTCACAGCCATAGCCCACACAGAGCAGAATAACAAACAAACATGGCCGAAGGTGGTGAAGATTGGGGCTTTGACGAGTGCAGATATGCCTGAAATCGGACAGTGGATCTGCTACTGTTCACTCTGTGCAATAAGAGTTCACATTTCAGACTTAGTATCTTATTTGACTACGCCAACTGGTGTCCTCAAGACACAATGAGTCAAAAACATGGATTGGAATTGTAACATTTTAATCGTGACTTTTATCGTTATTGGACTGAAAAAGCTAAATCCAGTATTGTTGACCATGGGGCGAATCCATTGGGCCCCTCCATTGGGCAGACCTTTAAAACTCAGTTCTGTGCTCTTCTGTGTTTACAACAACCATGTGTGCATACTATGTCATCAGCACTTCTGGCATGTCTGTGCATACTGTTAGGTGGAGAGCTAAATGTAGCATGGAGGAGGCTAATATAGTCTCAGCAGTTTGGGGTTATCATATAACATTTTTTCATACACTACTCTGCCTGTGCTCCATATGAGAATAAACCAATATGTTAAGTATTTACAGAGTTAAACCGTGTTAAAGCTATGAGCCTCACTGCTGATTTGAGCTCTGACATTAGTCAGTATACAAACAAAGTGACATATCAAATCCTGATGATATTATAGTAATTAAATGCAGTTTTCCACACACAGATAATACCTGGGTATAAGTATGTTTTCAGCTGCCCTAGTATAATCACATCAATAATATAATCACATGTACTTTTAATATATCACCTCTTGAAGATTGCACACATACTGTAGACTTGCAAAATAGTGCAGTATGTTTGCAGAAACATTAATTACTTTTTAAAATATGCATATTATGGACACATTTAAAGCATTTGCAATATAAAATAACATCCAAGACACATCAGGCATTAGGCTACAGTGTCTCACCAGGTGATTTTATTGTCTGATATGTCTCCATCAAGAAAAGAGGAGATGATCAGTGGGCTTTCTGATCCCACTTTTTTTAGCTGAGGCCTATATCATACTGGATGCACAACAAAAAAAATGCATCCCCTGTGCATGGTGAATCAATGGAAAATAAACAGAACAAATGAGCTACATACCCTAAAATGTTTTATCTTTTTAAACCAGACTATATGCATGTTCATTTCTGTTGTAAAGGTGGGTATTTTAACATGGTATCTGGTGAAGATTTTGAAGCCAGCCTCAAGTGGACCCTTGAGGAACTGCAGTTTTTGCACTCCAGCACTGACTTCTTTGTCAACACTGCAGGTTGTTGCTTGATTAAAAACCCCTGATCCAGGAGCGAGTGACCAAGAAGGCTGTTGTTAATAATGACAATACCTGCTTTGCTACAAGTGGCTTACATTGCCCAAAAAGCACGATGTTATGGATTTAAACTGACATCTTTACACTGCAACCCAAGTTTCATTAAGTAACCGAGAAACTTGTGAAACAAATCTGTCATTACTTAGGTTTATTAACACTGGGTGGAGTTAGGTTGGTTTATTTTAATGACAGAAACATTATTTCTTGATTTTAGTATATGGCAAATAAGTCTCCTTAAATGGGCCTCCAGCAGTTTTGAGGTACCACCCAATTACTTATTTGTTGTATTTATAAAGACTCAGTACTGAAGGCTTATTATCATACCTACTAACTGACAACTACTCCAAAAAAAAAATTAAAAAAAACCTTACACACACATGTTAATCACAGCATCGCTGGAGGGATAGATGTGAATATGCAAAAGCCAACCAAATTAAAATAATTGCATTTATAAACAGTGAGCAAAATGATGCAAAGGTTTTTTTTTTTTTCCATCACACTCAGACTCTCCAGCAGCTCAGTGAATCTGAAGCCTAACTTAAAGGCAGATAATGAAAGGAAATTTCAGCAAGGGAGCGCAGCAGGGAAACAGTTAGGGAGAAATGGCACTGTTGACAGATCTGTCAGTCAAAGGAATGAAAAAGTAAACCCGCATCAAAATAACTCTGACAACTGTGGCAGTCGCCTCGTCTCTTTTTCTTAAGCTTATCTGCTATAACTGGCTGAAGTGTTTAAATGATCCAACTGTAACATTTTTCATTTGACCTGCATCTTTCTTTTGATCTGCAACACCTCAAAATCTCAGCCTGAGAAATAGTTATCCTTTTTTTAAGTTTTGAAGAGTAAACTACAGAATGTAGAGTGATTTAATAGTTAAGGTTTTTAGATTTTGAACATCATCATTTTATTCTAAAGTAGAAAGTATTCCATAATGCCTGTTTCATAAAAGTGCTTGGATGACCCCAGTGATGCAACAGTATGATCAAGTTTAATTAAAGGGTTTGGTTTTCTTTTTTCCTCCTTCATTAACATCATATTCAAGCTATTTTCTTTTCAAATATCCAGAGATAATTAATCAAAACCTGTATTAATTTTGTTAAGAAAACCTCAAGTGTTGTAAAGTAAAATTATGAAAAGTGTTGTTTTCTTAGCATTGTGAAATAAGGTTGACAGTTCTAATTTATGCATTTTTATTAAAGTACTATAAAGAAAAAAATGATAAAATATAACTTTTACATGTTTATTTAACCCGTGAACTTTAAATGGCTTGAATCAAAGACAATTAAAAACAACAATTTTACAAAAGAGTGATTTAAAACAAAAAACAGATAATTTCTTTTTGGTTATCTTTTATATTTTATAAAAAGGTTGAACAGTTTTGGTCTAATTCTGAACATGTTATTCAATGATTGATGTGGAATTGGTCTTGTTTTTGATTTGATATTGTAGCCTGTGGTTAGATTAAAAAGGAGGCTTTTGTTTCATATTGTGAATTTGATGTCTGACAACAACTGATGCCCAAAACATGGCCTCTCTAACACACCAATTACCAAGCGTAGGAATTCAACTTTTTCTTTTATGTTCATGTAATAAAACTCACAACATTTCAGAGAATCAAAGAAAGTTATTCATAATACTATGAAAATATTTTTCAGTCATTACCAAAAACCCTGCATACACTTTGCAATGAAGACAAGGAGGTGCATCACAGTTCTCTAAAGTTAAATATTTACATCCTTCACCTGCATCTTTTTTAGCGTCTTCGTCCCTCCCATCAGAGAAACATAAAAAGACTCAAGGAAGTGAAAAGAGGGAGAGAAGGAATGAAGAAAAAATGTTACAAGGGACACAAAAATTTCTCGTCTCTTTAAGTGTCACATGAAGCAATAACTGTTTGCAATGATGGAACGCAGGATCAGCTGTCAGTCCCCTTTGCGGGTGTTTGTTTTTGCACGTGTTTTTAGACGTTGTTGGTCCAGTCTGTCCAATTTGAATAAATTCCCTCTAATTACTTATGTAACATTCAAAGCTGACATCTAAAGAAACCTACTTTTTTATTTGAAGCTGAAGCTCCACAGCTGACACTAGGTTATCATCACACCAGGACCAAAACAAATCAAGCAGCTTCTTCAGCTCAGTGTGGGGATAAGATCAGCCGCTCGTCTCCAGCACCACAAGTACTCATCTCTAGTCTACAGTGTGAGACGGAGACATCGTCCCTGGTTTGAGGATTGCAGGCGAAGGTGAGTCCCCTAATGAAATGTGAGGCGTTGGAAGGGGTGGGGTGGGGGGGGGATCAGCAACAACAAGCTCATGATTAAACATAAGGGTAGGAAGAGGGGATGCATCAGCATGCTCGTCATCGCCCTCCTATCTCTCCCCTCAAGGTGATGGCGCTCTATACCTCTCTTTGATGTCTCCTTCCGTCGCTCCACCCCCTCCTCCTACATCGGCAGGCCCTTGACACGCCAAGGAATGAGCTGCCCTTGGTGGGGTGTGAGAGAGAAAAGAGCGGGTGATATACGGGACTCTTGATTGTGACGTGCCTGTAACCTGAGCCGAGACACTTCACATCAAGCCGAGACTAAATATAAAAATATAGACACATCACACTCAGGAAACAAAGGAAAGCCAGACTGCAGATGAATTAACTGCATTCCTTTTTTTTTTCTCATATGAAGCATGGTGCACTTCATATACAGCGAGGGTTTTTTTATTCCCAAATGAAAACACGAGCCTGTCTATTCAAAGATTGTGACTTATCGACCCGCTGATAACATCAACATCACACTGATGAGAGCGAACAGATAGAGTAGCTTTCCGCTGATAGAAACGCAGGCATGTTTTTCTATATTTTCATCTCGGATCCCTGTCTGAACACCGCCAAATGTTGCTCTCTGCCCCTGTCTGTCTTTCTTTATTTTCCCCTCTCTCTCTTATTCTCTGTATTTCTGCTCACATCAATTGAAGGCTGGCTGAAAAGTAGTGCTGCTTGTGTTGTTCCAAGCCGAGTCGTAATGGAGACATTTGGAAAGGCAGAGCAGGGCAGGTTAATGCTCTCCATAATGTGTGTGTGAACAGCAAGGGTTGTATTTTTTTTTTTTTTATCTTTTGTGTATGTGTGAGTGTGTGTGTGAGAGAGAGAGAGAGAAAGAGAGAGAGAGAGAGAGAGAGAGAGAGAGAGCCTCTGGGCCCTGTGCCACTAGCTCCAAATGTTTTCCCCTACTAAACTCCTGACCCCAATCTGAGGCCAAGAAAGACAGAGGAGAGAGGGGAAATTGAGAAAGAGGGGGAGAGGAAAAAAAAGCAAATGTGATTCAAGGGGGATGAGGGTGGGGGGCAAAAATGGATCTGAATAAGGGAGGGAGGGAGGGAGGAAAGTGCAGCTGCTGATTCTGGAAGAGTTCTGGATAATTTTCCCAAAAATTAAATGTGAGGAAGGCAAGTAAACGCATCATTGACCACCTGAACCACAGATTTCTCTGTGTTTATGTTGGAAATTAAACGGCAAAAAACGGTTACCCGAAACTGGATGCGACTCAGACTTACTTCAGTTTTTAAAGGAAGAAGATAATCCCTATTAAATAAGAGAAAAAGAAAAAATGAAAGACGGCTTGCAGACATGTAAACATCACAATTCAGCACCAACTAGCCCTAAAAACGTCTCTCAGATCAATCATTCCTGCACACAGAGGCCTTGGCTCGTTTTTCACCGCTTGCTGTGATGACAGGCTCGAACTTGTGTAGGAGTCATGTCAATTACATCTGAACAGGGAGAAAAGGAAAGAAGGGGGGTGCGGGGCTTTTCGTTGAAACAGGCTTGTTCACCATTATCGGTCGCCATCAGCCTGGGAGATTTTACTCATATTTTACGTTCCCTGCTGCGAGGCTGTCTTGGATGCTGACGCTCGAAGGGGCTGCTGTGTTAAATGACAGTGACACAATGGATCGTTCAGTTCTCGCGGGTCAGTGTTGGTGCTGTTTGCCGTGTTAAACGTGAATTTGTTGTCGGTGAATTGAAGATGATGGGGTAAAAGGGTTACCTGCAGGAAGGCCTGTGTTGTCAGTAACACCTTTGGGAGGATCAGAACCTCAGACACTATCACTTAACTTTATTTTGCTTCCTTGTGTCAACACCACAGTGTTGTGTTAAATATAACTCAAACTGTTATTGTTTTAACTACACGCTGTGTTGTATTAGGCTGAGAGGAGCTTTTATCGTTGTCTACACCTCAAAAATGTCACTGAGGGTAGGCTGAATGATAACTTAACACCTCTAACTCATGTTACTGTTCTTAAATCCCCCAAAATAACAATAATATTAAATAAATGCTGTATATCCACAATTTTTATATTTACATAGGGTTCAGATAAATGTAAATCATCAAAATTGATCCCTCTCAACATTTCACACACTGCTCAAACTTTTGCAGACCCTGGTTGTAAAACTCGGAGAATGCAGCTTCTTAATTTGAGGAATTACAGCAAAACTGTGATATTACACTGCAATATTTTCCAAATTTTGAGGCGTATGTTAAAGCAATTTTTTAAAATAAATAAATAAAATATTTTTATTTTTTATTCTGGTGTCAACAAATTTGATAAGTAACAATTTCTGTTCAATTCTGAGTAGATGCAAAGACAGGAGCGAGTAACCAAAAGATCTTAAACTTGTCGAAGGACAAATAGTTTTTTTTTTTTTTTTCTGATTTTAAACTTCTGTTTTCTTTCTCTGTTCACTGTCAGAGACAAAAAGTAACACAACTCAACTCATTTTTTTTTTTTTTTTAATTAATTAAATTTTTTTTTTAAGTATTTTTTTGGTGATTTTTTTGCCTTCATTGATAGGGCAGACTGGAAAATCTGGGGAGATAAAGAGAGATGGGGGAGGACATGCAGCACATGGTCAGGGCCAGACTTAAACCCGCATCTACTACAGGGTGGTCCCCATACATGTTTCATTAAAAGTCTATTATGTTATTATATTATTCACACTGTCACACTGTCCATTACACTTATCTTGGTCAGTGATACAAAATCATAAAGGTTAGCTTGAAATTAACTGATATTCATATCAATTCAATGATTCAGATACACTTTAAAATAACTCTTTAGTTTATACAGCTGTGCTCTGTCTGTATCTTTTTGCACTACATCATTCTAACATTAAAAGTCTGTATCTAGGTGAAGCATTGATCATACCAATCTATACCTTTCAGATCTGTTTTCAAATGTTGATGGCACATCACGTCTCTCCACAGATGAATCCCAGCAAAATGAGATGCCTGTGCAGACTTGACCTGTGTAAAAACCTATCTCTAATCTGAAGGAAAAACTGAGATGAATTCTCGGTGAGCCAATTAGAGCAGCGACTAATCCCCCTAGTAACTCTGTAAAGACGTAAAGCATCTCCTTCTTTCCACTCTCTCTCTTGTGCACGCTCCCTCCGTCTCCCTCGGCTTTCATCTGTCTGCTCTTTTATCTTATCAATAGCACATATAGAGCGCTGCAGACACACAGCAGCGACGAGCCTGGATCTTTCAAAATCACTCTTTTAGTGACGTTTAAGAACACTTGCCACTATTCTACCCTAAATTTCTATTAAATTCCACCAACCCTGCACCTGCCTGAGTGAAATAATGGAGTTTGCAGCTCATACAACTAATGGAGCAACAGGAAACACTGACAGCAGGGTTTGTAATTTAACTGATGGCTTACATGAACTCTAATCCACATGGTCTTATCATTGAAATCACAATGCAGTGTTTTAATTCTATGTGCAAACACTCCTTATGATCAGGAGGCAAAAAATCTACGTCTACATTTTGGTCTGTCTTGCTCAGTATTTCATGTTAGCTCTAACATAAACACTTTATGTTGATATAATTGATATCATGCCTTCAACTGCTCTCTGGAATAGGAGGGGTCTCTCCCCCCTTTTCCAGTTAATGGCCACGTAGCATCGTCTCCACGTGGCGTGTGATTGGCTGAGAGCCACTCCACAGCAGTGGGGTAATAAAAGTTACAAATGAGGGCAGGCTATTAGAGCCATTGACGTGCGTAGGCTAGCTTGCTAATTAATTGATCCTGAAACTTCATCTATTTTGTAGCCAGAGAGGAACCCTTAATTAATCAGCCTTTCTATATGGCTGTACTTCTTTCTTCAATCCATTTCCCTCTCGTATTTTATAACCCCCCCCCAAATAAAAAAAAAAAAAGTCTTCATTACAAGGTGAAAATGCTCAGGGCCCTGTGGGATGATGCAAAGTGCAGGTTCAAATTTGTGGAGGGGGTGGAAGAAAGTAAGTGTGTCCTGTTTGTGTGTGTATTTGTATTTGCATGGATGTGTACTAGGAACGGTCTCTGATGTTTCAAGAGGCTTTCAAAGAGGGAGGGGCATGACGAGGCTAGAGTGGTCCCCCTTGTACCTCTACCGCTCCTCTCTCTCTCTCTCTCTCTCCATCTTTCCTGGCAGAGGGGCTGATTTATTGGGGCTTCCCAGCCATCCGTCAGAGTCTGCAGCGCTCGCTGCATTAACCCCAGAGACAACCCCAGCACCCGGGGCCCCTAAGTGCTTCCAAGTGGCCCTCGCTTTCCCCACTGCTCAGGAACCCCCCTGCACAGGCTCAATCGATGTTGTAAATTACCCATCTAACTCCCTTAAGTCGATAGACTGCAAGATGATGTTTGGACCGACAAGGACTTTTACAGCTTTTGGATTTAATGGAAACTTAAAGGCCCAATCTCTTTTTTTCTTGCCCTGTAAAGTACTCCTTTAAGTAGTTATTTACAAATGTAACTATTTGTTGTTTGTGTGTTTCTATACGGATAAGATTTAAAGGCAGAGGTTAGCCAAATGTTAAGAAACATACTGAAGTGACCAAATAATCTCACTAACTCATAAAAATGGTAAACTTTCTCATTTGCTGTTGTTTATTTTGTTGTCTATCAAAGGTTCTGTTAATCAACCATAAAAGCCCTTTTTCATGCAAAACATTTATCCACAGTACAGGTATAAAAATACTACAGTAACTAATGTCTTTGTCATTTAAATGGAAATTTAGCCTCCAATGAACTGGCAAGTTTAACAGTTGTGGGAAAACACACACTAGCATGGCTAAACACAAAATCACAGATTCTGCTTGTAAATGATGTCAAATTGGTTTGCTGAGGGTGACTACACATTGCTGAAGTCGAGTGGTTATATGCCAATTTAATCAGACACAGTCTTCATACAACTTTGTCTCCATTTTCCAGATTAAGATGCATCTGCCAGATGTGTTTGTTTATATACAGGTAGTAGAGTACTATGGTATTATAGCAAATGCCATTTACGAGAGCTACAGCCCCTACGATTAGCAGTGGCTGCCCTACAGCTTTAAAACACCATATGTCCAGTGCCTACAATGATAACACAAAAGATAATGTTCTTTATCATGTGGTTTACACACAGACTCTTGTTTATAGTAAATCATCAAAAGTAACTTTAAGTTTACCAGGAGTTCTTGACAGAATGGAAAAACCAAAGAATCCCTCTTTTTAAAAATGTATAGTACATTCTGCACGGGCATTTTTCAAAACCAAAATACAATTTTGTTTTGATCTGACGCCCCAAGGCAGAGGTCAGTAAGGATACACATGTGAAAAAAATACAATATAAGCTGTAGAAAATAGAAGCACTACAAAAAAAAAACAACCAGAAAAATGGGTGGCAAGCAAAAACTATACAGCATCAGACTGACAAATGTGCTTACTCTCCACCAGATGCCTTTACAACAAAACATGTTAGATACTCTCTGAGTGTCTTTGGCTGTCTGGCTTCACTAACCCTGACAGAGGAGGTCACACTAAGCTGTTTCACCGAGCTGGTTATCAACCTAAAGAATCGATCCCGAATTAACGTAAGCAAGTTTCCATGAACAGGTATGAGATGGCAACCAAAAACCACGCACAAGCATCAATGAGTTACAGTATTATACTTAGTGTGGGAAATGATATTTAAAAAATATTCAAAAGTTCAGCCCACAATCGAGACTTAATCAACTCGGCATCATTTGCAAACAGAATACAGCTTATAATACCACATTCTATCACTGCTCAAAATTAGATTGACAATAACTACTGCTTCTATTCTTAGAACAATTTGTTGCTCCTCTTGTAACATGTATGATAGATTTGGATGCAGGCTAATACTTCCACTACAAACTTGACAGTATCAAATTGATGAGTTTTACTACAATAAATATGAAAATGAAAACATGATTCAGAGGTATAAGTGCACCTAATTTCATATCTAAAAAGCATGAAAACATGGAGACTTTGCTGTTAGCCGGCTGTAGTATCTGTTGAAGAAAGACTTGAAAGCAAAGTATCTGGAACGCATAATTAATAACTTTCATGAGCAATTTTCTTATTTGAAGTCACAAGGGCAGACAACATGTTTGTGATTCTCTCTCTCTCCTATTCTGGTCAGTGAGTGGAGGATGAAAATGATCTCTTATCGTGGACATAACCTGCACAGTGGCAAGTTAGGTGTTCAACATAAGTGGCCATGGCGATCTACACCAGTTAGAAATAAACCGCAATTGTAGCTCTAAAAATCTGGAGCTAATCCTAAAGTTTACCCAATAAACACAACTCCTGCTTTGTATTACAGGTTTCCAGGCAGAAATCCCAACACATAACAGATTTCTGTAAACACTTAACAAAACAGCATCACAATATCAAACAGAGCATACCAAACACTCAGTACAAGTTCTTACCACACACATTGCTGTTTTCAGAAATTAAAGCCATCCTGTAGTAGTAGGAAAATTACAGGTGTAAGTGTAAACTTTAACAACGCTCGGTTGAAATTCTGTGAGTCCTGATAATGAGCCAGACTGCACAGCATCTGCACCCTCACTCTGAAGCACCTCAATGAAAATGGGCAACTTGTCATATTATTGTTGACAAGCTGTACCATATTAGAAATTCAGTAAATACACCTTCCTACCAGGGACAACCATATCAAATATCATAATAACCATTTAACCAATATAAAGATTTATTGGGTGTCTACAACTAGATTCCAAAAGTAATAAAATGCATTGTTCACATTGGCCTGGCTAGTTGTAGTTTAGTGGTTTCAGCTGTTTTGAAAACCGCCGTGAAATATGTTTTTCCTATTGCGTAAATCAAACACATGGTGTAAATAAAAACAAAGGAGCAGCACCATGTTGAAATGTTACTTATTATTGGGGAATGTACACAGCTGTTGCCCAGTTGAAAGGAAAGCACAATTTTTCAAAGAATACAGATGTATAATTTCTCTTTTCTTTGTTCTTTCATTCGTTGCCTGCTGTTCATAAGTGAATAAAAATAAAGTCGAAAGCGTACTTTAAAAAGAGACTTCATAAAAGGTGTAAGAGTTGTGGAGTTCAGTGGGATTTTGTGGTTTGTTTGGACTGAGCAGGCGGCAGGTCAGCCACATTTCCACTTGACTTTAAATGCTTGGCTTCCATTAAGTTGGCCCGATGTGTAAGGAACAAACAGCCAACACTGGTAATGGTTTCTGCCTGACTCGTTGACACATTCACCCCCATCCACGCACACACACTCTGAACGCTTTTTCTCTCTCTCTCTCTCTTTCATTTCCCAGGATATATACTTTTTTCCTCCTGCCTTTTTCTCTCCCCCTCCATCACCCCTCCTTCCTCTCACATCAAACACTAATGTTTCCTTCAAATTCCTTTTCCTCTCTGCCTGCCAACTTTGAAATCACAGGAAATTACGCTAAGAATTGGCTGCACTGTTTTTTTTTTTTTTTTCCTTTCTTACTTTTTTTTTTCACTTTCAACTTCATTCCACTTCCCAAACAGACGTTGTTCTCCCATGGCATGTCATCCCCAAGACACATTGGCCTCCTTCCTCCACTTCCTCCTCTTCCTCTTATTCCTTTCTTCCTTTTTTCTTCTTCTGCAGAAATGTTTGTTCCGGCTCCCATCACTCCACACACGCATACTTCATCTTTCGCCTTTTGTGATTCTATCAAGCTGTCTCTCACTCACATGCATGCAGACGCAGCATGACGCTAACTACCTGTAATGCAAGTTTTAGGCTTTTTAGCTGCAGGCTGCAAGAAGGGTTGTTTTTTTTTTCCTCCCAGACATCAACAGTGAGATCGCTGCCTGTGCTTGCCTCTTGTGGCTGGATTAAGGAAAAGAGGCCATGAGCAGAGTGCCTAATTGGTAGTGAAATCACTGTTAAGAATGTGTCAGAGAGTGTGTGAGAGTGCATGTACGATCGCGTCAACATGCGCATACTGTAGGTGTGCTGTGAGTGCAGGCATGCGTGTGATTGTCAAAATGTAGAAGAGACAGAGAAAGCTCCGCTCGTGGAGGAGGTAAGTCTGAACAGGAAAACAAGGTCCCCCAGAAACAATGACTCAACCTGGGCTGAAGGGTCTCATTTCGCCTCTGGGTTACACACACTGTAAGAGTGTTCACATGTACAGCAATAACTCTTCAGCCGTAAACTACAGCATTAAAGTAATAGTTCAGTAAAGGTGTTTACCTGAGAGTTCATTGTACTAGGATTTAGCTCCCCCTCAGTTTGGCCAAGCCTATAGATATATCAGTTTGATTAGATTAGATAAACTTTATTGATCCTTTTGGGACGGTTCTCGCTAGGAAATTAAATTCTAGAGGAATTGGTATGTACAGGAAAAAAAAACAAAAAACAAAAAAAACAGAATGATCAGATAAGTAAGAAATAAAGAAAATACATATAATAAAACTTCAGATAAATTAAGTATTTACATACAAAAAGTAAGATATAAAGCTATAGACATTTGCACACTGCTCCTTCCCATACTCTGTCCTCTTGTAACCCCTCCACCTCCTCCCCAAAGAGGAGTTTTCTGCAGATGTTAAAAGACCAGAGCCTCCTCAGGAAAGTACAGCCTGCTCTGTCCATGATGTCTCTGATATAACTGAGTTGAATTGATTAGATGTTTGGTGACAAAAAAATACACAAACATTATAATAAAATAGCTGAGTTAATCCTGGACCAGAATATTTAGAACCGTAACAAATGTTTAAAATGTAAGAAACTGCACACATGACGACAAACAATGACAGATTTAACACTTTCATTTTTTTAAGTGTGTAAAATACAACAAGACAGCAAACACAGCGAAACACACACTAACAGATTCTACTCACCAGCATCAAGTCCACACTCTCAGAGCTGCAAATCATGCAAAATCCCTTGTGGACAAACATGATTTTAGAGTGAACAAACATGCTAAACTCCCCAGTGCATCCATTGTAGAAGCAATTTCCGCTCCTTGTCAGTTTGATTGTGGTGTTTATTTCTTTATAGGACATGTTGTATAACCCACATGTTATTGCCACAAACCAACAAGTTGGTCCTCCATTTCTGATGTCCATCTAACTTTATGCTTGGCATTTACCATCCTCATCATGTCAACTTGTTTCCTGACTGGGTATTATGTCATCCCAGTGTGTGAGCCCAGCTGTCCTCAGGGTTTCCCCTCACATGACAGGAAGTATAATCATAGTAGTAGAATATGATTTATGTTTACCGTTTCAAATCAGTGCAGGCCTCATCGTCTTCTGAACAGATTAAGGAGGTAAAATCACCCATAACATACCATACAAAATAATAACGCAGGATAATATAGTAACATAATCTTCAGACCCATCAAAAAATCAGGCCTTTGCAGAATTCTGTCAGGAAAGGGGAACAGGGCCACAAACCAGCCCCATCAAATTGCAGTTCTCACTCTGTTTTAAATGTGGCATCCTCATACGAAACAAATCCAAAAACATATCCAGCCCTGGGTAGGCCAGCTTTGGTGATCAGGTTATAAAAGTTTTGGCTATGTTTTGTAAACCGAGATCACACACATGTAATTAAAATAAATATTTTCTTTCAAATGAACTGCATGAGATTATCTCTGTTACTCTGTGTAAGCCACTATTATTTGTATAGAGAAAAAACAAGGTGCTCTCAGCAGGTGCTTTCAATGTTATCACAAGTGCATCCATATCATTTACCCAAGCTCTCACCAAGATTAAATTGACAGCATGGAGTGGGTCTTACATAAGAATGGATGTGAGCCTTTTAAACATATCCACTACCTCCACTGGATAAAATGTATATGATACGTTTAAGTGATTATTTAATATGACTGTGACTCAATTTTAGCAAGATTAAATCACATTAATGAGCAGCAGCAGTCAAAGAGAACCCTGTTTGTTGGCTGAAACCAACTGCACACACACACGCACACGCACACGCACACACACACACAAGTAGGCATACAGTCAGTTCCGGGGAAATCACAGAGATAGACGTACGCGCACATCTTTGTTGACGTCACGTTGCCTGGCAACATCCCAGCATGCTTGAGTGTGACAAGCTAAGGTCTGAGCCCCGCAGCGCAATGCATCATGGGGGATGTGTGTGCAGCGTCTTACATCACCCACAATACCCCTTGCTGTTCCAGCCACAGCTGAGATGGTGAGAATTTTTACTTTATGCGGCTGATTCTCGGACAGTTTTGCATCATTCGAGGTAAAAAAAAAAAGGCTGGAGCAGCTTGTTTCTCCTCCTCCAGACACGACTGAGATCATGTCCATCTTATCTGCAAATGCATCTTTCGATATGCAATTAATAGCCACTTTAAGACTTGGTATTCAGTTGATTGTGCAGTACACATCTGGGGCATTCATTTTTAGCCCTCCCTTTACTCCTCCCTGATCAGACCCCTGACCGCTTTTCTGTAGGTGAGGCTCATTACACTCATCTGAGAGAGTGGAATTAAACCTCCTCCTCCGAACTCATTACTGTGAGCTAGATTTCACTGGCTGCAGATAGGCAATGCAGTGGTGCTGCTTTTAAAGCCAGAGCCAGATAATTAGAAACTTTAGAAGTGCATTTCCCATGGCTATAGCCAGAATGAACGACTAATTCTATTTGAACTAATTACGTTCCATAGCGCTACACTCGGGCTATGTAATACGCCCGAGGATTTCATCACAAAATAGTACCGGGGATGTATTTTTGAGTGTGTTAGTGACTGTGCGTCATTATGCGTTCGTATTGCTCTCTTTGCACAGACTGTCATCACATCCAGCTTTCTTTCAAATGTGTGTGTTTTATTCTGAAAAACCCCTGAGTGGGCTCAATGATGCTGATTTTGGGAGTGTGTAGGCATCATTAAAATGTGCAAGAAAATTTTGAGTCCCTCAACGTGGGTAATGAAGTCTAGGATGAAGTCTCCCTGTCACTGCTGCTGCAGTGCTCAGCAAGACTTAAAGACAAAATTAAATAATATCTGATGCAGGAAAGATGCGACTCTGTATCTTGAAATAATAAACTCCTTTACAGTAACTATTTAACAACTTCTCTTGTGTTTTGGCAATGATTGGTAATTTTGTAGATTACACCCTCTGACTTCTGCCTGTAACTTTTCAGCCAGCCCTGTAATAAATCTTTAACATTTGGTATATTTCTAGGAGTTTTAGGGGTTTCTTTACTGACAACCTGACTGTGCTAAATACTTGATTCTGATTGGTCAAAGCATAATAACAACCGCAATTTGTACTAAATATCAGAAACAGCACAAGGGACAGCCAGGTTACATTCATCTTATCAAAAATAATCTGCAGAAAGCAGTCTGGCATATTCTTTAAGTTTATCATTTCCTTTTTTCCTGTTGACAATGTGGCAAAAATGTTTGTTTCTCAAAGCATCCAATGGCAACATGTAGAATATTTTTAATAATACCCTCAATTTATCTGGAGAGCATAAAATTTTAGATTTGAGCGTAACGGCGGATCAATCACCAGCAGAGAAAAGAAGAAAAGAGCCGGAGTGCAGAAACTAGCAAGGAATAAAAACAGTAATGGAGCTCGATGTAAGAGACATCCAGCAAAGTGAAGAAAACAGACACAAAGACATTTGGTGGTATTAAAGGGCTGGTTTGAGTGAAGAGAACAGAAATGATTTTACTTGAATGAAATTGTAAAGTTATATGTGATACATATCAGTAAAGCAGGCTTATGTTAAGGCTTAGTTAAGTTTAGATCTACTGAGAATAGTCTGATAAGAACTCCTGTTGTCACAGGAGTGCTGCTGTGGAATCTGAGGCACTACTTTTTAACAGTATAAATAAAAATGCTTAGACAAAAGTAATTTTAAAAACTTTAAACCAACACCTAGTCGACTTTATTTTGTTTTTAGTCGGTAGATAGGTAAAAAGTGGAAATGTGGTGAGTGTTGAGGTACAATGGAATCCCTAACAGAGTGGGACAAGACCAGTCTAAGAGGTATCACTATATATTATCCTTTACATATAAGCTGTATGTTTATCAAAATGGTTTGGGCTTTTTCGGGTTCAGTGATGAAATCAGTCAGATAGTAGATAATGGGGCTGATAATCAATACTTAATGCTGATTGCACTGACAGTGAAAATGAAAAACTTGCATCTGCTCTTAATTTCTTTATTACTAAATCTAACAGTTATATGTAAAACATTGCATCAGCACAAAAAAAAAAGCATGCATGTTGCATGTCAGTTTTCTCTTCTATTGCATGTACACAGATTTGTACATTATTTTTAGACAATGTAGGAAGCCTGTCTCTTAGTCCATCTGTGTATCCCTCCTTTCTTCTTCTCCCTCACTCTCTCTGCATTCTTGTTATGTGTGGGAGCTCACTCGCCCCAGTAAGAGGTGTCCAAGACCAGACCGACAGACCAGGATTACTAAATATAGCAGGCAGTGACAGCAGGGGACACTCCCCCCTCTCTCTGGCTGTGCTGCTGTTTCATTACGATCTACACTGATGGAACTAGACTGTTATAAAAACACACACACACACACTATCTGCCAGAAATGTGGGACACACATATCATCCATGCAAACACAAGCATAGTAGTACAGACAGATTATCACACACGCATACTCTCTGTGTATCTCTCTCTTTCACACACACACACATACACACCCTTCCAGTCCAAATGGGATTGACTTAAGACTCAATAAAGCAGACAGAAGCACTATTGTCTCCAACACAGGCCTATTGTGTCGCACAGAGAGAGTGTGACGTGGGTCGGCTCTGCTGTGTCTATGTTTACTAAGCAGGGAGCATTCCACAACACACACGCGAATACACACATACAATCATAGACAATCAAAAATACATGCATTCAAAAAAAATCAAACATGCTGCACACTTAGAGCTGCAGAGATACTGAATCGTGCAAACAAGGGCTCCATCAAAGAAGCATGTGGAATGAACATGCTCAGACATATTATAGTATTCCCCCACACACACGTTCACACAGCATTAAACCCATCTCACTCCAGTGGGAGTCTAAGGGGAGCTAAGTGATGAACAGGAGTGACACCACCACATGCCAGGGTGTGAGATGTGCTGCCTGGTATTTTAGGCAGGATCTTCAATTGAATGCACCAAGCCTTAAGGGGGAAAAAAAATCGCAGGAGAATGTTCACAACGAGGAGCAAACGTCCCGCAGCGATATCGCTTATAACACCAGCAACAACATCTGGATGGGCTCTGCAGAGGGGGCTGACACACTCATGAGTCACAGAGAGATATGTACGAAAAGAGACGCCGCGTTTAAGGTTTGTTGGCATACCTGCTGTTGAGGGTACTGCATTCCGCCCATGCTCATTTGGCCCCGCCCTTGCATGCTCATTGGATATCTGTGCGCAGCAGGGGATGTGTACGTCTGGCTGGGAGGGTAAGGCCCGCTTCCTGGCTGCTGTGGGGTGGAGTAAGGGTTGTTGGCCATGTTGTAGAGCTGCGAGCGTTTCATGGCCATGAAGTCCATGGAGGCAACCTGGAGAGAAACGACAAATAATTCGTCATCGGAGGTTGTAAAAATTTTGGATACAACACAAATATATCTCAGTAGCATGTGCTCAATGTTCAATGAGATTGTATCAAAAACCGATCTACTGTCACCGTTTCTATAGGAAGCTGCCGCAAGAAAGGCTGGATGAATGTCATGTAGATAAACCCTTAGAACTCCCAGCTATATGTTGCTATTTTGAATCCGCCTGTTTTTTTTGGCAAAAATCTATAAAGCAACTCTATCCTTTCAAGCACAGCAAATATATACACATCTTTTTTTTCAGGACAACCGCAGCTGTTAGTTAATGGGTGCAAAAATTATTATGATTATTATGAATGTGACAGTAGTTTCACAACCATCAAAGTCAACCAAAAAACAAAAAACGATATTGATACCAACAGTACTTTGCTCAAAAAACACATAAATCTACAGTGACCAAGCCTTTTCTCACCTTCACATCATTCTGTTAAGTCTTGGCTATCAGGAGAAGAAATATTGGGATTGGAACAAACATACAACAGAAACTATTTACATATTTACACAAATTCTTCCAGGCATTTTTTTCTATTTACAGTTGTTTATGCCACTACTTGAAGCAGTTCCTGTCAGAGGGCCACATCATCTGCTCATAATCTCTTCTTTGCTTGTTTCCAAGCATTAAGGACCAGTATTTCTTATTTTACAGACAAGCAGGAAACTTTCTTGTCTCTTTGGTTGCCTCTTATTAGACACAACCATGAAGGGAACAACAGAAGAAGAATATGAGACCATGTAATTGGTCAAAAGTTTGACAGAAAAAGACGTCATCAAAACAGCTTGTCAAACCCAAAAGACATTAGCGGCATATAATGAATGATAGCGATCTTTTTTTTATCACAACAATATGATAAATAATCATGTTTTCACTGCAGATTTACCATCAAACGTCTCTGATCAAAAACCTATTTTTGTGGCTGGATTGTAAACCTTGTGGCCCGGAAACCATTGATAGATCGCCAAATGGGTAAGCTTTTGAACACTTCTCCTATCCTATCCTATAGCGATACTGCAGATACTGCCGGTGATCCAGCAGAGTTCTTAGTGTTAAATGGACAGAGTGGGTGTGGTTAATTAAAATACAGTGGTGAATCAGAGATTAGGGTTTGGTTACCAGCACGTCTAATATTTGTGTTTATTTAGTAACTTTTTAAGCCAGTGCTGTTTATAGTACCACAATAAAATAAATAAAAAAATCAAAGATACCCATATATGTGCCCAGATGTTTTACTTTTGTTTGTATTGATACTGCTTGATTTGTACTGGTATTGTTTAAACGTTTAAAACTCTGGGACTGTGACGACCATATATCAGAGTTTCTTTCTTGGCGCATATTTCACATTCATTCACAACTGGGCATTGTGATTGGCTGAGAGGTGTTGAAGTGAATTCATCCACCATCTGCCAAGTTGGAACCTGCAACAAAAGTCCACTTAGTGTACACTCTCCAAACCACAACCGCTGTTGATTTATTTCATAATTGCAGTGTGAGTGGAAGCCTTAAATTAAAGTCTACAGGTCATAAATGAAGAACAAATGGAATTAAGTAAGCAGAGATGTTTATTACACGTCTATCAAGAGCAAACTTTGAAGGCAGAGAGCCAAAATATAATGATTTAATTAAAACCTAAAGCTTGTATCTCTACTTAAATGTCGGAATGGGGTTTTAAAGCGTTGTAAATGTTGTTTAAAGTGGTGAGAAGCAATAGCAATAAAAACTCTATGGCCTTGTTCCCACAACCACAGCCCAGCAGGGCCAATAATCACCGTGCAGCACTCCCTCTCACTTTCTGTGTTGTTGCTTCAAGCGAACTGGTAGAAAAACTGATTATTACATCTGATTTTATGCTCTTCTGAATTCAAACAGAGAACAGGTAAGGGCTGGGAGTCTTGCAGGGATTCAAACTTTGCATTACAATCGTGACAAGGTGTTTCATTTTGCAAGTTTAAATCCCAGGAGGGAACTCAGGGCAGTCGAGCAGTCAAAGTACCTGCTCTGAAACAAAACCTTTAGAGCTTGCCTCTTATGTGAACACAAAACAAATCAAAGGAAAAGGAAGAGAAAGAAAGTGTCAAGGGCGATTTATTCCACTGTAAGTATTTCAGGGCCTTTTTTTACAGGTTGTTTGGGGTCTCTGTGAGCCATTGGAAAATTCCAGTACAGTGCGTCTGGCTAATGCTAATCCGTCACCCGTAGAGGCGTGTTTGTCTGTCTGCTGGGCTGATAATGTGGACGTCTTCTATCTTCGCTCTCTCCTCTCATGCTCTCTCCCTTTTGTCTCCGCCGTGTAGGATCATGTGTGATTTATGACATTTTGTTCCTACTGTTTCTTACACACACACTTTGACTACCCCCACCTCCCTTTCCTCCTGCTACTTCTCCACCACCAGCTCCCTCCTCAGTTCCCTCTCTCCTTCCCAACTCAATATCACCTTGTCTCGTGTAGAGGAGAAATTGCCGCTGCCTCATATTGCTGGGCTAATATCGAGCAGACATGTCAGGGGATGGGAGCACTTTATTCAGCGGGTTACGTGCGGACGGTTACGGCGCGCCGGCTTTAAAGTGGTTTTGTCTACTGAGGCATGTGCGTGGAGTAGTTTGGACTATTTCACAGAGTGCAGAGGAGAGAGAGAGAAAGAGAGAGAGGTGGAGAAAGAAAGCCTGAGAGGGAGGAATGAGTACTGTTAGGTGTCTAAAAGTCATTTCACAGCATGGAGGTGTAGGTGGGTGTACGTGAGGGGAGGGGAGTTATCCTGCAAAGGTCTATATCACCAGGATTTCAAGAGTCTAATCCGAAGGAGGAAAAAAAGGTTTTCTGTAATGTGAGTGTGTGTGTGTGTGTGTGTTAATAGATGTTCATATTCAGCTCATGTACTGTACTTTTTATTTTTCCCATCTAGAAAAGTACTAATGAGTGAATCATTACGTATGCTGCAGAGCAGGGACACATCCAGACTTTTTAGACTAGGGTGCCGCCACCCTTTCTGGAGGAGCATTGCCATATGATCTCGCCCAAATTATTATCATTTATTTACACGTTTTATCTCCAGTAGTCTCTTCTCTGACTACCAACATGAAACTATAAAACACGTTTAACTTCCATCAATGTCCTTTATGAAGAAAAGCAACAGTTCAATCTTAGCCTAAATCTAGGACTCAAAATATATTACCCAAAGTCACAGTTTAAGATACCGTCTAACCCAAACTGTTTTCAATAAATTACATCTGTCAAGTGATTTAAAGTATTAATCCAATTACCATATCACACCAATAATTATACCATTTATTTCTCCGTTTGAAAAAGCAGAATCCTCTTATATTTGGGATTCGTAATGACAGTATTTTTTACTACTGGGTACAGCACCAGTTATCTGTAAAGTGGTTTGGCCAGCTGTCACTCACAGCCTCAGTGCAGAAATACGATGAGCCCTTAAAAAAAACGGTTGCTAATGCAACAGAGATATTAACAGAGCACAAAAAGATCTTAAAATGTCATATGAGACTGAGAGAGACAGAAGTATACCCATTACTTGACCTGACATCCATCCAATTATCTGTGGTTTGTTTTTATTATTGTGGTATCAGTAACACAAGTGTTTCATCTCCAGGACTTAACCAAATTTCATTCTGTTTAGATGTGACACTTTTAAATAGGGCCCAACCGATATGGATTTTTAGGGGGGAAAAAAATCTGATTACCGATTAATCGGCCAATATTTTACATTTTTTATGAAGTAATAATTTGTATATATACACTGAAGATATACTGAAGGCTACTGCTCTTCACGCTGACAGGAAGACCGACTGATCAAACTCTGACCAGAAAAGCGTTTTCAACTAGGCTGCGCCATCGCTGCGCCATCTACAGGATAAGTTGGGGAATTTTTCAAATGGCAAAACATTTTTGTAATGAAACCTAATCTTATTCTCCGCATTTTATTTCTGAAAATATCGGCGAGTTTTTGCCGAATTCCGATTAGTCTCAAATGGGCTAAAATTGGCTGATTTAATCGGCTCGCTTTTAAACCTGATTTTATTTTAAAAGTGTTATGAACAACAACCACAAATACAGTCCTTGTGATTAGATTATTGCAATTAATCACATTGAATTATACTGAAATATCACTAACATACTGTATTAACCTTTTTACTTTTGTTGTTAATGAAGTTACACTTTAAAATGATCAGAACGTGGTTTAGAATGATATCTAAACTTAACACAAACTAAAACATCTGCAGGAGTGAAGTTACATTGGAGGGGAAAGGTTACAAACTTGTCAGCACCGCTAGAGTTTGAGTCTGTTTTGTAGACCTTTCTCATGATGGGTGCTGGAAAAGTCGAGACAAAGGTAAAAGCGTCATGTTCAATGGTTGTTCCGTTGAATGAGTTTCAATTAAAGCCAGTTATTCTTCAATCAGATTTCAAGGTGAGCTGATGCCACCACCCATCTGGACACACCCCTGCTGCAGAGCATTAAGTGTAGAAACAGTAAAATGAAATATTTAAGCGCAGGCCAAAACTGACATCTCATCTGACTAAATGATAGAAAGCATTAGAGTAAAGCACATCAGAGAGTAATTAAAGTTATGAGCCTTTGTGGAGTAAGATCTGTTTAAAATGTCCTTTTGATACAGAAATCATAGATTTTTTTTAACCAAAATGGATGAACTCGAAGTCCAAGAAGCTGATCCAAAGTTGGATCATTATATGAGAGAGAGAGAGAGAGAGAGAGAGAGAGAGAGAGAGAGAGAGAGAGAGAGAGAGAGAACCTTGACTCATGGTGTAATATGTTTCTGCTGTGTGAGATGATAAAGAGCACAGGAATGAAAGTGATCTAATAGCATCTTTAAGAAAGCTGCTAGAGTAGATTTAGTCATTAAATACATCTAAACTCTGCAATATCCAGACTTAAAAATCCCCCCAAAAATCAAAGAAGAGACTTCTTTTGGAGTATTTTTGCTCAAACTAACTGTGGTCATATGTTTCTAATTGAACCGTGATGGCGTTTTTCTAGAGAGCAGAGCCGCACATGACCCTCTTAGATGTTGGTACCACACTACCAGCTAGAAACACGTACATACCACATACCGTGTGCGCACGCGCACACGCACACACACAGTAAAGTTAGAAATGAAAGGGAGATGCTCTCCAGTTTCTTGAAATCCAGGGCACTGTGCCACCCGTGATATGGGACACACACATACACATACACACCCCCTCTCCAGCTCCCTCCAGTTCACCAATCCATCTCAAGAGGTCCTCCGTTTGCCAAAAATGCTGAGCACAACACAAGTAAATCCCCTCATGCAGCTGCCAAGTTCACACACACAGACACAAACACACACACACACATGCATGCCAGCAAAAAAATGTTAACTGCTGCACTTAGGAAGGCACTGGACACAGAAAACAAGTTCAGAGTTTTTGGAGGAAAAAGTGGACTCGATTTAACACACATGCAGAGAAATGTGTGCTGGCAGAGACTTGGACCCTCTGGTGAACCTTCTCCTACTCTTGCAGTCACATGAGGGAAAAAATTCTTAAATAAGACAACCTCAATAAAATTATACAGAGCCCTGTGATACACCCGTCCATCTTCCACACATGGTATTATCCACACCTGTCCACAGAGGCAAAAAAAGTCTCCTCCGCCTCCCCAAATGGAGCCTCATATCTGCTCTCATGACAAGTTCCACTAAATGAGATTTCAGCCCACTGCAGCCTTTTCCTCGAGATATGCCCACTATTTCCCTCACACCACCAGGCACAAAAAAACGACAACAGCTCCTGACAAATTGAAACATTATTTTTTTCCCTCCCTTCGGAGAAATGGCTGTACTTAGGAAAAAAAATTATGAATATGACACGAAGTGAATCGTGTTTGTGCCAGGAGGGACAGCAGATAAAAAACTAGAGGGAATACGCAGGAATGGTTTTTTATTTTCTTCAAATGTGTTTTTCACTTTTGTTCATCTGGGCATGCCATTCAATGGAGGAGGGGGAGGAGGCATGGGAGACAATAGTAATTCAACTGCTAAATTTAAAATTCAATTTATGAACTCCTCTCCAGCGTTCTGACTCTCGTGAGCCTTTTTTTTCCAAAACAAAGCCATTAAAAACAGAACATGGGTGAAATTACTGCGGGGTGAAACCTGCTAAATTGCTTTTCTGAGCTCAACATTTTTATGTTGCAAAAATGATTTTACTCCTCGCTTTAATGTGCTAAGTTGTTAATCAGAAAGAGACAAAATGCTCGACACAAAAGGCTCGGATACGTGGATTATGAGACACACACTGGGATCAAACAAACATAAAACAATATTGGTAAATGGTTATTATTCCAATTTCATTTTGAAAGCAGGGAATTATTTTTAAAAATCTTCTGATTTATCACCCGTGGTGAACGAATGTGTTTGAACATGCCTGACGAGCACGCACACGCACAAACATACACTTACATACACACTGTGTCCCTGTGGCTACTGCTACCCTTGTCCTTCACAGTAGATGACCAAATCATCACCTGTCTGTATCACCCCTTCATTTCAGTTATTTACTATCCATAGAGAGAGAGAGCAAGAGAGGCAGAGAGGAAACAGAGACTTTGCAGCTGTGGCAACAAATAGTAAGATTAGAGTTTCTTCTCTTCCAATGCCAACATAAAG
The DNA here is from genome assembly GCA_962446985.1 of Xyrichtys novacula. NCBI lineage: Eukaryota > Metazoa > Chordata > Actinopteri > Labriformes > Labridae > Xyrichtys > Xyrichtys novacula. Next base: position 9,040,039 of record OY660878.1, read on the forward strand.
GGTAACATTGTTTTAAAAGGCGCTGTGAAGAGTTTCTAACTGGTTGAGAAACAGGCTTAAACTGACACTGGGGCCTCTTTATGACCTTCAAAGGCAAACAAGACCATCAGCAAAACGACTGAAAAATGTTTGAGTTGTCATTTTTGATGCCTGAAACCCTCTGAAGGGGGAATGTGTCAAACCAGGAGACTGGCAGCCGCCTAAAGAAAGAGTTTTCAAAGAACTTTTCCAATGGCAAATACTCACATTGAGGTTTACATTTAACTGTTAAAAGACAACAGGAAGAGGTATTTGTTTAAAAAGACTGCTTTCATTTGTAAGAGGTACCACTTTGTCAGAAGGAAGCGCCAAAACCGCCATCGATCAAAAGTTCCCAACAGCAGCTTTAACGACAGTCCTTGCATGCTGTACTACACTGAGTGCTTCTGTGGTCACTCTCCAAGAGTTCATCTTTTGGTGCAACTTGCCCTGAAGAAAAAAAAAGTGACAATTCTGTCTGAACGGCTTGTGCTGTACTCATCAAGAGACACGGATGCCTCATCAGTCAAACTACAACGCTGAAACCAAACTGGAAAGATTTATAGTCAGTCTGCAAAGTGGCTACAAAGTACAGTATCACGCACTGAAGATAGTAAGGAGTTAAAAAGATGACCTGCTGAGGAAAAGTTGCAGCAGAATCACCGGAAAGCTCTACATGTTCGAGTAAAGGTGATACATAACTAAGTGATAATACATTAGGGTGCATCACAAGGCGACAAAGTGGTGGGAAGTCTGTAGAAGAGAATACAGTCCCCTCTAGGTTTACTCACACCTGGAGTAAACCCTAAAGACATTTCAAAATCAAACAGGAGAAACAAAATCTCTGTTTTCATTTCTGTTTTAAAAGTCAGCCACAGACAACCGATGAAATCTCCCAAGAAAATATTTTGCTGAAGTACTGCTGTGAAAATAATCTATGATCTACCAACTATGATCGTATCATCAGGATCTCTAATTGTTCTGTTGATACAAGCTGAATTATTGTACAACAGCCACCTCAGGCACTTTACTTACACAATATTATCTGCACAAACTCAGACAAAAGCTCCAAAGTCATTTATTGTATTGCAGATATGAACATTTCTGCCAATATCTAGGGCTGATACGGTGATCTATCACTTGTGCTCACATAATGACAGCTCACAGACATATAAAAAACAACATGACAAGTGTGTGGAAATACCTTGAAGTGTTGGAAACAGGAAACACAATAATGATGAGCAATGCTTATAATGCACAGGTGATGAAAGGAGGAGCAAAACAACACTCCCCTGTACACTGTTTGACTTTGCAGCCCAAGAATTGTGGTTATGAACAGAGTTTCAGAAAAGTAAGAAAAAAAACCTGCCAGCTGCCTCCACTGAAGTTATTTTGGCTGAAAAAAAAGTATAGCACAGGCCGCCTAAAGATAAATTAGCTTAATAACCAGAATTTCAGCGAGGCAGATGATGTGGTTTTCAACAGGTTAATTATATACTTGTATTGATATGAGCGTCAGTATAGACCAAAAAGAGTTTAAAAATATCAAATTGTCATATATCAACAAAAATCTAACATTAGCCATCCCTCATTTCAGGCCCATTGCTACTCCAGTGAACATAGGTCCTGCAAGTTTCAATGTACTAACCTTAGATACTCCATGTGATAACAAAAAAATAAGTTATATTTTTCTGCTCTTAGGTGCCTATTTACAGCCACATGGTGACGATTACTGCCATGTGAAAACAGCCCTGAATATCACCTTAAACAGAAGCATCAAACCTGATTGTGTGTGAAAATTAGCCCCAAGATGCTTTTTTTCTGGTATTGATTATCTTCCCTTTTTCTTGGAGCTACTTCTCCAGAATGCCGCCTGGATACCTGCGTAATGAAACTGTTTCAGTCTGTGTGTATTTGCAAGGAGAAACAAATAAGGATAATTATTATCAACGGATCCTCTTTATCCTCTGTGCCGTGGCTACCTCTGGAGAATCAACATGCTGCAGCCAGAGCCGGCTGGTCTGCTGGGACCATCAGCCCTGTCTTTTATGTTATTTATTTATACCAAGCAGCAGAGAGCTCTCCCTGTCCTATTACACTGTGAGGTCCAGCAATGTCTCTGCCCCTGAAACACAGCTCCGTGTACAAGGCTGTGCATTTGGGCCTATGGTTCCATATGTAAAAAGATATAAAGGATGGAAAAAAAAGAGAAAAGATAGAAGAGGAGAGGAGAGAGACAGAGGAGAAGAGAGACTGCAGCAGTGGGCGAGTGCAGATCGAGTTCCATATTAATGTGTGCAAATTCCCCCGCTCCTGCTGACTAAGATTAGAAAAATTAATTTCATGGATGCAGAGACAATACTGATGTCATCAGGCGGAGAGGAGAGGAGCAGCGCGCTGTTAACTCCTCCCTGCCCGGCGTCCATGAGGAATAGATCACTGCTTAGCATCAGTTCATCACTTCTTTAATCGAAGAAATTAACAAAACTCCAAGCCTTCCTATCACTTACACCGTCCTGTAAGCGGGACTCTTTCTCTAAAAGTGTGTGGTGGAGAAATCCTCATGTGACGGTTGCATCGCTGAGAGGACCAAATTCAGTGAATCATGTCTTGAAACACAATCTCATCCTGCATCTCAGCACGCACGCCTTGTTAGTAAAAAGTCTCATAACGGATGACAGTGTGAAGAGTAGCAGTGGTCCGCGGGGAGCTTGGTACAGCCAAATTGCCTTTTCCTCCTCCCAATATGCCTGGATGGCACAGGCAGCAAGGCATGAAGGCTGGCTAGCAGACAGAAGCATGAAATTATCCGAGGAGAGAGTGAGAGGGAGAGGTGCAGGGAGTGATAAAGGGCACAGGGAGGAACATATACAGTACATTCACAGTGTATGTTTGCCAGAGATGCTGTGAGAGGAGAAATAAAGGCGGACAGCGAGAAGCCAGATAAGAAAGCTGTTGTTATGCGGCCGACCGGCATGCTTTTGTGTTTGGCGCAATGCACATAATTGCTCTCTCTCCCGCGTCGTCCTCGGAGCTGGTGATCGGTCTGCCCTCTGCTTTTGACACCAATATTTACACCACACACAAATACATGCTCACACACAAATCAGGGTGCTGGAAAACAAACCCCCACTCTCTACCCCCACCTCCTCAGTGTGCAGGAGTAAAAAGTTGCCGAGCATTCGGTTCGTCACGGCCAGCACAAAGACGTCATTAAGGGAGAAGAGGAGAGCGATGGAGGAGAAGAGGGAAAGAAGCGAGGGAGGAGAGAGAGGCTGCTTCATCTGTCTCAAGTGAGATTGGGGTCGCGGGGTCGCCGGAGCCCTTTTCCTTCGCCAAGACTGAGAGCTAAAGAAGCGACAGGGACAGAAAGAAAGGGAGAAAACCTCAATGACAAAACGAGACGTGGGTGACATGTCTGCTACACGCCATTAGCGAATGAAAACAAATAAAATGCAGTTGTCTGCAAACAGTAGAGGAAGCGTGTGGAAGGACACAGTTCACACATTCGCCAGGCAAACCTTTAACAAGGATGCAGTTTTCTGAGACAGATTTTCTGCCTATTACAAGTAGTGGATTACACTCTTGGATAAAAAATGATAAACAAGCAGATTCCACTTAGACTAAAAAGCTTTTACCAGGGGATGTTTTGTGCTGCTCTTCAAGTTTGGTTGAAGATCAGAACCCTTTTTTTCCCCCTCTTTTGTAACACATTCAGTGTTTTCATGTGCTGAGCGTGTGTTTTTAAATCATCTGACAAACTTTACTACAAATCAGCACTGCCTCCCCTTAAAAAACTTTCTCAGTAGGGGGAGAAAATCCAGTGAAAAGCCCCTAGGTAAAACCATGGTGTGGTACAACTATTGCTTTGAAACCTATGCAAATGAAATGCTTTCAGGAAATAGAGAAGGCACCTCTTGCAGCGCTGCATTAAATCTGTAAAACCTTGCTACGCTCCCAGTCTTTTCTTGTCTCTCTCAGTCCTGTCGTGACACTGGGACAGCAGAGGGCCGCTGAAAACCCCCATTTCATCTGAGGGCCGTGCTGGAACGAGAGGAATGCGCTCCTCTCCAAGTTCCCCAGTCCACAGAACCCCATGGAGAGACGCTGTTACACAACCAAATGAAAGCAGGAGAAAAAACGGGGCAGGAGGGAGGAAAATAACAATAACTCCATCTACCCCAAAGAGAAAGAACAGGCTATTTGAGTAAATATGCTGCCCTTTCGCTTCTCCGTCTCCTGGAGCTGAAATGCCGGTATTAAAAATGCAGGCTAGATTCTTCCCTTATTCAAGGAAATCACCACCTTTGCTAATGGAATGGTATTGGAGAGGAACTGCGTTTTCTACAGCTTGGATAATTATGAACGAGGTCCCGTATCGCTGAGTGTGTTTATGAATTAGCAATGGTTATTCATGATATTGTGCTCAGAGTAGGGTGAAAATACATAAGTGAATACTAAGCGAGCAGACCAACAGAAACGATGCTAAAGGGTCCTGAGGGGGCTTTCTCTGCCATCCATTAGTCTTCCCTGTAAGGCAAAGCTTAACGAGCTCCTCAGGCTGGGAGGCTGGCCATTGAAAGAGAGGGAGCGGAGTAAATTATGAATGCAAGAGCTCCATTTAAAGTAAGACCACAACAAGAAGACCCCTCTCTCCTCCCTTCTTCACTGTTATTAAATTGTTCTACATTTTTCCTTTTCAGCGCCGCTGCAACACAGGTGTACTTCCCCAATAAAAATATGTCACTCATCAAGGAATTAATAAAACTTAAATATGCTGCATCGTTTCTATAAAAAGCATGTATTCAATCTAAGTCACACCCTTGGTGCAGTTAAAGAGGCTCCCCACTAGAAAAAAACACAAGAATTTACATTCAGGCTGTTTGTTTTGGAGCACTGCCCAGTCCCTCAGGGTAGAACCATCCATATTTCTCCTGCGGGCCATCCATCACTTAAATAATAATAAAAAAAAACACAAATAACAAACAGATATCCTGACCTTCCTTCCTCAGGCGGATATTAGATACTCATTAAAAGTCACCTGAAACAATTTGAACCAAATTGATTTCATTATAGGACTCGGCACGACACACGAGGCCCCCACATCTGATAGCTCAGCGGGAAATTTACAAAGTTAATTAGAAAAAAATTGATTTCCATATAATTTTTTCTCTCTCTCCTCACTTTACTTTATGTCACTCTCATGCTATAATGTGACACAGAGAGGGGCTCGTTCAAGGACTGGCTGCAGAGGTCTTCAGTTCAGAATAGATTGAGCATTGTAGAGGAGAGAAAGGAAAACATATTTCCATCTGTGGTAATAAAACAGTGTCAGTGTGTGTATTGTAATGACAGATTGTGTAATAGCATCTTAAGATAGCATTTTCTCCCAGCAAACCCCCACGCACCAACATCTGTTAACCTCTTCACCTTTTATATGAATATACTCAAGCACACCCTCCACCACCTGCCCACCTTGTTTCTCCCTACACCTCGATACAGCAGTCACAGCAGCAGCAGCCGTGGCCTTAATTTTCTCCTGTAATGAATGTGAGCCTCCACTCTTCCGCCCCGCTGTGAAGGCTTTCCCTGAAATAGGCTCCTCGACCTGGGTTAGGGGCCCTGGAAATTGGCTTCCCTCCCCCTGCAGCCCCTCCAGGTCACCCTCTGGGAGGCCCCAGGCTCTGTGAGCCCGGGCCAGGCCTCCCATCTCCAGGGCCCTGACTGGGAATCAATCACCATGGCTGGCTGGGAACATGGGGTGGGGTGGGGGGCTGGGGTCGATCAATGGAAGGCTCTGGGCCTGTGGGAGCCCTGATGCATGGCCTGGCTGTGCACACACACCTATGACTCACACTTGACTTCTCCATTGGCTTCTATTATTGTTAGGCTTCAGGGCACCTTTGTTTAGGGTGAACCTGTTGTGTCAGATCATATGAAAAACATATTATGGACAAAACAGCAATTTTTGCTATTTGAGGGCCTTAAATTGGATTGATGTGATTATTTCTCTTTGTTTGAATATTAGGCTCGTCCTTCTTTCTCTCTATTAAAGGCACCGTGAGGAACTTTCAGTTTATGTTGAATTTGGCTCCCCATGTGGACAAAGTGAGGTTTTTTGTGCAAGTTACATATTTAACAAAAAAATGAAATCTTCTTTAGCACTTGAAGGAAATCTCAGCCATAGAAAATGTTTTTGAATACAAATAGTATACAATAGTTTTGGTTCAAGACTGTTTATTTGTTAGTTAAAACACATTCAAGTAGGTTAAACTGATTTAAAAGAGGCATACTGTATGTTTCTGCCATGCCCAGCTCAAGTTAAACTAAGTTTTTTCTTTTCTGCACCTGACCAAATGTTAAAGTCCCACACACACCAAAAGGGAAGTAGGGGGCAGGCCCATTGCTATTTGTTGAAACTTGAAGAGTTTACCCAACGACTGAGCCATTAACCAAGTGGCAACCTCTGATCTTGAAATGAAGCCAATGCAAAAGTGCTAAAAACTGCATTTCTCAGAATGCCTGATTAAAGCTGGCTGAAGAGGTACCAGAAACAGCATTCGCACTGAAGAGAGGCAGTTTTTGGAGCAAAAATAAACCCGATTAAATCCTGACTCAAAATTGATTTTGGTCTGAGAAGCTCAGGGCTCCAGGAACAAACTGTACAGGGCATGATTTTTTGTGGGCCAGTCATTTTTAACATATTAAGGTTTTGATATTGGAAAATCAGAGGCACCGCTGACTTGACTGACAGGCAGGCACGCCGAAGCTATTTGCAAAAGTTAGGTTGAGTCAGCATTACCAGTATAACTGCACATAGGCTTCAAAACTCCACTCCAACAACACATGGGTAATGTCTCCAGTGCAATGTCCATTTATTATACAGTCTCTGGCTGTTAAGCACTTTCCCTGTTAACATTAACACCAGTTTTGACCTGAGGAGGAGGTGGTGGTGCTGTTTGTTGGTGAGTGTTGGTGAGCTCAGCTCTGAAGCATCAGAGCAGGAGACTTACTGTGTGTTGATATCAGGATCTGACACTTGATCACATAAAAAGTATACCAGCATTATTGAGGCACAACCCTATTTGGTAGCATGCAGGTGATCAACTTAACTGTCACCTACCCCCACCTGTGGTTTTACACATGACAAATAAGGACATAGAAATAATCAATCTTGTTGCTGATGGGCTGCTTTGCTTTTTTTATAGGTTATAAAGGGACATCAATATTAATTTTTGTCTGTTCTGAACACATATAGAATCCCCACAGGAGCTTTAAAAAAGGAGTTAGAGTCTACATTTAGAAACAGTGTGAAATAGTGTTACATGGTGTAATATTTCTGTATCGGAGCAGGCAAATCTATATGTTCTATCTATACAGCCAGATTAAGCACCATGATCATGAGTTGTTCCACACTGAACCCTGACTGACCTATATGTTCAGGTTTTTATTAAAGGCCAGACATATTAAAGGGATGCGCTTATTTCCCAGGGGAGGAAGCAGATCCTTCGGCTGCAACATACTCAGACTTCACTATGTGTCCAATTCTGTAATACAAGATGTGCGTGCGTTTCTTAGTATTTACTGTATATATCCGCCAATGTGGGGATGTTTTCATAGTAGCAAGTGTGGATAGAGGATCCTACACAGCACAGATGCAATTCCAATGTAAAAACAATTTTGTTATTCTGTGTCTGAATGAGTGTTTGTGTATGGACACACATAAACACACATCATTATATTAACTAACCATAAATGCACAGCATGCGTATGAATGTCAGCCAGTATTAGTAAAACATGTGCATAAGTATTTTGTGTGAGTGTGAGTGTGTGATCGGCGCATACCATCTGTGTCCAGATGTTGCGTAGAGAGCAGTCTGCGTGGACAGCCAGACAGTTGGCAGCCCTTCTGACAGGCCTGTGTTCCTTATTGATAGAGGGATCACAGAGACAGAGGAGTCAGGCATGCTCAGCTAGACCACAATATTGTCCTCTCTGCTGTTATTCATCCCAGTCAGCCAGGAGAAAATGGGATGTTCTGGGCCAAGTTTATAGCTGTCAGATCTGGGCCAAAGAGGAGTTGAATAGGTTTCAAACATTTGGAAAACAGCATGAGGAACGTTTGATTTGTCATACAGATGCAGCCAGATTGTTGTGCCAGCACTGAAGAATTTCATTGTATTTCAGTTCTGACAAGGATTATAATACACATGATAATGAAGCTGAACCTAAAGTGCACAACTGGGTGCTTTAGGGTGAACAGCAGCAAGGGCCAACATGTTGACTGAGTGGTTGGACTGGTTCTTGGGTGTTTACGGAGGTGAGACTGAGTCACGGTGAAGCACAACGGAAAATACCTGACTGACTGCAACCCCCATCTAAGTTTAGTTGGGCAAACTTTATGCCTCAACATTAAACATGCCAAATAAAAAGCTAAACATACTTATTTGTAAAATAAAAAAGCTACTTCCCTCCTTCTGTCTTTTCCAGATTTGACAAAAGGCATCTGTTGACTGCTTTGTTTCCATTATTGCCTCACAGAGCCGTCTCTCTGACCTCACACCCTGTACCATCTTTCTTCCTTGGTTCCTGCCAGAGTTATGGAGCTCGGTCGACGTTTATGAAGGGCAGACCCTTTTCCAAGAGCTTTGATCCACAGAGCTCTATAGCCTATAGTTTTGCAGGGGTCATCCAAGAGGAACCATGTGGGCAGCAGTGTGTGTAAGTGAAAGCACATTGAGCAGCTCACTTTAAGCTGAGCCTCAGTGTGGAGGCTCACACAAAGAGGCCTCGGAGGACCCGAGGGGTCATAAGGAGCATGTTGGGTGTGTGCTTGCGTCTGCACAGGCCGCACTCTACCTACCTGTGTGGGTGTGGGAACAGCAACACTAGTGGATGACAAAAACAAGTCCTGCACATTATGAAAACAAGTACCAGAAAATGGTGGACTGGAGGCCAACCTAAAATTTCATCAGGCGATATTACCGCTCTCATATCTGTCATCCCTCCTCCATCAAGCCCCTCCATCCCCTATACAAATTATTCATGCCAGTAGCTAAATGTATTCATACCATTCTGTTTACTTTATTACTCCACTTTTATTCTGCTCTTTTCCCCACATTTGTTTACAAGAATAAAAGCCTACTCTGACAGAATTATCCCTCTGCACAACAAAAATAAATCACAGCGCTTGCACACACATCATTCACATTCAAAGAGCACAGCTAAATTATAGATGGCCCCTTTCTCCCCAAATATGCATTTCATTAGCATTTCCTTCGCCTGTTGTCTTTTTTTTTTTTTTCTGTCTACACGCCTGTGCGCTCAACCTACTGATGTGTGTATTTGTGCATGTGTGTGTGAGTGTGTATGACAGGAGAATGGGAACAGACTTGCAGCAAAGCAGGACGCGTCCCCTTTCCCAAGCCTAATTTAGGATTCAATTACAATACTCTTTAAAAAGCGTCGACTTCGCAATTAATTATTTTAAGATTAGCTTGACAGTAATGGGCCTCCCACTGACGCCAGCCAGCACAAGACTGGCCGCCTGCACCCCAGGACCCCACTCTCTCTGTACATATGCATTTGTACATATACACCTCTCTCCATCCCCCTTCATTCTTCACCTCTACCCTTCACACTCATTGCCCGACTTCTCTCCATCTCCCTCTCCTGAGAAAAAGAGATCAATCTTTCCTCTGCTCACCTTCATCCATTCCCTTTGTCCTTTCTTTCCCCCCATTGTGGCATTACACTTTCTCTCTTCTCCTGTTATTGTTTTCCTTTTGTTATTTTTGCGTCTAGCTCTGATCTCCTTGGCGTTTGACGCACAATTGATATTTCTCACTACACCGCGCTGCTTTTTACGAGCCACAAGGGCCTTCTCCCACGTCCTCCCGCGTCCCCAGGAAATGCTGACGGATGAGTGCCGCGACAACGCGCACACGCACGTAAACATAACAGCTATGCACACATGCACATACACAGCCGTCTGTCAACGCTGCTGCCAGGCGTAAGCGAAAAACACGCCGTCTTCCTCCGCCTGCTTTGATTGGAGCCAAGCGAAGCATTTTTTTTTTTTTTTACCCCTTCCTCACGCCCCCACTGCTGCCTTTCTTCCCACCCTTCACCACTACCACCCCTCCACCCCATGCCGCTTTTTTTTTTTCTTTCCTCGTTTCGGAAATGAATGTCATCATCCATCCCGTTTTTTCCCTCCGCTGCAACTCCCCCCTGTCACCCCCGGGCAAACCTCAACCGAAGCCCCCGATTCTGTTTATTTAAATATTTGAGATGTAAGCAGTCATAAAATAAATGTCAGAAGAGGGAAAGGGGAATGGATATGCTTGGTGTGGGGAAAGAGGCCATTATGGGTAATGGGTTCTGATGCACGTAGCTGCCCCCACACTGTACACCCCATCCCACCCCCCTCAAAAGCCAAACCATATAGACAAACCTTCACGTAATGAAGCTGAGACACATGAAGCAACAGGGGAATAGAAGGAGAGGGGGCTGTACAGTCTGAATGTGTGTGTATGTGTGTGTGTTACAAAGGCCGGGATGCTGATGCTACTGTTACACACACACACACACACACACACACACACACACACACACACACACACACACACACACACACACACACACACACACACACACACACACAGTGACACACTTGTTCTGCTAGCGATATGGAAAATAGGCCCTCCCATGCACAATTGACTTCTAATACATTGTATACTCCTCAAACCATCCATTTACCAGGCATTGCAATTTCAGGGACCCTGAAAGAAGCACTTTGCCAGCACTTTACAAAATACCTTAAAAAAATCTCCAGTGTCTCGAAAATGCTCTCTCTCACTAACTGCCAATTCTAGCATGTCTGCTGAAGTGACAACACAGCCTTGCTCCCTCCTTGCTGTATTGAACATTGCTTTATCGACTTGCCAGGATGTTCATGTTGGACACAGGACCTACTGCTACCTGCCGTTAACACGGCCAATAACGCTACAAACACACGGCCGTCTCTCGCTCTGTGCGTCCTCACGTGCAAGTCCCCATAGCCGGTGGCACCCAAAGGATTACACGGCTGTGACAATTTCGCCAAAGAACTGATAAAAACTAGAGGTAGGCGGGGTGAATAAATCAAGTGCAGCCGCCAAGAAAGAAAAAGGAAAAGAGAGGGAGGGAGACTTGCAGCGAACAACCTTGAATTTCTCCTTGATAGAGGTGTTAAAACACTGCTAATCAGCACAAAAAAAAATCTCCCAATTAAGAACTAAAATCATCACAAAATGTTCATTAGTGCTGATGGTATACTGGCTTGGCATTTCAGGGCCTTTTAAGCTCAGACCTTTTGCCTAACGAGCTCCCAGGCCACAGCTAAGGGCTGCCAGGAGGAATGACATTACATCAGGGGTCAAAGGTCAAAGAGAGGTGAGGCAGGTTGTTGACCTCAGTCTCCTCAAACATACCTGGATGTTTCTGTGATTTTCCCATCTGTCAGTGTGTGGAGATATTTACAGGGAAACACGCTGACAGATTTTGATGTATGACACTCATAAACACACAAGTTTAACACCCACATTTTACCTTAAGTATGTCATTCACACATACATGAGAACATTCCCTTTATAGTTATTGCACAATAGCAGCACTGACTGTCTAAAAAGATGGGCATCACATCTGCACCTCTTTGTGCTACACAAAAGTGAAATCAAAACAGCTCACTGTGATGGGGTTGGCATAGAGTGCATTTGGAGTCAGACTCCACCTCTTATGCGAACTAAAATAAATTCAAATCAACCAAAAAACAGTGAAGATCCCTAAAGTTAGAACAGTCTACACTGTAGCAGCTTCAGAAGCAGACACTTAAGGGCCTTCCCTGCTGTCTTTTTTTTTCATGCTATTTTTGAAACAAACTAAAAGCAGTTCATTGTTTTCAGCACTGTGTTCCCGGTGCTAAAACCTCCTTGGCGTCAGCTGGTTTTGTTGTTGAATTCTTAGCAATCTGGGTTGAAAATAGTACTTTTCTGTGCTTTGTGCTTTTGAGTCAGTGTCGCTTCTTGATTACTAACCATTCAAAATCAGAAAGGGGTGGGACTACTGATAACAACTTGATCAACAACAAAGGCCGAGGTTTGTATGGAAGAGAAACTGGCCACACTCAATTCTTTAGGTACAATTCTCAGGTATAGAGCAACTGTTATGCTACAATACAATGCAATTATAACAGCACAAGTGTCACAAGACTTTGATGACCTGACAGCCTGAGAAATGCTCTAAGGTTGAGGTTGTGGGTGCTAGCAGCACAAAAACTGGCTTCAAATTAAGTAAGGTGACCATACATCCTCTTTTACCCGGACATGTCCTCTTTTTTGGTGGATGTCTGGCCTTGTCTGGCTTTGTGCGGGGGAGTTTATAAAATCCTTCAAATGCCCGGGGTTTTGTATGGAAGTTTCGAGTTTGTGTCACTAGGACTTACTGAGTTAGAAGCGTATAAAAGACACTCAATGTGACCTGAAAAACTCTTAAATTTAACTACCCGCTACTCCGTTACTCCGGGATTCAGAATATGGTCACCCTAAATTAAGGAGGAAAAGGCCCTCATAACTATAGAAAGTTTAATGATTTTGGCTCAGGTCCCACCTGGTCTATTCCACTGTCAGTCAGTCGAGGGAGAGCTTCATCTTTTGGCCTCACTTTTGAAGAGCTGATATGATGTCAATCTTCTTACATAACGGATGATACTTTAAAGAGATGCTCATGAAACTTAGTCTACTTATGTCAATACTGATGGCACACATTTTCAAAATACAAATACACACCTGTGTATCAAACCAATTGACACTTCTATGATTACAAAAGTCTTAAGACGAACTGTCCCTCACATACATGACTAAATGTGGTCCACATGCACGGCCCAATGCTCCCCTCTGCCCCCTCCAGAGCTGGGTCAGGGTGCCCTCCAGAGCGCCTCGCCCTCTCCGCTGTTAATTACCACTAATTGGCCCTGCTCGTTTTTTTCCCCCTGCTATAATGGAACCATTCATCTTTACTACTTAATGAGTAGGCACTGTAGTCACTAGCCAAGGTCACCCACAACTAGCATCTAAAAGACAGAGAGAAAGAGACTCTGAAACAACTGTGGAGGGAAGAGAACAGAAAAAAAAACCCAGCAGAGATGGATGTGGATGTTTTTGTTTAAGTTTGAAAGTACAGAGGAGAAAATATGAATTAGCTCAAGTTTCCACACATGACTCTGCTCATTGGTATGTGGCCAATGTGTAAAAAGAAAGTTGAGAAATGTCTGGGAGCTGTAACAGCCTGCAGTGTCCAACGCAAACCACATCACATACAGGGAATTTCCAAAGACAGACTAATTAAAATACCCGTTATGCGAGTAAGAACAATGGACCGCTCAGAAGAACACTCAAAGCGCAGACTCACACAGTCAAACCGAGCTGTAAATATAAAAACATATTTTTTAAGAATGCTGTGAGAGCCTCCTCTCCAGCTTATGCACACATAATTATCAAAACAATCATCCCAACAGTCAGCACAGACTCCAGCCCCAGCGGGCGAGAGGGCAACATGTTAGCCGCTCTGACTTCCATAAAACATCCAATTAACACTGAATGCTTTCAGTATATTAGCGCGGTTGTTGCTTGTGTTCATCTTTCCTTTAAGTCCCATAAGTAGGTTATTAATTGAGAGAGAAAAAACCCTACCGCTTAAGAAAATACATAATTTTCAGAAAAAATAGTGGCTATTTTGGTAATACAAGGCCCCTGAGAGCTATTTTCACATCCGAACACCAACACAGGACTGGGTTAGAAGCAAAATTGAAGCGCAATCTTCTCGTCAGGTAAAAAACAAAACTCCAGAGGAGCCTTTTACAGCAAATCCTCACCAAACGACATCTCTATCCACTGCATTATTTGAAAACTTCCCAGCAGACAGCAGACATTTGAAACATGCACCCGGGGGCGGCAGGTCAGACACGACAGCAGCATCCTCACATGACTGTGAGCGGTGTAAGCCGTCCGTCTTTGCCTCAGGTGCAGCAGGGGAACGTTTCCCGCTCGGGCATCATAATTTGTCCCGCCAAAATCTGACAACCGGCTATTTTCTTTGGTTATTTCCTATTTCACTCAGAGGAGTGCCATTGTTTGATAGTCCCTCCGTTCAGTCTCGTGCAGTGTAGCAGAAGGAGCAGTCATGTGCTCCTGCAGCGCTGTGGCGATCAGCCCGGCACGCCAATGTTTGTAAATGGGACACTTGTCTATGGATTATGGTAATGTGGTATTCCACACTCCCCTCTGGCATGTGTCTGACATTACAGTAACCTTTGCATGTTTAGCCAACAGTAACTATGGATGTTCATTGAGTAGAGAGACGCACACATGCTCATGCACTTACGCAAACACACGCACACCCACATAAGCTGCTGCAGATGGAGACGAACTGTGAACAACAAACGTCAAGAACAGTATCGATATCCTTTGGTGAGATTTAAATCTTTAAAAAAATAAGACATTTAAACTTTAAAATAAAGTTCACTTGTGATGTCGATATTGCACACGCATATCCAGTTCTTACAGTTTGTGTCAAAGGAGGGCTGGAGCGCAAATTAGAAGTTAGCCAGTGTTAGATATATATCCATAAATAAAGCAGGGAAAAGTGAGAAATATGAAGAGTAAAAATCTGTTCTCCACACCCACTGCAACACTTATCTACCACATTTTTAACATAGCATCTCTCCCTCTTATAGTATCTCAATTGAGTTGTGCCAAATATGCGTGTGTGTGTGTGTGTGTGTGTGTGTCCACTGTGCATGCCTTTGGACAGGGATGTGGTGTGAAGCTTCTTCCCAAATTGCCGTGATAAAATTGATCTAAATTGAGTAGCATTCAGCCAGGAGTGACCACAAGTGTCCTGTTGTGATCTGTGTCTCTCTGTCTCTCTGTCTCACACACACACACAAACACACACTGTATTTTGTTTGATAGGAAAAAAAGATATGAAAGGAACATGTTGTGCCTGGGAAAACACACAATTGACCAGTCAACACAAAAGAGAGTGATTCACCCACATAAGTGAACATTTCAGAGTGTGTCTATGTGTGTGTGTGTGTGTGTGTGTGACAAAGAACAAAAGTGGGACTCAGAGAGAAGCAGAAACAATCCAAAGAAACAGACAAAACTCATCAGCAAAAAAGCGGTTCGTCGTCTGTGTCCTATCGTTTTTCTATTTTTGTCTCTCTGTGCTTCACAGACGACAGACAGCGCCTGGCTGGTGCTGTTTGGTTGTATTTTCTTTTCTTTTTTTTTTTTTTGTCTCTGAGCTAAATGGTCCCACCGTGCCAGTGCTGATTAGAATCAAGTTAAACCAAACAGCGAGACGTGTGACTGGAGAGCACAGTCTACGGTCTAGAAACAGAGAGGAGTGCAGACGCTCTGATGTGTAAAGTGATGGATGACGGAGATGATGTTGATGGTGATTTTTCTTACAGAGAGGGGAAGATGGTGAAGGTTAGAATTTATACATGTAGAAACACACACACCTATATGCACAGAGATACAGAACAGATTCAGGCCTCAGTGCAAGCATGAATTTACATTTTATTCATTATATGGAGCTGGTTTGTTCAGCCTGAACAACACTGTAAAACAATACGCAGAGAAAAATAAACTCATGTCACTCTAAGACATGTCCACGTGAGTCTATTCATCTTTAAAAATTAATGATACAGATAATAAGCTGTTGCTTTATTAATTTCTGAAGTGTATTTTATTGACCCTGTGTCTTTTCATTAGAAAATAAGTGACATGTAACTAACCAAACAAGTGCTTAGGAAAAATTAATACAAGTAATGAAAAATATAATGTGTAGAAATACATTTTACATACTTTTTAAGTATAAATTTAAAAAAGCCGAATTGAACCGAGTCCCTGTCTTTGTCTTTGTTCAGCTGAACTATCAGACCATTACAGACCGGGCGAGTTGAGGTATAGCTCTGTTGAATCTTAAAAAACTCCATGCTGACTCTTTGAATGTACTTTAATCTGCTCGTTTTAACAGAGACTAGCTTGTTTTTTTTTCTCATTTCCTTTTCTATTGTCCAGAGAAGTGAGGCTTTAAGCAGGACAATGCTTCAGCAGTGGCCCACAGATCTGCTCAATATAGTGTATGAATATTCGATAGGATGTGCTGGCTGTCTAAATACCTCCGAACTGACTGCAGGTCCCATGGGAGACCGAGCTAGCTACTGAAAGCCAGGGACATGAGGCAGATAAAAGAGGAGAGAGTGTATTTATGGAGAAAAACACAGAGAGAACAAAAGGAGATGACTGCAAAAGTGAAACTCAAATGTATAGCATGAGGCACCATCTGTGTGGCAAGTATGCAGCTGACTGCTGTCCATTACATAAGTAGGAGGGAGAGTGATTACAAAAAAAGAAAAAAAATAAATAACACAAGACTGACAAGTAAGACAAACATGGAAAAAAGGGGAAAACAAAGCAAGAAAAAAGAAGAAAGAAAGAAGGAAGTAAAAAGAAACAGAAAAGGAAGAAAAAGAAAAAAATCCCCCCTCCTCAGGGATAAGGGGGAAGGAGGGGGTCCTTCCATTCAGCAGCTCCACGTGGCTAATTACCATATGTGAAGGTCAGGGTGGTGGTGGTGGAAGACTGGTGAAGGGGAGGTGTGGGGTGCCACCACAGCACCCACTGCCTTGAGACCTGGCACCCTGCCAGCTACACACAAACACAGACGCACACCACTGAGGGAAGGAAACCTAATATATTTATGTGTGTGTGTTTGTGTGTGTGTGTGTGTGTGTGTGTGTGTGTGTGTGTGTGTGTGTGTGTGTGTGTGTGTGAAGCCAACGACTCGTAAATACTTCTTTTTCCCCGCATCGTTCACAAAGCTGAAGCGGTGTGAGATCCAGAGGGAGAGGATTTTAACTATGCTGACATTTGCCAGAGTTCAGATACTGATTCTCTCTCTCTCTCGCTCTCTCCCTCTTTCTCGGTCTCTGTGAACTCGGCTGGGCCCATTCCTCAGAAGTCAGCAGCCCTCCATGTGACTCACTTCAAATATCGCCTACATTTCTACATCTCTGGCTCTCCCATACTCCCTCTGTCTCTGTTTGTTCAGAGAGGAGACAGAGGCTAAGTCTCAATGCAAGCAGGCTTATGCAAATCATGACCTATTGGAATAGCAAAAAGACAAATTAAAATATGATAAATCATCAATATAATCCAAGTGAAGCTGATTAAATTGCACCTGCTTTCAAACTGTATTAAGAGGATGAAAAAAAACTGTAATTAATAGAACTTTAAGTTTGTTTGGTGGATAATAATGATGAAAGTAACATATATTCATAGATTTTTTTTAGCATTCAGCATTCCTTTGCACTCCTTTCAATTGCTCTACTGTCTTACAGTCTTGCATTTGTAAGTTTAATGTCAAATGCAGGCACATATTAGCATATGATATTTTGTCTCTAATGTGTGCACAGAGAGAGTCAAGTCTTGCTGAGTCAATTACATTCTTGGCCAATGAGGCTGGTTCTTACTCAAATTTGCTGACCTTAATATCAGAGCCAATAAAAAGTTATGATAACCTGCTTATAATACCATTGTGCTTTTTTTGTTTACTGCCGTTATTACTGCAAAATTTTTGATGGAGATGTGAGACCAAGAGATGCTTTTCTGCAATTATCTTAACAATTAATCACTTATTTAGAGAATTATTTTGGGGGGATAGAGGTGTCAGATGTTTGCTGTTTCCTTCTTATTCAAAAGAGGATTTCCAGTCTTTCTTGTTATTTTTGGAGTGTTTGACAAAAACAAGTCTTTTGAAAATCACTTCTGGTTCTGAAAAAAATTGTGAGGAACTTTCTTTCAGAAATTTGGCAAAGATTAAACACCAAAATGTGGAAATAATCAGCAGATTAATTGGTAATGAATTTATTTGTGGAAACTAAACCTAATAATCAGCACTTGGTGGTGTTTTAATGGTGCGTCTCTTTACTTACTGTGACTCAGCTGATTAAGGACAGTTGTTAACATCTTAGCTCTTATGAAGTTATCACTTTAAGCTCCATTACTTTACCTGAGACATAAAAAAAGTATCTTTATCTATAGCCTACATACAGCTTTATCTTCCCTATCATTGCACCTGTGATAAATACTACAAACCCCAACATGCCACAGGACTCCTCAAACATAGCTTTCAAGAATACAGTGCATAATTTTTATACAGAATACATAAAGTTGAAAATTGAATTTCAACTTGACTCTCAAATCCAATCCAAAAAGCCTCAGACCCCACTGTCCACACGGAAAAGCTAAATTCTCCCTGATGCACAATTAACTTTCTTCCCCAAAACTGCTTTGGTTTTGATTTCTCTGCTCCCTCCTGACACCGGCTGTTCGGATAAGACAGAGCTGAAAAACAGCTGACACCAAATCAGCGCCGCTCTCAGTAATTAAATCCTTTCTTCGGGGCATTTACACATCAACCTTTGACTCCAGGGGATGTTGTGAGGCCAGTGAGAAAAACTACATTTATTTTATTAGCTAGCTAATAATACATGAGCTTATGTCCACTGATGCAAATGGAACATTTTTATTGTTTTTTTATTGGTATTATTTTTAAAAATCAGAATTAATTGGCGTTTTGTGGAAACCGCATGCGGACCAGGGATAACCCCAGCTTGCCAATTACCTAAGCAGACTCTGTGTTTCATCCAAGAAGATGAAAAACGCTGCACGGGGCCCTTATCGGACGCAACAGAGCAAATTAAAATTTCGCTCTGGTGTTGCTAATCAGGGCTGCGCTGGCTGGCCAAGACAGAGACGTAAACAAAACAACATAAACAAAGAGTGACGGGAGGGGGCAGAGAGCGAGAAATGGAAGAAGAGGGATGGGGCGTGAGGTTGGACTGCTTAGTGCTGACGAAAGGACTTTATCCTTCTCTTGCATGTTCACACACACACACACAGAAAAAACTGTGAGACTGAGAGAACGACAAACACAAGGACACTGAAAATATAACCCTCACCTGAATAAAAAATAAGCACCAAAACACACACATGCCTGCATGCCCGTTTCCTGACCAGACCCCATGGGCTGTCCGTCCGATTCAGAACATGAACCATAAATTAAATTCCAGCAGCCACAGTCAAGCCCATCACTATGCACAAGGCTCCCTGAGATAGCCGCATAATACAATGTGACATTGATGCATTGCTCCTATTATAAAGTCTTTGTTCGTATCACACTAATAATTCATAAGAGAGAAATGTAAACAGTATGCACTGGAGAGCACTGCGAGCAGGAATCATTTCAAGGTAAGCACATTACCAAGGATGGGACTGAGTCGGCTCTTTGATATGTAGAAATACTGAGTTTTGATTTCAATTGTAGAAAACAAGGGCAAAACACTGAGCCTAATAGTGATAAATTAACAGAAACAGTAGATATCCATTCATTCTTGTTTAATAGGTCAGATTTTAAATGAGTCGCTGCTGTAATTATCTGAGAAAGAACACTGTTTCCAACTTTTCAGGCCCTCATTATTATCTATACTAATGACTTTTATTGTTATGTGTGCATGTTGTGTGTGTTCTGCGTATCAGCGGATAACAGATCTTTGTTACACATGTACGTTTACATCCTAAATGAGGCAGCATTTTCTGCATAAACTTAAATGAGTAGTTGTGATAGCACATAATCTATCACTGCCTTAGGCACACACTGTACGTTAGCAAGGAAAATGCACCTCAAAGAGCAGTGTGGATTTAAAGCAGCTGATTTGCAGACAAACATTCATGTGACAAAGTGAACAGTGTTTATTATTAAAAGAAAACTAGGACAATGCCATTTTGAATGAATTAACATACACCTCTAAGTAACCTATCTCATGTAAACACACATGCACACACACTACTTTCATTCTAGTGAGTGGCCAGACAAGTGAGTGTGTGGAGAGGGGAGACAGCGGTGTAAATGAGGTGCGCTCGTTTCGCTCACAGTGCGCTCCTGAAGAGAGGCAGTGGGGAGGGAAATTGAATTTGAAAGAGGGGAAACTGTGCCAACAGGTGACAGAGGCGTGCTCCCACCAAACACACTCTGAAGTGAAACGCAGTCATATCACGGGGCCAATTTGGAGGCAGTATTATGCACTACACCGCTCGCCTTTCTCACACAGCCTGTCAGTGCAGAGGAGAGCGGTGCTGCCGCGCCAATATGAATTAAACATAGGGCTTTTGTAGCATGAATATACTGCTGCTGAAATGCTGATACAGTGGAGAAAAAAACATAGTAACACACACCCTTAGTGCAAAAGTCCAAAATAACGGAGGAAAAAGTGTTTGCACTACAAAGTGTGAGATATGGTGTGAGGGCTGGCTCTTAAAATGATGTGCAAGAAAAATCAGAATGTGAGCAGACTGTGGCTCAGAGAACTAAATGCTGAAAACGATATGTTACCAAGGGCAGTAAATAGCCTCTATGTAATCTCATTACCCAATCTGCAAATAATCAGTAATAACTCAGGAATGAGATTTCTTAGGGTTTCTAGTGATCATCATATCAGTGAAAAATTTGATACAATCAATAGCACAGCAAACCCTCCCACGCTAAAACGTTCACTTCAGCACCCGATGCAAATTGCCCTTGATTGAAACAATGTGGGCTAATGAAGTGCTTTTGTTTTCTGAGACGCAGACAGTATAAGCCAAGCTTAACCACCTTGCCCCCAAGTCGTCCAGATGTACCATCCAGCAGAGCGAATAATTTAGTTGCATCAAAAACATCCACAGAATAATGGCTCTTCTGGAGACAGTCTGATTTTGTTTGGAACACTTAACTGAACTGACTGATAAACCCTAACCTGGCTGCAGATCTGCATGCTGCTGTCACATCAGGGTTTGGGGTCACAGTGCAGAGACACACAGAGACCCTTCAATGCAGTCACACAAAACAAAGATGAAAACTTGAACATGTAGCATTGAGCATTTATCGTTGATGTACCTTTAAGCAAGTTTGACTGAAAATGCATTTGCAGATAGTTTCAAAGAAAGTGTTTTTTCTTTGACTCAGAACATCAATTTATACATAACAAATTAACATCATGTGTATGTTATAAATGTATTCTACAGTTGCTCTAAATGTGGTTGAAAATTACAAATTTATCTTAAAAAGTAAAAAGAAAAAAGGCCATCAACATCTCACAATAAATTCAATGCCGTAATTTCATCTGCATCTAAACACATTTAGTTATTTTTGCGCTGACGTGTTTTTGAATTTCTTTGCCATTTCAAAAATTCTCAGAATAATTATCAGAAGCAGCTTAGCCTGCATAAAACTTCAATTATCAAGTTGGACAGCCTCCAAATGTGGAGAATTCCCATAAGGCGTGAATGCAGCATCACTACATCCCTGCAAGAATCTTTTTTTTTTTTTTTTTTTTTTTTTTGAGTGCAGTCTGCCCAGCGGGGCCACAGGGAGCCAATCAGATGGCAGACTGGGTGTCAACTGTGAGCCGGGAGAACGGAGAGCTTGGAGCCAGTTTACCTCCACAATTTAAATTCTGACAGGAGCAGCAGGAGAGCGAACCAGGCGCGCAGAGACAGGCGCTCCGGCTCCACACAGAGCGCACGGACACGGACAGACGAGCTTCAAACGGCCGCTGTGTCGGTTGTGATCCCTCAAATAAGTTTTACAAATAAAAGAAAATACACGCTTAAGATAATGTTGGGCGATTATATTTATGTCTTACAGGACTATTTTACTTTTTTGGACTAGAACACAACCTCGAACACAACCCATCCTTTAAACAGGGCGTTTCACAACGTGTCTGATACCACGTCGGCAGAGAGATGAACATAGCCAGCTTGGATTTTGCTTTTTTTAAACCGCAAAAGAAAATAAAGACAGGAAAAAAGATTACGAGGGATTCGAGAGCCTTGAATGTTTTTTAGGCAGCCCTCCTTTTACTCTTTTTTATCACTGGCGAGTTATTAATAAAGTCTGAAAAAGAAAGCGTTTGAAAATAACTCATTTTTCCTGTCAGGTTAAAACTCAGGTGTAAGTGTCATTAAGCAGATTTACTCAACTCAGTTTGGTCCCAGTTTAAGCATAAAAAACAATGATAAAAACTGTAATCCATATCGTTTTTCAGGAAAATCACTAAATACGACACTCGTCCAAACGCCATGGCCCCATCAGAGGCACACTGTACTGTCGGCAAGAGCCAAACATAAACACAGACACGCAGCACCTGGCCTGATCATGAGTGACAGATCAGCTTGGTGTAACCAAAGTTCAGTGACGCACACTGGAGCGGCTCACTGAGAAGTTTCCATAAACTCACCTGTGACCTGCCGAGGCCTTGCCCTCCATTTCCTGGGCTCATAGAGTGAGGATGGGTCCTCTGCTGCCCTCCCCAGCCGTGAGCCGTGCTGGTTCCGTACTGGGGCCCCACGTCTTTCCCTAGGCCCATGCCGGCTTGCTGATGCGCTGTGGAGCCGCTGTAGTCTTGATACGCACCGCCATACCCCCGCATCA
This sequence comes from Xyrichtys novacula, assembly GCA_962446985.1. Taxonomy (NCBI): domain Eukaryota; kingdom Metazoa; phylum Chordata; class Actinopteri; order Labriformes; family Labridae; genus Xyrichtys; species Xyrichtys novacula. The sequence goes on from OY660878.1 coordinate 9,062,638, forward strand.
TGGGGCTGGGGGACGTCAGCAGCTGGTTGAGGGTCGGGGTGGCCCCTGAGGGATGCTGCTGCTGCTGCTGCTGCTGCTGCTGCTGAGGCTGTCCTGGGAACCTCTGAAAGCCCCCCGGAGCAGCACCCAGGGGAGACTTGCCGTGGCTTGCTGTAGAGTTGCTGCCTATCATCATGTTTCCAGGTTGCCTGCACCCTGAAGGGCCCATCATCCCGTAGGCCCCTCCGCCGTAGCCCGCGCGGTACCCCGGGTACTGATTGTACTGGCTGTTGTGGTACCCTGCTTCGTGGGAGTTCTCGATGCTGTTATGTGCCGAGGAGTGCGTTATCCCCATCCCACTACTCTGTTGCTGCTGTCCGCCATGTTGCTCGTAGCAGGGCCTTGAAGTGTAATAGTTGTTATTAAACTCAGAGTTGTTACTAATTGGCCCCAAGTTGGTGTGTTCAAACCTGCTACCCATCATCCTCTCCACGGGTTTACAGGTGAGCTCTCCCTCACCTTTCCCTGGCATGTGCTGCTGTTGTGGCTCCCCCTGGCCCCCCAACAGGTTCTCTTTGCCTCCGTGGTGTTGGTGATCCATACCTCTGTCCCCCCGGGGCCCCTGGCCGTTGTTACTGGTGGTGTTGTTACTTTGGATCTGTCGCTGCTGATGTGGCGCAAATTGGCCGAATTGCGGCGGCTGATGCTGCGGCGGCGGCTGAGATTGAGGGGGATCTCCGCTCCCCACACATTTCAGCTTGTGGTTCGCGATCAAACCCGTTTCCATCGAGGAAGTGTTTGAATTAGTCGAAGCCGGGGCTGACGTGAGATTATTCCCATCCTTATCGTGGCTGTCCGGAGCGTTATGAGTCGTGGAAGTTGAATGAACCATGCTGAGCTCGTTTCGGCGGTGATGGTCTACATTATTCAGAGTCCCATCTCCGGCACCCAGCATCGGTCCAGTCCGCTGTACGGTCACTCCTCCTCCTCCGGATTTCCCCGAATTGAGCTCCGGACCCAAACCGCTTGATAATTTCTTATTTTTGTTATTGGTTCTGGTCGGAGCCGATGCAACTTGCGCAGCCATGGTCACTCCAACATCTCAGCGCGCAGTGACAGCAAGCCCCGACCAGCCTTGCGCGCAGAAAACAAGACAAGAGGGGAAGAAAAACACAAGCTGGGAGCTGAAAGATATAATCAGAAGAAAAGCAGGCTCTTGTAACGCTGGTGCTGCTGTGGTGGTGCTAAAACGGCGCGTCAGTGAGGCTTCATGTTGAAAGTTTCTCTGTCAGGTTTAAAGGAAACTTTTTTTCTTCCCCCCTCCGCCTCTCCTCCATCCCGGTTCTCGGTAATATGTAGCAGCGTCTCCCGGAGCCCTTGTGGCCCAGCATGGCATGAGAGAGAGCGGGCTCTACCAGCTTATCCACCTCCAGGGCTCCGGCGCGCCTCACATGGAAAATCCGGAGTGGAGTAGCGAGTCATTACGCACGCTGCATGTCTATGTGTCTGTGTTGAACGATTCTTTTAGGTTGATTTTACAATAAAGAAGACATTCAATCGTGTAGAAGTGACCAGACTGCAAATAACTCCCCAAAATGTTATCAGGTTTTTAGGATTTCTTTTAACAAATGCATCCTTAGCGGTCTGTGAATTACTCCCTCCGTGGAATATAAAGTGCATCATCATATTTACACAAACAATAACCGTAACTGATCGGGCATTTCCAAATTACGCACGGACATTCCTCATGCCCTCCACATGGATCCTTCAAATAAAAACAACAGCAGATGTGAAGTTTCCCCGAGCGACTTTCCGCGCAGTTATCCAGATCTGATTTTCCCTCTCCCCACCCTCTCCGTCCCTCGGCTCAAGCCAGTTCTCTGCAGCTCTGACAGGAGTCGGACACGCAACCACAAGCTGTGCGCAATAATGTTGCCATCGGAATAAGAATGTAATCACACTTTATAGCAGCTATAATATTGTAATATCTGTGCCACAGAGTTCATCCCCCCACGCGCTCCAATCACTTACATTCAGCCAGAAAGTGACCAATGTTCCCCTTTAACAAAGAACCACAGCAATCATGCAGGCTAATAAGAGCAGGACTGAGGAAATATTACTTAGTATAAACTATATAATATTATACAGAACTATGGTATGTGATGGCAGATTAAAAATGCCATTAAGTACAATTAGGTCACTATATGCTGGAGATAAATCCTGATAGGAATGTAATATGAATACTATGAATATTTAAGGTAGTCCTCAATGGGGTCCAATTTAAATAAAAGGGTATGCTCTTTCATTTCCTTCATTGGATTTACTTTATCAGAGACTAACCTGTCTGTAATGATAATGACATTAAAAGAAGTTTCAAAAAAATCAACCCCAGGCTGCAGTGTAAGACCACACAAAACCAAAGTCTACAAGATACGCTACTCCATCAGTGGTATTCAAACATGAATGTAAAATAGTGCTTAGTAAAGAACCGGGGTGTCTGTTGGGACTTGAATAAGCAGAGGGTCCGCTTTGATGAGATCAGATGCATTTGATCAACAGAGGGAGCTGGCGATGAAAGGCGGGGAGAGGGGTGGGGGATGTGGGGGGGTGGGAAGAGAAGGATTTGGGGATGAGAGTTGTGCTGAAGATGGCCATGATAATGATGATGACTGGTGGTGGAGGTGGGAACAAATGAGATGATGATACTGATAAGACAGATGCCAGTAGTGGAGGTGACCATAACTACAACGCAGTGTTGACTGTATAACTCTAAAATATAAATGTTATTTTAAGTTAAATATGTGTGGGGGAAAAAGTGAACACTATCACTTTGCCTTATACTTAGTGTGAAGTGAAGGATAATTCACCATGAAGCCACGTCCATGACAATGGGAAGACCCCTGCTGGAGATTCAGTGTTAATACAAGTAAGAGCTTTAAAATATAAATAGATGTACAAAAACCCGAGCAGGAAGACATCCTGTTTCAGCAGGACAGATCTGATGGAGAATAGGATGGCCTGTTCTGAAATACAAGATACATGGTGTGGAACTTCTTCTGTAGCATAAAATAAAACAACACTAATTTATCTTCTTCCAAGACAGCAGGAGGCTTAGTCCAACTTTGCACATGTAATCTTGGTGTTTGGAGGCGAACTAAAGTGAGTGACATCCCCTGATACACCTTTTTCTAGATGTTTGGCTTTATGAGCCCATATGGAAGAGAATAAAAGCTGCAACACTGTACCAGTCCAAGTTAAAACTCTCCCTATAGTGTTCACTGCTTGTTACACTCAGACTTAGCCTATAGCATCAACAGGAGCAGATGGCTATTTATCTTTAGGAAGCATCAAGAAGACATAAGAAAGAAAAGGGTGTAGGTAAGAGAATAAAGGCTGTAACTGTGTCTATGTAAAGAGGAAAGTAAATGGATGGAATTTCTTCATGTTGGGGATTTATTGCTGGTCCTGTGCACCTTTCCTGATTAGAACAAGCCTCATCCACACCCTTTTCGCTCTCTGTACTTTGCGCACATAACGATTCTGCCTCCCATCAGTGTCCCAGATCAAAGCCTCGGCTCTGATCTCATCTAGAGCAACACTAAGGCTGACAGTGAGGGGACCTGGAGCATTAGCATATTCTATGATGGCGCCCGGCTTTTCAAGCCGTTGCCTCGGCTGCAGCTCTGGGTGTGCGCGCTGTGGCTTTGCAACTCTAATTTCCCTCTCTCGCTCATTAAAAAAAGCCCACTGTTCTCCTATTAATTCGCAGACACACTGATCTGTTTGAATGGCGAGGATGGGTGCATGTGTGTGTCTGTGTGTATGCGAGTGTGTGCAGGAGGAGGGAGGTGGAGGAGGGCAATGGCTCAGCGCATTTGCATTTATGTTTAATTTATAACCTTCAGGGGCCCCCTGATGCAGCAAGATTGAAACAATAACTCCAGACAAACACAGAGAAGAGAGGAGGAGGAGCCGGAGGAGGGTGGATGGAATTAAAAATATACAGATCTGGGATGGTATGTGCTTTGCATATGTGTGTGTTTGTGTGTGTGTGAGTGTGTCTATGTGCCCTGCTAAGGATGCTGTTATTTTTGTGCATCCATGTGCATGCTTCTTTGTGAGGATTCATTTGTGCATCTGCATCAAGGTGGATCTGAAACACACATACACATGCACACAAACGCACACACACACACACACACACACAGACAGAGAGGCAGAGGTCTCCAATCCGCAGGGGGATAACATGCCACGGTGAGTGTCTGTCAGTAAGAGAGCTGGAGTCTGTTCCGAGCGAGTCTGCAGGGATCTCCCCCTAGCAGCACAGCACAGAACAGCACAGCAGACAGCAGCAGCAGCAGCAGCAGCACAAGCCTGGCCAAGCACAGAAAGTGGGTCAGCCTAAAACACACACAAACACACACATGCACACAGAGATACACACAGCTCAGACGGATGCAGCCCCGGTGTCACACTGTGGGTGTGTTTGAAAGAAAAAGAGAGACGGAGCGTGCGGAGAGAGAATGCCTGGATGATGGTTTGTGTACGTGAGAGGGAGCATGCTGGTGTATTTTGCATTAGTGATGTTGAAGGGAAGGGTGGGTGGGGGGTGGGGGGGGTCTTGTTTAAGATGAGGGGTGGATGGCTGAGGAGGAAGAGAAGGGGAGTGCAGCTGAGACAAAACGCTAGCCAGCCATTGTGAGCACACCCTATGGAAGTGCATCAAATTGATCCATAGTCTTTTCATTTCAGGCTTGGGTAAATAACAGCATTTGCATTGATCAGTCTGCAAAACCAGGCAACGATGGGCCTGGGAGCGTACGGCATGTGCATGTCTGCGTGTGTGTGTTTGTGTGGCTGCAAACAAAACACATCTCTTATTCCTTTCTGCTCCTTGCGGAGTCGAGGGCCTCACCAGAGCCCTACAAACGCCTATGATGGATAAAATGTTTTCAACAACACTTGAGAAGAGTGGATGCTATTGTGTCCGCCTGTATACTGAAACACAGAATCACAGAATTCCCAGGACGCCGCATGCTCTATTTATGTGTTATGAAAAACATGACTCAAAAGAAAAACGGAAAAACAGCTATGCTCCACTTTCACTGTCAGCTATCATGTGAAGTGTGAAGAGGAGGAAGAGGATGAGAGGAAGATTCAGACGAGGGGAGGAGAGTAGGGGAGTGATTTTCTTCATCCACAGATCCTATCCTGATGGTGACAGGGGACTGGGCTCTCAGAAACAGCCCCCCTATCCACACCCTCACCACCAATACCTCCATCCCCTCCGCCCTCTCTGATGCCTGTCACTGCTCCTCTCCTCTCCTCACTCCCCTCCCTCCCTTCTCCTGACTGGAGGAGTGTGTGAAGTGTCCCCCGAGAGGCACAGACTCAAAGACGGTATTTACAAGATCCACACTGAGCCCACTTTTAACTGCCTGTGAAGAACTTCTCCCTCCGCCTTTGATGTGCAAACCTAATGGGGAAGAGCTCGCCGGCAGTCATTGCATATGTTAGCGAGGCAACACGAGCTAATCCGCTAGCATTGCAAGGTAGACTTCATGCTGCTTGCAGTAAGTGAGCACTTCAAATGCCGTATAGCTTTGGTGCATTGCTGCCCTTGGAAAAGTCCCCTTTGGCTGAAAGAAAGACGCTGAAACGACACGTCAACTTTTGCTGCAAATTAGAGGCAGAATGACATGGATTTTGTTTATTTCATACAGGACTTATCATATTTAGAAGTTTTTAAAGAAGTCGGTAGATGTGATTATCAACACAGGGTTCCTACACAGTTGGAATTTCCATACTTTTCCATACCCTACTTTTTAGAATCATTTTTGGAAATACCTACTTTTCTATTTTTAAGATTACAGTATTTTAGAACTGTGGTAATAGTCTGGAAACATAGATACTTTCCACACTTTATTTTTCCTTTTCCATACTTTTTAAGACCTGGAAATTGATCAAACTACCACCATACTTTTCCATGCGTTCGTAGGAACCCTGTCAACACAACAGTAAAGCTCCATATGATGAGCAAAATATAAAAGCAATGGCATAGTTATTAATCCGGTTTAAATTATGTGCCACATGAGATTCTACACCTGCTCTACCCCCTATTTTTCAATGAGCAATGCTATATATTAGGGAGTGCCTATTCTCCTATAGCTTGACATTTCTACGCAGATAGTATGACAAACATCAACAAAAGAATCAGCAGAACAAGCTCTAACCCACAACCGAAAACCTGCTCCAACCTTCAAGACTGTTTAAACCAGCTTTTCATTGTCGGGCTTTCTGACCCAAGAAGACAACCGGACATATCCAAGCAACTGGTGCCCCCTGCCTCCTGTCAGTGAAAGGGCAAAGGTCAAAAGACAGTTGAGGGTGAATTTGCTTATTACCCACAAACTTGCAAACACTTAGGCGCAGATTTAGTAGAGATGCCTGTCCAACTAACTTAGTTTTGTCTGTAACAACAGCACGAAGAAGGGAGGCTTTCATAAAAAACACAGGCATTTGGAACGATTTTGAATTAGGCTAATTAGGTTTGTGTTTTGTTTGTTGTTCAGGAGGCATGATCAAAGTGATATTTCACCAATTTGTGTCAGCTCCAGAGGAGAGGAGGAAGAGTTTGGAGAATGCTGCCTATTAATCTCCTCAGGTTTGGAGCACTATGCATTAGGGACGGTAATCAAAACAAGAAAATTATGAATAATGAAAAGTGTTGATCAGAAATGAAACAAAACAGTAGATTTGTGGTTTATTACCGGCTTATTAGTAACAGGATTTGCCTCTATGTGGTTCTTTTAATATTTCCTGTTTTTTTTTTGTAACTTTTTTTTTTTGGATGGGGGGGGGGGTTCAGTTTCATTGCATGCGCACCTCCCTGCTCAGCCTGAATAGAGGAAGAAAAATCAAAGGGATGAGGATGGCTTGACCCAGGAGCTCAGAGTCTGAGAGCAACTGGCTGTTTTGATCTTATCTAATATTTATGAATAACTTCCTTGATATTTCCTTCGCTCCATGAAGCCGTCCGCTTTTACAGTGTTACACAATGATGTCTTAGAGGGGCGATGACGGAGATCAAACGGGGCCTGGGCTCAGAATACAGAGCGGGCTCTCTCGCTCCGTAGCCTGCGAGAAAACTCAGCAGCAAGCTATCTAACGCTGTGTGATTGAAATACAAGCTCCACTAGGCTGCAGCGTGCGGTGTGATGATATTTGTATTTGTGTCTCTGTCAAAGGGATACAGGCTCAAAAAGGGAAAACACTGTCACCATTTGAGCATAAAGACGCTCCGCTTGTCATTGCAACCTATGCATTTTTGCTTGTGTGTATGTGTGAGTGTGTGCCTTTTCTGCAATGGATATGATTCCACAGTCTGCCTATGCCTGGCTCTTAGAGAGTCGCCCGCCACATAACCATCCAAGGCTGTTTGGATCATAATGGTCTCAGATGCTTTTCACTATCTCTTCACAAAAGTCAAGTGTTCTCAACATGTTATTTGCCCAAAGTGGCCTTGTTCCCAGGCTCTATTGTTAGCCTAATGGAGGCTAGATGACACTAAGACTCTAATTATGGACACCGACGATCAGCCCTGATAATATTGCAAGCAAAGTGGGTAATTTGTGGCTGTTGTGTTGAAGGGTTGAGGGGAGGCGAAGAAAAGGGAGGGGGTGGACAATGAGAAGAGGGGAGGTGGGGGAGTTGTTTCCTTGTGTCATCGCCCCATCGTCCGTCACCCTAATCATTCCCCCAGAGCAGGGAGCCAAGACGTGGGCACAACAGGAGAATATTAATGGACTGTGTGACATTATGGTCCCCGCCCATTCAAAAGAAATGTTCTATTACATTATGGGCCATCAACAGGTGATTTCTCACTACTCACTGAGCTTCATCGAAGTGTTCCCCTATTTCATAAAGTGCCTACACCGCACAGCTCAAGTGGCTATCTGTCTTATTTAATACAGATATTACACATACAGTTGACCTATGCTTATAGATCAGTGGCCTGTTTGTCACCGAGCCTGCTGCACAGCTTTCCATATCTATATGAAAGATTATCCAATAAAAATCGATTGAGAGGCTGAGATTTGATTCAATGGCTTTTGTGTACGGATCCAAAAGGGTAGCGCAATAACAAGTCATTCCTCTACAATAGCAACTGTTACAGGTAGGACAATGCTTGGCTTTTAGCTTAAATGCTGCCAGAGGTAAACAAGCTATCACAATCAATACAATGCAATGCCAGAATTGCCAAGACAGACACCAAAGTAACTCAGCAGGCCTTGTGCCTATTCTGTCAACACTCCGAATCAAAACCCTCTCTCCCTTGAGTGATCTGTCCAAACAATTAAAATGGAACCTCTTTGTAGCATCACACTTAACATGTCAGACAGACGAATGAAAGGAGCCTCGTGTGTTGGCGCTGCACGCCGTGACGCCTCCCGTGACAAGCCCCATGGAGAGAGCAGCACGCCAAAAGCAGTGACGGCACTGTTCAAATTTTAAATATGTTTTGACACAGAAATCAAAAGTTGCTCGCCATTATGGGGGTGAGATTCCCCTCGTTTTCTGTGTGATCACATATTAGACCCCTAGGTGAACGTGGCAGAAATACTGACACCTGAATATTCTCTTTGCACTTTCTTTGACATTTTTCTTTCAGCAGATCTGGGAATCATTTCACATTGTGCGATATCATTTCATAGTAAGATTGAAGCTCTGATCTCTCCACATCTGAGGCTCATGAAAAGCCACTGGTGATCAATGAGGATTCCTGTGTGAGTTTCTGGGTTTTATCTGCCTCATAGTCTCTCTTCTGGTGTCCAATGCTCAGTTTGCCGCTGTTCCTTTTCTGATTGTAGCAGCGTAGAAGGTTTGAAAGCTTTTCTGTCGCATCTCTGGGAGCCAATGTTTGGCTTCTTCTTACAATCCTAAAACACACTTGATTGGAATTATTGCAATTTTGAGTCTGCTTGAAAGCTGATTGTTTTAATGAATTTGATCTCGAAAGCAGACTGTTCAGAATAAAAAAACAAATCAACCAACCAATCCCCTCAATCAAAACGGCTGCCATCTGACATCTTTTTTGTCGTACAACAATGGCGTTATGTGGCGAATAATACATTTTTTCTTACACATTAATAAGCTTGAGTGGCTTTAAACATAATGAAAAGCAGGACTATTTCATGGGCTTTCACTGTACTCTATACATAATCCTGTAGATGAAATTTCTAATCTTCTACCAAACAGGGGAGAGGTTTTTTAAAGCAAGACCCCAATTATGCCCAGCCGCAAATTAGCATGTTTAATGCAGCAAAATGTTTTAATAAAGAATAAAAGCAAGGCAGCAGAAAACAAAAGCCAACTGGGTAATAAGATTATCTCTGCCAGGCGCCCAGTGCACATCATTGTAGTTCACACAAATGGAAGAGATTATAAGTCACATTCAAAACAGCCTAATCCATGAAAGACTCCCGATATGATTACTTTCTATTACGTTTGGTGACTGAGTGCGATGGATTTATCTGGGATCCTGAGGAGTCTTTAAAGTACGGTAGGACGAAAAGGCAAAGAGCCAGTTGAAGATTAGTTGAATCCGTCTGTGATAAGCTTCGACAGTTTGGCCACAAACAGAGATAAACACAAATCTGAAGTCCAGATGATGTAATACACATTCGACAGCGATAGATCATCCCTTAAGATTAAGAATTTACTTAATGTTTCAAAGGCATAATCACAAAATACACAAGCTAATTCTGAGTAAGTTTCAGCCAAGAAACTGTTGGATTTTTAGAGTATTTTAGCTGTAACAGGCCTGACTCATACTGTCTCAGCTGCTGATTAGAGTGTAGAAATGCTCTTAGTCATTGTTGTAGGTGGTTCTATACTGTGTCCCTCTCTCTGGGGCCGATTAGGACCTCCTTCATCCCTGACCTCCCCTTAGTTCCTGACAAGGTCAAACATCGCCCATTAGGGAGAACCAAGCCTCGCCTTTCGCCGGGGAAGTATCCCAGTCTTACATTGTGAAGGTCAGGGGCTGCATAATGAGCTGGAAAATGTCAGTTATATTACTCTCCATTTAAATAGCGGATTTTCCGGTAGCAGGAACAAGGGTGATATTTACCCTTTTTCCTGCGCAGGCCTGGAGTGAAGAGTCCTCTTAATCCGACTAGGGGTGTGAAATTGAGTCCTATGTGTGTGGGAATGTGATTTCCTGGTTCCAGAGAAGAGTGGATCTGCTAGTTGTACCAGGGTGCAAGAAAGTCTTCTTCAACATGAGGGGGAAAATGTAATACCTTCTCTGTGCTTCAGTGGTGCCCACAGTGGCAGAAACTCCCAAGTGTTGCATACTGGATACTAAAAGCAGATATGACGGCAGTGAAGATCGAAGGAAAACAACAGCTAATAAATGTAGGATTGATATTTCTCTAATGCCAAAATATATGCCCACTGAAGTGACGGAGCAATTACTAATTATTAGTGTGATTATTCACATTTGCAGCACATTCACACACTGACAGGAATGTCAACGGCTGCATAAATTAGTGCGAGGATAAAACAGGAGAGGCGACAGGGCTGAAATGACAAAAGGGCGTCTAAAGGAGAATGTTAATAATGATTCCTCTAAAACAATTTCCATTAATTTTCAGCCATCTCGCCGGGGAGTAATATCTACATGCCTGAGGCAGGTTTAAATTGCATAGTCTGCCTGAGAAAGGAGACGAAGACTCCCCAGTGTCCAGCTGCTCTCATCAGAAAAGGAAGACTCAAGGGACACCCAAGAGACAGCACCACAATAAAGGAAGCTAAGCTATTAGCACAACCAGGAGACAGACTAAGTGGAAACTCTTTGTTTTGAAGGATGGATGCTGTGTAACAACATGAGAGGCATGTTCACAGCAACACTGGATTTCCTGGTTTTTCCTCTCCTCATGTTTAGACACACTGCCTCAGGTGGACATTCTGCCAGTTTGCAGCTCTATCTACGCTGCCTGCTGCACAGCTAACAGACAATGTCAAAGGTAGGACGTGAATAATACGATCATTTCATATTCTGACTCCCTGCCAGGGAATATGTCAGTTGGACACGGGGTCACATACCCAGTCAGTGTGTGAATGCAGAGAGTGGGGTGGAGAGGAGAGAGGGAAGGCAGCCAGCTAATGTCACACATACCCGCACCGGGGATCTTGTCCTGCGCCTCTGAAGTTATTTTGCGGCTGAGCTGGCTTTGTGACTTTCTTCACGGCCAATGTGAGCCTGCTTCGCTGTGTGACATCGGGCATGTCTCCTGGGTATGGGCACACCTGGCACGCTGTCAGCAGGCACAGGTTTTAAGAGAGGGCCATAAGGGTAAGAGAAAAGGGGGTGGGCACTCTGAGGTGTCTTAAGGCAAGAGACGACAATACGTAAATAAACACACTACAGCACTTTTGGGAGCAGGTCAGCCATCTCCACAAGCCTTAAGACTGACACATAGAAACATTAACAGATTGCCTCTAACACAATATATATAATATACACTACAGGCCAAAAGTGTATATATATATATATATATATATATATACATATACATACATATATACACATATATACATATGTATACACACAAATATACATATAAACACACATATATACATATATACACATATATACACACATATATATACATATATATACACGCATATATGTGTATATATTTTTGTGTATATATGTATATGTACATATATACACATATATACACACATATATATACACATAAATATATACACATATACATATATATACACACACACACATATATATGTACACACACATATATACATATATATACACACACACACACATATATACATATATATACACACACACATATATATATACACACACACACACACACATATATATATACATATATACACACACACACACACACACACACACACATATATACATATATACACACACACACACACACATATATACATATATATACACACACACACATATATATACACACACACACACACACATACTGTATATATATATATATATATGTACATATATATATACAGGACTGAAACTAGCTAGACAAAGGTGAGCTGAGGTAGCTCACGCTTCATGGGAAGATTGTTGAAAATTATAACCTGATATTAGTCTCATATTTCTGACAAATGATGAAATGTATCAGGATTTCTACACAATCTTGTGGTTTCTGTATAACACACCCTAAAACACAAAGTTTTATTGTTCTCAGGGGAGATAAGCCCTGTCCTTGCTTACTCATGTCTATGCCAAAAGATTGATAAACTTTTGAGGTTGATAAGATCCAGAAAGTAACATTTCATTTTGTTATATGAGGTTTTTATGTTAATGTGTTCAAGCAATTTAAATTCTTTTAAATCCAGGCTGAAGACCTGTTCACAGCTGCCTTTTTTTATAATTATTTAAACACATTTTTTATTTTTATAAATAAGGACTGCACTGTAACTTTTATGCATGTATTTCAAAGCTGTCCAGTCGTGTTTGAACCTGCTTTTTCAGTGGTTTTTGTTCCTTCTTTGCTTTTATTTTTAATGCAGTTTTTTTTACTTTTTTAACATTTTTGGCCATTTTTGCCCTTATTAGTTTAAACAGAGTGAAATGTGGGGGATAGACAGAGAGGGAGGACATGCAGCACATGGTCGGGGCCAGACTTGAACCCACAACCTCTGCAGGGCTATCTGCGCACCCCCAATTATATGACTTTTAAAGGTTTTCTTTTCATAGTTTTAAAATGTTTTCTTTAGACATGTCATCCAGCCTTCATTGCTTACATTTCATGTCTTGTAATTTTCTTTAACTGCCCTGTTGCCAAAATTTGTCAAAAAAAATAAACTTGCCTCATGACTTTATGGCATCTAAATGTATGAAGGTCTAGGTTTTTATTGCTAACACATTGATTTCACTTTGTCTAAAATCAGCAGTTGAGTTCACTCAGAAATTTATCATTACAATAAAACCTAACTGGACAGTTAAAAAAATAACAATGTCAATAACAACCCTCACCAATCAGTTCAATTCCACCCCATTAGCAGGCGATAACAGAGTGGTTGATATGAATTTCAAATGAGGTTTCTCAGTTGGTAATGGCTAGAAATACACATCACATTTTTTGTTACGACAAAACATAATAACAAAAGGGTGTTTTAGTAAAGTGTTAGCACATGTTCAGGGGTGGGGACCCTCTACCATGCAAAGCATTTATCAGATTTTGAGTGTTTTATTTATTTTTGACAAATTGCTAAGGATGTCAATAGAACCAAACACATTTAGCATTTCCATTCACAGTCACTCTCACAAACCCATATAATGAAAACAAAGTTTCTCCCCAATAAAACTTTTCTAATATCCTGTCCCTCGCCTGCTTCTCTGAGGGGTTGGATGTCTCATTTGCAAGTGAGGGCCAGGAGAAGAGAAGGCTGCCCACCAGCCTGTCCGTCAGAGGAGCTCGCTAGGGAGAGCGTGAGTGCAAGCCTGAAGGAGAGCGGTGTGTGTGTGTGTGTGTGTGTGTGTGTGTGTGTGTGTGTGTGTGTGTGTGTGTGTGTGTGTGTGTGTGTGTTGATTAATATCAGGAGGGCAGGGCAGTGCTCGGGCTGCGGCTGTCGGTGAGAGCTAGAGAGGACAGTTCTTTTCACTGCCGCCCTGGGAGAAGTCTGCTGGCGGAGGGGGTAATGAGCCAGAAACAGGCTGAGAGGAGTGGAGTGGAGGAGGCACAAGGACAGGCCGACACCCCCTCCCCACCACCACCACCACCACCACCTCTCTCTCTCTTTCCCTCTCTCTCTCTCTCTCTCTCTCTCACACACACACACACACACACACACACACACACACACACACACACACACACACACACACACACACACACACACACACACACACACACACCCTTCACTCAATCTCTCCTTCCCTTACACTGCCATCTCTCACTCCCCGACAGCAAGCCAAGCACCATCAAGGCTCCCCTGGATTTTTTTTCTTCACCACTTGACACTCATTCCCACTTCCTTCTGTCTGGCTCTCTGTCTCTTCTGCTCTTCATCACTCACTAACTTGAAAAATACATTTGCTAGTGCCTGTATGCACATATTCACAAGTTCAGCACCAATGCATCCTGATTCCCAGGTTAGGTAACACACACACACATACACACAGCACACAAGCATTACTTCCATTCACTATGAATAGGGGAAGTAAATTGGGGTTATATAGTGTATAGTAACATGGTTTCATCAAAATTATGGTTTCATCAAATATAGTCTGACTTTGTCTGAAGTTTGGGAGTAAGATGATCCAAAAACGACAAAAAGAAATTCCAACCGTCAATAAACTGTCTCTTTGCATCTTTCATCGAACTGGCCAGGGCTACCCCATTTTCCAGAGGACTAGGTTGTTGATGAGTGAAAATTATGTTCATTAACTTTTCATTTTCAGTTATTATGCCTTAGTTAAACCTGAATCTTCTCTTAACAAAGATTCTTCTAAACAAGTGGATTAATAACTATGTTTTGTGTTAAATCTATCCCTTTAAGTGGCAAATCCACACTCCATCATGACCAGATTTAGCAGTTCACCTTGGTTGTGTTTCAACAGCTTCTTTTAAACTGTTTTGGGTATTATTCTGGCCCCAATGGAGATACGAGTATGAGTTTAATAACTGAATAAAAAATGCATACAAGGTTGAAATGTAGCAGCATTTTAACTGTATATGTAGAGGAAAAACAAACATCACAGTACAGTAGGCAGTAGAGTACTTTTGATATCAGGAAGGGTATTTCAAGTAAGATTTTAAATTTTTCTAAACCACGCAAGGCTTTCTTTTGTTTCTTCATTTCCAGGACAGAACTGTTCACACAAAGAAAAGTCCACCTCCTATAGTGTTTTTGAGATAAAAGTATAAACTTAGACACTAATAAGTGTCACAGAGTGCTGTATTATACTGCTTTACAAGCTGGGGCATTCGGTTAAAAAAATCAAGGGGTACATTACTGAAATCAGTTTTCTTACCTTCATATCCAGCAGCAGCAGCAGCAGCAGCAGCAGCAGGCACCTGTTCAAAGCGAAATAGAAAGAAATCAAACTCAGTTATCCCACTGTATGTGTCTTGCACAGCATAAAAGGGCAGACAGGCAGCTAGCTGGTCTACAATGGACCATCAAGCAGCTAACGAGCTAAACAGTTCCCTTAGATGTGAGAACTAAACAGAGGAGAGTGAATATAGAACCTATATTTGTTCTGTTGCAGCATTGTGGTTGATTCTCCAAACCAAAAGTTCACGTTGAGGCCCAAGTGTTCAAGTTACCAAAAAATTTAACTGGAGTCCCCTTAACTGAGTCGCCACTTTGGATATCCTGGTAGGAGCTGCTACTAATTAAAATGGCATGAGAATGTGCTTGCCGAAAACATGTCAGCCCTCACTCAACTTAATAAATTCTTAGGGTCTTAGAGAAAGAAAAAGAAACAAAAGCAATAAAACAGTCTTTATTAAGGGGTTTAAGTCCCTCCCTCCATCTTTAGAGTCTGAATGTGGTAAAAACTGAAGTCCAAGCCATCAGCACTTCAGTCTAAGTGAGTAACAAAGATCAAGTTATGGACTTGAGAACCATAAATATGTCAGTAAAATTGGGTCCCAAATCAATTTTATC
Organism: Xyrichtys novacula; assembly: GCA_962446985.1. Taxonomy (NCBI): domain Eukaryota; kingdom Metazoa; phylum Chordata; class Actinopteri; order Labriformes; family Labridae; genus Xyrichtys; species Xyrichtys novacula. The sequence goes on from OY660878.1 coordinate 9,078,310, forward strand.
AATTCAGATTCTGATTCCAATACAAATTGTGTTTTTGCTTATCAAAACTAATTCTTCTTAATTTTTGAATCCTTTATTTAAATGTTAACCTATTTTTTTAGTCAATAGGATAACAGACCTGCACTTTAGCCAAGCTAGTCCTGTGCTGTCGGAGTTTCTTGACCCTCACATGATACTGATCAGCAGTGGTGAAAGCCTCCTGTATATAGGGTGACCATATTCTGAATCCCCAAAAAGAGGACACAACAACGCGGGGGCGGAGCCACGCGGTAAATTATGAGTGTTTTTCTGGTCAGATTGAGTGTTTTTTAAGCGCTTCTAACTCAGTAAGTCCACACGATACAAACTTCCATACTTCCATAAACTCCCCCGGACAAGCAAGATGAGTCCGGGTAAAAGAGGACGTATGGTCACCCTACCTATACATGCACTTACTAACAAGTTTGTAAACCTCTGTTCTTTTTATTATTCTTTTTTTTTTTTAGCTGTGTCAGCTGCCAAAATGTCTGTGAGATATTTGACCTTGCTCCTTTAAGACTAACAATGACTCATTTAGTTGGTGGGTTTACTGCCTTACGCTAGTTTTACCTCGAAGCTGGTCTCCAAAATACAACTGTCCTGCATGGCATTTATTTAAAGGTGGAGATGAAGTGATGACATTTAGACAGCCCTGCTTCACAAAATTGCAGTGTGAACACATTAAGGAAAAAGTAAATAATCAACAGAAAAGCAGTAACAAAGTCGGACTTACGACCAAAACTTAGCTAACACTTGATGCTAAAGGTGCGCTAATATGTGGCTAGCTTTTTCTCTGTAGCTTTGTAATGTGGTTGTCCCAGTTAGTTTTGATGCCTCAAACAGCCAAAAATAATCAACAGATGCAGAATTTACTTTAAGCTAGCTTTAAGCCAAATCCTGATCCTAGTGTGGTGTCTTAAAACTGCTTTGGTCTAAAACTTGAACAAGTATTATTCAAACCTGTTTGTACAGTTATTTAATAAGTAATTCCATAATGCGGTATATACGCTCAAAACCCCACTATCCTTTTCCAAAGCCCTGCGACAGGTGCAGCAGTTCACCATAATGTGGAAAAAAAACGTGCTGAGGCCCTGTAAATCCCTCTGTCTGCGCCAGCAGTCAGACAATGCTCATAACAGCGATGGCCTCAGAGCAATAAGCCATAAAAAAAGACACAGCCACAGGAAAAATGGGGCAGCATGTGCCTTTTCACAGTGGCCAGGGGCTATGAAGTAAACAAGGAGCCACGAGTTGGGGATTAAGAATGGATGCTCCGTGTTTTGGCCGGGTCGTGGTGTCAGGGGCTAGTCTTGCTGTCTGAGAATATTACCCTCAGGGTGAATTTTTGTTTTGTTTCTTCAGAGCATTGTCCACTGAGCTGTGCATTTTCTGGATGGAGGATCGGGCCGTTCAGGGAGTATCTGCAGAGAAAGGATGAATCCACTAAGACTTATGAGGGAGAGCTGGGCATGGATGGGGAGGATGAGAGGGGGCAGGAAATAACATGAGCAATTTCATAAATGGAAGGGAGAGGCTGTGACTTCCTAAATCGTCTGTGAAAGACAGAGGGAGGGAGCGGTGGTGGTGGTTGTGGGGGAGAGGGTGAGTGAAGGGGACGACAGGGAAAAGGATGGAGGGAGGCCAGAGGGAGCGTGACGCAAAGTGTGAAAGAGACAGAAGAGAGGAGAGGAGAAGAGAGCCAGGGCTTGGTGGTAAATGGATATAACTGGTTGAGGGAGGCAGGGGCAGAGTGAGAAAGAGGCAGGCTGGAGAGATGAAAAGATGAAGAGGGCAGATTTCCCACCAGCTGAGTGAGCACCTCTATTACCCTTTCTCTCTCCCCCTCCTTACCTCCCTCAGCTGTCCCCTCCCTTCTTCTATCTCTGTGTCCTATCAGCCTCAGTGTGGCATCCTCTCACATCAGATTAGCTCCAGCCCAGAGAGACAGCTCAAACTCCTCTGTCAAAGTTATTTAAAACACATCTGATGCTGAGGCCACGCTCCGCTCTGCTCCCTCCCACCATCTGTCTTTCTCCCTGTAACGTCCTTGTCGTGGCCCAAACTTGGGTTGAGGCTGGAGTTCCAGCCTTGGCAGCTCAGCTGGGATGCTCATCTCCCCATGGCGTAGAAAGTCACTATCAATCAAACATGAGGGTGCAGGGGAGGACCTAGGTGTGGCAGGAGGCAGGAAGGAAGAGGGACCGCAGGAGACTTGCATAAATCACCAGCCCGGGGGAAAGATGTCAAAGATAAACATGACCTGGATATTAAGATTCATATTTCCTCTTTGAGCACAGATTAAAAAATGACCCTCCAGAGGAAAAAACATTTAAAATGCGATTCTTTTTTATCACAGCAAGACAAAAAAAATCAGCTTGCCCGCTTTCCTCCTTTTATTACTTTTTCATTCTTTGCAAATCAATAATAACATGTTGGGAGAGAGTAGATCACAGCAATCCAATAGAGCAAGCTAGGCTTTATGGAGGCATGTCTGTGCATTGACCAGGATGCTATGGATGACTCCTGTGAGTGAGAGGAACAGATCACACTATGAGCCACTGTGTCAAGACTTCATCCCTCCTGATGAGGGAGGCCAGTTTGGCGTGGCATGGCACAGCCTGCCGCAGCCCATTTTCTGACAGAGACGGCTGTTTGAGCTCTCTAGTCATGGCCTCGGTGATGAATGGCCTCCACTGCAGGGGAAAGAAAGGAAAAGGGGGCCTGGGAGCCCTCCGAGGATCAATACGTACGCACAGGAGGACCTGCTATGCATGTTAAAAACCCCTGATCCAGCCCCAGCCCCCTGCTTGCCTGCTCCGCTGTCTCCTGCATTACTGACGGACAAGCCTCTGGGAGCGAGTGGGCGTGGAACAGAGGCTGAGGAGGGAGGACTTTTAGTGTGTGTATATGTGGTTGAATGTGTATCTACATGAAGTGTGTCAGCAGGTTTCTGGAGGGGCTGGCATGTCAGCAAACTCAAGGTCGACACCGGCATACACACACACGTACAAGCACACAGACACACAAGCTCACACAACTCTGCAAATCCACTCACTGTCGGTGTTCAGAAAGGGGCCACACTGTGACATGGTAATTCAGAGGTGTCTAAGGCGATGGATATCCTATTAATGAGCCCAAAACAATGACTAGACTAATGAGCTTATAATGGGAATATTGAATGCATGGGAATGGGATTGGGCCTTGTGTGAGCCAAGAAGGGGGACCATTGAATGAGAGCCAATGCACAAGGGCTAGAGGGCTAAAAGCTTGAGACGAATACAAACTGCAAGGGGCGTAGCAGAGGCTGTGAGGGTAGTGCTGTGCGGAGGGGTGCACAGTCAACCCAAATCAATACACCCCTACCCTCCTTGCCTCGTTGGGTTTGTGATATACGAGAGCAGGCGGCTCCTCTGAGCATAAATAAAACATGAAAATGCAACAAATTATCAGGGCGAATGGACAAAGATCTATTTACTGAGTAATGTTGTATTTTTTTATTTGTCAGATCAGTCTGGGGTGGGAGGGACTGATTGTTAGCCTGCATCCAATTTGACTCAGCCGAGTGCTGAGATGTGATTCAGCTTCTGTTTGTGAATTAATGAATTAATCAAAGACTGGCTGGTTGGGGAGGGAGATGAGAAGCGGACCGAGCGAACGGGAGAACGGCAAGCTGTGACGGGCTAATAGCTGCAAAAGGAATTACAGTCCAATTGCTCTGTCTTGTTCTGGCCCTAATGCTGCCGAGGCCCTTTGCTGCGAGCCGGCAGCCCCTCCGTGTGATTTGATTCCATTTGGAGAGCCTTATTTTCCTCTTGATCTCACACATTAAGGGCCTTGCAATTCACCAGAGCAGGAAAAAAGGAGGACAGTCAGAGCAATGGAATGGATTAGAACACAGCTGTTGAGACCGGGCAGGTCAATGTTTTAAATCTCTGGCCCTGTCTGGTTAAATCTGCTGGTCACTACTTCACAGACACACGTGGATCTAAAAAGGAGAACAGCTCTGAGCAAGATGGTTAACAATAAAGAGCCTCTGGTTTTCTGTGGAGTTATCTGCTGCCCTGTTAAAGAGGGGCTAAGTAGGGCGATCGTCAAAGGGGTTAAAAAAACTGTACTCTACATGGAAAAGATCCTTTAAACGACAATAAAGGATCCAATCCAGCTCAGACTTGGAAAATGTTTGCATTCCTCAATAAAGGACCCCTCAAACACTTTAATCCATGTCATTTAATACCAAACGCTTCTGAAAACAACTTTCAAATCCTAATCGCTTCAAGTATGGCATAACTAGCTTTCAATCTTGCACTCTATGCTAATAGATAAAGTAAAATGTTGACCTTCGGTGGACAGATGTCTCTTTCTGTGTCTGAGTGTGTGCTGGATGCTGAGGTAAAGGATGGAACTTTACCAGCACTGCTTGTTTGCACACAGCGCAGTCGGCCAATTATCCCTCTTAATTATCTATTGACGAGGTGGAATTGATGTTTTTGGAGTGCTGATTGGATAATCAGGAATGTTGGCCACAGTTATTCTCCTTGGCTGGTCTCACTCATCTGTCCAATCTGGTCTCCTTGTTTGAGTAATCTGCTCAGTTGCACAACTCAGTCCTGCTGAACAATAATTCATGATCACCACAAGAAGCAAAGGCGGTATTTTATTGTACTGTAGAAGAATTTGTGCTGCTTCGCATAGGTTTATTTAAACACATCACAAGGCTTTTCCCTCACAATGGACTAATGTTTTCAGGAGCACAAATGGGGACCTTTTCCAGTCTTTCATTCATTAACCTCCACCTTTATCTGCAGACAGGCCAATGCCTCTTACAGGGGTTTCATTTCCAAAACAGACCAGTTCAGAACAAAAGAATTTAGCTACATTAATTTCTGTCCAACCTCACCCTCAACCTTCTTTTCACATCAGCGGCCTGTTTTCCTCAGCTGGCACAAGACCAGGCAGAAACTGGGAACAGGAGAGCGCAAGAGTGGAGTGACACTGATTGTGCCTCCTCTAATTAAACCCTACCTGACCCCAGTGTTGGGACATCATTAGTTCTCCCTTGTAATCATCACACAGCAGCAATTACATTCTGTTTGGTCCCATTTGCATTTCACTAGATTTCCCTGAACAATCAAAGTTAGATTGGGGAAAGTGAAAGATGCCAAATAAAGCAAAGAAGTCCTCAAAAAGGGCAGCTTCATTTGATTTCAAAATAGTCTGCTGTGGGGGTTTATTCGTGAGAATGAACGCCTAATTTTTAACATAAAATATAAAGTATTAAGTCATGGGTAATGTATAGTGAGTCAGTGTTTATGCAAATTAGAATCCACCCACCAAGCAAGATTCAGGTTTGGATCTTGTCCAAACGCCTGTTATCCTTTCCCTCCACTTATTCTCTGGCAACCAACTGATGATCTACCAATTTGACAGTTACTCTTAATTTACAAATGATTTATTAACGCAGCTAAAAATCTGTACCCCAGACTCAATAGTTGGTCACGCTTCCAGAGCAATCAAACTTTTTATCAGCCTTCATGTGGAAGTGACATTAAACTCAATGGATTTCATTCAAGGACAGTAGTAGTTAATGTTTGTTTGATGTAAGATGTTATTTTAGATGCCATGCTAGATTTGGACCTTAAAACTTTGCCAAATTCACAAATGCAGCAGACACCTAGATTGGACAGTACAACGTTTTTTGGGGTGAAGTAAAATTAAGAAAAAAAAAAATCTCACTCTCTCTCACCTGTGAGTGGTAGTGAGAGACTCACCTTCAGACCACCTTTGGTGTCCTTTAACAATCCGAGGCCTTATTGAGTGTCACCATGAGTCAGCTCCTGAGGTGTGTGGTGGGTCAGTGGAGTCAAAAGCCATGGCTTCAGTGGGTAACTCCAGTTTCTATAAAGAGATAAATGAATTGATCTACCACAAATGAATGCTTCTGCTACATCATCAACAGCATGCATGTGGCACCATGAACTATACAGATGCACAATACACCTCTCCAGGGAATGATTCAATATTGTAGATTTGATCAGAATAATCTATTTTTGTTATTGAGTATTGGCCTGTCAGAATCAAGCATACTGGGTTAGCTGGGTTATAAGGTACAACATGTTGAGCCTCAGTGGTTGTCCAAAAGTACTTCCCCCACACATCAACAATGCTAGCCTGATATTTTCAGTGGACAGGAAGATATGCCCTTTCCGTATAAAAACTACAACCATAGTAATCTAAACCATCCAGAAGAAAAAAAGAAGCGACAAGTCTGACCACTTGAGAGTCTTACATTCTGCCAGCAACCAGAAATGGATTTATTGCAGAAGTACCTGCCTCAATTTGGTAACAGAGAGGGACGGGTTCAAAAAGAAACTCAGACACTAAAAATAATCACACTCCAGAATACTCCACTGCAGCAGCCCTACGTCTTTCCACTCACAGAAAGTACACTACTCAGAAACACACACACACACACACCAGTGCAGAATAAAGCCATCTATGTAAGTACATACTTCAGGGGAAGTGCACAAGGGCAGATCCTCCATCGGTATTCTGGGTGACAGGAATGTGTTCTGGGGTAGCGTTTCTCTCCCTGAGATGCCGTCTACACAGACACAGTCATACGTCACACGCATAAAAAGAGGGCCCTTTGAAAGCTCATACACACAGTTGGCATACGAACAAGCCGAAGGAGACATTTCCTACCAGTCCCTCTCATGCATCTCCCGTTACTAAATCTGACAACAACAGCAGAGTAAGGTCGTTGTGTTAAGAAGAGAGTAATACTGGCAAATGCCTCACGGGCTTTCTGCTTTCCAAGCACAGGATGACCGCATACATCTCCAAACCGTAGAGATGTTGTCATTACCAATGAGTCAATAATGCATCTGCAAAAAAAATGGTATAAAAAATATACACAAGTTATCTGCATGAAACTAATTTGAAGAAATACCGAAACACAATCAAAGCAGTTATATTTTCTAAAAACTGTAGATTAAAATTCACATTTAAATCCAAGTTTCAAGAAAAATCTCTTTTCTTTAATGATGTGAAGCTAAACTAGAGATGTTCACAGTTGCATATTGGCAGGTCATTTACCCTCCCTATTTTTTATCCCTTCCCGTGTGATGCCCTCAACTGGCTTTTCTCTCCCAAACCAATCTCCACTCAAGTGTTTCTAATCTCTGCAAAGTCTGTTGAGAGACGCTACTGTGAGATGCACTCTTAACTGTGACTTGAAACAAGATTATCTGACTGATATACTGTGAGGTGTGTTCATTTATTTAGAGATGGAGTTTGAGCCGTTGGATTTGTGACAAAGATATACAACCATAACACAATATTCAATGCCACACAATTTAAATTTCACATCTCCTATGGGACAGAGTTTAGCAGGTGTTATTAAGGATTTTTGGCACCGAGTCCCAATGATAACAGAATGCATAACTTTCTCTTCAGCTTTGTCAAAAATACTGGTCGTTTTCTGATGTCATGTACTGACTCTGGAAAAGTTGAGGTCAATATGCAAACATATGTCAAAGATTTCATAGGCAATAAAGGACATTTTTACATAAGGAGTCTGCTCAATCACACTCAGGAAATATCTGTGGCAGTAGGTGTTTTTTCCTGTTAATAATCAAATCAAGTTTTGCTGGTGACTCGGGCTGTCAGCATTAAAGTATTAATCACAATTTGATCAATGAACAAATTTAAACATTTTAAATTTATTGATTATGTGCTATTATGTCTTTTTCCACCAATTACACATTAAGCATAAAGGTGATGCGAATCATTTGGATGTGAGCAGATAAAAGCTGGCACTATTTTGGAGTGCACCCATCAAACTAAATCAAAGAAGTTACCTGCAGCACTTTCTGAATGGGTGACAAGTAGCTGCAAGCATGTCAAAATTGTGGAAGACCAGGTATACAGGATGTCCTCAAGTTGGCATATTGTGACCAGTCATGGGCCTTAGCATCAGTGCAAACAATATAAACCACCACAATGGAAGAGCAGTGCTGCATTTATTAAAAATAAATCTAAAAATCAAGATCATGAAGTATATCTGAATGTACACGTGATTCCCAAATCAGACAACAGGCAGCTGTTTTTGGATGGGATCAAAAAAAGATCCTCTTTTGTTTTTGGTTGACCAATAAGTAGAAAATCATTTTTGGAGCATCCCTTTGTTTACAGTTTTTACCAAGCAAAGACTTAAGCAAAGAAGATGAAAGTCTGGTAAATCCAGGTGCACAGAACTACTTGTATGCCTCCCTTTTTAATCACCCCTTCATGGCCATGGTGCTGGATCTCATACCCCATTCGCCACAGGGCACACATCACAAACACTAACTCACAATCAGTTCTAAATAGACAGCAGTGTCCACTTTGGGGAAGTTACAAAGTCCATCAGTTTGCCTTAAATGTGAATTCAAGCAAGTCCAAACTGAATGTTGACAATCAAAAACTGATGCATACAAGGATAGTTTGAGATTAAATGATACAACTATAAAACATAAACAAAACGAACAATAGTGCAAAATCTAGATTTCTCTCTGTTTCAGTTTAGTGTGATGAGCATTGCAATGAAATTTCTCTTTAGATTCTCGCTTCACTGGCCTACTATAAGCTATACAATAAAATGAGCCTCTCTTTGAAATAGCAATTACTTTCTGAGGAAATTAATCATATAAAGGAACAGCGTGATAAGAACTGTTAACAGGTTATTACAGCAAGCCGTGTTCATCATGACTAAAAACTTACCTCATACCATCAGGAGGGAACAAAGTGCATTCTGGAGCCAGATTTCACATTAAGGCAATTTAAAATATTCCAGACTGCCTAATTTAGGGGTCGGACTTCTGTGTTACTTAATTCGACAAGATTAATTATACAATTAAATCCAAACTTCTCTCAATTATGTGGAGAAATGCTGCCTGCCTGCTCAGGCCGACCCTTCACCTTTGCTGAGGCGAGGTACCTGATAAGCATAATTTCACCAGGAGCAGGAGAAATTGCCGCCTATTTTGTTGCCGTGCTCGACTCAGCACATTATAGTTCTTAATTGCTGGCAGACTTCGTAACTGTGCCCTTGACAGCGGAAGGCAAAATGTTATGCCATTCACTCGCACATTACAGGACGTGCAGGAGCTCCTTTCTGAGTGACAGGACAATCCGGTGAAACAAAAGACTTAATTGTGTGTCAATTGATTCTGTAATTACAATTGGCAGGCTTGCCACTTCAGTTTCATTGATTTATCATCTGTGACGAGTGAGTACTTAATGATATAATATGGTGTTAGTGATGTATTCGTCTAATAAATCTCTAAAATGTGGGGTCAGGGAGGTCTTCAGAGTGACCTACTGTAATTTAGTATATCTACACTTTTTTTCGGTTTATCGGCTGTAATGTTCATGTCTTCTCTCAGTGATATGTAGCCCTATACTTCTTTAATATCCTGTCATTTTACCTCTTACGAGGCCATTGACATCCAGAATGCAGGACCCCCGCTAGACACCAACATGTTCCTTTTATATTTATAATGAGCCTATAAGCTGAACCAGCAGGACTGAGTCACAAAGAGCAGGTGGGCTCATCCTCCTTGACAAGCGGCCATTATCAACACAGTTCTTACATTCAAAGAGGAAAACCACCTGGGATGGGTGTAAAACCACTTTCAAAGACCTTCAAAATCCCAGTTTCTCCCCTTGCTCTCTCTCTCTCTCTTTCTCAATCCCTCCCTGTCATCATTTTATTTGCCCTCTCTCGGCTCTCTCACTAGAGAAGAGGGGGGGAAAGGGGGCTTTGGGGGGGTTAGGTCTACTTGACCTTAATCTGCCCAGCAGTGAGTTTCAAAGAGATGACATGCAACCTCATAGGTAAAGGGCAATTGTTTCTCTTTCCCTCTTCTGAGAGCCAATTTACAGCCCCTGGAGACTTTTTTTCTGAGGCTGCGAACTATCTCAGGTTCTGCCACATTGTTTCTGATTCACTCAGCTGGAAGGAGCTAAAACAGCAAGCACCTTTTCTTTCTTTTTGCCCAGCCTTTCCTTGGCCCATTAAATTTCATTCATACCTCCAGTAGCAGTGGAGGGTGTATGGTCTTATATTTGCATTTCATAGGCTTCTGCATATGTATACTGTAATAGAAAATGTTTTGCTGCTTGTTGAAGTAGCCATTAAAAGAAGTCAGTGATAACATTAATCTTGAGGACGCCGATCAGCTGGAATTGAGAATACAACACCTACAAGGAAACAAATCCCATCAGTGATATCCTGTGTAGACATCCTCAGGTGATGTATGTAAAATGCCCTCAGCAACAAGGGCCATAAAGACCTGACTTAGCCAACAGACTCTGCAAGACAAGAAATTCAGAGGAGCCAACATATGTTGAGTTTAAGCCCATCTTGAAGTTCATTGGCTTTCATCTGATATCTACAGCGTGTATAGTATGCCTCTATGGTAGCCTGCAGCCTTTCAGTATTAGCAGTTTAGCTAGCAGTTAACAATCAACAACTTTCAGCCAAAACTGATGTACACTGATTTATAAATCCCTGCGGTGGTGCTAATGACATGAATGAGGGTCACATGGATGGCACGTAATTGTCTAGGGAAGTATACAGCAGCTAAGTAGGGGAAAAAGATGCTGGCTGGATGTCAGACAGCAGTGTAAAGAAGTTATAAGGGGCTAGCTACTTTCAAAACAAGGAAGGAAGGAAATATTGTTCAAACTCTGCTGAGACTACAGGACAAACAGGGGATGCACTCAAGTCTGCAGAAAATTATGATGGGTGGACTTCCCAGGCCACAGAGTCCTATGCAACTTTTACTGTCCATTCTATCGATAACATGCACCACAAGCTAACTTGATGCACAAGACTTACACTTGTTTTCATATAAGTTTTCCTCAAGGCTACATAGGAATAAAAGCTGACTAAAAAAAGACCAAAGTTTGGTCACTGATGTCACGGCAGATAAGAATGCAGCTGTTTCAGATGCAGTCATACAGGTTAACATGAAAACAATTTAATGTTTCATAGCTGAACACAAAAGTGAACAGGTTTATAAGTTTGTTATGCCTGTCAAACACCAAATTGTCTTTAAATGTGCTTTTCCCCCATCATTTTATATAATGTTTTTAATGCTAATTTCTCTGTTGTTCTATTGTTCTGTTAATTTGATTTACAGACCAATCCTGCACTTTTTTATTTCAGGAGCACTTAGTATTCTTTGGTTGATCAGATATTATAATGTAACATGATTTGATTGATATGCAATGTATCAATTAAAGCAGTCCAATTGTATCTTGATGCTCCTGGTGTCGTATTGTATCATATGGTGTCACACTGTATCGTATACCATCAATGTGTATAATATTGTAATGTATCCCATTATATCCCATGGTATCCCCTTACCTTGAATCGTATTATACTGTATCCTATCACATTGTTTTGTCCCACTGTATTATCATGTTGTATCTGATTGGTCAGTACTCCAGATTATTCTTTTCATTTGTGAATAAAGATTATTTAAAATGTAAGAAAATCTCCTCTCTAAGTTTCTGGTATCTCTGACAGTGCTTTTTAAGTTTTTCTGACCTTGTTTTATGGTTAAGTTCAAGTACCATGAGCAGTGAGCAAGTTTACAGCCTTACCTTAAAACAAAACAAAAAAACACAAAGGTTTTCAGTTGTCCTAAACAGACAGCCCCCTCCACAAACACTTGCCTCAATCAATAGCCATTAATCATAGAGAAAAGTGATACCCATACTAATGGCACGAAAGAGACTGCATCAATTTCTCCAACTGTAAACAAAGCATTAATTTAGACGGGAATATTCAAATCAGTTTGTCAACAGACAGAACTGCAGCTCAGATTTTTTTCCTCATAAAGCCACAAAGCTCTGAAAGATTTGCCAAGTGCTCATATGGAGGAATCGAGGAGTAATGCATATTTAACAATGTATAAAGGCAGAGAATTAACCATGAGACAAGTCCTGTTGAGCCAATGGGAGCCATGAATTAATAATTCGGAGTGAAGTTATTAAGTTATTTGTTAACAGTAAATATTCTGTATGTGTCCCTGAGAGCATGACTTTTTAATAATTTGGAGTTTTTAAACTTTAATGTTTAGCTCCGTTCTGGAAATAATGGTGCTTAGCTGTAATTGATTCTTCCAGCGTGGAGTAATTATGATGGCTGTGCCGGAGTGAAGCCTGATCCACTCCGCCCTGGGTGATAGGAGAGGGAGTGAGAAGAGAACAGAGAGATTTACAGACATAGAGGGCAGACAATGTGGAGAAGCAGATATGTCTCTTGTCGGATAGCCTGACAGAAAGAGAGGCAGAGTACAACACTCTGATGGGGATAGCCTCCAACCCTGAGCTATCTATCCCTTTGTGTTCATATTTTGGGCCTTAAACGCTCCATTTCGACTGGTCTTGTTTATTTAGAAGGTTACGGAGGAATAACCCCCTCTTCTGTTCTCTCCATCCCTTGTTCATATCTATTTTATTTGCTACTCTTGCCCCTGAATGCTTCTTGCTACTGGCAGGTCACTATGCCAACGGCAGCCAACACAGTCGATCTCAGCAGGGTAGTATTTAATCCATCAGGGCTCAGTGTTAATTACTCACACATCCACAGGGCTTCTTATTGGGGCTAGGTTGATGTACCCTGGCACTGCTCTTTAAAGTAAGTGATCCAACAACAATGTGCACAATCTTTGTCTGGGACTTCCTCCCCTGGTTTAAATTTAAGTCAGACATCTTCAACACAAGCATGGCCAAATGATATCTGCAATAATAATGATACGACACAACAACGCATCTTTAAAGCACAGGCGAGACAGAGGAAAGTAAAACAAACACACATGGCAGACCCCCAACTCAGGGTAAAAGTGCATGGTTATCTGCGACTGATGGGACTTCCTGTAGGTCAAACATACAGCACTTCATAGGGACCGCCAAGAGAGAAATGCCAATTGTCTCTTGGGTTGAGACCCTATAGCCAACACACACAGACACACACACACATTCAAGAGCATGCACACACACAGGGTCCTGTCCAGAGTGGCATAGCAGGCCCTGGTCACAGCTGCTCTCCCCCACCTCGGGAGGAATTGCTTCCATTTGGCCTGTCACTTTGGCCAGGGCCACTGTGGCTTTTCTCATTTGTCAGAGAGCGGGGGCGATCCTCTGGCTCTCACGGCTAATCTGCAGCCGCAGGCTACACGAAAACACACACATTCTTACACACACAATTTTTCTCATCTGACTGATATAGGCTTTAGTTCACAAGGGTCTTTTTACTCTTTCCATTCAGCGCTAGAAAACAAGAGCAACAAGTAAGAGACAGACCGAGAGAGATGTCAGCAGTATCAAGGTCGAGGATACAATCGCTCATGGAGCTCCATTTGAGATATTTTCTCATTATTTGCACAGGCTGAGTGATGATGAGATTATATTTTCACAACCAGTGCCAAATCCTTTTTGCTACTGACTTGAAGAAGTACAAACAACACACAAAGGTAATTGGACATGGTCTCTGTAATTATCCTCTGATGGAGGCGCAAAACATCACATTTAACTGTAACACCAAGAAGTGTGAGATGCTCCTTCTCTTACATGCATGAGCGCTCAGTTAGCACTTCATTAGGAGGAGGAGAGATTCAGTGAGTCTCAGAGAGGGATATCAAGGTCCAAATAAACATGAAAATGGCTGTATACATAAATAGATGTAGACTATTCCTTGAGATCAACTTTGTCTTTCTTTATTTTATTACAGTACATAGTGAAATAATTCCAACATGACAGTTGTGCAGGTAGTAACATTTAGAGGCATTGAGCGAGCAGAGCAGTCCAATTAAAGTGCTGTCACACGGGGCTTTGAGGGAAACATGGCCAACGTGCTGTGCCAAAGCTGATCCTATCATTAGGGGCTGCCATTGCTTTGAGGTAAAAATGCTTTTAAGTCTTTCTTCCGCTGCAGTCAACAGGTGATGGCTCTACTTGATTATTAGTCCGTCCTGGATCTACTGTCAATACGCAGCAACCTGTGAGATCTACTGGTTTGTCTCTCAAAACAAAGTTAAGAGAACCAAAGCTCTCTGGATGTCTGCTGTTATATTGCGCATAGCCAGTAGGCAATAAATGGGACACTGTTTTAGGACTTAAGTCAGGGCCACACTGTAAAAATAATGTCTTTGTCAACAAGTTATCCCAGGAGAAGAGAGTTTGGACTATAATGTTTGTTTTGGGGTCATGATCATTTTCATGATCTGCTGATGTTTTTGATAGAAGCTATGCATTTCCTGTTTCCGAATGTATCTTCAAAAGTTTTAAAGGTCACAGATGTAAACTGAATATATACTCTAAATTCTGTAATTTCAAATCAAACAAGGATAATCCAAATAAAGTAAAAATTACTGCTATCCAATCAGTTTGTAATGGCTGCTTTAAACACAAATATAAGATTTATTTTTAAGTTCTGGTTTCTAGATTCTTATTTTTCTTAGGTTGAAAATAATTTTCATCATTTGAGTTAATGATAACAGATACACAGTATATATTTGGGATGGGAGAAAAAAATTGAAACAGCGTAGTATTGCAATATTTTGTCTTTTTACATATCGTATCGTCTCATTTACTAAGTATCTATTTTTTTAATTAATTGCTGATGTGAAGTCAAATCTATGATAATGGAAAAATAAATCAACTGTTTGTCCAGTGAGGTTGGCAGAAGTGACACCATAAAGCAGGAGGAAGTTAGTGCCACAAACATAATATTTGCAAGATGTGCTACATGAAAATAAAATACAGCATAAATAAGACAACCATAAAGGACAGACAAATGCTAATTAGCTAAACAGTTGAAAAAAATGTATAAATCGCAATACTCTCTGTATTGCAAAATGTTAAAAATCGCAATATCATATTTTGGCCCAAGTATTGTGATGATATTGTATCGTAGGGCCACTAGTGATACCTATATATAGGTATATCAATACAGTAAATGTCAAAGGCACAGTGTAGAATTTGGAGGTATTAAACAGAACAGACTTGATAGAAATGGGAAAAAGTATCACAAAATCAATTTGTACTCATCCAAATACAAAACTATTTTTTGTTTTTGTTAACTTAAATTGAACTTGTATCTACATCCTTTCACAGGTGCCACTATTTTAGCCACCATGTAAAAAAAAAAAAAAGGGTAATAAATACAGTACATGCTTTAGTTGTTAGTTGTAGAGGACACTGAAAACTCCCTGGTTGGAAGATGAAGAAGAACAACTACAAAAGAAGAGAGTTGCTGCTGTTGTCATCAACTAGAATTGGACTGTTAGATATTTCTAAATATACCCATGACTGTACCCTGTACTTTTCTTCAGTTTAGTAGGGTACCCTTAATTTTGGTATAATGTGCTCTCCCTTTACAGTTTTAAATGGTTTATATTTTTTATCATACTTAAGTGATACTTCTATGTTATTCAGTGTTCAGTTGTACTTCTGTTGTGGCAAAAATTAAATGTGTCTCAGTGGCACAGCAGAGGTTGACTCTGTGCTCTTCTTTTCCTGCATGCTACAGATATATTTATTTACCAGTAAGTGTATTCAGTTGCTAGTTACAGTGGATACATCAGTGTTAGACTAACAACCAGACACACACCCAAAGTTACTATGTTATGTTTGTATAAAAGGCACTAGTCTACATAAGAAAGTAGACCTGAGCTATTGTACAAAGACAGTTATTTGTGGATCATTAACAGTTATCTTTTCTTATTTTGCTTTATACTGCACTACATAAATATAAAAAGTTTCATCACTTTGCTATCAGGAAGTCTGTTTGTTTTTGCACTATTGGCAGACAGGCTCAGACAGATCAACTCTTAAGGTCAGCAGGCTTCAAAGACAAAAAAATACAACTAAACTAAAGTGTAAGTGATTCTGACCATTTACTGTTTACACAAGTGGACACCTTATGGAGGAAAAAGGCGACTGTGCACCAAACTAAAAATCCCAAGTTAACTGTTGGTATGGGTGTTCAAACTGTGAGTTAATACCCATGAACAGAGAAAACTACTAGCTGTCAGAAGTAAGACTTGGTAAAAACAGCACTTAAATACACCAGCAGTTCACACAAGACTGTAATCTGCAACAGCCACCAGCCACAGTCCCATGAACGCTGCAGTTTGTGACCGACTTTCTTCAACATTCAAAAGTTAAAGCAGAAAACTAGAAAAAAACAAATGGAAGTGCATCATCAAAGTAAGTGGTCGGCCCATTAGAGAGGGCTGAGTTGAAATAATAAACTGTAGACACATAACTGTGACCGCCGGGTAATCTTAGGCATTCAGTACTTAACATCGTACAAAGCTGAAATGCAGAAATTTCCAATGTTCAAATACATCAGTTTCAATTTAATCATAGACCTGATTAGCTGACAAAGTGTCGAAGTCAGAGTCTCTGAATATTTGCTAAATTATGTGGCAGAGTTGACCCCTCCTGCTGCAAACTGTAGCATACCTAGTGCCATGTTTCTACCTGCAGTTTCTCAGGAAAGGTTGAGCTGACTAGAGACATTTAATACATATAATATCCCCTCAACAAATCCTGAAACCTCCTTTCAAATTGCGGGTTAAACTCAAGTCAGTCTTCAGAAATTAAGCCAGTATACTGTTAATGCTGTTAATTGAGGATAACAAAAGCTCCAAAAGCCACATGCACATCCAATCAAAAAAAGTTAATCTGTGCAACTACAACAAAAACAAACAAACAAAAAAAAAAATGTTTACACCAGTGCAAATTCATATACAATCTATGGTTAAACATCCACCTGATCAGAGATAAAACGAGTGGTTAATTTCAGATTTGAAGAGAAAAACAGAAGTGAGTTCTTCTGATTTAGTGAAGCCGTGGAATTTTTCTTCTTTCTCTTTGCTGACTGTTGGTATAGACATACAAATTCTCCTGATAGATAGCCACCAAGTTCTTCAAAAGGTATACAAGCATTGAGGTTCAGGTCAGGAATTTTCACTGATGCTTCACTAATCTTTATTTTTTACCTGATGCTATTTTGAGAGTATCCCTTCTAATAAGAAAAAAAACATAGGTGATCATCTAAGTTCCCAACTATTAAGTTTAGTTTGTCACACACATTGATCATGGCCTCGTTTTTAATTCACAAATCATTGCAAAACATATTAGAGAAAACATCATTTGACTGATGGTCCTAACTTTTTAAGTATTTCTGACAACCTTAATGTATTCCAAAGTTTAATTATTTCTTAATATTGACATTTCTAATTAAGCTGCATAATTGGAAAGCCTGTGTGCAGTGGCAATCATTTAAGCGGGCACTGAAAAATTAATAAAAAAATTATTAATGAATACTACCGTTTTTAATTGCTGTGTACCCATATTCATAATTGCTGCCGCATCCTCCTTGAAATGACATGATGACAAATACAAGTGTCATGTCAGCGCTTTCCTTCTTCATCTCACACCTCAATCAAAGCTAATCCATTTCACCCCAGCTACGAACACTGAAACAAATTAAAGTCCCATTTCATTTTCAACCTTCATTAATGCATCTTGTTTCCAAGGTTACAATCATTTAGTAACTGTGGAACAAATAATTTCAAAGAACAGCAGCTTTGATATTTGGAGAGGAAGACGAGGATGGAGCTTACTGGAAAAACAAATCAGCCAAGAGTTTTAATCCTCCAGCTCCAAAGTGTTCCGCACATGTTTATCACAAAACAAAGCCTTTTTCATCTGAACAAACATTTTAATATTAGATTTTAGAAGCTTATGCCCACACACTAATGTTCATAATTCAAATTCTGTCTTGCCAATATACTCGTAGGTACATTCAGTATTTAACAGTCCATATCCAAATGCCGACAGGAGGCAGCATGAACAGTAGCTCGACAATGTCATTATGTTGGCTTCCTCCTGTGGTGTGATGTGACAACACCAGACACAATGACCCAATTTGGCTGAGTGGCTATAGGAGGATGCCAATGGTAGGTTGTGTCATAAATACTGTACAAAGACCATCTTACAGCTGGTAATGAAATTTCTTGTAAGTAATAGAACACAGCAATATAAACTGTCAGATTTCGAGAGTGTTTACACACTGCATTTTCTTCTTTTTCTCACATGTAAAGAGAAAAGAAAACAGAGCCTAAAGAAATGAAAGGAGGTGGTAGGGGCAATGATGAGTTCTCTGACTAGCCTCTTTGGCATGCAAATCATATCTGAATTTCTCATTAGCATAAATGCATGAGCAACTTTAAATGCTTTTAATTTTCAATCTCGCCAAGCAGAGGAGTAATTTGTCACTGTCAGGATGGGAGACTAAAAGGGGGGGACCAAAGGGAGCCAAGGACTGCACGCTAAACTGAAATCACAGAAAATTTCTGATTTACTAATTGACTGATGTGCAGTTCAGTCAAGTTGCCTTGAAGGTGTAAATAATTCTGTGTATATTCAAATGGCAAAAATGAGAAAGTGTGGGGTGGATGCGGAAAAGCACATTAGGCTACATGATGCTTTTCCCCAGGCCATCCTTTTTTTCTGGTGATTTTAATTCTCAGCCTTTTACATGTTCACTCTCTCTCTCTTTAAGGGGTGCAAGTCTGCTGTTTTAGTGCATAATCACGGATAATCAAGTGGAAATTAAAAGAAAATGTCACATTTTCTTTTACATCTCTTTGCTATTACACAAAAAGAGGCAGCCAAAAGCTATTCGGGAGCTGAGCACAAAAACATTAAAACATCCTCACCAGTTTATCTCATAAGCAGTTTTAAGTCGCTTCAAATTTTATCTTCATTCTTTCAAGATGTAAGATCAATTGACACTGCGCTCTGAAGTCTAAATCACCAATGCCTCACTTTTTGAACAAAGCAGTTCAGGTTCAGAAAGACCTTGTTTGCTAAATTTAGCTGTAGGTGAAAACAGGGGGAAAAGATTTAATAAGCTTCCCATTTAAATTACTAAAACCAATTATGCAAAAATAATTAGTATCTAGTATGAAGATTCAAAACAGCTGCAGCACAGGGTTGGTTGCTTACCTCAAATGTGAGACTAGATCTTGTTGGATGTTTTGGTCGGAACAAATACTGCCACTGCTGATGTTATGCATGACCTTGCCCCGCTGGATGCTGGATACCCACGTCATCATTCCAGTTTCAAGCTGAACATCAGACTACCTTTCATCACAACCTTGCATATCCTAGAGAATAAAGGGTAGTTTAAATATTACTAAAAGAGATCTGAAACATTTAATGTCAAGTCATAATAAGCACTTGGGAAGTCTATGGCCAAAATTAAATGGCCCTAGGTGAAAAATTGTCATTGGTAATGAGACATCCCATTGATCGTAACTCTGTGTTTTAGATTTAGGTGCCCAATCTATGTAAATTGCTATCTGTATGCTATTGTCAACTAAACAAACCAAGTTAAGAGACTAATGAGACTGCAAAAATTTAATAAAAACAGAGAAAGTTCAGTTTCAAACCTTATCTTGGCTTGAGCTTGTAAAATCTTAAAACTGCATCTTGAAAAGCAGTAGCCACACTCTGCAACTTCACCCTATTGTGAGGTGTGTTACCACTACTTAGCAACTAGATATTTACATGTGACACAGGCATAAAACTTGAATTACAAACTGTATTGTTTCCATACAATTCACCAAGCTGTGTGAAAATGATCAACTAAATTTCATGCATGTTAAGGGGGCAGCCAAACTTACCAATATAACTGAACTTTCTCGAGGCCTTGAAAACTATCAATGGCTAAAGTATAGCATACACCCCTGCTATCAGGTTTTCTAAGTAAGTCTGAAAAATAAGCATAGCATAACCTGCTTGTAGCCAAGTGAAAACGGGCAAATTCTTAGCTACCAATAAAGCTAGAAAGTGCGAAGAAAAAAATATTATGGGATGTACACATTAATCTTAAGCACCTGGATCCATGGCATCGGGCGCGAGGTACTAGCATTTAGGCAATTACAGAATTTAGAACGCAAAATACGCCCACAGGTTTATTACTTTCCATAAACAACTAAACAGATACATAAAAATGGTGCATGTCGAATTTTAAGTGCCATATCTACGTTTGTTGACTCCTGAAAATATAAGCTAAAAGAAGATGTAAAAACAAAACAAATAAAAAAAATAAAAAAATAAATAAATAAATAAAGGCAGAATAAAATAACATGAACTCAACCTTCACATTTCTGGAGTTAGCCCAATGAGATGTTTCTTCAATCTGAAATAAAGACACATGACACAGCCCATACCTGCTTGGTGTTGGAGCAGAAGTGCTCATTCTCAAGTCAAGGAAGTCCAACGGAGTGAAGTTAGTTTTTTACATCATGCTCATACTGCCCTCCAGTGTTCAAGTGATGAACATACTGAGCTATAGAGTTGGTGGACACAAGAAAGCAACAATTACTCCATTTAAACCCACTAAATCAAAACAAAGAAGAAAATATTTAAACTATTTTGAGACAAAAATGTCATATTGTAATGTACTTTTGAAGTATCCATTACAAAATTAACCATTTATTTTACTAACACAGTATTGTTTTTGTTTGGAATTGGTGAAAAACACAAACAAGATTAAAATAATCTCAGTAAAGTTTATGGATTGCTTACTAACACAATGCGATTTTAGATCTACCAGACACTTAAACCTCATAACGTTGGGTTTTGCTACATACAGAACGAAGTTATCTCATACTTCATAAAGTTTAAAAAAAACTGCTGTTAAACTTAGATTTTTGTTCTGATGTTTCAGAAAAATGTCACTATCTTGCTTGTCTCCATCTTCTTGCCTCTACAGTTCATTTATACAATGATATGTACAGACAAGTGACCAAATATTTCTTCAACTCAACTTCAGATACTACATGCTTGCTAAAATGTTCAACAGAAAAAGGCCCACTTTGCAATCTTTGAAAGAAAGACAGCTTTATGATTATTTCTTTCACGAAATAATTGTTGAATGCCACAGAGATCAACCAAAGCTGGTGCATTCTGTCAGTACATCAGCATTTTATAGTTTGCTGCCCACTAGTAATATTTAAGTCAGGTAGACTAAGGTACAGGTATACATTTTTAGATATAAAGTGCACTTTGAATTCCCATTCAAAAGGTACAACACTTGATTGCATTAACTCAGCTGACATTATACAGAAATAGTAGTCTCCAAGATTTGATGGTGATTTCAATTTCTGGATAAATTTTCACTAATTAAGTTTATCAGATCAGTTTAGGATCTTGTGCCTATGTAAAAGGGCAGGCTTTTAAGAAAACTTGGGTCCAAGTCTCCTGCAAGAGTTGAAAGCCCACTTTTATCCCAGCTAATAAAGCTGGATACAGCCCTGAATGTTAAATTGGTTCACCTAAACCAGCAGCTCACAGTGAGGATCTCTTTGTAAGAGTCAGTTTTACAGAGGTTCTGTAACAATCTGCTCTTTTATTAATGAAGAAAAAATTAAACCCTTTGATCCACAAGTAAAACAAAAAGTAACTCACCCATGTAAACTGGTTTGTGTGTCATGCTTCCAACCCAAGTCTACTTCAGTCAGGTCACCAAAAGATGATGTCATTAATGCCCTGAAGAAACTTGGGAAATGGAGGAAATTTTATTTGCTGCGCTGGTGTAGTTACCACTTGTGGCCACAGGATGAAAAATCTTGTTGGAGCCCCTATAAACCGCATTCTTCTGGCAAAACTTTTTGGATGACAACACAAAATAGACGTTGTATTTAGTGTACAGGGAATTTAACTGTTATATAAAGCAATGTCATTCTGTCTGCTTGAAGTGATCCAAAATATCCTTGCACACTCATAGATACAAATAGTTCTGCCAGCCCTACAAACTGACCAAATGTTTACCAATGATAAGGAAATATGGGAACATTGAAAAAAGTAGAATATATCATAACCACACAACAAACTCCAATCAAAATAAGTGCTTAAGTGAAGTAAGAGCTGGAAATAAATATATGAAGTATTTACAATGCAAATCAAAATCCAAGAAGTAAAAGGAGTGCAATTCGAAGTAACCAGATATTTTCAAGCATATTCTATGGAGAAGATTTAGGTTAGAAACTGATGTATGTGTATAGGTGATGAAGATCCTGAAACTAGTGCAGATGTGTTTAAATCATGTCCAATAACATCAGTTTTTCTTTGGCTGAAAGAGGTGGTTGGCTAAGATTGAAAATATTTCCCCATTAAAAAAAATATGTGTAAAAAAATAAATAATATAACACTATAAAAACACACAGATGAGTTATATGTCTTATTTATTTGCAGCTTTTAAATTTGTCATAATTATGAGTTAAACAAGAAGTCAGACAGCTTCTCCTACCAAAAACTTCCTGCATTTAGCTGACTTATCTCATTACTTTAAAATAGAAAATCATTGTTCTGGGATGTCTTTAAGAGATTACAATGATATTCAAATGAGGTAGTGTGTTATTATCAAATACATTATCCCCTTACTGAGATAAACAGAGAAAAGCTTGACTGGAGATGACTGTGATTAGATAATGATTAGGCCTTCTTAAACACTAAAACAGAAGATAAACTGGCTTTGACATGCTTATTTGTAAAATTAATGTTTACACTGGCCTAACCTTGTCATTTTGGATCGTGTTACGACGATTCATTGAGGTCATTATGAGGATTTGCCATGTTAACCTCATTTTTGCATGGTAGTATGACAGTCTGTGGTTACAACCAGAGTCCACCAGATGGCAGCTGTGTTCTTGGTTGAAGAAAGGCAGCTATTTGCCTCCATGCTCATTACAAACTCAGAAAACCAGATCTTTGTCAGACACAAAATATTTTATTTGAAGCATTTTGCCCTGTCAGTCATACATTATCCAACAGCTAACTTGTTAGCTCACTCTATATGCCTTGAACAAGAAGCCATTACTGAGCATTGCATCACTTTACTTTCCATCACAGCAGCAGATCCACATCTACCAATCCCATACAAAATAGTCACAAAAATACAGATGGCAGCCAGCAAAATATTATATCACATCCATTTTGTCTTTGTCACATTGACTGCTTTGAGACATTTCTTAAATGTTATCCTTAGCAATTTGTTCCAAGAATATATTAACATTAGCATTCATAAAAAAAACTCCCACTCTGTTATTGCAGCAAAAAAAAAAAAAAAAAAAATACTGTGAAATTTTTTAAAAAGAAGGAAAATTTAGAGCAAAGCTGAAACTAATGTGCTTGGTTGCAAGGATAACCTGGTATGTTAGTTTCACATCACATGATTGCCTTGTAGGTGGAAGAGACAAGAGCCGTGACCATGACCTGCTGCAGAACTCTGGTATCTGATTTGACCTTTGACCTATAGGATTGACTCAGTCTGAGACGAAATGTGCAAGCAGCTGAATGCAAGTCTATTGCTTTTTCTTGAGTGGATAGAGCCAATAGAGGAAATGGCTGGATTTCCTTTGACTTTGCATACCATCTCTGTTAGGAGCAAACATAACACCCTATCTCAACAAGACCTGTTGTTTTAAACCGACCATAAAGACATCAGAGGAACACTTTTATCAGAAACTCAGTCCATAAAACATTTGATGTCAGCGTTATTCACTTACGCACTGCCAGAACTGTCATTTGTCTTTGGCAAATAAGCTCAAGGTAGGAAAATAGAATTTTTTCAATCTTAAATCTTAAGTTTCCTTCCCCTCTTCAGGATCATGTCTGGCTGCAGAATTAGCAAAGATAATATGTGTGTGGTATATGAGGAATAAAGTTGCTTGTTAGAGGATTTTATCATGAAATTCCCATGAGGCAGTGCAAATCAGTGATGAGGTACAGCTATAGCAATAAGTCAATCTAGGGAAAACTGAAAAATATAGCTCTATAGTCATCATATCTTGTTTGATGTCTTAATCTAGATTATATAGGGGTGATTTGAACTCTACTGTTTATATATAATGTTAAAAAAATCCATCTTTGGGATTCAGACCTTTGGCCTTTTGAGATATGGAAAAATATATATTTTCCTGGTAACTTCTTATTTTTTTAACAAATTTCTTTGATTGATTTAGAATGAATTAATGAAATATAAGTTGTAACTCTAGTTTCAAGCTCCTGTGAAGAGTGCGCTGATAACAATAAGATCATCTATGTAAACACTCCCTGTTTCTTTGTGGTTATCTTTAATCTAAACCACAGGCTAGGATCAGTGTAAGCAGAGATTATTGTACGTTTGACTGTCAAAATAAAAGAACATGGGTTTCCCATATTAATGGACAGGAGGACATGAAATGATTCAGAGTTTAAGTTCCTCACAGGAGCTTTTTAGGAATACTGTTTTAACTCACTGGCAGACTCATCTTATACCTATCTTGTAGTATTACCATATAACAGTCCAACCTGTGTACACTGTCTGTTTGCATAGACCTTGTGTTGCTTTTTCCTGAAAGCCACCGTAACTGTTCTCACTCTTTACACATCTTCAACAAAACATTTGTCTTTATGACCAGATTTTCCAGTCAACTAGTTATTTTCTCCTACATAATATCTACTCTATTTTAACTATAAAAGTGCACAAAACCAAACTAAGTAGAAGAAATACACAAATAACCTACAGTCACTGTCATCATAACAATATTTACAGTCAGTTACAAATATTATTGTCATTCATTCAAAACTAAGAATGTTTCAGTTTAAGGCTGCAGACACATGAAACTGCCATGCAAATACACACATTCCACTGCAAGCAGGCCAGAGATACTGAGCTATAGAGCTGACATGAGGGTGTTAATAAGGTCTTCTGCTTCTTCCAGTTTTGCTATGTCATATTAATTGAGTTATTCTGGATCACACACACACTCACTCACTCACTCACTCACTCACTCACTCACTCACTCACATCCATACTATGTCACTCTGTCAGGCTTTTCAGGCAAAGTTAGAACAAAAGGAAACAGAACGCCTTTTGCTTCCAGAGGCGCCCTGAGCGGCTCCTCCACAAAGTAGGCATTCTCCTCCTCCACTACAAACTGAAGAGTCTGGCTTTTGTTCACACAGAAGATGCAGTTACCAATAACAGCACACCTGAAGGGTAAGTGGCTCCCCAGCCTCTGTGATGCACAATCATGCCACATTTTCACTATGCTGTTGTATTTGAACACATTGATCCCTTGCTCCCTGTTCACATCAAAGCGGTAAATGAAGCTTTTAAGCGCCACCATATCTGAGGACTTCTTCCTGCTGTTGTTGTACGGACACTCCTGCCACTCGTCCCTCTTGGTGTCATACTTCAGGAGACGGTAGAAGAGAGAGCCCCCAGAAACGTAAAGTTCACCACTGCAAGTGGTGGCTTCATGGGCCACAGCAAAGGCTCCCTTCGGCAAGGGGGCCACTGTAGACCAGCGGTCCATGCGGGGGTCATATTTCTCTACTGTAAACAAACATTCTCCTCCAATGGCGTACAAGTAGCCATCCATGGACACAAGCTTAAGCTGGGCCCGAGCCTGGATCAGAGGTCTGACCTCAGCCCAGCGGTTGGTTATCGGGTTGTAACAGAAGACCTTGTCTGAAACCTTGCCCTTGTCTCCGTAGCCCTTTATTCCCCCTGCCACAAACAGGTAGTTGTACATGGTACAGATCCCACAGCCTTTAGTGTTTATGTCCTCAGGCATGGCAGTCAAAGCTCTCCAGTCATTTTCTGTTTCATTGAAGTAGTAAATCATATGACCCTCCTCCAAAGACCCCACAGACAATGGGCTCTGTGGTCGGCTGCCACAGCGGCTCGGTGGCCTGCTCCCAACACGATCAAACACATCATTAATCTCCGCCACCATCAGTGTCTTCCTACCCTCCAACCTTTTCTTTAGGATCAGATCCCGCTCTGATCCAGTCAGGCGCCCATACACCGCTGGGTCTTTGAGGATCTGGAGGAAGTTGTCACTCATGAATCTGTAGGCAGTTTCCTTCAGTTCACTAAGTCGCTGTTTTTTGGCGATAGTGAGAACCTCATAGCAGTTCTCTGCTGTGATTTGTGCAGACATGGAGTCCATGGCAGCCTGGACGGCGCAGGGGATCTGGAGGATTTTAGCCCCTGTGATGACATCTACTACATTGTCCTTGGAAACATTCATTTGAGAGGTGTAAATATAGTCTATCAATGTAGACAGAGTCTTGTAACTGATGCCTTTCACTTTCAGGATGTCTCGTGACAGCCTTGCTTTGAAGTAGTCACTTTTTTCTGCCAGGATCAACTTGTGAGCATTGATCTTCTGCCCGCCCACTTCTATGACTAAATCAGGCTCTTTGTTGGCCTGTGTGTTCTCCTGGCCGCTGTTCCTGCATTTAAGGTTTGAATCTAGGACTGACCAGTCAGTTTCCTGTTTGGCCTGGCTTGGCGAGCATATGGAGGAATCTGCACTGGAAGACACTTTGGCTCTGGCGCCGTTGTGGATTTCACTGCTTGTACAATTTTGTTGCATGGCAGCAATGTGATTGGTTACAGCAGAATCAGCAAAAGGAGAGAAATCTGGAGTTCCCTTATCACCGGGGAGGGAAAACTCATCAGCTCTTGGGATGCAGGAACCGTTTCCTTGCTGATGATCGACATGGTTATTCTCCATCATTTTCCCATCCAACAGGTATTCCTTCTCGAACACAGGTGGGGGGCTGAAGTCCTCAGAATCCTTGAGGAGTCCTTGGACATAACCTGAGCATAAATTCACATCTTTATCAGGAGGTGTGACAAGGTCAGGGTTCACAGTGTGGAGGATGACATCAGCCTCCACAGTGATGGCCCCTCCTCCTTGCCTACAGCCCTCGTTCATGTTGACCTGCTCACTGCTGATGGAAGACGGTGTGTTCCTTGATCATGCTGGGTGGGTGGACGAACTTGTGGTTGCACTTCTCCCACTTCACCTACATAGAGGAAACACAAGGAGACAATTCAGCTGAGAAAAAAAGGAAAAAGGGAGGCTTCAAGCTGCAAAGACTTCTGTTTTCTCTAAGGGGCGCCCTTTCCTTAATAACTACCAGTTAAGAGGCTGAAATTTAAAGGAAAAAATTACTTTGAGCTTGTGTAATACACTCCTGGATCAGTGTGTCACTAATGCATGCAGTCCAACCAGCTACAGTTGCACGAAGGTTTGAATGTGCAACACCACTTTTTCTGTGCTAAAACTGCCCAAACATGTAGCTTCTTGTCGCTGCAAACGACATGACCTACTGCAATAATCACCCAGCCTGTCCATTATTTGTGTTAATCTGGAGTCATGAAGAGCGCATGCGCACAGGCTGCCGAGTTGATAGAGGAATTAATCTCGTACATAACTGGCAAAGGCAGTTTGTAAACTAATTTTATTATAATAGCTGTTTTACGTGTTCTTTGTTAATATCACACAAACCCTCGTGGAAAATATCCAACATTCAAAATGATAAGAACTGAAGTGTTTTGCACATTTTAATCAAATTAGAATTGGCATGCAGTCTGTTGACAGTATAATGTGACTTACCTGTCTATCCTCGGTGTAATGAACAAGCTCGGCCCGAGCAGTTTCCCAGCCAGTCTCCCCACAAAGCACAGTTACGTAAGGTAGTCGCAATCCCCATGAACCAGCCCGGGCTGTGCTCCCCTGGATGACTTTACCTCACCAGCGACTGCAGCTGCTTTATCCCCTTCGTCCCCCTCTATCCATCGACCCCATCCACTGTAGCCTCACTCGGTCCTGCACTGAAGCCTCCCTGGATCCACAGACAGAGGCGAGGAAGAGGAGCGATCAGACACTCATTGCAGGTCGCACCTCCTTCAGATCGGCCGTCGCCAACTAATTTCCTCCCGTGAAAGTGGGGTGGCAGCAGCTGCGCACGATCAGGAGTCTTTTCCTCCTGTCTGCTGCGGTCAGTCCAGAAACCAGCACAGGGACCTGCCAGGACTGTGATCTTGTTGTCTTTTTTACATTGACTGTAGTGAGGTGGTTGTCATTGATCTAAACCACGCCCCATCTGTCGGTATTAACCCTACACTCAACAGCAGGAGCACGAGGCTTCATCTGTTGGGCGCGCGCTGGATGCGTTCCTGAGATGCGACATTCCTTTACGCATCATCCCTGTCATGGGTACCACAAAGGGTGGGTGGGTTGGTGTGGGGGATCAGAGGATGGGATTTATGGGAAATCCCTTTCACATACCCTGCCAGCATAAACCCAGTCTAAAAGTGAAGTGCTTCCTTTAATTTGACAGGGTCTACAAAATAAAATACCTGTTAGAATTGGACACAAAAAGCTATATAGATCCATCAGTACACTCCACCTGTTTGTGCATTCAACAGTTTATCATAACACCTGTCAACTTGACTCTAAAATTCATCCCAAATGCACACTAGGGAAGGTTTAAATTCAAAAACACTGGCAACACTCGAGGAGGATGAATCACACTTCCTTTTTGGAGATAACCCAACACCATTTCTTTCTAATGTATAAGCCTGAGGCAACAACAAAGCAGATTAAGGCACATTTAAGTGGTAAAAGCAACAGTAATGAGTTTTGTATGGAAAAGTAGCCTAAGGATTGTTAGTATTTGTGTTACTACAGCAGTAATAGAGGCGCATGAGACATATGCCCTTAACATTATGAAAAGGCCTGATTAGAAATAGCACAACCCCACAGGGCAGCAAGAGCAGCAGCAGACTTTTTTTTACCCATAACCTCTCCACCGTGGAGTCTGCCTGTCCTAACAACTGGCCTTCAGATATAAAAATAGAGGGGGGCAACCACAAGGGCATCAAAAACCTATCAGCCCTGTGAGATTAGAGGGCGTTCAGCAGGGGCACTTTAATGCCGGATATTCTGAGAGTAAAGCTTTGCTGAGGACTGATATGCAAAATGAGCAGTCTCCATGGCAACCTCAGGGTCAGAGGGAAAACAAAAGGCTTCCAGTAGCAGAGCTGTCCTGATACAAATGGCAACACACAGGCTTGCCAACTGATCACCAGGTTACTTTGTTTGCACAGCGGGACTGAGGCTTTGCTTTGCGTGTAGTCAATAAATCTGTGCTAAAGAGGTTACATATTATTTTAGGCTTTCGTCAAATTATTAGCTACACAAAGAAATCAGATGAGATAATATTTTGGATTGTAACTCAGGAGCAACTCCAGCCTGAAGCTAGCTTGTCTATTTTTGTAGGAACAGATAACATAGTGAAACATGGTTGTGCAACAGTGAATGTGGGCGTTGGAAGAGAGAAAAAGCCTTGACCCTCTCTGTTCAGCAGCAGGAGATATGAGCAGCGAAATCCCGGAAGAGCTGTATCAGGCTCGGTTCCTGCAGCCCCTCAGGCACATTGCTAGTCCCAGCATGTACTGATGACTGCACACAAGGAGAGTGGAGAACAAGGTTGGTTTGAGATGAGGAAAATAGTCCTGCTGACACTTTTGCTCAATTTGCAGATAAGTGATTAAAAAGTTCATGTCACTTAAGGGAGCAACCATAAATACCATGAATTTACAGACAGAGAATGAATTAACACAAGTAGATATTCCAGAGAAAAATGCCCCAATAATCGGCAAAACCTGTGAATTTCATCAGGTAATAAGTTCAAAATGAGGCACACAATGGTGGTCAATAGAAGTTTATGAAAATGTTAATACAAATAAAAAGTAGCTCACAGAATCGTGACAAACATATAAAGCTTTTTGTGATTTTTAAATATCCTTACGCGAGAACAAGGAAGCATTATGGGAAAAAAAAAATCACTCTCCTGCAGATAACAACTCTTACATCCCTTTATGAACAGAAACCTGGCCAGCCAGAGATTCTCATACGCCTTCTCAAACTAATTCAGTCATCAGTATTTCACCTTTTTCATCCATTTTCATACTTAACAGCATACCTAATGGCAGTATAATTGGATTCAATAAAACACTGAGCCTTTCTCTTACACTAAAACTCACTCTCATGTAATCCTGAGTTGTCAAACTTCATATTTACAACTCTGCACCTTTACAAGTATCCTAAGAGAAGGACAATACCTTCTCCTAATCTTGACGAAACTTTCTTGTAGCAGTTCCAAAGCCTTATTTTGACCTCATTTGCCTTACAAGCAGAGCGATCATCATTCAGTCTAACCTCATTTCAACACTGTTTTAAATACTGCAGCCCAATAAGACACTTTGAATGGTAACAACACTGGAGAGTTATGTATTAGCCATGTTACAGACAATGATTCATCTCATAGGAAGGCAAAATTAAAGACCTTTAAGTTTTTTTTATGATAATGCATCCTTTCATTGGTCTGTGGAGAGTTGTTTGTACTGTGGAGCATCCCAGTTGAGTGGTTGTATAGATCCATTGTGTTTTCATGGCAGCGGACATCATTAAGACATCAGAATACTGTGGTTGTTGCTTGATGCACTTCTGGTTTCAAAAAGGCATGAAGTTGTTCTGATTGATCCCAAATGTTCAGCAGAGTTTAATCAGCAAGTTCAATGTGAGCAGCCCTTTTTTTCAGACCTAAAAAAGAGAAAAGAGACATCAGGAATCTGTTAGAGTAAGCGCTTGAACTGTATGTTGCTTACAGATAAATTGTAGTTTACTTGCTTTTGGTGTCACATGTTGAGTAGGGGGATTTGCCAGATCATGATGGTAGAGGTGTTGTCCTCATGCCGAGACTGTTTGGCCTTCTTGTTGACCCTTCGGTGGCCCAAACCTCCAGACACCACCAGCAGAGAGCTGACATCTACCTTACTGGACCGGCGGCCCTTCTGGTGATGAGCAGGGTCATGGAGCATGTCATAGAGGGCCCCGTCCTCGGGTCCGTGCTCTAAGGAGCCCTGGGATGGGGCTAAGGAGCCACAGGAGGAGGAGAGGGAGTCCTGGAGAGCCATGGTGGTACAGCCTGCCTCTCCTAGCCATACTCCTCGGCCCTGAGGGGGAGTCGGAGTTGAATCTGATGGAGGCTGGGTGTTTTCCCCATCTTCCGTCTCTGTCGGCTGATTCGAGGAGGGAGGGGTGGAGGATTGTAAGCCAGAGGGTCGGTTACACACTGCAGCTGCAACAGTAAGGAATTTAACTGGTCCGTTGTGAGCATGTAAGGACACCATACCCCGACCTGGAACACAAACAGACATTTTAATATGTAGGGGAGGGAGAAAATATCGTTACCTCATATTATTGCGATATTTTGTCGGGTGATCTATCCATCCATCCATCCATCCATCCATCCATCCATCCATCCATCTATCTATCTATCTATCTATCTATCTATCTATCTATCTATCTATCTATCTATCTATCCATCTATCCATCTATCTATCCATCTATCCATCTATCCATCTATCTATCTATCTATCTATCCATCCATCCATCCATCCATCCATCCATCCGTCCATCCACCTATCTATCCATCTATCTATTGCCTGTCAGCTACCTGTGTGGTGGTTAAGCACTGCCCACAACAACATTAAGAGGACTTCTGCAGCACTCCTCCACAAAGTTCATTTACTAAACAGTGTACCACCATTTTCTTAAAATGCATGAGTATAAACTAAGGGAGAAGACGTGTGCATATTATAGTGTTACCTGTGACTTTAGGGATCCCCTGCAGTCTTGGAACAGAGAGGGCCACAATCACACCGAGGTTTGTTCCTACCAGCAGCAGCCCATGACAGACCAGCAGACTGCTCACTGACACTCTCTGGTTCCCTTTGGAAAGAAAAGCATGGAACTGAATTTAGTTTAGTGAACACTGTGGTTGAAAATATAACTAATATTTAGAGGCACAGCTAAATGATATTTTTTTTGGCAAATATGCTCCAACACTTTGTGTAATTCACAGTTTCAGTGAACACACAGTGCTCATGAACAACTCTGTATCCTAGAAAATGAGAAAAGAGCACAGTTAATGGACCACTTGAGCACCAGGCGTGGGAGGATGGGAGGGGGTGTATCTTTTTAGTGAGTAGGGGTTTTTCTACAGCAACAATGCTGCACGATTATTTGTCTCCAGGGCAACGCAAAGAGGAGCCTGAATAAAAGCAGCTCTTTTCAAGTGTCTGAACACAGAAAAATACCCCATTATGTGTACTTTGAGTCAAACAAACAAACACAAAAGTATTATGTAAGAGAATGAGTGAAGCGTAATGCTGTAATTAAGCAAGGAGTTGAAGCAGCAAGGAGACAATCAGACCTGACCTTTTCTTTTCCCCTCTAGTTAGAAAAATCACTGGGTTGCCACTGTGCACTGTAAAAGCTCTGATTGTTCTGTTAACAGCGCCTTTCAACAAGGATGTAATAAAACCAGGCCTGCTGACATCGTCTGTGTTAGGTGACTTATGATGTGGGATTTGGCACTCATTTCCGACGTCTCCTCGCAGGAACTTTGTCAGGAATAAGCTGTGCAACAATCAGTGACTGGTGAGACAATTTTATCATTACTTTTATGACTGTAAAAGAATCTGGGGTTTTGCAAAAAAACAGTCTCTCAGACCTGCTAGGTGGGAGGCAAGTCTGTCATGAGTCATTACTGCTGTAACAGCTTGACTTGAATTTCCTCCCTCAAAGTAATCCTCTTGGGTTTTAAGGAAAAATTACTGCCAGCCTCTCTGCCTGACCCCCTCACTAGAGCTGACCCCGTGCATGGGGCACACACATGCCATACTGCCACGCTTCCAGGAATCATGCCAGATAAGAAGGCAGGTTTGGTTGAAGAGTGGGCCCTGGTTCCTGCCCACATGTGCTTCTAATGAGGGTTCAGAGTTAGCAGAAACACACAGTCTGCCAGTTGGGGGCCTTGCTCAACTTCCTCCTTTCATAATATTTGGAGTTCCCCACCCAGAGGGTGAACTAAAATAAACCCTGAATGAATGTCAACATGGCCCAGATCTTGCCCTAGTCCTATAACACAGCAACACTTTGATCTGCACTTAGCCTTGACATCCAATGGCAGGAGGGAGGAGCTAATCCTATACATTACAATACACTGAGTCAGCAATGTGATACAACAGCAAAA
Organism: Xyrichtys novacula; assembly: GCA_962446985.1. Taxonomy (NCBI): domain Eukaryota; kingdom Metazoa; phylum Chordata; class Actinopteri; order Labriformes; family Labridae; genus Xyrichtys; species Xyrichtys novacula. The sequence goes on from OY660878.1 coordinate 9,111,352, forward strand.
TAACTCAAATCAGCGCAAAGTGAATAACTGTACCTTAAGTTACTACCCAAGGAATTCATGTTTCTCTTGGAAGTTCACAATTTTGGCATTAAACTACAGAAATAAAAAAATATTGCCAGTTGTGTTAGTGCACATGCGTTTTTCTGCTGATATATTGACAGAGAACTTTTTTGCACCAATAAAAACTTTGTGTTAAACAACCTTGTGGACACGCTGAGCTTTAGCAGGTACAGAGCTAAAATTTTCAAGTTAAAATTTGTTTGCATGCTAGGATGGCACACAGTCCTAATTCATGATAAAGGTATTTTAAAAAAATGAATAAATTGGTATTGTTTTGAAAATACGCATGAAGTAATACTGTGTAACTAACTGGTTCACAGTAACAGGCTGCACTGATTCTTCCGATGGCTGCCACCCACCATTAAATGGAAAAAAGAGCAGCTTCTAGGTTTGTTTTTCTATGTTAGCTACAAATATTGGGCTCTATTTTCGTGTACGCCGGTGAGGCGGTGGAAGGTGGCAGACCCCGCGCAGTTGTATTTTCGTCTGGCGGGGCCCGGCGTACAGCCAGTTTGGTATTTTCGTGGACTGAGGCGCACGGAGGCGAACTGAGATCCGCCAAGCTGGGCGTGGTGGCGTGGCAGGGGGAGGTGTCGACAGAATCAGCGGGCGCAGTGACATTTTCGTGCTCGCCGGTGGCGTGTTAAGTGTGCTGAAAGCTCGCCGACTCAAGCCTGGTCAGCTTTCAGCGCAGGCAGAGCGCGGCTGGTCTAGTGGTATTTTGGTATCAACGCCTAAAGGCGTTTAACAAAGGAGTCCACTACACTCTGAAGAGACTAGAGGAACCTGGAAGTTATGATGATAGAAAAAGACCTGGACGAAAGAGAGTTACTACAAAAGCAGAGGATAAACATATCATTGTCACCAGTAAGAGAGATCGGCGAAAAACAGCACCACAAATAAGGGAGGAAATCAACATGACAAGGTCGAAACTCATATCTCTGACAACTTTGAAATGACGTTTGAGAAAGGCTGGTCTGAAGGGTTGTGTATCTGCAAAAAAAACACTACTTCGTCCACAGAACAAGAAGAAGAGATATGAGTGGGCAAAAGCTCACAAAAATTGGACTTATGATGACTAGAAACAAGTTTGCACTGTTTGGTTCAAAACGCAGAGTCTATGTCTGCAGACAAACTGGTGAACGTCTGAAAGCGTCATGTGTTACACCCACAATTCAGCATGGAGGTGATAGTTCCATGGTATGGGGATGTTTTGCAGGTGATGGAGTAGATTTTTTTGAAGTAAAGGGTATCATGAAGAAGGAACAGTACCACTCCATCCTCCAGCACCATGCTGTTCCATCTGGACTCAGACTAGTGGCTCATAAGTTTGTTTTGCAGCAAGACAATGACTCTAAGCACTCTGCCAAGCTCTGTCAGGGTTACCTAGACAAAAAAGAAGAGGGAGGTGTTCTTCAAAAGATGGTTTGGCCCCCTCAGTCTCCAGACCTTTCTCCAATTGAGCTTGTGCGGGATGACTTGGGTCGATCGGTCAGAAAAACGCGTCCCACAAATCAGCAGTCTCTTTTTAATGAACTTAAGAAAGCTTGGAATGCAATCCCTGGAACATACCTTAAAAAACTTGTGGAACGAATGCCTGGTATATGCCAAGCTGTTGTTAAAGCCAGAGGTTACTTTAAAGAAAGCAAAGTCTAAGCAACAATAACTAAAATACCTAATAGTTATAGTCAAAATGTCTTTTGATAAGTTACTCTTTACACAATAGTCATGTTTATTGTGTTGCAAATTATATATAGGAAACTATGATCTTTTTTTGTACAAATCTGATCTTGCTTCCAAACTTTTGGCCTGCAGTGTAGGTGTCTGATCGGCTATAGGATGTGTACAGAAATGGTGGCGATCAAACAAAGCAGAGCTGGAGGTGTTATTTACTGACCCCCCCTGGTGTTTGTCTCCCATTAGACCATGCATGGCTGCATATTTAGGTCACAGAGCAGCAGACAAAGGCCTACTAGACCCTCAGCACAGACCCCAGCCAGCAAACCAGATCATCAACATCCTCTGAGACATGAGCACAGCTCAGGATTTTTTGATGAAGGGCTACTGCTCTTTTGAGCGGCTTGTGAAGTCAGATGACACAATTATATATATAAATATATATATTTTTTCGTTGCATTTCAATGTGTGGTCTTGAGAGTAAGTAGTGTGGTTTAACTGCACAGACAGAAATAATACCAAGCAGCTGCTAATAAGACTACTTAACTCTTAAATGTGAGCCACAAAGGCTTCTAAAACAAACATGTGCTATGAGTTACAGTGGAAATGACTGCTATTAGCCCACTGTCTAATCTGCTTGGACACAGCAAAATTGTTTCAACGTGCACGAACATGAGAAGGATCACCCCACCTTAAGTACCACCTGCATTTCAACACAGCACCATTCATGGAGGCATTGACAATGAAGACAACGCCCTGTCTGCCTTTGTTAGCTTATGTGTGTGTCCTACAGACAAGCCCAGATTGAACCAGGATGTGTGATGTGATATCCTCTCATCAATGCTGTGGACTTACTGAAGAGGTGACTTATCAAGAAATCAGTGATCACATTGTAAACAGTCATGTCTTGGTCTTGTTCTTTTCAGCTTGTGTCTCAGTAAATGTACTTTCACGCAGGAGAGAACTGCATCGATGTGACAGACCAATCACATCGATTGAATGAAATCCCCTCCTGTCCAAACTGTTTGGTTGGCACTTTCAATTACATCAGAGTTTGTGCAGAAACAGCACATTTTCTTTGGTCTCATTTTGTTCCACAACAGAGGCCAGCAGCAATAAACCCCACTGTGGACTGCTCTAGAAACTCGCAGATCACAACAGACTACATAAAGGGCAGCGAGCGGAGGAACTTCACAGGACTGCTATATGAAAAGATCAAAATCAGAACCTTGTGGGTGATTTATACTTTTTATTTTGTTCTCATAAGGCCAATGGACCATCGGATGGTGTTATCAGAGTATGTGAGCTCTTAATAGTGAAGCCCAGACGATGAAAGGCTTTCTTGTGTTGTGATCTGTCCCAGAACCAACTTCCTCTGTGGTTGCATGGATTCTATTAGCAGATACGAGCAGAGAGATCTCAAAGTAGATGCTTTATCATTCACATCTGTCTGACAAGGAGGCCTTTTACTTGTAACCAGAAACATTTGTGTCAGAAGATTCACCCTATGATGTCAAGTGAAGGGCTCAAAACACCAATCAGTTGGTCATCTCTTACATTTTGTACGGTGAGACTTAGGCTTGTAAATCTTGAGTTTGTATAACTGCCAGTGCTGTTCATAAATCCTCTGCTTCTGCAGTCAGGAGCAGAAAGCTGCAGAAAACGCTGTTAATCATCCTGCCAAACTGAACAACTTGTAGCCATGGATACGACAAGATGTGTGTGCGTGTTATTGCTGCATCAATAGCTTATGAACATTCAAAACCCTCTTTTTTGAGGAACATATGAGCCGTCACACAAAACTCCACATCAAGCGGATTTTAAGAAAGTAATGTAAGATGAAAAGAGTGACTTCAGTTTTCACACCCAGCAGCCGAGTCCCTCTGATGCCTTTCTGAGTATTATTACTACCTTCTGGCAATAATAGAGAAGTCCCTCTGAAGACTAAATGTGCATTCAGTCTAGATAGAGCTAGGCTAATAACAGTGCTCCTAATGATGCTGAAGATGAGATAGTTCAGAACAACTGCAGGCTAGTCATTAACTGCGGACTTCAACACACGCACATTTAACCACGTCTGTCATCAAACAAAACTCTTACTTTGTATCAAAACTCTGCATTATCAGTCTTCAAGGGGAAGGCAAAAAGTCCACTGTCAAAAAGCATTTGTGTAAAACTTAAAGACAACATTACAGAGAATCCTTCTGGAAATGTACGCCTGAACCCGAGCTGTCTGCATGACTCAGCATGAGAAGAAAGAGACTGAAAGCAGCAGTGATGGGACTAGACAAATCCTGATTTCATACCACCAGAAGTAATCTCTGCTTCTCTACTATCTTTCTTTTGGGATGTGAGTTTTTGGGTCAAGCTGATAAAACAGAAAATTACAAGACCTGAAGCAGCAGGCTGCTCTGATGACTCTGGTCTGGGACTCTGGTCTGGCTGCCTCAAAGTAATTTCATTTGACCTGAGTATCCTCAGCAATAATGTTTGGCTATAACACACATGGCAGGAGACTGATACTATGAAGAGAGTCCAATCGAAGAGAGAATTTTCATCTTAAACCTGTTTAATGACACACTTTTCCTGGTATTTTTATTAGTCATAAAAAAAAAAAACCTCATCTAGTGTTAAATCATCTGTAAATGTGCCTCATTTCTCCCGCTTTTCCTGCACATTTTACAACCTGGCAGTGACAAGTTTACATTGGTGGTTACACAATCACAGAACAAAGGTGAGCTTTCACTGAAGGATGATGCAAGTCAAGTAAATAAAAAGCAATTTTAGAGTTGGAAACCTTGTTCTCATCACAAACTCTGCGCTCTCTCCTTATTTTATATAAGATCTGTTGAGAGTAAATCTATGTCACTGTTGAACTCCCAAGTTGAGATATGTCACAATGCAGAAAGGCTTGTTCTTCATTTGCGCTTGTTATTACAGAAAACAGAGCTGCTGTTACAACCTTACTGATTGAGGAATAGAGTAGGGGCTTGGCAATGTGGCCTTAAATCAATATCGCAATGTATTGAGCAGTTCACCTCGATAACTTTAAATGGATGATAACTACTCCACAAGCTGCTCACCTCCTCCCACATTAACTTCGTCTACTTCAGCCGCCGCTCCAGCCGCTATAACTATTGAACCGCTCTCCATCTCCTCACCTGTTTTCCCTCTTTGCTATGGACTGGATGGGGTGGAGTCATGCCTCTGACATAGAACGGCGTCTTACAAGGGACATGAGACCAAAGCCTTTCTACACACATTCAAAACCAACTTTTATTTATTTTGACACCAAATATACCAATATGGGCAAAATGATGTTGGTAATTGTTGTAAATACCAGTATCGGCAAATTATCAGTTAATCACCCAACCCCTAGGATAGAGTTTGAAATTGAATACTCTAACTGATTTTAACAACATTATCAAGGATCCTTAACAATCTGAGTATTTAACAATTTCACTATTTTCCCAAATTTAGTGTCATAAAGAAATAGTAGGAGTATTGTTTATTTTATGGATGCTTTTATTTACATTTCCTAAGAGTCTTTTTACTGCCCTGACACTGGGCACAACAAAATGTAACTTAGTATCACCTTTAGTTAGCTCACTGGCTTTTATCCTGCTGATTTAAATGCTAACAGGACTTACAACAAAGTTTGGTCGCCATTATCGTGGCTGCTTTGGGGAGGAGAAAGACTGCCCTGCAGCAACCGGGGGCAGAGTCTGTTTTGACCCAATAACAGCCAAAGTTACCACATTTTGGTTTCATTTAATACACTGCAGTGATTTGCTTTTTGCTTAGACCTCTTCCCATTCAATCATCCTCACCACGACCGTGAGACAATAGCCACAGACATGGTTAAACTCAAGACGTGATTATGATTGATTTTTGGTTTTTGAAAAATGCTGAACCAGGTCCTTCCAAGAATAAAGGTTTATATAACAGCAAGTTTTGGTACTGTCAATGTATACGATTGTGGAAAAAGGTTTTATCTACTGAAATCCACAACTTCCAGTTCCAGCTCAGACACTACTACACTGTCAGTTTTAAAGTGATGTTATAATTCATGATCTTCAAGTCAATAAAGTATTCCTCCTGGGAATGACACATTTAGACTGAATTTTGTACAGATGGCACTTGTGGTGAAAGTTTCCTCATAGGTGACTTAGAGAGGTCAAGAATAGAGATGAAATGAGAGGTTCCTGACTCACTGTTTAGACCAGAGGAGCCTTCTGGTGACAAATCTGCCATAACAAGAGCTGTCTGAGGAGCACCCACACTGATGTCGGCTAATTACTGACCAAGGTCATTGGACCTGCATCAAAGTGCACAAATGCTGGCTGGTGTTTAAAAAAGTGCTTGAGAAAGTTTATCACCATATCTGGAATCCCAAATAAAGAACAAATACACTCTACTGATCTTCAGAAATGTGACACTTTTAAAAGGTTTCAGATGGAGAGTGTCAGTGTGTTTGACATCTCACATTTCACACTCCACTGACGGTCTTTTCAGATATTCAGTGGCAGATATGAGAAGATCTAAGTCATTATATTTCATTAGGATTAGGAAATGTTGGAGAAATAGGATATGACACGCTAGACAACAAATATTTCTGTTCATTTTTCAAAGGATAAAATAGCAGAAATATGTTTGGCCGATAATAAAAAAATACCCACATTATGTCTGACAGCTTTTGGTGAACTTTTATTCTCGAAATGGAAGTTTTGTATATCTTACCAGGGAGTGTATTGTGGACAGGCGTGGCTATGTTTATGTCCTGTAGGTGCTCCAGGGTCTCAGTGTGGAAAAGGCGCAATGTGGATCCAGAACTGAAGGCGATCCAGATCCCCACTCCTGCCACCACCATGTGGGACACCACCATGCCCTCTTCCTGGTGGGCCTCCAGCTGCTTCTGGAAGAGGGAGAAAGGACAAGATGGCAGGCTCAGTAGTTACCTTTCACACATGTATTTAGTCTGTGAAGTAACAGTAGGTAAGGGATTTCTTCCACAGTGGGTTAAACACAAGCAAGAAATATGCTTTCAAGCTTCAGTGAGGATGTGACTTTTGGAGACAATTGGATAAAAAAAAAATATAAAACTCAGGTCAGGTCTTGCCTTTCTACTTTTTACAAAAATAAAACCCAGTTTCATTCTTAACACTTTGAAGTATCATGCTGTCTGAAGAAAAATCCGTTTTTAACTACCACTTTGTTATTCTAGCATGGAAGTGAGGTTAGGATTGAATAATTTATACAACAGACAGTGTCTGCAAATATGCAGAATGAAAACTCAGAACTACAGAGGGCTTTGCACAAATTATTCACCACAGTTGTTGGTGACACTTTGAACTCAGGTTTAGCAAAGGCTCTGCAGCTTCAAAGTGAATTCTTGATAGTCTTGTGTTGACTGCCTCTGACTACAAACTCATGAGAAAAAGCTCAGGACATAAATCAACCCTCGACTCTGTTTAGAGACAAAGCAGTATTAATGGTTGTTATTATGTTTAGGGTCTTGTTATCTTCACTTGCTTTAACAATATAAATCAATTCAAAGAACCACATTTCTTTTTCAGACGGCACTTAATCTGACATGAATGAACAAAACAATGATTTTTTTCCTCTGTACTATTTTGCAAAAAGCATCAAAGATATTTATTGTTGATGCCAATTTTTAGACAATAGTGGGACTTTCACAAGGGTTGAAAAACCAGCATTTTCACACCTCTTTAATAAAATCATCTCTTTTTCTTTTTGCTTCATTACTGTGAGCAATAATAGTTTCGTTATCTAATTTCATTATGGGGCATATAAGCATCAATTTAACTGAACTCATCATGGAGACTAACAGAGTTGGCCTTATTTCTGTTGGATTAAGACTTCAAACATGTGAACATTCAGTTTCCCTCTCAGCATTTGTTCCTCTTTTTCAGTCCCTCACTTACAGTCTGCACTCAAGACTAATTGTAAGTTCTTCAGTTGGGAAAGGAGAGCGAGACAGGCAGGTGGTCCAACATAATGAGCTTAATGAGGCTAAACAGATTATGAGTGAGTGCATGTCAGAGGAAGGTTACTATTCCTGGACCAATGGCAGGTGCTTCAACTCCCTAAACCAGGCTGGAACATATACAAGGATTATCATCCATATTTCAGGACACAGACAGGAGAAACCCAAGAAGGAAATTAATAACTGTAATCTACTAAGGTTTCTAAAAACCTGCAAACCAATGTTTGGAGGAGGTGCTTCTTTGAAACGTTCCACGAAAAGATTCATTATGCTCAATACAAGACCTTCCTCTGCAGACTAAACTCTGTCTCCTTTTGTTTCTTTGTGTTGATGTCTCACTCCCCAGTTTTGTTTTCTTCATATTGAGCCAGAAAGACTGTCAGAGACATTTTCATTTCAACTTCATCTTCATGTAAGATAAACAAAAAGATCTCTCTAAACTGTTTGCTTACTTATTGCATTTCCTGGTCTGAGCCACACTTTAGATCAACAGATTTTCCCACAGACTTGACAAGAAGAGACGTACACTTGGTGTGATTTACAACACCCACACACAGCTGCTGTGTATGATGCTAACATGTGATGTGATTATAGCTTGACAGTATCACCTGAGTTTTCTTACCTCTACAGAGTGAGTGTGGCTGCTGATGATGAAAACTTGTCCACCTGATGATGCCCAGAGGTGCTCCTCTACAGCCAGCATGGCCTTGACTGGGAGGACTCCCAGCTTCAGTACCTTAGGTTTCTCAGAGTTCCATGAACCATCTTGAACACAGAAAAGAAGAGTAACTTTAGCACCACACCACCATAAATAAATCAAAGCCTTTCACAAAGTACCCGATGAAAAGCAGTTTATGCATGCACAGAATATATGCGTGTGCTCTGCAAGGTTGGGACATCAAATGCATAAAATGTTAGCATTATAAAAAAAAAAAACAGAGTGCTGTTTCTCTTCTTCTGTCAGTGTTGTGTTCGTTTTACAATGTAAACCTTTATCATTACCAAGTAAAGGTTAAAGAGAAATGGTTTACACTTCATAGGGCAGACACAGTTATAGTCACTTCATCTTCAGAAGTGTTGTCTGAAAAGGTCATCTGCATTTATACGACTCTGCTTATGCTGCTAGAATGGCCATTGATGGTTTTCACAGCCTTCGCTATGAATATAGATGGGCTGTGAAGCGTTAGTCAGAGCTGAGCTTCATCCCACACACTCCTCCTACACACTGTGTTCTACATGTGCCTGGGCACCTACAGTGCCAGCTCTACTGCAATGTAACACCCCATGCAGTGCCTTTAAAAATAACAAATTACATTCCTGCAGCTATTTACTGGGTTGGATTTTGATCAGTGTATCATTAATTTAGAAGAAACGTAGAAAAAGCTCTACACTCGATCAAAGTAACACACAAAACAAGGAATGTGCATCAGACCAAATAGTCCTGTGGCACTGAGTTGGATATGAACTTCATTCCTTGCTGATACCACATTGCCTGAGTTAATCTAGGCCAGGAAGTGAATGAGGCCTCACCAGCCATGTTTGTCAAGAGAAGGCACAAAGACAGCCATTGAAGGCAGAGGTGCCAAGCAGGGAGAGATGGTCTTTGGGAGGTACAGTATAATGACTGGGGAAGTGAAAGTAATCTCCCTCTACAGGGGCAAGGTGGGGTTAGCATTCCACTAATGCCCTGTGTATATCATTTTGATAATCATTATGTGTAGGTGGATGCATGTTAGCATAAAGAGTAAAAGAACAAGCAAAGAAGAAGTGGAGACGGGAGTATCAACTCGAAGTCTTCTGCGAGTCTGCCCACATCTTACTTCTTACACGGTATTCCTTGAAGTCAGTGTTGGTTGCACCTTTCTCATCGTGATGGTTTATTTGCACAAAAACTGATCACTGATTAAAATAGTGAGGTTCTTCTTACCCAAAGGATGATAATAAAGTAGCCTGTTAAAGGGATACTCCGGTGTAAAATCAAGCTAGGGCGTTGATTTTACACCGGAGTTTCACAGCTCAAGGAAAAACATTTATGATCATTTCTTCATGGAAATGCAATCAGACCGAAATGCTAAGGCAGAAGAACTACCACGTCTGCAGTGCAAAATGATTATTATAACGATTATTATTTTAAGGAAATAATCTGCTACACTCGGTGATCGACTTTTCAGGGCTCCTCGCAAACAAGTGGCTGCTGGAAGAGAGTGGGTGAGTTACGTTTGTTCTCTTTGCTAAAGAAACCAGGCATTGCTAAAAAGATGTCTGGTGGCTAGTACTGTGGCTGGGACCCTATACTGTTAATGAAGTTAGGTGCTGTTCTGAGCATTATCTGTGGCTATAGAGTGGCGTTTTGGTTGAGGTTTGTGTGTGGAGACATAGACCGCTGTGTATTGCTATTTTGTGGTCGCTACTAAAGTCAGTCTGCAACATTCATCTCTTAAGGGGGTGTCTAACTAGTGTTGCGGTGTGTTTGACCCTAAATTAATTTTACGCTGGAATATCCCTTTGAGTTGATCATGCGTTCAGTGCACTGATCTATCAGGAATAATAATCAAACCTCAAGCTTTTCCTCATCTCTATTGGTAACTATTGTTTAAGAGCATTTAAGACAAACTCATTTTAGCTAAATAACTGCGTTAATAGTAAACAGCTACTCTGCACAGTCATCAGTTGATTAACATAACTTTGCTGTGTGTACAAATAGTATGCATACTTTTACCATGATTAATTAGCACTGTACCCATTCTTCTGTTCTGGAAGAGCTGTTGTTTACGTTTTGGCTCTATCTATCTACAGCTTTCCAACATGAGCCAGGTTCTACTTAAGGCTTCTGCCTGTTGAGAAATGTTTGTTCCTGTTACTGCTACAAGCTAAGTATTACACAAAGATTTTGATCATGTTGGGCAATAGTATAACAAAGACTACCTGCTCTTTTGTAAAGTGTCGTGATATTATTGTGAAGAATCTGAGATATACAAATATAAACTGACTGATTGATTGACTGCAGGTGAATGTAACAATAGCAATGAATGTAATATTCTGTATATATGGTGGAATAATAAAAAACAATTAAAAAAAACAACAACATATAATCTGTTTCATAACAAAAACTATAGTTTTTTTGGCAATTTTCAGTTCATGAGTTCTGCAGTGTTGTGAGCCAGGTCACTCGTCATTAGCAGCAATCATATTTTGTTCACAAAGGGTTAATGGTGAGAAAGTTCAACAAATGTATTACATAAACAATATATTTGATTGCATTGGTATTGAAAGAGCCATTACTCAAATTTCTATATTGCAATCAGCGTTGGTAAGGGAAAGTGTGACTAAGATGCAACACAACACAGAACGTGTCCAACACCCTCAACAAGAAAAAGATGATGACTTATGAAGACAACGCAGAGGAGAATCATGTTCTGACAGTCTGGCAATGATGCGTGACCTTTGTTGAATCACTCCCTCCTTCTCTCTCAGTCTCTGACACAGGCTGAAACAGGAAATAGCTAGCATGGCAGAATGAGGCTGACTGGCCAGCTTCAGACATGCTGCATCTTCTGCAGGATAGCATTTCCACGCAGGATTACTCAGCACTGATGGCTTTGAAGACAAAGCAACATTCCCGTCTCTTCGGTTGTTTTTCGAACGCCTTGTCACTGTACACTGTGAGGGTCCCCTTTGATCTGTTGACATTTCTACATCAAAGAACATAAGCAGATCATTCCTCTTTGCTTTGCTGGCTTTCTTCTCGGCAATGTAAACCGAGAGTCTGCTTTAAATGCTAATGGAGTACAGGCTCAAGCCTTTCACTGTGACAAAATACTTGAGCAGCATTTTAACAGAGAAGAAGGGACCAGTGTCCTCACCAACAACCCAGAGTGAGTCATCATTTTAGCAGCAGGCATCATGTTCCAGTGACAGTGACAGAGCTGTGCTGTTGATGGAGAGGAATCAAACAAGTGAGACTCAGAGGATTTGGGGCCTGTACTTCCTTCTGAGAATCTATTTGACACCTCAGTGGTGATAAAAAACGGAAAACATCTTCTGAAACTGTTGGGACATTTACTCACACCAGCAGTGGTATACTGACTGTGCCAGGGTCTAATAACTGATGTGTTAAAAATACAGGAGGCAGTGAGGTGACACAACCATTGAAAGAAGCGGTAACAAGCAGTTTAACAGTACATTCCTAAACGGTTGCATACACTACAGGGTTTATTTCTCCAGGCAAAGAATGTCTGAACACTCATCTTCTTGTGTTTTTCTTCTCAGTCTGTATGTCAATGTTTCTGTCATCTCTCTGCAACACACAAAGCTAACAGATCACCTTGAGGGATATTCCAGTGTAAATTAAGTTATGGTCAAACACACCATAACACTGAGTTAGACACCCCCTTAAGAGATAAATGTTGCTGACTGCTTGCTTCTCTAGTTATACCAACTTTAGTAACAACCGCACATTGGCAATACACAGCTGTCTATGGCTCCACGCACAAACCTCAGCCAAAAAGCCACTCTATAGCCACAGATAATACTCAGAACAGCACCTAACTTCATCAACAGTACATATAGGGTCCCAGCCATAGTACTAGCCACCAGACATCTTTTTAGCAATGCCTGGTTTCTTTAGCAAAGAGACTAAATACAACTCACCCACTCTCCTCAAGCAGCCGCTTGTTTGTGAGAGGAGCCCTGACGAGTCGATCACCGAGTGCAGCGGAGTTTTGCAGTTCAAGGAAGAAAATTTATGATCATTTCTTTATCATTTCCATGAAATAAAAATCCTGATAATTATTTTGCATGGCAGATACGGTAGTTCTTCAGCCTAAGCATCTTGGTCTGATTCAATTTCCATGAAGTAATAATTATGAATGTTCTTCCTTGAGCTGCCAAACTCCGCTGCACTCGGTGATCGACTCGTCAGGGGTCCCCCACAAACAAGTGGCTGCTGGAAGAGAGTGGGCGAATTGTGTTTAGTCTCTTTGTTAAAAAAATTAGAAAAAGCTTAAAAATGGCTAGTACTATGGCTGGGACCCTATATGTGCTGTTGAGGAAGTAACGTGCTGTTCTGAGCATTATTTGTTGCTATAGAGTGGCTTTTTGGTTGAGGTTTGCATGTGGAGACGTAGACTGCTGTGTATTGCTATCGTGTTACAGTGTGTTTTACCATAACCTAATTTTACACTGGAATATCCCTTTAAGAAAGCTAGAGCAGCAACATTAAAATTAAATTCCCTGCACCTCTAAGGAGGTACTTTTGAGTCATATAAGAGCACAATGGAATGAATATGTGTGACTTACAGTAGGTTATTAAAACACTCCTCAAGTAAGAGTTGCATCACAGGGTAATGACACCAAAATTAACAATCGAGAGCCAAGAACTACAAGGACTCTGCCCTGGCATATCTACCCATCTTAGTGGAATCACACAGAAAGGAAGCTCAAAGAGCCTCTGTTTGCGCTGCTATGAAAACCAATAAGACATGGGACGAAATAGAGAATGTGAAAGAATGTGGGAAGAGAGCAGCCCTGATACTTTCCCTTAATATGTCTGTGCCTGTCAGGGAGGGAAGACGTTAAATAGGTCACTGCTAACAGATTGGCTTCTCCCTGACAACAGAGCAGACGGAAGCAGAACCTCAGAGCAGAGCAGAGCAGAGGAGGGGAGACCCCTGACCCCAAGCTACACAGTAACAGCAACCTAGTGACTCACAGAGGGAAAAAACAGCTTTGCCTGTATTCCACCCAGAATAACTCCTTCATTCATGGCTGCCAAATGTTCATCTGTGTTGCCCCAAACAGCTTAGCATTGTGACAAGATGAATTTTAAACTTGAAAAATTGACTTGGATGCTAATTTGATTTGGTGAATGCTGTCAGTAGAGGATGATTTAAAGTTACTTAATTTAGTGGCAAAGTTAGCACATCAGCCACCAACACTGCACCTATTTGTCAAAGTGGCCAATTACGGTTAAGGCAGCTGGCGCAGACTGCATATTAAAGTAAACATTGTCAGCCTACACAGTTTGAAAACCAAATCTAATTAACTGACTGAATGCATTATCTGTTTCACACAATAACAGTGTTTTAGCCTGCTAATTGCCCCAATTTTGGCTATTTAGGAGAATCAACAAATACTACAAAGCTTTGGTTATGAAACTGTCACACCAGAGATAAACAAAGTCACAATCTCTTCTCTCCTTAAGTACACACCTTGTGATCTGGAGTAGATGGCCACAGAGCCACTGACCAGGCCGGCATACAGACAGTGTTTCTTGTAGACCAGGCTCGTGACAGTAGACTTGTCTGGGGTGAAAAAATGCTGCAGACGAACTTTCTTGGAGCGCTGGCTGCTCTTGTACACAATGATGCTGCAAAAGACCAGAATCAGAGACAACCTTAAAATGTTTTGTAAGGAATCTTTTATCTTTAGTCACTATTTTGCCTCACCAGGGAACATTTTGGAGAGTTTTGGGGTATAATCTTAACCCTGACAGATACCAGCAGCACTCTCTCTATTGCCAAAGCATGATGTCTTATTAAAGGTACACAACCACTTCTTAACAACACACAAACCTGAACACTTTTCCAATCACATTATGGTCTCATTTTGTTTGGTTTTTACAAAAATCTGTGTGTGATATATTTTTTTAACTGTTTATTTTTATTTTTCATCAACAAGGGCAATATGACACATACGTATTTCTTACAGGACTGTTTTTGTCCAGCTTAAAACTGACATGAAAACACTTTTTAAAGTCCACAGTGTGCTGTACCTTCCCTCCTCCATGCCCAGGCAAACACTTGGGGTTTCACTGGCCTTCGTTGAAGAGACATGATTGTTCTCAGTGACCTTCTCGCCATTCTCCTCAGGCTGCTCTGCAGAGACGTAAGCCATGCAGAGGATACGGGACTCGACGTTGAAACACTCAGTCACTTTAGGGCTGGAGTTCTGCATGGCCACTATAGATATCTGTCCCATTTGGTTGGTGCAGCTTGCAACCTGATCAGAAATAAGGGACAATAAATATTTGTTTGACTGGATACTTTTCTGAGAGATACTAAACCGAGAAAACAAACAGAAGAAAAACAAAAATGGCTGCTGAAAGTGTAACCTTAAATCAGACATTCCTTTAAAATTCATGAAGTTTAAAAAAGTCTCATGAGACCAAAAATCATTGATTCAATTATCTTACAACTTTAAATGTTTATATTCCAGTTTGACATCTTTCAGCAATAGTTTAAATATTACATCACCATCAAAATAACTCAACAGTGATGTTTATACCCTCAGCAGAACAAAGCTTTTTCCTGACCATCAATGTTTATGAGTCACTGCTTATTTTGAGAAAGAGCTAAAGCAAACACTTTCAAACTCAGATTGTATTTCTTAAACAGGGCATCAGACATTTCGATAAATAAACAGCAGAGAATTACCATCTGCGCTGCTCACACACTTGAGCTCTACGCTAAAACTAAGAGTCAGACTCTCTGACAGCAAAAGGGTCAGCCCTCAGTCGTGTTAGCTGCTTAAAATAAATATTTTTCTGCACCATTTGATAATTAAAGACTCGCTCCACACCCTCCATTAAGTCAGATTCAAGAGTGTGTCTCCTTCACATTTGTGTGTACCGATACAAGCCAGAGATGGCCACTTATTTGGTGTGATTGATAAAATGTGCTTTTTTTTCTTTGAAAGTGTAGGACAATGTCTCACCCAGACACAACCATGACCCACAGCCGGAGTGTCGGCTGTGCTCTCTGTGTTGATATGAGGCTCTGGATTATGGACCGCACATTCCACCTGTAGCAGAACAGGAAGAAACAAGAGAGTCAGAGGAAAGATTAAGAAACAGGTCAGAGGAGAGCATGTAGGAACTCATAGAGTGAATAACACAGATCCTGGTAGGAACAAAAGCCTGACAAATCTACAGCAAAAGAGCTTTAGCCATCAACAAAAGTAATACATAAATCTAAACAAAGACAAGTTATTCATACAGAATTCAATAATATTTGTCAAGTTTATTCCCTATGATGCTAAGATCAGTGTATTTGACCAACACCTCAGCTGACATGATGAAATCTAGACCTTCTGATCTGGGATGTGATCTTATCTTCTCTTCAACACACGCAGGGTGAGGGAGGACTTTCAAGCACTGGTGGAAGTCTAGATCAAGTGCTGACAGTCAGTGTGGCTTTATATGTCTGACTCAGAAAGACAGCACATATCTTTTATGACCCGTATTACCTCAAAGGTACGATCAAACCCATGACATTCTCACCAACTGACAAAGACTCCGTATTATTTCATTTTTACTCAAATTCGCCGGTCAATGTCAGTGACCTGACTCCAGTCCTAAAGTGAATGTTGTGTCATAGCGTGTTCTAATGAAAAGAAACAAGGAAATCCAAAGGTACACGAGGAGGTGATTAGTCCACTGTACTTGTACACTACAAAACATATCACACTTTATCTCAGCCCATGATTAACTAGTCACATGTTCGATCAATAATGTGAAAGCTGGCTTGTACAGGGATCAATTCAATGACTTTGACACCATCAGGTCATTAACTGCCTGGTTTATAGACTAAACCTACTTTAGAGGGCTACTGTTTGACTGAATTGTACAGGGACTTGGGATGAGAGTATAGGACACTGTTTAAGTACACAACCTAACCTCACCCCTTCCTGTTGCAACACTGGAAAACTTTCTCTCAGTAAAAAAGTAACATCTCAATCAATCTATAATAACACTTTAAATGTAACTCAAACGATCTTTAGTTTGACTTGAATGAGACAGAATACAGTCTTTGTGCAACCCTGACTTTACGGTTCTTCAGGTATTTGTTCACAGTTTTAAGTCTTACATCAGACCAGATATGAATGACCATTTCAGATATCAATGTTCCAGGTTGCCATTTTCAAAATTAGAGTAAAAATGCCATCATGGATATTCACAATGGCTTTGTGACGAGTAAAACTGATATTTTAGATAAAATATTGTATAATTAATGACTAGAAATAATAAACTGGCAGTTATACGCAACTCTATTTTGACAGGAATTTTTTTATTTTTTTTTATTTTGGATTTCTTATATTGTAGTTTGGGTAGGTATTTAGAAGAATACATAATGGACAAGTATACAGAGTGTAAGAGAGAAGGAGCACAGCACATGAAGTCATCATGAACATCTTTAGAGTACCTTTCACTGTAAGCTCATGCAAGTTTTCTGGCTTTAGTTTTTGGAGGACTCCTCTTGCGCCTTTGAATGCACTGGCAAAGTACCACTAGGTTGGTAGGTGGGTTTAGTAGACATGTGGCTAGTCTACTAAACTCTATACTAAAATATATCTCTTCAAGCTTATTTTGTATATTAAACAAATTAATCCCCTGTATTTGACAGGAAATGTAGAACTACTCACCAAGTGACTGACCTACACTGGTGGAATAGGGCTGTCTCCTCAACAACAGTGTAAGTTTACATTAGGGGCAAATCACAGAATAAGAAATTGAATAAGATGTCTAATTAAATACTGTTAGGGCTGCTACAGTGTGAGCATTGACCCACAGAGGGATCAAACCCACCATCTTTGCAAAATTAGCCCCAAGCCCCAAACAAATGAGCAAAGCGACCCCAGATTATCTTCAATTTTCTGTCAGTTAGCAAGCGTATGGGAAAGGGAAATGTCTGACCTTGAACTCTTGTAGTTTTGACATGACCACAGGCATTTGCCGGAGCAAGAGAGGGTGCTTCTGCTTCTTGATGTGATTCCCATCATCCTCTGCAAAGAACCAGCCCTGCAGGTTGTCTTCCTCTGATGTAACAAACACACACACACACACACACACACAAAAACACACACATAGTTAGTACTTGATTTAATCCGAATATATGAAGAGCACATCTTTTGCACAAGAGTATTTAAATAACCTCTCTTTAAGTAGCCTGATGGTGTTTGTAGTATTGCAGTTACCTATCATATTTATCGTCAAAGACAACAGAATGAAGAGATAGGTAAAGCAGAAAGCAACAAAGTACAGCTCCTTTGGAAATAAATACACGGACAGACGACAACAATAGAAAAACAAATGTGTAACTAAGACAGGAGCATTTACAGCCGGGCTGAGCTGAGCACTACACTGTACCTAGAGCCAGCTTTGCCATCTGCAAGTTACTGATCCATGACTGCTTGATGGCTGGGCTGAGAGTGTTGAACACTGCACTGAAGTAAGTGGGTTTACCCGACCTGCAAAACAGACAGAGAGAGAGATAAACACCCATGAACAGAACCCTGAGATAAAAATCTAACTTTCATTATGTTTAAGTCATCACTTTGCACAAATATGCAAAAGGTCCCTTTATGTCTAATTTGTTGATATTTCTTTATGTAGAATTTACAATATAATGTTATAAATGTGTATGTTTCCCTGAGCCACTTATATTTATTCAAAATGTACGACAGCTAGATCTTAACACTTCTGTTCACAGTAAACAATAAACACAAAATCCTTACTATCTATTCTGGGCTATAATCATACACTCATGTACTACACATTCAAAAAGGTTTTTTCTTCAGGGCTCTAGTGAAGAGCCTTTGCATTGTGTGATTCTGGAGTGGACAAAAGGGTGTATCTTCTATCTTTGCTGGTCTTGTCTTGTACAAATCTAAGTCGTGTTTCCTCTCAATAACTCTCCCCGCTCTCTCTGAACGGTGAAACAGCATCACACATTGGGACTCCCTGACATAAAAAATGTAGATAAAGTTGCTAGAGCCTGATATGTAATGATGACCCAAAATGTTTGATAAAAAAAAAAAAAAAAATTTAATAAGTGGTTGATAATGTAACAAGATGCTAAGCCCAAAACGTAGTAACTTTTTGTAGCAACTCATTACATTTTAGGTTAGTGATTACAATTTTTTAAATAACATTTTGGGTATTGTTATATATCGGGCTCTAACAGGCCTTTCAAATTACAACCTAGATAGATTAAATCTTGTCAGTAAAATTTTTGTTTGCCCTTTTTTATCTAGTCTTAACATCCAGTTTTTTAAAAAGTACTCATATTTCAAAATCAGTCCATGAATTATAAAAGCCTAAACATCAGAAATGCTGTGAAAAGACTGCTGTGAATGAATCATGTGCCATAAAATGTGTCAACACTCTGGAAATCACAGAGGTCTGCATTTGCATAAAAAATTTATCATGAGAGTTGTTTAAATTTTACATTTTGTGCACAAAATAATCCACTGAAATGCACCTATTATAGCAAAACACCAAATACGTTCCGATAGAAAGCTTGTTTTATGTGAATCCCAGCCTGAGGCGACATGAATCTGTCAATTCAATCCTGACTGACTAGCAGACTGCAACAGAAATGTGATACATGTCAATGTCAATTATCACTTCCGCCAGCAGCTCGTGAGCACAAACTGTGTGCATTTGTAGTGTGTGTGTGGTACTGATGTTTGCTGGTGTTGGGTTTTGTGTGTTTCAGGATTGAGGGATCATGAGAGGAATGACAGATGCACAGCTGTGTTTCCAAACATACCCGTGGATAATCCCCCCATCTGAGTGCTGCAGGGACGAGGAAGTGGGAAAAAGAGGGAATGTGAAGAAGCCAAGACAAGGTGCACCCTTGGGGGACCACGTGCAGTACTATAATAGTGTGTGTAATGAATGTGTGACACGATTATTTGTGTCCAGAAGCAGCTGCAGTAACTGGGCAGCCTTTGGTTGCAAAGACGGAGACACAACTGCTCCACTGAGATTCATGCCTCAGATTACAGCTGGTGGAGGAACTTGTTTTTCCAAATTTCTAAATGTACTGTAATAATCTCTCTTATAGCTGAAAGTATGCAGAGGGACTGAGAGGACAGCAGGAGAAAGCAGGTTAACAAGGGATAAAGAGGAAAACCCAGGATAAACAAATCAAGGGTGGGTGTTAAGGACGGAGACTGGGGGCTGGTAAAATACTGCTTATGCAGCCAGAAAGACTGATTTAAGGAAGTGTCAAGAACTCTAAATACGTAGTTATGCAAAAACACAAACTTGTCTTGTTTGCCAGGTAGCTGGAGTTGGATCCGACACCGGTCAGCTGCCCTGATTTCTTCCTCCTTTTTCATTATCAGTCTTTGGAGACCTGATACCCAGTCCTGCGCCACTGTGGAGTTCACATTCTGAATAGAAGAAAAGTGGAGAGACACAAAAAAGGAGGAAAAACAAGCAAAAGCAGACTCATGATATTAGGGGACAATAAAACTAGAGTACGGGACAAAATACAAAGGAACAAAATGACACTGTGGAAAATAATTCATCACTGAATGGCTACCAAGTCTTTAATCAACTGAACATTCATTGCGGCTTTTGGATTCAGTTATTTGTTTATACCACAACATTCAAACACCAAATATGAGCAAATCCTTTGAAAATCGAGCAGACTTTCAAAAACCTGGGGAATCATCGCATTGTTATACTGAAGCTGTTTTCAGAGGCGTCCAATGGCTGAAAAGCCTTAGACCATTGAAACATGTTTTCAGGATACATAATAGACATTTCAGCAGAGATCTATTTTGAGTGTACTGTCAGCATCGTTTTTCAAATCGGCAGTGAATAGCTCACACTTCTCACCCTTGCCTCTTTCTTTCCTTTCCCATCCTCACACATCTTCTCTGAGAGCTGCTCTGCTACTCAGCCTCCCACTCTGCCTCTAACAGACCTACCAGCACAGCACAAACACAACCTCACACACTAACGCTGTGTTCTGCAAAGTAAACCTTCTTTCCAACTGCACACACACACACAGGCTTGTGTATGCGTGTGTGTGGTAAAATGACATGACAGGCTTGAATGGTGCAAATCGAGACTTAAGAGACTCCTGGTTTCCAAGAAACAAATTGCCCACACTGGCACATTCCACAGCTTGAACATTATATCTCATCATAACAGCCCAGCCCTTATGGACGTCCAGAGGGAAACACCATGGATGTGATTTTAAGAGTCCTGAGGTACACTGCAGGAACATTAGTCAATGTCAATTTTGTTCATGCTTGCACAAATATTAACAGACAGTCTAACTTTTCCAAGAACTCAGAGTTAGTCAAGTGACATCAATAACATACCCTAGTTTTTTCTTGGCAAAGCAGATTTATGAATTTTGAAGTGGGATTGCCCTTTTCAAACATGATTGAATTATACTTGATTTCAGCCAAAAATAAAATCCTGATTTTTTTCTCTGAAAACCTCAATTTTCAATTTCAATTTTTTATTCAATGACAACTTCAACAAACTTCATTATAAAAAAATATGTTTTTCTATCATCTCTCGAAACGAAACCACTGAAAACAATGTAGTGGATATGCCAAGCCATTAAGTGGCACTGTAATGCTGCCCAGGATATGCATGAAAGAGAGAAGAAGAGTATAAAGCACACGTATAAAGGCTGTTTTGGCGGGACACCCGCAGCCGCCATAAAAGAGTTACGCCGTGTGTCACATAATCGTTTCGAGAGATGCAGAAGCATCCACACGAAGGGAAATGGTATTCGTTCACGGATTTATGCACTCTTGTATCCATTTTCAAAAAGTACTGTTTAGAGTCACCCAAAACGCCATTTCCGTGTGGATGAAACTGCGATATAACAAAAAACTTGAGTGTGTACTCCTGAATTTGTTTCTGTGTGGACAGATTGATAGCACCTTTAGACAGACTTTGGTGCAGGGAGTGGTTTGCTCTTCAGCCCAAAACTGCGAAGCCGTACCAATTCCACACAACTGACTTGCTCTTGCCCCTTTTAGCCACAAAATTATCACCTTCTTTTGCAAACGCCATGTTTGTTTACACTGGTGTGTGTGCGAAATGGGGAGCGCTCTTAAAGGAAGGGGGAACCTACAGTGGCCTGGGGGCGCGAGACATGACAGAGAGGAAAATAGATTTGAGGATTTTAATTCTTTTAACATCGTCCTTATCAAATACCCCAATTATCCGATATGGACCAGAAAAGTTAAAATGACACAACTTTAATTCAGTGCTTGATGTGTATCTCACCTGGTAGTTGCCTTTGAGGCTGCAGATCATGCCAGAGATCTGGTTCACCAGGCCAAGGTCATGGATCAGGTTCTGCAGATCCTGGTACAACTGACCGGGGCCCATGTACAGCTTGTCTATGGAAAATTGCAGACACACACACACACACAAATTGCTTTTAAGACAGCGTAATCTTTGCAACCCAAATAATAAAAATACAAAAGAGATTTAAAAAGAAATCAGGATGAGCTGTTAAAGGCTGGTGTCTTCAACATTATCCTTGAAGACACGTGGATATACAGGCATCAACGTTTGAGACAGGTTTGATGAGAGGAGCAGTTAAACTGGACAAACAAAGACAGAGATCAATAACGGCCAATCAGTCGGGTTCCCACAGGGAGCAGTGACAGCTCTGCAAACTTGGCAGTGAATCTCACCAGTGTGCTCGCTTGTTGACAAGAACACCGTGATCTCATGGTAACGTAGTTCAGAGGCCACAAAAATGTTTTGTTCCTGCATGTCAGCATACATCATCCTTTCTTATACAAGTCCATGCATGCTGCAAAAGCTATGTGGATAGGTGGTCTTTAGAACTGAAAATATCTCACTCTTGTGTTCCTGAGTGATGTGCTGTGATTGAAGCTCTTTCTGTGTTGTTGTTGTTCTGTATCAAAAAGAAGGTGAGGGCTTACTTTGTGTGCATAAAACCCTGCTGTGCAGAACATAACCGCATGGCTCATCAAAGATTTGGCAGGCCTTCTCTTCTCTCTCCACTCAATTCATGTCATTATTTTAACCTAAAGGCTTAACTGTCAGAAAAAACATTTGCCAAAAATGAACATCATAGCCATCAGAATCAGATTAAGTAAACATACTGAACATAATTGGTCAAAAATCAGAAATTTGTTCAAAACAAACTTTTATTTTTTTCCCTCCCCTTCCCCCCTCTCCACCACCAGTAGCAGCACATGAGGAATGCATGTCAGTTGACCAAATCTTCAAAAAAAAAAAGTTATTGAGGTCATTTGATCAAACGCTTCATTTAACCAGGGCAGGCCTCTCTCAAATCAAACCTCAACTGCATTTTAGTGCACCAGGGACTAAAGGGTTACACAGCATTTGAGTCTTTGGCACCAAAATGACTCTTTGCTTTTGCTTTTCTACTTTCTCCTCCTCCTCGTCTTTCTGCACAATAGGCACACAGAGTCCGCCGGGTGCTTCAACGCCATGGCAACCCAGTGTAGTCCTCTCCCGAAGGTCTCCTTGACTGGGCATCCCGGGGAAACTTTTATCCCTGTTTTTGCATCACCGGAGTTTGCATTTGTAGGTGGTCTCTTACTCGAAAATGTCTCCCTCTGGGTTTTTGCAGAGGAGGCTAAGAGATCCTCATCCTTGCACGAGCATAAACGCCACCAGACACAAAGAGACACACAGCAGGCCTACAGTTGTGTTCACACATTTGTGATTTCTAACTGTGCTTTACTCATGTCACTGGATCTAATAATGAAGTTATCTGAAGTTATCTAGTTTTTATTTCATCTCTGATAGGAGCAAACAAGAGTGTGTTGTACTTGTTTGCTGCCATGCTCTTTGTTCAATTTTGCTATCTGCAGTCTTTAATTGCACTCTATGCAATTTTCATGGATCATCTGTTTCAGAGAAAGCACAGGGGGCTGAATTCAGGTCAGGACAGAAATACTGAATAAACCTCTAATGCTCGCTCTATATTGAGCACATATAGAGCTTTACACAAAGCCAAAATAATATGACATAGTGTCACGCCAAGACCCCCATTAATATCAAATCCTATAGATGTGACTTCATAATATAAATGCTGGAGATTAAAACAAAAACAGGCTAGTGTTAGAGCCTAATCTCTTCTCTTCCTGCTTTTATCTCCTTTGGTAAATGTAAATGTATGTAAAATGGAAGCTAACCCTTGAGCTCATAAACATTACTCATAAACATCAACTTGTTCGTGCGTTATCTGTACTGAACAGTTCAAAGGCAAAGGGAAGAATCGAATTCAACCATGACTGAATTGGACGTTCCCACAGAAAAGCAAACTGGCTCTGTGTAACCCATTTCAGTCTGGATCCAGCTTCTTGAATAGCTCTTTGTGAGACTGCCAAATGCCACGAGGTTCCTAACAAAACAGACCCTGGAAGCATCACAGGAATCACACCAGTCATCCCTGCAATTACACAGTGCCCTAAAAAACAAACTAAATATCTACAAATTACATGTTAAAGAGAGGGATTGTGGCTTTAAATGGCTACTGTGCGAGGTGGTCTGATTACTGTGTGGTGTAAAGAGGAGATGAACTAAGCAGAGTGACATGAAGAGAGATGACATCATATTCTGGAGAGTCCTGTCATTGTCAGCGAGCGGGCTGGTCAACGAGCTGCTTTTGGCTGAACACGGTGGACTGAGAAAACAATCCTTTCCACTTGTCAAAAGTTCCTTTGGCAACAGGCCTTCTCCTATGCACACACATTCCCACAGACCCACACAGAGCTGATGCTGGTTGGGGAATAAGTGAGTAAACTAAGTGAAGCCAATTAACAGAGTAAAAGGAATCTGCAGTTCTATGTATAGTGTCTATTTAAGGGAATGTGGTCTGACCATTTACTTATGTAAGTCTAATCTCTTGCACATTGCGGTGTGTAAGGACAAAGCATGACACATTAAGACCCATATGGCCTTCCTCAGGCCTTCAAGAAGAGTATCTTCTTCATCACATAAGGTTAAGATGAGTCTCTGGGGTTTTCTCCTGGCTGAAACTGACACACAGGTTCACAGACAGAGCAGACGTTACTCAGGTCTGTCTCTGCCATCTGTTAATATGAGTCTAGAAGGAGGACAGGTGGTCGAGCAGGAGATTGGTGCAATGGAGACTGCATGAAATGAAGCTTAGGTGGAGCTAAAATGGTATAAAATGGAGTACAGCTAAGATGTTA
The DNA here is from genome assembly GCA_962446985.1 of Xyrichtys novacula. NCBI lineage: Eukaryota > Metazoa > Chordata > Actinopteri > Labriformes > Labridae > Xyrichtys > Xyrichtys novacula. Next base: position 9,136,079 of record OY660878.1, read on the forward strand.
AAAAAAGGCTGAAAATTCAAAATGTACAGACGATTAACAGACAAGTTTGAGTGGATGTGGGAGTGTGAATGCAAAAGGTTCCAGATAGAGGATAAACTTATCATGCTGACATCTGCATTACAATCTCCCACAGCAGAAGGACTCATAAAATAACTTGAGCGACGTCCAACTTAGATTCACTTTCAGCTGTAGCTGTTATATTCTGTGAGCAAGGGTCTAAATGTATTCTGACAATAATCCATCAGTAATAAAACACACCAGAGGGACACCATGCTGACAATCAAAGAACCATCACAAGATGTATCCAGTGATAGATGTGACACTGTGACACCTGGCAGAAAAGGACTCAATATGATGTAATGGTATTAAAGACAGGAGATTACAGAGAGAGAGAGAGAGAGAGAGAATGAAAGAGTGAGAGAGGGTGAGCTATAGCAAAGGTCCTCAAAAACCAGGCCTGAGACCAGTACCAGGCCTTGGCATGAAAACCTAGTCAGAACCAAGAGAGTGGATCTAACGCTCATTTACATAGTATTGGGTTTTGTTTGATTTCCTGGAAATGGCCAACCTTCAATTCCCCATCACAAGGTAAATTGTTTCTATTTAGAGCTAAAACAAACTTTTTATGATTAAATTTTAATAAAGCTAAAGTTTTAACATTTTACTTATCAGGATTTGTTTGCGTCAAAGCTGCACATGCAAAACATGCAGGGTGAGAGGTCACTTGTGACTAATGAAGAGAAAACATGGTGAAATAGGTAACATTAAGAAGTTTGGTTTTTGGCCTATAAACAGGGACGCTTTTAGAGACTTAAGAGGAAAATAATCAAAATCCAGAATTATGATGACAGCTTGATTGCTCAGCATCAGACTGGATGATAAAAAAACATCACTCACTGGAAATACAGAAAATGGCAACCATCTTTACTGTACTTTACACAGATGCAGATGAGAGCCATTTATGTGTGCACTTACAGTACATTACATAATAAGCTGGGCTGAGATGGGTATTGGCATGTGATAGGCATATAGTAAGCATGGGTGTACTCATATGTACAGTACATGCAATAATCTCTTCGAGTACAAATGAGCACAAATAACTCTGTATCTAGGTTGTGGAAATATGACTCTTTCTTTTTCTGTTTTTGTCTCTCTCTCTGTCTGTCTCCTCTTTTTTTACTTCTTAGTTTTGTCCTGGAAAGGCAAAAAAGACAATGAATTAAGTTGAAAAATTGTTGTTTTTTTTTTTTTACAGCCGTCCTAGTTTCAGTATGCTTTTGGTTTACTTGATCTATCATGACATAATATTAGCTGAGGATTGCCATAAGATGTTTAATAATCTGTTGTCCATCAGAAATGTCCGCTGCTGTTTGGTCCATGTAGTTCAAAGGTTGGGAATCCCTGATCTGTACAGCACATTTGCATCTCTGTGGAAAAGATTACTGACGGCAACAGAAATATCAACCCTTTGACCTCAGCTCCAAAACATACAACCTTTAACAAACCAGGGGAAAACACCGTACTCGAGACTTAGCAGCCCTATGATGTGCACTGCCATTGACTGGGCACAAACATACACAAACACATACAAAAACAAATATAGTCCCTGGAATATAAAGTGCAGTGCTGTTACCGCAATCATACACCCTCATTATGCCTCTTGTGTGTCTGATCTGGGCCTTTTAAAGTGGCTGAGCAGCTGTGTGTGACGGGGGAAGAGACCAGTGGAAAGACTAAAATCATCTGAGTTGGCTGCCAGCAGAGCAGAGGACCGCTAACGGAAAAAACACACGTAGATTGACTTAATGGTCTCTGCAGAGCTGACACCATTTTGTAAATGTGCAATATTGAAGTATTTATCATAAGAATCAACCGCTCGGTTACTTTCAACAACGATTTAAACTCATTTTAAAGAGTTCCTCTACAGCACAGAGATCCTCACCTTTAATTAACCCTGACAATTAAATAGACCAATCATTAAGCGAAAGCACTTTACTGACCAGCAGCTGTGAACTCATATTAAAGAGAGAAAAACCTTTGTGGCCCATGGCAGGTTTTAGCCTCTACTCATTAACACTGTCGTAATAGATTCATCAACTGGACTTAATGTCTTTTCTACCTGACCTTTTGACCTTTAGTGCCAAATTAAAGAGGGGAAACACAGACAGATTCATGAAAAACAGAGTGTGACACTTTGGTCCATACTTGGTTTTGCATTGATGACCACCTTCTCCCCTGAATGCGGTGCTTGATAGTGACTGTTGTCGGCCATGTCCTCACTGGATCCAAATTCCACCACCTCCACAAAGCTCAAAGGCACGCTCCACTTCAGGAGGAACTTCTGGTCGAGTGGGACGTTGCCATTACCGCTTCCACTGCCATCCTGAAATCTTGACAGAGAAGAAAATACAGATGAAGGTTACATGCTTGTGTGTGTTTCATTAATATGACATACATTAAAGTAAGAAAATTGAGAAAGTTATATCAGAGTGTGTGGAGGAGACCCACAGATGTTGAAAAATGAGGGGTCAAATGTCACTCATCCAGAAAAACAATTCTTTGGATGAGTTTCCCAGAGGCAGCATGTGGTGGCCTTCATGTCACAATTACAGGACAGGAGCTGAAAAGCCCATGAATGGGGCTCTCCATCACTCTTGGCTATGCAGTAATCCACAGTGGGTACAGTTCAGTCCAAATGCAGACACGCACTGTGGTCAAAAGTCACTCCCAGGACACCAGTTGCATTCAGAGCTTACAGTCTGTCTCTACTGTGGAGAGTTTCCTTTTGGTTGAAGTGACTAATTTTAGTGAGCTCGGCTGAAAGGATTTTTATTGGCAGAAAATCCCAGATGAGGTTCTCAGAGTGGGCAAGAGCACAACAGGATCATCCGCGTGGGGGAAAGTTTCTAAAATAGTTAGATGGTGAAGCTATAAGAGAATATTTCGCTTCATTTAGGAGGAAAGACCGGAGCAGGTCTGGTTTCTGGTATTGCTTACCGTATATTGGGTGTGGCACACATGAGGACATCATTAAGCAGGAAGAGGCGTCGCTCCTTGGTTTTGATAATTTCACCACGCTCATTAGAAACCGTCTCCACCATGTCGTCTGAGCGGATCAGGTAGCGGCTGCCGTTACTCAAAAGCTGATGAAAAAGATATATATACATGAGTCAGCGGTAAACTCTGCAGGATTTCTGATCACTAATATTTTTTTATTTAACCATCCCAAACTTAGAGAACACATTCAGAAAACCCCCATCTAGCATGTTTTACATCTAGTTCTTGATATAATGGTAGTCTAAAAGCATAAAACTCTGGATTAAACGTGATTGTGCCACTCCTATAACCCTCTACTGAGAAACCCTCTGTTGGTGCTTACAGCATATAATATACAGCGATCAACAGTGATTCTAAGCAATTTAAGGCTACGAGAAGCCAAACTCTTCTGCCCAGTGCAGGGTATCCTGTAAACACATGACTGTATACAGATTCCAGAGTTGATAGCTGCGGATAGACGAATAATCACACCTTGTGGAAAACTGGTTGGTGTTAGAGCACATGAGCTTAAAACACGCCATGAAGGAAAGAGAATCCATGACAAAATGTGAAGCCCAACTATCTGATAACATCTCCTACTGGAGCAGAGAGAAATTTGATGGCTAAAAGAATAAAAACATCAGCTACAAATTTTCATATTGACTACAAAGATAACAACATCATTCTTTACTCATTTTCACACACACACACTGAACGGTGGGCTGACCTTGTTGAGGTAGCGTTCGTTCATGGCCTTAGCGATGTGACGGATCTCACAGCGCTGGTCAGCCTCCCTCTTCTTTTCATTGAGCTTCTCTGCCAGTGTTTCCAGTTCAGTCAGAGCCATCTGCAGGGGCAGACGGTCTGCATGACCCACTGGTGTGTTCTTCAGCATGTCCTGATGGGGATACAAAAAGAACTCACTTTTGTTAGTGGGGATAAATACTGTCCAACGTCTTAACAGCCTAAATTTGTTTGATGTATAGTACACATCTTCATGACTGCAAAGGATTTATTTATAGAATAAATCTAGATCAAAAGCTGCAGGATCATAAACAGCTTTTTGATTTGTATTGGGGGTCTTTTAAATTGTATTTTGCATGCTTATACTCCAAAATAAACAACACAGTGTCTCATATTTTTCTGCAAGAGACACTGGAAAAGTAAATATTTCAAGGCAAGATAACAAGAGATCTGAGGAAACCATTTCCCTTCAGAGCCTTCCCTTGGTCCCCCTTGAGGTGAACGTTTTGAAAAACAACAAGCCTCGATTTTACATGAACGGCACTCCCTCTGCTGTCCAATCCACAAACTGCACCATCTTTTTGGCACAGCCGGTCACACAACTTACCTGAAGGAGGAGGATGAACTGTGGAAACCTCTGGATAGGTTTCATCATCAGGCCGTACAGAGTCATTCGGTCACTGCTGGTCTCCTGACGATGCTGCAGGTGAGATGAAATTTTGGAGAACTCAAACAGTGGAGGGCTTGGAAGCATGGGGGCAGAAAGGAGTTGTTTATATCTGGAAAATGCTGTCACTTCTGAGTAAGCTCTTGTAAGGGACTAAATCTTATGAATGAAATTTTAATAAAATAAACCTTTGGATAAATTACAGTAACTGATAACCACGGATCCATGGTATTCTTCAAAAGTTGTGATTGGAAAATATTACATTTTCGGTCACGGTAATGCTCTACAATGCCTTTTTTGGCTTACTCTAACCTTGAGAAATTCCAGGAAGCCAGGTTTGGAGGCACATGTCTTTCTAATAACGGCCATGGCTGTGCTGAAGTTGTTCACATACTCGCTGTAGGCATCCAGCACCATGGACTTTGAAAACTGTTAAAAGAAACACAGATGTAATCACGTTAATTACTTACACGAAGAGAGAAAAAAATGAACAGTTTCCAGTGATGTCAGACAGCTCGGTGACAACAACCCTACACATAGATTAAGTGTCACTGCAGAGTGTCTATGTTAACTGATGATGCGCAGATCATTTGACATTATGCAAAAGTAATTATTTTTTTATCAGCAGCATCCCCAAACTGAAGTACAATTTGAAGATTCAGGTTTTAGAAATAAACCCCTTCAGAGTTCTTCAGCTTTGTTACAGTGAAATAAGCCTGTGTGAAAATTTTTTAGATTTCTTTAAATTTACTCTGTCTACACATGCAGATGTTAGAGAGTGTAAAAGCAGGTTTTTGGTTTGTGTAGTGTGCACAGCTTTATGTGCTAACAGTAGTTATGGTTACTGCAGTGAGTTTATAATTTTAATCCATCCATCTATCTATCTATATCTATATTTATCTATCTATTTCTATCTATCTGTATCTATCTATCCCTCTATCTATATCTATATCTCTCAATCTATCTTTCTCTCTATGTATCTATCTATCTATATCTATATCTATCTATGTATCTATATATCTATTTATCCGAATCTATTCTGTTCATATGACAGAGATAATACATGTTGGTGTTCTTCCATCTTATCATAGTACAACCAATGTGGTGTATAAAGGACTCCTTGCCTTGTCCAAATCCCAGTCCACATGCTTTTACAAATGAGGCACATGATACATAACAGACATAAAACCTAACAATCACAGTAAAACAGACACTGACAACTCATTATATCAATGCTTAAAGGTCAACAATTAAACAGACATAGACAAGCAATCATAGTGAAGATCAAAAACTAATGAGAAAAGTAGACATGAATCAGCACTCATAAACATAAGTGAGAAATACCAAATAAGCACAACAAATGTGTATGCAAGCGTTCACAGACCTGCCTTTGATTTTGTTATTATGTTTGATTATTAAAAGCTTTGGAGCCAGTTAAATTGTCTATTTCTGATGGGAGAGTATTCTAAATCTGTCGGCCTTTAACTTAGAAAGAGGACTGGCCAAAAGCTGTCTGGTTTACAGTCTCTGCTACAACTGCATTACTTGTAGTAGCTTCATAAACAGAGTATTTGACTGACCAGGATCTAGTCACACACTTAAAAAAAATATATATTGAAATTGTCAAAGCTTGATAGAAAATATTCTACCTCCATTTTTAATGCACATTCTTCTAATTATTTCCCTGCAGTTTAGAATTCAGTGTGCATATATGTCATTGTGTGCTACTATCCCGTCTTGATGCTGTGACATTTATTTATTAATCTATTTACTTAGATCCCCCATTAGCTACTACCTAAGTAGCAGCTACTCTTCCTGGGGTCCGCAATCTTATGACATGTTCATGAGATTTAGCTTTGGCACACTTTCAATGCAATAAATTCATAACGCTGGGTTTGATGTTTGTCATAAAAAGGAGTTTTATTTTATTGAGGCTTTACATTACTTGAAGGTTAAATTATTCATGTCAGGAGGATCAATTTAATATATGCCTTCTGTACCACCTTAACATCTGTGGCGTTTACTCTCTGTTTCTAAAAAGTCTGTGTTACAAGTTTCTGTACTGGTGCATAAAGTAAAATCATCCCTCAGGTATGTTTTTACTTTATTGCTTTGGTTGATTTATTTGATCGTATTCATTGTAGATCATGGTACGGGTACTTAATTCTGTTCCCAAAACAAGCTCCCACGGTGTTAGTCCTGTTGTACTAGGACTGTGGATTTTGAGGTTAGAGAGGGCAGCGAACAGACTTTAAACAAGTCTCACAGCCCGTCTGATGCCATGCCAGGGGTCGATTTAGGTATAAAAAATAAGGAAGTGACAGGGTGAACATGGCTGTTGGAGATGTGGGCTTTTGCTTTGATGTTGTCAAGCAGCCAAAAGGAAAGAAAAGGTTAAAGTATGAACACGAAAGACCAAAGCTTGATGTTCTGAGTCTGCCTGAGAGCACGAGTCTTTGAAGTAGGTACAGTCTGACAGGAGCAAAACTGTGCTTTACACAATCATAGAGACCATAAATTACAAGTACATCCAACAAAAAGTATGTTACAAAATTTCAGGGCAACCCTATCTCTCATTTTACCCTCAATATACTGGAGCAGCTCTTTAAAAAGGATTCAAAACTATGTATGACCTACCGATGCTACAAAAACATCCCCGATCATCTCCAGGCTGTCCCACTCTGCCACACGGCTTGCCAGGGCTATCTGAAACAGGAAGTGGCACTGCAGGATCTCGCGCACACGATAGAAGGTCATCTTCAGTTTCCTGTCGCTCAGCAGCCTCGGCTCAATCTGGGACAGAGGCTTCTCATATTGCTGATAAAGCAGAGAGAGAGAGAGAGTGAACTGTAATAACAAACCTTTGAAAGGGGGTTTCACAATGACTGCACTGCACTTCCGTACCTCTAATATCCTCTTCAGTGCATCGAGATAGTTCTTCTCACTTTCCAAAATAGATCCCAATATACATCTTCTCACCAGCTGTAGAGAAAAGAAAACCATTAGTCTTTACACCCAAATTCACGCAGTAAAAGAGTAGATTTACTGTGATAAGAACTCTTTATCACCTGCTGCTGTGAAAGACCCTCCGGTGCTGTACAAAGTGTTGGCTCTACATTGAAGCAGTCCACCTCAATGAAGAGCTCAGACTCCTCATCCTCAAAACAGGCTGATTTCCTCTCTGCAAGTTTAATAGGACAGACTATAAACAGTATTCTCAGTAAAGAAAACAGTCTTCATGCTGAAGCGAGGGAAAATGTCACTCCAGCAAAATTACAGACACTGTTCTTTACTCTATAACTTGCACAGTAATTAAAAATAAACATGTCTGGAAGGGAATGAAGCTGAAGGTATTCCTGGTATCAAGAAGAGCGGCCGTGATTGAATCACATACCCTGACAGAATGACTTTGTTTTGATGAAAGAGCGTCCCTTCTTCACTGCAGCTTTGGTTTTCTCCAGCCCATCTTTGGTCCCTTCTTTAGCTGCCTTCATCAGCTTTTGCATCTTTGATGAGACAAAAACACACTATTATCTGTTTTGACAAAAATAACACAAAGCTATTTTTATGGTTACAAAGTTAAGGCTACTTTGAGTAATCCTGTGGTTAACAAGCTACTCGACTGAGCTAAGTAGAGGAAGAGCAGTGTTAGAGTAGGAATGGAGGTAAACATAAAATAAGTGGTGAATGTAAAATGTAACAAATGCTAGTTAAAAATGAATCCTCAGCATTATGGCCTCCAATGCATAAACGTATAGCAGAACAGGTCAGTGCAGCAGACAAAGAGCTAATGAACTGCAATGCAAACCCATCACCAATACCACCATCACCACAAGCCATTCATATCAGAGCAGGATGTACTGGGCCAGCGAGAGGCACCCAGAGTGGTTAGCTAGACTGAGAACAAAGGGATGGAACTACGTTGTCTAGCACAGACAGGCGAGGTGAGCCTCAGGTAGTTTACCTTCTGCTCGTGTTTCTGTTTTAGCTGCTGCAGCTCTACCGTTCCCACTGTATTTGCCATTAGATCTTTCATCTTTTTCTCATAGTGTTCTTTCAAGCGTGTCAGATCTTGAGAGAGCTAAACGAAAGCAAAGCAGGTGTTACTGGTTATGGTTTTGGAATGAACTTGCACCTTAGAACCTCACTGTGATGCTGATATGTGTCACTGGACTGCTGACTTCATTCTCATGCAAAAAAATAATAATAATTTCACGCAACATTATGGGACTGTTTTCCCCAAATTAGCGTCTCCAAATTTTGGTTTTGAATTGACATTTTAGAAGACAATGAAATCCACTCAGGAGGAACCAAATGCCTGTTCCTGGGTTGGGTTGTGTAATTTGGGTTGGGTATGGGTGATCTCTGGAGAGAAGTTACAATGCAGATGGCCCACAAAGCAAATACTGATATCTTTTTCTGCAAGAGTGAATTTGGTTTTCTTAAAATAGACAGAAGTAAGGAGACGGAACAAAGTGATGTAATGGAGAAAACAAGAGATCTGTGTATATCAGATTGACTACTTTTGTCAGCAAGAGGGGGAATTGCATCTCTAAACTGCAGGGGTGCCAAATCTTAAAAAGTACCAATGTTTGTGATGTTGTTGCATGCCTCATGTGACCTTTTCCTGGTTCAAATCTGCAAATCAATGTGTAAGATGCAGTAAAAAATAGACTTCAAGCAGCTCTCCAATTAGAGGGGTAGTTTTACCAAAATATTGTTCGCGGCGACTGGCATTTGTATGTTCTGGCTAGGGTGCACTGAATACAGTTAAATTCTCAAAACCACAATCCAAAACATTACAGATCAAAGCAAGCTGACTGTAAGCCAGAATGATCTATTCCAGGTCTGCAGATGCAAATGTTTGATTTAAGATCTAACAATGAACAAGTCTATACATTACTGAAAATTGATGCATAATTATCATGACCAAAGGTCAAGGTACAAGCACAATAAAAGGATCTGATTCGAGCTACAGTTCTACAAATCTAACAAAAATCAAAATACAACATGAAGATCAAAATCGAGGGTGATAAGCAGACGACAGAAGAAGAACATAAGCCCCTTTATCAATTTAGAAATTACACAATGACGTATTCCTTGATTAGGAATGCAGCTGTTGTGATTGTTGTCGGGGCAACCCCAGCTTCACTTATACATACATGTGTTTTCCTTTGGGGTGGCTTTCCTCTCATAAAGGCGTGTGGCAGGCCGTTCTCACCACGACCTTCCCCGTCACTGGCCTCATCGTAGCTTTCAAACTCACTAGAGCTCCAACCGTTGTCGAGGGAACTATTACAGCCCCCCTCTTCGCCAAGCTCAACATCATCGTAGATCATCTCATCTGGGTCTGCGAGATGAATACAAACATGTACCCAATAACAACAATATACACAGAAGCAGAACATCTATTTAATAAATTCTGTGAATATCAATCATGTTAAAGTTTTATTCACTAAGAGCAAATCTTTTGAGCAGCTGTAAAGTTGAATTCAATGACAAGCTGTTGCTCTAAACATCTCATCAAAAAACAATGAAATTAATACTCTTTCATCAAGTGAATATCAATGTAGCATTTGCTATATTGGAATGAAAGTGAGTAAACTTTAACTTTTTCATTTAGCCATAAATACGTATTTAAAATATCCAAGTTAAAAAAGAGGATGTAAAAATGAAAGTGAACAGCGATGACAGCTAAAACCCACAGACAAAAACTGAATTTGTGAAAAGTAGATTCAAAAATAAACATCACAAACCTGTGTTGGAGTCAGAGTTCTCTCTGGGCACGTCATCATAAATCACCTCATCTGGATCTGAAGGACAGAGGAAACTGTCATGAGAACCTATGCATCATCTCTAATATAACCAGATAGTCTAGGCCCTTCACACCATAAACAGGACGTAAAGTAAGGAGGGATCTAAAAGAAAAGCACACAAGGGTCCACTTCCTCAAAAGAACTGGGAAGGAAGTGTCTGGGAATCCGAGTTGTGTCATATAGAAAAAGATAACATCACCCTGTGGGCGTGCTGTTTATGCGGAGACAAGTACAACAGAGAACTGAAACCTCAGCAGTATTCCTCCTGCAGAAATGCTACATGCATCTGGACTAGTGGAGATTTGATTTGGATGTCTTCCTTACTTTCCATCCATGCAGTGTTGGCTGGATCTGACGCCCATTTAGCCAAAGCATCTTCCTCTCTTATTGGTGGGTATTCTTCACTGAAAACACTTAAAGAAGCAGAAAAACAAAAACAAAAAAAATCAGAATTCTAGGAAAAAATAATTCCTTTTTGTTTAAAATACAGAGATATGAATGTATGAAAATATAGTTAAGACACTTTGGTCTCTCTATGTTGGCATTGATCAGTAACTGTGACTTTCACTGTGAATGCAGAGGTAAAGTAGACATGCTGTCTGGGACTTAGAAGTGCTCAGAGTAGATTTGTTCAGGTTGTGTAGTATCCACATACCTGTCAGCAGAAGTGTTGCCAGTCCCAACTACAGTGACTGTGGGGTAAAACAGAGAAAATATCACAAAAAAAAACAAAAGAAAACATACAAGTCTACCAATAACATTGCCTGTTTGTGGCCCTACAATTCCCAGAATTCAACTGTAAAGCAAGCGAAATTTACAGTTCAATCAACATTTTTTTGTCAGTAGAGAAAAACAGTAAGTAACATCATCTAAGTATTTATTGGAATTAACCTAACTGACAATATATCAATTGTAACACAAATCAGCTAAATACATGTTATACAACAACTTTTTGATTCAGAAGTTGTGCTGTAATTCTTTTAAATACCACTAAGTGTCACTAACGATACCCAGAATATTACTGTATCTCATAACATGATTCACTTAAGGTGATTTGTTCTTGTACATGTGCCTCTGAGCCCAATATTAGATTCAACAGTAAGATAACCCTTCTGCTGTCCATGAGACATGTAATAGGAAAAGCAGTTACTGTTGTGGTGATGTCTACTGTAGCCAAAAGAACACAAAAGTATTCCAACTCTGCAAAAAAAGATAAATACTTTTCCACATTGGTGCACACAATGAATTTTCAACCTGTTTTACTAAAACATCAGAGTATTTCAATGTTTTATATGACCACAGTAAGGTAATTGCAGTGTAATCACTCTCTTCAGCGTGCCAGGCCCCAGGCTTGGACTCAGCTACTAGAAAATTTTAGGAAAACCGGAAAATCCTCACAGCCAACACAGATCTTTGGGGAGGGCTAAATTTAGTCCCTGCTTCCTTGTGGCAAGGCTTTAGGAAAACAAGAAAAGAAGAAAAGGCAGAGGGGAGAAGCAGCTGAGATAGCATTTATGTATCAGATTTTTATCTCCTCTCTTGAGGGCATAAAGAAGAGGAAGGATTTCACTCAAATAAAAGAGTAACCTGGTTGATAAGTAGACTACTTTCTGCTCAGGAAAATAACATTGTTTGACATTCAATCTACTTTACCATCTTCATCCACAGAAAGGTGACGAATGATGACGGGTGTGGTGTAAGTTGGTGTAATTAGTGGTACACCCGAAGGAGTTGCATAGCCACAGGGAACCGGGACTGAGTATCCTGAAGTGATACCACCAGGGCTGGTGTGGATATCCTGGGCTTCTCCCACCCCTTCCTTAGGCTCTTTTGGAGAGGAAGGGGAAGAGGAGGGTCCATGCTGCTGCTGCTCCAGCTGCTGCAGTTGGAGAGGAGTGATGTCAATCACAGAGTAAGGATTTACTTTGCCTTGAGAGGAACTTTTGGGAACAGCCGGCAGAGTTTGAGGGTCATTGGTGGATGCATCCTGGCCATCCCCACCTGTTTAAGGCAAGAAGATGCGTGAAAAGATGTGTCAAAACAAAAACACAAACATGTCAAGCTGAGAGAAAGTAAAGTCACTTTATAAAAATACAACCAGCTCAGTCGACAAAAGCATTGAGAACATTCTGCATCTGACCTCCTACAAGGTTAACGGTCATTACAAGCTCTGTTAAATAGCATCTGGCAGCAGCAACATAACACCTGCATATGCTCAAGTCTTCCTGACAAACGTATATGTGAAAAATCATTCTTACGTAAACACTACTGTATGAGCAGAGCAGCTGGACAACAAGAGGGGAAACAAGGGCATTTCATTTACAGAGAAACAGCAATATGAATACTACTCACATGACTTAGATGTGCACACAGCTGGTGCACTGACTCAAACACAGACAAAGGATGCCTTCAGTTAAGCTGATCCCTGATTCGAGTCAAGAGAATCACTTGAGTTTCTTTTTCACATAAAAGCAATATCAAATGGCCTTTTAAAAATTACTTTATCTTTTGTGAAGCAGGTTTTTTAGGGCTTTTATTGAATAATAAGAGAAGAAATTGATGTACTGTGCCATGGCTTAGTAAAGAGTAAATTAACTTCTTTTTTTTTTTTGGTCCATCAAAGGTCTACAATATCTACAAACCCAAATGTGAGATCTGTGAAACTTTGGAAACCCTAGTAGCATCTGCAACATACATTAAGATAATGATAAAAGGTCTGCCGGTGTTGGCCTTTTCTGCTTTTGCAGGTCTGGAGGAGGAGTGAATCGTAACTTCGGTCTGTTTTCAAAATACTAAAATTTTTGTAATGAAGGCTTTAAAGTTTATGATAAGACCTGACACACAGCATTCCCATAGTTTCTCATGTATTCACTTAGAAACAAATAACATTTTTTAGCAATGCTAGATGCAAAATGTTCACAAAATTGCTGAAGGAATCAGAACATGTTCAAGTGATTTGCATCAAATCAAAAGGGCTGTAAACAACCAAAGATATTCTTGGTCGAATAAAACCCTTAAATTTTCGACCAAAAACCGGGGTTTTGCTTCTGCTCGACGGGATGAAAATATACCGAGATCTGCACAAGGAGGCAGTTAAACACAAATATTACATTCAGCAAAGCGAGGACATTGATTAACGTGAAAGCTCTTCAATCTTCCTCTCCTTAGCTGGTCTCCAGTGGGTTGGGCGAATCCAAAATGGTGAAAACAAGGGGGTTTGTTCTGAGACAGGATGTTATCAGTAAAATGGGGGTTGCTCTAAAAACACACCAATTAGCACTTGGTATGTTCCTCCTGACGAAATTAAGCATAGACTGTAAATTGACGCGGAATAAAATCGAGTCGACTCAGCACGTATCGACCAATAAGTCGACCAGTCAACAAGGACTTTACAGCCCTACAAATCAAATCTATTAGCTTAGAATATCAAGTAACTTTTACAAAAACCAAAAAAGTTTTTTTTTTCTGTCTTTTTTTTTAACTGCAGTCCAAGGAAACAGTCACTTACAAACATTTTTCTTTGATTACTTTCCTAAAGCACTTGTAAACCAGCCACAATCTACTCTAACAGGTTGGATCACGCTTCACTCACTAATCTCATGTTGTCAAACTCAAGTAAGAAAAGAACATTTCCCTTGCTTCCAGCTTTATAAAATCAGATTTACACTTTGAACCTTTAGCATGAAAGTTTTCTAAATAAGGGCAATTTTCAGCAAGCAATTTGAGTAGCTCTTGTTAATGGCACTAACTATGGAAATGGATGACATTTTGCAGTAGAAAGCAGAGCGAAATTAAAGTGACAATCGGGGAAATATGTCTGCAGCCAAAGAAGTTAATCCATTTTTTGTAATGGTAGAAAAAAGTTGTGTGTTTAACTCCAGCATGACGAACTGTGTAGTATTTACAGCCCTTCATTTACTGCCCGTTGCTGCTGTCTTGGCTTTCAGTGATAAAAGCCAGACATCCTCCAGCATCAGGCATTTAGAGATACAAGGTGTCATGAGGAAGACTGACTGCCCCACTCCTACAGCTTCACTCCAGCCTGAGCTGAAGGGCCTGGATTACTGCCAGATAGTGCACACAAACATGACAGGAGACTGTGGAGAATTTTTTTTTTTCTGTTAGAAATACATATTCAGAGAGGCTCGACTTATTTCCAGAACAATACTCAGCCTGCTGCTCAAGGCAGCAATAAAATGTCAACACTTTTGGGATGCAAACCTGTTCTTCCAGGATCTGCCTCTGCATCATCACTTAGAGGAGGGGGTGGAGGAGGAAGTGGTAAATCTGTCTCGATGTTATCAGTCCCCTCAGGAGCTGACGTCCCCTCTCCTTCTGCTGTTTCTTCACCTGCTGTGGAAGATTTGCCTGTGGTGACAGCTGTTTTGGCTGATGATGAAGCTGCAGCTGAAGGTGCTGGGGGGTCCAGGCAGGGGAGATGGCCTTCAGGTTGACTGGCCACCACGTCATCCTGGCCCTGTTCTTCTGTTCTGCTGGGGGTCAGAGGAGGTGGAGGAGCAGGGGGGAGGCAGTCACCCTCAGGAACATCATCACCACTGTCATCAAACTCAAAGGCTTCTCCCTCATCTTCATCTGCAAAGGGGGCACTGTCTACCAACACTGGAAACAGAGATAGAGTTCAGAAGAAGAGTGTTGGGATAAGATACTGATTTGGAGATCATCAGATAAAACTTCTTGGAATAGTGACGGGATAAACCAAGAGATGATTTAAGACAGGGCTCAACAGTGTGATCGTTCCACCATTTCATTTGCGATTGAAAATAGATGTGTGCAAATTGTAAAATGCAAATGTGCGCATAAAAAAAATCAGCCGAGGCAACCTTTTTTTTTCACGTAAATACCGCGGTGAAATTGGTTTTAGGTTGGATATTCGACGGACATTCATTGCTGATCTACCGGTGTCTTCTCATTCCATAACCGGGAATGGCAACAGCAGTGTGGTGAAAGCTACTCGGGACCCTTACTGTCAACGTCGGGTGTTGAATAAGGGACCATCAATAAATTACCGGATGATGTTCTCAAAAAAGGCAGTTTTCCTTCAATAGCTTTGATGTAATGTGACCAAAAGACCTAAAATTTATTTCAAATAATAGTACTTATGTCCACCATTAAGACACACATTGTTTGATCAATTTTCATTGTTCAAAGTTCTTTGTGTGCTCCTTACATTTTCAACTTTGGAGCACATGTGTTCCTTGTAAAAAAAGGTTTGTGTCAAGCCCTGATTTAAGAGTTTTAAGAATTCCCATTTTCTTTCTGTCAGCAATGTGCAAAAGCAGCTGCTTTAAATGACTCTTTCAGCTGCAATACATCAAGCCAAAGGAATGAGTGCTTTAAAGAAAACAAAATAGGAGGCCATAATATATAAACTTCTGAGAAGTCATGCAGTTTGTTTGATGCATTGGTAGAGTAGATCGGTGTCCGCTTTGAATAAAAAGATCTTACAGTATGCATAATTATCTCCTGATAAGAACAAAGTGTTTGCTTTAAAAGCTTTAAAAGGTAGGATTTAATAAAACACTAGTTTTATTTGCTTGGCTCCTTCACAGAACCTTTAGAAATACACTGTGGGTGGCAGTTGTAGTCCTTGGGCTGTTTAAGACCTGAGCCACATTCAGACTTATAATTAAGGGTGGGGTCTGCCACAGCAGTATGTTTTCTCAAAGAATTTCTTACATGAAGGATCTGCTCCGACACAGCACATCATCTGCTCTAGTTTATAGCAAATACAAACTAGGCCAGCTTAGAGCTATAGTTAGCGTTCAAAAGCGTCACATTCACATCACAGAACTCACTTGGAAGCAGACAGGAAGGGAACAACAAATGTCTTTCCACTTTTCCACACTGTAATTAGGCCGACAGGAAAGAAAGCTGTTTCTTCCTCCAGTGAGGAAAAAAAGCAGCCTGAGTTTTGAATTATTTCTAATCTTCTGAATGCAGTGTGGGCCTGAGTCAGTGAAGTCAGTGAAGCTCAGTTAAGTGCCAGAGTATGTTAAAGGATTAGGAATGCACAGGCTCAGCTTTCATCAGCTGGTTACATGTCTTGGCCTTAAGAGCTAAAGCGGTGAAATAAAAAGACGCTGCAGCAAAGAAACCAATGAAAGATAAACTCGATCTCAATTATACTTTGTAGAAGACAGAAAAATAATAAACTGAGCATGAAATAGAGGACCTCCCCCTGTCCCACAATCTCTCAAGCCCTTGCGAGTTGCAAGTGACTTTCCTTTCGAGCCTTAAAGTTTGGATGTCTCTTGATTTTTCAGTGTGATATCCCATCTCTGTCACAGACTTCCTTGCAAGCATACCACAGATTCTTTGTGAGCACCTTCATCAGTAATCACAGCTTGATTTTATTAACTGGCAGACTTAATACTTATTTTCATATCCTGACTGTGATCCCAAAAAAATATCAAATTCCAAGTTCACTATGGGGTCATTTTTTCTGAGGCATTGATGACATAACAGTGCTACCAGCCGAAATAGCTCAGTTGGGAGAGCGTTAGACTGAAGATCTAAAGGTCCCTGGTTCGATCCCGGGTTTCGGCATTTTGACCTCTCCCTTCCCCCGCCTTTCAGCGTCAACCTTTTCTTTTTGACCCTCACCAGTATCTTGTGTGCTTTCAAAACATTTCCAACACTGCTCTCACTGAAGTGGACCATCTTAAGTATTTATGTGGAGCTTAGCTAATAAGGTTATTCTTTACACACCATTACCACTCAAAGAACCACATCCACTGTTGCAACATAAAGTGTTATGTCTCCAGGCTTGAGTGTCTTCCCTATAGTGACCCGCTAAATCTTAACTAAAGAAACCCCCTCTGGAAAACTCAACTTTAAAGTCCCTCACAGCCGTGTACGCAGCTCTAAATCAGCGGCAGAATCCCCTCAGGCTTTGACAGGTAGTCGTTCCACCCTGTAGTCAGAGCGTGGGGGAACGATCTGTGACTAATGTTTCAGGTCAACTCTTTGACCCTTTGGGCATCTGCACCTATGACTAACTTTTGCACAAGGGCAGAGGTGCAAAAAAAACCTGGGATTTGAGATGTTATCTGTCTTTTTCCATCTGTGCAAGAATGAATGGTGTGGGGTTTAAAGATACGCCACAGCTAGCTGGCTAATAGTCAGTGGCACTCCAGGACTTTGGCATGAATATTTATGGTCTATAATTGTCTCAATATACCCTCTGATCCTCTCTCTGCTGTGTCAATGTGAAACACACGACTGTGCCAGAATAAAACAGAGCATGATCTGATTGGATTTGGCAAGATGACAAGTCATGACCGACCATTCAATAGTACATCTGCAACTGTGCAGAGGAGTCCACTGATAGATCGCTGGATTGGTATGCATGCCCGCAGCCTAATTATAGAGTCTGTACTGGATGTTGACCTTACTTCAAAGTGCAAGTGCACATCTGTGTTCACACATACACTCAAGTAACCAGTTGTGTGAGGATGTTTCAGCTCTCTCCTTCAACTTTGGAGAACATCCAGATTTTGCACATCTTTTTGTTTTTGTAAGAATGCCGAATTCAAGATCACTAAGAAATGTGTAAGAGAGTACACACATACACACACTCTTATGCAACATGACACACAAACCCCTGCTGAGGTGTCCATTGTCAATTCATTATGACAATATGGATTTTGTTCAGTGGGACTATCTCCACTCTACCACATTATGATTTGCTCCAATGAGTCACTGGGTTACAATCCGCTCTAGCATCGCCCTGGCAACAAAGCAAGTGACTGGCCAGCTGGAGACGAAGCATTTCTCTGGCCTGTGTCTATCCCCTGAGGCAATGTGTGTCTCTTGGTTTGTGTGTGTTATGTGTGTGGCAGCGGCCGGGTATTCAGCACAATACTGAGGCACATTGTCTGGTATTCACAGCAGCGCAGCACATTTTAGCCTCCTTACTCCCTCGTTCTGCTGCCCACACAGTCCAAAGTGGCAGAGAAGTAGAGGAGAGGAATCCGAGTTGTTTACTCGCACTGTCAAGCTTAAGCAGTTCTCCAGGAAGTGAAGTGGCCACAAGATGACCCACAGAAGCTAGCAGGTGATACTACTGGTCCAACACTGTAGTTTTTCTTTTTCTCATAAAAGTGGAGAGTAAAACTGTCAACAAAGTTTTCTGGAGTTATGTTTTAAAACAAGTTACAATCTTTTATCATACACTGCCTATGTCAACTGTGAACAGTGTTGGGTTTTAACATTGACAGTAACTTTAATGTTCATTTCTCTCTGTCCATTGACTTTATTGTTGATCAATGAGACTTTTTAAAGCACCAAAAGAGAGGCAGTGTTTACTCCAATCTTCAGATCTTTTTTAACCAAAAAAACTTTAGTCTGACAATCACCAGACCAAAAAAAAAAATCTTACCAAACAAATCTAAATCTTGCTTTAACACAACTTGTAGATAATTAAATGTGTCTTTCATGGGGCCTTCGCCAATACAGACTCAACATTTCATGGTTTTCAGTGAGCATTCTGTTCTAGCTTTGGCACTCGCACGACAAACACCTGTCACTTTCTGACTTTTGTGACTATCCTTCGCAGAGGGATTAGCTACCACTAATCATGTTCTCCAAACCCATTCCAAAACACTTGTGGCCCGTACGGGGATCGAACCCGCGACCTTGGCGTTATTAGCACCACGCTCTAACCAACTGAGCTAACCGGCCTGTCTGCACATCACATTGTATCAGGTTTCAAACTTGCTCTGTAAAGTTAAGGTCAAAGGGGAATGGCATGTATGGGTGAAAAGCTTTGTTGACATTACTTTCAGGAGGTGGGGGAGGAAAGTCTTCCACGTCCATGCTTGTTGCTCTTCTCTGGCCCGAGCTCAGACAGCAGCATGAAGGGGATCATCTACACCAACACACATTCCTGAAACGGAAAACGTGCATTAGACAATGACAAAAAAACAAAAACACAGGTCAATACACACCGTTTTGATGACACATTTAACTACAATCTATAACTCTTCCATTTTGTTCTTCAAGTCAATGCCTCAAAAGCCAGCTTGTCTCACAGCAGCACTTTGTCAGCAGAGGAGGATAGCTGTGGTGTGGTCACAGTCTGGTACTTTTTGTGTCAACAACAGAGTCTGAACCAAAGCTAATTCAGACAAATGAATGAGTGAATGAAAACAAAAGAGGCTCTTCTTGTGCTCCTTGGGGCTAGCTGATACAACCACATGTTGAAGTGTGCACAGCATTCTCATGCTAATTAGTATCAAACATGCTGCGTTTACCAAACGATTGATGGATGAAGAAACCACATAATGAAGGGGGACAGTGGGGGGTTGTAGTTACAACCAAGTCATACAAAACAGGGCCAGAGTCACAGGTGACCTTCTGTTTATTGTACAATACGGACACTAACTGGTGTTTTTGAAGTAGGTTGTATGAAACATACCTAAAAATTTTAAAGCTCCTGTAATACTACTTGTCTGGAAACTAGGGATGGGCGATATCGGCTACAAAAAATTAGCATGATAAGTTTTGCCATTCTGACGATGACAAAAAAAAGTCCCGTTAAAAAATATAACTCCTTTCTATGTTTTTGCCTCCTTCTGTCTTCAGGACACTAGTTGGCGTAGTCAAATAAGATACTTAACTACAAGTTTAAGTGGTAGGTCATAGAGAAAACTAGTGAAATGTGTAAACATTTTCAACATTTATTGAAAACTTGTATTGCACAGAGTGAACTAAGTGAGCAGATCCACTATCCAAAGTCAGGCATACCTGATTGTACTCGTCCAAACCCTGATCTTGAAGGAAATCCCTCATTTGGAGCCTCGTTTAGCAACAAGCTGCTCAAAGACGTCTTCTTCACCACCTTCAGTTCTGATCTGTGTGGGCTCCATCACTTGGGCTTATGTCATCAACTTGCATTTATTGCGTTTATCGTGAGATGGCAAACATTTATCATGGAAGAATTTTCTGACGATAAATCGTGGGCAATAATTTATCGCCCATCCCTACTGGAAACAGACTGAAATTAACATGGATTTTCCCATATGACCTGCAAAGGCAAACTACACTATCAGGAATAAGACCAGCTACTCCTAAATACTTATTCTTGATGCAAGAAACAACTGCCATGGCGTTAAGTGTCAGACAATCTGATGGCAGACTGCAGAAAGACTTGTTTTTATTTTCAGCTTCAAAGATTATCAAAGGGTGATTAACTTCCCTGCTAAAAGAGAGGAGGGGGAGATTTTCTTGGAATACTTGCACAAGATCAGCAAAGATATAAAAGGGAATGATTTGGTGGTAGGGTGAGCCAAGACTCCTCATAAGGGCTTCTAGGTCTTTTTGGAATTAAAATTAGCAAATCTATTTTAAAAATAATAAATAAAACAAAAGAAGTCATATTTGTGAATTTTACCCAAGCACAATCAAATGCAGAATAATACTAATACAAATGACACAACCACTTATTTTAAAACTGCTCATGCCAATCAAAATTTAATTCACACATTTAATCATAATAAAAGACTACATTAATGTACAAGCTGTACATTTTTTATGCTAATCACTCGAGAACATTTTCATATCTGCAAATTTCCAAAGTCAACAAAAACCTGCAATCAACTTAACTTAAAATTAAAAAAATGATAACACAGATGTATGCATGAGCATCTAGGGTGCAGCGGTCAGTCTGAAGTTTTGACTAAATAGCAACCACACATTTTGACTCAGAGAAATGTCATTAGCATGCTGGGGCAGGAGAGACCTTTAGACCTGCATGGGCATGAGAAACATTGCATTCCTCAGCAGCACTGCCTTTGTTTGCAGATGTACAATTTGTATCTAGAGGTGACAGCTTCTGTCAAGGCCGCCTCTCGCATAAAAGTGCTTTTTTTTTCCTGACTTCCTCAGCTTGCTGATTTAGGCTAGGATGGATGGCAGAGTCATGACATCATGCTGTAACATAATGCAGCTATTGTTGCAGTACGTGAGCCACAGTTGATATCCACAGAGTCTATATGGTTCAAAACAAGCCACAGTGTGAATTTACAAGTCTGTTTCTGACTAAGACTAACCCACATATCAGTAATGCTGCAAATGAGATCTGAAGGATAACTCACTCTGAGTCTCAAAGCTTGTTTTGTCTACAAATAATGTGAAATCCTCTGCGTCTTTGTCCTACACCCTGTTCATCAGGCACAAAGCCTGAACAGTTGATGTAAACACACAGGGCCAGTGTCTGCAAATACAGCGCAACTGACATATATCACTCCTGCACACAGACAGGTTCACACAGAATACATGGCCCCGGGGACAATTTGAATACACAGTGAGTATCTGAAGAGATGGGCAGAAACAGTGCAATTGTGACACGGATGAACCGGCACTGAGGCCCTGCAAAGCCTGAGAAACTTGATGTATGAGAAATCCTGTAGTTCCATGGCACATGGTTGTAAATAATGGGCACATTTTGGATTGACAACTAAAAGCCCAGCCCTGACAGTAGCCTTGAGGGGTGACTCATTTCTCCCCTCAGAGGCATTGTTCGATTTCTAGGACAGCAGGAAAAGGAAGGAGGGGATGGGAGGAGAAAGGAAAACTTTCAGGTGTGCTCATCATGACAAAGGAGACCGTACAGGGGAGAGACTCGCATTGTTTCGTTAAGCAAGCAATGCATTTCTATCAATTTCAGCCTCAATTGTAATATTTCACCGAGATGTTTTTTTTCTTCTACAGAGCCGAATGGGAGTTTATGTCTCATATCACACTTTTGTAACTGCTTGAAATCAGTCAGATTCCTTCACCCTCCCTCCTATAATTACATGTTTTTTCTGCTTCTTCTGCCCCTTGAGAAGAACGCAATGCATCTTTACGCAAATTACAAACTGCAAGGCCTGAGGTGTGAAGGGACTCCAAATATGGTTACATGCACCATAAAAGCCCCTGGAATTTTCGATGCAGAACAAATTGACAAATACACTCCCTTTATCTGTAGCCTTTTTCAGTAATCTGACTGTATTGCATGTTGTCAACACTCACACATTTACAGAAGTGTATTGGTGAAGCTTTTCCTACAAACTCTGACCCAGATGGCAAGAAACTATTAATCATTGTTGAGTTATTAATACTTCTCCAACCAGTTTAGTGTTTAATTATAGGGTACTGTACTGCCATCTATTCAGAGAGCACTGATTGAGAACAGAGCGGAAGACAGCAGACAGGTATATTCAGCTGTAGAGTCGATGACAGACTCAGGTGAGCGTGTCATTACATGCTGTCAAAGGCTGAGCTGTGCTCTACAGACAGGAAAACAGTCATCTGATCTACTGGAGTAATGCAGACAATTTGCTAGCCTGTGTATTCCTAATAACCTATGTTAGGAAGGATCAAAAACATGTTGACACTGTATACATTATGTAAAGTTAGGAGGATTATACAAACTATGTTAACCCATCAGTAAAATTCTAAAATTGTTTAAAGCATGGGAATCCAAAGTAGTAATTCAAGCTTTAGTTTTTAGTAGTGTTGGAACTTTTCTACTCAAGGATTGGCCTTTTTCTTTTTTGACACACAAATGACAGTGATTTAAATACAGAAATCAAACTGCTTACAAACACAAAACATGGCAACTCCTTTCAATGTTTTAAAACTCTTTTACCTTCCGGTTATGGAAACTATTTAGTCATGTGCTGCTAACAGCTAGTCTAAATGAAACACCCTGTTACATATGAGTGTTTGGGTTTTACTGTACGATTTCTGGAGCACACTTAACAATAAGTGTGGGATCCCACACAGAAGGTGAAAGTAGTAAACAAAAGCTTATGAGAGAGGGTGGTTGGAGATAGAGAGAGGGGGAGACTTGGAGTCTGCTGAAATTGTCCGTCTTTGCTATGCAGCTCTCGTGCTGAATGTTTTATTGAGTAGCATGCCTCGATCTTCTCCTTCAGCCAGGATTACAGTAATCAGGCTTCAACTGAAAAACAGCACATCCCCGGCCTAAAAAGTGGATAGACGGGCTTAACAAAGTCCTGTAATGTATTTGAGGGGAAGTTCAGGGAAGGACAGGTCAGTACTCTGAAGAATACTGAAAAGGAAAAAGGGTACCTCTTTACAGTCTCTGAATCGTCAGCTTTTCAGAGGGGGGGAAATAACGCTATTTTTAAAGACTTTGAACCAATGTTGGGAAGTTTGAGAGTCTAGTGCATCTTTCCTCTCTTTATGCTATCATCTAATGCTCATGCTTTATTCAGATTCTCCTATGAAAATGGTTAAGAAGGTTAGAAGCCCCAACAGGTATTAAAGCTCTATCCTACACATTCATATACACTCTACACATTTGGAGCAAACTCATGCAGCTTGTTTCATAAATTTCAGCTCTGAGATTTACACAGGAACAACCTTGAAACCTCAACAGTATTATGGTATCTGAGCCAACCAGCCTTGACTATGCGCCACATTTTCCCACCCACCCTGACCTCAAATGGGTGGAGAAGCTCACAAACAGGCACCAGACAGCTCACTTTCAAATGACTGAATCCCAACTCTTTGAGATCCTGAGACTGTCAGCGATGAGTGTTTACAAGCAGAAACACCCCGATGAAGCACAGGAACAATGTTTACACTTTTCCTCATTAACCTACTCTCAGCATACTGAACAATCAACTCAACCAAAAGAACAGAGGGTAAGTCAGGTATTCCCCATCAGTTCACAGTAATAATTACAGGCCTAATGGGAGTGGATGGCTGGGATTACACTTCAATAACAAGGCCTGCAGGGCTACTGTGTTTTCATTCAATGTCAGAGGCGTGATCAATCGGACACGTGATGGGAAAGGATGACTGGATTTAACTCTGAAGCTATCTTTCTTATTCTTAATTTACACAAATCTGGCCAATGACAAGCTAAACCTCTTACCTATAACTTCAAGATTTACATGAAGACTATTACAATAAGTACCTTAATATACACCTACTTTGAAAGCACTCTTTTTTTACATCACAATCATATTTTTTTCCTCTGTTTTTAGTAAAATACACATAATATGACAAGGCCCTCTCAAAGACATAATGAAAGACTTTAGCTGCAAACTATTTGGTGTCCATGAAAACAGAGGAGGCCACGGTCTCTTGTCACTCCAAACTGGTCTCCACCCACCCAAAGAGCCACACGAAAGCTTTAAGAGCTCAACATGTAACCAGAAGAACACTCTCTTGTGTGTAGCGAGCAGTGGATGAGCCGCTGCTTTAAAAGAGCTTTTGTTAAAGCGGGTAGATTTAGGCTTCAATCTTTATTACATTACAATATGAATGGAGCAACTTGGTGCTATTACAATAAATCACCCCAGGCAAATTACAATGAACATCATTGTGAGAGCACAATTCATTGCTGTGACATCAAAAGGTGAAGACACGATCTGATGCTGAGATTATTACTGATTCTTGACTTTGCTAAACCTCTCTGAGAGCTGCTACACCACACTCCTGAAAACACTCCAGGTCCCTCCCTCTTCCTCTAACGTGTCTATTCCAGTCTCCAGTCAAATAAGGACAAAAACACAGCAGTATACAATTAATGATGCAGTGTTCACTAACACAAATACCCTATGGTCTTTTAGTGTACGTGAAAAATGTTTCAGGCAGCTAAAGAAGTGTGTGGTATGAGCACGAGCCATACACATCCACCTGCAGAGGAGCAGGGGCTTTTCCTTCCCAGCTGTTGCTGAACTATCTAGTTAATCCCCGTTTTATCTCAGAGGATCCTCAGTGGGTTGGTGGTGGGTGGACAGCATATCAATCACTGCTTTCTTAGAAATGACTGGTATGTCTCTGTGCTAAATCACTGTGAACTGGCAGCAAAGTCATGATAAACAACAAAAAAAAAAAAAACTTTCTTTTTTATTTGAAGACCAATTCATGTAACCATCTCCCGGGACATCTATAAGCAGTCTAGGCAATGTATAAATTCTGCTGTGCTACAAATATTTAAGCATTTCCTGGCATTCCTCTACTGACCCACATCTTTGTTTACAGACTAAAAAGAACAAAACAGGAGGGTGAGTAACTTTGGCTGAACTTGATATTTCTATAACAAAAGATTTTATAAATATTACAACAGGACGGACACTTGGAGTCGCTTTTACAGTCATTTACATAACAATGCTCCAGAGGTGCCTGAAAACAACCACCGTAGAAGCAGCAGCTGTGGTTTGGTGAGGAGAAAGTGTAAGATACTAAAGTACTGTGTCTCCATGAAGTGTATGAGTACTTTATGTTTTGAAACTGCAAATATATGACAAGTGAAATGTTCTTCTCTGAAAGCCTTCTCTTGGTGGGATTGCAGTAGAAAGTATTAAGCACTGTGTTTTCTGCACACCACCCTATAATTTGCTTAACAAATTAGCAGAGGAGATTTTTTGTATACATAGTCTGAATTTGTCTAAGTGTAAACCTGGAAATACTCCATCTGAAACATTCACAAATTAGTGACTGGTTAAACTTGACAACAAAAAAATGCAAAGATAAGTTTAAAGCATCTCTTCCAGTTTAAGATAAATGTGTTAGAGAAGGCACATAGCCTTCTGTGTGAATAAAGGAAACTTAAAACGAAAACAGCTTGTTTTAAAAATGATTTTACTTGCTATTTAGATGGATCTTCCAGTTGACTGGAGCTGTGCAAGTGCTTTCACTGAGGAATGCTATGCATGACTACTTGAATTTGTAGTTTGGTTGACTAGTGCAGCTCAAACAGACATCCTCTTTAGCTTCCTACCTACATACCTGTTAGTCCTCACATATTCTTTGATTTTCTGAGTAGGTGTTTTGCGTGAATTGAGCTTTAGTTATGACCAAATAGCATTATTACATTAAAAGGGCTATCTTGCACCTGCAATAGCATCCTTGTAGAGGATCAGGAGGTTCAGTGGAGTTTGGGGTTCTGCTGAACACTGAAAACAAAAACCTGAGGAGATAGTTAAGTACTCGGTAAAATGGTAAATCAAAACTTGGATCAAGTTTAGCTAACGCATGACACTTTCCCTGACAATTACTCAAAGCTTAAAATTCATTAAATTGAATCAATACAAACTCGGACTGTCTTTCTTACAGCAGGTTGTGGCAGTGTTGGTAACTTGGCCAAGTTTGCTGAGGCGCCACGTTATAGCCATCTCCCAATACACTGTGTTAGAAGGCAAAAATACGCCTAACATACGGAAATACACAAAAGAAACATTTCGTATGACTTATCTTCAGATATTAAGCGTAATGTCATTCTTCACCTTTACTGGCAGTTTGCAAAACATATATGTTAGAGGTGTTCAAAACTTTGTCAGAAACTTAAAATATGCTTTCAACTCACCATTTTATGACTTTTTCCAGAGAAGTTGCCGTGTCCCTTCGCAATTATACCGTGCAAATGTTACACACAATGCATTTTAAGCTGCAATACACGTAAAACACATCAAACATATCCAGTTCTCGACTAGAGTCCCTCTTTTAACTTCACTTTTTTCGACGCAAGCTTGTTCCATCCATGAAAATCCTGAACCCCCTCCTAGAAGCTGATTGGCCGAAAGTTCACATAGGGATGCTCTTATTGGCTACGCGGAACGTCAATCACAGCTTCCCGTCGTCTTCTCCTGAAGGATCGGCTCCGGTCGGGCGCAGCGGTTCCAAGCTGCCCACGTGACGTGTGAGGTGGCTGAAACAGCTGTCCGGAGATGATGTTGAATCCAAGCCTGCTCAAACAGTGCAGAGGGTCTTATTTGACAGAAATTAAAAGTGTTTGCATGTTTAACTTCGTAGTTTAGGTGTATGTAAAAGCTTTTGTCTTAAACTGTAGGTTATGGAGCATTTTGAAGTGACTGGGAATACGTTTATTAACCTTTTCAAATCAAGATAAATCAAGAAAGTTATCTTTGACTGCAAAAAAAAGGGACTATTTTCTGTAGAGTAATTTTTTACCAAATACCACAGCATGTAAAGCAGGAAGCAGGTACAGAAGCTGCCAAATCCACACCGTATTTTAGTGATATTCATTCCTTTTCTGCCACCTACAGGCAGATGATATTTTGCATAGCTCACTGTTAAAAATTCTCTCAACCAATACATCCAAGGAAGACAACCTTGTATTAAAGAAAAATCCTTTTATTTCATTAGCACAACTTGTATTTGCAAACAAAAACAGGTTAGCAAATGTCTTGGAATTGCGTATATAACACTAAATCTTCAAACTGAAACCCTCACCCACCTCAGCAGAATACTGTCTATGCTGTCAGATGGAAATAAATACAGAGAAAATCCTACAATATCTTGTTGATGGTTATTTTAAATTGAGGTCACATGTTTTGTTATCATTAAAATATTATTTTTGTACCAGACTCTTCAAACAAGTAATGAAAACACAAAAAGGGGGGGGGGGGGGTATTTGATTTTTTTTGCATTGATTTAGTCACTGAGTTGCTGTTATGAAAACCAAAGCAACAAACAATTTAGGAAATGGGGATGAGTGTGACTTCTTGGTCATTTTAACTATTTATGCCACAGGCTACAGTTATCAGGATAATGTGGTGGGTTAAGCAACATGTCCTCACACACCACCTTATTTTTCTAGGTGTGATTCAACATAGTTAGTTAGATAGAGAAATCAGTGTGTGTGTGTGTGTGTGTGTGTGTGTGTGTGTGTGTGTGTGTGTGTGTGTGTGTGTGTGTGTGTGTGTGTGTAAACCCAAAAAATGAAATGTTACGTGTCTCACACTAATCAGAACCAATGTAGTTAAGGGATTTAGTCTATTTGGTAATGTGATTAAACCTTCAAACCCAACTGAAGAGTTACAGTATATTCTACAGGTGAACATTTACAACACAGTTAATACTGACGGTAAGAATTTAGAGGTCTACAATTCTTAAGCCCACATACATAATTACACAGAGGCAGCTTGGGCAGTATTATTGCATCGAACCACTGACAAATGTAGAAAGTTGAAGCAGAGCAATTACTGAGGATAAAAAAAACTCAGTATACATGAAATGATACACAACAAGACACAATGTCAAGGTCTCCAGTTCAGTGAGGACATTATGTGAAAAAGTTATTATTGAAATCTTGAGTAAAGTAAGTAAAAACAATCATGCACTCAAAACCAAATAAAACTCTGAGACGAACTATCATAACAAAAAGAATGCTTGGTTATTCTGCCAGTACTGCTTCAGTTTCACAACATGACATGACCAGTTTAACAAAAGAGCTTTTGTGGAGAAGACCATACGAAGCTTTGTCCTCCAACAAAGGAGATTCTGTTAAAAGGCCTTTCCTTTCATGACAAAGGGGAATATTTCAGCAAACTAGAAAAGAATCCCCTGTTAAAAACAATCAATATGATTAATTGTGAAGGGACTTGAGTTCCAACCATTAACATTTAGGACATTATTTTTAATGTTGGTCTAACATATCTGAGAAGACTGTTGATGTGACTTTTGTAGAGTTATTTTGTTTGTTGTTATCCACAAGATGTTAGTAGATTTTTTTGTCTGACAGATTGAGAGACAAAAAAAAACTGTGGTTCTAAACAGATGTGCATTATATGGATAAATGTCTTCACAAAACCAAAGAAGAAATACTAAGGATGAACATTTTTCAGCATTTTCATACTTTTTTTAACAAAATAAAAGTGTTCCATAGAAATACCAGTATATGTAATTTTTTTCCACATTAACATTATTCAGTTTCCAAGTTTTGTGCCTGAATGGTTTTCTTAAAAAATGTCAACTTAAATATATTTTCCTATTGTGAATATACAACCTCATATGTGACTACCCAGGTGGGTATGTCAATCTGCAGTGGCCTGAAAGTGTTGAGAACAAGAAGGTTCCCATTCCAGTGCTCTGCATAACCACACCTACCTTTCAAAAGCTGAGCTAAGCAGGTGAAGAATAGATATACTCTCCGGAAATAGTAAGGGAAGATAGTCATCAAACAGTACCCTACAATTGTGGTCCTCCATCAAAAATCTCTTTTGAAGTAAATTTCCCTTGTAATGCAACACAATTTGGGTTCCATTTTTTAAAAACAAAACAAAATTAATCTAACTATCAACAATGTAAAATTCACACAATACCTCCATTAGAAAAAGACTGAAAGAAAAACTGTTTTGGCATCTTTGAAAAGGGTAATGGTTCACTTCAGCTGGTGTGAGGCTTGACAGAAACCTTAGACTGACCCTCCATGGAGCCGTTCACAGGTGCAGACTTGTTGCCAAAGTTCCAGTCCACAGGATTCAGCAGCTGCATGGTCTTCTTGTGCGTCCACATGGGGTTGATGATAAACGTCAGCAGTGCAAGGCCAGTGAAGAAGATCAGGCGTAGGGGTAAGGCCACAACGATGCTGATCTCCCCCCAGTTAGTGACTGTTATCCACCACATGTAGTATGTGAGGACCATGCGGCAGTGAAAGGCGTGGATCATCACCCACTGGTTGGCTTTCCAAAAGAGGGTATGGGCCCAGCCAGCCTGTGGGGGGGGGGGGTTGAAAGATTGATGGAAAAAATTACACTACAGTTTGACCTTGATGGTTTTTTATTCTAAATTGTGACTCATTTTTCATGGCTTTGTAACTTATAAGCAAATCAAGTCAGTGAGTAGGAGGAACAGAGAAAGCCTAGTGACAAACTCAGTCTTTTTATAGAACTTCCTCTTTCTACGAATGTTTAACTTTATCTGTTGACAATTTTAAGATGCACAAGACCTAAGAGGAACTAAACCTGGTGACACTTCCAGTACTTTCAGATAAGTCACAAGAATCACTACGAAAACGTGATTAATGAGCAGTGCTAGATGCGAAAATAAGCACTCAGAATTGACTTGTTAATGCTAAAATATTTAATGAGAAAAACTTCTCACAAGTAAGACAGCAATGACAGTTTTACGCAGCACTTACGCACTGTTAGGCCCCTTACCTTCAGTAACATCCAGGATATACAGGTGAATGGTGTGCTCATCTCCAGCAGCAGTGTAACTATCGGCAGGAAGTGTCCAATGGAATCCCACACAACTGCCCCTGCATATCCTGACAAGGCGAAGAAATGATGTGTCGCCAGTGGGAGGTCAAATGACCGAAACACCACACTGGAGGTATGCAGGGCAACATTCTCAAAAACAAAAAAACCTGTAGCTGTGAGCACATTAAACCAAGACCAGTCTTCTTGTCCCCTCACTCTGTCACTGGACAATGCAGAGTCTTCAATCAAAGCCCTGAGACCAGCAATAGAACTCTGGATCCCAAATGCCGCCCGTGTTGCTGCAAGGTTCCAGAAAACCTGCTCCTTGGCCAGCAGGGAGTTGTAGGTACGTGACCCTGCCAAAGACAGGAGGTGGGAGATGAGGAATATCGCTGCATAGAAAGCAAAGCCCAGTCCAATGAGCTGTAGGCGGTACTCCCATGAGAGGTACACCGCACTTGGCTGGGGCTGTACACTGATTTGCTGGTCAGGATCCATGGTGTTAAAGGGAGGGGGGTCACTGGGGCTCACGCTCAGCTAGATGAGGGATATGATGCATGTCGTGTTGGGCACCACCTAAAAATCATGAGAAATCAGCTGAGGACATAAAACACATCAAACACAGTATAATACAGTATTGTACAAAGCTTACTTCTAAAACACTCAAATTCAACTTTATTTATATGGCACTTTTCATACAAAAGAAAATGCAATTCAAAGTGCCTCACAGAGGTTAAAAACAACAATAATGACAAAAACCCAACCCTTCTACCCACACACACCCATGGACCCACACGCACACAAAGACACACACCCACCCTCACTCACCCACAACCACATATACACACACACACAAACACACAAAGTGTGAGAATTTAAGATATATTGTTAAAGAGACATGGCCTGACACCGAGACATTACATGAGGAAAGAGCTACCTTTAGGAAACACCGGAGATAAAAATATTTTACTCTCCTTCTTCTAACATTAGTATTTTCAAGAGTAAGTGTACTGCAGCAATGATAGTATTTAGCCTCTGTAGCTGCAAAAGAGTCTGACTGTACCTCAAACACCAGGGAGCATTATGACCCTGCAGTTTTAACCTGACAGAAACAACACGACGAGTACAAACTTCTTTTTGCTCAATTCAGTCTCACTTATACAATTGTTTCTTATGACATCATGTCTGATTAAAGTCAAGATCTATACCTAACCCAAACTCACTGTGGTGTAAACAAAAAGTTAGCTCAGCCTCAAATGAACAACATCGACAACAAAAGATGGAGCCGAATTACGCGGATAATAAAGTTTTCTCACGCAGTGAATTCTCTCCACAAATACATAAAGTCTTTGCTGAACATACCGTGCTTCAGTTTCCACTGAACTCACTGTTCCGATGTTTGCAGTGCACGAGTTGCAAAATTCACATCATACGACTTCAATTTGGTCATATGATTCACAAACAGGAAGTAACGCCCACTTTGAACTCTCGGACATCTCATTGGTCCAAAACCGAATTGTTTTCAGTAGCAGCTCCTCCTATTGGTTAGTCCTTAAATCGTTGTTCATGCGTCCGAAGTGAGGCTCCGGGTTTTCTGACACTTCTAAAATAAAACCGCATGTTTTGAATTGACAATTACAGGTAGTGTAAATGAATACTCTGGGTTGTTCATTTTCTGAAGACTCATATTATTGCACACAGAATATTCACGTTTTCTGGTCATACCCACTTATGTGTGTACCGTCGACTGAAAGGAGCCAAGACAGGGTTACCCGTACATTGAGAGCATAGAACGACCTAAACATACTTTTATAGATATCGTGGAATTACTATTTTCTTTTCTCAAGTGTAACGGTGTAACGTATTACTCTCGTTTTTTTCATGTAAATATAAATAATGTGAGAATATTCCTTGGAAGCTCAAACCCTATCATAAACCCGGTCTAAACTTGCACCTTAAGTGAGGAGGGTAAAACAGGGCAGGGATTCGAGGCACGCGTGACCTGCTCCTTCTCAGTAGAAGTGATGTAAGAGTTAGGTTCATCCAGTGTACCTTCAAGTACAGTAAAACCTTATTTTTTTCAACCTGTGAACTGTAGTTAAGCCCTAAAGATTGCTCATTGTTAGTGTGAAAAAAACACATCTCTACTTATGTAATTTTTAATGAAGAACTAATTGATAATGGTAGGCTATACACTAATGGCAGAACTGCATGTTAGAATTAATCAAATTCAAATTCTGTGACATACTTTTGGGAGTAAAGGATGACATATTGGTAGATCTGTTAATTTCTGAATTTTCCAGCAGAGGGTGATCTTGCCCTATAAAATTACAAATAGGAGCATCAAGTTCTCCTTATCTCTAGTATGAGTAAAATCTAGAAAGTAGCCAAAGGGCCATAATTGAGATTGAATCTATATTCCACCTATATACAAAGCTATGGCACTTTCTTGTCATTCCACTTTGCTGGGTGGTGTGCAACAGAAAACTAGAAAAATTGCATTTCCTTGCAGAAAATGCGTGGAAATGCTGAGTGCTGAAAGCCGAAAAAGCAAAACTGGCAATAAAAAATGGAGGAAGGTATGAATGGAAAAACTGTTGAAAAGGTGGAGTAGAAGAAGAAGAAAGTACCCCTACTCAGTCTCAACCGTAAGTAACTTTTAAGGAAACAGTTGAGGAAAAATTTTGATTCAAATAACGATGCCAAATAAAGAAATGGGAGAATAACAATAAGTGGAAATGCTGTGTCAGCAGCATAAAACTTGTTTCTTATAATGACAGACAAACTGTAACCTCTTTGTGACAAAAGCAAACAAGAAAAGGCGGTTTCCACATAGTTATTTACAATGCTTAAAACAGTTGTCTGAGGAAGGGTGGTGGTCCACTTGGTTTACAGCTTGTTCCTAGCTTGGAAATAAAATAAATCTTCCATTTAACCCTTTGATGCGCAACATGGGTCAAAAAAGACCCGGCTGAGTTTAAATTTTATATATCTTTTCAAAAAATTAATTCCATCAGTTGGTACTCAAGGAATTCCTCAATTAACTTGTTTTTGACGACCCTACATCCTTATGTTAATTTTTCTTTTTTTTACTTTTTGAATAAAAAACGTTTTTGTATCACTACCCCTCTAATGCACAACATGGGTCTAAAATGACCCGTATCCATTTTCAATGTTATTTCATGTATGGCTGAGTGTTTCTATGGTATATCTTTGAAATAAATTAATTTTATCATTTACTATTCCAAGTATGCAATAAAGATCTTGTTTTAGTTGAGCACAAATAATAATTTTTATTTTTCCTTTCTTACGTTATGAGGAAGCACAGATTTTGTATTTCTACATCAAGTTTACATACATGGGTCAGAAACGACCCACATACAGTGACTGTAGCATTTAGCATGAAAAGACCGTCTAATACATGTAAGTATGGTTTTTCAATTGTTCTGACATTATCTTAGAAATTATTTGATGACAATTGTGAAATATAATTGTACATAGATTTGATTTGATTAGGTCTAGGTTACCTTGAGAGTGAGGACATTACATGTTGGAAAGTTACAAAGCTACAGGTAAAACAGCTAGCGTTATTTCAGCTAGCTATAATCAGACGCATGTGTATGTGACAAAATGACAAATAAACATGTTGCTGATACAAAATACAAAAGTGTGTGGCCCATAGACTAGAATGGACAGAGTCTGCCTTCTCGCTGGGTGAAGCCACTCCGAGAACAGCACCCTCTGTTGATGGGCTGCAGTATAGGTCATAAATCCCGCCTCCGCCAGCAAAGATTATGGAGCTGTGGACAAACTTTAGAAATTTATTACACAGATCATAAATTTTTATCCCTCCTGGTTGTGATGTTGACATGTAGTTACTGTCAGACTGGTTTGTGCTCAGGTCCTCTTTTTTTCTGTGAAGCTCCATTTTTAAAAGTTATTAGGGGGTTCATGTTTGCTATGATTGACACCTGATACAGCCTATGGGCGTTCAGGGATTGCGTAGCTCTCCCGGGGGATATGCTGTTTGAGCCGAGTGTCATCACAGCGGCTCTCTTCAACCGTGCGGCCAAATGCGCGCATTGCTACTGCGCAGCGCTGGTTTCAGGAAATGAAGAAAAATCCTGGAAATATCGAGAGCTATTCAAATCTGTATACAGGCAGTAGGCGGAACAAAGTTGTCCATAGTATATACAGTCTATGGATACAGCCTATGGGCGTTCAGGGATTGCGTAGCTCTTCCGGGGGGATACGCTGTTTGAGCCGAGCGTCATCACAGCGACTCTCAGCGACTGCGCGGCCGAAAGCACGCATCGCAACTGCGCAGCTCTGGTTTCAGAAATGTAGAAAAGTCCCGGAAATACCGAGAGCTTTTTGGCTCCAAATCCGTACACAGGCGGTAGGCAGAACCAAGTTGTCCATAGTATATACAGTCTATGGTTTGGCCCCACTCACTGCTAATTTCATTACTTGAAACAAATTATTGTTATAGTGTTAGGTAATTCAATATTAAATCACACTTGGATGAATGGGTCGTTTTTGACCCATATGTGTAAACTAGATGTAATAATATAGAAACTATATTATTTCATAAAGTATGAAAAGAAAAATAGAAATTATGATCAGTGGTAATCAAAAACAAGATATTTAAAGAATACTTGGAATATTCAATCAGAAAATAAACTTATTTCAAAAGATAGAACAAAGAAAAACTCAGCCAGCATGAAATACCATTGGAAATGAATGCGGGTCTTTTTAGACCCATGTTGCGCATTAGAGGGGGTGTGGATATGTTGCGCATCAAAGGGTTAAACTCCTAGAAAATCTCCATATGAGACAATCTTTGAATCTTAGTTCATTACAAAAGTAAAGAATGCGGATAAGCCAATACTCCACAGACAATCACTCCTTCTTTTTGTAGGTTATTTTTGTGCTTCTTCGGAACTAGATAATCAATCTCTCTTCAATCTTTTGTGCTAAAACTACAAAGCTTACAATGGTTGGCTCTACATACAAGTTATATTTTACTTAAGTTAATGATGGTTAAGTATCAGACTACTATCATTTGAAGAAATATTATCTTCAAATTAATATTCAGCTTCGTGTTGGACTCATGCTAGCCCTGTTTGGGGGTTCCAATCTGCTATAAAAACCTGTAAAATCGGAAATCTCCACAGGTGGATTTAATGTGACAGGTTACCACTGGCGTTTATCAGTTGCAATTGTTGTGAGGGTTTGACCAACAAGAATCCAGTAAACACCATCAATATACCCGCTAGAAGCCAATATGGCTGTGTATCTGTAAACCCACGACAGTTGGCGAGAATTTGGGAATCGCGGCCTTCGCTTTTGTGCTCCTGCTCTCGATCATTAACATCGCTGTTCTTTCTTGGATGGGCTGGCAAAAGTGTGCTGATAAACCAAACAACTCCATAACCCCAGCTAAAAGTAAACATCACAATCGATCATTTTCTGTCAGGTCTACTTTCTAGCCTGTTTTATGTAAATAATTTGATTTCTTGGGTCTTCTTCTTCTTAAAGGTTTTCCTGGACACTGAGAAGTCACCAAAGTAAGTCTCTACAAGGACAAAAATATTCTTGTTTGCACTTTGTTAACCCCAAACAAGCTGAGTCAGAGGGTACTATACATTAACAATACTATGACATTTTTCTGCTCACAGGAGAGGTTTGCAACAGACTGACACTGATGGAGATGTATACATGAATTACTCAAGCATTTAAAAAAGTATAAAGGGTAGAAAAGTGAAAAATATATCCGCACTTGTCCTGAAGGAGTGGAATAGTTTGAAAGTTTAACGGTTGAAATAGCAAGCAAAAAGTATGAAGGAGTTGAAAAGTTGCAAAAAAGGTACATAATAATAATAATAATAATAATAATAATAATAATAATAATAATAATAAAGAAATAGGAGAATAACAATAAGTGGAAATTCTTAATCAGCATTTCCACTTAATCAGCATGTAACCTGCTGTTGAAATGTTTTATCCTATCATCTGATCCTATCATTTGATCTGCAACAACGTACACAGGAATATCCTCTTCAAGAATTCTGCTTATCCAATTTTTATTTATTTATTTATTTATTGGGTGAACTAATAGGACCATTTTTACAACTGTTTGTTTCACCTTCCTAATTAGAATTTGCAAGATTAATACTTTTGCTATTATGGAGGCAAAAAAGCTGAGTAAGTTGTCTGATGTCTGAAAAAAAAGATAAAATCAGTCAGGTACTTTTCCAAACTTTTTCTTCAAAAATTTAATTGCAGAATTATTTACACTGGATGACTTCAGCAATGAATAAACTACCCAAAGAGACAAATTCTTTCAATCGCTCATCTAGTAAAGAATGATGGGAAATGCATATGTGTCTGCTAACTACCCAAATAATACAAAACAACCCGATGATACAGGTAAGGTACAGTGAGATATCACACTGAATAATGCTCTTGAGATTGACAAAAATAAATACAGAACATACCAGAGAGACAGTGCTTTAACTTTTAAAGAAAAAAAAAAAACATAAATAAGCCTACATTCAGAATCAGTATTTCGCATGCCGTCATATCAGCTTATAAAACCACCATAACAAAGTAAAAATGACAACAAAACATGAGCAAATGCAGAAAATAGTGTTTCAATGAGGCATATATTATATTTTTATTTATATATCTATATATTTCTTTACAAATAATGAATATTTGGCATTATATTCATCCTCACTATAGATATGATATACAAGAGATGAAAATAGTTTTAGCTAAACAACTACCTTTTTCATTTTATCTAGTAATCATAGAGTG
The DNA here is from genome assembly GCA_962446985.1 of Xyrichtys novacula. Classification (NCBI taxonomy): domain Eukaryota; kingdom Metazoa; phylum Chordata; class Actinopteri; order Labriformes; family Labridae; genus Xyrichtys; species Xyrichtys novacula. Next base: position 9,173,152 of record OY660878.1, read on the forward strand.
TTTTCACATTCCAAGATCAAGGAAGTGTTAAGTCAGTTTATCTTTCCACAGCATGGATACGAAAAATTTCCCTTGAAATACTTCACATGGTGGGTTCTAGAGTAAAGCAGATAGACAGTAGTACCAGGAGTGAGGCCACAGATGTTGAGACTGAGATGACAAGGACATGATCAGAAATGGGAGAATGGAAAGAGTATTTTGCTTAATGTGGGAAAAGTGGAATCGTGATTTTACAGTATGCTAAATCATTTGAAAAAGATGGCACTTGTACTTAATTGCTGCCCTCATGATGTTATATGCAAAACTGGTAACATTTTCTGCAATTTGGGGTTTCCACAATGTGTTGGTGGGTGGTTAGCTGTTAAATTACTATATTTTTAAAACAGAATAATCACCATAGTAATTTGTTTGACAAGTGAGGAACCCTGTAATGCTCACAGTATCACACACACACCATTAAATTGAACTTCAGTGAAAGGGATACAGTGTTAAAAAAAAAAAAAAGAAAGAAAGAAAGAAAGAAAGAAAGAAAGAAAGAAAGAAAGAAAAAACAGACAGAGGCCTCTGCAGCTGTTCATATTATAATTTGTCCACACCTCTTTGGACAAAAGGAGTAAAACATGTAAACAACAAAACAATTTCCATTGATGGAAACTATTTTCACTGAGTGATAAAACTAACCCGGCAACAACAGCAGAGATGTTTTATTCTCAGTCTAGAAAAAACTCTGAGAGTCTCAGTACCAAGGTAACAGCTGTTTTTTTTCCAACAAGAAAAAGGTTTTCAAACGAAATGCATGATTTCTGCTAGCTCACTTTGAACCTTGAACTGAACAGCAGTGTATTTACTCAGGTGACTGTTTCGATTGCACAAGTCCTTTATGACATTTTCTGCTCCATCCTGATCTCTGATTTCCACTTTACATTTGAGATGTTTATGGTTCAACGTAACAAGCAATCACATGATTGCCTCTTTGAGGAGAAAGAGATGTGCTTTAAACTGAACCAAGGGGGAGGATAATTGACTTTTTTCACAGCCCTGATCATTTTGCATAAATGAGAAACTCCTCTTTGTTTTAGTAACAGCCTACAGAGAAAATGGACCAGTTCAAAATGACGGAAAAGGTTTGGTGCTGATGCTTAAGTTCTACAATATAGGCCACTTTTCTGCACTACATTTATCAATACAAGCTTTGAAGGGCCTCTGAGGCTTTTTGCTTGATCTCTCCAAGGACCCCAGATCTTACATAAGCTGCTTTGCTTAGTCAAAGACAAGAAAAAAAAAAAAACGCACAGTGCCTAGCTATCCTCATGGAACAGTCTTCAAGCTACACAACTGTAGACAACAAGAGCAGTTTGAGGCTCAGTGAGGAGCTCTCGTCTTCTCTAAGCCAGCATATGTCTGGCAGAGTCTATCTCTCTGCCGTCTGCCTGCCACCGTGGCAACAGCAGGGGAACGTCTTCGCTCTGCCAACTGCCTGACATCAGGCGCACAGACACTTTCCAGAAACCTGCTGTCATGTCTTTGCCTCTGGAATAAGAAAAGAATCTGCAGCATTTTACTGTACATTTTAGAAAATTAAATAATCGTACTCTCAGCAGAGGCCTAGCCTGATGAGACATTTAAACATTGTACTGCAATTATGAAGAACAGACTTTGATGATTTGCTGGGCTGAATACACTTACTCTCTGAAATACGTTGTCTTAGATCTGCTACAAGAATTTCTGACAACTAAACATTGTCTCATGTTCTCTGATACAGGAAAAGGTTGGTTCAAACACCCATACTTGAGTCATGTGGTGCTGAGAGCAAACATACATATGATTGAAAATCGGATTGCTTTTGGTAAAAATACAACTTCCAAAACAAAAGTAAATTATAAACCATCATGTATTTTTTACAATACATTTTAGAGTGGAGAGGACAGGTACAATGAGTGTGTGTATAAGTGTGTGTGCAAGAGAAAGAGAAAGAGACTCTGGTCAAGCCACTGTTTGGTAGTGAAAGAAAAAACTCAAGCCACACTGACCTCAAAATTCATTCTCCAATTTCCAAATGTATCAGCACTGTGCTAGTAAAACAACACCCTTCACACACCATCAACAAACACACATACACACATAAACTATTAAAAAAAATATGTTGATACTGCTGTATGATAAACCATCCTGGTCCTACTCATAGGGAACATTGCACAAATGCTCAGCTTTAGATCTCTTTGCCATAAAAATAGACATTTTCAGTGATTTATTAACAGCTGATTGTGTTGCATTGATTGTTTATCTAGGACTGTATCTTTGAATAAAAAGCAGCACCTTTTGATTGGTTATCCAAAGTTTGTATCTGTAGATTTCAGTCTTTAGTTCTGTGATTTGAATATGACACTGGCAAAATACCATGGTAAGTGATGTTCAAGTGACTGGTACCAAAGTTTCACAATACTGAGCAGCAGAATAAGATGAGTTAACTTAATTTACTGAGAATTCACTCTGAACATAAACTCTATAATTACAGATACAAAGGCCACATAATCATAGATGTTAGGCTGTTACATTTCATAGGCTTAGCATGATATGGCTGCACCAGCTAATCATACGTCCATCTGTAACGTGTGTTAAGTCATTACTAAGTACTTGAATTGGCAAGACTTAAACTGCTGATTTACTAAATTGCACTGACAAAACTAAGAAATGTGTTTGGCTACTTGGCATTAGGTTACATGATATGTGTGTAAGAGTTAGCAATATTCACACAGTTTAAAAAGTGTTGTAAATATCTGAGTAAGCTAACCGAGCTTAAATGCTGAACCCACTGAAGGGTGTCGGTTTCTTTTCATGTATGAAATATAGATTTTTTACTGTTTAAACCATTATTTAAAGACATATCATATCAACCACAAACTGCTCTTTTCTCCTTTAATTAAACGTGACAGGTATTAGCAAGTCGAAACTCTTTCTCCATGTCACATTGAGAGGGATTAAGCTAGGTAACAGTTATAGCTGGCAGAAAATAGACTAACCAGAATGTGATGGGGAAATTTCTTCTCTGTGTTTCTGGGAAGTCATAGAGGAAGTAGGTTATATTTGAACATGAGAGCTGGTGTTACTGCTACATCTCAACGCTGTGATGGATATCAAAAGCAAATGAAAATATCTAGTTAACTGTACCATGTTGGCACAGCCACTGAGAGTTCATATCCTGTTCCTCATGTACTTCCTTTAAATTGGAGACGAGCAAAATTTGTTATTTTGGACTTCCAGCTTGCATCTCTGTGGAATAACTTTGCCCCACTTTTGTTTCATTATTTTGCAGCTCTTCTAGAGGGAACGAACGCTGTTACATAACTGCTTTAGGAGACTTAAAATAACACAGAACTTTTCAAGAAGTATAAAATTACAAATGATATCCTGGGTAAAAGAAACTACAATAGAGACACTTTTTCTTAATGTTTTGGCAGTTTGTTTCAATCTCTCCTCATGAACTGGGACTTAGGGACTGAGCTACTTCAAAGGGCCTGAGATAAGTATATTAGTCAAACACAGTAGTATGGTTTTTGTGTGGTCGAGCTACTGGACAAATATATGCAACAAACTTAGATCTGTGAAAAGCAATAGAGAGGGCAGGCAAGCAGTGGGCATGATGGAAAAAATAGCAAAGCAATGGATAGTCTTCCTGCTCGCAATTCAAAAATACAACAGTGCTATTGTGAACTTGGTTATGTACATTTCCCTTAAAAATAGAGAGAATTGTAATAAGTGCATAAGTGCATTTGTCTACACATTTTGATCTAAGGAGATATATAAACTTTCATAGTTTTTTCTACTGCATTGACATAATGTAAATGTTGGCACAAGACTTGCATGTATTCGGCTTCAAGTAAATGTCAATATTTGAAAGTTGGCAACAGGAATATGATACTGTATATGAAATATGCATGTTAATGAGCTGACAGATGTCATCCTTCCACCAATCCAGACCAAGAAAAAAGTTTGACTACAACCAGATTGGATAGAAAGCTGCATTTTTCAACACTGACCTGTCCAGAGCTTATAAGGGCTGCCTGAATAACCTTTAATGGGTGATCAGTGCCACATGCACATAGTTGAGGTATTTCAAGCATTGGCACTTTTCAAAGTTTTTAACTCACAACAATTTTCTGATATTTAAACCTGTGATTAACATTTACCTCACAAAAGACGAAAGAAAGAAAAACAGCCATAATTTAACTTGAAATAATTCAAAAAATACTGAAGGGTTACTAACTTTGACCGTATTTGAACAAGTTGAAATAAATATAATTTCTCTCATTTACTCTTTTTTTTTTTTTTAGCTCAAAGGCCTGGTTGCTGGTAGGTTTTCAAAGCTGCACTTTTTAAATGGCACTTTGCAAATGCTGAAAAACTACAGACGTAGCTATCCAGGGCATTGAATGAGCGAGCTTGTAGGCTGGGTATCACGATCAACAGCAATCAAGGAGAAACCCAGCCCACCCATGTCAGACATACATTTCTGCGAACACTTATTCGTGAAATGGGAGAGGAGACTTGGCACATCCTACAGACCAATGGTTTTTGGCGATGGGCTCTGAGGATGGCTATCGAGATCAGACAACAGATGGGTAAAGGAAGAGTAGAGAGAATAGCAGTCTAGAAAAAAGGCTAGTTTTTAAAGTTATTTAAACGTGGGTGCAGGGAGGCGTGCTGGCCCCCAACCCTGTCTTCTCAAAGTCTGGTCTGAGCCTCAGGAATATAGATCTCAATGCTGTCTGCTCGCTCTGAGGCTGAGTTCTGCCGGAAGGAGGCTGCCCGTTTGGCTGCCATGAGCCGCCGACGGGCCTCCTGCCGGTGCCTGTCTGGAAGGTCCAGGGATTTCTCCCTTTGTATCACACTCTTCTGTCGAGCTGTCTTCTTTGGTACAGGAGGTTGTTGCTATATGAGGACAAGAGAATAACAGATACATTTTTTGTACAATTTAAACAGGTTGGAATTTGGTTTAGTGAGAATCATTTTACAAAATACACGCAAAAGAAAATGTAGTGAGCTGTCTGATAGTGCAGTATTTATCCATTACCTTCTTCTCAGGGCTATCCATAGGCCTCCAGTTGTTGTTCTTGATCTGCTGCAGCTGGTCAAACTTCACGGTGACGTCATCTATGGAGAGCTGCAGCAAGTCCCAGAACCCAGCCAGGTCCTGAGAGGTGGGCCGCGGCATGGCACTAGGGTCCTACAACAAACAAAGGGAAAAAAATCATAGAAAATATAAGCCTAAGTATGTGGTGATATCAGTGAGAGAGCAAGACTGTCAGTTCGGTGCCAAAAATAGAGTGAACATGCTCTTAAAAGGTTGAATGCAGATAAAGCACACTGTCGTTGTACTCCAGATTTGATCCACTAGATGTCCTTATCAGACCTAAGATAGGCATGGATACCATCTTGGGGGATTAGAGAAGAAACTGGGGATATTAACTTGTGATGGAGAAAAGTCTTATCTCATTTCAACAAATAAGCTCAGACAATACAAACAACACACCCCACTTTTTTTCAATCCAATTTTTCTCACCACCCAGCCCTGAAATGAGCAAACATCTGACTGACAAGCACCTTATTGTTTCTGCAACTGGTCTACATCTGTCTATTGGTCGTACTTATTCATGAAATGGTGTGCTGATAATAAGTGTTGATTTAAGAATTTAGAGTAATATTTCAAAAATCTCTGTGACATTTTGAACCTCTCCTCTCATTTGTTCTGACTTGACTTGTTTCCTCACTAGAGCAGACTATTAAACTACAAAGATAATACAGTGTGAACATTAGTATTCTTGAATATTTCAGCTCTGGGCTCCTTTTCTTTCCAATTTCTGAAGCTTTTTTCCTTCAGATTTTAAATTTATGCAGAAAACAAGGCTCAGTGAATCATATTTTGCTCTGAAATAAACATTACACCCATTAATATATCAAAATTAAATATTAAAACTCAGTGATGTTTGCTTTCTGGTTGCTGTGAGTAGGGCCGGGGCACAGTTGATATAATGTTGATTTTTAGAAATGATCTCAAACAAATTATGTTCACATCATTCATACTTGTTTATCCAAGACTTCTGTTCGATTTCTGGCTCAGCTCGAGTCTGTGAATGCAAAAGGGTTTTTTAGAGAAGAATCAATGTTATGCAAAAACGGAACCGATCTATGTTTTAATATAGATGATATAAAGACTCAACAATGGTCTCATCATACCAGGAGCACCTTATTCGCCTAACTCCACAATTTATTCACAACCTTTTATTCAAAGTAGTGCTGATAATACCAAGGTCATGGGTTTGTTCTCTGTCTGGCCTTTGGACATTTCAGAGACGACATTGAATGGAATTTTCCAACTGAAGAAACTGCTCATTATAAAGCCATTCTGGTGCTTGTAAATGTTATAAGCTCTCTGCTTATTTGTCAGATTTATATCAGTGTTCTTATATTTTGGTTCTCCTCTCATATGATCATGATTTCATTTATAAAACTGACAGCATTTGCAACCAACCATACTTGTAATTTGGAACTGAAAAACTATTTAAAAGGGATCATGTTTATGATCTAGTTTTGAGGCATCGAGTCATATCCACATCATATGTAAGTAAAACTACTTAAATGAGATTTTATTCAGTTAGAGGTAAAACTAACTGATGGTGTGTCTCTAGTTTCCTTTTAGTTTTAGTCACATTTAAGTATCTTTTGCCCCTTTTGATTTTAGTCTAGTATTGGCTTACAAAAAGTCAAATCACTTTGGTTATTAGTTGTTATTTCAGGCATTTTCTGTCCTGAAAAGGGTTCAACTATCTGATCAGAAATTGGTATCAAGGTTGTAACCATAGACTGTATATACTATGGACAAATTGGTTTCGCCTACCGCCTGTATGTGGATTTGAAGCCAAATAGCCAATTTCCTAAAACCAGCGCTGCGCAGTAGCAATGCTCGCTTTTGGGCGCACAGTCGCAGAGAGTCGCTGTGATGACGCTCGGCTCAAACAGCGTATCCCACGGGAGAGCTACGCAATCCCTGAACGCCCATAGGCTGTATCAGGTGTCAATCAAAGAAAACATGAACCCCCTAATAACTTTTAAAAACGGAGCTTCACAGAAAAAAGAGGACTTGAGCACAAACCAGTCTGACAGTAACTACATGTCAACATCACAACCAGGGGGGAGAAAAAATGTATGTTTGTTGTAAATTTCTAAAGTTTGTCCACAGCTCCATAAGCTTTGCTGGTGGAAACGGGATTTATGACCTTTACTGCAGCCCATCAACAGAGGGTGCTGTTCTCGGAGTGGCTTCACCCAGGGAGGAGACAGACAGCATCCATTCTATATACAGTCTATGGTTGTAACAGGTGCTGAAATCTGCTGTTTCACTCTTAAAGGGATATTCCGGCGTAAAACTAATTTAGGGTCAAACCAACGTAACACAGAGTTAGACACCCTGTCGAGAGATGAATGTTGCCCACCGCTTGCTTCTCTAGTTATACAAACTTTAGTAACGACCGCAGATAGCAATACAGAGAGCCATGTGCTCAACCAAAAAGCCGCTCTTTAGCCACAAATAATGCTCAGAACAGCACCTAACTTCATCAACAGTACATATAGGGTCCCAGCCATAGTACTAGCCACCAAACATCTTTTGAGCTTTGCCTGATTTCTTTAGCAAAGAGACTAAACACACTTATGACTATTTCCTTATGGAAATGCGACCAGACTGAGACGTTAAGGCAGAAATGATTAATAAGATGATTATTACTTCAAGAAAATGATAAAGAAATTATCATAAATGTTCTTCCTTGAGCTGTGTCACCCCGCTGCAGTCGATGGACTCACCAGGAGGTCTCCATACAAACAAGCAGCCGCTGGAAGAGAGTGGGTCAACTGTATGTAACTTCTTTGCTAACGAAATCAGGCAAAGCTAAAAAGATGTTTGGTGGGTAGTGCTATGGCTGGGACCCTGGATGTACTGTTGATGAAGTTAGGTGCTGTTCTGAGCATTATTTGTGGCTATACAGTGGCTTTTTGGTTGAGCGTGTGGCTCTCTATATCTCTATATATACTATTATCTTATATATTATATATATATATATATATTATCTGCCATTGTTACTAAAGTTGGTATAACTAGAGAAGCAAGTAGTAAGCAACATTCATCTCTCAACGGAGTGTCTAACTCGGTGTTACGGTGTGTTTGATACTTGATATCTCAGTCATATCTGGTTTCCTTAAATCTTAGTTAGATGATTTAGTCTGTGGCCACCATGGCAATATTTATTTTCTTTGACTTCTGTTTTTGTTGTGCAGTGGGGGGCTTGGTCTCCTATCAGCTGCTGTAGGCTGGCTTTTTAAGTTTTTGTCTTCTGCCTTGCTTGATCTCATGCATAATTTGAAACTTAAACCCGCAGATTCCAGGTTGCAAGAAATTTGACACCTACTTTAATAACACATTTGTATTCATATATATAGACTCCATACCCCAGAGATATCCCCACACGTAAAACCTTGTGACATTTAGATTGGGTGGATGGTGATGGCTGCTGCTGCCTGATGCATCTAGATTTAAAGAATGATGGCAGTGTCTTGGTGAGTTATTAGATAATCCTCATGTTAAAAATCCCTGTATCAGATGACATTTACCTAAATGTAGGCTACATGAGAGAATAAGACTGTGCCAGTGATGCTGAGATTTATGTTTATGGTAACCTTATCTTATTTTTTTTAAATCTCAAGCAGCTCTAAAAATGAACATAATAATCCGTATGAGGGTGAAATTTTTGCTGTGATATTTGTCCAGCACTGTGCGATAAGCATAATTCCCCTCTGTCCAAACTGAGGATTTATCAGATTACTCCATATTTCAGATATCATGGTGGCCATCATGTCAGGTAATCTGGGGAGGGATCCCTTTTATCTTTAATTACAGAGGAAGCGCCTGTACACTTCATCAGCTTTTTCTGACCTGTGAACTGATGATGTTGATGAGTTTTAAACCCCAGCTGTGGCAGTGTGTGTTTTTAATCCTGAGATACTCCCTGAGAAGTGTTTGTCTCTCATTTAAAAGCTTATTTAAATCAAGCTTTATGAAAGCAGATCCATTAGGTAGAGAGAAACAGATTGGTGAAACACAATTAGACACGCATTTAACCTTCCAATTTGTGAGAGTTTATTGGGTAGATAAAGGTAAAATAGAGGTGTGGATATTTTTCTCTTTTGCATGTCGAGGAAACAATATGCAACTTTTCGTAATGCAAAATTTGTCAGGTCAGCTTGCATAATACGTTAACTTTCAGTGAAAGGCTGTTTCATAGTGTCTTATCCCCTTGCATCTCGCACTCCCCCCTAAAAGAACAGTTTCTGCTGCACGTTGCAAAAAACAGCAACACTATCTCTCATAAGTCTGCGCCAGTTTCATTTGAAATATTGGGTACTTGGCTCGGATCAATAACAGGAGTTGTGAACAGTGCAAGAATATGAGGCAGAAAGCCCTGACCCTGTGTGAGTTCCTGCTCTGGATGAGCAATAAAAGTGGCTGGTGTCTGGATTTTTGGGTCTATTGAAACAAAGGTTTGGCTCAGTTCTTCCATTCTGGGGCAAAACTGAGTCAGATACAGCCAACTATAGTTGATTGTTCCCTTTAAAATATTCTGGTCTCATAAAAACGCGCTGGGTGGGTATCTATTGATTCTTGATGTGTTAGCTCTGCGTGTTCAATGATATTTGGGAGGATTTGCTTCAGTTTGTTAGTGTCAGTTAAAGCATGAAGTGTGTGTTGAAGGTTGGAGAAGAAAGGTTGTGAGGACACATCAAGGAGTGTGAAACTGTTTCTGATGATAAAAGTTAATTTCACAGCACAGCCAGTGTTATTTTTTTTTTCAGCTTTAATGATTTGTTCCCTTTCAACCATGTCATTCTTATTCTATTTCCTCACTTGAAATTCAGATGTGATGTTTTCTGATTTGAAAAGTTGAACTGAGTCTCATTATTGCAATTTTGATCTGGAGCTGACAAATGGGTTACAAAACTCAGTTTGACCTAAATTTGACTTGACTGCTTAGTTTGTTTGGGCTGCCATGAAAATAACGAAATCTGACATTTGTGGATGGGCTGAGAAATGTTTTATACATGAAAATATGGAGGACAGAATAATACATAGGGGAGCTGGTTAGTTTAATCTATTTCTGTTCTTTCTTCATTATAAGATTTTCTGCTCATTGAATTTCATAAAGAACATGTGAAAAGCTGTATCATAGTGGACTCTACTCTGCTGAGGTACACATATTTCCTTAATAAAAGGCCATGGCTCTGGACAGGATTGTTTGGCAGAGTTAACCTTTTTTCAGCAATTTTTTAAAATTCTATTTGACACAAAGTGAATTTTACTTTGACTTGTCAACTGAGCCCCCTGCTAGTTTTTATTTTAGAAGTGAAATGTGAATTCAAAAGCACAGTGGTGATGTTTTTACCCAACACCTTGTCAGCAGAAGTATGCTGAGGTGGTTCAACCACAGTGTTCAAAAGAGAAAAATCTGAAAATAACACGTTAATAACTGCATTGTGATTAGTATGGTAAAGCTGACGGCCCTATCTTTATTTTTGCCAATACCTGCTGCTCTTTAAACTGTTGTTCAAAAAGGATATCACACATCACACTGTAGTTTGTTGCAAAAGACAAGAATGGCCATGGAGTCTTCTTTTTTTTAATGCACCGTTATCTTGTGAGAACAACTTATTATCTCATTATCTTGATATAACGAGGTTTTGTTTTCATGTAACAATGACATTTTTTTAATTACCTTGACATAACAAAGATCGAATCATTTTGTCAACCTAAAACGGTAGCTTTTAAGAAATGCCCTCCAGATTGCGATATTTCTGAAACATTGCAGCCACCGTTGTCAACAGCAAGCCAGGGTTTTCAGTGAAAACGCTGATGGCATGCTTCACTCTGCACATGCGCATTACACTTTTAAGGTGGGAATTTAAACTGTCTTACGCAAATCAGACAACAACAGTAACAATGGCGGACACATTATAAATTAATTTGCTATTGCGAGAAAACGAACTTTGCTATATGGAGATAATGAGATACTAAGTTGTTATCACAAGATAACAGTGCATTCAAAGAAAGAAGAATCCATGGCTGTTCATATCTTCCGTAGTTTGTGCTGTTATTCAAACAGCTTTAAATTTTCACCTTTCAACCCTCATACTTGAGTCTATTACTGGATCACAGTCATGTTGATATTACATTAAAAAAACCCTCCCTCTTGTGTTGTACTCCCTATAATCGGATGCAACAAACAAAAACATTTAATTTTCTGTTCTAACCACACTACAAGTTTGGTGAGCTGATGTTTATGGTAACTAACCCAAAAATTTAGCATGACAAATTGTTTAAGATCCATGTTTAAACACAAGCAAAAACTCTCTCTAATTCACATATACTCTGGCATACTCCTGCTCTTCTGTAGGTTTCTTACCAGGTTTTGCTGACACAGCCAATAAAACTGCTGGAATTTCTGAGACATGAGCAGCTGAGCACTTCCCACCGCACTTCGGATTTTTCCCAGGACTGAAAAACATACACACGCACAAAATATCAAGTCCAGCACAAAACACAGTGCATTACATACAGCACATAGAAAAAAATTCATCTCCAGATACACCTGTACAAATCAGCTTTCACAACAACACTCACTTTCCTCTGACAGGTCGTTCTCTTCAGCCTCTGCCTCCATCTCTTTACACCATCCCTCCATCCTCTTGGTCTCTGTGTGCAGCAGCTGCATGAACCAGCTCCCATCCCTCCGCAGGGAAGGGGACGCCCTGCCAGAGTCACCCGGCGAGGTCACGCTCTCCCGTGAGGATGGGGGTTCCAGCTGCCACGTGGACTCGCTGGTCGTCTCCCTGGGACTGGGGGGCTCTGCAGGGGTACGATAATCCTCACGGTAGCTGAAGAGACCCTGGGTACGTACTGTTCGGACAGCCCCGTACTGGGTGGGTGTGCTGGGCTCTGAGTGACGCTGGAAGCCCCCTCCGAACTGCAGGCCCTTGTCCTCCATGATGGGGAAGCCCTCCAACTCCAAGTCAGCTTGCACAGCTGCAGTCACACTGTTGGAGCGCTTGAACCTGCCCTGTCTAAGGTGGCGAGACACAGGAGATGTACACATTTAAACACTGTAGAAAGATAGCAAAGACACAGTTTTTTAAAGAATAGTGAGAGCATAAATCAAAGATTGAAGCTCTGTAATAAAGTTAAAATCCAGCAATCATTATCCTACCCCTTCTTGTCGTCCTCCACCTGGATCCCAACAGAATGATACTCCCGTGAGCCTTTGCTTTCAGACTCAGAGTCCGTGGCTGCTTCCACCTAATGTGAAGAAATGAAACATACCAAAAGTGCCTCTCATTATGTGAACATTTCCCAGCGCTTCTGGCTTTATTGGTTTGGGACTGGACAGAGTGCCTGGACTGTACACAGCCTGTCAGAAAGTAAACATTGTATGATTTATGAAGGCAGCGAAGGCAACAAGACCGAAGAGGTTTGTGCAAAGGGTTGTGAGGTTTCTATGGAAATCAAGTTACCAAACGAATGACGCTGTGCTGCAGAAAATATCACACAGAATAATTGCTAATGTTCAGTTTAATGATAAATATCCGTGGTTACCATCAACTCTAGCAATAAAACAATACACAAAGCAAAAAGGGAAAGAAAGGAATGTCTTGTTGTGCTATAATTTTCAATTATGAAATCATTTTTACCCCGTAGGCAGGACTCTGCCATGTCAAAGCAGTGCTAATTTGTATTTTCATACCAACAATGGGTCAAATGACTGTGAAATGGGAAGAGACACAATTGTACAAATGAATCCACAGAGAGAGTTTAGCACCTGATTCTGACTGGGCTCAGCTTCACAGAGGGTTTTCATTGTTTTTCGTGTTTCAAAGCCCATTTAATGTTCAAGTCCACATCTCTAATCTGTATCCTTCTGAACACAGAGATGATTTCTTTTAGATTAAGCTTTGATTTATCATCAGCAGCCTCCTTGCCCCATATGTGAAACAAATAATGTTAGCAGCTTGATAACTATGAAGATGAGTGGGATTCAACACACACAAACTGAAATATTTCAAGACTTTTTTGTCTGAATCTTTATAATAACAGCTTACAGCTCACAAAACAGCAAAATACTGTTGAGGAGTTAAATTTCTTGTCAGATTTTTCAGTCCTGAGAAGAGCTTTAATCAGCAAATTCACCCTGAACACCTGCAAAGGTTTACTGAGCCTTCACTCTCTCACTCTGGTTCAGTCCACATAACCCTAATCATGTGGAAAACTGCTGACCTGACAATTGTCCAGAAGACGTTCATTCACACCCCCCACTAAGACTAAGCCACAGACAGTCATTGCTGAAAAGGCCTTCGCAGAGTGCTGTATGGACAGGGCTCGACAGTGCGACTAAAAATAGATGTGTGCGAATTGTAAAATGTATTTAAGGGCACATGTGCGCATAAAAAAATCAGGCAAAGCAACAAATGTGCTTTTCATGTAAATACTGCGGCGAAGTCAGTTTTGTGTTGGATATTTTACGGACATTTACTGAGGATCTACCTGTGTCTTCTCACTCTCCATAACGGGGAATAGCGACAGCAGCACGGTTAAATCTACTCAGTACCCTCGCTGTCAACATTGGGTGTTGAATAAGGGACCATCTATAAATTACTGGTTGATGTTCTCAAAAAGGCTGTTTCCCCTTCAATAGCTTCCATGTCATGTGACTAATTGACCTAAAATTGTTTTTAAATAATACTACTTATGTTGACCAATTTTCATTGTGCCCCTAAAGTTCTTTGTGCTTCTGGAGAAGGTAACTAAGAAACAGGGATGACTGGGATCCTGATTCAGCTGTCTAAGTTTTGAGACTCTATAATGCCTGGACCTCTTTCTGGAGTCGCCTGGAAATTCTGTCACTTATTTCAGCTGCTTTCTCTCCGTTTCTTTAAGCGCTCATCTCCCATTTTTTTAATCACTCTGCTTTCACCTCACCCTATCTCTGGCATTGACAATTTCCTGCTGGCTCATGGACCCAATCATTTTCTTTCTCTTGCCATTTTCAGCCTTTCTTTGTCATTTTTCTCATTTCTGTATCTTATCTTTTTTTGTCCACTGAGCCTTTTTTTCAGCGTAACTGTTCCAGAAATGGTCAAAGAGAGGGACACATGGTCTTGGCTCAATAAAATACCTCCACTGTTGCACATGTTGGCATGCAAACCTGGTAAACGGAGATGCTACACATACCTGCAACACAAAAGCATGTTAGTACTGTCATAGTGAGGTTGTTAGTCTGCTTATGTTAGCACTGCTAGGCATTAAATAGGGATAAATCTTATTTATTTATTTTTCTTGGAATGTAATTCTGTCCTTTTCAGGCACAATGGTGGTTGGATGTGTCCATAGAGGTTTTTCAGGGTGTGTGACATTCATTAATCTTGAGTTCAATGTCTTGTTGAGTCTATGAGCGCGAGTCAGAAGCACTGGTTGAAAACAAGGCATGCCTCTGTTGTGGGGAAATGTCAAGCCTTCCTTTGGTGTAGAGTGGTCAGTTTTAAAGCTAGGGAATGACATTTTTGGAGAGTCATTTTGTATTCTGTCAAGCCCCTTGGGAGAGGCTGTTAGCGGGGAGGAAATGAGTGTGGAGCAGCTTGCTGAGGTGACCTCCATTACTTTGTGTTAGAGGCAGAGAGAAGTCCACCTCATGGAAAAAGACTGAGAGCGTTTCATGTGTGATGGATGAGGACTGTGGGAAGACAAAACACCTTTAGGGCTGTGAGATTTACACTCAAAGCTCTTAACCACTGCAGCCATGTTTCAGATCAAGTAAACTGACTTTCACATACATATTAATGCACACACTGCATTAGTTATCAGAGTCACGGCTCCAGCACAGGTGTGCAAACTGAAAGCATCAGCAAAAACTTGAACCACTCTGCCTTTCATCCAAACACAAGCACCACCTGGTGAATTTTCTTGGCCGAGACTGTGTTTAAGGTTAAAAGCTTTGACTTCCTCTTTGTTCTGCCTCATTAAGGTTCCAATTAAAACTATTTCTGTAAAAGATCAATCAGCGCAAAGGAACACAAACCTGTATTAGCCTTGAAATAAATCAAAAAGCGATCTGTCATGGCTATAAAGCGGTCCCCAGGGAGTGAAGACAGTCAAGATAAAACCATGTCTTCAAGGTCAAAGATCAGAGATTAAAGATTTGTTGACCTCCTCTAAGATCGCACGTGAGGAAATAGGAAATACAGAAGCAGGCTAATCACATTAATTTTACTTCCAGAGGTAGGTGAGGCAAACGGATTGGCCCTATGATATGATGTCCGTGCAGCTGAAGCACCTGGTAATAAAGATCAGTCGCAGAGTCAATTTGTCCAAAACATCCCTTGCTGCAACACGTAATTGTCATCTGACCTACAGCTGCTCAAATGGAATTGAAAGTAAAGGCAGCATTTACGTTTTAACACAAAACCATTACCTGCAGCAAAGGATCAGATTACAGCAATTCTGCCACAAATGTGAGATTTACTGTCCAAGTACTAGACTGTACTTCAAGAATACTAAGGCCACATACCCACTCCAGAGGCCAGGAGGCAGAACAAGTCTTCAACGGATTATTACTCTCAGTTTTAGGGTTTTGACCATAGACTGCCTCCTCGCTGGGTGAAGCCTCGGGTGAAGCCCCTGGTGATGGGCTGCAGTATAGGTCATAAATCCTGCCTCCTCCAGCAAAATGAATGGAGCTTTGGACAAACTTTAAAAATCAATTATTGTTATTGTAAGACTGGTTTGCACTCAAGTCCTCTTTTTTCTGTGCAGCTCCATTTTTTAAAAGTTGTTCGGGGTTTATGTTTTTTATGATCGACACTTGATACAGCCTATGGGTGCACAAAGATTATCCCAGCGACTTTCCTGCTGAACACTACAGAACAAATGTTAGTTTTAGGAAATAAAGAATACACCAGGTTAATAAAATCCTCAATTCTCATAAGGACACTTGTGAGCCTACGTAATTTTTTTCAGCACAAATGTCGCCATCTTTGAAAATGTCTCCTCAAGGCACCATTGTTTAGCATGTGTCAATATCTCAAACATCAACATGCAAAACTTAGTGTCCTTGCTAAATCTAATACACATTTGGTTGTGTATTAGTATTTTATTTACTATAATTGAGTATTTTTAGCCCGTCCCACAACAAAGTACTCATACAAACTGACTAAATGTTCTTTGTTTCATTCTTCAATAATGTGGGCCAGGTGGCTTGAGCGCTATCCAAGTGTGTTGGCTGCTGGTGGGGATAGACCTCATTCACCTACTTTTTCTGCCACATAACACCTTTTAAACGTTTTCATTTCAGCATGTGTTTTACCAAGGCCTCGGTACATGGGATCCGAGTGTCATCCTCACAGTATCCTGTGCCTCACACTTTACCAAACGACTAACACCTGGTCTTAGTTTTTATTCTCTATCGCATCAGTGTGAAATGGTAATAAACACTGCAGTCCTGAAGGAAGAAACCTTGTTTCTTCCTTCAGGACTGCAGTGGGGATTTGGCATTTGTTCTGATTTTGCCAAATGCATTTTTTATTTTCATCTACTTTTATCACATCTGTGGGTTGTAGCTAATCCTGGTTTGCTTTGGGGAAGTTAAAAGGTCATTGCATCTCAAAACTCTAAGCTAAATCAGGCTTTGCTGGTGTGTTGCTACATGTGATCAACCAGCCTCCTTGGTTCTATGATGGTCTGGCAGTCAAATTGAAATTTCAAGTGTTGCAGGGGTGATTTGAAGGTTGTTTTGCATCCTCAGGGCATTTCTCAAAATTTTTACATAAATATTTCTGTAGACCTTCACTGCACCTACCCTGACTGTGATAAATAGATTTTTATCACATGGTATGAGCTATTTTGAAAACCAATATTTGTAACTCTCATTCACATCCACACAATCACATGCAGTACTTACGAATACATTTACTTGCTCCTTAGAAACTCCTTCCTTCTCTCAGTTTTAGCTCTAACATTATTCTGCTGCTTTTGCTCTACACTTATCTCACTCTATTCGATGTGTACTTTCCCCCGTCAGCAATGAATGAGCTCAATCCAGGCTACTTTGCCTGGTGATTCATGAAGATTGTGCCTCCACCCAGTGTCAGTCACCGTGAAGTTAAGTGAAGCAAGACAATGAGGTTTTAATGTCGCAGTCCTCCGTTTTAAAATTAGTTATGATCATCAGTGCGCTGTGGTGCCGTGATCATGCTAGGATGACTGACTCTGCTCCATTATGACTAACAGGAAACTGAAACGGTAAACACTGCATGTGTGGGGAGTGTTGGGTTTCTGAGATTAAACAGCCGATGAGTACACGAGTGCTGTATGAAACACGTTAAACAGCAAGTATGTTTACATGGAGTATCCTGGTCATGAGCCTGATTTTGATCATAATCAGGATACGGTGTGTTTACTTGCACATGGAGAAACTTGGTTATTCACATCCCCATGTCAATGATAAATGCTTGTATCCTGCTTGTGGCTGATAACTGCATCGTAGTTGTGCAGGCGCAAGTAAAGTGCAGGTGATTATATCTTTTTGCAACACTAACTGCAGCAGTTTTGAAATCTGTGAAAAGAAGGAGACCACTGTGGCTCATGGTGAGCTTTTAAAACGCTTACATGCCAATATTGTGTTGGAGAGGCATATTTTCCACCTCCTTTTCAGCAATGGGAGGAGAGAGCAACATTAAGCAAGAAACAAGTCCCAAACTTTGACTAGTATCAGCCTGTCACTACCTACAGGTAGGACAAGGGTGCAGTGGATCAATCAGTGTCTTTGTTGTGTCAGAAGTAAGACACTTATTGCAATAGTCAGGTTTCTTTGACTGATACTTGGTTGAGGCCATGTCATGTAAGGCGTACAAATGATGCAGTATCTTGTTTCCTTTTTGAGCTCCTAAGTAACAAACTGGGCTTCTCAGGATCAGGATCTAGTGTTTACATGCTCTAACAAAAATCAGGCCAGTTGAAATCCTGATCAAAACTGGGTCCATGTAAATGCACTCATTGAGAGAATAACAGAGAAAGGAATTCAGTGCATTCAATACAGGAGTCATGGAATGAATATTTAGGGAATGAAGTGAGCACATGAATAAATCGTGGATAAATAAGTTCTATTTATGTGAGATTTTAATTCAGTATTGCTATGGACATGATGTAACCCTTAATGTATACAGCAGATTTCTTCCTTTACGCCCACATAGACTTGTGAAACAGCAGCTGGTGTTGTTGATGTTAATTTCATCAAATAATGACAACAAATGTTTGTGCCAAACATTTTTTTTTCTGTGATGAAGACAAGATGATGATCTAAAAATACATCATAGATAACAACAACTTTGATAAACGTAATTTTTGTTTTCATTTATGAGACCAGACAAAGAGGATCACCCACTTTCATGTCTTAAAAGTACAGATCCCCCTAAGGAAAAAGCCAAGGAGGCGGTGAAACATTTATGTGACAGTATAAAATTGCCACCAGCAAAACAACTCCTACATATTTCTCTCCCAGTCTGTTAAAGAATAAGAATCCAAACATGAGACGCTCTAGACTTAAAATCCAAGAAATGGAGCCACTGGAGACCAATATTTCTTTGCCTTTTTTATCTAACACCCTACAATTCACAGGTAAGAATAAGAAGCAGTCAAAAAACAAAAGGTTCTATCATCTGTAAAAAAAAAAAATCAAAAACCCCAGAGGAAAGTGTCTCACAGTTCAACACACGGCTGCCTAACCCTGCTCTCTAGGAAAATACCTGTTCGGTAAAAGACCTCATCCGGCGCACCTTATGCAACAGGCCAAGGTAAAGGCTGCTGTCAAGGGATATTAGCTGCAGTCCTGAGCTCTCCAGCTGATCCTGAAGGGCTGATGGATGCACAGAAGGCAGAGGTCGAAATGTAGAATTCAATGCAAACAAAGGTCTTGGTGGTTAAAGGGGTGAGGGAGAGTAGCACTTTTAAAAAACACTAAACTTAAGTCTTTGACCTCTGTTTTCCAAGATATCACATTCCTCTACAACTACAGGTTAGTGCTAATTTTTTTAAGCAGTGGTGTAACCCATAACACTGTGTTCTTTCAGTCTTTCCTAGTTGAGCTGTTGTGATTTCCCCAAAATGTCCTCCCAGTAAAGTGTACGTCGTAATCGATTTCTTCTTGGCATTGGCCAACTCATGGAATAAGCTCATTGGCCCTGTCCTACCACTTTGGATGTTTCATAGCCGATGTGTATCATGAGCTCCTGGTTTCAGAGACCTCAGTTTCTCAGTGGGATCTGTTAGTTTTGTTGCAAACTGTCTCTGCCATCCCCCTTGAGTCTGATAGGGGTGAAGTTTATCTAAACGAAAATGGTATCACTCAGAGTTTTAACTATGTCAAAGGGTGAGAGTGACCTATAGGCTTTGTCCAGCTGGCCTCTCTGCTTGCAATTAAATGCAGGGCTCAGTCTTACACAACCAACCTTTGCACTCAAGGTAGTCGGAGTCAGTCTACATCTCCGTTCCCCTCAGTTGCAGGAGCAAAAGCTTAAGACATTATGCCAACTAAGGATTCTGCAGTGAATAAGACAGGAGTCCTAAGGAAAGGGGATCAGCTGTTTATGTCCAGGGCTTATCCATATAAAGGCAAGACATTATTCTACCTCAGGCTCTCCCACTGGAATGTGAAAGCTACTATGTATGCATTTAGAGTTTGCAAAGCCCTCCAGGGTTTTTTTTTTCCTGACTCATTTCATGAAGGGCAAAGCCACTTCACAGGCTCTGTTCAAAGGAGAGTCAGTCCAGGACATTTGGGTAGCTGCAAGATGAGCAAGCCCTTTTACTTTTAAAAAGTCATGTAGTTAAAAAAGTTGACTCTGTATCAGTATGATCAACAGCATACCTCCATTATTTCACACTGTGAAATGTTAAACCTAAATATTGCTTTGAGAGGTGAAAAGATATTGTGCTGATGGAGCCAAGATACGTGCAGATACTCGTGGCTACTGGAAGTTCAGGGACTTGTGCTGATGCTTGTTTAATGTTCTCCTCCACTGTAGCCTGCCGATTGATTGGACAACAAAGCCAATGGATAACTGGGAGGAGGACATTTGGCTAGACGTCAGGAATGGGAAGTTTGGTTGTTTAGATTTTAGGACAGCAAAGCTGCTGTTACTCTTAAAAAAGGACTGGGTGTACACCTTGCAGAAGAATGGCTTGATGGCAAAGTTTCTGGTCCTGATGCAAGGAGGCCTCAATAAAAGATCTACAGGTACAGGGGACCACGCCCAGCAGCTGGACGTCTCTCCTCCTCTTGGAAACCAGGATGGCAATGGCAAGAGGCAGATCCCCTGTGGTCCAGAGTCAGAAATTCCTCTGGAACGCCCCCCTTAAGTCGGATTTCCAACTTGGAAAGTTGGACGATCCTCACCAACCCCGACATGACAACAACGTCATAATCCAAGATGGCAGCGCAGTGCATCAACAGTAGAGAGTAACAGTGAAAACTCTTGTAATGTATTATTTATTAGCACTTCTGTTTTGTTTCTGTGATATTAAATAAGTGGTATATGTTGTACTGCCCAGCGTCTAACTGTGATCACGGGGCTATGGTGTTTGTAAGAGTAAATACTGTGTTGTCTGTTGTTTACAACTGGTATAGCTAGCTTTGTATAGTGTCAGTTCTGACCTCTGAAAAAAGAGGAAAAAGAAAAAGCTGGACAAAATAGTCTGTGATTGAAACTATAGTAATTCACACACTAGTACAGCTGACAGCAGCTAATGACAGCTAACAATTGTTAACAACAGCAAACAAAGGCTAACTGTAGGCGTCCATCTTGGTTTTCCGACTTGTTTACTGGAATGCCGTCAACTCGGGTGTAACGTCATTCCAAGGTAACTGGAGTGAATCATTAGCTTTTTTTATATGTGCAAAGTGTACATATGCAGTTACAATTGTATGTTGCCAACTGGATCTGTGTATTAACCCCTGATTACCATTGAGAATTTTGCACACTGCATGCAGCCTAGGTAGATTAGGAAGCAGATAGTCAAACCGGTTTTTATGCTAACACATACATCAGAGTTGAATCTTTGATTTACTTCACCCAATCTAAAGTTTAGGAATCAAGTTATAGCACAAATCGGACAGTAAACAAATCACGTAGACGGGCCTACATTAAGGTAAATGACAGTGTATCGTTTGAATGGGCTGCTAGAACTAATTTAAGGTTAACAGTGAAAACATGTTGGTAAAAAATAGTTTGATTGATAGAACACAGAGAAGAAAACAAGATCAATTGACTTTGAAAGGATCATTTATTCACTGACTGAATCCCCAGTGGTGATATCAGACAGTCGATGGCTTTTGTGTAATTTGAGTGTAAGGCTGATTTTCAGCCAAAGGACTTTCCTAATTATGTATTAATAAAACAAATACTGCAATTACCCTTTACGGTGAGCCTGATTTGATTTTGCTGGGGACTTGAACAGCGACATTTAAACACCTCCAAAGTAGTATTAATGAAGTGGTCTGGCCTTTTTTTTGTCTTCAAATATTTGATAGTACTGAAGTTGAACTTTGCCCTGGACTCTGCAGATTAGACAGTTGGCAGACATTGGAGGAGAGGGTATAATCATAGATTTGCACAGTGGAAAGTGGGTAAAAGTTAAGTGGATTGCATTGCATGAATTAATACAGGGTATTTATTATCAAAGGAAAATAAATAAGGAGTAGTAGAAATGTGGTAAAGAGAATACAGGGAGTGGAAGTAGTTGAGTAGATGAACTCAAGGAACAATGGTGCCTTTAAATTCACACAGTGACCTAAATATTTTGATTTCTTTAGACAGCATGAATTGTCCTTGAACTACTGGTTTGAGCTGCAACATTTTCCGCATTCTGTTTAGCTGAAGACCTGCAACCTCGATTACAACAGGAGATCAACAACTCCAGGAAGTCAGCCGTGTACAAGAGAAAAAGGATGACAAATCCATGATAGGATCACAGAGTCAGAGGTGCAGACAGACAAAGAGAATAAAGACAGAAAAACAGAGGGAAAAAAGAGGAGAGAGGCAGCATGAGGACCATGAGAATGAAGAGAAAGAAAAAAATCAGTGCATTAAACGTAGATGGAGTGAATGAACCGTGGTGTGAACAACCATTCACTAAAACCCACTCCAGCATGAGCTGAATTTGAATTGACAGGCTGCAGTAAGATGACTCACTCCTGCTATTTTTAGCTGCTTTAAAGAGAGGGCTGTTTCTGTTTATGAATGCCAGTGAGCTGGAAGAGTTGGAGTGCTTCTTTTAAATTGCACATTCAGTGACCAGACTAACCTGTATTCCTATAGAGGATCGAGGTGTCTTCAAGTACTCCTCTGCCTTGGACACCAGGACAGCCTTGTCACAAGTTAGCACCGAGCTGTGGCTGTCAGTGGATGGGTGTCTCTTTCCAGCCATGACCCCAGCTGCCTCCATGGCTATGGTCACAGCTTTGGTGCTATCCAGGCTGTCAGTGGAATTATAGAGGCCTCGTCCTGGACTTAACCCCAGGCTGAGGCCTTCAGGCGCCCACATCCCACCATGGAGGTGTCTTCCCTCATGATAGGCATCCTGGGTGGACTCAGTGCTGCTCTGGGCCGTGATGGAAATTAGGGGTTTGGAGGTGGTGCGTGGTGGGACTGGAGGAGGGGTCTTCTTGTAGTTAGGTGTGTAGGTGATAGCTGAAAAAACGTGAAAAGGTACAGAGATTAAAAATAAAACCACTACAGTTTACTGACACTCCTAACCTGTTCTTGACTCCCAATCCTGTTTCAAGGATTGTAGATACCATGTTATCCCTAAAGGGCAATTTGCTTTGCAGCCAGCTGTAACTGTATAACCAAATGTCAAACAATGAACAATAAATACAACAAAAAGAATTCAAAACATCCAAATTAAGTTATTTAAAAGGCCAACAGCAGCAGAGACATGTTTGTTTTCTGGTGGATTCTTCCTGCATGTTTCCAAATGTCAGAAGTTGAATGTTTTTAATCCATTTCATTTCATTCTTCCTCAAGTATTGTTTTTTTTTCATTATCTATGCTTTAAATCTCAGATAATGTACGCTTGCTGTTGTCATTAAAATTATTCACAGTCACAGTTAGTCACTCAATACAGACGCATACAGTCAAGAGCTATGTGTGTATGGTTCTCTCATCCTCATTCAATCAAATTTCTTCCCAAGCACAGTAATTATTAGACAGTAAAATAAGTAACACAAGCTATTGATAATGTTTCTTGCACTATTGTGATGTTATTTAAAAGAAAAAAAAAACTACATTTTTCTTACATTTACATTTTCGACTACATTTAGGCCTCCATAAATGGGAACTAAGTTTTCATCTGGACAGGATGTCAAAACAGAGAAAAAAAACACAATTATTTTCAAAAACATCTGCACATTTGTGGATGGGGTATTAGACGGCAGGCTGATAGGGTCAGCTGTGTGAGATTGGTCCAACTTCAAACCCCAGACTACACTAGACTATACAAATAAGAAAAGAAGGTCAAGGTTGTGTCTGCTGTTTTACTGTATGTTACCATGTAAACCATTTAAACCACACTGTGTCCCTAGTTTGGTACACAGTAGATTTTAAACAAGTAGAAAGAAGACAGTGATTTGTTGGGAACTGTCTTGTAGCAAATTAAAACCCATTCAGAACTCTAGTTTGTAAGCACAACAACATACAGTGTATGTGATAAACCAATGAAAAATGAAATACAGAGTCTAGGTCCTTGGCAAAGAGGTACTCACTGAGGGTTTTTTAAACAGGTTTGGGACAGCAATGGAAGATACAAGCTGTTTCAGGCTCTACACTTGATGGTTTTTGCCTTTTCAAGGGATTTGCAGACAGAAATAAGTCTACAACCTCTTTTTTATGCCTTTAAACCCCGACAGCACTTGATTGATATATTAGTATTACTCCCACATCATCAGCAGATGACACAACTACTTGGTCCAGACTGCCCTGTGACATTTTTTCACCTACTGTGTCAAATATGTAAATCAATATGTGGCCAGCATGTCGATGTAGAAATATCCAGACTCAAATAAAAGGGCATAAATGTCATGATGATGTCATATAGACGAAGCCATTTGTTACATGATTGTTAGCTGATTGAGATAAGTGCTTTCCACTAAATTGCCATTTAATTTAACAACGTAATTGCCTTACATCTATTACATAATGAGCTCATTAACATATCTGGGGCACTCACATATCCTGATGATGATGGGACATTAAACAGCAACTATATCTGCGCACAACAACACACATGAACATTTTGCTGCATCTATATTAACAAAGCTTATTAAAAATTTAAACAGGTGTACAAACAAGTAGATCTTTTACTTTTCTGTCATAAACAGGTTCACTGAGTCTAAGTCCTCCTTTTTCCCCACCAAGGCCATTTTTATCCAGTTTTGTTCACTCTCAGAGCTCAGACATGAGAGAAAAATGCAGGCATCATCTAAAAGTTTCAAATTTATACATAACTGAGTAATGAACAAGTCAGCAGAGTAGCGGAGAACATCAAAGCCTCTGTGACACCAGATATTCGTCAGACATGGATGAGGCTGAAAAAGCAGAGAAGTAATCAACAGTTCTCATGTGTTGAGGATTGTGGGGAAAATGTACTGCTCAAGGAAGCCTGACAACTCTCATCGTCTTACTCTGTCCGTTTCATGACAGACAGAAGGGAGGATTACTTTCTTTCAAGTGCAAATGAGAATATGGACTTAATCCAGAGAGAGATGGACTGAGGAGTTGGTCATAAACACCCTCTAGGCTTTGTAGAGTCTTTATTCCCAAGCATGGTTCTGACAGAGGAGCTTGCACAGAGTAGTTACAGGCTGTAACGTCTGAAGCACAGGCTGTGTTTAGAGTGTGAGGATCAAAGCTGAGCGTGGGCCAGGTGAACCAAAGCCAAGAATAGAAGAGAGAATGAAGGTAAAGAGGAGGAAGATTGAGCCAGGCTGCAGGTTAAGTCACGGGTTATTTTTTTCCTTGACAAAGCAGCAGACGGTGTTAAGCTCTCTGTTTCTGTTTAAGTCTTACTAATGTTTACATCACACACAGCAATTAAGAAAGTCCTTATGAGGCCAGAGATGGATCCATCCTGAGTTCTAATGAGCTGCCACCCTCAGCTAGGCCCTCCACAGTTGGGCCGCAGAATTAATAGCATTTCATCCTGATTACATTGTAACCTTAACAACAATATAAAAGAACAAAGAGATTGTTGTCTGCAGAGAGAAAGACTTTCTCCTTTTAGAAAAAGCACCTTTTATAGTACTGATTAAACACATCACTTCACCTCAAACGTGCCAGACCTTTTGGCCCCTCTCCCCCTCCATCCATGTTTGGGCTATGTTTATAAATAGCTGCAGATGTCTAGTCTATGAAGAGCGTTCTGCTCTGAGGGCTTAATGACTCACGCTGCTGTCCATTCACAAAATGAACTTCTCATGGATGAAGAGATGCATTAGTGAAGAATGACGAAGATGAGAAGGGAGGGAAAAAAGGATGTAGAGGTGAGCGAGGGAACAGGAGGAGAGGCGATCAGTGCAGACGACAGGGGAAAAAAAAGAGAAGGTGTGTGTGTGAGAGTGTGTGATAGAGAGTGGGGATAAATCAGGGAGCGTAGAGGGATCAAGGGAGGGAAAAAGAGATGACCCATTCAGGGGGCATGATTCAGCAGGAGGACAAAAATAGAGCTATTATAAGCAAGCCAGTCATGCAAAAGGGAGTCATAACTCTTCTTCCCATCTTGGCCGTGGCAGTATTACTCAGCATTTAGATTTCATCTGAACTGAACTCAGCCGGTGCACATTCACTCACACAGTCACTCACCTGCTTGTCGCAAAAGCGTTGAAATAAATTCTGTACAATTTATGTAAACTGTATAAAACAAGGAATGACTTATTATTATTGAACAGAAATGTGAACATCAAGCAAAACACCCAAACAAAATAAAACCATGACAGAGTATTCGGGAACTAATAAAGCTTATCATTTTCAGCACTGGATCTCACTAAACTTCAGAAATAGTACGTGTGTACAGCATGTTGAAATCCTCAGCTAAGAATAGATAGGCAACCAAATACTCAGGCTGCTATTCTTCTCACTTTGGTAGTTCAGTATTGTTATTAGACTGAGAGCGAATTTGGCAAAGAATTTGAACCACTAAAGTGAATTATCAGCTTGGGTGCATCCTTCTTTACTACCTAATCTTGTGGTCCTATCCATCAAAGGAATCCTGAGTTGAACTAAATTGCATGACTTTTGTGAGCGTGTAGAGTAAGAGTGAGAGTTTTGTTGACATCAATCACCATAAAATTCAGTATCTGGGACATTTTTAATGCCCTTTTAATCTTAACGTGTACAAGCCCAAGCCCAAGAATTTCCTTTTGGCTGCATGTTAAAATACTTTTTAACAAAATTTAAAGACTTCACAGCTTCTTTTGAGAACTGCTTTGGGCCTGTATCTCTTTTACTCACTCATACACACTGTCAGGGGGATGTTTTCAAACCTGTTTCTCAAGCATCTTAGTATCACAGTATAATAATGTCCTCCTTTAACAACTTTGCATACGTTTAAAACTCAGTTTTCCACATCACCAGTAAAGGAAGACATGTTGCAGAGAGGAAACTGATAAGTATATTTAAAGTTGAACAAATGATCAGATTTTTACGATCATTCATTTCTTGATTCTTAAGATAGCTGTTAAGAGCTGGGTGAGTATCATCTCTTCAGGCTGTAAAACAACAGGCAGAGAAAGAAAAGCTTTATCATTAAGAAAAAAAGAAAGAAACCTTGGATGAGGTAGTACTCCAACATTTCAATGACAAAGAAATCTTAAGCGGTTAATATGGTCAAAGTAAATAACCTATTTAATCTCTCTCTTTCTCTCTCTCTCACACACAAACATACACGTATACAAGCACAAACAACTACCACTGTGCCAGTGAGGCTGATTAACGTGAGACACAAAGGCAGTGATTCAACCACTCCATCTCTGTTAGTACCTCTCCATCTATCAGGCCTGGCTTGTATGCTAACATGAGGGCGGGGGTGTGGGGAGAGATGAGTGGCACGTCGTTAAGAGTCTTTCTCCCAGATTGGATTTATCACTGTACAGGGAATGCAGCAGTTTGTTTTTGCAGCAGGCTTTTAGGGATATGTAAATGATCTGGTGGGACGGAGGGAGAGGAAGATGGATGGTCAACTCCATTATTGTTGATGTCAACAGTGATGCAGAAGAAAACAAGAGCCAAATAAATCTAAAAATAGCCAAAAATAGATTACAAAAGCCAGACTGAGTGAGTCTTTATTCAATCTCATTTAACCAACCATGGAATTAAAATTTTGGACATGCTGATGAATCACTAAGAAGAAAGGTACCATTCACACAGCATACAAAACACCCCTTTGTTAGTAAAAGGTTCATTTCATATCCAGTTTCTCTTAATCTGTGGACAACAGATACTCTTTTACCGACTGTAACATCTCAGATATTCCTGCAAAAACAAAAGTCAAACTACATTGAAGTGAATCTGCATTTTAACAGTCCATTGTAGACTCACTATAGATTATTTAGCCTTTTGTTGACTTGATAGATGAACTGTGACTGAGGCTAGAATTATAAAAAAGATTTCCTTTTTTTGTTAATGGTTTTACAGACTTTGGGGTGGAGGGATGCTAGGAGGCAGGTGTCAGAAACAATGTCAAAAACACGTAAAAACAAAGAGAAAGGAGAAAGCACTTTTAATAATTTAGCTCTTTTATAACTATAAATTATTACTTTAATTTGGTTACTTTAGTTTGTCATCTTTGTAAATATTTAACTTTAATTATCTGTTGTCTATTTAAAATTCATATAAGACATATTGCTGCTCTGCATTAGTTTTCAAATTTTTATTTGCTCACAGTATATTCAAGTAATACCATGAGACTGAATATCTGCACTAGTTTGATTCATTTAGTCACAGCAGGTAATCACAGCAGTGCACTTATTAAGTGTAACATCACTCCCTCTCCCTACTCATTAAATGTTGACAGTTTTGACAGGCAAGCTATTCTTTGTTTTATAAATTTATCTGTATGTTTCCAAATAGATAGATATGAGTCTGACAGTTACTTTAGTTTAAATTAAAGCTCTTGTAAGGAACTTTCAGTTTGTGTCAATTTTGGCACCCCGTCTGGACCAAACAGACCTTACTTATCATGCCTTCTACCTGCTTCAGCAGCTTTTTCTGACAAAAGAGTTCAGCCTGCTGGGTTTTGATGGTCGAACATATCATTTCTTGTGAGTTTTTAATCAAGAAACTGTAATAACATGTCTCCTCAGCTGAACGGCTGAGACTTACCCCCTCATGCCAGTTTGAGGCCAAAAAATCATAATACAAAAAATGTCAATCCTGTTGCTGATAGTCAGCCTGTGTTAAAAAGATGTTGCTCTACAACAACGCCTGTGGAATCAATCGTAGTTGAAAGACTTGGCCAGGACTGACTGTTTACAAAGATTTTTTTGATGGTATACCAGGTTCAAATCTAAAAAAAAGTGAAAGAACACAATTTCAAAAACTGTGTATTAAAACAACTGCATCTTCTTTCAGACCTACCCCTTTAAGAAATCTTTGAGCAATAGATTCAAGGGCTTAGTAAAATGAAACAGGTATTGGTTAATGTACCACTAAAGCACTGACCATGGGCGGAAAGGAAAAGGATTTAAAGTGCGATTGACTCTGATTGGGAGTGCAGGAATCACTGCTTTCTCAATGCATGTTTACTCGTAGTTCATTATTTGTGAAGAAGTCCTCATTTGCTCTCCTCTGGCTGTGAATGTGCGGTAATTGGAGATGTCCAACATCATTTAAACATGTGCTTAATAGTCTCTGGCCACAGGACAACTCATTAAAATAACATCCCTCACAAACAGAGCAACAGATTAGCCCCAGGTAGGAGGTTTACCTGGGGTTTGCTGAGGAGTCCGATCAATGCTGCAGGTGGAAGGAAGGCAGAACTGGATCCCTGGAAACAAGTGAGCGGGGTGGATATTCAGAAAATTGGGCAAATCTGCCCAAACAAAAAGTACAATTATGCAAATTACACAAGACACACACAAAGTGGATCCAGGGAATAATACAAGTTCCCCTGCACAGTGCAATGTATTGAAAAATGATCTGGATGGAAAATTACAATACAACAATAAAGGAACCCGTATACCTCATTATAAAGGCAAACAATAAGATCGCTTGGGGTAGTGTTCATCTGAAAACAATCAGCACGGAGTCATAGGAATTTTTATCCATTCTTCTTTTTGTGTTTTGTCTGTATCAAATGTCTTGGCCCATCCAATCGCAGTAGACGGCAGTTCCCCAACAACTCTGATTCTCCTCAACGTCTCTTCCTTTTTAGATCCAGTTTTTCCTCCCACCAGTAAACCACAGAGCTTTTAAATTAGACTTGTTTTGTAATAATTTGATTATAAATAAAATCATTTCCTTTTATCAGTTAATGGACTGTATAAAAGAAGAAAAGCCTCCCCATTTCATGCTTACATTGGTATTTAGATGCAATTTAACCAATGGTAAAAAGAAATAGAATGATCTATGACTGCATTTCCTGAATATCCCAGTTATAAGCCTATCCCTGTTAACAGTCTGCTTACTGTGTCTTCTTTGTGCAAGTACCTGTGATGTTAGATTTTTATTGAAAAAAAAAAAACAACACAGTGATTTAAGTAACCACAAGTATTTAACATGTCTAACTCTGACTGGTCTGACTGGTATCAGCCTGTTACTGTCACAGCTCAGTAGAAGAGAGCAATGGGTGACAATATGTAGCTATGATTGGTGACAAAACCCTTCAATGCTGCAGATGTAAAGTGCTCCCAATGACCTCGCCATGTTGGCTTTGCTAATGCGTCACTTGGCTCATGCTGTGTTGACATAGGTAGTCAGCAGCTGTCAGAAACCAGTAACACACGGTGTGCTTCTTTTCAGAGCTCTCCAGGTAGCAAAAGCAAGTGTCTCATAACCAGAAGAACAATGTTTGTACAAACAGACACTAAAATGAGATGCTTAAAAAGCCAGTCAAGACAGGGATATTCAAGTTCAGGTTAATGCAGTTGGTAGGACTTCTTATTTTGATTCAAGAATATTATTATAATTTTATAGAACTTTTTCAATAAAGGATGATTTTAATTTCATAAATTATGGTCCAAAATGGAAAAAAAAAATAGACAACAAAAGTGGAAATACTTTTGGGCATGGATATTTCTGATCATAACTGACTTTAGCTGAAACCTGTCAGTCAAAATGCAAGCGTGGCATGTCTGCCATCTCTTTCAAAGAATTAGGTCTACTTAGGACAGACAGAAAAAAAGAGACATTGGTGACACCTATGCATGCCAATGAAGTAAAAAGTTTTTATGGACAGTCTTTGACGAATATTTAGGTTAATAATATCAGAAACAGCTAGCTTGTCTGGTATGCCCTGAAAAATTCCCTTGACAGTTACTGAGAAATTATACATCTGCTTATCACAGTGCTCTCCTTTTCTCCCCAAAGATAACAGGTTAAAAAAAAATAATCTGTTTTTACATGCAGTTGTCTTTGTTGCACAATTGAATCTTGATGCAATTTATTCTCTGGTAATTTCTCATGAACAAAAATAACATCACTTTCATACAGGTTAATTTAAGTGACATTATTAGATGGCAATTTTGCAAATGAAAAGTCAAGAACAAAAGTGGCCTTGGAAAGAAAAAAAGGTAGGACGTTCTATTTTGTTAAACTGAGAGAAATAAATACAATACAACCTAATTAATGTTTCTTCCCTTTGAAAACCTTTCAAATTCAGCCCATTAAGCAAACTTTCATAAAGTGCTCTGAACATTTCCCTATTTAAAACAACACAGGAGAAAATCCTTTTCTGGCAGCTCATTGATGTTGAGCTAAAGACATTCTTTTGGTTCCAGCACATTTTATTAGAGCACAGACCTCAGTGGGCGACTACATATAAAGCCCATTAATTGGACAGGCAGCACAGATGTATCTTGTGATTTGCCTGGCTTTTTAACCATTCATTGCTGGTAACAGATTTCTGCATCTTCATGGACAACACAGCTTCCGCTTTTGCACTATATATCAAAATAACCATGAGTTGAACTGAAAACTTGCAATGAGGCACTGTATATGAAGCGAACAAAATATTTAGGCCATCTGTCATGCAACATTGAATTATTTTTATCATTCACTGTCACACACATTAGAAAATAGCCGCATGATATACACACTCTCTTGGAAGGAAAGCAGTCAATACATCATTATTACACTTCCGTCCCAGTGGTGTTACATTCCCAGTCTTTGATTCCTGAGCATGAAGATGATATTTTGTGATATAAAATACCACACCACCTTCCAACAAGGCCTGTGAATCTTAATGTCAATCTAATATATATAAATTTTGAAAACTATCTATTTCTATTACCTATTATCTGGCAAAGATGTGTGTAAATGTGCTGTATGTTTGGGCTGCAAAGTGTATTTTGATGTAGGTAAGATGAGTTTGTGTAAGTCTGGAGGCTACATACCATTTCTGTCCTGGTATTTGATTAGATTTGAGCTTAAGGTTGAAGTATTTAATTTCTGTCCTTAACAGATTGATAGTAAAGTGATCCTGCTCAATTCTTGATTTTGCAAACATCATTTTACATTGACTCCATTCATTAGCTCACATAGTAAACAGCATGTCCTTATAGTTATATGATAACTGTCAAGAATAACTTCACTCCACTGCAGAGTGACAAGAAAAGGGGTCATAAAAGTCAAAAACAGGCTGATTTCCATCAGCACTGTGAGGATTGTCTTAACCTCGTATCCACAAGGTCATTTTGTCCAAAGTCTATGACAGCGCTTCAGGAAAATCACTTAAAATAGATAAGTAAAATGTCTTAGATGTCATACACCGACTGGACATGAACATTCGTTCCTCAGCTCTTAGTCAATTAAAAAAGGTAAACCAAAATGGTTATTCCTGTCCTGGAAGATCATTCACATCAGTGGTGATGACAGCATCAGAAAGGTTCACACTGATTTTCGCAAATGTTCTGTTTGATAATCTCTCACCTTCGGACATCCTTGTCCTGTGGTTAAATCCTTGAGATCAGTTTTTTGCTGCTACAGAGGCAGTCTTTTTTTTCTGGAATTTGTCTGCAGGTTGTTGTCTACGAGGAAGTTCTTGCTTTAAATGTCAAATACATTTAGGTCTGTGATTTACTCTTCAGTGCACTGCTACATACCATGAACCAAAGTTATTTTGAGCTACATTTTGTCTGCTGAGAATGAGGTATGTGTTTACAGAGTGAGAGATACATATGTGATCTCTGCGCTGTTGTAGTCGTATCTCCCGGTCCAGAGTTCCACACTGGCACTCCTGTGCATTGACTCTCGTCTGTGAGCTTTCTTCTGCCATCTGTACCACAGAAAAGCTTGATCACTTGACCTCTCTGGACTGCTTGCGATCTCTTCTTTCACAAGTTCCACACACTGCTGGGATACAGTCATACGCTCCACTGTTTCTACATACCTATCAGCTGACTGCCTTTGTGGAGGATCCACTGATGGTGTGGCCTCTGAATCTGGGCAAGACTCATCTTCATTTGTTGCTTGATCCGTTGTTGGAAAGTCCATTTCAAATGATGTATCAGGAGATACTGAACTGGGAGGTGATATTGTGACAGTCACCAGCGGCAGTTGGACTCCATGTAAATCTGAAGCCACTTCCTGAGGCATGTGAGCTAAGCGATACTCCATAGCTGGATCCAAACACACAGATTCTGTTGACTGCGAGAGATTTGAGGGGGAGAGTGTGGCAGGATCAACGGTGGGTGGAAGTGAAGTTGAGCAATCGAGCTGGTAAATGGGTGGCTCTAAATCCTCTGTGATTGATGGGGAGTCAAGGCTCAGATCAAACGGCTCTGGTTCAGGGTCCATGAACACTGAGTCAAGATCATCTTGATCGAGGGAGGTCAGCATGACCAAGTCAAAATGCACTAGATCAGCATGATATATAGGGGTTGTATCAAGTGGTTCAGGAAGAGGTGGCCACTCTGGGTCTTGAGACTCTGGTTCAGGGTCAGGTTGGGTTTCTACTGCACTGGAAGTGAAGGTTGAGATTGATGTTGTTTGTTCAGAGGAAGGCTCAGAGGGATAATCTGGAAGAGTAATAATGGGATCTGGATTGGTGTCACTGTCAGTTGGACTTGCAGGACAGCTAGAGTCTAGATACTCTGATATCACAATAGATGGATATCCAGTGATAGTCTCTAAGTTACATGGTGTAACAGTATCCTGGCATACTTCAAGTGGGCCTTCATCAGTGGGGTCAGTTAATGATGCAGTGGGTAGGTCTGATAGTTGTGGCTCTAAATCTGTAATTTCTAAGGGCTCTGTATTTTCTAGTTCTATACTTGGATCAGGAGAGGGGTCTTGAGAGGGAAGATCTGGTTTGTCTGTGGTGACAGGATCTGGTGACTCTGGATCTGACACAATGTCATAGTCATCTGGTGGAGACACTGTAACTACAGGGACGGGATATGGTAACTGTATTTTATCTCTCTCAGTATGCTCAGACTCTGTGGGTTTTATTTGCTCAGGCTGAGATTGTTTGGTATCTGCAAGAGTCGCATTAGCTGTGTCTACATTTGTAAGATGAGGAGCTGTTTGCACTTCTTCTTTCACTGTTGTTGACTCCTTAGAGCTCCCACCAGTAACCTCAGAAGAAGCAGACACTGTATCATGACTTTTAACTGGTTCAGTTGTGTCTCTGTCAGGTGAGCCCTCAACTACATGGTCTGGTGCCTCAGGCCCGGGTACTTGTCTAGCCATAGAAGGCAAAGGACATAAGTCCACAGACTCTGTCTGGCCTGCCTTGACAGAGTTTGGAAGAATTGGATCCAAAGAAAGAGGTATAGCACTCTCCACATACATTGATTGTGGACAGGCAAGAATGCTGGGGTCCATAGAGAGCTGTTTTGGCAGTTTGTGGCGAGCGCCTTTCTTTTCGTCCTTCTCGTCTGGACAGTTGACAGCTGCATCTGCAGTGCTTTGTCGGACCAGGACCTTGCTTCTTGCTTGGGTTCCCACAGACACTTTAGATACCTGGGGTCTTTTTTCTCTAGCACCCCCAGTGGCTCTATCTGCTTTAGAGGTTCCAGGTCCTCCTGCACTCACACCCACTCTTGGTCCTGTCCCTGTCCCTGCTCCTGCCCGAGCCCCCGCTCCTAAACCAGCATCAGCTCCAGCAGCCATGTTGCCCCCCTGAGGAGACCACGTGTTGTAATGCTGTGTAAAAGTGTTGAAATTACTGTTGAAAGCACGAAGCTCCTTACAGAGATCCCTCCTTAGTTCCGCTAACTCTCGACGCATGGCCGAGACCTCTTCCTTCCACTGCATACTGATAGCTGCAGCTAAGGTGGCTGATTCTTTGATACTGGCCTGGATGGCCTTTGGTGATGGCCGTTCTGGGGCACTAGATCTGGGAGATCTGAAGAGGCTTGGAGAAACAGGCGGTCCAGACAGAGGTTTAGCCTTGGCTCCCATCTTATCTTGTTGGTAAAGCCTGTCTCTTCTGATGGGACAGCCAAGATCATCATGAGCCAAAGGGGCTGTGTCTGCCAATTCCTCATGTATACTGGCTCGGCTGGGTAAACAAGAGTCTTCCTGCACATAATTTCTGTCTGGAAGACAAATGTAGATATGTATCTGTAATTTGGCCACAGGTGTGAGCAGCTGGAGAAAATGTGCTTTTTATTGCCACAAAGCAGTAACATTAAATCATGCACTGAATGTCATGAGTCAAAATAAGATATTAGAAATGTTGAATGCCAGAGTGCTACCAGTACAATTGTTGCCTTTATGCAATATGTTTTTCCTTACTTGGTAATTTGATTGCAATATCTATTGCAAAAGTTTTATGATCTATTATATTACCAAGTTGAAAACCAGTATAATACTTGGAAAGTCCTCCCATTTTGACTCATTTCTGCTATTGGTTTACACTGCCTTCTCAACTCAATTTGTTGCATGCAGTCTTTACATCTTTTCAATGCACAAAGCTGAAACTTCTATCTCTTGGAACATTTCACAGGAGATGGACACTATTTTCAGTAAATGAGGTGTAAGAACAATCCTTGCATGCTCTCTTGTTTTCAGTCAAGATAAAAAATGTGTACTTTGTGCAATGAAAAGAGGCAAAGATGAGCAAAGCTTTCAAACCACTCCCCATCAATCAGGAAGTATAGTATGAACCCTATTGAAAATTTGAGGTCCAGTTTGACAGAAGAAAAGCACCAATTGACCCATGCCAAAAGTGGAGGAGGAATCCATCATGTACCAAACTCAGTACCAGAAAATATAAAGATATTTGAGTAAACTGAGAAAGCAGTGCAAGCAAACATTTAAAAGGTATCAAAAATTAAGATTTGTAAGCATGTCTCCAGATGGCCACACCTCTAACCCTCCCTGTTTCATTGTGATTGATGTTGTTGGGTCATGAATCTACAGTGGGAAGAGGTGGAATCCTCTCAGACTTCTTGTCCAGGCACTTTTTCTTCTTTTCTTCCCACATTCTTCATCTGTACAAGGGTATATAATTCCCTCTTTGAATCCAGCAATCACCGTAAGTGTTGAGAACATCAGCAGCTAACAATTTATAATCAAGAGTGAGTATCATAAAAAAGTGCATGTGCCAGCTGAAGAGGTTTAGATCTAATGGACCAAGTAAGCATTGTGCTTAATATGACTGACCAGTGTGACAGTTCAGAAACTGGTACAGCCATTGCCACTCTTTTTAATATCCAGTATCCAGGTTAGGTTTCCAGTAATGTATGTATAACATTGTGTGTAATCATGAGCTTTGCAATGACACAAAATAAGTTGCGTGAAGTGAACAATCTGTGAGCAGAGAAATTGTGTGGCAAAAATTGGCATTACAAATGAACAAAGTGTACGGTCTTGATGGCAGTTCCATCATTTGTCCCAGTTCACAACACAGCAGTGAGTATGTCCACAAGTGGCACCAAGTGGTACCATTAAGCATGTCATATTTCCCAAGTGTTGTGAAAAAGCAATCTTGTCCTTGGATGACCTGATTTGTACTTCCAAAAGGGATTTTCAATAGGGTTCATAGCTTTACTCTCTGTTGCATCCAGTGGATGAGCAGATGAAGCACTGTATCTGTAATACAGCAGGATGAACTAGCACAGCTCACAAGAGCTAGCTATGGGATTCATAGGTCTATCGAAACAATGGAAACATACACAAGTGATTCATGCAAAGATATGAAGCTGCTGGACAGCACAGCCAGTTTGCTCTAAATCTTCTCTAATCATCCATTAGCATCTTTCATAACCAACTGTAAGCTTTTGTTTTCAGAATGTTAGTACAAAAAATATGTCAACATTCAGCATGTCACATTGTACGGTGCACAATAATTAAAGTCTAATTGGGCTTACCTGTGGTAGACCTTATGGTTGAAGTGACAGTGGAGGACATTGGGGGGATGCATTCATCGTCTTGGGAGTAACCAGCCTGGATGGCTCGCAGGTAGCTGTGACTCCTGGTTCTGAAGCAGCCGGGCAGGTCCAACGCCTCCATGGCCTGGGACTCCACCTCACTAAACACTGACTCGCATACTGATTCAAACTGGCCGTTTATTTCTGTTTCACTCACCTGCAAAACATGAAAGCACATGAAAGCACGAGGGAGCAAGCACTCTCTGTGGGCAAGTGAGGAATCGTCTTTGTTTATCTGGAGAAACTAATTGGTTGTTTTAAGAAACCAGGGCTCCTTTTCTCTGTCGGTTTCTGTTGGAATAAAATCAAGGCTTGTCGCTAAATGTGAAATGGCTGATTTGAATGAGCAAAGGAAAACAGAGGAATCAAAACAAATGTTTTATGATGTAACAAAAGGTTTTTATACTTTTTGAGTGTTGCCTGATAATTGCTCTGCCAAAGTGGATAATGTCTGGGCTAGTTGATTTTGCTGCAATTGCTCTTCAGAATATTGTAAATTTCAAAGAAACTGAAGTCACACTGTGTTAGGGGATTTGCTTTGAGAGATAGGTAGTTAAAATTGACAAGGAATACTTATTTCCTGTGTCAGACATGCATAACAAATTGAATAATGTCTTGAGACTGGCTTGCAACAAATGATTGTTTACTGAGCAGAAATTGTTTGATCATTATCGTCACACTCCAATTTGGCAATATCAAGAATCAAAGATAAACATCTTGTTCTATTGGGATTTGGAATTAGTGAGGGTTTAGTTGAGCCTTTAAGACTCTGAGCAGATCAATATGCCTCTCCTTTAAGAGGGAGATGAATATCTCAGCAACCCCTGCTGGAGTCTTTTAATTTATCCAGATAAACAATGTGTCATTTGACTGTAATATCAAACATATGTGTTTAAATTTTGCTGAAAGAAAAGCATCTGTTGGTTCTGAAATGCAAACAGGGTTTTATAAAAGATATACTGAGATGAAAACTATTATTAGGACAGTCATGCATTTCCACTGGGGTTTTAAATGAGAATATAAGGGTGACATTACTCAGTTTCGCTGGTTAGACTTACAGACCCCATCAGGATCCTAATTTAGATGTTGCAGACTCACCTGGCTCACTTGGCTAACACAGCTAGCCTGACTAAGGGTGCTGACGGCCCGCATATAGCTCTGGTTCCTGGAGCGAAACTTGGGAGAGTTGTAGTTGGTAGAGGGATCCAGGGCAATGCTCGGATGCATGTCCCTGGTGGCTTGCAAGTGGTAGCTCTGACTGAACAGAGAGAGAAAAAAAGGGAGATCAGGAAGGAAGTGAGAGGACAGCGATGGTAATGACATCTTCAGCAAGTCATTTCAATATAGTCTCACTAATAACCAAGCAGTTTGGCTAGTTGCTGCACATTTAATATGGTGCCAAACACAATCAAGTGCCATTATAGGTGTTGGGCCTCCTCTGGGTGACCTGAACTTGAGAGGGAGACTTGTTATGACATTGTGTCTCCCATTGATGTGTTCCCCAGTATCCTTATAAAGCAGATGGATTTCTGTATAGCTGAACCATCCAATCAATTCTTGGAGATGAGGGAAATGCAAATCAGAAGCTAGTTAGTGAGCAAGCACTTCAGAGAGCATCCCAGTGTCAGCTGGATCAATAAAGGTGCAAACCCAGCAGGGCAAAGAGAGCCTGGTTTGAAATCTGTTGGAGAGAAGACTTCAGAAAAACACAGATGGTGGAAGGTGCTTTAAGAAAAGTAAAGAAAACTATGTGAGTCACATTAGGTATTCCAAAGTGAGGTTCTCTGCCGGATCTATTTCTGATGACAGACAGGGATGAGTAAGCAGTTTCTGGGCTTTTTATAGAGATAAACGTTGATGTTTGGCAGTGAGGAAAATGCAAGTGCGATTAAAAGTCTCCTTATCCATCTTGTCATGCTGGAGTAAGACTGTGTGCATTTGCGAAGTAATATCAACCTTCAAAACATTCAAAGACATCCTAGGACATAAACATGTAGAGAGTAAGTCTAAATGGAGTAGCTGAATAAAAAGGGTGGAAATATTTGTAAATATTGTACTATCTCTCAATGTGATTAATCTGTGAAAACCTTCTGTTTTACTGGAACATTTTGATATTTTGAGAGATAGCAATTTAATATTATGCTGGTGTATCATAAAGCAGGCAATCAAATCATATCTATATTATGTTTATCAGTGCCTCAGGCTTTGCCAGCATAGGCAGATCGCCCTGGGTGACCTCTCATTGACTGATCTTAAGTGTTTGCTCTATGAGGCATCCATATTGGGTATGTCAGCAGGGCAGCAAGCCAGCTGGCTCAGAACACCTGACCACTGCAACATGGCAGCAACAGAGGGGGGTACGGGGAGGGGTAGAGCCTGTATTCACCTTAAGTCTGCAGCAAAATTGGTGATGTAGTTACGCATGTCACTGTTGATTTTATCCAGGCGGTAAGAGCTGTGGGTAGAGAAGAAAAGAGAGTTACTGAGTCCAGCATGTGGGAATTGGATGGATGTGAAGTCACTGGGAACAAGTCCGATGGAGCTGGCTTTGTGTGGCATTTCTGGTGAACTGAATGTTTGCTTTGGGGTTTTCACAGGAGTTCTGCAAACATTAGGGTACAACAAAATGACCAGCATGGCCTCCAGGTAATGAAAGGACATGCCAAAGATGTGTTATAGTACATTTAGCTGACTGACAAAGTTGCTGAGTCAAGGCAAACTCTAACACATGAAACATGTCCAGACATACAAGTGACTTAATGAGGGATGTGTTGAGTCTTATCAAAAAGAAGGTGCACACTATTCAAACATCAGTGCTCGAGGTTGGCATGGTTGTTGGTGCCAGATGGGCTCGTCTGAGTATTTGAGAAACTGCTGATCTGCTGGGATTTTCATGCACAACCATCTCTAGGGTTTACAGAGAATGGTCTGAAAAAATGAACATATCCAGTGTGCCGCAGTTGTGTGGAGGAAAATGACTTGTTGATGTTAGAGGTCAGAGAATGGACAGACTCGTCCGACCCAACATTAGCGTCACGGATGTGCAGCCAACAAATCTGCAGCACCTGTGTGAAGCTGTCATGTAAATTTGGACAAAAATCTCTAAAGGGGTGTTTTCAACACCTTGTTGAAAGTATGCTCTGATGAATTAAGACAGTTCTGAAGGCATAGGGGTGTCTAACCTGCTATTAGCAAGGTGTACCCATGAAGTGCCCACGGAATGTACTTAACGTGCCTTTTAACTATTAATCTAACATTCATGGTAGATAAGGTGACATTAATGTGTTACTACAGACATATATTGCTAAATCACTGCACAATAATCTGTCACTTTTGCTAGTTAACATCTGGATAGTACAGCATTAAAGCCTTCCCACTGAGCAATAGATGGCTATTAGACGTTGAGTCTTTTTTTAGACCTAATTTCAATTTCTAGATTCTGTATATTTTTAGACGGAATTTAGATGTTGCACTTTAACCCATTACTCGATAACTATTTATTTCAAAAAGCAACTGTGAGTTGCATAACTGATCTCCAAGTACTTGACCAAAATAATTATGATAGCCGTTAAGCAATATGCAGTGGAGTATAGATATAGCCCAGATTTAGATTGAGTCTAAACTTGGTCTAAATTTAGACGTCTAAAAAACTTTAATTGTTAGACCTGTGGTAGCCTGATTTTAGACCAGTTGTCTAGGCTACATTTAGACATCTATTAGACCTCTTTTAGACCAAAAAATGCTCAGTGGGTTGTTAAACCAGAGCTAAAAGGTTGTGGCGGGTGGGTGTGCCAAAGCTTAGACTCCTAATTTGATCATCATTCCAGTCTTACGTAATAAAAAATGTCATAATTATTGTAACAGACTAGCAATTCTTTGCTTACCAGTGAGAGCTGTAACCTTTAATAATTTGACTAAATATGGGAATCCTTATGAAAGATTGTTTTGAATATGTTAACATTAATATGGACAACCTGGGTACACATGCACAATAATAATAATAATAGCTAATTTAGTTAAGTATATGACGCAAAGTAAAAACTTGCTTGAGATACTTTTCTGAGCAATAAAATTTGGAGCTTTTTAGCAAGCAAGATCAGATATAAGCACACAGGCTGCAGCCCAAACATAGGCATCCATTCATTCCTGCAAGGATGTGTATTATCATCAGTCTTATTATCATCAGAAGAATGGGAGGCCATGGTTTTGAGAACACGCAGGCACTACATCAAATCATGCCAAAGCACGCTTTGTCTCATGTCTCTGATTGGTGCATATGCACTGCCATTGTTGGCCAGTATAAAGGCAAAAGAAGATGAATATCTCGCACTTCCTGCCTGTCACATTTCCAATGAAAGTACTCTCTAAGATAAAACAAAGCAGGTCCTTAACATTGGCAATTTTGTGCTAATTTCCGAGGAGACAGGTTCAAAGTGAGTCATTTGATTGAGCAGTGCAAAAAGAAAGAACAAG
Source organism: Xyrichtys novacula (assembly GCA_962446985.1). Taxonomy (NCBI): domain Eukaryota; kingdom Metazoa; phylum Chordata; class Actinopteri; order Labriformes; family Labridae; genus Xyrichtys; species Xyrichtys novacula. Next base: position 9,214,353 of record OY660878.1, read on the forward strand.
GACAGATGACATTTCTGTAGCAAGACAGAAAGATTGACACAGCTTAACAGCAAGGGCATACAGCTATTTACAAAGTTGAGTGTTTGCCAGTCCAGGATGTGGATTCAGTAGATGTACTGCCTTCATGAATCACAAAATGTACTGCAAAACCCCACAGAGAATAGTGACATTCCCAATAGGATGGGTGAAAATGAAAGGCGTTAATCTCTTCTTGGCAAGAAAACCCTAAAGAAAAAAATATTTAAAATGTCGTGTGTTAGAAAAACATAAAAGCCACCTGTATCGAAGCCATGCACACTAAACTTTATACAGTTTGGTATGGTGTATATTCATTCAAGCCATGTGCAAAGCAATTTACAGTGAATACCTTTATGAATAGGAAAAAGTTTGGAACAAGCCCTGCCAATTAAAAGTGAGCTTACTATGCATGACACATCCTAAACAGACACAAATCAGAGGATTGAAATTCAGCTTTAACCTTGAAACCTGATGAAAGAAGACTCAAACTCAATGCAATCTGAATGAGTAATTACATTATGTTGAATCAGGAATTACTGAATGCTTTGCTAGAGTTAACTTTGATTAATTATGTTGCCTCAAGAAGCTAATCATGGATGGGGGCAAACAAATGTGGAGCTATTTTAAAAACTGCCAAGAATGTTTGGCATTGATCACCCAATTGTGCAAAATCATTGAAAGAGAGACTGGCAGCCTGAGATGATGTTAATTATTGACAACCTTTCAGTGCAGATGAGACACATCATCCCTGATCAACTTTGTGCCACAGTCATGAGTGGCTAATGGTTAATAATGAAATTTGCTGCATGTCATTCACTTCCCATCATCATTAATGCATTGGTTAAACATCTTTGACATTTCAAACTGCAGCACAAAAAAGCAGATTTTTCTTTTCAATCTATAGTTATTGGCTATGCAGCGGTTAGGGTGTACAGGGACCTGGACGCAGCTCCAATAAAGGGATGTGGAGGTGTTCAGTGAATATCAATTAAGATTATCATCTGCACCTAACTTTCCCTTCAATGCAGGGGTTGTTCCAGCTCACTGGGCGTGTGACTCTGATGTATTCTTTATTGGTGAGATGAACAAAGAGACAACCCTGTCAGCCAGGGGAGCAACAGAGAGCTTGAATGAGAGAAATATGGAGGGAGGTGACACAAACCTGACAGCCTGTTCTCACTTGAACATGATTTGCTTCAGGGAACAGTTGCTGTCAAATTTGTGTTTGGCCCATCTGAATCCCCCATGCGGGACATCAAATTGCTACAAGAGCAGAAAAAACCCGACCTATATCACATCTGTCTTGAATCCAATCTAATTCCATTTCAACAAGCCCAATAAACCATAATAGGATGAGAGCTCTCATGTCAGGTAGCACTCACATCAGTGACGCCTCTTTTGTGTGGATTTAACAGCATCCGACATGGACAACGGTATAATGGGGCTGAAATACTTTTGAATGAATAATGCTGGACTCAGGGCCTCTGTTGAGGATTAAATGATTGGACACATACTAAGAATTGCAGCAAAAAATACCTCTGCAGTAACTGGGGCCATTTGGTAACCCAGTCTTATAAAACTCAAGAATTACCTCGTATGAATGAATTAATTCAGATTCTACTGTGAAACTTACTGTCAAAAACACTCAGACAGCAGTTATCTGCTTTCTATTACTTTGGTATCCTTTGTTATAAAACAATTACAGAGGAGCCAGCTCTGAATAACAAGCATTTTCTGCTGACCTTTTCTTGTCTTTTAAGATTCTTATGAAGCCTCTTAAGGCTTCAAAGTCTGAGCTCACCACTGGAAAGAGGCTTGATGATTTCTTCAGGGGGCACGGTAATTTAAAACAGTTAAGAGCTCTGTTAGCAACATGGGACTATTGTAAAAGCATGTTTTAGGCATTGCAGTTGAGTCGGAAGGTAGCTCCAACTTCAGCATGATTTTCTCTGTTTCAGTCATGTTGTATGGAGACCTAAAGAACATGAATACATAACACACCTCTGCCTTTCCTAACAGAAAAAAAGGAAAGCCAAAATGATAACAGCGATGGGCACTGACAAATTACACTGGTGACATTTTTGGAGGCATGGTCCGTGCAGGAACACATCTGGTGGGGTCTCTGGATTGAGATCACAACTCTTTCGGTTGATTAGGATTAAACTGGCAGTCTGCAAAAAGCGACTCAGATGTCAGGACAGTCTCATTATAGCCAGGGACCAAGACAGCAATGATTGACACTTTCAATACTGGTCACCTAAAATTTCCTCTAATGGTTAAACATAGAAAGAAGAATGGCCCATATGTAACGCTGCAACTGCCACCCTCAAGAAAGTAGAACATCCCCATAAGTCTAGTTTATACAGCAATATCTGCATTGAGCAAGATTTGATGATACATAAACCACTTTTTCGATGATTGGGAGTGTAAAAACACTCTTAAGAGGATGTGCAAGACACAGAACAAATGATAGAAACCTTTCCTTGCACTATACTTGCTATACTTGTTGGGGGGGGGCATACCACATTATCCCCATTGTCACACTTTTATTCTTGTTCAGGGAGAAAAAAAAAGGATTTTTCAGTAATGACACCTCAAATACCAACTATGCTTCTTCTGCTGTCAATAGACTCAGATGCCAACCGCACAGTCTGATCCCTGCTGGTCAATATCACCCTTTCAGTAGAACCTGCAAACTGCCAGTCTAAGCACTGAGGGAGCTATTATTCATAGGGGCCGCAGAGTACAATAACTGAAACTGATAGCCCTTCCTGCTGTTGCATCCTCATAAATCATTCACTGTTTACAACTATTCAAAATGAATGGCTGAAGGAAGCTTTGCAAGACATACAAAAGGAAAGATACCTCATTGTAGCTCCCTCATTCTTTGGAAGAAAGGCTGCTAAAATGGCCAAACAATGGGATCTTCCTTGACAGATATCATTATATTCCTGCCTGATCACAATCAATACCTTTGGATTTGCCATTACGTATCCTTCAGGAATATCTGGTGTATGACGCAAACACATGCAGGCACTTTCTGTGGCCCTGCTGCTCTTGTTCCTCCTGTTACTCTGCCAGAAATACTCATTATTAAGTCTGTCGGTGTTTATGCATGTGCGTGTTTTGATCAGGGTCAGCTCAACAGTTGCAATGCATAGAAGCAGATTTAATGGGTGTTGCTCCCAGCGGTTCCCAAGCTTCTGAGGGAGAAGAATGATCTACAAGAAAGTAGCATAATCAGAACCTCTGCTGAATGGAAATGAACATAGTTAGAGAAGATATGTGACTATGGAGGTTAGGGCATCATCTGCATGAGTCACAGAGTGCCAATGTATTTAGACGTGACTGTCTGACATAGTGCAATAAAACTACATGTCTGTCACAGGCATAATTTCTCCAATTTTTTCTGATTCTGTGCCTCCAGACTTTCACATACTTGCAGCAGAACAGACGTACTGTGTGATTTATGCATAAGCTGCAGGAGGTCTGTGCAGAGTTATTAGCAACAGTCTGGCAAACATCCCTGAGTAAAACGCCCTGCATGAGAGAGAAATAAAACAGGAAACTCTCATGTCATGTTCCAGCAAACCAGGCAAAACTCATGTGAAATATTGTCAGCTTAATTCAAATCACAAAAATTTACTGTTTACCATATTTACTGTTTTAATGGGCACTGAATAAAGAGATCTTATACTGTACATATACATGTTTCAAGCATTCAATCAGAATAAAGCCAATTGTGTTTGATGCCTCTCCAGAAACAGTCTTCTATCCATTGTTTATCTATCAAGATGTGCAACTGAGCAGCTCTGCAGATGCCCTGGAAGAATAACTTGGGACATAAATCCATTGATATGCAGTCCATCTCTGAAATTCTCAAGAAACACTTTGCTTTGCTTTGCTATGACGAACAAATACCCACTCCCCATACCCTGACAAAACAGAGCGAGTAGTGGTGATTCAACAGCCTGGATTGAGAACCTCTGATTCACTGTTTTTTCAACAAAGCAGTTATCTTTAAAAGAACAACTCTCCACAAACGTATTTGAACAGTACTATGTTAAAGGTCTTGTTTATTCAATTTGGAGAAATTCAACAATCCCGAGTTCTTTTCAAGCCTCAAACCAAAAAGAAAAAAATATTCCTTGAGTTTTCTTTGCTTCTGCCACATTTTTATCTTTTCCAGTGATAACAATGGTGGAGACTCTTCATGTCATTCAAGGTAGACATGTGCATTTAGAACAATTTTTTCTCTGCCAGTCAGGAGGAAAAATTCAGATCACACCTTTTGTAAACAACAAAGGACACTCAACATCCCCACAGTCCGTCCGTTAACATGCATGGTTAAATTGAGCTACATTGATAGCCGGATTAGGTGCTTTAACTGGACTATGCTGTCCTTGTCCCGGCTCACAAGCACTGGGCAAGTATTGAATTATTGACAGAAGCATGTCGCTTCTAGTGCAGTAGGTGACAACATTCCCCTTCCCAGCTTCTTACGTGTGACCAAAAGGGTTAGTGGGAGGCCAAAAGGACGTACACTAAACTATGAAAATACTGCCATTTTTACAGCTTTGTACCTTTTGTTTGTATAATTTGATGTTTTTCATTTTTTTAGCCTTTCTTTGTCTGCTTAGATTTTTTTATTTTTTATTATTTATTTTTTACATGGCTTCCTGACAACACATTTACGCTTGTCTGGTTCTGACTTAGAGTACAGCATGTGATAACTGGAACATGTGCAGAACGCTTTGGTCAGTTTAAGCCAGAATGAGAAAGTTGATCTCCATCCGCGTAATCTAGATATCTGGCTACCCCTCCCTAATTATGTGCATACTGCACCTTGCAACCAACATTGGTGATGCATGTCAGTCACCATGCATTTGCTATAAAGTTAATGTGCGAGTGTGACACATTTCCTTTTCAAACATGACACCAATAAAAACTTGCATAAGATCACAGATCTCTTATACGAAGACATTTTCTAAATCAGTTAGGGTAAAATATAGATTTTTGTTAATTAAAAAAGAAAAAAAAAAGGTGGCTTGTACAATTACAGACAACTACTTAATCCTTTTAAAGGCACATATGACACCTTTCACCTTAGATGTCTGTGCTTATATGATCGTCCGTTCATTAAATAGTTTACATAACAGATATAAGAGATACATTTTTTTTTACAATTTCCATACACTATGGGCATTTTGTAGCACTCCCAGACTTCTTCCATCCCCTCTCGTCAGAGTGGGTGAAGGACACAAAGTTTAACTGGTGTGTCAACAAACAGGATATCTATTTGGTATAAATAAAGTGAAGCCCTGGTAATTTGTGACAGTGTATTCCTTTTAAGCTGGACCAGAGTTGCCCCTGCATGGCTCTGCTCATGAAATTAGCAGAAAGCAGTAATATTGAACTGTGGTGTAGCTTTTGACTCACACTTCAGACTATCAAAGACACAGCCTGTATGGATTGTTTAAGTAACTAGCATTTGAGTTAAACTTTCCTCATAAAGAAATTAAGACAAGGAGGGAGACGGAATCTGACTGACTACTACAAGTCTGTTTTAAAGACATAAATGAGGGTCTTAGACGTGAACCTGCACTGAACTCAAACACTGACTTCTAACATACACATCTCACAAAGCTAAAAAAGGAGGCAGCTAAAAAATAGTGTTTTTTCCCAGAGCAAGTATAGGATATTTTTCAAACTGTCATATCTAAATAGATATGTGAATTGACGTGACAATTACTGTTTTCACATTCTACTGTTCAAAAAAATGATCAGTTACCTTTTAAATGGGAACAAAAGTAGATTTGCTTTCTCTTACTGCCTCTTTCTAAATCATGTCCCAGTGAGTGAAGTATTATTACACTACAATTTAGGGACACAATAGGTTGAAAAGCAAAAAGATAAGTGCATTTTCAAATAGATTCTCCTATGAATTCCTTCCTGAATAAAGAACATTATAATGGATGGTAATAGTGAGTAAGGTTAGCCTTTAAAGTAAACTGAGGACAAACAAATCAAATGACTAAAGATGACAACATCTCTTGGGTTTGTGGTTGGTGTTTCCCCAATACCAAGTTCAGGTGAGTTGGGCTGAACATGACTGGATTTAGGGAGTGTGATGTGAGGTGAGGGAAGGTGAGGCTCCAACAGAGCAGGGGGTAAAACAGACAATTATCAATGAACACAACACATAATAAAAGCAGCAGGGTAGGAGCAGAAATCTATTTCTGACCTTGAGAACTGAAGAGCAACCCCTGCAGTGTATTATTGCTCCTGTAGTGTATCATTACTGTGTGCTATCATAGTTAGCTTTGTACACATACATATGAAGAAAGGCAGATGATCTCAATTAATGTTACTGTTAACACAACACATTTAGTATACCTCAGGGGTTACAAAAATACAAAAAAGTTTTACACTCTTCTCTATTGTACTTTTTTGTATTTTCTTTAAAAAATATTCATGGTATTTCTGCACTGTGGCCTGGAGAGAAATGTTTTTTTTTTTTTCAATTCCTGTGAATGAACTCACACATGGCAGAAACTGACAACAAAAAGCTTGAATCCTAAATTAAATTTTTGAAAACTTGATCTGAAAAGTCTCAGCTCTATATTATTTCAAATGAGGCTGCATCACCATTTTATTAGTACATGTACTCTGTTATCTTCTTTCATCATAACCTCATAGATTTGTTAATGCTATCCTCACTTCTGCTTATTTCTGCACAAGATATCTGCTTGTGTTTATTTTTCCGTGACATTGTCTTCAGCTTTTCTCATCATGTAATCCGCTTAGGAAAATTTCCTTCTGATGCTGATGTACCAAAACAAAAACCTGCTTAGAAGAATGCTATGAACACTTTTGAACAGTTTGAGATACCAATAAAGCAAACCATGAAAGGAAAGGATACTAATCTACTATCAAAAGAAAAGTTCAAGCATTTCTTAATGGGGGATGACAAAGAGACTAAATAATATATATATATTTTTTTTCCAAGGACGTCACGGTGATCTGATCATGACCTCAGATTGATGCTGCAGTAGACAGAAGGTAATGTTTTCCAACCTTGCTGAAGATTCAAACTTCTGATCCTTTTATGACATTCTTCCATAACTTTTAATTTACTTTTTATCTTTTTATTTGTCTCCCTTTTAACTCCCTTCTTCACAAAAAGTCAACACACAAAGACAGGTGCCTACACTTCACCAACACTTTTTTTTGCACTTTTGTATCCACACAATGAGTAACAAGACACAATATTGACAGACAAGTGAAATGAACATATTGGAGTGGAAAAGTCAGTACGTGTACGGCCATTTCGAGACCTTTTATATGATTATTTAAATCCAGTTTCATGTCTCTCTTCTGGTTTCAAAATGGGATTGAAAGGAAAAGTGTTTCCCATTGAGGTGTGCTACTAAGCGGCTTTGTGCATGTGTCAAACTTGTCACCTGTGAAGGTAATATTTAATAGAGGACATCAGTCTCTGGAAGTAAGTGTTTCTGTAAATATTAATGATGGACTGTTAAAGATCAAAACATACTCCTCCATCAATACAAATAGACAGAGCTGCAGTATGATCCAAAGCGATTCTGTATTTGGAGCATTTTGCAATCTGGAGGATTTTATACACTGATATACACCTCTCCTAAAATCTTCAACTGTTGTTTTGTAGTAATGTACCAAACAGGCTGCCATAGTTTTACAGTAAACTTATCCCTGCACGTATTTCTTAGAAGAAATCAGGAAAGAGAAACAGACTTATACATTTGTTAAGATTTAAATTAAGATTGTAAATGACATTGCTGCAAACAAACACCGGTAATTGATATTGAAAATATCAGACACAAATTTTCTGCATCTGAGCTTTAGCAGACATAAATACATTAAAAAGTTATTAAAGAAGTAAATAGAAATGTAAGAAAAGTAAAATACTATGGAGAATTAAAAGTCTTGAATAAGTGGTACCTCTGAGAGTCCAACAGGTCCCTGGGTCTAATGATGGCCTTGACAAGGGCGTCTGGCCGCACCGATTTCTGAGGCGATGTCTTGGGGCTGGAGTCTGACTCTCCACTTTCCTCATCTCCCATGGCTTTAACATAGCTGCTGCTCCGCATCCGACGACAGGGGATCTCGTCATCTTTCCCATCACCAGGGTAGCCCCCCCAGTCATCCTGAGGCACCTGAATACCACAGGGAGGGCAAGGAGTTGGTGCAATAATAGATTTTAAGTTTTGAATGGAACTAGACCTGCAAACACAACATTGTTAAATTATCAGTAAAATAAGCTCAATAAAAGCCAGACAAGGTGGTAATTACACTTTCAACTCATCATGCAGATTGTACACGAGACAAGCAATCTGTCAAGTGGCTACCTGATAAATACATCGCAAATATTTATTTTAAGTGTAGCTACCATCATTGAGGGGGGAAATCTGACTTTTTCTACTTTTTGTACAGGACTGTAAACAATAATAATGAACATTTCCTGGCATAGGCTCAGGGTTCTTTTGAGTTAAAACAAAGGCTTTAGATTGTTAAACCAAACTTGGATGCTATCAAACACCTCTTTTGGTTAGCCCCCTTGTTGCAGTGCTCAGTTGTTGTCATGTAAGAGAGATTTTAAAATAAGTTGTAATGAGGAAATTGTCATTAATGGCCTGACTTTTTGACCCTAATGATGGAGTCAGTCTCCAGCCCCTGCTGTCAAATTCAGTTTCCCCATCTTTTACCTTTTGAGAAAGAATATAATACTATAAAATAATGAGACTATTATAAGAACATAACTCTAACCGAAAGCATTGTTTTTCACCAAAATGTGGGAATGGTCACACTGTTATAACAACATCCAGCTGGTCTAGCAGGTAAAAAACTATTGACGAAAGTTGACTAAAACACCTAAAATTCAGCATAACTGCTGCCAAAGTGAAACTTCGAGACAGAGAAAAGGAGCAATCTTTGCCGACTGTGGCATGACTATCACAGGTGGAAAGCTGCCATTGGGACAAACCAGGCAGTTTGCATTTTGCAATTTTCTTGCACTTGTTAAACCAGGTAATTGAGTATACAGACATCAGCATTATCACATTCAGAGGGCAAAAAATATGTACTACCTGCAATTGCTTCTATCTTTACTACATATGGAGCAGAGATTTCCCACTGAATAGAAATCACCACAGGAGGAAAACAAACCAAACATCTTGCACACAGGCTGTAATAAGTCATGGTTAATGCATTTTTTTGACACCAGTCGGACGGTCAATTTTGAAATGTTCCAACTGGCATAATAATCAGCACATTATTCTGAATACTGATCACGTGAAGCACAATTACTTTCTCAATCGTGGTCTTGATTTGAGAGCAAAATGTGACTCCATTATCCTACACACGAGTAAACAATATTCATAAAACATAATTATATAATCTCAATGGATTCCTATATTGGGGATGGTGGTGTAGCTTATTAAAAGCTGCTTGGCCGATTCCCCCCAACACTGCAATAAACTGATGGTGATTGTTCACAAGCTCATTACACTCAGCACCACTCTTTCTGTTTCTCTCCAACACACACATACTCTCTCGTTTTGTTAAACAGTTCGGCACAAACAGCACAACAAAGTTCAATTACTGTACCAGTAATAGCAGCTGAGTCAGCGACTTTACTCAGCTGCAAACACACAATAATGATAATACAACACAGATGTGGAGAGACCCAACACAGTCATACAGAAGAACAAACCTCTCTTACTCCTATTCTTCTGTTTTGATTTCCTTGTTGTAATCTACCTTTGATCACTCTGCTGACTGTGTGACTTAAACCACACCTGCATTTCTATTCTCAGTGATCGGCATGCATAAAATAGGATACTTGGAAATCATTAAATTCTATGTGGAATTCAAAGGCTCCTCTGTCGCTGTATCCATCTGTCACTTTGACATCCTGGCAGTCGGATCAGCCTCGGCGCGATGCCAATCCAACCAGCTCTAGCCTTCACTGAGTTATATCGAACAGAGGTTCATATTTCTTTGGCTTTTCAGCAACTCTGGACCAGAGCTGCATACAGGAGGAGTTTAAAAATAGCCACCCATTGACTATTTATGAATCAAAAGCTGCAAAGATACGTGATACAGATCACACTGTTTAATTGTTATTGCTTCTGAAATTTCTTTGCCAATCAGTGACTAAGTCAGTACTCACAGGTTGTCCAATGATAGATGGCAGCTGACTGGCTGTGGGAAATGTCAGGAGGAGATAAGCTGCGTCAAAATGTCACTAATGCGTCAGACTTATGACTGCGATTATCCTCTGAAGCAAATGTCATGTGTTGGAGAATAACAATTGAAACATGAAAAGTGGACTGAAAATTTAAGAAAAGAAAAAAACGGAGGTAATCCCTTTCAATGGTACAATATTTAAGAAAAAAAACCCACCATTGAAACACAGATACAGCCTGGAAGTCAGCTGGGATTCTAAGAAAATGCATTGTGACTTTATAAAGACATGAAATTCATCACAAAAGTGACATTCCTATGAGACTAATCCCACTAACCTCTGGCATCAGAGTTCGACCGCCCACGATAACTCATCTAACAAGTGTCACAGTAAATGTAAGTAATTGATCAATTAAAGCTTTATTACAACCCACTCTTTGTTAATCACAGGGAATTGTGGGTCTAAATGTCCTTTGACACTTACGTTTCATCTGCGTTGTGGTGTTAGCATGCTAGAAGGCATGACTGATAGGGATTATCATAAGTCTTCATGGGCTGTAAAGCTGAGCGGCGAATTTCACTGTGAGGCTGCAGTGTTACATCATGAGGAGAAAGGTAATGGCAAATTACCGCAAAAAGAAGCACAAAAAGAAAACGCATATCCCAAACAGGCGAGGACACGCATTAATGATTTAAGAACACTGATGCCTTCTATCTAAAACATGCCCACTCTTGAACCTGCATGCAGAATTACAAGACCCTACACACCCATACACTCGCAAAAGCACGCTCACACACTCCTATAAAAGCCATTTGTCTCCCCTCCGAAGACAGGCATGCACCAGCTACCAAATGGAGTCGATGGGTTAATTAAGTCTTGGAGGGGTTTGATATTTTTAGACGTCTAATTAATGAACGGAACGCCAGAGGACAGGCACAAGCTGTGGTGAGATTTGTTTAATTTGGATTCGCTGATAAACTGCATAGATAGCAGGGTGTCTCCCTGTGAAGATAAAGAATCAGGCTGGGCAGCAGCACGCCCGTATTGACTGCTGTGGAAACACACATGGCACCTCGGTGTGTTCAGTGGAGCTGAAACATGGACGCTTGTCAGTGTGGAGCTCACCTTGACCTTTAGATCTCACGCAGGAAAACACAAGCACTATATCAGCCAACCTCTTTGTGCAATTACTTCACCTTATTTTCAGGGGACTTTGGATGGTTATCTTGTCCTTAATTAATGTGGTCTGTTTAACTGGAATTTTTTTCTTTCTTTTTTTTTTTTTGCAGTTACAGTAAGTAAAGCCCTTTCAGAGGACTGTAGGAGCTGTGTGAAATTTCACAACTTAAGTGAGAAGATATTAAGAGTTTAATTTTTTACATTCACAAAGTCAAACTTCTTTAATTAGATTTCACTCAAAAAATAAGATTTTGTTCATATAATGTTTATTTAAGAACAGTTTATTTAACAAAGATGCATTCTGTCAGTGCTGATAAAGAGTAAATTGGGGTTTCATTTCGACTATTAAAACAGTGTGTATCACTCTGCCATAAAATACCTCACCACAGGTGGTTTGAGTTATGATTGCATAGCAGGAACCGTCAATATGAACCCAGGTACCTAAACACCAACACGCAACCAAAACCAACTGCAGAGTGATAAACGCAGTCATGGAGAAAAATGTACGTAAGTAACTGGTTGCAGGTTTGTGGAGAAATTGTTGGTACACTGAAAAAAATAAAAAAGCTTTAAAAACTTAAAAATTTCAAGGCAACTTACTGCTATAGATGTTGGGTTTTTTTCTTTTAGTTTTGAATAAAAATTGAGTCAACAAATAATCCTTAGTTGAAGTAACTCACATTCCTGACTGATAAAATTTGGAATTTTAAGTCTTACAAGCTAAAAATTTCACAACTTGAAAGTTGTCCAAACTAATTATTACTTCAATTTTTAAATGAATTTTAACTATTTCATAATCAACCTTTGAGACCTTGTATGCTTTTTCATTAGGGGTCAACTGGTATCAGTCTTTCAATGGCTGATGCTAGTATAGATAATGAGAGAACAGATTAGCAGATGGCCTGTACATATTGCCAATGAAACATTCAGATTTTTTTTTTCCAATCAACAAAATATGTCAATTAAATTGTTCTCACAAATGAGAATCAACAATGTTAAACTAGTGACCATTTAATGAAAAGTAGATGGAAAAATAATTGGCTCAATAAAATATTGCCACGAGTGACTTTGATTTCTGTCAAGCTATCTGAAATGAATAAAGACAAAGGAGAAATGTATGTAAATGTAAAATGTATAATCTATTACTTTATGCACATTAAAATGTAGTAAACATGGCTATCTTTGCCAGTAACATGTTTAATATGGACTTGTTATGAATCAATAAAAAATTATATTCATTGGGGTTTGCCCTAGATATCAGAGCTTGACTGATATTTGTGTCAGGAGCAATATCAAAGAGCATCGTTCTTTACATAATAACAGAATTGTTATAAACTAACGCCAGGGACTGTTTTAGATTTGATATGCTGCCACTGAAGATGGAAAAAAAATGTGTTTTCATTGACAAAAGATGACACTGATGTGGGCTTTGTGAGGACTGATACCAGTGAGGGTCGATCTTTGACTGAGCTGTGTTTAGCTATGATCTGATTATAAATGAATAAACCTGCTGATAATTCCTCAGGCTGTCCAGGGAGTTATTTCCATCAATGAAAAAAATAAAAATAAAAAATAAAACTCTCTCTGTCTAATGTTTTCAGATGTGCACAAAGTAGGAAAGAAAAATCCATTGATCTGCAACTTCAAAGTAAGATGCAGAGCTGGTTATGTTGGTGAATAAATGAATAATTAATGCAACAAGTGCATCATCTCAAAAATAATCAATCGTCCTACTGATGGTGATGTTTGCCCTTGTCCCAGAAAGGCATCATTGATGATTTCAGTCTGTTTCATAAAGCTGCTAAGAATTCCTACAGATGCTTTAAACTGAGAGAAAAGGAGTGATTGTTGGTTTGTATAACTGTTCACAATTTTAGGGTTATGCTGCATTATGTACATATTCTCAGAAATGTCACCCATTAGTTTCTGAAAAGGCATTATAAACCCTGGGATGGCAGGTACTATAATGGAAATGATGGCATGCACCCAAATCAACCATTCCCTTATTTATGAATACTTAAAAATCACTTTGCTCCGGCTGTCAGGAAAAAGAGAAATAAGGTAAAAAGACCAAACTATTTATTTATTTTTGCACTAAGCTGTAGACATGTATAGTAATGCTTTAAATTTACCATATAACAAATGGGCACTGTTGGGTTTCACTTGATTTTTAAGTTAATTAAACATGCAAGAAACTGCAGATTTGATGCACTCGTTGGCTTTTCTGCATTTCACCACATAGGGTATTGTTGCATAATATTATCCTGCATTATTTTTCTCTGACACTCAGTCAGGCCGCTGTTATTTGTGTGACTAAGGAAATCACAGCAATGCTACTTTTTAGTACAACAGTATAACCTTTAGTTTGATATTATTTCATTACTTTGAAGAATGACGTTTTAATCATGCTCATTGTGCTCCTTCCATGACACCTAACACTTTGAATATGTGCCCATGCTCAACTATGCCATCTTACAACAATGGTGAAACTTCCAACACATAGGGCCTGATCTACTAAAGGTTCGCGCATGCAAAACTGATCTACTCCCCCGGTGCACAGAGGATTGCTTCTGTCAAATGAGCAAAATACCTTGTGCAATCCATTTAGTGTTTGTCTTTATGAATATGCAGAATGTATGCAGAGTATCAGGATGTGTAAAATACTAGGAGGAGCAGATGCAAATAGAAACATTAAGCACCCGCAATGTGATTCATCAAACCCTGAAACCGAATGTGGTCAGTGTTTTTGCACCTATATTATTACGTTTGAAAGGCAGGTGCAAACCGGCACAGTGTTATGTACAAATGGCTGCTGCCATTGAGAAGGAGGCAAAGGTGCAATGACAGACAACGGAGAGAGAGAGAATCTTCTGTGGGTGTGTCAACATATTAGGACCGTCAGAAATAAAGTAGTAGAGACATGTCGCCTATCCACAAACCCCATTTGGAGGTGCTGGATGACCTAAAGGCTGATTTGGAGCCAGCCACAGCAGAGGCCTGTACTACGAAGCTGGATTTGGTCTTAGCGAGATAACTTCTGGATAACTTCTGGGTTTTCCGTAATACGAAGGTGGATCTCTTTTTATCTGGGTCCGTTGCCCCGATAACTTACGCGGAACGCCAAACCTGCTCCAGAGCAGGTTATGTTTGAGGATAAGAGCTCAGTGGGTATTAAAGACTGCCCACTGACCAATCGGTTCTCTTGGAAAATGGCCTGCCCACTTTTGCCGGATCCTGTGGACGTCGGTGCTCGGATTTTTAGAGGAGCGCTTCGCTGTGAGCGCTATTTTAATGATCTCTCGAATCCATTTGATTTACCAGATGACGTTCTGTACAAGCGTTACAGGTTTTCTTTTGAGGGGCTGTGGTATAATAATAATAATAATATCACATAATATCACAGGACCTTGTTTATCATCATCCTACAGCTGAGACATTGTGAGGAAATCGCTGTGTACATGCTGAAATACTGAATGTACAAATACAATCTGCCAATAAACCTACTAACCACTCTGAAGGATGTTTTTATATTTATTTCGAATCTGCTCCCACGTTCTTTTTTCCCCACTGCTGCTGCATCTGAAATCATGAGGTCGATGATGATGATGGTGATCAAACACTGAATGACAACACATTTGGGGACCATAAATTAATGAACACACAAATGTAGCAACATCTATCCGTGCCATCGTGATGACACATTAATATCTTCATCGTAGTGACTTAAGCATTAACACAATCAGCGATTTTTTGCCAGCAGTCCCTCCGGCTTCTGGCGGCTACGGCCGTGTTGCTCCTCGCTGTGATTGTATCGTGGAACTCCTCGTATTTACGCAGGATAACATCCTGTTCCTCAGCTGTGAAATACAATGCTCTTGCCATTTTGTCCATTGTGGAAAATGGTCCAGTGTCGCTAACCCCGCCCCTTTTACGTGTGCGCGCACAGATCTGAAGTCAGTTATCGAATTGATAACCGGCTTCGTAGTACAGCTGATCGGGATCCCGGAGATCCGGTGAGGTTGAGCGAGTTGTCGCAGAGTTATCCTGGATGTGTTAATCCAGCTTCGTAGTACAGGCCTCTGGTGACTGGTGTGGATCTTCTTTTCATTTCATCAGTAGATCTAATTTTGCTAACAGTGTTAAACTTTTCACAGACGGCCTCCCAAATCACGTTTTTTTTCCTGGCAACACTGAGATGTCTCTGCTGGAGTTCACCAGTGTGTTCATTTGCCTCCTCCACAAAGACCCAAATACCGCATGGTTTCAAACTTCCTTTTTCATTTGTGGCCACTCTGCTCTCCCAAACTCTCCATGGTGACAGCCAGTAGCACATGCAAAATCCTCATTTAAGTAGGGCGGTCTGCACCACTTTTGAACTTGTTATCAATTGCGCAATCACAACACACCCACTAATAGCAGGTGCAATTTTTCAGTTTGTATACGCAAGTTAATGCACGTTATTTGGAATCTTAGTTGATCAGGCCCTTGGTGTGCAAACATTTGCTTATTGGTCCAGCTTTACTGTCAGTGCTTGGATTGTTGACTCTGTAGGAAACTGGAGGGACTGCTGAGTGTGTGTGTGTGTGTGTGTGTGTGTGTGTGTGTGTGTGTGTGTGTGTGTGTGTGTGTGTGTGTGTGTGTGTGTGTGTGTGTGTGTGTTCTCGATATGCTGGGTCTAGGCAGGTCTCAGCCAATGCTCCTGCAGTGCAGCAGTGCATTTCATTGATTAACTCTGCAGCTCCATCTAGACACAGCCCAGCTCCCACAAAGAAGCATAAGTCACTGCCATTAAGTTAAAAAATAGAGTGAGATAGACAGAGAGATGGAGAGAGAGGACAGATGGAGGGGATAAGGCATAGAAAGATGGAGTAATGGCTGAGATAGTGAGATAGAGTGAGAGAGAGAGAAAGGAAGAGTGAGCGTTAGAGAGCTCTTAAAGGTCCAATGATTGGTAATCCCACCCACCAGCCTCCGGCCCCTCATTTCCTCCCATGAGATTGCTTGGATATGCTGTGTGTTGGAGCAGGTGCTGTTTTCTTTTTCCTCTACCTGGCCTACCCTACTATCTCATAGGGGAGAATGAAATCATGGATCCCTTCCTAGACCTGAGTAAACAGCAACCGCACGCCCACCACCAATTCTTCTCTTGTATCTCTTTCACACACCCACACATGCAGCATCACACAGTCTGTGTTTGTCTTGTTTTCACGTTGTTTGTTTACTGACACTTGCTTTTGGATGCCTTTATGAAAGTGTAAAAGGACAAGCACAATGATAAGAAGGAGAGTAAATATGAAAGTAGTGTGTGACTAAGCATGCTGAATATCCATAATCTTGTGCATCTTGCTTTTTACTTTTTAGCTGAATCTTAGTCATAAGCTAAACCATGTCAAGCTGAATTATCTACAAAAACCTGGTTTTAATCTCTATAACTCTGTATTTGTTACAACTATAGTTTTTAACATCCATTTTGATCACAAAGGGCTCTATTTTCGTGCCTCGCCAGTGGTATGGCATCAGTGCAATGTGAATAAGGTCTGCCGCGCCGATGAGGCGTCCCAAGCACACTTTGGTATTTTGCTGAGCAGCGCAGCCCGGCATAAGTATCCCCCCTCCCTAACTCAGCTCCTCCCAGTGGCGTAAGTAGGAGAGGGAGGGGATAAGGTGTGGAGTGGGTTTAACACAGCCGAGTCCTGTTTTTACCAATCACATCAGCTCCTCTCTCACCTTTAAATCCGCCACCAGCGAGGCATATTGCAAATTTGGTGAACTAGTCGTAGAGATGACTGAAGACAGCAATGCCACACAATGCCTACAGGACGCAGCCCTCAACAAGTGTTGCGGTAAGCGCTGCGGAGGGTGTCCTCCACACTCTCCAAACAAGCACAGAGGGATTTGTTGTGTGTAAGATTGTACCCACTGGTAAGACAAACACCCTTTTCAACAAAGAAAGACTCACATCAAGTTAAACCCCATGTGACAAAGTTGGGTTGTGCGCACCGATCACAATATAAAAAATTTCTAACAATGACATTAAAATAGGAACCACCTGTACGTAAAGGATGCATCACACTCCGTGGCCTGGCTGTTTCTTTCATTGATGTTGGCATATAAAATGAACTTGGCTCACGCAACTAAAAATAATATTTGTACGTAGGCTTAACTCCGGATTGAATACTTACATAATTTTAAGGATGTGAGAACATCAGATAAGCTGGTAATTTTGAGTGAAAGTTTCTTTTATTTTTTTGTTCAAATTTTTGGAAGTAAATAACTCATCTGATCACTCAAATAAATAATCTGTTCAGCCTTGCCGCAGCAACAGGACGGGGAGAGGACATGGAGATGTGTCCGGGTCGAGTTGTGTGACAAAGAGGAGGAGAGGAAGAGAGAAAAGCGGGAGAGATGAATTCAATATCTTGTTAACTTCATCATGTGTGACTATTTACTGGATATTTCATTTAATGCAGTCTCAGCCGTGTTAATAATGTCAGATTGAGTATCCAAAGGCGTGCCAAACGCGCTCATTAGGTAAGATATACATCAGAATATATCAACACAGGCAGGCACGAAAATGTCACTGTGCCAGCTGATTCTGTTGACACCTCCCCCTAATACCGAACTAGCTGTGCGCTGGGCTCCACGGGACTAAAATACCACTGTGCAGGGTGCGCTACCCTCCGCCATGCCGCCAGCAATCATGAAAATAGAGCCCATAAAGGCATGGCATTATGTATAATTCCACTATAATTAGAAGCATGGCTGATTTGTCAAGTGTGCACTTTTCACAAACCCTGCTTCTTTGAAATGTTGCTATCAAATCGGAAAGTTTGCAGAAGATGCATTTTCTGTAGTTCAAGCTCAAGTTTCTTACATCAGTAGAGTAGCACCTCTTCAATGTGGTACAAAGATTTTTACCAAAAAAATACAGCGAAAGAACACAGCAGAACAAGGCAATCCAAAAGAAATTGTTCATCAGGCTTTTCATTCAGCCAAGGCCAAGGAAGACTCAAATAACACATCAGTCAGAAAGAACCTGAGGGGCACTAAGAAACATAGAAATTTTAGAAAAGAGCACTGTTGTGATCAAATACAAAACGAGAGATTTCAGACATACTGTACAAGAAACCTGGTTGAAAAGACTCAGCAAATGCCTAAATCCACGTGTCTTTTCATCCCCTTACTGAAAATGTTCCAACTGAAAAAAAGTGCGGTGTGTGATTTACATGTGATGTGATCCAATAGACTATATCACCAGTGACACGTGCAAATGCCAGCGATGAAAAACAGCAAGCTATACATCTGAGGTACAGGGGACTGATGATATCTGTTTTTTATTGTACTCAACTAAAAACTGACAAAAAAAATGGACGAACAAACAATAAATTCAAGACATGATAATTTAAGGCCAGCACATACTCAGTAATTCCTTTGATATTTGCTTGGTAAGCAGCCATGTTTAGACCAGTGCAAGTGTTCCCAATTGGGTGATATAGCAACACCAAGGGTGAATCGCTGACCAGCTACATACTGGTAAAATTGTAGAGCAACAAATGTTAGCTCTGTTCACTGTGTACAGATGCTCTGTAAGCATGACAGATTTTTGAGAAAAGGTCAATCGTCTGCATGTGCATAGAGTTCTACCTCCTAGATATTAAATCCAACAGCAGCCAAATGTACCAACAATTTGATTTTTCTCTGAATGGACAAGCACTGTGTGAGTATTATATTAATACAGCTGAACATCTATAGGACGTGAATTGTATAAAAATGTCTGAAAAGAGAGAGATTGATTTTTTTTTTTCGTGAGACAAAGAATTAGCAAACACAAATCACCCAACCAAGATTCAGATGGCACTAAACCTGCTGCTATAACAACCACAGACAGGAAGCGTAACTAGAGGGACGCAAAATTACGCAAGAGACGACAGTTTGCTTTTAAAGCATTACTGTAAATTGACTTTTTCAAGGCCAAAACCCAGTGAAAAAGCCAGCTCTACAGTGCAATAAAACAGAAGAGACTGTAAAGAGATTGGATTTGTACTCAGTCATAGTGAAGTGTTAATTTTTTGTGGCCCTCAGTATGTTTGTGTGCGGTTTAAAAAATCAATTTACCGCATAGGGATGACTGAAACTGGACTCTTAAAGTATATGAAAATGTGTAAGTGCGACTGACTTTGCTCGAAATTGAACTTGTCTACTTCTGACTAGCAAAAGTAGATATTTTAAAATTTGTATATAAAAAAAACATTATTCTGCCTCTCCAAACTGAACTCTGTCACTAGCACGTTTAGTACCCACCAACTTGTAGTAGCGTGTTGTAATCAGCTTGCTGCGCTGATCCAGTATGCTGGCACATGATGTAATATGTCAACTGGGGGATGGTCCAGGGCTTAAAAGAAGATTTTGGTCTAAAGTCAATTTTTAAAGTATCAACAATAGAGAGTGTTCAACACTGAAATGTTGAAAACAGAAAGAATCCTTGTCAGGACAAGGCTGCTGAATCATAAAGTATTGATGCTGAGTTCATCGATATAAAGATTCCATTACAGTCAGCTAATATATCATTGATTTGGCCTGGGAAAACAAAAGAACATACAAAAAATGATGTGGTAATGTGCTCAGCAACTACAAAGTAAGTGGTTATATTCTTACAAATGCTTCATAAGAACAGAGGTAACACAAATGGAGGCAGATGCTTGCAGACACAGAGAGAACCACAAAGCCACACTGTCACCTCAGGCAGCACAGATGAGTAACATCGAGCTTCAAAAGGCTGTCTGTATCCTGCGTTCCTTGAACAAAATCTTACTAAGTAGTGCATAATAGACTAAAAGCTACCTGAGAGCCCCTCATTATAAATGTTAGTGAACCTGTGCATATATTCCTGTACCTTTCAACCACAGTGCCAGTTTGATTTCTGCTACTTTGCACTCACTTTTGTAATTTAATCAGCAGTCTTACCGCATCTCAAGCTCCACCTTTGGCAAGCCAAGATGGCAATTAATTGGCTTATTAAATCCCTGTGTAATGCTTTATCAGCAAAACTATCAAAGACTAATCCTCCTTTTGTTTTACAGTACTGTATGCAGGAGGGGAACGGCGTACTGATTGCCGGAGCAGCTGACTCAATCAAGACTGAGAATGTCGGTAAGACACAGTTATTAAGCTGTGAAGGTGTGGCTGAATGCACACCACGGAGTGTGGAGGAGGCACGGGTAACACATCTGTTACCGCAGTTCAGTCGCTTTAGATTTCTTTTTTCGGGAGTCAGCAAAAAAGGAAATGCAGAATTTAAAATGTATGCGCCTTGATGCCTGCAGGAGATGTCTGCAACAACCACCTCCCTTCATAAAAATCAAATCAACACTTCATTTTGGACCGACCTTAAAATTTTAATGTGTTTCTCTTTTGTGTGTGTATGTTTTGATGACATTGTGGTAATGCATTTGTGTGTGTCTGTTAGAGGGCCAATTGGGGCTCGTTTGTGAAATGACTTAACCAAAGACAGAGAGCGATTGCTAATGCCACATCTGATTCCCCAACATTTGTCATTTCAGAGAAAGGGCAGCCAATATAAATCCATCTCTGTCTTCCTCTTTGTCCAGTTAATCGATCTTAGATACACATGTGCTTTCACACTCGCACACAGATTCACTCAGGCCTTCTGCATGCATACAGATTCAAATCCACTTATATCAGACACCAGCATTTCCATCTGTATCATACTTGAGATGTTTTTTTTTTAATTCCTTCTGTCATCCAAGGACATGATCAAGGTGACGAGCATAAAACCAACCGGTGCACAGTAAACTAAAAAAATCCTCCTACACATACTCTCGCTCACTCACACATGGACAGACATTAGTGCACACACTCCCATGATACAGTTTATGGTGTTTTGGTGCAGACAGTTGTGCTTTATCCCAATTCAGCAGCAGGAGGTGTGCACTCCACAACATGACCCCTTGGTGTGAGAAAAGTATCATCTCTGACTGTTGGCTCTGTACCTCTAAGGCATTGAGCAGCAACAGCCGCCATGGGGGGCAACAACAGTCATCTCATCTCAGTTTCCTCCCCTCTGATTCATAAAGTATCTCAATGGATCAAGCAGAGGCACAGACTGTGGTGGTATGTATCATCAACTTTCTCTCCCTCTCTCTTTCTCTCTCCTTCGAAACATCTCCCAGCTCTCTGAGAGGGCATCGATTCTCTGGGGAGGGAAGATGTGTCACCCAGGATTGGATTGATAATGCTGGGCTAAATATAGCCCTGCGGCAGGAAGAAGAAGGGGAGGTTATTTTTAGAAGTGTTTATGGCGCCGGGACTTGGACACTACCTCAGCTGAAAGACCAAATGGAAGTAAAGGAAAGGTTGGGTATGGCAGTGTGGGGAGGGGGATACTAAACACTGTGACTCCCTCACTGAGAGATTGCGGCACTTAGTGGGATTGTGGAGGAAGTGGATGAGTGCATCTCATTTGTTTAGTCCAAAGTGATATGTTTCAAACTGCAAAACTCAGAAATGGTCCTTGAAGAGTTTTCTTGATGACGGTAGCTATGATCGACTGGTGTCTTTGGCGCCATTGGCTGATTTGAGTAATGTATTGGCTTTATAGAACTCTCTAACCCGTTCAAAACACTCTCTGCTTATACCAGAGAGTCTTCACTCCCAATGTGCTGAAGTGCTCACTTTATTTTGGCTGCAGGCACTTCTTCCATCATGCTATATAAGATATCACATTGTCGTATATTGAGCAGCATTATTGCAGATTTTTCCCCCTTGCTTTCTCAGTTCATAAGCAGACTTTATACCAACTTTTCTCTTTCTTATGCCCTTCAGCATGCATATAAACCCCTGAGACGCTTCATTGTAAAGTGCTGACTCATTCTGAATTGATCCCAGAGGAGCTATCATGGGCTGAAGCTAAAAGCTAACCTATTTCAGGGCTAAAGCCAATGTGAAATCGAAACAAACAACACAGTAAAAATCAAACTGTGATCTATGGCCTCTTATTCTCATTTTGCCAACTTGTTCCCTCTGGTGCAGATCATTTATGGACTTAATTGATTTATCCTGCTGTGCAAGTCCTTTCAACTGCCGACCACATGCTGAGCCATTGGACATGTTCACATTGTGATACACAGTAAAGGGCCAAACAAAACACTGCCTGCTGGATCAATCAGAAGTCAAGCTTAGATGTGCAACTTTTCTTTCTTGTCCATTCACCAGCAAAGCCTGATTCGAAAGAGTGCTTTTTTATAAAGACTGAAGATTTACCGTGGTGCTTCAAGTATAGTAATTTTGAACATCTTTAACATCTTATCTTCAATTCCAAAAAAGTCAATGGAAAATACACTTTAATTATTCTTTTAATGGCCTTATATTGAACTGAACTTAAAGTCTTCAAGTTTCCATGATGGTGTCACACCATTACTGCAGGAGAAAATAGTTTTTTTTTTTCTCAATTCCTCTACACCCGAAACAACTTCTTTCCCCACATCTTGAAGTTTTTCTTTCTCCTCCTCTCTTTGCCTTATCTTGCCGATCACAGGAAGCACATGTACACACCTCCTTGTATGGTGTTTATTGGCTATTAATGAGATTCATGCTTACTTACACTTGTGTCTATGATCAAATCAGGGTTTTCTGCAGCATTCATGAATCTGGAGTAGTTTTTTTTTTTTTTTTTTTTAATACCAATGTTCCCTATGTGTAAAACTACACATAAATTCCATTCCAAAGTTGTGTCTGGAACGGTTATTTGGTGAAAAACCTTGCACAGCTCAGCTTGTGTCTGTGTATAAATTAGGCACCCCCAGCAGCTGTAGAACACCTAATTAGAATAAAAACCCAGCACATAAAACCGAGCCACAATTCATTAATATATACAAATTTACTTAACAAGTAAAGCCAGGTTTGAAGAGACATGATTTACTACGATTTCTTCATCACCGTCTGTCTCTCAGACATTGCCGTTTAGGGTTAAATAAAAATGTTTGTTACCTTTCACAACTATTGACAAAGGGAATGCAAATGATTCTGAACTGAATCTGACTGCTTGGTGGAAACACAACTTAACTGATAAGTTAAATGGATCATATGCATACCTCACAGCAAACAAATTGACCAAGCCAGTAGCTAATGGGATTGCCAACTCTATGAGCAGACCTTTCTAGAGAGGGCTACACAATCTCACAGAAACAACATCCTTCCCACTTCAGAACTCCTCATGCAATTAGACAACCTAGACAACCTTTTGCAATCCGATAGACACATTCAAAACTGATAACATCTTATTTTCCAGTATCACTTATATAACGGATTTTATAGTAGCCCAACAAAGACCTTTTCATCTCTCTTAGTCATAGTGTTAGCTACTCTTGGAGTTCACCACCATACTGATTTACTGATAGTTATTTATGGGGTTAAACAGATTAACTCACGTTCATCTTGCAAACCCATAAGCTCTACGGTTTGGAAGATATGTCCAAACTTACCTGTAGATAGTGACAGGGCCTGAGGTTGGGCTTGAGGTCACTGGGCATCATGGGCTTCTCCAGGTTGAGTGAGGACTTCCTGTAGGCCTCCTTGGCTTGACTCACTGTTAGAGTCGACCAGGAACTTCTCTTCATGAACTTTCCTTCTGGTGCCATGCTTATACTCTCACAGGCTGAACACTTGACGTCATTGTTACTCTTGGATGTCTTTAGCGAGAGGTCTCCACCCAAGTGGCCGTGCATCGAGTCAGGGTAGCAATGGCTGATGTGGTCCACTGGATGCCGTGACATGACACTGGGTGTTCTGTACGTGCTGTCACTATCCAGGTTGTCGTCTGAACTCCACCAACCCCCTGAGCGTTGCTTACCACTGCCTTCAGATTTACGCTCTTTGCTCTTGCTGCGTTTGCTGTGTTTGTGGTGGCCTTGGTGGTGGTGATGGTGGTGATGTGAGCTGTCCCGGTGTGAGTCACTTTTGGTACCATTCATTTTCGAGGACCCTTCTAAGGAGTGCGACTTTGTGAAGAGTTTCTGTACTGAGTGGACTAAGTGGCGTATTCGCCCTGGACTTTCATTCCGCTGCTCTGTGGTAGTGGTTGTGGTGGAGGTGCGTTGGTATTGCAGTGTGTGGAAGCCATCCCGGTGCAGCGGCATCTGCTTCTCGAATTGGTCCAGGAGGTTTGCTGGAATGCGGTTCATTTTGCCACTGCCCCCATGTGAGGAAGAGCCACCATCATCTCGGGATTCCCTGCCACCAGAGATGTTGCCGCCGCTGTCACGTGAAGCACTGCCGTAGTGCATGCGGGGGAAAGTGCTACTAGAAATTGAATGGTCAGTGGTTGACATGGACACTGGCATCACCATACACTCAGAGTGGATGGAGCTACGTGGGGAGCAGCGATGGTGACTATCAAGGGGGCAGCTCTCAGTGGGGCTGAGGAGGTAGGAAGGGGGCCGTGAGTTGCCATGGTGAGGGTGATGGTCCAGGGAATGGTCACAGTCGGTCAGGCCGCAGGTGTGGGCTGAGGTGGGGGAGGTGAGCTGGAGCTGTGCAGGGCGGCCGCCAGAGAGACCCTTCATGTTCCTGGGTGGAGGTGAGTAGCTTTCCTCATCGAAGTACTGCGAGGGTGACCATGAATACTGCTGGTCTGAAAATGAGAGGGAAAGATAATGTCAGGTACACACTCAGAAAAAAGGTTTTTCCAAGCAAAGGTGGTCCACACTTAAGGTGGTAGTGGTGGTGTCTTAGTAAAAATGACACATCTCTAGACAGTTTGGCCATTATGGACCATACTCTTAAGTACACAAATCCACTCCATTTGCAGCACAAAAGATACAAAAACTTAAAAAGAGGCACATCTGGCAAGAGAAAGTGAATTCAACACATTGCACAGACAAAATGTCAGTTGTCTTATTTTCCCCCTCTATTCAGGTTGTTTTGGCATACCACTGAGAGAGAGAAAGGGGATAAAAAAAGCAAGAATAAGAGAAAGGGAAAGGCAAGCGACAGGTAGGAGCCCACACTGCCATTTATCCAATGCAAAGTGAAATAATAGCCTATCACTCCCTGGTGCTTGTGCCATCCGTCAAATCCCTAAGGAGAGAGCTGTGAGGTGTTCAGCCTGATAGGCGTCCTTGGGAGACGATCAACAAATTCACCTGCCCTCATTTTCTTTCTGTTGGTCATATCGTCTTGCATTAAAACCCAATACTGTGTGATGGGACACCAAGGGCATATGTCCTTACACTATAAGAAGGAACTTTAACTTAATCAGCTATAGGTTTATGCCTTGATTTACTTAACAGTTTCAACCCCATACACCATGTAAGGGTGACTGGGATTGAAAATTGAGACAGTAAGTGTGTTTCATGCTCTCTCACAAATAATACATTTGACCCTCTCCATTCAACCCAATCAGCACTGATTCTTCCTCTGGCATTGACGGCATCAATACTGAGGGATGCATTTCTAACTATACGTTGGTTCCTTTAGTGATTTGGCTAAAACTGTATCAAAAATGCAGTTAATCATTAAAAAATCGTATCTCTGAAGTGAGGATGATTTTTTTACCCTTTGCAAATCAATTAATGATGATAGAAACTTCTCCTCAAAGAGGTCATATTTTGATTTTTAATTAATGGTCAAACTGTTAAGCATTTTTTGTCCATTCTTTGAACAGACGTTGGCAGCACAAACAGTTTCCTATCAACTCAAATGACATATTTATTTTGGAGCTTGCCAAACAAAAGGCGTCTGTGTTGCCAGTTCTTGTGATAGTGTGTTGTTGAAACAGATTGGTCCACTTGAAGAAGGATTTCTGGATTTCTCTGTCTGAACAATGCCATATTAGTGTTCAATTTCAGTGAACAGACTGATGACCCACTGTTCATCACTACAAGGTGTTGATTTGGGTTTTGCAGCACATTATGACTTTGACAGCTTTATCGAGTTCTTACTCTTTAAACTTGATATAAAAAGATATAAAAAGTGGCTGTTCTTTGAAATGTCAGGTAGTCATTTAGTATTTCTTGGACAGAAAATTTTTGAAAACCTATAAAGTAAATTTAATAGACTGTTTAAATGCTTCAAAAAATGTAGACAATTTGTATTGTAATGAAGTATTTTTGTCTTGCACTTTACTTACAGCCATAAAATACCACTTCTGACTTCTTATAAATGTGTTATATGGTCATTTTGGTAATTATTGTATATTATAAGTAATAAGAAATTCTTTAATTTGAGAGTCGTAGAAATAACACCCTCCTAGGATAAATTGAGTGAATTATCTTTAGGATAATATTGTGAGAGAACTGTGTTATATTGTAATTCAAAAACACTGTTGTTGGTTTTGCATTAATGAATAGCATATTACAAATCACATTTTCATAAAGCAATATTTTCACTCTTTATAAACCATGATTAACAGTAGTAGTGGTTATGAATGCTTGCAGTGACAAATAAGGACTGTTTTACAGCTTCATAAATGCCTTTATATGGCTTAATGTACTAATAATACATTACAAATGGTGGGTTCATATTATGTGTTACCATGAATTCTCAGAGGGTGGGCTCCTTTCTGAACTGTCTTGGATTGAGGTACGTGATGTCAGCAGCCACTAATGAAGCCTTATGCATCAAGCCTTTAGCAGAGGTATATGCAGCAGGCTAAGTGAAGTGATTATTAAGAACCTGACTGAGGTTGTCTCTCCCAGAGCTCTTGATTTGAATTTTTGTCTCCTTTCTGTAAGTCTAACAATGTGTGCCTATGTTCAAGTTTTTCACCCCGAGTCAATACTAAGAATGAAAGGAATGGAAAAAAAGTGTGAAGGTGTTTAACCTCATATATTACAAACCTGACAAATCAAATTTCCTCATAATAATGATGCATAAAATTCAACAATATTGCCACAGTTCCTCCTCTCCTTACCCAAATATTCAGATACTGTTACCACAGCATACACAGTTATTGAATATTATGTATGATTGACCAATCCGTATTTTTGCCATTCTATTTAATATTTCCCAGTTACATGGTTATACGAATATTTTGTCTCTGTTATATTCATGTGATGCTTCTACATTCAAAGCAACTGTAATTCTTGTCAGTTTCTCTGTATGATATTTGTCACTTAGTTTGATCAGGATTTTTCTCCTATCACTAAGTCTTTATTCACATACAAAAACCTCTAAGATCATGAGAGTGACTTACTGTGCTGTGAGTTCATTGTGACTCAGAGTGGATGTCCCCTTTCATCTTCCAAATTGGATATAATTTATTCCATTCAGACTTATTTTAATGAGGTCTTGAATCTCAGTCCCTGAGGTACAGTCCTGCTCTTCTGCAGTTGTCCTCCATCTGTCCGGATAAAAACAAATTCTCCTTGTTTACCACTTTTACAAGATTTTTACTTGGCAGCCTGATGCAATATTAATCCAGGCAACCACAAGCATACATGAGGGAGAAAGGATAACACTCTCTCTTCAGGAGGGGAATGTTTCTGTAAGGCTGCCAACACCCATCTCAAACATAATACGGTCTACAAACAGGCCAAATCAGGTGAATTTGCTTTAGCTGAAATCAGTCCTGCTCACGTCTTACTACTAAGTGAGCCAGAGGGATGATTGTGCACTATTGATGGGTGTGATGTTGCAATTCTGTCTCAAGTTATGTCACTGTCTTCCTCAATGGCCTTTCGCTGACAGCTGACTATTCCTTGAGGTATCTCCGGGAGTTACACTGAATAAATTATCTTCCAGCAGAGTTATGGCATTTCCTGGGATTATACGACAGATGACAGACTCATCTGTCCTCCATCTCTCCTTCTCATTTCTCACCTCCTCCTCCTCGGCTGATACAAAAGTTATGTTGGAGAGGTTTAAAAAGTAAGTCCTACAAAACAGTTTGAAGGTTATTTCATATTAACACAAAGGGGGGATTGAAGGAAACAGCTCTTTGAGTTTGTGTGCAGCCCTCCTGGCACGTCCTCTGCAAACAGGGGGACAAGTGTTTGTGACATCTGTGGACAGGGAGAGGGCTTGTTGTTTTTACACTGATACCAGCACCTGCCATTACATTATCAGCTTTCTGGCAAGGGTGCCAACTGCTTGGATGGACTGCAAGGATGTGGGGTGAATTCAGAAACTGGATGGCGTTGAAATTTTATGGGGCAGCAAGACCAAATTCTCCAGGCTGTTTGGTCCATCATATACAAAAGCATGGGCAAGCTAATGATCATAATGATCTGGAACAAAAAAAAAAAAAAAAAAAAATCTCATGACACCACAGGGCTAAGCTAACATTTCAATATGTATGGTTTCTATTTATTTACAAAAACACCTTTTTTATTTGAGTCGAAGTGTAGTTGTAATCGTGACCATGCAGCTCAGTAGAACCATATGTCTCACAATATGGTGCTACACTTAATGCATCGGTTTCTTTTTTACAAAGGAAAAAGGAAAAGCTACAGGACTCCAACTTATTCATTGATGTAGACTGTTTTGCTGTTTTTCTTTAGCTTTACATAAGGCCGATACATTAAGCAAACCTACAATGATGTTATTCAGAGTGACTCAACCTGTGGGTCATAGACTTTTATTCAGTTGAAATTCCGATTAACAGCTAGCGAGTTTCAGGCGTTTTTGAATTTCTTTCACACCTGCAGTGAACCCAACACAACAGCTGCCAACAATGAGTGAGTCTTTCCATTGAAAAAGCCAGGGTACACATCAATGTACTTGCGCTTGATATTTCAGTCTCCAGAGATGCAGACAGGATATGTCAGAGTCAAATTTTAACCAATAAAATGTGTTTCAAACACATCCACAAGACCAACGCAGTCAATTGAGGTTCATACAGCCAATAGTTTGGAAAGGAACAGTCTTTATGTGGTCAAGTAATAAATAGTATTATCAATAATTAGTTACTCCACCACAACTTGGGCAGTGACACGGTTCTATAATAAAGATGTGAGGAGCAGACTATTTGCAATGTAAATAAGCCAGTTATGTCCAAGTTTTTAAAGTTTATCGTCTTTAGAGCTTCGCATCTGCAGTGCTAGCTGAAAATAAAGTCAGAAGTTCTCAAACGTATGGCCTGTTTTAATATCTAACATGTAAGGAAACGGAAAAATAGTTAGAGAATGAGAGAGAATAACAAGGTAAGCAGAAAAGGTGTAAAACTTTTAATTTATTGACCCAATTCAGTTTGGATTTGATTCATAGGGCCTTTAGATGATTCAAATCGATTCACAGTCCTCCTCTTGTTCTGGAGGGGGTGTGTATTTCATGTTTTATTACAGTCGGCTGTGATAAATTAAATCTGACATTAGAGGAAATGTGTTTTTGATTATGCAGCTTTAAATCTGAAAGTCCTTTTCATATTATTGCGATGATGTAAATACAAAGAAGGTATACTAAGACAGCAGATATCTGGTGCATGCCAATAAAAATAAAGTTGTTGCTTTTTTGGACAATTTTTAGACTAAATCAAAATAAGAACCAAAATTATACATAATACAAGAATATAATCAACACATAACAGAAAGCTTGGGCAACTGTCTTTGTATTTTCTGCTCAGTTGTCATTCCAAAAATTTTTTTAAACCTTTTATGTATTCGTAGGATTTGTGAAACAATCAAAAATTAATCAAACCAATCAAAAATTAATAATTAAAATTAATAAAAACAACTTTGGCTTGTTTTTTCATGGATAACTGCCTGTAGTAGCAGGTTAAAGATTCTCTTTTTTTTCTTCAGTTTGCTGGAATTAGATGTCAAAATATCCTCAGCAGTGTTGAATTCTACTTCACAATGTGACAACATTTAGGGGTGTGGGCTTTTAAAGATGAAGCAGACGATCAAAATCTTCATATTCTCTTTTTTTTTCAGTATCAGCCAGAAGTTTGGTAAAATGGCGCATTGTGTGTTGCTGAACATTTTACTCCTTTAAACTCCAGGGGCATTAGAGATTGTGCATTTGATGTCTCCCTTAACTACCTCAATTTCACACTGTACACTTCACATGTGGCATATGTCAAGTACAGCTCGTTTATGTGAGTGATTGTGGTTTCCTAAACGCATCTAAATGCTGAAAACCGGAGTGATTAAATTTTGTAGTGGCTTCACCAAGAAATATCTTACTAAGCAGGTTAAAAGTAAATCATAATTGTATGAATTAAGAATTGTGACATTGACATTAATTGATTTTTTAACACAACCTCTTCACATTTATTACGTGATGTCAGCATGAGCAATGGTGTTAATCACAACTGTAAGTTAGTGGCATCACTGTCAGCAGCCACTCACTGGTTTCTGAAGTCTTGTCACAGAGAACAACAATTTAAAATGTCTTAATTTACCAGCTTCATTACCAGACTATTTGTTTTTAAGGGGGCCAGACCTCTAAAGACAATCCACTTCCCATGAAAAACCTTGGATCATGAATACTGAATTGCCACTTAAAAGCTTCTTTAGTAATTTAACTCTCTTGGCGATGGCTCTACCAGACAAAAGACTTTTTTAAAAGCAAGAGTCAGAAGTCCTCCCTTGATAAAGAAACACTGTCCCTGAAAATCTGACTTTAATACCTGAACCACTATCCAGCTCTTTAATATTGTTTAAACCCCCCTGGGCTCCACAGTGATAAACACACCTAATACTTGACTGGGGGTGTGGAGGAAAGGGAAGTGCAGTCAGAGGAAGAGGCTCATTTATTAAGGGCCTCTGTTTTGTGCTGCTGCTCCGCCTGCGTGCAGAGTGTGAATAAAGGTCGTTTTGCTCCTCTTAACACATTAGCATTTAAATAGCATTATATCTGCACTGAGTATCACTGACAGCCTCCACTCTTCCCCAGGCTCAGACCTTAACTGGAGTTGAAAACAAAGTTGAAAGATAATAAAGTGCCGGACGAGACAGAGAGATCAAAGGCATGCGACCTTCAGACTTGGCAGTGGTTAGCATGGTGGCTATCTGCAGCACTATTTAAGGGAGGATTAAGACAAAGGCTGCGGTGAGGAAGAATTCAAGATGAAAGGGAATGCATTACAGACAGAGGATTACAGTTTTGTCATTTCAAAGTTGCCTGGTATTCAACATTCAGAACAGCTTCACAAATTGAACTCAGTGGTTAAATCATGTTACTTATCGACAATCTAAGACCAACCACTGGATTCCATGTTTGCTAGTCGACAAGCTTGTCAATACTTCGTTATTTTTTTATTCAATGTGACCCTGATTGGTTTTCTAAATCATATATTTGTTTCTCTGGAGAGAATCCTTAAAAAAAATAAAGTTTCAAGCAAAGGCTGGCACCAGTATTCCCTAACATATGTTCACATGCGGCTTGGATCTGCAACTGTTCCAATGAGGAGGCATAGAGATCCTCCAGCAAGCATGAGATTAAAAAAAAAAAAAAAAAAAAAATCATGGGAGGAAATAGAGAAAAGCTTAAACAATGGCACTTGTGAAAGTAAAAAAAAATGATACTACTTGGACTGTCACAGTTAGCAAGTAACAAGAAATAATGGTTCAAAATTCTGAAAAACAACAAGTGAGTTGCAGGTGATTTTAAATGGTAAATCTCTAGACATGCAGACAGGATTAAATATAATAACAACTATAAGGTACTACACAGTCCATCCAGGTTCCTATAAGGAATAAATTAGAGAAAAACAAAGATATTTCCTATAAACTCTTATTTATTTGTCAACCTAACTTGGATTAACTCTTTTGTTTCTGGCTGCTCAGACTCCTCTCTGACCCGAACATTTGGGACTCAACTTGGACTTATATTTAAGGTTTAGTGACTTGACTCCAACACCTGTTAAAATATCACACTGATAATCCTGTTTGATGCTGCTTCACTCAACGCTGATGTAAGCTGTAGAGGCAAAACTATACAGTAATGTGCAATACATGTATATTGAGTTCTCTGCGTTGCTCTCTCAAGTGCCAGTTCGCAGAGCAATTGTATACTCATCAAATTGCCAGTTTCTGGTCCATCTACACACTCTTTGTACCCAGGGCACTATGGTAGTTGAATATAAGCGTATTATGTCGGAGCTGGTGCTAAGAGTGCTTGGCTGCAGACACAGTAGAGCTCTGTAGGCACAGGCACAGTTGGAATTCTGTTGGACCTCCATTAGTGCATGCACTGTGGGAATTGGACCTTCGCCTGGTCATTGATCTCAACCAGAAAGCTACTGTTCATCGTGTCTTTTTCACAAACTTGTACAGCAATAGGTCAACAGCCTTCAAGAGGTTGATAATTTCAACTAGTAATTAGGAACTATCTTGGTATTTGAATGCCATACCTCTGCACACACACATAGTAAGATCTCATCAGCATGATCTATCTATCATTGCAAAGTTTAGAATCAAATCGGGCATCTTTTTCATGTAGCTCTGACTGTGCTGCTAGAACTCTGTTGGCGCATGCTAAGTTGAAAGTTTTCCTTTGCTTGCTGTTGTAATATCTAACACAGAAAGTCTTTTATTTTCTTAAAGTTTGTGAGGTACCTAAAATCGGACCAATCACAGGCCTTGCAGTCTGCACTATTACAAAGCATTTTCAAATTTTTGAAATGGTGCACACCAGAGTTCATGTATGGGCTTCTGCAGAAGAACAGCACAAACCTACAGCATATGTTACAGGATTCAAGGCAAGAGTGTAAACCAAGCACTACGCCTGCTCCTTTCAGGCACACCATCACCATCACTTACTATATCTAAATTCCCCTTTGTTTCGATCTCATTTTATTTAATCTTTGTATTCTTGTTTCTATTTGTATTTACTTGGTTGCTTACTTTACTCTGTGTGCTGCAGCAAAATTTCTTTATGTGGTCAATAAAGAAGTAACTTACCTTATTGTCAAGAAATGGAGAATATAATTTAAATAGCTGTAACTGAAGCTTATTTTCCTGCCCTTCCTGCAGCTTCATTTCCAACTGGCCAAAGGAAAGCTGCGCTCCTATTGTGAGCAAAACAAATCAATAGAGCAGCTTTCTTATCCATCTCCCAAAGGTTAAATGCAGTCTCCCAAGAATTCTGGCCTTACTTAAAAAAAAAAAAAATCAAAGAAAAGAGAATTGTGTCCTCGGCCTTTAGGGCAAATCACCAGTGGTCTAAGCTATTAGATTGGAAAGGGGGCGACGGATAAAGAGTCAAAGCAGCAAATGTGTCAGCTTTGCAAGCCTCATGGTATCCAGCACAGCAGCTTGAATCAAACAGGCTCCAGCTTATGGCTTTGGCATATATCCTGCTTACTTGTCCATCCCAGTGACAGCACAGGACGTTTCATGCATACTTCATATTTCAAGTTAGAAATGCGAGATGAAAATTAATCTGCAGCATTTCAGTCTCTAATGCATTTCTTAAATGACGGAGATATTTTAAAGCGCTGCAGCAAAGTAGAGCCAATCACTTGTCACTCATATTTTTTCTCCATCTCATCTGAGCATGATACCTAAAATGCACAGGAGGGAAAAAATAGTGTTCATTTCTCATCCACTCTTCTATCTGATGCTTCACCCAGAGATGAGAGAGGAAAAGTTTCTCACATTACGGTCAAGTCCTTCTCTCTTAACCTTGAAACAAACTGCGAATTCAGGATGCGGGGATGTAGCAAAGTGCCACTGTTGCAGAAACATAACAGTGATTTACGCTCCTAGAAAAAAGCTTCCTACACATTCACTTCAACACACTGCTTTAGATTCTGTGACTCACTTTGTCACCAGTGTTAGAACAATGAAAAACAATCCCTGTTTATCGGCGAGTCATGCATGACAGCTGAAATTGCTCTGCTACAAAGTCTGTAGTTCATATTGCTTTTATTTTGAGAACATCTGCCTAAATGCCCCATTGCATATAGGGAGATGTCAAAGTGAAGTATTGCTGCTCTTCAGGGAGGGTGTGGATATCTAAGAGCATGAAATATGACTGCATAGAAGAGTGTTTCCTGGTAACTCAGCTTAACTGAGTGCGCTGTTTTTCTTCTATTTAGAGTTTTTAAGCTCCTAACAAAGGCTTCCTTCCAACCAGGATGGAGAAGAGGCGATTCCTATTTACCGGATTATTATTTCTAGTTCAAAATAAGAAGAAAGTTATTGCAGAAAAGTTATAGCAGCCAGGGCAGGACATCTTACCTTAAGATGAAAGTACAGCTCCACCAGCCAACCCTTGTTGAATCCTTTGTTCATTATAAATTTAGAAAACATTATTTACTTATAAATTCTATTTCATGATTTACATAATATAGTTGAAATATTAGATAACATTAAAATACAGATTAAAAATGAAGTTAAAGGTGGGGTAGGCAGGATCTGAGGAAGTGCCGGTTTTTGGAAGAAATTGTAAACACTACCCCTCCCAACCAGTTTTCCCCTCAGCTCCTCCCCTCTCTCTCTGCTCCAGCAAGCCCCGCCCACAAACAGACGCTCCTGCTCGCTCGTATTGTTCCATTTAAATTCAGATATAATGGAGATAAATACTTAAGATAATTACAAATGGAGCCCAGTCAACCTGAAAGTAAGAAGCATTGGTGTATTTACTTCCTTTTCTTGCTTATGTTGACAGTCATGGCCAAAGGAGGATTCAGACAATTTTCGGTACTTTCTGGTTGGTTTCTACTGTCTGATATTGTAGCACGCTAACTTTGTTTCAGCTTGTGAACGACACAGGGGAGCAGTGTTTGCCTCACGACCAATCAGCACTAAGGAGCAGTGTCCGCCTTGCAACCAATCAGGTTGGGGGAGGCGGAGAATGGCTTTGTTTACAGTCAGAAATAACGGGTTACTCAAAATATGTGAAATGTCAACTACACAGACATAACAAAACACAGCGATATCATTATATTACCAAATGTCATCAATAACTAATAGCTATTGACTGATATTAAAAGCTTTTTTGTATATACACCACAAAAAATATGCTTCTTAAATGGAATCCTGCCTACCCCACCTTTAATTCCATACATGATTTCATGTATAACTGAAATGTCATGTTACACATTTTGCACCACAAGGGGGCGTTCTGTTTATTTACATGTCAGTTAAGAGGAAGTTGAAGTTGGAACCGTGAGAAGAAGAAAGGTTTAGTTAAAAAAAGGTTTAAGAAGAGTCAGTTTGTTCATGTACTGTTAGTCATCGTTGTTTTATTGTATTGTAGCAGTCCTGCTTGATTTTTTCAAAGAAGCTGCAGCTAGTTTCCACAACCCTTGCTGCCTGAACTATTGGTGCTAATGATGTTGGCAACACAAGATGTTAGCATGCATTTTTTTTTTCACTTAACTTTAGTACAATGGGCAAAATGGAAACTTATCTATCTTTATATGCAGTCAATAGGTAACAGTCTTTGGATGGAATCAACAGCAGAGAAGCAAATCCAAGGACAAAGGATGTTGTGCAAAGAAAACACTGTTTGAATAGTAAGGGCAGCCCAATGCATCCGAAACTGGCATGATGTGCTTAAAAAAGGAAAATATCTAACAAAATACACATGATCAAGATTAAATAAAAATAAAAAGTCCAATTTCCTGTCAATTATGTAAAGTTCTTGGACAGAATATCAAATTTCAATGTTCGAGTACTCCTTGCTTGCACAATACTGTCAAC
The DNA here is from genome assembly GCA_962446985.1 of Xyrichtys novacula. Classification (NCBI taxonomy): domain Eukaryota; kingdom Metazoa; phylum Chordata; class Actinopteri; order Labriformes; family Labridae; genus Xyrichtys; species Xyrichtys novacula. The sequence goes on from OY660878.1 coordinate 9,250,383, forward strand.
GTAAACATGCACTAATATACAGGCTCATGTTCGAGAGCACAGAAGTGCATGCCTGGCATGTTAGACTATAGCCTTTGGCAGTCGAGCTGTACGAGCAGCACGTGGCAGAGCAAACACACCCAGGAGTGCTGTCTGGATGTAAGAGATGGTAGCCGAAACCCTCCCTTCAGCATCCACCTTTCATAGCAATCAAAGCTACACCTCGCTATCTTTCCCTCAGCAGAGTAGAGGTTTGTATATGAGCACAGAGGGAGAGATTAGAGCACAGAGAAGCTTGTGCAGGTAAGTAACTATTGTCTACTGAGCCCTTGTAAACAACTTTAATGATTAAGGGGCGACTGTTTGTAAGTGACTGCATGTTGTGCGAGATAACAGATACAGTGGCATGATAGCAATAAAGACAGAACAGAAGCTCTAACAGCACACGTTTCATAGTCCTGCAACAAAGCGCTCTGAACTTAAGTCCATCATGCTAAGCACTAATCCCTTCAATAACGATTGGGCTATTGGCAGGCTGTCCCAACAAATGAGAAAATGACAATTTCTGTTCTCTAGTACCCAATTTCCTCCGCAGAGTAGCGAGCTAGCGGCAGCCATAGTATTTAGCTGCAGAGAGATTATGGTAGCCAGATAAGGAGAAGCTGCTGAATGTCTGAATACTTATCGTCAGCACACTAATGATGAAAAGTGTTATCTGCTGTGCTCAGCTCCCCGTTCTCTCAGTGCCAGTCAAAGTAGGAACAGAACGATAGGTGACAGAGAGAAATTTAACAAAGTGTCAGGATCAGCGTTCCTTATTCCTGCCAGAATGATTATCCTAGAAGCTTTCCAGTTTATAAACTTTTTTTTGTTTTCTATTTGCGTTTTTGAGATGCACACAAAAAACTGATTCCTAATACACTCGTTATAAAAATCTGCATACCAGCAGGTGGTGTAGTCCAAGTTAAACAGTATATATCGTGGATAATGAATATTGCACATGAAAACCTGAAATTGCACAGAGCATATTGTAAAGTGTACAGAAACAGAGTTGACTGCACAGATGGAATTGTTTACTGCACAAAAGATATTGAGCAGTATATTGCACAGTAAAAATGTATAGTGCCTGTTTAATAGTGCGTAAAACAATGTAATTATAATGTATTCTGCTCCAGCAAATACAGTACAAAAATATAATGCTCTGGAAATGTGTATTGGAGAAATTAAAAGAAGATTATTGCAGAGTGAAAGGGACAAAGGAGAGGAACCACGCACTGGTTAATCACTCTTAGCATTGCCTCTCATGTGAGCAATGACCTCTATAATCTATACCCTTTCAGCCATCTCTTTTCATACACAACTGCGACAGAAATGGACGCAGAGTCCAGCAATACCCCTGAACAAACTCTTGCCAAATGTGAACGATTGCTTGGGCTTGCATTTACATGGTGGAATCATAAATCCTGTGCAGCTACCCAGCTATGAATAAATCATCCTGAATGTGAAATCCTGCCACAGGAAAAGCCCTCTGAATATGTGTGTGTGAGACAGAAAGAGAGTATGTCACTTCTTATGTAACAGCCAGGACTGCATTCCCAGGCAACTTGTTATAGGAAGCCTCAGAACAGTTCCTGGTTTCCATAGCAACACGCTCTGAAGTTCCCATCCATTTTTTTTTCTGTCTAAGCAGCCACAAAGGATTTCAGGACAAAATGAAAGATGATTAGATACTGTCACCCTGTTATTGTTTGCTGGGATGACGTAAGTAATGAGCGTGTCAGATGCTTTTAATGCTCACTGGGGCAATGTATCAGTGGTTTTGTTACAGGTTCAAATCACCCCTTGGTCCCCAGAGATGATCCCATCAAGGAGCTGATTTAAAAAAAAACTTTACAAGGTCCCCTGGGCCCTTCAGGCATCCACACTCCTCAGGCTTTAGACAATTGAAATCCTTTTCCTCTCTAATGTAATTTTCCTCTCTTCAGAACACAGCAGCCCAGAGAACAGAGGGTCCAGGCACAACCGTAATAACTTTTTGAGATGGCAGTGATACAGATAGTCCGCTTCAGATCCTTGTCTCTTCACTTTTTTTTCTCTTCAAAGTCAGCCAGAACATCAGAGGCACAAACTCAATCAGTGTGTTAAATGATTGACTATGATGTCAATCTAGGCAAAATCAGATCTAAGTGTGTGGACATCATTGAGGATGAAAACAAATAGTTCTGTTAGAGCTCTATGTAGAGTTTTACATTTACTACAATAAAGATTAAATCAAATAAAGAACTCTTCTGTCGAACCATCACACGCTACAAAAACATGGATCACTGTTCATGAGGGCAAACCTCAGAGAGAGTATCCAAGTGCTGGTCAGAGGGTTGTCTTCATTCAGGTATAAAATGAAAGAAATAAAATAGACATCGTGCAAAAATAAAGCTAGAGCAAACCTCATTAATACAAATGCTATCACTGCTGTACTTTTACTAGAGACTTGTTGACTTTAAATTTCCATAAATCAAACTATGATTAGTCTATTATCATCTCAGTCTCGTTCCCTATGCAGTAACGATGGATGACACTGTGTTACTCCCAGAGACTGTATATACTATGGACAACTTGGTTCAGCCTTCCACCAGTATACGAATTTGAAGCCAAAAAGCTCTCGCTATTTCTGCGTTTTTTCTCCACTTCTAAAACCAACATTGCACAGTAGAATTATACGCATTCTGTGGGAGAGTCGCCAAGAGTTGCTGCGATGACGCTCGGCTCAAACAGCGTATCAATCAAGTGTCAATCATAGAAGACATGAACCCCCTAATAACTTTTAAAAATGAAGTTGTACACAAAAAAGAGGACTTGAGCACAAACCAGTCTTACAGTAACTACATGTCAACATCGCAACCGGGTGGAGAAAACTTAATATTCTGTGTAATAAATTTCTAGTTTGTCCACAGCTCCATAGGGATGGCCGGAGGAGGCGGGATTTATGACCTATACTGCAGCCCGTCACCAGAGGATGCTGTTCTCGCAGTGGATTCACCCAGCAAGGAGGCAGATGGCGTCCATTCTATATACAGTGTTCTAGGGCTGGGACGATATGCTTTTCTCTTAATTCGATTCTTCTACAATTTTTTTGGATGCCAATTTGATTCAAATTGCGATTCTACGATATTGTTGATTTTCTTAATTTTTTAGCATTTTTAACACTAGTGAAACAGTTAACTATTCCAGGAACCATATTTCCCCCCAAAATACACATCACATCTAACTCAGTTTTTTAGATTTATTCTTAAATTTGAAAAAAAAAAAAAAAAATCAAATTTTAAACATTGTATTATTGTAAAACAAAAAATTGCTTTACTTATGTGAATTGATTTTTTCTCCCACCCCTATGAGTCTTTGGTTACACCCATGTGGATGAAGACTGGAAGGAAGCGGTCTGACCTTAGAAGATGGCACTCAGTTGTGTCAGGGAATCCTGCATGGTTCTCACATGCAGCTCAGCTAAGTATGGACAAGACATGATCAGGAGTACAGTGCGTGTGTAAAAAGAGAAAGAAGAAACACTGATAACGTCAAAAGCAAGAGTTGAGATGGTTGGGGGCAGACTACTTCTATTTTCAGCTGACACAACTACTGTTTTCAAGCCTGTTCCCAGGGGCCTGACTGCAGCCTCTGACACTAAATGTCATCGACAAACCATTTTTAAATCTCGGCTAGGTGAGCAGAAGCAATTCATAACTTCAGACAAGTTGGCAACATGTTTTTGTGAGGGAATCCTTGTGCTGTCAGATGAAGAGAGCATGTGAAGTAGAGAGGCAGACACAGGGGAAATAGAAAAGCAGACAGAAGTCAGTTTTCTGCTATCATAGTGCAAAGTTTTGTCAGGAACACTCCCTCTGTGCAGTAAATGGACTTAGATGTACGATTTGACTTTGTGATACAGTGTAACCCAAGGGATACTATTTATCTCATTCATTCAGCTCTACTCTAGAGAGAATCTTTTCTTCCTACAAAGCAGCTTGAATTCAATATTAGAAACTGTAAACATTCAGTAAACCCTTTGCTAGGAATTATTTTGATCAGCCATGAGAATAACTCTCTGTGTAACCAAAAAAAAGCTTCAAAATTAAAATTTATGAACTGCTGATGAGTGCCACTATTTGGACTTTCTTCATGGCTGGGAAGTTAACGACTCAAAATTCTGCTGAATTTTATTATAGTTCTAAAACAAATCCCTGACACAACTATTTCTAAAGCAATTAGAACCTCTGCAACAGAAAGCATCCATGCCTTTAACCACCCACCTCATCAAGACTCCACAACACCTCAACTCCTTCATTTCCTCCAAGATCCGAGCTGGAGGTTGCTTAGAAACAAAGCTTGAGCACATCACAGCCAGGACCAGAGTGTTTCTCTTTGCCTGGGGCCACACACAGTGCATAGGGAGATGTAACAGCAGTACAGAACAACAGCCACGAGCGGTGTCCCAAGTAAAGGATTTCTTTCTCTAAAGTCTGTGTTTCCAGACTCAGCATGCTGGCCTGAATCGAAACATGACACATCACAGTTAATACAGATGTCTGTCTTGCCTCGCTATTTTTATTGAGTTTTCTGTGCAAGTGTGACTACTTTGAGATACATTTGTAAAAGTGTCACTGTGAATTACCAAGGAAAACTTCAAGATAATGTTGGTTTTCACATTTATAGAAAAACAACTTCCACTACAAAGGACTTCTGCATCTCTTCGGTTTGTAAATGTTTGCTGTTTTATTTCTTCAAGATTAATTAATGACAAAAAAGGAGGTACAATAACTTAACCTCCATGAAATATCTTAAAAACCCAATCGCTTTTAGTTTACTTATAAAATAAAATGGGACTGATCTTTTATGGTAGATGACTTGTTTGAGAGACAACCTTGGAGCTTGTTAATGTTGAGTCCAGCTTATGGTTTGTTTAAGATACTTAGATAAAACATACTTAAGATTTTATCCTAAATTTTTCAGATGCACGGTGGCCTTCAGGGTTGTCAAAGTTCCCAACTGTCACTATGTTTTCATGCACCATTGACTTGAGTTACAGTTAAAGCCAGAGACTGTATATACTATGGACAATTTGGTTCCGCCTCCTGCCTGTATACGGATTTGAAGCCAAAAAGCTCGCGGTATTTCCGGGGTTTTTCTTCTTTTCCTGAAACCAGCGCTGCGCAGTAGCGTTGTGCGCATTCGGCGGGAGAGTTGCTGTGATGACGCTTGGCTCAAACCCCCCGGGTGAGCTATGCAATCCCTGAATGCCAATAGGCTGTATCAGGTGTCAATCAAAGAAAACATGAACCCCCTAATAACTTTTAAAAATGGAGCTTTACAGAAAAAGAGGACTTGAACACAAACCAGTCTTAAAGTAACTACATGTCAACATCACAAGCAGGGGGGAGAAAAATTTCTATTCTGTATAATAAATTTCTAAAGTTTGTCCACAGCCCCATAAGCTTTGCTGGTGGAGGCGGGGTCTATGACCTATACTGCAGCCCATCAACAGAGGGTGCTGTTCTCGGAGTGGCTTCACCCAGCAAGGAGGCAGACGCTGTCCATTCTTTATACAGTCTATGGTCTGTCCTCTTTCACTGCGTTACTATTCTGCCATCTTTTTTTGTTGGCCTACTACCTACAACTCACAAATGGGTGGGCAAGTGTTTAATTTGATGTACAACAAACAACAAAAACACTGTCCCATTTACAGCTTTGTACCTTTCGTTACAGAATATAACCACTTTTTAGAACATCATTCTCTTTTACAATGGTTTTGTTAACTACCCATCTCCTAGAAATGCATTTATCCTCATCGTCTTCCAGGTTGGCAACCAACGTGTGAACCCTGGAGCATGTGCAGAGGGTTTTAGGCCAGTGTTAGCCCAATGGAAGCACATCCTAAACCACATTATCTGGTTAGAGTTTGATTTAGTGCGATTATTCAGTACAGTCCACTTCAGCTCAGTTCAGTTCAGTTCAGACTGATGTGTAAACACGGAGTCTGCTTTTAGTTGGACTGATGCAATAAGTCAACTTTTCGAAGAACCTGTAGTGGAACTGATTGTCAGATAGATACTTTTTATTTTTTTATTTAACCTTTATTTAACCAGGTAAAATCCCATTGAGATCATGATCTCATTTACAAGGGCGACCTGGTCAAGAGGTCAGCAGCACACATCATAATAAATGCAATACATTTAAGGGAACCGACAATAAATTACCGGTTAAAGTGCAACAAACATTTTGGGACAATTACAATTACTTAAGAAGAATCAAAGGCTGTCACACAAGGGCTGGCAAACTAAATGAGTGAATTTAAATTAAATTTATGTTGTTTATTTTTTTGTTATTATTATATTTTTTTTTATATAAGCAAACGTATGTGACATCATTGTTTTGCTGCAGATATACATGATTAAGTACATAGGACCTCATGCTGTCATAGATTCCACCTTGGAAGAAATCTTGGAAGAGTCTTGGAAGTAAACCCCCCTCTTTGCCATTAAACAGTTTGTCTTATCACCAGAATAATTTTTAGCTCAAAATGTTGTGTAAAAGAGCATTTCTTTTTATTTATTTGAATTTATCTAGATGGTAAAATGTCACAACAAATTGGTGGCCTGTTCACTGAAATCAATTAAAGAGCCTGTGATATTCCATACACTCTAATCTGCATATCCAACAAGGCGAGCCTTGAGGGTAAGATCTGCATCGTTGCATCACACTGCTTCCTGATTGGTCTCTAATGCTTGTCCTTGAGGCCTTAGCTTTGAAAGCCTCCTACAGTATCTGTGATGTGTACGCACGTTGCAAACAAATGAGCCCAGAACAATTACTCCACCACAAGCGCTGAAGATCATAATTGAAAGAAGAGCAAAACAGTTTGGGTAATGTAGCTTGTTCACCCTCCTTGACATTTTTTTCCTCCTGTTTCTCATCAGGGAGATTACAGAAGTCTGGGAAAACACGAATTACAAAGTATTCAATATTTGCAGGTGTAATTCAAAATCAACAAACTGTTGCCTGCTGCAAGTCTATGTGCGAGAGTGTGATTCTTCTGTAAATGAGAAAACTGCTGCTCTCACATTGTTTGTACAGAGAAGGCAGACATGAAGGATATCAGGAAGAAAACGAGCCGAAGAAGATTCAACAAGGTGAGGGAAGGTGGAACATGCAGCAAGGCATGCTTATGAAGGATTAAAGCTTTGTTTTGCATGACTTAATGAGGAATATATGAAACACATCATGAATCTGTTTCACTCAATGGTTGATTTAATACGATTTAATATCTAATTACGTTTTGCTTGTCATACTTGGTGTCCAAACGTGACCACTGAGAAGTGAGAATTTAATTGATGTTGGTCTCCTTCGTTCAGCACCGAGCTATTAACATGAGTTTTGTCAATCTGATAAAAAGGATAGATAATTACTCATTACCCTGAGTAATTAATGTTGTGTACTCTTACTGAGCGCGAGGCATCACTCACTAAGTCCCATCAGGCTGCTGGGTGTCAAAAAACATGATCAGGCAAAGATTAGAGGGATGCTTCAGTAAAAACTGGCTATGGCTTCATTACATTAACAGGAGGTAAAGGGGCAGGCCGGTCCACAGAGCTGCAGTATACAAGGATATAAAGTTAAATGGTACTGAGGCTAATTAAAGTGTTTATGGGTTTACCCATAAGCTTGAAGAAATGCTTCTGGGTCATCAAATACTGTTTGTGTGTGTGTGAGGACAGAGTCAATAGCAAAGGTTACTAAGACTTGACCTTTACTGCTCGCATTTCTATTGGTTCCTTGTCATGATATAAAATGCAGGTCTCTGTTTTTTTTTTTTTTTTTACAGCTTGAGAAGGAGGGGAAAAAAATGCGATGGGTTATCAGTGAGAAGTCAAACTAATAAAACAATAGCTGTGTGTTAAATATCCTACACTTACTTCCAGAGCTCCCTCACAAATGTAAGCTAAACGGCACACACACTCTTTGATTTAATGATGAGTAATTGTCCATGCTTTACTACCTCATTTACCAGCACAATAAACGCAAACAAACAATGCTCTCTGTATTAAAGGCAAGACTAATCATTCTGCAGCTGTTTTGTCTGTTGAAAGCAGTTAAATTTCAAGCAAGAACATAAAACTTTCTCCCCCAACATCTCTAATGTGAGGATTTTCAGCTATGCCTTATCTCTCTCTCTTTGTAATTTGTATCTATTTTGGTTGTTTTCCTGTAAAGCTAGATGCATGATTGCAGATTTGTAAGGTTGCACCAGAGCAAAGCGTTTTTTGGCACGCATACTCACAGTCTCAACGACGAGGTGTTTTACAGTAATTATGTTAACCATTATAGTTTACAGACAAATGCAGAAGTAAAAAAAAAAATGCAGCAGTGAAAACTGCAAATGAAATTCCAAAAACAGACAAAACAACTGCCTTAACAGTGAACGGATACAAATACTTAATGCAAATCCATAGAAATTGCATAAAAAAACAAGATATGAAGGTAGAGGTGCTCAATGCCATGTAGGCACAAGGTGGACTCACTCCTAACATCTTATCATTGATGGGACAGAATGAGGAAGATGAGGCAATGAATGTATTTTCAGACTTCATCACAGTAAACAAATCTGAAGTAGTGTATCTTTAAAAACTGGGCCTCTGTGACCACTATGCATCATTTACTGTATGTATTTACAACTAGTTTGCTGTTTATGCAGTTGTTTTGGTCTTTTAATGCAGCAAGTTTGTGTTAATTTGCAGCACATTTCTGTTGTTGCTCTCTTTTTACTTCTGCAGGTGTTAAAAAAGTATTTTTAATTTCCTTGAGAGAACCTGTCCGAAAGAATAAATGAAGTTCTCTCTAATCTAATCCAATATAATCTAATATAATCTAAACTAATCTCGTCTGAATTACGAGCATGTTTCTCCCAGAAAAGATTGTCCGATTGTTCAATATTGGTTGTAAAAGCCCAGACTGCTGGGTGTGCCATTACTTGTGATTAAATTAAGTGAGACTATAAAGTTTGAAGGCATACTGCATCATATATAAAACCAAGGGAACGTGTTTCTCGATATCAAGTGATTGTTAGACCATCAACTGAAAAACTACATTGAAATCCTCTCACTGGTGCTAAAGAGGAACAAAAAGTTATCAGGAGTGATCTTCCTGGTATCTTGAATTTCTCCACCAAATTTGCTTCATGCAACATTTGTTTCGATGTTTTCATTTACTTGAAAATGACTGACTGACAGACCAACACCACCAACCACTGAGCTGTGCTGCAAGCATTTGCTGATGATGAGAAAAAAAAAATTCAGTTTGAGCTTCATAAAACTATGATGGAGATTTTGCTCATAAAATTGTAGACTAAAGATGAATATTGTGCAAAAAATAAGAGTTATTGGTAAAATTCCTAGTGCAAAACCCTGTTGACCTTTCATGTATGTTAGAGTCAAACTATTAATCCTGCAGCCAAAAGCATCTAAAGAGACAGAGGGATAGAAGGAGTTAAAGAGTATCAGTTCCTTCCCCAATCCAGACAGAAGGTCTCATCCAACCATCAACATGTTTTTATGTGCTCTGCTGGTGCTCAGTTGTTTCACCTCAGATGCTGGCCAGATAAGTGGATGTGTGATGGAGGTGTGAACAGTTTAGAGAGGTCTTCTGGGCACCACAAGGAAATAACACAGGGTGCATTACCTGCGCAGAAGTGCCCTTACAGCCCTCAGTGATGGATTGTTTGGGTTTGAGAATGAACGTAAAGTGGGACTGGCTGTCGTCCGGTTGTGCAGTGTTTGAGAGTGAACCCAAAATAACTATCTGTGAAAGCACTTCGGCTGAGTGCAGAGAGTGACCCTGCTGTTAGGAAACGGGAAAATTATTAGAAAGTCAGCGCCGCCTGTCTCATTTTGAATTCACAAATATGCAAAACAGGCTTCATTCTAACTTCATGTCATGGCTGACACTTAATCCACAACCTCTCGACCTGAATAATGTGACTAATGTGTAAGAAAGCAACAGGGTGTATTAGATTTCAGTAAAACACATGTGATGGAGGGCCATGAGCCTTGGCACACATCCATCATCCTCAGCTCTACAGCCCAGCTTCCTGCCTCGAAGATTAACCTGAAGTGACCTCCACTGCGGCTGGGTGAGGGATTAATGTTTCCCTGAGGTTCATGCTGGATGGTGCTGGATGGAGACCCTTTAGGAAGCAGGGGGCTTTAAGGTGGGGACACAGCACACACTATTAACCCCTCTGATCTTGGATTATTGTCACATCAGATTGGTGCTTGTTATCACATGCAGGCGTGATCAAAAAAAAGAAGAAAAAAAAAAAAAGGTCTACTGGTACATGATATGTCCGGAGGTTGGCTTACACAGGAGACACTGTGATTGAACACAGTCTGTGACAATAAAGGCTGAACTCATTCTTCTCTTCAAACACGAATAGCGAGTTTTCCAGGACAAACACATCCGATTTGAAGCAATCACTGCAGGAATCGACATTACCACCAGCTCATATGCCATCTTGACACTAACAATCGAAGGGTGTCTTAACTGCATCATCAATAAATCATTTGTAAACAAACTTTGGTGGCAACAGAAATCACTCATGGATGATTCAGATATTCCCTGGTGGGGGTCAGGGAGAGAACAAACTCATAATTGTTACTGAAATAATGACAGTCCCCTCCGGCATTTCCTACTGTGAGCATTATTTCCTTCTTGCTCTTTGGGTGTGTGTTTCTTCCTTAAAAAAAAAACAAGGATGGAGAAGCATGAGATGTGTTTATTTTTAGCTTCGCAAAGTGTGTCTGCAACTTTAGGACTGCACCTCCCAGGCATGCAAACACAGCTGTCATGAATGAAAATGAGCTGTAGAGTTAAAGATTCTCATTCAAATGCTGCAAGGGATGGTTTTCGAATGATAAAACAGGAGAGGAGAGTGTTAGAAGATGCTTGATAGCTGGCGCGACAGCTCATCAGACACAAAGCGACATAATGAAGAGAAAATTAGAGACTGCAGTCAGTTTATTGGCCTGATTTATTATATAAGGATTCAGTTTTGTTAGAGCCACAATGACTATGTTATTTCCTCAGTGACATTCCTGGCTTAACTTTTGGTCCTCTGAGCGTATGTGTCGCTATCAAGTCTGAGCCTGACTGAAGGCAATGAATTCTGGGCCGGTGGGAAATCTCTTCGACTTGCACGACTCATTTTGTGCTCACCTGAGCTGCTCTGAGGTTAATAGCTAATAGAAGTGCGGATAGGGTGGTCACTTAAGTACTGCATCCCAAGTTCCTGTGTAGTATCCAAGCACATCGTTATTGAAAAAAAAACTGCATTTGGTACATGATATTACGGAGCTGTGGGGTCATGCTGCTGTCATTAGGAAGAGCATGGCAGGATGAAGAAAATGAGATGAGAAAAAAAGGCTAATTTCCTTCAGGCTGCATCCTTTCAAGAATCCAATGTCTTTTCCCGGTACTGCTCAGCCAAATATCTGTCTAAATGAAGAGGCGGCAGAGCATGATAATGTGATTTTGGCGCAGGCACATGCTCTAGAGAGGAACAAAGCAGAGTGAAAGGTAGAGTTTAGAAATGAAACTAGAACATTCTTGAATTTAGTGAAAAGAAAAACCTCAAATGTTCCACAGCAGGATGTTTTCTGTATTTATTATCTCTGCCGTCATGGTGATTCAGTATCACTGAAAGACTTTCTGTCTGTCACAGGGTACAGAGGACTGAGTCTCCCTCTTATGTAAAGGGATTGTGCCTCTCTGTGACCTCAAGCTGTTGGAGCTTATCAACTTGTAAACAATGCCGCACAATAAACCAAAGAGTGCTATGTCATGGAGCTGCAGCCCGCCTTGTTTTATGAGCTGCTTTGCCAACATAATGTCAAATGTCAATGATGTCAGCTGAATGAAAAGAACCAACTCTTCACTCCTCATAGCCTGCAAAACTCCACCAAAATAAAACACCAGCAAAAAAGAAGAGACAACTGTTCCAGCAGGAAGTGTTTGAGAGGTGGAACATTATGTGGAAATTCAGATGGATGAAAATAGGAGTGTTCATGATTCACCCAAGCTGGAGCCTGACAGTGGCTATCAGTCTTATACTCAAGAGACAAAGAAAAAAAGGAAAAAAATCCATTCTTCTGGGTGCACGAAGCCTATACATAGCAACAGGGTGCTGCAAGCCAGTGCCACATCTGATAACTCCGGCCCTGTCTAACGCTTGGCTAGCCAAGCGGTGCATCTGCAGAGACTTCATGAATAAAAGTGCGGCAATAAACTCTGATAATAATCAAAAACCAATGCAAGGCTTAAATATGACAAGTTTGCAGTGCAGGCGTATAAACACCAGAAACTCGAAGGTGCAATCATTTTGAAGAGCAATGATTAGTTTCTTTGATGATTCATACGCAGGAAGCCCATGATCATATGGACTGAGTTGGACAGCACAGAAACAATATGAAACGGTGACATCCGTGGTGCAGCAAAGGAATTTCATAACTGACTTTTAAGTAATTGGTTCCTTTTGTTGCAAAAATTTAAAAGATTCATGCCCGGCTGGGCGGAACAAACTGGAGGGAAATTCCCACCTTTGCCCCCGCATGTGTGTTTAAGGAGAAAAAAAGCATCAATGAGGAGAGGTAGTGGAGGAGGAAGATAGTGAGAGGCTCTCTGAGGCTGGGTTTTGGGTTTTAATTATCTTCTCAGAAGAATGAGGCAGCGCCTGGAGGGAGAAGACCTTAGCGCTGATGACCATAGCGGTGTGAAGTGGTAGACACGCTCATTTTAAGAGGACAAAGGCAGGACAGATGGAGGGGAAGAGAGAGATCAGCAGGCTGCTGTATTCACCAGTGTGTCTGCTTCATTTAAAATGAATTGAACAAATTCTTTTTGTTTCAGCACATTGAAACATCAGTGGGTGTTAATCTGTTTTCTCTTCATAAGCAGACAGTGGTGAGATAATTTCAGCAATTAATATAACTGTAGATGCCATCTTGAGTTACATAATGCAGCAATAAAGTGAAAAAACTGAGAATGAGAGAGAATGGGAGAAAGAGGGAAATGAAAAAGAGATAGGAGTCTGAAAGGAGTCTTATAGCAGCTCACAGGTTATAATAACCATCAAGGATGAGAACCTCATTAAACCTCATTTTATAATCTGAATCTAAATGTTAACGGTCAATTGCAGCTGACACAGACTTTTGACCTTTTCTCAGTTGTGACAATGTTTTTATATTGAATGTCATTGTCCTCGTACAGCGTGTTACACCTGTATTCATAAAATTAGAAGCACTTCAATGAGATACATAATAAGTGTGTCAATTTGTTCCCTTATATAAATATAACAACCAGTTCAGTTTTTTTGTTAGTTTGTTTTTGTTACAATGCATGCATTTGCTTTCGATTGAATGTTTATTTTGCCCTTGAACAGGTTTTTTTTTATAGTCCTTTATGTTTGACATAGTGTAAAGTTAGCTGATGGTTCTGTGGAATAGAATCCTGAAAAGACAAGATCTGATGCAAATGTCAATGTAAAAATAAACTACATACATATGACACATCTACTCACTCATTAAAAAAAAAAATTCCATTGCCAATTAATACTAGAGAAATGAAAACTGTAAATGAACACAACTGCTTGTTTGTGGGGGAGCCCTGATGAGTCGATCACCAAGTGCAGCGGATCATTTCCTTGAAGTAATAATCATCATAATAACCATTTTGCACTGCAGACGTGGTAGTTCTTCTGTCTTAGCATCTTGGTCTGATTGCATTTCTATGAAGTAATTATCATAAGTGTTCTTTCTTGAGATGCGAAATCCCACTGCACTCGGTGTTCAACTCATCAGGGCTCCCCCCACAAACAACGGGCTGCTGGAAGAGAGTGGGTAAGTTGTGTTTGGTCTCTACAGAGATGTTTGGTGGCTAGTACTATGGCTGGGACCCTATATGTCCTGTTGATGAAGCTAGGTGCTGTTCTGAGCATTATTTGTGGCTATAGAGTGGCTTTTTGGTTGAGGTTTGCACATGGAGACGTAGACCACTGTGTATTGCTATCATGCAGTCATTACTAAAGTTGGTATAACGAGAGAAGCAAGCGGTCAGCAACATTCATCTCTTGAGGGGGTGTCTAACTCCATGTTATAGTGTGTTTGACCCTAAATTGAATTTTACGCTGGAATATCCCTTTTACAGCTGAGCCTTGTCTGGAGTTTATTTCCTGCCCTTCTTCATGCATTTGAGCCCATCAGTTGTGTCATGCAGAAGTAGGGTTAACACACAGTCCTATACAATGATTAGTCTTATTCAGCTCCTTTCTAACCCATAATATGGTAAGAACTGCTCAATAAAGTAATGAGAAACTATAGTCAAGAACTCAAGAACTTTGAACGTAACCTCAAACTGGTTTTCACGAGGACCTCCCCATGACAGACAGATCAAGGATGACCTCTGCTACAGAGGATAAGTTCATGAGAGTCACCACAAGCCTCAGAAATCGCAAGATAAAGGAACTCAGATCAGAGCTCAAATAAATACTTCACATAGCTCAAGTGGCGAATGCATCTCAACATCAACAGTTCAGAGGAAACTGCATAAGTCAGGCTCTCATGGTCAAACTGCAGCAGAGGAGCCTGTAGTGATGAAGAACACCAAAAGAAGAGAACTGCTTGGACGAAGAAACTCAAGAAATAGACATTAAACAATAAGAAATCTGTACGTTGATGAGTCCAAATTTGGTTCTTCCTATTATGTCTTTGTGAGATAGGAAAAGGTGAGTGAGTGGTTGTTTTCTAAACTCAGCATCTCTTCAACAAAGATATTTATATATTTTTTTTTATATTCAAAAAACCCTGTTCTTCTTTTCTGGTCAACGTTTTCCATCCATCATCCTGTATCTTCCTTCAAGACTCTGATTCTCTCAGCTCTATACCGTCTTTGGGTCATGAGTTGAAATATAAGTGTCTGACATTTTATTCCATTGACAAAAAGAAAGAAAGAAAAAAAACAGCTGAACTCTGTCTCCATCCGTCCTGAAGTAATGACACACTCTCCAGCCAATTTACTGTATACCACAGCACCCAGGGGCTTTCCTTGTAATGAGACTCTCTACATGCTGATGGTCAGTTGCAGTTGTTATCATCCTGAATCCAATATCATCAGATGAACTAGAGTCGAGTCAGAGGCAGCTATGAATTTAAAAACCTCTATCACTCTATCAGCTATTTACCCTACTTCTTAACTTGATGCTTACAGATTATTATAGGGTTCACATGTTGGAAGAAATATTCATCTGTGAGTCATGTTTCTGAAAAAAGGAAATGCTGAATTTTTTGCCAACATGCCCTTTATGTGTGACTCACAAACTGAAGCATTCACACACACAAACACAAAAAGAAAAAAACATCCAAGAAAATCCCTTCTGAGTTCGTGCAAACTTTCCTCCATGTCTCTGCTGCTCATCAGTCTTTTGCCTGCAGAGATGTCGAGATTTTCCCTCGCTTTCCCAGGATTCTCTGTGCAAAGCTGAGCAGTGTGCTCTCCCCTGCAGCCATTACAGCCAAACCTGGACAGCTGCTCACCTGGGACACAGACACGTAGGCGAATACACACACATACATCCGAGGTTTCTACTCTCTCCTACAGCCTGATTGGGAGTGCTAGGGTTTCTCATGTTACATTGCAGAAACAAAATCCCGTCAGTGGTGGATGTCCAAAGACAGACACTAGCTCTGATTTTTAGTCCTGCTAAGCCTGCAGAGGGTCTCGCACCTGCTCTCTACAAACCTGTCTGTATCTTTTACCTTCTCATTACTCCATCCACTGATTTTTGGCGTTTCCGGTGACTCAAAGGCAAACAAATCGATAGCAGTGGAGTGTGAAGAAGGGAGAAACTTGTTCCGTTTCAATCTCCAGAGCAGAAACATCCCCACACATTTGTCATGCCTGCACTCAAATCGAGGCTAGATTAGATGGCATGTAATACACGAGGCAGTGCCAGCCATCTGCAACGACTTTCTCCTCACAGCCTCCTTCATTATGCTTGCCTGATAAAGTTTTTTTTTTGTCCCGTTCCTAGCTAGAAGTATCTCCCTGAGGCATTAAAAATTTATTTCAGATGCACTGAAAGTGGTTAAATATCAAAGGAGTGGACTTCAGCTCTGTAAATTTGTTCATTGAGTGACAGGAGTGCTGGTTTTTAAGGTTTTCTCTGAGTCTGAAAGAGAACGAGGGGTCAAGAAAACTGAAGGAGCGACTGTGGTTACTTGATGATAAGCTCCAAAGATTGACTGCTTGCTGCATTTCCCCTGCTGCCTGGAGAAATGACAAAATTCACTGTTTAAATAGCATGTTTCTTAATCCCACTTCACTGGACAGCTGCAGGCACTCTCAGATGTTATATTTATGTCTCACTCACCCTGCTCACTTTGTCCGTTACTCTCAGATGGCTGTAAGTGACATAAAGCTAATGCTTTGCCATTTTCCTCAAACACTAAGCCCCTGGAACGTAATGTTTTCCTCCCAGAGCTGGGGACTGTGCTAATATCCAATGTTGTTCTACTAGTGAACAGACTGCTTGGCTATTTGACTGTGTACAGTACTGTGTGAATGGAGCACTGCCAGATATGCTGGCAAAGGACAGTGAAGCTAAATTCAAAGATCTAAGTTGTAGATAAAGGCAGAAGGGCTCTGAATGTAGAAGCCTGAGTATTAAAATCACATTTAAACAAACATGGCCGACCATGTTGTTAATTTTGAAACACTAACACTGTATTAACAAAGAAGGTCACTTATAGCTTGATTAGTCAAAGTAATGGGACTGTCCTTATCCCACTTAACAAGTCCTGGGCAAGAATTGAATTATTGATAGAAGCTATAGGTGGTGACATGCCTCCTTTCAACTTGTTACCACTGTGTCTTCTACTGTTTGTTCAAAAACAAATGCGTTCGCAAGTGGCTCACAAGGTGTGTGTTGAACAATGAAAACACTCACTTTTACAGCCCTGCAGTCTTTTTTTTGTATGATAAGACATTTTGTGCTTCTAACGTCCTTTTTTGTCTATTGAAACAGATTGAAATGTATACTGATGTATTTGACGTATTACAGCAAACCAGAGCACCAGGAGAAAGGTCAACATTTTCTCCAACTTTAAATCATAGACTGTATATACTATGGACAACTTGGTTCCTCCTTCTGCTAGTATACAGATTTAAAGCCAAAAAGCTCTCGCTATTTCCAGATATTTTCTCCACTTCCTGAAACCTACATTGCACAGTAGCATTGTACGGATTTGGCGGGAGAGTTGTTGTGATGACGCTCGGCTCAAACAGCATATCCCCAGGTGAACGACTCACTCTTTGTACACCCATAAGCTATATCAAGTGTCAATCATAGAAAACATGAACCCCCTAACAACTTTTAAAAACGGAGCTGTTCAGAAAAAAAAGGACTTGCGCACAAACCAGTCTCACAATAACTACATGTCAACATCCCAAGCAGGGGGGAGAAAACTTTGTATTCTGTGTAATAAATTTCTAAAGTTTGTCCACAGCTCCATAGGGATGGCTGGAGGAGGCGGGATTTATGACCTATACTGC
This sequence comes from Xyrichtys novacula, assembly GCA_962446985.1. NCBI lineage: Eukaryota > Metazoa > Chordata > Actinopteri > Labriformes > Labridae > Xyrichtys > Xyrichtys novacula. The sequence goes on from OY660878.1 coordinate 9,268,008, forward strand.
AGCCCGTCACCAGAGGGTGCTGCTCTCGGAGGAGGCAGACGGTGTCCATTCTGTATACAGTCTATGCTTTAAATGCCACTTCAAGAAACTGCTGAAACCGCTTCAAGGAGGTAAGTGTCAGATCGGAAGACAGACAGCCTTTCTTTTCATTTTCAACAACAAATATTTAAAATGAGTAACGCAGCTAATGGTTAAATGAAAGCTGGATGAAATCAGGAGAAAATCATCAAAGTAATATGATTTATATTTTTGCCCATAGGGAGTGCCAAACTAGACAAACTGTAAGTTTCTTACTTCAGTTTTAAAGTGATGTTATCTTAGCAGTAACATCTGGTTCCAAAGAAAACATCCCCATTAGAACGGCAATAATGAGGATAATTCAATAGTGACAAAACACTGTTTCTTCTGGTACTTGCAGTCATAACACTGTAAGTAGGCTGCACAGTACAAAATGCAGACTAAGGGTGTACCTCATAGTAAAATCTTGCCAAAAATAGATTTTAATTTTAGTTTGACTTTAAAAGCAGCATCCTCCTTAATTAGTTTGTCACAAACCTCATGTGCAGGAGCACAGAGGGCATTTATTATTGCTGCTGAGCCTCACTGTTGTATAATCCACAGCATCAGTACTCCACTCACACCTACCAACAAGCATCCTCTATATTGGACACTGACCTTGGCCAGTGGTCTGGCTTGGATCCTACTTGTCTCGCCAACATACAATGTAAATGGGTTACTGAAAATTAAAAATCTATGCTGGTCAATTCAATATTGGACAGTGATTCTGGACACAGAGGAAATGCGCATTAAGGCATAATGATATTACCTATAACTCTAAGATGCTTCCTGACTCTCAGAAGACATGACTAGAACAGCCTGACATATGTACAATGCTGAACTATGGATGGATGTTTCTCTGAGACAGCCATTTGCACCGTTGATATATTGTGGTTTGTGGCACAGACTGTAAGTACAGGAGAAAAAACTAAAGGTATTGATCCATTAGGCTCACTGAACAGTGCAGTACATTGACCTTTAAAACAGGCAGATGCTCAGTTGCCAGACGATTCACAGATAAAGGTTTGGAGGGGGCAATATGAAAATACTGATATGTTATTACTGTTGCTTAATTCTGATTGGTCTGTTAGAGGATTCCAAGGTTTTTTTTTCTCCCTTAAAGCAAATAACACACTGGTGACATCAACAATGTTACCTCCGGTAGTTATACTGTATATGGAGAGGACTGATAGTCATATCACCTGTGTCAGTGATTATTTGTGTCCAGCTTCATGTTGTCCTTTCCCAGGAATTTACTCAACTTTTACCAAACAGAGACAGTAGGGGGTCTTTTTGCTTCTCAGGCTGGTCACCCACCTGTGTCTGGTTATAATCATTATTCCCTCTCTTTCAAAACCAGACTGAGACAGAAACTGACATTTTTGTCACTGTGTTAACAAGTTAAAAGTGCTGACTCTAATCTTTTTACCACATTGCCAACAGGCTGAGGTGAAATGGACTGGACTCCTTTCCACAGGTTAATTTGATATTATTTGTTTGTTCAGATTTTTGCTTAAGTTTCTTTAGCTATCCAGAAATATTTTTTCTATTGTTATGGGCTTTGGACCAATCAGAATCAAGCATTTGACACAGTAGCTAGGGCACAAAAGTGGAGATAAGTTTTGAAAAAATTGCAATGCATAATTTTTTATTATTTTTTTTTTTTCAAATCAATCCAACATATTTATATGGATTGGCCAAATGATGACCATAAGTCTGTCTGGGCACTCAAAAGCAGGTCTTTACTGAGCTGTCTGTTATATTGTCTATTGCTCACAGACGTCCAACATTAATTCACTGTTGACAAGCACTTGGCAACACTGGCAAAGACAAAATTCATTTTTGACCAGACTTATTGATAAGGGGGTGGTGCCTCGACAAGATGAAAAAACACACAAAAAAAATATTGTTCTTTACTGTGCGAAAATCCTTGATATTTAATGTTTTTTTTTCATTTGTTTTTATTTTTGTGATCAAAGCAGCTAACAGCTTTTGGTAGAGATGGGAGTCTTGGTTAAATGAAGAAAAAAATGAATTGTTACGTCCATCATCATGAGTTACTATGGTCACTGCCACAATCTTTGTCCTGCCTTTACTGATGAATATTTCTGGGAGACAAAAACCTGTAATTTTATTGCCAAGTATCGACCACCTTTACAAGTTTTGTGGGTGGCAGAAAGAATAAATTAATGCCTTCAAATAAGCCGGTGAACATAATCCCCCAAATTAAAAGCATATAAATGTGATTTCTAGGAGACTGGGTTTCACACTCACCTTTGCTTTTTCTCAGCCTCTTTCTCTGCGCTCTTTATCCCATCCCACACTCTTTACCTCTCCCTAACCCCTGTCTCACCCAACTGTTTCCTTTCTTTCTCTCTCTCACAGCCAAGTTCGGGGCCCTGGTGAAGGTTCAGTTAATGATGAAATGCATCCTCACTCCGCCTGCTGTCAGTGAGTAAACTGTCTGTGCATCAGTTGAAGGACAGGGCTTTCATTTAGCCTTAAAAACAGCCATGGTTTCCTTCTCCCTAAAAGAGTAATAGGAAGTCAGACCAATACCATGTGTCAGACCTTGACTGAACTTCTTTGAATTTTCATTAAGGACATTATATATTCTTTGGGCGGGACTCTACTTTACAATTTCAGTTCTGGGGTTTAGAGTCATGGAGTTCCTGTCAAGGTGAGGCCAGTAGCGTAGAGTTTCAATAATGTTTATTTTTTTATGCCGCCCTCAAGTCTATGAAAGAGTCCTCCCTGTCCTTGCTCTGTAATAGCTATTATTCAAAGCTCTGATTCTTCGCTTTGCAGCAGACACACACAAAGCTGAGTAATGCTTTCTCATTCTTTCTTCTCTGCAATGAATAAAATAGTGTGTTCGTTTCACATTTTATCACTGTAACTACTTGTTTGGATGGTTATTTGTTACCACTCTTTGGAGCTATGTCTTTCCGTATTGTCGCTAACTTTAGGCATGGTCCATTAGACCAAACATCCTAAGGAAAGTGGTTATTGGTGCATCTTAAAAAAGAAATAAACAATACTCTGGCTTTCAATCATGCAGATGTAAAATTAAGGAAGCCATCTAAAAACAAAAATTCCTTAGGAGTTATTAAGTATGCTTACTGAGCAGCGGTGCCTTCAGCATTTCAATCTCTGTCATGTGATCTGTATTAACCAAAAAACAAACAAAGAGCTTGAAAGGGCAGCACAAAATAATGCTGTGTCGCCAATTAACTTTTCAGCTGGCAATTGCTTGGAAAACTCAAATTAAAACATCATTTGAAACAGATTTACTGAAGCAATTAGTACCATCTCAAAAAATGAATCCTTTTTTTGTTTGTTTGTTTTTGCTGTAACCACTAGCTATATACTATATATATATATATATATATATATTTTTTTTTTTTTCAATTTCTGCAGAACTTGCTACCTTACATTTTATGAATGGAGAATGACATGCTAGGAATCCAGTCAGACATGTTGCCCCTGGCTTATCATGCAGTATAAAAATAAGGAGACAAGGTGTGTAAATGTGCATATTTTCCTTCACTCTCTGTCTTTTTCAATTTCACACCATCATATGTTTTCTCTTTGTCTCTCTCCCATGGCAGCTATTACCTGCAGGCTACAAGGTCTCATAAATAGATCCAATTCTTCTTGTCTTACAATTCTCAGAGCAAACACAAAACAAAGTGGTACAGGCAGTGATTTAGGCATCAGATCAAATCAATCTTAGTTGATACCGCTTAGTACCTTTTTATATACACTGAGATATTAAAAGATGCCATGTTCTGTAAGTCCATGGCTAAACAGTTTGGCCATAGACTTGCACGGCTGGAGCTGTTTATCAGACAAATCCCCTATAAGCTGCAGTAGGTATCCAGCAATGAAACAAAGAGTAGGGCATCAAAAATACAACACATACTGTAGCCTATGTGGTGAATTTAGTGAAGATCTTAAGATTTTCATATACAGACAATCCAACCAAAACAACTGAATTCTCCACCTTCATTGTTCGGTGAAGGAACAGCTGGTTTTCATCGACCATTGAAGAATTTAACTATACCCTGTATAGTGGCAATAAACTTTTCCTTTTATTCTATGCAGAGTGGAGGACAGGGTTATGGTCCTCCCTTGGAATCAGATTGGCCACCATGAGGTCTCAAATTGCCAGAGTACCCAGCATTCATTCCAGCAGTCGTACTAATAGTTTCAGTAGCTTTTGGTGTCATTGTATGAAGATCTCCAAATTCTAAAATCCAAATCCTCAGAGCCACTCCAAAATCCTAAACTACGATTTTGTTTTGCCTTATCAGAAGCAGGACTGATGTGAAAATCAACCAATTGTACTGCATTGCAACAGGGGTATCCTTTGAATTCCAGTGAAGCAAATTTATATGTAGTTAATAGATACAAGTAATGCTTCATATGAACCCAGCTCTTACAATTCACTATTAGCATATTTATAAAGCCTTGTAGATGCATCAGTAAGGATTAATAATAACCCTTATGAGTTATAATAAGCATTCATAACAGTTATAACAGCTAATATCAACGTTTATAATGTACTATGCTGTAATGTAGAAGAAAAAACATTTAGATTAGAAATGCATTATTGCTGCAAAGTATTTTTGTCTGATACTTAACTTACAGCCACAAAATACTGCTTATAAGTTATCATAATAATATATTCATATTGTATGACCTGTGTTCAATCAAGGAGCAGCAGAATCTGGTCTCTCTGAATTTTCTTGCACAGTCAAACATTTTAATTTTTGCTTCAGTTTTTCATATTTTTGTTGTGTTTTTTCATCTGCTGATAAATATTTCTGCTGGGAGAAGACAAATGGGACAACATCCAATTCCAGCAGACATCTGAAGGTGTTTTTCATGACTGCCATGCTGGTGCATGCACATGCTGAATACCAGCCCCGCTAAAATCAGTGCTTCAGTCGGGCCACCACAGAGTAAAAGTCTGAACACACCCCCGTCTCTGAGCCCAATGTGGTGCAATATCCAAACATACTCTTGTTTGGATATTGCCCAAAGTTTTGTTCAAATTCAGGAAACTGAGGCATCAAAGTTACAAGAACAAAATTCTCTTTAGACACTGATTAGTGCCAGATTATGTAAGTTTGACAGTTTTAGGACAGACTTCAGTCAAAATTTAAACTAAAGACACACCACGACTCTCATGTTCTGTGTTTCTCCTTCTTACTTAATACAACTATTCTGAAACTGAGTGGCACACAAACACACACTCTCTCTTTCCAGGGGCTGGTCTCCTTCTGGGGCTGGGGTTGCATGTTTCTCCCTGTGGCTCTGTGGCCATGATGCCCTGTGCAACACTAAGCAACAGCATGGTGGCGCCTTGGGATCTCCCTTTTGCCCTGCGATACACACATCGGCACACATTCAGTACTGTACGCGCACACACACGCGCCCTCATTATGAACACACACCCCTGTCCTTCCCTTTAGGCCTGTCCTCCCTCCTCCCTCTGCCTGTCTCAGCGGGGAAGGTCACCGGCACACAGTTATCACGCTCGATTTGATTACGTCTTAATCCAATCAAGCAAAGCAGAGAAAGCACCATCGATTTTTGAGACATAGAATGATGCTTATTGGGCTTAGAGGCACATGGCTGATTCCTGGACAAGGTTAAGTCCAGAGGGAAATGTCATATCTGTCACTGAGCCTGTCACTGAACATGTTCATGGCTCGTATCCCTGCTAAAAAACCTGCCAACTCCTGTTGTGTTTGCAGATCATGTCTGGTCACTACCTTTTTGTCAGATTGTCATTTACATGCTCCCATATCACAAACAACTGACAGCATGACACCCTTGAGTAATATTGATGAGTTATAGCAGAGGAGAGGCCAAAAAGGGCAGAAAACCCCCCTCTAATATACAGGTGAATGGACTGTCTACTCACACAGTCAAATATTGATGGCTGAGGATGCTACGCTGAGCGCATCCATATGAAGTAATCCTATCCACATACTGCTGGATATGTTACCAGGAGCTTTTATGGAGTCCAGCATCTTACACAAGGAGACTTGTAGCTGCAGGAACTGGGATCAAACCACTGTCTATCCAGGACCCACCCTACCACTGAGCCACAGCCAACCATGTATTTTTGTTGATATAAAAGGATATAATCCATGCAGAGAGGCAGTTTTAGTAATAAAACAAACAGACACAGATGGGAATGATGTGCACTTGTCAATGGAAAATGAGAGTCTCTATTACATGAGGAGCACTAAATATAAATGCAAGCTTGAAAGTGAAGCAGCTTCTAGCAACTCTAATATTTCTGAAGTATGTTGTTTACACAAATATATCAGAGCACAAGTGAATGGACACTCATGAAATCACAGATGTACAGAAATAGTGATGTTCAATGAGTTGTGAAGCAGATGCAAGTGTTGTGAGTCAGTGTTTTGAAAAACGTGTCTTCCAGCCTTCATGCTGTCAATCAATCAGGTCAGTGAGAGCAAACTAAAGCGCATAAAGATGGCCGCCTCCTGGAGTAACTCTTTTTTTTTTTTTTTTTTTTTACGAACTCCACACTCTGACTTTGTGACAAATTAGATGCAGTAAAAACCAGGAGGGTGCTATCTTTATCTACATATGGAACTACAACCCAGGCCCACTTTACAGCGCTGCTGTGATGGAGACGGAAAACTGCGTCTGCAGCACAGCGTCGCCCCCACTCCACCTCCCACCCTACCCCATACAACAAGCCGAGAGATGACGATGACAAGAGCTATTGGGGAATGGCAAGGGCCCACTCACCTTCTGGTTCACCACACAGTGTGCACTGTGATTCTAAACAAGGACCAAAAAGAGACAACAGGAGATTAATAGAGGCAACACATATTGGAAAGTCTATGTTTGAGCATGAGAACAAATATCAGCATCATATCATCAGCGTTAATGTAGAAATGTGAAAGCAACACTCTCAAGCTCTGTTCAGAAGAAGCAAAAACTACAAATCTGAACAAACACTGAAAACAACAAGGCTTATTATTTCAGCTCCTAATGTCCTTGTAGTGCTGTACCCATGTGCAACATAATAGAAATCCAGCCACCATGCATAATATGACCATCAGCCACATGTGGCTGCATAAAAAGACAAGATGATGCAGAGACAGGCGTCAAAGGAGAAAAAAAACAAAAGGGAGAAAATGAGACACTTTATTGCTTCAATTCATCACTGCCATGTGCAATAGATGATGTGTGCCAAAAATATAAACACACAAACCTGGGTCAACTTCATATTTAAATGAGAGCAAAGAATGAATTGATTTGTGATCACACACTATCCATCATGTTTATATTTTGGATTAGGAATGATAAAAGATATTTCAGGCCTCACATGCATCATGCTTTTTTATACAAACATGAGTGATCAGTCACTTTATTCTTCCTGATAATCAGACCCTGTTCTTTGGAAAGCACACTGTACTGACAACAACAAAATTTTAATTAGTGATGGGCACGGCTGTTCTTTTAGATGTACTGAATCACTAGAATCAGTTCACTAAAAAGATTCGGTGATTCGGTCAAAAGAAAGAGCCTGTGACTCCAACCTCCTGAACTGATAAACAGCTGAATGGTTCTGGATTCAGTTTAATTCATAGCTTCTGGGGCTGGGAGATGAGAGTGCTTGGCTGTGTTGCTTTGGCAAACAGGTTTGTAAAGATGAACTTGTTCATAAGTCATGATGTTTAAAGTGTACTGTCCTATGGTATGCTATTTATTAGCTCTGCTTGGTGAATTGGGCTTGGTGAGTGATTCGTTCACTGAACGTTTAGAAGAATTCGCACTGAACATGCATCATTCCCGCGCAAACTGTTGCAGCGATAGGATGCTGTGGGTTTTATACACTACTTGTTACATGCTGTGTTATATTGTAGGAACCTTCTTGTGGTGGTAGCTTTAGCAGTAAAAAAAATTTCAAAAAAGTTAGCTTTGTCCTATAAAAATGATTCCAGGGAGTGCAGTTCAATGCGTGATTTGTTTACCAAGGGATTCAGGCGTCGGTGCATGCGGTCCCACATTCGCCGGCTGCTCGCCTTGCAATGCTGCGTGCTATAGCAGTTGCGTTGCTGACAGCTCAACTGAAGTGAGAAAAGAACTAATCACTTGAGGAAGTGATTCGGTTATGTACGTTCACTTAAAAGATTCGGTTCTTTTGAACGAATCGTTCGCAAACGACACAACACTAATGTAAATTACTGGATAAAGTCGAGTATCAGGTTTTATCTTAGGAGCCATAAAGAAAGACTCTCTGCTCTTCGTTTGCTTTGACTTTTTCCTTTCTTCACTAAGAAGAAATAAGCATCATATCCTCAGGCTCTAGTTTTCTACTGATGGCCTAAAAACAGCTGTGATGTGTCAGTGTTTCCCCCCTCCCTGACGTAGCCGTGGCCAAAAGAGGCCATGTTGTCTTTTTATGCAGAGGCTCTCCTTCATCTTATCACAGCTAATTAGGGCCTTAATTAGATCAGCAGCAACCCGGGAGTCATGACTTGTCTTGTTTTTTGAAAAACTGTTAGACAGCTCTTTTTTTAAGGGGCTGAATCCCTACATTCGTGGGGATGGATGAACAACAGAACATGTCCATAAATCCTTAACACATTACAGTGCTGCCATTTCTCACTCCCCTCCCCAGATGACCTTGCTCATGGGCAGGGTGCAGCTCGGACAGCTTGGCAGAGCAGCTGATGAATGAAAGAGCTCTTTAAATGTTCGTTGTTGCTGTCAGACCGGGCAGGTTGTAAAGTGTCGCAGCCTCGGCGTCCTCCCATGATTAAACTGTCGGCTGGTTCTAGCCAGGGTGCTCAAGTCCTCCTGCTTAACTTTCAGTACTCCTTCAGAACACTTTTTTTCTATTTCCTGAATGCTTTCTTTTATCGCACTGCAGTGTAAATCAAACAGCCAGGTCCTATAATTTAGTCTTCATTGCTTTTGGGGTCTACTTCATGCACACAGGACAGAGAAAGTGAAAACACTGAGGACTGTAGAGACAGTTCCACTGAGAAACTACAGCTCTTACTGCCATCTTGCAGGAATAATTGCCTCATGATATAATTTTATTTGGTTTTCTTGGTAGTTAGGGTCTGTGTGGTTAAACCACACACAAACTGTACAGCCTGCAGTTCAACAGTGAAAAGCTGAAGCCAGGAGAGAATTGACTGGTTTAATTAGTGTTTTTTACTCCTCACTCCCTACAGTACAATTTCATGGAGTCAAAGCAATTGGCTGTATTAGTTTGTTCTGCCTGTGTGAATTTAAAGCGCTCCCAAACAACCCTGTGTGGAGCCTATATTGATCTTGGTCAGGCAGATTTTACAGAGTGGGAAGTGTTCTTGTAGTCCTCATTAGATTTCTTATAAGACGTGTAAAAAAGCTCCAAGGATTTTGTTGTTAGTATGTTTTTTTCTATTCAGGATAACAGCAGACTCTGATGCTAATTTAGGTCCTGATGCATCATGGGATCAAAACACTAAACTTCTTACAGATCAGCAATGGTTTCTCCTGCCTGTTGGACTTTCAAGAGCGTCTGAGCAACCTTGTGAAGGAACTTCATTGACCTTAAATTTTTACAGTGAGGTAACAGCGGGTTTTTTCTTGAGAGCTTGATTCAGAATTAGCTAAACTCAGTCCTGTAACAACTGAACCCTCATCTGTGTGTCACCCTCCCATTTTTGGCACATGTGAAGTCCATGGGGAGATGGGGGTATTTATTGCTAAAATCTAACAACCAGTTACTTAAAGTTTGTTCTGTAGTCTCACATGTGGCTTTATTCTGTGCAAGTAAAATTAGCCAAACCACAAAAACTCTGTAATCCAGTGCTGAACTTGAAACTTAAACCATACATTCAGCCCCTAGCCTCATGCTTTTTTATAAAATTTAATAATGTTGCTTTATGTTTTGAAGATGGTTGTCCTCGGATTATTTTAGGAGCATCCTTTTAATGAAAGGCAGGAACTAGAGATGTATTGTGAGATGTTTTAGTCATAGCCAGTCACAGCAAATATCTTTTTTTTTGGCCAATTTGAACAAATTACTTCTTCTATGACTCAAAATGATTCAAACCATTTATTTTGTGAAATGCTGAACCCGATTTATTATGTTTCTTTGAGAATAAAGAGGCAACATTTGATGCTAAGTGGGGTCTTAAATAACTGTAGAGTCAAAGAGTTAAACACTTTGTCATATTTGAACTTTTGCTGTTCATTAGATGCTACAAGATGCATAACTAGTACAATAAGAAAATGACATGAAGTATAACCGAGAAAAAAGTGGCTTGGAATTCCTTCTTTTCAACTGTAACTACACCCATCATAAAACCTAATGTGGGCAAAGTTGAGCATTATTGGACCATCTGGCCATCACTGCAGCCAGGCATGAAGTTATGATCAAACTATCAGAGAGAAGTAAAAAACAAAATTCCGGGGACTCTTTATCTGAAATTATTGCTCATTAAAAATGTTGTTATACAGTCTATTATCGTTAAAATTGAAGAAAGAAAATAGAAAGAAAAAAGCTGTGCTTTGGAAGGGAAACCACACTAAATGGCTTTTCTATTTATGCAACCTGAGATACTGAAAAGGTTTCCAAGCAACTGACTGAAGGGCACAATCACCTCATAAGCAGAAAATTGATGGGAGAAAGAGAGAAACGGGGAAGCAGGGGAAGGAATGAGAGGAAGCAACTTAGTGACGGAATAATTGTTTTTACACCCTGCCAAGTATTGATTGAAAAAAAAACAACATGAAATTGGAGGATATGACAAACCGCCTTCGTCATACTTCAGAAGAAAACAACAAATGTCCCTTAATGGCCATCAACGCAAAATGTTAAGATCCAAAGAGACACAGTGATTCATATTCAAATGCCAGCCTCACAGGATGCTTTTCTCAGTTCATTTGCTACGCTGACCTCTTGTTGCTTGTGAGTAAACTATTCTCCGGATATTCACAGGGGTCTGTGGGATCCCTAGATATCAGTTCATCTTTAAACACAACATACACAGAAAGCAAATCCTCAGCCATCATCTGATAATGTGTTCATCTAAAATTAAACACTTCATTTCCATATAAGCACAGCTTGCTCGCACCATCCGCATCTGCTGATCCGTGTTTTACCCTCACTCTCTATCTTTACCTCACTTCGTATGATGTGTGAAAGGCACAGGTGCTAATTAACTAGCGCTGAGACTGTTCTAGCCTTTTCTCTAAATAAAGCAAGGTGCGAGTGGTGCACCACAAAAACTTTATTCAGAACCGAGACCCACGTTTTCAGGCGGACCAGAGTTCGCTTGTTTGGTCCACACTAGAGTTCGGATGAGCTTTCACACCTGCCCAAACGAAGCGGACTATCCGAGGAAACGAACTCTGGACCATTTAAAGCAGACCAAACAGCTCTGGTGTGAAAGCGACCTTAAATGGCTGTGCAAAAAGCTGTGACATGTGGTATCCCCCTTTACATCAGCATTATGTGGCTAAATATTGACTTAAGTCATGCCCTTTTTTTTCTGTAACATTAGGACATTGATCCCGTAACATAACACAACAATTTAGTTCTTGTAATGTCAAAATTGTGCTTCGACTTTTATCTCCTACAAACGAGTTTAATCTGACTTAAAAAAAATACTTTGAAAAATCTTTAAAAATGCCTTTAACGCAAGGAGCATGAAACACAAGGAGCTGTGTGTCCACAAAAAAAAAAAAAAAAAAAAGGTTGCCCCATGGGACTTTTGGGAGTCTATGTAGATGAGAGAGAGATAGAGAGAGAGAGAGAGAGAGAGAGAGAGAGAGAGTGTGTGTGTGTGTGTGTGTGTGTTTGGGGGGGCGGGTTCCCTCTACAGTCAATTTCCCCTGCTGGCCATTACGGCAAATGTAAGAGATAATGCTCAACTAAGTGTCCAATTATGAGGAATGACCGACTGGCCAGGAGACCTTTATGAAGTCCATTCATTCCTGATGTTTGGTCACCTCGGAGGCTATTATCCCAATCTTTCACGGTACAACATAAAGCAATCTGACCATTTATTTGTTTTGTTGTGTGTTTTAAGGTCAAGATAAAACATTTTTAACAAACAATAGTTCCATTTCCAGGCAACATCTGACAGCTTGACTAATAAATGGAGTTGTTATTATAAACCCCAGAGGTTCTTATGTAATGAAACTGTAGTGTTGTGCTCCAGTAGAAAAGATGAGCCAAGGATACAGCAAGCAGCTTTAATGCACTTGTCCTTAGCTTTACTTATGAAACCAAAAGGCACATCCATCTTAATATGCAATCTATGCTTGGGATTTCCTTCAGAAATGACCCACAGGCTTGTGTTTGTTTGTGGTGCGGTGGGCAGCCCACAGAGAATGAGACATGAGTCAAATAAAGACTTGTTTATTGGGGCCAGGTCAATAGGTAGTCAATAAAAGGAAGCACACAGCAATGTACAGCTTATAGAGATGTGCACTGACACAGATGAACTAACATGATTGTGTACTCGTAGGCATGACCACACACAGATAAAGTGACTCACACAATTATTCTCCAACAAATCAAAAGAACAACACACTCCCACGCCCTCAGCTTCTAGCCTCATCTATGTAACGATCACCAATTTCAGTTTACCTTCCCCTTGACTGGCACTATCCATCTTCAGCAGAGCCCCCCTGAGTATATGCAGTCTCCCCTCGGAGCTGATGTAGCACTTCTCAGAGGAGATGCTGTGCTGAGCGCAGGGCTCAAAGAGAACTCATCAGCCTGCCAGTATCAGCCCCGCATGCCTCTCCAGCGACTAATTACACTGCATTGTCACACACATTGACAGGGTAGGCTGCATACACACACATAGAGATTCTGGTAACAGATGTGAATACAGTGATACTTTATCAGTATTATTATTATTATCAAGGTTTGAGGTTTGAGGAGTCCTTCACAATTTTACTCCTTGCGTTTTTGCCAAGAGTGAGATGGGAAGATAAATATCACGTCTGTCTGTTCATTGAATATGAAGTTATATCTGCAGCCTGTGAGCATAAGGACTAACAGCAGGAGGATACAGCAATCCTGGTCGAAGAGTTTAAAAAAAAAGTCTGCCAGCTCAGTGAAAGCTCCAAAAATACCAATATATCCCATCATACGACAGTTAGTTTGGAACAAGCAGTATAACAAGAAATTACTTAGTGAGATTTTAAATAGATCACAACAGCACTTCGACTTTTAAGGTTCAGAGGCAGACATGTAGCAGCATTAGTTGTACCAGTGAAGAAATATGAATGAGTAATATGTCAACAAAAAATACATTTGTATGTGTTTTTTTTGTTTGCTTGTTTTTTTGGACAGTTTTTGGAGAATCGATGTTGAAAAGCAGCATCAAACTTCATGATGTTGTAGGTTGTATCTAAGTTATTACCCTTGGTACAATAGCACTAAAGCACTATGAATTTATTATAATAATCATGAAATGACTGAACTATTTTTAAAGTTCAGTTTAGTTTAAAGATTTTTTTTATCAGAAATAACTTCCTGGTGAGACTGGTTGCCAGGAAAAAATCCTCCTTAATATTTTACTTTTACTTTAAATTCAAAGGTGCTTGGAACTTGCCTTCTCCAGGTATTTTGCTAAGCTAACAGTAACTGTCTACTGCATCCAGCTTCATATTAATTGGACTGTCATGGGAAGCTGGTAGTAGTTCATATCAAACTCTGAACAAGAATAACTCAAGAATAAGCCATAAAAATATAATGAGGTTTCTTTAAATTTACAGAAATTAAACCCAAATGGAAAATGTTCATTCAAATGAGAAACATTTATGTAATCACATAATATATTCCATGTTAAGTTATGTAGTTCATGTGCCACTGTAATGGCACCACCAGGGAACTTAATTTCTGAATTTTTGAGCGCTTCTCACCAGTGATGTAGGATGGATGACCAAATCCCATGTCGATATAAATCAACACAACTAAAATCATTTTGATATTTACACTATTATAAACTGGTTTAAACAGATTTATCAGTTTTACATTGCACTCTAATAAGTCTGCCTAAATATGCTGCTAAACCTGATATCGCACATCTTTTTACACAACATCCAAACTTAAAGCAACGACACAAGGAAATTCTAAATGCAGCCAATTAGCCAAAATAGCCAATTGTAAATCAGAGAACTATGCATATTAGTCAACTAATAAGAGCAGACAGGAAATAAGAGCTTTAAAACAGAATGATTAAAAGGCGCTGATTATGAGAAATATTTATTTATATCCCCTCTTTAGAAGCGAAACAGCAGGCCCCTGACATCAAACAGCAAGCTTTTGAAATCATGCCAACCATCAGTGTTTGTGGATGAAGATGCTGTGAGTACACAGCACTACTGGTGTGTGAACAGCCCCCATAACACTGTGTATCAGAACAAGTGGTGAAATGCAAGCTTTAGTCCGTGGCTTTGTGTCGGTGAAGAAGTGGGCGGTTCAGTGTGACGCAGGACCTGGGATCAAAGCGCGACCTTCAGTTACCGACAAACACTGTCATTCTGCAGCGAGTAAAAAGCCATCACTTGTCAAAATGCATCTCCTGTCTATTTAGGAAATCTCTGTGTGTGTCATACTCATGTGTGTAATGCTTGTGTGTGCCTGGACACGGTGCTTCAGGCAAGCACATCTTCACTGAGAGATTCATAACACCGCTCTCTGGATGATTGCAGCTGCTGAGGATTTCTCCAGCTTTCTTTTGTGTTTGCCAGAGACTGAGGTTCATTTCTGTTCAATGAACACATCAAAAGACACCACAGAGCCTGTGTGAACATGTTAATAAAGTTATGTAATTACCATTTGCGGTAGTCTTAGCTACAGTAGCAATCTCTTGTTACTGGGACCTCAAGTCAGGTTCCCCTTGGAGAAGGAAACCTCATTTCAGTCCTCTTTCATGTTCTTTCTATTGCCATTATTGTGTGATGGTTGTCATCCCCCTCAGGTTGCTGACATTGATGCAGTGACATTAATCGCTTTGCATTATTGTTCGGAGGGGCATAATCCTTAAACTATCCATTCTGCTCATTGAAATAAAAAAGGAGTTACAGATTTTAACACTTTATTATTTCGTTAAATCTTATCATAGTTTTATCAGTTTTGTCTTAGATCTGTTGTTTCTTCATTTTCAACCCAACATTACGTTTCCTCAGTCATCTGTAGAAACTTTAAGAGTCTACACTTAGGGCCTGATCAACTAAAGGTTTGCCTGTATAAAAACGTATGCAAAGCTGATTTACTAACCAGGTGCACTGAGGATTACGTCAGTCAAATGAGCAAACAGTCGCACGCAATCCATTTAGCATGTTTGCCTTCATGAATATGCAGAATGTATGCAGATTATCACAACGCGCAAAGTACTGGGAGGAGGAGATGCAAATGGAATCATTTAACACCCGCAATGTGATTTATCAAACTGGAAACTGATTGTGGTTGCAGGCTAAAGTGCAATGACGGATGACGGAGAGAGAGTCTTCCATGTGCATGTCTCTGTATTTGGACCATCAGAAATAAAAATAATAGAGTAATAGTAAAAGTAATAGCAATACCATTTTTTGAGCTGCTGGGTGACCTAAGGGCTAATTTGGAGCCAGTCACAAAAAAGGACCCATGCTATATCTCCTATGGAAAAACTCCTTACAACATCGTATTTTCTTGCGTCTGGACCAGCGCAGTTAGTGCCAGCGTCTCCCAGAACAGTACCAAGATATATTGTACTTGCCTATGCCAAGTGCAGGATGGGCAAGTATATCAGTAGCACTTGGGATGCAGTAAATGACACAAAACACAGCTTTTATGTGGTGTCTGGCTTCCTCAAAAGGATAGGTGCAACTCAGTGGCTTCAAACTTCATAATTGGTTTACAGCTCTCCATGGTGACAGCTGGTAGTGCATGCAAAATCCTTGTTTAAATAGGGCGGTCTGCACCATTTTTCCATTTTGCATTTCAATTGCGCGCACAATCAGAGTAGATCACCTGCAACATGCCCACTAATAGCACATGCAATTTAGCGCTCGTTATTTGGGATCTTAGTGTCCTTGTGTGTGTTCGTCTCTTTGTGTTGTGTGTGTTGAGTGCAGGTTGGGAGGGGAAGTGGGGCTTTGTATTTTTAGTTTGTATCCCCTGACTCATATCTACTTGAATGGACAACAATTCATGCTGCTTTTTCTTTTTAGATTAAAAGTGCTATTTAAATGAAGTCTGTTTGATTGATTGGCTGATTGATGGACTGAATGATGAGAGTTTGTACACAGCAGGGTCTCATTGATCTCTCAGTTTTTTGAGTTTCTGTTTAGTCTGTGAATGCAACTCTAATATAACACATGTACTTGTACATAACTGTGTTACCAAGAAATAAAACCTCCTGAGGGTCTGACAGCTATATTTAAAGGAAACAAAAGCAATGTTTACCAAGTCAGTCTTATTTGTATGTATAAGCGCATACATACATGGGCTCACACATCTTTTTTTTATGAGTTTTGAGTGCGCATGTAATCTGTCAAAATGTAGGTTAAATATTTTATGTGTAGTTCACAGTCTGTATGTCGTCTATAGTCAAAATACTTAGAGCACACGTTTGTCCAGTTGCTTTACAGGAAGGTGCATAATATATGGACACACATGCATAATGCATGTGTGTCTGTTTGTGTCGGAGGGTATGTGGGTGTGCACATATGCATGCTGTGTGCTGAAGTACTCTGTGTGGGTGGGCCTAAGTGTGTTCACACCATGTGTGTCTGTACATGTGAAGCAACATTTTGTTCAGCAGTTTGTTTCCCGTTTTAGTCCCACAGCCTCACATATACCAGCCGGACTGTGACGATAAGAGAGAAAAAACAGAAAAAAAAGAAGGACAGGCTGGTTTTGGGGTGGCTGAGGGGAAGAGAAAATAGAAAAAAAGAGGAGGTAAAACATACCATCATTTTCCCATCAACCCCAAGGGCCCCTTGCTGGATTTATGGGTGCTTTCTCTACCTCCAGGGAGGAGAGAGGAGTCAAGAGGAGGTAGGAAGATAAATATTTTAGGGAAGAGGTGAGTGTGTGACTGTATTTAAGAGATTTTCTGCTTCTAAACTGTACTGAAGTGTGGATGAGTGGATGATGGAGAGAGAAGAGAGGTGGATGTGTGTAAGGATGAAGGACAAGTGAGGTTGGACAGATGGAGAAGGATGCAGGGCCAAAGAGAAAGAGAGAGCTGTATAGACAGACGCAGACAGAAGGACTAGTGCAGAGAGGATATTGATGGCCTCCTTCACGCCCCAGCAGCCCTCTGTCTTACTCCAGCATCTATCAGGACTGCTCTGCCCCTTGGATGACCACATTGACACCAGCGAGGGGGGGCAGACATCGGTATGTGTCCCTCGCTTCTCTGTCCTCTACATTCACTTCACTCCATCCTATCATCAAATTTTGACAAATCATCCTTCCCGCCTACCTCTCACCGTGGCGGTATCTGATTATCTTTATCTGCTTCTGTATTTTATTATGCAAGAGCTGTTAGTTTTGTCGGTTAATTATGAGTACAGCTCATACAAGGTCATCTGATGCCAGATTGTGACAGCAGGAGTTCAAGTGTGTTTGACCTGCTATACTGTCCCAGTTCAAACAGGTATAAAACCTTTCACCTCCAATCAGAGGGTACTTCACAGAATATTATTTCCAAAGGGTGTTAATTCACATTAAACATAAAGCACAAGAATGAAGCAGTATGTCCTGTATTTTGTATAAATCTCAGACAGTGCAAAGCATTTTCGTATGTCTCTCTCTAGACAGACGTTACAGTGTCACAAAAACTTTAACAAGAATTGTGCCATATATATGACAGGAAATAGGGAGAGGCAGACAGATATAAAGAATTTTACAGGACCAGATAAGAAAATTAGGAAAAGAAGATCCACATATTACTCGATAGGAGCCCTTGTAAAAACACTGACATAGCTTTCTGTTGTCTGAAAGCGAAGACAACCCTGTGGTAAACCTCACACCCACAGAAAAGGTTCCCTCTCTGGTCCCGGGACACAGGATGAGATAAATCTTTTTAAACAACATTCTTATTCAGACCTTCTGGCTAAAGATATGAGATTGATTTAATGTTTAAAATCTCAAATTTTAATGCCCAATAGTCCAGGTTAGAGGCATTTGTATAGCTTGAACTCCGTCTTAAGCTGAGAAATGTGAGTGCTTTTGAAAAGTGATTGAAGCCCCATTTTGCTTTTGTATGTCCAGGACTTGGCTGCGAGTGTACTATTTGTTTATGTTTATGTCATGTTGTTTTATCCTTTTTAATTAATGACTGTGAAGCACTTTGTGACAACTGTTCTTGAAACATGCTATATAATTAAGGTTTATTTTTATTAATAATAAAAATTTCTCACTTAATTCAATTACAAGTGGTGCCTCATTTACAAAGAAAATTCTTATTATCTTGCAGATCTATATCAAGTATTGAGCTTGGACATTTATTACAGATTCAAATTGCGATAAGTCTCAGGTAACATTGAAAAGCCTTGAAAAGGAGCCTGAGACCAAATTGACACCCATTACAGCTGTGTGGAGCCTCTATGAGGAGTTATGGATGAATTGAAATTAGCACTGATGCAGCTAAATGATCAGCAAAACACAATCAGACTAGCAGTGACATGATTAATATGTGTAAACACTAATTTTAAATGCATGTAACTGCTGCTGTTAGGTAGAAAGGTTTACAGTGACAGTTTGTGCCGATGTTGACAAGAGGCAGGTAGAATTTTCTTTCACAAAATGCTTCTTACAGGAGCAGAACAGCAGAGACATAAAACATACCCTTTTGTATGCTGGAAGAGCTAAAGTGGATATAAACCATAGGTCCCTCTGAGCTTTAGATAACAATGATAGTAGTTTTTTTAAGGTTGAAGAAAAATAAAATTTAAAGCCAAGAAAAAGACGGGAATATGTGCAGATGACTTTCAGACACTTTCTATGAAAAGGACAAAAACCATGTGTGGCTTAAAGCCCTGGGTGCTGCAGATCATCACAGTCATGAAACTGAACCAAAGCTTTTGGAGTCACTGAGCAGGGGCTCCCCACGGGGGGTGTATGCTGAGCCCCCTCCTCTACACCCTCTTCACATCAAACCGCAGCCCCATCCACTCCAGCAACACCATTGTGAAGTTCACAGATGACACGGCAGTGGTGGGTTTGATCTCAGGGGAGGACAAGTCTGCCTACAGGGATAAGGTCCTGGCCCTGTCGCGGGATGTTCAGCAAAAAACCTGGCGTTGAACACCACAGAGACCAAACAGATGAACCTGGACTTCAGGAAAAGACAGGGAAGACCCATCCCCCTCCTTACATCAACAGGGACTATATACAGAGGGTCCACTCCATCGCCTTCTTGGGACCAAAGTCTAGGCGGGGTAACCGTATTCTGAATCCCCAAAAAGAGGACATGACTACACAAGGGCGGAGTCACAAAGTCACACATCATAAATTTTGAGAGTTTTTCAGGTTGGGTCGAATGTTTTTTACGTGCTTCTAACTCATGTCTGGGTAAAAAAAGGACATGTCCCAGTAATGGTCACTCTACCACAATCTCAGCCCACCTGTTGTGGACTATCAACACCTTAGCTGTCGTTAAGAAGGCCAATTTTTCAGAAATGATTCATTTTTTCATTATTGACCAGCATTTATCTTTAATAATAATAATAATAATGCATCAGATTTCATATAGCGCTTTATCAGAGACCCTCAAAGCGCTTTACATTGGATACATCATTCATTCGCTCACACAGTCACACTTTGGTGGTGGTAAACTACCTTAGTAGTCACAGCTGCCCTGGGGTAGACTGACGGAAACGTGGCTGCCATTTTGCGCCTACAGCCTCTCCGACCACCACCACACAACACTCACAATCATACACCAGTGGAGGACACACACTGGGAGCAAGGTGGGTTAAGTGTCTTGCCCAAGGACACAACGGACAGACTTGGGATAGGGGGGGAATCGAACCGCCAACCTTCCGGTTATTGGACGACCGCTCTACCTCCTGAGCTACTGCCGCCCAAAGAAATGTTTGGTCAATCACGAAGGTTTTCACCGCGAATTTACTTTCTATGCCTGAAGTAGTTCCATGCTCTGAGAGCTGAATACTTTTGATTATGGGACTGTTAATAAATAATCTCATCATCACCTCCAAGTGGTACCTCCATTTTCAACACTGCAAGTTTAATACCTTAAATTGTTATTATGCGACAGGCACTGTGTTTATTGTCTACCTTTAAGCTGAAAATACAACAACATAAAAACAGATGCAAAACCCTTGAATTTTAACGAATCCTCTTAAAGAATTAACTGTGTGTTCGACAGAGAAACAAACATCACCAGTAAGTCAACTCCCTGAATTACCAAAAACAGGCTGAACTGAAACCAAGGCTACACAGCATCACTGTTTGTTTACATGTTTTGGTGACTCATCATTTTACTATTCCTCCTTTTCATAAAAGGCACATTTTTCTACCACTTTTTTGAACAATAACCACCAAGACTCACTTTTTTTTTTTTATACCAAATATAGTGAAGTTTGAAATGAAAAAAAGAAAAACAGAGGTGGATGTTGCATAAATGTGACTGCTTTTAATCAGTTTATTGTATGTAATCATTTTCAGGGTCTATTGCAGCTCACTGCGTCCAACTTGTGTGCGCCTCTGTGCTCAATAACAGCAAACAAAGAATCATAAAAGAAAGTCTGTCAGGCATGAAAGTAATCAGCAAGGTCAGGGACAATGGTGCTGCGGCTACTGTCCATTATCCTTATGCATTCAGACATTTCTGTTTCATAGATACAAAACAAACAAGACACACAGAGAGGACGGAGTGGAAGAGAGGGGGAAAACACACAGACAGGGATGTGCTGTGTCTAATGTGTTTGGTTCTCTGCAGGCATGTTTCTCTTTTTGCCCCGGACAACCATTGGAAAACACATCTCCATTTGTTTCCAATGGAGTTTTCCTTGTTTCAGTAATTTTCAATTATGGAGCAAGGCAGAGTTATGCAAATAAGTCCATTTGCATTTGGAAAATTAGAGTTGATTGAAGTGAGTAATTTGGGGTGAACTGGAAACTCATTTCATGGCACAGACAGAGATTGTTAAATGTTTATGGAAAATCAGAATTTCAGGCCCAATACAAGACTAAATGACTCATAAAGATAGACATTTTTCTCCGATAGTAACAACTGTATCAGAACTTTCCTGAATAGAATATGTCCATTGCAAGTTCAGAGCCAGTTACAGTGCTCCCATTCTGATGTTGAGCAGGTGCCATGTTTACCAGCATTATTGCTTCATTTATGTGTATTAGCATGCTCACATTTCTTAATAAGCATTAAAAAAGACAGCTGAGACGGCACCTGTGTGTTGAATGAAAGGAAATGTCAGGGGATCAGCTAAGTTATTTCACATCATCCTGAGGCGGACTTGAATGTCTCTCCAGAAAATTTAATGATCATATTCAACTGCTCTTTAGAGTGACTTTTGACTCAAAATCTTAAGAGGTCAATTTATTAATGCTTTTGGAGAAAAAAATGGCTAAGTTGAAGACAGGGCAGTTCGACATTCAGAAAGCATGAACAATCAGTATGAATTTTGTGTCATTTCATGAGAGGATGTTTCTCATTTTTGAGAGAATAAGTCTAAGGTCTAATTCTGGTGGCTACAGATTAACGTAATGAGGTCCACTCGCATCAAAAGTTCTAACTTGGTCAGCAATGAGAATATCTGAAAAAAATATCATGACAATGCACTGAAAAGATTTAGGATTTAACTAGGGTGACCGTATTCTGAATCACTAAAAAAGAGGACACTACTACACAAGGCGGAGTCACAGAGTCACAGAGTCGCACGTAGTTAATTTTGAGAGTTTTTCGGGTCAGGTCAAGTGTTTTTTACGTTCTTCTAACTCAGTAAGTCCATGCGGCACAAACTCAAAACTTCCACACAAAACCCCAGACATTTAAAGGGTTTTATAAACTCCCCCAGATAAGACCGGACAAGGCCATACAGGCCTGACTGCCCCCAAAGAAGAGAACATGTCCGGGTAAAAGAGGATGTATGGTCACCCTAATTCAACTGAGGAAAGACGGTTAAATTAGAAGATTCAAAACTTATACTGTATTGTCATGAAATATCACAGATTCGGCCAAAAACATGGATCAGCTTTTAGCAACAAAAGTATTTGGTCTTCCTTTTTTCTTTTGTTTTAATAACACCAGTGTTATTATTAGCACACAATTGATACGAGCAACCTACTTTTAGATGACATCTCCTTACTGAGATTTACAGTGGCGTTTATTATCTCTTTCATCAGATCATATCAACACTGGCATAAAAATGAAATTCCATTCAGCCTCAATTACACTATCACTTCCTTTTTTATTCATGTTTACTGAGCAGAGAGGACTGCCAACTCCAGGAAGAGCAAAGGTGTGGGAGTGTGCATGTACATTAGTAATGACTGGTATACATCCACAGACATCATTAGGACACATTACTCCCCAGACCTTTCTACTCTTTGAGAGAGATTACTGCCACCTCTATCACAGCTGTTTATATCCCACCACATGCTAATGCTCTGTTAGCTTTGGAGGAGCTTCATGACACCATTAACAGCCAGCTAAATGCGCATGTAGAGGAAGCTGTGATTGTAGCAGGAGATTTTCACACTCCATCTCCACACCTTGGCTTATCTGGCCAGATCTCACTGGAAATAATCCCATCTGATAAACCTCTGAGTTGCAGAATATGACCAGCTTTGAAAAATATCCATGTCTGGAGTGAAGAATCCACTTGACAGCTGTATTGATTAGAGATGCCCCGATCCAGTTTTTCCGATCCAAGCCAATACGATACCTGGGCTGAGCATATCGGCTGATATCCGATACCGATCCAATACTACTGTTGAATGAATGAACTGTATACCTTGCCCTGTGAGTGAAGGCATCAGGCTTGACATTAGCCTTGTTAAAAAAGGTAACAAATAACCACAGATATAAATTTACTGAATATTATTTAGTAACCAATAACAAATTACACATTATTAGCACACAGCAAAAAGAAGTAAGAGTTTCATGTAAACATTTAGTGAAAAAGGATAGACAGACATACTGTAGAATACAGAGCGAACAGAATTGCTGTGTTGCTGTGTATAATATTAATTAAAAGAAAAAAAAAAGACTGGATAAGAGAACTGATAAGGACGAATCCAGTTAATTTGTCAATATCGGAGCTGATATCCAATCCAAGTATCAGATTGGTGCATCCCTAGTTTTGATGGCAGTTTTGGTGGGACACATCTTCACAGTTTTATCTTAAATAGCTTTCTGTACTGACACTGTAACAACCACCAAGAACCTCAAGGTGTTCTTGGTGTCTACCAAAGGTCTACCAAAAATGGTAGCTTGAAAGCAACGTACACCCTCTAATAGGGCACAGGACACTGCATACAGGTCAGGAGACAGGCTGGATTGTAGTAATGCCTGGAGAGCACTGAAAACAGGCAGAGGCAAGATGCTGAAGCTTAGTGCATCAGTTCAGAACAGGGCAGATGGAGAAAGACAGAAGTCTGACAGGACAACATCAAAACATCCAGTCAGCTTCTGGAATAAAACACTGTATTAATGCCAAATCATATTTCACCTAACTACATAAAAACGCATCATAAAGAGTGGATAACATCAGACAACATGGATGAAGTGAACTCATCATGGAGATGGACAACAAGTGACTTATTATTCCAGTTGTCCAGTTTTTAACAGTGATGCCTTGAGGAGAAAATAAAATTAATGAGTGTTGATGAACCATGGAGCATCCAGCCAAAGTAGAATGCTGTCACGTTCCTCAGTTAAACAGAATTGGCGTTATCATGTGTCTAGTCATTGGTAAAGAGATGCATTTCTTTGCATTGGACACTAGAGGCATTACTCATTTATTGATGGATCTCACAAAGTCAAGTCAAGTCAGTGTTTATTTATGTAGCACCAGTCTAAAATGGAAGCAAGGCACTAAGCTGGTTCAAGATCTTCTCCTATCACTGTACAAACATATTCCATAAGCCAAGACTTACAGTCCTCTTACAGCAGGTGCCTCCTACTCATCCACACCCACTTCCCCATATGACAGGACTTGAGAAAGTAGCAGATGTGTGTTCGCATGAGTGTGTGTCTGATTCAGAAGCCGTGGCAGAGTGTCACCACACTCATCAATCTCCTCCATCTCCTTATAAGGATGATGTCATTGGCACTGAGCCTGGCTGGTGGCCCACTGGACTGGGGGCACCAGCTCTCATTATCTCCTGTCCAGATTTATAGGCCTGACGTGTTCATATTTTACACTGAGGGACATGAAGGGAAAGGAGAGAGGGAGGGAAGGAGATAAAGAGATGGAGAGAGTGGAAGCGACAGAGTATGCACTGATAAATCACCCCGCTGACTATTCACTCTTTAAAGAAAACTCTTCTGGCTATCAGTACTCACAGCAGCATCAGATATCACTGTGTGTGTGAGTGTGTTTGTGCGCGTGTGATATTCCTCTTAAGTTACCATATGCTGCAGCTATAGACAGAAACACAACTTGCTTTGTGAAACTTTACAAAGTTGAGACATCTGAAGTACAGATGTCTATTTAGGCTAAGTTTGCTTCTGCACACATACACAACGTACAGAGGCTGACACATGTGCAGCTGAGTATGAGTCATTCAACGTGGTGAACAAGCACACACACACACACACACACACACACACACACACACACACACACACACACACACACACACACACACACACACACAAACCAGTACTTGCCAACTCTCTCGATTCATGCAGAAACTCCTGATTTTTAACCCCATCTCCTGCAATGCTCCGAAACAGTAATTTGTCCTGCTAATCTACAGATTTTACAGTGAGGGAAACTAGCAAGATTGTGGGGGATATTTGTCACAGTATCTGGGGGCAAGCCACAAGCTAAAGGTAGTGATAAGCCAAGTAGCATTGAGACTGCCAGAAATAATGGAGAAGAAGAAGAAGGAGTGGTACTTTCAGTCTTCCACTCAGTCCAGCGTTGGACAGAGATGGATCATGAAAGAATTCCTGTGCATTATCCAAGACGTGTTTACAGGCTATAGCTCGGTAAGGTTAATGTAATCTGTATTAAAAGTCTCCTGTTGTATTTATACTATTTTGAATGTGTTTTCTTGTTTACCTACATGTCTTATTAGCAGCAGAACTTCATGGATTTTGAAGTTCAAGGTTAGTTGCTGTTGCCACTTTTCTTCGTGGCAACAGCCACTGAAATCCTTTAGATGGTGGCATAGTCAGTGGCACACATTTTAAAATGATGTGCATTGAATACCGCAGACTAAATGAATGGTAGTGTAATGGCGCTTTTATTTATTCTTCTGGTACTCATTTCAACAATTAAAACTGCTCAGTTTTTCATTGTCCTCAACGGTAAACAGAATCAATTGTCAAATATCAAACAAACATGTTCAGACTAAGGTTTTTCCATCAGGTTTAAAATGCAAGGCAAGAAATGACAACAATTAATACACACAGCTGGCGAAAGAACCTTGCTGCTTGGGCCTAAACGCCAATTAAAAAAAAATGTCCCTATTTTTTACAATACAACATCGACAAGTATGCACAAACCCTCCCGCTATCTGATTCCAGCATGTTAAGAAAAACTTCAAAAAAACTGGACATTTTGTTGGAACCAAGATGTAGAGGATCACTCTGGATTGGTTGTAAGCAGGCTACTTCATCATCTCCCTCCTACATACTCCCTTTGTTTCCCTCTACATGTCACCATAATGTAATGTCATGACATTGCTCCACGTGATTGTGTGACTGTAATGATGAAAGATTGGCAACTGACGGCTTCACGCAGCCGATTTCAGCAGCAACACACCTGCTGTCTTTGGCCCATGCTGTTACACCTGGGACCGGTACAAGATACACATGTGCACGTCTTTGTGTGTGTCTGTGTTTTTGTGTGTGTACTGTGTCAGTGCTGTCCAGGGTATTGCATTACGCTCCATCTCCTGGAATGGGCCTAATGGTCTGTGAGGAGAAAGCAGACGAAGCAGGTCCACAGGCAGCGTACAATGTGTCTAACACCTGGTCAGCCATGTCACCCGGCGGCCATACTGGATCAGTGCCGGGTCCCACTGTCTTTTTGTTATTTAGCTAATGTTTGAAAGCTTTGCTTTTTGATATTTCTTCAATAACATTCAAACTGTACAGGTAATGATGCGTGATGAGATAATAAATTGATTTTAAATATTCTGTATAAATTTAGCTGTAAATGAAGATTATAGAAGCAGTCCTGCTAAATGTGAATTCATTAGTCAAGATACATTTTCTTATTTGCTTTTTTCTGACCATAGAAAGATCTTTAGAGATTGATGTGGTGCAGAGGTAGAGGACTAGAAATAACAAATCAAATGAATGGAATTAGTTAACACTTATGGGACATTTATATAGCATCCTCTGCTATCAGTGTGTGGCTGGTGTGTCAACAAAAGTGCTTTAAAAGACCAGAAATGTGCTAAACAAGAACAGTCCATTTATGACAGCTTTTGCACAACTATTGGTTGAGTATGACCAAACCTATTTTTCACCAATCCAAGGTAACTTCTACATTTGCTTCTCAACATTTACCACAACTTTTCTGTTTTTGTAATCAAGTCATCACCTTAGTCTAACACTGAAAACATAAATAATGGTAGGAAACCGCCTGTTCACATGGTTACACATCAACAATACTTACTAATGTTGTCATACCTTTGTAATATAGTTTCAATATGAACATAATGTACTTTACTTGTCATCTTCATCACAATGATGGGAGCCTGATAAGTTTCCCATCATTTTAGAGCCTAGTTCCTGTCTAAGTCTTGAGAATTATTCTTTCATTAACGTGTTACTCGTGATACTTTTGTTTGCTTTTTTATTCTCTCTGTATAGGTTACTTTATTTTCTTATTAAATGGGCTCTTACTCTGAGAGGACAAGGCACTCCCGTTAAGGATACAGCAGTAAAAATGATCAACAGTGATAACAGTCTAATGTGTTGGCTATTACCTGGAATGACTTAGGCTCTCGCACTCTCCTAAATGATGCCTTTACATCCTTTTTCTCTATTTCTCTGAGAAACATGCATAAGGAGTACAGACAGAAAGAGACAGATTCTTTGCTTGTTGATTAAAAATGCAAAAAGTTGGTCAGAGGATATACTTAGACCGGCTCGCCAGGTGTTGAAAAAGACCTCCTTATCACATGACTGCAACATCTTCATAAACTACTGGCATGTTTGCATGCCTCTATTCAAATACAGGCATGAGGTGCAGTGGTATACAGTGGTATTTTATCTCAATGTTTTGAATTGTTCCAAATGTAAGATGATTTTAATTATTGTTAATTAAGTATTGTGCGTTATTTTCAAAAAGGTTTGACTATGAAATAAATATCAGGCTATTTTTTTAATTCACTTTAAATAACATGTGACTGATGTGGCACAAGACAGACCCAAAGTTTACGTGAATAAAGACAAGTTAAGGCCAATATGAGAGGTTTGTTAAAAAAGAAAAAAAAAAAGCATGGCATTGAATCTCCAGTCAATACAACAGCAAATAAAGAAGGGCACAATAGATATGGGGATTAGCAGTTTTAAGTCCTCATAGGTGAAAGAGGAAATACTGTAAATGCAACAGACTGGAATCACCCATGCTTGATGGTCCAGACAGAGGTGTTTTCTGTCACCATCTTAAACGGATTAGGATGTATTTCCACGCATTGACGCTTGGTGAATGAATGTAAACACACACTGTTCACTGGGCTTTCCCCTCAGCATGATGTTACTGAAGCTCCACTGACCTGCTATCGTCATACTGTGTGTAACCACCTCCTTGATTCTGCCCCTCGCTGTCACTGGAACCTGTTTGTGTTTCACAGCAGCTCGATTGAAACAGCAATGTAACGACCCTTCTCTGCAGGATATTCCCTTTGGATACAGTCGAGGTAAATGCTTACAGTGCAAAAGGCAAAAGGCTACAGAAAAGCTGAAATGGGTTTTGTGTCTTCAGTCTGCATTTACTCGGAAATGGAGGTGAGGCCAGTGCGGCATGGAGTAGTGAATCTTTCACTTATGCTTCACACTAGGGTGACTTTGAAAGCTCCTTAATGCTAAAGGCCATACAATGGTACTTCATAATAGAGGAATTCTTCTGAGATGCTCCTTGTCCTACTGTAGCCTAGCAACCATGATACAGCCTTTTTTTTTTTTTTTTGCTCTGCAGTGTTTCGGGGAAAAGAAACATTGCCACAGACATGAAATTAAATGACAGGAAAAAGCCGTAGTATGCCTGAGAAACAAGGGCTGACACGTGAGAGGAAAGCGACAAAAGAAGTGAGAGGGTGTGAGAGAGAGGGATTGAAAGGGATGAAAACTGATAAGAGCAAAACAGAAGGCGATCACCAACTTTAAGAAAAAACAAAAACAAAAGTCCTTGAAGACTGTCTCTCACTTGGTTCTTTCGCATACTCACACAAGAAAAGGCAACAGGGCTACGTGAAAAATGTTACACACATACACACGCAGGAGCTCGACCATATTTGCAGACATCCCGTTGCCATGACAATAGAGGAGGAGGAGGGGGCGGACGAGGTGTTTGTGGAGTCTCCTTCCTGTGTGCAAAGTGTTTTCCCTCACTCTCTCTTACTTGGAGCAGATGCATAAGCACAAAGCTAATCTGCCGTTTCCACCACCATTGATTTGATGTGGCCCACTTCCACTGCAGATAGACAAGTGCCACTGGAGCGAGGATGGTGAAGCTTTATCCTCTCATTTCAGAACTCGCTCTTTAGAATCTGTCAACATGCTTGAATCAGTCAGATTTGCACACTGGGAAGAGTTGACCCCTGGCACAGAGATAGATATTACATGATTTGGGGTCATCCTCCCAGGATATGCTGATGAATGCACATTCAGGGATGTGATAAATATTACATCAATGGCCTCTTTTATTTCCTTTTTATGACTTCATATCCCTTCATAACCATCTATCAGAGTGTGTTATTTCATTCATACTGCGATGATGCGAGGACTGCAGTGATTAAATCCTCCACTTCTTCATGCGACAGTTTATTTGGTTAAATCTCCTCGATTTGAGCCAAGTGAAGTCGGTGAATGATAAATGTGAGAATGACACACTGGTGCAGAGACCGCTCTATAGAAATCCCCTCTTCCCCTCAGATGTTCTCTCAGCATTGATCAGTAAGCTTTGTGGATTGATAGTTAGTGGTGTGCAACCAGGCGTGGATCTCCCCCCCGCTCCCCACCCACATAACAACATCAGCACTAACACGCTCTAAATGGTGGATAAACCCATTTACCAGCATATACATGTGTCCACCCACATACTGATGTAGACTTCTGTAAATATGTACAGCCATGTACATCCATTCTCTCTCACTTGTAGGCTGACATTTACTATATCTGAATAGTGACAGATTGTTTCAGCTCTGCTCCTAACAAACTAGAAATACTCTGACACAGCTCCTAGAGTACATTAGCCCTGACCTTGTATTCATGTTGCCCAGGTTTGAAGACTCCAACTAGCAGGGATAGAAGAATAGAAGTCCATCAGAGCGGTCTTAAAGCAACTATGCTGAACATATCAGAAAGTATGGATGATTGTATTTTAAATGGGGCATGATTCTATGATTCTGGTATCACATCAAGACCAACTCAGCACACATTTATCCAGTTTCAGGCATTTTTACAGCAAAACAAAAACAGTCAGGTTGAGCTACAGTTATAGCTTGAATGGGTGCTTTATCTGGACTGCTGTCCTTGTCCCAGTTTACAATAACAATAATAATAAAAATATTATATTATTATATTGAATTTCCCTTTGGGGATCAATGAAGTTCTCCTTATCTTATGCTAATTAAATCACTCACAGACGTACATCCTCTACTAGGGTATGTGTCCCCTTTCAGCTTGTTACAATCGGGTTGATATATTACATGCCAAAAACAGCTATCAAAACACGTTAGCAAGTTACTGAAGATTGCAGCTGGGGTGTCTTTACAACAAACTGCTGTCTAACTTCTCTGACCTCCATATACAGACAGTTTGTTCTGCATGCATTTGAGGATGTTGATTTGTGATTGGTTGGTAACCTCACTCGTGTCTCAACATTTTGAGATAGATCCAAAAGTAGAATAAAGCAAAATGAAGTTTTCAACTATGCTATTGCATAGCAAAACTTGGGGAACATGCTCCACACTGGAACATCTGATTTACCTTAAAAGTGACCTCTTTTAAGTTGCTCATATTTTTTGAAAATGTTCCTTTTTAAATTCTGAATTGTGTATATAATTCATGTAAGAACGTACCTTCCTCAAGGAAGTGTAGGTTTGTAGAAACAGTGTGCTATCATGGCTCACTTCATTCACTTAACCAACTAAAAGAACCGCTCCAGCTTTTAAAGTGGACACTGGCAGTCACGACCACCCGAGGCTGTGTTCACATAACTCTGCTTTATTTTAAATGCCACTGCCATGTTTTCTCTTTCAAGTCAACAGGATTTGGCCGCAGGGTGATTGGAGAGAACTGGCTTTTAAAGGGGAACAGTGTTAAAACAAAGGGGAGCACCTTCCATGTTGGATGGAGGCACGAAAAAAAAAAAAAAAAAAACAAGCAGGGCAAACAAAAAAAGGAGGCTGATGGGATAGACAAGCAGCTGACTGACCAACCTGCTGTTTGACCTGAGGGATCAGGTAGTTACTCAACTGATGTTTTAAACAAACTCTGAAAACTTAACCCACCAAGAGGGATAACTTTTAGGATTATGGTGAGCAAGTAAAGTCTAGCTAAAGCTAAAAACACCAGATATCAGTACATGTCAGGATTACTTCAGGACAGAAGAAAAAAAAAATATTCCTTAGTGTCCTTATTCTTTTGCTTTCCATGTAGAAGTGATTTCACTTTAGTTATGTGATTATATCCCAGCAGCACTTAAGCTTTAATTTCTCGATGCAGATGAAAGTGACAAGGAGGCACCTTCATGCAACACAAAGTGAAGTAAGGCCATGGAAAGTGGGTGGGATTTAATTGTGTTCGCCTCCAAGGCAGGCTTTAATGACATCATCAATTCTGATAATGAATTAATCATTAAATTTAATGTTCAAGTTTATTTGAAGAGCACCTTGTACATCTACACTATCTAAATAGAGTATCTAATAGCATCAGAGGAGAAAGAGCACAAATGTGAAACAATAAAATCCATTTAACTGAGTATCCTTCAAATAAAACTTTGAATAGTTTACAGACATCATAACCTGACTGCTGCCTGGAAAGGTACAAAAGAACGGACAGACTCTCCCAAATTGACCCTCTGTAGTTTTCAGCGTATTTCAAGACAAGAGAAGTTAATGATGTGACACTGCAGCGAATGTGATAGTCTTACTTAAAGTCATATAAAAGAGAAAGTGAGACCAGTTTTGAGGTTACTGAAGGAACTATATCTGAGTAGGGCTGTGAATGATGAGAAGATTAAAACTGAGCAGATAAAAGGATTGAAACAGATGAAAGTGTCAGAAACACTTGCCTCTTTGGGCCTGAAAAAGTGCGAATCAGACAGACAAAAGAGCACCAGTGGACTTGCATATTAGTCTCTGTTACGTGATTTAGTACCCTCGATAACAGGTGGGGAATCTAGTAAAATAATAAATGTGCATCAACATTTCCTGGACGTTCTCCCTTTTTAGCAGATAACACATCAATTTCACTGCGAGGAAAGATTAAAAAAAAAGTGTTGAGTCTCATCGCCATTAGTCAGTGGTTCCTTTGAGGACAGCAGGAAAAGACTGATGGCCTAGTGAGAATAAACAGCTGGAACTTATGGGGGCGGTCTGTCTGTGTCAGGACAAGCATTGAAATCCAAGGATAAGTGTTGAGTCATGACCAGGCTGCTTAAAACCAAACACATAGAGAGGCATATGAGTCCTGTTTGTGTCTAATCTACCAAGTGGAGACAGGGAATTAGAGTACGCTCCAAGGTGTTTCACAGCAAAAAAAAGATACTGGCAACATAGATGCCTGTAATAAATTATTATTTTACAATGCTTCTACTGTGATTAAGTTTACAGTAAAATAATGTAAATCATACCACAGTAAAATACTGAAAACTCACATATGACACTGAGCTGAGCTATTTTTGTATAAATCCTGACACAGAAAAAACTAGAGAATACATATTTTATCAAATATGTTAGCTACAAGTCTATTATTACATGTCCAGCAGAATACAAAACAATTTTGGACACAGACAACCAACATATTATGAAACTTTTGTCAAAACTAACCTTGTGTCTGATAAGGGGGTGCTAAAACAATCACCTCTGGATCATTAAATGTATCATTACCTCTCTCACATCCTTTCAAGATAAAAGCAAATCTCTTTAAGTGAGGGAATAAAGCAACATGGGACATTAAAAAAAAGCTAAATAAAGACACTGTAAAGATCAGCTTTTACTTGTTTTAAAGCTTTAACCCAACAAGGTTACTTCAACTGCTTCATACAGACTTTAACTACATGCAGCTGAACTAAATCAAGTTTCAAGAACAAGTTTTAAAGTCAAGTAATTTATCAACTTTTATTACAAACCAATAGTGTGCAGTGTTATCGATGTGTGAATTCTGTATTTAATTCAACAGCATTTATGATGTAATTCCATTATAAATTTACTGGAATTTGTTACAGTGTAAGGTTAGGTACCAGAAAAAATGTCCACAAGGAGCAATCCAGGACTTAGAAAAAGGTTTGCAGATACAATACATTTCATGGTTATTAGAGCAAACCCAGTCAATGATTCCCCAATTCTCAGAGTTGGGCTGCTATGCTAGCTGTCACCAGAAAAGTATGTAGACTGACAGTCCTTGACTTTCATTTATAAGTAGCAATTGACAGTAACATATAATTCTGACACGAGATGTTTGAGAGTCTGTGTTAATGGTTACTTTGATGACAACAGGCAAATTATTATAACATGCAATTTTCTGGCTTTGCTGTATTTCCACTTATGCTTATTTATTTGTATTCTGACTTATTACCTGGCTGGGGTGAAATACTTGAGTCTGACTGGTCAAAATCTCATAATGTGATTTATTTTCAACAACAAAGCAATGTCAGGGACAACCTGATCATTCAACTCATGTCAAATCAATCAAGAGGAAGGAGTTCTGGCACAATTCAACATGAGTCATACTAGGGAATGAGCAGCCTAAAAAAATACTGGTTCTTAGTATTTCTACAATGCTTACTTTTATTAAGTAATTTAAATCATAATTAGTGGGGACAGTAGCAACCTTGTTAAAAGTTGTGACATTTGCATCATTTACGTATGTGTGAAGGTAGGTCAACTGCAAAGGCCAGAGAGGGAGAGCAAAGCAAGGACAGAAATGTCAACAGAAGCAGTCCAGCATAAGTCCCATTCGCCTTGTCAAATGTTACCTTCAGAGAGTATCAGTTTAATGATAAGTAAAACATATAAGCTGGGTAATATTTTGGCCTGTTCATGATTTGAAATATTCAGTTTGATGTTAATTCATCACTCAAGAAAACAGATAAAGAATCAATTGACATAGCATCACCAAAGGGAGACAAAGAGAGCTTTTTTCAGCTGTTTACATGAATCGTTTTTAAATCAATAAAATCCTCATATTATTTTGCCAACTTATTCGTCTTTAGTTGGTTGCAACATAATAATGAGAGGGATAATGTATCGTAAATGGCTTACTATTCAAATCAAAAACCGCATAACCACCAATTCACTATACATTATCCCTCAGTTTACAAATGTCATTTCATTAGCAAAGTTATTGGTGTCCAAGCTCAATGCTCATGCCAGCTAACTAGTGGGTTAAAACTTGTCCTGCAATGCACTTTGATGACATAATGTAAGAGCTGCATTTGAATGTAAAACCTTGGCACACAGCACTGATGTGTGTATTAGCAAAGGATTGAACAAAAGACCAGGACTCAGTCAGGTGAGCATCGGTGTGTGGCTGCAGCACAGGGACACAGGGTCTGAATCGTAAAGACGCTACAGTCCTAAATAACTTCATCCAATCACAGAACACTCAGGGGACAAACACAGGTTGCTCAGACTTCATTTACATTTTCGCACAATGCTGATGATTTACACGCATAAGATAAAAAGCCATCATCCCCAGGCAAACTGTTTGACCCAGGGTGATCTAATTAATGGCAAGCGCATCAACTCCCACATGTGGAACATGCCCGGGAGTTTTCCTGTCGATCGGCATCTGCCGGCTCTGCGACAAAATATGATTCCAATCAATGCTGTAATGGCTTAGAGGCCCCGGACCCTCATCAGCTTGGCAGGAGCCACAACTGCAACGCCAGGGATGATAAAACACTTTGTTCGTGTGTGTATGTGCGTGTGTTTGTGTGTGTGTGGTGTGTGGTCCTGGGGAATTACATCCCATTTATAGGTCTAAACAAATCCAGTAATCAGATCAAGGATGTTTCTATAATAAGAACCAAACAGTGTTTACACATGTGTAG
This sequence comes from Xyrichtys novacula, assembly GCA_962446985.1. Lineage (NCBI taxonomy): Eukaryota > Metazoa > Chordata > Actinopteri > Labriformes > Labridae > Xyrichtys > Xyrichtys novacula. The sequence continues at coordinate 9,302,742 of OY660878.1, forward strand.
AGCGAGATGGCTTTCACATGAATAATAAAAAGTCTTTATCGTAAGCGTAAATAATACACATGTTGGAATCAATGGGGTGAAACAAAGCAATGTTTTTGTTCTGTTTCTGAATTAACCACAGGTCACCTAAATCATCACTCGACACACTGCAGGACAACCTTGTGAATAACAAATGTAAGATATGGTGGCCAAAGTGGTCCTAAATTAATGGCTTTCTTGATGGTAATAACAAGCTTTCTAAGCCTCAGAGGCAAATCAACAATGTGAAAGTGCATCTTGAGGAAGGGTTCACAACCTCACGCACACCCAGATTATTCAGAGTGGCACAAATAGTTAAATCCTATCTCCATTCTATTATGAAAAGCAGGTCTGACGCCCTGTGAGAGAGCTTTGCATATATATACAAAAGCATCTGCCAAATGTAATTGTAAAGTCATCACGCTTGTATGTGGTAATGAACACTATGTAAATGTTTAATACAGGTTTCAAAACAAAGCCTGAGTGTTATATACATGATGTGGCAGTCTTTAAACGTTCCAGTCGCCAGTCTGAGTGATATCATATATGCAAGCTTTCTAGAAGCCCTGTGGACACATTGAGAGCTTGCTTCATATGCCTGCTAATGAAAAAAAGACCAATGCCCATCTGTACAGTGCATCTGTTCTCTGAGATCCCTCAAGCTGACACATAGAGGCCCATTGTCATTCACAGAGCTGGTTCGCTCCCACAATTGGCAGGCAAACTGAGAGCTGTCTTCAGCACACAACTCCAAAAGATGGTGTTGGAATTTGTCTCATTTGTCTCCACTGAATACAGTTCCTGTTTATTGAGTTTCATGTGTGGAATAAATGACCTACAAGCTGCCTAACACCTACCTGGTGGCATGAAAGAGCCTTGCTGGAGCACAGGGGGATCTGGAGATCAGATGGGCATGAAGGCAAATTGGTCTGTATTGGAAGCTTCTGTTCAATAGGACTAAAGGGTTTCCCCAGCCAGTTGTCTGCTTTTTCAAAGAGTATGCAATACAGCTAAAGCTTGGACTTGTTTACTATCTCCTGAAATATTTGAACAACCCAAAACAATGAACAGTCTTTATCGTCATTTCACAATCAATAAGTGAGGCCTGTCACTACAGCCAGCCACTACAAACTAATTAAGTTTGCAACAACCATAATCATCCATGAAAAACATGTTTCATGACTGTTGTTTGCAGATGTGCCAGAGATCAAATCCAGGCAGATGCTGCTTGGTCAGTCTTCTAAATATACTCAACAACTTAGAGATCCTCCTCACTGCTGGGTCCAACCCAAAGGACTTTATCTGATAAGTACTACCTCAAGCAGAGACTTTATCTGAGGTTATAACTGAATCTCCACAATTCAAGGCACTGTGAGGAGTTTTTATGTTGTGTTGATTTTAGTGACTGCTAACCCCTTGGGTGAAATCTGTCGTGCTTTTCCAGGATGAAGACTGCGTTTCCCACGAGGACTATCACCCACTGTTGAAAAGATGTGGCTCCTGCCAACTAGTGCATTTATTGTGGAGGCAAACAAATGGAATATAGAGTGTCTTTTTAATCCACTGTTCTTGTTCAAAAGAAGTGTATTGATTTGAAGCCACTCAAAACTGTTAACTACAATTTCTTAATGACAGAACATTGTCAACTGATTTATTACTGTTAGTGGGCTAACAAAAGGTAATCAGAGGTCAATGGTTTATCATTACTGGCACCCCTGTGTTGGGAGGTGTGCTGTAGTTTCCCAATAATTTACACGCATATGAAAACAGTTTTACTCTGAAAGAACAGACAAGCATTCATGTCCTGAATTTCCGCATCCAAACCATCATTTTGACAAGACTTATTTTTTGTTGCTAAATATGCTCTAGTGCCAGCAATGACTACAATAAAACTTTTTAAAAAAGAAAATTATCTCAAAACCAAAAATTCCTCCAGCTTACACAAACTTATCACAACTTAATTTTACTGACAGAGTTGTAAACAAAGACCTGTCAGGTGAGTATTGAACATTGCCTTTTATGCAGCAATCTGGACACAGGCACTAAAACTCAGTATAACCGATCATATCACTAATGTCATTTAAAGGTTGGGTAGGCAGGAATCTGTTAAAGAAGCATCTTTTTATGTGGTGTATATACAACAAAGCTTTTAATATCAGTCAAAATTATTGACTATTAGTCATTGATGACATTTGGTAATATCATGATATCTATGTGTTTTGATGTCTGTGTAGTCAATATTTAATTTCCCGCCTCCCCCAACTTGATTGGTTGTGTGGCAGATGCTGCTCCCCCCGTGTCGTTCAGGAGCCCAAACAAAGTTAGCGTGCTACAATATGCTACCACCAAAAACAAGCAAGAAAATGAAGTCAATACTGGAGACTATTGCAGAATAACAGGCACTTAAAAAGGAGGTAGACGATAGCTAAAAAAGCGGGGTCAACAATGATGGGGGACACTTCGGGATCTTACAGACCCAGTAACCTTTATGCTGGAAAGGTAAACCGCTTGAACAAAGTAAGCCAAGTGTTACAGAAGTGTTTCTTGTCAAACAGGACCTGCTGGGTTTTGTAGCGCCACTAGATTGTTTACCTCGGGTCCTGGAGTATGTCACTTTATCCTAGTTGTAGAAGTCCTGCCAACATTGTGTTTGCTGGTAGTCTGTTGGCATCTACAGTAGCACCAATGCTGTTGACTTTCACATTGACTGGGCCCCATTTGTAATTATCTTTGTAAGTATTTATCTGCATTATATCTGTATTTAATTGAAACGATATGAGCAAGGATGAGTGTCTGTTTGTGGGCGGGTCTTGCTGGAGCAGAGAGGAGGAGCAGAGGGGAAAACTGGTTGGGAGGGGTAGTGTTTACACTCAAGATTTCTCCTCAGAACTGGCACTTCCTCAGATCCTGCCTACCCCACCTTTAACTATGTTAATGGAAGGCAATGGTATTAAGTCTGCATGCTTCAGCATCAGCCCTGCATAAAGCTACTTCAGAATCAGTTTAAAACTCCTCACAGTACCTTTAATTTAAAGGTCGATCTTCATGGTGGAAATACACTAAGTACTGTTCCATGTCCTTGAATGAAGTTCCTTTTGAACCAATCCTTGCTCAGCGGTATCTGAGCAGGACTCGTGCTAGGGACAAAAAGTTTTTTCCATGGAGATGCTTGGAGGAGTCTTAAAGGGTTATGGGGGGGGCTCATTAGAAGTGCAATAAGTGTTATTAAATAAACCTGTGGGGTTTCCAAACATCACTGAGTTATTTTTCAGAAAAATAAATGCTCAACTCTGTTACTTGAATTCCAAAACTATCAGCGAAAGGCACCACTGTTTCTTCATTTGTTTTTGGTTTCCTTTAACTCCAGAGAGTCTAGAAATTGGGCATTTATGCTTCAGAGTATAGAGCCTGATGACGAGGCACCAATCAGTCACAAAGCTGCCTCTCTAACCTCAAGCTGTCTCCATATTTGTCTCTAGGGATCAGCTGATAGTATTCATGATCGCAGGTTAAGCCCTAATTATATCTTACTGGAACATTGATTAATGATCCAAGTGTACTAATCTATAGTCCTGTCTGTAGGTGTTAATGCCCAACATGTGCTTCTCAGTTGGTATCACAGCAGCACCACCTGGCCTAATGACCCGGCTTCTTACAAGTCAGCGGGTCTCTGGCTCGACCTGCTCCAGATCAGCTGTTTGGAGGAAGGTGTGCTTGTCTGTATACACAGTTGGCTCCAGACAGTACACACAAACCGGGAGATAAAGGTGTTAGCTCACCTTCTCACTGATGTGAAGGTGTCATATTTTTACCTCGCAGATATAAAATGGGTGTAAATGTGAAAGTTGAGCTTGTGGTGAAAGGATTGACATTACACTCACAGAGGCGGCCGTTTCTACATCTCCTCTTCGACGAGCATCGTAATTGTGCAAAATTCATGCTGGTTATGTGTGTGTGGTTGTGGTTATTCTTATTCAATGTCTGATGCAGTATGTTTGAAAGCACACTCATGTCACATTCATTTGATTAAAAATTTGGCGGGGTGTCATGCACACGTCACATTGGTGATTTATCTCTGCTATTAATAGAAGCTATGGAGGGGTGGGAGTAATTGCATTCTTATGATGACTGATTGCATAATGGGATGTGTAATGTAAGTTGATGGCAGCAAAGTGACTCATATTCTACATTACTATGCTTAAATCAGGACATTTGGTCATTTCAGAGACTTGGTCAACAACACCCAGTATTTTTAAGTCATAGGGCCAACCAAAATTTGAACAGAGGAATACAATTTCTTTGTTTTGTGAAGCCCCCTTTACTGTTTTCATCACTTTAACAAAGACAACCTGCTGCACCTGCTGTATTTTCTAACACAACTGTTTGTATCTGAAATCTTTTCTCAATAGCAGACCTCCCAGCCAACATCTCTGTTCTCCTGTCGTCACATTTCACCGAAACAGTTTTGGATTCTGAATGAAAAGCTCCAAAAAGGACTCCATTAAGCTTGATATGATTTACAAACGGTTTCCAAATGGCAGTTTGATGTTTGTGTTGTATCTGTGTCGGTTTCTGTGCTTGTGACAAAGCACAGCAGGAAGACGATCTAACCCTCTTGGCAAGTTAGTTTTTCACAAGTAAGATTTTTTTTTTTTTTTTGATGCAGCACAACAGTAAAACATAAGCAAAAAAAAAACAATGAATAAAAGAGAACCTGTAAAAGTCAAGCAACAGAAATCAAACTGAGACTATTCTTCATGAAGAATATGAGGGAACACGTGTACTATAAACATTTTAACAACAGTTTGTGTTGATATTTACATATGCAAGTATTTACTCACTAAGGAATAAGCAAATGTTATCTGTATCATGTGTAAAATGCAAACATAGCAGCCAAATAATGTCTGCAATGTAACACAGTGTTCGGTGAATGTACATTGTGACATGACAAATACAGCAACACACATGGAGGACTCACAGGAATGAACATGAATACTGCCATGACTAAATACATTTGAATTAAATGACATTAATTAGGGTTTTGATGATGAGGATACTGGTGACATCATTGATGTCAGTGTTAGTTATGATGTAAACCGTTTTGATTGATTGGACTTGTGGGCTCTATCCATGCTGTTCTTCCCTGTCGAGATCATTGATTTACCTGCTCTTAGATTTATATCCTCTGTGACGAAAAGGTCTGTCAAATAAAAATGTATCATTGTAAATACAGAGAGCATCATAGGAGGTGAAGTAAACCATAGTACACACATTTCTCTAGTGCATGACTTGAGGTAAAGTGAAATACTTTTGTGACCGAGTAAAAAAGACATAACATGTAAAAAAAACTTAAGCCAGCCCACCCCCAACCAACTGAGCATTGAACACTGAGCCCAAACTGAGGTCAACCCTTCTTTGCCTTTCCTAGAGAGGCAACAAAAAGCTAATTACAGCAGTCAATGTAACCAGAACTGGTCATTCTAACTTCAAAGCTGCTGTGAATACTTCTTAATTTTTGTCAGTTTTACACAAAACCTTATCCTGATTTATTTCAAAAGTAAAATATTTTATATGTTACTCATTAAAGGTAATAGCCATAAAAAAAAAAGATTGTTACTTTAACTGGTCTGACACTCACCGACTCATTGCGATTTTTTATAAAAATGATGACAGAGAAATTATCAGCCTTGTCGCTGATGACTTTGTTTGCATGTGAAGGAAATAAAGAGACATTGGTATCAGGCATTTGCCAATTTTCAACCAGTTACAAACTCCTCACTGTGTCTTTGAATAATATACCAAACTTTTAAACTTATACAGATGTTCTGATGCATCTTTCGCCTCTCAAAACATGGCAATTACAGAAAAGGACTTTAGTACTGGCTGAATGTTGACTCAGCCTGTGTGGTTGTGTTAGCATCCTTGTTATTGATGTATGTATGCATTACTCTAAAGGCATTGTTACCTCAGTGCAAGCTAATTTTGAAAGCCTGAGCTGACTAATGATGGTATCAAGGAGTATATTAATGCAATTATTGGTCTATTCACTGATGCCTAATAACACATTTTGTGTTATGAAATGTGGTTGTATTATCGGTATTCCCTATGGGCAAAAACTCTGGAAATGACATTTTTTCTACTCCTAGATATTAAAAAATAATCAAACTGCTTTCATGCCACTAAGTCAAAGCTCAAAGCCTCTTTTTCAAACTAAGGAAGACTTGCAGCCCTCTTAAGATAGTTTGCTGACAAGTTCCCTCCGCATAAAGTTACACAGGGATGTAATCTCATAGATTTGCATTATTTATTAGAGATGACAGCTCTTAATTCTTTAAGTATTCGGACAAACTTTAAATGTGTAAAATGTGAATAATTTGTACCAAGAAAGTGCATAAGTGACAGGCTTTTACTATCAAAATGTACACCCTCAGCATCAAGACTTAAAATTGTTCCTAAATTCATAAATAATTCGAAACTAAAGCGAACCTTGTCGATGGATAAAGTGGCTCTGAATGTCACCACAGCAGCGCAGATCATGTCTTGCTTGATGAAACACTCTCACTATTTTTGGAACAGGTCAGTGCATCACATTGTGCCTCGACCGAGTGATGTGACCACAGCTACCGTCGCTCTCATTAGCAAGCCATAGGCTCGTCACAAACCAGCGCTTGTTCAGAAAGCAGTCAGATAGTCTCTAATGCACTGAGTGACTTTTTAATGTCAGGTTTGTGAAGGCACGGGGACACGGAGACACCAGAAAGACTTGTGAGAGAATATATTAATACGGTTGCAGGAGGATGGATGGCTTGTTTGTTTGATTTTTTTTTTAAGGTGCTGTCAAAACTGCACCCCTGCCTTGCATGGTGCAGGAATCAGAAAGAGAGGGAGACGTTCAGAGAGAATTTACAGCAGCGAATCCAAGCTGACTTCTCTTAAGATGTCCCAAGCAACATTCAACTCTTCTTATGCATATGCTGCAGAAAAGCAGACTGTGTAAACAAGGAAGAAGAGAGACTTATAAGAGAGTGCATATGCCTTTGTGGGTGTGGGTGGATACAGGAGGGAGTTGGACGGTTTGCACAGAGTAAATTGGGAGGATGAAAAGAGTCCAGTGAGAGAAGAAACAGAAAAGATCCTCCTGCTAGAGCTGGGATAGTCCACAAAGTCAGGATTTTGAGACAGTATCTGCATCTTGGTTGATAAGACAGTATGTGACTAAACCAAGGGCACATTTTCTGACTCAACATTGGTGGTGCCATTAGGTTATGGTGGATGAGAGGCTGGGGTCAGGGTCCACCCACTGAAGTTATATAGCACATCAAACCAGTACAATTATCTTTATCATGAGTTGTTTGATTTGACTCATCAATTAATTAAATAAGAGGCAGTGAGAGAAGTTTGCTTTTGCTGCATTCCCTCAGACTGCCAAAGAAATAATGAATAATCCAATATTTAACCGCCATTGGTAATTATTCAGTAAGGCTTTTGTTTGCAGTCTCTTACCCATCCTGCTGCCTTGGTGGCTGCCATTTGCTGTTGAGAAGAGTTTCTATCTAAAACTCTGCAAGTTATCCATATGCCTTTATCTTTAATAATTTCTGCAATGTAATACATCTCCTGGCAGGTCAACATGTCAATCATGCACTCACATGCTAACATTTTAGTTCCCCAACTGTAACCAAAAAATATTACAAGAAAATTAATTTTATATTATTTGAGTATACTGTTCCCCTCTATTATAGAAAGACAAGGACATAGGGACCATGCACATGATGTGTGTGCAAAACAAAAACTGAACATTTTCTAATGAGGCTTGGCTTGGCTCTTTATCCTTCTCTTTATAGTGTTGTAACTGAAGTGCAGCCTGAAGTCTCTGCTCACAGTAACACAGAGAGAGTCACAGCTGTCTCAAATTGATAAGTCCCAAGCGGGTACGCTGTTATAGAAGATTTGTACATTTAATCTTTCATGTCTGGACATGATTAGCAATTAGGATATTTCAACTCTTTCCAAATTTTGATGACGACACATCCTTACCTTATTGTCGCCTGTTCACTTAATATGTGGTATCTACATGCTCAGAAAATCACAGAAAATCCATCTCTTTAGCGTCCCTTGCAAATGACTGCTTGATATTAAATGCACATTTTAATGATGATCAAAGTAGTTATATCTCACCTCTGATCAGCTTTTGTTTTTACTATGTTCAAAGCTTCTGTGAGTAACTTTCAGTTTGTTTGCCATCCCCCTGAGAACAAAACAGCTTTTGCTTACCTTGTTCTCTAAAAGGTTTCAAGGTGTCTTTTGACAAAAAAATCTCATCCTGCTAACTTTGGACACTAAAACATATCTCTTATTATTATATTTTTTGAGGATACTGTAAAAACTGGGGTATGTTTTGAGCTGCAAAGCTGACACCTTTCATCCTGATCTCTGATATTAAAAATTACATTAGGCAAATTGTTTGTCCTGCCCTGATGGCCTTATTTGCTTTTTGATATCACAAAAGGGGCATCAAACATATTTCAGGCTATTTCACAAACAAACTCCTCTTAGTAGCAGCTTTAATATTGGGATACACTGTGCCTTTTGCTGCCCACAACAACCATTTAATTTGTTTCCAAATTTCTAAAAAAAAAAATTTTTTTCCCCTGCAGGGGATACAGAGCACATATGCTCAGAGATTTTTTGTTTCAATTATATACCAACTTTATTTAATTTTTATTTTTGCTATTGTTTCAGATCAGTCAGTGAAATAAATAAACCCCAATACCACTTCACAACTGCATTATATGTCTTTTCTTTCAAAACCATCCTCTCTGCTATTCTCCAAATCTAGCAATGATGGGTTCATGTTTTCCACAAGATACGGTCTCACCTCACCTTTAACCTCCCTCCTCATGCTCCAGCTTTGAGGGGCACACAGCGCACCAAACCAGACATCAGACCTATCTGTCACAGATATGAGAATCTCAGTTCATCTGACTTCAGAAGCCTCTGTGAAAGCAACGCACAATGTTGAACAGAAGCACGATCCAAACCCTCACATTGAGCCATGACAGAACTGTGCAATCTCAGATAGGATTTAGGGTGTAAATGAGATTAACACCAAAAATCTATGGTTGAAATCCTCTTTCAAAATAAATGTATATAACAAATAGGAAGCTCTTGTCAATAATAAACTCCAGATGAGTGCCCCTACAGGCCTGAAGGACTGCCATCTTCATATATTGCTTGGCGGCAGTATTTTCCTTTTGCATTTTTCTGTGTGTTTTGGTATTTGCATTATTGCTGTTGCAGTATCTGTTGTTGGTTTGGCTTTTTGACAAGAGTGCTTTATTTGCAGTGTGATTTCAGTGTTGCATTGTTGCTGACTTTTGCAGGTGAAAAAGAATGTACATTGTCTCAGATTTTGCTGCACATTCCTTCTAATAGATGTCTTTAATCCTTGCCAGCCCCATCTTGGCCACTGTTAAAGACTTTTTAGTGTAGTTCTTTCTTCAAGAACTTCAGCGCTTCTAGCAATGAATTTTAAAATTGCATGGCCTTTGTGACAAGAAGCCTTTGCTCCAGAGATGCATCAATGCACAAGCTTTACATCTTTACATCAAACCACACGGTTGACCTATGATACGATACGATACAATACGATACAATACGATACGATCCGATACAATACGATACGACACGATACGATATGACACGATACGATATGACACGATACGATACAATACGATACTCTTTATTGTCCGCTTGGGGAAATTTGTCTTGGACTCTGAGAGCTGCACAGATAAAGCTGCCAATAGATGACACAAAGCATGAGACCCGACCAAGACACAGTCACACAACCCACGCACACTGCACATACACATTTTGCACAAGAATCTCACAGAAATGGTCAGAAGAAACACACTGATAACAAATAACAATGGCAAAGAATAAGACACAGCAAGGCAGGACAAGGAAAACAGACCAAGACCAAACATTACTTAAATACCTCATTGAGATGGGCACTAATGAGTTTTACATGGATGCAGAGCTTGTGAAACTAAAATAAATGAGGCCATGTGCTGCACATATAAAAAGCATCCGTTAAAACATCACCAGTTTAATTTAAAGCTATTGGGAAGCACTTCTAACTCAAGGCTCTCTTTATGAACATTGGGTTGAATGCATGATTAAAATTTAAGCCTGGGGATCCTGAAGGATTAGCTTCACTTTGTCATGAACTTTACAGTAAAGCAGCCCATTCAGATGCAAACCCACCTAAATCTAAAGATCCTTCAGTAAATATGCATTTACATTTTTTCTCAATGAGTCAAAGTAAACTGTGATTCAGTTGTTGCATTTCTTTATCTGCAAAGGTCACAGTTTGCTTTTTTTTTAATTATTAAGATAAGGTTAAAGCTGCATATGCTTCATGCAAACACAGTGAATCATGTTTAATCCCCTTTGCATATTTTGAACACGAAATGAGTGTGAACATTTTATTTGTTAACATGCTGTTTGAAGGGGGCTTTCATCACCATCACTTTCAGTCAATTACTCCAGAAAATCAGACCATTGGTTTATTGATTTCTCAGTAATGAAAGGGAGCTAATGATTGAAGTGAATTAACAAATTTGGTTACTAGTAACAATTATGACCAGCAAGTTATAGAAACTAGTTAAATATTTGCATACCCAGGTGATAAGTTGTGTTTTTATTGTTGGTGACTGGTTAATTAGCACCATTTTAGTTATACAGCATCGTATTACACATCAATTTATGTCCATTCTTCCCAGAAAACAAGTCAATATACTTTACAGGGCTCTAAAAAATCATTACAGCCATTATCAGAGTCTCATGTGTGATAATAAAGAAAATGATCCGGATTTGGCATCATACTGTGTGAATGGGCTCTCAGTAATGCAGTGAGAAGCCCCAGAGACAAGGAGTTGCAGGGATCAAACTGAAGGCAAGATAAGCTGCACTGTTGCGGCATCCCTCCACCCACACACTCACCCTGCTCACTCACTCACAAACACGCACACACACGCACACATTTGTACTACAGTCATCCCTGCTGGAGGATGTGGATGTGCTGAATATGTGATGTTTGTGTGTTTCTCACTTATTGTCTCCATCATTCATTCCTCTCCTTGTCATCCCCCCACCCATCTTTTCCTTCACTCTCTCAATCCCTCCCACTTTGTTTTGATCTCTCTCTTCTGTTCTCTCCCACTCGCTGTCCGACACAAAAACATGCACATGCACCCATCTATCCACCCACACACACAGTTGGCACGGGCAAGTCCCCAACAAACAGCACCGCTTGGCGTGGGGTTATGTAAAGAAATACAAAAATTGGTGCGGCACCACTGCCTAATGGTGTCTCCATGGCAACAAAGGGAGCAAGGCCCTGGGATATAGTGTCAGACAAAAACAGAAAAACCTAAACAAAGAAATAAGTTTGTGTAACTATGGTGGGACTAGGTCAATCATAATTTCAATTTCAATTTTATTACAAAGAACATTTGATATCATGGTCTTAAAATGAAACACGAGTTAAAATGAACTATCATGGAAGGAGAATGGGGACGGTTTCAGCACTTTTTGCTTTTCTCTCATTTACTCAGAGATGATTTAGACTAGGCCAACCAATGATTTATATAGTAGACTTACATATGTCTTCTAAGTCCCCATTCAATTTAAATATGATTACATAAGACAGACTTTTCACAATATTCATTAAAAAAAGAGTCAAGTGTTGCACCTGACCTCATCCCGGACAGTTGGAACGTGCCACAAATCTATTCGATTTCACAAATCACCTTTTTTTTATGTCTCAATGAGCATATTATTTGAAGAATATGTATTGTTTATTTTATTATTATCATTTAATGTACAAAATGTTATAGTTTTATTTATTAATTTATTTATCTAATATTCAATATTGAGTTTTGTTTAAAACATCACCCTATTTTGAGTCGATGTGCAGACGTTACATATGCTATTCAATCTTTCTATACATTTCAGTGTTAGTCTGTGTGACGCAGTAAAAATAGAACAATTAGCTATGCAACTAATTTCTATTAAACATGAATTTATCATCCTAATTTTTGTCACACCCTGTGTTAACTGCAACCTTGGGTTCTCTGAAAAGTTCACAGAAATTTCAAGATGACAGCTACTAAACTCCTCCAAAACCTCACTAAGATTATTGAAAAACTGAGCAGCATTGGTCTGATTGAAGCTTGTTGCCCTTTCACTCCCGTAGCTTCATTGCTTTCAAAGGTTTATGTAGTGTTTCTGTATCATGTTTGAGCATTTTCCCATTAAAATCCTAGGCTTCATTGAGACCCGTATTGGACCTCAGACTCAAACAAAATGTAAATACTCTGCAGCCATGCAAACCCTTAAGTAAACATATATTTGTTGAAATAGTAAAGTTCTGAGTCACTGGTAAATTCTTTTGAGTAAAGTGTTTTTGTAAAAACTGACCCAGCGGTGGGTTCCGGCAGGCTGAAGCAGAACTGACTCCTAGGGATCTCAAAACTATCTTTTTACTCGGGAGACAGGAGCACGAGTTCTATCAGCAAATGCTGTAAAATGACGTACGTGTACAGTGAAGTTCCCAGCTCCCTTGAAGCAGCGGTATTTTTGAGCAGTCAGAAGAAAATGCAGAAGGATGATTCAGTTCTGCAGCTTCAATATACACCAAAGAGAAAGGCTGCATGGATGAGTTGAAGGATAGTGCTTTTTTTCAATATTAGGAGTTGTATGGTGTACATGTCAATAGCAAATGCTCTTATATGTTTTTAACCTCAGGAGATCATGGTAAGTCTAGAACCAGCAGGGAGACAAACAAACCTCTGCAGATTGGGTCAGTTTTACAACACAATTTAGTAAATTCAAAAAAGGTTTAACCCAATCCATGACCCCAATTTAAATATTTATATTTTTCTGTCAGAGAGCCAATTTTATTTTCGCACTGTCCCACACCATGGTGGCTCTCCACCCAGTTTCTCAAGAAAGCTGACTGGGATCCTCTGAAGATAATGATAAGTGCCTCACTGTAAAAAAACAAAATAAAATGAAAAATAACCCTTTCAAAAATCCTCTTTTGGTATTATATCCAATGATTTGATATAATGATTATAACGTATATCGTGTTACTGAATGACATGAAGTGATTGACACCATAAAAAAATATTTAATCTTATGGACATGTACAGTAGATGCGTTTGAAAGATTTCAACCAACATATGAAGGAAGCAATATTTAACTAATGTATGATCTTTTAGAAGATATACAGGGGCAGTAGAGGCTATCTAGTGTAAAACTAAATTAATTTCGCTGAGTCAGTATTTGAGCTTATATTTTTATTTCCCATTTATTTATTTTTTCAAAGAAACTGGTCAAAACATGACAGAAATTATCATCCACACACAAACTTCTCAGATGGTAAAAAGGAACTCCCTCAGGCCTGCAAAACTAATAATTCAAGCTTTGATCCATTTCATGATTTCCAGGTCAATTGTCATGGAGCATGTTTGGTGTTTAATGATCTAAATCTACTCAGTCATGTGATCCTGCAACCAAAACATCTATAGTGGGTAGCAGTTACTGTCAGCTGATTAACTGTCAGTACTAAGCGAAGAAGAACTCAAAGGTTTGTCTGCTGTTTTTGCCTGCTGTAAAAGAGTAATAATAATCTTGCCAGAAATTTCTGGAGTCCAGCTGTTTCCTTTTAGAGGTATTCTAACAATGAAAAAGCAGACATGTTAGTAACTGTTGGCTCTTTGGATGGGCAACAAACAAACTGGCGTTGGACCACACAACACACCATGATCTCAGCCAGAAAGCAGTTTTGTTGTTTCTCAGCCTCTCCTGGCTTGTCTTTCTCTCATGTCCTTGTTTTTGGTGAGTAATGAGGAACTGTCTTCTTATTGAAGCTAATCTGAAGCAGCAGAGACTGCGGATCAAGCTGCATTGTTTGTTTTTAGCCAGTTCTTTGAATTATTTTCCTACAGTTTTCATCCGTTAAATTTGGTTGTAGACTTCTGAAAGAGAAATGAAGTTTAGGGTGTTTTTGTTGGCTGATGGGTTTAAATACGGACTGAGTTTCTGGGGGACTGCATCCCCCACGGTTATGAAAAATAATAAAGTACTCCTGATGAATGAGGAGTCCACATCTCCACTATTTTATCATTCAATGTTGAACAAATGAAATCAGCTTTGTCGCTTTAATGTTAAGCAATTTGGTAAGACTGACTACATTTCATAGATTCACTATCAGCATCTGCAGTTTCAATTAAAGTTAATACAGTACAGATAAGCTTGTGATTGCCTTGTTATGACCCCTTTCACAAACAGACTGATGCCCCCAAAGGGAGTTTAACTGCAAACAATAAACACCCTCAACAGTTCAGCTTTGCCTCCTCATTGTGCATCCACAGAAGATCTCCACGTACTGCATGGACACACCTATACTGCAGGAAAAGTGCACTTCTTCTTCTCCCCTCCTCTCTCTTATACACACACACACGGCCCTACACAACAGCATGAGGCAGGGAGGGCGATGTGCCAGAGCACACAACAGTTTATCATCCTCTGACTCGTGTCTATCAGAGGCGTTAAGGTGTGTCAGCAAACTGCTGGTGGAGGTAAAGAGAAAAAGCATCGCAGCAGGAGCAGCTTATTGGGGTGTAACTTTAAAGAAATGGGCCCGAGCAGAGCTTTCAAGTAGCAAGGGGCTTGTTCTGTTTCAATGCGTGAGTCATTTGGTTTTAATGCTTTACCTGTGGCTCAGAGATCGAGCTTCGGCTCTGGCTCGGGCTGCAGAGCGAGCTATTGACAGCCTGAGAGAGAGAAAGAAGAGATGAAGCAGAGAAAGTGAGAAAAAAGGATAGGGATTGTGTGTTGGAGAGTGACAGAGAGAAAGAGTCAGGGAGAGGGACGCTGAGGTTAAAGAAGAGAAGGCTTTCTTCTCTTGTTTTTCTTTTAGGCTTCATTCAAAAGCCCCACCGGGAGAGAAGCCTGCTCTGAAGAGGCGACTGTTCAGAACCTCGCTGGCATCCCGCATGTTTGTACTCGTGTGTGTGTTTATGAGTGTGTGTTTTGTATGCCATGAAGAAGAGGGTTGATGGAGTCAGTTGGACACTGATTGGAGTCAAAGCGATTATCCCAGCGGAGAGATTGTGCAGACAGTTGCTCCCACTGAACACAAACACATACACGTGCCACCAACACACACGAGACCAACTGACACCAGAGGCTGATTCATCTACAGTGTGTGGGCTGTCCTCTCCCACTTCAGAACACCACACTGACCAATGACCTGACGTAACAAGCCAGGCCACCATCTGTGGGTTCCCCAAAGCTGTAGAGCTTCATTCTCGATGAGTGTCTAAAGCAGTACCCTGCTACATTTTTCAACCATGTCACCCACTGGAACATGGATCCATGACACGGTACATCCATCACAGTTAAGCTGTCAACAGTTTTCAGCTGGTATGTAGCAGTTTCACAGTGATACTTCCTCATCATCCCTGGCAAGATGTGAAAGTCAACATCCAAAGCCTGCAAAGCGTGAAATTTGAAGCCGAAAACATACAGGATCCGTATTGAGTGCGTTCCGTATTTGCTCCATGGAGCAGCTCTGGGTATCGCATACAGGATGCGTATTTGGAGCTTGGCAGCAGCGTAGTGCAGCCCCGGTCAGCTGGGCTCAGTATAGAGGAAACAACATGCTCACAACAGGTTGTTTTGCCTTTCTGTGGTCAATTTCCTGCTAATTTGGATATAATTCAGTGACTTTTGAGCCTCTACTATATGTGAAAAAGCAACGTTTTTTTACAGTGTCAGTTTTAGCAGGTTTATTCATGTTTAATAAAGTAAACTATGTTCCCCTGTGCTGTGCTGTTACCTTCAGACAGAGTTAGCTGCTATAAGTCCTGTTGGGGTCCACATGGATCAAAGATTAACCATCGGACTATTCTGTATTTCTCATCAACATGAACTGATACACATATGGTGTTTTATTTTTAAATACCAGATGACATGCGCGGATTTCGTGCTTGACATCAGTCTAGATTGATCTTCTCTGTGTGGATTGATGTGCACTGGAAACATAGAGCAGCAAAAATTGAGTCATTGCGTAGCAGTGCTGCTCTTGGTACGATGCTGCGACAGAGCTGATACGCGTCCTGTATGCTTTGCTGCATTGATTAGAATGGCAACTTCTTTGCTGCGTGATACGTGACGCTGCTGCCACACTCCAAATACGCATCCTGTATGTTTTAGCCTTGACTCCTTAAAACATGATTTGCCTCTGGTTTGATGCAAATAGATGTGAATCAACATGGTCTGGATCTTCAAAAACCACTTAATCATCTGCAAACAATCACAGCCCAGTGACCTTTGAAGAGCTCAAGCCTTCTGTTACTAACTTTTATACATTTAACTCTAGGCCTCTACCACACATACAATTAATTACAGCTTGTCATAGTTATTATAGATTTTTCTATAACACAAGCAGGAAAGCCATATGGAATGCTGCGGGTTATAAACACGGCTCCAGCCACATGTCAAGATAGGGAGGAATGATAGGCTGTATGATACCCTCAGTGCTGTTTTTTCTCTCTCTATTTCTTTGGGGCTGACAGCTGTTTTCATTGTTTGTGAGATTCAGTGTTGGAGTGTCCATGACTGAAGCTGTCAAAAGCTGTGAATCCATTGTCCCAGATTTCCAATGTGAAAAATGGCTCTCCCATCTCCGCATCGTTGAAAAAAGCTGAATCATGTATGGTAGTCAATAAGGAAATGATTTTATTCTGTTTAATTCTGGATGCATGTTTGCAGGAAGCAACAGACTGGAACGATACGAACACACTTCATCACACAGCTCATCTAACATGCACCCAGGCCTTCAGCAAGCCAAACATGACACACACACAGACACCAACCATGTTAAACAACCTCAGGAAAACACATTATGTAAGCAAGCTGTTTGTGCAGTCAAATTTCAGCCGCCACTCAAGAGTCATTTATCTTGCTTGAAAGTAAATGTGACAGCCTCGATTTCAATGATCAACCGCTGCATCTAGCTTACTCATGTTTCATTGGGATTTCTCATCAGGCTGCTGGGAGGGACAAGCTCAACAGAGCAGGTGTCTCACAAGACAGTTTATTCCTGAGTAGCCACCTGCAGAGATGAAAATGAAGCATGGAGCAGTACCGAAAATGGCCTCTGGGGGTTTACTCGAAGAGAGAACAATTTCCAATTAAGCCTGACATTAAATGCAAAATTTACATGAGAAATGAGCTTAATCCACTATTCATACCAACTGTGCAGAGAGGTGACTTTAAAAGCTGATGTGAAGTGCAGATGTACGCTGCAAGCTTTCTGTTAACAATCAAGTTCATTGAGTTTTACATCTCAGCTGTGTCGGGCTATTCATGCTTTCAAGAGACTTTTTTTTTTTTTTTAACATCAATTATTCAGCAAATAACATGGCTCAAAGTCTTCGCTCTAGCATTTTCTCTAAGTGCATTTCTGGTGTTATTTTTGACATACTAGCTTCAATGAGGGACAACAGTGTCTCCATTCTCACAGCTGTTAACTTATTCACTGTTTCTTATACATGATTTATTTGCAGCTTGTTGTGTCGGCTTGTTGTGGACTTTTCTCTGATGTGTCAATGTTTTTAATTTTTACACTGACTGGTTGGTAAGTGAACAAGAAGTCTACTGAGTTCCATCCACTCTCTCAACTTCTTCAGTCAGCTGTTACCATACATCCAAATTCCGTCAAGGGCACACATCATGGCTAGTAATAAGCCAGCTCCACAGGTGTATGCTGTTTAGCCATCATAACTTAGGGTTACCTAACCTCTTCCTTCTCAAGTGCCACTCTCTTATCTATTGACTGTAAATAGAATGGACACCGTCTGCCTCCTCACTGGGTGAAGCCACTCCGAGAACAGCACCCTCTGGCATCAGGCTGCAGTATAGGTCATAAATCCCGCCTCCACCAGCAAAGCTTATGGAGCTGTAGACAAACTTTAGAAATGTATTACACAGAATATGAATATTATTACCCCCTGGTTGTGATGTTGACATGTAGTTATTGTAAGACTGGTTTGTGCTCAAGTCCTCTTTTCTTCTGTACAGCTCTATTTTTAAAAGTTATTAGGGGGTTCATGTTTTCTATGATTAATACTTGGTACAGCCTATGGGCATAAAAAGATTGTGTAGCTCACCTGAGGGATACGCTGTTTGAGGCGAGTGTCATCACAGCAACTCTCCCACCGAATGCACACAATGCTACTACGCAAGTGGTGGAGTGCGTACAAAGCTACTGCTGGTTTCAGGAAATGGAGATAAAACGCAGAATTACCAAGAGCTTTTCGGCTTCAAATTCGTATACTGGCAGAAGGCGGAACCAAGTTGTCCATAGTATATACAGTCTATGCTCTTATCTAAATCAAGTCTGTTCTGGATCCAGACTACCAACATAGCTAAAACACTGAACTTGCTCCCAGACTACAGTCAACAAACGAATGGGGGACATCACTGTGGACCTATCCATCCTTTACACAGTCTTTCTCCATACCCTCTCATTATAAGTTTGCTGTTACAAACTTAGTATTTGTTCTCTGTATCAGCACTTTAATTTGTTTTCATTTCTATCTCAGCTTTACCTATGATTACTGCATTTTATTATTCATCTCATAAGTTAGTTATGCTTTTTTTTTTTCATCCGTAATTTCTATGGTGATGCTGGAGAATTATTAAAACCCTTTCAAGGCACTATTTCGGCAAAACTGTGATATAATTTTCTTATTTTGAATTTCATCCCAACTTGGCATTGTCGAAAAGCTTCTGGCTGTGACTACTTAAACGAGTGTTTATATAGGTAAACATTTATCGCCACACTCCCTTCCCTGTTTATACTTAAATTCAAAGGGGTGTACACTTTCTGGGAGGAGAAAATGGACTGAAATGGAGCACTTATCCAGAGCTTTGAAAACTAAAGTGGTTCCTTTTCCAGACCCTTGATTATTTTTGCAATGCAACAGCCATTTACACACAGGTTTGAAAATGAAGGCAATAAAAAGGTTTGCCTGCATCAAGTGGAAATATGGACATATGTGTGATATGGCACTCTAAGTGATGGTGGTGATTTAGTGTTCTAGGTCAGAGACACTTGAGCAGATGATTGCTGTAGATGAGATTTCCACCAAAGCTTTCTGTTTACATATTGGCCTTATTGGTAGAAAAGGAAAACGCAGCATGAATGTATGTATGAGGTACTCCCTTTGAAATAAGGACCTGTTCTTCTAATTATTAAGCATCACTTGGGAGGGTCGCTCAAGCTACTGGACCAGCAGGGGGTTGATTATTGGTTTTTCAGCATAGTGGCTTTAGTGACACAGTTGTTCAAGCAAAGCAATAATACAGCTGGACAAAGGCTCTAATTCCCCCTGGACAGATCTACCTGTACCTGCAAAATCACTACACAGACCACTGGAAGTTACTTAGTATTACAAGCATCTGTTCAAATACTATAGGCCGATAACTGAAGAGCCTCTCTGACTGAGCCTACGCTGTCTGTGGCTGAGTAGCACACTGTCTGTTTTGGAGGGAGAGAGTCTGTCTGCAGTGCAGCAGTGCACATGAACATCCAAAGCAGCTCTTCTAGCTGGCTGCAGAGGCTCTGCTTCACCAGGCAGGCTGACTTACACTGAGGAGCGAGGACTCATGAACCCAGGCTGTAAATCGTCACCACCCACAGTCCAACACCACCCAGTACCTGATGAAGAGATGGCACAGTACTGTAGATGAGTGTTTCCCCAAAAGGAGTGTGTGATGCTTACTACCACAGTCTAGGGCTGAGGAAACAGTGGTGACAGAAAATACACACTGGTACACACACAGAACAGTGGAAACATGCCTGCACACACACATTTTGTTTTCTGGAATACAGACTAAAAGCACTTCATTCACAAAAGATACAAGCCGCCCAGCTGCCCACTTGGAGCTCAACCCTGCACGAGAGAGTTTACATTAGGAGCATACAACCGCCCACACACCAGCATGTGCACACACTCTCTCTCTCTTACACACTCATGCACAGTGCAGTGTGCTCCCTCATCAATGCTGTCATGTAGTCTCCCTGTTTGCACTTATACTGTACTGCACTCTAAACCAAATACGTCTGCAGGGTTCCCCTCAGAAAGTAAAGGAAAAGCAGAAATGCTGCACTTTTTTTTTTCTTATTTTTTACCCAAGCCACTTAAAGACACACTCAGAGGGAGCCAAATACACAGTAACAGAAGCTACCACCACTCCCTTACACCTCATATAGATCAGTGACTGGATGACTGAGTGTAAAACATGCCTGTCATGTACAGTAAAAGAGAGAGCGCGTATCAGAACCTGCTTCAGTGTTTGAAAAGGTGAATGATTTCAACTTGCTGCAGTTGATCTGAATTTGGCAAATATGACACAGACGCTCAGAGGGAAATTGTGCTGTTAGAACACATAGAGAGCACACAGATTCGCAGAGACACACATTAATGCATGCCATATGTTTACCATGTCCTATGTTGGACCTGTTTGCACATAACTTCTGCCAAAATCCCATTCATCAGAACATGTTAACCCCTCCTCAGGGACAAAGAAGCCAAAAGCGCTCCTCTGCCACACACAGTACATCACACAAAGAATCAAAATACATCCAAGCAGAGGGGGAACTTACCTGGCACAGAGTCTAAAAGCGGTAGGTATTTAAGAGCAGAGGCTTCTCTGTCACCCGGAGACAGCAAAACATAACACAGTCATATGTGCAAGAAATGTTGGATTAAAGACTTCCTGAGCTCTTGTCTTCCTTCTCATCTATCCTATGACTTTCCTGTCATATTCATCCAGACCCTTAGGTGATAGGTGGGGTTTGCCAGAAAAAAAATTAAGGGCTAGGAAGCAAAGAAGGGTGTGAAAATAACAGTGAGATGCTCAGATCTGCTCCTCTGAGACGAGTTGCGAGCGCACCGAGAGGACCATCCACTGCAGCAGAGCAGAGCGCAGTAAGAGAGGGAGAGGGAGAGGAGAGGCAGGCAAAACAGGCATTCACTGCTGCTGCTGCTGCTGGGTCCAACAGCATGGAGGAGGGAAAATATGGGACTGGAGTCCGGATTCTGGACTTACAGCTTCTACTGGAACATATGGAGAGTTATGGAGAGACAAACGGAGGAGACCAAAAGAGAAAGAGGTTGTCATATAGGAGCTTATATTTTTAACATGGCATCAAGCAGACTCCCAGAAATTGTACTTTTCTTCTTTTTCATGTAAGCCACTTATTTTTATGCCCATGCTTAACTACAGTATGTTCACATCAACTGCCTTGCTTCCTCCAAGTCCTTATCTATCACATGAAGAGCTCTTCCTGAACAGAGAGATGTCTTTTTCCTGCAGTATGTCATATCACACTCCTAAATATTTCACTCATTTTCTCTAAATCTCACCTCTCGTAGTGCTTTTTCAGCCAAACAAAGACATTTTCTATCGAAGTAAATGTTTGAAAAAAAATTGTGTGATGGTGCGTCGAAGTAACATAACAGTTCACATTACCCACACGGAGAATACCAGACACACAAGTGGATATGCATACTCAAAGCATGTCATTTCTTAAAAAGGAATACACTCCAACAACTCAGCACATTAAGCCACCAATCAATCTCTCTTATGGGGCAATCGAGCTGCCTGGCTGAAGTGCCTCTTGCTCGCTGCAACAGGGGAGCAGGCTTTTAGTCGGAGTCCTTCGGCACCAGCGGGGCTCAAGGTCGCTTGGCAGCGCTGCTTGCCGGCAGCCCAAATCCTTCAATGATTAACAGTGGCAGACAGGACGGAGCAGCTGTCAATCCAGATCTATGGTCCTGGCCAAGAGAGAGCAGGTCAGCTAACCACGGCGCATGCTAACGGTGTGCTCAACCAGGTAGAGCGGAGATTTATGAGCCCATTGCAAAAATTCATTCCCCTTTCACCGGAGAGGTGGGTACATGCATAATACTGATATTGTTGCTGGCTGAGTTTGTGGAACAAAATTAAAGAGAGCTCGGTATAAAAAAGAAAGAGAAGATGGATGGACGGGGTTTTTAACAAGATAAGCTGACAGGATAATACCTGTTGAGCTGACATATACATAACGCGTTTTATCTAAAGCTGCTGGTCAACCCAAGTGTTTGAATTTGTTCGAAGGCAACTATTTTGATAGGAAGTAGATAATTTACTTCAACTCTACTACAAAGCGTGAAACTGTCTTGTTGCGCAGATTGAAGAGTCCCATTCTGCTCACCATCTAGATCTTTACGTCTATGGTGGAGTACAGCTTTCAGTATCAAAGAACCACAATGTTGAAATTTACAACACTATTTCATAGGATGACCATATCCTAAGTCCCCAAGAAGAGGACACAAGAGAATTTCGAGTTTTTCAGGTCGGGTCGAGTGTTTTTTATGCACTTCTAACTCAGTAAGTCCACACCACACAAACTCAAAACTTCCATACAAAACCCTGCACATCTGAAGGATTTTATAAACTCTCCTGGACGAGGCTGGACATCCTCCCAAAAAGGGGACATGTCCGGGTAAAAGAGGATGTATGGTCACCCTATATACACCCTAATTACAACTCAGCTCTGAAATGAATGTATCTTCTTGGTTGGTGGGGACAGGTTTATGTCCATGGTGTTTTACTGTACAGTATGAGATAGAGGGTTTTTGCTTATAGATGATGATGATTGGGCCCGACCTGTTCCACTATATGGAGAAAATGGTTGAATTAATGAGCTTTCTAAATTGGTAGTACGATATTTCCTTTACATCTTTCTAAGAGTTGAGCTGGAGGTTAAAATGAGTCATACGATCTTGAATTCATTAACACTTTCCTCTACTTTTTTCTTTGATCTAAAGCTGGAGTCTCTGAGCGAGTGCTGTTTTGAATTAAAGAAACACAATAAAACTGTTTTCTTCAAATTCAATGCAAAATAATTGCGTTGCAGCCTCTGATGGACCAGATTCAAACACGCAGTTTGGAGTTCAGCCGTCACCCTGCAGGTGACTTGCATCAGAAGATGCATGAATGATTGCATCTTCTGGACAACTAATGGTTATGAAGCCAACACTTAGCAGCAATAACTGGGCCCTCACACCTTTGCACATGTCAGTGTTTGGTGCACATTTGGATGTGGGAATTGTCAGAATGAGGAGCAGCCTCAGTATTTTCTTACTTTCTTTAACAGTCAGAAAAACAGTCCAAACAACTCTTGAGTGTTAGTGTGTAAGAAATTGTGGTGAGAAATATTTTAAATTGAAAAACCTTATGTTTATGTGTTTGTCTATTTCCTCCTTTTTATTTGTAACTTTGTAAGATGTTTGTAATAAAGTAAGGTCCAGGAGTCAGGAAGAAAAAGAACAGTAAAAAGAGAGCATGAAGATTATGAAAAGCACTTAAGAAGTCAAAAGTAATTTCTAATACCGTGATTATTGAGAATATAATTGCACAGCATGTGACACTGCAAAGTGTCATTAACTTGGGAATGCTTGAATATGATGGTAATGAAATTGAAAATATCCATAGCATTCATTTTTAATTTAGACATTGTCAAGATGAAAATGGGGCCCAGAGAATATGGTTTTATTGCTCTTAAAATCCCTGATCCATCTTCAGCCATGAAAATAAAAGAGGTGGTTCTCTCACCAAGCCCAAAAGCAAAGTAAGAAACATTGGTGCAAGACTTTGGTCTTGTTTCTACTGATGTTAGTAAAGGAAAAATGGCAACCCAAACTTTGACTAATCATCTGTGTGTCTCTTGATAAAGACAGAACAATGTCTCCACAAAATATTGTAAAAAAGAATTTTATTTGAACCTGATCATGCAAACTCCCCCCTTTGTCACTAGTCTCTAAACATGATGTGGCTGTGTCCACCAGCTGAAATCCCAGAATAGCCCCATTTTAGCCCAATAGAATTAATGGGTAAATGTGACGCACGCTGGAACAGGTAGACGACAGTGACTCATAAGATTTATAAATAAATAAATCCCTTTGAAAAAGGATAAAAAGCGGCTAACCATGACAGTTTGGTGCTGAAATGAATATCAAAAGGTTTCTAATATACCACTTGCAATAAAAAATGAAAAACGTTTTTCATCTAATTATCTTTGAGTTTTGATTGTTATGATTAGACCGCTCTCCGTTTTGTGTCATGAATTGTGCGTTGTGTATCGAGATACGTATCCAAGCTTCCCAGTCGGAGAGATCAACCTTTATCAACATCAACTTTAATATTTGCTAAATTTACATCCGTAGAGTAAGCAGTATAAGTTTAGACATAAGTAAAATCAAATCATGATGGAAAAAGTCAGATTTACAGAGTAAGCGATGTTTCTTTGATTGTGTTCGATGTGGTGTTTTATTCTTCCTTTCCTTTCCTCCCCTCTCTTCATCATCTTATTTATCCTGCCCTTCTCCTCCTTTGCCCTTTTCCCAGGTATTATTATTCTGTGAGCTTCCGTGTCCTGATGGCACAATACCTCTACTCTCCTGTGTCGGGTGTTTCTTGGTCGGCTGGAAAAGTAGGCCTTCCTTTTGTGTATAACAAATCTCATCTCACAAAAATATTCATTTCACGGGTCGCTGTCCCACACAAGCCAATATCCACGCAGGGGAAGGCATTAGGCATTATTCCCTCCTCTATTCAAATTGGAAATGGCGAAGTGGGGCTGTGCCAGAGATATCAGCCTCCTGCTGTATGCGGTTTGTCCTTGTAATGAGGTTGCAGCTGCGGCTAACTATTCATTCCAGTCATTCACCAGCCGTTCTTATCAGCGCTCTCGAATGACTTTGGCTAAATGGCATGAAAAGGAGACACGTCTTGCCTTGTCTTGTTGTGTTAGACTTATGTGCTTTCATCGCTAATTTTTTTTTAATGATAAATACAACCTACATGCTCACTCTCTGCTGAATATTTTCAGTATGGGGGGAATGGGGATGTTTAAAAATAAAAGATCTGGATGTTTCCTCATTTACTCCAATACAGATGTACCAAAAGTCTGAAACAGTCTGGAAAAGAAGAATACTTACATAGAATAACACTTTTATAACTCACACTCCTTTTCAATTTGGTCATTTGGCATCAGAGCCATTGTTTGGTTATAAAATTTGTGGTTTTGATATTTCTTTTATCTGCCTCCAAGCTTATTCCACTTCAAAGTAGCCACCACTTTTCACACTATTTAAGAGAAGTCTTTAATGGTGTGGAATTCAAATGACTCCAAACATGCTTCCAATTCAGTATTGCTATCACTCTCAGCTGGAGTGATACCTGAATCGCCATCATTAATGAAACTTATGATTTTATTTTGGAGCAGTGAAGAAAAGGTCGAGGCCAGTATGAGATTCTGATTGAATAAACTGTGGTACTGTGGTATTGCAATTAGAGATCTAAATTTTGAAATGTCTGGGCCTCTGGGTAAAATAAAACAACTTTTTTTTCCCATTAGACAAAATCTGTTATATCTCTCAAAAAATGTAAAAATATTGGGAACGTTTGTAAACAGGTAATTTTTTATTGTGGAAGAAATTACAGTTTTATAGATTTAATGAAAAGATGCAATCACCACTATCCTACTTAGAATAATGTAGAATGTCCGTAAGGTATTATTTGATGAAGCAACAAAAGGGATATAAATGTCCTGAAATACACCTGTCCTGAAATTTTCACACTAGTATACTGAAACATGCTAAAGTTGAAACAGGAGTTCAAACAGTTTATGACCTGGGTGTTAGGGGTCTGCAGTGATGTTACCTGACCCTGGACCCATATAAGTCCTGGTTGGAGGGCAGGTGTGTCCCTATGATTTTTTCCTGCAGTCCTCATAGTTCACTGCAGTCTGTTCCTGTCCAGGTTGTTGACAGACCCAAAGCAAACGGTGATGGATGTGTAGAGAACAGACTGGATGATGGTGGAGTAGAATTGGTGCAGCAGCTCCTGGGGTAGGTTAAACTTCCTGATTTGTCACAAGAAGTACAGTACTCTAATGGGCCTTTTTCTGGATGGAGTCTATGTGGATGGTCCAGTTCAGGTCCCTGCGGATAGTGGCTCCTAGGTACTGAAACGTGTCCACATTAGACACTGTGCTGTTGAGGATTGTGAAGGGAGTAAGTGCAGGAGGGCTCCTCCTAAAGCCCTCCGTCATCTCCACAGTCTCCTCTCAGCTCCAGATGGTTCTGACTGCACCAGAGTACCAGTTGATTCACCTCCGCTCTGTATGCAGACTCATCACCATCTTGGATGAGATTAATGCAGTGTCGTTTGCAAACTTGAGTAGTCTCATTGATGGGTTCTCTGCGGGGCAGTCGTTTGTGGGGAGAGGACAGACCCCTGGGGGGCACCAGTGCTGGTCCGGGTGCTGGATGTGATGTTCCCCAGCCTCAACTGCTGCCTCCTATCAGCCAGGAAGCTGGTGATCCACTGACAGGCAGAGGCTGGCACTATGAGCTGGGCCAGTTTGTGGTGGAAAAATTCAGGAACAATGGTGTTGAATGCCGAGCTGAAGTCCACGAACAGGATCCGAGGGGGTGGGTTAGTTAGGTTAGTCTTTTTTTTTTCTCCTTCTCCTTTTCTTTCTTCTTCTTTTATTTATTTTTTTTTATTTTTACATATTTTGTCCCTGGAAGGTACAGGTTGGAAACCTGGTTGCCTCTATTTTTATTTATACATAAATCATTCAACTTTATTTATACATGGCTAATGTTATAAGCTTAAATGTAAGGCTAATCAGTTGGAATATTAAGGGTTCAGGGGTTAAGCGATGCAGGGTGGTCTCCCATTTAAAGGGCTTGAAGCCTGACATTGTTTTTTTGCAGGAGACCCACATGAGGAACAAAGACCAAGTCTGACCAAAATGTCCCTACCATAATATATTCTGTAATATACAGATCATTTATATTTCTAGGTTCTTGTCTGTTAGTGTTCTTCCAGAAGTAGTGTCCCTGAAATGAGAGTTTCAGCTCGAGATATGGGATTGATTGATTAATTAATGATTGACTTAATATTTGCTGTCTGAATTGAACTTTTGTTTTTCTTAATTTTCCCGCCATTAAAGTAGGGTGGTGCCCCTTTCAACGAGTGCATAAATGTCATAATTTATGATTATTATCATAGGACATAGTCTATTATAAATTCAAATCGCTAAACTGTAGAAAAATCAACCAACACTAACATGTATTTATTGATAACTTTATAAGCATTTTTAAATTGTTAATTCAAAGGATAATTGACAGCAACCTGGTGACTTATGTTTACACTGCGATCTCACCTTCAGGGTAAATATCATAGAAGCATTATGTTAGGATGTAGTTTCCTGCTGCTGAAACAGCATTCGAGGTATTAGCAGAGACCTAAATGAGGAGACTGGGTCCATGTAAAATGGCAAAACCAGCAAGGCAAAGCCCACTCTTGACATGTAATGATATAATAACACCAGCCTGGCTCTGCTCAAGGTTTGTGCTGTCGAAAGGAAGTTTTTCCTTACCGCTGTAACTTGCTAAATGCAAGGGTTTTATCTTACGAGATGAGACTCTTTCTTATCCTTTCTTTATGTTGGGTCTGAACCTGGTCTGAACCTGGTCTTTTTGTAAGGCATCAGTTACAAATGACTTCCTCTTCATTTTGGTGTCCTTGTCCCCAGATTAAAGAATTCATTAGACCAGCGTGTCTTACTTCCATCTCAAGCACAAAAAATGCAGAATACAGAGAGGTCACAAATTTTTTCACAAGCCATGCGGAAAAATGTTGAGAGGTGTATTAACTTTGCTTCAGCTGTATTTATGTCACTCCTGGTATGCTTTTAAAAGGAAAATCCCAGTCTGGGTTTTTTTTTTTGTTTGTTTTCTGAGTGAAGAATCTCCTTGTTTTTGTGCATTTTATTCAGAAGTTTTGTCCTGAACAGTTGTTTGTTAAAAGAGGTCACGTACAAGATTCACCCTCTCAACCTTAACTGAACTTCATATAAACAAGCATCATATCTGGTTAAGCAAGATATCTGCCAGTATGATTACTCCTTCTCTTCATCCCCGCTTTTTGCCATAACCATTTACATGGAAACATGGATAGTATCTGTGCCTGCAACGTAAAAGGGATATTCCGGCATAAATTGAAGGGTTTTTTTTTGCCTGATGTCTTTAGCAAAGAGACCAAACACAACTCACCCACTCTCCTCCATCAGCCGCTTGTTTTTGGCAGGAGCCCTGATGAGTGGATCACCGAGTGCCGCAGAGTTTCGCAGAAGAAGAAGATTTCTGATCATTACTTCATGGAAATGATCCACAGCACTCTGTAATCGATTTGTCAGGGCTCCCTCACAAACAAGCAGCTGCTGGAACAGAGTGGGTGATTTGTGTTTGGTCTCTTTGCTAAAGAAATCTGGCCAAGCTAAAGAGATGTTTGATGGCTAGTACTATGGCTGGGACCCTATATGTACTGTTGATGAAGTTAGGTGCTGTTCTGAGCATTATCTGTGGCTATAGAGTGGCTTTTTTGTTTGCACATAGAGATGTAGACCGCTGTGTACTGCTTTCATGCGGTTGTTGCTATAACTAGAGAAGCAAGCAGTCAGCAACATTCATCTCTCGAGGGTGTGTCTAACTCAGTGTTACAGTGTGTTTTACCATAACTCATGATGATTAAGAAATAACACATGATGAGTTACTTTTGACACATTCGTTTTAGAAGTGTTTGAGCACAGATGGATTTGGTGTGTGTAAGGTTGGACCCACTGGTAAGACAAACACCCCTTTCCACAAATAAAGACACTCACATAAAGTTGCATATATTCAAACCCCACGTAACAAAGGTGGGTTGTGTGCACAGATCACAACATAAATTCCAATAATGGCATTAAAATCTGAACCACCTGTGCGTAAATGACGCATCGCGCTCCGTGGCCTGGCTCTTTCTTTCATAGAAGTTGGCGTATAAAATAAATTTGGCTCACAAAACTGAATATTATAATATTCGTATGTAGGATTAAAGTAAATAACTCATCTGATCACTGAAACAAATCATCTGTTCAGCCGCAGCAGGACAGGGAGAGGACACGGAGACATGTCCAGGTCAAGCTGCGTGAGAAATAAGAGGAAGAGGAAGAAAGAAAAGGAGGGAGACAAATTACATATCTTGTTAACTTCATCATGTATGTCTATTTACTGGATATTTAATTTAATGTAATGCGATTTAAGCTCTGTTAATTTGGTCAGGTTGAGTGTCCAAACACATGCTAAATGCGCTCATCAGATAAGATCTAGATCAGAATATATCTATATAGATCTAAATGTATGTGCTGACTCAGATTATTGGTTGTTGTTGATTATTTGTTGCACTGAAATGTACCTGACACTGTGGAAACCTGCCGGTGAGGCATCAGTGACCTATGCCGATACGCCGCCGGTCTACCAAAATACTACTAGACCAGCTGCGTTCCGCCATGCGCTGAAAGCTGACCAGGATTGAATCGGCGAGCTTTCAGGGCACTTTACACGCCGGTGGCGAGCACGAAAATGTCTCTGCGCCAGCTGATTCTGTCGACACCTCCCTCTGCCATGCCACCACGCCCAGCTTGGCGAACCTCGGTGCACCTCAGTCCACAAAAATACCAAACTGGCTGTATGCCGGGTTCCGCCAGACGAAAATACCACTGCGCGGGGTCTGCCACCCTCCACCGTGTCACCGGCGGACACAAAAATAGAGCCCCATATCTCATTTTCTGTTTCCAGTATAGAAATACAAGACAGAAGTGTTTTGAATGGATTTATCCCATTCAGCTGATTTAGTGAGCTGATAATGTTGTTAAAAGACAGCCGAAAAAAAAAATGCACCTCCAAATATTTTGTAGACTTTGTTGAAATGACCAGCAGCCCTCGCACATGAATTACTTTGACAGACTGTACTATATCAGTGTGTTAGAGTGTCTTCCCCCTCATGATGTTAAAGCAGCTGAACCACAGTGACATTGAATATATCCAGGAGGAAAAGTCTAAGTCTATCAGACAAATCAAATCCGGAGTTAATTTAATAGTGGGTCTGTATTCCTGGCATATCTGGCTCTGCTTGCAGCTGGGATAATAGCTCTCCTAGTTTATCTGCTTTGTCTGATCTCATTTGCTGTTACGTTTTGTTTGTGCTTTGTGTAAACAGTGTGTCTCTCCGTCTGTGTGTGTGCATTATGTAACTGCTGTAGCGGTTCAAGGTGATACCAGCCACAGGAATCACAACAACTTCTCACACACAAACCTCAAAACCCTGGAATATGTCTGCATTACAGTGCACTACATCGATCCACACCTCAGCTAGCTGTACCACACAGGGGATTAAAGCAGCCTGTGTGAGGGTTTGAATCATTTACAACACTTTTAAAAGATACAGGAGCCCGTCAGTGTCTGTGGGGGTCCTTCATATTTACATCCTCAGGCTACGAGACGGGTAAACCGCAGAAAAGTAGCGCACAGCCAACATTTATTTTTGATGTTGTTTCCTCATTCATATCCCCAGCTGCTTGTGCACTGACTGGGTCAACATGAGGCTAGACGAATGATGCCTGCTTATGCCTGAAGAAAAACAATGAGCTGTATATGTCGAGCGGTTCTGTTTGCAGTTCAGGAAAGCAGAAGAAATGACTCTGAGCAGGTGATTACCTGGCTGAATAAAGGAGCGTGATGGATTTCTCCGACGGTAATAACACATCCAACTGAGACAAATGTGTGAGCCGGAACCCCCCCATTGCAAGTGCATGATAAAGAGGTAAAACACACATGCAAACACAGGTTTACCAGTCTGGTGCTACAAAGAAACCCTGTGGTGGAGACTGATGGCTAAAGGATTTGATAAAACTGTTGTCATGTTTCTTTTAGGTTCTTTTTCCACGCTTGTGCTCTTGCTGTGTTCCATAGCAACTTATTTAAGGTGAATACTGTGATCTGTCCACACTGCATTAACTCTGTACTGTTTTACAACTTGCAAAATTTAGCAGCATTTCCAGTCTAATACTAATACAGCCCCCTGTGTTTAGGGGTTTTGCTTAAAGCTCCCGGGTTGAGTTTTTAGACGTTTATGAATTAGACAGAAATTCATGCTAAAGTCCCACTCCCAAAGTTTTTTTTTTTTTTTACGATTTGAAGTGTTCCCAGTGATGTTTAAATTTTGGTTATGAAGTTTTAGCCCAAATCATGTTACCTGTGTCATTTTCAAGGGCTTTTCTTCTGCAGATCTTCAGAAGCTCATTAGCAATTTGCCTCTGAGTCATTGGCGGAGACAGTGCTGCCGTGCACCTACTCTTCAGGCTAGCTTGCAGCCTAATGGCACGCTCACACCAAGTGCAAGTAAACTCATCTACTCGCTTAATTCACGCGAATCTAGATGCGTGAATGAATCGCATTTACTCGCTTCATTTGTGCGTCAATGGTCATTTCAATAGTAATCCCTGCAAATTCAACCAGCGGGATCAAGTGATAGACAAAGGTTTTTTTACAATTTACCAGGTAATACAACCTCCTCACTCACTTGCCTCCAGGCAAGCTCCTTTTTATTCTGGTTTCAAAAATTGAAAGAAAAGGTACCATATAATTTAGGGCACCTACACACCAACACAATCAGTTTGTCCTCCAATTTAGATACCAGTGAACAACTGTCCCTTTTCATACGTCACCTGACAACCTTCATGCTGATTAGTTTTCGCGACGTTGAGACTTTCAAGTCGAGACATTTTCAGCTCATGCCCAACTCACATCACTTGCGCCGCCAGAGTAGTAGTAGCGTCTAATCCCATCTTTGCACTGACCTAACATGTAATTCATTTGCGCAAATGATTTTACTAGCGCTTGGTATGTGGAGACTGTAACATTGCCATTGCATCAGAAGTGGCAGGTAATATAGAAGCTATTCAGCTCTCGGACACTAATGTCTTTGGGGACATGATGGGAGCTTGTATTATAATTAGCTTTCTTAAATGCATAGCAATCCACTACCACACGCTTGTTCTGCCATCATCCTCTTTATTTCCTGGAGTCTGACCTGCAGAGCAAATTGCTGGGGGCAGAGCATAGGTTTGTGGCGTAGGAAATCTCACTGTGTCTGAACCTGCCGTTTGGGTCTGTGAGAAGTTCACAGTGATTTGAATGCAGAAATACTCAGATTTTGCAATTTTTAATAAATATCTATATTCAACATGCTACTACTCAAAACAACCCTGTTCAGATTTGATTCTTATGTGTGAAGACCGATGGATCTACACGTCTTTGACTTTTTCATTCTCACCCCAATATTTACTTTGGAGTTTTTATCTTTCATGCTAATTTAAGATGGATGGGAAGAATTTCAAAAGTTTTTTTTAAATAAAATATTCACTTCAATATATCTCTTTTTTTCCCTCTTTAGCTAGTAGATTTATGGTATGGGACTTTGTCAAATATATAAAAACAAAAATAGTGGTATTGGCATTATTTTTCGGCCATCCTCTGACCTGCTCTCTCATTATATCTGCATCAGCACCAGCCACTGAGAAGCAACAATCAACCACTGTTGTGCTGTAATACTTTTGGGGATCAGCACAGGCAGCTGGTGACCCAACAATGTTGATGTCCAAGACCTTCCAAAACACCAAAAGACACTTAACTGAAGGATAAAGCTGCTGCATCCTCTAATGAAGCTTTACATGCTCATAAAAAGTTCAGTAATTGTTATTTGTGTTTGTTAAGTCTCCTCTGGCTGTTCCTTTATTACACATTAAGATTTGGTGCCACAGTACCTTAACAGAGCTGTCAGTCACAGCATCATATCCCTCTTGTTGTTGACGTTGTGCATCTGGGATATATTAAGGGACAAACAAAGACCCACAAAGGGACATATTACTTGGTTGGTACTGACAAGTAAAGCGAGGCTAAAAGCCTTGTGCTGTATGCCAAAAGAAATTAAAACAAGGCAGAAATAACCATTACCCCCATTAGTTCTGATCCTCATTGTTTACTGTAACCTATAGTGGTTTCAATATTTACCTAGTTGTATGAGAAGTCATTTACTTTAGTCACAGGATTCATCACTAATTCGCTGAAACATTAACAGTGATTTCCAGGTCTCATTCTTCTAATTATTCCATAAGAAAGTCATGGACAAAATAGAAAATGAATGTTTTATGTAATGTTTTTCACACTCAAATGGACTTGAACTTTCATCTTATGAGCTTGTATCACCAATCTTGTGACTGAAACAGATGAAAGGCCAACCAATATGAGCAGGCAATAACAAAAGTCTAAACAAGTCTAGGTACGCAAGCTTGTGAGTGCCCTCAACGTGACTCACCTCAACTGAAAGAGCCACTGACACTGTTTAGTATGCTACTTCCATTATGATCCTTTCATTCACTTTTATGACTTCTAAGCATGCGTCAAACATCATTATCAACTGAAAGGCATAGCAGCCTCATGTCATCACTGCTACCTCCACCATTCGCTGTAGTAAGTGATGTCAAAGTAGACAACCCTGCTCTGCTGGCGAAAAGAGAAAAATGACTGAACATAATTTAATATTGATGATAGTGTATGAATGCTTCGCTGCTCTTTCAAAACAAAGGATAAGAATTGCATGCATATTTTCATGATTTGGAAATATCAGAATACTTGACATCAGGGCTGTGGCAGGTAGTGCTGATGTTAAACTGGTACATACAATCATCTTTTGAAAGCCAACCAACTGTGATAAACAGTTTGCAGAGCTTTGTTTTTGTGACATTACAATAATTTTACTCAGCCACAAATCATGACACCACCTTTTCATGCTGCGTCCTGCCAAATATTGTCATGATAAAAAAAAAAAAAAAAAAACTTGTATTAAAAAAGAGATATGCTACCACAACTACATACTCTGGCAAAAGTCAAATTCAAATGTGAGAAGTATTCACTCAGGAAAGTCTCTAACATTTGACGTAAAAATATTCAAAGTGTTTTTCTTTATTTATTCCATTATCTGGTTTTTAATTTGACCCATGTCCTGTCTTTTCACACAGAGAGGACCGGGGTTGTGACCTTCTCTACTGTCAATAGGTGGAGCTCTGAATGTTTTGTCTCCATTTTTGGGGAGTTGTCATGTTGTACAGCTATGGTTTGTAACTATGACACTGATAAGCACCTCCAATAAAATTATCCAAATACATGTTGCTTTCCTATCAGGCCTTATGTGGCAGACATCAAACACCAGAAGTCATGTAGAAACATCGGAGCACAGCAACCATTTCATTCTGGACATCTTGATCAAGGCCGGACATCCATCTGGACGCCTGCACCTCGTTCAGTTTGTGATGAGCTTTGTAAATGATGTGTTTGCCTATTCAATGTGCTGACTCAGTGGGCTGGTTTGTGGCAGTGGCCCAGCAGAAAGGAGACCTTCAGCAGTTTGTCTCTGATTCATCTAAATCATTAGTTCTTTAAAACACTGGGGCAGGGGGTGAATATTTACAGCCAGGACACATCAGAGGTGTAAATCAGGGTTGATGCGGTCCCTTTCCTCAGTGGTGTCATCAAAATTATGATACACCATCAGCACATCTGGGTAAGGTTTCTCATCTGATGGCCGTTTTCCTGCTGAGGTCACTGGAGTTAATTCAATGTTTAAAAAACATGACAGGGAATGGAAGAAACAAATGCCAGCATGCACAGCCTCATTACTCCACAGAGTTCATGTTGTATAAGCTGATTGATGTTCCACCACATCATGAACCAAAGGAAATATGCCCTCTACTGAAAACTGAACCCTTAACTAGATGATCTTGTCTTGCACTTTTATAATGCTGATATTGTGGAAAGATATGAGTATTGGTGGTTAGTACAAAAAAATTACAAAAAAACCCCAAAAAAAACATCATTTGAATTTCTGCACCATTTTGTGGTTGCTACACCCGTTTTTGTTTCCTATTGTCTTAATGCAGTGGTTCTCAATCCAGTCCTTGAGCCCCCCCTGTCCTGCATGTTTTGGATGTTTCCCTGCTCCATCACACCTGATTCAAATGATCAGCTCGTTATTAAGCCATTACAGAGCTTGATAACGAGCTGATCATTTGAATCAGGTGTGTTGGAGCAGGGAAACATCCAAAACATGCAGGACAGGGGGTGCTCGAGGACTGGATTGAGAACCACTGTCTTAATGTGTGGTTATCCATAAACTAGAAGAGTTATCAGCCAAGACACTTGACTCCGATGACCTTCTACTGGCTTTACTCTGTGGTATGTGAATAGAGTTAGTCAAAAGCTCCTGCCACTAGTGTGTGAATATGGTGTGAATGGATGTCATGTAAAGTGAAAAAAAATGTCATTGAGTGGTCAGAAGACCAGAGAAAGCACTACATAAACAAAGTGCATTTACCATATCACTGTACTTTACCTTCAAGCCCTTGTAAATGGCTCTTTATATGTATGATAAATAAGACTTTTTATCAATAAGGAATACAGAAGGTCAAAACATAGACATACTGCATTGCTGCACCAGAGTCAGGTGCCTATTGTGTTACATAATGTAAAACATACTGTATTACTTACTGAACTGAGCACACTCTGAGTTACATGGTCTGAATAATGATAATAATAATAATCATAATAATAATAATAATAATAATAATAATAATAATAATAATAATAATAATAATAATAATAATACTTTATGTAGTTATAGTTTATGAACTAGAACAAAATAATGCACTTCCAGATAGTGAAAACTTAAAGATATAAAGTAATTTAAACATGATAACATACTGGCTGAATATTTTAATCATAGACTGCATATACTATGGACTATTTGGTTACGCCTTCTGTGGTTATGCAAATTTGAGGCCAAATTGCTCTCGGTACTTTCAGGATTTTCTCCACTTCCTGGAACCACCACTCACACAGTAGCACTGTACACATTTGTCAGGAGAGTTGCTGTGATGGCACTCTGCTCAAACAGCGTATCCCCTTGGTGAGCTGGGCAATCTTCGTACGCTCATAGGCTGTATCAAGTGTCAATCATAGAAAACATGAACCCCCTAATAACTTCTAAAAATTGAGCTGTACAGAAAAAAAGAGGACTTGAGCACAAA
Source organism: Xyrichtys novacula (assembly GCA_962446985.1). Lineage (NCBI taxonomy): Eukaryota > Metazoa > Chordata > Actinopteri > Labriformes > Labridae > Xyrichtys > Xyrichtys novacula. The sequence goes on from OY660878.1 coordinate 9,338,923, forward strand.
CCAATCTTACAGTAACTACATGTCAACATCAGAAACAGGGGGTGAAAATTTTATATTCTATGTAATTAATTTCTCAAGTTTGTCCACAGCTCTGCAGGGATTACTGGAGGAGGCTGGATTTATGACCTATACTGCAGCCCATCACCAGAGGGTGCTGTTCTCACGGTGGCTTCACCCAGTGAGGAGGCAGGCAGCATCCATTCTATATACAGTCTATGACTTTAATGCACATAATGTTTTTGTTGCCTTTCCAAATTCTTTGAAGGCCACACTGACATCTGCAGATCTGGAGGCCTAAAATATGTGTTCTCAATGACACAGTGACACCAATTATTCTGCCCTAATCTGACACAGACCTTGGGAAAGGACGTAGGTAATGGTAACAAAATTTCTGTCAGGGATGTTGTTCTTTTCCAATAAAGGGTCACAGAGACAACACAAAGTGGGAACAGAAACTGTAATGAGATGTATTAGAAAGGGAATGATTATTAAACTGCCCTGAGCTGTGGTAACCAAAGCTGGACGTAATGAAAAAAAGCTCAGTATGAAGAAGAATAATGCTTACTCTGAGATCCAATATCTCTCTTTATGTTCACAAGCTGCACTTCTGTGCTGCGTTGGCTGTAATGAGTATGAACTATCTTATTCAGACGGGAAGAAGACTGGTACGCTCAATAAAGGGCAAATCAGGGAGATTATGCACACGGGGTCCACGCTATTATGAGAGTGACTGATTGCCCCTGCGGTCTATAATACCAAACAACACAGAGGAAATGTACTGAGTAAATTAGCACAGTGGTTCTTTAAAGTCTAGGTCTTCATGAACATGAATTCAAATCTATTGGGCTCCGAAATTCAGGTACTGACCTTTCACTGAAACCCTCAGTAGTGATAGTCTAATCACACGATAGCTGTAACTTGGCCTGACCCGCAGTCAGGATTTGAGGATTTCAAGTGTTTACATAAAGACAGACATGAAATGGAATTAAACACTTGGCTGAACAAGGTTAGCAAAAATAAAACGAAGCCAACTGCAAGGTGTGCCATTGAGCATTTTCTGTGTCACACATTGGCTTGGCAAATGTTCAACATTTGTAACTACAGCTACCAGAGAAGCCAAACTGTGGTGTGTCACATCTCTTAATACCTCCAGCACCTCCAGAGACTGATGCAGTAATCTCAGCTTTTGAAGCCCCTTTTTATGGGAGTCCCATTCATGAATCTTCAGGTTTTTATGAATCATGAGTCTTTTTCACTCCGTCATCCTGCAAGCTATCCTCAGCTTTAGAGGAGAATTAGTGCAGCAGTAGGGTGTAGCTTTTGGGTGCATGTGTCCCTATGTGATGAAAACAACTGATATGCCATGAGGTCAAAATATCTGGAGAATAGCGCTGTTTTGATACTGCTGGATTTATCTTCGAATTTCTCTGCAGAATGTTTTGCTCAAGGACACATTTCTCTCGGACTTAAAGATCTAGAGATTTTGATGCTGCTCAGAAATTCAAGACTTAAACAAAAGGGGAAATTGTACCCGGTTATTTTTAAAAACAGAGACCTTAACCATCGTTTACCATCGTTTGCGCCCTTCGTTTAGATGCAAACAGAGAATCCACCCATGAAAACGATGCTTTTTAAAAACTCCGGCTAGAGTGGAGATTTTGGAAAACCCTGTTTGCATGTAAATGGAGGAAAACAGAGGAAAACGGAGGTTTGGGTAGTCAACGGCAGATTGTGCGCAGGAAAGAAGGAAGGGATGTTGTTGTTGCAGTTATGTGGGATTCTGATTGGCTAATGTGGGCTTGAGCTTCTCGGTACATCAGTGGCATATACGGGTTAGTGAAAACAAAAACTTTTCTGAAAACTTAGTGCTGTGCAGTCAGTTTTCTTTGTAAACGGAGAGGGTTAAACGTCCATTTATGAAAATGTCCACTATCAAATTTAATTTGATAGTGGACATTTTGCCTCTCCTTCAATAGGCTTTTCCTGTTCTGAAGAAGTCTCTTATCGGAGAGGCAAAACGTCTTCAAGAAATGTAAGTTGCCCCTTTGGATCAAGCCTTGGACAACAATGACCTGGATGAATGAAATGTACTCACTGCGCTTTAATACCAACAATATAAACTGGGTTGTAAACAGAAAAGTAAAGCAGAAGTGACCTCAGTTCATTTATATTTAAGTGACAACATTACAAAAGCAATGATGGGACACAAATTGTGGCCTAAAGTTAAACTAATGTAACTGCTGACACAACAATTTAAGAAATCTGCCGAAGCTAGCAAGAAAAATAGTGACGCAAAAGTCAGATTTTATCCAGCTACATTATTCAGAGTGAAAAATTGGAACTTTTTTTTATCTCATTTCTTTGAATCCAATGAGGTGGAAGATACCTATCAGAGCAGTAATTAGCTTAATTAGCATGTGACTCATTTCACCGTTCCTCTTGCTGAAAATGCCATCACACACATTGAACCCTGCATCTGCTGCAGTGACACAAAGACAGATTAGAGGTCAATTGTGGATGTTTACAGAGGGAAATGAAAACAAAGTATGCATACATCTAATCAGCTCGACCCACTGCGGCTGAGTTGATCCCACATGTGGCTTCTATACGGCCGTTTTCCCCCCAACCATTTGGAGGAAAAAACTGAATTAACGCTCCAGCTGGCCTGAAAACAACAGAGTAACACACACAAACACACGTGTTCTCCCATGAGCTGGGTTTGCACTGATACGATGTGTGTTTGTGTTGCTTATAGAATTAAGCTGGTGACAAGGGAAATTAATTCTACTGAGTGGGAAAACTGCATTATAACACTGATCCTCCATCCTGGTCATGAGATCTATTTGTCTCCATGAGTGCAAAATATCACCTCTGTCCCTGCTGAACAGAGCATATTTAATGATAAACAAGAACCTCCGTTATAGGCTGAATGCACAACAATACACAGTCCACATCTCTCCTCCTATCAAAGCTGTAAATCTGCATCATATTTGCCTTCTTAATGGATATTACCAACAACACAGCACATACTGACACGAGGATCACAGCGGTTAACATGAAACTGCAGATTATCTGATCTAGCATTTTGTGAAAGCTCGAGCAAACAACCCATGGAGATGCAGCTTTATGTAGTTGAGTCAAATTAGAGTATTTGATGAATTGAAATCATCTTTGTCTTTGCTATATAAGGGGAAGAAATATGTGAAACACTTTCCTAAATCTTTCAGAGAAAGGTACAGATTTGTAAATCACTTTAAGTTGTTTTCTAAAATGCTCTGATGTTGATCTCTACTAATTTTAAAGTCCAACCTCCAAAAGCATGACAAAAGTATACCATTACTCTGAGGCTGTTTGTGCTGGACTCATATGTACTACAAGTATATTTGACTAATCATAGCCAAAGGCATCCTTTTTACTGTGATTATGGGTATGACAGTGATGGAGTAGTTGGCTTCCACTTAAAATCAGCAGATAGCATGCACAGAGACAAAAGTTCAAAACAGGTTTAAAAAAAAAAATCACTGCTCTGCTTTTTCAGGAGATCATATGACAGTTACTTTAAGAAAGAACAGCAAAGAATAAAACCATAAACACAAATACATCAACAGAAAGTAAGTAAATATGGTGCTTGTTTGCAGTTTGCAGATGTCATTCAAGTTTTGAGAAGTAAGATAAAGAGTCAATCTTTAAAGTTGTTTTTGAACAAGACAGAATTTAAAATAAGACTAATAATATAACACTGACGCTAACATGCTCACTGTTATGGTGAAAAGCTCTTGCTAAGTAAGAAGTAATGGCTGTATCCCAATTCATGGACTCATTCACCAGTATCCACTTCCTACAAAGGAAGTTCTCTTTAGAGCTTATCAGCACAATAAGAAAAGACACTTGCTCTCACTTCTTTGCAAGTTTTACCATTCAAATTGACTGTTGTTTTTTTTCTGCAACTTATTATTTATTATAATTTTTCTTAGCGGGGGACTAAAAATTTGTGGTGGTGGTGGGGGGTATCCTTTTTTTTTGCTCTAAAACCTAATCGCTTGTTCATGCACACAGACTAATAAAAATCACATTTCTCCTTCAAAAATCCTCAGAACCTTATGGAACTAGATTTTCTAAAAAATGCTAATAAATATGAACTTTTCTGGTCTTGCTTGTCTAATAAAATCATCTTTTCCTTGAGACGTTTAATTCTTTGCACTAATTGAGACAGCACAGAAAAATTGTGAATTATCTCTGTGATATAATGAACAAGCTGCGATCTCAGATCCTGATTCTGTTGCTTGACCACCTTTGGTGATGGTCAACTCTGTCATCTGCCTACATTTAGCCAACTGAGCTTTTTTTTTTTTTTGTAAACTCACATTTAACTGAACACCTCTACTAAAAATAGGGTAACTTAATGTTGAAGAAATTGTGCAAATCAATCATAACAAATGATTCTGATTTTTTTTTTCAAACACATCCTAATTTTTTTACATTTCTTTGTCTTAGCGTGTAGTTTGTTTCTTCTAACCTTTATTTATTTTCTCATCATTCCCAGACCTGAAGGATAGACTTTAACCTCACTGAACTTTTCTCAAGGTTGATATGGTTACAGTTGGTCCTCTAGGATTGGAGCAGCAGTCTTGGCAACAGTTTGTTCTTCATGACAATTATCAACTACACAGAAATAGTCGACCTCAAACTCAATTGACTGATCAGGAGGAAGTAATCAAATCATTGTAATGTGCAGGTACAATGACTTTTCTCACAACCTTTCTGCACTGTAAGCTTGGTAGTTCAGCTTTAGCATGCTAACATGAGCTAATCTGCACTAGACACAGTCCAATCAGAGCTAATTGAAATCTATGTTTTTCTGTTATCATTGGTTTATTGATCAAGATTAATGAGACATTTTAGTGAAAACCAAAATTTCCAGCCTCAGGTGAGAGTCTTTGTCAAGGACGCTCAGTCAGATATATTCACACTTCATTTAGATGAAACATTATGAATGCCAAAAACACCCAAATAACAGCTCAGCTACCATTTTGCAGTCAGACTTGTCTGATAAAATAACCCAGCCAAGAATCTCTGATCTGAACTTTAGTAACACTCTGCCTTTGTTCATTCATTATTCATCAGTTTGTAACTGCTCAACTTTGAAATTCCACTTATTTTTCAAAGTGTATATAACTTTGAGTGTTCTGTTTTATGCCAAAGATGCAAAAAAGAGCCAGAAACAGCTGACAGAGCTGCCATTAAAATACAAGATAGAGTATCAGTTTTAAAGGGTAGATCATGACAAAAAAAGCATCCAAGAAGAGACTAATCCCACTAAAACTTTGATACTACAACAAACAACAATCTCTGCCCAATGCATGACTCGACTGCTGGACTGCATCAAAGACCTCCTTCAGTTCATTATTCTCTCTCGAATGTCTAAATCCCTGTACTCATCAGTGAAAAGAGAAAGGATTGGGGGAAGCCCTGTGATTTATCAATAATGCAGGGTTTCATGGGGTTGAATTAGGACAGAGAGGAAGAGAGTCTACTGCCATCAAAGTTTCCCTGCTGATAATTCCCTCTGCCTGTTTCCACACTTTGACTGAAACAAAACAAAGCCAAAAAAAAAAACTGTTATATTGAAGATCTGTTCCCAGCATCACAAGTGAGGTTTCTCAGGTCACCAAGTAAGATTTTTGATGGTGTGTTTAGCACCAAACTGCACACATCACAAACTCCATGAGCTCCACGGGACTTCAAAGAATATTTTGTATGATCAGATATCGATGGGACAGGTGAAGTGATCAGGTCACAGGTTTTTAAAAAATAAGGTTGTGCACAAAAACACACGCACAAAGCATGCTTGAAATGCACAAAAATACAAGAGAGAATGATGAACCAAACAAAAAGAATAACTGACTGCTAAAACAAGTGAATCCAAACTGAGCAACATGGATGAAATATGAAACTCTCTGTCAAGAATGACATTTTGATGTTTGCAATGATGAATAATTTTATTCAAACTGCCCACTTAAAAGCCTGATGATTTGCCTGAATTTCAGCCCTTAGTGGTGTTTTTATTCTGCGTATGTTGTGCACTACCAGCCAAAATTCAAGCACAGATGTCACAGACACAGAAAGGAGTCTAGCTGTGTCTTTGCTGACATAAACAATGGTGGTGTTGGGGAAATCTGGCACAGCACAATAACAAATTAACATTCGTAACTAAAGGGGACCAATTAATGAAACACATCTGAAGTGGTAGGGGGTCAATTTAATTAAAAAGTAATTTGTGGTTTTGTAGAGGTACTCTAACTATGACCCGACATGTGGTCAGGGGTCATACGGGGGTACTGCTAAAATTTGATGTTTGGGACTTACCAGTACAAGCCAGCCGGCCTCTGAAAGGCTAGGGTAAGAGCTGTGGCTGCATTCTTAAACTAAGTCAGACAAGCTAGATTAGATTAGATAGAATTTTATTTATCCATTTGGGAAGGAGTCAGTAATTCTGTTCAAAACTTATATGAGCAGGATTTTATGACACATCTGGGAGGAAGGAGGGTGTCCCGTTGGCTTTAACAGGCTGGGACCTCCAGCAGGCATTGGGACTTTGTAGCTAGTGTGAGGCAGTTTAATTGAGAGTCAGCACATCCAGTTCAGAGACTGGAATTCTCGACTAGAAAAGGTTGATTCCTTTCCTCATCTTTGAGTTCTTGTGAGAGTAAAACACATGGTCAGACTGATGGATGGGTTGGTGCAGCATCACCAGTAGCGCATAGCTATCAGGCTGTAAAAGTAGCTGAGGCAAGGGTCATGTCATATCATGCCACTGATGATTTGAACTACAAATGTGATCAGGAGGAATCTAATCTTATCTAACCAACACTTCTCCTCATGATAAACAATAAAGTCAATACAGAGAAATACAGACTCATAATATGACTTAAATGCCTCAGGATAACACTTAGATGACTGGAGACTTGACTCTCCCTCAGGGTCTAGTGCCTTGACCACAACTCTGTATGCAGACATTAAATGTGTATTGGAAAAACCCTAGGCATAAACGCATCTCAACACAAACTCAACAAAACAACAAATTGTGATTTATTGAGATTCATAAAGAGGGTAACATATTGTGAATTTTTTCTTTTCAAGAAATTCTAGTTTAGAAAAAATTCAAGTCCAAAATAACCAACAACGTTAAACTACATGTGCAGAAAGGATTCAATGGTTTTATCATATGATAGAGGCTCTATACTCTTACTAAGACAAACAAGAAGAGGGCAAAGGTCTTGGCAAATAAAGTGAAGTACTGACTTTGTTATTCTGGCTGTGAGAGTTGAGCTATAAAACATAAAATTTGTATTAATTTAATAAACTTATCATCATTATTTAAAGTGCAGCATCAACAGTTCAGGCTTGTAGGTCACTCAGATTTCTATTCTGTAACATTTTAAATTCAAAACAGGCTTAAAAAATTTATATTTAAAAGTTTAAAAACAGAATAAAGAAATAAATCACTATTTCAATATTTCTGCCAAAATTGTGACTTACCTAAAAAATAACTATGCTGACCTTATCAGTTCTTCTGGCAGCATCTCCTCCTGCTACTCTACTGTCTGCATGTCGGAGCTTTGCAGGGACTGGCAATCACCCACACTCATAAACACATGCACATGAATGCACACACAGGACAACCATGCTTCACTAGACAGGACATCAGCTACCACAGTGAAACCAGGTTGTCAGGATCAGAACTTAATGGCAGGGCCCATTTTGTCTTGGTTTTCTATGAACTAGTAAGAGGATTGATAAATATGTTTTTCTCTGACAGTTGATACAAGAGCTTACAGAACTGATCACAGGTAAAAATTAGAAAAAAAAAAAGAGGAAAATGATCTTAGTGAGGTCTTGAGTAAGTCATGAAACCAATATTTCAGGAGCCTACAAGACAGACTGCACATGCTGTACGCACGCACAGACTGTATAAAGAATGGACAGCGTCTGCCTCCTCGCTGGGTGAAGCCACCCCAAGAACAGCACCCTCTGGTGACGGGCTGCAGTATAGGTCATAACCTCCTCCAGCAATCCCTATGGAGCTGTGGACAAACTTTAGAAATTTATTACACAGAATAGAAATTTTTCTCCCCCCTGTTTCTGATGTTGACATGTAGTTGTTGTAAGACTGGTTTGTGCTCAAGTCCTCTTTTTTCTGTGCAGTTCCATATTTAATAGTTATTAGGGCGTTCATGTTTTCTATGATTGATACTTGATACAGCCTATGGGCATACAAAGATTGCGTAGCTCACCTGGGGGATATAGGGTGACCATATTCTTAATCACCAAAAACAGGACACGACTACGTGGGGGCAGGGTTAATTTTTTAGAGTTTTTCGGGTCAGATTGAGTGTTTTTTACACGCTTCTAACTCAATAAGTCCACACGACACAAACCCAAAACTTCCATACAAAACCCCGGACATTTGAAGGATTTCATAAACTCCCCTGGACAAGGCCAGACAAGGTCGGACAGCCACCCAAAAAGAGGACAAGTCCGGGTAAAAGAGGACGTATGGTCACCCTAAGGGGATATGTTGTTCGGGGTGAGTGTCACAGCAACTCTCCCGCCGAATGGGTACAACGCTACTGCAGAAGTGGTGATTCCAGGAAGTGGAGAAAATCTAAAAAATACCTAGAGCAACCCGGCTTTAAACTCATATAATGATGGAAGGCGGAGTCAAGTTGTCCATAGTGTATACAGTCTATGTGCGCGTGCTGTGTGGTGTGATCCTGTGAGGACCTTATGTATTGATACAGTATGTCATTGTAAAGATATTTGATTTAAAGTTTGGTTGTGATGGTTTGTGCTCAATATGTGTCTGTATTTCTTCTCAGCCTGGTCTTTCAGTTCACATCCAACAGAGCTGTGGCTGAGAGACCTTCCTTCCTCCACACAGTCTGTCTTTCTCAACCCTTTTTTTTTTTATTGCAAACTCTCTCTCTCTTTCTCTCTCTGTCTCACTCTGTCTCACTCATCTTATGGTGGTCTGCTTGTTCATCTCCCAGTCCAGAAAGCAACAGGCAAACCAGACAGCACGACTCTGACAATTGACCATTTTTGTCAGACTTCTGGCTGAGTCTGATTTCAACTAAAGGATCTATTTTTTAAACATCTTGGGAACTGGGGGCAAAGGTTTGAGACAGAGTTTTGAGGGAGGAATACAAACTTGAGCATGAGGCGATGTACAAATATGCTCTTCCTCCTCCTAAAAGTGAGCCACAAGAGATTTCAATCTAAAATAGCCTTTACCTCTGCAGTGGAGACGCATTTTCCTCGGCAGAGCCAAAGTCAGAGGGTTGCTGAAATCCATAAAATAGCGGTGGAGAGGACAGTCACGATACCGGGACTTACTATAATCCCTCAATTTCAAATTTTAGCTGGGTGTGATAACGGGGCCACTCTATCTGCCACACACTGCTGGCACTGTCAGAAAAACAAAGACAAAAGGTTAAAAGATCACTCTCCTGCAATTAAGATTTTTATTCAGGGGTCAAACGTAATATGTGTGAGGAAGTGTGAGAGTGTGCCACTCTGGAAGGCTCCAGTATGGTGGTGTGTGTGTTTTTTTTTTTTCTAACATGGCTCAGAATAAGAGATCACAGCTCCCCCATGAGGACAGAGTCTCACCTAAAAAGACACGAAAGTGAAAGAAAGTTTAGAGGGACAAGAAAGGGGCCCTCACCATGCATTATGGATGACTTTTAAAAAAACAGGGATACATTTGAGATGCTTTCGCAAAAGAGCCGCGGACAGTGTGTGTACCTTCACACATCACAACTATCTCAATGGGAGAAGAAGCAGTTGAGCTGCAGGATAAGTGTGAGGAAAAAAAGGACTGAGGAAAAGGCAGACGATAAGGTGGAGAGCAGAAGAGTTCCTGGAAAAAGGCAACGATTTGGAAATAGGTTTTGGCTCTTGTGTGACATGCTGTGAAAAGCAGTTTGTTATCATTTCTTACGGAAAAAAAAAATAAACCCAGATACACAGCTCTCCTTCTATCCACCCCATCACCAAAGCCAAACCGGCTCCTTTCATCCATCGTCCTCCTTCTCAAAGGGCCTCTCACCAGCATGGATGAATGGCAGCTGGAGATGTCTGGAGAATCCTCATGTTCCCCCCTGCATGGGAGCTCCTTCCATCACAAACAGAACCTAGCTGGAGATGACGTGTGCGTGAGTCTGCAAACTTGTTTTTCTTTGAATAACTCTTTACACCTCAGCAGCTCCCCAAATTCCTGCACTGGGGGCAGACACAACACAACACCTGATTGGTACTGCGTGATAAGCCGACAGGATTAAATCAAAAACCATCCTTGTTTCTCTTATCAGGGAGAAAACAAAATGTACTTTCTGCCTCGGGTAATATGAGGAGAGAAGTCTGTGAAGGCTGCAGACAAAGAAGAAACTGGAGGTGTAAGACTGCATCGTTTAATTACCTGCACCTCCTCACTGTTACACTCTGCCCTCTTTTCCTCTCTGTGAGGAAATCCCCGGCTTTAGAGCTTATGTGTTAGACGGCATATTAATAATTAAAGTATTTAAATGGACTTCCATCGATACGTGCTGACTCAGCTGACTTCTTGGCACCGCTGGAGGGTAATAAAGGGTGTCCCTGTTATGATTAATTGCCACAATTTTGCAAATGGTCTGGGAACACCAGATTGAAAATTGTAATGTATGGTCAAAACACTGTGAATAATAAACAGAGTGACTGTAATATATTATGTATGATCAGTGATCATTATGAAGTACTGTGGACCTACATGAGTCTACATAGGGCATCTGAGGAAAGATTATGACCTGTTAAAAATTGATCAGAAGGATTAAGGCTGTGTTTTATTGTCACACTGTAATGGTTATGTCCTGGCATGTGTGACGTCAAACAAACTAATTAAAGCCAATTATTCTGCCATTTTTTGGCAGATGCAAAATAAAAACTGAATAGTTTGATGTTTTTAATGACTACTTTAAAAAACACATCTTTCTATAACATATTCCTGCACCTCTTCACCAGTTAACAGGGTGAGTCAGCATGCATGCGCAATCTAAGTGTCACCTGTCTGCAAACTGTACACAAGCAAGCATGTTGCTGCCATAAATACAGTTTGGGAGACACTTTTAGACATCTGACGTGCATCAGAATTGCATGTATCCCCAGTATATTAATTTACACCATAGCTACATATGTTATACTGGGCATTTAAAGAGCAGACGTGAACAGGTTTATCGACCCACTCCGATGAAAATCATGTTTTTCTTGTTTTTTTATATGTTCTTATGACGAAATGCGAAATTGCTTTTCTGAGAGTTTCTTCATTCAAATCGCTGTGAATCTCTGGCAGACTCAAACGGCAGGTCAAGAAACAGTGAGATTTGATACGAAATCAAACCAAGCTCCACCCCTGGAGCCCCACTGTGCAGGCCACAATCTGCATAGGAGAAATAGAGAGGACGATCGCGGAACAAACGTGCGTTAGCTGATTGCAATGCTCGTAAGAAAGCTAATTATGATATTAACTTTCATCATGTCCTTAAAGACAGTAGTGTCTGAGAGCTGAATAGCTCCTATATTACCTGCAACTTCTACTACACCGGCAATGTTAGGCTACAAGCTGGAGTGAAGAGGAGTGTTCAGAGCAGTGCTGTCTCCGCCCACGACTAAGAGGTGAATTGCTAATGATCTACTGAAGCTCTGCAGAAGAAAAACTCTTGAAAATGACACAGGTAAGGGGATTTTTGGTAAAAACTTCAAAATCACAATTTAAAGACCACTGAGAACAAAAACAAGGGTCCGGAGTGGGACTTTAAATCTGGTGCAAAATACAGTTAGAGATCATCTCTGTTCATGACACCTAAAACAGGGGCAAGTTTTGATGTTTGTTTATGATAAAAAGGTCGAAGGTACAAGACAGTCACTTATGATGTGCAGTTATTCTGAGATCATTTTAGTTATTCAGTGATAGCCTAGTTACTGTGACAGCATCTATCCTTTTTAAAGAGTTTGAGTTTGGTTTCTCTTTGTTTCAAACAGGTCCTGTCTACCTGGAACTGCTGCTCACTCACTGTGATGGTAAGGCACGAGTAGTCACAATATGCAAATCTACAGAATGCCTCTAAAATCTGAGTCACAGGTCTGTGGGGATTTACAAACTCCAAAATAGATATGCTGGGTTTTGTCATGCAGTTGCTTGCTGACATTATAAGTAGGTGCTGGTGTATACTATGATCGTAGATGATAACTGAAACTTAAAGTACTTCAGTGATATTTTAATTTAATTTGAGAAAAGGCATACAGTACTTTAAAACAGCCGTTTGAGCCATCTGAGAGTGTTTTTGAGCTATTTGAAAGCACAGTGGTGTCATTATTTTCTTAAACAAGAGGAGGTTTCACTATGGTGTGGTGAGAGGGACAAAAGAAGGCTGTCCACTAAACTCACTGCATTTTAGGTGATTTCTGTTGTATTCTAATATTACAGTCCTGGGAAAAAAAACATATTGCAAGTTTTTACTTGCAGAACAGCCCCTCTAAAAGCCAGACATGTATAAAGAATTCACCAAACACAAGCCTGTGCACCTGTAGCCCCTGCTGCCTTGTTTCAGCCTTTCCTCCAAGACTTCACTCTGTACTGGCTGCCTGTTTAAATTCTGCCTCCTCTTTCTCTTCTGTTGACCTTGCAGTGTTTAGGCAGGCTGCTTAGACCTCTCCAAACAGTCGTCTGTGTGTGCACGCAGGCTGTTAGAGGGGCTGAGGTGCAGAGCTGATGCGTTGTGATGGCATACAGATTGAATGCTTCACAGGTCCCCTGTCCGCTCCACTAGCCCACATCCCAAGCACTGTTCAGGGAGCAGCTCGGCTCCATGAGGAAGTGATGTAAATCTATTGCAAAAGGCCTGTTTGCGGCAGCCAGAGATTCACCCTTCTCAGTCGTGCAGACTAAGATAAGCTGAGTCACAGTGAACGATAGGTGAATGCTAAGCAGCATTGGTGAATCTTATTATGGGGCTGAAGAGGGGAGAAATGAGGAAAAGTGGATTTTTTCAGAGCTGCAGCTCTTTACGCCATTGCAGATTACTTCACCTACAGCAGGAGCCGGCAATGTCTGATGTATAAATGCATGAAATCACATAAAAAGTTCAGGGCATTAGTCTGTTTCACTTAACATAAGTTAGAGATTACTGATGGAACTTCCACTATGTGAAAAAGCAAGGTGTCTTTATTTTCTAAAGCAGAAATCCCAGTTTAGGCACATAGCACCATCTCATGGTCTCACTCAGAAATTCATGTCCAACCAACTGTACTGTCGAGTCGCAGTGCAAACAGTGCTCATAGAGATGCATTTATAATGAGACATGAGGTGCAAGGCAGTGTGCTCCTCTGTTAAACATCTACCACAACTTTGGCTGTTAAGGCCTTGATGGATTATACACACAGACATAAGAAGAAAAAAGAAAACAAAGCCGTTTCCTTACAGCCATGTGCCAAACATATGCTCTTTTGTCATAGCTGTACATTTCATATACATATAAACTGTGCAGGCATCATCAAGCAGTCTGAGTTGGTCAATAAACAGAGGAGCTATCAGTTGTAGCATATTCTCCTCTTTTTGTGAGGTTGTAAGGGGGTAGATCATCTTTATCGCATAGGACTTAAGGTAGATAAAAAATGCAGGTGAGTGAGGGAGAAAGGTTGGCATGCACCAAAAGGCCAAGGCCATGGTCAATTCAGGGCCACTGCAGCAAGGACTTGGCATGCACAACTGAGCCCGAACAGTGTCGTTGACCCTTTTTTAATCTGTGTTACACAACAGCTGATTCAGTGATTTTAACACAAAAATACTTTTACAGATAAGCCTATTGACTTTCCAAGTTGGTGTGAGGGAATTTCCCTTCGGACATCTTAAATGAACACAGTACTGCCTTCTGTGTCAGCTGATCTTGATCTGTGGGTTGTTGTCATTAATGAAACCTCACAAAATAATGAAACCCCGGTCAAAACCATTTAGTGAGCTGAGATAAAATTAAAACCAATGCTTCACAAATAAAAGTGAAGTTACTGAAACTATATTGTGTGTTTACAGAGCTAAATAAAATAATTCAAAAAGTAATCTAAGAGAGTCCCCAAATTTCCATCATGTCAGATTATCTTATATAACACAGTGCAGACAATGTTTTGGATGGTTGTTGATCTTACATATGTAATATATATTGTTTGAAATGTTATGGAGTTTGCATTTTTATGGTATTATGATACTTAAAAAAAATAATAAAATAAATTAAACATTAAAAACTGGATTGTACTGAAGAAAGCAGTTCTACTGGCACTAAGCTGAAATTGCAAATAAAAATTTCACAATTAAAAAAGTAAATTATTACAGCATTGGAAGTAAACTGAGAACAGAAATTAAACCGTAAACTGAAGAAAAAAAACAAGAGATTAAAAGAAATACAAATTAGGAGTCTATTATAACCTTGGCAAAGAGTCTTTTAAGCCCCTATCTCTTGAAAAAAAATGTCATCCCACTGTCACTTTCCAGTCATATACTGTTTGTCACTCAGACTCAGTGTGAATCTCTGTCCTTGCTGATGTAACAGTGTCCTGTCAGTCTTCTAATCTGACACCAACCCAAAGCAGTGGGACATTCTTAAACCTTGTGTTTGACATGTATTTTGACATATTTGACATATTCGTTTTTGTGATATGATTAGTTTCTATGAAGGATAACAATGTTGCTCAGAGGTTCCAAAACTTATCAGTCTATGACCCTCAAATAACAGTGTATGTGACCTAGGACCCCCGGTGTCTCTTGTGAGATCAAGCACTGCCAACAGACCCTAACTGACCAATTACAGCCATGCAGATAAGACAACAGTCAAAAAAACACAATATTATTATGATGTAATCTAAAAAACAACCAAAGAAAAGTTACTTTCATGTTTAGACTGTAGCAGTCCTCGAACTTTCTATTATGCTCAAGAGAGTCTCTGTGTGTCGGTGAGCGGAATGGCTTGAAGCAAAAAAAAAAAAAAAAATCATTTGCATAGATGTATCTACATTTTGACCAATATTTGATGAGCTCTGGGAATGACTGTTCTAGCTGATAGTTTGGTTTGGTCTTGTAGGTCTTGTTTAGGCATGAGTAATTTAAGTCTTTGTCATAACAGGCTCAAAACCCCTCAATGGGCTTAAACTCACTGTTATATATTCATCTACCATCCTGAGCACTTTGAAGCATTATCAAAGTCGACTGTGCCAGGTGCTGCTACAGAGCGCTCCAGCCCCAGATACAAACAGTGAAGACAGAAGCCATACAAGCAGATGAATTATTAAGTATTCTCGCTGCAGTTTGAAGTGAGGCGAGGCCGTATGTTCAAACTGTCTTGGAGCCGAGTATGTGGCAGGCTGTTAGATTACATAATCTACCTCACATAGACTGAAAATAGAGGCTTAAATGAGATGTCACCTTGTGCTGAAAGTAAGTTGAACTTGTAATGGTGAAGTTTGGTCTGGTACTACAGAAAATTGAGCTGATGTAGATGCAGTTTTGTAAGTGAAGGAATTAAAAAGAATTAAAAAGAAAGTGATTTAAGTCATGTTGGTAATTTTTCGACACAGTGAGAGCAGAGATTTAAATTCTAATCCTTAATAGACTTCTTCTCTCACACCTTGGCTTTTGATTATTATGACTACCATATGTTCAACTATCCGCTGCCTACACAGTCCAAACAGAGAGCCATCAATCCCCAAGGTTGGACGTCAAATCTGCCAATGCGACACAAAGCCTTCTTTCTATAAATAATGATGTATGAGACATTTTCTGGCCTACATTCCTCGGCAAGTGTTATTGGCATCCCTTATGCAGATGGTTCCTCAGGATATCAACACACCACTTGGGCACAAAGTGGCAAACTGATGTATAGGCCTCAGCTGTCGATAATCTTCAACATATGGCACTATATAGCTAAAAGTGAAGCTTACTCATTAGCCATGATGCAGCGCAGCAGGCTATCAAAAGCCGTGGATCAGCCTTAATGGACTGAGTCATTCTACCTCAAATCCACGCCACGTTTTGCTGAGGCAGGTGTGCGATGGTGAGACACTATTACTGTCGTCTTAATGAGAGCCCCTGTGTACGTTTCCCCCTGTGGTGGTCCCAGCAGAGCTTTATCTGGGCCTGCGCCATCGGACGCACTAGATGGGAGAGATAACCTCCATCTGTCTTCATGACTGTCTTTCCTTTATTGCTTTAGGAGAATCGCTGCTTTCACAAGCGTTTCCTCCGCTTGGCCAGGAAAACCAATATTTGTTTCTGCATTCAGGCCGATGTGATTTGTAACTGGGGGGGTTGTCCTTTCTCTTTCTAGCCTTGGCAAGGTAAACAATGTGATCATCTGGATGAGACACTTTATTCAAGACAACATGCATCTAACTACGAGTTCCTCTCAGCAATCACTGGCCCATGAATCATCTTGAAGGATTGAGACAAGTTGTGAAAACAAGCTGGCAGCTTTGTGTGCTTATAGCTGTGAGGAGTGGTATATTCAGCTAAATGCTGGGGTGTAAATAAGGTTGATGGGGCGTTGGGCGTACACTCAAAAAGAGAAATAATGAATGGCTATCAATGTTGGTGGAAACCCAAAGACACTGTCTGAGCTTGTGGTCTGTCATTTTGTGTTGAGCCTCTGCAAACATAATAAGAGCCAACCTGCTTTAAATAGTAGCATGTTGGGCATCAGGAGAGCAATGATAACTATTTGCAACATCCAGGTTTAGCATGTTTGCTCGATACCAGAAGCTTCTTATACTTCTTCTTGTATTAAAATGGAGTATTGCAACTACTCGGTCAGAAAGATAGAAAGACGCGTTGTGTCTGACTTCTTCTGGATGGCAGTGTCTTTCAGTGAGTAAACTTTAGACCAAAAATGGCAAGGTGTCAGCTAATTGTAGTCTACAGATATAAGAAACTACAAAATAAATAAAAAAATAAAAATAAAGAAAGGGGTCTGAAGGAAGAAATTAGTGATTGAATAATGCAAATTAAGCTTTCAGAGGCCAAAGAACATCAGTTAAATATTCGATTGAAATCCCTCAACTGTTGAGATATGTCAGTCAGGTACCAAAGTGGTGGATTGACTGACAGATCATCAAAATGACACCACTGTGGCACCGCTGCAAACTAAAGGTTAGCCTCCCTGGAGAAATGAGATGATGTACATTTAAGATTGTTTTTTATTCCTAATCTTTTTTGAATTTTTATTGTTTTGATATGTTTTTAGTTGAATAGATGGCTGTATATGTCCTCTCCATGAAGACTTTAAATCCCTACTCGAGGTCCTAAATATGACACAGCTGTTGTTTGATGTCACTGTCTACGTTGTGAGCAGTGTTTACACCGAATAAGTTATAGAAAACTAAAGTGAACAAATACATATAAACTTCTAGCAACTTCCATTAAAAAGGGAGGAATAAACACTCCCAAATACCAGAGTATAAACTTTTTGTCACCAGTTATTTTATATTCTGCACATGGATTTTCCAGAAGTCACAACTCCCTGAAATATTATTTCACCTTCCAGTGACCTCAGTTCATTTTCTAAGCTTTTTTTTTTCTGCTTGACAGAGGTTGGATTGTTCAAAACACTTGCATAAATGACTGAAAAATAAGTCACAGAATACAGTCAGAAATGTTGGGTAAAAAATCACAGGCAAAACTATCACAATGGAGGCAATACTATCTAAAAATAGCTGAAACAGTTGCAGGGGTTGAAAAAAAATAAAGAAACTACTTTACATTTACCTATGAATCGCAACGTTATTATTCTTCAACTATGAAATATTGGTTCAGTGTATTGCTTTGGGATTTGAGTTTCTCATGCTAACTGCAGGGTGGTAATTTCTAGCCTTGACTGAGAGTTATATAACGGCCTCTAACCCAAATAAGTGATCGGTTTCCTTCTGCTCTCTCTTTTATTGCAAGTTTTATTTTTGTCCCGGTGAATGTGAACATTCGATGCAGGTCTGACAAACAAATCAAAACCTCCTGCTTCTTTCTTCTGAGTGCAGACTAAAGGAAGTTTGAAGTTCAACAGCTTTCCTATTACAAAAGTATGAGAAATTAAATCAGCTGCTCCATCTTACTCTCTGAATAATCTTTCCCATCATTAAACCATCAAACCAGAACAATTCAACTTTTGATTGAATGTAAATTGAGTAAGTTCAGTATGACCTCCACAGAAGTCAGTCAACTCTTTGTCCTCATTGGCACTAATGACTAACACTATCGCTACAAAAGGTGAACAATTATAACACTAACTTAGTGACTCACTCACAAATTTGTCCAGTTTTGAACATCTACTTTGGTCTTTTGAATGTTTAATTACAGATTTTAGGACAGTATTTCATCTCACCCTCTAATGACATCCAGCATTTCTGTCATCCATGGGAAAAGGTTCAATGTACTGGAAAATGAGCCTCATTTGGCCTCTAATGCTTTGTTTAAAATGGTTTAATAATTGTTTTGGTGTCTTTCATCTGCAGTATTATAGGGTTTTGATCAAAATGAAGTAGCAACAGCTGTTGTATAGAGTCATTTCAAAGATGGATAATTATTTTAACACTTTTTCCAATCAGTGCAAAAATAGAGCAATGGGACGATTACCTTAGCTTAGCATAAAAAGTAGAATACAATACAAAAACCTGACTGCCCATCATATCTTTAAAGCTGATTTAGGCCTTTTTGTGTTGTTCGTGTGAGATGTACCAAAAGAAATATCTAAATGAGTATGTTTGTCATTTATTGAGCACCCTCCAATGAATTCTGCAGGCTTGCTTTATGATTGTTGCCACCTGAAATACCTGACCTTGAGGCAGCAC
Organism: Xyrichtys novacula; assembly: GCA_962446985.1. Taxonomy (NCBI): domain Eukaryota; kingdom Metazoa; phylum Chordata; class Actinopteri; order Labriformes; family Labridae; genus Xyrichtys; species Xyrichtys novacula. Next base: position 9,357,838 of record OY660878.1, read on the forward strand.
ATTGAACACCTTGATTTCAAATGTGCACAGATGATCTACAGCATTACTTTTGTGCTGTTCTACTCAATATTGTGAGTACTGTGCCATTACAAATCTACTTAGTACAATCTGAACAATGAAACACAAACAAAGCCTGCAGTTGGTGGAAAGTCAGAAACAGAGCTCCTGACTGGCCAGTAAATTAAACACAAAGCCAACAGGAGGTGGCTTAGTTGGTTGACTGAATGGGTAAACATCCACAAGATACCACTAAGTGTTAGATTTAGTGAAGATTCACTGTATCAGGTCTATGTATGCTGTGTTCCACTGATAATTAAGACATAGTCAATCATACCCTCCATTATTTCTAAACCATGGCAGACATTAGGGGATCAATATTTTGGTGACATACGTAACAACACATGGAAAAAATTGTGATTAGTCAATTACGGTAAAAGGTAAATGCAAAATGTTTCATATTACACTCTCTACATGTCACATTCACTCATTTACTTTAAGGTCACATACTGATGGCTGAGGTTGCTGTGTATAGAGCCCATCAGTGGGTGCAGCAAGAGTGGGGAAGGTGGGGTCGAGTGTCTTGACCGAGGACACTTTGGCATGTAAAAAAACAGAACCTAGGATCAACCCTCCACCTCCGATTCAAAAACATCCAACTCTACCACTGAAACACAGCCGCCTTTTTATGCCAACTTTTTGCAGAAAAGTTGTAGTTGTTGTAGAAGTTGTGGTCAAAAATGCTGAGATTTGTTCAATTTGAATAAATTCTTTGGTATCCAACATTTTTACCTCTTAAGGAGACTCTTCAACGTGCTACAAAAAAACAATGCCAATTATTGTGTCCTTTTCTTCTCCTCTGACAAAAGTGAGGAAAATTACTGTTAATTACTGAAAATACAGATTTTCCTGTGGCCTGAGGTGTGGTTTACTTCCAGATTATTCCTCTGTGCAAGATGTTTATGGACATGTGGCTTTGAAAAGGTTAAAGAGTAATCTGTAAATATCGAACATGTACTGTTTATGTATATGATTAAATATCCTGTACAGTTGAGGGAGGCCTAATGACAGATTAGCATGCATTGTGTTGACTGTCAGATTGAATTAAATGATATGATCTAGCCAGTAAGCAGACTAACGGATGCACAACAAACTCAATCATGGGAGCAACAATAAACAAAAAGTCGAAAAATAGATGGAAATGGAGGACTAACTTGTTCACTTGTGGTAACAACAGGAGTGTACACACCACAACTGAAGTAAAGAAGAAGAGCTAAACAGAAATTGCAGCCTAAGGGCATGCAACAGCATTCATGTAACAGAAAGTTGTCAGCAGCTAGCAATGTTAAACAGGAAATTGAGCCACCTGCCCCATGATTATTGTGTCAGACTGTAAGAGATCCTTCAGTTTTGACCTTCAGGGTTGTTGAATGAATATCTTTCTCCATATCTTTGCAGAGTAAATTGAACTTAACTGTTAAATCTGTACTTTCTTGTCCTTATGTGAGGGACACATTTTCAACTTTAACTTTTTAACTATATCTGAGTGATGGTGCTGCTTTAATCAAGTCAAGTCAAACTTCATTTATAAAAACAACCAGTAATATTGTGAATTTGCATGTGCTCCTCTTTTATTTCCTGAGCAGTGAAATATCTTAATAAATGATGAAATCAGGTTAGTTCGTCGTCTTCTATCTATAATAAAAGCGTAGTCTTGCACTCAGTATAACTGACAAATTTCTAAAGCTATTAATATGCCATTTCATCCCCAATCTTGTCCGATAATGAGAACAATTGAAACCGAACTCCACCTGCAACCTTGAGAAAAGGATTTGTTGAAGATCTCGAGGAAAAATGCCAATTTGTGAAAGGCAATATGAAAAAAGGACAGAAAACACAAAGTCAGGTCAGTCCAGAAATAACAATTCCCACTGACAAAGAGAAGTAACTGATGACACATCCAGAAAAATAAGAGACCTTATTTGAAAAATGCTCAGTGCTATAAAAATCCGAGTCAGTCATAACTTCAAAGACAGCTGGAGCCAAAGTCTCACTTTCTGTGTCCTTGAAGAGACAGCAGAGTCCCTGTCCATTATTGATTCACAGTTACATTGAGAGGTTAATAAACAGAGGGAGAGAGGATTTTGATGCTGTCTCTCAAATGATCAGTTGGAGGATGAGCAGTGGAGGAACAACCTTAATCTGATGGTCTCTCTCAGCAAAATCTAATTCAATTACATTCAACAACTGGTGTTTGGCTGGATGAGAGATTTGTAAAACCATTTGTTTTGAGTGCCTGGTGGATAAAAGTGCTTCAATGCACAAACCCAAAGAAAGCCTTATGGTCAGAGAGATCAGGAAGGCAAAGAATCAACAGAGAGTGGCAGGGACAGATGGTTCGGAGCAGATTGAAAAGGTCAACGACAGAGAGGAGTCAAAACAAGAGAAACTTTTCCCGAAAGTTTATATTCATTTTTAAGCTTTTTCAAGAAATTAATCATCTCTTACAAACAGTGATGCAAATTTATCCACTAAATAGAGTAACACCTTGACGGATCTAAAACTGAACTCATATTCACAGCAAGTGTGATTGCAAAATGTCGACATGCAGCACTTGACTACATTGGGATTTAAATCTATCAACACATTTCTATGCAATTCAAAAATAACTTTAAATACAGATCATTAACTACATTATTCATATTTAATATGACATCTAGCCTACAAGTTAAAGTAACGTGATATAGGGCTGGGCGATAAACCAAAAATTTACAGATAGCGAAATTTACGACAATAATCAACGTCAAGTTGCTCATATCAATATCAGTGTAAAAAAATAAATAAATAAAAGTTGGTGTTGGATGTGTGTAGGTAGGCTATGGTCTCATGTCCCTTTAAGACGCTGGGCTCTATTTTGGTGCCTCGCCGGAGACGTGCCGCAAGCGCAGCGTCAATCAGATCCGCCGCGCTGACAAGGCGTTCCCAAGCACATTTTGGTATTTTGGTGAGCTGCGCAGCCCGGCGTAAGTATCCCCCCTCCCTAACTCAGCTCCTCCTGGCAGCATAAGTCGTAGACGGGGAGAAGAGAGGGCGTATAGTGTGTTTAACACAGCCGAGACCTGTTTTCACCAATCACATAAGCTCCTCTCCTTGCCTTTAAATCCGCCACCGGCGAGGCGTATTACTATTTTCATGAAGTAGTCAAAGAGATCATGAGATGTCTGAAGACAGTTATGCCACACGATGGCGACAGAGGGCAGCTGCTCAACAAGTGTCCTCCACACTCTCTCATCTGAGCACAGATGGATTTGGTGTGCGTAATGTTGGACCCACTGGTAAGACAAACACCCTTTTCCACAAATAAAGACACTCACATAAAGTTGCTCATATTCAAACCTCACGTGACAAAGGTGGGTTTAGCGCACAGATCACAACATAAACTCCAAAAATGGCATTAAAATCGGAACCATCTGTGCGTAAATGACGCATCGCGCTCCGTGGCCTGGCTCTTTCTTTCATAGATGTTGGCATATAAAATAAATTTGGCCCACAAAACTGAATATTATAATATCCGTATGTCGGCTTAAAGTAGATAACGCATCTGAGCACTGAAACAAATCATCTGTTCAGCCGCAGCAGCAAGCAAGACGGACAGAGGACACGGAGACGTGTCCAGGTCGAGCTGTGCGAGAAATAAGAGGAAGAAAGAAAAGGAGGGAGACACATTACATATCTTGTTAACTTCATCATGTGTGTTTATTTACTAGATATTTAATTTAATTTGATGCAGTTTCAGCCGTATTGATTCGGACAGGTTGTGTGCCCAAACGCGTGCCAAACGCGCTCATCAGATCAGATATAGATCGGAATATATCGATATAGATCTAAATGTATTTGCTGACTCAGATTAATAGTTGATGATTATTTATTGCACTGAAATCTGCCTGACACTGTGGAAACCTGCCGGTGAGGCATCAGTGACGTATGTCGATACGCTGCCGGTCTACCAAAATACTACTAGACCAGCTGCATTCCGCCTTGCGCTGAAAGCTGACCAAGTTTTGATTTGGCGAGCTTTCAGCGCACTTCACACGCCGGTGGCGAGCACGAAAATGTCACTGCGCCAGCTGATTCTGTCAACACCTCCCCCTGCCACGCCACCACGCCCAGCTTGGCTGATCTCGGCTCGCCTCCGTGCGACTCAGTCCACGAAAATACCAAACTCGCCTTACGCCGGGCTCCGCCAGACGAAAATACAACTGTGCGGGGCTCGCCGCCCTCCGCCGCCTCACCGGCGCAAACGAAAATAGAGCCCGCTGTCCTATGTCAGAGACGTGACTCCACCTCATCCAGTCCATAACAAAAAGGGAAAGACAGGTGAGGAAATGCAGGACGGTTAAAAAGTTGGAGCAGCTGGAGCGGCGGCTGAAATACACAAAGTTATGTATGAGGGAGTGAGCAGCTTGTGGAGTAGTTATCGTCCATTTATCACAGTGAACTGCTCAATATATCGTGATATTGATTATCGCCCTGCCCTAACGTGAGCTGATCCCTTCCTCGAACATTTCTAAATGTGCTTATGACACCTGATTACATTCAAGATTTCAACACAAATCATAAATCAACTTATTAACTTTTGTTGTTCTAGCAGACACAAAAGAGATCAGTAGATAGAGTAGTGTGTCTTTTACATTTTAATACCACTGCAAACTTTGTATGATGACACATTACCTTGGGCATAGAGAGACTGTAATAGGCATTTTTAAATATTTTTTGACACTTTTCATGGAAGCGACCATCTGATTTATCAAGAGTTCTGTTTTATAAAAAATTATAATAACCATTTTTCCAGCCTTTGTTTTCCTTTGACATCAGAGAAGCAGTCATGAAAAGCAGGTAGATGGTATCAGCCTTCCTGCTTTGTATTTGTTGTGGCTGTGACGCTGACTAATCAAATCACAGCAAGCTTCCACAGCCAGCCAGTCTCTGGCCCGCTGGCTACAGCCTCTTTACAGATAATGTTGCTTCCTCTGACAACAAACGGATTCTGTTAGCAGACATAGTCACTGTTATTTGTCACAACAATGGCTAAAAAATAACAAAAATTGACTGTTGGTGAATAGTACAGATAACAATGCCAGCTGACAGTCAGAAAAATATTTGTTTTCCTTGGAATGAAGTGACAGTGTGAGCTATCACCTCCTTTTTTTTTTTTGGAAGGCTGATACAAGACACATTTTTGAATTGAGATTTGTTTTGCATTTTCCTTTTTTTACTCAGCTGTAGAAGTGGCTGTAACAGAAAATGTGTCTGTGTCTGGCAAAAAGATGTGATGATAAATGTAAATTCACAAGACATACAAAAAGTGTTTTTACAAAAGAGAGATTGAATACAGAGACACAGACCTTCAGCCTGTTCAGACTCTCTCTCTCTCTCAGGTGAGCTCCAGGCTAATCTACTGAAATGAATGGTGTCACTTTAGCAGAAAACATGGGTTAACTACATTGGTACAACCATAGACTGTATTTCCTATGGACAACTTGGTTCCGCCAGTATACGGATATGAAGTCAAACAGCTCTCTGCATTTCTGGATATTTTCTCCATTTCCTGAAACCAACTTTGTGCAGTAGCGTTGTACACACTCCACCACTTGTGCAGTAGCATTGTGCGCATTCAGCGAAAGAGTCACAGAGAGTCGCTGTGATGTCACTTGACCCAAACAGCGTATCCTCCGGGTGAGCTACACAATCTTCGCCCATAGGCTGTATTAATTGTCAATCGTAGACTAGAAAATTGCATTTCCTTGCCGAAAATGCGTGGAAATGCTGAATGCTAAAAGCTGATAAAGCAACGCAAAACTGCGAAAAAAATGGAGGAAGGTATTTATGTAAAAACTCTTAGAGCTGTTAAAGGGGTAAAGAAGATGAAGCAGAAGATGTATGAATGAGAAAATTGTTAACGGATGAATAGTTTGAATATGGTACGTAAATTGAAATTGCATTCATGCCGAAAGAGGCTGAAAAACTGTATGACATTGCACAAAATTTGTATGAAGAAGGAAATTACCTTAAAAAAACAGAAAGTGAGTTGTGGCATAAGTTTAAGTTGTAGTACTACTAGTAGTATGATGATAAGTAGTCGTAGTAAGGATATTAGTAGTCATATTAATAGTAGTAGAAGTTTTGGAATAGAAGAAGTTGAAGTCAAAGAATTAGAGCTAGTGGTAGAAATAATTGTAGCAGTAAAGAAAGTATTAATTGAAGCAATAGTAGTTGAAGTAGAAGTAAAGGTACTAATGAAAGTAATATTAGTAGTACTTGTAGTAGTAGAAGTGGGAATTTGTTGGAAAAATTGGATAATTCAAGAATAGTGAAAATGAATTCTGTGTAATAAATTTCTAAAGTTTGTTCACAGCTCCATAAGCTTTGCCAGCGGAGGCGGGATTTATGACCTATACTGCAGCTCATCACCAGAGGGTGCTGCTCTCGAGGTGGCTTCACCCAGTGAGGAGGCAGACAGTATCTGTTCCATATACAGTCTATAAGTACAACAATTTACGACATGAGGTCTCAACAAATCTGTACTTTGTAGCTTTTAATATATTTACAGATAACAACAACAACAACAAAAAAAACTATATTGGAGTCGACAGAGTTAAGTTTCAGTGACTGCAACTTTTTGACTATCACTTTTTGCATTGAGGAGGAGGTTTATGACCTTTTGAATCTTTACTTTCTGCCAGTGTCTTGTCTAGTTCTGGAAATGTCATTGAGGTAAATACAGTATACCATGCATACAAATATAAGAGCTGCCTTAAACAGACCCTGCCTGAGAGAGACTGTTCTCTCTGGATGTGATACAGACTGATCTCATTAGTGGATTTATGCACAGATGTGTTTAAAAGCTACCCCCAGTTCAGGTCCTGTGCCCTGCAGCAGGGAGAGATGCAAACAGCTGATAGGATGAAAACTTAAGTTACAGCTGGTTTACTAAAAGAAGACTTTTTTTTTTTTACCTTAATTTAACCAGGTAAGAAACCCATTGAGATCAAGGTCTCTTTTACAAGGGTGACCTGGACAAGAGTTCAGCAGCACACGTCACAATAATAATAATATTACTTGCTCTGATAATGTAACATAAATGTCTTAAACTTTATCTTTCTTGATCTAACGCCCTATATGCTTCGATCTGTTCTACACTTGTGCATTGTTAAACACAATTAAATTAAAGTAAATAAATACAGACCTATAAAAGACCTATAACTCATGAACAGTCTGAGACACAAGAGACATTCAAGCGCAGCAAAAGTTGGTTATTTCTCACTATCACCTTGACAACCTCTCAGATACAACACACTGAAGTGCAAATATTGCCAGACTTTGTTTGATCAACTCCATCAGGTTTAAAGTGAGATTTACCTCTCTCTGTCACTTTGGAATTTAAACCAGCTGCTCCATGAAGACCACGGGTAAAGATATATACCCAGTAGGCTGCTACTTCACTGCAATTCCCCAAAGGTTAAAAAGAACAGAAAAAGAAATCATATGAACCACTGATGCTGTTTCAGTCCCATTAAAATTTTGTAGCAGACGACTGAGTTGAATAATTCTGTGGAAACTCTAGAGCTTCAAAAGAAATCCTCTGTGCTGTTATTTCAGCTTTACTCAAGCTTAAGTCAAATTAGTTCTGCACAACAATAAACTCAGTGAAAAACGTCTGATCGATCATAAAAAGAGGTCAAATCGGACTTAGTTACTCATTGTCATAGCAAAATAGAAATAAGCGCTTTATTTTGTACCCTTATGTGATCGTAAAGCCTCCAAATCAGGCAGCAACAAATATGAATGTTGGATTGAAAGTTAGTTCTTGACGTTAATTAAAGTTGTCAATCTTGTTGGGTAACTGTAGGAGCTGCTCCAGCTGTTATAAGTATGACAAGATCTAACTATGACTTAATAGTAAGTCATAGACTGTGCCTCTTGGAGTTTTGCTGAATTAAGGTCAAGAACCTTTGGTCAAATCTTACTTTAATACAAAGATTTTAATATTCACATAAATAAAGCTCATGAACAGAGCTTTAATGTTTTTATTTGGTTTAAGTGTTCTTTATTTAGCCTCTTGGAAATGCACCAAATTTAGTTTCAGAACCAATTCTAAGTCTAAAGGTCCTTTCACACCGGGACCGTTTTTGTCATGTGATTACTTCGGACGTCACTATTTTTTTTTTTTTAACCCGTATCCTGTCAATAAAAGCGTTCACATCAGCAACGTTTTCCCGTCCTGCAATATTGCGCCATTTATTTTTTCGAATCATGGTTGATTTTTCTAAAGTTTCGCATACTGAATGTCCACTTCTAACCAATCAGATTGCATGTTGTTGCGACGTCAGATGCACCGGTATATCCAACATGGCCAACCGGCTTATTGTTTATGTGTCAGAGAACAGAGTGCTTTTTGATAAAAGACACAAATATTACAAAGATAACGACCTGAAGGACAACTTGTGGAGAGTCATAGCATTGGATTTCTCATATGACGATAGTTTGAGTGCTTTAACAGTTTGTTAAACATCTTTGTTTTAACTTTGTTGTTTAACTTTGTTTTAAAATCGCGCCAGGCTTGATGTGTATAGCCTGGCTGGGCCATCCTGTTGCGTCAGTCACTTGACGTTCCTTCCCACCACAGTCTGGACTTCGGCCCATTGGGAGCCCTGAAAGTGGGCGGAAGTACTTTCCTTGATAGACAGACTACTGTAACCAATCACCGTAACCAAGCATCTGACATCATCACAGATGCTTGGTTATGGTGATTGGTTATAGTAGTACATGGACCAATCAGGGGCTGCCTTTCCCTGTTGTCCGGGTAACAGTGAAAACGGTCTCTGATTGGCCCGGTTATTTTCTGATCGGGCATACACGCTCTCTATGGGCCGAAGTCCAGACTGTGGTGGGAAGGAACGTCAAGTGACTCACGCAACAGGATGGCCCAGCCAGGCTATGATGTGTATAGTCAGGCGCGTCAAAATTAATTTAGCGTTTTATATTCGCGTTGGCCCCGGTGTGTAAGGACTTTTAGTTTGATGAAAATTTTAGCATCAACAAGAACTGAGAGTGATGCTCTGTTTAGGTGCAAAAGTGCAACATTATTAATTGGGATAAATATTGGATATTTCCTTATTGATTAAAATATTTGTGGTGAGCATTTTGCACTTAATTGAACAGCACTATTCAAATGTTTAGTGATTACCTTTCTTTCAACTGACCCCTTAAATATTGACTAAGCACGTCTTCTAACCATGTTGGTATGTTAACAAGCTCTCTTTCTGCAAATAAAAGGACCAAAAAGCTCATTTCTGCTTCCCTCTGCAAAGATCTAATTGTCTTGCTTTTGTGTGTTATTATTAAGATAACCTTTGTCAAATAAATAAAAGGATGCAATATAAAGAGAAACTTTTAAAAAGAATATAGAAAAACATATTAGCTGTAATCTGCATAATGTTTCACCTTATCCTCTCATAAATGCAGAGCTGTGCTGCATTGAGGGAAAAAGCACCCAAATCCAGGCTCTGTAAGGAGTGGTAGCTCTGCAGTAGGTGATAACAGGAAGCCGTGGTAATGCTCAGTGAGCAGCAACAACAGAGAGACAGCAGATCTGTTCAAACAGCCAGAGTTTATAAAGATAACTGGATTTACAGATGAGAGTCATGCTGCTGTATTACTGCAGAGCAGAGTAAAACAGACCGTGGGTCGACAGGCACACTGGCTCTTGAACTTACTGTAACAGAGAGAACTGAACTCAACAAAACACGGTGACTATTGTTGCAAAAAATGCTTGGTAGGCAAAAACGAAATAAGAATGTACATAAAAAAAAAGAAAAGAAAAATCAATAAAAAGCACAAGACCAAAACATCTTTAGTTTTTGTCAGATTGAAACTACTGTAGACTTTCAGTAGTACAAGACCAAAACCTCATCACATCTTTTGTCAAAATTTGAATCCCTTCTTCAGAAGACATGAAGTTTGAGGACTGACAGTTGATGAGTGAAACAACAGAGTGTGTGAATCTGTGTAAGTCAAAGAGTTGAAAGTTAGAAAAATCTGGGCGAATATAAAGGTTTGTCAACACAGCAACACTCCAGCGACCACCTTCTATTTCTTCTTTCACTCTCTGCTGCTGTCATTCATCCAGTAATGAGCAGCTTGAAACAGAGTGACTCAGCGTTAAAACAAAGCTTCCCCTCAGCCCGCTCATTATGTCAGGGACGAGCTGAGACAGACAGTCCACAGAGAGCAGCTGTCCTCCAGTCAGACACTGTAGTTCAATGACAGAAGTCTCTGCTGAGGGTTGAAGCACATGGCTAACAGATTTACTGATGAGCAGGTGAGTGAGAAGAACGCTCAACCGCACAGCAAGTGTGTACAACACGTTCAGGGGTTTTCTCTGAGTTATACTCACTAATTTGAATAGTGAAAGTTCAGTGAAGATTCCTGGAGATGCCTCAAGGTATTTACCCTGCTGCCTGTCAGGCTGCATTTCATTAAATCTGCTGAGTTAGATACAGGTGAACCGTACCAAAAAAGTGCAAATACATCCACTCTGCAACCAACAAAACAGTTCAGGAGAATAAATCAGTAAATTAACTACCTGGCCTCCATCGTCTCTGTCTGTCTCTGTCTTTTTGTTTCCATGTGTTTTAATGCAACTTTGAGGATTTGACACTGCACAGCTGCCCAAATATCTGACTGTCTACTGGAGAGAGAAGGAGCACAAGCTGAAGCCGTTGTGATCCACCCTGACTCTGTCTTGTACATAACCATGAAAGTGTTATGCTACAGTGCCCAGCATAAATGAGTACACCCCTTCAGAGTTGTCAGAAAACCTTTAGTTTCCTTTCAAAATCAACATATTTATGTCAGACTATACAACAAAATACTACATACAATGTAGGCCATTGATTGCCAACAAGATTTTTGAAGTTGCATACAAAAAAGCATTTTTTTTTTTTTTTTTCAATTTAAAATCAGGATGCAAAAATGAGTACACCCCAATCAAAGTTCTGGGAGCAAAGCTGAATTGTAGTTACTATATTACCCTTATTTTCATCTTATGGTATGTAAAATGTCATGTTAAACTCAGCTTTGTCAAAACTTTGGAAATTGTACTTTTGCTCATCTAATTTGAGTGACACATTACTTTTAATAGGTGTGTACTTACTTATGCTGGGCACTGTATGTGACAATGCAAAATTATGCTGAACTGATCTGAATGAATTTTAGTGAAAGAGTTGAGAAATTAAATACTTAAGGTACAGTTCCCACAATTCCTCCAGATGTAGTGCCCTATAATAATGGTGTGCTCAGTGCTCCTCATGTCCAAAAAAAGCACCACCAAAGTGCCCTCTTACATGCAGCCTGCCTTGAATAAAATATAATAAAATGCCCTCTCTGGTGCCCTTTCCATGGAAAATGCATGTCAAATCGCTTTATTAGTTACTCTTCTAAAGGATGAAACATGATGAGTGCCCTCTGGATGCTCTACTGGTGGATATGATGTAGAAATGGTTCTCTCTAAATGTCTGCTCTGTTTAAGAAGTGTAACCAAGTGCCCAGTGGGTTCCTTTCTAATTGGATATCATGCAATAATGTCTACTCTGGACGCCCTTCATGTGTAAAAATGAGGAAAAGACACCCTTTGGGTATCCTTGCAGTATTTAGAACATGAAAAGGTGAAATCATGAATCAATGTGAAGCTTGAGTTCATAGTTAAAAACTGAGAGAGTGTGTTTTTTAATCCATGTATTGATCAGTTTTTGATTCTTTCATTCATTCATTGGATCCACATTTAATAGTTCAATTTTAAAATAACCATGTGATGTAAAAACAGATCGAATCTTACTAAAATGTGAGCTTCATATAAAAATAGTATCCATTATAAAAATGATCCATTAATCATTTTGTGTTTTTACTTTGTTGATGTGTGAGGATGTACCGTCATGTTCCACTGCCTCTGTAAAATTAAATTTAGTTCTCGGGGTTTCCACAGGGCACTACATCAGGAATGTTCAACTGAGCGTTACTCTGATCTACATTCACAGATCTCTGATACAACATTGAAAAAATACTGTTGATTTTTTCATCCAACCCGTTACACTTCTGTGTCATATTTGCTTACAATCAATTTGTTGCCACAGAAGTCTGGCTGCAAATACTGGACAGCCTGAAGGTAGAGGCTGTGTTTCAGAGCTACCTTCTCTTGTTACAGTTCAGTGGCTATGCCTTATTGGTGCTGGAGGGGGAGCGAAGAAGGGGTGGGAGTACAGTCTGACAGAATAAAGTGGGAAAGGCTGAGAAGGAGAGATACTGCAGTATTCATTATCAACTACAGCAGCTGAGGGTTTAGCAGATAGACAAGGAGCTCCTGAGGGCCTCCTGCAAACCCATCCACACTTTCCCCTCCTTTGCTCTCTCTGCTCTTCCTCATTATTTCAACCCGTGCAGATTCAGATACTGTTTGTTCTCATCCAGTCTTTGCAGTTTACTTAAGCCCAATATCTTAAAAAAACAGACCGTTAAACTGAATTTCTATGCAACTGTTTTTGATGTGCACAAGAACAGCTCAAGAAGTTGTGTGATGACCGTTGCTGAGTGTGTGAGGGCATTTGGAATAAACGTGTGGTGTGCATGCATCCACAAACAGCAGGCTGACACATCCAGAGGGAAAGTGACAGCTCGCCTGTTAATTACTCAAGTTAATAGAGCAGCTGCTGATTCACTCTCGTGTCAGTGGGATTCACAGCGGGATGTAGAGGTTCAGACAGGGAAAGTAAAGCGTTAGGATGGACGTGCTGTGACTGCTCAGGACAGAGGCCTTGGAAGGTAAAGAAAAGAGCTGTTAGACTACTAATGTCCAGGGACTCAAGGCAACTCTGAAAGGAAATACAACAAAAACTTCTCCAACAGCAGAAAAGTAAGACGGTCATAGAATAAGGTCGTTTTTGTGAAATATATTTAACGTTCCTAAAGGACTTTGAGGACTTCTCCGATATTCGGTTTTCATCTCTTAGAAACTAAAATTTACCCTTTTAGGAGAGTCGTCTGCATCGCTTGGGCTAACTTGTTTCTATGGCAACATGTCCTCAGACAAACCCTTTGAAATGAAGTTGGAATAGTTTACACAGCAAGGGTTATAATTTAGCCAAATAAAGACAACTTAAATGTAAGTGTAACATAACAACCACTGTTCTAGCATTTAAGTTAATGAAAGAGATTTTAATAGTACAGGAAAGCAATTGGTTGATTCTGTGCTTGCTGGATATAAACTGCATCAATCAAAAGACTTGCAAGATTTTTACAGCGACAAGATTTTATTACCTTTCTCTTTCACTACTTACATAATAAAGTGTTTGAATAACAAACAAATAACAAAATTATAAGATAACAAATCAATCCTCAAGTGGGGGCTTTCAGATATTATGACACTGCCTGTTACCACTAAGCCAAACACTTCACACCTCTTGTCTTGGGGCACAGACCACAGCACATATACAAGAGTAGCCTGATGAGTTACCGGGTCCTCAGTCATCTCAGATAAGGAAACATTGAACATCGAATGACTTCAAATTGCAGCTTTAGATAAACATGTTTTTTTTAGCCCTTGGAGAATTAATGTAAGAAGGGGTATGCGCTGCGTGTCTTTTGGGTTACTTTTCAGAGTTAAAAAGAAAACCTGTGGGTGAGCATGTTTACATACCTAATGCCACCCCAAGTCAGAGCCAAGCTGGGCCACACCAGTCAAAACAGAAAAAGTCTGGCTTCTCTCCTGACCTTTAGTGTTAATGATGCATCAAAGTTAAGTTGTGTTGAGTTGTGACATTTTTGTAAAGGTGTTTCCACTGCAGAGCCCCATGAATATGGAGTATCAGGTCCACATTACATTAACATTATTTTAAGTCACTTTGTTGTGGGAATAAAATCTTGGCAAAATGAAAATTGTAAAGCCATTATAGTCATGATTCTAATGCAAGAATAAAATAGTCATGTTACACAATTAAAGCTCCTGTAAGGAATTTTCTATCTGTGTTGACTTTGGCACCCCCTGTGGATAAAGTGTTAGCCCTTAAATCTACAGATTTTGTCTCATCCTTGTGAAAGTGGTGTGATCTCCTCTTGAAGCCTTTTTACAGTGAGATGTATTACCCATCATCAGTTACAGACTGTAAGAACTACTATTTCGAAATTGTCAATTTGTCATCTATTGTCTTATTTGAGTTGATGCATCATAAAGACACATCACTGTTCATAACTAATCGAAAACTTCTCCAAGGAGCTTTAAAGTCATGCTCTTATGAAGTTGTGATGTCAATTCTTTCCTCAATTCAGATAACCAATCGTAGAACCAGAGGGACTTCTTTTCTATCTTGAATTAATAACATAATTTGCACCCAAATAATGACTTTAAAATTTTAAATGACCATACCTCTGCACATTGGTATAAAATATTCTTGAAACTTTTTGCAACATTCCTACAAAACACATTAAGATTCATGTGGTCTCAGGTCATTTCCAATTACCTACAACTTGAAAAGACACACACTTGAGGATTTGTAATTCTTAGATGTTTCTCCTCACATCGACTCTGAAATACGTTTTTGACTTAATAAACTGAATACTAAGTATTGCTGCATCTTGCTACAATGACATCACAATTTAAAACTCCATGACACAAGTTCACTTCCTGTTTTTCCCACCAAAAAAGAGACAAATCTAACATGCAAACAGTTTGACACTTTGCAAGCCGTGCCATTTGCAAAGTAGGAATAATTGATACTCTACAAATTGGTATTATTAGCAATACATTCAAAACAATATCACTTGATACACATAACCTACATAGGGGGCACAGCACAAAGGGGATGCAATGGGTATAGTAATGTCTCTGTGTAATGGCTAAAATATGTATGTGTATGTGTATATGTATATGTGTATGCGCGTGTGTGTGTGTGTGTGTGTGTGTGTGTGTGTGTGTGTGTGTGTGTGTGTGTGTGTGTGTGTGTGTGTGTGTGTGTGTGTGTGTGTGTGTGTGCAGGTGGACTATAAGGCTCAGGGGAGAAAAAATCAATAGGGATGTGAGGCCATGCATGCAAAAGTGAAGTGCCCAAATCTTGCAAAGGATGACTGAAAGGTTTCCCCATAATGCAACAGTCAGCATGTCTCTTTACAGCACCTTTGCTTTCATGGTATAATTGAAGGCCAATCAATGTGAAACACAGTAAATCTAAAATCTAAAACTGCTTGCTCCGTGAAACATAATTAACCAGCTGCTCATACCATTGGTAGATATAAAGTTATCAGATATTGAATTCAAATCTTCAAAGAGTCAGCTTTCAAGTTCTGCTTGATTACATAAGAAAAAATTACAGGTGTAAAGTGTTTCTTAAAATGCCTAAGCAGGGTTGGCTCTGTGCAGGGGATGGAGATGATAATTGGATGGAAAAAGTGGTCAGACGTCATACATAAACAGCTGTCTATAAATAGAAAAAGTCAGTGTAATTGTGGCATTGAAATAAATGCTGAGTGCCCATCAGCACAAAGAGAGGAATACATGGAGTACTTTGAAACCAGGAAGAGTGGGAGATTATGATAAGCCTCATCCTTTGCAAGATTTCAAATCTGGTAATAAGTAGCTGGGAGCAGTCAGGGGAAGTGTTTCTGAGGAGGAGATAGATCTGTAAAAGCTGGGAAACTGCCCAGGAGAGGGCGCCCCACACTCGATGGAGCAAAGTGGAGCATAGCACATGCACACAGCCATGAACACACACACACAAACACACACATTCAGTGCAGTGTTTTAATCGTATTCACCAGCCACACATACCAATCTTTTCAAGGCCATTACTCTCAAAGTCTCCTGTAATCTTACTCGCTCTTCATCATTTCCCAGATATTCCGCTCCCTGTTACAAAAACCATTCTTCTTTTTCCTCAAGCCCTTCACCACATTTCTAAACTCATGTCTCTCCTTCTGCAGATGCAGACTGCAGACTCATCACTACCGTACTCACTAATGAGGACGCCCTCCATTGCTGGTGTTAATTTATGCTGTAATCTGTTTAGCATTTGCAAATCCAAACAGCACCAGATCATCAAATGTGTAGAGAGAAGTACAGCTGATTACAAACGGACACATTGCTGTCTTTGCATTTACTCATGCCACAAATTCAGTTGCCATGGAGACAGGGATGCCAAGGTAGACGTTGCAAATATGGGAAGCACTGCGGACACTGAGGTTGTTCGCAACCGTGCCAGTGTGCAGTGCAGAAGATCAGCAAAAGCCCTGACATTTCAGATGGAGCCAGTGCCTGACTGATGATCTATGAACTCTGGTGAAAGCACAAAACCAGAGGTTTGTTGATGCTGAGTGTTCAAGAGAAGCACCATGCACTGTGTCTTTTTGACAGCATCATCTATCAGAATAATTTTTAGGCAAGAGCAAACTTTTTTTTAAAGAAATGAACAGGATTTGTAAGCACCTGCAGTCCAACAAGTGTTTTATCAAGTCCACAAACAACATTGTAGCCCACAAGGTAATGTAAATATACAGTCTGCAGATATCAATGTGTTGATCGATGACCGCAACTAGCTCCCCATCCCAGAAAAAAGTCTGCTTTATATTCTTGGAAAAGTTTTAGAGCACCATGTTTACATATTCATAAGGTAATGATAAGGTTATCTTAAGTGTCCACTCTGTCAGAACACCCTGCTCTTAGACCTGTCAAGTGACGCACCCTTGGGTCCTACATATTCATGCATTGTTTGTCACACACCTTAACTAAAACACAGCAGCTCAACCTGTGAGGAAAACAAATTCTTCTCAAATTTACTTCATTAGTTGGACATATGTGTAAATCTTTACCCAAACTTCTCTGAAGTCCCACATATCCAAAACACTTTCAGTGAAGAGAGAGAGAGAGTACAGTGGATGGGATCCAAATCTGGCCCTGAACTTTTATACCTTAAATAACCATTAAACTGCTCATCCACAGGGTTGTAAAGCTTATCTGCTTAAGCACTGATGATCTTGTCTATGTGCCCCATCAAATATAAATTTCACGCTGATGAATGTCTTGTGGTCATGCGTTCCATCTCAGCGGGGATCCAGCACCGGAAACTCATAACAAGTTCATAAGTAGCCTCTTAATGCTAAGGTTGCTGTACCCTTGCTTTACTCATCTGCATTAAGGTCACACCTGGGATCCCCTCATCTAGCTTTCAAGTCATGTGCGTGAGAAACAACATTCTTGGTGGATATATCTTTGCACTCCTTCACAAAATAAAGAGCAAAACATAGGATGAGGATTTCACTGCAGGAAGGCCATAAGACAGCAAAATGGCCCTGAGTCTGACAAATGGGCAAGTCACTGTGTAGTCGCTACACATCAGGGTAGCGTTAGTGACATTTTGTTAGTGGGATGGATGGTGTGGGAGCCCATGGGCATGCAGTCTCTTTGCAGTCGAGAGGTTAGAGAGTCACCAGGAGTGAACGCACAAAGAGAGGTAGAAGAAGTCATTACAGTGAGAGCTGCGGCCAGGTACCTGAGTATATCTCCCTGCTCTTCAATTTCATCAGCAACCTCTTCACACCTGCAATGATGTGAAGAAGCCTGTCATCACAAGTTTGCAAAAACTGCCCAACTTTTTTTCCCTCCCTGTAACATGTGAGTGTAGAAGTAAAGCCACACAGAAACGGTCTTAAATCCTGTTTAAATATGTAAGAGATAACACTGTGTGGTAGCAGTAAAAGAGTGCAAACTGTGCAGTAAGGAAGAGTGTGTGCATAGCCAGGAGATGATGTATGAGCTCACAGATGTTAAGGGGAAACTTGAAAAACAGGTAGACAGACAAATTTGACCCACCCACTGAGCACTCATTCCCCAGCATCAGCACCCATTCATTACTCCCACTGACTGGCTCTCTCCCTCTGTCTCTGCTCTGTGTGTGTCCGCTATGTTTAGGGGAGAGAGGACATCTGTTTGCTCCTTACCTGTGTTCCTGTCTGGTAAGATACAGCAATGCTTCTGCAGTATGCCCGGCAACACCTAAAAAAGAGAAAGGGGAGAGAGAGAGAGAGAGAGAGAGAGAGAGAGAGAGAGAGAGAGAAAGAGAGAGACATTAATATCACAACAGCTGAAAACAGATAAACAAAGTGGAGCTGAGAGAGAAACGCAGTGAGCTGTGCTTTGACCCGTGATTACAGAATGACAATAGACACTCATTTCTCACACCATTTGCATCAAAAAGAGCAACTCCCATATTTACCCAGGACCTTCCCTGACGTTATCTGAGCAGCAAAGTACTAAATTATAGTCCTGGTGTGGGTAACTGTATGTGTGCACTTTTGACTGTGCGTCTGTGGTTCAGTCTTCAAACAGTCAAAAGTGGGTTCAATTGTGCGTGAAGAAAATGATGTGGTCTGCTAATATTCCTGGAAGTCTATTCCCTATACTCAGCAGCCACCTTTCTCTGATGTGGGGGACAAAAATGCTCCTATAATATTAAACTGCTGTAATGTAACTAGTGTAACTGATCCTTTTAATTCCTTTTTACTCCACAAAACTTAACATGAAAATGCAAAGGGACATAAGGCGAATTTTAGATTCAACCGGAAAATTCCCTCTGGGAAATCTAAAAAGGGTAATGGGGGCTACCGCTAGGGTGTGTTCATTAAGATGACATTTTTCAGAGATTTCTAAAAAGTTATACTAGTAGCATTGTGATATTATACACATGGAACACACCTTCAACAAACATCATAAACAATAACAACAAACTTAGTGCAAGGATACTCTGGAAAGAAAAGCAAACAAGAAAACAGCAAGAAAAACAAAAACAAACAGCGATGAGGATCTGCTATTTTTTTCTCCCTTTTTTATTTTCCCTTTCCTCTTCTTTCTTTTCTTCCTCTTCCTCCTCTTCTGTCTTCTCTTCTGAGGACAGATATGTTTTCATTTACAGAAAAAAAGGCTCCTATGAGCCTTTTTTCTGGCTGAAACTCTGACCATTACCCTGGTGCTATACAGGCAGATTTTGCTGAGTAAGTTCACATGGTGATTGTGGCAGGTCAGGAAAGAGTCAACTTTGTGACACTAAAAACTCTTGACTTTAAGATCAACTGATCCAATCTTCACTTTAAATTTGGCTCCATGGTAGTCTGGAGTTTCTGGACCTATTAGCCCATAACTATTCGTGCTGAAATGTGGGTCTTGAGCCATTGCCCTTCTTATTGTTTTCCCATTAATGGTCGAAAAATGGCCTCTGAATAGATAAAATATATCTCTGGCAAGAAAGGGTTAGAAAGATTGTTGTCAGCCTGCTCTGGTCACATCAACAGGACATTGTTGGAACTTTTCACTGCTCTGTCAGCAGCTTCATTGTGCCAGGAAGTTGTAGCAGCAAATACAACAGCCCATTATTGCAGTGCTCATAGGCCTAAGGTGACCATACAGATCAATAATCCATGTTTACAATCTAGTCTGTTAAGAGTTCTTTTATAATGAGATCAATTCAGACTTGAAGCTGAGCTGTTATTATTCTGCCATCATCTGTAAATGAGCCAAAGGCAGGTGAGGGGAAACAAAGCATCCTGTTTCAATGTCTTTGTAAGACTGGATGAAAGCAAGGCTTTTCCTGTGACTTCAAATGCCATTATGAAGTTCACAATGCACAAATTTGCAGAACTTCTGCCAGAAAGAAGCACAAAGAATCAAAAAAAAGGAGATGTGGAGGAGGCTTGGCGGGTGCTATCAATACTTCTTTGTCTGACAGCCTTATTGCTGTCTTTAATGATTTTCATAATAAAGAGAGACCTCTTCTTATTCTTAGCTCCACTTTTTTATCCTGATATTAACATTTCTTTTACATGTGCACATATCTCGGTCTCTTTCTCTCTACATCTGACTTTCCTCTGTAGCTGAACAAGACTGATCAGATGAGCGTTCCTTTTTTAATTAAATAAAGAGGAGTTCATAAAGGTAGCTCTTGAAAAGAGAAAGAAGACCACAAATGAAAAATACAGAAGATCTCTATGGCTCGTCTCTGAGGGACAATTAATGCAATATCAACTCATTCATACCGGAGCAGAGACTCAAGCACATAGACTCTCATCATCCGGCTTTATTTTCTAATCTACCAGCAGCACATCAAATAGGACTCCTTCCATCATAAAAAAACTTCATTAAGACCTTATTTTCTTCAAATTCAGACCTTCTTGTTCATGCCAATCTTCTAACTCAGACTGAACAGGCAAATAAAAACTGTCTTACTTCAGGTCAGAACTTTTGATATCAAACTCTTAACAGGTTCTGGCAGTAGGTTAAAAAGAAAAGTTTCAGGACCTGTATAAGGATCTGCCTGTTATGCAGATGATATCAAACAACTCTACAGCTTTAAGTGACCGCTAATTACTGTTGAAATAATACTTTCATGCTGCACCTCCAACAGTCTTAACTCATCTTAGCTACTTTGAAGATGGCTCCTCATGTGCTCCATGTTTGAGCTGCAACACTTCCTTCTTTAAAAGTAATCTAGACCATCCTGATCTGCTCTGTAACCTCTTGAAGTCCATATCAACCCCTGTTCATTTAAAGTTTGCACTTTTTTCTTTTTTCAATGTTTGACGCTGTAAGACTTTTTGATTTATTTTTGGTTCATGTCTTTTCAGTTACCTGGCTGTAAGCGGTGGCACTTCCTGGTTGGAGTTCAAGGCGTGGCCAAGGCCTTGAGACAGCTCCATACTGGTGCCAGCTCATTGGAAGTGACCAAGTGCGCCAGTGTCAGGGGGGATTCCAGACTAGCTTGTTTTGTTCTGTCTCCAGTTGCACTTCTTGTCCCTTTTATTCACCCCTAGAGTTAACTGGGGATCGGCAAAACCTCTTTAAATGTAAGCCTTTGTATTTGGGTAGTGTTGTTGGGCAAACAAAGCCCTATGAAACTCTGGAACTTTCTCTCAATTTGTGCTAAAAAAAAGATTTAATTTGTTGAAGCTTCAGGCTCAGTAAATACAGTGATTTCTGGTGGCTTTTAAAACTAATGCCCATCTCTGGAATGAAGGTCTAAAGCATCAGTACATACACCAGTTTTAGTCTTTACAAGAAATAAAGTCTGACTTTTGTGCGTTGTGAATTAAAACTATCCATGTGACCATTAACTTACATCAATCTCTTGTTCAAATTTGCCAATATTATATGGGCATACTCCTACTCTATCTAGGCTACTTTAGCACACTTTTGTCACAAACAATCTTTAATCCGTACGTACTTACAAAGCTCTAGTATTTATTTTGTGTATTTGCAGATGTAAATCATATGTAAACATGTTTGGTAGTTGAATTGGTAGCCTATTTTCGTTCTATCTTTTACTAATCAGAAAGTTTAAACACAAGACTTTCTGTACAGTCAAGCTGGTTGAAGAGATTTTGAAGCTCTGGTAAGGTTTGCAGCTTTAGATGTCACCAGTGCCGTGACATTTCATCTTGAATAGGGGCTCTGACATGTCAGAGTGAAGCGTTGAGGTTCATTCAAGTAACACCAGCATCAGAGCTCTGTGTCGTAAGTTCATCTTTAGTTTGGTAACTTCAGGATCGCATGCCCACTTCTACTGTCTCTCCTAAGTTTGTTTGTTGAGTTTGTGCCTGAGTGTGTTTTGCCATGCAAAGTACAGTTTTAGTGAGTGGGCCTCTTCTATAGATCTAGAGTGGGATTCTTGATTTTTATATAGTAGTTTCAGTCAAATTTGGGAGCAAAACAAACCCCACTTTTGCAACCAAAACCTTTTTCTCATGCCTCATTGTCCTCATTATCACCGAGGAGCATCAATCCTGCTCAAAATCATCAGTATCATAATTTTGCTGTATCAGTGGCCGTGTATAAAGGCCTGAACTGCCTAAAGAGAAAAGTACTTCTGTTGATAATATTGACATATTATTTAAAAAGAATATGAGCTGTTTCATGTAAAAACTCAAGATTTTCCATGAGGTGTTGATTCTGACCTGCTGAAATAAACCAATGAGATATGTCATCTTCAACAACCTTTGCGATTCCTTGTATATGTTTATTTAAAAGTTAAAGATGGCCGGTAGGTGCCACTGGGAGTTTTTAAGCGCTCTGCTGTTACAGGAAAATCATAGCTATACAAGAACAATTGATAGGAACTACAAATGTGTGTGAAAGAATGACTCTTGCATGTGTCACACAGTCACCCATGTCATTGTCACAAACGGTTCTAAATTGGATACTACTTACACCATCGTTCAACTTGATGCACAGAAGAGCCGAGACTACATACTTTTTAAGGCATAAAAACATGTCTCCTCCTTCTTCATTTGATTTTAAATTCTTCACATAAACTTTATGGATGTCTCTGAATAAGTAAAGTAAACTGGTGGGCAGTTAGTCTGTTACTATAAAAAAGATGAAAGAACTAAGATGGAGATTTTAAGTATGTCCACAAAGAACCTTAATGTGAGAACATTCTGATAAAAAAAAACATGCCATCACTTCCCCTTAACTGCATGGAGGTCTCTGCTCTCCGTTATGTAAGCTTTCTATTACATGACATGCAACAAACTGCTGTTCAGTAAAAAAGTGACAAAGCATGTTGTCCAGCAGATAAAAATAGATCTCTCTGCAGAGATGAGAGATGCAGTGATTGGTTTGCAATGACTCTAACAGCTGCATGATGTACACTCATAATAAATGCTGGCTCGCTGGCTGGCACACACTTGCACTGGAGGAGTGTGGAAAACGCACTGTCAGGGACACTCCAGTTTTTCACACGCAGAGCTGTCACTTTTCTCTAGTTCCGCTTTGAAAGGATTGGAGTCTGGAGTTCAGGCGTCTAATTTCATATGAGGAAATGCGCTAGGCATCTGTTTGTTTGTCTTTTCAAGCTTATCTTGGGATGAGCGCAAGAAAGGATTTGCATCACCCTGTTTTAGAAAAGACAGATTTACAAGACAAAGCACGGCAATCTTGTGGATAACTGGAACAACTGGAAATGCAAAACACTCAAGAATTAGTCTACACATTTGGATGGTTTTAAGGATTGGATTTCTTGCATTGTTTCGCCTTAAAAAGCTGAGTTAATTCAAATCACATTTTTTCCAGCTAGTCCAGATTCATACAAAAAGCAACCATCCATGAACTGAATGACCTTGACAGAACTAAAGATTATCTGCTACAATCAACCATGAATCAGTTATTTCACATTATCTTATTTCATCTAGAGATTCTTGTCAAGAAAAATGGGACCTTGAATACAACCCAAAGCCCTGACCCTATGTCTGCAGTCTTGAGAATGCTTTTTTCAAACCCCATTGAGCCAGTTACAGAATAAAAAGCTCCATTTGGCAATAATGTTGCAGTGTAGCATTAACGTCTCCCAATAAGACAAGCTGCCATTTTCTTGTAGCTTGAGGGCCGCATGAAAAGATTCAGCACAGACATCATTAAGCACCCCTGAATAAGATGTTTCCATTAACTCTCTATGTTATAGACCTGTTACAGCTCATGGCATATAGGCTGGATATGCATGAGATAGTAGAGCATTAAAACATTTTATAATGATCATAAAGCAGATTATAAAAAAGCAGTTGTCCCTGCAGACATTATGTAGCTTCTACTTCCGATATTTAAGTTATGAATTATGTAAATTAGGATAGAATAATATCAGTTCATCTTACTGTTAAGGTAAATCATTTTACATCCATAAGCTACTTTTTAATGGATACACATAAAAAAATGTCTGGTTGCCAATGATGTACATTAGCGAGTATCATTTCCAATTCAACCATCTCAATATTTTTATGCAATCTTTTTGTCTTTTATTATTCAAAAAAGTTTCTGTACATGCTTTTGACAAAGACAGTTTTATGCCTTTTTTTCTTACAGACATTGGTTTACTTTAAAGTCTAAGAGCACCAAAAAGAGATGATCTGAAAGCTGTTTGAAGTCAAGGCGAAAAGACAGGCGTATCAACCAAATGCATGTGCATTAACCGAGATAGACAACAAAATGGGCCCACACAGGTGAGTCACACACCATTTGAGTCTGCAATGAAACTTCCCTCTCTGATATCAGCTTTCTAAAAATGACCCCAGATATAAAAGTACTGATTACCTTTCCTCCCTGAAAGTCCATTTGTCTGGGAAGATTGTTTTTATCTACTGTTTGATGGAGTCTGTGTCAGGAGACTGGAGAGTGAGGATCACAAAGAGCCTCTGTGATTTAGCTTGAGCACAAACTTGGTACTCCTAAAAGTAAAGTAAAAGTCTTCCTTGTTTTGAAACTACTCAATAATATCCAGTTTTGACCAGAGAGAGATGAGCATGAACTCCTGATATCCTAGATGTACGTTCTTGTCTTTCATAAATGCCTGGGGGCAACAAAGGCTTGTTAGACCAGAGCACAGAGCGGTCAAAAGGAACTGCGCTTGTCCAACTGATGTGTCAGGGTTCTCACAAAGCCACCACCTAAAAGCACAAATAGACTCACAACCTATCTCTCCACTCTACTTCTGCTAAGTACAGGCAATTATTGCAGGTGGTAGTGTATAACAGGGTATCTTGGTGCCTGCTCCTGAGATCTGGGGCGCAATTCTATAGAAGTTAATGGTGATCTTAGAGCATGGAAAGGAAGTGGAGTGACTGTACTACATTTTAAATGTCTTCCTCTGCCCTAAGCGCTGTCTGTTCCCCTCTTACCCCAGCACACCATCAAATGCAGTGGTGTGCAGATTGAGAGGATGATAAGA
Source organism: Xyrichtys novacula (assembly GCA_962446985.1). Lineage (NCBI taxonomy): Eukaryota > Metazoa > Chordata > Actinopteri > Labriformes > Labridae > Xyrichtys > Xyrichtys novacula. The sequence continues at coordinate 9,382,638 of OY660878.1, forward strand.
GCCGCACTGTGACTGCTCACTCCAACTGACTCTAAAAGAGATATGACACACAGAAGTGGACAAAATCTCTGAACAGTATGTTGCAATACAAAGGTTAAATTCAATAGATGGGGGGCCTCAAAATTACCATTCATGTCAACTGACTTGTCTGTAAGAAAAAGCAAACAAAGACTGTTGCTGATATAGGGTTTGTGAAAAGATTGAAAAAGTTTTCTCACCACAGAGAAATTTTTATTCTGACTTCTAATCAATCAAATTAGTTATGAAGCATTGATAAAATCTAACATGTGGCAGTTGTTTACCCTGAGTTTCCTCCGATATTTCCCAACTAAAAGATCTATCTATCTGAGGGACACACAAGTAAATCATATACTCTATAAAACATGAACATAGCCTTGGTGTGTTATGTGCACATGCACAGTTAAGTCAAGCTCAGTTAGACAATTTAACTGATCCACTGCTCTTGTCCCAGTTTACATGCACTGGGTAAGAACCAAATTACTGACAGAAGTATGTCTGCCTCCCCTGCAGCAGACAGTGACACGCCCTCTTTCAGCTCGCCTCTCATCCCCTGGTTGACCTGTTTTGTATCAATGACAACACGCTTAGTACAAGGCTAAAAGGATGTATGTCAAACAATGAAAACACTTTTTTTTTTTTTACATCTTTTCTTCATCTGGGGAGGTTTCATTTCCTACCAGCCATCCAAGGAACAGATTCATACTATTCCACTTACAGCTCAAAGCCTAAGGTGCAGACTGTTGGGCAAGCATGGAACACTTGGGCCAATTCCAGTCTAACTGGGCTGTACGCATAAAAAATAAAATAAAATAATTCCCCAACTGCTTTGTCTAGGTATGTTGGTCCATCCATTAGAAGTTTGATTTACTAAGATTTTTTTATCGCCAGCATGTAAATGTTCTGAGTGATATTGGTTTCTGAAATGGAGTTTTAAAGACTTTTGGCAGTGGTCACTATATTGGAAACGCTTACAAAACCAAATTTTCAGTTACCCTACCAAACTGCAAAGATATAGAGTTGAGGTGGGTCTACAGTTTTATCACTTACAACTAGGTTGCCTGTCAGTCAGAACAGCTGAGCTTCTCATGATGTAAAGCCCTTGTAGCCAAAAAACAATGAGATTTAAAAAAAAGCGTACCAGACTGTAAACATGTTCAGTTCTGCAGTTTAAATTGTCATTTTATGACAGATTCTGGTTCAGGCACTCGCAGCCAGCCTCCAGTGGACACTCCAAGAACAACAAGTTTTTTTACACTTTAATATTGGCCCCATTTTTTTTTACTTCATAGGTAGCTGTTTGTTAACTATGTGTAAGGTATGTTTTGTAGAACATACCATGTGATTTCTTATCACTTTCCCTCAGGTTGCGACTTGAGTAAGAAGAAACGAACTTCATGCGTCGTCTGTAGTTTGCTTATTTGGAACAAGCACCACAGGAGACATGGGCAGACAAGGATGAAAGGGAAATTGGGAAGCTAAGATCCCATCCAGATGTTCCTACAAGAAGGCAAACGGTGCATACAGAAGTACAGAAAGGAAGTTGTAAGGTCAAATGGAGGTCAGAGTTTATAAAATTTCAATAGTTGTAAAATAAGAAACCTCTACGTGAGCCGTGTTATCTTAAACAGCTGGACCACATTAGCACTATTTAAACACTAAGTAAGTCCCTTGAGCTCAATCAAATCTCTTAGAATTCTGCTGCCTTAATGTCCTTCAGTGAAGAGAGCTTTTTATTAAGCTGATATATTTAAGCGCAATGCTTCATTTAAAGGGTTTGGTAAAGGCTTGGTTGTAAAAGTGCCAGGCCTTTCAGCAGAGGCGACGGTATTAGAAATGATACTCTATCAAGAGTACACTTATATTTGAACAGAGCCTTGCACTTGCAGTTGTGTAAAATTTCAAATTTTGACAATGGTCCTGACAGAAAAAAACAATTCATTTTTTGACCAAGAGATCCTTTAGGTAAGTCTCCAGTCTTACACTTCCAAAGGCATACAACTGCAAGTGGATATGGACAGACACTACTATAATAACTTTGTAAGGACAACTGCTGTTATGATAAACATTTAGTAGTCAACATAATGATGAGGGTTACAAATACAAGCTTTCTTTTGGGCCCTGTAATGAGCCACATCTGACTTTGGTAATGCAACTGCACCCGACTGCCTTGAAATAGCTGCCCACCAAAGCACAAAGGTGATTAACTGAGTAGTGATGGTGCACAGGTATGCACCAGCATACACACACACACAAAGACTCATATACCATATATGCATTGCACACACTTTGCTCTCATGCATTATTAGATTGATAAAACTGGGTTCCATACATCCCCTCCATTCCCTCTGCATCTCATGACTGAAGCCAAACTATTTCAGATGCAGGGGAGCATTACTCATGGAATGAACAGAGGCATAAAAAGAGAGGGAATGCAGAGATGGAGAGCGAGAGAGGGAAAGAGGGTGAATAGATGCATAGGGTGCACAACTGGATGAGATAAAGCGAGATAAAGTATTTCAGGATGAGGGGACATTGGGGGAGAAAGCACAAACATCTGTCACAATAAGCGGATGAATGAGAAAAGAGCCTGCTGAATGTTTCAACACTTACTTTTAGACACACTGGACTACCTTCTCCACTGCTCCCCCTCCACAGGGAGATGGAGCAGCAGAGAGAGCAGCGTTTCCAGTTTTCTATGCATCCTCAAGCAGATTATGAGAGTGTTATCATGTCACTGCCAAGTAGGCAAAGACCATAAAAGCTTCCTATTGAAAACCCTGCAAGAGTCAGCTGCTGTGGACTTGTAAGTGTGTATTTGTCACTGCTTGTGCGTGCAAGCAATGTGACAGAAGTGTTGGAAACATCCTGAAACATACCTACAGTCCCTAAGCGCTCCCTGGAGGAGAATTGTGTAAGACTCCAATTATTTTCTTATCCTTTATTCTTTGTAAATGAGTAGTCATTGATAATTTCTTTTAAAGTAAGTAAATTGCCTGGAAGGATAAGTAGAAATTGCTGTATTTCCTATGAATCATCAGCCTTCTTGTTAGGTTGATGACTCTGAGTTATTATGTGGATGTGGAAAGAGTTGAGCCCCCGCCCCGCTGAGGCTGGCAAGTGACAAGTAATTTATTTTTAAGTCACATAAGGACTCACAGAGGTGACATGTATTTCTCACCTGCCACCTGGCACCTGTCCACCCAGTCTCTTTTTTTCTTTAAGTATACACTAGCGTATTAGCATACATTTGCACAGGCACATCCAACCAATTAAAACACACAATTCCTCACATATCTGTGTTATTGATTGAAAGTAATTACATTTGCTCCAGGCAGCTTAGGGCCACTGCCAGTGCACGATGGCACTTTTTGCCATCTGTATAATGAATAAACACAGCACTGGGATACTTTGCTAGGACCTGAAATACAGTATGCTTGTTACCATGGCAGGTGCTGCAGTTTCCATGTATGATCTGCAGTTGAATGAAACCTTGATTTTAGATTCTACGAAAAAGACTACACTGCTGTGTGTCATTGACAAAAGGAATGCAGACCACTGGAGGTCTAAAAATGAGGCTTTTCATTTTATCCAGCCAGGTATGAGTGCGACATCGACAAAAATCCTGGTAAAACTTCCAGCCCTGAGGGTGACAAGCAATCACTCCATTGAGCTTCCAAAGCATTGCAATAAATATATTCCCCTATTTTTAGCACCTCTGTGATTATGATGTCTGACTTTGTGAGCGCTGGCAGCCGGCACTTTTTGTCACTCACAGTGGATGCTGAATGTTTTCTGCTGTGGTTTCAGCAGTAGTGCAGAAGCAGGCTTTTAACTTTGAATCCTTTTGCACTGCTCAATCATAAGAATCTGTAAGGGCTGGGACACCCATACTCTAAACTACACTTTACCTGAAACAGCATGCAACTGACACTGATGAAGTTTCTTAAGCAATTGAGCACTTTACTATTTCTATTGTGCAAACAATGAAAGAGTCTTAATTCAGTTCAGACTCACTTATCTGGAAAAGTGAAAGCCCCCTTTTCTCATTAATAAGGACCTCATGGGGACATAGTGCTTGTTCCATTCCTTATTCACAGAAAGGTGTTATATAACATGTTTACACAGGTCTGTTTAGTTCCTCGAGTCTTACAAAGAAAAAAAAAACATCCAATGCCTTCTTTTGTTAAGCCGTATGGAGCTCCACTCTCATTCAGAATTGCAAGCGCTGAGCTTGGGCTGTGTCAGACACAGTCAGTGAAGCTCATCCACCCACAGAGATACAGTCGGCATGGTACACAGTATTACGTGACAGTGCACAACAGGAGGAGTCTGGGGGAGCTGAAACCTGACATAACATCCATTTAAGAAGATAGCCTTTAACTAAGAGGGCTTTTATCTGCCTGAAACACTCCGTATCCAAGGCTGCTCCTCAGGGAGATTTCTCAGTGCAAGAAAACCATCCAAGATGCAAATAAGAGGAGTGTTGAACTACACTCATCTGCATGCAAAAGTGATCAAAGATCATATAATTTGTTTTCTGTGATGACTGACTATACTTTAACAAAATAATATGAAAGGTCTGATTGTTTTGCACAATTTTGATGTCCTAAAGTCAAACTGTTTGAAAACATCTCTCTTTCTCTGATGCACAGATCTTCTCATTAACAATCTTCTGCTGAATATTTTGTATAAAGGCTGCTCCTGTAATATTTCAAGGAGTTAAATGTGTACTGAAGGATTAATAGGAGAGAGAGTAAAGATTTACCTTCTTCAGAGCTGACATTCTAGGTGGATCCTCCTCCCGCAAAGCCTGTTCACATGCTGGGGTCCCAAACCAAGTTAGAAGGGTGTTCAAATCCTAACTCAGCCCGGTGCTGATGCTGAGCCATGAGGCTGCTTAGTATTCTCACCTCGCATCCACCCCGCTCTACAGCTGGCTCTGTGTGCGCACGCCCCAAACCGCTGCTGTTACAGGAATCAAACACATGGGGAGCTCTAGTCTAGTCTTAAACATCAATGGACGATAGGTATGATGACAGAAAGTTAGTAGCCTGACTGCTGAATAAAATAAACTCGATTATTTTGGCAGGAATATTCATAATCCTTATAAAAGTTATAATTCTGATAGTCTCGTTTAATTTTTTAAGTCACAAAATAGGATGCTTTGGTGCAATACAAAGTTGAGTCCTCGATTTAATCAAAACACTGGAGTAAACACTTTTCAAGAAAGGCACATTGCACATTATCATCTACATTTTCGTCTTTGTGTCACAGGCAAGACTGCTTTACACGCCGATTTTAAGAATGGATAAAGCCTGTCAAAATACCGTATTGATATATGATATAAATTATATCTGTATGTTTTATTTTACAACTAATGTATTAAATTGCCACTAATTCAAATGTGGATTTGTGGGCTGGACCGTAGAAAGACTTCCGTGTGCCTGCTGTTAACTAAAGCCGGGTAGAGATAGTGCAGCTGGAGAACTTCGGGGATTATTTCTATTTGGAAAGCTTAGTTAACACACTTTTGAGTTATTAGGCGGTTCCCGTAAAGAATTTAGATAGGAAAGGACTCGTCTATTTTATCGGCGTGATGTTGTACCTCCCCTCGAGACAGGCTAGTGTAAGCAGGCTAGGTTGGCTAGCTAACTCCAAACGTGTTAGCTTATTAGCTGTTACTCCATGTCGCATTTAAACTACAATGCTGCTCGCCTCGACTTAGACAACAGTTTGGGACGTGATGGCACACAGAAAGGAATGTGAGTATTACGTTATTAGTGTTTTACAAAAGCCCTAAAATGTTTTATTTAGCTCGCTAATGTCGCTAGCTAACAAATGTAGTAGCTAACTGTTGTAAACAAATGCACGTGTTCCTCAGCCTGTGCTCTGATAACATACAGTAGGTGATTACCCGGCTAAGTATGAGGTTTCTTGTGTTTGTGTCTCCCATTTTGCTCATATCCATTATAAAGAAGCATAATGATGATTGGAAAACTTCTGTTTTCTAATTACTTATCTGTAATTTATAACCAGGGTACTTAACCAATGCGGCACTACTGCATCAATTGTGGTATCTATGAGCTACAACATGAGGTCAAACACCTAGCATGAAAGTCCACTATTTTAGTTTAGAGGGCTAATTAAGTCATAATAGTAGTTTTGGGGTAAGCTGAGAAAGTAAATTAGTCTGATGAGAGGATCAGAGTTTCAGTTCAGATTGTTGAAATGTAGTGATATGGCTCAACTTACCCCACTCCTATGGTCAACTTACCCCAAACACGGGGTAAGTTGACCATATGAGACCACTTTTCTGGCATGCTATATTATCAAGACAGTTATGTTTACACTCATTCTGTTGGTTTGCAGGGATGCACAACGTCTTGAAATATATGTAGATACACTAGTTAGAGACAAAACTATGATTGCCTTGATGTAGTGATCCGAAATATGAAAAATGGCTCATCTTACCCCACTCTCCCCATACTTGGAAACACACAAGTTCTTAAATTTTGGAGGCTGCATTAAAAAAAGAATCATTTAAATATTAAGTTTGAGATTGTTTCTTTTACTTTCTAAAAAGGTTAAGAAATCTTGCAATTCAAACGTATTTTTACTTTTCTATGTCTTAGTTTTTCAAGCCAAAGTGCTCCAGAAGCTTTACCCTGCAGCCTCCAAACCTAAAGAGGAGCCCAAACCACCACACAATGTACAGATCCCAGCCAAAAACACCTGTGTGAAAAGAAAAGCCTCTCAAGTGGACTCTGCAAATGGTAAGATAGTTTTTATAGTTTTTAATCCCCTGGAAATACTAAGTGTGGACAAAGTAAAAATGCTTTATTCTCTGAGTCATTTACTGTATGTACCAACACTTAATTGTCGCAACTCTGCTGCTCTTAATGTTTTACACTGATTGATTTGTTTGCTTTTGTTTATAAAATGCAGGGAAGACACAGAGTACATCCACTCCAGACAGGCGTCGGCTTTACACAGTCCTGCCTCCCCCTGCAGACTACAAGCCAGATCCAGAGAAATCCATCACATTCCCCCTGCTAGATAATATAAAGAGTGCCAAGGACCCAGCTGGTAAGAAGACTATAATTTTACATTTATGGACTTAAAGTTACGCTAGATTTATGTCAGGGGGTTCCTCCAGGTTGGTTCTCTCTGGCTTTTAAGTCATTCTTCCAGTTTTACTCTGCCACTCTAGTTAAAGGAAAAGGGCACTGATAATAAACCTCATTTTTCACCCTAGGAGAACCTAAATTGAACACAATTGGTCTTTGGGCTTTCACTTTGATTTGTCCATGAATGTATGTCTGCAAAAGTAAATTTAAACGACTTATCTAGTCATCTTGGTGGCTGAATGGTGAGCTTTTGTAAATGTCCAGTTGAAATGTTCTTGACATGTGATGAATGTCAGGCAGTTTTCAGCATCATTGAAGAGTATTTATTTTGTCCAGGTGGAGTGATCAGGCAGTAATAACACTCCTGGCTTGTTTTCTCTCTATACCCATCATCTACTTTAATGCAAACCACCATCCATTTGACAGGGTTCTGCTTTTACCTCAATAGGAGAAGAGAGATTTGTTAGCTGAGATAGTGCTGGGTCTAAAGGTGCCGCTTGAATGAATGATGTGGTTAAGTCTGATTAATTGCACCCATCCGCCTAACAGCCCCTTAATTGGATCACAGTTTTGATTGAGTGGGCACTGAGCCTTGATGGAAATTGTACTCTGAAGTCCTTTAGAAGTTCAGCTGAGGTTGAGCCTCAAAAAGATTTTGTGGTTGTAAATCCATGTCATATTATAGAGACAGTTCAGTGGGAAACAGTTAATGAGTGAATAGCTTTGATAAATGTATTAATAGTGAATTGGACAACCTTTGAAAAATGTGTAAAATTACTGGACCTTTACGCTGTTTTCATACTGTCCCAGTGATGTCTGAGCTCAGAGTCCTGCTGACAAATATACTCCTCATGCCCTCCAAGAGTTATATCTGGTCAATTCTAGAATGTGTTGATTTGTTTGTGTACCTGCAAAAAGTTGCTGTCTTTATCCTCTGATTAACTGAGGTGGAAACTACCATCCTAAATTCTAGACAGAAAATTTAGCTACTGAATTGCTATAATGTTAACAGAGAGGTGTGTTTTTCATGTTAGGGGTTTGCCCAGTATGTGTCATTTTTGAGAGGTGTATGGCCTTGAGGAAGTGTCTTGCTGCTATGGTTTTACAAAGGGCTATAGCAATTAATTGTTGAACAGAGACTTGTTTATGGGGCTAGTTGATTTACCAAAAAAAGAATTGTTTGTGGTTTAGGGTTATTTTCATGTTTAGGATGTTAATTATTTATTTATATATTATTATAGATAGGGATGGGAATCACTAATGGCCTCATGATACGATATTAGCACGGTACTTGAGCCACAATACGATATTACTGCGATTTTTAACATTTTGCAATTCAGTGAGTATTGCGATACAATATATAGCTATCTATACAATTTTTTCAACTGTTTAGCTAAATTAGCATTTGACTTTCCTTTATGTTTGTCTAATTTACACAGCCTTTTATTTTCATGTAGTACATCCTGCACACCGAATGTGTCAGGTCCATCTTATTTGTGCCCTGCTTGCATTTCTAATGTCTTTCCCCATGTGCTGCTATATTTGTTGCACTAACTTTCTCCTGCTCTATAATGTCACCTCTGACAACATCACTGGACAAAAAGTTGATTTTTCTTTTCCATTATCATAGATTTGACTTCATATTAACAATTAATTTGAAAAAGAAAAAACAAAACTAACTTGGTAAATGAGACGATACAATTTATCACCAGACCCTATTTATAGATATAAATATATCATATATTTCATAATTTGAGGATTTTGGTCTGGATTTGAGCTAATGAATGGAGTCAATTAAAGGTATCAATGTCTCTGAATTTTTTCATAGCTATGTAATTGTAAAAGTGCCACTTTCCCAGCTGCGTTATGTTCTTGCTGGCACACCACTGTAGTCAGGTTGGTAAGAACAGGACGAAAGCTGTTTTTTTTTTTTTTAAACGTGTTAGTGCTCTGTGAGTTGTAAAAGCAAAGAAGGTGTGAAAGTGTGGAGGAGAAGTTGTGGAGGAATAGTTGCTTAGCTAGCATGAGTCCTGTTATGTGTGAGGCTTGCTGTTAAAATCAAGTTGTTCTTTGGTAGATAGTTGTACATATCCAAGGAGGATTTAACAGGTTAAAAGAGCTGAAATGAGAAAAACAACCTAAGAGACACTAAACTGCAAAACTCAAAGATTTGAAGAAATAACAGAGGACAGGTTTTGTGAGGGCATGATTTACCAGGTTTCTTATTTGATAAACAATTTCACCAGTGGAGTAGGCGGAATACAATAAAACATGAAGTTGCTTACATGTGGAATAAACTTATTCAGTGAAATAAGGAAATAAAGACACATTATGAGGCGTCACTGGAGCTGGAGCACCAAAGTGGTGGTAGTTTTTCTGTAGGCATTTCTTTGACCCTATCCAAATTGCGTGTAAAACTGACTCTTATAAAAGACACAGAATCTCTGCTTATTGTAAAATTCCGATCAAGGTCACTTTTGCTTAAGAGCAATAGAGCACCGTAATGAAATACTTTCAGAGGTTCAACTGTGTTTTTAAATACCGTAACTAAAAGCTTATGGTCTGTTTGTCCTCAGAGGATAGCTCCAACAGTAGCAGTGAAGATCCAGACCATGAAGAGAAGGAAGGAGAACAGAGAAGAAAAAGGAGAAGAAGGAAAAGAAAGCCTGCCCTCCACCAGGACTCTGGTAGAAATGAAGCAGCTCCAGTAAGTGAGTCCAGCATCGGACAGAGTCAGACACCTGTGGATGAGGGAGAAGAGCACATCAGCAGGAACAAGAAGAGGAAGCTGAAGAAGAAACGGCACAAAGAAAAGCTGCGCTCCATGGGTCTGATGCCCCGGGCTGCTGCTCTGGAGTTCACATACCAAAAAGACTGTGAAGAGGAGCAGCAAGATGTTGAGAGGAGAGCTGCCGAGGTGGCTGAATTCCTCAGAACAACAACAGAATTCTACTTGTCAGATTGTAAGTGTTGACCAGAGCAACGCCAGCTGATTTAGATGAGCTGGTTTCTGAATTTTCTCAGTTTAAAATTTTATAGCTGCAGACAGTTAAAGCTTGTGCTCACCAGTGTTCATATTTGGAAAAAATAAACTCCCTGCCAAGGGTTTGAGTTTTTATTCGGTTTGATTTTGACTTGTATGGAATTCTAAGATGCTGAAATCTGGTAGCTCCTCAAAATAAAGTTTACAAACACATAATTAAATTCTACCAAAACACTGAAAGCATTTTAATGAAAGCAGTTGATTGGAATTGATGCGCTTTTGCCACTGCACATCTGTGCTTTTTGAGCCTCAGTTTGACAGAGTCAGCACAAATTACACAGAAAAGGAGTCCAAACACAACAACAGTAAATGGACTAAAGTGTAACAGTCAAAATCGAAGCACCATTAGAATGCACTGTGAAACCTTTGAAATAGTGATTGAAGTCAACGAGTTTTCATTTCTTCTGCCAGTTTGAATACTGGCGAGTAAGAAATGAAAACAGCTGTGATTTATTTATCTACGTTCTTTCATTATAGCAGAAATATAACAGATGAGTCTTCTTTCTGCTCCCTTTCATTCATATTTGGGAATGTTTGTGTATACCATATATTGAATTGTTTTAATTTTAATCAAGAAAGAAATAAAAAAATTAAATAAATAAACAGTATGCTAAGATAAGTCCACAATGTTTCACATACTATATGAACCACAATAAATGTATTTTTAATCTTGGCAGAATAAGCAGCTGTGAAAAACTCCAAATTCAGGTTTTGGTAATCAATCCGATTCTATTACTTAGTATTTAATCAAAGCTGGCAGCATGCCCAAATAAAGATGTTCATTTAGAAGATTAGTTGATAACCAGGGTTAAAAATAAGTTATCTGAACCTTATAGAGCAGCCTTGCAAATGTCAGAGACTGAGAATAATAATGAAACTGCGCAGATATAAGACTTTGTCCATTCTTCTCTGTCTTCTCTACCCATTTTTTTTTCTTCTTTTTTTGGGATGACAGTTACTCATGGGTAGAGGCTAAGTGATAAAATTTTGAATTAAAAGTGATTCACTGCTAATAACAAAGTTGCTGTAGATTTGGTGTAATTTCTAAATATGTATAATTGTTTTTTGTCTTTATTAGGATTGTATTTTTGTTATTTCCCCTTTTTTAATGAGGCTTGTACATTTTATGGGCATCTTTAACAGACCTCATCTCCTTTCTCCTGTTCTGTTCCAGCCTCATCACATGTGGACAAGTTACCACTATCTTGGACTGTAGATGACCTCCTGGGCAGCATTGCCTGCAGTGATGAGCCTGCCTCAATCCTGAAGCAGCTCTACAACCTTAAGGTCTTAGTTCATCAGAGAGAAACAGATAAGCTGGAAGAAGCACTGATGGAGTTCCAAAACACATCCTGTTTAGCTGAGAGTAAGAGAAACATATACATGACATATTAAGCTCAGCAAGGTTGTATCTGATGCCAAAAGTAGGCATCTTTGCTTGTGCTTAATGACGCTTCATGCTTTGTTCAAGTCGACCCCTGTCCATACCAGCCTCATCTTGCCGTGATCTGCCCTACAAACCTCACTGACCTGTCTCTGCAGGTTAATACTTGCCATTGTTTGTCTGCACTTGCTCTCTATTCTATTTTTACATTGATCCTTATTGTTCACCTGAGTATACCTGTCCTCACTTGCCTTCTTCAGCTTTAATCTGCACAAACTTGCCCTGAATACATTGTACTTGAGCTGCTGGTCCAGAGTATTTTTCACACATAGGTGACCTCCACCACCAGTTTTCCAACAAGTTTCAACTTGTTCATTATGCTGTTATTCAGCCAAAACATCTCAACAGTCCCCAGACACTTCCCCACCTGTGCATGTGTGTTTGTGTGTGTTTGTGTGTTTACATGGTTGGCTAGCTGCCTGCATAATAGGATCAGTAGGGACTTTGCTGCCTTCACATGCACAAGTGTGTGCGCTTGAGGAAGAGAGCGAGAGATAGTGCAGCAGAGTCTAGCTTAGAGATTTAAGAAACTTCAAAATTAGTTGCTGAAAATTTGCATTTGACTCTTTTGGTCCCTGTCAACAAGACAACACAGAGTAAAAAGTCTCTTTTCTCCATTCACCCTCTGAAAAAAGCCAAAATCAAACATCTTTTGAGCTTTGCCTAATTCCTTTAGCAAAGAGACTAAACACAACTCACCTACTCTCTTCCAGCAGCTGCTTGTTTGTAGCGAGACCTTGGGCCAGTCCATTACGGACTGCTGCGGGGTGGCGCAGTTCAAGGAAGAACATTTATGATCATTTCTTTATCATTTCATTGAAGTATTAATCACCATATTAATCATTTTGCACTGCAGATGCGGTAGTTCCTCTACCTTAGCGTCTCGGTCTGATTGCATTTCCATGAAGAAATGATCATAAATGTTCTCCCTTGAGCTGTGTCACCCCACTGTAGTCCTTAATGTACTGGCCCGAGGTCTCGCTACAAACAAGCGGCTGCCGGAAGAGAGTGGGTAAGTTGTGTTTCATCTCTTTGCTTAAGAAATTAAGCAAAGCTCAAAAGATGTTTGGTAGCTAGTACTATGGCTGGGACTCTTTATATACTGTTGATGAAGTTAGGTGCTGCTCTGAGCATTATTTGTGGCTATAGAGTGGCGTTTTGGTTGAGGTTTGTGTATGGCTCCTCAGACTGGTGTGTATTGCTATCGTGCGGTTGTTACTAAAGTTGGTATAACTAGAGAAGCAAGCAGTCAGCAACATTCACCTCTCTAGGGGGTGTCTAACTCTGTGTTTCGGTGTGTTTGACCCTAAATTAATTTAACGCCGGCATATCCCTTTAAGTTATGCTAAGCCTCCCTATACAGCTCCACCAGAGCTGTGTGGAAGCTTTTGAACCACCTCATATTGTCTGAATTTTGTTTCTACTTAATGTCTCAAATTGCTGCCGCTTTTAAACAAAACTCCAGTGAGTTGCAGTAGAGAGGAATTTATATTGTATTAGTAAACCTTGTCATAGAGCTTTTAAGGCCAAAGCACTGGCATTGTCATTTTTTACGTCATAGAACTCGATGAAAACCATTTAAAATGTTTTTGTACTTTTTTTTTAATGGCCGCCTTTTAACAGAAGCGTTCTTTCCTGAATGCCATCCACTTTTACTGCTTTGTAGGAGCTACTCCATGAGCTTGTGCAGAAGTATACTTTTTAGTTCTTGAACCGTGGGAGAGGGTCTGAGACAGATTTCTCTTAAGCATATTTTACTGCGCCCTGAAGTTCCTTTCATGTACCACGACTGCTTGACTCTTTCCTTTTATCCTGCCCATTTTGTAGCCACATGCTTTTCTGTGGGTTGAAATGTTACTGTGGAATACAAAAGAAAAAGTAGAGGAAGGATTTTGTCTAGATGAGAGAGGGTTGTGTTGTGTTAAATGTTTACATGCAGGAAGAGGCAAAAAGTAATTCTGAACACAAACAAGAGATTCATTATGCAGAAAATTGAAATGACAAATATGTTTCTGTAGCTGAAACGTTGCTCCTTTTCTCTTTGTGTTCCAGAGGATACCACTGCAGTCGTTTCACTGTTTCATTACTGGATCACAGACATCCTTCCAGTGCAGGGAGACAAGACAACAAGGCTCTCCTCAAAGAACCCATGAGACTGTCAGTCAAAGTGGAACAGAGACTGCTGAGGAATTGTTTCCACTTTCCACCATTACTTTTGACAAGAGAGCTCTTTAAATATTTTATTTTTTTACTGTGATGGATGTTACATGATGATATGAAAAAATATTAAATCACTTTTTTGTTCTTAGCCTTTTTCGAATCCTACTTTGTGCCTTTATGAGTTTTAGGAAGAAACAAATAGTTAATTCTGACATGGGTGAATCCTCTCACACACCATGAGTGAACTTGAAGTTGTGATCTATAATATTTACCTCCCCTTTCATTCAAGTTTTATGAAGTACAAAGAAATCAAAGTTTCAATTGGTATAAACATCATTACCTTCCCACACATCTGACTCTTTAAATGCCAGAAAGCCAAATGTCAGCTGTACTGAGGCTTTGGTGTGATTTGCAGATAATCAGACTTTGACCAAGCGGATTAACCTGATAGTTGCCTAATTACCAACAACACACTCTTAACAAATCAGATTTTGGATAAAGTTTCTATTCCAAGTTTCTTAAGGTGGGCGATACAGGTGGTTCTGCCAGCAGATCATCACTTAGAGGCTCAGTAATTAACAATAATGGCATGACTCCCACAGCCACTCTTTGTTCTTACCTAACTGGACTAACGCGGTATGTTGTTGATGGACTTAAAGAACCAAACTCACAGGGAGCTGTAGCCTCTTTGTTCGCAGACCTATTTACAGCTCAGATAATCTATTCTTACACATCAAACCCTTCGCTCCATGCCAGGAGACAAGTTCGGGAAAAGGACAAAGCATTATCTCAGTCGGACATCAATTTTGTGGTGACCTGAGAAAGGGTTGTTTGCCACTGACCTGCTGAGTGGAATTAGGTTTCCCAAAACTGGGATGAGCCAGTGGAAGCGTGCGTGTCGAACCATGAGATTTGAAGGTAAAACAGTGGTAACAATTAAAAGGCAAGCAGTCAATGGACAACATCCATAATAGTATGTTCCAAGTTCTGCAGTTATTCAAAGGATGTCTCAACTTTATCGGTCACTTGGTTGGAGAAAACTACATTTAGTGGTTCATATGTATTCAGTTGATCGAAATCATCAAATGTAACGATTAGAAAAATGTGTACAGATAGAGACACTATGAATGTGTGATGATTGATTTATTGACACTTTTTGAAGCCCAACCAGCTATCAAGAGGTTGAATTGTGTTGTGCTCTTTTTGACATAAATGAACTGGAACAATGGTGATATTGATTTGTTTAACTTAGTGCACATCCAGTTTCTGTGCTCCCATGTGTTTGGGAAATTAGCTTTAGCAGATTCAAATTCCCTCGCCATTGTTTGCTTTACCTTGTGCCGACCACCAGTATTGGAAAGTTAGCATCCCTATACTCTAAACCAAGACAAACAAAAATATACTTGTCAAACACCCGCATGTGATGTTAGCATACTGAACTTCACCAGTTAGCTCCAAAGAGCTAGGTGCTGACATCTTATGCCAGTGAAATCAGAGATATCAGCAGGCGTCACACTTAATGCAGGCCATAACACCTTTTTAATCAGCAGTAAAAAAAAAATAAAAAAAAAAGAATAACCAAAGATGTCTCAAGTTGGTCAAGTAATTATAATCACAAATTAATTGGTTAGAAAAAATATATTTAATTTGGCATAATTTGTTAAATGTGTCAGAGTTCGTTTCATTTCCATTCAATGCCCTATGTCTGCTTAGTTAATCCAGTGCACACTGTGCCTTAGCAGCCTCATTTGACCTTAATGATGGTGTTCTTTCCCAATAGACAGATAAACAGCACAACAACCCTCCCAAAGCAGGTCCAAAACATACCATTTATACCATGCTAGTTCATGAGAAACTGAGTAGATGAAGAGTATTTACCATTTTTATGTAAAGCCAGTGGTCATCACAAAAAAAGGCCTATATTAGACAATAAGTGTCCCATCTTTTATCATGTTGGAGGCAGGATTTTGGACCTAAACTCCAGCCAATCAGATGGGGTATCTCCAACATTTAGCTCCACGTGCAGGGAGATGTCATATTGTCTATTGTCTTTTCTTCACCATTCTTATTAATGATCCCAGAACCAAGTTGTTGTTTTTTTTTTTTTTGCTTTGATACATTCCTATGGGATTCTTTTTATGCAGAAAACAGCTTCATTTCCATTGTCGTTATTACATTGCATTATTGATACTGTGTCCTTATATCGGGGATGGATAAGGTTATTGTTGGCTGCTCTTACTGAAGATAATTCATCTCTTCCAGCGAGGGAGACGCTATCCCAACAGCCACCTCATTATGACTTTTCCCTTGAGCTGAGGACCCCCGGGCCAGGAAGGATATTAAAGCTAAAAGAAAGATGCTGAAGTGGCGAAAGAGACTAAACATCAACACTAAAACATTTGAATGAACCCATGTGGCAGATTCAAATAGGTTCTGGTGGTTCTAACCTCAAAGGACTGGATAAAGCTATTAAAGGAAGCACTGAAGTCAGAATCTGTTTAAATGAACACTTATGCACAGTGCCAAACCTGAGCGCTCTTCCCATTAATCATTTAGAATTTTTACCCTCCAAACGGACAGAAAATCAGGAAAAAGAGCAAACATTCAGCAAGTGTCTTTGACCATGTCCAATGCTAGAAATTACATTATGTATACTATACACAGCTTCAAAGTGCATATTTTGTGATTTATAAACTAGTACTCCCAAGGACAGTAAGGAACGACTGGTCACAACCTCCAAGTCTTACACGGTTTTGAGTGGGCTGCAGTCAGCTGCCATCCATTTCACCAGAGCTTAGGTCAACTGTTTCATTCACAGATCTGTGGCAACACTCCAAAAAAGTGTCCTGCCGACTTTTGTGACGCACTTGCTCTCTGATTAACGGCAACCGTTGTGCTGAACTGTTGGTGGAAGCTCAAACCCAAAGTACTTGATTGATTTCCATTTGATGTGATGAACATTTTTTTTTTTTGACTTGTCACCTGAGCTATCTGGGAGGGGGTTTAAGAGTGAAATGAGTCATTAAGAAGTGGTGTTAGTATTTTCATCACAGCAGCAAGTGAGAGTGGGAAAAAAATCTGTCTGCTGACCTAAGATCTTTCAAAAAAGACAAAATAAAGAGAATAAATAAGAGCTAATGTTCAGTCTTAAACACAGTGTTTAACCTTAATGCTGACCGATTTATAGTATAGATAGTATAGTTCATGTAATTATTGTCATGATGTAGCTGTCGATTACACAGAGTACATGTTTAAAAAGAATGAGCTGTAATTATGCCAGACAACTTTGTAAATGTGTGACCCAAGAAGTGAAAATCAACGTTCTTGCTTGATGTTTACATGCTTTGTTGATGTAATCATTTTTAATTTCTATGACTCTCTAAGAACCAGCCACTGTCACAACCCATTTAACCTTCCTTTTGTTTAGACTGACTTCTTTGTCACAGCGTGACCTCTCCTGTAATCCTTTTTAGACACACCACTTGCAGACTGCCAATTACGTAACAACTGTAAGGATTTGTTATAAGGGCTGACCAGGCTTTCTGAGATCAGATAGCTGAGGGCGAACTGAAGAGTCCACTAACTAGGACAGTCCCACTGTCTGTGGGTTTCCCTATGCTGGGAATCCAGGAAGAGGAACTAGAGTTAAAAAGTTGGGTACAATCTGGTCTTGACTAATTCCTGAATTTCCAGGATCATAAAATTCCCCCAAGATGGTTTTTAAACTCACAAGACTGACTCCTGGATACATCAGGCTGCTGCACGTGAGTAAGAGCTTGAGTGGTATGTTGTATAGAACCTCTGTGAATATATTAGCCAAGAATGCTTTTGTGTCATTTAGGGGCTGAACCCACCAATGAAACTTCGTGTGCCAACCTTTCACTTTTTTTATTTTTCTGAAACACCAAAACTGTAGGGAACAAGAAGTGCTGATTCATTAGAGCTCGCTAGCCTGTGTTGTTAAAAAACAGAGTGTATCCACTCTATTGCTATTTTCGGCATCAAGAAAATCGTTCTGATTGATGACCTTTAAAACTACAAACCCTGGTAGCTCTCTTAGTGTCTGCAATTTGAAGTCCAGATCAGGAAGTGCTTGACATTCTCAGTCTCTGCAGACCACAGAAATAGGTTACAGATGAAATAACTTTGACAGTTGTGAAAGCAGCCATTGATTCAATGGGATATTTGCAAGGTTGTGGTTTTACTGACATGGACCGAAGTTAATAGACAGAGACAATGCATACAGTAAGTTGGTTTCACTTGGCTGTTTTATGCTTTCATTATGCAGCTCTATTTTCAGTCAAGAGTTACAGAGAGTTGTGACAAAATGATGAAATATGGCTCTTTTATTTCTTTAAAGCTATCTGCAAATATGAGTTGGTTCATGCCCCTTCTCCAACAACTGGATGCCTTTTGTTTTACCTCACAAAGCACAATCACTTTTGTCATAGGTGTTTACCACAGACAGTTAAGAAATCCACGCCTGTGAAAGTCCATTGCATAGTAATTGGAAATGGGAACTGGGTGATTGAGCTACAGGAATGGCTTCTTAACTGTCTGTGACACAGCTCCATTAGAAATGATGAGGTTTCTATTATTTACTCCCTTGCTTTTTATAATAAGCAAGAGCCCGCTGAGGAAATTGCCCATGTCACAAAATAGACAAGCATTTTGTTTGTCAAAAGAGATGCACAGCTATTCGGTAAATGAGAGGAGATGAGTTTTTAATCTCTCTGGAATTGGTGGGAGGAATAAATGGGAAAAGGGGCACAGTGAGCATCTTACGGCTCATTCATTTGATGTTTGCTAAAAGGGTTGCGAAACCCTAAACTTTATCCCCATCCATGCATATTTTTGTGCATAGAATTATAACTCTTTGGGAATCATTTGATTTCAAGACCCTGCAGTTTACATGACTTTAACACTTCTTATGTACCTTTTTCTTCTCTCAGACCCAGGCCTATCATAATGTGGTCATGACACCTCCAGCAGAGAAGACCATGCCTGGTATGGCCATGCTCCTGGGGGCTGTGGGGATCGGGATGTGCGGCTACAGCTCCAGACAGTTAGCCCTCCACCACCGGCCCTCTGCTCGTGTCTTGCAGTTGGTTGGCACTCACACTGATGCCAGCACAGTGGGCACAGCAGCTCCTAGAACCCACATCCAGGATGTTCCTCGTCGGGCTAGCACCCACCAGGAGATCCCATCTCCCTCCTTTGTGGGCAAGAAAGTTTCAGTGAAATAGTCTGATGGTGGAGTTATGTATTTGTTGACATCATGGGTTGAGTTTGAGTAACTACACTTACACAGATCCAAGATTGTAGCTATGCTGGCCCACGGTTCAAGTGTGGCCCATGTGCTCTTTTGAGTCGTGCAAGTGTAGATATTTAACTGACCTCAACCGTTGTTGTCAATAAGTTGGATGTTTTGTAGAAATAAGGATTTCTGTGGTTAGTGAAACTTCAAAGGAGATCAAATGCCACTGGTTTGTTAAAACTAGTCTCCAATATTGGTGTCTGCAAAGCACAGAGAGGGCACTAAGCAATGTGAGTGATTGGATGAGTATGTAATGATGCAGGAACTGCCCAAAGACTGTAGCTGAATGTTGCTTGAAGGAGCTAACACGTTTAATTTGGAGACATTGTGTGTCTTTTTGAGACATGGCGTAAAAAGGATTTGACGCTTGGCAGTGCCCCTCTGTACACAGATGGTTGGCAGCTCTCTCTATCTCTCTGTCCCACCGCTTCTACTTCCTCCTCCTTAGGCAAGCAGCCATTCTCAAGTGCTTGAACAGCCCATCCTTGCTCATGACTTCAATTGATTTTCCTCTGGGGAGCCGCAGGTGCCATTTATCAACAAGCCGTGGCATTTGCTGGCACAGTATGGCACTGACTGTCAATCATGTTAACAGTTACCGTGACTGACTACACAGGTTGGCTTTCTGTCAGTATCTCTTGCTCTCTATGTTGAAATGACTTATGATCTGTGAGGGCTTAGTTGGGGTGGCAAAGAAGCAGGATAGGTTTGAGGAATTGCACATTTTTTTTGTACAGAAAAAAACAAGTACACTTTCTTCCTGAACTGTGTCATAAAAACACTTAAACACATACTCCTCATCAGATTTACAAGTCTAAATTTACCTGGCTGAGGCACAGCGGGAGTCAGGGCGGCAGAGGTAAAATGTCAATTCCTCGTGGATAAGCCTGTGTCCTCTGCAGAGATTATCCCAGGTGGGAAATCACTCCTGGCAAACAGTCTCATACTCCTAATCTGGTATTAGAGACAAAGACCCGTGAGTTACTAAGTCCCTGTGCATCCTAACTTTGCACCGTTCCCCCTGTGGTGTCCACCATTTGTCCCAATGTCATAGATAGATTAAGAAATAATGGGATTGGTGTTTCCATCTGGATAAACACCAAAGATGTGGCCATGAAAAGGGACTTGGGAAATGGCGAGATGCTAAGTGTGGTTGAGAATGCGTGCTGTGCCTTGCGGATAGCACAGGCTGATATATCTTTCTTTTAACTGCCTCATATTTGGACTTCGTATCTAAGAAAGTGAGGAATTTGTGTTTCAGTCACAAGACAATATTGAGCCACTAAAAAGGAGGATTATCTGCAAACAGGGGACTGAAGGTGAAAAGGTTTTGCTTTTTTCAGTTTTGGGAAAAGTTGAGAAAAAGAGGGTGGTGAGAAAGTTCTATGTTTCATCACTTAGAGGTCAGCCAGACCTTGTAATCCATTTTTTTCATTGCTGATGAGCTGTCTCCATCTGTCTGCCAAATTGGATCGTTGTCTGGTTGTAGCAGGTTGCAAGTTTTTAAAGCCTCAATAGTGCCCACCCCAGAATATTGGGACAGTAGGTCACCAACAAAATGATCGTAATCCACTCAGCAGAGGCGGTTAATGGCTCCAGCTGGCATCACATTCAGAACAATTGGTCACCCCTCTCTGGCCAGAGACTGACACCCATAAACAATCTTGTGGCAGTGATGGGCTCAGGAACAAGAGGTGCTTGCATGCTCTGTGTGATGGAGGGAAAACACAGGATAAATTTGGGTTTTTAATGTTCCAGTGTAGACACATGCTTGAGTCAACACTGGCTTTGAAATCAAATACTAAGTACCCATCATGCTGGTACAGAACCATGTCTTATAATTACAGACACTGCACTTCCATGAGTGTGAAATCGATGTGGGTGGAGGGCTAGAGGTTTTGTAACACACCTGGCTGGTTTTGATAGATTCTCTCCATACTGCAGCAGCGCACAGTGAGTACAAAGCACTGTGGAAAACATTGATCTCAATCAGAGAGTGAGGGAGAGCTTGTCTCTTCACTGCAGAGAACTTACTGTTCTGAGTGTGGTACAATTTTAGAGTCGAGAACTGCCAAGACAGCACTGACAGAGAGGAAACATCAGAAAACATGTTAACTCTTGGAATAAAATCCTGGAAAAAACTCTGAAGAGCTCAGTATTCATCTGTTAGCTTCTTGTGTTAGTCCCACATTACTGTAAAAGTCTACAAACATGAGTTCAGCTGTGTCTATTTAATGAGAGATTTGTTCTGTTAGCAGTGTAATTGACCATTAATGAATAGATGTTGGAAGAGATTAATGGAATAAAAGCATCTGGAAAACACGCTCTCTACTGTTGCTCTCAGTTACACAATTGGGTCTGTTCTTTTTGTACAGCTTTGTGGCATGACATTGTTTTCTGTACCAAAAAGTGAATGTTTTTAGTAAAAATAATAAAAATAAAAACATGTTTTTTACTGTACATGGACTTCAAGAGATTAAAAACTGATTTTGCAACCTTTTAACAGTTGAATCAGTCAATCAAGTACAGATACAAACTCAAATAGCCTGTAGTATGATTTCCCATAATGTGTCATCTTAGCCCGTTGTAAAAGATCCTATTCATTCATCGTAAACTCAGTGATTACAAGCTATATTTAACACCTATAACCCCAGAGATAGTGGTTTGGAGGACATGGTGGGGCTGTTAAATTATACAGGATCTAATCTGTCATTTTACTTGAGCATTATTGCCTTGTGTAAATTGTGCTGGATTAAAAAATGGAGAAACCCTTGACATAGCAGGAGGATTTTTTTGTTTTAATTTGTCAATAATTGGTATTCAAGAGTCCCTATACACCCTCTAGCTTTTCAAACTTAACTCTTGTTCTTGAAACTTGCAAGAATCAACGATATCTATTTTCTTGGATTATATGAATCAACAATCAACATCGGTAAAAATAGAATATGACAAAAACATTGTATGGACTCTGAGAGTATGTGCTTTTAGATAAGTACAGACCCTTTTGTTGTATTTAATAGCCATTAACATAATTACATGTTGTGACCTGCACGAAAATCACAGTTTTTAGAGGTTATATTATCTAATATAGGTTACACTGAAATAGCCCAGCACAGACACTGACATAGGCATCAAAATAAAACAATAAGCTAGTCACAGTGAATGGCCAGACAACGTAACATACACATACCATGCTATCACCCATAGTAATGAGATAGTAGTTTTTCCGCTGTTGAAGATTAATATCGGGCTGTTAAAAGCCTTTATTTAAGGATAGGACTGTGGGTGTGTAGGGAGGAAAAGGGAATTGGGAAAAGGAATGGGAATTGACATTAAGGATGTATTTGACTGTCAAGTAGGATGACTTTTTGTTTGAAAACACTTATTAAGGACACGACAATTTTGCTTTACCACAGGGGTTGCCAAAACTGACATGAGCCTTTGGTTTCTCACAGGAGCTTTAAGTAGCAAATGTGTCTCAGGCCTGGACCATAGGAAGTTAAGTTTACTTCCAATTTTTTTTTTCTGTCCATCTAATGTAAAGCTTAGGTTTTAGAACGGCACTCAAAGTTCGTGTGTTTATGACCACACCAACAAATAGTGGATATGATGTTGAATGAAATTAGTAAAATTTATGAGAAAAAAAATCAAATTTGTATTAAGTGCATATTTCCCAGTATGCAGGTGTGCAGAGCCGGCCCAAGGCATAAGCGAACTAAGCGCCTGCTTGGGGGGGGGCCCACGGCAATAGGGGCCCCCAAGAGCAATCAAAAAAAAAAAACCCAAAAAAACACATTTTCTATTTTTTGCATGTATGAGTGATGCTATCTGTATGATTAAATATATATTATAGTAAAAATAAAATTACAGTAAAAACATTTTACTGCTGATGTAGGCCTGTGATTCTTACTGTTGATATGTCAAAGCTGTTCTGCTGTCCAATGTGCACTGAGCATCCAAAGCACAGGTAGTTGTTAGGCAAAACAATATCGCAAAAAACGACAAATCCTTCAGGAGCAGAGAAAAGAAAGAGGAAGAAGAGAAAAAAAACGCCGATAAAGGTATGTTTGCATGTCAGGGAATGTTACTCAAAGAGATTTGTGTAGGTACGTGAATGATCAACAAGCAATATTATTGGCAGAAATAGAGGGCCCCAAAATCAAACTTTAAACAGAGCTTTGAAGGTGAACTGATCCAACACTGAATAACATTTTGTCTCTTGAAGGGGGTGGGGGTAGGCTGGATCTTCTCACATGGTGAGTCCATGGGGTCATCTGAGAGATTTCTGTTCAATAAAAAGTCGATAAGTAAGTGAGGATGGGCCAGCACACATTCCGGAGGAAAAAGACTCCCCAGCAGAATAACTGCGCCCTCCAGTGGACATATCTACCGCCCCCCTTTTCCAATGCAGACGGATACTATTGGCTGAATCTACGGTCTCAGGCTCTCCAGACCCATATTATTGGTTGGATTCCCAAAGTTTATCAATCAATCAATCATACAATCAAACGACAAACGTGTAGTTTTCAGCCTTTTGTTTGTATCACATACTGTCTGAAAACAGATGCTGCCACTTTTTGAGAAACTTACCATGTAGGGATGATTGAATTGACTGTGTGCTTGAAGGACCAGTTGAAGTCGTCCATGTGCGGTCTCCTCTCCTCTCGGTGCACACAGCTGGGCAGATCCCTCTGCTCTGCTGAAAAGCGCTGAAACAAGCAAAGCGCGGAGAAGGAGTGCTCAACAAACTCCGAGGAAAGGGAGCGTGGATTTATTACTCTAGTGGAAGGGTGCGTGTCCACTTGATATTGATATACAAAGTTTGTTGAAGTGTGTTAATGTCCTGGACGGGAAGTGATGGTAGTGTTCAGTGCATGTTTTAAACTTTGATGCACGCTTCAATTTCAGCTATTGTGCAATTGTTTGGATCGCGCACTCGTCTGTTCCGTTATAGGAACACAGAATTCGGTTTTTACGTGAAATTTCGTTTGTCAATTTAGACTAATTGTGTGGAGTTAGAAGAGCAGGGTAACCTGGCATGGTACAGTTTTGTCACGTGGTCGTTGTAGTAGTAACTCGAGTATTTTCGCGGTTAAACTAATCGTATTAACGCGTAAAGATTCAAATACGTGCGTCGCAAGCTTCCCGTAACCACCCTCAGTGAGACTCCGGGTTTGCAGGGAAGCAAGTTTCTGTCCAGCGCTGGAGTCACCGGATTCTTTCTCAGCTGGGTAACAGTGCAAAAGTGCATGACTTCATCCATCGTTTTATTTTTGTGTGTGTGCATGTGTGTAGGTCACCTCCACATTGTCACCCTGATCTGAGCTGAGTCAAACAGCAACAAGCACCTGCAGGGCCCCATCAGTGGCCCAAACCCCACTCCTGCAGTATGGGCAATTTTATCGGCAAGAACGGCCAGAGACCCACAGGTAGGTCTGCACATACACATCCATGAGGCTGCAGTTTGTTTTTTAAGCCACTGCTTGCTTGTCTTGATCTTGTCCCTCAGGACCCATCATGTCTGCTTTTGAAATGGTTTTCCAATGCGTTTAGCTGTACACACAGAGGTATGAAAGTGTGTGTGTATTTGTGTGTGGGGTGGCTTTATGGCTTGATAGTGGGGTTGCCTAATTGTGGAATTTTCAAAGTTGGAAACTTTCCATGGGAATTAATGAGAATGAAACTGAAACTTACGAAATTTAAGGTTGGCCCTCAACAGGGAACTGAAATATAGTTGGGGAAAATATATTGTTGGCTAAAACAACCAGATTTATTGCAAGTACACTCCTTCATCACATGCACACAGCACATTGCAGGGCTATTGAGGCCACACCCCCTACATGCACTATGCATTCCTCCATCACATGCACAGATGATTTCTTGAACCCTGGAGGCCACACTTTTGAGCCCAGAGCACAAGAAATTTAAGCCCATAGACTATATAAAGTCAAGTAATTCTGATAATATTATGGAGTAAATATATTTGATCTATAATAGTATTCATGTTAACTTGCAAAAAAGGTGCTAAATGTAAGGTATCTTTCAATTCATTGACCATTTAAGGGGCTAGCTTATTATGGTGGTGGTAGCTACCTCAAATGTGATGCTGTTTCTTCTGACTCCTGCAAGATGGTTTTCTGTAACCATATATTAATTTATACATCAATTGTCAATTATTTTGAAGACCATTCCAATTGTTTAGCCAACTATATTTCTATTCATGCCATTGCATGAATGTTTTTACAAGCTTTTTTGTTATTTTAGTCTACAGATTTTTTGCCATGTTTGCCATCTGATGTGTGGAAGCATTTCACACAAGCTAATGTCTGCTTATGACAAAACAAAAATATTAACATTTATGTTTAGATATGATGCAGTTTGTTTAAATTACATCCAATTAACCTCCAGTTAATTTCCATAAATTCCCAATAATTCCCATAAATTCCCATGGAAAGTTTCCAATTTGGAATATATTCAAAATTCCCCAGCTTAACTTCCCATGGAAAGTTTCTGGAAATTTACGAAAAATTTTCCGCCCCTTTGCAACCCTATTTGATAGTAAGGCACCTTCAAGTTGTGAGACATATAGTGCCAGGAAGGTTGTGTAGGTGGAAAAGGAGAAGAACTGTGCAAGAGCTTGGATGCTGAAGACTAAAAGGGAGGTGGATAAGAAGCAATCAGGAAATTGAAGGCATCAAAAGGAGAAGCATGCATACAGTTTGTGTGTGTGTTTGTGTCTGTATGTGTGTGGCAGCAGGAATCTTGGCAGCCCTCCTGCATGTTGCTCAGTGAGTGGTCATTCTCCTCGTGTCCCCCCTGTGATTCGCTCTGGCCTCGCTGTAACAGCTGTGATGAATCGGCAGAATTCCCTGGATCAGCACAAGGGCAGTGGATTAATCATAGAGGGCCTAATGCTATCTGACACACACAGACCTCAGAGAGCACACACACACACACACACACACTCTCATTCAGTCAGGCTGCCAGCCATACACACGGTCGGACGAGCACATTAAGATTTGGAATGAAGAAATAAAAAGCAGGGCTGGCATGAGAAAGTTACTAGACAATCCTGTCATTCTTTCTCAATGAATCCACCACACAGCAGGTGGTGCTTAGCTTTGAGAATGCTCAACCTCTACTCTTGTATCACTCTTAAAAAAATACAATTTATAATTCTATTTATCATAATTTATAATAGCAGTGACTCTTTTATTTAAACAAGGACAGAGGGGATGAAATGGAGACAGAGACAGAGCGAAGACGTACAAATAATTCCTTTTTTTTGTCTGAGTGTGTGTATGTGTGTGAAGTTTGCATCTCTACTTGGAGCCAACTACTAAAATCTGATCTATGTACCGGAACATTTGTTCTCTGTGTATGTCTGTGTTTCTGAATGGAGAGAATGATTGTTTCAACAACATTGTGGCTGAGAAGCACATGAGGAATGTCTATTAAAGCATTCATCTTCAGCTGCCAGGCCTGGGTGTTTCTGTTTTAATGAGAGCCGTGCTGCTCTGGTCACCTCAATGAATGGTGCTGTTAATGTCAACATGCCTGAACCAGTGACCATTGAAAGTCTTTCTTATACAGGTCCGCCCTATTCCTTTCTGTTTCGCCTCAATCAATTGTAGCTTTAACATAATTAGGTCTCCCTGTACTCTCTTTAAAAATAGACCACAAACATATCAAGCAGCTGAAATTTTATATCAAGCCAGAAACAGTTTTAAAGAACTGAAAATCAATTGTGCCTCAAGGTTATCAATTCTGCTTACCAGTCTTGCTGATGTACCAATAAATTTAGAGTGGAGCGAAGGACATAGATGCTGCAGTAAAATCTGTTTAGAAATCTGCAGGAGAAGAAAACAGTTAGCTAATAAACAAAGTGAATTAAAGAGACAGAGGGGGTATACCTGAGTACTCTGTAAAAACATGCTGAGAGTGTGTCAACTGGGGATGACAAATGAAAGTGTCAAAAGACCAAAATCTAGTCAAGGATGCAGATAACACAAGTGTGATGTGTCTTAAATGAGTCTTGAGGACTATTAACCATTTGTAGTTTCTCCTTTTTATTTTTGAATTCCTTTTAGGGGCTCATGGGGCGAGTTTCCACACCCCTCCTGATTCTCCACTAAGTGAAGAGCCTCCCTCCATACCTGATGTCACCCAACTTATTCCTGCCACCCCATCCCAACCCTCTCCTGCAGTCCTAATAGCATCACCATCTCCGGGCCCTAGCCTCACACCCAGCTCGAAGAAACCGGAGTCCAGCACCACCCCTATGACTCCCCGTCCTCGTCCTGAATGGAGGCCTTACCCACCACTCAGCTCACATAGCACCACCATTGGCGGTTCTGGAGTTAACTCACAGCATAACAATCCAGGAACTACTGCTTTCAAAAGACAAACTTCTTTTGGCAGGAATGGGGGATCTCTTACCTCCACTCCTCTGTCTACAGTCTCTCAGGGGAAGACTATGACTGTCAGCCCCACAAGGACTCCCTCCTCTGCATGTAGTGCCTCGCCTGTGGTGGGGAACTCTTCAGGGAGAAACTGGAGGGAAAGGGACAGTGGTCTGAGTGAATTTTCACTGCCTTCTCATGAAGGATCAGACAGCCGGAAGGACGAAGTGGAAAGACTTCTGGAGGAGTGTAGGACAACTCTGGGTATCACTGCTGGTGAAGACGGGGCCACGAATCCAACAGGTAAGCTTCCTATTGGTATTAAAGAGTTTTATACTTTAATACGTTATAGTTAGGCCGACAGCGTTTTAATTTAGGCAGTAAAACGTGTCTTGTCACCATGAGCCTAAAATTTTGTTGTTTCGATGGGGCGTAATCTTATTTCCCTGACGTTTTTTTAACATATCTGATATGGATGTGTTATGCTCTGGCATTTCTGTTTCTCTCCCTTAGAGATACTGAAACAACTTCTGACAGAAGTGAAGAACCTGAGGAGTACATTACAGGTAAGATTTTCCAAAGCGCTTTAAATATTTATATTTCTAAATGTGACTTTTTAACTGCTTGTGTGCTTCTTGTTATACTAAGGACAACTGCTGAAATACAAAACCCTTCCCTAAAACATTCTAGTCCAGTCATACTGATGGATGATTCAAAACTAATCATGATAGTACCAGAAGTTTAGAAATCTTTTATTGAAGTTGGGCAAAGTTTGGAAGTAAGAAATAAGTTAGTAAGCAAAAGTTGTTGTTTTTTAACCTCCTTTAGTTAACTTTTTTTAAACTTAATATTTGGTACTCATGGCTAATACTGGTGATACTTGTTTGGAAAAGGCATTTCCTTGTGCATTACTCCTTATGTGCTTTTATTTTGCATTATGAGCTACTTCCTGGAAGTTACAGGTCTGAATGAAATGGTTACAATAATAGTAAGAAAGTACAAGGTTGATAAGTAAATCAAAGAAGAACAGGCGTTAACGTTTTTTGGACTCGCTGTGAGTCTTTGAATATCAGTTTTGTTAGTGGTCAAATCCTTACTCAGAGAGCTGCTACAAGCTTGCTTGCTAGCAGCAGCTGCTGTGTCTTCTTTCCCTGTCCATTAAGGAAAGGACCACTGCCATGACCTTGCAATATTACTGTTTCCTTTTACAAGTGTGTTCCATTTATTTGCTTCCACAACGAGCTAGTTCTTCGTCGAGTCACATCTTTATAACAGGAGGTGAAGGTGCTTATAGTCTTCACTCTGAAAAACTGGGCCCTTTTCATTCAAAGACGTACCGAAAATCAGCACAAACCAAACAAAACTGCATTTAGTGTTTGTTTGGCATTTCTTCTCTAAGTACAGCTTCTTTCTGTTAGAGTTTTGATTTTGAGTTTCAAAGCCGTTTTAAATAGAAAGGTGGATAACTTTAGCAACATAAACAGGATCGTACACACTTCAGTAAGTCCGACTGGTCCTTTTGACCTTTCCATCAGAAGATAACACCAAAACACACCCTGCCCCTGCACCCCCAGCCCCACCCCTCAGAGACCTTGGAGTGGGCCTCACTTGGAGCTGCAGCTTTACTAATTAAGGTCTTCCTGTGCTCTGCTTCTTCTGAGGGGGCTGAAGGAGGAAAAATCACTGAGATCATCTTCTCTTGATGTTTCTTGTTGCTCATATATGTGGGGGTGGTTAGTCATAGATGAACCTCTCTGTTGCCCCAACTAAAAAGATAAGAAATGAAACATCATGGATGCCCAGTAAAGCTTCACACACATTTTTGTTTCTCTTCTTTTGACAATAAGGAAACAATGCTGGACTACTATTTAACTTTTGTCAGGTATACTATCAGGAAGAACTTGACAAAATCCTCTTCACTCGTCTTGTCTGGGTGTTTCATGCTCTTATGAAGATGGTGATATGCTGTGGTAATTTCCTGTCAGTTGGGCTTTCCAATTCCTGACCCTCCCTTATGAGGGTTGTAGCCAGAGGCTCCCAGTTTCCTCTAGATCTGCCACAGATTACAAGGGCTGGGACATGACACACAGCAAGCCTTACTCAATCCTGTTTTTTCCCTTTTTTTCTCTCTGTTGTGACTAATGTACAGACTATTACACTTTTATTATGAAGTGGAATTTAAATCACCTCGGTTATTATCACAAGCTTTTACGAACACCGGCGCTTGTGCACATGTAGTGTCACTTTTTTTCTCTACTTGATATTCGGTGCCTGCTCCCTCTTCCTTCTCTCTCTCTCTCTCTCCTACATTGTCCCTCATCCTTACAAGCAACGTGGAAATAAAACCCTTGTACAGGCCAGCTAAACTGCCCTGAGTCTGTGCTATAGCTCTGTGATACAGTTGTGTATTAGAAGTCAGGGCAATCCAGCAGAGTGTTTACATGGGCCCTCGGTAGAGCAATTTAAGCTAGCAAAGCTCAACTTTATGAACCCACTCTGTCTGCTCTGCTGTCCTGGGAGCTTTTTTTTTGTGGAGAGCCAGAACAGGGGAGTGCAGTGCGGAGGAGGGGGTTCACATTCGGCTGTTCAGGAGACAGAAGTTTTTTTGTTACGTGCTGTGTGACGAGGTGGGATGGAGGGGGCTGCAGCTCCCAGTCAGTAACTGGCTGTGTGTTTTTGTGTGTGTCCTGCACGTGAGACAAAACCCTCACAAACAAGTACTTTTACACTGGAAGTCTTGGCCTGTGTGATTTGTAGGAAGGCTGCTTTTTTTTGTTCCCTTGCTGTGCCTCTCTCTTTTCTTCCTTCCCTCATTCTGTCTCCATCACAGAGCTGACTATCCCCCCCTCCCCATCCCTTTTACAAGAACCCAAAACAATTACCCTCCAACTTTTTCTGCTCTCTATCTCATCCTCTTATCCTCTATCCCTCCTTCAGCCATCTTTTCATATGACCCCAACTTGCTTAAGCCTTTTTCTTCTGCTCTGACCTTTTGTTTCTTTGACCTCTTTTTTTTTCCACCTTATTTTAGAAGCCATCATTCTTCCAGACACATTGTTTCTGCTCTAAGCCTTTTCTCCGCACCACCTCATCCGTCTTCATCCAAATGCTCCTGTCTCTCCGTCTGCAACAATAATACCATATTTACAATGTGCTGCAGTGAAACTCCACTCTGAGAAAAAGACACATGATTACACAATGTGCAGTGAAGTACCAGGAATTTCATCCAATGTACCATCTGTCTGTGCTTATGCACACCACCGGCCCTCAAGTGTTTTAACCAACAAATATGAAAACACTCCATTCATGGTGAGGAAGTGGGTGTCTGTGGGGGTTGCTCAGTTTTTGTGTTCCCTTCTGGAGATTTAGTCAGTCATGAAGCTGCTTTGGAATCAGTTCCAGGTGAGCACTGCTGGAGCTTTCCAAGAATGATTTTTGAGGTTTCCTTTTTCTGTCTTTGCTGCTTGAAGAGCTAGAACTCCAAAACGGCCTTGCACCCCGAGGACAGGCTGTTAAAATTCAGATTTGTTTTAGTGACTTGTAATGGCTGGTGTGCATGCTGTGTCCAGACTTTACCTCCGTGTTGATGTCCTAGAATATTCAGAAGTGTCTAACAAGTTATCTTTATGTGCCAGA
This sequence comes from Xyrichtys novacula, assembly GCA_962446985.1. NCBI lineage: Eukaryota > Metazoa > Chordata > Actinopteri > Labriformes > Labridae > Xyrichtys > Xyrichtys novacula. The sequence goes on from OY660878.1 coordinate 9,413,788, forward strand.
CAGGGGGCATATGGCTGTTTGGTACCTGTTTGTGACTGCTATTGAAGGACTGAATGTCCCTTAATAGGTGTAACATTTATTCACACACTTTTGAATCGTCACTCCAGGCTGTGTAACGATGAAGAAAAAGCCATTTCTGAGTTGAGATGTTTCCCCAAGTATGTATTAGGAAAACTGGGTGTGTTGAGTTGAGCTAGGGACAGATGGTTGAAACACACACTCACACAAACTTGGACATTAGACAAAATTTCCTCTGGACTGGTGCTGGACCCTTTCCAGGAATGTCAGGGACTCAGATGTGCATCACTAGTGAAGACAAGTGTATCTGTGTGTGTTCCTGTGAATGCTGGATACCACATCTGGTCATGCAGTGGGGCACTGGGTCAGCTCTTGAGGGAGTACATGAGTGTGTGTGTGTCTTAAGACTGACAGCCCACACCCTTATCTCAGTGTGAAATGAGGAGCACCCCTTCCTGTTTCCTTAAACAGACATGCTCTAGTTGGAGAGTCTCTGTCTAGATAACAAAAGCTTTGTGATGACAAGATCCTTCAAATCCAAGTGTGTCTTATTATAGAAAGTCTTCAAAAAAGAGACTGTTACCCTGCAGTTTATTTGACAAATACTAGCAGCGTGGGAGCAATCCAACTCGAATGTAAAAGGAAGCTGAACAATGTGGTTTGGTGGTGAGGTAAGATAATAATGGGAGAGCATGAGTGGGAGTGAAGAATGAAATAGGATATATGTGTGTGTATGAGTCTGTGTGTGTGTGTGTGTGCATGAACTGTAATCAGGTCCAGCTGTGGTCTTGAGTCACTGGTCAAATAAGAGCGACTTGGCTCAGACACGTCCTCCTCCTCCTCCACATCTCTATCCATTCTTCATCCCATTACCCACCCTCCCACTTTGCTGCATTTCCTCACATAACTCTGCTTCTCATTGCTCAACAATTGAGACCAAATTTTGCAAGACTTTGACCACTTTTGTTGTCTTTTCAGTCTCTTAAGTTTATGGTTTCTCAACATTTTCAGTGATCTGGTAGAGTTATCAAAAGATTTCATTTTTTGATGTCTAGTGAGGTGTTTGTCTCTCACACTTTTTTTTTTTTACATCGTTGTTTCTAAAAGATAGGAGACTGAAAACTTGCCAAGGTAAGGTTTTCCTCTGACCATGCTGTTAGTTTCTAGGTAACCACCAAAAAGGATAAAAAAAATCTTTCGTCAATAGCGAAAGTTTTGACGACATAGAGGACCGTTTCACAATGCAACCCTGACCTTGTTCCAAAACAAATCTTGAATCATTTTTCTTCTATGTCCAAACTTGTGAGACATCTATTTTCTGTTATAAAAGGAACAGTTTCCCTTTCAGTTCACATGAAAAGACCTGCAGAAAGATTCAGAGGAAAACCTTTCACAATTCATTTATGCCTCATTAGATGAAGCTTGTCAGCTTGTCGTCTGTGTCTGCTGAGGCTTGTTGTGCAGTTCAGTTCGACTTATATTCTCCTTATGAGGGCCAAGTGTATAATACATTGTTTATTTGATAATTACTGGGGTACGCAAGGGGTTCAGGTGTGTTTGTTTTGGCATTTATGTTCTATTTGTTTTTTCAAATGCTAAACTTTGTTTTGTATTCTTCACACTGTAATTATGCTGGTCTAAGTGTTCATGCATGAGTCAGTTGTTTACACAGGGATAACAAAAGAGGCTGAATGTATTTATATGAGCCACATCAGCTGCTCAGGATGAACTGAAAAATGTTGGTGATCCAAGTACAAATAAAATGAATTTATATCTGTATTTGCTGAGCGTAATGGGCCCTGACATTTTCCATGTGGACCATTTTTATCCTTTTTAAAGCTTTTTCCGAGGAGTGCATTAAATCAGTCATACCCCTCTGAATTCATTCTGGGTTTGATCCTGACATTTGAAAAAGACAGATGAGGAAGCGAGATGAAAGATTTACATCCCTACACAGCTTTCTTATCAAATCAGACCCCACTGTTGTTGGACGGCTGTTAAATCTTTTATGTCTGGCTGATCAGGTATAAGCTCTTTGACTCTCTGATTCTCCTGCAAAGTTCTCTCAAATAGCAGTGTTTTTTTGGCTGACTTGGTTAACTGCACTCACTGTGAACCCTGCCTTAAACTTGTTCTCAGTGTCAGCAACTCGACACTTTGAATCTACAAACTGGTTGCAACTTATTCATGTCACTAGATATTAAATATTGGCTTTGATTTAAAGACAATCATTATCATTATATCCAAATCCCACCTTGCCATCCAGAGCTTAAACTGTCATGAAATGCCCTATTTTGATATTCTGCATGTGTTGCACTGTGCATTTCCTCCAAACTGTCTTGAAATTGAGATGATGTTTAGTTTTGTTGTGAAAATGTCAGTAATGTTAAGTAAGTACTCCTCACAAACATCTGTTTTTCTTCCCAGAAGGAGCGTAGAGAATGGTGGCAGTTTCAGGCTGACCTACAGGTGGCAGTGGTCGTGGCAGAGCGTTTCAGAGTGGAGGCAGAAGAGAAACTGACAGCACTCCGAGCGGTGCACCAAGATGTGGAAAGAGAGCTCACAGCTGCCCAGCAGAGACTGAAGGAGGCTGACACACAACTGGTCACCCTTAGAGGGGAGTTAAAGGAGGACAGACAGAGACTGACAAATCCCACACAGGGTCCAAGTCAGGAACCAGAGAGGCCAAATAGACCAATCAATGAACTGTCAAACAGCTCTGAAATTCAAGAAGGGATCCAGAGGGGCAGAGACAGGGAGATTTACAAACTGGGACGAGAAGAGATGGAGAATAGGAATCTGAATGAGTCGACAAAGAATGTTGTGAGTGAGGAGGTCAGACGAGACTGTAAGAGTGTGACCAGTGAATATCGGACTGGGGAAGAGGTGCAGTCCAGCGACGCACAAAGGAGCGTAACCAATGAGAGGTCAAGGTGAGTTAATGTTGCCTTTTTTTTTTCTTTGGTAATGCGAAAAGATAACCAAATTCAGTAAGGCCATTTATGATGCTTTCATCAACCAACAGACCTTTTACAGAGCTACTAAAGGATAGTTCTGATGTTTTATCATATTACTCCTTGAGTTAAATGAAAAGTGCTGTAAATAAATACAGCTGTTTCTCTCTCTCACATTGCTTGCAGAAGTCCTGCCAGATTACCTCCTCCCTCAGACCCCCCCACGATCCAAAATGGAACCTCCCAGACCAATACAGCCTCAACATTTGCACCAACAAACAAGGTGATATATTCTGAATTGCTGGATGATTATTCATTATGTGTACTTGGCTGCCTGAGCTGGCTTTATAGATGGGCATTTTAACAGGTGTCTCTTTCTGTCAATGCAGTTAGTTGGCATTAATAGGCTGTCTCACTGTGCATGATCAAATTGATTACTAAATTAATCCTTTTAGAAATAAGGTTTATTAGGCATGTAAGGCTATTGGAGCATATGTCCAATAGTGTTTCTATGGAATTCTGTGCACAGTGTGCAGTTAAATGGATTGGCAAATAATCTGCCCTGAGACTCGTGAGTGATATACTGAGTTGAGGAATCCTTTCAGCACTCATGTCTCAAAGTAATTTTTAATATGAGTTGGTGCCATAGAAATAGGAATTGATTTATTGTTGGCAAGAAATCACGAGTTTGTCGTTCAAGATTTTGCCTGTTTTTGTAAAATCAGTCTGGTTTGTCTAACAGAATGCTGGGCCACTAAGAGGCCGAAGAAGTCTGGGATGTCAGGACAGCAAATCAAATACTGACACAGGTGTGTTATGAAATAGAAATATGCGAACAGAGACCGTTAAAAAGTAAAAATGTGTTAACAATAAGATGATTTTAAACACTAAATTGTACTGCATGTTTACTACAAAATTTAAAAAAAACAGTTTCAACTAAATTTAATGTAAGCGTCTCTCAGCTTGTAGTTTAGCTACCTAGCCTTGAACTTTACTGTTGATATGTTAAATCATATTTTATAAGAGCTGTTCCTTAATGAGAACATTGTTTGAGTTCAGGCCCTGACAGTCAATTTAGTTCACTGAACCCAAAATATCTCCCTACAGGCTGTGAATGTGCATGAATTTTATGATCGGTACTTACGGGCAGATTTCTGCTATGTTAAGTGTGCTGTTTTGCTCAGCAAGAAAGAGCTAGGTAACTACAAATGTGCATAACCTCGGGGTTAGCATGTCTGAAAGCATTTTGTTATAACAGCTTCATTTATTATTGTTTCACTTTTCAGGAAAGCGTGAGGAATCTCTAAACAAGTATAACTCCAGCATCACAGAGCTGCTTCCCACCAAGTGAGTCCACACACATGCACACAGACCCACTCACACACACAGACCCACTGTATCCAAAAAGAAGAAGAACTTTCTTGATCCCTGAAGGGAAATTCAATTGTCTGTTGTCTCATGTAATATGTCTATAAAAGTTATCTATTATTTACATAAGAGCTATAAAGCCTGATGGCTGTTGGTACAAAATATTTTCTAAATCTTTCTGTCCTGCAGCGAAGAGAGAGGAGCCGTCCATAACCATTGGCCCTTTGGTCCATCAAGGTGTTGTGAAGTTGGTGATCCATGTTCTTGAGAATAGTCTCCACCTTCCTCAGTGTAGATCCACCTCTGCACCAGCAAGGCAACCACGATAACGCCTCCTGATGTCCTCTGGAATTGCATGTTGTTGTCCAGATTTGCTTTTCCTCAATGAAAGGAGCTCTTCTCTTGAGTAAACTCTCCGCCCTGCAGAAGTATCCATCAGCAGCTAACAAAATTACAACAAAAATATGAAAAAAATCTAGCATAAATTACAAAAATTACAGATAATACAGAGAGACTAGACTTGCAGTAACCTCTCGGTTCAAGCGCATCATTTGACGTTGCAGTTGCTTCAGCCTGTTATCTAAGTACACCCTTTGACCTGAGTGCATTTGTCTGGTGACCGCAGAGGTGACAAAATCACGTCTTGTACTTTGACCAATGTGTTAATTAAGTTTTCTCTCCAGTAACTGGGTCAGCTATGTGACAAGATTGTCCACAAACTTCTGCAGTGTTAAAACAGGAAACTGTGAGGTCCTCAGCAGTTTCTTTCTTGTTGTTGTCAGGTCCCAGGATGGTTTTAACATGCTGCTGCGTCGTCACGGAGGCTCGAAGAGAAACTCACTGCTCCACTGGTGTCAGAGCCGAACACAAGGCTACAAGGTTGGCCTGGCTGTGTTGTAATTTGTCTCTTAAGCTGTATATGGTGTGAGTGTGTGTGTTTTTTACAATCAGGATTAACTCCCAAATAAGGGAGCTAGTTTTTGAAAAGCAGCTGATGTTGTGAAAATGGCAAGTGAAGGAAAGCCTGCAGAACCAGCACCTTTTAACTTTTTTTTTTCTGGTGGATATATTGAACAGCTAAAAACATCCAGCTATTTGAAGATACTCCTTGTAAACTGTCGTAACAGCAAACACAATCTAGTTGTCTGATTTTTTTAATGGGATTTTTTTCAAGTTAAGCAGAAGTGAATACAAGAAATAAAACAATCTTCATATCAATACAATGTCTACATAAAGACACATTTTTTCAGTGACATTTTAATCAGCTGAGGATGTTAATTCTGGCATTATGATTTCATTAAAATCACCTTACAAAACTTAAATTGATAGCTGCAGACTAAAGATTATTACCCATTCAGAGCAGGTAGTTAATTACACAGGGTCTCAAGAAAGGTACCAGACACAAACACCTTTAGACAGTCTGTTAATCTGATCTGTGAGTGTCCTTCAGTCAGAACGGGGTCACTTTGTAAAGAACGTGGAGTAATTAAATCGTCAGTAATGTTGACAAAGTTTATTAAAAATGCTTTATAGGTTTAAGAAATCCTTTTAAGATAAGTCATCCACATTAGCTGTCATGGGTGTTGGTGAAACACTGACATGAACTGGGATGGCCTTAGTCATCAGGGATACTCAGCTAGCCCACATTAACACACAAGTAGGTGTTCAATAACATTAGATACTCCTAATCAAAGGGCAGTATTTCTATTTTCAAACATGTCTTAGAGTGATTCTTTTGTTTTGCTGGTAACCTTTGGAAAGACGTCTTTTATTTGTGTGTCACAGCAAACCACAACGGTTTGACTTGTTAAACAAGCTGCAAAATTAAATATACCAGAATTGATGGTAACTGGCTTTATTAAGATATGAAATGTTGTTATCGTGCTATAAATAAGCAAACTATTCCGAAAGTTTCTAGCTGAGGTCACCACATGCCCTTTCTCAATTTTATGACCTGCTTGCTTTGTGTTTTTTTATTTTTTATTTTTTTTCTTCATGCAGAATATAGACATCACCAACTTCAGCAGCAGCTGGGCCGATGGTCTGGCCTTCTGTGCTGTGTACCACACCTACCTCCCCTCTCACATCCCTTACAACACTCTGACGCCAGAGAATAAGGTAAAAGAAACTGCACCTGAAACCTCTTTTAAACACGGGGCAAAACCATCAGTTCAATTTTCCTACATTTTTAACAGAAGGAGAATCTCAGTCTGGCATTCAAGACAGGAGAAAGTGTTGGCATTACACCAACTCTGGTAAGCCTTTTTGTCTTCCTTTACACAAAAACAACAAACCATTTCACAGTGAAGCCTAAATCTGTATTTCTATGTCAGGTGAATTCATGTTAATGAACTTGTTTGTCTACAGACACCGAGGGAGATGCTGCGAGCAGGTGGTCCTGACTGGCAAAGGGTGCTGAGCTATGTGGAGAGCATCTACCGTCACTTTGAGATGTGACTGCTGGAGGTACAGACAGACGATCAGCAGTGCAATCCTCTGGACTCCTTAATAATGGACATAGTAAAAGATATTGGAAAGTAATTGTCCCTGAAAATATGCTATTAATAATAAGAAGTTGGTGAACTTCACAAAAAATATTTCAAATTGCCATGATGACTCAAAACCAAAAGAAATATTGACAGTTTAGTTTCAGTGTAAAAAGGTCTCTCTCCGTCTCTTCAAATGCGTCTGTGTAAATGTTTGCTAAAGCAAGATAAGTGGGAGGGTTGTTAGCTGTTTGTGTATTGAATATATTTTTTAAAAAGCATTTTAACTTGCTTTTTAACGTTTTAAAGGACACTGGAAAGACAGTTTTTATCTCTGGCCCGATCCCCACTCTCGGTCGTGGAGGGGAACGTTTTAGCAGGATCCTCAGCCTCCATACCTGGCTCCAATCCACATGCCCCACCCACAACTTCGGTTTTATTGACAATTTTAATCTATTTTGGGACCAAGCATCACTTTTCAGCCATGATGGGATCCACCCCAACAGGCGGGGTAGCCGAATGCTCTCTTGCAACATCCAGTATATGATCCACTCCTCACCCGTCTGACACCCGTCTCCTCACCCTCCAGTCCGCATCACATCCTCACGTCCTCCCCGTCCTCCTGCCAGACTTTGTCCCCCCACCAATCTCGTCCACATCCCCCTGCTTCCTCGGCTACCCCGCCCTGCTTTTAACAGCAAACCTGCAAACTTTGGACTTCTAAACATCAGATCCCTCAACAACAAAACATTTTTATGCCATGATTTTATTTCACAAAACAGTCTGGACTTTTTTATTCTGACTGAAACCTGGCTGACTCCGGACAATTGCAACACCAACTGATAGAATCAGTCAGTTTTTAATACAAAAAGTTTTGGCCAGTAACATTAATAATTAATATCAATCATTGACAGTTGTAGAAATGTATAACCTTTTGCAAAGTATCCCTTAAAGGGAATTGTACACATTTATAATAGTTACCAGTGTTCCCTCTATCTTACCTGTATTACTCACAAACCTCCCCTCCCCATCCACTACCTCAGAGAGACGTTCATAATTGACTGCGTTTGAGATGAGGGTTGCAACTCCCTTTTTTTGACTAGTCCCATCAGCTGACAAAAACACAAGTCTAAATCCCATCCTTTTCAGTTTGAGCTTGACTCATATGTGTCTCTTGAAGCAGAGTGAACTGTGCCCTCTCCCTTCTCAACTTAGTATCTTATTTCTTTTGATACTAACTAACTCCTTCTGTCTTTGACTGCACCCAACGCCATCCTCGCCTCGCGATGACTTGAATTGACTTAACTAAGTTTTATACTCTTTCGGGGCAAATATTTAATTTATATTGAGCGAGCTTTCCTTAAGCGGCTATCCTCTCCTGACCCGGAACCCCTTAAAGGAAATTGTATGTGGAGGTAGAGTGAATTATCTGTCTACAGCCAGGCATGTCCAAACTATTCCGCAAAGGGGCCGGTGTGGCTGCAGGTTTTTCTTCCAACCAATCAAGAGCATGCAGTCTGACCAATCAGCTGTCTGAAGACTGAGATCAGCTGATGAAATAAATCAAGTCTGGTGTGCTGCTGCTTGGTTGGAAGAAAAACCTGCAGGCACACTGGCCCCTTTGTGGAATAGTTTGGACATTCTGTCTTTCAAAAACCTGTGTGTGGCATCTTTAAATGTCACATTATTTTACTGCCATTAACTTTTTACTTTTTTCTTGCTGTATATATGCACTTTTGTCAGCACTTTTTTATGTGAAATTTGATACTGTACTGAACAGATGTTGCAAGAACTCAGAAGGAATTTAGTAGCAAACCGGTAGACAATATGCAAAGTTCAAAGAACTGTTTCTGAACAGTGTGTGACAAAGATCAAGACCTCAAGATCAGTTTTCATCACAAATGTCCTCAGTGATTCACACATAAATAAACCCTCATACTTCCAGGGTGTTGAGAAACTGAACTAGTTTTGTCTGACATGTTTTTAACCTGAGTTTATTGCCAAAGTCTGATGTGCCAAATGGTTTTGTGGAGATGCACTATTTTAAGTGTTAATTTGAAAAAAATGTGTAAGAAATAAACAGTATTGTCCAAAAAAACCTGTGTGGGTATTGTGTAACCCTAACCATAGGCAACTTTAAAAACATTTGTAAATCTAATAAAGGTATAAATAAAGCTTTATCTAAGAAAGGAATTTGTTGAGGAGCCTTGGGAGCAACAAAAATGAAAAGATGAGATTTCAGTGAGACAAATACGTCTGATACAGATAATCTGATACAGATAATTGAAGCAGTAATTGTAGGATCACACCCATGCCTTTGTGTATAATGTGTCTCACTTTTAGTCGATTTTCTGCTTTTCTAAAAAACTTGATTACTACTGAAGATCTTATCATTAGTTTAATGTCCTGTCTTTGTCACCTGAGGTCTGGACCTCTGATCTTCTAGAGAGGCTGCAATGTTTATCACTAATCCAAAAGCTCCTGCAAATGATAGGTGCTGTGTGTGTGTGAGTATTTCGGGGCATTTGGCAAAACAAACTGAATAAAAATAGAACATGAAATTCACAAGTTTGTTTGAAGCGGTGTACAATCACCCGAATAAGAAAGAATTGAGTTTTAATTTACTTAAAATTAGTGTAATGAAATTATATTATGAGCATGTCTTCTTATTCAAGATTAATATGAAGTTTTTTCTGTTATCAAAATGAGACAAACTCTAAATTACTCTCATCATCCTCAAAGCTGAGATCTCAGATTAAGACACCAAAACTGAGCTTAATTGAGGAGTTAGAATTAGTCAGGATTAGTGTGACCTGTCAGGGATTTTCTTTGGGTTGGAAGACGGTTGCTTTTCGGGAAGTGAATTGGTTTAGACTCTACTCCCCTCTGCTGGTGAAGAGAAGTAACTACAGAAATAAAATTGCACCTCAGTAAAGTTTTTAATGACTGCTTCAGGGTTAAAACATGGTCCCACAGTGTCAGCATAACTCCACCATGCAGCTATTTTGATACAAACTCTTGATTCTATAAACAGTGTTTAATTTTTTCAAACATTAATATACAGATTTAATATTTGAGCTGTTTTTGTTTGTTTGTTTCTGTGACTTAACACCATTTTCCTCCAACACAAGCTCTTAATGAAACTTAATTATCATGTTGTCCTGTAGTAGTAACATCATAAAAATGTCAAACCTGTTAACCACAGAACCAAACTGCCACAGCATGGTTCAGTTTTTCCAAGAAGGCCGCTTGAAGTGGTGAAATGATTAAGAACACAATGCAGATTCAAGTAACTGCGTCAGTATTCGGATAAATGCCAAGAATTAAACTCCCAGGTGCTTAAGTGTCACATTTTGCACACAGGCTTATGTTCTTTCTGACATTCAAGACGTGTTTTCTTTTCAGCGCAGATACAGTATCACCTGAACGTCGCCTCGTGCTCTGGATGGGACTGGTGATTGTTAAACCCTGAATGGATAGATGAGCCGATTTCCCCCTGGGCAAGGGTGTAAAGTGTGTGAACATCCCACCGACTCCACTTCATCTTTTGTGTGTGACAAAGAATAAATGTGTGATAATACGAGCAGGCATCCTGGTGTGTGAGGATGTTCTCGTAGGGCGTTAGGATGGGACGGGAGGTGGGGTTTTGTAGCTCCTGGGTCAGGTCACTTGTGGTTTACAAAGCGGCCGCCTTCGGTTTGTAGTCAGAATCAAAAGTTAACATCTAGAGAGCAGCATGGACTGGATCTGGGTTGTGGTTTGGGGTTTAGGGGCAGTTTTTTTGAGCGCTGTTCCTGGTTCCTCTCAGGATTCACCCAAGTAAGTGCCAAGGTCAATCATATTTATTCCCTGATATGTCTTTCCTGTCTAAATGCATATTTTCTCACAATCCAACCTGATTCACTCTTCAATCCTGAGCTACCTCTCTTGTCTCTACCAGGACACTTTTTCTAATCTCAGGTCCAGAGGTGTTGCATGCTGGGACATCGACCTCTATCGCCGTTACTGTCTTTGATGACTTCTCAGGCAGGGTCGTAGCTGAAGTGAAACATGGAATAACAAAAGTAGCCCAAACAGAGAACTTCCAAGGAGGTGACCAGTGCTACAGCTGAGGTTGATTTGCATTTTAACATGTAAAAATTTTTGGGAACTAAAGTATGATTCTGTTTTTTGAAGGTTTGACCAGGATGCTCACCCTCCCACCCGTGAGTATAGATCTCTTTTATTTCTAGATGTGATCTTTTTCATACTGATAGCACTAGATCAACATTTTACACCCTATTTAGCTTGATCTCTTTTTGTACACCTCTCCAGATTAGTGGATCTATCACCAACAGTTCCCACTTGAACTTAACAGTGAGGGGCTACACAGGGGACACTCTCATTTTCACGAACACCACCACCCTCATCTTCAGTCGCAGCAGCGTCTCCACCTTCATTCAGACAGACAAGCCGAGTTACCAGCCGGGCGATACTGTCAAAGTCAGAGTCATGTGTGTTCAGTCAGATAACCGTCCATACAAAGGCCGAGTGGATGTCTCTGTACAGGTGGATTTCTGTCTTCTGTATGTCAGGGGATTTGGACGGGCACTTGTGAGGTGGTGGGGAGTTTGATGTTCATTTGTCATTCGTAGGATCCCAGTGGGAATGATGCACAGAAATGGGAGTCCAAAGGGGACCTGGGGATTATCTTGGAGGAGTTTCATTTATCCCATGCAAGCCCACTTGGAGAGTGGGCTATCACAACTGCAGTGAATGTGAGAAAATGATTCAGAAACATCTTTACCTCTGTATTGCATGCTTTGAAAATAAGCCTTTGAATTGATTTATGAAAAAATACTTGCAAATTTATCTCTGATTCTCTTTCCTACAGGGTGTTACTGATAAGAGAGTATTCTGGGTGGAACATTATGGTAATATATCTATCACTTTGTCAGTCAGCCACACTTTAAAAGGACTCTATCTGTCTGCTTGTTCACTTCAACACTTCTGTGAATGTTAAAATATCTCATCTTTTAAAGGAGTGCCATGACATTTTTGCAGAAAAATTGGAGGACTAATCGTACTGACTTTGGTGATATGTTAATGTCCCTGCAAGGTTCATGTTCAGTTTAAATACATCTTTATGTTTTTTAATTTTTTTTTATATTACTGAATGGATTTCTATTGGTACAGATTTTTTTAGAAACCTGAAGGACACGTTTTCATTGCTTTGGGACCAGCTGTCTTTTTCTGCACTGCCATGTCCCACATCCAGATAGATTAAGGGTTTTGACAAAATGGACAAATCACCATTTGCCCTCATACTTTTCACATATTCTGTCATCTACATTTATTTGATTCAAATATGCCCACAAGTTCAGTAATTTTATCTGTCATTGGTCAGTATAAATAAATCATTTTATTTTGTCAAATGCAAAATAAGATAAGATAAAATTTAGTTAAAATAAAGTACTGAAAATAATGTGATGTTGGCAGTATATATCCATATGGGCCTAACTGAAAAATTGTAACTGGTTGACCACTAGTCCCATTTGTTTCCTGCACATCAAAATTCCAGCAAAACAATTCCATATTTGCAGATGCAGATGTTGACTTGCTAATGTCCTGATCTGCATCAGTCAGCATGATAAAGAAATCAACATAAAAGCATTTGCATTGTAAGGGTTTCCTGCTCAAGGTTTCTGACTGTTAAAAGGAAGGTTGTCTATGCCACTTTGACTTTTTTTAAGATGGGATAAGAGTGAGTCTGATCTCACAAGATGGAACTCAGTCTAAGCCTATCTTGATGTAAATTTAGTTGAAGACCCGCTCGTTTTGAGAAACAAAGATTTGTTGTGAATTGGCATTATTTAAATTAAGATTGATTGAATAGTTGATTGAGAACTACTGAGAGAGCACTGCTGAAGGCATTCATTTATATTTGCAAGTGAACACAACAGGACACATCACCATGATTTTATCGTTGCAGAACGTCCCTTTCAGGTGCTGCTTAAGACGCCACCACAGGTCCTCGTGGGGAAAAACATCTCAGGATCAGTGAGAGCACTGTGAGTTCGCTAACCGTTTGAAATAATTTGAATCACATTAACTCAAATTATCATAATACTTTTGTCTTCTGCCCCAAGTTATCCAGGTGGACAGCCTGTACAAGGGACACTGGCTGTTTCTCTGACTCTTGTATCTGGTTCACTGAAAGCAGACTCTCCCCTCATGCAAACACAAAATAAAGAGGTGAGTTCTCCTTCTTAATCCTGGTTGTTTTCCTCCAATAGAAAGAGCGTTTAGATTTGTAATATTAGCCGGCATGTACTTTTGAGAGTATAATCAATGAACAGCTTCATCAACTTGATTTTGATCATTGTTTTCCAGCTCTATGGGTCAACTCAATTTTCCTTTAGCAAAGATCTGCTGCAGACACTTTTTATCTCATTTGGATTCAACAGCGAAAGACGAGTGCGTGTTGTTGCCTCTGTCAAGGACAGCTCTACAGGTGATTATTTTAGCTAGTGATTTAAGTGTATATTTAAATTCCATCTTAAAAATGAATCTTACGAATTTTCCCTAAAGGCTACAAAGTGAACACAACAGCAGAGATCCACCTTATGAGGGACATGTTCCAGCTTTCATTCCAGGATTATCCACTTCGACTAAAACCATCTTTGCCATTCACTGCAGCAGTGAGTGCATGTTATTTTCTGCTTATTTAGCATCTATTTGACACTGTTCCTATACTGTGAGCTGACTTACATCACCTCTGCTCAACAGCTCAAGATCTCCAGATATGACAGGAAACCACTCAGTTTAGAGGATCTGAATCACTCTGTTCTGATTGATGCCACTCAGACAACATCCACCTTCAGTGGTGAATCTACAGTTCTTACACTTCCAGTATCGGAGGATGGGAATGTCCATATTAAGATTCAGTTACAGGATCAAGTAGAGGTACTTTTTATTCGGGTGAGTAGTTTGTTTCATATTACCTTTTTTTTTCTCTTAAAGCTCTGCTTGGCAGTTTCTTTGTTGTAAGATGAGTGGTTTCGATGCAGTAGTATTACACAAAAAAATGACCCTTCAGATATAGTTAACCTAAATAAATGTTAAGAACATCCAAAGTCTCAGATTTGACCCTGTGAGGTTCACTTCTCTTGATCCTTAACTAAAGAAAACACGTGAAGTGACAACAATCACTTAATGTTAACAATATTACCAATTGAGTCCTTCAGTTCTTTTAATTTTTTTGATCTTGTGTAATTTAAGGCAAGATTCCAATCCATTGAGGAGACTCTGAGGATTCGCAAAAGCTTCTCCCCTCCCCATGGCCCGTATATCCAGATCTCCCAGAAGAACATTTCACCTGCACAGGTGACTGATGTGAAACTGTAACATTTTTTTTGGTTAATGCAGAGAAGACAATCAATAATAAAGTAGAAATGTAATATAACACTGTCTTCCTTTCATGTTTAACTTTCAGATTGGTTTGCCTTTTCAAATGAACGTGGAGAGCAGCTGTCAGCCAAAGAAACTTCACTATGTGGTAAGTGGTGAAAAATGTTTTGTACAGTTTACATGAACTACAGTTAGATTGTTTTCTAGATGAATAGACTCAATAACAAGCTAGATGTTTATATTGATCACCATTATTGTCCAAGGTCAGGTGTTTGCTTTAATTTTGCTGAAAGGTCAGGTCTAGACTGTACTCTCTGTTGTGTTTTCTGAGGATATCCTTCAATCAAAACAATCTGATTGTCATTGAACTCAGTAGATGCTGCGATTAATCAGGGTCAGTCACAAATCTATTTGTATGGAAAAACATCAAGATTTACTCTCAAAACTTCACTGTCAAAATGATAAAAAAATACTTCATAACTCTCTCATTGAAATTAAAATGCTGCCAGCAGCAACCTGAATCCACCCCCACCACTCAGCCAAAACTACTTGAGCCCATCCAGCTCATCCTGCACACTGCTACCCATACAGAGGTGCCAATAACACAATATTGTGAGTTCAAACATACAACTGCTTGGAAAACTAGCTTGGTCCTTTGTTCAATTTTGGCTAAATGTTTCCAGAAATTTAACTTTTGGCACATAAGTGCGAGCTTACCATCACTGATTGAGAACTAAAAGACAACATGTGGCTTACCTTGTGCATCGGAAGTACCTGCTGTTCCAACGAGATGACGTGTTTTGGAGGTAATGAATATGCAGCATGGTGAGGAGACAGACACTTAAAGAAATCTGTTTTTCCTCCTAAAAAGAGACTGGTAGTCTGCAGTGAAGTCTTACTCATAGTCCAAAGAACAGAGGCAAAGAGGGGGACTACAGTCTCAATTTTCACAATCGTAGTTATGAAAATGTTAGAGTTGATGTTGATAATTATATTGTGTCTAAATTATTCTTAGTGGGAATAACATACCTCGAACTGTCGTTTAAATGTAAATAAACTGTGTTTCTTCAAATGTGTTCGATTTAACCAAAGGTGATGTCAGAAGTAATAGGCTTACAAGGAGCTTTGAATGAGTATGAATCTATAAAAGTTTAATTTTGACTTTTTATTTGATGGAACTGGTGGAACTCTGGACCCCCCTGGTATTTTATGAATTTTTTACATTTATTTGGTATCACTTTGTGAAATTTGTTAAACAAAGAGGACCGTCTAAAGCTAATGCATGTGGAATAGAATATTATTGCTACTTGTGCTAAAGTGTGAAAATAAATGGCTTTTGTTTTTACTCTCTTAGGTGTGCTCTAGAGGCCAGATTGTGGCGGCTGGCACAAAGAATTCCTCCTCTATTACTCTGACTCCGTCAGTGTCCTGGTCCCCTGAGGCCTTTGTCACTGTCTATTGCAGCTCCTCTAACAGAGAGGTCACCCGTGACACAGCACGCATACCCATAAACCAACACAACCATGTAATACAACTTGATTTTATTCATATTTACTTTGTCACCTGATTGTGTAATTTGCATATTTCTCTCTGACAAAATTGTGATCGTGTTTGTTTTTATTTATTTATTTATTTTTTTGCATGTCTCCTGCAGGTTTCTCTTAACTGGAGTAGCTCCAAAGCCCAGCCTGGTGAGCAGGTCGCTCTCTCTGTGGCTGTCCTTGAACCTGGATCTCAGGTTGGAATTATAGTGATGGGGACACGCCATGGCTCTCAGCAGACTGACCCTGATTTGAAAGTGGAGCAAGTATGAAAATCCCTTCTCTAACAGAAAGCCTGAAGGAAGTTTGAGTATTTGCAGAAAAGTCAAAATACAATCTCCGAAACTCTACTTCTGTGACCTTTTAGATCAGGTCAGATTTATCTTGGTTTGAATACAAAACTAGTCGTCTTGGTCTTCTTCAACACATCTTTTCTCAGTGGAACATGCTGTGAGACCAATAAACCAGTTAGTCTGGATGTAACGTATCTGCTTGCTTTGTTCTGAGACGACTCCACTGTTTCTAAGAGCCGGTAACTCTAGTGTGTTGAGCACAGGTCCTGAGGGCTATTGAAAGGTTGAAGTCGGAGGAAACATAGCTCAGCTACAGCGGGCTTTCTTACATGACCTTTCCTCATCTCCAAAGCTGTGGCTAAGTTTATTGTTTCTAGTATAATGGAACATTACAGAAAATGAGATTTCCTTAGGCATCCTAAGACTTGAGACAGTGTTACACCTTACATCACCCACCAAGACCCTGACCTAAATCTCAGTCACTGTCACAATAACGTTGATTTATTGGTTTGGAAAGTCATTTGCAAACTGCCAGGTAGAAACTTTTCTTCCTGGTGTTGTTGTTTTTTTTCAGTATATATGATAACAAAAGCAGGTCAAACAAACACCAAACAGATCAGATATTAATTTCATTCAACAGTCACAATAAATCTATATACATAAGGTCTTATCAAAATGGTATAACCCAATGATAAGACTTTCCCTTTTTCCTTTTCCTAATTTTTTTTCTTAATTATTACATTTATTTAAGTTGTTAATATTACGATCTTTATTTTTATAACTGCATTTTTGCACTCTTTGTCTGTGATGCTGCTGGAATATTCTATTCTATTCTATTCTATTCTATTCTATTCTAGGACGCTCTTATGATGAAGAATATGCTATGTGGAGAGGAGTTGTTCTGTAGTAACAAAGTAGTTTTAACTGATAAAATTTCAATGTCTTATGGTTTGATTTTTCTTTATTATGAGACTTTTCTGCAGGCATGAATGTTGTTTTTTTTATTTTGACATTTGTCGATGTATTTGAAGTGTTGCTTTAACAGTTATCTTCTCTGTCTTTCACACCTCAGGATTGTGATACTTGGATTATGACCAATGCCAGACTTGATGGGAAAAATCTGCCCCACGGACATAAAAATGGTAGGATGATGATTTAAAAAAAAGAAAAAACAGAAGTCATATCAGGGTGTCTTAACACCTGGATCATTGGAGGAAGTTGTTAAGTAACAGGGGACATTTCTCACCTTCACCTGGATATTTGAAAAAATATGACTACAGCAGTCACACTGAAGCTGAATGCTGGTTAGGTTCAGAGAATTTCAGCCACTTTATAAAATCAGGGGATTTTTCTCTCATTACTGGAACCTTCATTTTATTCACACTGGCCTCGTACCTTTACATACTGTGCAATTTTCAGAAGGAATTTTGAGTTAAAACAGATTTTGCTGGTCTTCTTTCTTTTGGCAGACTGTTTCAAATTACAGGCCATTTGATAGAGTAGGCACAGTCAGGTTTTATTTTGAGCCTGGATGATAGAAAAAAGTACCTTACTTGAGGAGGGGGGCTGTGTCCATGCACTCTAAAAGGTCAATACTCAGGGATTACCCTCTCTGTGCCTTAAAAGCAAGCAGTAAAACTTGAAGATTAACTCACTGATAGCCAGCTCAGATGCACTGAGACATGAGCAATGTGGTCTTCTCATTCAGTGCCTGTTGAATATATGATGAAAAAAAAAACTGATTGAGCTTCTCCAGTTAGGGTTCAACATTTCAAACATCATTTAGCTAAAAAAAGTGAAAAGGTGATGATTCCCCTGATCTGACTTTTGATAACTCTGTTACTGTGAAATCTATGTAGCCCCTGTGTTTCTTGCTAATAGCACTAAACTTGATGAGTTACCTTGATAAAATCTGTTGTCTAGTGTCTCTCAGTCAAAAGTCAACAATCTTACTTTGATTTAGTGGTAGTAATATTTTGATATCTAACATGTACTCGCCATATGACTGTGGAGAAGGAATGAAAGGAGCCTGATTCATTTACAAGCAACTGAGATGATAGAAGTCATACTCAGCACTTGGAGTCCCTCCTGTGGTCATGCTGCATATTGGACTATTTGACCTTGTTGTTCAGATATTTGGGCACTTCAACTCTCTTCTCTCATTTTGGAATCAGATGTGCAATCCTTGATGGTTGAGAAATACTGGAGCCACTGGAGAGAAACTAGTGAATCTCTGCTGTGGTTGGACACTGTTGTAAGGTGAGTGCTTAAAGGCGCAAAGGTAAGAGAAATACTGAGAAGTACTGTCAGATCGAATCATTGTTTACCATAAACTCGTATTTTAGATGAAAGCATGTGACTTAAATTCAGTGTTATGTTTTGATTTGTTGTTTTCTCTCAGTGGTAAAACTTGGACTAGCAGGGAGATAACAGTTCCAGACGGTGTGACTTCTCTGTCGGCTGTTGCGCTGGTGATGTCAGATCATCTGGGTTTGGGTTTCACTCCTGTACCTCAAAAGGTAATTTAAAACTTCAGTGTGTGAATCTGGCTCTCCTACATTTTAGTGGGCTACTAGATATTCCTAACATGATTATTTTGGTTGATATTGATATCCGAGTTATTAAGAATGATTATCCGGTATTTGATGTCTGAAACACACACATCGAACAACTTAAAACATATTCAAAGCTTAAAAACTCATAATTATTTGAATAACACAATAAAATCCAAATTAACATTCAGTTTATTATCAAGCTTCATATTTTGGGTTCCTGAAAACTATTTTAAGTTTGAAATAAGGATTGCCCATCGTCTATTTCACAGCTGTTTGGTTCGTAAACTAATTGTATGACACAAAATATTGATTTGGAAAAAACTGTAATAATTTGAAAATCACATTTCTGAATAGAAAATTTGACATACAGAGTGTCATGAGTTTACTTCCATGCTTGTGAGTCTCTTTTGTTTTTATTAGTTGGTTACAGTAGAGCACCTCATCCTGAAGTTCTCCAAAGCTGTAATTATTGACATGCACTCCTGAAACACTGGTGCAACAATCTTTAGGACAGTGTTTGTTTGATTCAGACAGCACATCAGCCTGTGTAGCATCTGCTGGTAAATCCAAACTCCTTGCAGTAAACACATCCAGCGATGTTATCATTTTAACCTCACTGTTATCAGAATCGTCTACATTTGTTCTAGATGGGTCAATTGTAGCTGCTTTGCTTTGGTGTGCGTAAAACTCTTTACAACTCTCTGTAAACTTTTGATTCTGCATCATCTGGTGTGAATGTGCACATGCTCACACATTCCTTGAGGTTGATTTGGTGCTACCGTTTATTATCATTCATTCATTAAAAAATGTGAATAGCAATCAAGCAGCCCTTAAAGCACCAGCTATCATCACTGAGCAATCAAGATCAGTGCAAATACTGCAGGACTTATGGACTGTTGTATCAAAACTGTTGATTGAACTTAAAAAAAGAATAAATAAATGTAAATGATAATTTAGTAAAATCAGGAGCATGGTTCATATGATTAGAAAAATATATTCCTGTGCATCTTTGGTTCTTTTCCGTATCCGTGGAGATTGGACAGACTGCTGACTGAAAAAACAAATTTAGACAAACAGGCAAAAAAAGTCTTATTTGTGTTTTAAGTCTGTTTATTCTTTCCTTCACAGCTGTCTGTGTCCAAAGATTTTTCCTTGTCTATGGATGTCCCATCATACCTCATCAGAGGGGAGGAGATTGTTTTGGAGGTTGAGATCATCAACCATTTAGAGAGTGAAACTAAGGTATAAAGGATGACATTGGTGCTCATTATTCTGCCAAATAGAAATAGTATATTATTTGATTGATTTGCTTAAATTGACTTCAAACTACTGATTCATCAGTACAACCAAAGATCTGTCCTTGGCAAGTATGATAAAAAGAAAATGTAACATCCTTGATTGAACTCTGTTTTTTTTTGTATTTTTCTCTCCACAGGTTGTTATGCTTCTTGCACAGAGCGAGTCGTTTGAGTTTGTACAAGCAGACAGAAGAGATGTCTCTGTGATAAATGCCAAAAAAGTCATTTTAGGGAGTCACATGTCTGCTGTAGTTCTGTTCCCCATAAGGCCTGTGGCTCTGGGTGAGATGGAAATATCTGTGGATGCCGTATCAGAAGAAGCCTCGGACAGCCTTGTTTGGAAAGTCTTTGTGAAGGTAATGGAAATGATCATACGTTTGGATTTAGAGTGTGAGGTCTCACTGGATTAGATGGCGAAGAAACTGCCTTTTTTTGTAGCAATTCATATCTTAAATGTACTCAGACAAGGATACAGTGTAGATGTGTTAGACAATGTGTTATAAGGCATGAACCCTTTGATAATAACATATAATTTCCATGTTCCCAAAGCCTGAAGGAGTTGAACAATTCTATTCAGAGAGTCTTTTCCTGGAGCTGGCACCAGTGAAACAGAACTACTCCAGATCTGTCTCCTTCCACTTTCCAGATGTGGTTCCAGGAAGCCAGAGGGCCCATGTGGCATTAGTTGGTATGTCTACCATTTGTACTCTTTATTGTGCCAATGGCAGTTTCAACTGAGAGCTCTTCATGTTTACTCTTTGCCAACCAGGCATGTGTAATGATGTTCACATTTTCCTTAGTTCTTAGATAATGAGCCTGGGTAAATGCACATCAAAACTCTTCTGTCCTGAAAACATTTACGTGGAGAATGATTTAAAATGGAAACAATGGACATCAAACAGGAATGTTTATGGCAGGCAGATTCTGAACAGCTGTCAGGCTGTTGGGCTTGGCTCCATTCAGGTTGAGGGATGTTGGGCATTCGTCATGGTAGAGGGGCAAGCCTCACTATTTTCCTCAGTTGGATCAGAATTTGTGGTTTTCCTACTTTTGTGATAGTGGCCTTTAAAAACATACAGCAAATGTGTTGGATTGAAAGTTTATTTCTTTTTGAAATCCACACTAGTACTCTCCTTTGGGGTGTATAATGTAAATAAAAGATGTACGTTTCTAATTGACAATTTTAGATCAAACCTTTATGGTGAGGAGAGAAATCTCTTCATCCTTCTTCAATGTCAGAGTCATTTAAAACAGCATGCATTCATATTCTGATGTAGTAAAATCTATAATCATTAGCTGTAAAGTCACTCTCCATTCCTTTAAAGGTCTGTCCGGTCATAAACTTTATTAGTGACCCATTACCGGTGCAACTGTTAAATCCTTCCCCTGTGTTTTGCTTTTTACAGGTGAAATATTAGCCTTGTCCTTCAGGAACTTGGGTTCTCTGGTTCAGATGCCTCTTGGTTGTGGGGAGCAGAACATGATCCGCTTTGCTCCGAGTATTTATGTCCTCCGGTACCTGGACAAGTCCGCCCAGGATGATGAGGAAATCAGGAGCAGAGCGCTGGGCTACATGATGGAAGGTAGTCAGCTTTTTAAAAAATAACAGACATAGAGTAAAGATACTGCAGCTGCAAAGTTAACTCACTACTTACTTTTGAGTGATCTGTGTCTTTATGTAAGGATATCAAAGACAACTGTCCTTTCAAGGAGATGATGGGTCATTCAGGGCTTGTGGAGCCAGCAGCACCTCTGGAAGCATTTGGTAGGTCACTAGTGTACCAATAATGGTAGACTACTCCCATGAGACAAAAAGTCTTCAACTTCCTCCACCTCTGATGCTCCTTCTCCTGTCTTTGGTCCCAGGTTAACAGCCTTTGTGCTCAGATGCTTCTTCCAGGCTCAGCCTTACATTCAAATACACCCGAGTGTCCTGACCAAGGCCAGGACCTGGCTTTTGAATCACCAGGGACCCAACGGGGAGTTCATTGAGGTGGGCAGGTCAATCCATACAGAGATGCAGGGAGAACTGGGTGATGGTCCAGTGGCACTCACAGCCTTTGTCCTCATAGCGCTGCTCGAGGACAAGAAGTTTGTGGTGAGTCTGGGAAAAATTTTGTTCTTTATTATAGGAAGGGCCTGACAATTAAAATTACATAAATAAGGTTAAGTTACAGATAAAACGCAGACACACTATTGTCACATGGTACTTAATTTGACATCAAGACTCTAGAAAACAGTCATGGATGATCTCTGCATCCAGTACAGCTTATACTGACACCCACACTGGTTTTTATCTATTTATTATCCCTGTTTTTTTCCACGTGAAGGACATGTATGAGAATATGTCCCAGGCTCAGGAGTACCTGGAGGACAGTGTGTCCAGTGGAGATGTCAGTAACTACACCTTATGTTTGGTGGCCTACGCTTTAGCTCGTGCTAACAGTCCATTGGCGGATTATGCTCTGTCTGAGCTCAGCAGGAGAGCAGACTACAGAGGTATGTTGGTAAAAATGTTTTCTTGCTTCATGATCAGGAAAGTCATACATCTGCCTTAATGCTTTACTTTGATGCTGCACCAATCGTGGGTTGTACATCTTCGGAAACTGCCACTCAGTATCTGCTTCAGACAGAGATTGGAGGAGTTATGACTTCATTGTGTCTTATATTTTATCCATCTAATGTTTAACAATTTTTGATTGCCTGAGGGGTGATGTTGTAAACTATCCATCACATCCATATTAATGTGTTGCCATTTAAAGCAGGGCCAGGCCATGGTCACAGCAAGTTAGCCCAGGCATCTCTTTAACTATTGACATTGCTCACAGGGAGTTCTAGGGTATCCCAAATCACATATCCTCCACTTTTATGTACTTTCAACCCCTAATACCATCATTTTTCTGCACTTTATGTGTGATAAAACCCTCAATTATAATATTTTTTTATTCAACCTTTATTTAACCAGTCCTGTTGGGTTAGGATTACCCAGACTCAAGGCACCACAGCACAGTTCAAAAGCATTACCTTGACAAATTCTTTATTCCCTTTCCATCAGCAGTGATCATCACAGATACATTTTGTGGCCTAGCCTTGAGTTGATAAACAACATAACCTTAGATTTCAGACCTTAGAACAAGCTTCAGCTCAAGCAGGGTATTTAAGAACATGCCAAATGTATTCTGTAAGTACATAACAGTCTGTACTACAGTTGCCGCACTGCAGTATATAAGTCATACAATTTTTTGCCCCATATTATTCACATGAATAATAAACAAAAAGGGGCCTAATATGGAGCCCTGCTGCACACCATTATGTGTAGTGATTTCAGTAAATAGCCCATCAGGCACGTGCTAGTTTTGACTGTGTAGCCTAAAAATCAGCATGAATAGGACCCATACTAATCTTGTAAATCAAATTCTTCCTTAGATGAAGTCATGATGTGGCAACCCTCATACGGCCCGGAGTCATTTGACTGGCAGCCGCACTCAACACAGATTGAAATGGCCTCTTATGTGCTGCTGGCTCTTTATACACGTGGCCGCTTGTTGGAGGGCATCGCTCTCATGAAATGGTTAAGCAGCCAAAGTAACCATCTTGGAGGTTATGGGACAACACAGGTAATGCAACACCCATTTGGTGCTCGGGAAAATGATTGAAAGGGGATCCAAACATGAGGAGTTTGACCTCTTACTCTTCTCCCTCAGGCCACAGTAGCTGCCCTCCAGGCTCTGGCTTGTTATGCTGCCTTTAGTGGTGCCTACTCTATTGATCTGAGGCTAAGTTTAGCCACCCAAACATCTCCTGTGTCCTTGTTTAGCATCAACTCTTCCAACTATCGAACATATCAGAGCCAGGAGGTAAAGATTCGTTGAATCTAATTTTTTTTTGTCTCATTTACACACAATTCAAACTGGACATAGTGACAGATGCTTTGTTTCAAAATGTGACTTTGCATTTATTTGACATTTTTTTTAGATTGATGCTAGTAAAGATATCAACATGAACATCTTCCTGGAGGGACGAGGATTTGCAGTATTTCAGGTACACCTTTTCTTACTCTGTGCTGTTCAGTTATTACAGATGATATAACAATTCTATACAGTAACAACATAATAGAGAAGATAAAGAAGGTACCATAAAGTATAGTTTAACTGGAGCATGACCTGAAAAGATGGACATCAGCAGCTGTGCACTATAGCTTCATTCAGCAAAATGTACAGCATTAAAAATGCTTAGCCAAAACAGATAAATGCAAATGTAGCATGAGAATGGACTTCCATCAATTAACATCTGGAACATATAACATCGCTGGAAGTTTAGTCTGAATTTAGTGTGTGTCATGATGGTATCAGTCAGCCAAAATGACATTGTTGAAAGATTAACCCTTTAAATCTATCTCGTCAATTTTACAATGTGCTGTCTTCTCTTACAGCCTCTCTGTATTACACAGTAAGCTCCCACTGTTCGCTGTTTTGTTTTTGAGATGATTGAGCAAGTTCAAAGAGTCAAACCTTACTTTATTTTTGCCCCATGGAAAGGAGAAAAACAGATATTGGCCTCCTGCAACCTTGAAGCATTTGCAGTGAATCATAAACACAACAGACGTATATCATATCTGGCTGTGTTATCAGGCAGTGTTGTAAACTTTAACTCCTCACCTCTGAATCTAAGTTGATAAATTTTTGAACCTCTCTATGAATCTTTTCAGCTGAATGTCTTTTACAACATGGATAGCAAAGCATTTTCACAGAACCTTGAGCAGACTAAGGACAAGGAGGCTTTCTTATTAGATGTGATTGTGGGTGAGGAAAGGGACCGCACTCACATGCAGTTGTCTATATGCACAGGGTAAGTTTTTACTATGCTAACTGATCAATCTGATCAGCTAATGTCATCTTTTAAATTAATATGGGCTTGTTTTTATGACAACAGAGTACGACAAATGAAACAATGGACTGAAACAACATGATATAACATCCTGCTTTTGTCCGCTCTAGATTAAAGAACAATCAGGTGATACCCCGTACAGGCATGGTTGTCATGGATGTGGGTATGCTCAGTGGGTTCGGTCTATCATCTGGAGCTGCTGCCCCATCAGATCTTATCAGAAATGTGGAGACACAGCCTGGGAGAGTCATCCTCTACCTGGACTCAGTAAGTTTTTTTTCATAGCATCATGAAGGGTGGCAGTAATGCCCATCAAGTTTGGAAAAGTAAGAGTTCACATGACGCCTGAAGAGTATAACTCAGGAGTATTATACCCTTATTGAAATTAAACATGTAAACATATATATTTTTTCCAAACAAGTACTTCAAGTTTAGGTGAATGTCAGAATTATGGAACAAGCTACCCCTCCAAATCAGACATGCCCCCACACTGTCCATTTTTAAAACTTGTCTTAAACCCATTTTTATTCATTGGCTTTCAACCCTGTATGAGACTCTGCTCCTGTTTTAGTGTTTTATGGTTTGTTTTTGGTTATTTGTTTCTATGTTTTCAAATTAGTTTTTAAAAACATTACCTGCTTTTATTTTATCCATTGTTTTAATTGTTTTTTGATTGTTTTTTATGTCTGCATTGTTTTGTCTATTTATGTACAGCACTTTGTTCAACTGTGGTTGTTTTAAAGTGCTTTGCAAATAAAGTTGAGTTGAGTTGAGATAGGAGAAAAAATTGATACAGCATAGTATCGCAATATTTTGTGATATATCATTTTGTGTCATTTACCAAGTATCGATTTTTCAAATTAATTGCTAATATGAAGTCAAAAATATGATAATGGAAAATAAAATCAACTGTTTGTCCAGTGAGGTTGGCAGAGGTGACATCATAGAGCAGGGGAAAGTTAGTACAACAAATTTATACAAGATTTGCAACATGTGCTACATGAAAATAAAGTACAGCGTAAATAAGACAAAAATAAAGGAAAGCCAATTACTTAATTATCTAAACAGCTGAAAAAATTGTATAAATCGTAATATATTGTATCGCAATACTCACTGTATTGCAGAATATTAAAAATTGCAATAATATCGTATCCTGGCCCAAGTATTGTTATGATATCATGAGGCCACTAGTGATTCCCACCCCTAATCAGAACTCATCTTTTGAAAGTCATCCTCTGGTCATTCTCTTGATAGCATCTCCAAATCCCTGTAAAATTCAGGATGTAAACTACTGAAAGGGTATGCAAGAAAGCTCAGTTTTGTTCAAGTAAAATGACAGATGTCAAAGAGTAAAGTAACACCAACATTTTCACACTGGTTGCTCACTAAAAAGTAGAAACTAAGCTACTGGTTAATGCAACTTGTCATGACTATCTAAAGTAGCTCAGATAGCACACCTGCTGCCATTCTGTACTGGAAGCTTTTTCAAAGAAAGACAACAAATAGTGGACAGTTATAAACTGCACAAAAGTTATTTTCTCCTCCAGCTTTAGCTTTTTACATTGATCCAAAAAATATGTTTATACTTAAGATTTTTTCACATGCTCACAGAATGGGAACGACTCAAATATGCACATCTCATCCGCACACATGTGGTCAGTCATTTTCTGGTTCTGTTTACAGCTTACCAAGGCGAGGGTGTGCATCACACTCCCAGTTGTCAGAAAGTACAAAGTGGCTCATATCCAGGATGCTGTGGTGCACGTTTACGACAAATGTGAACCTTGTGAGTACAGTTTCACACCATCTTCATTTTGCTTTAATGTCAATGAACAGTGTTGTATATAAAACTATCTAAATAAAAGTTCTTTGAATATAATATGGCACTAATGTCATGTGATTTATTTTCCTTTTTACAGCAAGGAGAGCAACTCGACCGTACAACTCAAATGCTCTGCATAACATGGACTCCTGCTCTTTCTGTGGCGAGGCCTGTACTCTCTGTATGCCAGAAATCACCGTCAATGTGTCCACCCCGCTGTCGTCTCACTCAGTTCGGAGCGTCACCGACAGTTGGTTTTGCCTGTTTCTTGGGGTCATTTCTGTTGTTATTGTCGTCTAAGTAGATTAAAGCTTAATGTAGTTATGAGTAGATTTAAGAAGTAAACTCTGAATGATATAATCTCTGCATGTCCATTCATTGATATGCACTGGTTGCAATGTGAACTGTTTCTCGAATATAAAACTTTTAATTTCTGACAAATGATTGTAATATTTAAAGGACTGCTCATGTTTGCTCTTCTGAACAGTCCTTCTACTTTTTATGCTATCTTATAGTTTGAAATGTTTTGGATAGAATGTGAGAGATAAATTACTCACTTTGGAAACCTTGTCATCTTATTTTATATATGTACACAGCATATTTATTGTTTTATTACAGTGGAAAACTAGTGAGCGATTTCTTGATGAAAGCTGGTATTCTTTACATGATCTTATATGTTGACTGGAATGCAAAGTTTGATAAAGAACTCATGTACAGCTGGAAGAAGAACAAATAAAATTGATTTCTCTATTCCATATGTGTCCCGTTGACGCCAACTTGGCAGAGACTGCAGACATGTTGAGCTGCCCGAAGCAGTATAAAGGCTAAAATAATATTTATTCTACAGCTCTGCTTTACTTTCCAATGACTTTAAGGTCTAATATGTTTTTCCTAAGGTTGATTTATAACAGTACAGCATGAGTCAACCAGACTTTGGTTTTTGGTGTGTAAATGTGCTGCCATGCAGGGAAAAATGCCCTTTAAGGTCATTTGGAGTGAGATAAAGCCTTTCTTACCTCCTCTTCTATGCAAAAAAAGCTGTCAAACACGAGAATCAAAATTCAGACTGACCTGTGGCACTTTACAGAAAGAACACACATGAAAGTTTTCACTTGACAGTAATCAGGTTTGACACTGCTGACGTACTAAAAAATGTGGATGCTGCTTCTAATACCTCAGCCTGCTGGGCTCAGGCTATAGCATGCCACATAGAATAGGCTGGTTACGAATGTTTTCAGAATAATGCAGCATGTAGTGAACGCTGTACAAGATTGGTTTTATCAAAGCTCTGCCCCATGGAAATGATGATAAATTATACCACCAAACTTCCACCGATGCCCTGAGTTCAATTATGTTGCTGAATCTTATATTTGACCTTTTTGGAGATCAGCTGTTGTTACGACCCTGGCTCAGGGGACGCAACATAAGGGATCTGAAACAACTCAAAGTTTTCGCCAAAGCATTTATTCACAAGATCTCAAAATAACATGGGACGGTATGGGAGCTGGGACAACATGTCTGGTCTGGCTGCAGGCTGAGACAGAGTGTGGAAGAGTCTCCCTTGGCTTTTATGGACTGCCCACAGGTGCAGGTGATCAGCTCAATTATCTGGTGGAGCCAGCATATGGAGGCCAGCAAGTGCCACAAAGGAGTCCTCAGGAGTGCCTCAAAGAAAATACATATTAGTGTGGCATCTTCTATAAATGCACATGTAACAGCTGTATTTTCCTTTTATCCCCTTTTTACCCTCAGTGTGCTGTCTCTGTGTTTTGTATCTGTAATTGTATTGCATGTCTGTTTTTATGTGTAGGATGCTTTATGTGGACTATTGCACTGAAATACTCCCCTCAAGGGGCAATAAAGCATTTTGCTCATAAGCAAAAGCAGACATGGAATGAAGTTAAGATTATGAATTACACTAAAGGAAAATACCAGGGACAAACTCTGGGCTTCATGTGACTTTGATAAATGGTTACAACTTGTAAACAGATCTCCCAAAAATGACTTCCTTTGACTTATTTTCTGCTGTAGAATGAAGAAAATGTTCCGGTGAAGCTGATTTACCACAGTCCTGACTTTGTAAAATGTTACTGCACAGATAATGAGCGCCTCCACCTTGAGTAGATTCAGAGATGTTTCTGTGGATATCTTGACCATATGTGGCTGCATGGTTGGTGCTCATTTTCACCGCCAGTCCCCACATTGTTCACATATGTTGTTGTTATAAGACATTAACTTATTTAAGCTTTTTTTTCTTGTTACTGTAATTACACTCCAGGGGCTTGAATTACATCATAAAAAAGGAAAACAAACACTTTCATGCAGAAACATTAAAGATAAAAGATAAAATACATTTGGAAACTATACTGCCACAGTCCCTCAAGGCAGAATTAAAACATCCCTTGCTGTATCTATTAAGATGCAAACTTCTTTTTTAACAAATTCTGTGTTTAATAATGCTTCACAGATCTCAAACTCCCGCAGTACCACATTTAAACAGTAGATGGCAGGCTTGTTAATATAATGGCCACTCACCTGACACTCAGATAAGCTTGATAGTCCTTGGAAAAGGACACGTTTGAACTAGGATCCTTTTTAGACTCTTTCATCATAATTTTGTGCCCAATACTTGGTGTAATGAGAGCTTATCATGTAGAGAGAAAAACATGTAAACAGTTCAAAGATAAAAAAAAAATGCTTAAAAAATACCTCTTGCATTCTGCGCAGTAACTTTGAGTTGATTTCCTGTAATTACAAATGGATTTAAAACAAATTCGCAGTAGTTGTGGAGTAAACATGCAATCATAAGGGATAACAGCACAAGCCTAGAGGTCAGGATAAATGACCCTTTCTAACCAGGGTCTTGTTAGGGGTCAAGCTACAAAAACAGACATCAGTCAGGGGCCAACACTGGTCATGATGTCATGCACTTACTATGTCAAAGAAGAGCCTAGTGAAGGTCCTTACTGGCAAAAAGCTGAGATCATAGAAACCTTTGGAGCTTGAAATGACTTGATGTTAGCCTCTCTTGGTGGAAAGTTGTATGGAAGGTAGAAAAAAAGGTGCGTGCCTTTACAGAGAACATCTCTCACCACCTAGCCTCATCAAAATATTATATTGTGAATCACCTTTACCTATTTTCAAAGGAAGCTCTGCAGCTTGTGTTCAGGTATAATCATGCCTACAGCTACAAGGAATTCATAAATCAGCTCCAGAGACTGTGATAATCTTTTATTTAAATTCACTGCTTTTAAAGGGGCTACAAAAAGAAGACTTTTGGCAACATGTGTGTCAACAAGATGTCAAAGTGAGGAAGATTAGAATTTATTAGCGTCATGCATCCGTCAGAAAAGCATGCGATATTGTTTTTGGACTCAACAGAGAAAAAAAAAATCAGGTGTGCACTTTGATGTAACCTGAATTGTTAATGGCAGCAGGATTTTCAAAATAAGTTGTATCACAGAGAAATCTCTCCTGCTGGGAAGATTTTTAAAAAACACTCATCATGAGGGAAAACTCAGCTGGACACTCTGTATTTGTATAAGTGATCGTTTATTGCTCTGAATGCTCAGCATTGACAATGATATATTGTATTATTACAACCATAAATTGCATAATAAAGACTCAGTAGTTTACATTTCTTACCACAGTTATTCGCTGAAACATCATGTGGTTAGGAAGTGCTTCTGCAAGTTTGGTGCTTTATGTCAACAAAACATTTATCTCAAAAACAGATATGAAGAACAGCCCCCTGTGGCTGTCCTCAAGATGACATCAGTAGGAAAAATTCACCATCACAACAAACAACCACATCATATGGATGGCCAACGCTGTCGGTGTTATGCCAGAAATCAGGGACTGCTACAGCAACAACAGAGATGAATGAAAGGGAAACCGTCAAACTCCCCAGTGATTCCACCTAAGCGGCTGCAGTTGGGAGGAGGATGATGCATTTGTTTGGCAAGGCACGCTCCATTCACCAGGGCGAGTCATGGAAAATCCCTTTGAGCTTCCATCCCACCCAGAGTCAGTGTGTATTTACACAACCCCCGGGCGACCCTGCACAGGCCGGCCCAGACAGACAAATCCATCCCAGACAGAAGGGACTCCACAGGAGCAGAGCAGGGCCGAAAGTCCACTCAGTCATCCTGCAAGAGGGAAACCGTCCATGATCTTATCACTATGGAATGGTACTCTGAGGTGGAGGTGATGCCAAGTTTGAGGAGTCTGGTCCAGTCTTTGTCACTGTCAGAGATTATATCTGGGTGATTAGTGCCTGTCTGCTCGCACGGCACAAGTGATTCTGTCTGCTGATGTGAGTCACTGTCTCTTGGACTGTCAGCTGTTACTGTGTCTGCATCAGTGCATCACTGCAGTTCAAGTACAAACGACTACAAACCCAATGAGACATGAAATTACACAACTATGATCCAACATCCTCACTACAAATTATGGTCTAACTTAGCTGTTTTCCTCTTAAAACTTTCAGTCCGAGATCTGTTCTCAAATTTATTTCTAAAGAAAATACTCCCAAATACTAATGTGTTGTGTTTTTGTAGCTCAATTGAGGGATTCAGATTTCTGTGGGTTGGTTGATTCACCATTGTGGTCCAGACAGAAATGGTCTAACAGCTATTGGGAAGACTGTCATTCAGTTTAATTCAATACTTTTGCCCAGACACTGAAGAAAGAGACTCTTGTGATTCTTACGATACTAAACCTGCAAACTCAAACACTTTTGTGTCAGTGATACATGTAACGCTCCTCTTTCTTCTTCTGTTAGATTCACAGCTCCTCTGATCATTTGCTCCTCTCTTATTGTCTCCACCTGTGTCTGATTAGTCTCATCTGTGTCTAATTGCTCTCAGTGTGTTTAGTCTTTTTTTTTACTTCCTTTTTTTTTCATTTTTTTCCCTTTACCCTTTGCTTTTCTGTTTTTAGTTTAAACTGCTGACTAGACTCTGTATTTCTTTTCTTTGATTATTTTCTTGCACACCCAATCTGACTGCTGTGGCTCTATTTCTCATCTGAAACATTGGAGGCTTAATCACAAGCTCATGCTGCCTACATATCACTGGACTCAAAGTTCCCCCAAAGGCATCAGTGTGCGAATGTGCTCAAGTCATGCTCAAAGGCAGTTGGGCACTTTAATTAGCAGCTGTAGTTTCTACCAGTGTTTGAATTTGACATGTCGTGTAAATGTGCTTTTACAGGTTTAATTTCCTTGAGGGAACCTTCCCAAAAGGATCAATAAAGTCTGTTTAATCTAATTTAATCTGATCTAAAAGTGCTGTCTAGTATTGTGCCATTGTACCCCCTGACTTTCTCTCCTTTTTGCTTGTATTAACACTAGTCAAAGTCTGCACCCTGGTCCTCTCCTTTTGCAATTTTGCAAATTGGCAGTTCATTGGCAGGTGTGCTTCTTATGTTTATTGCACAATTTCAAACAATACCATGCCAAAATAGTAGCCTCAAACAGTGGACAGGATTAACATACCAGTAGTTTGACATTTGCATGTATAAACAGTGTAATTATGAGCAACACCTACAAGATGCAACCTTGCAACCTCAGGTGTTGATTGATAAAGCCAATAAAGAAATGCAAAAACTGCAGATTCTTTACATGCTTTAGGTTTCTATACCTTGCTGGTTGATTGGCTGATTTGAACAAATTGTTTTTTCCAGTTTATCCAAGAGTAACCTGGAGTCCACTTTACTGGTATGGTGACTGCTGACTTTAGGCTCCATAATGCATTTGTAAAAATGTATGTGCAATATCACTAAGATAGATAGATGTCTGAGTACTCAAAGTTGCATCCATGCACCCCCTACTTTAATATCTTCTCCTTATGTTTCAGTCCCTCCCTGTTGAGATTCATGGAAAGATGAAATGAACTAAAGAGAGGGAAGGAGGGAACTAAGAAATATGTTTTTTAGGACCATGGGATGCAATGTGTCTCTGTGATGGTGGCTGAGGACAATCACACTGCTGTCAGCTGGCTTTGACATCTGTTTGTGAATGATGATATGAACTGTATTAAGTCCAATAAAACACAAACTATAACTGTGTTTTGTCTCTGTGTGTATAAACAAACACCTGCCCTTGTATCCTTGGTTATTGCCTCCCTGATTTCCCTCCTCTCTCCTTGATCCTCTGAGCAGTAGAGGGTTTGTACCGACTAGTTTCATCAAGGTTAGAGGACTAAGGTAACATCATTTTAAAGAAGTGAGAAATTTATGTTCATAGTCTGTTGTTAGCACACTCCTATGGTCAAGCTCATTGACATTGGCATTTGACTTACAGCATTACTTTTGCCAGAGTAGTTGGCCTCTGAGAGCCATTAGCACAGAGAATTTTAGCTTTTTTTTCCAGCTTCCTTCACAAATGCCTTCAAGATTTGTGTCAATTCACTAGATTAGAGTTTTCAACATTTGCTCTCAGCAAATTTTTAAAGGAAATTAACCAAAATGAAAGATTTCTTCTGTCAGAGTTGTGGAATGTGGCCTGACTTATAGGAGCCCATAAGACCCTGGAATAGGTCCAAATACCACACAGCTCCCACTGTAACTTCCCCAAATACTCTCAAATTAACTTCCTTAGAGATTTCACCGCTGCTTCTACGGGCTAGCCTGTATATTTCTTTATGTGTGATTGAATGACTACTTCCACTTTTTTTCCAGCTCTGTTTGAGCTGTTCACTGTGCTGAAAGGGCATCATGTGAAAGGCCTCAACTGTACAAGCGCTTCAAGTGTGATCGATTGATTCTGTCTGTTTCTGAATTGTTTCCTGACTCATCACTTCTGTGCTCTGTTTATTCCGCCTCACACTCGCACTTGGCATGTGAGTCAGTTAGGGTCTGGAGTTCTGTTAAACCTTTTTGTTTATGTGTGTGTGTGTGTGTGTGTTTGTGTGTGCTGAAAAGAGAGTGATAGAATGAATGATTCACAGTAGGAGTCAGACTAAACTTAATCCCTCTTGCTCACACACACACACGCGCACACACACGCGCACACACACACACACACACACACACACGCACAAACACACACACGCATGCACGCGCACACACACACACACACACACACACACACACACACACACACACACACACACACACACACACACACACACACACACAAAAGGGGCAAACCGTGACTACAAATGCTAGCATGACTATTCTCAGTAGGTGCTTGCCTATTTTTCCACTCATTTTTCACCGGGGTCAGTTCTGCTACCCCAGACTTAGCTGTCACACATTTCCTCCAGCTCCCTGGCCAATTAGAGTAATCAGAAACAGGTGCAAACAGGTTTACACCACGGCTTCCTATAAGCATGTGTGTTTGTACTGTATGCAGACATAAGACCCACTTGGAAGGACAAAAAAGGCGAGAAAAAAAGCAAGATCGTTTATGGGAAAAGCAGATGCAGACCTGTGAAAGCAGCGCATATGTGTTTGCACGAGCGTATCTGACTGACATGAAATTATTATGTCTAAACCACAGTAAGAGTGGAGATCCTGTCGTCTGATTTAGACCCAAACACTGTTCAAGTTGTCTGATCGTCTACTTTGAATACCTGACACAGGGGAAACACAAAAGCTGACTTAAACAAAAAGTGACATTGGGGTCCATGCAGTAGCAAGGATCACAGAATTGATGAATGAAGGGAGCAGAGAAAATAAAGCCTCCTGCTCTGTTATTCCACTGACGTATGGCTCAATTATTATGAGCATTTAAATGGCTGACCCGAATGCTGCTGGAAATACCAGGGTCACAGTTGAGATGGAGGGTACACAATTAGATATTAGCATTACACTAGCCATGTGCAGTTTACAGCCAGGATTCTAACTTTGTATGGCATGTCTTTACCACTTTTGAAGTTACATCAAGATTTGACAATGCTTAGATGCGATGACTGGACCTGATAAAACCTGAATCACATTTTTTGCAAGCAAATAATCACAAGTGAGGAATGAGTGGATTCTGTTCCATTAACCACAGTGATGTATTTGAAAAAGTTACCGACAATACTCAAAGAGTAAAAGAACTGAATCTTTCAATTGAAAAAATAAAATATGTGACACATATAAAGTGGGACATTCTCAGTGATTTTTAAAGGTCAGCTGATGTGTAACTGTGCAACAGTCTGTCTCACTCTCCCAGCCCACAGCTCTGTCTGGTCTCAACTGTCCTGTGATTTCAGCAGAGCTGATCTTGTTGTCTAAATATTTCCTGTCCCAGTTTAAGAAGTTTTGCAGGAGAGCAGATGGTATAAAACTCAGCAGCATAATATTTCCATTTAGCTCCTGGGCTGCAGGCCACTTAGGGCCCACTACAACATAGTGAGTGACAGTTATAGGGAGGTTCCCTGGGTAGACACAGGCAAGATAGTCAAAGCTAACTCTTCCAGGTGTAAGATGTTGCCACCCCATTAGCATTAATGAGCATGGATGTATTTGTTTGTGTTTGTGGTGTTGTTGGGTGTAAAAGTATTCAGACATGAGATACCCTGTCAACAAAGTCATGAATCTACATTATAAAAGTTAAGCAGCCTTGAGAAGTGTATTTGTTATTTTGTTTGTATGGGTAAAGATGTATTTTTTAGACTTAGAGGTTCAAGGACCAGAATAGACCGAAGCTGGAGTTCAAGCTGTTCACATTCAACATTAAGGCTCATAAATTTTACAGCCTCCACTCTGTCTGTGAGGCGACACTTCACCTTTTGTCATGTAGACATCCCGCCAATACAGCAAGACAGCAGGACGTGTCTTAAAACAACATATCATGTGACAACCTTTGGTATGGTGAGCTAAAGTTAGAAGCAGAGGTCTCTTTACAACCTTAATGAGGCTTGTAATTACTTCTTAGGAAAACAGGCGAGGACCTTTCTCATAACTTTTCTTTCCCCTCATTCAGTGGGATGTATTTGCAGCCTGAACCCTCGATTAGATACTGATCAATTCTCAGTGACAGATTTGCTTTTAAAGAAGAAGAAGAAGAAGAAGAAGAAGAAGAAGAAGAAGAATTTTATTGATCACCAAAGGAAAATTCAATTGTCTGTAGTCTCATGTGTCATGTCTCCAGTCATTCACCATTTACAGAGGAATTACAAAGTCTGATGGCTGTGGGTACAAAACATCTTCAGAATCTTCCTGCTGCCCTACAGTGAAGTGCGATTAGGTCTCTTACATATTAATGTTATAATTTCTCAATTTTTTCGTCCTTTATTGTGATTTTTGTTCTTTTTTGCCACACATCATAGGCTGAGTTGCAAAACAAAAATCCCAGTAACTCATTCAGTCGTACAGTTATGCTCACATCAGAGCCAAAATAATATATTTATTTAAGATTTCCTGTTGCCTAGTGACATCCCTTTCTTTTCTTAAGCTCCAGACAGCATCTGTATGTACATGCTCTGTATAAATGAGTGAGCATGCACTCCACCCATACGGCTGCTGACACATCAAACACCTCAGGGAAACACACCCAATCTGCTTCTGATTTTTTACACTTAAATCAACCCGTCAATTAAGTGCTGTTTAGAGACAAGCCGGGCTCTTGCTGCGGCAGACAGATGGAACAGGAATGTCTGTCAGGACAGCATATGTGACTAGCTGGATGCAAACCGAGCAGGGGCTGATGGACTGCTGCAGCCTGCAGAGCCAAAACATGAAGCCTTCAATATTTGTTTTGTCTGGACTGCTGCACCACACACCTCTGTTTAAATGAGACGAAGAGTATGCATGATTGGTGTGATATGTGCTGTATCGATGTCAAATTGTTCATTCCATATATAGGCCTTATTAATGGTATGTAACAAGACAGATGGCCATTGGTTTTCCATTGAAAATACTCAGCTTGTGTACATCAAAGGTATAAAGCAGGAAAAGAAAGGATTAAGAAAAATGTATGTGTTCTCTTTTGTTCAGTGTGTCCCATATTGATATTAAAGTTGCAATACATGATCAAATTTAAAGGTTAATATAGACAGAAAATTCTTCTTTGTTCCTCTTGTTGTCAGTGAGATGTACATTTCTCTAATCATTGTCTTGATCAGCTGTGGGATAATGTAATACTGATCATGCCGCTCTAGCTCACTTCATGCATATTTTGCTCCATTGAATCATTAGTTCTCCTGCTTCCACCTGTTTGGGAGTCACCTTTTTACTGTCTTTCCACTCTATACTTAAATGCACTTTAAGAGGTTTTAACTGGTTGAGAAACAAACTTAAACTGATACTGATGCCTCTTATGACCTTCACAAGCAAACTAAACCACAAGTAACAACGCTGATAATTTCCCTGCTGTAATTTTTAATACCTGAAATAGATGTGAGGGGGTAGGTGTCGATTCTGTCGAACCGCATGTTTGACAGAAAGCTGAGGATCTAGCCTATTTTTCCATGGCAATTACTTACTGAGTAAAACATTTAACTATTTAAAGATGAAAAAAGAGGTTTATGTGCTAAAACAGCCCTTTCATATGTGCAGAACGAGAGATAAAATTACTACAACCACAGGGGTGCCAAATCGACACCAATCATAAAGTCCTCAAAGCAGCAGTGAATTTATTGTTGCTTTTGTTGCACAAACTTGACTGAGTAAAAGCATTCAACATTCTTTTGTTGGTGTGATGTGTAGTGTTTGGGAAAAGGCAAAACAAACCCCAGGTGCTTCACTGTGCACATGCAAGAGCAACTGTGGTACTGTGCAGTACTGAAGTCCATTCCCTCCAATCATGCCATGGCAAAGGGATTGTGGTGTGGTGTGCAACCACTGGCCAAACAAACCTAACTTAAGGGTCATTAAGGTCTGAACATGCCTGAGTACGGTACAGGTTGCCAAGTGTCAGCATGCCTTCAGTCTGGGGCCCTGAAAAGGAAACCCTTCTTAAACTAAGACCATCTCCCTCTCTGTTTCCAGGATGAGTGTCTCCAGAGATCTGTAACCTCTCTGTGCCCTCATCCTCTACATCTGAAGCTACCTGTCTGGTGAAGTCTTCAAGAACACAGCTGACAGCCATGTTGTTCTTGTTCCCTCCTTACTTGTGATCTTCTCATACCATACTCTTCATTGTGAAGCTGCTTTACTGTCTGCTGCTGCTGCTGAATTAATGTTTGCACTCTGTGGAATTTTCCCTGTCTATCAGCTCGCTTCAAACATCTGAGGCCCACATGAGGCTGACTGGTCATCTGCTGCCCTGGATCTTATCCAGCGGCAGTGTTGTGTAGCGGCCTGTGTACCTGGAATGACATCCAGGCTAGCACATATTTCATTGACTGCACACTGTGTATAAATACACACAGACATGGGAGCATATTGAATAGATTTTTCATTTGGAGGAAGAGAGATGGAAATCCTTACAGTTCAGCGCTTGAACACCAAATATCCATGACTGTGTTCTACTAACAAATAACGGTAAATGATGATGTGTAATGTGACTCATCATCACACACTTGGCCATTACGTTGACCAATCTGCCAAAAATAGGAAGAGATAGTCTGTGTACTTTGTAAGATTTTAATTCTATATTTGAAGTTATGTTTTAAAACAAAAAGAGGGGATAACTGGAGATCTAAAGAGATTCTCAATTTAAAGTAAAAGTTTGATTTGTTTTATTCACATGAGCCAATCTTGTATACAGTTGTTGAGACTGTGAAGTGATGCCTCTTTTGCTCATATGGTAAAAAATCCACCTTCCAGTCATCCCATAAAACTTAATAATCAACATTTAGATAACCAGATAAATAGAAGTAAAAATGTCAAGTTGAGATTTTACGGTCTTTAGCTCAGCCAAACACTTTGATAAGCTTGGGTTACTTTGTGAAATGCATGTTTATAAACCACTGGTCAAAAAAATAGCATACTTGTGTTCTTTTTACTGTCACAAACACAAGAAACGCTATTACATGAATTAGTGGAACCAAGTTAAAAGTGGAGTTATCAGAGCATAGACCACTAAAGCCAATTGTCTGAGAAACTCATGTAAGTGTCTGGATCAGTGATGCTGACTCACAAAAACTTGAAACTAAGATGAGTCTTTAGTACTCTGTTTACATCCAAGTCAACCCAAGTCACAAACATTGTAAACCATTTACTGCCTGAACCTCTACTGGCTGTTTGGGACCCACTGGATCTCATTTATTATCACACGGTTCAAATGGGTCCTGTAGGCAAGTCTGGAGATTTGAATTATCGGTGATATTAGGGGGCACATTCATTGTTTCTGCTGTGGTCGGATCATCACTGTAGATGTCTTATAGAACCAAAAAAACTTCCTGCCCACTGGCTTTTAATCAGAGTTTCACAAACCAAACCTCTTGGACTCAGAGGTTTTGTTGCAGTAAACTCCAATTGAACAGTGGACTTGCCAACAGCAACATAATCAACAGTGTAGTGTCTCAAGCATTTCCCTCCTTTTTGATTCATCCTGGATAAGTGTGTTACATGATTCATATATCATATATCCAACATTGCACCACTCTTGCTTGTGTTTGCTGCAAAGTATTTAATAGTAAAAAACTCAGTTCGTGTGTTGAGTCTGAGTCTGAGTCTTGGACCCAAGTCAACAACAGTGGGCTGTAAATACGGTATTTCTGAGGCTTAAGGAGTTGGTCCTTTCCTCTGAGGTAAGAATAAGCTGTGATTTCCCAATACAAATATTTACTGACCGTGCATTTATGAAAAACTGATTTTCAAAGATTTCAGAAATATCATGAACATGAAAGTCTATAATCAACAACAGCCTTTACATAAAAGAGGAAAGGGGGAAATCTGGATTTATTTTGAGTCCAGTACTCTATAATTTAGACACTGATGTCACTGTTTGGTCAATATTATTGCGTGTGAGGGAGCCAAATCAAGATCCAGCCCAAAATGGCCTGTACGTGAGTCGGATTTGGTCCCAAATGTAATGACTTCTCCCTCGGCCAATGAGCCTCCTTTTTACAGAGACTGATGACTGATGGTCAGTGTTTTCAGTAATCATGATGACAAACAAACAGTCTCATTGGCAGAGGTTGCAAGTGTCATTGTCAGAAACACAATATCTTTAACCCCAAATTGACAATTTTCTCTGTAGCTAAACCAAAAATTGTACAGGACAACACTCAAACAAAGACCACAAGAATTTATGCATTCACATGAAGGTTTTGAAAAAACTAATGGGGTGCTCACATCAAGCACGAGTAAAATCATCTACTCGCTTGATTTGCGCAAATCTAGACGTGTAAATGAATCGTATTTGCTTACTTCATTCGTGCGTCAATGGTAATTTCAAAAGTAATCCCTGCCAATTCAAACAGTGGGATCAAGTGACAGACAAAGGTTTTTTTTACAATTTACCAGGTAATCCGACCTCCTCACTCACTTGCCTTTAGGTGAGCTCCTTTTAATTCTGGTTTTGATAATTGAAAGAAATGGTATCATATAATTTGGGGCACTCACACACGATCAGTTTGTCAGTTTTAGATACCAGTGAACAACTGTCTGTTTTCATGTCACCTGGCAACCTTTGTGCTGATTGGTTGTTGTTACGCGAATATCTGCTTAAGTTGAGACATATTAAGCGTCCGCCCAATTCGCATCATTCGTGCCGCCAGAGCAAATGGAGCGTCTAATCCCATCTTTGCATTGACTTAACACATAATTTGTTCACGCTAATAATTTTACTCGCACTTGGTGTGTGAAGACAGTAAGAAGTCAGAGTTTTTGATGGGTGAATTTCCTTACCTCTAGTTTAGGCTGTTTCAGTCTTTGTGCTAAGCTAAGCTAGCTGATACCCTATTGACAAAAGAGGACAGATGTGGGATCAATACAAATGTTTCAGGAGAAAATAAACGACGAGTCCCCCAAAATATGGAACTCTCTCTAAAGGTTTTTTCATTTTGTCGTTGGTCCTCTCATAAAACGTACCTAACCCCAGATTTCTGGAGTCAAGCTGCGGCATGTGTAACCAGATAAATGTCAGGAAAGTGAGACTGAAAAAGAGCATACATACTGAGGTAACCCCCTTTGATATTTCAAAGATAGAAAAATACTTCACATTTTCTTTTCTGTGTTGCATTCTAAGTTCTGCCCTCCTTGTTTCTTCCAGACTATGCCCCATACATACGGCAGAAACATCTACTGGATGGAGACAAATGGAGTGAAGGCTGTCTGAACCCCCAAACTGCTGAGGCAGGGAACAAGGGGTGAAACGTAATAGCTCTGACCCAAATAGATTTTACAGCCGCTCCTTTCGTGCTGGGGGAGCCAGCATATGCAGAATACATTAAGCAGGGGTGATCAACAGCAGACATTATCTTCCTATTTTGCAAAGTTGGGCATGGATTACACTTGGTTTAGTTCAATGCCATGCAGGCCAAGGCTTGCACTCACCGTGGTGAATGGGCAGGAGCAGTGAGAGCCTATCCTGCCAAGTCTTACATAACCCTGCCCAGACAAGCTGAACTCCACTTTGCCTCAAACGAAAGTCCAGCCCTTTTTTCATCCAGGTAACACACACAGATGTTTCTTAGAGAGTTAACTCTGAAGGAGCTGGTGAATTACAGCTGTAGCAGCAGAGGGATAAAGGACAGGGAAGACAGGAAGAAAGATAAAGGTGGAGTTGAAGATAAATGGGAGAACAACGTGAGGCAAGAGATGATAGTAAACAGCGATGATTGGTTGACTGCTTCTCTGTAGTATAGTATGGGCTTTTGAGCTGTCTAGACTTCACCTGATGTATGATGGAAGTCCAGACCACGAAACCCCAGGGCAATGGGTAATGGACATTCATCTGTATCAGAAACCACCATCTCCCTGTCTCAGGCCTCTTTCCAGGAGACGCTGCGGAGCCTCCATGGTGAACTCCAGAAGCTGCTGAGATAAAGTCATGGAAACTCTGGGCCCCAAAGCTTGTAATTGCTTAATTGGACAGCTTCGCTCCCTCAACTATTTCTCTCGTCTTTTCCTTCCCTATCTAGCCACATGCACAGATGAAAACATAAACCAGAAAGCTCAGTCTGGGAGGTGTGTATGAGTACATGTGCCTGCACGTGAATACCAATGATTGTTGGAGCTGAGCTGAAGCCTGACTGTGATTTGTGGTTCTCTGATTTGGAGCCATTTTTTCCACTTTCAACCACAAAGCTCATGTGCCACAAGCTGGTCATGGAGGCTACAGCTGGTAGGGGGTTGGATAAGTGTTTTAGGGGTGTAATTTGTGCCTTGTCTCTGATGAGTCACGCGTTCAGCTTCTCCGCCCACTG
Source organism: Xyrichtys novacula (assembly GCA_962446985.1). Classification (NCBI taxonomy): domain Eukaryota; kingdom Metazoa; phylum Chordata; class Actinopteri; order Labriformes; family Labridae; genus Xyrichtys; species Xyrichtys novacula. Next base: position 9,455,650 of record OY660878.1, read on the forward strand.
ACAAGCAGTAAAAGTTAAGTACCGAGCAGGGAGTGCAGAAACTGATCAGAAGAGGGTTTTTGACATGTGAAACTCCTCCATATTCTGCAGCAAGGAGAATGGAGCATGGCTTTTCATGGCATAATCTGTGCTAAAAACTTTCATATCATACTCAGTTTTACTTTTTACACGACATCATTGGTGTTAGACATATTATCTGTAATTATACCAAACATATAAAGTGCAATAAAACTACTCATAGGCAGAACTGTTTTACATATTGTATGGAAAAAATTCCCTTATATCATTTGTGATAATGCTTTTTTTATATAATGCAGAAATGCTTTTTGACAACATGTGCAGTAATACTGATATTGAGTAGAACAACTTTTCAAATCATGTGCAACTGTACCCTTTATATCTTGCAATAATGCTTTTTACACGTGCAGTGATGCAAATGATAAGCAAAACTACTTTTCATTTTATGTGCAATAAGACCTTCATATCCTGTGCAGTAGCCATATTTTACATCATGTGAAGTTATAAAACTATATAATATACAGTATCTGTCGTTGGGTTTTGATGTTAAATACTGTTATTCGTACTTTCAGATTTCCTTACATTGTTTCTGTACTCAACTAAGTCTGTTGCTTAACTTATTTAACTTTAATTGATATTGTTGTACCCTTATACATATTTTATTATACATGTTTAATACAAGACATCCTAATGCTATTTTGGTTCACTCAATTTTACAGTCATTATAAGACCTGGCATCAATGTATCCTTCAGGGATTACTAAAGTTCTGTCTTGTCATATCATGTTTTATTAGTTGGATTTTCCCTCCCTGGCTGTGATTTTATGAGTGTCAAAGACATAAAATTCCATCATAATTGTCTTGTAAACCAATCAAATTAAAACTTTTCAATGTTCTTTGAAATAAACATTCGTCATAAATGCCAATTGTGATGAAACAGAACCATATTATTGCTTAACTGTTTGATTTTATAGACCCACAAAGAGATATTTGGTGCCATAAAAAACACTTTATACCTTTAACTACAGAATGTGGATAATTTACAGCTCTCAGGGGCCACTTTTTTGCAGCATTTACAGTAATCTTAACATTCAGCGTGCTCCTCCAGTGGAACACCCAGGTGAAGGTTTCTATCCTGGTCAAGTCGTTTTGCCACTTGAGCACTGAAGCGCTATGAAATCCAGCAGACCCTGAAACTCCAAAGAGCTGGAGATAGAGCCACCGTAATACCGCAGAACAGTAAAGAGGCGGAACACAGAGAGGAAAGAATTCAGGTTCATTGTCCGATGAGATTTCATGGTATAGGATGACTTGTTCTCAATGTTTAAGACTAACCAAAAGGGGCCAAGAGGGATGGTTTAGATATTATCCTCCTCTGTGTGTCAAAATATTTAAAGGATTGTAAATTTCTTTATATGGCAACTACACAAAGGAAGAACCAGAAAGGTTTTACTATTAATATAGTTTTCATGTGTTCAAAGAGACAAAAATCAGCCTGTTGTGACTCTTTTTGGTCCCCTGAGGCTTGTCCAAGTCCTTGGCTGTGAGATGACACTAACAACACACCCATTCATCACTGGAGCCCTGGTCTTGAACTGTTTAACAGATGAACATCAAGTCAAAAGGATTTCCTCTTGTCCTAAATTTCTGCCATCCCTGTCAGGACGTGGCTGAGTTATGACACAGGTTGGTGCTGATGTCATTATTGAGCAAAGATTTAAACAGCAGATTGAAATACCTGCTGCAGACAGAGAACAGATCCCTGAACATGTGTGACTCCATTCACAAGAAAATATTTTGATTCTCCATCCCTGTGGTCTTCACTTGTCTGCATTGTAAAAACACTCTTCCCTCTATGTTTTTTTTAAGATTTGTATGTGTTTTGACATATTTCTTCATACCCATGGTTATTTCATTAACTCAATGTTGTCAAATAAAGCAAAGAACTGTGTAACTGCTGGCAAAACCTTATAGGCCCGATGGACTTGTAAATTAAAACCATAAAATTATAATTACTACAGAAGTCGCTCGACAGGACAGTGATAATAAGGCTGTGGATACCTAATAGATAATGACATGTTTTAACATCATCATGCTGCAGATTATAAAACTCAAACTTTTTTTTCCCTCTGTAAAGCCAAGACAACATTATTCTTGGTATGAAAGTGTCCAGAACATTTCCAGTGTGAGATGATGGGCTACTTATTTACTGCAGATAAATCAACATTTCTTCTGGAAAGCAGGGTGTCAAAATTATTGGTATTTACCACGTCTGTGGAAGAAACTGTTCACATGAAATCATCTGTGAAATAAATAATAAAGACATTCACCTTTAAACTGACACAAAAGTGAGTTGAGTTTTAAGAGAACTGTGTTGTATCTCAACCAGCAGTTTTCTCTTACAGACTAAACTAACACAGAGCAGCTACTTTGGATACAAACAGGATGCATGAGCCGTAGTGTGTGTGTGTGTGTGTGTGTGTGTGTGTGTGTGTGTGTGTGTGTGTGTGTGTGTACACTGGTATACCTATTCAAGAGTGACAAATTCACCAACAAGAGACTTGCCAGTAAATAGAGAACATTTTTTCAGGTCTCCTCTTAGACATGTTTTAAATCATCCTGAAAACACTCTGATGAAGTTTTACAATTTTGGCCAAGAGGGGACCTGAAGGTATAATATATAGATATAATATATAATATCTATCACACACAATTCTGCTAATATGATGTTAAAACTACTTTTTTTTCATAATCAGGAGTTAAACAGATTGAATCTGTCTATGGCTCAGCTGCATACAGGCTGTGCTGAAACAGACTTCTCTGTATAGGTATGTGTAACTGTGATCAGAGGCCTCCACATAAACATGGATTTAGGCCTTGACAGTCTCTACAACTTCACAGCACAGAAGCAACAGCTGATGCACCAGGTTGTGAAAGCAGAAAAAAAAATCAAGGGAAACAAGAAAGTCATCCAGTTCTCCTTGGATCAAGTAGTTAACTTAAGAACAACTGGGATGTCTGCAGAGCTTCTTAGACCAGAGGGATTCCTCCCTCTAAGGTCAACACAATTTCACAGAGGTGCAACAACAGCAGATGTTTAAAGCTGTCAAATCTGACACACCTCCACCTGTGAGCCATCAGAAGATTTCAAATCTTAAAAAAAAAAAATTAAAAAAAAAAGGCCAACCAGGTAAAGTATCAGCAAGCACCTCAACTTCAACACTCAAGACCCTCTTCTTCTGCAGAGAGAGACATTTTCAAGACAGGGAGAGAGAAAGAGAAAGAGGAGGGAGGCTGATATGATATGATGCAAGACAAGATAATACCATACCATAGGACACACTGCAAAACAGTGTGATATGATAGGACACAACATGGTAAAGTACAGTACAACACAATATGTTCAATATGATACAATATCGTACCATATGAGACAATGTGGTGCATATGTGTACAATTAATGTACACATAGTGGTACAATTTCATAAACTTGATAACCCTTTAAGAAAATTTGTCCTATATTTTTAGTTGTAGTTGCTCTTTGCGTTTCATATATCATTGTAATGATTACCAACAGAGAATAAGAAAGAAGTCTTTTACTCTTAATAACAAGATTTTTTAGTACAGTAAGTAAAAGTATGTTATGAATCTGTTGTGGGTCTTGAATTTAGCAGTTGGAAAACTGTCTGCTCAGTAGGTGTTTTCATAGTTGCTTTCAATGATATCACATGCTTTTTTCCCAGCACATGGAGTTCATCACGATGCTGCTGAAGCTAAATACTTTTTATTCATCTTGACCACTTAATAACAGCCCAGAAAAAGCAGCTCCATAGCAGCTACTTAGTAGACTTGGTGGTCAGGTTGTTTTCACAAATAGTTAGTCATGCTGATTTTTTCAGTCACCACAACATTAAAGCCGTTCTGTACAGTTACTGCTGGCAGAGCTGCTCCCTATTTATTTATTGATTTATTGATTTACTTCTGGGTCTAGACTTGGCTTTTCCAGGTTTAAGACCAACAAAACCTTGTTATGTAATTGAAAAGAAAAAAAAAAAACTTTAACGAATACAAAATTAAAAAATCTTTATCGCCATTTTTTTCTTAACAATTCTTTGGCACAGATCAGTGGTTAAATCGGTGTAAACCGTATTAATGTAGTATGTCTGAGTTGAAACGATGACAAGTAACATTTAATGCAGACCTTTAAATAAACAGAAATTGACACATTCCTTCTTATTTGGATGTACCTCAAACATTGCTTGCATAATTTGATTGATTACTTCCTGAGAGCACTCTGTGAAAAGCACCACCCCCCCCAGGATGTTATGGTTTTTGCAACATTATAAGTCCGTCCTTTGCATCTGTGATGGTTCACTGATCCAAACTGTCTTTTGTTTCTATATAGTCTCCATTTAGAAAAAAACTGGGTTCTTTCAGTCCTGACATTAATGGCAGAGCACTGTTATGGTCAATCCAACACATTTTTCTCTACAACAGGAAATATCACATCAAATGCGATGAAAGCAGATTTGAAACAACATATCATGTTGCGTGTGCTGCATGTCAGGGAGGGATAACAGTGCTTTTGATATATTTTCCAGACTTCTTAAACTTCCCAAAACCTCAAGATCTGGAAACAGTCCATCTATTTTCCACGTCTCACTTTCCAAGACCAGTCAAAAAGTTCAGCCTGTCATTAACAAACTACCTTCAAAGACATATTTTATCTACCTAAATTTTAATTTGTCGTTTTATTAATGATTCTGCACAGGCTTCCTATCTCCAACAAAAGATGTGGGAACCATTTGTTCCAACCTGTGTGAATGTTCACTTGTGATAAAAAGGTAAAACTGTTCCTGGTTTCAATTCACTGTAAGTAATAGCTGCTGCTTAATTCCAAGTGTGTCTAAATGCTCCTAATGTGATAATGAGATTAACAGCCTGTCATTTTCTAATTTTACGTTTCTTGCAAAAGCAGCAGAAAAAAAAGTAAAGCCATGACATCAGCTTAAGTCGACACGGTCTGCCCCATTAACAATCTTCAGTTGTGACACCATCCGTCTGCCTGAAGGGTGACCTAATGCTTCATTTAACACATGGTGAAAGAACCAAAGTGGAAGGTGCTGATAGCAACAGGGGATCAAGCTGCCCAAGGATATTTTTCAAAGCCATGTGGTGAATTTACAGAATTATTTCAGTTAAGTAATGCTTCTCTTCTTTCTTTGTATATAAATAGAAAGTAGCTTATCTTGGAAAACTTGATCCCCTGCCGACTCCTGAAAGTGCAGGATTCTGTCTTTTCCAGCGCCCACTGTGCTTCATGATTAGTTTTCAAGCCTATCATGCATATTCAGCTCCCAGGCTTTATTTTCCGCTCATTAAAAGCAGGCCCCCAAACTCCCGTTCAGCAAGACGAATCTCTCGGGTCATCACATTTCTCCACTTAAACAATACAACAGTTTGCAGACTCAGCACTTCCTCCTCTTCCCACGTTTGTTGCTGTGGGGCAGGATGCCTGGTCTTCAGGCTGAGATTTTTTTTTTAAGTGACTGCTGGCGAGAGGGTCCATGAGGTGTAGATGCAACAGGTGGTGATTCATACAAAAAAAAACAACACATGCACAGAAGAGAATTACATCACTGTTGTCTGGAACATTTTAGGCTTGACCAGAAAGGTCGTGTTACCTTGTGATGGTCTCATCAAGTTTTCTCCTCTAATCATTGTTCAAAATTCTCTGTTACATGTGTACATTTTTTCTAGATTGGGTGATGCTAGAAACTTTCCAGTCAATACCCTAGAAGTGTAATGATATCTGCAGATTGGTGAATTTGAGTGTGGGGACAGCAGTGATTGCATGTGTAGCTATAATTGCCGTCCAGCAGGTAATGGTGTAGATGGAAATGGGTCTGGTTATTACTTAAAAGCATGACCTCATTCCACTAGCTGGTCTTTGTGTAACTTCTTAGTTGGAACAGGGCAAAGGCAGTCATTAAAAGCTCATAAATGCCTTCTGTAGGGTTTTGTACCCTCGGTCACAGGAGACGGTTAGAAAAGGCCCCAAATAATGTGTCCCAGGCTTGCCCGTAAAGACTGACCCAGAGACACTTCACCCACTGCCCCACTTCTCACATGTGTAAGAAAAGTAAATGCGCTCATTGCACTGTCATCACGACTTCACCTCAACAGATTTTCAGAATTGTTGATGAATCCAAGGCGCATATGGTAGACCCAAGAAAAAAGCCAGTGGTGGAGACATGTCTGTGCAGGAAATTATCATATTTTCCCTCTTATGTTGATACATGGCTCAAGGATTATAGCAACAAAAACCCAGAAAGTGCTGGTGACACGACTTCAAAAAACTGCAGGAGAAAGTCAGAGTGCTCTTTACACAGGGCCTCTGCCACAGTACCAAAACAGAGCCCTGCTGTCACTACATCGAACTGCACAATGGCCCAGGGTGACCCAATGGTAATTTTACAGTGTTAAAGTAATGCAATATGTGAACACATACAAACACAGGCTAGTATATCCTGTTGGCCCCAACTTTTATAAAGACGCCATTTCTCCCTTGTTACGACCTCGGGTGCCAACTCGGCTGCAGAACGACTACCCAACCGTTACACCTTTGTGGATTTTACATGAAAGACAAAACATAACTGAGGCATGACAGTTTCACACCACAATAGGCAATGAATAAAAGGCTCATGACCACTAACCCTAACCCTAACCCTAACCCGAGTAAAATTTGGGCATAAAATTTGAATGAACTGATGTGAGAACACTTAAGATAATATCCAGAATTCTTCACAAGCAGGCGGACAGGAATGAATAATATTATCTAAGGATCGTTTTCCAGAGCACTGAAGATGACTGCACAACATTTGTCTGCATGTAACATTGATATAAATTCAGAAATTATCATTATAAGATGTGGGTGTCTGTAGCTATATCTCTCCATTAAATTGTAAACAGAACACTGTGGCTTATGCAGAGTACTGTTGCTGTCATGCCCTTCCCTGTTGTGTGTGACACTATGGTAAATGGTAAATATACTGTTTTCAGACATTGCTTTCTCCTGTCTTCTGACCACTTGTGGCACTTTTACATACGAGTCACATTCACCCATATCACTTTCATACATTGACAGAAAAGACTGCTAAGCTACCCATCAGTATTAATCAATCACATTCACACACAACTGTCAGTTTGGGGTGAAGTGTCTCAAGACCTGGGACCAAAACCCACTCAACACACTGCTATGCTGGTGTTACAGAGGGATTGTGGAATCCTTGTGAGCCAGCGGAGCAGGCGGGGCAGAACAGCACAGTGTGTGCATATCTTAATACGTGTATGTGGAGCTTTTGTTGTAAAGCTCCTGTGACATGAAATCACACCAATATTATCCGTCAGTGTGAGAGTACAAAGGCATATTTGAGTTTGAGAAAAACGGCATCCTACTGTTGTCCAGGTGTTTCTAGTTTATGACTCAAAAACACATTTATCATGACCAACATGTAAAGTTTGGTTTTAAGTTTTTTCAAACATAGCAAATAAGTATTTATGCCAGTGTGAGAGAAAGTGCTCACAAACAGTTCTTCCCTTTGGGGGGGAAGAATAAGACACATAGTTTATGGGATGAACAGGGAACAAGATGTGACCCCAGCAATATTTGTTTTGTCCTGTCACAAAGACTGCAATTCAGACAACTTCTTTGATCAGGTCTCTACAATTCTGTAGCAGAATAGGTCTATTGTAGGTTTAGTGGTTGTTCACATAGCTGGTTAATGTGGAAAATCTAAGGGGCTTATTGTTTTATGACATCTGTTTATGATTTATGCAACCTTTGCAAAAGCTGTAGAGCCACTTTGGGCTAAGCCATGGATGCTGTAACAGACGGAGAAATAACAGGCAGTCAATAAACCCTTCTAACTTATATAATATAACCATTACTTTTTTGGTTTAAGGGTTTCCAACTTGGATTCGGCATCGTAGCTGCTCTGCTTTTTATTTTGTGTGTGTAAATGTTTTGGGTTTTTTGTTGTGAAATTCCAGTAAGCAATATTTTCAAAACTGATTTAAAAAAAGCTCAGGGCCTGGACCACTGCAGTAGCTTGTGTGATTTGTCATGCACTAAACAGTCTTAAAGCTATTTGTTAGAGCTCTGCAAACAGAAAAATAACCGGCGTTGCTCAGTCCGAATGTGTGTCCAGCATAATTTCAGCTGTGGAGACTTACTTGTAAGCTGTGACCAGAGGCTGTCTGCAGCCTGCAGTCTGCCTGCCTCCATGCAGAGACTGTTGCAGAGCCCTTTATTCTCTCTTCAAGCAGGATGTCAATAAAATCACTGAAGCTTTTGGTCAGGCCAGACAGAGGAACTGCTCAGAGGCAGTTTATGGAGGATCTCGTAAGTTCAGCACACAGATGTTGAGTGTATTCTGAGGGTGGAGGGAGAGCAGGAGCTGTAACTGGAATCTGCAAAACAATGTATATTTCTCTCGGGGTCAGTGCAGGAGTGTAAGTGCTGTTCTTCAATATGTTACCTGCATTTAAAGCTCCACTGAATGAATGTAAGTTCAAGAAGTTATGGGAGGACATTCCCTCTTGGTTCAGTCATTTATATGACCAAAGGGGCCACAATCTGTAAAGTGGGGCCAACCAAAGAGCATTGACTCCATCTGTAGGGTTACGCTAATACCTAGAAGCAAGGAAGGCTTACAGTGAGTGAGGAAGAGTGCTTAACAGGGCTTTTATTTGTTATTCTTTGCTTCTTAAACCTTTAAAGGGGTCATGGGTCAAAGTGGCAGCCTTGGGGGGGAAGATGAAGCCAGTTGATTAAGCAAACAACATGGTGGCAGTGTCAGCTGAGCATAGAGACGGGGAGACATCCCTGACTCTAGGGGTGGAGTGGAGGCTGGGATCTGGTAACAGGATCCTGAGTGGTGAGGGGTGATGTCATGAAGAAAGACAGAGGGGCAGCCATGCAAATCAGTGTGTGGATGGATATATAGAGGCTGCAGAGGTTTTACACCAACCCTGGAAATGTTTGGAAGTGTTCAACTGAATTTATATCCATTTGGTTTCTTATGAGTGACATTTATTGTGTATAAGTGTAAAAATCGAGGTTTATGAGGCAACCTTATTAGACCAACATTCCTGGTTAGCATGGAAAAATAGATGTTAAACTTCTAAGAATAAGTCGTTTAAGATTTTTCATTTTCTTTAGTTTTCATTTTTTGTAAGGGAACTTCTCTCACATTCATCTTGTACTAAAATAAAATCAGTTACACATCTCACACTTCAACAACACTCTCTTCAATATCATGATCTTGTCACTGTCTACTGTTTCCAATAAGCTCACAGCCAGCAGGAGTGTCAAATTTAAACCAGGAGAAGACATTACAGGCCTTCAGTTACAGTGAAGGGGTAAAATATTTGACCAGCAGGTGTCACTGTTTCTCCGCAGCAACCACAGACTGAGGTTCACATGCAGAGGGCTCTTCTCTGGAAACTTTGAAGATCCTGATGGTGAATCAAGAAGGAAAATCTGGTAGGGCTCTGGAATAGTTTATCCCAGGACTCCTCATATTATGCTGTCTGCAACATGAGTTGAGCGTAGAAAAAAGAGGGACGTTTTTTTCGAAGGGGTTCTGGTTTTGCTTTTGGGTCCACAAAGTCAGTTTTATTGTGGATCCAATAGACCTTTACATCGGCCTATTGATGAAGCTGTTCTTACATTCTTACAAGATTTTCTATCAATTCATGTACTTAATGTTCATAATCATCTCCGCTTAAACACTTGACAAAGTCTAACATAACTCAAAATGGGTATTAATAGAGGGAACATTTCTATGACAAGGATATTTTGTGGAAAAAAATGAAAAACAAAAATCACCCACTCAAGACTTAATTTTCATGATAGAAAAAGGCTCAAGTTGAAATTAAAGGCACTGTGGGGAGTTTTAATCTTCTGATGATTCTGTTGGGCCCTTTGGAGGAAATTGGTAGTATTCTGATGATGACTGCATTTCCCAAGAGTACGATCGCCCAGTGTTATGAACATGTGGCAATATGTGTGCATATTGTGGATGCAAATGAATGAGATATTTTTAACACATCTTATCTTTGTTTAAAATGACATTTTGCAGGATGCGGTTTTCACTTTTTTACCCATTGTGATGAATCTTTTTAGTCTTGTTAGTATACTAGAGGGTTACCAGACGCACTGTTTTGAAGTTAGCTGCCTCAGTGTCACGATGTGTGCTCCAGTGTAATGGGACGCTCACACCAAGTGCAAGTAAAATCATCTACTCGCTTAATTCTTAACCTAGACATGTGAATGAATATTATTTACTCGCTTCAGTCGAGCGTCAACGGTAATTTCAATGGTAATCCCTGCCAATTCAACCGGCGGGATTAAGTGATAGACAAAAGTTTTTTACAATTTACCAGGTAATCCGACCTCCTCGCTCACTTGCCTCCAGGCGAGCTCCTTTTTATTTCGGTTTCAGTAATTGGAAGAAAAGGTATATAATTCGGGGCACCCACACAGCTCACACCAATTCGCATTATTCGCGCCGCCAGAGTAGTAGGAGCGTCAAATCGCGTCTTTACATTGACTTGACGTGTAATTCAGTCGCGCAAATGATTTTACCTGCACTTGGTGTGTGGAGACAGTAACAGTTAATGTCTGAATAATATTAAAAGAATATTTTAGTATTTTTGAAGTGAGGCTTTATGAGTAATACGTCATCAGTAACTGTGCACAATGGTGGCAACAAAGTCTTGGATAACAGCTCTCAAAGGAGTTACGAATATACTGTATTTAACAAGTCTTTGGAGATGAAAAAGTCTTAGATCTCATTCTTCAGACTGAGCCACAAAATTAGATCCTGCTCCACTCACATGTTTGATAACGATCCCTGCCATAAAAGAGAAACCATAGATGTGTATCTGTTTTGAAGACATGACTTACTGTACCAGCAAACACAAAGGGTTTATACATGTGGAGATAAGTGAGAGCAGTTATTCTTTCTCATTAATAGCAAAGGTTTCCTGGAAATATTGGGTTGTAAACACTTCAGCAGCGACTGATTTAGTCTTCCCAGCATTTCTGTGGCAGTTATGTCACTTGGTTTTCATTTAAATTAAACTCAACTGCTTTTTATTGCAAACAATAAAATTAAGTGCATTCAAGGCTCCTCTACTAACTGCTGTGTTTCACCACTACCTTAATTCACCCTCATAAAGAATACAATGAAATGCAGCTAAATTCTTGTCGGGTGACATGTGAAGGCAACATGTGAGTTAATAACAGATAAAGGTGTTTATTTCATTGGATGTTTAATTTTAGAATATTTCGGAAACAAAAAAACAGTAAAAGACAATAAGCTTTTCTGCTCATGATGCTGCTGGTTTGTAACAAAACGTTCTCTGTCTCTGGTTCATGATGGTTATCCAGAAGATGGTTCTCTAAAACACCCGGGGATGCCTCCTTAATGGCTAACTCCTGAAACAAAGTTCACACAAAAGTACAAGGATTCTTTATGCATTATGAAACCATTACATTCTCAATGATGATTGCCGGTTAATTCGGAAAGACTGTTGCTCTAAAGCAGACTTGCTTCCAGATGTGATCACCTAGCATTTAGCTGAATCATTTTTACCATAACCCTGGCCCCCAATAGAGCTAAATTTGGATAGTGTTTGCAACACATTACAGGCTAAAAGCAGACAGCTCCTGCCACACACACTTTTAATATTATGCTACCCCCATACAGTTTTTACTGTTTCCTATGACATCTACCTTAAGATAATTAGTTCCTTATCATTTGTTCTGTTATTTTTAGCGTCTTTCATCAGCCATTTCCTAATTCTCTTGTCTGTCTACACTTCGTTTGTAAAATGGGTGGACAAGAGTGTGTGTCTCTCTCATCTTCATCCTTTCAGACCCTAAAACCACAGGCCACATCAAGCTCTGTGCTCAAGAACACATCTGGGGCATCTGGATGCTACAGGATACACAAACACACACATACATGGTCTTACAGAGCTTGTTACCCACATGAACAGACGCTAGTACATACACATATAACTGAAAGCATGCCTTTTCTTATTTGCAGCATATGCACTCCTATTATATGTTTGTTTTTAGAGATATTTATAAGATGAATCTGCTAAAATGTCCTCAGTATAAGAACAGTTTGTGATCTTTGTGTCCCCTGAAAGGAAATCTGGATGTTTGCCTAGATCCACAATGAAATTTCAAAATAAAACATAAAAGGCAATGTTCTGAAAGCATTATCCCTTACTCTTACAGGCAACAACTATGTGTAACAAATCATTTTATGAAGTTTTATCATTTTGAAACAGTCTTACTTGAAACCGACATTTCTTCATGACCAAAATAAGTTTACCAGAAGCAAAACTGATCATTTCTTTATTATAAATTTGGCACCTACTGTATGTTTGGGTTAGTCAGTATTTGGCACTCACCAACAAGTGGTTTGTTTAGAAAGACACTGCTGAAGTTTGGTAATGTGAAGTAAGTTAATAAACACAGGATTGTTTTTCTTTGGATATTTTCTTTTAACATGAAGTTTATATCATGAAAACTATAGCATTGGACAAAAGGACTTGTTCTGTAAGTGGACTATGTTTGTACTGTCCTCTAAAGACAGAAGAGTTACATCAATGCAAGGCTACACACGATGGTTGGCCTGTCCAATTGGACCATTGCAGAGCCACAAATTTGTGCCATGACTTGAATGACAAAACCACAGGGTGGCCTCTGGACAATTCTAAACAACCTGATGTGAGGTCGGAAGAAAAGAGGGACTGGGCTATATGCGACATCAGAATATGCTTATAGCAGTCATCCACAAGGTCACTTCAGTGCATTTTCTTTTCTTGCCAACATGTCTCTTTTTTCAGTCAACTTTGGTCCCTCATAACACATCATACAGGCAGAGATATTGTTGCCAGAGCTCAACACACTTTTTCTATGTCCCATAGTTCCACCTCACAGGACCAACTTCTGTCAGTCCTCTTCTGCTCTGTCATTTTGTTTGTTGATGTTTCTGACTTTTGCATGTGTAGAGCACTCTGTGCTTTCACTGGATATTGTCAGTAATGTGACAGAACAAATCATGGAGGGCAGAGAGAAAAATAAAACATGCTGGGTTTTATGTTGGGAGGTCTGAGATGTGGCCTTGTTTGCCATTCACTATTGTTAAATTCCAAAGGGTAAATCCATTTTCTGGGCAAACAGACCCAAAAACTCTATGTCAGCTGGATCAGACTATTACCATGTTTCAAAAGTGTTGTCTGACTCTGCCATTAAAATGTGTTCAAATCTTCATTATTCTGACATTTACTGGGGCTCGAGAGCCCACATCATGACACTGAGGCTGTGAGGGATATTGTTAAGATGGCATGTCTGATCACTTTTATGTTAGCTAACTAATGGTGATAAACCACAGTTTACAACATTTTGAGTTGACTTATTTTGTACATAAGAGTCACTTGAATCAACACAAAAATGAAAACTCCCCACAGTACCTTTAAAGTTTACAATATTCTTTAGGTCTGCCTGATAAGACTGGACTCCTGAACTACAGATTCCCAACATAGCTACAAGCTTAGTGCTAAGCTATGATAACACCCCATAATAGCCCTCTGATAACTTTAAAGAGCTGCAATGGCTTCTGATTTGTCAGCTCTTTGATGGGAAGAACATTTGAGGGCTGAACAGCATGTCAAGAAATCGAAAGATAGCATGTCTTGACATGAATGGAAATGGGTGAATTAGTAGATGATTGGACACACACACACACACACACAAACAAACACAATCAAATCATGATCACTACCAATCATCAAAGAGTCTCGAATCAGTCCACAACTCTTGGGAGGTAAACAAGAGGGAAAAGTCTAATTAATCCCAGCTAAGCAAATCCTGATGCTTGGGAAGAGGCAAAAAGGCTGTTAAAAAGTCATTTAACAATCATGTTTGAAGTTATAATATTTTCCAGATTCAGGGATTTAAATTTCATTTTTGCTCTTTTCCTTTTTGGCAGGTGATTTATGTTTCATTATAAGAGGAGATATAATTTAGAGCCTTTAGAGTCTTCCACCTCTTATACTGTCACTGCTAATGAGAAACAATTATATGCCTCTACCTCTATTATCCCTCAGTGTTAAGTATGGTACCAGCAATCAAACACCAGTGCTGTGGCTTTCTGTTAGACACCCTCTATTTAAAATAGTCTATAATAATAGCAAAAAGGAAACCCCTACTCTCTGTGTTCCTTCTTTACTGGCTTCTCTATAGGAGACTTCAATCCATTCAAGCAACCAGAGAGATCTGTGGCTATCCTGTCCTCAGTTGTGGCATTGGAAGGGGTTTTGGTGGATCCCTCATCAACGGAGTGAACACAAACCCTGAAATTTGCACCATGTCTCTGTTTCTGTCAGCCCAGCAATTTTGTTAACTGTTGCAGATGCTGGAGAAGGCAGCAGCCCAGATTCCATGTGGCCTTCAGACATTTCAAATCCAATGGTTAAATTCTTCATGCTCTGTTAATGTACTGAATAGAAAGACCCTGTTCCTATATGGGCCGTTCTTGGAACAGTTTTTGCATATTCATTCAACAGGACTGCGGTTTGGACTGAGGGCACGAAAGTGGATCCTCAGCATACTGTATAAGAAAAAACAGCGTCACGCCAGAGTCATGGGATTCAGCTTTACATAAGGTTTGGCTTGTCCAAAGACATTTTCCCTTCCTGCAGACACGGCAGGTCCAGCTGGTCTTACCCCGCTTCATACAGGCAGCACATTAAAGCCACATTAAAGCTTAGCTCATTGTAAAGAATCATTTAGCCCACAGAGTTTACCAGTCACAATCAAATCTTTTATTACAAGTTTAGGAAAACCTCAAGGATTAAACTTAGCCTACCACTCTATTTAAAGATAATTATGTTGTTAATGAAACAATAGATGCTGTGGGTACTTCTCTCATTCTCCATTATAACTGAAGAAAGTCAGGCGTATTATTTTCACATAGTTACATCCACATAATTCGAACTCAGCATCTGGAAAATACTCTGTAGGTTGTGTATTTAAAGCTGTCCAAAAGTTTACATCACCAGTACTTCTTAACCTAAAAAAACAAATCAAGGGGAAAAATCAGTGATCATTCAATCTGAATAAAAACATCTCAATGAACAAAAGATACAGTAAAATAAAAACATCCTTGAAGTAACCACATACTATTCAGGGCTTCCAGTGTAGCTAGCAGTTAGTGATAAATCACTTCTAGCCCAGACTTCCTTTTCTGTGTAACACTGTCCAACACAGTCCAACAAGCACCGTCAGAAGCAAGATTAGAGTTGGTGTTGAAAGATGGTTGTCCAGGAGGGATGTATTTATTACACCTACAGAGGAAAAAGTCTGCTCTGCTTATATTGAAGATAACAAAATCCTCATCAGATGGCCAATGACTGCATCAAGGATTGCATTGCAGTTTTTTGGGGGTGATGGTGGGAGGACAAAGTGGCCAGATGCTATGCCACAGTCTGTGCCACTGCATGTGTTTGAACCATCAACACTGTTTGCCTTTATGCTTAACTTACTGATGCCCATCACATAAACATGAAGGACAACAGGGCATATAAAAAAAAACAAAGTAGTCTCAATAACTTTTGTGTTAGATATTATGTTGATGTCTTCCAGCAATAAACCCTAAGGGTCCTGTTTGAATGGTCCAAAATGTATGGTCTAATGTGGTCTAATGGTGCAAAGTGAATCAGAGTGTGTCTGACCTCTTCCTTGGTTGTGATGCAGCACAAAATCTGGGCACCAGTTGTGGCACATGACGCAGAGAGAGTGGTTGAAGTTCCTGTATTATTCATGGGTCTGTTTCGAGTGTAACATGAATCAAAGGGATCACTATGTCTACTTTTAATCCCATTGAGAGACAGTCATGCCCTGAAGTAGACTGAGTCCACTGCAACAATTCCTCTGAGCAGCAGTAATAAAATTGACACAAACATTTGATCATTATTTACTCTTTTTTTGCTGCTGGAACAAATGTCTATGCTGTGTATTGATCGATTTATTGATAGATTTTTATTTTAAAAAATGTGAACTAAAAAGCAACATATACAAAATAAAAAGCAGAAACAATACACAAAATACAAAGCACAGTGCAACACCAGATTGTCAAATTCCTGATTATTTCACACATGTCTGAATCAGATACTGTAAAATCTCTGTTAATCTGTGGCTAGTAATCATTGTTGATTGAAGTAAGCATAATGAAGACTGAAAAATATGCTTTAGTTAGCTTTTTTGGTTTGTCTGTGTGTAAATGTTTCTGCGTGTATTCCAGAGTGTGCATGAAAGACCGCTTGGTACTGATCTGAGGTTTAGCTGGTTTGTAAGTCAGTAAAGAGGAGGATGTCTTTGTCTCCTAGCATCCTGAAATTGGCAGCATGCTGTTACATAGTGTATTCAAAACCAACACACCCATGGGTGTTAACTTAGGAGCAAATTCACCTTCTTTTTACACAATGTAGACACTGGGCATAAAAAAAGTGGAAAATAACAATGACAAAACTGCTTTGCACTGGGTGTATGGCAGACCCCTATGTGTTTCAGTGACATCCAAGGACTGACAGAGAAGATCTGTGTATTTTCAGAGACTTTCCTTGTCCTTTACAAGGTCATTGATGAAATCAATTTCATTAATAATTTCAGTATCAATAAACTCTCACCAATTCCCATTCCCAATCCTGCGCTAGTGCAAATTGTAAACACCAACATGCCCCCGTACTGGGAGACAAATGTTGGATAGTCAGTGTAGCGACCACAGCAGCCTTAGAGCAACATGTGAACTTTAAAACTTTGATGCTCATTTCTGGTGACCCTACACCATCAAAACATAATACATGATTTACAGTGTCATTACTTCTCTTGTGTGGTCTAAAATATTCTTGAAATCGAATTAACACCAACACAAATATATATTGTTCATCTAATACTCAACTCCAGCTCCCAAGAGGTTTATGCAATATGGTATATGGGAACATACATAGACCATACATGGTCTTACATCAACATAAGTCCTTTGATGTTGTTGGACAGCTTGACATTGCTAATGATCTTTCTGATACACATTCAAGCAAAAACCATTAGGGTTCATCAAGCAACTCTCATCCAAAGTGTTTCCTATGCTCTCTTAATTATCCAGCGGTCTGAGGTGTAAATATTTAGGATTCGAAGATTGCTGATTTTCAGTTTCCCATTTTCTTGCCTTCTTTTGATGGTGAGATAATCTTACTGTAAAAACAGTAAAGAAAGAACCTAGAGACTTTGACTACAATACACAGTGTTCTCAGATTATTAGCAAGTGTTTCTCAAAGTCTCCAAAGATATCCTTTCCCAACAAAGAGAAGATTTACAACTGGCTATAGATGATAAGCTATTCTGCAGTGTGGTTCTGTCAGTGAACAATACGGACATGTGCCCTTACGGTCTGGTGTTTTTAAATAACTGTTTCACAATGCTGAGAAACGTAGCTGTCTCACCATCCAGCTGGCCTCTTAAACATGGAGTATATTGTTATTTCTCAGATTGTTGAGGTTAACAGAAATACTATCATGCAGTGAAGCCATGGGAGTATTTTCTTTCTTTCTAGCTGCTGAGGAAAGTGACTTAGGGAAGCCCTGATTATTGCAAATAAAATATAAAGCTACTATTCAGGGGGACAACAAATTTGAGTGCTCACTCTTAAAGATAATAAACAGTATTTACTGTAATATATGGGCAAACAGCCAGGTAAAAAATTTGCTAGGGACTTAAGATAGATTTAAATCAATGCAACCAAATTGAAGAAATTACAGTTACCATCTTAGTTCAATTAGATTTCTAAGCTCTGAAGTTGTATTGCACCAAATGTCTGGAGTTGGTGTAGTCAAATCTGCTCCTTAAGGGCCACATTGTGTTTGATCGCAGTGGGAATATTTAAATGCTCCCCATTTTTCATTCATTCATTCATTCACTGGAGTATGGCGAGATACAGATGGGAAAAGGAGTTCTGAGGGCATGGTCTGGTCTATAAAAGGTAGTATTGTCAATATATTAAATCAAAAAGGCTTTGAGTTCAATTTAAACCCACCCTTTTATCTCAAGTAAGCAGCCAATGAATTTAACATCTCAGTCTGTGGACAATAAACAGAATTTCTCCTCATACCTTACATTCATTTTGCAGAGCTCCCGGTGGTAAGAGGCCATTTTGCAGACCAGATGTGAAGCACAAGATTTTATTGTGTGGCTGGACCATTTGGTTTCTATTGAAAGAAGTCACTCGAGGAGAGTGCTTGTGGGAAGGCAATCCAGTAATTGTCAGATCAAATATCTTGTCTGCTATTTCACCCCAATTTACCCCAAGATATTCACAATTGTTGACAGCAGAGAGGAGACCGAAAATGCCCGCTTGGAGGTACAGAATGTTTATTTTTTGTTGGGAAATTTTCTGCTCTGTGATCGTTTGAATAAAAGCTACGGAGGATATGTTTTAATAACACATCATACAAGTTAATTTGGGGATGCAAGATACATATTGGCACAACAAATTATTCTCCAATAATGAGAATATTTTGTAAAAGAATTTGTTGAAAAGCACCGATAATAGTTGCTTTCATTAACAGACATTCTGACAGTACCTAGATAGCAGTATGACATCCACTTTTCAAAACAGGGAACAATAGTAAGCACAGCTGCTGCAACCATTAGAATGGCGACATGTGTATGTATATTTTTAACTGTTTCTAATGAGAACAATGCCATTACAATTTGTATGACTGCCACAAGCATGCTGAGAGGAGGAGAGGGTCTGCAGGTTTTTACATAATGAATGTTATGTCATCTAAAAAATGAATGAATGTATTGAGAAAATTCTGCAGTAGTCACAGCTTCCATTTGTGTGTCATAGAGCCGTTTCTGCAGGTATTTGAGAACTGCAGAGAGTTGACAATCCAAGTTGATGTGATTGATTACAAAATCTGTGATTTAAAACACTGAATGAGCCATTTTTCTACAAGGTAGGAGCGTCCATTTTTTCAGTTCATAGCTTATGTGGAAGCCAGCTGTTCCCTCTTGAGCTATCATAACTTCACAGATGTATCCCTGCCTGTTTTGTGATCTCTTCACACATTTGCAGTCATAGTCATTCTGTAGGCTGTTGCATGTGAGGTCCAAAAAGCTTTTTCAGCTTTAGTTCTGTTTCGTTGAACATAAATAATAAGTTAAACCTTAAGAAACCATAAGTTACAGATGAGTTACACAATGTTTTTGTTTTATTCCAGAACAAGTAATCCAGAACCGTCTGTGCAAAATGACGCATCGCGCTCCGTGGCCTGGCTCTTTCTTTTATAGATGTTGGCATATAAAATAAATTTGGCTCACAAAACTGAATATTATAATATTCGTATGTAGGCTTAAAGTAAATAACTCATCTGATCACTGAAACAAATCATCTGTTCAGCCGCCGCAGCAGCAGCTGCAGCAGGACGGGGAGAGGTCACGGAGCTGCGTGAGAAATAAGAGGAAGAAAGAAAAGGAGGGAGACAAATTACATATCTTGTTCACTTCTTCATGTGTGTCTATTTACTGGATATTTAATTTAATTTAATTCAATTTAATGTGGTTTCAGTTGTGTTGATTTGGTCAGGTTGTGTGTCCAAACGTGTGCCAAATGCACTCATCAGATCAGATATAGATCAGAATATATGAGCCTTCAGCGCACTTTATACGACACCGGCGAGCATGAAAATGTCACTGCGCCAGCTGATTCTGTCGACACTCCCCTCTGCCCCGCCACCACGCCCAGCTTGGCGGAGCTCGTTGCGCCTCAGTCCACCAAAATACCAAACTGGCTGTACGCCGGGCTCCGCCAGCCGAAAATACCACTGCGCGGGGTCCGCCACCCTCCGCCGCCTCACCGGCGGACACGAAAATAGAGCCCATAGACACTAATCAAGTGCCATAAAGGCCTTTGGGCCAACTCCAAACTGCCGACTGCAGTCTTCACATCTGGGGTTTTGAATCTTCTTCAAGGAAGCTTAATTTATAGGCAGACATAGGTGGACTCAAATCTCCTAATCCTCTTCTAGAAAGGCAGCCCACTCTACCTCTGAGCCACAGGCATGTGAAATGTCCCAGTGAGGTGAATTGATTGCTAGAATCAACAAGGAGCATAAAGTTTACGCATCAAAATCTATGGGAGTCTTATCCAGGTTATCCTTTGGTAATTAACATTATGACATGCCTCAAAGTTAGGACATGCAGCTCAGGACTGGGTAATAACTCAAAGAGACAGAGCAGAAATCAAGTGGGAGGACATCGGCATCTGTGGAAGGAATAAGAAAGCTGCGGGATACTGACATTTATCGTTTTGAGGTCTAAGTCAAGCTATGCAAGACCTGTTTTTGATTATTGTGAGATCACATCATAACCCCACAAGGTGATTTGATCATATAAGCTTTATATTTGATTTATTGGGGTCCAGGGGGGTCAATCCTGTGAAAAAGACAAAGGTTGGTGGAGGGAAAATTGAATCACTTCACCATTTGAGAAACTAAAAGGAGATGGGGTGCTGATGAAAACAGGTTTTATTTAAAGTCTGTATTTACTTGAAAGTATCGCAACACATCAAATATCAAAACTGACATATTTTATTTTTAATCTATTATTATCATTAAAATCCTCGAGGAACACGAATTAGTTTAATTTGCATGTATGTATAACAGGATCCAGAAATGCCAGCAAAGTGGAAAATTTTCTGTGGTCCAATGGATCAAATTTTGACATTCTTCTTAGAAATCTTGGACACTGAATCAGCTGCCCTGAAGAAGATCCACCTCCCATGTTATCCGCATTTAATTTTAATGCCTGTATCTAGTCTTTATATATTTTTTTAAACAAATGGTTTTAATTGCATTTTGCACAGCATCCCAATATTTTTGAAGATAGGGTTTTAAAAACGGACAATTTGCTAGTGTTCCGGTACGTAATTTTTTTTTCTTTGCAAGGTGTTTTTTTTTTTTTTTTTCACATGATGCCAGTTGGCCACTAAATCTAATAATCTGTAATTTTAAGAAGATTATTGTACTGTTGTTATTTAGTAAAATGACAGATTATGTTCAAGATTAATTTTTCTTCTTACAAAATGAAAGAATTTCCTTTACAAATAGAATAAACGGAGATAGCTAAGGTTTGTGCTTTGATAAAGGGTAAATTTCTGTTCTATACCTTTTTATGATCTTCTATTTAGCTAGTTGGCCATCTTCAATAAACTAGATGAATGAAAAGCCTTCACATCTGATTAAACTAACATTCATAGTTTACTGATAGCTTGTCATCTTTAGCAGCTCCAGTGTTTTGTTGGCACTGCCATGTAAAAAAAGGGGTCTGAAACACATCTGCAAAAGATACTATATAATAACTACATTTTGTGATTGCTTAACTCACTTGATATGTTCTTTCTACTGAACACTTACACAGCAAGCAGTTGCCACATATCTGGAAAGAGAATATAGGAGTAACAAAAGCATCGTCTCCAGAAACCAGACCTCTTCAACTGTGTGATTTCTTTCAGCACTTAATAGCATGTTGGCTCATAACTCAATGGACTACCTCTGTCAACAGAGAAAGAGAAAACATGACAGTATTATAAAGAAAAGATGGTCCCATTACTCTCTATTTGTGAAACCTCTTCATCCATCAACGTTTAATGTGTTTCGACCAAGGTTGTTTCCATCTACGAGAAATAGATGGAAGATATTTGCACAGAGTAAAACAAACCAACTGTGCATTCAATGACCGGACAAACCCTTGACTCCTGTTGTTCAAGCTGCTTGTATCTCCTTAAATTCAGGCTGTTTGATGTGATCATGAACTATTAGCATCAACAGGGAGCAAAAGGGCACCTTACATGAATGTGCAACATGTTTAAAATAAAACAACCACTCAAAGGTCTGAAAGCTTTAGACACCAAATTAAAAAGTACAGCTATAGACTCAACTTCTTTGACATCAACTCAAAGCAGGTTGTTGCTAAACTTTGAGGGGGAAAACAAACCCAACAATTTCCCCAAATGCCTTGCTTCAGCTACATCAAAACGTGGATGTCAGATATCATCATTCAAAGATGGTGATTGAACACTGAAATATGAAAACATTGTCTGCAGTCTATTACACTAAAAAAAGACTATTTTAAAAAGTTCAAGTAGCTCTGTGAAAAAGATGGTGTGTTGATTTCACAACTGTTTTTTGTGAGTTTGTTGAACCAAACTGTCATAAATCTTTCATTGTATTTGTTGTTTAGACATGAATACAAGAGGAATTTGTCAATTGTTCCAAAGTTTCAGAAAAACAGAGGTTTTTAATTTAATAATTGGCAACACAAAATTATAACTGTTGATGTCTGTAATTCGTTCCATCTATCTACTGTTCAAATACAACAATGGCGCCAATGATTGGCATATTGTGTTAGGGATTCATGAATGGTGTATCAGAAACCATTTAGATGGTTTTAAACTCAGCTGGGTTGAGGTATGTTTCAACTTGTCCATTTTGTAAATAATATTCAGGAGGGTTTGAGTACTTTCACATTATTCCTTTAGCTCACATGGCTGTCATTAAATTATTGTCCTTTCTAGGTAACTTCTAGGTAACAGCAATACACAGGCGATGAGTGAGAGGAAGTCTGGAGTGCTGGCTACACAATATGTGATCAATTGCGTTGAAAGTGTTTTGATTTATGGCCATGAATAATTTGGAAATTCTTCTCTGAATAAGACACATTTGAGTTCAGCTGTCCCTACCTCCACCACTACTACCACCTTGCTCATAGGCAAACAAACTTAGTGTTTTTATTCTGGCCCCAGAAAGTTCATACACAGATTACCTTCAGTCACTCAGAATGACAATTAATGTATATATAATGAATAAACTATTTTTAACCATTATGTTATTTTGGAAGGAAATAACGGAGGAGCAGCCGCTAAAATGAGGAAGCAGGAGCATCTTTTGAGGTTAGACAGTAGTTTAGTCCGACTCAATACTCAAGCTAGTACAACAGCACAATGGTGTCAAACAAGACAGGTTAATAAAGGGCAAGCTAATTAGCAGCTTCTGCAATCCACTTCACATCCCACTCTCCTTGTTTAAGTGCAGTTGGCTGCTCTTCTAAACTCCTCCCACATGTTATTTAATGTACAAATTGATGATAGCCAGTAATGCAACCTCTTTCTCTACAATTCCAAATTTATTCTGGTAAATAAAGATTTTTAGATGAGCTCCGCCTCATTATACGAATTTGAAGCCAAATTGCTTTCGGTATTTTCAGGATTTTCTCCACTTTCTGGAACCACTACTTGCACAATGGACGCATTCAGCAGGAGAGACGCTGTGATGACGCTCTGCTTAAACAGCTTATACCCCGAGTGAGCTACGTAAACTTCGTACACCCATAGGCTGTATCAATTGTCAATCAAAGCAAATGCGAACCCCCTAATAACTTTTAATATAGAGCTGTACAGAAAAAAGAGGACTTGAGCACAAACCAGTCTTACAATAACTAAATGTCAACATTGGAAGTTTGTCCACAACTCCATAGGGATTGGTGGAGGAGGTGGGATTTATGACCTATACTGCAGCCCGTCACCAGAGGGTGCTGTTCTCGGGGTGGCTTCAGGAGACAGACGGCGTCCATTCTATATACAGTCTATGGTTTATTCTTGCTAATTTCAACTTAATTCTCATAATTTCATGACAGGTTAACACAACCCGATTCTGATCATAGTTTTTAAATTCCTTTTCTTTCATTTTTATGGTATTGTATCACCACAAGAATGAGAAATTTCCTTGTCGTGAAATTTCCCATGATGACTTTCATGGTGAGATTTATCAGTATTTTCCTTGAAAATCTGTGTTTAAACCATCCATCAACGCATAACTGTGCCTAGGAAAACAAAGATTTAGTCCAGCCATGAATCTTCGTGATGGAGCAGCCACATTGAACGGACAATGGAGATTTATAAAGTACTGTAATTAATGCCTGGAACATTTTACCAAATGGAAGTGCAGATTTTTAAATTCTGCTGCTGAGCTCTTTGCACGGGGGTTTTGAAAGCACATCCCTGAAGAGCAATGACTTACTTGTTTGATTACCACTGCCTGGTGAACTTTTGAAGTGAAATTCTGCAAGAGTTTAACTGCGCCAAAGACGCCAAATGTTGTCCAAAATCGTTTTTGATCCATCCATTCATCCCTGCATCTTACTTTAGGTCTTGGGGAGTCGATCCATGCTGTCACTGGACAGAGGGAAGGTTACACAGTGGACAGATCACCCATCAAGCACAGGAGTGACATATGGAAACAAACATCCCATCAAAGTCATGCCCAAACCTACATCTTGAATTTTCTTGACTCATAACCACCCTATAAACTAAAAAAAAAGGGCCAAATCAGACCCTGGAGAGCACTTTGATCATTTTCCATGACGGTTAAAAAAAGACATTAGCAGCAGTCTTTGTTTTTCCTGTTTTTCAGTATTCAATGTTAATAAATAACCAAAATCCTTGGCAGAGCTCTGAAGGAAATTTAATGCTAAGATTAGTGTGGCCTGGGGAGGACAAACAGTACCAAGTGTGCTGCTGAAAGCCTTATTTAGCCAAAAATCTGGGGCCTTTCTGTGAGTGCCATTGCATAACAAGTTGAGTTACTTTAAAGCAGACAGAAAATGACATAATACTGTCATCCCGAGTTATTTATGATGGTTTTTGTTGGAGGAATATTGTAAAAGAGTCATTTGGGCAGTATTGAAGCTGCCACTGAGGGGGAAAATTATTTTAGTTCCTCAAAAAGTATGTGGGTCTTCATGGCTGTTGAGAATATGACTTTTAACCCCAGGTTTGTCTGCTGGATCAATCACAACAGGTAGCCAAACTCCGAGGACTCTAACAGGAACCAACGTTTAAGACATGGAGCAAAAATTAACGCCATTAACAGCTGTTAACGTAATTTGTCTGTTTGAGTGTCTGAATACATCTGAAGAATTTTCCACTCGACACGCTCTACAGAATGAAAATAAACGCAGACTGTGATCTGTCTGCTGCTGACTGTTGGTGTTTCGCCATTTCCAGGATCCTCTTTGGAACGATAAATTAGAGTTGATTTCGGCTGAGCTGAAGTCGACAGGTGGCCTTGTTGACACAGTATTATTGTTCTCCAGGCAGCAATGGCATTGTTAATATTGAGTAAGACATTGACATATGAAATCTGCAAATCTTACAAATGACTTCAGGGCATTTGACAGCTTTTTAACAGCCAGTTTAAACTTTTTTTTAAAAAGTGTTTGTGTAAAAATACAAGAAGTTTGGAGGGAAAAAAATCACTCTATTTGAGACAGAACTTGGAGTATTTTAAAATACCATAAAACAGTAAACTGGAGTCGTCATCACAGCCAGTGTAAACTGGTTGTTTTTTCTTAGCAGCACCTTTAACCTTGATTCCAAAGTGCATTTTATAGCTTAATGTTGCTCTTGCAAAAGTCAATCACAGCATTTCTGCTTCACTATAGTGACGAAAATGTCTGTTTCAAAATGCTTTGGATGCTTCATATCAGCAGGAATACATGCAATATTATCAGAATATTATGTTTTAGCACTTGCAGCATGAGACTGGGATATTTGACGGTAAAAAAAGTGTGGTTAGCATCCTCTTCCTATAAAGCTCCACTTATGTTATTGATGCCAAGGGAGCAGCTGCATTTTGGACACTGAGCACCAGAGCTGGGCTCAAGTTTATGAACCTGTTTATATGAAATATGTGCAATTAATTGTCAACTTAATTAACTAATGGGTGCATTGACTTGAAAGACTGACGAAAATGACGAAACCTTAACTTCAGTTATCTTTGGTTAATTAATGCATCAGATTTCATAGAGTGCTTTGTCAGAGACCCTCAAAGCGCTTTACATTGGATACATCATTCATTCCCTCACACAGTCACACCTTGGTGGTGGTTAACTACCTTATTAGTCACAGCTGCCCTGGGGTAGACTGACAGAAACGTAGCTGCCAGTTTGCGCCTACAACCTCTCCAACCACCACCACCACACTACACTCACATTAATACACCAGTGAGGACACACACTGGGAGCAAGGTGGGTTTAGTGTCTTGCCCAAGGACACAACATACAGACTAGGGATTTTTGGACGACCGCTCTATCTCCTGAGCTACTGCCACCATTTAAGTTGTTTCCATCTTGTTACCTGACCTGTATTCATTCCTGAAATAGAAAAGTATGCATTTCTTTCTTTCTTTTTTCCAATCCAGTCTCATATTTATTTATTCAAGATCTAAAGATTTCAGCTCGTCAAATGGATGGCATGCGGGATAAATAAACATATTGTCTGACTTCTCCCTTTTGATATATCTTTATTCTTTCAAGCTTTTTTTCACTGGCAGCATAAAAAGAATGGTGGATTCATGCCAAAGAAGATAACTCCACTGAAGGGTTTAAAACCATAAGATATTACGATGCAGGGAATTTAATCAGAAAGAGTCAGCTCATACTGTGTGAATTATATGGATGTAAATCAATAGACAAATGTACCATTTTCTAAATATTTGAAATGCAGATGCTTAATATAAAAAGAGAAGAGCATTCAAGGATACAGGATGTCATATGCTTTACAGATTGTAAGCACAATGAGAATTTGAGATTTGGGGAATGGGGCATCACACAGTAAGTGAAAATGAAATGGCTTATCCTTTTTAGTTATAAATAATGTCTTGTTTTCTGGAAGAGAAATTAACTGCAATGCATTTTAATAAAAAAAGATAATGATGTGTTTTTTTTTTTCTAAATCAATGCTATTGTGTCTCTTTTATAATGTCCTGCTACTACTTTGATAAAGATTAACACCATATCCTTTTTACACCACATTTCACTTAAACAATTTCTCAAATGGCTTCAGTGGCAAATCAACAAAATATGCACTTGGTGAATTAAATCAAAAAACTACTGCCACTAAAGTATTTCAGGAGTGGAGGACCACCTATAAGCTAAGTATGTAGATCAG
The DNA here is from genome assembly GCA_962446985.1 of Xyrichtys novacula. NCBI lineage: Eukaryota > Metazoa > Chordata > Actinopteri > Labriformes > Labridae > Xyrichtys > Xyrichtys novacula. The sequence continues at coordinate 9,482,816 of OY660878.1, forward strand.
GATTATTAGACTGATATTTGCAGGCAACTGGGCAAATTTACAACAAGCAATAAAAAAAAAATAGTATTATTAACTGTTGGAATTTAGCTAAGAGTCCTGGTTGAAAAATAACAGTTTTACAGTCCCACTGTAAACACATAATCATGTGAGGAATGTACAGGTTAATGTGATCGCATATACAAGTTGTACTTTCCACTTGAGCAACATGTGGTTGTTGAATATTTTCTCCACGTGAAGAATAAAACTCATGTTACTTCCATTTTTTCATGTCCACTTCAGGTTTTGCATCCTGTGACACACATGTGGAAAACATGGGATATTCATGTGGTTTGTTGGGAAGGGATGTTTTGAATCTTGTCCCTAGTTTGAGGAATTATTTATGTCCTGAAATCTGCCAGCATACATTTTCAAAACTAGAACACCACTTTTAGAGTGGGATCAGAGGAGGCTCAACATAAAGAGGAGGAAGTGTAATCAAACATGTTCAAATGTGTGGGCCATGTTCAGAGCTATATACACTGTAATCAGCCAACAACAACACAGTAATCATTTTTTAGTTTACTCCCAGCTTGTTTCCTTATGTGTCTCAGCTGCAGACTTTTTTGTGGCTGCTCCACATCCCCATGCGGACAAGCAGTTAAAATCACAGGATGATTGACAGCCTGCAATCAGAGAAAGTCAGGGGCCCATTTTTGGAACTGATGCCAAAAATAAATGCACAGCTGAAGAGAAAACAATCACAGACGTTTCCAGAAAAGCTAGCCACACGATAAGCATCTGTAAATGAGAAGCAGAGAAACCAATAATTACTTTAAGGCTTTAATCCGAAGTCCTGTTTAATTTCATGATCTCTCTGTTCTTGCACCTGCAAGTGCAGACTTGTTACTCTGTCCACTTTAAACATCACATCACTCCATGTGTCCTGATGTGCACCTTCCCTCAGGGAACAGTGTCTTCAATGCAGAAGTCTAAGGGCTTGCCAACAACATTTTTTTAGTAGTATACCTTCAAAGGAGGCTATAAAATCCGTGTCTGCATAGGACAAGCATCTAAAGAAATGAGCAGTAAAATCAGTTGATGTTAAATTCCTTCAGCTTGGTGTTGACAGTCTGTGACCTCTGTGTGGCATCTGTGTCAGAGGTTGAGACACAGTAACATGTGTTCACACCATGATCCCGTCTGTGGAAACACCTTCTCTGCCTCTCATCAAGTTGTGATGTAGATGCACTTTCTTTTATGTCCTGTCGGGGCTGTAGTTCAACACAGCATAAATCTGGGAGCGTGTTTGAACTTGTAAGAAAATAAAGCGGTTAAAGATAAGATAAAGATAAGATTTAAAGGGGTTTTATCCATGAAAGGCACGAGCGAAAAAAACTCCATTTATCCTTCACCGTGTTATCGCAGACATGTTATTGCAGGAGTTCCTCTGTTCATAAAAGGCTTAAGTCTGGTGTAACTGATCAGACTTATGTGTCATAATACAGTTGTAGTATCTGTTATTGTTTTTCACCTTTTGGAAATGTATTTATCTATATCCTTGAAATCAGATCGATCTACATATGCCAAGGTTAGTCAAGGTGTACCACAAAGTTCAGTGCTTGGACCCATTCTACTGACCTTTCTCAGTTTTTTTGGATAATATCAGACAAAAAGGATCAGAACATGCCTAAAGTGCAAAAAATCAATCAATCAATAAATAAAAAACTAAATGACCAGAAATGTTGAAGTTATCACCTGGTTTCATATGGATGGATCATGTTTTTTTTATTCTTTTTTAAGTTTTTTGGTTCAAAGCACAAATTTAAAATAAATAAAAATTCAACTGGTCAAAAAATAATTTGTACCTGCTCAGCATGTTGGTATGAACACACTGACAATCCCACACTTTGTCTTAATTTTCAACCAAACATGGAAAAGCTCATCCTCAAATTTTAAAATGTTTAGATCAAAAATTAAACTAAAAGAAATACATATTTCCTCAGGGAATTTGGGACCAGATGTCACATTTTTCAGATGTAACATTTGTCATTCTTTGAGTAACAAACTCCAGATTTCATATAATTTTGCATCTGGAGTTTGTGAGCAAATAGAGCTTGTCCAAAAAAGATTGAAAAAATATGGTGTTACACAATATTTTGATACTTTTATGAGCAATTATGCTGAGACCTTTGGGGAGAAGGGTTTGCAATAAACCAAAACGAAGAAAACGTCTTTTTGGGAGGACTAGAAGGCTAACTGTCTGTATCACTTTTTCAGTGAATCTAATCTCTCTGGCACTCATGCTTATGTTCATTTGTGATAAATTAAGGAGTTGCACATGTAAGCAAATGTCATAAATATCGGAATTAAACATAATTTCCACTTTCCACCCATGCACCTTTTCCAAAGTCAATTATATATCCAATGAGCTGATATGTGAGTGCATAAGTTGACCATGTTATGGTAATGAGAGGCTCTTCCTCCTCCAGCATGCTGTGTCTAGGCATCTTAAACAAACGTCAATCAATACAATCAATGAAACCATGTTAAAGACTGATTAATTTCTCTAAACTGCATGTGTTAAAGGGAATTTCTGGTGAATCAGGTCTTGACAGTGTCAGAAATTTCCCTTCTCTCTTTGAAACTACACACTGCTCAGAGTTTGGCCGTTTGGCTTGTCTCATTTATCTTTGTAATCGTTTTTGCATACTTGCATCTGTTAAAAAAACCATACCAAAAAAAGCTCATTTAATAGAAACATTCTATACAGTAATTTGAAGTCAATAAAGCCACAGAACAAAGCTTGAAAATTACATTAGCACATGCTTTGTGAACCACATCACAAAGCTACTTCATTCATTTAGTGATGTGTATAATCTAACCTGTTTGCTTCAGGGGGAATCAAATCCAGCAGATCATCTGTATGGTTAAATAAGATCATAGCATGTAAGAACAGCTGATAACATTTTTAGGCTTTATCCTATTGCCATGCAAAGTCTGTTTGAGGATATTTTTGTGTTAAAAGATAAAAACTTGTCAGGCTTTTATTTCAGATTTTATCATATCAGTAGTTAAATGTCGCTACAATACAACCAATACTATAGTTATGTTGGTGTATTTTTAATGGAGTGAAGTATCAGATATAATGCAGTATCTGTCTGGACTGCTGTATGTGTCATTATAAAGTGGAGAGTTGTACAGTTTGTAGTTGTCAAACTTGAAATAAACAGATTATCAGAAGGTTGGAACAGTATTTTCAAAATAAACAATCATTTCACTTAGGCTACTTTCCCGGCTTTTTAAATCAGGTAAAGAAAATTTTCAGAAAACCTGATTTCTTGATTTCAGGCACAAGTCAATGTCCAATGATCGCTGTGTTTTTTGGAAAACTACAGGGATCTCTGTTGAGTCCAGCTGCCCTAAATTCAGGCAGAACTGTATGTGTCTCTTTATATCCTGTCTTGCTCTCAGTACAACCAAGGGGGTGTGTCTTAGTGAAAATGGAGCCTGAAAATCCCCTGTTGAAGTGGAGCCATAATGGTGGGTGTCAGTTTAATAGGGGTGATGGTAACATTTCTACCATTGTTTCTACACTGGTTACTTGCAGGTAGCCGAGCTGTGGAGATAGGAGGGTTATCAGGCAACAGTAATGTATGGGTGCAGTTTTGTGTAAGAAAAGCCAAAATTCCTCATTACATTGGGTTGGAATTCCTCCTTAACGAGAAGATCAGGTCAAACGTGTGTCTCATTTATCAGGATTCCAGAAGAACAACACTAAAGTTGTTTTTTATGCAATGATTTATCACAAATGAAAAGTGAGTCTGGTTTTTATGAAGTCTCAAAATACTTCAAGCTGTCTTCAGCATGGAAAAGAAATGTCTTCCATCCCTGCAGATTGTCGACTTACAAAACACAGACTCACCGAGCAACAGATACCAGGCGCTCTGACGACCTGAATAGTAATAGGCAACAGCCGCGAAACTACTTATTGTTGGCGGTTATATTTCCACCTTAAATAAAGTTGGTGAACAAACTTCTTTCCCGTCTTTCGAGGTGATGAGCAGGACCATGTTTGAGAAACGAGGAACGCTTTGACAATCATTATCTGTTGAAATTCCAGCTAACAAATCTCTGCCTCATTTCTCCATCATCCTCTCTCAGTTTATGTTCACAAGAAAAAAAAAAAAAAGTAACACAAACACACTTGCAAATTTTCCTTTCAGCAACAGAGTGTGAGGGAACACAGCCAAATAGAAATAAAACGGACTGACAACATCTGCACCTCTTAACTGTCCACATGAAAATCTGTTAAAAACATTATTCTTCCCTTTGATTTGATTTTTCACTTCTTTGAAACATGAAAAATTTACTGAAAGAGCTGAGCCGTCGAAATTCTTAATCGAACTAAACAACTTCTTATGTATTTTATTAGCCTTTTGCACGCAAGAATTTAAGATACTATGAATTCTGTTGGTTTTCTTTAAAAATAATAAAGACTGCCAGCAGTTTCTGTTCAGCAGAAGTCTGGAAGCAATGACACAAATCCACAGGGAGTCTTTGCCCACGGCCTCCTCTGAGTCTACAGAGCTGCACAGACCGAGTGAACTCAGACTGGATGAAAACGTGTGAAATTGGTTGAGGGAGTTTGGTGCGCTCGGTTCTGGATAGAATCAGGTTTGACTGCTGGCTGATGGGTGCTGAGGTGCGCTGGGTGTTTGGATAGGAGGAAAGTGACATAATGCTCAAAGCCAAGAGAAGATTATATATCTCACACATCTGTAGAAGCTCTTAAAAAGACTCAAGCACCGACAATTTTGGAAATCCCATGAGCCCCTGAGCACTGCAGTCAAACTAAGCCATTTGGTCTTGTTGTGCTGTCCACGCATTGAATATTATGTCCAATATGATCATCTAAACATGCACGCTGAGGGATGAGAAGGAAAGTGCATCAGGGAAGTGCATGAAATTGCCACAACTACATCGTGAGATAAAAACAAAAGTTACTAGACCAATGGTGCTGTCGCAATCTGTGTGCTGGAAAGTTAGAGCTTTAAATCTGGGAATATTTTCCTCAACACCCTGTCAAAAAAAGAAGATGCGGCCATTTGCAAGTCTTAAGTTTATGCTCCCGTGCTGGGGAAAATAACTGGAAAAACCAGAGCGAGCCAAACCGAGAAAATGGTGCCGCAAGTACAACATAAAACACAAAGTACAGACATGTGATGAGATCTGGGGGCAGGAAAACGTGGTGACTTTTAAATCAGAACAAAATCAGTGAAGTGTATTGTTTAAGCTTTAAATACACGTTTTTGTCTTATTGTATCCTTTACATGTACAACTCCAGTCTTACATACTTTTTTAATACATTGTGTTCTTTCTCTTTTCAAAAAAAGGCTTTTCATGATCTCTGTAACTGGCTCAGACTTGACTATTGCACGTGGATATGCAGAAGTTGTACTGAAACCAAAGACTTAAATCTTATTCATGTAAGAACAGATGAGGCTTAATGCCAAAGAGCCATTGACATTTCTCTGCTTTCAAGCTGGGCTGCTTTCATAACATCCTTTAAAAAAAAGGATTACCTGGGAAGATCATTAAATCGTCATGTTTACTTTGGAAGACTCAGAGGAACTCTTCTACCAGTCTGGCTGGAGACATAAACAGGGACTGCCATAGCCGCAAAAGCTTTCAAAAATATTATCATACTTCATCTTGTTTGTTTACAGAGGCATCACGCTTAAAATTAAGTGATGGCCGATAAATCGGAGGGAATATAAACAACAAAAAGCACCAGGAGGCTGTAATAGCAGGAAACTGTCTGTTGGTCTTATCAGACTAGAGTTGGAGGACAGTCCAGACTGTGACAGCTTCTTTTTGTGGTCACTGGTTTTCTGAAAACAAGAGTTAAAGATGGAGAATTGGTTCTCTTGTACTTTTATTAGTTTGGGGAAGAATCCACAAAACCAAAACTGCTAATGGATCAGTCTGCAAATTTGCAACAGTATCTGGGATTCTCTGTGGCGCCTCGACATCTTGCCTTTCTTCCCACACCATTGTTGCCTCTGCTCGGTGGAACTTTCTGCTGATTATGTGCATTCACTCACCGGTCTCTGATTGTGCTCCAGCTTAATCACAAATCCAGTAGAGGTGTTTCCAGTGTTTGCTCGAGGCCTCATACAAATCTCCTGGAAACACAAGCTTTGCCTTAAACCACAGGACAGAAAACGGAGGAAAATGTTTAAGCACATGGCCAGCTAAAGATGGGGCAGAGTCCCAGGCTGTAATCTATACTCTGTTTGAGTGACACTGCCAGAAACCACTGAACAATAATATAGATTATTATGTAAGAGGCTACTGAACCACTGTCTTTGCACAGTATGCTGCACCATTCTGTGCAGTTGATGTAATGCACTGTTTGATACCAAAGTACAACTCTAATTCCATAAAAGCTGGGACACCATATAATGTTCTTTAAAAGTGAATATGATTGAGCAATGTTTGCAAATCATTGAAACCCTAAATATGATTGAAAGTGGTGCAAAAATGAACATTTTGCATTTTTATTACTACACATACACATCTGAATTCTGATACCAGCACCATGTTTAAATAAAGTGAGGACAAGTACAACAAAACATTGGAACAGTTATGTGCCAAAGTAAACACACCTACGGGAACATCCTCCTACTAGTTTAAAACAGGTTTGTAATTTGACCAGGTATAAAAAGGGTTTTCCAGAGAGGCTGGATGGAAAGAGTTTCGCCACTCTATGAACAATGTTCTCCAGGATAAAACAGCCATCTTTAGCGCATTATACCGCTGAAGGATTCAGAGAACCTGGAGAAATTTGTGCATAAAAAGGACAAAAAACAACACTGGATGACTAGGATCTTTTGGCCGCTTGAGAAGAAATGTACAAGACTCTATGGTGGAAATCACTGCATGGGCTCATAACCACCTCAAAGAATCATTCTCTGTTAACACTGTTTACGCTAAAACCTTTAAGCGCTGGTCAACTTTACCAAAGAGGGAACCAAAATGTTGAAAAAACAGATAAAAAGCTCAAACAAATTTGTACTTTCATCTGAAGAACCATGGTATATAAAGCAGATAATTGCAGATAATGGGAAGTTGGCCCATGGAATCAGTGTAAAAAGTTCATGCCTGTACATAACTCCATGCCACAGAAAATATCAATAATGATAGCTTGTCAGCCTAGTTTGAAATATGTCAGGTTAGAGTGTTTGACTAATGGAAACCACATCAATGTTTATTCATCACACAAACCAACAGACTCAACTCTGAAATGGCAGGTGTGGTTAACCATCCAAACCACCGTGAATAGTAAACATTGGATAGATTAAAAGAGAATATGCTTTAAGAGGTACTTCACATTATTAAACATCTGTATGATGAAAAACGTCGTCTCAAAGTCACTGTTTCAACAGAATCCCCCACGTGTAAGAGTTTGAGTCACGTAGGGTGGTGGGCTGTGACCCATTTAAACTTAAATTATTTTAACTGTCTATTTATTTCAGAGTACAGGAGTGGGAAGATGGATAGGTTTAAACTCTGTTTTTGTTCTACATCACTGAAGGTCTTTGGCTGTGTACGTTGCTGATACTGTGAAGCTAACGCTTTAAAAAAGTCCTAACAGCCTATTCTCAGTTGAGCCACTTGATTAAACATCATCCTGAGTCATGATGCAATTTCTGTGATCAGATTTCCAGTATCCAGGTAATCTCTGTGACTTTTCCCCATGCAAGTATAACAGACGTTTTATAAGGTTGATCACAAGACTTTTCTCCTACTTCTATCACTTCTCTCGTCATCTGTGGAAAATGACTACTTTTTTAACATAACACTCCTGCTTTTTATAATAATTGACTTCAAGAAATCTTGAAGAAAGATTGATGTCTAACACCTTCTCACTTCCTCAGACACTGTGCTAGCTAGTCACAGAGTTTCTAGGCACTGGCTGGAGATTTTGCAAAGACTGGAGATCTAGCAGCAGGGTATCGCAAGACTAAGACGAGAGTCGTAGTCCCTTTAGTGAAAGTGACTATCTAGTTAGCTAGCTAGCTATAACGTTAGGGAAATTTAAAGGCTGCACAAACTCTGTCTACTTTCTTTCCTTCTTGTCCTGTCATGGCATATGTCAAAGAGGCATTTATGCTCCTCCCATATCTTATTGATTTTCAATAATGTCATCATCATTAACCAAAACAATTAAGACCTGCAATAATTTTAATCATGGTAGAACTTACTATAACCCCAAGACAAGAAAACAACTGAAAATGCAAAGATAAAGTTTAGAGTTGGAAATATTTAGCGATAGCCATTAGTTTGATAAGTGACAGAAATAATCTTGATCAACCCCTCTCAGTGTCATAGCCTCTCAAGGGATGGTGGCCCTCTGGAACAAGAAGCTGCTGACGAGTATTGTCCTCCATTTGGATAGTTTTTACCATCAATAAAAATGCTTTTGTGCATAACAATCACTCTAGTCTTCTTCTTTTGGACCACCATGCGCTGAATACAATATCTCCAAGTTTGTCTCTTCTGTGCTTCCATAGAATCATGATGATGTAAGATGGTGGTCTCCAATGTTGACATAAAGGGCAACAAATATAAAATTCCAAATCTGTTCAACTAAATGCTGAACACGCTGACTTTGGAACAGCTTGGCTTGAGCATTTTGACAAATTTACGCCAAACAACTGAGGTAAGAGGAGCATGCCCCAACATCAGCAAAACTCTGAAGATTTTACTACGACTTGACTTTAAAAATAGTCTGGGATGTTGTTTGGTTTTAGGACTGCACAAGATGTGAGAAAAACAAAAAACGGAAACGGAAATTGTCCTCATAAATCTTGCACAGTATTCTTCCCCTGTGCCCAACACACTGCATTTGCCCATTTCTTTATTTGGGGGCTTGAGCAACAACCCCAACCAAAGGCTATTAAAAAAACATTTCAATATGTGCAAGTTATCACCAGGCAAGGTTTAGCCCAAGGCACAGGGAAAGGCTAAGGGGTTTCCAGAAATTTATTGCACTTTTTTTTTTCCAAATGTTCATGTGAAAACAGCTGAAGGATGAATTGTATTCCTCATAAACAGGATGTTTTGCCTCCTACTTTCATCATTATGTCTGTTATCTGGTTAATGTCTGCGGTATACTTGCATGGAAAATTGCCCTTGTTGCATAAACCACATGATAATTCCCTTGTGGATGATTAAATAAGGTGGATTTTTTTCACATAAATAAGAAATGGGAGCGTTTTAGTTCGCCTTCTGATAAACTTTAAGATTCACTTTAAGTAGTAGATTTAGACATGAACCTGCTTTTAATGGTTTCCCAAAGGTTTTTACTTTAATAAGCTGTCATTGCTATAGATGGTAGCTACAAGCTATATTGCATAGTAGATTTTTCAATGCCCAGCATGAGGACCGACATCAGTTTGAAATCAATGCACCAAACAAGTGTGTGACTATCCTGAGCAAAACATTTTTTTAAATTGTACTCAAGTTAAAATATTTTAATAAATCCAAATAAAATGAAATGGAACCCAAAATGGGGTCCTGTCCATCAACTACTAAGGTGCTACGGAAACATCTGTGCCCTGAAGTGCCCTTTGTAACCTTAATGTATAAATAAAACAAAGTAAACAACAGATGTCTGCTAATAAGAGCTAATATGGGTCCCAGATGTTGTTGGAAAGTACGGAGGAAGATTCACTTTGAATTACGCTGAACAAAACATTTTCCATGAGATCCAGTCTCCTAAATCTTAATTGAGTGTGTAATCTCCGTGGCTACGACATCCCAGTCAAATAAGGTAATACTGCTTACAACCATTATCATCATTCATGTTCATGCGGTGTGTGGAGCTGAATGATGGGGCCAGATGTAGGACTTAGAGGGGGGGAAGAGCTCAGGGGTGCTGGTTCAATGCCCGATTCTGGTTCAGAGAGATCCACATATCCTGGCCATAGTCAGACGAGTGTTTGTGTGTGATGGCATACTGTTGTGTGGTACTGTGCTGGCATATCTGTTGAAAAAGACAAACTTCTGCTTATGCGGATAAAAGGATATGCTATGTTTCATTCTCCAACATCTTGATCTATATGGCGTCACACACTCGACCATGGCTAACCGCAGACCAACCAGTCTGTGTTGCTCGAGCATTTATTGATGAACAGCTCTGGTCAGAGTGGTAAAAAGATGAGCACAAACTCTCACCATGTCAGGAAAGGAAGCACAGTACATTTAATGTGATTAATGGTCAGCTGGGCGAAGCTGCCAGTTGACTGGCCTTCAAACACACACATTCGATAAAGATCACATTTACCAGTGTCGGTGAGCTGAGTCTTAAGGCCTCTGAATCATAAAAAATCATCTGCAGAGTCTTGCCCTTGTCTCTGCAAAAAGAGAAACTTTTAAAACAAGCAAATATAAAAGGGAAAATGATTCAAAAAACTGTCAAAGGGTGATATTGTGTTAAAAAGGAAAGCCATTCCAAAGTTAAGCAAATAATACAATTCCTAAGATTCAAGTCCCGTGAAAGAAGATAAGAAAGAGCAAAGGAAAACCTCGCAGATGTGTTGTGTTTACTTTTGGACTGTAAGACTGCATCACTTTGAGATGCTGTACTGGTCCAGGCACTAGATTAAGTAAATGATACCAGAGCATTGGCTTCTTATAAAATAAAGAAAGAAGCCAAGGTCAATGGAAAAACTACCAATTAAGTAAAATAATGCCGAATCATCTGAATTGCAACAAACTTCAGTGCCAGGCTAAACAATTTAAGATAAAAAGAACTTAGTTTATTCCTGAGGGAAAATGTGATAATAATAATAAGAATAAGACAATTTGAATACTTTATAAAGATTTAAGATAGGACGATCATTGATCGGCTTATATGTGACGGACAAAAGGAACAATTTTCATTATTTCATCAGAACCAATCAAAACAGAGATCTACATCTGTCCACTCCTGTTTCATGTTCAGTGAAACATCAACCCCCCTAGAGAGTTATGAATGCCACAAAAAAAAACATCTTTTATTACCAGGGACACCATTGCCCAAAGCACAAGGGATGGGTTAGGTTAGTGAGGAATTTTAATGCTCAGTGTATGTTTTTTTATGCACCTTTTTGAGTTTTTGACAGTGTTGACCCTTGGGCGAATGTAAAGCAAGACTCCTACATTGAGGTTGTTTAGTTAGGTCAGCATTTCAATATGAAAAATAAACCAATGTGCAACATCACTAAGACCACATCCAGGTGTCGTCACTGTCGCTACTTTCATTCATTTAGTTAACACTGATGCTCCATTCAGTCTGTGGAACTTTAGACGATAGGCTGACGTTACATTGCATGTTGAATAACAGAGAAGTTCTTCCACCCATTCTATTTTTAAACACAGAAAAGAAGAAAATGTAGTACATCATTCAGCATCAGTTAACAGTAATTCATCTCAGATAACAGCAGTGGATGGCAGATTTTCAATTTCTTGATTCAGCAGAGCTAGGACTCCAGGAGAACAGTAAAGAGAGTGGGAGGGCGAAATCAAACATAAGATACTAATGCACAAGCTAGTTTGTAATTCTCTGGCTCTAGATGGCAACGGTTTTTATTACAGTCATAATGGTAGAGCCAAAACCATTATAGGCTTCATTAAAAACCAGAAATCTAAAACACAATCACACCTGAGTGCAGGATGAGACATCAAGTTTTTCAATGGAGAATTACTGACTGTTTTTTTTTTTTGTTTGTTTTTTAAAAAACATACAAAGAAAAACAAGCACTGATCTACAGTACATTGAAACTGGAAAAAACCTGAACAAATGTTTTACATTTCCTGGGACTGTTAACTTTTCATCACAGCAGCTCTTTTCTCCACCTCCAGAGTTCTTCTTTTCCTTTCACAGAACAGTTTAGCAGTTTCCATTCCCACACATTAAAAATCTTTGTAGTTAAGGAACAAATCAGTCTTATCAAATACCTGCATCAGCTCTCTCCAACAATCTGTGGTTCATTTGTGGTAAATGAGCTCGCTGTGAGGATTTTTTCCTAATACGTTTTTGTTTCCAGTCTCTTTATCATCTGTATTATTCGTTGTACATGACCTCAGAGCTGGCACGAAACAACCATCATTGACTTTGATTTTAGCTTATGTTCCATGAACCAACACCTTTCAAATGGCATCAGTGTGGGACATTACTCAGACACGTCATCTTAAGTATCCCATTTTAGATGTTCACATTCCTCAAAGTTGATCAAAGGTGAAGGAATTTTTATACAAAAGGGGTTTGGCGGATTTCAGTTTATCTCTGAATTTTACGGTCAGTGTACGATCAGGCCCACCATCACAGATTTGTTTGTGATTATATTTTCTGCTACAATGACCTGCCAGGAAAACACAGACAAGGAAATCGAAAACTGTTGTTCAGGAAGAGCTGAATATTTTTCAATCTTCCACACTGTGGTAGACGATGTTTTTGTCCCACAGATATTCCCTGCAGTCAGTCTTCTCTTAAATAACAAAACTGGACCCTCTGTGGTGAAGGAAAACATAAAAAGCTCAGTCATCACTCATTTTTGGTCACAGTGGACAAAAGAGATGTGAATGCCAAGAAAGAAATAGAAATATCTCTTTCAGTGGGTATTTGGTTAGAGTTGAAGTACTCTGAGCCTGTCATGTGTAAACAGATTTTAAAGCACTCATAAAAATGATCAGATCGGGACTTAAAACAATTAAACAGCTTGTTTACACCACTTCACCTAAAGTGGCTGTCAGCATTGTTTTCTACTGAGTTTACTGGCTGAAATCTAACAATAGATATGTTTGGATTAGTTTACTTTTAAGCAAACAAAAGAGTTGGAGTGATTCAGTAGTCTTTCAAGTTTTTCTTTTTGTCCTCCATACTGAAACACTTAATATAACCCCTTAGTCTAAACACATCCTTGAGGAACCAGTAAAGCAATAGACACTTCACAGATGAAAAGTATTAACATAATAGTGATAAAAAATAATTTCCATCAGCCGTCCTTACATCTGGTTTATTCTGAATACATCAACAGAAACTTCAACCATATATCTTTGTGACAAAGATCAAGCTGCGGAGATAAAAAGAGTTCTCCCTCAATTACCAACAACTGTCCTGCATTAAATTATGAATAAAGCAATGCTTGTGAATCTGTGTTTTAAGGCTGTAAATTGAAAGAGGGTTGTAAAGCAGATATTCTCTTCAGTTTCACTGCTTGTGACAGTCCTTTGTAGTATTTCTTCCAGCATTTCTGTCCACCATGGAAAGCATGTGTGCAGCATGTTGTTGTTCAGCTTTTTCCTTTCGCAGTATTTGTGCAACAGTCATCAGGTGGTGTCTGTCTGGCCCTTCTAATGAATAAGTTGCTGCGTAAGACTGAAACTGAAGGAGGGATATCTATAAAGGAATGATTTGTAGTACACAGTGACTGCTGCCTTCAATACTGAAAATAACTTTCAAAGAGTGTCATAAAAAATTACTAATGATGAGCAATGTGGAAACCAGCATGTTTGGATGTCTCAAACAAGGTGTGCTCTCAAGATATGCACATTTAAGTTCCCTCCAAACCGGGACCGTTTTTGTTGTGCGATTATTTCGGACGTCAAAATTTTTTTTCGAACCCGTATCCTGTCAATACAAACGTTCACATCAGCAATGTTTTCCCCTCCTGCGATATTGCGGCATTTATGTTTTCAGTTCATGGTTTCGCATACTGTGTGTCCACTTCTGACCAATCAGAGTGTTGTTACGATGTCTAATTTACCGGTATATCCAACATGGCCGACCGGCTAAATGTTTACATGTCAGAGAGCAGAGTGCTTTTTTGATTGATTGATTGATTGATTTGAAGGATTTTATATACTCCCCGGGACAGCCCTGAAAAAAGAGGACATGTCTGAGTAAAAGAGGACATATGGTCACCCTATATAACTACCTCTGTGTATAACCTACACAGGAACCTGCAAGGAGGACCAAAGGCTGGTGCTGCTAAAACTGCTGATCTTCCACCGATTCTGCTGTAAAACAAACAACAATATGCGTCATTATTCCATTTACTCCACTTTTGGTCAGCGGTGTGGCTTAAGTTAATCTTAAGTGGAAGAACTGAGTGCTAGCTAGTGGACCGACCACCCAGTGAGACAGATTAGCACCCACATGTTATAGCCAGGAACAACCGAGTTGCAATTTAGACTGTCAGCTTTGACCAAAGAACTTCTGCTAATGCTGTAAAACTATCAGTGACTTACGGACAAACAGAGGGGGGAAAAGTAATCACAACGGCCTCTGCTGTGTCATAATTCATCTCTTATTGTTAAAGCCAGGATGATTATCAGTAATGGGGCTACAGCTGTTGTTAACATGGTGTATGGTGTCTGCAGGATGATGTCATTGTTGAAATGGAGATAACATGGTGCGCTAGCCACAGATGGATTATGGTTTTAATAATGAGATGAGTTGTAAATTCAGACGGTTTCAAAGAGGAGGATTGAGTGAGTGCAAGTAGCTTTAGCAGTTGTATTTTTTTCTCAGTAGTCTGTTTTATTAGATTATGGTGGACAGGGGAAAATGCCATGCAAAGAAGCCAAAAAGAGAAAAGTGTGGTGTTAACTGTCGCCTTTTACCCAATGTCACTTGAGCAACTCCACCAGAATGACACCCTGTGGAGATTAATTTAAAAGAAAGTTAATCTTGACCAATTGAAGCAGGATTAAACACAACAGCAGCATTACTCTCTTTCTCTCCAGCTATCAGACTTCTTCTTCCTTCCTCAGACACATGTGTTGTGAATTAGCCTGCTGGCAAAAAAACATAAAGATGGAGTCTTCCTCTGATGGACGTGGCCCAGGCAGACTTTTACTCATCCCTCGCTGACAGATCTTAGTGGAAAGTCTGTGTCCAGTTATACAGTAAAAACACACAAAGTCCAAACCTGAGCAGGGATCAGATCTGACAGAGAAACAGAGCAGTAGCGGTGATACCGTTGTGACATCAGGACACGATTATTACTGCTGTTACTGTACATCAGTGCTCGAGGGGGGGAGGGAGAAAGCTCTCTGAATCTTACACAAATATTTGACTGTACTCAGTTATCTCTTCTGAAAATAAGATCCTGATGTTTATTAACGTAACCTGCTGCTGGTTATCAACACATGACAGCTGAATTATTGCCTTATTAGTTTTATTGTAACTCTGAGCCTGCTTTAATAGAAGCTCCTTAGTGATGAGACCTCCTGAAACATGTGTTTTTACTTATTTAATAATGTTTGAGCCACTGAGGTGCATGATGGGGTGTCTTTGAAAATGTAGCGACAGCTTTATGCTCATGTTGTCAGACATGCAGATGACTAGGTGAGTAATGACTGATGTTCAAGCACACTGAGAAACATGGTAGATACAAATGCTCTTGGCGGATTGTAGCCCTTACTAACACCTGCTTCTGCTGATTCAGCAGTTTTTCAGTCCTGTTTTCCAGATTGCATTTTTCACTCGGACAGCAAAGGAGGCCGTTGTTTTCTCTCTGTCTTCCTAATAAGTCTCTATTGTCAGCTCTTCTCTCCTAACTATGGTCAACCTTTCGTAAGAAATGGGTAACTCCAGCAGTTTAAAGTAGAAATACTTTTACCTCTTTGAAACAAACCCACCTTACATTCAGACATTTCAGACACTATCTTGAAAACATTAGCCAATCAGCTCTTGACTTTTCTCAGTGTAATAGTTGGAGGATTTGCTTTGGGATTCAACAGGAACATCAAGATAGTACTGTTAACGTTTAGATGTTTGATGCTGTTGTAAAAATGTGTATCTCTTCTAGGTTTTACTGCTCCGTGTTGTATTGTGGTGGATTTTGTGGAACGGAGACGGCGCTGTGGAAAGAATTTCCCCATGGGGATGATAAAGTCGAAGTCGAAGTCTACTGTTAAACCATACAAATGACCCTCATTTGTCCAGATTTCCTCAGACAAAGAACTTCTGTTTCTTCTCGTCCTGCAAGATCATATGTTGCAACCATAGACTGTATATACTATGAACAACTTGGTTCCGCCTCCATCTCGTATATGGATTTGAAGCCAAAAAGCTCTCGGTATT
This sequence comes from Xyrichtys novacula, assembly GCA_962446985.1. NCBI lineage: Eukaryota > Metazoa > Chordata > Actinopteri > Labriformes > Labridae > Xyrichtys > Xyrichtys novacula. The sequence continues at coordinate 9,498,933 of OY660878.1, forward strand.
TCCGGGAGGTTGCTTCATTTCATGAAACCAGCGCTGCGCAGTAGTGACGTGCACATTTGGAAGGAGAGTCGCCGAGAGTTACTGTGATGACGCTAGGCTCAAACAGCGTATCCCCCAGGTGAGCTACACAATCCCTGAACGCCCATAGGCTGTATCAAGTGTCAATCAAAGAAAACATGAACCCCCTAATAACTTTTAAAAACGGAGCTTCACAGATGCAAGAGGACTTGAGCACAAACCAGTCTGACAGTAACTACATGTCAACATCACAAGCAGGGGGGAGAAACATTAATGTTCTGTGTAATAAATTTCTAAAGTTTGCCCACAGCTCCATAAGCTTTGCTGGCGGAGGCGGGATTTATGACCCATACTGCAACCCATCAACAGAGGGTGCTGTTCTCGGAGTGGCTTCACCCAGCAAGGAGGCAGACGGCGTCCAGTCTATATATAGTCAATGGGTGCAAGTGACCACCTCATCTTATAACAGAGGCCAGAATTAATTAGCACTAATTAGCATAACTAATTAGCATAGCATGAACATTACTAAGATTGAAACTCTAGCTTTGGAAATATTAACAATCATCAATTACTCATAAAAAAAGGGGACTTAAATTTTTGGTATGACAAAAACTCCAATTTTATTTTCTTTTTTTCAAGGATCATATATCATAACTGCAGCGTTATGGACAAAACTAAGGTTGTTTATCTCTGCTTGATAGATAATCAAGCAAAATCATGTGTGTCTAAGTATGTTGTTAATAATCAATTACTGAATCCTAGATTAAATGTTAACATTCCTCGTTTAAATTGTTTTTTCAGATTAATCGCAGTTTGTTAATAAGTGTTCTATGCAGACTTAAGTTAGTCAAAGGGTTCCACAAAGTCAGCACTCATAAAGAGACACCTTATTAAAGCTTACTAGGGGTGTACCAATCTAATATTGATATCGAATATCGGTCCAATATCAGCAGAAAAATTAATATTGGATTATATCGGCATGCATCTAAAAGCTCTGATATCGGCACTTCAATACAAGCAGTCCATTCCAGACTCCATTCCAGCACTTCTATCCAGCAGCACTGGATCCAGTGGTCACCCTAGCATGCAGAGCCCATGTGATCACAACAACAGTGTGTACTAAGGTACTAACAAAGTAAGGAGTAGGAGTGATGTAGGCCGTGTGGCAGTATTTATTGTTTAAGTCCACAAAAGACATTGCAGCAACACTTTTCATGCACATTATTGGATCAATATCAGTATCATGTCGAAAGTAAAAAAAGTTCTATTGGGACACTCCTAATGCTTACTTAATGTAATATTACTAGATAACACTCCTTAAATGTCAGTATCAGTATTGGCCTATACTGAAGGCTACAGCATCGGCATTGTGTCGGAAGTAAAAATGTTGTATCGGGACACTCCTAATGCTTACCTAATGTAATATCGCTGGATAACACTCCTTAAATATTTTATGTTATGCAGATGATACTTAGTGAAGCCAAATGACACCTGTAAGTCCACACTATGATACACTATAATGCTGTGAGTGTTTTTTTTCCCATCAAGGACAGGGAAATGTAAGTATGGAGGTGAATGATGTTGCCATAACTGAATGAACAGTAAATCTCATTATCAAACACCTGTGTCATTGTACATTTTGCTATAAATGTTGAAATTTTGCGACGATGAAGATAACACCAATTATTTAAAAACAGCTGAGTGAAGTCACGTGTTGGGAAAGTAGAAAGAACATAAAGTGTCCAAAATCATCATTCCAGACATCTCCTTCTCTCTTTCACTCCTTCCCTTGATGGCTGTTAGTCAGAATCTCCTCCTGGCAATCACGGGGAGCTGTATGGTAATTTCATTTACGAATCTGATGGCAAACCACGGAGAAGAAACCTTCTGTTCTTGTCTGCATTTCTCTTGTTACATGATGGTTTTTCGACGTCTACATGAACATGTGGCATTGCTTAGAGATCTTTTTCCACCAGTGCAGGAATCTGTTATGCATTTTTTTTCTTTCCATTTCATGGGGTTCAAGGCTAGAGGTTTCACTAAGCATTGTAAATAATACAGAAATCTAAACCTGTCTTTCTGAATATAAGTTGTTTATGAAGACGCTGAACCTTCATCCTGGCCTCGGTTCACCATACCATAATGACCCGAGATGATCTCTGCACGTTTTTGCAGGGAGTAAAAGTAACATCCAGTCTGGATTATGAATATCCTCATGTTGAATTCTTTCAACATAAACAGGTTATATTTCTGTAAAGTATATCTGTCTGAATTCTTTCCAAGTCTTATTTTTCTATAGCTTTTTTCAAGTTGGTTATTTATTGTGTCTTAAGCCACCTTGAGATTTATAGTTGTGCTAACATCATGGCCAGATTGTAAATTTGTTAACCCACGGTTAGTTCATGTTTATGGTGTTATTAATCTGGATATTTGAGCTTTAAAATACTTGAGATCAAACTTAAACTGTTTTCACATTTTTGCTTTTTATCCCTTAGAGCCCCGATGAGGAATTTTTGGTTTGTGCCAATTTTGGGACCCCCTGTTACCAAATTATTCCTTGCTGAGCTTGTTCTGTATGATTATGTACTGTCCTTTGCCCAAAACAATCTCACCATTTTCACTTTTGACAGTCAAATTCATCATTTATTGTAATTATTTAGGGTCAAAAATGTAGAAAAAAGAGGCTGCTTCCGGAGTCGCTGGGCTGACACCTCCCTTGCACAGGTTTTGGGCGTTAAAAGTTATAGTCAGTCATCAGTCTTGTTTCTGGTGTTCCTGCTTGCTGCCATGAATCATAAAAAAAGCATCAGTATGAGTTTCAGTCTGTTTCATAAATGTCTAAAAACTCCTCACAGGGGCTTTAATATGAGTATCTTTTTAATGACACTGTCAAGGAAGTTTTCACACACTCTTTTGATTGATGGCGGGAAAGAGAAAAATATGGTCCCACTTTCCACTCAGTTTGGACCAAGGACAAAGGAAGAACACATTAAAATGTCCAATTTCATCCAGATTCGATTTACCAACAAACAACTCAGGATCACATACAGACTTAACTCGTGTGATAATTAACAGCAGAAACAACTCAATGGAGAGTGATTTCATGGACCACATTGTACCCTGTGTCCACATCTCTCTCATGAATAAAAAATATCTTTCTTGAACACGCACAAAGATGGTGGCAATTTGCAGTGTTAAAGCCAGTGGAGTGGACACACACGGCTGAGAAAACTGTGTAAGTACAAAGGCAAAGTGTTGGTGGACTGGAGGTAAAATTAGCTGGTGTTCAATTGGGCCTTTTGTTGGATTTAAATGGTGCTACTTGATTAACTGTCCTCTCCACGAAGTATTGGATATGAGTGGAAATTTTCATGCAAAAGAAGCTAATTATGAAAAACTCAATTTGGCCCCTTTTTTTCTCTGGCTGCAAGGACAAAATAGTTAAATTATTTATATAAACCAGTAATTTGCATAGTTGGACTAGTACCATACTGCATCTAGTATGGAATATTTCCATTTACAATAAATAGCGATTAATAGCTTTTCTGAACCAACATGTTGTGTTACTGTGGATGAGTTTTTGCATTAAATTACTGTTTTAATGCTGAGTTCCTGGTTTCAGCACTGTACTGAAAGTCTCAGAGATCAGCACTTTGGCAAACACTCAGCTTAAAAGGCTTACAGTACTGTACATACAGTATACTGTAAAGCCTGTGCTTGATGATTTACTGTGACAGCTCTGAATGTGTGTGGAAGGCATCTCAGCTGTGGACATAATGAGTCACAAAGCCCACATGGCCCTCAGATCATGCCTCTACAGGTAGTGAGGCCTGGCGGTGGCAGGGCAGGCTGTCTGGTAGAGCGGCACCATGGAAAAGTGTGGTTTTGTGGTTCAGTTGAAAGGACAACAGGGCAAGCCCAACAGAGGCACCTTTGGATTTAATGTAACTTTGGTTTCAGAACGCCTTAGCAGACGTGAGATCTTGCATCGGGCATCTTCAGCCTGCAGACGACCTTAGGCTGATAGATGGTGTTTTTGTTACGTAAATGTGAGAGCTTTAATCCAAATTTCATCATTGATGGCGTTATATTTTTATCTTCATCTGGTGTATTATGAGCATTATTAAGTTGCATAACAGAGGTTTCATTTTTCAAAGTAGCAAATTCATTTCACTTTGAATTAAGCTACTTTTGCGTAAAGCTCTGTGTTTTCATTTAAATACATCAAGGAAAATGTTTATGTAATATTTTTGGAAGTAGATTAAAAAAAGTGCTCAGAGTTACAATCATGGGGTTAGCGCCACACGACACAGAAATGGGCTACTGCACACAAGTTCAGCCTGTTTTTTTATGAAACAATTTCCATCTATCAAATGAAGTTCCAGGAAACAAACGCATTGTTTGGAGTCCATGAATCAGTGGAATATAAGACTTTACAAGACTGTGCACACGCTCATGGAAAGCTGGTCATTCTGGAGAAAATGCTTTGTGCGCACTGATGATCGATGAAAAATGTTTCTTTGATGGTCATGTGTTTCTGTATTTAAAGGTCTAACAAAGCAAATCAGAGGAAGGTTCGTAAGTGTATAAAGGCATTTTCAAGAAAAAAGGGCTGCACTGAGAGATATAGTTAGAGTTCGTTTTAATCACCAGCTGTCCTGAACTTTCTTACTAATGAAAGACTTACTGTATGTTTGAAACAGTGTATTCCCATGAGTCACTGAAGCACCATATTAGGTCACTGTAGAAAACTCTTGTTTACACTAATTAAAATCATGCTTCAGTGGTAAGTCCAACTCTGGCAGCCCTCATTATTCATCCGCACCATTCAACATCTATTTATTTTGTTCTCGTTTATTAGATCAAATTCAGAACCATATCTTGTTCATGTTCTATTCCCACAGGGTTTTAGTCTGTTATTTTTTGCTTAACACTCTACATTAAGAAATAAATAGACCAACATTAGTGTCTACACTCCATTTACCTCCAAAAACAATCACTTAACAACATCACTGGCATTGTGCAGACCACTTCTCGCTGTGAGGCAACAGCACATTGCACCGCACCACCATACAGCCCATGTAAATATTGATCACCTAAACATTTCTTTTACATAATTTAGTGTTTGGTTTCCTCAGATTATTTCACTGCACAAATCATGCCATAATTTCAATTGGCAAAGCAAAGCACAGATGAAAAATGCTGAAGAGTTTTCCCTTTACTGATTTCCACTGGATGTTTTGCCAGTCAGTGTGTCCCCTTTTTCACCTTTGGGCTTTCTCTGGCTCTGTCCTGGTGAATCTTATGGGCTATTGAAAGTACCTGATCTGAGGACAGAATTTAAAACCCAGTCATGAAATTATTTGGATTTGAGAAAGCTGTCCTATTACCCAGTCCTATGTTAACACAACTCATCTTTAATTACCCACCTGGACTTATAACACTCCCATAGTTTGACACCATTTTCCAGTTTCTTTAAGACCCACTCCAATGAAAATCATGTTTTTCTTGTTTTTTTATATGTTCATATGGCATTTTTCAGATGCTACAGGACATATCATGAGAAAACTAAATGCGAAATTGCTTTTCTGAGTATTCCTGCATTCAAATCGCTGTGAACCTCTGGCGGACCCAAACGGTGGTCTCAGAAACAGTGAGATTTCATACGTAACCAATCCAAGCTCCATTCCCAGAGCCCAGCTATGCAGGCCAGACTTGGAGAAATAGAAAGGACAATTGCAGAACAAGCGTGTGCATTAACGGATTTCAATGCTCGTAAGAAAGCTAAGTATCATAGTAGCTTTCATCATGTCCCTAAAGACATTAGTGTCCGAGAGCTAAATAGCTCCTATGTTACATGCCACTTCTGCTGCACAGGCAATGTTAGGCTGCAAGCTAACCTAAAGATGGGTGTGCAGTGCAGGGCTGTCTCCGCCCACGACTCAGAGGCAAACTGCTAATGAGCTACTGGAGCTCTGCAGAAGAAAAGTTCTTAAATATGACACAGATAATGTGATTTTTGGTATAAAAAAAAAAATCATAATCACAATTTAAAGACCACTGAGAACACTTTTAAAAAACAGTTGGAGTGGGACTTAAACACAGCATGAGAACGATGAGGAAAGAGAATTGCAAAACTTTATTAGGAGGCAGTTTCCTGTGATGCACCGACAACTATAACCTTTACAAAAACTGTTAACACAACAAGTCCAAAGAAGTTTAAACTTTTTTATAAAATCTGTTTCCCTTTGACAGCATGAAAAACACTGAGTGCTGGCTTCAGTACAGCAGATAACCTTCAAAGAGCAGCTGTGCAAAACTCTTTCCTAAAACCACAATTCAGAGCAAGGACACTCACTTCAGCACATATTTAAGGAGTGTGAGCTATTTTCAGCATTACAAGCTCCTTCCTTAATGTTTAATTAAAGAGGGAGTCAGGATGTGCTGTTTACTGAGGTAATTAAGGAGAATTCCCTAACACTGAGAGCCAGCCGACATCTAACCGCACTCTAAACCTACACGTGATGTCATGTGCAGACGCATAGTTATCAGCGTTTGATTCCTCCTTATGAGACTTTCTTAGCTATCCTTCTTGAGGCCAAAGAAATCTGTTTGATTCAGTGGTCATGTTGTTTTTATAATCCTTGTCTCAGGGGAGCAATGAGGTGCAGACTTTTTCGAGAAACCAATAATTGTACGCTGTCATATCATTTGTTTGAACAGGATGATCAGATGTCAGTTGATGGAGCTGAATGTGGTGTTTTAACCAAGTTCCTGTTATTACAGTATGTCAGATTTTCTCAGGAAACAGACCCTGTTTAGCAATCTGAGATCACGACCTTTGACCTGTGTAACAAGGTGAGAGAGTGCAAAGGTCAAAGAAGAATGAGACTCAGACCACCATCACTGCAAGGTTTTTATTCAGTCGAGTAACCTTTGTGGCCGCCATAAACCATTAAACGCTGAATCCAGCTACAATTGCCCTGAAGCTCACATGCTGCTGAGTGGCACTTTTGTGGTTGTGGTTAATGGGCAGACAGTGCAAAGAGAAAAATAAGAGAGGGTTGGTCATGCCTGTCATTCTCTGTGTCGGAGCCAAAACACCAGGGATTCCTTCTTCCCAGGGTGCAGTGGCTCACATTGTTGACTGCTGCTGTAAGGGCCTGTAATTGTGTTCGTGACAGAGTTTCCCATTGTTAAAATGTTCAACAACACAATCACTGTCTGGGAAAACTCAGAAGAGGAGGGCATGCATGCATCTGAGTCCACATAAAACACTTTCAGTTCACTTTGCTGACTTCTTTGAGATAACAGTGTGTCGCCCCTGAGTCAGATTCCCAGAGTCGCTTTTTTGAAATAGCTGCATGTGGAGAGTCTGTGACTCAAAAGTGGGTAAAATTAGTCTGTTCATTTGTTGAACAACTTCAAAGATGTTATGTAAAGTGAGTGTTTGCTGATTTTTTTTTCCTCTTCTCTGGAAATAACTTTTCCATTTCAGTCCATATTTCCCGCACATTCAAATAACTTACCCATGAGTTCACCAATGCAATGTCAAATAATTTCTGCAGTGACCGGTTTTCCCACAAACACAGTGGAAGAAAACTTTGATTATAATGTTGACATATGATTTTCAGTTTGATTTGGCAATGCATTAAGCAGTTTTCTTGTGCACATCTGTGCTGCTGCTCTGTTCCTTGACAGTGACAAGAAACCAGGGACGTACAGGTAAAATACAAAAACACAGAACTTTGGTTATAACCAAAAAACAAAAACTAGTGAAAATATGCTGCATACTGAGCCTGGAAGGTGACATGAACCTTTTTTAAATTCGCACGTGCAGTTAAGTATCTCGTCTGTGCGTTTTATTTGTATCTTGGGCAGATGTTTTTGTAACTAATCCTCCGCACACCTCATATGTGAGAGTAGAAAGACAGTGTCATGGACAGAGAGCATGTTATCATCATTTTCTTTCATTTAGGTACATTTTTGAGTAGGAGACACCTCATCAGGATCCTTAAAGCATATCAACTTTGCCGCCGGCTATATTTGGACTTGCAGGAAGTGATTTTGTGTATTAACGAACAGTAAAATCACACCTGTGATACAATAAAACACACGTAGGAGATACTAGATTGCACGTGCAAATTAAAAAAAATGTCACCTCCCAGGCTCCATAGTTGCATGGGTGTTGAAACAAAGAAAATAAAGTGACCACAATAGCCGAGTTCAATGTTGGACAGAGTTTATGCAATTCTTAGATGTTAAGAATAGAATAGCTATAAAACAGACAATTGAATTTCCCTTCGGGGATTAATAACGTTCTTATTCTTATACTGGTACAGGTCACAACAAACCCTGTGATTCATTGAACTCTGTAGAGCTGGGAATCTCAGATTGTGATTTGTTCCATTGTGAACAGTCCCTACCTGAGGTATATTTGATTACTCTCTTTAAGTTTAATGGATGTTATTGGTAGCTGAAAGGGAATGACATCAGTCCTGTGTCTCTACCAGCCAGGTCACTTGGCTGCGCCAGGGCGATGTGTCAGCACCCATGGAGGCCGTCTCTTAGTGTCAAGCTTAGACCAGGCAGAGATGAAGGTACACTGTCAGTCCTGAACACAATCAATGGCTGTCACCAACAGCCACAGAGTAATTCATCACTGAATTCCACTTTATGAAACATGACAAACAAATGTGTAATTTTCACTGCTCTGATGCTCCTTTAAGTCTCAGCCAGCTCTTTTTGGTTGGTGGTCAGTGGACAGCACATGCATAGTTCCCCGTTGTCTGACCTCTCAAAATATTTAACGCCACAAACCATCCACCCCGTTCAGAGGCAGATGAGGTTCTATCTCTAAAATATACTATTTTGTACTGATGGCACAGCACTCAGGAGCAATTTATGGTTGAGGGTCTTACCTAAAGAAACTTAAGTAAACAGAGTGAAAGAGCCTTGGATCAGAGTAGTACTGACACACCTATTTTTCAGGACTTCCTCTTTAAGAACAACCTTGGCTGCTAATGGGAACAACTCTTGTAAGACCAATGAGACCAAACCAAAACACAAAGGCTTAGGCTGTAAAAACGAAACAATGGGCTGAAAGGCCTGTAAAGTGGTTTTTCAAGGTGGTTGCAGAACAAATGAAGGTTCAATTTTTGTACAAACCCTTTAACACTAGAAGGACCGGCTTTTTGCTGTTCTATCTATAAAGACCAGAGGGCAGCCAAATGGCTTGGAGGGCTTTTAGCTAGTACTAAATCACCTCTGAACACTCAGTTTGTTATGCAAACGAGGCTATTGCTGGTGCACCACAGCAGTGTTAATTTTGACAACAAATTTTGATTTAGTTTTAGTCTTAGTCTTTTGACTAAAACACTACTTAGTTTTAGTCATATTTTAGTCATCTGAAATCTTTTTAGTTTAGTCTAGTTTTAGTCGACTAATATCACAAGAGTTTTAGTCGATGAAAATTACAATAGATTTAGTCAACTAAAAAGTGTGTAAAGGGTAATAATACGTACATTTTCTGAAAGTCATTACCTTTACAACAATAAACCTGTGTTAAAGAACAACTGTTCAATTCACACACAGACAGATTCCACTTGTAATTCATTTTATTTATGTTTCAAAACATTCAAAAAGGCAGCCAAAACTGTTCCTTTCTTTTTCTTGGCACCCTGTGGCCCATCGAGGTCACCTGAAGTCTTCTGTAGCTGTGATGAAGAAAAAAGGACGGTAGAGTTCATTTTTAACACCAACAAAATAGTTAAATGAATTATATGCATTTAAATCAGCAGCCAGCAGGTACCTTTAGCTTAACAGAACAGCAGTGGTGTATTGGTATCGCCCCCGACGACCCGCACCGTAACGTTAAATGATAATTAACGAGATTGATTTATCAGAGAGCCCCCGTTGAAAGAAAATGCACATGGCGGTGTGGGTTTAACAAAAGAGCAAAAAAATAACCAGGCTAGTGAGTGAGTTCACGTATGTTCAGAGCCTTGTGTGTTATGTTAAAATGTAACGTTACGTTAACGCTATGGAGCAGGTTTCATCCATTCATTCATTCATGCTTACCTGAGCGTATATATCATGGTGGCTCGACTCCAGGTGCCTCTTCAGATTCGTTGTGTTTTTCCCGGTTATTTTTGCTCCACAGTTTTTGCAAAGTGTTTTGTTGTCCTTTAAATCGAAAGTAAAGTGCGTCCACACATCCTGACGCCTCTTCCTCCCTGCTGTTGTTGACATTTTCAGCTGAGCACGACGAGGAGCGCGGGGACATTTCGCCTTTGCCGGGCTCGGTCTCAAACATCCTAACCACGTCGCTCTGATTGGTTCTCCCTCCCAACTCCTCCCGCCTCTTTCTAAAATCGTCATTTCCTTCCACAAACAAAATGAGCTCTGATTGGATCACGTCTCTGGCAGACATTTTCGTCTCGTTTTTATTCGTTGACAAACATGTCAATACACTTCGTTATCGTCTTAGGCCTTGTGAATTACTTTTTATCAAGTTATCGTCTCGTTTTAGTCAGAAAAAAAAGGTCGTTGACGATGACTATGACGAAAATTTTTCGTCAACAAAATTAACACTGCACCACAGGAGGGGATATGCTAAGTTATTTCAAGGAAACTTGTGTTGTGGGGAGAGTGAGTGGGGAGGGGGAGGGGAGTTTCCAACCTGCGAACAACTGTAGACAGAAACTGCTTCAGCCATAGCCACTGCACAGACAGTTTGGGCTTCTGTTTGTTTTGTTTGGTTCTACTTCTCCTGATGTTCCTGCACCTCAGCAGATGCCCCAGCGGTCGGTCCACGGACAAAAACTGTTTGTACTTTATATTAATGACATTGTAAATGTATCTAAATTGTTAAATTGCATACTGTTTGCATATGACACTACATTTTTTATACTCTGGTGAAGCTGTTGAGAGTATGAATGTGAGAATGACCATAACGACTCAGATGAATGCAACCAGTCCCATTCACAGGATCACTATTTGATTGACAATTTATCACATTTTCTGGTTTGCTGGTGAGCAAACCTGGGAAACCCCCAGATCATGGCAACCATGCCCCGAAATTGCTTCAAAGACATCATGCAACACCTACGCTTTGATGACAGGGACACCCGCAGTGAGCGCACAAAGACTGACAAGTTTGCTGCAATTTCTGCTGTGTGGTCGTCATTTGTCACCAACTGCATCACATCCTACAACCCTGGTCGACACATCACCATTGACCAACAGCTTTTCCCCCCAAAGACTCGCTGCTGTTTCCTGCAGTACATTGCAACGAAACCTGACAAGTTTGGGATCAAGTTTTGGGTGGCTTGTGACTTGAAATCCAAGTACATCTGCAATGTCCTCCCATATCTTGGCAAGGACCCCAGTCGTCCCAGTGGGGAGAGACTGTCCGAGAATGTAGTCATGAGGCTGATGGAACCATTCCTGGACAAGGGCAGAAATGTTACCACGGACAATTTCTTTACATCACTGTCACTTGCGCAACAACTGCTTAGGCGGAAAACCACCATCCTAGGCACAGTCAACAAGATTCGCCAGGAAATTCCACAGTCATCTAGACAGAGGGACTGCAATGAACTTTACAATGCTACAAAGTGCAGCGTGGATGTGATGGACCAGATGGTGCGGGAGTACACTGTCCGCACAGGAACATGGCGCTGGCCAGTCGCTGTGTTCTATAACATGATTGATATGGCAGCATTGGATGCACATGTGCTGTATCAAGCATGCACCGGGAGGAAGGAGAGACGGGTGGACTTCCTGGTGGAGCTTGCAAGAGAGTTGGCTAACTCTCATGTGACTGCGAAGAAGGCATGAAAAGAAGAATTGCTTCGGCAACAACCTTCCACACCTAGCCCTGGGAAAAGAGCCATGTGCCAGGTTAAAAATCAGTGTAAGAACAATCATGCCACTGTGCGATGTGTTGACTGCTACAGATACACATGTGGGAAATGCAGAAGGGAGATACCATGGCAGTGCCAGGATTGTGAGTGAGAGTCTAACACTGTATCCTGATGGTGCATATTCACCTGAAGTCCATCACCAACCTTTTTATACTTTATATATGTCCTGCATGCTCTTGTTGTTTTCTATTCTTGTATTTTACATATTATTCTCCGTTTAATGTTGCACCATCACGCCGTAAAAAATCCTAGCATTGTACATAGCCTTTCATACTTTTATTCTTTATATATGTCCTGCATGCTCTTATTTTTTATTCTTGTATTTTACACATTATACTCTGTTTAATGTTGCACCATCACGCCGTAAAAAAATCCTAGTCTGTGAAACCTGTTCATTGACAATAGCAATAAAACCCCTTGTAATTCTGATTCTGATTCTTGTTCTTATTCTATACAGTTGTTTAAATTTTGTTTATTTTTAATCAATAAATTTCAGCAACAAAGTAAACAACCCATGTGTGTTGATCCCTTCCTTTCTGTTGTCCCTTCCCACTGCATACACCACTTAGTCCAGTCCCCTCCTGTGGTGCACCAACGATCACCTCCTTTGCATAACAAAATGAGTGCTCACAGGTGATTTAGGATATTAGCTAAAATCCTTCCGACGATCGGCTGCCCCGTGGACCTTGAGGGGGGTAAAGACAAATGGCTGCTCTGTGGTCCTTCTAGTGTTAACCCTAACCCTAACCCTAACCCTAGCTCCAACCTTAACCCTAACCCTAAACCTAGCCCCAACCCTAACCCTAGCTCTAACCCTAACCCTAACCCTAGCCCCAACCCTAACTCTAACCCTAGCTCTAACCCTAACCCTAACCCTAGCCCCAACCCTAACCCTAGCTCTAACCCTAACCCTAACCCTAGCTCCACCCTAATCCTAACCCTAACCCTAACCCTTAGCTCCAACCTTAACTCTAACCCTAACCCTAGCTCCAACCCTATCCCTAACCCAAACCCTAAGTAAACTTTTCAAAAAACTTCCCCCAGAATTAGGTTCTATAGACTCCCCGTGCCCTGAAACGTGCTCCTAACACAATTCTGGAAGGTGAAAAATTGGGTTGGCACGTAGAAAATTTTTCAATTTTTTTTCCCCATGCATTCCTATGGGAAAAAATCAAATTTTTTTAGGAACGTCCTAGAGACTCGGGAGTTGGTTCATTGCACTCAGAAAAATCCTAGCTCCAAGCCCAACCCTAACCCTAGCTCCAACACTAACCCTAACTCCAACCCTAACCCTAACCCATGCATTCCTATGGGAAAAAAAAACATTTTTTTTTAGGAACGTCCTAGAGACTCGGGAGTTGGTTCATTGCACTCAGAAAAATCCTAGCTCCAAGCCCAACCCTAACCCTAGCTCCAACACTAACCCTAACTCCAACCCTAACCCTAACCCTAACCCTAGCTCCAACCCTAACCCTAACCCTAACCCATGCATTCCTATGGGAAAAAATCAAATTTTTTTAGGAACGTCCTAGAGACTCAGGAGTTGGTTCATTGCACTCAGAAAAATCCTAGCTCCAAGCCCAACCCTAACCCTAGCTCCAACACTAACCCTAACTCCAACCCTAACCCTAACCCTAACCCTAACCCTAGCTCCAACCCTAACCCATGCATTCCTATGGGAAAAAATCAATTTTTTTTAGGAACGTCCTAGAGACTCGGGAGTTGGTTCATTGCACTCAGAAAAATCCTAGCTCCAAGCCCAACCCTAACCCTAGCTCCAACACTAACCCTAGCTCCAACCCTAACCCTAACCCTAACCCTAGCTCCAACCCTTACCCTAACCCTAACCCATGCATTCCCATGGGAAAAAAATCAAATTTTTTTAGGAACGTCCTAGAGACTCGGGAGTTGGTTCATTGCACTCAGAAAAATCCTAGCTCCAATCCCAACCCTAACCCTAGCTCCAACACTAACCCTAACTCCAACCCTAACCCTAACCCTAACCCTAGCTCCAACCCTAACCCTAACCCTAACCCATGCATTCCTATGGGAAAAAATCTAATTTTTTTAGGAACGTCCTAGAGACTCGGGAGTTGGTTCATTGCACTCAGAAAAATCCTAGCTCCAAGCCCAACCCTAACCCTAGCTCCAACACTAACCCTAACTCCAACCCTAACCCTAACCCTAACCCTAGCTCCAACCCTAACCCTAACCCTAGCTCCAACCTTAACCCTAACCCTAACCCTAGCCCCAACCCTAACCCTAGCTCTAACCCTAACCCTAACCCTAACCCTAGCTCCATCCTAATCCTAACCCTAACCCTAACCCTAGCTCCAACCTTAAACCTAACCCTAACCCTAGCTCCAACCCTAACCCTAACCCAAACCCTAGCTCCAACCCTAACCCTAACCCTAACCCATGCATTCCCATGGGAAAAAATCAAATTTTTTTAGGAACTTCCTAGAGACTCGGGAGTTGGTTCATTGCACTCAGAAAAATCCTAGCTCCAAGCCCAACCCTAACCCTAGCTCCAACACTAACCCTAACTCCAACCCTAACCCTAACCCTAACCCTAGCTCCAACCCTAACCCTAACCCTAACCCATGCATTCCTATGGGAAAAAATCAAATTTTTTTAGGAACGTCCTAGAGACTCGGGAGTTGGTTCATTGCACTCAGAAAAATCCTAGCTCCAAGCCCAACCCTAACCCTAGCTCCAACACTAACCCTAGCTCCAACCCTAACCCTAACCCAAACCCTAGCTCCAACTCTAACCCTAACCATAACCCATGCATTCCTATGGGAAAAAATCAAATTTTTTTAGGAACGTCCTAGAGACTCGGGAGTTGGTTCATTGCACTCAGAAATATCCTAGCTCCAAGCCCAACCCTAACCCTAGCTCCAACACAAACCCTAACTCCAACCCTAACCCCAACCCTAACCCTAGCTCCAACCCTAACCCTAACCCTAACCCTAGCTCCAACCCTAACCCTAACCCTAGCTCCAACCTTAACCCTAACCCTAACCCTAACCCTATCCCCAACCCTAACCCTAGCTCTAACCCTAACCCTAACCCTAGCTCCACCCTAATCCTAACCCTAACCCTAACCCTAGCTCCAACCTTAACCCTAACCCTAACCCTAGCTCCAACCCTAACCCTAACCCAAACCCTAGCTCCAACCCTAACCCTAACCCTAACCCATGCATTCCTATGGGAAAAAATCAATTTTTTTTAGGAACGTCCTAGAGACTCGGGAGTTGGTTCATTGCACTCAGAAAAATCCTAGCTCCAAGCCCAACCCTAACCCTAGCTCCAACACTAACCCTAACTCCAACCCTAACCCTATCCCCAAACCTAACCCTAGCTCCAACACTAACCCTAACTCCAACCCTAACGCTAACACTAACCCTAGCTCCAACCCTAACCCTAACCCTAACCCATGCATTCCTATGGGAAAAAATAAAAAAAATTTTAGGAACGTCCTAGAGACTCGGGAGTTGGTTCATTGCACTCAGAAAAATCCTAGCTCCAAGCCCAACCCTAACCCTAGCTCCAACACTAACCCTAACTCCAACCCTAACCCTAACCCTAACCCTAGCTCCAACCCTTACCCTAACCCTAACCCATGCATTCCCATGGGACAAAATCAATTTTTTTTAGGAACGTCCTAGAGACTCGGGAGTTGGTTCATTGCACTCAGAAAAATCCTAGCTCCAAGCCCAACCCTAACCCTAGCTCCAACACTAACCCTAACTCCAACCCTAACCCTAACCCTAACTCCAACCCTAACCCTAACCCTAACCCTAGCTCCAACCCTAACCCTAACCCTAACCCATGCATTCCTATGGGAAAAAATCAAATTTTTTTAGGAACGTCCTAGAGACTCGGGAGTTGGTTCATTGCACTCAGAAAAATCCTAGCTCCAAGCCCAACCCTAACCCTAGCTCCAACACTAACCCTAACTCCAACCCTGACCCTAACCCTAACCCTAGCTCCAACCCTAACCCTAACCCTAACCCTAGCTCCAACCCTAACCCTAACCCTAACCCTAGCTCCAACCTTAACCCTAACCCTAACCCTAACCCTAGCCCCAACCCTAACCCTAGCTCTAACCCTAACCCTAGCTCCACCCTAATCCTAACCCTAACCCTAACCCTAGCTCCAACCTTAACCCTAACCCTAACCCTAGCTCCAACCCTAACCCTAACCCAAACCCTAGCTCCAACCCTAACCCATGCATTCCCATGGGACAAAATCAAATTTTTTTAGGAACATCCTAGAGACTCGGGAGTTGGTTCATTGCACTCAGAAAAATCCTAGCTCCAAGCCCAACCCTAACCCTAGCTCCAACACTAACCCTAACTCCAACCCTAACCCTAACCCTAACCCTAGCTCCAACCCTAAAC
The DNA here is from genome assembly GCA_962446985.1 of Xyrichtys novacula. Lineage (NCBI taxonomy): Eukaryota > Metazoa > Chordata > Actinopteri > Labriformes > Labridae > Xyrichtys > Xyrichtys novacula. The sequence continues at coordinate 9,515,284 of OY660878.1, forward strand.
CTAACTCCAACCCTAACCCTAACCCTAACCCTAGCTCCAACCCTAAACCTAACCCTAACCCACGCATTCCTATGGGAAAAAATCAAATTTTTTAGGAACGTCCTAGAGACTTGGGAGTTGGTTCATTGCACTCAGAAAAATCCTAGCTCCAAGCCCAACCCTAACCCTAGCTCCAACACTAACCCTAACTCCAACCCTAACCCTAACCCTAACCCTAGCTCGAACCCTAACCCTAACCCTAACCCATGCATTCCTATGGGAAAAAATCAAATTTTTTTAGGAACGTCCTAGAGACTCGGGAGTTGGTTCATTGCACTCAGAAAAATCCTAGCTCCAAGCCCAAACCCTAACCCTAGCTCCAACACTAACCCTAACTCCAACCCTAACCCTAACCCTAACCCTAGCTCCAACCCTAACCCAAATCCTAACCCATGCATTCCCATGGGAAAAAATCAAATTTTTTTAGGAACGTCCTAGAGACTCGGGAGTTGGTTCATTGCACTCAGAAAAATCTTAGCTCCAAGCCCAACCCTAACCCTAGCTCCAACACTAACCCTAACTCCAACCCTAACCATAACCCTAACCCTAGCTCCAACCCTAACCCTAACCCTAGCTCCAACCCTAACCCTAACCCTAACCCTAGCTCCAACCTTAACCCTAACCCTAACCCTAACCCTAGCCCCAACCCTAACCTTAGCTCTAACCCTAACCCTAACCCTAACCCTAGCTCCACCTTAATCCTAACCCTAACCTTAACCCTAGCTCCAACCTTAACCCTAACCCTAACCCTAGCTCCAACCCTAACCCTAACCCAAACCCTAGCTCCAACCCTAACCCTAACCCTAACCCATGCATTCCCATGGGAAAAAATCAAATTTTTTTAGGAACGTCCTAGAGACTCGGGAGTTGGTTCATTGCACTCAGAAAAATCCTAGCTCCAAGCCCAACCCTAACCCTAGCTCCAACACTAACCCTAACTCCAACCCTAACCCTAACCCTAACCCTAGCTCCAACCCTAACCCTAACCCTAACCCATGCATTCCTATGGGAAAAAAATCAAATTTTTTTAGGAACGTCCTAGAGACTCGGGAGTTGGTTCATTGCACTCAGAAAAATCCTAGCTCCAAGCCCAACCCTAACCCTAGCTCCAACACTAACCCTAACTCCAACCCTAACCCTAACCCTAACCCTAGCTCCAACCCTAACCCTAACCCTAGCTCCAACCCTAACCCTAACCCTAACCCTAGCTCCCACCTTAACCCTAACCCTAACCCTAGCCCCAACCCTAGCTCTAACCCTAACCCTAACCCTAGCTCCACCCTAATCCTAACCCTAACCCTAACCCTAGCTCCAACCTTAACCCTAACCCTAACCCTAGCTCCAACCCTAACCCTAACCCAAACCCTAGCTCCAACCCTAACCCTAACCCTAACCCATGCATTCCTATGGGAAAAAATCAATTTTTTTTAGGAACGTCCTAGAGACTCGGGAGTTGGTTCATTGCACTCAGAAAAATCCTAGCTCCAAGCCCAACCCTAACCCTAGCTCCAACACTAACCCTAACTCCAACCCTAACCCTATCCCCAAACCTAACCCTAGCTCCAACACTAACCCTAACTCCAACCCTAACGCTAACACTAACCCTAGCTCCAACCCTAACCCTAACCCTAACCCATGCATTCCTATGGGAAAAAATAAAAAAAATTTTAGGAACGTCCTAGAGACTCGGGAGTTGGTTCATTGCACTCAGAAAAATCCTAGCTCCAAGCCCAACCCTAACCCTAGCTCCAACACTAACCCTAACTCCAACCCTAACCCTAACCCTAACCCTAGCTCCAACCCTTACCCTAACCCTAACCCATGCATTCCCATGGGAAAAAATCAATTTTTTTTAGGAACGTCCTAGAGACTCGGGAGTTGGTTCATTGCACTCAGAAAAATCCTAGCTCCAAGCCCAACCCTAACCCTAGCTCCAACACTAACCCTAACTCCAACCCTAACCCTAACCCTAACCCTAGCTCCAACCCTAACCCTAACCCTAACCCATGCATTCCTATGGGAAAAAATCAAATTTTTTTAGGAACGTCCTAGAGACTCGGGAGTTGGTTCATTGCACTCAGAAATATCCTAGCTCCAAGCCCAACCCTAACCCTAGCTCCAACACAAACCCTAACTCCAACCCTAACCCCAACCCTAACCCTAACCCTAGCTCCAACCCTAACCCTAACCCTAACCCTAGCTCCAACCTTAACCCTAACCCTAACCCTAACCCTAGCCCCAACCCTAACCCTAGCTCTAACCCTAACCCTAGCTCCACCCTAATCCTAACCCTAACCCTAACCCTAGCTCCAACCTTAACCCTAACCCTAACCCTAGCTCCAACCCTAACCCTAACCCAAACCCTAGCTCCAACCCTAACCCATGCATTCCCATGGGACAAAATCAAATTTTTTTAGGAACATCCTAGAGACTCGGGAGTTGGTTCATTGCACTCAGAAAAATCCTAGCTCCAAGCCCAACCCTAACCCTAGCTCCAACACTAACCCTAACTCCAACCCTAACCCTAACCCTAACCCTAACCCTAGCTCCAACCCTAAACCTAACTCCAACCCTAACCCTAACCCTAACCCTAGCTCCAACCCTAAACCTAACCCTAACCCACGCATTCCTATGGGAAAAAATCAAATTTTTTTAGGAACGTCCTAGACACTTGGGAGTTGGTTCATTGCACTCAGAAAAATCCTAGCTCCAAGCCCAACCCTAACCCTAGCTCCAACACTAACCCTAACTCCAACCCTAACCCTAACCCTAACCCTAGCTCGAACCCTAACCCTAACCCTAACCCATGCATTCCTATGGGAAAAAATCAAATTTTTTTAGGAACGTCCTAGAGACTCGGGAGTTGGTTCATTGCACTCAGAAAAATCCTAGCTCCAAGCCCAAACCTAACCCTAGCTCCAACACTAACCCTAACTCCAACCCTAACCCTAACCCTAACCCTAGCTCCAACCCTAACCCAAATCCTAACCCATGCATTCCCATGGGAAAAAATCAAATTTTTTTAGGAACGTCCTAGAGACTCGGGAGTTGGTTCATTGCACTCAGAAAAATCCTAGCTCCAAGCCCAACCCTAACCCTAGCTCCAACACTAACCCTAACTCCAACCCTAACCATAACCCTAACCCTAGCTCCAACCCTAACCCTAACCCTAGCTCCAACCCTAACCCTAACCCTAACCCTAGCTCCAACCTTAACCCTAACCCTAACCCTAACCCTAGCCCCAACCCTAACCTTAGCTCTAACCCTAACCCTAACCCTAACCCTAGCTCCACCTTAATCCTAACCCTAACCTTAACCCTAGCTCCAACCTTAACCCTAACCCTAACCCTAGCTCCAACCCTAACCCTAACCCAAACCCTAGCTCCAACCCTAACCCTAACCCTAACCCATGCATTCCCATGGGAAAAAATCAAATTTTTTTAGGAACGTCCTAGAGACTCGGGAGTTGGTTCATTGCACTCAGAAAAATCCTAGCTCCAAGCCCAACCCTAACCCTAGCTCCAACACTAACCCTAACTCCAACCCTAACCCTAACCCTAACCCTAGCTCCAACCCTAACCCTAACCCTAACCCATGCATTCCTATGGGAAAAAAATCAAATTTTTTTGGGAACGTCCTAGAGACTCGGGAGTTGGTTCATTGCACTCAGAAAAATCCTAGCTCCAAGCCCAACCCTAAACCTAGCTCCAACACTAACCCTAACTCCAACCCTAACCCTAACCCTAACCCTAGCTCCAACCCTAACCCTAACCCTAACCCTAGCTCCAACCCTAACCCTAACCCTAACCCTAGCTCCCACCTTAACCCTAACCCTAACCCTAGCCCCAACCCTAGCTCTAACCCTAACCCTAACCCTAGCTCCACCCTAATCCTAACCCTAACCCTAACCCTAGCTCCAACCTTAACCCTAACCCTAACCCTAGCTCCAACCCTAACCCTAACCCAAACCCTAGCTCCAACCCTAACCCTAACCCTAACCCATGCATTCCCATGGGACAAAATCAAATTGTTTTAGGAACGTCCTAGAAACTCGGGAGTTGGTTCATTGCACTCAGAAAAATCCTAGCTCCAAGCCCAACCCTAACCCTAGCTCCAACACTAACCCTAACTCCAACCCTAACCCTAACCCTAACCCTAGCTCCAACCCTAACCCTAACCCTAACCCATGCATTCCACGGGAAAAAAACAAATTTTTTTAAGGAACGTCCTAGAGACTCGGGAGTTGGTTCATTGCACTCAGAAAAATCCTAGCTCCAAGCCCAACCCTAACCCTAGCTCCAACACTAACCCTAACTCCAACCCTAACCCTAACCCTAACCCTAGCTCCAACCCTAACCCATGCATTCCTATGGGAAAAAATCAAATTATTTTAGGAACGTCCTATAAGACTCGGGAGTTGGTTCATTGCACTCAGAAAAATCCTAGCTCCAAGCCCAACCCTAACCCTAGCTCCAACACTAACCCTAGCTCCAACCCTAACCCTAACCCTAACCCTAGCTCCAACCCTAACCCTAACCCTAACCCATGCATTCCTATGGGAAAAAATCAATTTTTTTTAGGAACGTCCTAGAGACTCGGGAGTTGGTTCATTGCACTCAGAAAAATCCTAGCTCCAAGCCCAACCCTAACCCTAGCTCCAACACTAACCCTAACTCCAACCCTAACCCTAACCCTAACCCTAGCTCCAACCCTAACCCTAACCCTAACCCATGCATTCCCCGGGAAAAAATCAAATTTTTTAAGGAACGTCCTAGAGACTCGGGAGTTGGTTCATTGCACTCAGAAAAATCCTAGCTCCAAGCCCAACCCTAACCCTAGCTCCAACACTAACCCTAACTCCAACCCTAACCCTAAACCTAACCCTAGCTCCAACCCTAACCCTAACCCTAACCCTGCAACCCTATGACACCACCCACCACCTAACCCTAACCTAACCCAGCTCCAACCTAACCCTAACCTAACCCATCCAATAACCTAGACCCTAAGCCATTGGTTACTCAGAATTAGCCAAGCCCAACCTAACCCTAGCTCCAACACTAACCCTAACTCCAACCTAACCCTAACCCTAACCCTAGCTCCAACCCTAACCCTAACCCTAACCCATGCATTCCACGGGAAAAAATCAAATTTTTAAGGAACGTCCTAGAGACTCGGGAGTTGGTTCATTGCACTCAGAAAAATCCTAGCTCCAAGCCCAACCCTAACCCTAGCTCCAACACTAACCCTAACTCCAACCCTAACCCTAAACCTAACCCTAGCTCCAACCCTAACCCATGCATTCCTATGGGAAAAAAATCTAATTTTTTTAGGAACGTCCTATAAGACTCGGGAGTTGGTTCATTGCACTCAGAAAAATCCTAGCTCCAAGCCCAACCCTAACCCTAGCTCCAACACTAACCCTAGCTCCAACCCTAACCCTAACCCTAACCCTAGCTCCAACCCTAACCCTAACCCTAACCCATGCATTCCTATGGGAAAAAAATCTAATTTTTTTAGGAACGTCCTAGAGACTCGGGAGTTGGTTCATTGCACTCAGAAAAATCCTAGCTCCAAGCCCAAACCTAACCCTAGCTCCAACACTAACCCTAACTCCAACCCTAACCCTAACCCTAACCCTAGCTCCAACCCTAACCCAAATCCTAACCCATGCATTCCCATGGGAAAAAATCAAATTTTTTTAGGAACGTCCTAGAGACTCGGGAGTTGGTTCATTGCACTCAGAAAAATCCTAGCTCCAAGCCCAACCCTAACCCTAGCTCCAACACTAACCCTAACTCCAACCCTAACCATAACCCTAACCCTAGCTCCAACCCTAACCCTAACCCTAGCTCCAACCCTAACCCTAACCCTAACCCTAGCTCCAACCTTAACCCTAACCCTAACCCTAACCCTAGCCCCAACCCTAACCTTAGCTCTAACCCTAACCCTAACCCTAACCCTAGCTCCACCTTAATCCTAACCCTAACCTTAACCCTAGCTCCAACCTTAACCCTAACCCTAACCCTAGCTCCAACCCTAACCCTAACCCAAACCCTAGCTCCAACCCTAACCCTAACCCTAACCCATGCATTCCCATGGGAAAAAATCAAATTTTTTTAGGAACGTCCTAGAGACTCGGGAGTTGGTTCATTGCACTCAGAAAAATCCTAGCTCCAAGCCCAACCCTAACCCTAGCTCCAACACTAACCCTAACTCCAACCCTAACCCTAACCCTAACCCTAGCTCCAACCCTAACCCTAACCCTAACCCATGCATTCCTATGGGAAAAAAATCAAATTTTTTTGGGAACGTCCTAGAGACTCGGGAGTTGGTTCATTGCACTCAGAAAAATCCTAGCTCCAAGCCCAACCCTAAACCTAGCTCCAACACTAACCCTAACTCCAACCCTAACCCTAACCCTAACCCTAGCTCCAACCCTAACCCTAACCCTAACCCTAGCTCCAACCCTAACCCTAACCCTAACCCTAGCTCCCACCTTAACCCTAACCCTAACCCTAGCCCCAACCCTAGCTCTAACCCTAACCCTAACCCTAGCTCCACCCTAATCCTAACCCTAACCCTAACCCTAGCTCCAACCTTAACCCTAACCCTAACCCTAGCTCCAACCCTAACCCTAACCCAAACCCTAGCTCCAACCCTAACCCTAACCCTAACCCATGCATTCCCATGGGACAAAATCAAATTGTTTTAGGAACGTCCTAGAAACTCGGGAGTTGGTTCATTGCACTCAGAAAAATCCTAGCTCCAAGCCCAACCCTAACCCTAGCTCCAACACTAACCCTAACTCCAACCCTAACCCTAACCCTAACCCTAGCTCCAACCCTAACCCTAACCCTAACCCATGCATTCCACGGAAAAAAAACAAATTTTTTTAAGGAACGTCCTAGAGACTCGGGAGTTGGTTCATTGCACTCAGAAAAATCCTAGCTCCAAGCCCAACCCTAACCCTAGCTCCAACACTAACCCTAACTCCAACCCTAACCCTAACCCTAACCCTAGCTCCAACCCTAACCCATGCATTCCTATGGGAAAAAATCAAATTTTTTTAGGAACGTCCTATAAGACTCGGGAGTTGGTTCATTGCACTCAGAAAAATCCTAGCTCCAAGCCCAACCCTAACCCTAGCTCCAACACTAACCCTAGCTCCAACCCTAACCCTAACCCTAACCCTAGCTCCAACCCTAACCCTAACCCTAACCCATGCATTCCTATGGGAAAAAATCAATTTTTTTAGGAACGTCCTAGAGACTCGGGAGTTGGTTCATTGCACTCAGAAAAATCCTAGCTCCAAGCCCAACCCTAACCCTAGCTCCAACACTAACCCTAACTCCAACCCTAACCCTAACCCTAACCCTAGCTCCAACCCTAACCCTAACCCTAACCCATGCATTCCACGGGAAAAAATCAAATTTTTTTAAGGAACGTCCTAGAGACTCGGGAGTTGGTTCATTGCACTCAGAAAAATCCTAGCTCCAAGCCCAACCCTAACCCTAGCTCCAACACTAACCCTAACTCCAACCCTAACCCTAAACCTAACCCTAGCTCCAACCCTAACCCATGCATTCCTATGGGAAAAAAATCTAATTTTTTTAGGAACGTCCTATAAGACTCGGGAGTTGGTTCATTGCACTCAGAAAAATCCTAGCTCCAAGCCCAACCCTAACCCTAGCTCCAACACTAACCCTAGCTCCAACCCTAACCCTAACCCTAACCCTAGCTCCAACCCTAACCCTAACCCTAACCCATGCATTCCTATGGGAAAAAATCAAATTTTTTTAGGAACGTCCTAGAGACTCGGGAGTTGGTTCATTGCACTCAGAAAAATCCTAGCTCCAAGCCCAACCCTAACCCTAGCTCCAACACTAACCCTAACTCCAACCCTAACCCTAACCCTAACCCTAGCTCCAACCCTAACCCTAACCCTAACCCATGCATTCCACGGGAAAAAATCAAATTTTTTTAAGGAACGTCCTAGAGACTCGGGAGTTGGTTCATTGCACTCAGAAAAATCCTAGCTCCAAGCCCAACCCTAACCCTAGCTCCAACACTAACCCTAACTCCAACCCTAACCCTAAACCTAACCCTAGCTCCAACCCTAACCCATGCATTCCTATGGGAAAAAAATCTAATTTTTTTAGGAACGTCCTATAAGACTCGGGAGTTGGTTCATTGCACTCAGAAAAATCCTAGCTCCAAGCCCAACCCTAACCCTAGCTCCAACACTAACCCTAGCTCCAACCCTAACCCTAACCCTAACCCTAGCTCCAACCCTAACCCTAACCCTAACCCATGCATTCCTATGGGAAAAAATCAAATTTTTTTAGGAACGTCCTAGAGACTCGGGAGTTGGTTCATTGCACTCAGAAAAATCCTAGCTCCAAGCCCAACCCTAACCCTAGCTCCAACACTAACCCTAACTCCAACCCTAACCCTAACCCTAACCCTAGCTCCAACCCTAACCCTAACCCTAACCCATGCATTCCACGGGAAAAAATCAAATTTTTTTAAGGAACGTCCTAGAGACTCGGGAGTTGGTTCATTGCATTCAGAAAAATCCTAGCTCCAAGCCCAACCCTAACCCTAGCTCCAACACTAACCCTAACTCCAACCCTAACCCTAACCCTAACCCTAGCTCCAACCCTAACCCCAACCCTAACCCATGCATTCCTATGGGAAAAAATCAATTTTTTTTAGGAACGTCCTAGAGACTCGGGAGTTGGTTCATTGCACTCAGAAAAATCCTAGCTCCAAGCCCAACCCTAGCTCCAACACTAACCCTAACTCCAACCCTAACCCTAACCCTAACCCTAGCTCCAACCCTAACCCAAATCCTAACCCATGCATTCCCATGGGAAAAAATCAATTTTTTTTAGGAACGTCCTAGAGACTCGGGAGTTGGTTCATTGCACTCAGAAAAATCCTAGCACCAAGCCCAACCCTAACCCTAGCTCCAACACTAACCCTAACTCCAACCCTAACCCTAACCCTAGCTCCAACCCTAACCCAAATCCTAACCCATGCATTCCCATGGGAAAAAATCAATTTTTTTTAGGAATGTCCTAGAGACTCGGGAGTTGGTTCATTGCACTCAGAAAAATCCTATCTCCAAGCCCAACCCTAACCCTAGCTTCAACACTAACCCTAACGCCAACCCTAACCCTAACCCTAACCCTAGCTCCAACCCTAACCCTAACCCTAACCCTAGCTCCAACCTTAACCCTAACCCTAACCCTAACCCTAACCCTAGCTCCAACCCCACACCTAACCCTAACCCTAGCTCCAACCTTAAACAACTAAAGGTATAGTAAAGTTTTGCGGGTAACTTAATATAACCACAGTACATGGTACTAAGACACTATCAATCTTGAATTCACTGGTGTTGAACTCAGATAACCTCAGTAGTTTTACAAGAATGTAATTATATGACAGGGCCTTTTAGACAGGTGGTGTTAATTTTATAGAGGGAACCAAAGCATACAAGAAAAAGGCTGAGCCTTGAGTATAAAAATGATTACTATCTAGTCTGGAGGAGGTCTTTCCTTCCTCTTCCTCCCCTTAAAGCATAAAGGAGCACCGGATCTTCCCAAAGAGCGACCTCAATCCCCCTGATGCGTCATTCCTCAAAAAGAGGTTTAAAGTAATTAGGAAAAAATTCTAGTTGCCTCTCTTGCTTCTGTGTGCAACCATTAAATGGTATTGGCTTGGAAGAATGTGCTCTTTCGCCCTCTGCTCAATGCTGGTTCAGCTTATTTGGAGGAGGAGGAGGACAGCAGCACGGGTTTAAAGAAAAAGCACAATCCTGATTCTGGCAGTAACTCTGGGAGTGTGGGTATTGAACCCCCAGAGTTTATGGTGTAATGTGTGGGTGAGCCTTTTCATTTTTCCAACAAAGAGAAACCCAAAATGCCTAAAGCCATCGCATGAAACAGGAACTGGTTTGCATGTAATTACCCACAGGAAAGTTCTCAGTCTCACTTCTTTTGCGTTGTTGCCATGTTCCCAGACATTTGAGTACAGTTTTCGTCATTTTCTGTCAGGGTCAAACAGGACACACAACATTAACAAAAATAAGTTGTGACAGCAGGACAGCTAGACTAAACCCACTTCACTTTTTGTCAAACCTGAGTCACAAACTACAAAATTAAGCTTCCATTTGTCATACTTTGCACCGACCTGCTTCATGCTGCTTTTACTAGCTGTCTGTATAGTATGAAGACTCATGTCAATGTTGTTCTGCTGGGTACATGTTTGACTGTTCATTATGTTGTACATTAAATGGTTGTGGTCTCATTGATGTTGCCTGTTTGTTCCTGGAAAGAGTTTTTTTTTTTTTAAGCCATCTTTGTCAAGTTATTACACATCATGACTTAGAGTAATGTTATTCTGCGAAAATATGGTTAAACATATTTACATTTGGATTATCTTTACCTGTTTGGTTTCAAATACAGTCAGATAAATCAATTACCAGTCAAAATTAATCACTCAGGAGTCAGGTTGTTCTTGAGTTTGTGTCTAGGACTTGAGCCAGCACTACATCGTAAATCTGAAATCAAACACCTGGCTGATCACTCTCTCTGTAAGTTCTCATTTCTCACTTTTACTGCAAGCAAGTCTTGAATTTAGAAACCAGTAAACATCCTGTCACATATACTGAAGACAAAACAATCATAATTTCATTTGACATGCATGTCTCAAACAGATATCATGAAATTAAAACAGAATTTAACTTTGAATGGACAACTACTTGAGTCTTGCAAGGCAGAAAGAAAGTCTGTGATTTTCCTATGAGTGATATTTAAACACGCCAAAAGATTTTATTGAATGATGACCAACGAACCCATTGTTCACTTGATACCATGCTTTACCCAAACCAAACCAACACACAAGCAGAAAACCACAGTTTAGTTTGACATCATGATGTAACATCAGCGCCAAACTAACATTCACTCGTCTGCTATTCCTGGTTTCCCAAAAGTGCAAACTTTTACTGGAACAGTTGTGGGAATGACACAAGGATGTCCAAACAGTTTTTCAATGATTCACATTTTTTTATTGCTTAGTTTAGTTGCAAAGCATCTTCGAATAAGCAGAAAGATTGGGTTTAAAGGGGCTAAGAGGCAGGAAATACTTTCAAGTAAGAGGTACACACAGCTGTGCGTTTTCATTAGACATGCTAATTTCAGCCAAGAAAGTTTTTCAAGTCAAAGAAAAAAATAAAGCAGCTTCCAGTCAAGCAGCAGGCATTCCTAGTATTTTGAGTATAATTTGTTGTTACATTTAGGGCGCTATGGGACACACAAAAGTGAGAACAGATCACCATATTTACTGACACATTGTCTAAGTTTGTTTTTATCTACCTTTAAGAAAGACCAAAAGAAAATCTCTCTGCCTCCAAAAGCTGGAATCTAAGCTTTCATGCAGATGGAAAATGTGAGCTGATGAAGAGCAAACAGTGGAAAAAGTCCCGGATATGGTTTGAAAGTTTCTAATTGAAGCAGACAGCTCCTGACTGCGCAGACAAGGATCCCATTTTCTCTACATATTTCTCAGCAGTGAGTGAGGCGTTCAGGCCGTGAATAAATAAATCAATAAAAACTCAAAGGTGTGAAGCCTCTGGGTAACTTTGAACGTCACCTCTTTGAGAGAAGGCAAACATCACAGAACTTTGTCAAGAACTAAAAGGAAAAGGCCCTGAATGAAGATCATTGGTACGACTATGGCCTGATGTGTTGTTGTTTGGCTGAGTGACAAACAAAATGGATTGTGGGTAGTGAGAGTGCTTTCAAAGATGACTCTGGCTGTGTCTCTTCACAAGCCCTCCTTTCATTACAAATCTGCCAGGTTTGTTTTTTCTAGCTTTAGCTGCTCTTATTCTGTTTTTGTAGCATCACAATTCTTTCCATCATTCAAAACTGAGTCAACTTTGTATTGCTTACCCAAATTGGAAAGTTTAGCTCTCATTCTCAACCCGCCAGTGGAAATATTGTGATTTGATTAAGGTGACTCCCCCGTGCAGAACTCTTGATTTTGTTATGGATGCACGGATCGTACCTGATGTTCAAACCTGCTTCTTCAGACTTTCTTTTTGCTTGCACTGGAGAGATGTCAGCCTTACTTTATTTTTTCCAACAACACTGAGTTTTCCAACAAAAACTGCTGATTAGCAAAGCAGCCTAACACTTGCATGTGCCTCGTGCACATGGGGCATTATTTTTAGTCATAAATGACTGCAGATGTTGCACATTAGACCAACAGTGTTAGTGTGCATGGAGAAATAGTAAAAGCTGAGGCTGCTGCAGGTTAAACACCCACTCCAGTGAAAATCATGTTTTTCTTGTTGTCTACATGTTCATGTGGCATTTTTCTGATGCTACAGGACATATCATGAGAAAAGTAAGTGCGAAATTGCATTTCTGAGTGTTTCTGCATTGAAATGGCTGTGGATCTCTGGGAGACTCAAAAAGTAGGATCAGATAGAGTGAGATTTCATACATCATAAATCTAAGCTCCACCCTCGGTGCCCCGCTACGCAGGTCAGACAATCGCGGAACAAGCGTGTGTATTAGCAGATTGCAATGCTCGTAAGAAAGCCAATTATGATATGAACTTTCATCATGTCGCTAAAGACGTTAGCTACAAGATGGCGTGAAGAGGAGGGTGCAGAGCAGTGCTGTTTCCGCTTATGACTCAGAGGCAAATTGCTAATGATCTTCTGGGGCTCTGATGAAAAGCCCTCGAAAATGACAGATGTAACATGATTTTGGCTAAAAACTTCATAATCGTAATCTAAAGACCACTGAGAACACTTTTAATAGTAAAAAAAAAAAAAAAAAGGACCAGAGTGAGACTTTTAACATTTTAACTTGAGATAGCACTAAAGGCAAAAGTCTTAGGATTAAAACTTGTTATATTATATTGTTCCAGTATCACTGAACGTAAGTAGGCCAATATGCACAATACCAAAGCTATTACACTGAAGCAGCATAATAGATTTCAGACATTGTTTGGTTGATCTACATCTATTTACTGCTGTGACAAGTCAAAATGTTTATCCTCGGCACTCTGCTTACATCTGTCCTGCCTCCAAATCTCCTCGCAGTAAAGAAAGTGAACATTTGAAGGTGCCTGGAGAGCTTTCCTTAAATAAAACAAAATCCTGTTTACATTTTGTTTCCTGAGAAAAAGACCAGGTGGTGTTTCTCAGACACAACAAACATTTATTCATGCACATAATACTCACACAGCTGATTGTTTGTATAAAAGAAACGTAACGTTTCCATCGATGTTAGCTTACTGTGTTCTCTGCTGCTCTTGACTGTTTTGCACATTGCAGCACTCACTCTCAGCCACTTTTGTGACATCTTCAGGAGGAATGTGTATTGTTCTGCCAGCGTCAGTCTGCCTGGGCATATTGTAAACAAAACAAATAAGCCTTTGTTAAATAAAAAGTGCTCCAAAGCTTTACTGTGGGTCAAACTCTGTACTGGTACGGCACATGCAGAGAGTATAATCTTTGTTTTAAAAGACTGCAGATGTCGCACATGGAACCCACTAAGGATAAAGGGAAGGTAATGGCTCAGACTGGATCTGTGGCAGGTACCACTGAAATACATTTTCAACAAAAACCAGAGGGGTATACTGTACTGCAAGGTTAAGCAACCAAACCAAAGTTTTCTATAAGTGAGTCGGCTCCACACAGCCTGAATGTATCAGGTACCACAAAGGGGAGGTCTCGGTTCAACTCCTGGGCACTGCCAAGGTCCAAGTGTGAGGCGATCCCTTGCTGTGGCATCACTCCATTAGAGCATATTCCTGTTTCCTGTTTGTGCGTGTCTGGGTATTCCAGCCTATGTGTGTGTAGTCTAATTCAACACCAAAGTGAAAAAAAAAAATGAATTCCCGTTTGGATGGATAAAGTAGATCCTGTCCAAAGATGGCTATGAACTGTTCCTGTTAACTCTGGCTTTCTCTCAAGGCTCACACTCTCAGTCACAGATGATGCAGGTGCATTAATGTCCTCATCCACACAAAAAATAAAAAATCGCCAGGGGTTTGCTTTAGTCAGACTGTTCAAAAGAGGAATGGTGATGCCTGCAGGAAAATAACAATGCAACCCTGACTTTGACAATGGATGATTCCAACTAGAGAATTAGTGTAAATACTTACAGATGCAGCATTTCAACAGACTTGGCAGAAGTGCAAGCATAAAAACATAATCTTGTGTCCTTAGATCCTCTGCCCTCATCATTCTTTCACTTTATAAATCTGCTTAAATATAAATCACTAATTCACCATACAGCAAACAGATAAATATGAGAAGAGGTAAACTAACAAACTGCATGTAGGCTACCATAATGTGATTCATGAAGCATAACTTTTCAATAACCATATTTGCCCTATGTTAGGTTTGTGAGAAACTTCATTAGGCATTGGTGAATAAAATGGCAAATCTTCAGCGCTTAATACAGAACATAGCCTGATCCAAACTGGGCTACAAGTTTAGAGAAAGTTATTATCATGAAAGAATCGCCTTGGAGAAAGGTTCAAAGAGTACAGCTCTGTGACACAGAAAAACCCCAGGGCTGGATTACCCTCTAATCTTGTTTATGGACCACAATCCAATCTAAACCATGTACTCCCATTAAAACAATACTGCTCCATTTGTGCTACTTCTGGTTAAATTTTTTGTTGGCTACCTGTTAAGATCGGGTAATACATTTCATTTAACTCTGATAATATTCAAACAAAATTTAAAGATACATACAAGTCTTTGCATGGATTGGTTTCCCCTCTGAGAACATATTGTCTTGATATGGTAAGTTTTCACAAGGCCCTATTTTCATTCTTCCACTATGAGATGGCATTGATAGTCTCTAATTTTCAAATGTATTTGTAGGACGTGACTCGCAACATCTGGAATCAAACAGGCCAGTATCTCTGACTCATCCCTCACACGCTGGAACGACTGGGCTTTCCCAGTCGCTTGGAGGCAGCACTGTTCCTCAAACGGGAAGTGTGCGAGTGTCCGTCATCACAAACTTGGCCTCAGTGGCCCAAGCTGCATGGCTCACAGCCAGAGGATCTCACACTCTAGTGGAAGTCTGCCTGCTGACTCACTGCAGAAGGACACCATAAGTGACTCAAACAGACGAACAAACAGAGAGGTCTCTCTGTATCCATCCATGATAGTATCCAAAAAAAGCAGCTGTGCAAATTAATAATAATATAGTTCTCCTTACTGAGGTCTGGATTGCATAGTGCATCCAAGGACCCAACTGCAGCTCATTTCTTACAGCACATATTGCATAAATGCTCTTGCACTCAACAAATCAGAGTCAAATTCAATGGACTCATTGTTCTTTCACGGTTTGTCATCAGTCCCTGCCACTAAAATTACTTTTAGGGGAAAAAAAGAGATTACTGCCACAAGACGTCCATTAATTCAATATTAAGTGGTATTAAAGTTATACTCAAAACATCTGCTATAACTTATCCTCTTGTTAAAGATTAACATTAGCATCTAGTTTGTAAAATGCTGTGAGAAATGCCCTTATGAACAAAAGAGGATGACTCTTACAAGTAGGGGTTTCCTCCTTTTAGGGATTTGTAAATGTTCAGGCACTTTTCTTTTCTATTTTAGACACTGTTGTTTAAACAAGACCCAACTCTGGTAAAGTTCACTCAATTCCCACTGAAACATAGGAGGCATTTGTTTCTCATTGACGGAAGCCTTCTGTGGATCACTGTTGGCCAGCAGAGAGCTGCAGTAATGAATCATTTTCATTCACCGTATATGATATTGCAGCATCAGACCCTTTTAAGTTTTTGGACAGAAGCAACCAGAAACATTGCCACCCTTTCAACAAGAAGCCCATGATCCTCTCTTGGAGGAGATCTGACTGTATGACAGTTTTAAAAGGCAGACAGTCCTTCTTTATGAGGAGGTGATGTCCTCTGAAAAAGATGGATACAGTGTGGTTGGAAAGTAGAACCATTTTCATCATGATAACTTTCTAATCTGCAGACAGGAAAATGAAATCACCTTGTCCTGGAGCTGGGACTGTTTGCAGGTGTTCATGTAAAATAATACAGGTTACCTCACAGGAATCCCCGGGATTAGCCTGGAACTACCTCCGAATCACGCTACAGCCAGTCATCCACTTACCTCCTCAGCCTGGGAAAAGAGTGATTATAATCTAACTGCTGTGAGATCTAACCAAAGCCAGAGGGAGGGGGATTGTGTGCATTTTTCCAACCTAATCCACGCTGTTGTTTTCAGTAAACCTTTTGTTGGGTGGAGAAAACTTAGAAAACATATCCAGACATCTGCTGAATCCTGGCTGAAGCTTCAGTAACAACACTGAAATACTACAGCTAGCTTTGTTAATGGATAACACATGGGCAGTAGTGTGTTTTAAGAGAAAGGTGAAGTAAATATGACAGCAGATTCAATTTATGAGTGATGGATGAGAGGAGACGTCTTGTATTTAGCACCGTGCTCGTCTACTTGTCTTCAGCGTGACTTGAATAAGTGCCCAAGCTTAAAGGCTCAATCTTTGCCCAAATCTGAATCATCATCTCCAATGGTGAGAAATACCAACCCACACCCTTGTTTGACATAATAACTGTTTTTACATCGTTAATATGATAAGCTCTAAAACTCAATCCCAAATCCTGAATATATGGTGGTTTAGGCTGATATGGGAGTGTTGTAAGGTGGTATAGGTGGGCTATATATAAAACCCAACAGTAATTTAAAGAAGCCTGAGAGTTTGGGAGATTAGCTCTCCCACTGAGGATGATGTCATGAGAATCTTACTGATGACAACGGTCAAATGTCACTTCCCACTCATCAAAGTGACCAAGCCCACTTCTGGGTAAAAACCAGCACTGCAAAAGGACTGGTAAAAGACTGAAAAGCAGCACCAAAGCCTAACTCTGTTGCATGCTCCAGCATTTATAAAAGCACAACTTAAGATATTACATTCTTTCTAAAACAGCAAAGAATTTTTAATGCATAAAAACTTGGTGGGGGGTAGGTGTCAGACCAGCTGATTGACCGCAGGTTCATTAAAACAGCTTTTTTTGACTTTCACTTGTACAGGACTGTAAATAAGAGGTATCATTTTGTCCACAGGGGGCACCAATGTCGACACAAACCAAAATTTTGTTTTGTCATATCTGTGAAGTTTCCTTTTACTTCTGTTAATTTATTGGTTACACTTCCTTTATTTTTGCACATTTATGTTTTGTTTCATGTCATGCATTTCCTGCTTTATTTTGTAGTTTACTAACCCTTGTCTCTGGCTGTGTCCCAAATGAATCACTCAAGCCCTAGCCCCTAACCCCCATATGGGGTTTCACTATACAGCTGACGATATAGTGGGCTCAATCACTGGAGGTTTCGGACACTACATGGCGCACCATTGTGACGTCACTGCTCAGACTGCCGTGTCTGAAGTTACGGCTGTTGTTTTCAAATCTCTTGAATTTTATGATGTTGTATGAGTATTTGTTTTTCCAGGATGTTCGTGAAATAAAAATGAATAAAAAAAAATAAAAAAAATAATAATTTACTTAAAAGACCTTGTATTTTTGTGCCGAATATTGTTTGCTGTGTCATATTGTGCACAAGAATATATGACGCAGCAAACAATCGTTTTTCGAAAAATATATGGATCACTTGCGAGTGAAGTTAAGATAAAAAACTTGTGCTGAAAATAGCAAATAGAGCTTGGGTTCTGTCTCTTCTTCATCCACCGTTGAGTGACCATCGGATCGTCACTACATTCTGCAATGCTCTATGGGAAATTTTGAGTTGCCCATATGGGGCATTGGAATTGATCACTCAAGTTTTGGACACCCCTCAAAATGGTGCTAACCCCCAGATAGTCGCCTATATAGGGGTCAGGGATCGATTTCGAACACAGCCATAGTGTAGTCGTTGTTAACCTTTGCCTGCCTTTTTGGACCTTGCCTTTTTGCCTCACATCTTGGATACTTCTGCCTGATCTGACTGTGTTTCATTAAACCCTATCTGCTTTGTTGTCTCGCCGTTGTATCCTCCTTTCTGGGCCTCGTTTTATGACATGGTTAGATAGTCTGAAGAAACATATTGCTTATAAGAGTAGCCAAAGTGTAGGTGTTTGCTGAAGTTGCCATGAGATTTGGGGTCTTAAGTGCTTTTACAGAGACAGCTTTCCGTGTGGCTTCCAGAGTTTTATGTAGCCAGTCTTATGTTGATCTTTGAGAAACAGCAGTCTTTTGCTCTTCTGCAATTTTCTCATGACTAGAGGTTGCTGCTTAGCATGATGCTAAACCCAGAGAATAATTAGCCGGTATAGCAAATTCAACTCATTTAACTAAATCGTACAAACACTTATGCATGCTAAAAGCTGTCACATTGTATCATACATTTCGATTCATAAACACTGTGGGCTGTTTTGTTACCTACATGGAGACCTGTGCTAGCTATAGGCCTACCCAGTTTCCAGAATTCATGCTAGGTTAATCTGAACTCCTGCTTCCTCACCCTTAGCTTTCAACTCAAGGTTAGTATCAATAAACTATGACAATGCTGATCTAACCCAGTGTCAAATCACAAATAAACATGTAAATGTCAAAGTTTTCCTTGAGGTAGCTACAGCTCAGGTTACATCTGAAGTTGATTTGGCTCACAGTAGGACTGGTAGAAAAATTGGTCTTGACAGATTTGTAAGCATGTGGCTTCGAATTTCTGATTACTTTTTCTTGTCTTTGGCTTCTCATGCTCCTGAGAACAATGTAGCAGGAGGTGGTAGCTGTTGACTGTATTATTCAGCCTACAAGTAGCAGCCAGGGGCAACAAAACCACTAGATAAGCTATTTAGAGGAAAAAGGTCAGACTCATCCAACTGCACAGTCTAAATGATCTAACCACAGAGTGCAGCTACTGGCTGAGAGGTTGATATGATGATATCTCCACCAAAATAAGCAGTGATTATGCTTTCTTTCTTCTTTACAATATTTAGGTTGTGTCAGAGGTCGAAACAAAAAGAGAAAGAGAAGAAAGATTGACAGGACAAATGATTATCTGTGGATCAAAGCCAGATTTTTTGTAGTGCGCACCTTGAACCACAAAGTCACCGGGACCTGTGTAATGAGTCAGGATTCATTTCAGAGGACAAGGTGTGTAACAAACCTCCCAAATGGAATCACAGTGAAGACAGCTGTAAAGGAAGCGTTAAACCCCTAAGTAAAACAAAGAAAGACGGGAGGCTTTCAGACAAGAAAATCACCTCCACTGCTGGGAGTTTCTGGTGTCTCCTGCCTGAAACTAAAGACTGCCTGAGTGGAGGAAAGTGTAGTCCTATACGTTCTGCAAGAATGAAGACAAAGTCAAAACCTATACAGAGTACAATGAGGGAGCCCCGTGAACCTAAACAAACCTCTGGCTATAGAAAAGTCCAAGTTATGATATATCTACAAGGTGAAAAAAGATCAACTTTGACTGAACATTGATGGAGCCTGTCTGTTAGTGCCTGATATAGAGAGCTGCAAAGATAACCTTTTTTTTTTTTTAAACTAAGAATAAAACCACAAAGTAAATGATAGTTTCATGAATTATGTCACCACAAATTGGTGGATGATTTTTTCAAGACCTGTGGAATTTTTCAAAGAAAAAAAAAAAAAAAGGAGAGAGCATTTTATTATTCATGGTGTTTGTTTTCCGTTAACCATGCTCCTGACAGGGACTCTTTTCTTCTGTGGATCAATTCACAATGTGTGCTTGGAGTATAAAGTGTTAATTGGCATTGTTAAACGAACATAGGAGACAAAATGGCAAAGTTGTCCTCAACTGCAACGCTTTAGCTAATGTAAGTGTGTTTGAGAAAAGGTATTAAATACTATTTCTATACTTTGATCAGGCAGGAAAAGATGTAGTCCAAGGCTTTTTTGAGATAACATCAGATGAGAAACATTATCTGTCCCATTAACTCAAATTCGTTTGCTAGAAATTAAACAAGCATAACAAAATATGTCATCGATTTTTTCTAACTTTAATCAAGTCTAGTTTAGAGATGAAGAAGTCCAGGGAACTTTTTAAAAATAACTTTAACTTCCAGTCTTCTGACAGTAAATCAGGATGTCAGTAATTTAAAATTCTTTCACTTACTATAAAAAGGTTTAAAAACAACTAAAATCCCAAGTCATTTGTTGTACAGTAGAAGAATTTGATGAGTGGTGCCATCTGAGTACATTTGAGTGCAAAACCAGGCCCACAAAACCATCCAAAAAGCCTCTTAATCACCAGTCAGCTGACATCTGGGGCTGAAGATGAGGCCAAAATTACAAACTTCATCAGACATCAAACCCTCCCATTCATGGTTCACTCTAAAAGCGCTGAGGTCACACAAAGATTTGACTATTTCATCCAGCAGCAGTGAAAATTTTGAGCAGAAAATGTGATTAACTTTGGCAAAATGGTCGACTTGCCATTGAAAATGACATAGGGCTTTCAGCCTTAATCAGTTTAAACCAGTGGTTGAGTTTCCTTGGATTTCTAGGATGTGTTTTTCCTGGAATAATGAGAAAAACATTAAAATGTAAATTTCTGCAGAGTGAAAGTACTAAACATCATGAGTCAAAGTGAGGAGAAAAATGAGGCTTCACTTTCAGCAGCTGTCTGTTAGTTTTAACTAGAGCTCCATCTTATTAATCAAACTCTACTGAATAAACGTCAGCTCATTATTTCCATAACTATTGATCATTCTAACAATCCTGACACTCTGCATCTCGAGTTTGCTTATTCAGGGCTGGGGTATCTATCAGAGCTGTAAAACCATGAGAAGAAAGGACCCTGTTGTCCGGATGAAGATTTATTGAACCATTAAAGAATAATGATTAATCCTCTCTCAAAAGGACCTGGTCCAAATCGCAGTAATTTAAGTAAATTACAGGGATATTATGCTGTATTTTGGTATTGCTGCTCACATCGTGTTGAAACAGGACAAGTAAAGACATTACTGAATCAGGCTTGCTTCCACAGGGGCCAAATATAACCGTATTTGATGAAGTGTTTAATAAGTAGGAGATGGATTAGAGTGGGATTGAATAACCCTTTTCTGAACCAACACAGAAAGTTTGATAAAGGCTTAGAAGTCATAAATATCTGTCAAGTTCTCCATTTTACCACCAAACTCTGAAAATGCTGTGTTAAATTTTGACTCAACAGTCTCTTTCCATGACATGTTAAAGATATACGAGCATATTTAGCTATTTGCAGTACTACCATAGACTGCACAAACATGGACATAATCTCAGTGATGTCACCCATGGGTTTTTAAACAGTGTTTTTAAACTCAACAATGACAGCCGCCATATTGGAAATGTTAAATCAACCTCATTTTCATTCATCTAGCAAAGGGAGAGAGGCAGAGTTGAGGCGACCCATCCCGCAAAAAGTGGTTGAAGAGACGTTTCACCATACGTCTAAACAATGTCTAGATTCTGACTTATTAAATAAAGCCCATTTTTTTAATGTTTTTTTAAAGGGGGCTAAATCAGGACCGAATGCGACCGTCTGAGTGAAGCCCAGTTTTCAATGTCTTTTTTCAGGCTAAATTACAGCCATGACAGGCCAACGTGATTTAGTCTGAAAAAAGATGTCTAAATGCAGTTGGATGTTTGGTGGGGAGCCTCTAGTTGGTGAAGCTAGCATCGCCCCTTGTCTCGTCTTCCTATGCAAAAGTCAAAACCAATTATCTTCATATTTCCACACATTTATCAACCTGCAAAATAGAAGAAAAATGAACAGAAGTAACTCGCTGCCATGTGTCTGTTCAGTCTAGCTAAAATGATGATTACTGTTCTATTTCCATACATAAGGTTGATTTATTACTGAGCTAGAGTCTTGCTGAGCCATGGTTAGTATTATAATGACAGCATTGCAGGTTTGGCTCCTAGTGTTTGATACCATGCCCCTCTTTGACTACCATTTTTCCTTTACCTCAGTGTCTGTTTAATCAGTGAAGACATAAAATATGCTCCAGAAATATCTTTGAAATAATGTTAACAACAGCAGCAGCTGACAAAATTTGGATCTGTGAAAAATGACTACTCTGCAATGGTTTCCGTCTTCTTCGAGGACAACTCTAATCAAAGAGCTATTGTTACAAAAGTTAGCCCTGAATTACCTTGAGTGTAGATCTGCTTCAGTCATCATTTGAACTGCATATGTGGAGACAGGCCCAGTAACAGTAATAAGTTGAGACTTTGTAATCGTAAAAAAAGCATAAACATCTCAATCTGTATAGGTGTATGCTATTACTGCATACCCAAAATGTGTATACTGCAGAGTACAGATGGCACCTTTTTAACCATTTAGTGTAATACTGTGTTTGATGTATTAAAATCAAGCTGGGGCCAAGGACTTCCATTATGCAAAGTTGGTGAGACGTAGTGCTCAGGGTAACAGAGGAGGTGGAAAGGGGAAGACCACAACTCCTCCAGTTGTCATCCGGTTCCTCTGTAAGAGCAGACAGTGTTCATCTGTGAAATCCATCACTGATAGGAACAGGATTATAAAACTTCCACTATCATCCACTAGGAATGTCCCTCCCACCAGGATGGAGACCATCAAGCCTCACAGCACCTCCACTATGTTGCGCCCCCCTCCCCGTCTAGTCTGAGAAAGAAATTACTCATATCACCTTCCCGGAAAGTTCACAAGAGGGAACAGAGAAGAAATGTCATGATTTATGTTGGAATTATAGGTGTTTTATTTATGCTGATGACAAAGATAAACTTTTCCGCAAGAATGGTTTATCATTCAATTACAAGCGAGTGTAACCGCATTTGATCATGAAGACAACTTTACAGCCGGTAATTAAAACACCATGCCAGTCCGCGTGCTGATGACGTACTGTATGCTCTGTTACCTTAAATTTACATGCTCCTCTGAGCCGTTCAGCAATGACCTGAGTGTGAAGCTGTAAAATGCCTTTAAATGAGCATTGAGGGACACATGGAACTGCTGCCATGCCTTTGGTTTTGTACCGTTAGCTATCCAGAACCTATTAACTGCAGCAGTATGGAGGGATGGGTCAGTTTTCTTGGACTTATAGAAACAATTTCTATATTCTACCCAAATGTTCTAGTGTAACTTTTGTGCTTTAAGAAGTTTCCAGGTTGTAAAATACAAACCAATCCCCAAACCATAAAATAAATTGCATTCGTTTTGTTACTTTCCTAATTTATTGACACTCAGTACCATATTTTCGTCTAGTTAACACCAAGGGAAATGTTTGTAAAAGGTATTTAAGATGTTTAATGACTCCCCAGGTGTTTCTTCTTGCATGGCAGTTGTGTCTAAGCTCTCCCTTGAGTTATTCGGCTCATGACAAACTTAATGGGCTGAAATTTGCCATAGGTTTTGTCAGCCCCCCAAAGGACAAATTCGTGTTTTGGTGACCTCCTGGCCTTTGCTCTCGCACCAACCGACATCCATCCATCAATTTAATGACCCTAATCTGAGGTTTGAGTGAAAGCGGTGGCAGGCTCAACTTGGTATCCCATGAGTCCTTCTCTATGGAAACATCCCCAGGCCTTCTCAAAGAGTATCCAAGTCACTGGGAATGTGAATTCAACCCATTGTGTTTTGGGTCAGCCAAGTGGTCTCCTTTCAGCTGGAGATGATGGAAAACCTTCAAAGGGAAGTGTAAAGAGGCATCCTGATCAGATAGGTGAGCAGGATAATCCCCTCATGGGAAAGTAGTCTGTTCTGCAGTCTGAGCTCCTAACCCAAGATCTGCAGACAAGCCCAGCTACTCTGTCTGCTTTTACTGAGTCATTCGTTTGGTCAGGCCTACCATCAGTTTTTATCTACATAAAAGGATATTTTCTATGTCCTCACACTGTGTACAACCATCAGACCACCAATATCAGAACACGCTGAGTAGATTTCTATTTTGAAGTATAGTGAGCACATCTATGTTCCCCAGGAGATAAATCCTTTCCATTTTGTACTCCCCATAAAAAGGCGGTTTTGTTTCCAAGGTATCAAAGGCTACTGTGATGGCTGGATTTGAGTGCAATTGGCAGTGGATTCAGCCATCTCTAGAGTATAAATCCCCATATTTTTTCGTGATCTCTGACTTTCCTCAAATTCTTTCTCAAGCTCACGTATCATTACGACATGCTATTTTTACATGACATAGCCAACAGATTGCTCATAGGCAGAATGACATACATGTTTCCCAAATTCTTTCTCGAGTAGGTGGCACAGTGAAGTGTTAAATAAGGTCAAGGTATTTTCTCCTTGAAAACTTTGAGATTTAAATGAACTTATTTTACTGATAAAAAATGCAAACAGAAAACCACTTAAAGGGTGGTCTTTTTAATGTGGGATTTATGAGGTTCTTGTCAGTAGTAAGTGTGTTACCCACAGGGGATCGCAGTCAACCACTGTATTCAGAAACTACCACTTACGGAGCCACTTTTTTGGCAGTTTGGCACCATGTCAAAATTCACACTGTTAGCTGTTGAAGGACAAGTTTGAGCTGAATTCACTGACTCAAGTCATTGATGTGTCAGTTTTATAATGTTCAGTATTTGTTGTCGAAATTTATTCCAGACAAAATTTACAGTACAAGTGTTAGTGTGCACAACAGCTGGAAGAATATGTGTGTCGTGCCTGCAAACAGTGCATCAACAAATGGGCTTACTGATGGGAAAGTGCTGAAAAATTTCTATATCAACATCAAAATTTTCGGACAGACTTTCTTAAAATGAGCAATTGAGCAAAAATGACCTACCTCATCTATAGTAGTTGATCATCAAGCTCACCAGCCAGTAGCTCAATAACAAGAGGAGCTGACCGACAACCTCTCGAGGTAAAACAGTCAGTGTGAGAAAGTTCTTCAGACCACCCTACTCCAAAATTACCAAATTATACCAATAAATGTTTCACAACTTTTAGAGTTCTTGCCTTAGACAGTTCGTAGAATTTGTGATATTTACACATGTTGCATTTTAACTTTGGGATAGTAAATTGAATGTAACCTCAAACAAGGCAGAGTGGGAAAGTTTATTTGTGTCATTAAAATTAATGTTTCATGAAACACCATTTAGTCAAGGACCACTAACAAATGTTTTTGTGTTTCAACCACACATTGAGGGCTGTCTACGTGAGCCCAGCTTCATCTCCTAATGAAAACAGAGATTTCTTGAATTGAATTAAATCGTCCATAACAATTGAATAAAATGGATGAGAATGTAGGATTCTAGACTTGACACATATTTCCATGCTTTCTATCTTTCCTTTCTTCTTTCCCAGAACAGCAGCCCCCTTTCTTTCTCCCACAGACATTCTCAGACCCCTGTGGGAGCTGAGTCATGGATGCTCTTCCTCAGTTGGAGGTTCCCAGGTCATTGTGACGACAGCTTTGCCAGCTGCTGTAGCCTGAAGGGGAATCTGAGGAGGATTTTCTCAAAGTTGCTCCACAGGAAAGAGTGACACAGCATTACACTGACCCCAGTAAGCATTTATTTGCTCCCCCTCAATTGCCCTCTGGGGAGTGAGACACAGACTGCCCCAGCCCACGCAATCAGACCCACACACCAGCACCCACACAAACATGAACACACAGAGTGTGATGTCTGCTTGCATCATAAAGTTTGTACCCAGCTTTTGAAAAGGGAAGAATGCTGGACCTTTTCTTTTGTCCAGATTTTTTTAGATTTTTTACCAGGTCAATGATCATTTACTGATACAATTCCGTGATTGATTTTGATAATTTTTTCCACTCTCAAAGACAGGACCTCAAAAAGCTCATACAAAGTACATCTAAGGACAAGCCAGATATTTACAGGGAACGAGGGAAACATCTCACACAGGAAGACCTTTTTCAGACTTACCTCATATTTGTGTGTTTTTGTTTCATGTCATAGTGGAAAAATTTCCCTCTATAATAATGTTTAAATCCAAAGATATGGTGTGTAATTGGGAGCAAATAGGGGGAAGTGAATGGAACAGAGACACCAAAGAGAGAGAGGTTTAGAGTTACTGTCACTGGCTAGCACTTGCAAGGACAACCTGGTTTTCGAGGTCAATCTACAGTATGTCACGGACCCAACATAAATCCATCTTGAGTACATATTTGGCCGCAATGGAAAGGAAAAACAGCCTTTCAACAGGCAGAAACACTGAGCAGAACTGCAGTCATGGAAAAAAGCCATGAGCCAAGAATATAGATGACAAAGCAAGATGGAAAGAGACAAACAAACACAGCAACACTAGCTGATAATTCAAGATTACAACTCCAAAAGCAAAATTAGAAATATTTGTAACTTAAATGATATTTATAGTTTAAATTATGCCTGAGTAAGTGTTACTCATTGGAGCAGCTGGACTCAAAAGGAGCCACAGCAGCAAGAAATCTGCAACAATCGCAATCTTTACTTACAAAGTGCCAATTCACAATGTTATCTCAAGACACTTAACACAATAAAATCTGTAAATCTAGACAACTGTTATATTACCACCCAACATCAAGATGAGATAAGATTCTGTCTTTTCTATGAGCAAAGCACTTTTCAGTATCTAGAAATGTACAGAAACCTCCAGAAGAACTACATTTAAAAGCCTGCTGAGACAGTGTGTTGGAACTGGGAAGGGTTTAAAAGGAAGATGCAGAAAGAGAGCGATGGGTATACAAGATTACAAGATTAAAATGTCATTTAGCAGATGCTTTTTATCTAAAGTGATGTTCATACAAATCGTACACCAGTGGAGGACACACACTGGGAGCAAGGTAGGTTAAGTGTCTTGCCCAAGAACACAACGGACCGAGGAGAATCAAACCACCATCCTTCCAGTCATTAGACGACCACTCTACCTCCTACATTACTGCCGCCCTATAGACGGTATAGACAGTCATCATCAGCAACAACAACAACAGTAGCTCTATAGACTTGTGGTTACAGTGCAATCACAATAATGATGATAATAGGGGTAAGGATGATATCATTGTAATCAAGTTTAAAATTGAGATATAGTGATGGGTTGCTGCTGGCCTAGCTCAGAGGTTATGTATCTAGTGGTCAACCCAGTTTGCTTCCAGTGAGTGGTTCCTTTCCTACGTCATTCACTATTCCCTCACCTCTTTTCTTGCTCTGTTTTACAGCTTTAAGCCTGCTATTAAAAGTAATGCGAGTGTCTCCCTCCCTGATCCTAGCTGGAAGATGATTCTCAAGGACAGAGCCCTGAAAACTGAACGGTTTACCTCCCATACTACTTTTAGAGACTTATGACTCCATGAGCAGGCCTGAGCATAGTGTGTTGTAGGGCACACTGTGATCTTAAAGTCTGGATGGAGTATGACCATGAAGAGCTTCATGGTAGAGGAATTGAAACTCTGATCTGGATTTCATGGGGAGCCAGAGCAGAGAAGCTGAGAAGCTGGTACACATCATGCAACATGTTAGATCAGATGAACAGTCTTCAGGTACTGACTGCAGCAGCCTGAGCATAATGAACGCATAGACTAGTTTTTCTGCATCATTTTTTGCCACGGTTTTTAAGGATTTGCCTGCATATATCAGTTCAACAACCAGCTTGAAAGTACATAAATATATCATCGAGGTTTAAACGTCACATACTTTGACAGACTGGAATATTTTCACCACATCAAGCTACAAATCTGAGCGGAAAATCTCAGCACACAACTCATAACCAATCTAAGGCCTACAGCCAAACCCGAACAGGCAGAGGATTACTGATTTATATCACAAGCATGACTTTGATCAATTGTACTCAATTTCAATTCCAGGAACACATTTGATTTTAGTGTGCCCATTTCCCCAGAGACATGTGGAACACCTACTGACAGATATCTGTTCAGCATTAACTGGTTGTTTATAGGAGCATCCTGCCTTAGCTCAGCTGAAATGTTTGAAGCCATGTGGCCATATTCTGTCACCAAAACATAGACGACCCTCCGAGGCATTCTGTTAATTGCATCTCATCTTGTTTTACATTCGACAACTGATTGCATGAAAACATGTCTTGTTCCAGAGGACTTCAGAGAGCTGACATTTAGCGTGCAACAAACTCAACAAACAAGTCAACCTTTTCTCTTAGTCCTCGGATGAAATCACTCTCTATTTGTAAGTGGATGCTGCTTAATCAATCCACGATGACAGAGATGACATCTTCCCACCATGTTTGTCACACTTCATTTCGACTCATGCTAGATCCCTCTGACAAACAGCTGCATTAAAATGTCTCATATTTTCAGAGAGAGATGCTAACTAGAGGCACTGTGTGCAGCCGCAGAAAGTTCAATTTCTGCATCATGTTTTGGCGAGCATTGATTTAAAACCTCACTGGGCTGAGAGCTCTGGAAAATAAACCTAAATTAAGTGACTTCTAATAGAGGCAGATGGACCATGTCAAAAGTTGGGATGACTTTTTTAAATAAAATACTTCACAGCTGCCTGGGAGCATTTAAACACCCCCAATAGGAAAAATGAACATGCAAACTGGTTAACTTTTTGAGCGTAAGAGTGTGGGAGTACGAGGAATTACTCAGGTTGTATTCTGATTTGTACTAACACTCTAGGATTAAATAATTCAAAAGTATGCTCAGGTTTATATAAAGTTTATCTACATTTTGTTCCCATTAATGAGTTTCACCTTGATAGTTCTCAAATCATAACAACAGGACATCTGAGACCACCCTGGAGTGAAATTTTGCAAACACCAGTGCAAGCTTTTTCTGGGAGAGGCAGAGGAATCAAAACACATACTGGCCTTCAACCAGTGATTTTCACAGCTGTGCGCTCCATGTGAACCTTCCATCAGCAGAAAGCAGTGGGCAAGCTTCGAGCTCAGTGAAGAGGACACACAAAGACTCCTCTGCCATTTAAAAGGACAACTTAGACAAGGACATGAAAAGCACCCAGACCTTTCTTTAATCAAAACTGTTGCCTGAATACAAGCAATAGCCAATCAATACAGAATTCAGGTTTCTATAGTGTTTCATTGTTGATGCTGATGTTATCTGTCTTTTCCGTGCTTGAGTCCAATTGTCTTCATTAGCACAGGTCACACGGGAAACAATCTAGCCATGTCAGTCACGTATTTTCCCTGCTTTCACATGATCCTCAGATGAACCCATTTGATGAATAAGTCTACTTCTTTAAAAAAAAAAAAAAAAAGACTGATTTTTTTTGTCTGAGTGTTAGACGATAGACAAAGGATACAGTGGAAAAAAGGGAGGAAAGAGTGTTGTGGGATATGAAGCAAGAGGCAACAGGTCAAAGTGGAGCCCAGACAACCCGCTTCAAAGAGAATTGTGTCTATGTAGTGTGTATGTGACTCGACGGTTGAGCTTCACCAAAATCACTCAGATCATATTTGAAACGCCAGTGTGTTCATGTGCTCTTTAAATTGTTGGGTTGAAACATCATAGGAGAAAATCTGTTTGGTTTTCTGAATCAGAACTAATCAGGTTTACTTGAAACAAAATCAATCAGTCTTTATTCCAGGACATTAAGAAAAAAGCTGGTCTGGTCTAGACTCTATTTATAAAGACCTAATGTAAAGACAGGATAAGACTGAGCCCCATCTTGTAAGATCAGACTCAATCCCATCCCATCTTCAACCACATGAGAGAAACACTTTGCAGCATTGAGCAATTTACAGTATAGAGGAAGAACTTCCTTTTGGAGCAGAACCAGACTTATGTAGACAGTCATCTGCTGCTACTGCGCTAGGTTGAGAGAGGGGATAGAGGAACAGAGTTGAGATTGATACATGTAGTTGAAGCAGATGGAGAGCAGACAGATCCCCAGCAGTAAAAGTCTTCAGCAGCGATCCAGAGGAACCTACAGCATGATGGAGCACAGGGACTCCCAGTAAAAACTGTGTTTTAGTGATACTGACGATTCAAACTTAATAACAAAAACAGAAAGAGGATGTAGACAGAGGGGAAGGTGCTCAATATGCCTGTCCTCAAAGCAGTCAAAACCTGTAACAGCATAACAGAGCTGGTTCAAGTATGATCCTACACTGACTAATAAAAGGAACATTTTACGCCTACTCTTAAAAGTAGAGGGCAAAAACATGACAGGCCTTTCTGCCTCTGCTTAATTTTATAGGAAATGGGGAAACAAAGTAGCTTTCAGAATTAAAGGTAATTTAATTGTCTCAGAGGCTAGTATGATTATTTATCCAAAAAATGTGATAACGGATATTTTTAGCATTAGTTCATTGGCTTATTATCATTTAATGAATGCCTATTAAACAAATTAGGAAGTAGCCGAGCTTAAGAGACTTCTCAGCATTGTCAACAGATACCTGCATTTCTGTGATGTTTAATGGAAACTTACATATTCTGGTTGTAGCATGAATCTAAAAGTTGACATACTGTATGTCTTTAAGGAAATGATATGAGTTTGTTTGACTACAATGTAAATATACACTACTTTCTTTTGTTGTATTTCTGGCTACAAAGCAGCTCAAGGAAATTTCCCTCAGAAATCAAATGCATGTGCTGTGTATGGTGTAGCTATAATGACCTCCAATGCTGCCAGAAAGTTTAAACAATAACAATTATATAGCTATTCATCCTTCAATACATATGTCTATCCCTCTGAAAGTTTTGTTTCTCCCTCACTTGAAAGATATACATTACTGAAGGCAGCAGTAATTGGAACCACTGCAATGGATCAACTGTGATTATCATCAAACACACAGCGTAGTTTTTCTGTTTTCACTCACGTCTAGGGGACATTTTGTTGACAAGTAACGCGGCAAATAAGGACACAGGATTTTAAAAGGGAATTAGTTGCAATAAAAGCTCCATCTTTACAAGGTCAGCTGGAGAACTGTTGGCCCCACTTCTTCCTATATTCAAAAGGGAGTGCTGCTCCGCTGTTGCTTTTGGCGTCTCAGCCAATGGAAACCTACTGTCTGCATGCTGACTGAATATTTGCCTTCCGAGGAGTCAAACCCCTCTTTAAGTTCAAAAGGACTACTTCATTCCTTCCTTGGGTTACGGTTTGCAAGCCAAAAAACCATGGCCATTTTGTTTCAATGGGGGGATGCTTCAGGCTGTGCAGAACATGTACATTAGTGTCTCATTCCCTTTGTGCAGTGAGCCCCTCAAGCCTTACTTGGATTAGATACAGTGTGAAGTGGTGGCGCGGTTAAAGGAAATGTCACAATTCACTGCAAATGGCTTTACTGACTTCTTCATCAGATTTCATAAAAGCTTGTGTAAATTCACATTTTTGACAGCGTTTTGCTCAAATGTTGGAGTGTGACTGGGGAAGTGTTGTTTTAGAGGCTTGTTCACGCTGCCAAAAAGAACGTTTTTGGAACAAAGATAAACAAAACATAAAATCAGAAAAAGAGTTGGCTTGTAGAAATGACCAGTCTATAAAAGTCTTTTTTATTATTGGTCATCAAAAGCCCATACTAGTCAACCTCTCTCATTATCCCATTGGGGGGGTTTGAAACCTTAGCTAAACTCTCAAACAAGGATACTTCACATAAGATGTCAGTTTATGTTTCATGTATGATGGGGCCAACACTTTAGCCAAGTAAAGCTCATGAGTGCATTAAACAGAGGAGTGGAGTAACCTTGAGCAAAGCTTTGAGTTCCAGCAACCTAATAGATATAGCTATAAATTTTGGATGAATAAAGGCAGCCAGCAGGTTAGCATCATAAAGCACAATGACGATGAAAATAGCTAACCAAGCTACCCTAGAGCTCAATAGCAAAGTAATCACCCTAACTTCTTTAAAAAACTAAAGCAGGTTATGTTGTGGTGAAACAAACATGTCAGTTACTTTAAATTTTTTGCAAATTTTCTAAACTCTGGACAGGGTGGGCTCTTTGTTTTTCTTTTATTCCGGTCACTCTGTGTTTGGGTGACTTTTATACAGAGTCGATTACAAAGAATAAAAACAGGTAGGCTTGCTGAGTAGGACATCTAGATACACATGTTTAACAAGGGTATGCTAAGTAGCATTTGTCATCTGAGTGTCCAGCTAAAATTAGGTTCAAAGGTTACAGGTGTAAAAAGGACTAAGTTTCCTGCAATGTGAACAAAGCAACAGTTGTCCAGAAACAACTACTCATCACCAGTTTGTTAGCTGGTTTGCAATAACAAGCTAGGCTTTGGACAACTGAATGACACCAACACCCTCTGCCAACTGCAGTTTGAAGGGCTGAATAGAGAGAAGGAAGTTGTTTGTTGGAGTTGAAACAGTAGAAATATTTTATCTGCTTGCTGTTTTTCTGACCACTCAGAATCAGGAAGACTTCTGTAAATAACACTCTCAAACAGGCTGCCTGCTTTGTGCTTTTTCCTGTGGTTCTCTGTCTGAAATATAGCAGAGTTCTTATAATACCACCTTTAATTGTCCCTTTCAGCTATAGGGTCTCAGTCTTTTCTTGATGTCACAGAAATATTTATCAGTAGCTACCATAAGCATGTGATGTTGGACTAAGACTAATAGCTTTAACTTTTTTCCTGTGTTTTAATAAGTTGAATAATATCAAAAACATTCCACAATACCTTCAATGTTTGATATTCAGTGTGACTGTCCAGGCTGTAAGTCATGCATGGTTTTATTCAGGCACATTGGATTAACACGTTATTTTCTTTTTGGTTGACTGCAGCTCTGCACCTCTCGGCAGAGTCTGTACTGTAATGATTAATGTACTGTGCTGCAGGTTACATTAGGTTGAGAGCTGTAACATGTTTTCATTAACCTTCAAAAAAAAAAAAATACTTTCCACTGTAGTCCACAACATGTGATCTCCATTATTTAGCTGTCATCCCATCAATCCTCATGGTGGTGCTTTCATAGTGGTCCTAAAAGTACAAATAAAGTTCTCTTTTACAGTCTCTTATTGCTTTTCAGTGTGCTGCCGATTCATCTCAACTACAGTCCAAAATGCATGCATGGTTCCCATCTTGACATTTAATCTTCATAAAACTCTGCAGGAATAAGCTGAGTCAGGCAGCTGCTGTGTGTTATTAATGACTTCAAGACAAAAATACATGAAAATGTTTTGCAATAGAGTAACAACTTTAGGTTAGTTACATAACACCACAGTAAGTTCAGAAACAGAGAATTACTGTAGTTAGTCCTAATCTGGGCTCTGACATCCTAAATTGATTGATTGATTGATTGATTGATTGACACCACAGTGAAACAGTGTCGAAAGTATAACATTACACCAAAGATAGTAAGCAAGTCGTATGGCATATTTGAACAGTAATATACTGTCAAATCAATCCTTTTCATTTACGGTACCTTTCATTTGCTACAAAGGATGCTCAAAACATTGTTCACTGTTCTGGCTTTCCTAGGTGTTGGAACCAAACTGTGTAAACATGGACGTAGCATCAGAGATGTCCCCCATTGGTGTGTTGAAGCAGAGTTTTGAAGCTTATTGACAACAATCATCAGATGACCTATCGTGTGGCCAAAAGGTGGAGATAAAGCAGGTCTTTAACCTCCTAGCTGAAAGCTACAGAATCTGTTACCTCTGATTTGCCAAACTCTTAACCATAATTTGGCTCTCAGAAGTCAGCAGGATGAGATTTTGTGTCAGAAAATACTACTCTAACTTGATAAAAACAGAGAGTTTCTCACAGGAGCTTCAAAGAATAAAAAAAAATCTATTAAAATGTCCAAAGCTTGCCTTATCATCGTGCCAGTTATTTAAGGTATTAGTATTGCGTATTGAAAGATGCTTCTGCCTGTAATTGTTTAACCAATTCTGCAGTACCCCTAAGCATCTAAGCCTCTTTCGGTCAGATGAATTTGTTGTAAAATAGCACGCTGTCATTGCTCACATCAGCTTTGTTTTTAGATTAAGGTAGCTGTGTTTTTCTAGTGAAAATCTCTGATAAACCTAGCATATCTTACATCAGACCAGGAAAGGAATATTGGTCAGAAGGCCAGCACTTATTACTAGAGTTGGCCAAGACCAAAACAGAGCCAAAATAGTTGAAGTATTGATCTCATGTTTGGAGACTTTCCTGATGGTGGATGTGTAAACAGATTTCCCTTGTTCTGAAACTGTCTTTGTTAGACGGTGTTATGTCTGGTTTATGTTTAGACTTTGTTTCCCATGCCCCTGAGTGACCAACAAATTACCGAATGCAGTTTTCGGCCTCATTTTGAAACTGAATGCAACATCAGATTAGACCACAGTTGTCATATCAACTGCCTCGGAAGAGACCCTTTGTCTGGTGTTTCTGGGGACAGCTGAAGATAAAACAGGAGTTTCTTCAAATCTTTACCAGCTGCAGACTGTAGAGCAGCCCACTTGAGACTCTCACCACAAAGTGAACTCAGATGCATGCTGATTCATCAACAAACTTAAAGAAATCCAGCAGACAGAGAGCAGACGGGTTATAATGAGGTTGGTATCAAACATCAATGAAGAGCCTGATGTTGAGAGGTAGAGAAGGCAGGATATCACCTATATGGGAGCAGAGCTGGACTTCACAGTCATGAAACTGTCACGATTTTTAACAGCTGGGGTTTTGTGTTCTCTGCATTTAATGCCTGTGTGTTTTTGGTGTGCCCGAAACACCTCTCCAGATTTATCTTCAACTCCTTTACATTTAATATGTACCAGCTGCTCAGTCACTCACACTCGATTTTACGTCTGAGGATCCAACTCTGATGAAATACAAACTCCCCAAAAATCTGCATGGGTGCTAAAGTTGAATCATTTTCGCAAAGTTACTTCGTAAATCGTTTTAATAATCAGATTGGCAAACTTAAGGTTTGCCGTTGAGGATTTCCCCCTTTGTTCTTACAGTGACCTGCATACCTCATCCCCTCCCATCTGTCCTTATCTCTAGCATTGATGCAGAACTCCTCCTCAAACATGCCCACCCTTCAACACAATAAAAAGACATGGCGTCAGTTGTTCCTTACCTCATACATCTCCCATTTTACCTTTAGACATGCTTAACAGGGGGGAAATCTGTGAGTTTTCCAGGACCAGTATCTGTCTAATCTTATTTCATTGTTTCCTCATGGAAATCTAAACATAATCATTACAAGCTGGTAGCATGAAAGCCAGCAGGGTGTATGTAAACGACTGTGAAGCTGCTCACATGTTGGAAATTTTCAGTATTGTGGCCCGTTGGTATTAAACGCAGTCTGCTTTCCCCTCTTTGTGCTCTGACACGGGCTGACTTTCTGCAAGGCGCAAGATATCTTGAGCTGTCACAATAAATAAAGTCTCAAACTTCAAAGTGTATTTCAAAGCCTAATGTTGGGAAGAACTAGTCTGTCACTCTAGATCAAACAAACCATGTTTCGTCTAAAGGCGTGTAGTATGAGGAAAAAAAAGGTTGCATGTTGAGTTATCCATTAGACAGCTGCTGGGGATCTGGTCTTTGTTTTTCATTTGGAGGCAAGAATTAAAAGCAAAAGGACGAGAAAGACTAGAACACAGACACACATACTCTACATTTTCAGTAGTTTTATTGAAAAATGCCTCTTCTGTTTCAGAAATAAATAAGAAAATAAGGCTGTGTGGAATTCACAAAATGTGCAGTTAAAACATGAGAAAAGCAATTCTATGTCCATAGTCTTGCAACCAAATCCAAACTGCAAAGATAGAAAACAAATATATCCTGACTTCCTCAGTAAATATACAACACAAACATGCAATTCCACCTTGGGTAAGAAACAAATTAAAAATAAAAATAAAAACAAGTTTGGTTTGTGGAAGTGAGTCAGATTGACATTTGGTTTTACAGGACTTTGTAAAAATAATAAACAAAATCTTTGGGGTCAAATCATTTGTCACTTATCTACCAATGGATAATCTGAAACAGCTTTACATACTGAAGTTTGACAAAAACAACATGGGTAGTCTGAAAATGTTCATATACATACATACTGTATGCCCTTCAGCATACTTTCTGCTGGTTTTCACATGATTAGTGCATTATACATTGAAGTCCGATAAACACTTGCAGTTATATTACAAGCAGACACTTAAAGGGAACACTTAGCAAGCACACAGGTTTGTAATGAACGAACACAAAGGTTTGCATTCATCTTGCTAAACTTTCTCATGTCAAAAAAATATATGTTCAAAATAGCCAGGGGTATCAAACCCATATAAGTACTACTTTTGTTCTGAGATCTTTTTCCTTGTGTAAATGATGATAGAAGTCATTTCAATAAAATTGCACTTTCTGAGAACTCCTCACTGTAGCTATGATGCTAGTCTCTCTGTTTTGTCTCGTGGTAGTGATCTCTTTCCTCGCTGGTTTCGTGTGTAACCGGGTGATTGTATTGTCTCAAACTCTCCAGCTGGCTCCTCAGGTATAGACACTACCTCAGGTTGAGGTGGGAAGCGGTTGGCTAGAAGAATATATTTGGGATTGCCAATCAAAGAAGGGTTTGTTTTACACAATTGAAAAATATATTGCACCATGAAATTCCACAAAGTTCCCTGTTTGAATTTCCTTAACGAACCAAAGAAAAAACTACAGAAAAAAAGAAAAAAACTTCTAAAAGCTGTGATGACATTTACACTACATCCATCAAGTTATTAGATATAAGACAAAGGAAAATAACCAGCTCATACAACAAAAAGACACATGAAATGGCAAGAGAGCAACATTTAGCACTGTGGTCAACACACAAAAGAAGACATTGAATTGAAGTACAAATGGAACATGCTTCACTCTGAACCAGAGCTGTTTGAACACTTGAGGCGCCGTAAACAGAGGTTATGCTGGTGGTAAGTAAGCAGCGGGTTATGAGGCACAAGCTCAATACAGATGTTAACTTGATTTTTAGTGAAATGTCCTGATTCATACATCATTTACAAGGCATAAAAATTAGTTTTATTTACACACATGACCTCAACATGAACACTGGTTTCTGTTATGAGATCCTCTTTGTTAGTACTTGTTTTATGGTTGGTATTTGTACATGCTCCTTCCTTCGTAGAAATGTTCAGTCTCTGATATTTTTCCCACCACCGGTTTTGGGTTCAAGAAGCAAACAGGCCAGCAGGTTGCCATCATTGTAGCTTGTAGCTGTGAGATGATGTTAGTGCCTGTCCCCTCCGTTCTGTTTATTGGCTTTCATAATGTTTGTTTGTCTTAATGTTCGATAATTGTTTCCATGGTGATTATCCTTACATGCCCCCAAAGCAAACGGGCAAACATCTCAGAAATGGGACTTCAAAGTGTAAGCGGCACAGGTGACTTAGAAGATTTATTATGCCAAACCTGAAAATAGTTCAAAGTAGGTGTGAGTTTTCTCTGTGGAACAAGGTTGTAAGCAACTTATTTGATTTAATGCAAGACACCATTCACCACTAGCTAGAATGCTTTACATGCCAGTTTCAAATAGTTCATCAAATGTATGGAGGTAGTGAAATGTAGTAGTTGCTGCTGACTGACTGTTCGCTGAACTGTGGTGCTGTGATTGTGTGACTGTACTTCACGTGCAAGTTTACGAGAATGTTTCACAGTGCTCAGGTTTTGGGTTTAAGTTAGCTTGAGCCATTCCAAGCTGGTCAAAGATGGAGTTTTCTAACTTAATGATCTGCAATACTGACAAAAATTTTCTGCAACAGCTGTTTTAAAAACCATTATTTGAAATGATAAGCTATATAATTTCACATGCACATTATAATACCTGACCTTGTCATGATAAAATGCTTTATAATGTGTTATGATTATTGCTATAAAGCATTATGATCATTTATGAGTGTTTATAACTATAGTTATACAATGCTATAACGTGATTATAATGCATTACACATACATTTATAATGCGTTATAGAGATAGGCGTCAAATAAAGTGTTACCAGCTGTTTTTTCTAGCTGTCTGAAAGCCAAACATTACCCCTAAAAACTCCAAAAGAACTCCAATGGTAAATCTATGGATTTAGTCACGTGACCAAAAGATTCAGGCTGAGCAGCAACAGCAGGGCTGAGTGAACAGTCAATCAGCAGTCACTCTTCTTAAAATAAGTGTGAACACACCCTTTAAAATACACTAAAAAAAACCCATCATTCATATCTCCATACATTATCATAGCAAGTAGAAGTGCATTGAGTTGCAAATGTAATTAGTCTGCATACACTTAGTCTTAAATCTAATATTTTACCATGCAGGACCTTAACGTTTGTAAAGTGTACCTGTGTATCCTTGTCCATTGTAAGGAATGCCAACACACTGAGAGGAATC
The DNA here is from genome assembly GCA_962446985.1 of Xyrichtys novacula. Taxonomy (NCBI): domain Eukaryota; kingdom Metazoa; phylum Chordata; class Actinopteri; order Labriformes; family Labridae; genus Xyrichtys; species Xyrichtys novacula. The sequence goes on from OY660878.1 coordinate 9,553,589, forward strand.
ACAATATCCAGGGGGTCCAGGTGGCCCCCTCACTCCTGGAGTACCCTGGCGACCTGGAGGGCCACGAGCCCCAGCAGAGCCTGAAGGACCAGGGGGTCCTGTTCTTGACTCTCCTGGTGGTCCTTCAAAGGGAGGAGAGAAGGTAAGGAAAGGCCGGTTACAAAGTGTCTGGATGCCTGCACAAACACTGCTGACATCACCAGTAAATCTTCAGTGAAAATTGTGGGGCTAACACAAGGTTGCAGCACTGTAATTTAAATTTTTCAATGGCTCAATTAAAAAGCTTGACCAAGAAGAAAAAAAAAAAGACTTGGGCTGCATGAAGTTAGCCCCCCGGCCCCGTCTGTCTAGACGGTAAAAACTCAGGATGGAATTTTCCCTCTCCCTCTTTTTCTCTCCCTTAAGTGAGCCCATGTGTTGTCAATGAAGCCACCAAAGAAAGCTCGTTGTACCACAATCCAATTCTCACACACATATACAGTGCACACACACTCACACACACAAATGAGTCATCAGTGCAAACTTCCTCCCACTGGTCTTCAGTTGTTTCTCAGTTCATTCATAGAAACAGACATGTTACTGTTTGCTATTGTCGGGTAGACATCAATAGAAGGTTCCTGTTGTTCCACAATAGTTTCCCCAAGGACAGGAAACCTTCAGAAGTGGTGAGCTTTTTTGAGAAATATATTTGATACCAATTAGTGAAAGGCTACGGGCTTCTTTAAACTGACAAACCAGCCCCAAAACAATTTGTAGCAATTGTTTGTAAAACTATCTTGACCTCCACTGAAAACTGATTCAAGACAGTCTTGAACTTCGAACACAGAAATTTCCTTCTTATGATAGACGTAAATTCCTTCCATTTACTGAATAAAATCTGAGATGTGAGCGGTGTTTGGAGAAGCTCAGTATACATGAGACATAAATCTTTAGGAAAGGAAAGAACTGGGAATATGTTTGGGGTTCCTCCAAAGAATTTATGCCGAGCAGCTGCCTAAATGAAGGTTCTGAGACACGTATAGTGAGGGTAAAATCCGGCCTCTGGCTGGAATGTGTCATTTTAGTTGGACTAAAGGGAGAAATATGTGTCCTTGAAGTGTCCACCAAAAAGGTCAAAAACCTAACTCTGTTATCATGAAACTGTGTTTTAGTGCGCAGATAAAAGTCATAAAAAGAATATGGGAGACTGTCTGCAGCTGCTGGAGAACATGTGAAAATTTAGGAAAGGAAAGGGAGAAAACATCATGACTGTGTTACCTGGTGGTCCACTTGAACCTCTTTGTCCTCTGATACCAGTTCCTGGAGTTCCTCTCTCACCTTTCTCTCCTTGCAAACCTATTTTAACCAGAGAAATGGACAACGTCTTGATTAGCGACATCAAAAACTCAAATGACATTGCATGAAACACACAGACAATATTTCAGGGTATAGTTGTATAATTGAGTATCTCTGACTAGAACTGTTTAAACCATACAAGGTAATTCACCCATTATCTTAATTGATTAATTGTACATGGTTGGCTTATTCTTTTTTACGCGCTGCCTTGTTTTATTGACAATTTTTTTGAAAAGGAGGAGAAATAAGCTACCTCTTTCTCCAGGGTTTCCAGGTAAACCTGGGTTTCCAGGGAAACCAGTTCTACCAGGTTGTCCGGGCTCTCCACGAGTTCCCTGGTCTCCAGGAGGGCCAGGAGGACCAGCTGGTCCTGGAGAGTTGCTACGGTATCCAGAGGGAATCTGGTTGAGCATCATGTCAATTCGGCTCATTTGATCTGCAAGTGAAAAAAAAATAAAATCAGTCATTTTGGATTTCTTTTCAGCTTGAACAACTTTAAATCTTTCCACAGGTTCAGAAAAGTTTTACTCACTGTTCACAAGCTGTTCGCAAACTTGTCTGGCAATGGAGCGCATCATGTTCTGGGAGGCAATATCTCCCTGGAAAATCAAGAGATCTTCATGAAATCAAAGCACTGCTTTTTGTCATTGATGATGTATGAAAACTTTTCAACAATGAATATAATACACACCCTCTCTCCCTTCTCTCCTTTAAGGCCAACAGGTCCCTGTTAACGAGGAAAACACTCATAAAACACATAACAACCAAGGCTCCCTCCAAGCATTGTTCTGTGACCCTTAATTGTGTCTTGTTCTAATACATACTGGATTTCCTGTGTCTCCTGGTTTCCCTGGTTTTCCAGTAATTCCTGGTACACCTGGGTTTCCTGGGCTTCCCTGAAAGAAAACGGAGAAACAGAAAGAGTAGTGTTTAATTTAAAGAACCGCACAGTAAACATAATTGCAACATTTAACTCCTGCTCTCTGTAAATGGTTGGGTAACAAGCTTTAAGTCGGGATCTTTGCTTTGACATTTGCAGCGGGGGGAGCATGTGGCACAAGCTGCCAAGAACACTAAAAAGAAGATGGAAACACACGTGCACAACTGGAATAGGATGCACCCACGCACCCGTTCTGTATACACACCAGCCACCATGAGCTGCTAATGGGTCTTGGAGCGCTCAGGATGGTATGGTGCATGTGAATTCTATATTGGCATGCTGCCAGCTGGCATCATGGCTGGATTAAGTAGATTCAGACTACCTCAAACCACAGAAGAAGAAAACGAGGTGCATGCACCATCCTCATAACAGTGGTGGGGTCTACAGTCTGTTGTTTTTTTTATATGCTGTTCCAGCAGAGTGAAAACGTGGAGCCAGAGGAGTAATTGTTGCAAATCTATCAGGAAATAAAGCACGCTCCAAGGGATATTTATTTGGCTCCAAACTCAACAACACAAAGACGGAAATAAACACACACACGCTTACCATGGGTCCTGGGGGGCCTCTGGGTCCAGGTGGTCCATCTTTTCCTGGTGGCCCCTATGCAGAAACAACAAACAATCACACATGGATTACAGCACTGTGGGGACCCCGTTCATGCAATACATCAGTGTCATGGCTTCATGTCGGTTTCAGCTTTAAATCTGTCTTTAAAGGTTACATACATAAGTTATGGCTCAGTTCTGCCGGCTTACGCAAGTGACAACATGGAGTGAAACTGCACAAAGCACACGAGTGTGTGATCACATGCTAAACATTAGCTAAATGAAGTGTTGGACCCATTTGCAAGTTTTTAACAAAGTGTGAACACTAAGCAGACCCCTGAGGTAGGTCTTACCCGCGCTCCGCTTGGTCCAACAGGGCCCAGAGGACCACGTGGCCCAGGAGAACCCTGGGAAAAAAACAGACACACGTAATCAAACGCTAATGATCAGGAACAACACATTAAAACAACTCCCTGATGCTTTTGTCAACTACGTCTAACAGAAAAATATCTGCTGTTTTTCAGTTATTTAGCCAAAAATAATATATCCTCATGTTACTAACAAGTGGAACAATCTCGCTCCATTTGTCGAACATGATGCTCATGCGACTGCTCCTGCAGAGACGGTGCTGAAACAAAAAGTGTTATTGTGTGAAGTGACCAAGCCAATCAGCTCCAGCTTGAGAACACAACCTTCTCCCATGCCTCCATTCACTTATTCAGATGCCAGAATAACTATTGGTGATGTTCTCCCACAATGAATCATGGGAGTTGGTGGAATGACCTCATCTGGTTGAATGATGGCCTGCTAAGCGAGGAGATGCTATATAATTTTATGTACTCTAAAAGTGACCAAGCCAATAAGCTGAAAGATTTTTCTTACAATGTGACGTGGTTAAGCTTGAATTTAGATCTGCATCTGGCTCAACAAAGAAGTGTTTAAGTTTATATTATATAAGAACGGTGAATGACAAGATTATGGTCAATTCGGATTTGACTTTCATTCTTGTCCAAGAAGTACCAACAATGACGTCTTCTGAAAATCAAGATGTCCAGTTTTAAGACAGACTTCAAGTCAAGTCACAATCATTTTCAATTTTAAGGCTGGGAGAGAACATGTTCCATTCCCTGTTCCTCCTTTGGTAACATGAGTCTGGGCTCCATAATCATTTAACTGCATCCCTGGCCTCCTACTGTTTGTCAATCAACAAGCTGAATCGAGAGTGTGGGTCTCCCCTGAGGACGGTATGGTAAACCTCCCACTCTGAATGTGGTTTCAATCTCCCCATTTGGACTGATTCCAGGTTCCAGTAGCAACGCTGCTCTCTATGGATAGTCTTCTGTTTCCTGTTCATAAACCACAAAATGAGAGGGGAGGACTTACTGGCAGGCCAGCCAAGCCCTGGTCTCCAGCATCTCCCTTTGGTCCTGGGCGGCCCTGAAAGTGCAGAGGGAGGAAAGAAAAAGGAGAGGTTTGAAGGAAGCTTTGGTCCTTGTTTTATATATTTCAGTGTGTAAATGTGATTGATTTCATGTTTTGACAAGAACATCTGCAGGTAAGAAAATAAAGACGCAGTGGAGCTGCCTGGCTCGAGGTAAAGAGGAGTGTGAGGTGCTTTGACTTCAGCTATAAATTCCACTCACTGGAATTTACATTATTATCCATCTATCACAGACCCATTAGATTGACTTCACTCCTTGGGTTTGTGTAGGGTGGGCCAACTTACAGGTTCTCCTGGAAGAGAAAGTCCATTAGGACCCTGTGGACCTGGTGGTCCCATTGAGCCTGGGAGTCCTTGTTCACCTCGTGGACCCATTGAACCCTGCAGAAGAAAAACAAAGACTTTTAATGGCTTCACTTAAACAAAAGAATCATAATCAGGCTTTCTGTGACACAAATACTGATCACGAACATTAACACCTGAAGAGTAATGAATCGTACTCGACATAGAGGCCTTCAGATCAAGCTCAGGAAAATATACAGTCCATAACTGAACTCAGATGTGATTATGTAAGCTAAGGTGAGGCTGTAGCTAAGCAGTGATCATGCACGAAAAGATTTGAGTGAGCTGACTTTAATCTCATGCAGATTTGGTAGAATTGATAATGTCAACAAAACTCAGAGCCTATGAAAGGGTTTATTAAATTTGCCCATTTTGGTGTCATTAGTTGGTGTTAAATGGCAAAATATGGAAACCATGCTTGATCAATGTTACTTACAGTAGTGCCCTGCTGTCCTCTATCTCCACGTGGTCCCTTAGAGCCTGGGCTGCCCTGGAAAAGTGAGGAGCCAGAAGTACAGAGTGAGTGTAACATCAGGAGTAGATTCCAAAAGCACTAAAAAACCCAAAGCTCTTCGAAATCCCCGCTGGGGCTCAGAGGGGTTACCAAGCACACATATTCCAGACCTTTTTACTGCTGTTTTTCCGACAGGCATTTATCGTTTGACACTTCTCTCTAAACCCACGTTTCATTGCATGCCACTGGTTTGATCCTCAACTGCTTTTTCAAAAAGAAAAAAAAATACCAGCCCTGATGTGAGAGCCATCTTCAGTCTATTTAAGGTTAAAATGTTTAACAGGCAAATGTTAAGTAGCTTATTGTGGCTGTAGAGTCGTTATAACATTAGCAGGGAAAAGTATGGCTTCTTCATCATCATCATCCAAACATGTCTCCCCTCTGAGAAAACCATTTTGTCAGGTGAACAAAGGCAAAGGTAGAGCAGATGGAGACAAAGCACAAAGGAAAGAAGGTTATAAAGAGGGGTCTTTACCGAAGGTCCAGGAGGCCCCTGAGGGCCAATGCTGTCCTGTGTGCATGTGCAGGAGTGTGGTAGGGATGGACACTTGGCCTCATCTCTCTGAAAAAAGAAAGACAGAAGATAAAGAAATTAGAAAATGGGATACAAACACACACATACATACACCACAGATAATTTAGACCATGCCTTGGCAAACTAAAGAACAGAAGGGGTAAAAAGGGAAACCCATCATGTAACTCTGTGACAGTATCCTGGCAACCTCTTGTTTTGACCTCACAGGGGGATTAAAATGAAGTGACAGCTCTGAAACCCTTAAAGCTCATGATGGAGCTGTGGCTCATGAAGAAAAGCTGTAGTCTGAGTGGAGCTTTCAGACCAGATGCTCAGTGACAGTAGCAGACTTTGTCCATATTTTTGGCAACGACTCTCCGATATAATTAGTTACATAACAACTCTGCAATCACTGAGGTGATGTATTAATATCTGATGCAAATTATAGATGAATTACTCAAAATTGGACACATGTGCATGCATCCCGTATTTCCCCAAACTCTATCATAATAAATGAGAATTAGTGCCTGCTTCGTCATCTGAGGGAGCACTTATTTTCATGTAATTAGAGGATCAAACTGGCAACGGTCCGATAAGCGCAAATTACACAGAATACAAGGTCCTATTCAGTTCAGCTAAAGCTCTCTCATTTGGAACAGCAATCTAGCTATCAGCTGAATGACGGCATACAATCATACATGAACTTCTGAGCGAGAATGCATACATAGACCTACAGAAGATAAACATCATGAAAAAGCAAGTATGTAAAAGATTAACTGTGAAGATCATCTCATGTAAAACGGAGCATGTGAAAGAAATTTGCCAAAATATCCCTACAGATGGCATTGTGAAAATGACTTTTGTCCTTACTGTGGAGGGCAGGTCGCAGCATTTGTCTCGGCTGATCCAGCTCAAGCTGCAGATAATATCGAACATCTGGAGCTGGAACTACACAACAGAGGAAGAGGAAAAAATGAAGGGGTGTTACAAATGGCTCTCACTTGTGATGAAAATGCACCGATGTAAAAGAGAAACAACAGGTTCCTCAAAAAAAACAAAAAACAAACAGAGAGGTGAAGGATCTCCTCCCTGCAGTTACAAATTAATTGTTTACCCACGTACAAGAGGATTTGGAAATCAATGCTATGGAAAAATCCAAACTTTTTTTCTCTAAGCCCTTAAATTTTAAGTGTCTTTTTCACTTACTGTCGCAGACTGCTTCTTTCCGCCTCCAGACTTGACCATCTTGCCAAGCACTTCATAGCCGTCCAGTGTGATGTTATTGGCCTCCTTGATGGGCTTCTCTGCCACCTCTTGGCAGTCCACATTCATTTTGACTTTTTCTGGAGAGATGGTGATGTGGAGCTGCAGGAAGGAGAGGATGAAGAGGGAGCATTATTAACAAACCATTCTTGTCTTCCTAATGCTTCACATCTGCAAACTTTGTTGCAACACAAACATTTGGCGAGGAGTACTAAGAGGTCTGGAGCTTTAGAAGAGCTGTGTTTGGCATAGATTTCCATTTGGACCTGGCATGATTGCTCATTTAAAGCAGGGTAGGAAGTTATTTAAGAAAGTGCAACCATAAGGCGAGAAATAACCTCTGTGAACCGCTTTAAGCCATGTTGTCTGAAGTCAATAAAGATGTTGATACTGTGTTTCATGTAACTGCTGGATTCGGGGAATTGTTTAGTCTCTGCTGAGCCACTTTAATTATAGATTATGATATTACTCCAGCGTGGTTACTGATTTGGCACGGGGCTGCTGTTTGAATCCTCTGAAGATGAATGAACCACAAGAAAAGCAAATATACAGTCTTAAAGCTGAAGTCTTGATTGTACAACGACGCAGGAAGACAAAGTGAGAGCTGTCGGAGTTTCCTGTCCAGAGATCAAACTCCACATCTTTAAACAATATCATTTGTGGTGCGCCATCAAAAGTGCTACATTTTCCATACTTTTCCTTCATAGTTGCAAATTTTCCCCCTCCTCAACAGTCAGACAGGCTTTCTTTATGTCAGGAAAAGCAAGCTACCATTTCTTTCTACAAAGCCATACCAACCACAGACTAGGCCACAGGTCTTGGCAACCAATCACAAAATTACAGTTCACTTACTTGGCATAAGAAAAAAGCATCTAGTGACCACAAAGAGAAAGAGGTATCGTTTATCCCAGGATTCTGGCATGGTTACATTACACCATGATGCTCATAAGGGCTTACCGAAACAGCTTTAGATGATATATTGGGATGGCAAATACTGAGCATGTTTATATTACCTCACTGACCAATAAGTAAACACACAAAAGTAGTTAGTAGTTAGTGGAAAATAAGGCCTCAGATGAACTAGCTTTTAAGTGACCACTAGTCTTTCAGAGGTGATCGGGTTGTTCTGCCGCAGAGCGCCGACAGATGAACAATTTCTGTTCACTGTTTGTTAAGACAGAAGGATTTACTGTGTGATTCACTTTGTGTCAACACGCAGTCAGAGTGCATTTGGTACGTGTTCAGGCTGAGAATGTCTCTGTTACAATAAGCTTGACATTCATGATTTTTATCAGACTAGGCTTCATTGCTCTTGGCTTGTCTGACTTTTCTTAGTTTCAAATCTTGAGATGCATGCACTTGAGCTTTTCTATACACCACATCCAAGAGAGAAAGTTACCTTTAATTATAAGTAAAGAGAGATTCATAATCAGTATCTCTTCTCGTTTCAAATTGATGTTTCAGTGCATGGAAAACAATACTGGGCAGATCATAATCATTACACTCTTTACTATGGGATGCCTCCATGTCTGATCTGGCACTTGGAAACAGAAAGAGAAATGTCTTTAGGAGGAAAATTTAATAGACAATTTCCGCTGGTTCGTGTGTGTTTTTAGTGTTGGTATGTTTACTTGTACAGGTCACCTTGAGCAGCAGATTCATGTCTAGAAGGTTGTCTCACCAAAAGTGCTTGCGGAGCATATTTTGGCAAATGTCTCTTTCCTCGCCTTGACTGCTGTATGCATATGTTGGCACTACCCTTAAAACAAAAACCCTGAAAAGAAAGCTCATAGCAGACCAAGTCGCTGATTTTGGTGTTTTTCTAAATTAGAAGTGAAGCAGTCAGTACAGTGTTGGGTGACTACATCAAATTGCATGTTCAAACTTTGCCAGTTTATGAGTAGTCACTGCAATTCATGGGAAATGTCTTGCTCACTTCAGTTAACAGGAAGGTTCCCACTGTGGACTCCCACCCCTTGAGTGTGGGAGGGGATTCCCCTGTGGGCTAGTGAGTGGCTTGCATCTGCTAAAGCCATCTCTGAGAGCTTTCCCACATGTTCAGCTAGCAGGAGAACACGACCCCTTCAGCCTAGGTGACTCTTCTTTAACCAGCCTGAGGAGCTGAAATCAACAAGCTCTCAGTTCAAATAAGAAAACACCAAGTGATCAGGTGCAGGTTTGAAATACTTTTGAGACAAATCCAAAGTATTTGACTGGGCAGTAAAAGGGAAAAATCTGTGTCCACAGATATCAAACAGCAGTTTCAAACACAACTGCACTGATTTATCATTCTCTTGGCGTGCTGGTGTTAGAGCTGTAACACTAAATGAATCAAAAGGTTTCAGCAGAAAGTAAGCTTACATTAAAAGTATTTATTTTACTTTTTATATAATTTTAACTGTGACCATTTACTGCTTCTTCTTGGTATTCTATGAAAATAAAAACAAGTTTGGCTGTTGACTGTTGGTCAAACAAAATTAGACATTTAAAGAGGCTATCAGTGATTTAGGGAAGCATGTATTTTGCTTTTTACATACATTTTATGGAACAAAGAAGTACCAGCTAATGAAGCATGAAGTGGATGAATATGGGATAATGAAAATGACACTTTTTTGAAGCTTCAATTCCCTGATCTAAAACTTAAAAATCTGTTTACAATGGTGTTTTTTTCATCTGTTTTCTTCTCACATGGACAGTACATCTGACTGCCGTTTGTGACAGTCATAATGGTCACTTTGGGCAAAATTATACACACACACAAAAAGCGCTGAGGTCACTTCATAATCGCTATGGACAAGTGTTGGCAAACCACTTACAGCATGTAAACACACACCAGCAGCAGCGGTGGCAGCGGTACTTACTCAGCAGACCAGTAAATAAGTAGCTAGGTAAACCGCTGCAGAATCACACGCTCATGGAAGAACAACTGCTGCACCACAAACTAGCCACCCACTGCACAGTCAAGACTGCAGGCTCCACTGCTGCCACGAACCAGGAGGACACACTCTTTTTAACACACACTGATCAGGCTGCCGTCCAACTAGACCAAGCAGTGATGTCATTGACATCCAGTCATGACCTGACATTTTCCAGGGTTCTGTTCATTCATGAAGCTGCACTGCAATTTGTTATATGGATGCTAGATGGTCAAACTGAAACGTCATTTACTGTATGCTCTGACATACAGTAAATGACAAATATTCCCCTTTCATCCGCTCCTCAGTAAAAAACTACAATCTGTCATATGAGGGAAGAAGAGCGATCTTTAATATTGGCTGAGGCCCTGGTTCATTCATTTTCCTTACAATTAAGGAAAGAAGAAACTGTTTTCCTCCAAAAAAAACAAGGCTGTCCTTGGGAACAAAGTCAATACATTTGGACGTGGCTTTGAGTACATTGGAACCAGTCGTTTTTCCACCAGCAAGAAATCTAGCATTTTAAGTCATTCCAGCTCAGTATGAAAATATACTGTCTTCTATTGTTCTGTTCTTTACACCCCACTGTGGTGGAACATAACAGAGGATGTTTTCATTCGCTGCTGTTTTGAATTGGACTTAAATGCATTTAATGTCTCTTTTCACCTCTTGCTGGGGCCACAAGAGACTTCATAATCCACCAATGCTTTTTGTCACAGTTACAAGCTCAGCATGTGGGAGTATTGTTAGAGTTTCACCACTGTAAAAAAAAGTACAGAGTTTGCAACAACAACATTATTATGGGCGGTAACTGTTATTAAATGGAAGAAAACTGTTGAAAGATTGTTACAAGAAGATTTGAGGTAATGATTTTTAAAGCATTAACCAAGAGGAGACCCATCTCCTGTGACTGAAAGGCAGCCCTGATGGTAATTTCAAAGTCATTTCAGAGTTAATAGTATGAATGCTGGAAACATCTGGATTTAACTTTTTTATCCATGGTTTATAATCTAAATATTTTTCAGCCAGTGGTATGTGCTTTTGAAGTTTGGCAAAAATGCACTTGTAACCAGCAAATGTTCTGTGTTACCTGACTAATGTTTGATGGGACACTGCAACAATTTTACGCCAAACGTTTTGTTTCTAAGTTGTGAGGTGGAGTTTGTCAAAACTGTGTTTTAGGTCCTCTGTGAATTTGAACAAAACCCTGATGACATTACATTAACTTCAGGGTTATATATCACACTGGGGTTTAGACTGCATCTATCTGTAATGTGGTTTAAATTTGTTTGTACTGATACTTGACAATATTGATACTCATGTGCTGTCCAAGGCAGGGGATTCAGATAAAAGATTGCATGATAGGAAATGTAGGCTTTGACACGAATGAGAAATTGCACTTATGTTGCATAAATTTCCATTGTTCTATTTTTCAATGAAGTAAAGATGCGTTCTCTCCCTAAATGAAATGCCAAAGTCTGAAAATTTACTGAAAAACTATCAGGAGAGATTCTGTCCTCAATGTTGTCAGACATTAAGAGCTAACCAAAATAGTTCGCACCTTTTTTAGAGTCAATAAGATGTAAGAATTTCTCTCCCACCTCTCTTTAAACATATCTGTGGCCTCCCTCACCCATTATTCAGATTCAATACCCATGGTTAAAAATAACAGTGTACTGTAAAGTTCAAAGATCACTTTGACAGCAGGCCTGACACTCTCAGATGGTTAGCAGGGAACTTTTGACAGTTGATGTGAAACAGCTTCTTTTCTTTGGATGTTAGTTCTTATAAAATGTAACTCAGCCTTCTTCAATGGAGCGTAAAAACTAGAGACATATGAAAGGGTTTAAAAAATAATATCTGTGAAAGTATGTGAAAAGAATGAAAACAATTTTCTGACTGTCTCGAGATCTCAAAATGAAAATCAACATATAACCACAAAGGACACACAGTCTGTCCTGTGAAGGCCCAACTTTAATAACATCACTATGTGGTGAAGAATCATGCGCTGAGTTTACCTTGTGGAAGCTGCCATGGAAAACCCGCTTCACTTGTTCCTCATTAAACATGGCTTTCTGGATCTCTCCTCGGGTGTCCTTGTTGTAAAATGTGATTGTTTTGCTTGAAGCTGAAAAGAGAGGAGTCTTTGATAAATCCCTGACAGCGTGTTTCAATGGGGTGGCACGCAAAGCTCAGACGGGACGATAGAGAACACATGGTTATAGGGAGAGGAGAGGGATACAGAGAGGACTTGAAGGGATTAGGCCTATGCTTGTAATTATTGGCATGCATTCACCACATGTGTAAGGACTGAAGAAATTAACCCTTATACAAAATCAGGGTATGATTAAGATCAATGAATTTGATGTGGTATTCTTATCTCTGTTCTTAAATTACTTTTTATTTCATGCTTATCACATCTGTGATATCTAAGTTCTGTAAATTAACCAAGAGCTAATAAAGGAGCTGAAATGGTTAAAAAAAGAGAGACCACAGCTGTGTATTTGTTGGGTCAGCTACAGCAGAGTCCCCCCTCCAGCTGGGGGCCAAAACAGGATGGGAGGCTTACGGTTGACGGTGAGCCCGACCTCTGGGTTGTTGTTTTTGTCGGAAATCTGCCAAATATCAAAAGGCTCAGAGGGTGTGTCGGGCAACAGGCGGAAGAGCAGGATGATGGTGTAGGATGGGGGAAGACCATCCGGGTGGATCTCCCTGTTGTGTGAAAAAATATACACTGGATGAATGATGGAGCAGAACTGACCACTCGATCCTCTGGCAACCAGAAAATCACAGCTTTGAAAAAAAAATCTAAACATCTACTATTGCATTCGGTTTGTCACATCGGCCTCAGGGCCTGTAAATCATTGAAAGTTTTTCTCTGGCCTTGCAGAAATTACCTACACATTGGAACTATTTTCCATCCCCCCTTCTTTGCTGCAGTTCAAAGTGCGTACAATTGTGCTTTTTAAGCCAGTGGCTGTGTCTACTCAGGCAAAACATGCATCATTTTAAACATAATAAAGAGCATACTGGAGAGATAGAGAAACTCTGCAGTTGCCTCAACAGGCCACTTATATGAGGCCCAGTGTAAATGTAGAGCTCTTGACCCAGAGGTTAATTCTGTGGTTATTATCTCATTATGAAACAGGTGGGAGGAGGGCTTGGTCCAGGAGCTTTTAATTCCTCCACCAATTAATTTGGTTCCTCCTAGCAGCTCATATTCAACAAGCTGCAACGAGGAGTAGGCACTAGGGAAACCCCTTTGACTGCAGGGGCTATTGAACATCATTATAAGTAATGACTGTGGGCTGCAGATAAGGACAACAGGCTGGGGAAATGCATACTGAATCAAGCTTCCTCTGTTTGACACACAAATATTTTCAGTCTCAGATCTTACTTGGTGGGCTGGTTTAGGAAGGAGTCTTTGTGTAGCCTGTAGGCAATGTAGCTGTTAAAAGAGCCAGGCTCCATGGAAACACCATTCATGCCAGCAAATGTTCGGTCGGTGATGTTGAAAGCCTCCAGCATCCTGAAGCCTGTATGGGTAAAAAAATGAAAAGACAAAATGAGTATTTGAAAGAAATTTTAGTGATTCCAACAAGCTCTTTAAAGACTCACTCCGATGGAAATCATGTTTTTCTTATTGTCTACATGTTCATACAGCATTTTTCTGGTGCTCCTCATGAGAAAACTAAGTGTGAAATTGCATTCCTGAGTATTTCTGCATTCAAATCGCTGTGAATCTCTGGCAGGTTCAGATATTAGATATCAGATTTCCTATGTCACAAATCCAAGCTCCGCCCCCGAAGCCCCACTATGCAAGCCAGACTTGGAAAACTAGAGAGGGTGATCGTGGAACAAGTGTGTGGGTTAGTGGTTTGCAACACTCATAACTAAGCTAAGTATGATAGTAACTTTCATCATGTCCTCAAAGACATTAGTGTCCATGAGTTGAGTAGGTCCTATGTAACCTGCTACTTCGACTACACCGGCAATGTTAGGCTGCAAGCTAACGCGAAGACAAGTGTGCAGAGCAGTGCTGTCTCTGTCCACGGCTCAGAGGTGAATTGCTAATGATCTTCTAGAGCTCTGCTAACACGAAAAGCCCTTATAAATGACACAAGTAACGTGATTTTGGCTAAAAACTTCATAATCACAATTTAAAGACCACTGATAAGTATTTTTTTTTTAAACGATTGGAGTTGGACTCTAAGGATCACGTCATGTCTAAGGTGAGAGTGCACACCTACCAGGAGTTGTGAACCCATTGATGTAGATCAAAGGACAAGCTGCAACAAACACAAAAAAAGAGTTAGGACAATAGCTTCAGGAAAGTGATAAATCCATTTGCACATCCCTTAGTAGTGGGTTATTTAAAATCTAAGGCCATGAGCAACATCCAATAATGTTTTCATGGTGTATCAATGTCTGTCTTACTGGAAGTGGCTGTTTCGCAGATAAAGGTGATCAGGTTGTCCTGGATCTTGTCAAACGCATCATAGTCGTCTACAACAAACACATGTCTCTCGCTGGGCTTGCTGCCGATAAGTCTCAACTCTTTCATGTCCACATCGGCCACTCCAACCACAAACACACTGTAGCCTGTAGGAAAAAAACACACACACATAAAAAACAAAGACCATTGTTAGATTTCCAATAACCACAGGCACTTTCATCGCCATTTGGATTATTTAAGAGTTTATAAAATCAGCCACAAACTCCGATGAGGTAAATTGAAGTTTGGGAGCAAAATGGGAATTCAGATAATCCGAAACAGCTCTGTTACACAAAGTATTCACTGTGCACAGAATACAGACCATAACACACATGGAAATGATTTATAATTTCACACATACCAGCATGCTGCAGCCTCTCTGCACTCTTCTTGACATCATCCTGAGACCGTCCATCTGTGACCACCACCAGCACCTTGGGGACGTTCCTCCTCATGCCGCTATCTGAAGTGAAAACCTTCTCATAGACATGCTTCAGAGCAACACCTAGGACAGAAAACAATAACGATGAATGTCATTGGGCATCAAAAAATTCATCCTCTCAAAGAAAAGACAACGAAAATGCCACTTAGATGGCTCTCAGTGGTGGTGTACCTGTCTTTGTGTTGCCTCCTCTGTAGCGCACACCCTGCAGAGCTGATATGACTATGCCCTTATCATGATAGGTGTTCAGCTTGAACTCAGTCTTCGCATCATCACTGTACTGGACAAATGAAACCTGGAAACAGATGATAAATAAGATGTCATGTTTAAGAACACAGAGAAATCATAAAACATCAAGGGGTGCACTGAGGGCCGTATGGAGGAATAAATATTTAGAAGAGCACCACACTGACCTGCATGCCTTTAGGACTGATGACATCGAAGGCTCCTGTCATGCTCTTGACAAACTGGATCACCTTGTGGAAGCTCTCATCTCCAATACTCCAGGACCCATCAATGAGGAAGACCAAGTCTGCCTTGGCACCTTTGCACACTGCAGTTCAGGAACAAGATGTTATTAAATTACCTGGCCCTAGCTAGGACAGAAGACTTATTTTTGTTCTGCACTAAATGAAAATGCTAAAGCTCTCCTCACCATCCAGTGCTGGAGGGACTGTTGCAGGGGCAGGTGGGGTGGGTGGCTCAGTTGGTACCTCTGTGGGTTTGACCACTAAAAAGAGAGAAAACAGAAGTTGAAACAGATAAACCAATGCAAGAAAACATCTGTAGGGTCAAGTAGCTTCAACTAATATGCTAAAGTGTGTGAAACTGCTGTTCTCTCATGTATCTGGCAAATGTCTGATATCTTACATGTCCTCTCCTTCACACTGACTCCAGGTCCCTCCAGATTGGGGGTTTGAGCAAAAACTGTGGCATTGTAGAGAGTGTCAGGAGTCAACCCATCGAAGCAGTGACTGCTTTCTGATCCCCTGACAGTGATCTCCTGAGCTCCACTCTTAGAGGCTTGAGGGGCAGAAAGTAGAAAAAGACAAACCAGATTAGACAGATCTGAGCTGAAAAAACTTTATCATGTGTATGGTCTCATTGATGCAAGAACTTACTGTCAAAAGGATTGACTTTAAGTCTGTAGGAAGTGGCAGCTCTATGGGGGGACCATCTGAGGCAGAAGGAGTCATAGCCAACATTGTAGGTGTTCAGGTCTGTCACATTCAGGTACACTAAAGGGAAGGAAGCATTGGACTCAGTATATACTCTCCTTTTGTAACAACATCAAGCATCCATTTTATTTTCTGCAGATAAACCTTTCAATCAAAAACATAAAATGAAATAAAAGCACAATCAACGTACATGTAGTGCCTTGTCCAATCAGAGGTGCACTGAGGCCTGTACTGTACTGTGCGAGCACCTGCAGGTCATAAGTGGTTCCAGGTTTCAGGTTGTGCAGCTGGTGGGAGGTAACATCTCCAACACTCACCTCCATAGACTCATCAGTTCCTGAAAGGAAAAATCAATTAAAAAAAAAAAACTCGCATTTTGGAAAAGGATGAGTTTTAATTACAGATCTTTTTTAATAGCTTGACTGTTACATTGAAGACATTCATACCTTCAGGCTTGTAAATGAGCTTGTATCCATTAACTCTGGATGGAGCGGGATCCCAGGACACCCTGAAGCGTGTGTACCATTCGTCAGACACGCGAAGGTTCCTTGGGCCAAGCATACCCACTGTGTGAGACAAGACAAGACAGCACAGTCAACGCATTTAGTGCTTCATTGCATCGGGAATGAATTCCAGTGAATTCAGTGTCTGTAGGCAGGGTAATTATTCTATTATGGCATTTTTTCAGCGTTTGGATCAAGATGAATATATCTCACATGTCTTCATCAGGATGATCAATTTTACCACATCAGAGAAAAATGGAAAAAAAATAATAAGGTGCCTCAAGGAGTGCAATATGAAATAGGTTTCTTTTGTTTGAGAAACTAATTTAGGCAAGACAGGAGCCAGAACTGCAGGCATGAGATTTCCCTCTCTGGAGGACAGCCAGTTCATAATTCTTTGGCAGAGACTCGTGGTTCTTTTGGCCTTGTCCAAAAGTCAAGAATTTCACTCATTTCCTACATTGATTGAGGATCTTAATCAATGCATTAGTCTGTTTAATTTGCCTGCTATGAATTTCATTCCTTTAAGCTTGCAGTGCTGCAGTACTTTCTTTGAACCTGTCCGTCAGAAAGTTTAGTTTCATCCTCTCAGTTGATTAAAGCAATAGAAAGTCACACTCAGATTCCAGAGGTTTAAGTTATACCTGTGCGTCCATCTCCCTCTAGCTCTCCTCCTGGTCCATCAGCGTAGATGGCAGTCACTTTGATATTATAGGGAGTGTCTGGATCCAGGTTTTGCAGGACAATGTTGTTTCTGTTTCCAGGAACTGTAGTCTATAAGATATAAATTCACCACATGAAGGAGAGGATTAATAAAAAAATTACATGAATTAAAAGATGCATTTGTCTGATCTAATTATCTAAAACAACTGAAAGGTGTGGAGTTGCAATAACACTTACAGATTCCTCAATAGGGTCTCCTGTGGTCTGGGCGTAGGTGATCTTGTACTGCACGACTGGACCTTCAGCATGTTCCCAGCTCACAGAGAGTGTGGTGGTGGTCGGGTCATATACTCGCATGTTTCTTGGGCCACTGCGGGGCACTGAGCAGAGAAGACGTTGAATTCATTAAAAATATCATATCAAAACATATCTTCATCTCACTGGTGTTACCTTTCAGTGAGATGAGTAAATAGCTTTATCAAATCTGCACATAGCAAGAAACACTACTTTTCAACAATTGCCTTTAACACACTGGTACTTACATGTCTTTCCATCATCACTGATAGTGGGTCCTTCTCCATCACTGTACAGAGCGACAACTCCAACATTGTAAGCAGTGTCTGGGAGAAGCTGCTGCAGAAGAGCTGTGGTGGTGGTTCCTGGAACCAAAACCTGAAAAGATATACAGAAAATATTATGAGTCACTTTCTATGAGAGTTTTGCTGAACTGTGTGCAAAAATAAGATCTATGATAGTCACTTATCGTAAGAGCACTGACGAGAAAAGTGGGGCCTATACTGATTTAAATGTTAAAAATGACAACTAAACCAATCCTAGATGTGGATATATGCATATGTTTAATGAAGTATGTTGTTTTTGCTTATTTTGTTTGTTGTCATTGATCTACCCATCTGGGTCACAGATGGTGGTTAATCTTAATGTTAAAACAGAAGCGATCATTGCTTAAGTTTGTTAAGGCCTTGTTAGAGCCCAATATGTAAGAATGACCTGAAATATTATTAATAAAATGTAATAAAGCCCCAAATGTGATAATTTGTCAATATGAAACAAAAGTGTTAAACCCAAAATGAAATAAACCAAATGTAATAAAACCCAAATTGTGATAATTGACCCAAAATGTAATAATTTGCTACCTTTTGGGCTTAGCGCCTTGTTACAGTATCAAACAGTTGTTACATTTTGGGTTTTATTACATTTTTTTAAATTACATTCCAAGTCATTGTTACATAACAGATCTTAACAGGCCTTCTTAACTATGTCTTGGAATGAACACACATTCAATTAAATATACTAAAAGCTTTAATCCTTAATTTCACTTTCTTTTATTTAACAAGAGAGTGTTTTTCTGAATAACTATTTTGACAAACTCTAGTCTACGTCATAACTGCAAAGTCAGTTATAGGGATGTTTAGTAATTACACAACCCATTTTAAAACTGTATTTTTGAAAACTTATAGATTGCTATCTTTAAAATGAATTAAATGCAGAAAAAAAATAGAAAAAAATTACTCTGTAGTTTAAATTATAACTTTTGAAAGGTCACAAACATTAAACAGACCTGCCAATAAGCTACCAGGCTGTCTTCAGAAGACTTTTCTTTTCTTTTTCTTTTTTTTTTTTTTACCTTACTATTATCTGAAACATGAAGCCTACTGGCTTGTCATCATTTATTGGTTGTTGCAGCTAGTGAAAGCCAAAGTATTTGCCAGTAACCCTACATCCATCAACAGGGCAAGGTTTGGCTGCCAGACACACATGGGTGCATCCCAAATAATAGCAAATCTGTTTATTTTCTCCAAAAATCTTGGCAGCAGTAAAGGGGAGAAGATTTAAAGCATACACAAACAAACCTTCTCCTCTCCTCCAACAGCTGCTTGTGTTGTACACTGCCTCTGACACCTTCTCCTGACTGAACAGCCCCTGACTGTCAGCAGTAAGTGAAAGGGAGAGCCTGGTAACCCTTTGAAGTTTGACAGCCAGCTACATAGTTTAAGTCTGTCTGACAATGACAGCAGCTGATTACATAGAGGCCAGCCTCCGCCTTACTCTCTTTTTCTGTAATGGTTATTTAGAAGGGAGTAAGGTAATTGCTCCTGGAGGGCTCTGGCCTGGTGATAACCTCTTTAAGAGAGTGAGTGAAGTAAGCAAATGTCACCCCGGCAAATGGGTTTGTAGTGTCTGTTTACTGTCTATTCTTGACAGGTGAAAATGCAACAACAATGTCCAGGCAGATACTTGTTCTGTGTTTTCTTTTGTTCCCATCTTGTCCCTAAAACATGGGCTTTAGTGTTTGAGAGTCTGACGATAAAAATAATATTGCAGGTGACACCAGTAAAGCTGGTAATTTGTGCTACAAATCTCCAGCTGGTGTTAAATTTGATGGTTCTGGCTGAAAAAGACCACATTGCCACTGAAGCTGAACATTGGACCTAGCCATGGAAAGATATCCTGAGCCCGCCATAAATGTGTTAAAAATCTGGGATAAAGTCACAGCGCACCTCTCAATCATAAACTAGCATGTGCATACCCTTTGAAGCCCATGTTTTTAGTGTCCCAGAGAAGAAATCAAACACTAATGGTACCGTCTTTAAGGCAGATGCTGGGGAAAGCTCATGGTGAGATGTCTAGTGACACTTCAAAAGTTGATTGTGGATTCTTTAAACCATCTAGAAATCTTTTGCACGTGATGCCATGGGCAAACTGGTGCCAGATGCTACATCTTGTGCAAAGAGCAGAAGTTTCTCTAGAAGAATTTCGGCTTTAATGAACACAGTTGTGGTTTTAAACCTTTCACAGTATGTGAATGAGAAGAATAAAGCTGTCAGTAACTGCACACATGCATGCATTAAAAAACATTCACATGGACCATTTGGTGAACAGACCAATGTTTTCTTTTCAACTTAAGGATGAGGCTGTTAAGACTGCTACTGATTAGCAATGTTCGACCAATTCAGAGGAACTTTGGCGCTGTTGTGCTCTTAAATAAATATTTTTTTTCAATCCATATGTGCTATACTACACTTCCCACACAGTAAATGGAAACTCACCGACTCAGAAGGCCTGGCGCCAGTCAGAGGAGCATAGACCACCCGGTACTGCTGCACTGGGCCTGTGGCAGCCTCCCAGCGAACGTTCAGAGAGTTGGTCGTAGGGTTAAATACCTGGATGTTCCTAACAGGGCGACGCTCCACTGCCGAGCCAGGAATGTTGGTTGGTGAGAGTGTGATGATAGGTAGAGACAAAGGTAAGAAAGTAAAAGGTTAGAGTGAGGGTCATGGTAGGTTAAATCAGAAAGAGTGATGAGGGGGAGATTGCGCAGAGTACAGAGCGTTGACAGAGTGAGGTCAAAGTCCAGTCATTTGGGCATTTTGCACAGAAAAGGAAAACAGATGGAGAAAGAGGATGAGAAAAAGCAGAGGAGACAAAAACAAAGAGATTGTTGAGTGCAGGTACTGACAGGTAAATGGGGAATGGACAGAGGTCAAGAAATTAGAGGTTAACACCATCAATTACTCAACAACAACTGTAAGAGCTCTCCACAAACACATGTAGTTTGTTTCTGCTGGTATTTGGGTTTCAGTAGTTTCAAGTTTTACCCGCTCTAGTTTTATGGAGGTTGTTTGCAAGTGTTTAAATGATGCATTTTAAAATCTCCTCACTTGTGGTGTTACCATCTTCCTTTTGTCTCATTTAACATAACACAATCCAGACCAGCTTTAAGGGAAGAAGAGCTCAGAGCCCACATGAGAACATTTCAATAAAATGGGAACAATGCTGCCTAGCAACCAACACAGACACGTTTAAGACAGTATTTAACAATACTGCTATCACCAGGACACTTCCTGTCAGTGCCCTAAAGGTTAATGAAAAGGATATACAAGGCGTATGTGTAGCACTTGTGTGAAACTCGCCTTCTTAAAAAACCAAAGCAGATGTTTAGATGCTTTGTGCTGCTCCTCTTAATAACCCAATAAATGCAAGGGAAAAACACACTGGGCTAAACACACTAAGAGAGCTTCCGTACTTTAAAGTTTCACACACCAAAGCCTTTTTGCCGAAAAAGCTGTTTGAATTTTAAGGCACAATTAACAGTCCGTGGTTAGAAAAATAAGCAGGCGCTGTTCTTCCTTAAATTGGATGAACCGTAGGGAATGAATGAGCGACTTCAGTTTGACCGGAGATGACACCATCCACAGAGGCAGCCATGCTAGTAAGTAGGCAGTAAAGGGTTTGGTAGCTGGATTACTGTACATACTGTACAAAGTTTGGTTAACATGTCTAAGAACAAGCCACAGAACATGAGTGTCCACTGCTACAAAAAGGAAAATAGGGGTAACAGCGGTGGGAATGGAGCGTGACCTTAGCCAAGTGAGTTGAGAGCCATAAAATGTATAATGCTCTCCATTCATTTCTAACCCCCTTGTGTTTCTTTTTCCCAAAGGAGAGCCAATTACTCAATAACCCCCCTCCCCCCATTCCCCAAACCCAGCATTATCCTGACCACTACCCTTCATTCCAAACTATAAATGGACAATATTACAGTAAAGGAAGAGGAGACACCATTATGATTCTGCCAACCCTGAGGAATTCCTTCCTACGCAATCGCTCCACAAAACGCTGACTCATTCCCAGCCCAGATTGGTGGTTTGAAATTGTGGGAGAAACTGGAAAGTCTTTTCAAACTGAGCCGACAGAGTTTAAAACTATGATTTTTGGTTACATTTTAAGTAACATTTGTAACATGTATGGCATAGGTGAAATGTCCATTTGCCAAAAGAACATGCTGCCTAATCTTCATTTATTTAACTTTTGAGAAGCCCACGACATTTGATCATTTAGGATTAACGTGCAGGTTTTGAAAGAGTTTGGAAGTTATTTTGAAACAAATCAGTCATAAATGACCGCTTCACTGAAGACTCCTGACAGACAGAAACCACAAGCCAATAACGAAGGCCAATAAGTTCACTCTGGACAGGCATGAATTGACTCTAAGTAGGAAAAAAATCCCCTAGTCGTCATACAGTATGTCATTCTTTGAGTTCCTTTTCTCAGTTTGCATGAGCTCTTCTAAACATTTAAAGCAGTCTTTCAAACATGCTAGTTTCCCCCCCTAACATCCCTGTATGATTCACCATTACAACATGAGACTTTATCCAGATATTACATGCATGCAGTGCTTACATGTTTTGCCGTTCTCAGACATGCGTTGACCCTCTCCTGCAGCGTAGACAGGAACCACGGTTACAGTGTAGACAGTATCAGACTGCAGGTTCTTCAGCACAGTGTTGTAGGTGCTGCCTGACACCTGAACCTTGATAGAGTAAAACAAAACATGCTTAAGTTGGTGCTCTGGCAGCTGAAAATTAGGCAAATTACTAGGATAAAATTGAAGATATTAACATGCCCTAAGGCTCTGTTTGCTAGCTTACCATCTCTTCTTCTCCTCCGGCTGCAGGGACATAGAAGATCCTGTACTGACGCACATTTCCTTCAGCAGGTTCCCACTGAACATTCAGGGTGCTGGTAGTGGGATCAGTGACACGCAGGTTTCTAACGCCACCCAAAGGCTCTGAGATATGATAATAGCACATTAGGGAATGCTGCACATTTCCTAAAAAGGTATAACTTGCCATTCAGAAGCAACAAAAGTGAGCACACTTACTGGTCTTTCCAGCACCATTCAGCTCCATGCTGACTCCTCTGGCATAAACCGCCACCACAGTGATGTCGTACTCAGTGTCAGGGGTCAGTTTAGGAAGAAGGACAGTGGTTTTCTTTCCTCCTACCTGGGTCTATTTGAACAAAAGCAAGTATTATCTTCATTATCATAAAAGGATATCCCAAGTTTGGAAGACGATGAAACAAAATCAGCCACTTAAAAATGAGCCTTGCTCGGTTGTTCGATATAAAAGCCAAGTGTCCTGTTTATCCTCTTCGTATATTTGTACATCTGTCTTGCTATGGTTTCAAACAACCTTGAGTAGCTATGCACTGAGTGGGAAGATATTTGAACGGTCTCAAGAAAGGGATAAAGAGTTTTTACAACTCTCCATGTGTGCCATAAATTGATATGAATAACTTGATGGAAAGAATTCCACCTGAAAAATACTGGTCTGTAAACACTTCAGAGGAAGAATGTTTTGAGTGTTCTGGACAAAATACTCTGCGCTCTGGCCAAGATAAATCTGTCGCTGATGGGAGATACAGTCGGATGTCTGGACTGGAGATGAATTTATGACATTATTCCAAGCCAAACCTTGGGGACAAACAGGAACTCTGAGCTAGGAGAGAATGAGGATTTGTTTGTGATAATGTATACACCTGAGCTTTTATGTCTGTTGAAGTCCCAGGAGGGTTTATTTGTCCCTGTACAAATCTGTGTCTAAAACTAAGTAGATTAGTCTTCCAACAAAAACAAGCAGACTGTATGCTTTAATATTTGGCACTGCACTTGTTTTTCACACTAGTTTAAAACAGAGTGTCAGACAGTTCCCAAACAGCCAGACTAAATAATGCAAACCTCCCTGGACAAGCTTTATGCACTGAAATTCTGATTGGGGATCCAGACTAGTTGGCTGATGCAAGCTTGTTAGCTTCCAGTTTTCCATCGGCCTCTCGGTGTGATATCCCACTGTCAATCAGCACAACTACATATCATCAAGCATGAGAGTAAGGCATTATATTTTACGCTAATGGTCAGCCAATTTAACTCTATCTGAGCTGAGTTTATGAAGAACTTTAGACAGAGTAAATAACAAAGATGTAAATTTGCTTTAGCTGCATTTCAAGTATGACAAATCTTGCCTGGGCTTTATCAAAGTAGGTGAAAAAGAGTGAACTAACAGCAGGATCAGAGAACCTATCTGCTCTGTTCTGAGCAAAATAGCACAGGCTGTCTGGAAACCATCAAAACACAGCAGAGATAAATGTTCAGTCTTTGGTGTATCTGTTTACTGTCTTCTTAGCTGTTAAATTATCAGCTCCTAAAATCTGTCATATGAACGTTTTATGACATTTCATTCCATCTGTTTAGAGAAACTCTTCACAGCCAATAAATGCCAAGTGGCTGGGATGAAATATTTCTCCCAAAGTTGGCTGGGACATTTACTGATTCACATGGCTTATCGGTGTAGTTATCAATGTGAAGTATTTTGTATAAACATGTGCATAAACACAATTAACCATACTTAAGGGCTTTTTAGTCTCACTTAGAGAATCAAAGAGACAGGTCTGACAGAAAACTGAATCAAACTTTTCCATAACTTTCAAAAAGACTTTCCACTTCAGTCTGGCAGCCAAGAACCTCTAACCGGCGATAGATTTTTCCAGACTTGGGTGATATTAGAAAATACTAGAGAGGGTTTGTCTATATTAGTGCTGCAATATCAAAACAACAGACTGAGAAATTTGACATCAAATGAAATTCAGCCCAAAATAAACAGTTATTTTTAATGCAGTAGTTGCATGCCTCTAATTTGAGAGCCCTCTGCAATCTTCAAAACTGCAGTCAGGAAAGTTTTTTCCTCTGCATAATGTAAAAAAGGAAAAGCATGATGAGCATCAGCAAAGAACAGGGTGGGCATCAGTGACAATGTATCAATGACAACACTGGTCAAATCAGAAACCATGAAAAGGAGGAGCTATGTTGGAGGTGGATTGCAAAGTACATTGCAGAGGAAGCATCAAGTTAAGACAGACTGAAGCAGTAAAGATAGAATCCGTATTTTGTGTAGAAGGTAATCAGCTGAGCTGTCAGCTGATATGGGCAGCATTGGGATCAGCTGATGTACCGTGGGCTGAGCTTGATTGGTGGCCTGTCTGAACTAATGAAATGATTTTACAACACTTAAAGGATTTCAGCTATAGAGAGATTTCTATTTTCCAAATCTGTATAATATGTCCAAATCTCTGTGAGAAGATGCAAATCTAGCATTGAGTTAAATCTCTATTTTAGTTTGCCTTGTTCGGTCATTTTAGCTCTATGACCGAACAACAACAATATCTCTTCTTACAAAGCAGAATGTCCACAGAGTGTGTGTGTTGAGAGAGTTGAGAGTTAATCTGTCGTATAACTTACAGTCTGGCTCTTTCCTCCAGCTGTGGGAACATAAGTGATCCTGTAGTTTTGGACACGACCTGGCGCTGGTTCCCACCTGGCATTCAGGGTGGTGGTGGTTTCATTGAACACAACCAAGTTGGTGGGAGGTCCCTGAAGCACTGGAGAATGCATGCACACATATCGCAGTTACAATCACGTCACAGCATTTCTCCATCAAACATGTTCAAGCACTTTTTCCATGAGCTTACAAACATCCTTTAAAGACACATTCCTTGATATCTTGGGCAGTTCAGAGTAAAAATTAGCCTTGAAAGACTAATTTTGTTGTCAAAATATCAGGCAATTGACTTCATCATTCAGTGCACCTGATTAATTTTGTGTCATAAAACAGCTACCCAAAAGTCTGCCACTGATTAGTTTCAAGGATTGCAGCTTTAAATGAGAAAAGACAATCCATGTCTGGGATTCGGTCTTTTCCGATGAAGCGATGGATTCCTTTGAACAGCAATGGACTGATGAAAAGAAAAATGGATGGACTGATAAATGCATGGATGAATGTGATGGAGAGTTGATGGATGAATAGAGGATGGATGGATGATGGATGATGATGAAATGGGCTTTGAAAGAAAGGATTCAAATCCCTGTTTTGCAAGGGCATGCATCGTTGACATCCATCTTAAGCCACTGACATTTGACTGAGTGAAAATGGAGACATTTAGAAACAGCCATGGGATGATTGGCATGGAAAAATGGGACACACAGAGACATAGACAAACACATAATAACATTGGCTGTATCAGCTGCAGTCGAGCACCATTGGAGCGATGGATGGGTTAAAGGCCTTGCTTGATGATGAAGTGATGGTTTTCCAATGGTTGAATTAACAAAACATGCTTTCAGCAACTGAAATAAAAAGCATCCTCATGTTTTACCACAAATATACTTACCCGGCCTACCATCCCCTTGCTTGGACACTACAGAGGCAAAAATAAAAAGGTATAATGGGCATACCCTTTGTTTAAAGTTTCACTCCGGGTATTTCCAGAAGGTAAGACCAGAGTTTCATCACTGGTAAATTAACAACAACAACAACAACAACATATCCACCAAGCAGCTTAAGCAGAACAGAGTCAACTAAAGTCATTGTGTATTGATTCTGACAGGACCCCCGGGGGTGTTGTATCTTACATGTCCTCTCTGTGCCCAGCAGATCCTCGCTCTCTGATTCATCTGGATAGATTGCAGTGACAGACACATCATAGGGAGTGTCTGGCTCCAAGTTCTCCAGGACATGGGTTGTCTCATCATTGTTCAGGATGGCCTGATGAGGAAAACAAACACAGCATGAGGAAAGGCATTTGACAAAGACTTTATCCAAAACAAACCAAACAAGCAGTACTGGATCCATATTGGGATTATTATAACTGGATTGGTGCACATATCTGTTTTCTAAATGTTCCCACTGTTTTCTCATGAGGAATTTTTCAAAGTGAAGCCATATCAATTTCTGTGGAACTGATCAAGAAATACTCTCATGAATTATGAGAAACGCAAACATCTCGGACAGCTGCTTTTCTCTTACGTATTGGAAGTTGGACTCTCCCTTCTTCGTCCAGCCAATGCGGTACAAGGCCACGTCAGGTGCTCCGTGCTCCCACGTTGCTCTAAAGCTGGTCTGGGTAACTTCTGAAAATTGAAGGTTCTTTGGAGCAGGAACCACATCTGCAGAATACAGAAGGGAAGAGTTAGAATCTTACAAACAAGGCGATTCAGATAGTCACAAAAAAAAAAAACAACAACTCCCATGCTTACCTGTGATTCCCTCTCCTAACATGGTCTGGCCAGGTCCTTCATCATAGATGGGAGTAACAGCTAGGGCATACTCAGTTTGTGAGATCAAATTGTCCAATACTCTGGTGGTCACACTTCCTCCAACTTCCAGCTGTGAGAAAGAAAACTTGTTGAGGACCATTACACAAAATCTTACTTCAGAACACAGGGCTTTGCAAATCATGTCAAAAAAATTCACATAAGTTTAGCGATCTTAGGATCTTTCTCTCTTTTGCAAAGTCTTGTGATATGTTTATTCTGGTCACCACACGTATTCCTAGGAAAACTGGTGAAAGCAGGAACATGGTTCTAATAAGACTAGTAGGAAACTTGACTTCAAGGCATAAAACAGCTTGTTTCCAGAAGAAAATGGGAATAAACAAGAATCACAACAAACAACAAAGTGAAGCATGTTATGGCCAAACACCTGGAGTACTCGTCTGAAACCCCCCCACTGGGTTTACTGCGCATCAACTTTTATTAGCTCAATTTCGAGGAATTGTAATTAAGGGATTCATCAGAACACTCATTAGCTTGAACAGTTCCATGTGTTTGCCAGATCTTCAGCCTTTCAGTTTGAGTTAAAACTCTCAAAAGACAGTTTATTTGTCTTTATGCATGAAACTTCACCTGGAATAAATGTGGGAATATGCCTTCCCTGTTGAGTGGGATTTAATATTGCCTGTTGGGTTCAATCACATAATCCATAAGGTTAGACATGACATCCTACTGCTTTCTAGGTAGCAAGCTCCCTCTTCCCACACATTAGGTTTCCAACATCCACAACTTGGCCCATGAAGCTAGCTTCACATGTGCAATTCCATCAGAGGAGCTTTAAGGATCGCCTCAATGTGATTTATGGCAAAGGAAGTAGCAAAGGTGAACCACAAAGTTTGCTGCTGTAGCCCAAGAACTCCCAAAACGGGACAGGCAACTATAAAGTATTTGTCCAATCCCGGTAACAAAACTCTACTTTAATCCCTGCAAAACTGTGTTCCGATGGGTTTCGTAACCTTTCATAAGACTCCAAAACATTCCCTGATGTCCAGCCAGCCTGCTGCAGTTTCCATTTTAAGGTCTGAGCCAATATATTGAGAGATCAGTCTGAAATACTGATATAAATTCATCACCATCAAATCTAATGACTACAACAGACACTAGGCAATGAAAGTTGGTAGGTGAAAACAATCAGATTGGTGCAGATAAAAGCACATACTGCTGATATTTTGTTTACATGTATTCTACTGTTTCAGTAATGCCAGAGAGGAGGGTGTTTGAAATAAGGTTGTCCCGATACAGCTTTTAGACATCCAATATGATATGGGTATTGAAGCCTTCAATATTGACCAATACCAATATTGATTCCACAAAGCCAACATCACTCTTACTCCTTTCTACTTTGTTAGTAACTTTTTTTTTTTTTTTGCTGATATCGTACCGATATCAGCCCTAGTTTGAAACCAAACTTACTTCCTTTGCCTCTCCCTCCTCAGGCTTGTAGGTGACAAGGTACTTGCGAACAGCACCAGGAGCAGCATCCCAATTGAGCTTCATGGTGCTGTGGGTGATATCTCGAACCCTCAGCTCACCTGCAGGTGGAAGGGGCACTAAAACAAGGAAAGGTAAGAGTTAGCTTTGTGACAAAATCATAGTTGTGTATTTTGAAAGATAATTTTAAATCCACAGTGTCTGCTTAATGGTATACATGTTTAACAAAATCTACTTGTGATTCATGGACTACATACGTGTGACTCCCTGCTGGGTCAGTGGTTCACTTGCTGACTCTCCATGCAGGGCAAACAGGGACAGGCTGTAGGCTGTGTTCGGGATTAACTTCACCAGCTGGACATCGGTTTTATCTCCGCCAACTCTGACCTGCAAAGGGACCAGATCAGAGAAAAAAACGAAAGTCAGATGCGATGGAGCTGATGAGGAATCCTCAGTGAGGAAGACAGACATTCGGTTAGGAGCAGTGGGAGAAATATTTTGGTTGCAGCACATCTGCCTATTCCGGTTTGACCCACTGGGTTTGACACATCATAAACAAATGATGATGTTCCCTTGGCAGGCTGAGCTCATGGTTCACCCACTCCCTCTGTGGCTAACAAAGATCCTCTATGTTTTCCCTTTTGCCGTATGTGCTGAATGTTGAAGAAAACACTGGCGGCTTTGTCCAGTGTCTTTTCTTGTTCTGTGACATCTCAATTTTTTCACGAACTGCTGAAAGCGTGCTGGAGTGTTCAGCTTCTTCCTGCACTCAGCAATATGTTTGGTACACGTGGATGGATCGAGACATGTGATCATGTCCACCAATAAACACATGTAAACCCAAATCTTACCTCCTGCTCAACGGTGGGCTGAGTGGCATTGACGGCACTGTAGAGCAACATGTAGCCAGTTGCACCTGGTGCCCTCTCCCATCTCACCCGCATGGTAGTGGTCTGCTCATCATAAATGTCCATGCTTCTCACTCCAGGTAGGGGCACTTGACAACGACAGACAATAATGTTACTGGCAATTTAAAAACGGTGTATTTTTAAATGTTGCTTTCAATGCAAAAAGATGTTTTTGAGCCTTTTGTATTCACTCTTCACAATCTAAACAAGCAGCACTGCTTTATATAAGCGTTACTACTCTAGAGAGCCCTGGCAATTAACAACATCTCAAGAGAACCAAAGAAAGACCTCAAATTTACATTTGAGGCCAGTGTAATCAAGGTTGCCATCAAATTGTGCCTATTTAAAACTTGTTCTTGCTATCATTTTGCAGCCACATTGATAACAAACGAAGATATACGATATACGAAATGAGTGTGGTCTAGACCGGCTCTTTTTTGGAAAGGGTCTTGGGATAATGACTGTTGTGATTTGGCACTATATAAATAAAATTTGATTGATTTCATTTGATTGATACATTGTTTATAGCCATTGATGGCATGATAAATTATGGCAATGTAGTAATCACAAGGACAAAGGGCCTTCATCAAAATAAAAGCTAAAAAGTTATTTTGTCTGGAGTTAATACCCAAGTCATCTAGATTGCCTAAATGTGATCGAGTGAACAACATGAAATCATTATATCTATGATAAGATCAGAGGCGGAAAACATAATTAAAACGCTTTACTTTCCCACTCACAACTTCTACCATTCATGAATTTTTTAAATCTGATGTTATTTGCCAGAAGCCAAGCAGAAGAGGAGACATACATGTGGTCTCAGTTCCATCCAGAGGCTCACTGCTGTCCTCTCCCACCACGGCGTAGACGTTGACCAGATACTTTGTTAGGGGATTGAGGCCCTGGAGAACAGTTGTGGTTTCTGTCCCATCAACAAACACCTAGAGCAGAGAGGAAGTGAAATTTTCAGCAAAAGAAGTCATCTGTTAGACTCTGAAGTATATTTGCAATGTTTTCACTGGGAGTTTTTGTTGGATCAAGTGCCTGTAGATAGTTCCTGATCAAAATTGATCAATTTAGAGGAATAACAAGCATAAGCTTTATCTAGTTACAGGATTGACTTCAGCATTTTGTAAAGTTTTCCAATTAAACTCACAAATCCCTCTCGCAAACTCTGCATGTGTTTCAATTCTAGGTCCATAAACAATAATAAAAACCCTGACTTTGTTCAATATTTAACAAAACCATGGGAGCTTGACAAAAGCAAACATCTTTGTCCTCATAATAAGATTCAGACATCAAAAATGCATCTAGTCCACATATTGTGGAGCCAAAACTCTGCTTGCCAATATTGCTATCACAGAGTCGTTATTTGCTTTCTAATCCTCTAAACGGAGAGCAGTGTGTTTTAGTTTCTTTTCCCTGTGTGGGATCGTAATGTAATTAGACACCTAAACAATGAGAGGCCAAAACAAACAGGGGGCTGGAAATAGAGGCCTGAGTGGAGCTTCCCATTACTTAAAAAAACAGAGGGTCAGATCCCATCATAGCCAAGCAAAACGTGAACATCCACAAAGGGAGATTCTACACACACTTTATACAATTTCATTACAGACTGTATTAACAGGACTGTCAGTCTGTGCAGCATGATTGTGTAGAGTACCTGTTGTGGGGTTCCTGACACGGTCATGTATTCAACACGGTACTTCTCCACCGG
Source organism: Xyrichtys novacula (assembly GCA_962446985.1). Taxonomy (NCBI): domain Eukaryota; kingdom Metazoa; phylum Chordata; class Actinopteri; order Labriformes; family Labridae; genus Xyrichtys; species Xyrichtys novacula. Next base: position 9,584,702 of record OY660878.1, read on the forward strand.
GCCTTCGGGACCAGTCCAGGTTGCTCTGAAGGACTCATGTGTCACCTCTGATGTTATCAGGTTAGTGGGAGCATCAGGTGCACCACCTATTCAGACATTTTGAAAAAGGGACAAACCTTTAATAGAGGCTGTCGCATTGAACCTTTGACACTGTCGGTGAAAATTCTCCATTACTTTCTCACATCAGTGCAAAAGCAGGCGCTGGTTTAAAAAGGATTATGTAAGAAACAAAGATCATAATTTTATGGTCATTTATAATTTGGAATTATGTACAAATGAGCTGGTAAAAACAAGATGTAGCCACAGATGAAAGTCATCCTGTTTACTAATGATGTCCTAATAGAACTTTGCAAAAACCACAGTACTAATTGAGGATTTAAAGCCACATCCTCCCTAAGGAGTCTCCCTACAGTTTCCAATAGCAGATCTTTAATTTAATTAGGGAGCAGATGATTTTTTACTCCAGGGAGGCTGAGGAAGAGGAAATAATAGGTCTACAATCATTTCCAAGAGCTTGGTTTGTTATTTTTTTTCCAGAGCTGCTTTCTAAAGTTGGTCAGATGTGCAACTCTTTCTATGGGTCTGGGATGCTACGCAAAAAGTTTAGACTGAAATTAAGGAAATAGTAAAAAAGAGGGAATCTGTCCCTACATTCAATGCAACCATACTTTTACTTTGATCAGTCAGCTCCATGTGTATTTGAATGGAAACTCTTGAGTACCTGGACCCTTGACACTGTTACAGAGGTTCTCAGTGAGGCCGTCAACAATGTCCAACAGGAAGGAGAAGTCCGCCACATTGTACATATGGATATCATCTGGATCAGTGGCGATGGACCTCAACTCGTTCTCATCAGCATTCTTCACACCTAAAAAGAAATATGTCATTTATAGTTTTTACCTCACACCGTTCGTTAAGTATGAAGACAGCTAAACTTGTGACAGCTTACCAATGGCATACAGCTCAATGCCATCGTCACGCAAAGCCTGAGAGTTAACGATGACATCATCCTGGGATTTGCCATCAGTGACCAAAACTCCGATCTTCCTGGCACTGGGTCGCATCCCAACATTCTCTTTGAAATTGTTCTGGAGGATGTAGTTCAAAGCCAAACCTGCAGAGATGAAAACATAAACACAAAATGTCAAATTTATTACTGTGCTTTAACAACTGGAATGGAAGCTATTCCTGAATAAAGAGAAACATTTACCAGTCAGGGTGTTTCCTCCTTTGTATGGAAGGCTAGCCACAGCGTCCAAAAGAGACTCCCGGGTTCGATGAACGTTTAAGTGCCATTCAGTCTTTGGGTCTCCACTGTACTGGGCAAGACCTTAAGGAAAAGAAAAATATTTGTTTGATCAGTACAGAGATTTTTTTTAAAGTTTTTAACTGTGTACATGGATTGACAATATTTGTCCATATTTTGATTAGACCCACCAATCTGGACCCTATCAGGGCCGATGTCAAAGACTCCAACCATCCGGGCGATGAAGGCACGAATGGTCTTGAAGTTCAGACGTCCAATACTCCAGGACCCGTCCACCAGCAGCACAATGTCAGCCTGTGCAGTGGTTTTACACTGTACATCTGTGACGGCAAAATGTCAGAGTCTTACCAGCACAAAATGGATTATTTACAGTTAAATACATATTGAATCATGTGCAATGTGTGAGTGTGAGTGTGTGTGTTTGTGTGTGTGTGTGGACTGTAATGATTATAGGAGTGCACAAAAAGTTGGGAAAGGTGAAGGAAAGAAAAAGGCAAGAGTTTGTTGACATTGAAAACACACTGAGCAAGATCACAGGGCATTAAGTAAAACACCAAACATAAAGGAGGGCATGATTTCTTTATTGGAGAACATTTGTCTTCCTCTGGTTGTAATATCATTTTCTCGTCTTGTAGCATGTCGAGGCAGCTATGCTTTCTGTGATGAACGAATCCCAGGGGCAAATCAGATGTGCACTCTCTTAATGGTCTGTGACATATCAAAGGCCACCACAGGAGAAATAAATGTGCCCTCCAGAGATGCAAGGTATTATTCAGATCCTGTTAGTCCAAACAAGTGTGTGATGACAAGGAAAGCCTCTGATCCACGGCACCTGAAAGAGGACTGCAGATGTGCACCAGAGAAAGGCAGATGTTGCACTAAGTGCCACTGTCTGCAACTGAAAACAGGTTAACATGTTTGATTTACAGATTGTTTGCTTACAGAGAAAACTAAAATCCCCACCCCCATGACAGACAGCCAGCTGTCAAGGTACCACTCCCGCTGCCAGATGGAAGAGACTTCAATGAAAGTGCACAGATGAACAGAAAAATGCACACAAACAGGCAGGCCTGAAAGAGCTGCATCAGCATAAAAGGAAGAATAATAAAATAGAAACTTGTGTTTTTGTTTTTTAGGATAAAGATAAATTAGTGAATAATACCAAATTATGCTCTGTTTTTAGTAAAACAAGACAAGATAACAGAATATGACTCAGTCTTGGCCAGAAACATTTTTTTCTTAGCTTTTAAGTTTCATTAGTCTTCTTGATGACTAGCCTGGAGTCAGTAGACAGCACAGGGGAGGGTAACACACTCTCACCTCTTCTCTTTTATCTTCTGAAGCTGCTGAATCTGCCTCCTTATTAGGGCCAGACCTGCAGCTGAGTGGTCAAGCTGACCTTTACAGTTACTTCCAAAAAACACAACATTTTTTCCTCTTCTCACACTTGCTGCCTGCTGTGCTCTGACTCACAAAGTAGTAAAAACACTTTATAACTACAAATGCATTAGAAGTGTGTGGCTAAAATCTACACTGGCTGGACTTTGAGTGGAAATAAAAGCAGAAGCCTAAAGTGACACAATGAAGAACGTAAGAAAAGGGAAGGCAGCTGGTATAGCAATTACATCTGTTATTTTTGTTAAACAATTAGCTTTGAGGAAAGGCATTTAAAGAAACTTGTCAACTTTTATGGGGCATGAGTTTACATTGTATATTCCTAAGTAGATATTCACGATGTGATACAGACTCAGTGTTTTGACTGTTGCTCCCCAGAGACATAACAAAGTAGAGACATTGCCATAGCTGTGATAACAGTCATAGGAAGTATGACGAAAACATTTCTTGGATTGTATATCATATATTTTCAGTTATAAATATTGGTTTTAGTTGAATATTTGTTCAATTTACCTGTTGGTACATAAAAAGGAGGGTCAGGATCATCAGAAAGTGTTGTTTTTTCCTCTCCAGCCAACGGCATACTCTCTCCTCCATCAAATACACCAAACACATTCACACTGTATTTGGTTCCAGCTCTGTCAACCGAAGAAAAAAAACATTTTCAGCTTCATCTTAATCAATAACAGAGCAGAGTTATGGAAGTATAAGCCAGCCAGAAGACACACCTCAGCTCCTCTAGCACCACAGTGTTGTCATATGGACCAACCAGAAGTTGTCCAAGGTCAACTTCTTCACCAATTGGGTGGAAAGTGACTTTGTATCCCTTCACATCACCAGGAGCATGGTCCCAGGTTACACGGAAACTGGTCTTTGAAGGTTCTGAAGTCTGCAGGTTTCTGGGGCCTTTGTAGGGTGTCACTAAGGAGACAAGAAAATAGACTTAGGATTAGGATGAGTAGTTTTAATTGAGTCTGCCACATATAAATACAGCTTGTCTAAACTTGGCAACAGAAAGAGCAACATTTGTGATGTATTGCATAATAATCAAACGTACGTGTGGTTCCTTCTCCCTGCCTAACTTTGCCTTCTCCAGAGCGGTACACAGGCAAAACTGTGATCTCGTAGGTGGTGAGGGGGGTGAGGCGTCTCAGTACAGTGGAAGTTGTGCCACCAGGCACTTTGGTTGCTAGCTGTCGCCCTCCTTCTTTTGGTTTGTATGTAACACGGTAGTTGACTACATTTCCAGGTGCTGGTTGCCATGTCACCTTCATGCTCTTCTCTGTCTCCTCCGAGACAACAATTGTTCTGCCAGCTGCCGAGACTGCAAGGAAGGAAAGAACAACAAACGTTAAAAGAGAAAAAAATGATGAATGAATAGTCTGAGGAAAATGTCGATTTTGGACCTCGTTCAGATGGCAATGTGCTCTAAATGTGTGCTTAGGCGCCTATGTTTCCAATATACCACTGGAAATATAAGCAGCATAGCTTTCCTACTGGTAAGTAAACTAAACAATTTCACGCTCAGTGACCTCAAAGTCTTTTATCCAGATATCTGCTCAGTTTCCACATGCCTGTGGATACAAACCTACCTAAATATTTCAATTTTACAGAGGCATACATTAAGCAGGCCCAAGTTTACATGATTGATCATGTTTGGTTGGTCGGTCAGGAAGCCAGACTTGGAAGTCTGAAGTCTCCTGAATTTGAGCAAAGCCATACTTTTTATTTTTCCATTGTGTGTCAATAGAGTTTGATTTTCAGGGCAGGAAGGGCATGTGAGAACTGTCAGATGCCTCAAAATGAGCAGAGGAAAATATTCAGAATGCTTGAGAGAACTTTTATTAACGGAAAAAAACATTACGTCCAAGTTTGCCGTGTGTGGCTCAGCTCAAAGAGACCTGCCATTTGTGTAGAGTGCACGCAAAGGGAACAACAGACAGCAGGAGGACAGTTAAGGAAGGAATGAGAACTGAGTCCACAAAGCTGTCTCATGTTTGTGGCATATATGCTGCTTGCCAGAAGTGATAAACACTAATAATGTTAGAAATATATTCCCTTGGGTGCATTCCATTTTACTAACCAGTTCCCTCCCAACTGGTACAAGTTTCCACACAATGTGCTTTTCTCATCTAAGCATGGGTGCCGTCTCACAAGAGAGAGGCCGGCATCTATCTGCCCTTAATCTCCCATGAGAATCTAGTGCAGGTGTGTCGGACATTACGTCACCTCGGATACAACAGTCTTAAAGATCCGCACGCAAAGACTATATTCTTATTGTGGCTTGGCGGATACCAACAGAAATGACGTTTTATTTTAGCTCAACAGAATGTACGAAAAAAGGAAGATCTCTATTCTTAAGCTAAACTGTGTTTCCTGGATCGGTTTCCAGCCTGAATCACTAGCCCATATTTCTCAGTGATGACCTCCTAAATTTGTTTCTCTAACTTAATGGGCAGTTGAAACTTTAAGGGCTGATTTGTGTTTATTACAGGAATAGCTAGGCCTGCATTCTTGGCATTAATGATGGTTTTCTCAAGAGTTGCACACCCACAAAAAGTGCAGTGTCCCTTAGAGGTCATACAACACAAGGACAGAATTTATATCTTTTGCACAGGATTGCAGAGTAAAATTTTAAGCAGCTACAGTAACTCACCATCTGTGGTTTCCTCTCCATTCAGTGGCTGACCCTCTCCATGGCCATAGGCAGCAAACACAGAGACCTGATAGCGTGTCTCTGGGGTGAGGCCATCCAGAACCGTGGCTGTGGTGTCTCCTGGGATTGTCTTTTCTCCCTCCTCGTCAGAATAAAGGGACTTCCACTTGATCCGGTACTGACGTACGTTACCCGGGGCTGCTGTCCAAGAAACGGCGAAACTGTTCTCTGTGACATCACTTGTTACCAAGTCTCTAGGTGAACCAAGCTCTGTGGATTAATGAAAACAACAGTGTAAGGAACAAAGGTGGAGGTAATGGATATGGAGACTGAAAATAAGTAGCATGGCATGCTTGCTTTTGTTTACACAAAGAATTTCCCCAGATTTTCTTTATTTTGATTTTCTCTGATGCATAATAACAGGAACAAGGTGTGTTAGTGCTGAAGTACAGACATATTTTGTCCAGATGGTGTTGATTTCTTACACTATTATAGGAAGGTTTGAGGAGGCAAACACAAAAGCAACAATACCAAGAACCAACGCAAAGTCCCCAACAATCTTTCACGTTTGTTTTTTGTAACTTTTCAGGATGTGCTCAGCCATCCTAATATTCTCCATTGACTATCAGAGACGACTGGAAAAACTCTCCGAAAAACTAATCACAAATCACACATCCCCAGTGCCTCCCCTGGCAGCACTCTAATTTTCCATAGAAACACATGAAACCTGAGCCACAAAAGTGCGTTTTCTACAATTGCAGATGTTGCGCTCTCCCCCTCGTCCCTCCTCCTTTCACTTTTCCCCAGAGACCATCTGAAGGGAGGAAGGGAAAGAAATACAGTGGAGGGAATTTGTGGTGGTGTTTCATGACCAGCAGCCAGCACATGCTTGGCTGAGAGGGATGCCCATGAAGTGATGGACTCTCATCACTCCAGTCTATCTGCCATAGAGAGGATGCACTGCACAGGGACAGGCTGCCACATAGCGCCTCCCACACATCCTTCGGGATCCTGATCCTTATTCAAGCCCCTAAGCCCCTGCATGCCAGCACCTAATGGCAAAATAATTATAGAGAGTAAAGTGCAGCTGGGTGGTCTATCTCCACAAACTTCCACATTTAACTCCCACAAATGCATCACATATCCACCGTAAGTGCAGTCCATGATAAGTGCTAATTCACCATACAGCAGAACCAGAGGTTACTGTATCTATATGTAAACTAATGACGCCTTTTTGCCCCACTAAAAGACTGAACTGATCTAAGTGAGATTAAACGACAGCAGCCATGGCCACAGAGCACAACAAAACACACCTCAAGAACAGAGGTGTGATATGTGAAGTAATGACCACAAGCTCTGACTAATGAAGAGTTCCAGGTTTTGGAGAAGCATAAAAATAGCGTGGGCCACTTGTAAAAACCCAGATCAATCTGTCAAAGGGGCTGTGTTTGCCAAAAAGCAGAGGATAACCTTGACTGACTTTTCCGGCTGTGTGTGAACCAAGGACGAAAGGATCACAAGATAATGACTTCTGCAGACAGTGGCTCAATTTTCATCAGTTCTTGCAGACAGGCCAAAGAGAAGAGGCGACTCAAATGACCAGAGCACTCATACATGAAACACATGGTCCACGGGCCTGGCAGAAATGTCCGTCTGCATGTTACACATGCATAAATCCAACATCATACAAACAAAGTGAGATACAGCTGTTGAAATTATCACAAGAGTGGGATCTCACAAGCTTTAAAATGTACATATGCATATAAATATAGGAAAGACAACATTTGGTGCTTAAAACATTCAGAATATCCCTCTCAGCTCCTCAACTGCTTCTCAGCCTTCAAGAAGAAGTGTACTCTAAAATTAAAATCTTTTACAAGACCAGATCACAAATTCTCAGCCTCTCCCTCTTTTCCAGAAAACCACATGTGACATAACTGAAGATCATCTGAGAGATTTGCTTTGGGCCATGTGCTGGCATAAGCTTCACATCTGCAGCCAAAGATGTCTAAAGCCTGAGAATATAAAGGCTGCACCTCTCAGAAAAATGCCTGCAGGCAGTAGAAATGTTCTTGAAACACAACAAGCTCGTGCTGTGAAAATAATCATAATGGTTTTCTAAGGCTGTCGATTCTCACTCTATTAAGCCACCATCTCTTGATGTATTGATTCGTAGTCTTGGATTTGGTTGTCAAGCACACAGAAACTCAGTTTAAAGATTAAACTAAGCTCTGATTTGCAAATTTTTGCTTTCTCAATAAACTCCAAAACGACTGCAGGAAATACATCATTACTACAAAGTGCCATCTCAGCACTGGCACTAGATGGTAAACTTCCTTACTTTATTGCTTTTGGTTCACTCTGGCATACATCTGAGCTACAAAGATAAAGCTGTCAGTGTTTATGTGCCAGGGTTGCTTGTCTCCTGCCTTGCTTTTGCTTGCCTTTTACCTCAAAGGACCTCTGGAGTGACAGGAAGGACTGTCTAGGAGTACAAATGAAGGAGCCTGGACTGGTAGATGAAAAAAGAAACCAAGATGCTGCAAGTTTACCTGGTAATGTCTGCTATCCAAGTAAGAGATTAAAAAAAGACCTTGGGGCACAGGACGAAACATTTTCTGAGTTATGTAAGAGGTTAATTATTTGAGAATTTGGTACAATGGCTGCTTCAGGGGGTTGAATATTTGACCTCTTGGTTATAGGCGGGGGTTTTTATTCACTTGGCCACCCTGAAGCATTGTTCACATAATCTCTGAAGTACCCTTTATTTACCCGACTTTGCTCTCTTTTTTGCCTCTGCCTGTCCTTTGCCCCACCCTTAAGGGAGATGAACCAACAGTTTTCACTGTGACCAGACAGACAGCTTTCAAGGTCCTCTAAGGTAACTTCTTCCACGTGTTGGATAAAACTCTGTATCCTGATGAAAATGATTTTTCTGTGTTTGTTTATAATTTCCACATGTGCGACGTCCATCTAAGCATTTGCTATGACACCTTTCTTTCCTCTTCTGAGTCACTTCAGGATGTTATAATTCTGTCCTATTCAAGGCTTCTGTATTGGCTACCATTCACCATTGGCCACAAGGGAGGGCTTTGTGTGAGCCACTCTCTTCCAGTTCTCGCCTACATGGACTTCACATAAGAGGGTCACTCAAAATGAGTGACACTCTAAACAATGAGATCAGTGTCGAAGCATGCTGACGTCATGACAGCTTAATGGAGCTAGCTAAACAAAGTGCTTTGTCATGGAGCTTTTTTCCTGTGGGGGTGGATGGTTGATGACAGCACAGATTTGACATGTGGAAACAAATTCTAAGACCACAACAAGCCCTTTGGTCAGCGTGGGAACAGAGAAATAAATAGGTATATAAAAAATGTGGGGAAAAAAGCAACTCTCATCAAAATTAAAAAATTATGATGTCTATATTGCTCATGAGCCAAAGTATTTCTTAAAACATGGTCTGTGTGGTACATGTGTGACCTTCAATAAACACCTGACACCACAAGAAGACTACTATAAGAAACAAGAACTCCTACACAGGTCTTATGATAAATAACACGCTTTGAGGTGTCCATGGCCTAAAACTCCGATGTTCTGCCTTCATCTGGGCACCAAAAACTCTTTAAGCATTTCTACTCTCTCATGATCTCATGACCACAACAGTAACTGAACTTAGGCTAACCAATTTTCCCAATGTTTTTTGAGTAGACGCACATAAATCAAACAATCATCATTGTAATTAACAGCCAAGGCTACTAAAGACCATTGCAACCAGTAAAATAAACTTCCTTCTGTAATGCTCAGCAAGGCGTCTCATATTTAGTTTCCTGGTTTTACAGCCAAAAGCGGAACTGAATAGGAGCCAGATATAGTCCCCTGTGGGATCTCTAGACCCCAAGGGCAAGACCTCCCCTTTTCTCTCTCAATAGAGCTCTTTGACTTTTTTTTTTCTGTGGTTTGTCGCCACAACAATCTCAACACAACTTTGCACCATCCACAGATCTGCACTTACACTGGGTGTAAAGTGTATGTTGAGCCTGACCAGGTCACTTATGACCAATTCCAAGTTTTTGATACATTTTAAAGGTGAAATACGCAAAAATGTTTAAAAAAAAAACACTGCAACATATGAAACTCTAAGTCTCAGAAAGGCCAAAATGTAAAGAATGACTTTGTCAAGTCTGTTCCAAGCCATTTCATAAGTTCCCAAGGTTTACAAGCACCCCCCACCCATTTCCATCTCAGCTGCCTTCAGGGCGGCAAAACCAACCTTACATACACTCAGTGCCAAAGGAACTGTAACAAGTGGTACATTCCTGTCCTCTCTCTGTGACCAAAGCCCATTTAACCAGCCAACCTTAAAAAGCAAAACCTTAACTCCCTTAACTCTGATGTGATCATAAGTGAGAAAAAAATGAATGCCACACTCTCACAGAAACTTGAGGGGAGACAATTGACCCAATTTGAGTAGTTTCACATCAAGTACAATCTAATAAACCAAATGACAAAAAAACAATAAGAAAACATAAATCTTTGAAGTAAGTCTAAAAGGAGCTGCACACATCATTTACTTTGAATGTTTGTGATAGCCGCTGTTGAGCCTACAGCATCAAAACATCAGACAGTATCAATAAAATATCATCCTACCTTCCAAGGTGGTTCCTGTGCCCACAAGAGGATCCCCCACACCAGAAGTGTAGCGAGCACTGACAAAGAGTTCATATTCAGTAGCTGGTTGGAGCTTCTTCAGCAGAGCCTGGGTTGTATCTCCTTTGACAGATATCTCCTGTCCCTCACCACCCGCTGCAGGTTTGTAGGAAATACGGTACTGAAGGACATTTCCTGGAGCAGCCTGCCATGCCAGTTTCATTGTGGATATAGTCTCATTAAAGACGCGGAGGTCCCGAGGAGAGCCACGGACTGAAAGTACAAAAAAATGCATCACTTATTCATATCAGATGCATAAACAATTAGGTTTCAAAATATTCCTGAAAGCGTGTTTTCCTAGCTTACCTTCCTTAGTGGTGCCATCTGTTTGCATGTCATCCCCCATGCCAGTGGCGTACTCAGCAGACACAGACACCCTGTACGTGGTCAGGGGGAAGAGCTCCTGGAGAACTATAGTAGTCTCTGGTCCGATGGTTTGGGCCTCAAGATTTTCCCCTCCACCACTTAGTGGGATATAGGACAGGCGATATCTTATCACCGCACCTGGAGCAGCTTCCCATGACACCCTGAAACTATCAGTTGTCTCTTCTGTAACTCGAAGGTTTCGAACAGCCCCTTGTTCTGAAAAAGTAAAAGAATTTATATTCAACACATTCTTGCTTTAATGACAATCAAAGCTTTGGGTCTATTCAGAGCAAATGTCTCTCACCTTCTAGGGTGGTCTCTTCACCGGTCAAAGGGAAACTGTCTCCTTTGTCATACTGAGCAAACACGTTGACCTCATAGGGGGTGAGGGGGGTTAGTCGAAGCAGAACAGCTGTTGTGGTATCACCGGGCACTGCCAGGGTAATGTAGTCTCCAGTTACATCTTCAGCCTTGCGGAAACGCACCAGGTAGGACAAGGCATTAGCAGTAGGCGGTATCCAGGTGGTACGGAAGCTTCTTGAGGTGATCTCTGAGAACCTCAAGTCAGTGGGAGGAAGCAGACCTGAAAATAAAGGATTCTTTGTTGAGAACTGATGTCATATGAAGGAAGCACGAAAGCCTCAATTATGGTCGTTTGTAAAATAAAACTATCATGGGCTCATTTTGTTCTGAATCTGAGGTTTTTGTGGTTACAGCTATGTTTTATTCCTCCTTCTCCCTGCCCATTGTCTTGTCCATGGACTTTGACTTCCATACTGGCAGGCTTAAGAACAACACATTGTTGTAACTTTGTCCAGCCAAAAAACTGAGTAACAAAGGATGTGCTGAATAAGAAGTGTTTGTTTTGGGACTAGAAGCTTCACTATCATTCCTCATATTATTTAGGGTAATCATTCCACCACTGGTTGGAACAGCCACAACTTGGCGCTTATAGCCATTCATAACAGAACTGTTGATACCGTCCCAGACAGTGGGGTTTTCAGACTGTGAGTAATAACATATGGGCTGAGTGCATTGGGTTCTTGGGTATGTTTAATTCACAGGCTATAGTTGTGTGGCTTAATTTGGTTTTGTCTACACCTTGCCTTTTTTGCTCTTCATTTTCCACAGCACTATAATATCTATCTACACTTATTCATAACTGCACAAGCTCTTTTCCATCAAATAGAACTCTAATATACAAGTTCAGCTTAGCAAATGCTACACATCAATAACTGCTGCCTCTGAGTCATTGGTGACTAGATCCAGGTTCTAGTCACTAGATTAATTTATTCTATCATCGTACTCACTCCTCTTTTTGATGTTCAGCAGCTCCTGTTCAATCCTCAGACAGATGGACTGAGTCAGCTCTTTAGAGATCCTCTGGAAGGCATCAAAGTCCTCTACCTCAAAGACATGGTTTTCTGATGGGGGATTAGCAATGGCTTCCAGTTCTGACCTCACTGCGTCCTTCACGCCAACAGCGAAGATCTCCACATCAATATTCCTAAGATTGGTTGCTGCATCTTTGAAGGAGTCGGATGACTTTCCATCTGTAATCAGGACCATGACGCGAGGAACATTCTGTCTTGCTCCACGGGAGGGGATAAAGATCTTCTCTCTCACATAGGTCATGGCTCTACCAGTGTTAGTTGACCCTCCACGGTAGGGAAAGGTACGCACAGCTTTGACAACAGCATTAATGTCATGGTGGGTGTTGAGGGCAAACTCAGTGTGTGGATCCCGACTGTACTGGACTAAGCTGAGTTGGACTTTGCCTGGTCCAACATCAAAAGAATTAACCAGAACCTCCAAGAAGGCACGGACTTTGGCAAAGTTTTGTAATCCAATACTGTATGAGCCGTCAACCAGAAGGACCACATCCGCCTGTACATCCACTCCCAAAGAGCACTCTTTAAAAAGACAAGACATGATGGTTCAGTTAATGGCTTTGATTGTCATCCATGATGGGAAAAAGACGCATCTAAAGATATATATGTATGCTACCATGCGGAAACAATCTTCTTACCTGTTGACACCTTGACAGGTTGGGTCTTCTCCATTGCCATGATGGGTTCACTGGGAGTCAAACCTTTGAGGGCGGACAGGCTGATCTCATACTCGGTCTCAGGGGAGAGATCCCGGATATTGATGGATGTCTGAGTGGGCCCCATGTACAACTCTTGTCGTTTCATTCCAGGTAGCATGGGGACAAGGGTGACTTTGTAGCCTGTAATATCACCTGGGGAGGGGTCCCATGTCACTCTCATGGACTTGGATGCAATTTCTGTGACCTGCAAGTTAGAGGCTGGCTCCACCACTATGGAAAATTCAAAGAAATGTGCCAATATGAGTATCAAGATGTAAACTGCATCCAAATGTTTGTTGAGCTGCAAACAATCAATGGCCATACTTTTAAAAAATTAAGTCTTTGAAACAAATTAAGTTTAATAAATCTTTTTAGGTTTTTGACTTACTTTCCTCTCCGCTGACCAGAACACTGAGCTGCTCATCAACACCAGAGCACACCTCTGTGATGATCTTTTTCTGCACCTCTTGGATCATGTCAAAGTTGGCAACATTGTACACATGTTTGTTGTACGGTGGGGAGGCCATTTCCCTCAACTCCTCCTCATCTGCTCCTTTGATACCTACGTGGGAAAATGTGAATTTCAAAACCATTAGACAAAGACTTTCTTTACTAAGCGGCTGCATGACAGATGTGCTAGACTGCTGACAGTTTTAAAGCAGTGTGTGGGTTAGAAAAAAATAATGGTACTTGACTTTTATCGAGTCAAATATGGATATTACAATCGATGGAAAATCCAATGATTTCCAGGAACAGGCAGACTTTCACATGGGAGAGCTTATTCAACAGAAAACTGAATAATAAACCATACCTAGAACAAATATTTCCACTCCGATGTTCCTAAGCCTTTTAGAGTACTCCTCCACAGGGTCCTGGGATTTTCCATCAGTGATAATCATGGCTACCTTAGGAAAAGCTTTCCTGGATCCAGCTGCCTCCGTAAAGATGTTTTTCAGCAGGTAGTCTATGGCATCACCTTAAAACAAAAATGTACATGTGTTTTTAAAGATTTGCTGTACTAACACCACTCTACGGTTAAACAACTTGACATGATTAATATCTCCACATTAAATGTACAATTAGAATCACTTTTATTGCAAAGCCTTACTGGCAGTATGACAGCAGAGAATAAAACTAGAAATGAACACTTATCCATGTCTGTAAGCCCCTTACCTGTCATAGTATTTCCCCCCTTGTACGGCAGGGAGCTGATGGCTTTCAGCAGCTCTCCTCTTCTGTTGAAACGGGTGAGGGGGAACTCTGTGCGGGTGTCTGTACTGTACTGAACCACAGCCACCCGGGTCTTCTCCTCGCCAATGTCAAAGGCCCCTGCCATCGCTCCAATGAAGCTACGGATGTGCTTGAAGTTCTCTCTGCCCACACTCCATGACCCGTCCACCAAAAAGACCAAATCTGCTATTGCACTGACGGAACACTCTGCAGAAAGATGGCGGAGGATTAGGAGTTAGTCTGTCAGAAAGTTTAAAGACGGCTTTATTACTTATTTTAACTTATCTGATTTGTAATGGTTTAGCCAGCAAAAGATTAATGTAAACATTTTGAATGATGAAAACCATGTCTCAAAGTAACCACTGTTCGAGCCAGAAGTGTGCCAGTAAGGTAGGTATGGCAGCAGCAGCAGCAACAAAATCTTTATAGTGGCCTTTTCCCCTCTTGTCAGTCTAAATAAATTCTACTCCTTGACATTTAGTTGGCTGTCTCAGAGATATGTGCTCTGACATCAAAGGAAATATCAGCCAGTGCCAAACAGAGGACTGGTATAGTCATCACAAAGGGTAAAAATGTGGCTCCACAGACTAAACAGTTAGCAGCGGTTTCACCAGCATTTGTCACTTGTTTACTCTGACATCAAAAGGGGTTTTAAGTCACTGGTGAAATTCTCTGGAACACTTGTGATGACTCTATTGAAATAATTGGCAGGACTGATGTAAGTGGACTTTAATCTTTATTCCCCTTGGTGTTGACTCTTAATTTTGTTCTTGAAAGGGCATCCACTTTCTGTTAAAATGTCCTGATCTAATGTTGGAAGTGACTGCTTGGAAAGCATTTAGGGTGGTTGTGAAGTAGCCTATGGGAGCACAACCATCAGTACAGGTCCAGGGGAGTCTAGAGCTAAGTGTATGAAGTCCTGTAGTATTCAACAAGCGGGAGGAAATGTAATCCTCCTATAGATCCACATGAATTAATTTTGTGGCATTGCCAGTTGACAGATGAATACCTGTAAACCCAGCAGCATCTCTAACAGTTTAGCAGACAGTACTTGTTTCTTAGGGATACATTAAGATGTAATTCCTTTCCCTTTTCCTTTCCTCTCCTCTATGAAGCTTGGCAGAACTCATGTCTCCTAGCCTTAAGCCTTCCTTTTCCTTTTTTCTTAATGAGCCAACTGGTTTCAATTAGAGTATAACCTATGTGTGCTCCACCAGTTACTGTCAGATCTCTGTCTACTTTAACCAGTGACAACTCAGACAGAAAGTAAAATGCAAGCCTGACCAAAATATTCCATAAAGAGGAAAAACATGATGACAGCCATGAAGGGAAAATTTGAATTTTAAAAAATGGAAAATAGTGTGGAGGACAGGCCCTGTACAGATTTTGGTTGACACTAGGGTAAACATACTCACTGATTGCATCTGACTGTGGCCTCCTGACTCGTTCACTGGTGTTACTGGACTGAACTGAAACACAGGAAACACTTGGTGAGTTAGTACCGTGCACTGCCGCCCCTGCTTTTTTCACAGTGGAAAAAGACAAGTGAATCAACACATCATAAAAGCTGGACAGGATCAAAACCACATGCACACAAACACATATTTTTTATGCTGCATTAGCTTTTAACTGTAAGAAATTTAACAGTCAGTAAACACAGATGTGATTTCTTACTACTATGAATCATGGCTGGGTGAAGTGTTTCATGGAACAAGTATACTCTCATCAAAGTGAAATATCACTTTTGGTCGAAGCTTATCTCAGTGTTTGAGCAGGAGACAGTGTTCACAAGCGTGCAAAAAAAAACCTCAGTCATAATCTGTCTCTAATACTACACAACAAATGGGAAAATTGTAAGGATAAACTTACTGGTGAGTTGTCCAAAGATGGGAATGCTCTCCTCTGTCCCAACAAATGAGTTGATATAGACTGAGTAGTCCAAGTCAGGAGTCAGGTTAGTGATTGAGGTTGTGGTAGCATATGCATCCAGGGTAAAGTCTCTAGCCGGTTCCTCTATAGAGATAATAGCAGTGAGCAAACTGTTGTGAGAGTCTACATGTCTAAAAAGTGTTGGTGAAAACGCCATACTGACATACCTGCTTCTGATACAATTTGTATTCTGAAGCCCTCTATCCTTGTTGAGGGTCTCGTCCATGACATGTCCACTGTGTTCTCATTTATTATTTTAAATTTCAAGCCTGAGGGTGGCTCCACTGTAAATAAGATGGAATAAGCTGTTAATCACATCAAATACAAACACAGTATGTATAAATATGTACATAATTGTGATCAAAGCAAAGTACTTCTAATCAAGCATTCACATTGATCCCAACGACAAACACTTCATGACTGAAGTGGACTTGTTTGTTGTTGGGGACAGACATGTAGCACTGACGTCCATTCGTGAGGGTAACAGTTAAAGAACACGTGACAACACTTAAAAAGTGTAAAGAGCCATTTTGGAGTAAAATGGCGTTTGTTTGAGTTGCTCAACCTACACGGCCAGCAAACTCAAGCACTGGCATACACAACATGTGCACGACTCCACACAAACTCTCTAAGTGCAAACATTAAGTGAACCATCCAACACATGCTGAGTGCAGTCTGTCTAATGCATGCTCTGACCACATATTATGCTGCTTTAATGATGGAGTTTATCTCAGCATAACAAAATACAACCTGACTTCATTCACAAATTACTGATTATACAATGGAATCAAGGTTGCCGTGGGACTAGTCGAGTAAATGTTACAGAATTGAACCATATGTTATATATACATTGTATATAAACATATTTCAAACACAAAAACTGGTTTGGTATTTATTGGTTTAAAACTCTTTATCCAAGTGAGTGGCATACATCCATTGCAAACCTTTTAAAAAGAATACACAATTCGTCGCCAGAGACCCTTGTGTACTTTTTCATCGGCAGCACAATGCATAAAAAATGAAAGAACAAAATTACTGTTGACACTGAGAAGACTGTTCAAATAAACCATAATGAAGACAGTGTGTACATAAAAATAAACACAGAAAAACACATACAGTGTGACAAGACCACGCACTTTTACATCTTGACTGACTTGATCACAGCATCATGCATCATGTACATGAAGAAAGTTGTTTGGCTCAACAACTTTGACTGATTTGACGGTAGTTTCCATGTACAGTTGGGACCACACAGACAGAGATGACAAACATATTTTATAATGATATTCTTTCTATATGCCACCAGTGGTGGCCATATTTCCTTCGAGGAAGTGTGTTAATATTTAGAGTGCATTCTTAACATGCATTGAAGTCTCATCCAATTTCAGAGCAGCTCAAACCAGAAGTCTAAAATTACCTTATAGCAAAGTAATACTTGACCATTATTGTCAGTTTTCATGTGGTTAGTTTCTGATCCATTACAGTAAATTCAATCACTTAAATCAAAATTATTAAGTTTCATGCAACTTGGCAGAGACAATTATATTAAGATAGAGGAAATTAGTGTTACATAACAGACATTCTACTTAGTGACATGATGAACAACTGAGAGACATGAGACAAGATTAGATGTTTTTTTTTTTTTTCTTTTTAAACTTAGGCTGTTAACTTGGTTAGCATGAACAAACTCAATCAAATAGATTAGGCCCGAATATATTCACAGCTTTACCAGTACAAACTTGTGAAGAATGATATATGGTCATGTACGTGAGCATGCATTAGACAAAACAAAGACTGATGCAACATTGGTGCAAGTTAGCTATTGAGTGCCATGGGAGGCAAGAATATCATTGTAAAATATTCTTCATGGAGGAAGCCAGAGCTTGGGACACACTGAGTGCACAGGCAGATGACAAACAGGAGCCCACCCGATAGTTAAAAACTGGGATTGGAGGATCACCAACCTGGCGTATCAATTCAAGGAGCCTGGATGGACAGCGTTCTCCCTGATTTCCACGAGTACTCATCTCCAACATCAAAATGGTATGTAAATGTGTGTGTGTGGATGTGTAGGTGTGGGAGATGTGCAAGAGTAAGCTGAAGAGTTGCAAGTAGCAAAGCGATGGATGTTTGCACTGACATTTTTGATTAGAAAAACCCACAACTGTGCAAGATAGTCTGAACGCCTCCATATATGATGACTTCTTGGAACATATGTCCTCCAGGTTCTAAATACATCAGAGCAGCAAATGTGGTTTTGTCAAAATAATCCCTGGTGTGTTGATGGACCTTGTGGACCCTGTGGTTGCTCTTGTCATGTGGACGTCTGTCCCATCAGTTCCTAATAAAGGACCCCTCTGGCTCTCTGGCCAGAGTCTGGCTACTGTTCTGTTAGTAACCTCAGTGTGAAGCCAGCGCACCAGCCAGCCAGTTATCCTGGCCAGAGCCACTGCCAGGAGGAGAGACCAAGAGGAGGAGGAAAGAACACCGACTCTCCCAAAAAGGCAGGACAGATGCCAAAGTAATTCCACAACATGTGCTGACATTAAACACCACTGCATATTAACTTTCCATATGTACTGCAATTCAGCGTTTTTGCAAAAGCCCGCAAAGAAGCCCTAGAAAGACTCTTTGTCTTTGTGCTGTCTGAGGATTAATTTGCTATTCTCGTATTTCATCTTTCCATTCCCTTAGTGAAGATATGTGAGGGTAGACATTAGACTCCTCTCCGCCCGCCAGAGAACTTTTAGAAGGAAAAATCAGGAAGGTTTCCATACCATATTTCCATATTTGCCATTTTATTGGACTGAAATGTTTGCATAAGGAATAACTTTGAGTTATTTTATGTCAAATTTACTGACAGATTGTTAACAGTCTATGACACGTTAGTTCTTATGGCATGTATTGCAATCGTATTAAACAGCTCCTTAAACATAATATATGAGCACAAAATTGAGGCATGAAAGTCAAAGTAAGTCCATGGATACTGCATTTTCAGTCTTACCATCTGACTGTAATAAAGGCACATTTTCTGAACAGTTACTTTATCTTTTGATTTTTACATTGCAATGAGTTATACTTTTTCCAAACTGCATGTAGTTTAAATTTGTGTATGTGTTTCATTACTAGATTCAATTTCCACTCGTGCACTGACTTTTGTTGCATGAGTAATTCAATGACTCAAAACACTGCGCCACTGCAAACACTAAAAACCACTGCAGAGAGATTTACACAGGTTAACAATTTCCTACTACAACCTCAGCATAATCATAATAACTCAAAAATATGTGCTGTAGCGTTTCAGTGGCTAATTAGTAAGGACTTGGCATTGTTCCAAATTTTGCTTCGGAAAAGTGCAGACTTGCTGTCATAAACCTGAAACAGAAACAGCCCTGCACAAACATTTATGAGGGAACATTAAGCCATAAAATGACTTTTGTTCCACTCTATGCTGTGCAGTTCAATGCACATAATTATGGATATGAAACAAAATGAGTTTGACTGTTCTTAGTTGCCAAATCGAAATGAGAAAATTGCTTCTTGAGTATTTGGTATAAAACATCTAAATTACAGCCTAATACGAGTAAATTCAATCAGGATTTGGATTTCACATCAAAGCCTGTAATGAGTCCTGACAGATAAATCTGGCAAAATAGACTACAAATGGATTATAAAAGAATGCCTATAATAGAGGAATCATTCATGAGAGCACAATTCACGTAATTAAATAGCATACACATGAAATAAGATAACTTTATTCAGATTATCAATACAAAGGGTTCAGTATCTATTCAATGACTCTCTTAGATTAATAACAGGCGTATCCCTGTCACAAAAACAACCAGTGGAGATTAACAGGAGAAAGAAAAGAAGCAGAAGATAAAGAGACAGGGTGGAATAGTATACGTATGTGTACTGAAGCCAGATGGTTTCATTTACCTTGAGCATCTACGAAGGATAACAAGGCTGCAAGCAAGGCAGCCGTGGCCAGTGACAGCCCTATCTTCATCTTTGGCCTTTGAGGGTCAGCAGCGCATTAACTGGTCTGAGGACAGAAAGATAAAATGTGCTGAAGCTCCAGATCTATGACACAGTTCACTTTGTTTGAATGGTCAGACTCGTCACTGGGGAAACATATATGTCTCATTTATTGCTGTGTCAACAAAGACCGATTCAGAATGCCAAAAAACAGCCAGTTTGCCTTCAGCCAGAACCACATAATTAATAACTCGTGAACCAATTACCCTGCTAAAGAGTTTCTTAATGGACTTAATAGTTATTACACTATTATTTTTAATCATAACTTTCCATCAGGGCTGAAACTGCAAGACCCATCTAGACTGCCTTACACAAGAAGTGCCACACCTTGCATCTTCCAGCTCACACCCATACCCTCAGGCGGTAATTAGTTTGAGTATGCTATATCTATGTATTAATGGGTTGCAAAAAAACACAAACCCACAGAACAAACTCAATTTTTGATTTTTAGATAATGTTAACCCCATAGCTGTCCAGTAAATGTTGTAGCTTACTACCTCATAGATGCATCATAACCCAATCTAAGGTTTCACTTATGTCAACCTTGCAGATATTAGGTCTGAGTGACATCTTATAGCCAGCAGAAATTATCACTATTTTGTTCATGATTTTTAAATTCATTATTGTACATTTAAAATCTTTATGCCCACTTAGATCTCTGATTTTCTCAACACAAATAACAGATTTTTGTATCTGAGCGTAAAAAAGATTCAAATCAATTGCCTCCCCAATTTCTGGATCACGTTTCTTTGTAAGTTATTTTACATTACAGGCATCAGCGAGGGACTTCTAACCCTTATACAAAGATTGTACTTCAAATGATTGCTATAACAAAATCATCATTTAGGATTAAATATTCAAGGCTGACACTTTCTGACCAGAGCACAAGCACAATACATTCATCCAGTAGTATGTTTCGAGTTTCTGAGCTCTTTACCATGAGCAGTGTACCCCGCCTGGTGCATGAGCACTCAAACTGCAGTCCCTGCTGAAAAAACCGACCTAATTCAACCGAAAAGTTAGAAATTACGGAATTCATTTAGTAGCGCTCGAAAGCTATACAGCCATGCTTGGTTAAATCTGACAACTACTAAGGATTACTTTCAGATTAAAAAAAAAAAGTTTAAAATCCAATTTGATGTAGTGACTGAGCATCCAAAATCTGAAAAATAATTTACTCCCTAAAAAGAAAAAAATCAACAATGAGTTTTAAAGATTGTTTGACTTCTTTTGTTTGGGTTAATCTTTTCTTTTGTGAAAGTCTATCCATTAAAGGTTTAACGCAAAAAAAGAAAAAGGCTATTTGGGTAAGATTGTAAAAAAAATGAATGATTTTTTTTTCTTTCTGGTCTAAAAGGCTGAGCTACTAATAAATGAAAGTCAGTGTACTTACCTATTCAACCCCCCAGAAAGTCAACCGACCAAATGTGCGAGCAGCCTGCTGGAAGCCTCCCCCTCAGGAAAGTGAGAGAAAAGTTTCAGGAGCTGCGAAAGGACCCCTCTCTCCTCTCTCTGGCTACTGGAAGCTCCACCAGCAGATGTCCAAGAAGGAAAAGCCTCTTTCCAAGTGGGAAGAATCTTTCCACCATCGGCTACTTAATAGGGGGGCAGGTCCCAACTCTCAGTTTACCATCAGTTTTGCCTCTTACGAAACTTGTGCGCGTCAGTTGATGCATGTCCCCCGCTAAGACCGATCTAATGTTTGGAAATTACATTTTTGCCTGCATTCCTTTGGTGTGGTGATTTTAATGACTTTCCGGTGCCAATAGGACTCAACAGCAGAGTACCAGTTGGTCAGAAAACACTGGGAAAGGAAGTATCGTATAAGGGCAATTTTAGCCTATGTATTAAGTTAACTGTCAAACGGAATAAAAGTGAGTCTTCGGGCTCCACAAACTTTAGTCACTTAGCTTTGACTATCATTGAATTTCCCGAGACGTTTCTATACATATAATAAGTCTAAGTATGAAATCCAATTTAACTGACGACTTTAATAATAAAAAAAAAGACATGATCATGATGCAATATTTTATACACAGAAAAAGCAAAATGTTTTCGTTAAAGTCCACTTTCACTCTGCTGCAATTACAGCTCTTCTGATGGATTAGTTATTGGTGCCCCCTAGCGGTGACACCAACGACTTACAGCAGCTATAAATACATGTTCATTCAGTCCATTTTGAGTTTTCAAAATCACACAATTCATAGAGTTGTAGTTTTTATTTTTACAAAGTTGATAAATATTAACTTTTATACAATCAAAAATAATGATCTTGATAGGACAAATAATTCCTTGTCTGCACATGAGGTCAGGTCATACATACAGCTAATGTGAGCTTGTTGCACCACATTGTATAATCCACTTTGTTGATGCTGTTTCACTGTGGTTTCTTGGGCATCGCAGCAGTGAACAGCTCATACACAACATATCCACTCCCTGCAAAGAGATCAAACAAGCACTACAGATGTGACTGAGATACAACACAGGCTAATTGTCATGACTTCAAACAACCCTCGATGATGCGTTGTGAAATTACAGTTATTCAACTTTCAATGAGAGTTTCAGTAATAACATCTATGGTCAAGTCACTGGTATGAAATGTTTCTTTTTCAGAAACACAGACAGAGACATCTGTAGTTCTCCTGACTCATCAAATCTCAGACAAATGCTGGCTTACCAAACGCAGTGAGCATCATCGTGGTTCTGAAGAGCACGGCGTCCTTCGTCCCGCCCTTCAGATGAATAGGTATACCATTGTCCTCCTGTTCAATTTGTGGAAAAAAAAATAAAGTTCTAATGAGTGCAAGGGACCTATACATTTCTATATTTCTGTTTAGGACTTTCTCTGGTATTCCATTTTTTTGTCAAGCTCATCTCTATTTAACCACAGCACTTAGGGGGTGGCATAAGGACACTACGCAATGAAGCAGTGCTTGCTCTTTGACTATGAGGCATGGGTAGGCCATCTATCTAATTTAGCTGCAGCAATTTCTTGCGCTATGCCGGGATCAGCAAAGCCCACCACATTGGAACTTTGTTTTTGCAATGGGTTTTTAATTAGCTGCTTGCAAGCATTATTAGTGTAATTCCAGTTTCAACTACAGCCGAATATCATTGTACAGTTATAGAGAAACCCACTCATACTTATCTGTCAGGCTACAAAGAGGATATAATTAGATTCTGTCTGCAGAACCTGGGAACAGAGTAGAAACTTTAACATTATCATTATCTGTACAGAAAGGTCTCATTCTCTGTGCACTTGAAACACAGATGAAAGAAAACAAAGTTCAAAGAAACACAACTCAAGCAGGCATATAACTACTTTAAAAAAAGGTTCCCACTTATTACAATACTTTTCAAAATTTACATCAAAGTTTTTCAAATCTTGATATTACAATACCTCCACAGTAAAGTACACTGTTTTGTGTAAATAAATATGTATAAATCACACTTATGTTCAGGAAAAACTCTCCCTCGTACTTGTTATGACAAGCATCAGAAATCAAGAGTCACACTGCAATAAAAGACCTGTAACTCAAGAGACTATATGCTGTGTTTTTCAATAGATTCACCCCACCTGAAAAAGTTTTTGTTTGTCTTTCACAGTGTTATCTATCTGTCTGCGAGCACTGCTGGAGAAAGTCCGCCTGGACAGCCGCTGAAGCCCCTGGTGAGAACAATAATTGACTGAGGATTATATGGTACAGCCAGTTACATTTTATATTTGATAACAAAAGAAAAAAAAAACACCAATGACAATGACACCTTACTTCCTCTACCACTACTACCTCTTAACTGGAGTACGTAAAAGGGAGCACATAACTCCCATCCTGGCCTCCCTCCACTGGCTACTTGTGCATTTTAGAGTTCATTTTGAGATTCTTTTTTTTGTTTTTAAATCTTTAAATGGTCTGGCTCCATCTTACCTCTCTGAGCTTCTCCACCCCTACACCCCTGCTCGGTGCCTCAGGTCAGCTGATCAGCTGCTCCTGGAGGTACCAAGGTCCAAACTGAAGCTCAGAGGGGATGACTCTTTTTTACCTACCCCTCCAAATCAGACAAGCCCCAACACTGTCCATTTTTAAAACTCGTCTTAAAACCCATTTTTATTCATTGGCTTTCAACCCTGCATGAGACTCGGCTCCTGTTTTAGTGTTTTATGGTTTGTTTTTAGTTATTTGTTTCTTCTTCTTTTTTTTTTATTAGTTTTTATAAGTTTTTTTTTAATATCCGCTTTTATTTTATACATTGTTTTAACTGTTTTTTGATTTTTTTTATGTCTGCGTTGTTTTGTCTATTTATGTACAGCACTTTTTTCAGCTTTGGTTGTTTTAAAGTGCTTTACAAATAAAGTTGAGTTGAGTACCAACAATATGAGAAATGATACAAGAGAGTGTGACAAATGACAAAGTGTTTTATAACAGACGTCGTTTGAAAAGTTTCTATAATGGTACTGATTTTGGCCTTAAAAACTTCATTGAATCTTTCCTCCATCCCACTGGACCACATAATGAAACTGCTCTAAATATAGTTTCTTATTTCAAAGCGTTTCAGTCAAAATGGAGACATCTGCTGGCCGGGTCTGTGTAATACATTTGCATGACAGGGTTAGTATGACAGCAGACATATGTAACTGTAATATAGAGGTCAAATCACTGATTTCATCTTTGAGTATATGATTAAATAGAAGTAGAATTTAATATGGACAATGTATACTGTATGTCTATAAAATCTCGTTTTATAGAAGTTGTCTTGTTGGTTGAAGCGATGCTTCCATGAATCTTAATTGATTCGGGAACAGTAAAATTTTGTAACAGCGTAATAAAAAAGAGCAGTGTGTCCAAGTCACTGAAATGAGATAAATTTGTTTCCCTTTACACCTTTATAGTGTTGTCTGACTCATGTCTAACTCATGTAAGTCCGAAAGTTTATCCAAGGTCCGTTAGTTCACTCAAAACCAAACAAAGTTCACAAGAAGGAACAAAAAAATACAGAACAATAAGAACCAAACTTAGACATTTCAAAATAAATCTCTTATTTAGCGTCTTTCTTACCATAAGCTGTCTGTACATTTTGGCAGACTTTGTTTTGTTGAACGAAGAGGTTGAGGTGCCGACACAGCACAAGGACACTGAAACTTTGACTTCCCACAATCCATCAGTGGAACCGTAACATCCGGTCGCGTGACATTGTTATTAATAGTGATATTGCCATACAGGCTATGGATATTGCACATGGACCATAGACTGTCGTTTTAAGTTTGATTATCGATACAACATAAGTAGCAGTGTTACTTACGGTTGTGATCTTAGTTTTGACATCCATCATGCTTTCTCATAACTTCAAACACAAAATCCAATTTTCAAACTACATTCACCAAACCTCTGACTCTTCCTGCAAATCCAAACAATGTTGCCAGATCATACCCCAAGTCAATCAAAGTTAAAATCACTTCTGAGCAGTTATTACACACTACATAAAAAATGGGAGACACAATGCTTAGGATATGAAGCCGTAGAAATTATTATTCACATAAGGCTAATAGAATTTATTATTATTATTTTTTTAATCCTTTGTGAATTTAGTGCCTGTTTATGGTAAAAATACAGTAAAAAAAAATACAAATGAGAAGCACATTACAGTGTAAACCACATTATCAAACTCAAGTGCTCAAAGTATCTCCAATCATTCAGCCTCAGCGTCGTGTGTACGTGCTCAGTCAGGCTACAGGACTTCATCTACATCACAGGCCACATTCTCCCTGGCCAGGCAACCCTTCGGTACTGGTTTATGTTGGTTTTCTCACATCATTAGCTACAAGTGTGATCGGTTTTAAGGTGTGTTTAAGCTGTGACACCTTCAAATGTAATTTAATTTTGCTACCTGTGCTTACCATTATGTAATACAAGTGCATTACAGCGCACGTCTTGGTAAGTGAGAATGTGTTTGCAAACTGTCTGACCAGGTGAAGTGTTTATGATTTTGCCAAATAGTGTGACTGATTTAATCAATGGGTTTAGGCCACTGAGCATTTGATTCAGACACTAGGGTTTAGTGTTTTAGCAATTCAGATATACTGTAATACTAAAGGAAAAAATCACAAAAAAACCAATACATTCAATAAGTTGTTTAATTGGACCCTACAAACGTTAAAAAACCCAAAAATCTCCAATTTCAACAGTCAACTTATTTTATATTAATCAAGGAGTCATTATAACAGAGGATAAAGTGAAACAAAAGGGAAAAACTAACAAATGTGACACTTTTAAAGTGCATATCATTTGGTCGACATTGAAGAATGTAATCACATATCTAAATCATATCTAAATCACATACAAGTCAAACTTATGAAAGAATAAATATTTGTGCTCAAATCAGTTTGGGACATTTTGGACAGAGTCCAATGATTAAGAGAATCAGAACCATAAAGGGCAATGACTTTTTAGGGATTAATAAATCTTGCACTAGCATTTTGTTAAAGATTGAAACTGGTGCAGTCAATTTATACAACCAGTCACACCAGAGGATAGCTGACCTTACTTTTGGTACTATTTGTCATTAGTAATCTATGCAAAGATAAAATACATAGACTTTGCAACTTTGCAAAGATAAAATGCTTCTTCAAACACCATTGCTTACCAATTAAACAGCAAACGTGCAATGAACATCCCATATTATATTCAGGGTGATCTCGAAGACCAGAGAGGTATGTCAATATGATGGTACATTCTTCAGCAGGATACATTACAGTACACAATAGGAACAAACTGCATTAAAAATACGTACATCCTTCAATAGATAAGCCATTAGCAAAGCACTGCTAAAATAAATGGAGACACTTCTTTAATGTATAGATAAATAGAAAATAAAAACATTTGTTTGAAGTCAGGATATGACATTCCTAGCAGCTGACTTGAAGCCGTATGCACAGAGACATTTTAAACATCCTTCTTTTGTAGCCCTACTCATAAACCCAGCTTTTGATGTAAAACTGCCATCCTTACACAAACACACCACAAACAACGACAGAGACCAGTGTATTCACGCTGAAATCAACAAGCAATCCAAAACAGACCTCTTAGGGTCACCCATGCATGCAGAGGCTGAAAATGCTATACAGGAACAGTTCAGTTTGGAATATCTGCGCTGTTGTTGCGAGTGTCGTATTTGTGGTGGATGATGAGCAGAACTACACCCAGGAAGAAGCAGATGGAGCCAACAGTGATGTATGCAATGCCAAGGAAGGGGTTCTTCCCTCCCATCCATGAGATGGTGCTCAGGATCATCCTCTTGCGACCATCAAAACTGAGCACAGGATAATCTGATAATTTACTGTTAAAGAAAAACACGACTTGGACAGAAACCTGACTTAGATTTTACACATTATTTTTTCACACACTTTGACAAGACAAGCAAAAGAAAGCAACTGTGATTAGTACATTGATACTATGATAACAATACACCTGTAAGAAAACAAAAGGTATGTTTAGCCACCAAAATTTGATGGACTTGTGTTGAAAACAATACACTGGGGTTCCCTTTAAAATGAGTATTAATTGATCTTGTGACTTTAATGTGCAAAGCAGAAAAATTAAAACAGAAACTAGTCTGGTTCAAAGGTGTGAAATCCTCTCTCATGTGAATCCATTCAAAGTTTATAAGCAATGCAATATCATCGTTGTCAGTCATATTTCCCTTTGGGCGCACTCAGATCAGGCTCAGTCACCGTGTTAAAGCCCATTACATCATTGTGACATAAAAAAAATCAGGTATTTCACTGCACTGTGCTTATGCATAGGCAACCATACTGTGTCCAACCCTTTTTCCCCATCCGTGCCAAAGCCGAGGACGTGTACTGAGCCTGAGGGATGTACAGAGCACTCACACAAGTCCAACAACTGGAGGAAACTTGTGTCTGCATCTACACACTTTTAACATCTGGGCCTCAAGCAGAGATATTTGGACAACACTGTTTTGTAAAACATAGTGACCCCTCTTATTTGAAACATGTGCTGAGATAAAAAGACCTGTATTTGCTTTTGAGTGAGAGTTGAGGTTCTGCAGTATTCCACACACACCAGAGAAGTTTCTTGAAAAGTGTCCTTAGAGGATATAAATCAAAGAGGTTCAGAGTGAGTTTACTAGTGCTGACTCATTAACAGTGTTTGACAGCAAGCTGCTAAACCTGATTTGTTTTATTGGTTCAGACTCTAACTTGTTAATGAGGTCATTTGTTGTTCACAAAGAGGTCATCCAGACCTGGAATTAACATGCATCCTGGGTCATCACAAGTCAATGGCTCTAAGTATAAGCCTTCACATTTGGCATTATCAAATGTCCTTGAAAGCTTCTTCAGTGACCACTTGAAACAGGATCTCACCTTCCTGCTCTGTATAAAAACAAACACAAAGCCCCATTCACTTTCATTAGCCTGAAAAAATTAACAAAACCCCATGATGTATTGAGAAGGGGATAGCTAGACTCGTATGTAGAACAGGAAGAAAATAGGAGCTGGTGATCATGGAGTGAATTAGTGGAGTGGCAGACCCAGAAACTATTGTTGTATCAT
The DNA here is from genome assembly GCA_962446985.1 of Xyrichtys novacula. Taxonomy (NCBI): domain Eukaryota; kingdom Metazoa; phylum Chordata; class Actinopteri; order Labriformes; family Labridae; genus Xyrichtys; species Xyrichtys novacula. The sequence goes on from OY660878.1 coordinate 9,612,948, forward strand.
AAAGGTCTGATGTCGCTCTAGTGGGTCAGCGTACCCTCAGTGAAAGCTACACTTCAGACTGCGGTCACTGTTAACGGATGAAAAAAAGACAGAAAAATCTTCACGATTAACACACAGATCCACACGATAGAACACCTGTATCCTCACTGCACAGCATTCTTATAACAGTACGATAAATAACATGATCAGTCCAGAACACATAAGAACATCCCAGACTGTGTGGCCCTCAAGTTTCAAATCTGACTCAAACCAACGACATAAAACTGCAGTTTAAGACAATCTTAGACTGGTTTCTAATTTACATTGTGGCACTGATTGTTGTAAAATCACACAAGCCTACTTAACTGCCTAAATCCTGTGTTAAATTTTACAGTGTGACTAAGTTTTTGGCAACTGTTAAAAGGATACTGTAAGTGATGTCCAAGACGTACTGGCCACTGGGTAGAGTAGGAGTGGAGCCGGACTTCTTCTGGATAATGCGATACAACTTGCGAAAGGTGGGCAAAGCAGCTGTGCGCATCCACACTATGAAATCCTCGTTCGTAAAGCCGTTGTTGTCATCATCATTTGGGTCCAACTCATACACTGGTTTCCTCCAGTTCACTGGCTTAGATGTACCTGAGAAAGTACAAGATAAAACCAAACTGGTTATACGCCAGTTTCGTATAGCATGTATGAAACTCAACAACAGTGTTAAAAGCTTCAAGATGGTTTACTGACGTTTGCCGGATTTACCTTTGAACGCTAAAGTGAGGTTGTCGTTTCCACCAGGGTTCCTGAACTTCACATGCTTGTCTGTCCACCATGCAATGCCTTTCTTTACCAGAGGAATCTCATTTCTGGTGCCATTTGAATCAATATAATACAGCTTCAGAGTGTCTAAAACAAAGAAACAAAGTATTCAATACTGTTTCGACAAATTAGTGACAACCACATGAGCCCCGCTTTTGTTAAATGATAGAGAAAAGTTTAAGGTTAACCACTATGTCAGACCTACCATTGAAAAGGCTGTTTGCTATAGCCCCACAGGGAGCAATAGGCAGTCCTTCGCTCGTACGGTAAGGTTCACATTCTTTGCTGGGGTTCTGTAAAAAGCAGCCGGTGTTAAACAAAGGTGAAGGCACTGATGGAACTGCATGTAAAATAAAAGGAGCATTACCGTCAAAGCAGAGCGGTCACCATTCAGTTGACTGTCATCCCTGGATTTCACATAGCGTCTGTGGTTCTGGTAGAAGTTGGACAAGCCATAGTACATGAAGACATTACTCTGCAGGAGAGAAAAGATTGTGTTATACACATGAAGCAATCAGTAAAAGCAAGGAGTGTTTCTGTTGTGCAAAGCTAAATATTCTGGCAGGTACTGTGTATCAGGCAAGGATTCTTTTATGTTTAAAACAAGGCTGGTATGTCTCACCAAAGATTAATTTGCACCTGAGGATTTCAATGATGTCTTACACCGTATGATCATTTTCGACAGGACCTGGTCTTATCCAGAAAATGTTTGAGACAAAATGCACCTGAAGAGAGCTTTATATAAGAAATCAATAAAGGCCTTTTAGCAGCTGATGGGCTGCACAATTTTAGACTGGAACAATCAATGATCAAGTAAACCTTAAGTGCTTTTCTTTGAGCTCTGAATGCATCTTAATGGACTATTGGTGTCAGGTGGACATTATTTTTTTCTTTTATTACACATCAAGCAACACCATTACCTCCAAAGCGGGGCATATATTATTCATTTGGTCTGTGCTCACCTCAAATGGCTGCTCCAATGTGAAATGCACAGAACAGGGACATGGTGTTGTAGCATTCCAGCTGAAGTTCTTGGCACAGGGGTGGCATGGACTGGAAATGTCAACACCAGTGTAATCAACCTAAAAATGAACAAAAGGATTTTTAAAAAGTAGAAGTCAACAAATAAGACACACTTCAAACATAGATGATTTAGATTTCATACGGTTTGATATAAAAACAATGTGCCATCAATTATCTGGTCTCACACCCATCTTTCACAATGGTTTCCAGCATTCGTAGAAATGAATCATGACGAGGCATAATGGTCAGTGGTGGACCATTTCATAGCTAATTTGAAAAATTCACATGGGTTTTAAATCTTACAGTTTTTGTTTTTTATTGTCATTTAGTTGGGGCTCTAAATTGTCTGCTCTCATATATACACTACATTATAACTACTTGAGCATTTATGCAACCCAATACCATAGCTCTACCGTAGATTTTGCTTGAACAAAGCTTCCACATTTTCAGTGTTTGTTGACTTGGTCAGAGAGGTGATGACTGCTCTTAAAGTTATTGTTAAAGTTGTAGTGGGTGTCGGTGATGTAATGGAATTATACTGACGAGTGTTACTAATTTGCTTCCCTTTATGATTACTCATAAAGGAGACAAAACACTGGGAACAACTTTTAATATAACACTTTTTTATGGTATTCTTACCCATAATAGGTCTTCAATAATAATTATAAAGCATAATAATACCCTGTTCATATCAACAAAAATGGAAAATTTGGAAGTATACTTAAAGTACTTATTGTTTATGGTAGAAGTGCTCTGTTGGATTCATATTCAACTTTATTTTTATGGCACCTTTCAGACAAAAAATGCAGTTCAAAGCGCTTCACAGAGGCAAAAAACAACAATTAACAACAATAAAACCCAACCCTCCCACCCACACATGGACCCACACACACTCAAAGACACACACACACCCTCACTCAGTCACTCACACATACACCCACACAAACGCACACAGTGTGAGAATTTAAGATATATTGTTAGAGAGACATGGTCTGACACCGAGATATTACATGAGGAAAGAGCTACCTTTGGGAAACACAGGACATAAAGATAAAAATGGTTAAAAGAAAGAGTAAGACCAGATGGACTAAAACAAGAAAATAATATTAAATGAACAGATAAGTAAGAGCTCTTCACAATATAAAAAAGGGTAAAAGAAGTAAAAATCTGTGAAGGGAATTAAGAAAAAGACTAAGAACCGAGATAATTAATAAAATAACATAAAATAAACAATAAGAACTTCGATTAAAATGAACATTTGCAATAAGAGAAATATAAAAAGGCAATTAGTGATTATTGCAATGGATTGCTCATGTGTTCATAATTTTATGGCTGATTGAAATCTAAATCTAATTTGTTTTGACATTTTGAGGTGAATGGTTACAGAAAACAACGAGGAAATAACATATTTCAATTTTAGACTATTCTGATGAGAGCTCTGCTGGTCCTCGGGACTGTAATGGTCAAATACTGACTGTTGACTTAAGGTCAAATGACAGCTGTTAAAACCCTGTCGAGCTCTTGTCTCTCTGAACACAACAGGGTGACAGTGAATCCGTCTAATGATAGATTTACATTGCTCACTGACACCCCGAAGTGAGTAACCGCGATTAAACGTAATAATGCAGAATTAAGTATCGATTAAGTAGGCAAATATTAGTTTAGAGGTTAGTTTAAGGTGTCTGTGTCTTTACCTCGAACTCTTTGATGTTGTTCGATGACACATACAGGCCGATGCCGATGGGGATGAAGATGAGACCGATAACGAAGAAAGCGGGCAGCACTGTGCCGGCTGTCAGGATGGGCTGCCATGCAGGTAGTCTTTGTTGTTTGAAGGCTGTGTTATCTGGTTTTTTACTTTTTACGGCCCCTGCACCTCCGTGGTTCGCAGCTCCCGAGTGATGTCCGTCCTCTTCCTTAGCGTTGTAGCTTGACGCCATCATGGCTGCAATCCGCTTCGAGCAAAACTAATCTACTGTAGTTGTCAACCGATGCGCCTCGGTTAATCCCGAGCGTTAAAACAGCGACAAACCCCTAAAATAATTACTTTAAGCGACTATAGAGTGACATGTACCCTATTTCTAATCCGAATACTATCTCTTACTCATTGTATTAGCAGTGGTATATCGTCCGTTTCGTTTATCTTGTCTAAGAGGAAGAAGCCGGAAGTGCCCAAGCCAATAGGATGATGTAACGTAACAGTCACGTCACCGCAGACGCCCCGTCAAATCTATAATGCGTAAACAGCATTGACTTAGCCTACAGTCTATGGTAAACAACAGATACACGATGTCAGGATCCCTCCCTTTAGAAAAAGTATTTTTCAGAGGAATATCAACCAAATTATTAGTGAAAGCAGAGATTCAATTTCTAAGCTTGTAAAAGCGGTAATACTTCACATTACAACAATACAACATTCATGAACTACAGAGTATTTACTGTATAATCTCAATACTATTTTACTACTAATCTCTGTACTCCATACTTTACATCAAAGACAAAGGAAGTGATCATAGATTTCCGCAGATTCAAATCCCCCCTTCAGCCAGTAAAAACATGTGGTCTGGACATCAGGTTGGTCACAGTGTAAAAACATTTAGGTGTGCACCTGGACAATAATTTAGACTGGTCTAAGTACGTAGACTTTATCTAAAAAAGAGACAGAGACGCCTCATTTGACTGAGAAGACTCAGATCAATAGACATATGGAGTAATATGCTGCTGATGTTATATCAGTCTATGGTGGCTAGTGGTCTGTTTTATGCTCCAGCTGGGGAGGCAGTATAAAACACAAAGATGCAAGACTACTGGACAAACTGGTTAAAAAATAAACTAGCTCTGTGGTTGGAATCAATTTGGACTCACTGGGCAGGGGCTAGCACCAAATTCTGGGCCCTGTACACTCTTAATGTCAGTGAGCCCCTATCCATGCCAGTGCACAAGGCACATGAGCAAAAAAAAAATCTGGGTTTTTATGGGCCCCTCTCCCTTCCCGGGCCCTGGGTAGTCAGGTCCACTGTTCCTCCCACTACTATGTCACTGGAGGATGTGGTGGAGAGATGCACACTGAGAAAGGTGAAGGCTATTCTAAAGAACATGGACCATCCACTTCACAACACCTTGAAAGACCGAAGAGCCAATGGTGTGGTGGTGGACAGCTCTTCTCACTTTGCTGCAGCCATCCGACTGTTTAATTCCTTTAAAAATAGTAGATTACATGAGATTCCAGACAAATGAATTGTCCTTTGGGAATCAATAAAGTTCTTGTATTGCATTGTAGCCTTCTATAGGGCGACTAGAAAAAGGCCGACTTTGCCAACCATTTGCGTTTATGCATTATGGCGATTGTGATTCCTGTTTCTGTACAAGTTCTTAATTGTCGCTTACATTTCAAATTAGAATTAACGTATCTCCACATTTGAGGAAAATTATTCAAATTTCCTTTCTTAAAAATAGTCAACAAGTCTTGGTAACTCAAATCAAATATTAAAAAAAAAACAAGTAGAAAATGATAGTAAACTGACTGTGTAGCTAACATATCTTTTCAATTATATTATTTTTTATGCAGGCCTAACTATTGTAACATTTCAGTGAAGCCATTTGGTTAGCACTTTAACATCTGGTTTTTAACATGCAGATAAATATATCAGTGTATTTGTACCCATTTATATATACACTCAGTGGTGTTTAAAGGAGCAGCAGTGGTTTATGACACTTTGAAGTGGTATGCAAGTAGCATATTTTGTTTTTTACTGGTATACCAGTTTCATTTAGTGGCAAATGCCATTTTTTTATTGGTATGCTAGTTTGAAAACGGGTATATGCCACTATGCCGTTAAGTGGCATGCAACTTTTTGTTCTCGCTGTTACCCCAAATACCTCAGCATATTCTGCCAATTTTTTGTGTTTCCTATTTTCCTTCATAAAGGAGCATATCATGGCCTTTGAAATCATATTTATTTAAAATGCTTTTCAGTACAAACCCTATATACAGAAAAAAACATGATATACAGACAAACAATAATTTTGTCTAATAACCTGTCCTTAAAAAGTAGGATCAAAATATTTCATCATATGTGATACAACCACACAAAGCAGGAAACAGTTAGTAGCAGCAAAGTCTGTTATAATATTTAATCCAAATGCCCATTAAAATACACACTGAAAATACAAAAAAACATGTATCCATCAATTTTGCAGACATTGATATGAGACAGTAAGTATATAGTTGTATACATAAGACTTTCAAAAAGTTAGAAATCAATGGCTTCTTTATTACAAAAATGCAGTGTTGCCTTGTTGTGTTAAGATATTTGACTGTTTGAGCACCATATTCAGAGATGATTAAGTTTCTTGTTGCCATCATAAATATCAAGCTTTTCCACCATTCTGAAAAGTATTGCTATTCACAGTGGATTTTTTAACTTCTATCCTCATAGACTGACTCTCAGCTCGTGACTCCAGTTTCACACCACCCGAGATCCCCATGGTTCCCAACACAGCTTTCCCAGTCTTCAGGCTCTTGGACATTGGGATGCGGGTCAGCCCTGAGCGCGCTGGCTGGGCATCATGCCCAGTCTGTTGACAATAGGGGAAGAGAGTACAGTTTCTCAGGCATGAGTATGAATACAGTGGATCATTTTCGGGGGACATAAAGTGTAAATAATGAGAAATAGGTTAAATCCATTATAGACCAAAAAATAAATGAAAATCCAGAGTTTATATGCAATGTAGCTGATCATATGCTGATCCATGTGAATAATAAATGTAAATATTTAGTCATTCTTTCACTTCAGTCCAAGCACTTCTTCAGTCTAGGTTTTCATGTGTTGTTACTGTTTTCAGGCTGCTTTGTGCCAGCCAAAGGGCACAGAGCCCTGCATTGGCTGTTTGTGAATGTAAACACAGAGTAACAACTATAAATTACAGCCTGACTGTAACAGGGTGGCAAAATGCCACATCATTAGCTCTGGTGCTCTGAGGCCCACACAGAGGGCCATTTCTGTCACGCTATCAATCTGATCCACAAAGAGCATATTACAAGGTCCAGTGGAACCCTGATGTTGTTCGCTTCAGTTCCCATTGTAGTAATTTCACCTTATATAACTACATATAATGTGTATTACACTTTGTGAAATTATTGTCACCTGTAAGACAATGGAAAATAAATTTCAATGTTAAATAGGTATGCTAGAAAAAGGGTTTACTCACTTTTTTGTTTGAGACTAAGGAGAGAAGACCACTACTTGTTTTACATCTGTTGGCTACGAATAGTAAGCAGCCAAATACTTAAGCTAAACATGATGATTTGGAACATATAAAATCTTCCAAGAAATAACACAAAAGCATGTTTTTTTTTTTTTTAATTATCACAAAAACTAGAGTATAAAGAGGAGATTTGTTACCTCAGAGAAGGTCATAATTAATGTCATCCAACAGACAATTAAGTATAAGGCCATGGATTATCTTTTCTAAATTTTGTGTTTTACAAGGAGAAAAAAAGTAGATTTAAAAAGGGCATTAGTAAGCTGCTCTACAGGATCGTGTTAAACTCTTGATTCTGATTGATCAATTTGCCAAAGCACCAGTCTGTTCTTTTACGACAGCGCGTTCTTGGCTTTGAATATGGTTCTAATCACAGACTGCAGCAGTCTTACAGTAACCACATGCACATGTCAAAGTCTTGTTGCCTTGGAATTGGTTTGCTAACAGTGGGGAAAAAAAAGAAAGTCGCAGAAAACAGCAGGGGGGGTTAGAGACACAAATATTGGAGGCTTTGAAATGAAAGTCTACAAAATCAAAGCAGGCACATAAAGTTAACACTTACCAGAACACAGAATAGAATAAGTAGTGTTAAGGGACTAACATGGAAAAAGTATCAGGGATTATGACAGTGGTGAGACAAAAATAACATAATCAGATGTGGGTTAAGTTTCATGCCATCATTCTTTGCCTTGTTTCAATGCAATATCATTGACAATGTTTAGTTTAATAGTAGGGTGGGCTGTTGCTCTGATAAACTCTTAATGTTCACAGAGTAACAGAACAACTATTGAGAAATAACCTGTAAACAAACACTCACTGTGACAGTAAATCACTGTTTATCTGTAAAACCTTTGTAACTACTGTCAATTATAACAAAGGTCTTGTGTGTATAAGTTAAATGTTGACTGTAAGCGTTAACATATTTGTGTAATGTTTCATGTTTATGTTTGTACAGGGAGGGCAAAGTTTACAGGGGTCAATTTTCTCATGTGTGTATATGGTTGGCCTTTAAAGCTGATTTTGGTTCTGATTCTGATTCTAAAGAGTGCTTTCTTCCAACCAGTTGTTCGGACCAATGATATGATACAGTTCTGTTATCCATAAATGACACAGAATGGATGAGGTCAAAGAAACCTACCGTGCTTTGAGTGGGTCTTGAAGGGTTGGCTGCAACAGGGGATATGGTGATACTGCTCATTACTTTACTCTGTGTGCTCCTGGTAGTTGTAGAGGTAATTTGGCGGGGGGAGCGAAGAACTGTCCCAGTTGATAAGGTCATTTCTCTGTTCTCTGTTACAGAAGTTACTGGCCTGACTACCATCTTTGGGGTGATGCTGTTGCCCAGATGAATGTGGATCTTGTTATCATCAGTAGTGGTGATAACACCAGTGGTGTTGGGACCCTTTCGTATTGGCATTGGGACCATTTGCTTCTCTGGGGTAACCTTGAACACAGCTCGGCCCATTGTCATCTCTTGTGGTTCTGGGGAGGCAGATGCCTCAGGCCCTATAGCTGTGCTCACTGTCATAATTGAGAGAGGAGACATAGGTCTTCCAGAAGCTGAGGAGGGGGTGCGTCTACACTCTGGTGATTTGGCTCTGGATATTGCTGTGATGGTGACTGGAGATTTTGCTCTTTCTGGGCCCTGGGGTCCAATGGTGGACTTTTTCTTATAGGTTGAAGCAGGATAGGTGGGAATGATTGTGATTCTTGATTTAGGTTGAGATGGATTAGGGCTTAGGGGAGCCGAGCTGGAGAAAACATCCTCAGCAGTAGGACTACTAATCTCAAGACAGGCCATGTTGTTTTGGTGGTCTGGTGTGACACGAATGTGTAAAGGCTGCCCCTGCTTTGGGGACATGGTTAGTCCAGAAGGCAAATGGTTTCCGTTGATTTGCAAAGACTTCTCCAAATTGGTCTCATGAGGGGTACTGTCTTTTTTCCTCATCCAGGGAATCCAGGATTTTTTCATACCTAGGTCGCCGCTGGATGAAGGGAAACGCTCAATACCACCACTCTTTTCCGCTGGCTTCTTTAGACACTTCTGTCTTATGTTGTTCATGATGTGATTCTCCTCTTGGACAGACTTCATAATGAATCCAGCTGGGGTGTCCTCTTCAGCTGATCCATTGGGTGATGCCTCTGTCTGCACTCCAGTGGATGTCACAGCAACATCCACCATTCTTCTCCCATTCAAACTGGGTCTTAGGGCTCGACTATGGCGCTTGGCGATCTCTAATTCTTTGGTGAGATGAAAAACTTCAGTACCCATGTTCTTGGCTTTTTCCTCCTCCTCCAAGAATCTCTGTTGCAGGATCGAGTAATCCACTTGAAGCTGAGAGAGTTGGTCTTCCTTATGCATTAGTTCATGGACCTTCTCCTTGAGGGCGATAACGTCAGCATGTAGTTCCCTGGTTTTGACCTCCTCCCTCATGCATCGTTGACGGAGGTCTTCTTCCTGGCATTCCTCTTCTCCTTTCTCTATTGCTTTGTTTCGTGCTATTTGACATCTCATCTCCTCTACTTGTTGGGAAAGAATGTTGGCTTTGTCTTGTTCAGTCATGAACTTTTTCTCCAACATATCATATTGATCCTCCGTCTTGATCAGATCTCCTTCAACTACCTCAAGTTGTTTTAGGCGATTTTTCAGGTGCTCAATTTCAAATGTCAACTCCATAACTTTATTGTCTTCTCGTTTAACAGAGTCAGACATTCTTCCCTGCTCACTTTTCACTAAATTCTTTACTGATAGCTTCTCTGCTTGCTCAAAGCCATCCAACCTCTTTTTCATTTGACTGACCTTAGAATTAAGATCTGTTGTTTTATCAGTTTCATAGGCAAGCTTGGTGCTGAGCTCCCCTTTTTCAATAGTGAGAGTTTCTACTTTGGTTTCCATCTCTGATTTAAGCTTTAAGAGCTTTTTGCTTTCTTCTATCAATTTCTCAGTCACCTCCATAACTTTACCCTGCTCAACTTTGATTACTTTACTCATTTCCTCTTTTTTCTTCTCATCTGATTTAACTCTTTCCATCAGGGTCTTTCGTTCGTCCATCAAGGCAACAGTTAGTGACTTCAGCTTACTCAAGTCATCCTTAAGGCTCATCTCGGACTTTTCTAACTTCAGTTCAGAGGATTCAAGCTCTTTCATCCGGATCCTGAGGGCGACGACTTCATCTGAGAGCTCTTTGGTCAGGCCCTTTTCTTTCTCTAGAGCCGTGTGCAACTGTGCACACTCAGCCTTACTTACGCTAAAAGCGGCCTCAAGTGTCTCCAGCTCCATCATTCTTTTCTGGAGCTTCTCCACTTCTAGCTTGAGGTCTTTACTCTTACTGTCCTCCTCTAGTAGCCTCTTTCTCAGCTCCTTACACTGGTTTTCAGTCTTGGTGATCTCTTCATCCTTTCCCTCCATCTCCAGAACCCGTTTCCTCAAGTTCTCCAACTCAGCTATTAAGTTTGAGTTGCCACATTCCCCATTACTGATTTTCTCCCTCAGCTCTTGAAGTTCCTCCTCAGATTTCTTTAAGGCTCTGTTGCTTTCCTCTTGTTCCTCCACTTTATGCATTAGCCCTAAAAGTTTGGCATTAAGTTGGCGGTTGTTAATCTCATGACTGGCCAGCTTGGCAGTCATTTCTTCATACTGTTGGGTGAGCTTGGCAGATTTCTCTTTCAGCTCAGCCTCTAGACTCAGCACCCTGTGACCATCCTCCTGAGCATGCTCCCTGGCTTCGCTCAGTGCCTGCTCCCGCTGCTGGAGCTGCTGGCTCAGCTCCTGGACCCGCTGACTCTGTTGGTCCATTTGCTCTAGGTGCTGCTGGCGCTCATTGACCAACATCAAGGCGAAGGACTTCAGCTTGACCAGCTCTTCTCGAACCTTGGCCAGGCGCTTGGAGTGCTCCTTCTCTTTTTTTACCTGGTAGGCCTTTTCGGTCTCGAGAAGCCTCTTCAGTCTGAAATTGGAGGGAAAACAGTATTACTACGGTGTTTATTGATGATAAAGTCTTTAGCTTTGTATGTGCCATCATGCCAGTGAAATGTGATGATCTTTAATCCAGGATGAGATGCTTAATCCCAGTCAATCTTTCAGTGGTCATGAGTAATAATCCCCTTTTTTTCATTAGTTTGAGTAGAGTTTATCTTCATGATTATTATGTAAGGTATAATCTAAAACATTCACACCATATACCAAAAGACAAGCTCTTTACATTTAGACTTTTCAAGATTCAAACCTTATTGTTCAGAGACACCAGTACCTATCAATCAAATGTGTTATATTGTTCTGCTGAAACTGATTCAATGCATGAAACCATTTTTTATCTTCCTCAGACAACTGCTGAGTTTGTCTATTCTGTGCAATTAAAGGAAATTCATGCTGCAATGTAGAACAAGTAACAGGATCAAGTGGGAGAACTGGCAAAGATCTTAACCACTCTCAACCACACCACTAAACTCTCCTCGTATTTTCTTCCTGTTGTTGGGATAAAGACTAAGAACACAAACTGCTGGAGAAAGTTTAACACCCCCTCACCAAGTGGTCTTCTTTTCTCTTGGCTTCTTTCTATGCTGCTCATGCCCATTCTCATCCCCAGCTCCAACAAAATGCATGCAAAGCAGATTGAATGCAAAGCTTGCATCCTCTCCCTGCACACTCCCACAGAGATACATTCAACCTGAATATTTTTGCATTGCAAAAGACACCAAATCAGCACACCGACTAGCACAGTGTGAGGAAGACTGTGCACTCACAGCTTAAACATAAAGACTAAAAATGAGCTTTGTTAAGAACAATCAACAACCACATAACTTCAGAAATTGAACAACAAAGACACATTTAAACTTACCCACTATTGCTGCCTCAGAGTCAACAAAAGAACAACTTTTGCAATCATACAAACTCCATAGGAAATACACAAGAAGAAGCAGGGGTCTTTTGTTTTACAGATATTCCACGTTTGCATTCCAAGCATGTTATCGGGACAATGAAAGGTGAATAAATACAGTGCAGCACCATCAGACCTCTGGTGAGTGATGTCACCTCATCCATATAAGGCAGTGTGTGTACGAGAGTGTGTGCTGCTCTGCTGTGGACACAGTGAAGGGGGTGGGACCCTTGCCACAGGAGGAGTGCTTTGCTGAACTCTTACCGATTTCTATGCTTATATAAAACATGGCACTTTGGAGGAAAAGCAATTACAGACTTTTTTTAACACATTAAAAAATTTCATAAGAAAATCCAACAATTGAGAAATATTCAGTGTTGTTTGGGCAAATCAGTATTAGTGCAAGTTGATGAAAATGAAATTATATTACCTTGGTCTTCGTAGTCCAAATTGCAAAGGACTTTACCTATGCAGACCAGAAGATAAAACCTGACTGAAGAGTCTGCTGGTGTTCCACTCAACAAGAACCTCGACTTAAAGTGGGTTCCTTACAGTTATGTGTGATGAGGAAAACAGATATGGATGAGGTCAATGTCTCCCTTGAGCTGAGAAAGATCTGGGATGACAAGTAACTATAACAGTTAGTCTATGAAGAATAAACACAGATTCTTACATGAAAAGGTTGAGACAGAGTCATTTTTTTAACACCCTGTTTTCCAGCCTTGAGAAAAACGTATTTGAATTTGAAACTTTAGAGAGCAAATGGCAGTAAGCATGTGCAGGGATTTACAATAACAGCAGCCATCTTTGCCAAGTTGAATTGATGTGTTTGGCTACAGTGCAAAGAGACCATCCAGATCTGAATGCAGCTCTTAAAATTCAAACATAAAAGCCAGATGTCAATGATACCCAAGAAATTGGCCTTCTAAAGTTACTTTCATGTAAAGGTCAAAGTCATGATGTCAGCTGTATTTGGGTCCAATGGTCAAGTAATGCAAGAACCAAGAGTTAGTCTACTAAGGAGGAAATAAACGGCATGAATTGGCTGTAAACAGTAAGTCCAGGTCCCAGTGGCAAAAACAAATACTTGTACAAAAATTATGCTTATTATCAAAACAGAAAAACTGCACCCTGATAGAGAAATGCAGTTACCAATAGGACGCAAGTGTTTCCTCTTAGTATTAATGTTACCAGACATATCATTTTGGTTTAAGAAAATTGTTAAATTAAGGGGAATTACAGAACCAAAGTTAGCGTGTGAAACTGTAAAATTTGACTTCCTAGCTAAATGCACAGGTGTCATCTATTAGCCAATGAACACAGAAAAAAAGTTGTAATCATGGAACAACATCTCATCCCATACTTCCTGGGGAATTTGCTCAGAGGCACTGCAACCCTCCTGGGTAGAGAGGTTGAGGATTGAGGCAGAAATGAGCTGCCAAAAAACTGTCAAAACAAAGTGTTGTACAGTAATGACCTCTCCTGACAGAGTTAAAGCATTTACAGTTCAGCACTGAGGGCCAGTGATAGTGTACAGTGCATAAGATTTATGTGGTGTTAAAAGAGAGAAATCAGAGAGAATTCAATGTGGTAACAACAGAGCTGACTTTATTTTATGTTCAGAAAGTTAAACTGTTTGAAGCTTTTGTCATAAGACTTTAAAAGGCCAAGAAAACAACTATTTTAGCTTTAAAAACCAGGTGTTCATTTTAATCTGTGTGCGTGACTTTACACCATTCACTCCCTACAGAAACCAGAGCCTTTTCTTCTGATAACCATTACACATACCACCATGCCACTGAAATATTTCAACCCCTTGACATATAAATTGCTTGTTGTCTGAAAGGGTGTTAATGGCTGATGGCTGCATTTGAGAAAATACCTCTCCTGATGTGCCCATCCTTTGCATTCCTGTAGATGTTTGGCACAAGACCTCTGACTGTTCTGTCTTCACTCTCACCCAGATAGCTGGAGGAGATCAACTTGATAAAGATGAGACACTGACACGTGTCCACCTCACCTTAGAGACTGAATGTCAAAACAGGGCAGCGCAAGGAATGGCTTATATTTGCATGCTATTGTGTCTCTACTTTCATGCAAATAAAATGAATGCTGCCATGTGTTTTGGGATCTCTTTGGATCCCGAGTAGTATGTGTTTATCTTCATTCAGTGTACTGGTTCTGATTCATGTAAAACCATGGTTTGGATAATGTTTTCTTCTGCTTGTTTCTGATTATGTATCTATTCTCAACTCTTAGTCAGATTTCTTTCCTTCTAGGGCAACAGTAAGAAGAATCTGGGCTCTGTAGGTGCTGACAGCAGTGGTTGTCCCCTTCACTCTCTCTGTGAGGTGACAGAGGCTAACCTGTGCACAAGCCAAAGAACTTAATGGAAACTACCTGGCATCAGAAGGGGGTCACCTTTTCCTTGAGAGCAAACCAAGGATCAAGTGAAAGTGAAGAAGTTTGCCATTGGATTGCGCTATGTCCTTTAAAGTGATGCCAATTTTTAAAGGCTTTTAAAAGATATGTTGGTTTTCCAATTTTTTAAAAGACATTAGTTTTCTCCATAGGATGACTCCACAATGAATAAGGTGATATCCAAGTACTGCCACAAAGTTGACTGTTGACCACCAGTGTATGAACATAGCATGTTTTAAACCCCAAGTACTAACTGTGTGACTGTATTAGTTTGAAGATATGATTGTTGAAACATTCAATGCTATCATAAGGTCAAAACTCAGCGGTAGCTAGCAAATGGAAGCATAAACATGATTAAATAATAGTGATGGAGGTACATTGTGGTAAACAATTAACAAACTTCACTTTAGCTGGTTAGCGTTGCAATTTTGAGCATATTACCATGTTGACATGCCACTCAAATTGAAGTCCAAATCATAATACAACCACACAAAGCGAGTAAAGCTCTGAACTATTTCATTCTGTCTCAAGGCCATGTTCCATGACCTATGTTTAAAAGAACCAATATGCCTGAACAACAATGCATGAAGGAATCAATAAACTTGATTGTAACTCAAAATGTGATCTCTGTTCTACATGTGAACTCATGTATGCATTCATGGTGTACAACTACAGCTGAAATATGTTTTTAGTTTAAATTCTAAAGCAGATCTCTTCAGATTCTCGAGATAATATACAGTAAGCATGTATTCAGCATTCCAAATGTGTGAGTTTGTACTTTGGTAGAAATTTTAAACTCTCAACAGTTCTCAGCCGACATTAATTTAATTTTTTTTGAGAAACGGCTATACTCTTCTTCCCTTTCTCATAAAAACCATCCAACAGAGTAGCTTTGATGCTAAACTCAAGTCTGCTGCTCATTTCCCAGGCTTCTCTCTGGTGTGTGATGGCGGCTCAGCTGTCATGACTGTGATTTAGCTTCCACGGTCTGTTTCCTGTGTCCTGCAGTAAAAGCTCAGGAAGAGATGTATTCTGTGCAGCCAGTGGGTCAGTGCCGCAAATGAACTGTTTGAAGTTCTGACAGTAAATGAAATGCGGCATATAAGTGGTCTCTCGTCTGCTCTACACATGACTGACTGCATGTATACCTATATGGTTTATATTATATGGTGCAGATATGCTCCTCTTTCTCTGGTAGTCCCTCTCACACGTGCAATAATACCTGTTGGCAAACTCTCTATCTATTTTAACAGATTCTGCATATAAATGAAGTCTCTAAGTGTGTGGCACACATCTGGTGCCAGAAGCATTTCTTTTTTTCATTTGAAATCTGAGTAGTGTTGTCTAATCTTGTTTCAGTGAGCATGTACAGGGTAACAGTCTGCGTTTCCTTTACCAGACAATAGCAGGCAGGTTCCAAGACCAGCAAACAACTTCTTTATATAAATATATACACATATATATATATATATATATATTTCCACAGGACATATCATTTCACCGTTACAATGAACAACTGATGTACACAACGTCCCTACCTCCCTGTTATTGTGTGAGAACAGACTGCCATGTGTGATGGGAACTGCAACAAAATACATTCCCTAACAAGCAACAGCCAATTTAACTCTTTCATCAGCAGTCACTTTAATTAGTAGGGCCTCTTTCCTCATACACATTCACTGCACATCTCCACTCTCGCAGCCCAGCTTGTTTGAACTCTGTGGGGCCCTCCTCACACACGTGATACATTTGTCCCCTCTCCTATGTTCCAGAGAGCTTCTTTCCACCTGACCTCCCATCCCCTGTCTCCCCTTGACCAACAAGCCAGGTCACAACCTCAGTGATGACTTCATTTCACAGATGATGTCATGGGAGATTTTCTCCTGTCGAGGATCTCTTGTCTTTTTCTCTTGCTCCTCCACCCGTGACCCCGCCCCCTGTCTACCCCTGACCTCCCTCTTTACCAGAGCAAATAACCTGACCCCTTTCTCACCCCACATCACCTCCACCCTCCCTCACGCAGGCTGTGTAGCTCTCACTGTTATATGAAGGTATGTGAGGTTATCGCTCCAGTCACCATCTCCCCCTTTCTCATCGTCTCTTCCCTCTCATGGCTGATGAGGCAATTTTTCACACATTCTCTGATGTTAGTGGATTCCTTTGCCACACTTTCCCCTTGGATTATCTCACCTCGCAGACTTTATATACACTGGTTTCAGACTATTTTTCTACACCACAGTGGCTCTCTGTTGCACGGTATGTTTCTCTCTTGCACTGTTAGTTTATTCCCTTTGTTATCTTTTCTCTAGTATCCCAAATTTTCAGTACCGAAAACATAAACTGTTTTATTCAACACACTAAATTAAATAATATTGACATCAATCCATCTTATGGTATCATTGTACTGCCAATTAAACCAATGTTATCCTCAGTATGATTTTGTTACATGATGAAAGTGTATATCAGTTCTTAAATGTTGGGCTTTTATGTTGTAATTGTTCTTGACTGGCAAATGCTGTTTGCATTTATATGAATTTCAATTCTTTTGTATAGAGACACATATAGAGATTCTTGGTGAAGGGTTCAGGTTCTCTTGTTTTTTGTTTTTTTTTTTGTTTTTTTTTTATCTCTTTCTGTTGTTGTGTTGTTGTTTCTTCATAATTTGCAAATTTGGAAGTTTGTATATTGGCAAATTTAGAAGTAATAAAATAAAGTTATGTAGAGCATGCAACAAGTCCTCATTAACGATATTGGTACAATATTGGCTATTGGTGCCCATGTTCCTGAATCCCTCTCCCCCTCACCTCTCTCGCTCCTGCTCCAAAAGGTTGGTGAAGTCGTCGCTCTTGTTCATGTAGTCTACATGCTTGCGCTTCTCTGTGTCCAGCTCTTGGACGGTACGGCGGTGGCACTTCTCAGCAAGCAGCAGCTGACCCAGCATCCTCCTGTATGTTTCCTTGTGTTTCTCCTGCAGACGCTCCAGCTGGGAAAGAGAAATGACAGGATAATCACATACACACCAGCAAACAAGCACAATCTTGTACAATTGAAACTTTTTTTTTTTTTAAAAAAGGATTGCTTACCTCAATCATGGGCTTCTGGTAGACACTGTGGTTGTTTGTTTTGGTGCCTGTGATAACGCCATCCCTCTGCAAGGCCTGTAAGGCAGAACCAGGAACTGCAGACCCATATCGTGATTCAATGGCCTCTGGGGCAGCAGGTTTAGCCCTAAGCATGCAGATTACATCTTCTCTTGCCTGAAACCAAAAGGAAATATAATTATGCACAATTATCATTCACATTCCTTCATATTTTCGCTTAAGGAAGTGGGGGTTAGGGAGGTTTGTTCCATGTGAACAGATGTCGGAGGCATTAAGTCAGGGAGTGTAAATGTAAGAACGGATGGTTTCAGAGGACATGATACATGTTTTGATTGTGCACTTTGCACTGATTTCTCTGGGGTCAATTCAGTCAATTTGTCAGATTGTATGCATTCCCTTTCATTTGTGTAATGAAATACTGACTCCTCTCCAAAAGTCACTCGGAAAGGACCTCAGTGTTTTCAACTTCCACTTTTAACCACAAGATGGAGATGTTGTGCAGGGAAAAGGGATCTGACTCAAAATAACATGAAGGCAGAGTTGTTTTCCATCTAAAGAGATTGTGTAAATCCACAATGCCCTTCTTGGAAAAGTTTTATATTACTTGGCTTCATGCTAGCTACACAGCAAAACACATAATATGCAAAAAACAATAAGGAAACCCACCTGAACCTCTCCCTCCATGATCCCCAGCAGCCTCAGCAGATCCTCTTTGGACGGATCATGGATGCCTCCCTTTTTTTCTGTATCCTCAGAGGAATCACACAGCAGCTTTTCTTTGTCAGAGATCACCTCGACCTCCACTTTCTCTTCATCCTCTTTCTGCTGAACTTTGGTGATAAGGCTCTTTACAGGGAGACCCACTTCCTGTTCTTGGCTGATGTCATTGTCCCCCTGTGGAACGCCAAGTACCCCATTGGCTGGGCTCTCCACCCCGCTGCTTTTGGACCTCATCCTCTACCTGCACAGACAACAAAGGTTATTTGATTTTTAAAGGCGAAATTTACCTTCCTCTCAGGTACTCCAACCATTAACACTTCTCATAAAAGCTCTCTCCTATGGACCTGTTCGATGTAATACTCAAGATTAAGTGGCAATGACTTCATTTCCTTATATTGTAATTTCTCATTGGCTGTTTTACTGACTCACTCTTATGAAACAATAGATGACCCATGAAAACAAACACATTATAAACTGATCACAACTAGAGTCAGTTTTCTTTGTAACATTTTGTCTAGAATATAGATCCACAGTTATCAATCACTACATGTGGTTATCACTACATGGGGTTTGTGTGTCTCTCTATGTATTTCTGTCAGGTTTTGCTCTCTCAGAAGGGTTGTGTATCTCATGCTGAACATTGGTGGTCAGGGAGCACATTTTGTTGGACTCCTGGGTGTTTTAACCTTTTTGCCGAGTGCTCTTAAAGTTTATTTTAAAAAATAGACAGTGTGCCCACCTTTAAATCAAGGCACCCACATCGTATATTGTGCGAACCTCTGCAAAACTATTATGGAGATGGATAAGTGAAAAAAAAAAAGAAAAAAAAGAATTACCTGTTGCTGTAAGTTGGAAAGTTTGAAATATGTGTTAATGGGGATTCTGGGCTTTTGGTGCCAGCCTCAAGTGGACACTGCAGGAACTGCAGTTTTTTGCATTTCCACATTGACTTTACTTTTTAAGGGGATGTTGCGATATGTCTTGGAGGACATGGAGTGTTGGCAAGGATTAGTCTGTTTACCCTCTTACAACTGCCTCAAGATACGGATGGAGTTCATTTTTGGTGATTGATTCCAGATATGACACAACACTGCTTGATAATTATCAACAGAATAAGCCCTGGAGCCCCAAAAATCCCCGCTGTAGAAATCTGATGTCACAGAACTTTGACCTCTGAATCATGTACCAAGCAAGATTGCCAAAAAGTTCTGATTTCTCTCATAAACAAGGG
Source organism: Xyrichtys novacula (assembly GCA_962446985.1). Classification (NCBI taxonomy): domain Eukaryota; kingdom Metazoa; phylum Chordata; class Actinopteri; order Labriformes; family Labridae; genus Xyrichtys; species Xyrichtys novacula. The sequence continues at coordinate 9,632,378 of OY660878.1, forward strand.
TGGACTGCTGGCGTATTGAAAAAACACCCCAAGTACTATACTCAGTACATGTATGATGTATTAAATGTCCGCACGTGAGGCCCAGAGCTGATAATTAAGATGAGTCCTTCATAAGAACATTTCTATCTTCTCCTATTTGTGATCTTTCAAGTTAAGAATTCAGATTTAATGGAGCTTGAACCCAACCACTTTGAATCCCATTTATTTCCATGGCACTGAGGAGAAGACTGCAAGATAACAGCAAATGCATGATGGTACATAAGAGGAAGAAGAAGAGAGCAAACTAAATGATTCCTTATCATGGTTCTGGGAGTTCATAGAGTGCACATTGACTCTAAGGAGAGCTAGTTCTTCCATAGAGATTAATTGCAGTGCCCTCTTTCCTGCCCAGAACCATTAGTTTCGGCTGTGGGCTCATTACCAAGGAGTTAAAAGTCAGAGCACAGTAGCGTACACAAATACTTATAGTGTCCAACCCACCATTCAAGCAATGCCAGAGAGTCTGAATGACTGGAGCCATGCCCAGTGGCAGAAGGCATTAAAGTTGGCACTACTGGGACAAGAGTGATGAAATGTAGAAACATGTGCAGTGCTGTAAATGACTCGGGCAGAGTTCCTAAGTACGGTGACAAAATGGTTGTCACTGAGGTGAGCACCAAGTTTATTTTTAAAATCTGGGCTGAAGCCATGAAAATTCAGAGGCTACTGTAACAGCCTGCTTCATTTAGCAGGGTCCATCTCTGTCAACAGAGCAGGCAGGGTAGCATGGGGATGAGTATACATGGTTATTATAAGGTTTATTTTAGATGGTAATTCAGAAAATGAGGCAACCTCATGCAGTGGCTATTTCACCCTGACATCACACTCAGCTGTTTTAAATGGTAGTGATAGAGTTGTAAAAATATTGCAGATCATTTAAGGTTCGAGCAGCTCTGTTAACGTTTGTATTCTAACAAATCTTGGCTTGCAAAACTTTTGGCTCACTGATATTGCCACTGGGAGTCATTTACACCATTATTGTATTCACTGTATTTGCGAGATGGAAGCTGTTTTTTTTTTTTTATTTGATTCGCTTCATTCGTTCTTCGTATTTTCAGGACTAATTGTCTTTCCCACAGATGATTGAGTAAGCAGCACAACTTTAAGGATTTCTCAGACAGTGGTAATGCCAGGTAGAAGTAGCAACTGTTTTTGCACATGGTATATATCGTGTATGAATCAACTCCATAACTTTAGCTGCAAAATGCTGCATCTATTGTAAATGAGCTGCGACAAATTCAGTGTGTCATTTGATCTGACTGATGGCCGGTCTTTGTTCTGCCCTGACTGGTCAGCACAGTCTCAATTGTAGTGAATCCTCCAGAGCAGCAAACAGGGATTCCAGGGGTAAGTGGCCTGCATTCCAGTCCACCATGCAACATTCCCAGTTGTCTTTATGGTAAATTGACGGGACAGTATGCCTTTATCTTGAGGTCCCCGCCAACCCACCACAATGCCCACTCAACACCTTACGATGTCTTAACAATGGCCAGAATGTAACAGACTGCCAGGCATCCAATTTAGAGTTCCTCAGTATATGAAAGGATGGCCCTGATATCCTGAAGGCCCCAGTCAAGGCCTGAATCTAAATTTAAAGCAAGACCCCAAACCTATGCTATGGTTCGGGTGAGTCCAGCTGTCACATTAAAGAGTATTTATAGTCCCGACCCAAACACATGCTTCATTCCAAACTTCAAAAAAGATCTGAATATTTCTGTCATTGATCAGAAAGATAGTGAATATCTGTTTGAGAGAATGGAGTCCTAATCTTATCTGTTGGAATTAGAAGTTGAAAATAACAAACCAGGTTGAAGTCTTAATGATGAGGTTAAGCGCTCTACATTAGATTTTAAGCAGTTGTTTGACCGATGGATAAATCAGTGATTATCGGATAAAACTAACAAACTACTCAATTACAATATTATAAAATCAGTCTAATCATAACAAGTTACAGCTTCTCCAATGCAAAGATTTTTAGCCTATTGATATTTAAATTTGGATATTTGGGGTTGAACATTATGTCAACACTTGAAGGTTTTTACTTTGTTTTGTCAGATGTGGGAGCATGTGAGTAACTGTTACCTGAACAGTTATGACCACATTGTTTCCTCAGTTTATAACCAGCATTCATTTGTATTTGCAGAGCAATAGACACCAGCTTACACATTAGCACAACCTTTTAGCTTCATAGCAATCTCTGAACCATGGACTGAATTGTAGAAAAGGATGCTGAAAGTGTTTACAAGCTGTGATGCCAAAGAGCCAGAGCTACCCCACTGACTGACAGCTGTACAAGTAATAAACCCCGCCTCTCTTATGTAAACAAGTGGAACATGGGTCAAACTATAAATTCAAAATACCTGTCAACCTTTTTTTTTCTTTTTCTCAACATTCTTTCTGTCATTGAGGATAATTCTAATTATGTTGATTTATGTCTTAGAGGGCATTTAACTAATTGGTTTATCTATAACTAGTTACTGGATTTTAGAGGAATGATTGACAGCTGTGTTAAGAATTCAGGGTCCCTCAGTTCGTCATTAGATTAGTGGAATGGAGGATAAATAATGATAGGAAACTTAAACACTAACACAAGAGTGATTGAGAGTCTGCTCTAAATCAATCAAGAATCTCTTCTGCTGTGGATCGTACCTACCTGAGGGTTCCTGGACGTTTCATTAATTTAAAAGCGTGTCTTGGTTAGCGGAAAGGGTGTGATGTCAGTCCCGCTTCCCTACCAGCCAGGTCCCTCCTGGGCTCGCTTGGCAGCATTATCAGTGTTATTTGTCAACACCTATCAAGGCATTATTTCGGCTTTATATTTCACATTGGGCAGAAATGAAGTTATGTCATCTATTTCATTTACAGTCAATGCTCCATTGTTTGATTCCTGGAAAAAAACAACCAATCTTGAGGCATCTATGTGTAGGCTGTAGTAAGTCAGACAAGTGATGATGCATTTTTGACCAAAACAAAGATTTTCCATGTTCTCATCATTTTTTACAGCTTGATAAAATAAACTTGAGAGAGGAGGACTGGGTTCAAAGACAACATCAAAGACCAGCTCACTGACTGCACATACTGTACATGCTGGTGTCTGTTTATAGAGCTTGAGAAAATGCTAGTGCATTTGTTCAGGGATTGCTTTACAGAATACGTGATGTATTCCTGAATACAACCAATTCATCAGGTAAAAAGGGTTAAACAAAAATTCTCAACATTAAACTGTCACTAAAACACTATTATTATTAATATCTGGATTGATTTACCACAGAAGGATGCTTGCTGGTGTCTGATCGTACTAATCTCACTGTGATTCATGAAAAGTCTGTTCTGCTCTACCCAATCACCATGCGCCAATAAAATTACTGCTTAACTTTGATATTCAAGCAAAATACAAATAAGAGAGGGCTTAAAAAGTATGAATTATCATTGGATTCATGTACCAGAGATGAGCAATGAGTATAGCAGCTGCAAATGGTGTTCTAGGATATTTAAAAGGAAAAATAATAAGTCTGATTTAGTGGGGTTGATTCAATATTCACACTAACCCAGTGTGACTAAATAAGGAGTGAGAAACAACCTTTGCATGTGAGTGCATGGCAACTTGATCTATCTGAGGACACTGATAAATACCGCATGCTTGAGAAGCTGCTCTGTCCTCACAAGACAAACAAAATAACCAGCCAAGATATGAGAGTTTTCATCAGAGCTGCAGCTGTTGATAAGATTCAAAGCTACAAGTTCAATCCACTCAATATTGAAAGTTCTGTGAGCATCTATTTCCCATGCTGTGGTACACAGCTTGGGTCTTTTTTTAAGGATTATGATGGACAGTGTGTTCCAGCCCAGACTGCCAGTGACCTCCAAGGGTCAGATGTTATGTTACAGGCATCTTCAAGGAAAATGAAGAAACGCTGAGGCAGGGAACCTTTTTAGACAGCAGAACCAACTCAGCTTAATTTCCTTGAGGTTCAACTTTTCAAGAACACTTTTTTATCAATGCAAAATAAAACCACCAAAGAGTTCACGTGCAAAACTCAAGCATTTACAGCTTATCTTCCTGTAACAGCTTCTATTAATATATCATTGTAACAAAAACTGTACTGTTGGCATGCCATGCTGGAGCAAAATGTCAGCTAAGGTTGTGGGTTTCATCTTGTAGTATTCTCCTGATGTCACTCTAACCTGATCCTCTCACTGGAGCCTTCTGTAGCTTCAGCAGTTAAGGTTTCAGTAATGTGCACACTAAAATAAATGGAGGCACTTCTCTGCATGTAACCTCTTATTTAATAGGTTTTTGCTCTATAAAACAAATTAAAAGTCCTTCTTTAATTAGTCACTTTGAAGATATGACATATTTATGATGTTTTTGCTAGTGGCTGTTGGTTAATTATTCATTCTGTGTTTTCATGAACTTACTTGAACTCCCCATATGAATTCAAAGAAGCAATTGCAAACACTTATACGAGTTGAAAACATTGTACGAGCATGCATTATGAACACTGAGGTGTGGGAGACTTTGATGTGTGTTTAATTCAAAAGTACAACACACCAGCCCAGCTGTTCCTAAGCCAAACATGCTGCTAGTAAGCATACGGATTGGTGCACCTGCTGGAATACATGACTCACCCTCATCTGTCATTTTAATACTCTTATACAGTCAAGCAAAACAATTAAAAATGGAACAACTATAGTTACACAGAGTGAAGATGAGGAGAAGTTAAGATACTAACAGCTTCATTCGTGCATTTGAGAGAACAAAAACTGTCTTATTTAGCACTGGATTTTTTTCTAGGCCATTGACATGAGTGGATATCAGCCTTACAGCATAGAGATCAAGGAGGAGATCAAGTTCTAGCTGTTCTATGAATAGCGACGGCAGGACAACATATGGATGAAGCTCTCTCAGATATGGTGCATGTCAGGGGGTCAGCCATTTGTCTGAAGTCTGGTCTAAATCCCAGCTTGATCTGAATTCCATGAATTGTAATCTCTGTTCTGGCAAGTGGTCCCCCATTCTCTCAAAAGAAGAACTAATCCATTTTTGGGCACTGTCTACCACAGTCGCAGGTTTGATCAATTGAAAGCAATATTTTGATTATGCTGCATTTTTTATTTTTGAGTTTTGCCACTCTGACTGGTATTATAGGATTTGCGTGACCATGGTTTTCACTCATATCAAAAATCTGTATCATATTTGCAGTTTTTAACCTAGCAGAAATTTCAGCATTGGAGCTAAATCCTTTAACATAACCCCTTAACAACAGTGGCTGTAAACCATATTTCTAAATGTTTAATCATCACATGTTTATATAACTTAATATACAGTCTAACAGCATACCAACAGACTGTAATCATGATCACTGTAAATAGACCACTCCACCCATTCTGTTTGACGCCATTATCAAGTACGTTGATTCCTTTGTTTGACTTTTTAACAAGCCTAAGTCTGATGGCTACCATTATATCTGCCATTATTATGCCATTATGCAAAAGCAAGGAAAGAAACAGTATTTCATCACATTACACTTGAGAACTCAAACTTTTTCTCGTAGAGGTGCCAGTTTAGGTGAGCTAGTAGCAGGCTACAGCCCTTGTTGCACTGGCCATCGTGACAGGATTCCCTCACAAGATTTTCAATCAAATAAACTCAAAAACCATTGAATATTTCAAATTTGCTGTAAAGCTAAGTGTCACTGCTCTTTTTCATCTGTTGCTAGCCTAGCCACAGTCAGCTTCTTTTTAACCATGTTTATGAAATAGCTTCATGCTTATGTAGGCTATTTCTTCCATGTCCACCACTTCATCTACTCCACTCCAATACCTTAACAACTAAGAAATAGATTATAAATAGACCATCAAAACTAGGCGGAGAAAGTCCTCTGCATTTAAGATGTTAGCATGCTAGCCTCAGCTTGGGCCTTTAGCTCCAGTTTTAGAGTGCTGCCGGTCTATAGACTCTTGTACTCTTTTATAGATTATGGTCACCCATTATTTTTCTAACTTTCTAATGTTTAAACCTGTTGTTTTGTTTTTAGAAAAGATTTCCAGGGATGTAACCCAGCTTGATAGCAGTTGTACATCAAAGTGGCTCAGTTGTAGAGTGGGTCATCTCTTCATCAAAAGGTACATCAGAAGTTCGATCCCCAGTACCTGTAGTTCATGTGTCCTTGCAGTCACCGAGCCCCTGGATGCTCCTGCAGGGGTAGCAACTGGTTTGTGTATGTGTGTGAAAATGAGAGGTTACATTTTTATCGAAGGCTCTTAGACACTTATTGTAGTAGCTTCTTCTGTGTTTCTGTCAATGTGCATTTGGGAGAAGGTGACATGCGGTGTCAAAGCACTTGGAGCGTTCAGTAGACCAGAAAAGTGTCTAACTCTCTTATATGTTTGGTATAATTATGTACTGTTGTACCAATTAGATTTTAATTCTATGTCAAATCTTTATCATCAGTTTTAGGAGTGAGCAAATATCTTTGGTTAGTAAACTTATTCCCTGTTGTCTGATGTTAAACTTTTTCAACCATGAAACAAAAGTCTCAGAAATAAAGCCATGATATATGGTCTTCGGCATATACAGACAAAGAGCCTTGCAGCGCCGTCATCCTTATCTCAGTCCTGTCAGTAAATAACTGATCTGTATCTCTCCCTCATGTTGATGACATCAGTGGAGAGAGTCTTAGGGTCTTTTGTTGTTGTCATCCACACACTTCATTGAGAGAGTCATCATTATGTCATTACACTTCCCGTCAAGAAGCACAGATGCATGGGATGGGAAAAGCATGGGGTGGGTAGAGAGGGTGGGAAAAATTGTCGAGCTTAACTAATGTTTTCCTTCTGTGGCCTTTCAGATTTCTCAAACAAACCAAAGTAAGTTTTTCCACAGAGAAAAGATGCAGTGGTGTATTGTATGAATTATGTGCTTAGAAGAGGGGATACCCAGATGCAGACAGTGAGAAGAATACACGTCCTATTGGGCTCTGATGAATATTTTCAACACCCTACTGGAGAAATTACAACTTCCTGAATGACCTCACTAAGTTGAACAAATTAAAAACCAGTCTATCATGCCAACTTGCTGAGAATATATCAAATGATCTTAAAAATATCCTTGGTTGCTATGACGTTACAGGATTTATTTTTGAACCACAGGAATATGAGCATGTGTACCGCTCTTCTGCGAAACATCTGAATGTGTCTAAACTGAATTTTTGGAATTCAAGACCAGAGGCCCTTATACGACTAGAGCTGTGCATGTGTCAGTGTCAGCTGTTGTTGAGGCCCACCAGACAAACGGGGAAGACACTGATTACTGAGCTCCACCTCTCAGGATATTTTCTGTGTTCATGCTTTTAAGCAAGCATGTAAACCTATATTCACGACACGGCAGCATGTGCATTGTAAAGAAGGAATGGGGTCAGGGAGTTGTTGATATGCAGGAAATTGTAAAGGTGTCAAAGAATAACAAAGGTTACACATTCCTTCTCTGTAGTGCTTTTTTTGATTCATTGGGTTTTTGCTCTTAATCTTCTTAGTGTCTGAAAAGCTTTTTCCTTTCATTTAGGATATGCTTCTTTGAAAACAAGCTGCACATACAACAAGAAAATCGTGCAGAGGCAAGGCTCTACCTCTCATCTTTTGCAGCATGAGGATATTATATGACCTGTTCTGACTGTCCATTCCCTGCTCTGTCAGGAGAAAATTGGTTGTGCTTAATGTTGCATCAAAGAAGCTAACACTGCACCTCACAGTTAAACTTTACTACCTCCTTAACAACCAATGTCACTTGAGTGACATAGAGCTATAGTAATGTCATGAGGTAAGCCAGTGGCACATTTAGTGCATCTCAAATCAATGCAGCTTTGGCAGGGACCCAAGCTCAGCCAACTACGTTTTAGTTTACACAGAGACCACACCATTGATTTACAGTATAAGAATGATTCATTCACAAGCCACGACTGCTAACTGCTCAGTCTACATTCACAAATCTGTCTTTCTCGTGCTGCCATTTGCCCGATTGAGCTGCACAGACTTGGTTTAGGGCATGTGGCGAGCTGGAGCGGATAAGCTAAGATAAGGCTGGAACAAGCACAAAAATGTTAATGAGTAATCTCTTGCCACTTGTTCTCTTTGTCTTGTTTTAGTGGTGATATCACTGAGTGCACAAAGACCAAATCAGCTGAAGAGGGTGGGAGGCAGGGTGGGAGGCAGGGTGAGGTTGCACAGAGCCCCCTGAACACTGACAGGGAGACTCTTTGACAGGGGGTGTAAGCCACACCTGCGTTAGATTCCCTTGCAGAGGGCGAGATACAATTTATGTTTTCTTTTAGGCAAGGAGATGTCCTGCCTGACAAATGGACAGCAGCAAGCAGGAGCCATGTGTATTTCCCTAAAGGCTGATGACTTCATGCTGATGAAATGGAATTCATTTTGGCATCATTACGATCCATAAATATTCAGGATGAAAGATGTCATCCTTACAGCCTCAGACATAGTGGTGTGTGTATATTTATACTTTGTGTAATGTATTTGGTGTGTGAAGAATAGGAGCAAGCATGAGACTTTCCCACTGCTTCAGAGGTGGTGGAGTTGACAGCTGTGTGAGAAGTTGACTGTTGCATGTGTGCAGTTCTGTTTGAGTGCATATCATTTAACATGAACTGCCAAATAAGATGGATTACTTCTCCTGCATTCTTAATATCTCACAGAGCCATTTTTCCTCTGTTATACTGTAAAGCTGTGGGCTTCTCCTCCCACATGCTTAACACTGAGGCTTTCACGCTAAATGGCCACATTCATACGGCAATATAAGATGTAATTCATTGAAAAATGTTTGATTCATGACTCTCTTTCTTTGCTGTATGCGTTGTCACAATGCCAGCTCTGTATTAAAGCAAGAGCAGTCCCTTGTCTGTCCCTTTCAACATGTTGAAATTGATGTAAATTAAATGAATAAAAAGTGAGCCAAATTAGGCAAATTCTTTGTGGAATAGTTGTTTCATTCATATGGAGTAACGAAGCTCTTACCACAGCTCCACTTCAGCCAAGTGAGTAGATTTCTATCAATCAATGCTTTTTATTGTCTTCATAAATTAAGGACAGCTTAGCAGGCGCACCTGTGGCTCAGTGGTTTCCTGTATTTCAGTTTGGAGGCTGAAAAGCTGATAAGCTTGACTTTGCCAGAGGCGCGTGTGCGTTTCTGCAGGTTGTTCCCACGCACAGGTAGGTAGAACCAGAAAGCTCTCGTTAGAAAAAAAAAAGTGTGGAGGAACAGACTTACCTGCTGTAGTGTTGTCCCCAGTTTTAAGCTATTAATAAGTCACACCAAAAGTAATCCTCGGGAATAGGCACTTGGGCAGTTAAGTATCCTCTGGTATCTTCTGGCTTGTGTGGTCCACTTGTGGTGTCTACTGTCCTGTGCCAAAAGCCATCTCAAGCTCTGTTGCTCTCACTCCTTCCAGTTCTTCAGGTCAGAGAGGGAATGGCAGAGTACTGTAGCTTCCCTCCCTCCCTCACCCTCCCTCCCTCTTTTACTCCCACAGCCTATCCAGTCCTGCTCTGCATGAAAGTCTTGAACACACCTCTCATTTTCTTTCCCTCCTATACTTGCTAAAAGTCAGTTGCAGAGTGTGTGAGAATAAAAGGCAGAGGAGGTCGAAGGGAATAGGGAGGCACTTTTCTTTTCCCTCTCAGCAGTTGAAAGAGGCAGTTGCCCAGTGAGGAGAAAGGCAGAGGTGCGATGTGATGTCCTTTGTCACAGGGCCAGATTTTTTCACGTAGCAACTTCCTCCATTGTCCCTCTTAACTCTTTTTGACTTGGTGCTAAAAGTATACTTCTATATTTAACCTGTTCACACTTGCCAACACAGGCGCTGTTAGCAGCTGAGGGTAGCTAAATGCTAGATGTTTTGGCTGGCAAGCTTGGGAGCAAACTCCCGGCTGACCCTTAGTGACAGCTGAACCATGCCATACCATTCTCTCATGCTGGGAAAGTCCAGTGACGCAGCCACCCGAGTCCTAGCAGTGGTCCAAGGAACCACCAATTGCAGAGGAGAGCTGAGTTCAGAGAAAATCTTTAAGACTCTGACAGCTACACTGCCACTTTGGCGCAGCTTCCTGAAAGAAAGGCTGGCACATGAAAGCTGAGGAGCCGGAGTTGGGCTCTGCATCAGTTGGAGTAGAGTGATTTGCTGCCAGGGCTGGACACAAGCACAGAGCATCAGTACAAAGTAAACATCTATACTCCAATGTTGTTTAAATTTTTACCAATAGTATCCTGTCATTTGACTTAGGTCAGCATTTATAATTTTTATGCAATTTTCATATATCACCAGATATACTGTATACATCAGACTTCAAAATACAGCACTGAGTCCTATCACATCCAGAAATACTCAGATGACACTGCTATTGTAGCATATCAGAAATGGACATGAAGCCAAATACAGGGATCTGATTAGACTGTAGTCACAAAAACTGCCTCTTACTCAACACCTCAAAGACAAAATAATCATAGACTTTCACAGATCCAAACCCCCTCCTCAGCCAGTAAACACCTGTAGCGTGGACATCTGCGTGGTGACATCGTATAAACATCTAGGTGTGCACCTGGATAGTAAGTTGGACCGGTCAAAAAACCTAGATTTCATCTGCAAAAAGAGACAGAGCCGCCTCTTTTGACTGAGAAAACTCCGATCAATAGACATCTGCAGTAAGACGCTGCAGATGGCAAGTGTTCTGTTCTATGCTGCAGTCTGCCGGAGAGGCTGTATAAAACACAAGAATGCAAGGCGTCTGGACAAACTGGTGAAAAAATAAATTGGTTCTGTAGTTTAAATCAAGTTGGAACTCATTGGAGGATGTGGTGGAGAGATGTACACTGAGGTAGAAGGAGGCTATTCTAAAAAATATGAATCATCCACTTTATAACACATTGATGGACCAAAAAAAAAAAAAAAAGTGGTGGACGGCTCCTTTCACTTTGCTGCAGGACAGAAAGATTTAGATCTTTTGTACCCACAGCCATCAGACTGTTTAAGCCAGACAAATTAACCTATATTGATGTTAACACCGAAATTCTATGGTCATGGTAACTGTGAAATATTGATGGTAAAATACTGTGAAACCTTTATAGAACATTACTGAGGGTAGCGTGGGAAAAAATAATGTACTAGTCACTCTTGATTACTGTAAATTTGCAGCCAAAAGTTTTGCACTGCATGTAAAAAGCCAGTATCTAGACATTAACCTTCAAAGGGATGGAAGATGAAGGTTGAAAATTAGGTTAAGCTTTCAACTTTATTTGGTTGTATTAGTCATTCCGCTGTCATAGGCTTACACACTCATATGACAGACCATGGCAGCATGCGCCTGGTCTCTTTGTGTTAACAGTTAACTTGGCTGAAACAACCCTGCATCTGCGTCTCAGTCATCATGCTTCAAAGTCCAAATATTCTGGCAAAGATGTGTGGAGGAATCTTGTTGTCCAACTCTCTAGTATGATTCGACCTCGGCTATGGTAAGTGGTTTAACAAATAACTACATTACTATAGGGGTAGTATGAAAATATCATAGGATCAAATTAAACAATACCACTATGAACATAAGAAGATTTTATTTCTTAGCTTTATGATTGTTTTTAACAAGTTCCAGCTTTTTGTTTAGCTGTCTAGTCTATGACCAGTTCACTCTTACTATGTTTATCTGGTGTTCTCGCCTTCAATAGCCAAACCTGAACCCTAACCTACCTGTGTAGCAGTAAATGGCAGTGAAACACCATTAGAAACTTTGAAGTCCACATAAAATGAGCATTTAACAGTTCAACTCAACACTATACCTCTGCTGCATGTGTAACTGAACAACAGCATGCTAAAAAGCTTTCTGTACCAACATGAGGTAATAATATACCAGCGTTGTGTACTGCATTACATACATTATTGTACTGTATGGAAACACAACACAACGTAACATCGTACAGTATAGTATGGTATGATATGGCATGATATCATCTTGTATTGTGTGAGGATAACAATGAAGTCAAAGTGCAGAAATATAATTACAATCACTTTACTTTGTCCCTAATTTCTTCATAACCCAGGGTACCTATGTGTTACAGTATTATAGTACTGACATTTTACTGCATACTTGTATTTGTTTGCTGTGATATATTTGTTGGTTTGTGCTTCTACTTCTGCTACTTTAACCACCCCAGAAACATTTACAGGCCAGCATCCTGCCAAACACAGATTACTCTTTTACAAGATAACATTGTATGAATTAAGTTAGGCTATAGGAACTTGTTTCCATAGTTACTGTATGACTAAAGCATAAGGAGTGAAAAGGGTGCACAACAGCTGCATCCTTTTACACAAGCTAAAGTCTAGTCACCGGAGGGAAGGTGAACACAATCACATTCTTATCTCTAAGTGGAAACCAGACACAAACACACACATACACACAGCAGCTGATCAACAGATAAACTCACCAAGGAATTATGTCATAAGGACATAATTCACTGATATTCACTCTGTCTTTGGCGGTTTGTCAGTGATGCAATGCAAATCTGACCAAAGAGCATTTTTGTTCACACACAGCCATCACTGGATTATGTGGGTGTGGGGCTGACGTAATGTTCAGTCCCAATGTTCAGAGTGGACACTTCAGGAGCCAGTTCATAGACAGAAGCACACAATACACAGCCATACACATGATTTTCATGTTGTCTCCTAGTGCAGCTTTACTCTTCCAGTTACACTGTGTACCTAAAGTCATCTGAGAGTAAACTCGCTTAAGTGCAATTTTGAACTTTTTCCCCTTTTTTTAAATCTTGAATCTTATGCTGGAAGTAGATCAAATTACAAAAATCCCCCAAAACACAACACATTTATATGACAGACGCCCTCTTCCCCACAATGTTGAAGTCATCCTACAACATGTGGTATCAAAAAAGACGATCTATTCAAACTGAGGTCATGAGAAGTGTATTTTGATTGAATGCCATAATCCCCACACCCAAAATGAAGTCATGTGGTGTGGTCTAGTGAGGAAGAGGTTTGTTATGATTTCACTGCGGATATATAATGCCCACAGGATGGTGGTCCTGTCTGAGCCCGTTGAGGCTGTGGTTGTTATGAATCATGGTAGAAATGCAGGCTGGTTGAAGTAGCCGCCATTCCCACACTTATGATGTGATTAGAATGCAAAGCACTTGGATTTAATTAGTGCAAGATGGGTGATGAAATGTTGCAGTGTGAAATGAGATCTGTCATCCAGCAAGGAAGCTTCACTTTAAATCTGTGTCGAAGGATTCATCAAAGAAGACATGGGGGAAATAGACAATGTGATTCTGGTTTAAGTGATGATTTCACCGTGTCCACTGCTGGTGTAATCAGCATCACCTTTGCCCTCTTCCTTGACTGCAAATTCAAACTGACTATCAAATGTTGATTCCCAACAACAGTTCTACCTTGTCATTAAGGGCCCCCCAAGCAAGGTAATGGCTGAGGTGCTCTTCAGCAGTCGTGTCAGTCATCAAAATACTCCAACAACATTAGCAACCCTCTGTTCACTTCCGCTTCTTTGCAGACTTCACCTCAGATCTCCTGGGTCAATTTCAGTTTTGGGACCACTGATAGATTCTAATGAGCTGTCCAAGCAGAGAGAGATTAGACCAGGTCAGAAAAAGGGAACATGGCCTTCCTGGCCCCAAGCCATGAGGGGACTGAAGAGGTTAAAGCAACAGGAATAGAGGCCAAAGAAAAGCAAAGAAAGAAAGTTATGGACATCTTAAACTGGCAGCAAATGGCATGTGTTTGTGGCTTCTGTTAATGGTATAATGTTTTCAAGAAATATTATGACAAAGTAATATCACACAAGAAGGAATGACGCACAATCACACAATCTTGGGTGTTAAAATGCATTTTTACAATGTTTACTTGAATTATATTTATTAAATCACTCAGTTGGCTCCAACCATGCAGTTTATTCCACTGTTTTATTTGGACTATGCAGACACCCAAACTATGCAGACATTTATGGCACACTTTCTGCTCTGTGTGTGTGTCTGTTTTTTACCACTGCTTTGTTTTTTACACACCCAGAACTGTTATACCCTACATCAGCACTTACACTGTTGAGGACTGACTGCTCTACCACTCTATAACAATTACCTGATGATGAAGATCTGATGAGCTCACCTTTGACATATCCAATACCACATCAGTTAAAGAACGTTTGATCACAGTTATTTCATACATGGACCACATGAATTAGATATACTATTTTATATAATGACCATGCATTGGCTTAGCTTTTCTGATTATATCTTAAATTTCAAATATCTACAAATATTTATGATTTTTCATATAATTGACCAACATTGGGTGATTCAATGTTTTTACACAAACAAATGTAGGATATTAATTGTGATTGGTATCATTTACACACACACGCACGCACACACACAAAAAAACATAATAATCAACAAGCTTACTACTTTTTTAAGGCCGCTTATTTGACAAAAACAGCTTAATAGGCTTTACAACATAGAATTTATGGTATAGTGTCACAATATTAAGAAAAACAGGATATGCAACAGAAAATGAACAATAAAAAATAAAGATTTAATCAAGGTTATAAACAGTCTTCAAATATATAAATGGAAGAATCATCATCACTCATGTAAAAAAGGTGAACATTTATTTGAATATCAATATGTGTATGTGTTCACTTTCGTATTAAACCAGAGTGGTGAAGGAAACATATGGTCATAAAATAAACATGAATTTTTCCAGCTAATATGGTCTCTACCCGCTAATGTACAGAATAAGTGAGAATTAAGTTCCTGATCTGATGATTTATTTAATGTGTGCTGAATAAATTCATAGTGTTTTTTCACAAGTTACGATAAATAAATCATTCTGCTTTCATAATAAATTCATGCATAAATAGCAATAACTTGTGCTTTACTTGAACATTAACTACACTCAAGGAAGTTAACAAAAAACATTTATAAATTCAGATGATTGTAAGTCACTAAATAGTAATGTCTCTAAATACATACACTGTACCTTTAAGATAAAAAAAGCACCAGTACCTGTAACACATTATGCTATTCATCTGTTTATGGTGCTCACTTGTGAAAAGACCTTTTTTTTAAATTTCATTCTATAAAAAACAAGACCTCAAACCTTTTCCAAGAAAGCCATTTTAATTTCCTCGTCTTTGGCTGACAGAATTTTAATTTCTGCTTATTCACAGGAAACATTGCTCATAACTGTTGTCACTTTATCGTAAAACTAAAATGTAAAAGTTACAGTCATTTAGCAAAACAACACACAGCTACCTCAAAAATACCACAAGGCTTGTAAAAGAGGAACACAATGATTATGACTGGAAGCCCAATGTTGAGCCTTTCTGTGGAATAATACCATTGTATTCCTCTAGGGTTGACGTAAAACTATGTCAAAGGAGGGGTTTTGATTTTCATCTTACAACTGCAGTAATAGTTTCCTCAAAGTATGATGTGTAAAAAAAATAAAAATGGCTACAGTACAATCTACAAATGTCTCAAGTGGCAGGTTATTGGAGTAAAATGTATGTTATTCTATTCATCTAATTGGACTGTCTGGCTGTTAAATAGTTTTGGTCGTTATGAATCATGGTTTTTTGTTTCATGGTGTTAGTCTGCTCCTCTAAAGTGCCTTGGAAATAACATACCTTCAAGTTTTTCAGTCTTTGTTTTTCTTCTGATGTTTCCGTAACAGCGATGACTTACCATCCCAAAAATGTTAATTACTTATGTTTCATTTCCTGTACTTATTTTTCACACACACACACACACACACACACACACACACACACACACACACACACACACACACACACTTAAGAGCTGCTGGGAGGAAGTGGTTCTCTGATGACATCCTGAATCTGGCTGGTAACATTTATTTGTTTCCAAAAAAAAAGATCTTTCTACAACTTCTCAGGCAACAGAAAAACACATGACTCACTTAAATAGTATTTCATATATTTCCCTTCAAGAAGAATGTGTTTCCTTTTTCATTTGAATCCAGGTTAATCAATAAAATATTTTCAGGGTAATATCATGTTAGTTTAAGCAGATTTATTTCAGAGTTGTTGCATCACTTGTTTTCTTTTATTCACGAAGCAAACAGGTCCCCCCCCCCCCCCCCCCCCCCCCCCGCTGCTGTAGGCGCCCCTGCTTGCTCCGAAGGTGCTGCACAGAGGCTGACAGACTGTATGAGACGAGGCGGGTAGAGAGTCGCGGGGGGACAGCTCTGCTCTGTGTACGCATGTCAGCATATCAGCGGGAGCGCGGATACGTCATTTTGTAGTTTTTAATCGTTTCTGGAGTCGCGGTGAGTGAAATCACCGTACCCGTCTGCCTTTGATAGGCGAATAAAGCGCTCGGGTTCATGCTCGGATCTTGCTACGTGCTTGATGAGCTTCATGAGTAAAGTAAACAATGACGGAGACAGAGAGAAGCTTCAGAGGAGAAACATCCAGCAGTGTGAACAACCTCTTCTTATGGAGTGCTTTGGCTCACACTATCAGCGTTTTCTGTGAGTGTTGCATGACTTTGGGTGAGAACAGAGATGAACACACTGTCAGCCTCGTATTTATTTATTCATTTTTTAGTTTTTAGTTCTGCTTTTGTACTGGCACTATACTGGGGCAGCTGTATACCCTTTCAACACCTTATTTTCTATAGTTACATTTGTATTGAATGGACACTTTATCATGACTGCCATTTGTTTAACAGAAAGCAAATTATTTGTCATTCTCCAGTGCAGAGCCTTTACTTTTATTTATACAGCCGCTTCATTTCATTTAAGTTTGTTTGTTCAAGGTTTTCAAAAATGTGATGAAGGTTCGCAAAACTAAAAGAGAGCTTTCTTGAAAGCCACATGTTTAAGCTCTCAAATACTTTTTGAATTTTGTTTCTATCTACTACAGAGGCCGAGATAGCAGCTGTTTTGTAAACCTTAACACGTCAGAAAACCTCAGGATCTGGGGGCCCTTCTCAAAATGGCCCTCAGGATTGTTTTTTTTTTCTATTGAAGGATTTCTGCAATTGAGAAATATATTATTTTTTTTGTTATAATAATAATAATAATACTACATAGTAATACAAAACTATCTGTTCAAAATTCTATCTCTTTTTGTGTTTGTGTGTGTGTGTGTGTGTGGGGGGGGGGGGGGGGCACTTGGAGGGGTGCTCGCCCGGGGAGTAATTTGGTCTAGAACCGCCACTGACCTTGAGTTATCCTCTTTGTCATGTTTCTGTATGCAGTAGTGATATAATCATTGCTGTACAGATACATAAAGGGACTATGTGTCCAATTAGTCCAATTACAAGTTTTTGTGACATAAAAACACAGTGTAATTCCACTTTTGACACATGATTTATATTGACACTGTGCTGAGCTTAGTAATGATGCTGATTGTGGTGAGACGAGTCAAAGTCCAGGTGAAGAGCTTTAAAGGAATATTCCAGCATAAAATTAAGTTAGGGTCAAACACACCGTAACACCGAGTTAGACACCCCCTCAAGAGATGAATGTTGCTGACCGCTTGCTTCTCTTGTTATACCAACTTTAGTAACGACCGCAGGATAGCAATACACAGCTCATTTCTTCATGGAAATGCAATCAGACCAAGACGCTAAGGCAGAAGAACTACCATGTCTGCAGTGCAAAATGAAAAATATGATGATTATTACTCCAAGGAAATGATAAAGAAATGATCATAAATGTTCTTCCTTGAGCTGTGCAACCCCGCTGTAGTCTGTAATGGACTGGAGATCTTGCTACAAACAAGCGGCTGCTGGAAGAGAGTAGGTGACTTGTGTTCAGTCTCTTTGCTAAAAATATTAGGCAAAGCTAAAAAGATGTTTGGTGACCAGTACTTTGGCTGGGACCCTATATGTACTGATGATGAAGTTGGGTGCTGTTCTAAGCATTATTGTAGCTATAGAGTGGTGTTTTGGTTGATGTTTGTTTATGGTTCCTCAGTCACTGTGTATTGCTATCCTGCGGTCATTACTAAAGCTGGTATTACTAGAGAAGCAAGCGGTCTGCAACATTCATCTCTCGAGGGGGTGTCTAACTAGGTGTTACGGTGTGTTTGACCCTATATTAATTTTACGCCAGACTATCCCTTTAAGTCTGACCAACAGTTAATGTTTCTCTAAACTTCTTCCATAGATAAGTTTTGGAAGAAGGTGACTTTGCAAAATCCTGCTCACATCAGCAGACACAGCATGACCCATGTCCTGCAACCTCCCACCTCTGTTTCTCTTTCAGTTCCATAGCTCTCTGTCAAGGTCAGCCATAGGGGGAAACAGACCTGCCACTCATCCACTAAACCCTGGAGGGGAAGGGTATTTCCATCCTGCTCTCTGACACCAGTGACCCAGTGTGGGTCGTGAGCACAGTCAGGGGAGACCACAGAGCCACATGGTTTGTTTCAAACAACAGCTGTGCATCATCCAGCATGACAAAACACTTGGACAATGACTCCTCAGTGGACTTCATCCATGTGAGCTGTTCATCAGCTCTTGTAGAGAGGTTTCAATTGTAACACCATTATTAGTATGTCAAGGATTAATTTATGATGTTTTGTCATTGCAATTCAGGAGTAATGTGGGATTGGAAACCAGGAAGATCTCATTCTTAAAGATGTACTTTCCCACTGTCCTTTTTGATTAACCATTTAATGCCTTTTGTATTATATTTGATACATACTTTTATATACTTCTATCAAATCAATATGATCAACAAATTACTAACACCTGAATACAGTCTGATAAATGATAAAAATGTCCTCTTGTAGTTTATCAGACTCCAAAAACATCTAACAAATCAGCTAAGTTAAACAAATATATTTGTAAAATTTTAAGGACATTTTGATGTTTTTGGTTTTCAGTAGTAAGTGACATAAACATTTCAGCTCCAAAAAAATTGGATTTTCTGGCTATAATTTTAGGTGTCAGGCATTAAAGGGCCAAGCTTGAATTGAATTATTAAAATTATGTAAGTCCAAATATTAATACATCTTATGATTTTGATGTAATGCTCAATATATAACAGCTTTGTGTGAATTTGTGAATGAAACAAAGGATTTTTTTCAAAATATTATATTATATTATATTATATTATACATTGTGTTTATTTCACATCAACCAAGGAAACTTTGGAAGATTTGTGTATTGAAGTACTGCACAACCCTCATATACAAACTGAAGTGTCGCCCTCTGTTGGCATAAAGCAGAATAACAGCAACAATGTACCGGTTTCAAGGGCAACATTAAATCCCGCCTACTCCACTTTGATTTGTCGACTGTATCATCCTCGCAAGCTGATTGGACACTCCGACGTCAACTCCCTGACGAATGCGGATATGCAACAGAGAAAGTCGACACCAGTGAGAAACGTGGGTAAACCATTGTGCATATTCAACCTTGTACTTTTAATGTGTTGCTCATAGTTTGTTCTTTGTCCTGTCTAAGTTTCAATAACCGTATGTCAAGTCTCCCGTGTCATGTCAGAGTCGTACACCGTAAAATCTGCTATCTGTCATTTCAACTAGCAGCTAGTGCTAGCTGCAAATGCTACAAACTGTGTGTGGGTATCACTTCTCCGCAGTTTTTAATTACTTGATTTGATGTAACTGTCGGCTTTATTTGGCTCTCGGGTGTTAGTTATTTATTTATGTGTAAAATTGCATCTGAACAGAATAATTTCTTTTCACTTTGCTGTGATAGCTGCTGAAATGTGAAACACTCGTGTTTATGTGTGTGGTCAAAGCATGAAGTCAAGGAAAAGCTGTTGGATGTTTTGTGTCCTGACATCCGTTATTCAGAGATCTAGTTTAAAACCACTAGATGGTGCACGAGGTCACGTGTTGGGGAAAATGTACACCATCCAACAACAACAACAACAAAGTCATCTCTTCAGTAATCCCACCTCAGCTTTGGGCTTGGTGTTGAAAATCAATCTGCTGACCTGGTAAAAAGGTGACTGGAATTGATAACCAGTCAAAACAGACAGGAAAAAAATCAGAATGATCACTTTCATGTACAGTATTTGAAACATTTTTTAAGGAAAAGTTTAAATTTGGGATTGAATTAAGACTATTAAACGTCTTTGTTGAAAAACTGCAATGAAATAGTATCTGATTTATGTCTGCATATGAAAAGGTCATCCTTGGTTTAACATTCTTTCCAACTCCATAGAAATGTCAAGTCTGGCAGCATATTAAAACTGTGTCACATGTTACCCTTTTGAAGTATTTGTAGACATTTGTGCCTCTCAGCATCACTGCTGCTGAGAGAGCTGATCAATCATAGAGTTTCTTGCACTTTTTAATGTGTTTGTGTTTATGTTTCTCACAGTGTTTATACGACTGATGGCTGCTTCAGGGAAACTGGCGTCTTTCCGTCTGCCTCCCTTACCTACAGTGAGCGAGCTTGTAAAGCTGTACAAACTGCGAGCTGAGAAACAGCTCTCTCAGAACTTCCTGTTGGACTTAAGGCTCACAGGTTTGTCTTCACTTACTTTGTGTGTGTTTTCCTCCATCTGCAGTGCACCAACACCTGCCAGCTCCTGCTTCTTTTTTTTTTCTTTTTTTTGTGCTGTCTAAACTTGTGGCACAGTGTGCAGTGTGTGTTTTGTCAGTGCACTTGATTGCACAGTTTCACGTGTCCTTGTCTTGAGACATTGGAAACGACAAGCTTTTCTCTGTGAGTGAGGTTGAGTAGATCGCCTGCTAATGTGAATGGACTGAGTCAATTGTTTACAGCCTTTGCAGAGCTTGAGCCTTAATATAATTATCAGTGATGCAGTGCAGGTCTGATCTGCTTTCTTGTCCTTCGGCAAGGTGACTGCTAGATTAATGTATCGCTGCATCACACAGAGGCAGACAGATATTGCAACATCACACGCTATTAATCTCAATTTAGACACCCGACACTGGGATCCAGACATCTGATTGGAGTGTGTAGTGTGATTTATATGACATGTCCTTTGAAGTTAGTGCGTAGTTATTTACTGTTGCATGCAAAGACATGAATGAAACGCACTATTTGTAAGTTTTCTATCTCTTCCATTCATCTTTTCAGACAAAATTGTGCGTCAAGCAGGAAATTTAAAGGATGCCTATGTGTGTGAAGTGGGTCCCGGTCCTGGTGGTCTCACCCGGTCCATCCTAAATGCAGGGGCAGCAGACTTGCTAGTCGTAGAGAAGGATTCACGCTTCATCCCAGGGCTAAAGGTAAACTGAACAGGCCCAAAAATACTGACTCAACAACACACATTCAAGATGTAATCCATTAGAAACTGCAGCATCATTAGCCACCTGCAGAGTGATTTACGATTATCTAGTCTTTTCGGAGCACTTTGTCATTTTTCTCATTTATTTCCTATCCCATCCATCTTCACAGCTCTTGTCTGAGGCAGCACCCGGGAGGTTGAGGATTGTCCATGGTGACATTCTCACCTACAGAATGGACCGTGGATTCCCAGACAATATTTCTAAGCCATGGCAGGAAGGTGAAAGAGACAAGTGATGAAAGCTGATGTCAGGTTGTGTTGAGTGAATTCACCGAGATTGAATTGTGAGCGTGTTTGTGTGTCTTCACAGATCCACCAAATCTTCACATCATAGGGAATCTCCCCTTTAACGTCTCCACCCCTCTTATGATCAAATGGCTAGAGAACATAGCCAACCGAACGGGACCTTTTGTCTATGGACGCACCAGACTTACACTCACTTTCCAGAAAGAAGTTGCAGAGGTGGGTGAACCTTACTGCATGCTCTGATTTCTAAAGAGAATATTAGCTGGAATCCTGTGGAAAAAAACACTTAAGTAATTGTATAATTGCGTGTGAAAACTAAAATCAAAAGCTTGGAAAAAGCATCATTAAATGGGGTGGAACTTAATGTTATTTAGGCACATCAAAAGAAAAACTTAAAAGAGCAGAGCTGGCATCAGAAGCTAAACAGCAAAATTGAAATGTAGAGGTCCATCATCGAGGAATGGGATGTAGCGCATTGAACTGTCTCATTATATGGAGGATTGGGAGTGCATGGACAAAGTTTGCAAAAGGCTGTAAAAGAGATGCTAGGAACAATCATCCAATCTGTTTCAGGAGAAATAATGTTAGCCCAAGGTCAAAACAATAGTTGGAAAAACTGTTCATCTCCTATTTTCCCTCTTTTATCTTCCTCAGACATTATTAAAGTACAGAAGTAGTTGGCAAAGCAAACAGTCTCACCTAGCAGAAGTCGAACTCCAATACAAAGAGGCTTCTCGCCCATTCTCTGCTTTCCCAATCCTCTATCCAATATCCTTTTTCATAATCTACTCTTGTTTCATCTCTCCGCTGGTCTTTCATTAGAGAGATTGTTCTTGATGCAGATAGATCATGTAAAGAAAAGCAAAAACAGCCTTTCTGGCTGTTTCAAAAGACGGTTGAGAAATTGAGTTGACATCCTCTATTAAACACTTGTTATTGATGACAATTTGTATTTGAGGAGCAGGTTGAGTATGTTTCTAAAGCTGAAGGTTCTACTCAGATTTGATGAGAGAAACAAGTGCTGCTTTTCCTTTTACGTGAAAAAAAAACGAGTTGACCTTTTTAGTTGTCTATGATTGTGGTGATGTGTTGCACACAAATGCCTTTTGCTTCAAGTCTTGACAACCTAGAGAGTGTGTATCATGGTGTGCAAAGTCTTTGTCAATAAAGCTTTTCCAGACTATCCTTCCTCCTTCTTAATTTTGAAGGTTAAAATTCAAAACTATCATTAATTGGACATTGTGAGAATTGTTGTTCCTTGAGTCTGAACTGAGTTGGAGAAGAAATCTGCATGTGTTGCTCTGAAACAGTCGATAGTCTGATTTGAAAAAGCAGAACTTGGCTAGTCTGCATGTTTTTAAATCCTTTGTGAAAAGTCTAGAGTTCAGACTTTATGTATGCAAATGTTAAACTGACTCATGAAATAGATTTTTTTGTATAAGTCTGAATGTTTTTATGTTCAAACTTTGTGTTTCTGCCATACGTGGCCAGGTCTCTCTTGTTAAAAAGAGATCTCTGACCCAGACGGGACTGTCCTAACTAAAAGTCAAATAAATGAGTAATGGAGTTAGGGAGTAGGAAGATACAGCTGAACTGCACAAGAGTGCGTTTGAGTTCAAACAAGCTCTTCATCTTGGCTTTGCTTTCCCTGTCCTCTTTCTAACACCTTCCCTTTACTGTGTTTAGGGGACCTTTAGGGATCATGCGGTGGAGTAGGTAGTATTACCATTTGAGTTTGGAGCTTGTGTTTATGGAGCCTGGGTCTGTTGAACATGGCCATACTTTAAGGTTTATCTTATAAGATACAGAGGCTTTGCTTGATGCTTTGCGTGATATGATGGGCTAACTGCTCATCTTCGCCAAAGTGGCCTAGACCTAAGTGAACACCATTACTTTTTAGCTATAGCATCATTACATGACGTTATCGCGAAGCTAATTCCTTCAGTTGTTAAAATTAAATATTTATTTCTTAATCAATAATGCACTTTATTCACAACTTAAACCAAAGTGTTTTTGTTATTGAGGCTATTCAAATCCTTCACAGCAGGGTTTGCTGATGTTTGCTTAATTAACGTAACTGTTAAAGACCCATTAAAACCTAATTAGGATTCACTTATATGCTCATTATGCTCCAATTTTTGTCCTGTTGAGTTTTAACCAGACATGTATCATTACCACTGAAAACATGTGACCTCATCACCTAACCTCACCAGAGATGCATCACTGATTAGTCGTGTTTTCCTCTCCATCCAGAGATTGACGGCCAGCACAGGCAGCAAACAGAGGAGCCGTTTGTCCATTATGGCACAGTGCCTCTGCACAGTCCACAGCTGTTTCACCATCCCTGGACGGGCCTTTGTCCCTAAACCAGAGGTAGGATTGAAGTTTTATGGTAATACTTTAACTGTCATATTAAAAGAAGAGTCGGGTTATCTAATCTTAGCTTATTCAGAAAGAATCAACGCTTTACAGTTTTCTTGTGGGATCATTTTTAAGCACATGCTCAGACTTTTCTCCTGATCATCGTGGTCAAAAATAAAAAGAGGAATGCTGACTTTTGCATTAAGCATATAAGAGCTATTAGACTGCAGTACATACAGATCTTATTTACTAGGGGTGGGAATCACAAATGGACCCATGAAACGATATTATCACGCTAAGATATTATCGTTACACTTGGGCTATGATACACTATTCTTGAGATTTTTAACATTTTGAAATACAGTGAGTATTGTGATACAATGTATTGTGATTCCTACATTTTTTCAACTGTTTATCTAATTTAGCATTTGGCTTTCCTTTATGTTTGTCTTATTTATGCTGTATTTTATTTTCATGTAGCACATCCTGCAAACCTAACAAATATTTTTTGTGCAAACTTTCTCCTGCTCTATGATGCCACCTCTTCCGACCTCACTGAACAAAGTTGATTTTACTTTTCCACTATCATAGATTGGACTTCATATTAGCAATTAATCAGAAAAATCGATATTTGGTAGATGGGACGAAACGATACATCACCACACAAAATATTGCGATACTATTCTGTATCGATTTTTTTCTCCCACCACTTTTATTTACCAACACATTCAAACCTACACATTTACACCCTCTGGAGTTTCAACTCCCAGAACACTTTTTGCAAAGTTATACTGTGTTAGAAAAGTTAAATGTCCTTTTCCCCTTAAACGGTAACCTTTAATAGTGGCCCCTATAATAACATTGGCAAACAGACATAAAACTATTTTACTGTTCTTACTTCCACTTTTGATGGCAATACGATCTCATCATAAATCCTTATCTCTGCTTCTCATCTGGTCTCATGATCCCATCAGACTCCCTCATCATGTCACCATCACTCATCTCTCCCTCACTCTCCCCCGCTCTAAGGGCTTCATTAGGACTGTGTTGAATCACTGTTGTGTCTGCTCTGTCTTTGGCCCCTCTTGCAGTTGTAATGATGCCTGGTGGGTATTTGAGATATGGCACGATCACACTGCGCTTTGTAATGAGGGCCCAGTTCTTTTTTTGGACCAATTTCTCTCCCTCTGCTTTGTTCAACCCATGTGCGTGTATCATTGGCCAAAAAAAAAGTGGTCACTCTTGCATAACATGAAACTGCAAGGTCTGTTTTTTTAATTCAAAGGGTCAAGATTTATGGGAAGATCAAGACACACATTGAAAATTGAAATACTGCTGCCAAATTTAAAATTCAGTCTTGGTTGACAGACAGCTGCTCGGAGATGTGTTTGGAGTTCGCAGATGCTCGAGTCATTTGAAAGACTCAGGAGCGCTCTTAAATCTTAGTACAAATGAAACCATGTTTTCCTCTTCCTAAATTAAAGGATAGGTGTTGGGTTGATGTCAAAGCTGGACTGTTGGTCCCTTGAAAATGCCATGGCTCTTTAGGAGACCCACTGTTGGTAAATATTTAATCACCTGTGTGGAGTAAAATGCAGCGGAGTGAATGAGACCAGGGCTGATTGTTCATTCTCTTAGAAGAAATGTCTCCCTATGATTTTTTCATCACACTCAGCTGCCTTCCTGTGCATTTAACTACTCTCAAGTGTCTTATTTTTTCCCATATATCAAACTATTGCTTAAAGAATCACAGCATATCTGTCTAAACCTGCGCGCATGTGTTCTGCATGAATGTGAGTAAAGTGGACTCACACTGGGTGTGTGTGCATGTGCTGCAGATGAATCAGCACCTCCCACATGCCCTCACAGGCCATCTATCCCCACTAAATGTTTTAATGGGCACTTGGTCGAACTGATATCATTAGGAGAGATGATGGTGCTTTGATGAGCTGGCCTCCTGCTGCTGGTGTCCTATAAAAGATCAGAGAGTGCATGGTATAATTAATGCTATCATACTCTCTGCATTGTGAAAGCCCCCTTTAACTAGTATGTCATGTAGTATAATTCATAAAAAGCTCCGTGGCTCAAGATTGTTTACTGGTGCACACAAGAGTAATTACACCAAATGTGCATAAACAATAAAAATGTCCGGCCTGATTTACCGGACTACATCAAAGGCTGGTAGGCAGTGCAGTGAGGGGGAGGTTTGTGACACACAGAGATAGAGACCTCTTACCAAAGCATTGAGTTGTTGTGAAAAATGAAACTAGATGTCGTAGGACTGCAAATTTCACTTAACAGAAAAGTGCATGTTGTACTGGACTGTCCCCTTGAAGACCGTATAGTAAAATATCCACAGCGCTCTAGGCAAACTATAAAAATGATAATAGCTCAATAAAGCCACTTTTGCCACCTGAGATTAAGCTCCTCCATCTATATTGATCCATCATTTACTGTCATTTTCTTGTTTTTGGCATCATTTGTTTGTTTTTTTTCCTGGAGTTTATGTAACCCTGCCTCACATCTTTGGCTTATAAAGCAGATTAGTAGTTGATTGTTGGCGTTATCTAGTTCCCACTAAAGCTGTGATTGTGTTAATGAAGCACAACCGGGCCTTTGTCTCTATTTGCATCATCCTTGCCACACTTAAAGGGATATTTGTTGTTTTTCTGAAGCAAGGTTGCGTGAGGCACTTGTCTTTAGTTGGTGCATTAGCCACAGGGGATCCCAGTCAGCTTATAGCCCCTTTAGCAAACATAAAGCGCCAAAAAGTCTCCAGACAGAGCTCACTTGCACCAGCGTTAGTGCTCTTAGGCCAGACTTCTGTGGGAAAACTGATGCCTGCATAGGTTCTCTATCCAGATTTTCAGCAAGGTAGTCAACGGATCAGGATTTCCGAGCAGGCCTGGAGCTGGTAAAATCAATCTGTTTTTTTTTTTTTAACATTTCAGTCAAAGTATAATGTTACAGGTTGGGTTGATTTAAATGCCCACCGCACCCCCTATTTCATCACCAATGGCAACTGTCCCACACCAAAGCGAATGAAATCTGCAGCAGCAGGTGCTATACAGCACATATGGCAATTAGTGGACCGTGAAAAACATCTGAAGTGGTTTAATACTGTGTAATCAAACAAACAGCGAGTCAGAAGAGCCACGGAAAAAGCTATGAAATCACCGAGCCTTTCCAAACAAGCATGATGAGAAAATGGCTTTGGTTAAACGCAAAGAGGGGAAGGGGGAGCGTTGGTTGATTTGAACCTATAGGATCTGTCCATAGCAGGCTAAAGGGATAATGAGTGGGGAAATGTTGAATCCATTTTAAATTAGCAGCTGCTGGAGTCCGTATTGACGTGTGCTGCGTAGATAGGCTCTTATCCTTGCTGTTTTAATCTGTCCGTCTTGTTCCTCTCGCCCCCGGACTGCACCTCTCCTGTGTCACATTGAGTGACTGAGATTGTCCTTGAAGGTTTGAGAGAAGTGATTGGCTGCTTCA
The DNA here is from genome assembly GCA_962446985.1 of Xyrichtys novacula. NCBI lineage: Eukaryota > Metazoa > Chordata > Actinopteri > Labriformes > Labridae > Xyrichtys > Xyrichtys novacula. Next base: position 9,659,872 of record OY660878.1, read on the forward strand.
ATGGTGTTCCCCCCCCTCAGGCTCAGAGTGCCCTGGGTCTGTCCTGCTGCAGATCACACCTGTCTCTCTTTTCCCGTTCGTCACTTTGCCTGTTAATTCTCACATAAATAGACAGATTGAGTGATCTTAAAATTGCTTTTGTAATTCATTCAATTTGAGATAACCTTTGTTTGAGAAAAGAAACCAAGAATAGAAGAATCTTCTGTTAGCTGCTTGGGTAGAAATTCTCATTTCTAATTTGTATTCCAGTCAGGGGTCAAGGAGTTTTCTAGTGCATACTGCCATCAAGCGTTTGCATCTTCACCATGGACATCCACTCGTCCAGTCTCATCTTCACTGCCTCTTTACATCGAAAATAGCTGATTAGCAAAGAACAAAGAGTGTGTCTTGACTTGCTTATCTCCCTCTTTGCTTTCGTGGCAGAATGTGATTAAAATCAACTCTAGTCCTTCCCAGGCAGGTTTTAAGTCATGCAATAGATGCTCCATCACGAACAACCTGCTGTGTCTTCAGGAGAGCTCCAACAGAGCCCCCCCCCCCTAACAACTGTGTCATTTATTAGAGAGTGAGGAAGACAAGGAGGCAATGTGGAGAAGAGGAGAAGAAGACAGAGGTACTTGAAAAAAACAGTTCAAGAAAATGATAGAGAGGAAAAAAAGAGAAATAAAAATGAAAGATTGATGGAGAGGAATCATTGGTTGATAATACAGTGAGATAAATGAAAATAGGAGAAGGAGAAATAGGGTTAGAGTTTGAGAGAATGGAAAGAAAATAAAACCACAACATATGGTGTGAAAGGCAATGTGTGGAATCGACAACAAAGGCTTGAGAAGGGTGTGAAACCAGCAAAAGCTACCTCCACACAAGTACAGATCACCAGAAGACAGTTTCATGACAGAGATCGATCTGAAAGGAGAGTGAGGCGTACCTCCAGCAGATGGTTGTCTGGGCCAGTCGTCAGCCTGCTCTGAGTAATGGCTGCATCAGCCATCAACCCGCCAACTAACTGAGCCTCACAGGACGGGAGCCCTACAGATGTTCGCCTTGTTCAGCGTCGCCGACCAAGAGCACAGGCCAGATGAGCCGAGCATAAATTAAATTTGTTGATGCTGCATTAAGCATCCATTATGGCTTGTAGCCGTCAGTGGCAGCTTCAATCCACATGCAAAAAGTGATATTTTAATGCCCTCCAGTTTCTCCTTCCTCCACTAAGCTATCAGTAGCTATTTGAAGCAGCAAAGTATGATATCTCTTGAATTCACAGGGTGTTTCAGCGCTGAATGTGACCCACCTGGGTGCATTGTGATGCAGTGGCAGGCCCGGTGATGGATACCTTCTCTGTGACCTGAAGTGGCCCAGCTCTTGCTTCAACAGTACCGATGAGAATCTACTCTGAAGGCCTGTGCCGCTTTCTCACCTCCCGCCACACACTCTACAGGCACACAATCCATCCGAGCCTGTTCCTATCACACAAACAGGGTCAAACGCGGTATCAAGAGTAGCGCAGGGAAAGTTATTTCAATGACTCGTTCCAGTGCGGTAAATGGCGTGAAGGCTTGGTCTCAATTTATCACAGACCCAAGGTAAAGAAAGGCTAAAAATACCCCCCTCCTCGCCTCTCCTTAAACAAAATGCCGAGGTTGGCAGAGTTGGCTTATGAAGATCTCCAGAGATCTATTGCTCTGCTGAACGCGAAACTGTGCCCGGGTTAGCTCAGAGTCAGCGTTCGCTGTTTAGCGTGTTCAGCTCTGTTTAGTTAGCTAGCACTCCTACAGAATAAGCAGGTCATCCTAATGAGTAATGACCAAACCTTAGCTACATCCCGACTTTGGAATGAAAGCCAGCTTTAAGAAGAAAATCACAAGCATTGCTTAGATGCATCGATAACTAATGAAGTGTAAAAAAAAAAAAAAACCTCATCAGAATTGGAGGCATCAATCTATGAGCTATTAACTTGACAGGTTATTTGAACGCTTTAATTTTGGCTTCATGCACTGTGATTTTATGACTTAATTTCAGGCTTTAAAGAGGCACTGATGGTGTAGGCTGGCTTTAGTGGGAGTAATGATGAGATTTTGTAGAGGTGGGATTTTAAAAAACCTTGTTATCATGGTTGTTCAAGCTAAAAAATAGCTTAACTCAAAGCTGCATCAACCTCAAGTAGATTATTGTTACTTAATAGTCTTTCTTAATAAAATAAACTCTAAAGATATCACTTGCATTCAGATAAATAGATTAGATTGCAATCAAACTGGTTTGACTTCACCTCCCAGTCCTTTAACCATCTGCACTTCCAGCTTACAGAAGCCTCTCTCAGCCACACAGCCCGCTGCTTGCTTGGAAAAAAAAATGAAATATTTAAGGGCCTCCTTTGAACTGTCAGAGTGTATTGTTTTCCAACACGTACTCCTTTTGTCATCTGCACGGCTTTAACTGCCTTCCTCAGCAGTAAACTGCTCAGCCAAGGTCATCGCTATTATTCCCCAGCCTCACATCTGCACTGGAACCAGAGGAGAGGCGCGTCGACAAAGGAAGGTCATCCTCCCCCAGCGCTGATGACCACGTTATATCTCCAGTATGAAGCTTCATGAGCGAAACAAAGAGCAGCACATTAAGCATGGGGACATACTCGAGCGATTTAGGTGCTCACCGTATTCTGTGCAATATGGTGAGTGCCAATGGATCTCTCTTGAGCAATTGGCCCAACTGTTCCTTCACATGTTCCGTCATCTGCCTCGCTCTTTGTGTCAGCAGCAGACCTGGAGGAGTGTGTTAACGCTCCTGTCTTCGCTTCGTTTTCGCCCACATTTCTCTGTCTGTGGTTGATCTTTGAAAAGGTCATTTGCCAGTCAGGGCAGTCAATAAAATAATCAGAGTATTTTAAAGACACAGGAAAGTTCAAAGAGAAGCCTGACGTATGATTAACCCCTGCCTCAAATTGTCGAGCGCTCACCTCTTCTCATCTAGGTTCACATTCCAGATCTGTCATAGCGGCAACTCGAGGTGAAGCCTTTGATGGAAAATGTAGGTTAAATACACAGAGGAGCAGATCTTATTAGCAGCTCCCCACGAGAGGAGTCGTTATTTGATCTGCTCTCTTGTTGCATAACCAAGAGGAGTGGGAGAATGAGAGGGAGACTTGAATAATCCATGTTTGTTTCGAGAAAGCACATCCTCACTCAGTCAGTGTCTACAATGCTCCAATCAGCTGTAATGAGATCCCAAATTCTCTTGGAAAGAAACTGTTTCACAACTTGAAGTTTTTTCAAGGAAAATCAAGTGGAAAAAACAAACTGTACAGTTGAACACAAAACAAGCTCAGCCGAAGGCTGAAGACTTCACGCAGTAATTGGTTCAAACTTTGATGACTGGGAGCAGAAATTGTGGTGTGAGCTTTTCTACTTTTATTCATTATTTGGCTTCTGGCATTCTTTTTTGGTAATGTTCATGTGGCACCAGAAAACCTTGTTTTGCTTGGGGGAAACTAGACTCATCAAACATATTGTGGTATGCATTATTTTTATCAAGTTTAAAGATTGCTTGTCCTGAGGTTCAATTTTCCTTTAATGTATTTTTGTGTTCTCAATGAATTTGTAGGTAATGACAGTTATCTCTCAGAATGGCAAATCATCTGCTGCTACACATTTCTAAGCTTTCAGAGACAATAACACAGACCAATGCTTTTCAAAAGGACTGAAATTACTTGATTAAGATAACTGTTACTTTTTCATGAATCATTATAAATTGATCAGAATTTTTTTTTAAAATGTCACACTGTAGATGTAGCTTGAAGCTGAGAATGGCTGAAACAAAAAATGAACAAATATCTTAGACTGTTTTATCGTATTATTTTCTTCCAGTCAATCAACTAGTTGGTTCAGCTCTGGTCGTTAGGTCTCTTTGATGAAAGGCTATTCAATTTTCTATTCTATCTTTCTATTTCTATTCAACAGATTCTTTGCCATAATTGTCTCTCACATGATGAAATATCTTGATAAAAATCACTCGTCATAATATCACGTGACTGACACATGTAACCAGTAGTAGGTTTTACTGTTGGGGTGGCTGTGGCTCACTGGTAGACTTGGTCATCTCTACATCTTTAAATCTAAAGGTTGGAAGTTCAACCCTTGTTACTGCTGTCACATGCTTAAGTGTCTTTGGACTAATCCCAGATTGCTCCTGGTGACTTATTCAGTGGTCTGCAAATTCTTATGAATGGGTTTGTTTAATACTCATGGTTTCCTACAGTAGCAGCCTCTGGCAGTGGTGTGTGAAAATGCAGTATGAAAGTGTCAAGTCGTGTACATAAAAGTACATGAAGAGGTCGGAAAGTGCTATGTAAGCACTCTCCAACAAAAAAAACATTTTTTTGAAACAATATTTCTGATGTATGTATGGCGACCTATCAGCTACCATTTTAACTAATTTATATGGAGTAGCTTAATAAGGGTTGATATCAGATATAGCTGTTCAGAAGTTTGTTGGTGATCAAGCTGTCGTCTGCTCAGGCCTTGTATAGTATTTGCTTTTAAAACCTCTCACTGTTGGCGCCCTTCTTTTGTGGGCATTCTGTCAACATCTCCACATGTTTTCATTGAACTCAGTGCTGTGTCTGATAAAATGCAGGATTGCGGTAACCCTCATTTCCTTAATCATGCAGAAGTGTTGCCATAATGCTATATATGTGTAAGCCTATGCTATCATCTGAAGAGATGCAATCATGGGAAGAGGAAAGGTGTGATATTACGGCAAGAAGTCAATTCCCAAACCTATTTGCACATAGGCATGTGTTATGAATATAGCAGCTGGACTGCTGTTGTATTGAGTGTTGTATTCCTGGGTCCTGCGTGCTGTTTGAGCAGACAATCTGCCTTCACACAGCACAGCCTGCACCATCCAGCAATCTGCAGATACGGCAGGAAGATTCATACTGTTACTTATCCTTATCAGCCAAACGTATGGGGGCAGACAATAGACTACACACAGCTGGCATGTTGCTTTCACAAAATAGTTTTATTGGTAAAAAATAGAACTACTTGCACAAGCACATTGAGACAACTGTATCAGAACCTTTGAATTGTTCATCATCACAAATATGCTCCAGCAAAGTAAGAAGTGCTAAAGCATCCACAAAAATAAGCTGCTATTATCAAAACCATAAATCACTGTTTGATACAGTATATGCAGGAGAGTTGAAACTCTTGAGACTTTTAGGACCTAGTCGTCACTTTGCACTCTGGCAATTTATAAGCTAATGACATTGCGTGCTGATGATCAAGCTGCACAGCCACGAAAAAGAGACATATTCAGCTTCTATTTTCCACCTGAATCCTATCAGACAGAAATTGTTCCCTTTTTTTCCAGAGTGCCAGTGGTGTTGTGTATTCATACTGGTCCAGGAAGCCTGGAATGCTCAGCCATTTGAAACAAACTGCTGTCAAAGTAAGACGAGTAAAGGTGCTCTGCGTATTCTTCTTATAAAGAAGATATGGTATGAACATGATATTGTATTTTATATTGACACAATCAGAGGGAATTCTGGTCCCTCGGTAAGAACAAAGGTCAGATACTTGTGTACAGTTGTCACAGACTTAAAGTGAACCAGAATTCCTGAAGCAAATATATTTCTTTGTTTTTTTTGTTTTTTTTTTCATTTAGAAAATACCGCCCTCGAGTCTGTCCTACTGAGACTCTCATGCCCAGTGAAGTCCTGCTGTGCTTTGGGAAATGAGGAATAAAGAGGATTTAAAATAACCCTCGAAAGCTGCACTGGTCTGTACACAAGCATCTAGTTGACTTGAGACTTAGTCTGGCAGAACAAATCACAAATCCATAAAACATTTGCTAATGTATAATTCATGTACAAACAACGCAATAAAAAAATAAAAAGACAGAACTCCGCTTAGTATTAAAACGTGTCATCATGAGACAATTTGGCACATTCTCAAAACACGTATAGTGTCGGTATTAGTTGATGACATGGCACATTCTTTACTTTGTTTATTGCATTGGTTATGGTGCCTGGGCAGTGAGTTATTGTCAGGAGGCCAGTTCTGTCTGTGCTGGGCAAGATGGCGAAGTCAGGGTGGGGTGAAAAAACTTGGCCCTCAAGGGCTGCCCGGGCCGGCAGTGATGCCCACAGAGATGCCCGTGGTGTGCCAGCTGCAGCCTGTAGGTGGCGAGCTGGGCCTAGCCATCTGCTCTCCCCTAAGAAGCTGCATGATTCTGAGAGAGAGGGAGAGAACGTGCAGTTCTATACATCACTGCCAAGGCCTGTCTCAAACAAAAAAAAAAACAATTTCCCTCCAATATCCATTCCCTATAAAGAGCAGACACGCTTTGGAACATAACTGTGACAGTGTAAAACTGACACACGAGTAGAGTGGAGTTTAGTATACATGTAAATGTATGTTGGATGCCCATGCTTTTACCATGCTCTCTCATGTCAATGACCACATCCATGTGAAGTGTGATTCGAGCAGGACAGATGGGGGTGCAGAAAAAGTGGTGAATGAAATGTAGCAAAAGAGGAATGGTTACTTCGTCAAGGGGCTGCAATTTAAGACACGAAGATGGTCTGCACGTGCAGACTGGTAGCATATGCGCACTGCTGACGCACTTGGAAAACAAGTCACATATGGAGAATGACTCAAGCCTTTTTTAGCCGCCTGCCACCCAGCTACCCAGTGGACCATGACTACAAAAGCTTCTCCTTTTCTGCTTCTTTTTTTGCCTCTCTGCCACTGCACCATTAGACATCTGTTCATCCCTGTGAGTCTACTTGCATGGTGTAGACCCCATAGCAGTGGGCAGCAAGGAAGAGCGTCTTCCACAACCTCTGTCTATGTAACAGGGATGCAGGATCACGTTGGAGGCTAATAAGGGGGATTAAAGAAAGTAGTGCGAGCAGAGGTGCTGATTAAAGCTTATGGAGCCATGGCTGGAGACAAGAAGCGCCCCTTTCCAAACAACTCCACATCACTGAGTGACACACGCATACCCCAAGACAATAAAGATACTTGAATGCCGAATTCTGTTTCCATGGCAGTGTGGAGGAGGATGACAGGAGTGAAAAGCACATGCAAAATGCCGGCATGTCTGAGTGTTTACTGTGTACAAATACACAAAAGCGCAAGGGTGTGTATGTGCATGTCTGAGGGGGGGAGCAGTAATGCATGGATGAATTGAGACAAGTAGCTGCTACTTACAGGCATAATCTGCATGTAAGTATAAAAACAGCGTATCAGTTAGTCCACTCCGTGTTGAGGGATTGAATATCTTCCCATTTATTTCTCTTCAAGTCTCGTTTATTTCCACCTGCAGAGAGAAGCAGGCAACTGTTTGTCTGCCTTTTCTGTCTCAAATCCAGCCCAGCAGCCCACATCCTCTCCTGACAGACCTCTTTGAACAGTTACAGCAGGGTAATGTTACTACAGCTTTTCAGGCACAGGCATTTTGTGGCTATGTCTCAGTCTATTACCAGGCATTCCTCTGTATTAATACACAGACAGGCTCCACACAGCATGCTTTAGAGGCAAAATATCAACATCATTCTAGTAGCTAACAAAAATATGACCATTTGTTTCAATCAATTCCACGTAGCATTCTAGTGGATAAGTATACGAAAATCTACAATGGCTTGCTATGAAAAGGTTTCCACCTACTGCACTCAGGCGATATATTGCCTATTTTGACAATTGGGAAGGGTTCCAAACGATTGTAAATAGCAGCTAAATGATTGCTTTTTTTCCTCCTTTCAATTCCATCCTTTGGCGAGGGAAAAAATCTACATGGAAGCCTTCCTTATTTGCTTAATCCATTCCCCAGGGAACTCTTTCTGTGATTTACTGATGAAGGATGTCTGCATTTGGTTAGCGGCTCCCTTCGATGCTGCAGCACCTTATCCTGGTTCCTTACACATTCACACTGTTTGTTCCAAGGCGCTGCTCAGGGAATACCTCCACTGCTTGTGCTTGCAAAACAGAAAAAGGTAGAAGAGCAAGATAGAGGAGAAGAGAAAATGAATTCAAAGTTGTTGCCCTCCTTTTTTCATTTTGTTCTCCTCCTCCATCTGGAGTACAGCCTAGAGTGTAACATAAGCCGTGATGGTTTCCCCTCAGGCTCGTCTCCTTTTAGCCGTAGCATACACAGTACTGTTTTATTACACATAGTCCTGCAGGCTGTAGCCAGTCTTATTGTCTAATGGGGAGAGAGAGCAGTACTGATGCTGCAGCTCCTGCTGCTGAAGCAGTTGTTGCTGTTGCTGCTGCTGGAGCAGCAATTTGTCAGGGGGAGGGAGCAGGACCAGATCCTGGGGGCCATGCCTCTTCCCTGAGCACGACATACAGAATATGGACCCCCCAACAAAGAGGAATCCCGCTGAAACAAAGGCCACGTACACTGCTCCCCCAGGCTCAAACTTATTGCTCTCTGGCACACTGGAGTCCAGGAAGTTGGTGATGACCTCGTTGGTAAACCAGGAAGCGGGCACCAGACATAGAAAGCCTGCAGCAACAAAGCAGGCACCACTGGCAATCGCAGCGTGCCGCTTGGAGCGCCGTCCACCTCCCCAACGTGTGCATTTTAGTCCCAAGGATGCAAGGCAAAGACCCATCGCAGCCAGTACGCAGCAGAGCACCATAGTGGTTCGGGCAGTCTGCAAGTACGCAGGTAGTGAAAGCACTGAATACTTAAGTGTGCAACTAAACATGCCTGTGCTGTACCATGTACAGTCCATCCACAGGCCCTGCATCTGGGAGATAGCTGTGATGATGTTGGAGCCCACATCTGCACTGACCTTCCAGTTGGGCAGCAGAGTGGCAACCATAGCACCCATGATGCCCAGCAGCGCTAGGACAAATCCAAATATCTGCATGCCCGTGGATGCCATGCTTCTTCTCCAGACAATACTGCCGCCGCCTCAGCCGTTGTCCTCGCCAGGCAGCATTCACCCTGCGCCAGCCAGGCTGCTTGACCCCTCTGCCCAGCCGCCTCTCTCCCCTCCCTTGGTGGTGTACCAGCTGCCAGTCAAATCTCCAGCTCCTCAGCTCCCAAGCTGTGGCTCCTCTGTGCTGGAGGAGAGAGATGTGAAAGAGAAATTGAACTGAGTGAGTCCTCTCACTCTTCTCCTTTCTTTACCCCCCTCATTCAACTCACACAAGCACATACTTTTCTGGCTGGAAACAAAGGGCAGCGTGAAGCAAAAGCGATAAGAGCTGGCTCTGGCTGATACAGTAAGTAAGCAAAACACTGGGGGTTGTTGTCTATGTGTGCATTTTCTATGGGCTGTCTGCTCCTGGTCCTTACTGGAGCCCCATAGAGCTGTTATTGGAGAGGGAGAAATGAATTTGTGGTATTTGCAATGCTCAATTGCTATGTGGACTTAAAGCTGCAGTGCCCTTACCCCCTCACATTACTACATATATTTTACCACTTTGATTTCAATGCTGTTTACTTAACAAATTAACCCACAGTTTTCAGTAGTTGACAATTACACAACATTTTCTCAGGGTGAAATAACACTCAATCCAAATTAGTTCTATGAGAATTAAACTTTGTCAATGTACCTCATCTTTTTACTGCAATTCAGTCCTACTTCTTGGCAGCGCGTTGTGGTCTTTCTTATCTAATAAATCGGTAACCCACAGTTTTCAAATAGTTTGACAATTACAAACTGTTTTTCTCAGGGTGAAATAAATAATCCCATACCCCGGCTGGTGCAGAGCTGGCGCTGTCGCGTCACGTTGTTCGCAGTGGTTCCTGTAAACACACTCAGTCACACATTGAAAGACAGTCTGCTGCTGAGGGGGCGAGCAGGAGAACACAGCCCGGACCGCGGACCCATTGAAGCCATCCATTTCCTTAGCAACAGCGTATCAAAGGACATCCCAGCGCCGTGGACCACACAGGCTTGGCCGGAGCCTGGGAGAAATAACCGTAGCGCTCCGACTGTCTCCCTCTTTCTCTTTCTCACCCTCAATGCGTGCTCTCTCTCTCTCTCTCTCTCTCTCTCTCTCTCTCTCTCTCTCTCTCTCTCTCTCTCTCTCTCTCTCTCTCTCTCTCTCTCTCTCTCTCTCGGTTTGTGTGTATGAGTGTGTGTGCTGGAGAAGAGCCTCTGCCTCACAACAACAACTTAATATATGGTTATACCTCACCATAGCACTGCTTCAGACGGCTGAATTACGGTTCGTCTGTCAGCCGCTGCCTTTACTTCAACCAACCACCGGACCGTAACTCAAACAGTCACGCATCACTTCTTCCGTCAGATACCGAGCATTGAAATAGTTATAAAACCTCGTTCGTTTCTTGTTTTTGTCGAATAGTGTTTATTTCAACCCAAAATTCCTATTTATCATACTTTCACTTATCGAAACACCACTGGAAAAGTTTGAGGGGTAACCTGTAAAAAAGGGTTAAAGGGATATTCCGGCGTAAAATTAATTTAGGGTCAAACACACTGTAACACCAGACACCAACTTTAGTAACTGCAGATAGCAATACACAGAGCCACACGCTCAACCAAAAAGCCACTCTATAGCCACAAATAATGCTCAGAACAGCACCTAACTTCATCAACAGTACATACAGGGTCCCAGCCATAAACTAGCCACCAAATATCTTTTTAGCTTTGCCTGCTTTAGCAAAGAGTCTAAACAGAACTCACCTACTCTCTTCCGGTAGCCCTTTCTGTACGGAGACCTCCAGGCGAGTCCATCGACTGCAGCGGGGTGCTGCAGTTCAAGGAGGAACATTTATGATAATTTCCTCATGGACAATCAGACCGAGACGCTAAGGCAGAAGAACTACCACGTATGCAGTGCAAAAAGATTAATATGAGGATTATTACTTTAAAAAAAAAAAAGATAAAGAATTGATTATAAATGTTCTTCCTTGAGCTGTGTCCCCCGCTGCAGTCGATGGACTCGCCCTGAGGTCTCCATACAAACAAGAGGCTGCTGGAAGAGAGTGGGTGAGTTGTGTTTGGTCTCTTTGCTAAAGGAATTAGGCAAGGCTAAAAAGATGTTCGGTGGCTAGTGCTATGGCTGGGACCCTATATGTACTGTTGATAAAGTTAGGTGCTGTTCTGAGCATTATTTGTGGCGATGGAGTGGCGTTTTGGTTGTGCGTGTGGCTCTGTATTGCTATCTGTGGTCGTTACTAAAGTTTGTATAATTAGACGAGCAAGCGGTCGGCAACATTCATCTCTCTGTGTCTAACTCGGCGTTACGGTGTGTTTGACCCTAACTTAATTTTACGCCAGAATATCCATTTAATTAGCTAGATGTCACGGCTTTTCCAGTACATCAATGTAACATTTTTGTTTTCTTTATAGTTACCTTATCTGTTTTGTTAAAAGCATCTGTTCTATTTTTACACAGTCTGCTATCCTGTCCATTTCTGTGAATGCAGCCTCATTGTTGGCTGTATTTACATGCTCTGGATGGCTGACATGTTTAAATCAGGCTGCTTATAGCATCTCAAATTTCTTTGGAAGTAGTCCTTTGACATTTGTTCACATGTTTGGGGGGTGTGAGGTTAAGAGCTCAAAAGAAATAGGTATCATTTTCATTTTAACTCTCTAAACCACTCTGTATTGACAGTCAGTGGTATACAATACAATTAAAATACAATGCCCTTCCTTGCAGTGTGATGACTATCAATCACCAAAACATATAAAACACATCCCATTCATGCATATGCTCACTATCCCACTATTACCCTGCTGTTGTTAAAAGATAAGACAGAGCCAAGATGCTTCATAAAGATTACATTTTCAAAGAGCCTCGCTACACAACTGGGAAGGGTAATCTAGGTAAGACAGAGGGAAAAAATTCCACTATCTTTTTGACCAGACAAGCTGATCAGACTTGTGGTCTGTAAAAGCTTTGTTTGTTTGTTTATGTGTTGGTCCAGAGGCCGGAGGAGCATGTGCACCCCACCACGCCAAATCTGACCCTCCCTGGGGCGTCATCTTCATTAGACATCAGTCAGCAGGAGCCCAAAACTCACAGCTGCTCCCCTATCTTAGCCTCTCTCTCCTCTTCTCTCTGTAGAGGACGTACCACAGAGGTGGGAGTGGCTAGGGCGGCCTTGGTTCATGAATGACAAAAAGGACAAAATGATGGAGTGAAAAAAATCACCCAGGACTAATAGAGCTGATACCCTTGAAAACGCAGATGTGTATCACTGGTATTTTGCTGCATGGGCAAATTCGCAAAAACAGCCAGCTGTGAGAATTCTTTTTTTTGCAATGAAAAGGCAGGGCATTGACAACAGTGATGTGCAGATTGGTTCGTGGCAATTGATTAGTTTAGATATTGATCTCTTTGTTTATTATGGCCCACTACTCTCTCCATTCAACATTGTTTTTCCCATAAATCACCTTCAAGAGACCCATTTCTCAAAATGAGACTTCGCTAGGATGCAGGAATGCTGCATGCCACATTACCTGCGGTGTGATGTTGGTGTCGACCTTCAGCACTACATTCTCTATGCTCCTTGTGGGATACCACTGCAGCAGGAAGAAAAATTTTCAGCTTTCCACACTCACACACTAGAGTGTGCCGTGTGACCTGTCTCCTTGTAACCGATGAGATTTTAAGTGCTGATGCCGGTGTTGTTCTATGGGGAGTGAGATAAATAAATAAAAAGACTATAGGGGTAGGGAAGTGGTGGATGAAAGGGAAGAAAAAGATAGAAGGAGAGAAGAGCAAATCGTGGTTAACATACTCCTTGTGAGTGCAGATGTGTGACGCTGTGATGTGTGAAGATATTGCGGACTATTATGAGCGTGGTCCCCTTTATTTTATCACCTCACAGCAGAGCTCTCAAGCCTTTCCGCAGCATAGCTCTGAGGCACAGCCGGACCAGCCGCACTCGCTTTTGCCCACACGAAGGGCTTTTATCGGTCAATTTGCATTTTCCTCTTTTATGTCTTCCCTTGCGTAATTGGTTTTCTTGCTCATCGCCGAACAAAAACGGTTTGTACACTGCAAAGATGCAAGGTGTTGTGTGATAGCAGTGATGTTGCTGTCGGTACAATCTCGTAGGAACAGACCTGTTTGAGTATAGATAATATGTGTAAACCTGTGTTGGACAAAAGACTTGTGACATGATGCGAAATGACCAACACTGGGTTGAATAATTAGTCTCTTCAGCTTTTGACATCTGGCTCCCAAGAGATCAAAATGGAATGGCATTCACGAATTTTTAAATATCCCAACAAAACTATTTTCCCATGTTCTCTTTTGTTTTTCTGCCGGGCCAGTATATTTCACATTTTTGGGCAAAGTTCAAGCTTTTCTGTGACGAAAGCATCTCTCCATGGAGCTGTTCTTTTTTTTCCAGGGCTGCAGTCTTGTATGTCCTGTGTGCATGCCATGGGCGATTTCATGGGAAGTACGCTGGGCTGCCTGCACAGGAAGCCAAAGCCCTTCCTCCTGAAACCCCTCAAGCAACATCAGCCCCGTACATTCAGCAGCATTGACTGCTGCCTTCTCCCCTCTGAGTGGCTGTCTCTCTCCACTGATGTAATGGAGGGTGTCTTCCTAAAGTATTGTCATGATTAATGCAGCTCTTCCCCCTTGGTTGCAGGATCTCACTGAGCCTTCTCGCTTGCATATTCTCTGGCCGTATATAGCTTTCTTCCATCCCCCTGCTCTGTTTCAAAACCTGCCATTATGTAAGCGGAGGTGTTGGTGGTTTAGGTAGCACGGTGGCTGATGCCCAAGGGTCTCTGCCATCTCATCTTGGATACGCTTAAAGGGACATGACAAATTACTGCTCACACACCATTGGACAAGAACACACCATGAAAGAGACATCAAAGGTGGAAACAGGGAAGGGGGAACTGGAGAACCACAGGGCAGAGCTGGAGTAATAAGGTTCCTCCTAAGCTTTGGAAAGGTCACACATCTGGCATATAGTGACGCAAAAGTATGTTAATATATAGTAGATGTCTTTTGTTCTTAAGTGGGGCAACAAAGGTCTAGAACTGCAGAAAAAGTGGACATGTGACTCTGGGATAATGATCTCTCATATTTTGCCCTTTTCAAGCATCCTCCCAGGGGAATCAGACATATAAGAGATACCTTTTTTTTCTGGAGGGAAGCCAGGGCCAGATTATTAAGTATGGCACATGTAAAAGAAGAAGCAGGTTCAGAGTCAGAGTTAAGAAGTCCTTTATAGCATAGGGATTTCCATAAGCTGGAGTATAGATCCTTGCATAACTATTTAATTTAGACATCAAATTAGGGGCCATGATTCCCTTGTGGCAGTCCGCTCAAGTGTAAAAAGGGATCATTATCGTCCAAACATTTCCATACTCTGTCAGCCATTATCTTCCTCTGTATGATTCCTGCTGCCGTCAATATAAATAAAAGAGGGGGTTGAGAGATAGGAGATCCTGCGCAACGAAGAGGTACTATGCTTGTCAGATTAGGTCAATAAGTCAGTCTGCTTCTTCAGTCCAGGATCTCTCAGCAGATGCAAAGTATTTTAGGGGTCTGGGGAGGGGGAGCTGTGGGTTTCAGGCATGTTCATAGCACCTCAATGAAGGGCCCAGGTGACGGTGGGTGATTTAAGACAGAGTTTCCTTGCATGTTGAGGTTATCCGGGGGAGGATTAATGGCACGGGGCAGGATATATTCCGGCAGTGCTACCCAGCGAAGTCATGTAGCAAGGCCATACATAAATCATAGCAGCAAAGTGACTTGGACAAGCTGATGGCTGAAATGCTGCTGCCTGTATAGTCCCAATATCGACTTTTCCCCTTGCTCCTCTCTTAAATCATGAAGTGTGGAATATAAATAGCCTAATTATTCCAGCAGAGAGTGAAATTAAAGACATTTCATTTAACTCAATCTACCAAACAGATGGTAGTCTGTTCGTGCATCACCAAAATTCAGAAAGAAGAATCTTTTGCAATCCAGATGAAATCCCAAACTCTTGCATGTTGATGAGACACTCTGAGCAACTGACTCTTATCATACACGTCTAACACATACCAGGCGGCCTTATGTATTTGAAATATACTTAAAGAGTTTGAATATTAATAATAGACTCATCAAGAGGAAACCAAAGCCATTACTGACACTTCAAATAAGCCACAGTCATCATTCAATGTCCAACTGTGTTAAACAAGACAAAACTAAACATGAAAAATTCAACATGAGATTCACTCAACAGCTGTACACTACATGCACTTACAGCTGCAGCTCATGGCATCCTTTCTTTCTTCTTGCCTGACAAACTGTCAAATCTTGAACCCAAGAGTTTGATGCTTTCTCTACACTGTTTCCTTGGGGGCTGTTAAGACTTCCACTGCTCTGTCCCATTAAAACACCACTGCAACAACAGCCCGGCGTCTCCGGACACTGGGATGTGGAGATCTGATAAGAATGATAGTGCTGCAGTTTACAGGTGCTTCCGTTCACTACCTCGATTGTTCACTGTTAATGGGGAAATCTAAGATGCTCCTGGGAAATCCTTTGCATGTCTTTGGATCACTTTTGTTTTCCTCCCCTAATTAACGACAACAGTCCCAAGAAAGCGAAGGCAGCTGTGAACAACAGTGACTCACACAATCTAGAAATAAAAGGATGCATGTGGAGCTCTGCAGGGCATATACTCTAATCTGGTTTATTTTTCCTATCATCTTTATTTTGTAGGTTTTAATGTGATTCCTGTTCTAATATGCTTTGTGTATTTATCTATTTATACACTAGGTGTGGGAGAAAAAACAGATACAGCATAGTATCCTGATATTTTGTCTGGTGATATATCATATTATCTTATTTACCAGGTATCGATTTTTCAAATTAATTGCTCATATGAAGTCAAATCTATGATGATGGAAAAGTAAATTCAACTGATTGTTCAGTGAGGTGACATCATAGAGCAGGAGAAAGTTAGTACAACAAATAAATATACGGTTTGCAAGATGTGCAACATGAAAATAAAATACAGCATAAATGAGACAAACAAAGGAAAGACAAATGCTAAATTAGCTGAACAGTTGAAAAAAATGTATAAATCCAGTATATTGTATCGCAATACTCACTCTATGGCAAAATGTTAAAAAATGCAATAATATTGTATCATGGCCCAAGTATCGTGATGATGTCGTATCGTGGCCCAACTATCATGATAACATCATATCTTTCCCTGTATCGTGTCGTGGGGCCACAAGTGATTCCCACCCCTATTTCACACCTTACTTCACAAGTAGCATGTCTTCCGGTTCAAATACATGTACAAACACATGAAGACTCATTGCTGCACATGTTCAGCATATAATGTCTGAGTCCACACAATTTCCATGTACATATGTTCTCCTTAACATAACACTTCAGTTGATTATATTTGCTTTATTGTTTTCTATTTTAAGACTCCTTTCTTATCTAAGCACTAGAAGCAGACAGGCACACAAAGGAAATAAAATGTTTTATTATTCTCATTCATTTATGATGTTCTTCTTCTAAGCCTCATTGTCAGTCTGCTCAGCCAGTCAGAGAGCAGTTTCTCTCGGCGCTGTAAGACTATTACCAACTATGGAAGACAGACATATGACTGCTCTGCTTGGCTGCCCACTGTCTGGCTGTGCCACTAGTCCACACACACACACACACACACAAAGAAGTATCTCTCTCCTTGCGCTGCTGCCCCTCAAGCTATAACTTGCAGGACTGAACAGCATCATGTGAAAGATCCTTGAAAAATGAAGTGCATCAAATGCACAGATCCAGAGATTGAGGAATCGACTTTAATGTATTTCTGTTCTTTTGATCTCATCAGAACGTTCAGATGATGAAGACAGCAGATAATCCTTTATAATAAGAGAACAAGCAATCCAGTGAAAAGAGAATGAGTGGATGTATACGTGCTGAAGAGTTAAAGAGGGAGCGATCTGAGAGCAGGAGGAAGGCTCTGATGAGTCTGGCATGATTACTTCAACAGTATGTCATGTCAGCTTAGGGCTGACACGCAGGAATAAGGAGACAGCAGCTAGTAAGGAACGAGAGCTAAGGTTACAACCACTGCCAGTCCAGTCCTCCAGACCTTGGTTGTTACTAGTGGATATATAAATAGTAGCTGTGAAAAGGGGTTGATTTGTGTGACCTGAACTGAAACCAAAAACTGCGCATTCATTAGAGCAAAAAAAAAAAAAAAAAAGTGTCGTACCGAGTCAACACAGATGACTGTGCAGGTGCAGAGGGTGAAAACAAGAAGAGTGGTTTGTCGAAGCAGTTAGCATATGGCTTTGTTTAATGTAATTGGGTGAAATTCATAACTGAAACAACTAAATGGGCTGTAGGAATAACTTTTAAAAAATCCAGTTGAAATACTGAGCCACAAGTAAAGACTTTCAAAGCGAGGTAAAATATTTCAAATAATAGTTAAAATTGCTTAAAACAAAAAGACTTGAAATTGTCAGCTAAAAGTTTTGCAAATGATCATAATTTATGGCCTAAACTAATAATTGGACAGTTAAATTGGTTAGCTTAAGGATGAAACCTCTGAAATCTCTTAAATTTGAGTATGCATTGACAGTTTGAATTGACAATTTTTGGTTTCTTCTCCAGCTTTAAATATTTGGTTGATATGAAATAGTCAGGTGAAAATAATTAATACGTGTTGAATTGTGAATATGTGGTTGAAATCTTTCTCTAGTAAATACTGTAGCAAAAATTAAAAATTGGACAACAGACAGCTGGAAGTAATGGATAAAAGGCTAGCATAGTTGCACAGTAGGTCAAATGTATTTCACAGTTGAAATAGCTAAGACTAAAGGATTAACAGTTGAATTGTAAGACTTAAAGTGATTAAAAAATGATGACTCAACTAAGCACCTAGACCTCAGGAAGTTTGGATAAAAAAGCGCTGAGCTGTACAAATCCAGGATCCTTGTAACATTAGTTTAAACACGAATTTCCTTTGACATGTTTTCCTTGGGAGTGAAAAGCAGATATGTCTGTTGATCAGGATACCTGTGTCAGCAGGGTCCCCACCCATAAAGAACAACATGAGCTCTGTGGCTGCTTACCATGCCCATTTCTTGATCAATATTTTTATGCTCCATTGGCTTCATGCTCAGTGTAAAGGCTGATTGAGACAGACAAAGACAGCTACACTGACTGAGGCTCTTCGGTATAAAGAAACTCTGTTGTGATGCAGGGAGAGGAAGAGAGACAGGATAGTGAGAGAGCCTCAGTCTCTATGGTCCATCGCACAGGTGTTACTGTGGCAACTGGAACTGGCTTGCCAGTCAGCCATGCTGCGTCATCTTATTTTCTGCTTTTCCTCTTTTCTTTTTCCCAGAGTGTGGACCCGTCTACCTCTCTCTCCCTCTTTCTCTCTTGTTTTGTCCAGCTTTGTTTCTCACTCACCATTTGTCAGCAAGCCTCTATCTCCAGCATTTTCCTCCACCCTTTTCAGTTTCCTTTCTCTATGCACCTGCACTCATTTTTTCCATGTGTTTTTCTTCATTCCCATGGACACATATTAGAGTATTTTTCAAGGACTATAGTAACCCCTGTTGTTTGGATTCTTCTTTCCTCTCTCTGTATGTGTGTAGGTGGATGTGGGGGTGGTTCACTTCACCCCTCTGATTCAGCCTCAGATCCAGCAGCCTTTCAAACTGGTGGAGAAAGTCGTCAGGAACATTTTCCAATTTCGCAGGAAGCACTGCTATAAAGGCCTAGAGTAAGCAGTATAAACACAACTCGCTGTTTCATGTAAAGCTTATACCCTCTCTTCCCTCTTTCTCCATTTTTACTTTTTAATCTCATCTCATCCTCATCTATCATCCTCTCCCTACATTTTTCATTCTGTGTTTTCTGACAGCCACGTCGTCACTTCATCATTAATTAGAAGAGCTTTTGATTAGCTTTTGTCACACACCACCACTCTGACAAAAACATAACTTTTTGTTTCTAGAATCTGAAAATCAGAGCATCCTCAGAGCTCGGTTCAAACCCACTAGCAGCATACCAACACGCCCACACGCATGTGCACGCAGCCCATCACCCCTGCGCTTGTTAGGGAAGTGTGTGTAGGCCCGGATAACAAAAGAACACACTGGCTGTGTGAAAGAGAGCAGCAATTATGAGTCATTGAGGTGGCATAGGAAGACGAGGCAGAATATTTTATGTAACTGAAGTGTGTTGGTGGCAGAGGCACCAAATTGGAGGGGAGGCACCAGCACTGAAGCGCCTAAAAAGCATCTGTTCTGCAGAGTGTGTGGAATTGGCTAAAGAGACAAAATACTGAAAGACCTTTAAGGCAGAGAAATTTCCTCAGAAATGAACGACTCCTTCCTTGTATTTGATGTTCGAAGTAGATCTTTTCAGGTAAGAACCAGCGAAATTAATCCGAATTGAGTATTTAAATTATAGGAGCCTTTTTTCTTTATGTCACAGAAGTTTGTCTGAGTGTCAGTGTCTACATCCCTTGATTCTGGAGCATGGCAGCGGAACAAATTAACAATTCATGAGCAGTTCCAGCCCTTTGTGTAATTTCAATTAACTTCACAGATTTGAGACAATTGCTGAGGGATAATTTCTTTCTGTTTGAACTTTACAATGCCATTAAACTTGCACGATGATGAAGATATCAAAGCAACCTGAATGTAGGACTGTGCGTACTGCCATATCTCGACTTCCTGTATTTTATTCCCCTTTTAGAAAGTTGTTCCCCGAGGCACGCCGTGGTGAGCTGACACAGAAGATGATGCAGGAGGCAGATGTGGACCCCATTCTACGCCCAACAGAACTCTCCATACCTCAGATTAGGGCGCTAGTGGACGCCTACGCTAGCCTCTGCACCCATGAGCCTGGTCTCGCCAACTATGAGTACAGAGAGCAGCTCAGACTGAAGCACCTTGCCAAGCAGAGAGGCACACCAACAGACATATTTAGCGACCCAACAACTGGCACACCAGCGAGTCCTCAACAGCCCTGCTGAAGTAAGATAAAGCAAGAAAAGCAAGAGTAACCCACTAATAGCTCCTGTTAGCACAAGGAAACAACAGTCTGCTCTTAGCTGTGCCATTTCCACCTGGCACAAGCATGAATTTTTTAAATGTTGTTCTCTGCACTCAGTGAGTAATAGGTAACCGGCTATATGTGAAATCCTTGGACTGAGATAAGACCCGCAAGGCTTATTAGGGTCCTGAGTGTGCTGGATCAGCTCCAAGACTGTGCTCCAAACTTGGAGGACTGAAAGCAGAGTCATATGTTTTGGAGGAGGTAAAGAATTCATACTCTTGATTTAAACCCATACAAGCTTTTAAGAAAGGAGTATTTTTTTGTGTTCCAGTTCTTCTTCCCTGACCCAACTTGCATAACACCTTATCCTGTGGGACCTGAAGGAAATGTCAGAATGTTTTCAGGGTGAATCAGAGAGTGGGAACAACACGGCAGTGCGATTTCCAGGCCACTTTTCCTGCCACTATGAACTATATTGCTTCGTCACTTGGGAGACACAGCCTACAGGGAATTTGTTAGCGTCTGAAAAAGTTCTTTTCTTTTATATGAGACAAAAGAACCAAGAGTTTATTTCTAAATTTAAAAATCTAAATAATACATAATTGGCTTTTGACTCATCTATTTAATTCATGTCACCTTTGTCCAAAGAACATTCATGAGTACAGAGTACAGAGTAGAGCATCTATAACATGTTTGTCAAATAAATCTCACCATGTTTTTTTTTTAAAGTTCTGTGTCGATTAAAGTGTTGTTACCAGTTTGAAATATCTCTCTTTGAATGCTAGAATGGATCATCACCAACAGAGCATGGACAGGCTGTTTCCTGCCAGTGTGGCAGATGGTGCGCTAAGGTTGACTTGCCAAAGAGAGAATTCACTCAGTTTCAGTGATCAGTGGGAGTTAATCTCCAACCACAATCAGGATATCATCAGATCCACATGGCAAATAGGTTTGCAAGGCTGACATAACATGCTATGCTGTGCGTTACCCAAAAAGCAAAGTTATTCCAGAGAAATATGATACGGTTGCGTGGCATGATGAGCTTTGACTTGGGTTGGTAATTGTACTTGTGGCAGCAGAACTGACATAACACACAATGGGAAAATAATTAGCCATATATGAGATATACCTGCTGAGCTGTGAAGATAAACCTCCAGCGTCTCTGAGAAGATGTGGGACAAGTCTATTAAACCTTAAACTCTTATCCATATTCACTTGAAATCCCTCTGTGGCTGCATCAATTATTGTTGAAGGAGACTTTCTTGCTGTTTGCATCTAAGTCTGAGGGATAACCAACACAAAGCTGCTAGAGCCCCAAAGAAAGCCTCACAGTAAGTCACAAGTCACACATTTAAAAACAACTAACAAAAGTGTTTTAAAGCGTAACAGTACAAAAAGAAAACACTAATAAGCCACATGTTTATGAAAGTAGTCAAATTGGTCCTTTTTAATGACCTACTCTTCTCAAATCGAAGGCTGGGGAGAAAACAAAAAGGGTATCTAATACTTGATCAAAACATTTAATGGTGGGGGTAGATGTTTTGGTTATCTGGCTGGAGTATGAACACAAAGAAAGTTAGGTGGCGTCAATCCATTGAGGGCCTGAAAATTCGACATTTTGAAACAGACTGGAAACCAGTGATGAGATCTGCACAGGTGTGATGTCTTCTCCCTTCATTTCCAGTCAGCAGGGGTATTTTGAATGAGCTGCAGGTGCTGAACGGATGACTGCTCTAAACCCACATTCAAGAAATTACAACAGTCAAGACGAGATGTTATGAATAAAAATCCTCCGCATATCTTGAGCAGGAAGACAGGTCTTTACTTTTAGCCATTAGCCTAAACTGAGACTGCATCAGAAATTGATTGTTTTGGTCTTCTTGGTTTCAAGACAATACTTGAAAGTTTCATGCCCGATAAATTTGATAACATGTTAATGTATAGGACTTACAACTGAGGCTACTTCATGTCACACTGCTTTCTGTAAAGCAGGTTTCATGCATTTTCAAAATGTAAGAATATAGACGTCTTTACAATGTTAACATGAAATTAGTTAAGCACACACTCATTTCAGTTGTGTTTGCAGTACAATGTGAAGGTTGTAGGCTTTGTATGGTGATGCAAAGACTTGTTGTGGTCGAGGGAGATGGTCTAGCCCTGAAGAAGTTCTGGAGAGGTCGAAAAATGAACGGATGTGACTGAATTAAGACATTTTTGTCCACAAAATGAGCTGCTCTTACGCCAAATTGAACATTTTCAAATATAGAGCTCACTTAATTTCATATATCTGGACATAAATGGAAGAGCAGCAGAAAAGCTCTTTTTTCCTTACTCTTTCTTCATGTTACTGTGCCCTACTTCTGTCAGATAATTGTGTATTCTATTGAGGATATACCTTTTTCTTCCAATGCCAGGATATTGAATCCTGCGATTTTCATGACAGCTAATCAGGAACTGGTGGCAAGTCTAACCAAGGGACAAAGCCTGAGATAAGGCACTTTCTTCCCTTTACTGTTTTACCTGTCAATAGTAAATAAAGGATATAGGAAGCTCAGCTGACAGCTGGATTGAAGTTTGAAAGCACGGTTCCCAAGGTGTCATTCACAGATAAAACTTTTATTTATAAAACAAGAATGAGGCATTCACATTCATTGGTATTCTAGCATTAAAGGCATTGTAAAGTTGAGCTGAGAAGGTAGAGACTGGAGTCGCGGTTCTCCTCTTTATAGTACCTAAACATGTACTACTTAATGCTGTGGCAAACAAACTTGTACAAAAATACCAGCTGCATTTATTGCAAGTTTCTGCATTGTTTCTAACCTGTGCAGTGTCAAGTGTGCATAACTGTACATCAACATTTAAGGTAGAAAATTTTTTATACACGTGACACAGATATAAAGAGGAACTGAAACATCGATCGCCATTAAAATCAGTTCAGCAGCCATATTTCCACATTTTTTAAAAACAAGCAACCCACTTGACCCCGGGTATGCTACATATAAAATGTGGAGGAAACATGGAGCTGTATTGCATTTTATTTACTACTGGACCAAATCTTTAATCAAATGTTCAAGCTTTCACCCAAAGTTTGTTTTTTTTAAAATAAACATTATCAAACCTATCAATAAATAAAAACCAGTATTAATTACATTAAAACCTGTACAGATAAAAATGGTTTCAAATATATAGGCAAACAGTGCACAAAATACAGCAAAAAGGCTTGTTTGCATCAGTCAGCATCCTTCTTGTTTGTTTGCTTGTTTGTTTAGGTTTCTGTCCTCTCTCCTCAGAAGTCTGCCTTGACCCCGGTAACATTTGGCTCAATGCTGTTAGTGTGTGAAAGCCTTTACTCAGTGCAGCCTCCTTTCATGTCATTTCTTAACAAAATGCAGTTTATATAAAGGGGTGACTCAAAGCATACCAAAATACCAAATAAAAATAAATTCTTCACCAAGACTGAACCCCAGACTCTCCTCTTGTGTGGGCTCACTGCCCGCTAACTGTAACAACATGCGCTGTGTTGCCGAATACCAACTTTAAAAAAAGGATTTCTTGTCGGTATTCGGTGGCTTTTAATGCATTGTAACCCCTCTCCTTCTTTTGGACTGACAGACCAAGGGTATTCTTTCCATTTCTTCAAAGAAAAGGTCAAAAATGTAATAAACTGCCAATCAGCGTGAGCTGCAGGGTAAACTGGGATGGAATACGTCACTCAGAGGGTTCGTTGACAGGAGCGCAGAGAGACGAGACTGGAGGAACACATCAGTGCTTGGCAGATTCATGCAGTCATTATCACTGGGGTAGAAGTCACTTCCATCCGCCTCGCAATGGGGAAAACTTTGTCAACCGGTAAGCTTCATAAGATCAGAACATTTATTTCTGACCTTTAGTAATCAGGTATTACACTTTCTTAACCGACTTATGAGGCAAAACTTCACAGAAACCCCAAAGAGACTTCAAGCCGCCATTTCCTTGTGGCTGTGGTTCAGTCTAGTCCCGCTCTGTCCTATGAGGAGGTCTTATTTCCAGAGTCTGTGGCACAGCTCTCATCTTGGTCATAGAAACAGTCTTCATTCACAACAGAGGTCAAACTTTGGACACTGAACTCTCTTTCTAGTAACATGTTGAGGTCCACCGTCCCTGAAGGCAGTGCTGCGTCTGTCTGGCTGTCCAGTGACCTGCTGTGCGCCCTCATGTTCAACAATGCACCCTGGCTCCTATTGAAACTGCTGGGTTTCCTCTTAATAGCACTGAAGTGTCCTCTCGTCAGTTTGGGTTGGGTCTCTGGAGTGTCCCCCACCCTCTCCGGTTCAACACATGGAGCAGGTTGACATTTTGGCAAAGCCTCCTCTGAGAGTTTAAGCTGGAGAAACTGAGCCTCAATGGCACTAGTTGGGGAACTGCTGTCTCCACTGTCCCTTCTTGTCCCCCCTTCGCTAAAACCGTCATCATCCTCATCGCTCAAAATATCAGATTCCTTTACAGTGGAGGTGGCGCAGGGTTGCGAGTTCGATTCTGGTGTTTCAGACGGGTTCTGCTGGACTGAGGCTGTATTGGAATCAACGGATGTGCAGGTTGGAGGTGCGCCGGACAAACTATGTGTTCCGCTGCTGAGGCTTCCCTCATCTGAGTCTGGCCCTGCTTTGGGATTACCAGCCTGTCCTGAGGGATCTCCAAGTGGCTGCTTGCACAACCAGGAAGCCCTGGAGGAACCTGGCAACAAATTTGGGAATGGGAATCAGAAATGAAACTCTTATCTTGACGAAACACTTGCAATATAAGCCCCTTTAGCATTCTTCGACCTAAAAAGACAGATACGATCAACTCCTTTCTCATGCATTCTTAGAGTTACACAGTTTATGACATTTAAAGCCCCAAATGACCCAAAAGGTTAAATACCAGTGAGTAAAAATCACTCCCATGCCCTCTACGGTTATAAAAACTTTCCCAGAAAACAGTTCCTGGTACTCAGGAATAATATCAGAGGCTGATTCTTTCAAAATATTTTCCAAAGCATGCCTCTTAATGCTTACCAAGCCTGGCTGAGGAGGGCAGGGTACTGCGCAGTGGGGCCAGGCGCTCCTTACAGCCCCTCTCCAGTGTGCCCTCACTCCTCATGTTCCTCCTCACATTTTCTCTGAGGAGGGAGCGGATCACCTTGATGATGTTGACCTTGCTCTCTGGCACGCTGAGGAGGACAAAGCAGAGGTACAATCGAAACATGAGCACTGTGTAAGGTAAACTTGATTCAGAGGCTAAATATAGAGAAGCTGCCGGTGAGAGAGCTCCATCATGTCCCCAGTGGAAAAGGGAAATTAAATTCATTAGGAGTGATCCCAATTTCACGCAGTTATGAGAATGACCAAATTGGTTACAGGCTTCAGTTTCATCACTCCTCCTTTGTAGACAGCCTGTATATTACCGAGCTAAAACACAACATATAAATGCCTACAGAAGGCATACCAGGCTGAAAACTTTGACCTTGAGCAGCTTCTTTATGGACCATGATATAGAAACAAAAAATTAACAATGTTGAAATAAAGAATTTTAAAAATTATCTTGAGGAATGGTGAAAAAATGAAATGTGCATTGTACTGTATGTCAACTGTTACAAAGGATTTTTATTTCTATGGGTAGATTTTCCTATGTGGGAAATATGAGAGAAAACAAGATAAAGATGGACAACAGTCTCATTTGTCTGTTTAATATGCTGCCAACATCAGCCTGTGTGAACAGCAATGGAAAAAAGCTGGAAACTTCTTTGGTGTTTTTGTTTTTAGGGAGGCAGAACCAATTAGTTTCTTAGGTTTTAAAGTTTGTTCCTCGTGATATCTCGTTTGTTTACTGTGAACCGAAGACAAAATTTAATGGAGGGTCAATGATATTTTTGGAAGTCCCTGTTCTGTTGTTGCGTTTCTAAGCCAGGGTTCCTGCTTTCGCCTCATTTTCATCTCATTACTGGAATCAGCTACAAGGCTGTTGGTGGGGGGGGGGGGGTATTATTAGCAAAAGGAGGATCAATACTGGACCATTTTGATTGTGGTTCACCTGATTGTGGAACTTGGTCATGACTTGTTACGGTTGTGTCACCAAAAAGAACACAGTGACTGAGTTGGGATTACATGCAGTTAGTTAGATAAACAGACTTCTTGTAAAAAGCAGAAACTGGCCAAAACTGTGAGAATTTTTACACACTTGAGTTATTATAATTTACCAGTATTAAAGGGATATTATGGCATAAAATTAAGTTTGGGTCAAACACACTGTAACACCGAGTTAGACAACCCCTTGAGAGGTGAATGTTGCCGACTACTTGCTTCTCTAGTTATACCAACTTTAGAAATGACTGCATGATAGCAATACACAAACCTCAATTAAAACGCCACTCTATAGCTACAAATAATGCTCAGAGCAGCATCTAACTTCAAGTAATAATCATATCATTTAGCACTGCAGACGCAGTAGTTCTTCTGACTTAGCATCTCGGTCTGATTGCATTTCCATGAAGTAATGATCCTAATTGTTCTTCCTTGAGCTGCGTCACCCCGCTGCAGTCGGTGATGGACTCGTCCGAGCTCTCCCTACAAACAAGCGGCTGCTGGAGGAGATTGGTTTAGTTGTGCTTAGTCTCTTTGCTAAAGAAATCAGGCAAAGCTAAAAAGATGTTTGGTGGCTAGTGCTATGGCTGGGACCCTATATGTACTGTTGATGAAGTTAGGTGCTGTTCTGAGCATTATTTGTGGCTATAGAGTGGCTTTTTGGTTGAGTTTTGTTAATGAAGACATAGACCGTTGTGTATTGCTACCTGCGGTCATTACTAAAGTTGGTATAACTAGAGAGACAAGCGGTCGGCAACATTCATCTCTCAAGGGGGTGTCTAAGTCGGTGTTACAGTGTGTTTGACCCAAACTTAATTTTATGCCGGAATATCTCTTTAATATCCAAACATCTGTCATGTTTGTAGCTCGAGCTAGCCAGGCCTATATTAGCTATAGTGATGTGCACAGTCTAATAAGGCTATGAGATTACTACCAACATTGTGCCAATGATAATCTTGTAAAACAACACCGCTTAGACGATGTCTGACACTATTGACCTGTCAGCAGTTTGTTTAACAGCCTCATTGTTTGTGTTTTACGTTTTCTAACACTTTGGTTATTGCTGTGCACTCAAATCTCGCCCACGTCTCTGCTGAGTGCAAACTTATCATCACCAAAATAATAGTGATGCACCATGTGATTTTTTTTTTTTCTAGTCGCTGCGGAAAAACAATAATTACCTGATTCTCATGGTCAAGGGAATAAATTCTAATGAGACACCTTGGAGAGATAACTGGGTTTACGCACACCTGAGTGACACCAGGGCTAAGGTGTGATGAGTCAAAACTGAAGACTTAGCTTGTTAAAACCCTTATGAAAAATGGATCGCAAATTTAAATCATGTCTTCCTCTGAAAGTGTACAAAATGTTTTGAGTCTTATTTCATGCCCCCTTCATGTCAAAGTGTCGTCAATAATTAAGTGGGAATGAGCCCTGCGGGACGAATTATCAGAGGCTTCATTATTTATTTACTTAAGCATCATTTTCAGCTCTACCTTGCTTAAAAAACTGAAAAAAAACTAATATTAGACATGATTTAATATTATTTTTTAGATTCAAAAAGGATGGTATAAACTTCAAATGAAAGATTTTCTAAGAATCTTGAATTATCCCTTGAGAAATAATCTGGTGAGTGTGTTTACTTGTATGTCAGAGGGGATTGAAATTATACCCATGAAATACATAAATGCACACCATAATAAATCATTTCTGATTCCTCCTGAAAGTTTAATCTCTGACCTGCTACACAGCTGGAAGACTGTCTCTGGTCTGCCTTCCAACTCAGACCTGGAGTGAACCAGCTCCCAGATGCAGCTGCTTTCTGTGCCTGTTCCTGTGAGAGCCAGAAAATAAAGGAGAGGCTTTTAATCACACAGACCAAATATGGTTTATGGTTTCAGGAGGCAATAAGGAGGGAAGAAGTGGAACAGAAATGCCAGAAGAGGTGTGGGTGTTTGTGTGGGCAAGGAGAATCAGCTTAGGGGAGTGTGTGTGGGGATATTTGAAAGGGGAGGAAGAACAAAAAGATTTAGTGGATGTACTTTGTGAGTGATTTAGTGAGGATAATGTGGAAGTGTGCCGGCCTCTTACCTGCAGTATTTCCCAGTCTAACCTGCAGCGCAGAGAGTGGGATGAGCCAGCGGAATTTAAAGGGGTCTGAATCTCCGTGAGAAAGTGCTGATCGCGGGTTGGTCTGGTTATAACAAAGAGTGTTACATATGAAATCCCACAGGCAGAGTTTGTGGCATTTGAGTGTAAATGAGTGCAACAGACGAAATACTCACCATTTTTTTCTTCAGCTTGGTGTTTTCCCTGTAGACCAATATCACCGCTTTCTTGAACACTGGTGAGAGAGTACATCAGCGTCTTAGTTTTGACTGCAAATGCCTCTTGGGGAAAGCCGACTGAAGGAGTGCACCCCCACAGAAGCGTTTTAGATGCCAGCTTGAACCCTTAAAGCACATATCAGCGCTACAGCGGCGGATATTGAAATTCACTGAGCTCTGTTTGGTGCCGCTGCAGACACAGTTCCTCCCGGCTGTACAGTAAACCCAATTCACTCGGCATGTACCGATTACGAATTTTCTCTTGAAACATCAATGTAGGGCGTTAAAAAAGATTCAATATTCACATTTTTTGAAGGCCTGTCTGTGCCTGAATGCTTTGAGATTAAACAGGACAGGGTAGGGGTGTTAAATGTCAGGGGCTCATTTTCACAAAATCCAAAATCAATGGTGGCAGGGGGCAGCGACTCACCAAACACGGTCATTTCAGGGTCTTTTCTCATGCGACCGAGCGATGGATGCGGATTGAGCCAGATGGTTGAAGAATGCATGAGAAACTCTCCCATAGAGATCTCTGTGACCTGGAGGACACACACCAGACAAGATTTATGAGAGGGAGGCAGCACAAGGCGAATAAATGACAAGCCAGACTCATGGCAATTACTGTCGACGAAGGAGTTTCACAGACATAAGCAACTAGAGCTTTTAAAGCCAGCATTTAACAGTTTGAGTTATTTCTCATCTACTGACTTTATAAATATGTCGAACACGCACATGATAGTAGACAACATTATTAGGCATTCACTTTGAATATTGATATTGCCGTGGTTACTAACTCGATCTTTTTTCAATTTGTAAATGCATTCAATCCCCGGGGGTAGTGCACAAGAGGAAGTGTAAACAACATAAGCTGCACAGATCCCCTCTGATGCACAGACAGTTAACCAGGCAGAAGTAGTTTAAAGTGGAAGTGACATGTCTCCAGTATTTGTCTGTCATAGCAGGTAACCTTTAGACTCCATGTGCAGCTGTCACCACGGTTATTCTAAACACTTCTCAGTGCCTGATGAGAAATCTGATTCTGAAATGATAATCTACCTCTTTCTCATGTCCGCTCTGCTCGGCGACTAGCTGATCAAACACGGAGCCGTAATCCTCGTAAATCTTCTGCATCTCATTTATGTGGCTGGCTACCTTCTCCATGGCTTTGAGGGCCTCTGCAGGGACGAGAACAGGAGGAAGTGTTAACAGAGATCAATTCTTGACTGTATATGAGGTTGCTCTGTATTACTGTAGCAGATTTGATTTGCTCAGGATGTGTATTCTGTGTATGCAGAAAAACTGTCAGTCCTTGCCAAGGTGTCCTTTATTTTATGTAGTCACTCATGACAGCATGACAGAAATGACAAGAGGGAGCGTGGTTTTTATTTTTAGCACACTCCCCCCCTGTGTGTTTGTGGGTGTGGATGTAGGTCTGTAGATGCTGTTTTCAGTCCTACCTGTGAGGTGGTAGTGCTCCTCGCTGTCAGTGTCTGTGAGGGAGACCAGCTCCCTGAGCAGCAGGGGGTACTTGAGTACCCTCTGCACTGGTTTAATCAGGTAAGACTCCAGGGTGGATGAGTGCTGCTTGGTGGGGTTCCTTGCATCCAGGAATTCCTTGAAGGCTTGATCCGTCTTAGCTGATAAAATACACACATACTGAATTAATACGAACCCTTCAGCAGCTTACTGTCTCAAGTTGATGTGTTTGTTTCTTAAATGTTCTCTAATGCGTACAAATGTGTGAAATGTGTTCACTGAACTCTCATCTGGATCTCTTATGAACCTCCAGTGCAGAATTCAGGTGCAATAAGATGTCTCCAGCAGGGGGTGATGTAGACTTCTCCTCAAACTACCATTGCCAGTACAGTATTTAAGTGTAGATATAGATCTTTTATATGGAGCACATCAATAATAGGCTTAAGGAGTAAATAGAAAACAAGATATTTTCAAGAGCAAAGGTTTCGTGTGGTATGGTGATGCAGAAATAGGGTGAAAACAGCCAAATCAGGACCCCTTTGTCGACCCTGAAGCCAAAGCGTGGCATAAAACGGCAGGTATAACAAAGAACAAGCCTTCTGTAAAGGTGATGACATTTCTCCCAGCAGTATGCTTCCGCGCCACTTACCGAGGGGGGCCATTAAAGTATTAATTATAGCACTCCCAGCCTCAGACAGGCAGCAGCATCGACACCTCCCAGAGTAATTGGCAGGCAATTAACGAGTCGACAAATAAACAAAACTCAGGCAACCCAGGGCCCTAAGCATGACAGTGAGGGGAGGAGGTAATGATGAAGATGGCAGAGAAGAGACGGGTATATGATTATTTAAAGGGTTTATACATATCTGCAGATTTCTCCTGTGTGTCCTTGGATGAGCTGGTTGTGACCAGGCTGCAGTGCTTGTTCTGAATCATTCTGAGCCAACTATTACCCTGGTAATCTTAACAATATTTATCTGCATCATGCAATTACTGAGCTGCATGTTGTTCAAATAATAGTTTGTGAGCACCAGCTATAATAATGTACACCCTACCATTTAAAGCTTTACTTAAAGAGTAGGATGTGTGTGTGAACCCTGCAAGAGGAGCACTTTCAGTCGGGCACTTTTTCCCTTCACCCACACACTCTGAGCCATTTAGCAAAAAGCGAGTTCTGCCCACAGACCGACAGTACCTAGATCTGTCTGAAAAGGAAAGTAATGTCAAAATATCCATAATTTGTATTCAGTTTGTGCATAAGAATATACCTATTTAAGAATAATAGAGTTATGGCAGGATGGTGTTTTTTGAATTACAGATTGATATTGGTTTACAGGAACAGTCACAGAAGTGAAGGAAAGGTTATCCCCAAAAGCTTATTGCAGAGAATCTTAATATAGCAGTGTGGTGGAATAATACATCATCAAATATGATTTTTATGGCTTTCCAAAAATTCAACAATGCAGAAAACTCAAGCTTTGCTTTTGTAATTTTATTTTCCTCCAGGTGATTCTGACCCATCAGAGACTTTTCAGAGTTTTTTCTCCCTCTAATCCTATTAAATATCCATCCTGCTGCTTACTTCGAGGGATATCCCACACAATTTTGGTAATGGGGTAGATTTAAGAGGCACGGAGGGGGCAATCTACCCATCCCAAATCCACCCTTGTCTACAAAGAAACCAATCTCCTTACACTTCTCTCTGTACTGGGCAGCGCTCCCAAATAGTGGCAGAAAGCCTGGCGTCTTAGCAGGCATAAATCAACTTAAAATTGTCTACTCTGTCACATGCTGAGGGAGTCGCAAGGAATTATTAAAGCTCTCAGGCTGTCATGGTCACATATCAGCTGCTTGTGGACAAGGTTATCCAAAGTCTGAGAAATAATGATTTCATATTTGTTTTAACTTGTTGTGCTCGTACAACATGTGACAGTGATGAATGTTGAGAAACTATCACCCAAAAGTGAACCACAGAGATTTATGCTTCTAACTCTAACCCTGTAAAACCTGAACCATGAAATAATTGTCAGGAAATTCTAAAATTTTGAAATTGGACCCCTTAATGGACCTTCTGACAAAGGTGTTTAAAAAGATACAAGTCTGTATATATATATTTTTGAATAGAAGATTTGCATTGAAAATTACCTTACATACCTGTTGTATCTTATTTGATACACACATTTTCAACATGGTTCTACTACAAAATAAGTTAAGAAATATTAAGTAGTTTTACTTTGCATCAATGCAGTAACTATTTTTTGACGTTATCCTTTTTTCAAAATTGGCAATAATATCTTTGAGAAAACACATTTGGGTCTCTGACTGACAGCAGCTATATTGGACATCCCAAGTGAAGACCTGCTGGTGCATTAATAACTGCACCCTGGTGGTTTGTCTGATCATTGCATGTATCTGATTGTATACATTAGGTCTTTCAGTGAAAAAAAATCACAGTGAGGATGTAGAGGTCTGAAAAACTCATGTATTTTCTTGTATCATATGTGATACAAATGGTGACATAGGGCTAATAGTTTGCACTTTTTTTTGTAAGTGATGTTGGAGAGAAAGAATTTCCCAGTTTGGGATCAATAAAGTCTATCTATCTATGTATTTATGTATGTATCTGTCTGTCTGTCTGTCTGTCTGTCTGTCTGTCTGTCTATCTATCTATCTATCTATCTATCTATCTATCTATCTATCTATCTATCTAAAATCAAGGCTTTCAGAAAACTGGAAAGGCATTTCTCTTTGCATTTTCGCCACCATCTCCCTCTTGGTCATTCCCTTTGGTATGAAATTGATTTCCTTCCGAATGAAAGGTCAAACCCTCAGAAGTGAGTCGCTGTGAGGTATCACTGATGCAACCTTGGTGCAAGAAAGCTTGTGACTCAGGATTTGTACTTGTGTGGATTGATATTCTATGCCTGCTCTCAACCTCAGTTTTGAAGATATGTATTGATATATGTTTTTGATCAGGTGTGTGCCGTACCTCTCTCTAAGACCTTCTGGACCTTGATGTGGTTGGCGCAGAAGCCACTGTAGAGCTTGAAGTGGTCGGCGTAGTAGAGGAAAGAACCCCCGAGGGAAAACAGCAGCTTCTGTAAACAGAGAGGGTGTGAGGAATAAACAAAGACAAGGACTGTGTCACACACAGATGGAGAGCGAGTGATGCTACACCAAACCCAAGGAATCCAGAGAGAGAGAGAAAGGATAAGAGTGTGAACATGGAAGTCGTGACCAAACCACTCTCACCCCCTCCTCCTCCTGGGAGACTATTCATACATTCCCTAACCTAGAGCCTAACCTCTTGAGTACACTAGCTTTCAGCAGCTCACAATCCAACCAGTGAAGCGCAACCTCGATCAATAGACCCCACACCTTGTCAAGTCATGCCTATAAGTCAGTCTTGCTCCTGTTGCATCACCTCAAATATTTATAAACCTCACCATCACAAAAACGCCTTTCTTCTCTTTGGCAGACTTGCTGAAATCTTCTGATTTGAGACAGCTGCTTTTTCTATACACTCAGGCTCATGAAACTGTGGACATTTAATCAATATGTTGTTGTGTATGTGTCTCACCTTGAACTGTGATGGGGTCTCCAGGGTGCTGAAATCAGGTGAGGATGCGATCCTCTCTTCTAGGGTCTGCAGAAATACCCTCTGGAAGTCTAACATCTCTGGCAGGCTGCCAAACAAACTCTCCATCTGAGGAAGAGGAGGAGGAGAGCAGAGTATATGTTAATTCATCAAAGCGTAGTAGGAAGAGAAGCAGTATGGAAAAATGGGAAGGGTGTCATGTTATGTTCTGTTGATTAACTTTTCCCCTGGTTTTGTTATTTGAGTGTATTTTCTTTGTGATTTTCCCGAGTGTTTCTGTTCCCTATTGTTTCTGTCCCCTTGTAGTCCTGTCTTGAGAGTTTTCAGTTTGTGTCTGACCCCATTTCCCTCATGTTCTTAGTCAGTGCGTTTACATGCACAGCTTAATCGTACTAAGCTCATAATTCGCTTTTTTCGCCGAATCGGACTTCTCTCCTTGTGTGCGTATACATGCAGCTGAGAAAACCGAATTATTGACGTGGACGTGTCCTGCGCTCAGCTGCGCTATGTTCGACCCCATACAACTGTCAACAACAACATCAAGTGCAAGATGTCAGAAGTGTCTACAACTGCTGCTGGACATTTCGAGTAAGAAGATGGAGCATCGTACAGCGTTGTTTTTGTCGTACATGATGTACATGCTACTTTTTCTGCAGATGAGATGCACACTATTCCTCTTCTCTGGTGTTTTTGTCCTGGGGTTACGGGGGCGTTTTGCACACGCACATGCATTGTCCAACCATACACCGACTATGCTGGTTACATGGTAGAGAAAATTGAATTGCAATTATCCGGGTTTCTTAATCGGAGTTCTCCAACTCCAATCAGAGTTTTCAAACTCCGATTATTGTCGGACTAAGGTGTTTATATGCACTTGAGTTGTCCAGTCTTAATCAGAGTAAGGCAATAATTAGGTTTTCTTGAGTGTCATGAAAACGTACTGAGTGTTTTATTCTTTATATCAGTTTCCAGTGTTTTCCTGTTTTATTTTGTGTTTCTCTGTGTTTCTAGTCTTGTTTTACTTCCTCAGTTTTGCCTCCTCTGTAATGGTCTTCACCTGAGTCTCAGTGTCTCACCTGCCTCTTGTTCCTCGCTTCCCTGTGTGTATATAAAGTCCTTGTCTTTCCCTGTTTCTTTGTGGTTCATTGTGTTTGTCAAGGTGTGCACATACCAGTGTCCCCAGTGTCTCTTTGTGATTGTTTCCCCCAGTGCCTTTTGGTGGATTTTGGATTTTTCGGTTCTTTTATTTGGACATTATAATTTAAATTAAAGTTTTTGTTGCTTCTTATTTATTTAATTATTTTAATAAACCCTTTTTTTTGTTCTGCATTTGGGTCCTCTTTTCATTTGTTTAACTCCAGAACATCACAAAGGGTGTGTTTAAGAGTGGATAGCTGGAATAGCAGTAACAGGTCCAGATGGAGGGAAAAATAAAGCAATATGAGGTTACTACACATAAAGAAGAGCCAAGGTAGCTTGTAATTCATAACAGTCAGTCAGGCAGACGCCCAGGAGTGTTTTAAAGCCTCCACTCTGATGGCTTCATCTCAGACAAAGGCACAAGGGAATGCAACCAACACAGCAGATACAAACCTCTGCTGTCCAACACACAGACGGGGAAAGTGCCTTCATTAAAAGCTGTTTGGGGGCTTACATGCCCTTGTCCACTTTGTGTCTGGACATGTCTCGCTGTCCCTTAATGGTCTTTTAATTTGCCCCAGTGCTCAGTGGTCTATCGACTCGTGTATCTTGGGAGAGACGTCCTGTGTTCGAGGTCACGCCTTGCTTAGAGCTGCACACAGGACTGGAAACTGCAAGTCCTGAGGTAATAAGCACGCTCTAGCTTCCGTTCTATGGCGTCGCAGAAATACATCATGACATCTAGCTGAAGCGTTTCTAAATGAAGGAAAACTGTTTTCTTGATGGTGCGGACAAATCAACAATTAGCTTCACTGGTGTGTGTGTGGATTTTCAGTGAATGCTAAAGGGGTGGGTTTACTCTTCAGCCAGCTTCTATCGGTGTATCCCTGTGGGACACTAGAAGGTCAGTGTGGGGGAATGCTAATTTGTCCTCCAGCTAGTCACTGTAGTAATGAGGGAGATATGGTCGAGCACTGTTCATCCACTTCACCTCTGGGTGATGAACACTCCATGAATTCAATGTTTCATACGACTACCACACCTTCCAGGACACGCCTCTGGAAAACTATGCATCTCATCAGGTTTGCAGCACACATTACAAAGAGCCGTGTCATAACACACATTTTACCTACCTCATCCAGTGTGAGGAAGGTCTCATTCTGCAGGGGTTTTAGGTAGATCTCAAACAAACAGGTCAAGTCCTGAAAGCATAAAATCCAGATTAGTCAGTGACAGTGAATCAAAGAGCAAAAGTAAACCTCCTCTCCCAATCTGTCTGTCTTTTAAAAGTGCTTTCATCATCAGATTACTGCTTATTTCACCTTTTATTATCTCCCATCGTCTCCCTCCCACAGTCCCTCCATCTTTCCCTCTATCTTCCCTCCCTCCCCCTTCTCACTACTTTAATGTGGCTGTAGCTTGTCTCAGTATCAGTAGGGATATTCTCATTAGGTTGATTTATGAGCTTCTTCCTCCTCCTTCTTCCCTCCCCAAGCTGCCTGAGTCGCCAGTGGTGCATGGATACAGGCGAGCGGGCCTGCATCAAGGCATTGTGGGAAGACAATCTCCTTCCTCAATTACAAATTTACGGCCGTATGAAGGAGAGGGGCGCATGGGTGAGGGGACTTAATGAAAAATGGGGAGATGAAGAAGAAAGGGAGAAATGCCAGGAATGACAAGTGTTACGGAGTCAAGATAATCATGAATGCGTCTCCCTAATGTGCGCCAGGGAGGAAAAGGTCGTATCGGAAAACACGAGGGTGGCAAAATGATTGGGTGGGAGGGAGATAAATAAGGCTAGACAGGAGGAAGAGGTGGGGGAGGGAAGGAGGAGCTCTGACTGTGACTTCAGGAACTTCTTCATGAATTGCTTTTCTTAATGTCCCATATTCCCTCAGAATTCAACACTTTGGGTAAAAATAACACAGCAACATGCTTATTTGCTGAGAGTTGAAAAAGACCCATGTATCTACCTTCTGCATACCTAATATCAAACAGACACCAGCAGCCTGTTTACTTTTCATTTAGACTGAAAATAAGAGAAAACAGACAGCCTTGAGTTTTTTGAAGACAAAGAAAATATCTATCTGCGCCTTGAAGACATACTCAATAACATTTTATATCTGGTTCTTTCTTTCTTTGTAAAACAAAAACAAAGGTATATGAGCAACGATTGAGGAATACTCTATTTGCAAGGCCTTTTTTCAGCTTAAAAAATGTATTTCCTGTTTCTGAACTTAGTACTTTGTCTTTGAAACCTTGCATTAAAAACGTTTCAAACTATCCAACTTGATATTTGTCTTTCAAGAGCTTTTGATGTAGTTACCCCAGACAAAGCAGGCCGGCCCTGTCCCTATTCAGTCTCTAGTAATGCTGCGTTCCAATTGTACCTGGAAGTAGGAATTTCCGAGCCCCCCTGAGGACGGATTTCCTACTCAGAAAGTCGGACGATCCTCAACAACCCCGACTTGACGACAATGTCATAATCCAAGATGGCGGCGCAGTGCAGCAACAGTAAAGAGTAACAGTGAAAGCTCTTTTAATGTATTATTTATTAGCACTTCTGTTTTAGTTTTGTGAAATCAAATAAGTGGTATATGTTGTGTGGTGTTTGTGAGAGTAAAATCTGTGTTGTTTACAACTGGTATAACTAACAAGTAACAACAGCTGACGGCCGCTAACAACAGCTGGCACTGACAATGGCTAACGACAGCTGACATTTGTAAACAACAGCTAACAACGGGTAACAGTAGGCGTCCATCTTGGTTTTCCGACTTGTTAACTGGAACGTCGTCAACTCGGGTGTAACGTCATTCCTAGTTCCGACATCCGACTTCTGAGGTAATTGGAACGCAGCATAAAACCTTCCTGAGAGTCTGAGCCTTCTAACTACATATTAACTCCGCAGACATGAGAAGGGAATGGATTTTATCATCTAACAAGATTTTGTTTTTATTATTTGGATGTAGGCCTAAGCTTCTGTCAGTGATAGTTCTCATTACTCTAGAATATAATGCAGAGTCGTCAGCTAGAGTTACTTTCAAAATGATCTTTTAAGTGATTTTCCTCTTTTAAAAAGAGAAAAGTGTATTAATTTATAACTTGATGTAAAAAGTGAAGAAATGAACCAGCTCCATAATCGTGGGGAAATATGAGGACAGGTTTGATCAAATATTCATGTGAGATTATTTTAAGAAAAAAAAACCTCATACGGCAGAGGCTTCGTGGTCTTACTTTCACATATGACTTCTCTGTGTCCACCAGCTCCTGGATGACCTTGCGTAACCTCTCAGTGGCAGTCATATGCTTGGGGCAGGGTTTGAGTAGAGTGGCCTCTCCTGTGGGGCCACCTCCTTGCCTCACTGGACGATCCTTAGAGTCATCCATCAAACCTCCTGGGCCTGAGCCTGGTCCTTCTTGGAAAGACTGGTAGAGGGTGCACACTGTGTCCACACTCTGTGGAGAATGACAGAGAGGAAGGGGGGTGGTTTGGGTGAGGGATTGCGAGGATTGCGACAGCCGGCTAAATTAAATTAGTATCAGATGAGAAACTTTCCCCCCACACACACTGACACAGAAAAGTAGATGCCCAGACACATATCCTTGCATACAAATTCTCTTTCACCTCGGTAATTTCACCATCCACCACTAATGATTTCAGCTCTAACGCTGTAGAAAATAATGATGTATGTAATTCTACTCTGTGCATGGCCAGTGATTCCGCTGGGTTTTCGACTGGCATTATAGAGTTTTCGCTATGCACTCTATGCTAATTGGCTTTGCATCAAAGACTGTACGGTGCATCCAAAGGACTAATTTATTATCCAAACTGATAGCATTATAACATGTTCATTATTCTTCTTAATCCATTCTGGACAGCTGCAGCTTTTTGTCACACCAATTCCAGAAAATTTGACATGTCAGAATACCCCGAGAGGTCACGTATTAGCTTGTATTAGAAGCACTAAGGGAGGAGTGAGAAGTCTCATTATGTAACTATCTGTTCATTCAGGATAAAGTACATTTCCTTCCACACTGCTTTGTATCGCTATTATAGTTGTAGCCCCACGGAGAACTCAGCATCGCATCATTTACAGAAGTGTTCAACTGGAACACATCATCTGCATTGCTTTACATTGGACTGTATTGCCTGAGGTGAGAAAATTAACATCAGTGGCAGGCACAACACTGCAGAGTTTTGCCTGTGGCAGGTAACATTTTGTAGTCTGTGAGCAGCTGAGGAAGAAAAAGAGCATTTACCAGCCTCTCTCTTTTCTATCCCCTGAGAGAGAGAGAGAAAACTCCTGTCTTTATAACACCATGGCTGCCTGAGAGTATATGCTTTTCAGGCACAATGGTAAATGTATGTACTCTTAATCAAAGACCGTCTAAACCTCTCAAATGACAAGTTATCCGACTAGTACAACACTTCATCAACTGCGCCAGGCCTACTTTACTAGAATGTGCCCAAGCAATCAATTATGGTGCAATGTCTATGCTAAAAATAGTCCCCCGATGACTAGCCCTCCTTATTTCAAGTAAATGGCATGCTGTAGCATTATAATCTGAGGTCGGTCACTAGAATCAGTACAGGCTGATAAGTGAGAAGTAATAGCAGGTTCCAGACTGCTGCGCAGCAACACAGCATGGTGGGAAGGCTGCCATGCCACGCCAAGCAAAACAGTTGTTCAGCACTCCACTGTGTTTGTCCGTGTGCATTTCTGTGCACACAAGCAAGCAGTCTAGAGCAGGTAACTCCCATAACTGAACAGTTACACATATGGATCGATACACACATCATTCTAACACTGCACACTCCAAGCAGTGTGTGTGAAAGCCTGTCTGAGTCATTCTGCTCTGAAACTATGAGTTACCACCCATAACCCCCCCTCCCATCCACATCCAG
The DNA here is from genome assembly GCA_962446985.1 of Xyrichtys novacula. Taxonomy (NCBI): domain Eukaryota; kingdom Metazoa; phylum Chordata; class Actinopteri; order Labriformes; family Labridae; genus Xyrichtys; species Xyrichtys novacula. Next base: position 9,699,405 of record OY660878.1, read on the forward strand.
GGAGGCCAGAGACAATCAAGGCTTCCATTAATAAGCCTGCAACTCATCAGCTAGCTCATTATAGCATGGTCACTCCAGAGACGGCCCCGCCAATGCTACAATATATGGACTGTGTGTGAATGACAGGCTGGGAGAAGACGGAGAGAGACAGAAGGGGAATCTTTCTCTCTGTGTCCTCTATGTACGTCTGGGCTAAGCCTCTTTCAAGTGATCCACCGCCCACAGCGGCGCTCCACTTTGCAGCTCTTTGAATGTGGGATGATAATTATAAAGGGACTTAATGTCTCCCTCTGCACTGGTGGAGGGGACTGACGTTGAAGAGCTGGAGACACACACACACAGATTTATTGTGTAGGGGGATACCTGTGGATGTAAAACACACTAACTGGGTTGACATTGAACTTTGAGCTCAATTAACAATCAAAAATAACTACACAGCCAGGCTAACAGCTGCTATATATTGTAGTCAGGCAGTTAAAAGCTAACATTAACATTATTACATACCCATTACTACAGCGCTAATGTGCTAAGCATCATCTTTGGGGTTTTTTAAATTTTAATTTCACTCCAGTTGCATCTCCAGAAGTACACAAAGCCCTTCAGCAATCCCACAGGTCCCGATGAACTGAAGCCCTACTTTTTAAGGCTAGCAGCAGATTTCTGTTCCCCATCTCTCGCACATATTTTTAATCTTTATTTCCTCACAAATGTTTTCTGTCATCTTTGAAAATCAGCCTCTGATTTAACTAAGAGGGTGAACCCAGTTTTAATTAACTATAGGCCCATCTTAAAGGTGTCTGTCCTGGTCAAGACATTATAATCCTTTGTCAGTCATCGAAAGAAGGGAATTTTTACTGACTTTTATCTGGCTTCAAGTCTGGTTTTGGGAAACAGCATAGTACTATTACAGCATTTATTGACCTTTCTTCATAATTTAAGCCCATGGACCGTGCAAGACCCCTACAAGGATTGGTTAGAGTGCGTTATCTCAACAAGCAGTCAGTTTGTTTAATAATTACCTGTCCAACAGGCTCAGAGTGAGCAGACAAAAGTCTGCACCTCCAGCTCTCTTGCAGTATTAAAAGGAGTTCCCCAAGGGTCAGCGTTGGGATCACTGCTTTTTTTCTTTATATAAATTATATGAATTAATTTTGTCTAATTCAAACTTTTATTCTTATGCAGACAGCACTGTGATGCGCTACTCGGCATCTACTCAAGACCTAGCTTACTTTGAAATGTTTAACAAAGCTTTTTATGATTTAAAACTTTATTTAAATGCAGATAAAACAAAAGTCATGCTTTTTTGAAATGCAAAATCCAAGTCTTCAACCCTGCGTTCAATCTTTACTTCTCAGGACACACAGATTGGTCCCCAAGTACAGAGATCTTGACATTTGTCTGGGTGAATCTCTTTCTTTTACATCACATTTTAAAGATCTGGTTAGAAGTTTAAATTGATACTAGATCTTATTTTATTACAGAAATGTGTGGTTCTGCTGGTTATCTTGGAGAGGACATTCTTAGGAAAGAGATTTTTAATCCTATTTTTTGTCTGAATAACTAAATAAAACGTTAAACATCTTTAAGTTTAGCTTACTGTGTTTACTGACATTTGCAAATGAACACTGGCACATAAGTAGAAAAAATGCTCTCTCTGGAGCACTTAAGAACATCCGGCCAAGGTTTTTTTTTTTTTTCCAAACATTCACTCGAAAGATGTGTCCGTCAATATTCATGTAGCATATTCACACTTCTGCACAGCTGAAAAGAATTCATAAAAAAACCAAGAGCCTCAAAACATCTGAGATTTTCCACTGAAGATCACAAAATTCTCTTCAGACACAATTGATGCCGTCACACACCGCACCAGTCGGCGTTACTTTCACACTCTGGGAAAGCTCCGTGTTGCTGAGGGTAGGCAGACATGGGGAGCCTGCCTCGAGAAATTTTGGAGGATATCAGGGCGACGTATTTATCAAATAGCCTGGTTGGTCGCTCCAGACAGGGGAGAGCAGCCTTGTGGAGACTGATAACAGTCATATCTGCCATTTATTTTAGCTGCAGGCATCCAGAGAAAAAGGAAGGAAGCTGCGGGATTCCCAGACAGATGTTTGTGTGTGCGTGAGTATGCAAAGTACCACACCGCTTCTCAAGCACCGAGTTAATTCTCATCACACCCACGCACTGACAGGGATATAGGCTTGTGTGTCGTCTTCCACAAATAGAAAGATGCCATAGAGTTGCTTGATTGGACGCCAGGGATCACACACACATAGGAACCCACTTTTACTCTGAACACCGATTTTTACAAAGTGAGATTTCATCAAGACTTAATGGCAGACACCTGCATTGGAGCGTGACAAGAGGTGGGTATGAAAAAAAGAGAAGAAAATCAGGTGGAGGAGGAGGAGAAGGAGGGCTACACCATCATGACTCAGGAATTGCAATTGCCTGACAACAAACCCAGCAACACAGCCTGACAGCTAGCCCAAATAACCAATTAAGAGCAGAGGACAGGAGCCAGCAGAAGCGGAGAAAAAAGCCCAAGAGCAGGGGGGAAACTGAGTGGATGTGACAGTGCTGCTGTGAATGCCTATTGAGGTCCCTCCCTGACAGCTGACAGCACTGGATCATGTTTCTACCTCGGCTTCCCATAAATGCCCTTTAGTCAACTTATAAGAGACGGCTGTGTCAACCTACAGGTTAAAAAAAAAAAGAATGAACCGAGAGGCTGTTGAAACATTTTGTCCCTGTCCGCTGGGTTCCCTTTGACAGATTTAGGAGTTACAGCCATTGGTGCAATTGCTGTATGTTTGTTGATCCTTAAGGTGACAAAGCAGAACATCTAAAACATCCGGTAGCTCATAAAAAAAGAGAGAAATTTCCTTTTGAAACTCAAATTTAAAATAAGAAGAATTTTATTTATACCCAAAGGAAAATTCAACAACCTACAGAGAAAACTAAAACGATCTCTGCACTAATATTTATCTAAAAAGCCTTTATACCCCCTCACTCTCAGGAGAAGTGGTACTTAAAATCACACTGCAGTGCTGATGACTTTCTATCATCTCCTCTGATGAGGCCCCTTCAAAAACTGCCCGAACCATTACAGCATAAACATCTATAAATATCCACGTGTTTTCCCAGTCCTGTGCTCACCATGAACAGCAATCTGTAGAGGAGCCTCCACGCTGCTGTCGCCTGTCGTTGGGTCCTTCGGGCAAGAGAGCAGCCCTTCCTGCGCAGTCGGCCTCCCCTCGATGTTGGCATGATGGCCCCAAAAATGGCATTCAGTTTAACAACAATCTCAAAACAGAAAAAGCAGCAACCGATCTAAAAGCTGGCTTAGAGTCTTAAGGGTCTCAGAGGTAAAACTCAGTCCACCTTCAGATCTTCCTCTAATGGTCGTCAAACCCTTTTCAATCTCTTCCACTGACTTCCTCCTCTTCTGCTCTCTTGTTAGTGCCAATTTTCTGCCAGGCCCTAGTTCAGGAGCCCCAGTCTGGAGTACACCTATGCCTCTGAGGTGGAGTGATCTTTGATTTGGATTGAGTCATTGATCCTGCGTCCTGCCATTCTGTGAGCGTAGGCAGAGAAAAAAAAGTGCTTGCTGCAGGCTTGTTTTGCATATCAATCAGTGGTGTATGGTCTGACCACTTGGTTTGTGCAAATAGAGTGAATTCTTCTCCCTGCAACTGTATCCCTTCTCAGTGTTTGTCTCTTTCCATCAGTGCTGGTCGTCTCACGGCTCCATTTTCACATCCTGCCATCTCTTCCACTTCCCTGTTTCCATTTGTTTCCATGTAACTTCTTCCTCTTCCTCTGGTTCTTCCCCTCGCTTTTGGCTCCATGCAACCTCCATGTAATTTCCAGAGGGCTGAATGGAGGGGGCTGTGGGCTGTATCAGTGTCCAGTCTCTCAATAGGTGCAGTACAATGTGGACTGTTCTGGCTTGTTACCTCCACACAGAGAGGAATGGCTGACTCAAAAACGGGAGGCTGCAAGCCAATGGGGGTAACAGGGCAGGAATGTTAACGATGGCCTTGCACAAAAATAAAACGTGACATGTATCATTTATTGCAACAGAGATTGTCATGCAAAGTGAACAAACAGATTCTCTGCCCAGAGAAAAAAAAGACTTATTTTTCGGTCTTTCCCAAATATAAGAGCTTTTTATGTCTGTGGTAGGGCTGGGCGATACAGCCTCAAATCAATATCACATTATATTGAGCAGTTCACCTCAATAACAATAAATGGACGATAACTACTCCACAAGCTGCTCACCTCCTCCCACATTAACTTCTTTAACTTCAGCTGCTACAACTTTTGAACCATCCTCCATCTCCTCACCTGTCTTTCCCTCTTTGTTACGGACTGGATGGCGTGGAGTCACGTCTCTGACGTAGGAGAGCGTCTTAAAGGGACATGAGCCTGCCTATACACATCCAAAACCAACTTTTATTTATTTATTTATTTTGACACTGAATATACCAATATGGGCAAAATGGCGTTGGTTATTATCGTACATTTCGGTATCAGTAGATTTTCGGTTTATCGCCCAGCCCTTGTCTGTGGGCAGACAAATAATGGCAACAGCAAGCGACACTTTGGCTTTATTCTTTACATATTTGCCTTTGGCCAAAGTTTCTTTGCATGTTTCTCAATCTTTGCCACTTACTTCTGCAGGTGATAGTGAAATCAAGGGAAAGAGACTGTTTGTAACATGCGCAATAGTCCCCAGCTGGATGTTGATCAAGGCCGCTGTTGCCTCATCCTCAAAGCAGAAAGGCATGACCCCAAGCAAGGTCATTTAGGGCTGAACAAACAAACTGTCTCTGAGACGATGTTATCCAGCCAGACTTACAAGCAAGCCTTTTTCTTCCTGATCTCAACTCGATAGATCAGACAGATTACAATAAAGCATACCTTTTTTATCAGTTTCTTATCAAAAATGGTCTTCAGTATGGGATAGTTGTTGAAAGTTGGTACGTAAAGACTCCACCAAAGAAAAGTTCCAGCCTCAAAGGTTTTTACATATCCATATAACTGGGTCATCACTTTGTAGAACAGGCAGGGTGGAAAGTTTCAGATGATGTTTCACGATCTAGCAAGCATTTAAACTAATGTAAACTAAGCCTTCTGTACCCTCTTCTCAGTGTTATCTGAAATCATACATGTATCCTCTTTGGAATAACTAAACATTACTAAGTCTCATTAGTGTCATATTCTCGTAATGTTTGTTTCCAAGAGCTGGGTGCAACAACAACAAAAAAAACACAGTCCAGCTCTGTCTGACTGGAAGGTAGCAAGATAAACACTAAACACTGTCTCCATCTCCTTTAAACGCTCCAACGGAGTCATTATGAACAGTGCTCAGCCTGCTTTGCAGATGAAACGCCGTTCGAATCAAAGGAGAAGCCTCATGACTTACCGGCGGAGAGGCTCTATCTTAGCTAAATAAACAAACAAATGTGGGGAGGGAGAGGATCAAGAACAGAGGATGAAATACAGGCATGTCCCTGGGGTTGGCTTTGACTATCCCTCACTGGAAACAGCCCTGTCATAGGACTAAGGGAGAGAAGAGGGAAGAGCAAGAGGGAGAGAGAGAGAGAGAGAGAGAGAGAGAGAGAGAAGGCCCAGTGGCTGGTCGGCAGCCCAATGATTCATTTGCCATGTTAGAGGGCCATAGTGCCATGATGCCATCTTCTTTTCAAAGCTCAATAAAAGTAGACGCATGCTCATAAATCAAATAAATAGAGGGGTGGAGAGAGGGAGGGCTGGGACAGTTGCGCTCCACTCAAGCGCATTTACGCTTTTTATTCTTCAGCCTAAACAAATATTATTCCTTCAAGTCTCAGAGGACTTTGGGGGAAGAGTGTGTTTTAATAATGACGCCAGGCTTCAGATTAAAGCACCCATTCTACTGAGTCCCTTAGGCTATTCAAATCCACTCCACTCCATGACTGCAAGTACAAAGGCAAAGTAATGCAACTACTATATGCTATTCTCACTCCACCAAAATGCCTCAAACTAAATGTGAGGTTAAATGGAGGTGCCTGTTGCCAGCATTTAACTCGGCTTCATGAAAAAAATGGCAATCTGTGCTCTCGCCTCTACCTTCCCTGACCTAGAAACGCTCGATCTGAGCGCAGATTATTTTAGCTATCAATGTGGTAACTGCCCGACATCACATCATACGATCAGATAACAGACCCGCTGGACCCACAAGGTGACCGTTTGAAGAGGAATACACGCCCATAAAGATTCTGCAGGCCTGAGCAAAACAATTAGGTTTAAAAGAGGCCTATCAAATACTGCTGAGATAACCTCAGAGCAATAAAGGGAGAGGAGACATAGTAACAAGTAACACCATGACCTTTTGACCTGCTCCCATCAACCTACGCAATAAATCTTACTGTAGTACGGTTACATTCAAAGACAATCAGGATGGAGATAGCAGAGTAAGCTGTCTTGAAAACACAGGTAGAAAGCAAGATAAGGAGAAGCACATCAAAGAGGTACAGATAACGAAAAAGTAGGATAGCCGATCAGCTAACGTTTTCAAACTCATTTTGGCCAAAACTAATACCTCTACCAATCCACGCACACATCTTTTAAATGTTAAGAAAACACTTAAATAGACAAAACTACTTGAAATTACTTGAAGCTATTATCTAGTTACATTGATATTGTCATATGAACAATGTGTTTCCCTAAAAAAAGCAGGTTAAGACCTTAGTAGTAATCTTGACCGTCTCTAAAAATGAATCAGTGAGCAATGACCAAGTTAAAATGTTGATGTTTTCAAATAAGCTTCACTTTGATTAAAATCTTTGTTTTATGATTTCATGATCCACTCTTTACACTTCACAGCTGATCATTAATTTAGCTGGTATTTGGTCTTGAACCCAAATAAAGTCTATAGATGTAGCAAATTTTACTGCAATTCATCACATATTTCCCGAGATCTTTTAGTCTACAACAAACTGGTGGACCACTCTAGCATCCCTAGAGCTGCCCCTCCAGCATGAATAAAAATGTAGAGAATAATTCATATACACTGCACATGACACTGTCAATGCATGCTGTAACTAATTAGCTCTTTAGAATTAAGGTTAGAATGCAAATATGATGCAAATGAGAGAATTACGAATTCGCCGACTGTAAAACTAGTCCAGACTTACATATGTCGAGATATTTTTATCAGATACACACAGGAGGTTGTGGGTGTTGTGTGAAAGTTTGCTGCTCTAAGTGTAAGGAGTCATAGTATGAGCTTCTACAGTTACCAGCTTCCACATAAAAGGAGGAAATAAACCCACTGTTTACCGGCTGTTTGTCCCCTTTGATGCCTCTCTGGCAGGACAGACAAGCAGCAATGTCCTGAGCCAAGCAGGCCAGCTTGTCTTTAAGGAGCCGTCCCAAACTCAGCAGCACAGAGCACAGGAATAGGTCTTTCTCTTCAGCCTGGCAGCCTGAAGGCCAGAACCAGCACATGGTGATGAGGGAGCACAGGGCCTGGACGGGTGACTGGCTCCGCAGAAACAGCTCAATTAGGGTGGTGAGGCAGAGGCACGGCCGAGGAGCCTCCTCTGTCATCACCGGGGCTATAATTGGTATGGCAACTGCCATGGCTGCACAAGGCACCCCTGCTGCGGTCACTCCAGTCAGATCCGAGTCATGGTACATCCAGGTCTCTGTTGGTCTCTCTGAAGTTAGTTCCTTTTTAGTTTTTTATCCACAGCTCTGTCTTACTCAACTTATTAACAGTGGAGTGAACTGACAAGAGCAAACCAGCATTGACTGAGCTGACAGCAGTAAGCTCAGATTATTAGTCTGCTTGTGGCCAGATGGCTGCTGATGAGCTTAGTCATAACACACACACACACATTTACACACCTCCTTAAATTACCCCCCAAAAACCCCCGTCTCGCAAACACACACAAAACAGTCTGGGGAAGAAGATTCTCTAAAGTTTGGGAAGGAGATGGTTGTAGCTCCAAGGAAGCCGGGATCATGTTTGAAGAAGATGACAGAAGCTAATATCCGCAGGCATCTTCCATATCTTTTTGATGTCTAGGGCACCGTGATTAGAGAGGAGAATTGAAACTGAATAATTCAACTTTCTGTTAGTCGCACAGTTTTAAAAGAAATGTTTTAACACCTCTCAGACTCCTCCTGTCCACTGAGACAAGTAAAAACAGGAAGATTTAGGTTAGGGGAAAAGAGGAAGAGGTAAGAGAAAGAGCACAAATGAGTCTACTAATGTAGGCCATAAGCTTTCGTTTAATTCAGGGAAGAAGCCTAATAACATTGCTACTTAAAATCAAGTAATTCAAGCCAAATCTCTCTGTACTGACAGCCAGACAGAGGATGACTCCACTCATTGCTCTCTTCATAAGTCCACTTAAATGCTCTTAGTGAAATGTCTGGCCTGGACAAAAGGAAAGAGGCTTAATGGGTTTGATGGATGTTTAACCTTTCGTTTGATGCAATGCATGACTGGCTATTTTACAATAGGTAAAATATATTTCCTGCGATAAAGGGGTCTCATAATTTTTAACAAAGTAATTGAATTTAAAAGTCCGCTGGCAGACATGAGCTCATTGAACAGCTGTGCTGCTGTGGAGCTGAAACTTTTCAAAAAGTACATAAAACTGAGGCTGATTCATTTTTCACAAATTAACTAGGTTAAAGTACTCAACTACAGATTATTACAATCAATACTTTACTTGAAACCAGAAAAATGTTGACATTTTGTGGTTAAGTGGAAAACATTCTGTGAATCACCTCATCAGTAAATTATTAAACTGTTTCAGCTTCATTTGAAGAATTTCTTATGATAGGGGTGCCACATAAAACTATGACGGAGTATTAGGGCCCCATTTAGAAAGAAATCAAGACTTTGAGATTCAAGTAATTAATTAATGAGAATAAAGTCATTACCAACAAGAAAAAGTTGTAGTAAAATCATTATGATATTTATGATAATGTGGTGCTGATGTGCCAAAAGATTAAGTATCTCCTTGTTTGAGAAACATATATTAAAGTATATTTTTACAAAGTGCTCCATGGCCCTCATTTTAACAACTATCATCTTAAACAACAGGTTAGCAGACAAGGACTTTATTCGGACTTTATTCTCGTGAGTAATGATTTCATCACAACTTTATCCTTGTAAGTAATGATTTTATTACGACTATATTCTCATTAGGATGATTTTTTTATGACCTTATTTTTGTAAGTAATAAATTTATTATGTCTTTATTCTCGTAAGTAATGATTTTATTCTGAATTTATTCTCGTGACTAATAATTTTATTATGACTTTATTCTCGTTAGTAATCACTAAATTCCTGTAAGTTAACGACTTTAATTTCAAAGTCTCAATTTTTTTTCCCCTAATGTGGCCCTCATAATCGGTCGTATCTAACGCCTTCTATCGATGTTAAATCTGACTTTTAATTTCCTGAATGTTCCAGTCACTGGCTTATTATATAATCAAATGGTCCCAAAGATACTGGGTTTATTGGACATGGATATATATGTGTGTGTGTGTGTGTGTGTGTGTGTGTGTGTGTGTGTGTGTGTGTGTGTGTGTGTGTGTGTGTGTGTGTGTGTGTGTGTGTGTGTGTGTGTGTGTGTGTTTCCAACAGTGGACTGGCTCCATGTGGTGGCACCAGCTCATGCCAGATTACTTCCCACGTCCTTCCATCTGTCTCCTGCCTGTACACTATGGGTTTGTGTGTTCACATGTATGCGTGAGAATGTGATGATGACCTGCCTGCCAACAAATCCCTATCATGCCTCTCCTCAGTGGCTGATCTAGTGGAGATTAAGTGACGCATAAGCAAATGAGAAGAAGCTGTTCTATTCGGTTATATGAACGCTTATGAATGAATTACTTTACAAAAGCAGTGCATGTCAAATCAATTCCAATTCACTCATGGGGGTTATCCTGAACCGACTCTATAATTGATTGGTTAAGCTTATAATTTTACCACAACATTGTGTTAAACTAATTTCAACAGTGCACCAAAGTATCATAAGGTATCTCAAAGGCACAATCAACCCTCTATGGTAAACTGTGTTTACTGAGCCTAGCAAGCGCTTCACCTCAAACACACACACACACAGACACACACGTATGCATATCTCTCCAGCGTAATAAGCATAAATTGGAATGCAACGGACCAATTAATCAAAGGTATTCCGTGTAGTGAGGAAGCCGATTACAGGGTGCGACAAGAAGCTTGAAATTAGTGCCTCCCTTCCATCCATCTCCATTGACTTTCACTATGCTGTGTGTGCGCGCATGTGTGCACCTATATGCTGATACATGGCTGATTTTCTACCCGGTGACTCGATATTTCTCTCTCCCCGCCCCAGAGAACAAACTGATGGCCCTGCAGTGATTAAATTCTGCTCTACGTGACAGCAAAAATCTGATTTACCAGCCCCAATATCTCTCCCTGTGTTTTTTTAATCGCTTTCACAGTGGTTGACTCTCCTCGGTGGAGGCTGACAGATTTTTTTCTCCCTTTTGTGGCTCAAAACGTGCATGTATGCAGTGACATAAGCACACACATTCATAAACCTTCCCTTGCTCCCTCCCTTACACACACATACACACACACCTATCTCCCATTCATTCCTCTGTAAATGACAATCGGCTGAAAGCTGAGCATCAGCAGCAGTGGTGCAGTGCAGATCTCAGCGCAGGGGACTGACTCACGTCGCCGGGCAAACAAAAAGAGAGATGAATAGAGCCAGAAAAGAGAGAGTAGAAGAAGGCCGGTTGTCCTCTCGAATCCACCTCCTGGCTGACCTGGGGTCAGACACTGCACGGCATCTTCTGACACAGGCAATTAGATTGAAGTCATAGCAGCCACAGCAATTAGCAATGCTTTCTGGATATTTGGCCTGGATTTAGTATCAATGAATCATTAATGGAACGAGCTAAACATGACTGCCTATCCCCTCCTTTTTCATTTATTACATAATGAGGAGGTTGGTGCCAAACATGCACTCACTTTGCTGACAACGTCTGCAGACTCCAATCTCCAAAGGACAAAATATAAGCTGAGCCAGGCAAGAGAAGGTGAACACGCATTGACGCACACGCATCCCCTCTCAGGCACCTAGCCATGTCCACATCATTAACACACAGCTTTCTGTGATGACCACACACACTCATTACCGCTCCCAATAAACACAAGCGTACACACTCTCCTATTACATTACTACGGCGCTGAGGCATAACTCCCAACGGGATCTGCTCACGCTCAGTTTAATGACTTCAATAAAAGTTGGTTTACATATCAAAAACCGGACCGGATATTCAACAACAGAAAGGACAGAAATAGGCATGCAATCTGCCATAAATCCTCAGGGACGAGCATTTGGCATATTTATAGAGGGGCTTTTTATTTTACAACTGATTTGAGAGGAAATTAAGGGTTTTAACAATCGCAGGGTACAGTTTGTGTTTTTGAACCAGAGCCAGGACAAACAAACACCAGCAGTGTCAAAAGCAAGAAAATGTCACCCGAACAGGAACATATCTAAAGCCATACATGTAAAAAACTGATCTGACAGTAAGTTGAAGATGACAGGAGCATCTAAGAAATCCTTTTTTTTTTTTTTTCCTGAGAGATTTGGCTTTGCCCCAGGGCCAGCATGTACTCATGTGAATGTGTGTGAGTTTGTGTAGGATGCGGTGGGAGTGTGACACACCCTCATCTCTCAGTCTGCATGACAGTAATAAGCTGTGTTTACACCCGTGGCTATGATGGAGTATCCTAATTATGGTAATGCAAAGGATTGGTGCCAGTCTAGTTTGTGACAGCCTCACAGCTGCCACAGTGAGTGGGCACGAACACGCACACAAAAGGAAGGAAAGAAGAACGCTGTCGGTAGAAGTGTAACGCAAGAAACAATAGATAAACTTCCTCTGTATCGCACAGACACACACTTCCATTTCCTACCTTGCTGTGCTGAACAGGCCTGCGTGTGCAGTGCGAGTGAGCATTCTCCAGTCCTACACACAGGGACGCATCATTTTCTGCTGCAGTGCACACATCTGGAGACAGACAGAAAGGACAGGTAGAATATCAGCTTACATGTCACTTCATGCATTTGTTGTTTCTGTGGGTTTACGTGCTTCACACCCATACCACCCATAATTTCATCCGCACTGTAAGGTTATTTTTTTGCTGAAACTCACTCTTCCACTGTGACCACAGAGGACGAAACAATGCTGACCAGTTTTGGTCTAAAAACCATCATGGATGCCTGCCAGTCGCTCTGAACTAAAATATGTCTCTGGTACAAATATAGCAGTGGCATTCAGCCTTTAAAAAGAAACAGAGTGAGACAGTACCAGTTCAAGACTCTGTTATCTCTTTGACTGGAAAAAAAACTTCACATCTGATTCTCCATGTGAACCATCCTAGAAACCTGAGATTATCTTAGTTACCTTTTAAAACCCTTCCCCAAATTGATTAACTTGACAGAGAAAACAGGAAAACTTGAGAATCTCTCGTGGAACTTCTCCCTCTGATGATCCCTGTCAACTAAATGTCAAGATGCAGGAGCAGAGTTACAGTTATCCAGTCTTTTGAATTCGATTCTCTTGTCTGATTTGTTTGCATCAGGCTGAATGAATTGACTTGACAGATGTCGTCCTTTGAGGAATGCTATCATGAAAGTCATGCAAGTGTAAATCCCCCTCTGTCGGCATTTACCTCCCTGCCTCCTTATCAGCCTGCCTGGGATCATATGCCCTCTTGAGACGGAGAGGAAAACTGCAGGCTCTTTGATCACACCACTTACTGTAATGAGGCCTTCAAGTCATTAATTCCTTTGTGTTCAATTATGGCTGTAGTGGAGGAAACGCTAATGAATTGCTATCATTAAAATGACACTCTCCATTTTTCTCAAACCTATTGTTTTATTTTTTGGGGGGCTGTTGTCAATGCTCAACAAGGAAGTCATATTGTGAATGCTGGCATTGGATTCTGAGCATTTACATGTGTTTTAATTTAAAAAATTAAGCAGAATAAAGATATACAGTGCCCAGCATAAGTCAGTACGTCCAGTAGAAGAGCAAAAGTACAATTTCCAAAGTTTTGACAAAGCTGAGTTTAACATAACATTTTATTTACCATTGGATGAAAATAAGGGCGATATGGTCACAAAAATTTAGCTTTGCTCCCAGAACTTTGATTGGGGTGTACTCATTTTAGCATCCTGATTTTAAACTGAAAAAATACCTTTTTGGTATGCAATGTAAAAAATCTTGTTTGCAATCAATGGCCTACATTTGAGAGGGTATTTTGATGTATAGTTTGACATTAGAATTGTTGATTTTGAAAGGAAACCAAAGGTTTTCTAACAACTCTGAAGGGATGTACTCATTTATGCTGAGCACTGTACATCAACCTGTTTCCATTTCCAAATTCTGGAGGTTTGTCATAGACCTCAGTTTGTTCTAATTTAGATTGCTCTGTCTAAAAAATATCATATGAAACTTTAAAAATAAATCCCCCCTTTTACTTTAACCTGAGACCATGCCACACCACTTTTTTCCTGTGTGGTTGAGGGTTACTAAACAGGAGGTTTTTGTGTCTGACGTCATGTATCCGATTTTTCCTGACAACATAAGAGGAATTTCCATGGTTCCAAATTGAGTCCTCTGATCTGATCTAATCTGAGACCATGTCAAATTCTCTCAAAGAAACAACAACCGTATCAAATCTTACACTTGATTTTACCTCAGATTACAGATGTAGTACATGATGTATACACTGTATCTACAACATACCTCCAGCTGTTTAATTTAAGCATTTCTCACTTACACTTTCACTTTACATTTTACATATCCTGCACTACCTGCTGGTGCCAAACAGTATTTCTTTCTCTATATATTTTCACTCAGTTGAAAGAAAATGCAGTCACTTCATCTAAATGGCATCTAATCTAATCTAATCTTTTCCTTCTTACCTTTGGAGCGTAGATTGAGAAAACAAATAAATGCATCTCTACCTGCTGGGTATCAGCTGTGTTTGTCCAGCGACACAGACGACCTTACTGCTCAGCTCTGACATCTCTTGTCAGCTTTGAGAATAAATCGAACTGACAGTATACTATACAAAGACTGAGATAATGAGCCCTCCGCGGTCAAACACCCCTCACAGCCTCTCTTCTCCCCCAGGACACACAGAGCTGTGAGAATTCATCTAGGGCTTCTTCTTCTTCTTCTTCTGCTGTGTTTCTTCTTTAGACTTTTGACAGGAAAGGAAGCGGATCAGCTTCTTAAGAGGAAGTAAAGATCTGAGAAGATCGTAACTGGGGAGGAAGTGTGGTATCTGTTTGTGGGTTAGGCAAAAAAAAAAAAAAACTGCCAACTCTTTCAACAAATTTGCTTATGTGTGTAACTGCTCATTGAGCAACTTTTACATTTGAATAACAGTCGCCTGGTTGAAGAGATAGGGCTGGAAAACTCATCAGATTACCTAAACAATGTGTTATTCAAAAGTTAAACTGGGCTTTCACTTAGAGGTTAATGTAGGTCTTTCACAGGGGGAACGGCACAGCTTGCTTACAGAGAAACAAGTGAAGCGGTGCCTTCATATGGACACAGAACTGAGAAGGTGCTACCTCAATGGGAGTGCCAAGCATTTCACAGCATCTGAAATGTTTCTCCTTTTGTGTCTCTCACCATCTGCCACACACAAGGGATGCTAATAATCAGTTTTATTATCTAGCGGTTCTTTAAGTGCCTCTTAGTATGAGTGCATTTCCACTTCATCTGGATCTAAAAAGGTTCTGTGTGATTGTACTCACCAGAGGAGGATTTCGCTCGGTGGTGCTTGCTGCGAACCTCCTGGAAGTGTCTGAAACCGGGAGCTGTATGGTTTGAGGTCAGAGTAGTCGGCAGGGGTCCATCCCGCCTCAGGCTCAGGTGCAGGGTTTCTTCAGCAAACAGCGTCTGGATCAGTGCCAGGTCCAGGCCGGACACACACTGGCCATTCAGGACGAGGATCTCATCACCTGGACGCAGGCCTGTGAGAACAGAAGTGTGTGTTTCAGGAACAAGCATATGTGATGGTCCTTTTTAAGGAAGCATTGTTTTTCACTCTCAAAGGAGGAAGCACCTTCATTGAATGCCAGTCCGTCATGAAGCACTTCACTGACAAAGATCCGGCTGTTTCTCTGGCTGTCTATGTGTCCTGTTATTGCAAAACCTGGCAGGAGGAAGAGAAATAAACACTAAGACAGAGACAAACTTGAAGTTCACATCTACTCAGGTAACACATATAGAATTTTAAACACTTGACCTTAATAAGTCCCCTAATGTGGCCGACTCACCAAAGTCTCCACTCCCGCTCTGTCTGCTCATGTGCAGCGTAAACACATTAGCTGGGACCACCTCCAACTGATCATTGACCTACAGGGGGATACCAAACAAATCAACACACAGTAATTAAGTGGAAGATAATCAAGCTCAGTGTGTACTTTTGTGTGTGATTTTTGCCCACTCACCAGATCACATACGCGCTCTTCAGGGGCCACATATCGGACCTCTACATCCTCTTCCTCCTCAACTTGCCTGTGCAGCCGGAGGCAGTGCAGACTTGGGTCCAAGTGTTTCACCTGTTTAAACAAGAGCCCCTTAATGTCCAGCAGCCTGGATCCACACAATCATCAGATATATTTCACGCACCAACGCTTTGTCTGACATCTGCTGGATGGTCAAGGCCTGAATTATTCAGAGAGTTTACACTTAGCTATGAGAAACCTGTGGTCAACTCAGATGGTTGACACGAGGGACTACAGAGTGTGTTTGTGTGTTTTGCTTTTCTCCTGGTTCCTAGAAGCATAACAGATACCGGCTTCTGCTAGAGATGCTTAGACAAAGACTATTAAAACATTTACAAGACCTTGCCTGACATCGCTGAAAATCTCTAACTTGAATTAACTTTGAGGTTTCCTTTGCATTACAAAAGAAAAATCCCACTAAAACGAATAAATCTAAGCCTAGAAAAGTCTCGACTGAATCCAACAGACATATCACCACTTGTATAAATTTATGTGCTTAACTGTCGGGGATGTGAAAATGCTGTTGTGTTGAGTGGGGCTGTCAACGAATATTTTAAATTTGAATATATATTCAAATATTTAAAAAAAAAACAGATTCAAATGTGAAAGTTAATATTCAAATATTAAATAAACGGAAAAAACTGAGTGGGGAAAAAAAAAAGAAAAAAAAAAAACAGCAGCTACTTTGCGAGTGAGCACAATGTAACGACAGGCCAGGGACAGGTCACAGGAGCTGCACCTGCAGTGAGACTCAACAAAAAAAAACATCCATGGCACATGCAGAAAGAGATGTCGGGATGTTCGGAGCCAAACTCGGAAAGAGTGGTCTGGACTCCAACGAACTTTAGAAGCTACATTTGGAAAATCTTCGGATGTTGGGCAGACACGGTAGACAGAAAAAATGCTGATCAAAATAAAGTTATATGCAAGCTGTGTAAGCTAGATATTCGAATTTGTTCAAACCTATGTGTTATATTTAAAAACCAACATTCAAACATCATTTTGACAGCCCAATTGTTGACATGTCATCACTCTCTGCTCTGACCTTGCAGGCCGCAGAGAGAAGGTCAGCTACTGTCTGATCTCTTCTGATGGCAACTTGGACCGTCAGCTGGTCTGGCATGTGGACACACATCAGCACATTCCTGCCTCCACTGCTGCTGTCCCACGCACCGCCCTCAGGGGGCGACATAGAGTAGATACTGGTCAACACGTCTAGCCTCTGTGTGAAAGCAAAACAGGGTAGAAAAGGAGAGAGAAGACAGGAGAAGGTAAGAGGCAGATAATGAAGAGAAAAGGGGGAAGAAGGAGGTAACCAGAGAGAGAGATACAGAAAGAGAGAGAGAGAGAGAGAGAGGTAAACTTTGAGTAACAGTGCCGAATCAATACAGTTCCATTAGTCTAAATGCTTGGCTGAGGATCAAGCAGCGGATCAAAGATGTCATACAATTAGCCTTTCAGAAATTCATTTGACAACATGGACAGCAGTTGCTCCACATTAAAGTCATTATAACGACCGTGTACACAAGATGATTGTCAACGGTCGACCTACAGGGCTGGACATCTCTGATGATGGGATCTATGCAGTTCCCTGAGACTTATTGGATTTTCAAAGCCACACATGTTATTTCCACTGAGGTGGTAAATAGAAATATCTAATTTTCAAATCAGTCAAACTTTCAGATCTGTCATTTGAAAATGATTGTTATTTGGTGGCATTAACAGTGAGGTTAGAGATGGGGATTATGGTGGGGGGTTAGCCCTCGGCTCTGCCTCAAAGGCAGTCATTTGGGGGTTTTTGGTCGCGACTCTGTGTCTCTGGAGGGAAAAGTGCCACAGCTGCGTTTAGGGGCTGTGGGAGACACCACAGTGAAGCCTTAAACCGCAATTATCAAGTCCCTCTATCGTGAGGAAAGACTCAAACACACCAACTGCTCTGAAACTCAGTGATTCAGCACTTCTTGCAAAGACGATATGACTTCTTGCTTTAATTCAAACATTGGACTGAGCGGGATAAATGCATCACTGAATCGCTGTAGATATCAAGTGATGTTTAAAAAACATTACGGGATCATAAAAATGGAAATTGGTGAGTGCGTGTTGAGGTTTCTTGTAGACTGAGCATGTGTGTGAGCTTTTCTGGCTGCCTGCTGCTGATGCATCACCTTGAGAGGGAAAGACTTTTTTGTTCCTGCCATAAAAGAGGTCTAAAGAGACTAGCAAAGACCTACGAAAGGCAGAAGAACCAGTCTTAATGTACTCAGATAAACACAAACATTTGCCTCATTATTCATTAAGATGTCACCTTCACTTCTTGGTGAATCACTTTAAAATAAAAGCCACCTATATTCCTCCAAAACTCTTCCACTCATTTATAAGGATGGAGGAACACAAGGTACCACTTCAGCCCCCACCAGATGAGGTCATGCTTACAAACAGAGGGTGAAAAACAAGCAGTCATGGCAACTGGTTGCATAACAGTCCTGTTTGTGTCCCAGCAACATGGCGTGACTGGAAAAGGAAGATTTGGTCGCCTGTACTGACCTGACCAGCAGCTGAGTAACACTGAACACTCATTCATGGTCAGGGAGGGCTACAAGAGGCTGACGGTTGCCTGGTCAACGTTCCATGAGGGGCTGCCAGGAGTCTGGTCCAGGCACGCGCCGCGCCTGAACGTGTCCTCTGTGTGGTTGGAGTGTCTTCTCTATTTACATTCGCATTCAGCTAAATAATTCAACCCCAAACTTCAATCTTTCCTCTCACGTGTGGAAATTATTTCCAAGCAAGTGGTCCTCCACCCTGGAGCTTCTAAAGATGGAATGTGGAGAAACCGGACGGTTAGTGGCTGCTGAGGAAATACGCCCTTTCTGTTCTGTTCTGTTCTGCCCATATTGGTGAGCACTGCCGCCTGCTCCACAGAATTTACTTCACAGTTAGAGCAGGCGTGGGTACTGGAGTGCAGTGAGAGGTGGTGATACGGAAGGAGGGATCAGTATTTCATGAACAAGAGTGGTAAAATTTGACAGTCATGTCAGGTAGTAATGCAGAAACAGAAACGGAGAAGGAGATAAACCTGAATCTTTCCCTGCATTTCCCTGAGCTGGAATTAATTTTGGAATATGTATTTTTTATATGCGACTTTCTCAAAAGAAACTCAGAGTGAGAAACAGAAAATGATATGACTTCTGGACTTTTACATGTTCAGTCACTCCACCGAGAGAGAGTGGGTGGATGGAGGCCCTGAAGAGCAAAACTAAGCCGGGCACTGTGAAATCTACTTTAACCTCTATGGACTCCAACGCTGCTACTTTATTGACAGGTTCATCCTATATAGATATATGTCTCTGTGCTTTATGCAACATAACCAGCTTTGCTTCACGCCAACCCAGTATGGGCACACACATGCAAACAAACACATCCTTGGACTTCACAGTGTAGGATAAGGGGAAGATGACTGCTTATTGGTGTAATTCATTGGATTTAAGACCCGAGTAGGACAACAGTAATCAAGACTGAGCTGAAGAACTGTATGTGCAGACAAAAATCAATACAACTGTCCAGTCCTCTCTCTTTCCCTTGATTCCACCCTGAAGAGTCTTAATCCGCACTAAATCAAACCAATACTAGTGACAAGCTGTTTTCTACGTCCAAATCCAGGAGACACTTGGAAACACTCAGACACATTTTAACAAACATCAAAGTGTCAACCCAGTGAAGGCCACTATTGTTCCCCAGAGCCACTTCCTGTTCTGAGTCCATTTCAAGGCCCTCGATGGGGCAGTTTTAACACTTGTCCCATTCACCGCCGACCCATACTATGAATCACTCCTTCCTGTGTAACAGACATCTAAATAACATCCGCCCTGCTCTGTCTTAATGTGTCCATTCTCCTCATGTGTCAGTGTGGTAATTCATACGTTGATCCAAGAAAGCTTTGATATGTTTTCATTTTAAGGAACAAACAGGCTAAGATATTAATAAAACAGACTGTCACAGAATGCTGCGAGAATATTCTCTCGAATCTCTTTACTTGAAGACAGAACAGAAGCTACACTTCAAGAATCTTCATTTGATGTTTTAATTCATTAAGTCAGTTGTCAAATAATACTGCAGAGTCTTGTCTACAAGTGGGCTGCAGCCAGAATCATCCCCAAATAAAGCAATAATTCAATATTTGGGGGGATATTCTCTATTTTTTTCCTTTCACTAGAGTCAGGGAGAATGTTTGTCAAATGTGAAGCAAAGACTGGCATACAGTTGCCTGAGGATAAGCCACAGGAAGGGTTTAACACAGAGGAGGAACACATCTGCGAATAGTGCAAAAAGAGGATTTCTTAAGGCAAAGTAAAATACTGAACATTTTCTAAACGCAGCATACACTCATGACATTAGTGTCTGGGTCAGTATTACTTCAAATCAGCTCAGTCAAATGGTAGATTCGACCTCATCAGGATGGGTGATGGGCCTAAAATTCTAAATGTAAGTGTAAAAAAACAGCATCTGAGGTTTTTAGGAGCTATTTGCTCTTGTACTGAGCATTGTTGTTATTCTTTCCATCTCTCTCTTTCTCTATCCTCCCTCTAACCCCTGTTAGAGCCACAGTCACTTACATGGACTAGCCTGCCATTCCTACATTGTTGTTATAAATACGGGTACACATGCTTAGGTCGTAATTAAGTTATATTAAGCACATATAAGTATCGTACAATATTTTTATCACTTTTGCACATTTCTCCTTTGCACATCTACACTTACAGATTCATTCATCTTAGTACATACTATTTAAGTACTCATATTCATTCATTACCTTGTATAGTCTTGTATAGTCTTGTATATTTTATCTATTTTTTGTATTTCTCTGTATTGCTTGTATCGGCTACTACAACAACCGAATTTCCCCTCGGGGATTAATAAAGTTCTCTATCTATCTATCTATCTATCTAAACCCTAAACTCTCTAAATACAGGAGGGTCAGATGACTGTCTTACATGATTCTGGTTCTGCCTGTTTAAAGGACGTTTTTTCTTGCGGCTGTAACTCGCTTAATGCTTGAAAGTGTCACACTCAAGCAGGTAAAGATGGGACAGGAGTGGGTCTGATCTTGTACTCAATCTTTTTTTGTTAACGAGTATGGTCTAGACCAGCTCTTTCTGCCAAGCATCTTGAGATAACATTCGTTGTCAATTGGTGCTCTATAAATAAAGACTGATTTAAAATTATTGGTGGGAATTCTTCAAGACGTCCAATCAAAAAAACAAAATAGAAGTTAAGCATTTTAACATCTTTTAAATCACATTTTAAAAACTCACTTTTTTAGACTTGCCTTTACATGATGCATGATTTATTTATTGTATTGCCTGCATACCTCTTGTTTAACCTTGTCAGCTATTCATATTATTAGTTTTAGCTGCCCATTTTATTATTATTATTATTATTATTATTTTATTTTTTATTATTATTATTTTTTTTTTTTATGGTGTTTGTCACCTTTTTTCAGAGCAAGTTTATGTTTTTCCTGATTTCAGTTTGTATGCAGCTTCTGAATTTGGCATAATTTTTAACACACAAGCATGAATGCGAGGTAAACAAAACATTTGACCTAGAAGTATCCATTGTATAGGCTAAATCGAGCAAAAGCTTGCTTTGCTTCAGCTCGATTTTTATTTCCAGATATTTTACTTTTTCCCTTATGCAACTATATCACCACATGATAATGCTGCAGTTCAAATGTAAACTCAGATGTTCAAAACTGACACACATCAATCTTTTAACATATTGAAAAAAATACAAGCACACAAACGCAGGCTTTTAATTAGTGATTCTGGTCTATATCCAAGCCCAAGACCCTCCATTAACTCAATTATGCTGAGAGCTGAAGCCCTGTCCATGTGGTACTCTAACCACCATTCAAGTCCAGTAAGAATCCCTATGGTGTCTATTTATCTTTCAGACATCAGCAGATCAACATGAAAGGCTTCTTTGCTTTGATCCTTGGCGTGTAATATGCACAGGCAGACTCACACACACTTTCTGATCCCCTGTGTGTGAAAAATATCTTTACACAGCTCACTATCAAAGCCCTGAGAGACAGCGGAGGTCAGAGTAACACTGGGTCCGTTTCTGACACGGCTACTTCACGCTGAAACAGATAATTCGGCACATAAAACGGTACCACAGGATGGATATGACAGATGGCAAAGGAATTTTTAAAAGATATATCAAAGATCCCGAAACCGCAGCAGACAAAGTTAGTGAAGACTATGACTCACCTCGGTGCTCCTGGGAGGGAGGACATACGCTTGACCTCCAGCATCGCTCTCAAAAATCTGAAATCAAGAGAAAGAAAAGTGTCAAAGTACAGACAGCGAGGAACCACACTGATTGACTCATGAGCGATTAAGTGCCCAGCCGCTTCGGAAACACAATATTAGACACACACAGTGCTATAATGGAGGTAATTAAAAACTACATGTGGTGAGTGCAGCACTTTGATTCTGCTTCCAAACCGCGTCTTCGGCCTTTGAAGGTGCAGTGGCAGAAATGTGCTGTGCTGTTGTGGGTTTGTGTAAGTAAAGGGGGTGTGTTGGGACACTCTGTGGTTTCTCTGTCGCAGAGAGATGAAAGGGGGACACAGTCCGGTTACAGATGAGAGGTGGACACCCCCCTTCCTCCCCTCCATCTCCACATCCACCACCCAGAGTTGAACCTCTCTGTTCTTAATCCATCCTATCTTCCTCCACCTGCTCACGATTGTACGGCGTGTTGTGTCTGGCTAAGCCCAGAACTGGAGGTGACTCTGCCGCCCCAGAGGGCTTTAACAACTCCATAATACAGCGCTGACACAGAGTCATCTGTTATGTGAGGGCGTAACTCTGATCCTCACTCAGAAAGGGGCAGTTAACAGCTTTGGCTGTGATACTTTGTCACCAGGCAGGAGTGGCATGATAGGTGGCAAGGCTGGTGACAGAAACGGGGCATTTTGTATGAGAAGTGTTTGTTTTCCCATGAAATTAACAGAACTGAAGCTGAATTTCCCCTTCTTTTATGCACAACACACTTGCAAAGGGGTGTATAGAAAAAAAAAGAAAACACAATCCTTTATCCTGAGGATGAAGATTACTTTTCTCCGATGACTTTTCCTCACAAATCAGAAAAACCACTCCTGTTATGGTAGTGAGAACCCTCATCTGACCTCTGATCAGAAGGGCGCAGTAACTCTCCCTCCAAAACACGGGTGCATTTATAAAGTGGCTGTAAACAGTGCTGCTTCACCATAAACTGACTAATTTTAGAAAGCTTTACCATCTCTCCCACAAATCCTCGGACCTTCCTGGCCTACTTCCCACAGCCGACCGCCGGCCAGCTCCTTCCTTACTGTATACACAGAGCTCTCTTAAGACGGATGACAGATGAGAAAAACGGGAGGAAAGGAGTAGGGAGGAGAAAAAAGACTTAGGGGTAAGGTTGTCAGGACCAGAGTTGCAGCGGCAAATGAGATTTAGTCTTAGTCAACACAGATGAGTCAGTGTGGAAACTGTGGGAGAAGAGCCGCCTTCTGACTCTCTTATGTTTATGTTCTGAGAGACGAGGGGGATTGGGAGACGGCACAACACGAAAGGGGAAAGGGGAAGACAAACTGTGGGAGAAACTGTAGAAAGGACTGGGTTTAAATTTGGGTTTTAAGTGAGAGGGATTGAGGTGGGTGTTTGAGTTGGAGGAATGGGGAAAGACCTCAAAGAAGATACCCCAAATCTTGGAGAAGCAGCAGTCAGATTTAAGTGCATGGAGGAGAGTTTGGCTCCTCAGACTGGATTGCTTTCCAAATCCTGCTCAAGTGAACATGTGTTTCATCGGTAGAGCCAAAGAGCCCATGATGTAATCTCGAGTGAGCGAAGAAGGCACCTGAAACCTGTAAGTTATATCACACTTACCCTTCTTCTACTCAAAAAGCAACACGACAACAGCAGGAAAGCAGGGAACCTCAGCGTTCACCAGCATTTTTGCTCCCCATGACTCCTTTAGTGACGAAAATGCCAAAAAAGCTTTAAAATGAGCTTGTAACGGAAGAAGGACATGGGGGAATAAAGGGAGGCTGTTGAATATTTAGTGTCTTTACACCAACCATCTGCTAGAGTCTGTGGGACTGAGGAAACAGTGGAGAATGCCATCTACCACATATGGCTTTCAATAATTCATGTGTGAGCTGCAGCGCCACCTCGGCCTTCTGCACTGCAAAATGTAACCGGGCCTCATTAGAGCAGCCGGCTGGAGTTCCCCTGAAAAATAATAACACACACACACAGGCATACCTAGTCGCTGAGAGACGTGCCCAAATGCCCAAACATAAATATCACAGGGCAGGTGGTGGCATGGGTGAGCGAGATAAGAGGAGTGAAACAGGACAGGGAACATTTTGGAGGCAGTCCCGAGTAAGAGCTGCAAGTGAAGAACATGATTGGCTCTTAGCTGTGTGAGCTCAACAACAATGAGGCTCCATATTGGCTTCACAGCATCAAGAAAAATGAAGGTAGACTGCTGCTAATCAAAACCCCAGCCTCTTCTCTGCATGACTCTGAATTAATGATCAGAGGTCTAGAAAAGACTTCGGCAAATGAGTGATTCCTGTGTGGCGATTCTGAAAATAGACCACCAAGAGGAGAATATTCTCCAGGGCCGTACCTTCAGGATTGAGAGCAGAAGATTTCTGTATTAATAAATAACCAGCTTGTTGAAGTCTAATTACTAACCAGAGAGGATTTAGACTTCCCCCTTTGCACCTGGGTGAGGAATGCCCCTCTGTGTTTATGTTGATGGGAGGTGCACAGTCAAACTTAGCAGGAAGAAGAAGAAGGGGGTGATGGGAGATAGTGTGCTTCTAATTAATAAAATCTCCTCAGGGGGAAAATGTGCTGAAAGGGCTGCTGCATGGCTGTACCAATCCCTGGCTTCTTTCATGTCAGCACAGGCATTTTACATGCAAGTCAGCAATAAAGCCCAATGTTTTCCACGTTGTTTCATTAACAATACACACACACTGTGTTCTTACGGTGCAAGTAAGACACAGCTCCTCTTAGCACTCCATCCCCAGAGACTGGGTATGAGCTCACAGACATACGTGTGCGGTGTACATTTGCACTGTGTACATACATGGTTATAAATTCTGCATGCTGATGTTACGTGTATGGTGGTTAGTTCTGTTTTCTGAATGCATAATCCTGCATATAAACGATCTGCTAAGAGTTTCACTCAGTACCTGAAGCAGAATAAGTAAGTGCAGGTTCTCCTCGTATTTACTTAAGTATTGTGTGGTTACTATAAGTAAATCTTTTGTTTTATGCTATGAAATTCTTTTTACTGAAACCTCAAAAAGGAAATGCTGATTTACAAAACATTAGGGCTGTAAAGTCCTAGTCAACTGTTTAACTTATTGGTCGATACATGCTGAGTCAACCAAAATTCGACTGGATTTGATTTTTTTCCCACCTCAATTTACAGTCTATGGTTAATTTCATTAGGAGGAAAGTACCAAGTGCTGATGAAGGTGTTCCCAGAGCACCCCTGTTTTACAGGTAACAGCCTGTCTCAGAACACCACCCCTGTTTTCGCCATTTGGGATTCTCCCAACCCCCTGGAGACCGAATGGAGACAGGAAGATTGAAGAGCGTCCACCTTGACCAATGTCCGGTGGATTGCTGAATATAATATTTGTGTTTAATTGCCTTCTTGTGCTGACATCAGTTTATTTTCACCCCCGCCAAACCGCGCTCTGCCGAGCAGCTTCATCACTCGCCATCAAAGTCGGAAAATCCCACCCGATTAGTCAATGTTTGGTAAAAAATTTCAGGGTTTTAGTCGACCAAAATTTCTTTGGTTGATAACAGCCCTACATAACATATATGTAATTATAAAATTTACATTATTCATGTATTCATTATTACATTATTTCTAACACTGTAGAGAGCTGCTGCTGCTTCAGGTTAACTCGTCATTATTCTCAGGTGAAAAACAGACAAGAGAATGATATGTAATGCCCACAAAAGGGATGGGATTGCCACATAGAAAGTCAAGAGCAAAGTATTTAGGGTGCTTTTATGAATCCCCAAGAGAAACTACTGTAAAGGGACAGGAAAGGGTAAAGGCAACTTGGTACACTGAGGGATTAAATGTAGAGATGACAGAACTGCATACTGATCTGCCTAAGACACTGATTTCATTAGTCTTGGATTCATAAAAGTAATTTAGTGTCATTTCAGGTCTAAATGCTTCTATCAGACAAAAATGCAAGAAGGCTGATAAAACTCCATTATGTAAGCTTTTATCATATTACCATATCTCTTTTTGATTTCAAAGATTACTAATGAGCTTGCTTGTCTCTCCCTTGCTGCTTATATAAATCTGAATTTATTAAACATAAGTGAAGCATTGCTTTAAGCAGATGTGAAGTAAGTCTAGACACTAATTTAAACATGGAAAGAGCCATTCTGTGTTTGATTTTGTATATTCAAAAAATAAAGAAAGATGTTGCAGTTGTAACATGGTTTCGTTTTTGTTGTGTGATAAGTCATACCTGTGACGCAGAAGGCCTCTTGCCTCTCCTTGTAAGGTTATCAAGACCTTTGATCGAGGAGAAAAGGCCCCTCTTACGTTCTCTATGAGTCAGGGACAGTGAGCGCCGTCGGAGAGTGGCCTCGTCTCTGGAACAGATCTGAACAGATACAAACTATCAGATTTGTAGTCATTTATCTGAACAGAGTATTCCAGTTAATCAGACTATCTTAAGTACCCACAATTTCCTCCAGTGATGCATATAGAAAGTCTTCAGGAGGAGGCTTTTAGGTTTCAAATGATTACAAGACTTTAAAGCCTTCTTGTTAAATATCAAGTAAATGAAAAGTGAAGTATCCCACACAGAGAGGAATCTAAAATGAGCACTTATGGCCTGACTTTACATTGCATGTTTGCATTATACAGCTATCCAGTGCCTGCTCGAGGCATCCTCACCAGCGCATGAAAAGAGGAGACAGAGAAGATCCCCAGACGTCCCAGAGTGGTTTTGGTGGGGCGGCTGGCAATTGCCAAGAGGCTCTTTGGGTTGGGAAGTTCTCCACCCTGAAGACTGGCCAGGTAGCAGCGCATTCTGAACAGGTCCATGTTAAACCTCTCCAGGTTCTGCTCCCACTGCTGGATCTGAGAATCAGGAACAATTGAGACCTTGTTAGATGGTAAACTTGTGAGTAGAGTTTGGGTGGTGGCTGAAAAAGGAAAGCAGAAGGGTTGTTAGGGAGGGGGCAAGGACAAGGGAAAGAGGGGGGAGAAGATAGAGAGTCAAAGAAAGAGGCGAGGGTCAGAAAGGTGCTCTTCATCAAGAAGCAATTGCTTGCAGATGTAGGTGGAGGGTGAGGGCACATGTTGGGGGTTTAATAATAAAGTAGGGACTTCGTATCTAGCAGAGGAGTGACTTTACACAGTAAATCCTTATGCTCATGTAAGTTTAGGGAGAGAGGTGATGCTGCACAGACCACCCATTAAACCTCTACCAAATGCGCGCGTGCACACACACACACAACTCTTATACACACAGTTTACAGTCACCTTCCCCCTGTGCCTGATTGCATGATGTATGCTTTGAGAAAATACTTATTTTGTTGGCTGGAGACTGTTTTTAATGAGAACACTCAAGTTAAACAACCCTCCATAACAACCGACTTTTATAGGTCTCGTCTGCACTGTGAGTTCATTTACAATAACGCGCCCCACAGCGTTGTCCCATTAGGACTCATTCACACTGACAGCATTCTTTAGAATTAGTAACACGCTGTGAGGGTACAGGAGGGTGAGGTTTTATGAACATCTCGAACAAAAAAAAACTTACACAGAAATCACCATGGGACCAACCTGAGCTATGCTGTGCACTAAAAGCCATGAAAACGCCTGTGTACACAGCTGAGCAGGTGTCCTCGGTTAACAAGCCTGCAGTCAATGACATTCATCCCATTATTCTCATTCCAGACCTGAACCACAAGGATGAGTCCCGGGAATCCCAATGGTTTGATAAGACAATAATCCTACATGGGGCATGTTGGCTATTTTAATAATTTTAAGTGCTCAAACACAAAGAATTAGTCCTTCTCCAAGTAAGATTAACCTCTGAAATTTCATAGGAGAAACATTCGACAGTATGCTGATAACTGCTGAGTCATTCTTAAGTATATTTTTTTCAGCATCTTTTTGTTCTTGAGTACTATTTTTGAAGAATCTTTTATTTTTACTCCACCACATTTGTAAAATAAGTCGGCTGAGATATTTCCTTTTCTTTTCTAAAATCTGATAGACAATCATTGAAGTTCTTGTGGGGTAGTTACACTGAGGAAACAAACTTTGTTACCTCTTCCATAGCAAATAGTCACAGTGAGTGGACAAAATGAGTATATTTTCTTGACAATTAATTCCACTTTACAAGGACTAAATGAAACAACAATGAAGTAAAAGTTACCACATTGTCCATGGGGGGCCCCAAAATCAAAGCAGAGAGAAAGTTCCTTCCAGGAGCTTTAACTATTTTAAAGCAAGTTCTCCAGACTGCAACTCCAGCTGTAATCTAGCTGAGCTGGTTTGTGTTTGCATTTGTATTGAAGTAATATCTCACCTGAAGTATCTTTACTTTGACTCAATTAACACAGTTGCCCAGTCTATATGACAGAATGACTTTAAATAAATCAAAATGGTCGTGCATCTACAGTTTTACCTTAAGTGGCATTATAATCAGTTTCTAACCACCAATGTTTAATCAAGTTAACAAGATAAGTTGTCTTTTTTGAGCTTGTGCTATGACACTGTTTTATATTATATGATTATCCTGTAACTGTCACCTCGGGTAAAACAGCAGAAGTTAAAGTCTTGTAATGCTAAGAACTCTCCAGAAATAACTGGTGACTATGTTCATGTGAAAAGTGATTTTAACGTATATCTATCTATAGTAAAGCTAGATGGGACACTTTTAATGGAACTTTTAAGTTAATGATTAACTGGGACAAACTGATGCCCACAGAGTCATTCTAACATATCTTAAGACCTCTCTGTTGAGTCCAATTTTAACTCAAAAAAACTTTTATGAGATGCTAACTAAGTTATCAAAGCACCGTTTTTTTGGAGTGCTATTCCTGGGTCCGTTTAATTTTACAGGCTCTTCTGAGGCAGAGCTGAGATTTAATTCCACGGAGTAGTTTGAAGATGACTTTAGATGGAAAAGGAGGTATTACTGAGAAAATCAGATAAGCCCCTTTCCTCAAAAGCAAAGAATTTAGAGGAGTAGCTGCTTTGGAAAAACTCTTGTCCATGTACAACTGTCACATATTATCCTGTCATGCTTCTGATACACCAGCATGTCCCTTTTGGATGTGTTTGTGAGCAGTCAAATATGAGCACAGTCATTCAGGGATGTTCTAAAATAGTCCTCTGCATAAAATTTGATTTGATGAATCATGCCTGGATACAGAACTGATGAACAGTCTTTATTAAAAGCATTTACTAAGTCTACAGCCTCTTGTATCTAGGAGGCATTAACCAGTGCAGAGCAAAGTAAAGGCATGTTTGGACCCATCTGTCCTGCGTGCACAGTTTATTCACATTCATTTAAAAGCTATTAAGCTGTTCTCTTAACAGATTCTCATCTTTTCTTATTTCCCCTCTTTAACATCTGCTCCTGACCTTCTGTAAAAGCCCAAGTACATAAAAAGTCTCTCAATGCAACTTGATCGCTGTGTGTGCGTGAGTGCGTCAGCTTGTGTGTGTGTGTGTTTCTTCAAAAGAGGTCTACTGGCACTGATTTCAGTAGACAGGGGTGGGGGCTGGACATCAAAGTAGTGCCCTTTTGGTGCAAGAAAACCCCAACGAAACCTTAAATCTATCATCAGCCCTGGGGCGCCTGTATCAGAGTCCTGTCCCGTACTCCCCTGACCCTATCATTGACTCCTTCGCCGTCTGTCTCTTTGTCTACTCTGAGGTGGCATACTGGCTAATTGGAAACAGATACAAGCACAGAGTCAGCCTTTGCACAGTCAGGCAGTGACATCGCCACCGATCAGTAAGAGACAGCACTGCCCGTTTTTCTATAACGTGAGCAGCTCACACAAAACTAAAGTAAGTCAAAAGTTCAGCTTTAGGTTAGAAACTATAGGTGTAGGTGGTGAATAAAGCAGCCAGACATTTTTATTTACTACATCAAATGTGATTTCTTAAGGTACTTTGGTTCTAAATAAGCCATAGGTTATAGGCTTTTTATATCTATCAGTAATCTGCTGTATGTAGGCTACAGCGCAGTGCTGGGTGCTCTGGATTCTCCCCCAGGCTGTGAGGAGGAAGAAGAGGATAATGCACGTTGAGAGCCCATTACTAGGAAACATCTGGAATCCCAATCTGATGCTCGGGGAGCGAGTGGCTCCCCTGGGCCCATCGCAATGCGTTTGGGGACTGATGCATTTAGGCCACTTCACCCACCCACAGACAAAAATAAAGCACAGGCTTGTCCCCGCAGTCACAAAATCTGAAGTATTAAGTAGGGCACATCGTAGGCCTGCGACACATATCACGCTGAGAGACAACAAACATGGTAATGTGGAAATATTAATTTGGCATGAAAAGAGCATATGTCACACCTCATGATCTATCTGTGTTGTTGAGTTTCCAGATTACTTGTAAAAGTGGCAGGAAACATGCAATGGTGTGTAAAATGTCTCGAAGGTCTTCTGTATTCTCTGTGACAGCAGTGTTACTTGCAGCTTTTATAAATGTCTCTTGGATAAAATGACTAACCCTCACCTGGTTCTCTATAGCCTTGCGGTTCTTGGGGTCACTGACCACTGTCAGCTGCAGCTCAGCCATCTTCTTCATCTTTCCGTCCATGTCAATCTTCTGCAGCAGGCCACGGACTTGGCTCCGCAGCAGGCGCACAGTGTCCTCCTTACCCTGGCGCTTGGCCAGCAGTGAGGCGCTTGCAGAATGGATGGCTGTCACCCAGTTCTCCAGGTCGGTCTGGTTGCTGGCCTGGCAGGGCAGAGAGGGGACAGAGAGATTGATTTGATGAAGTAGCGAGGTCAGATTCCTGCTACAAGCTGGATTCAAAGATGCTTTGACTGATAAATCTGCTGGAGTTGCCCATGCTCGACTACTACTACAGTGTTTTTAATCATTTATCACACTTCGATCATTCAGTGGTTAACCAGGCTTTGCTGAATCAATAACAGAAAAAGTGATTAATGCTGCTTAGATTAGAAGGTTTATGAAATATTGCTTGTATCAAACACACATTTTGAATGTTTATATGCCATTTTTATGATTGTCATTCTTGCCTTAAGACAGAGGAAGCAGCATGTGGGTTAAGAAATCAGTTGACCCCCCCTAGATTAAGAATGACTCATGCCATTGGAGTGGAAACAAAAGGAGGAAACCCAGGCTTTCCTCGTGTTACCGAGACGATTTTCTCTCACTCTGTTTGCCTCTGGGGCCATGTCAGCTCCGTACAGAACTATTTTATTAGATTTAGGTCTAGACACCACGACATGCTGCAGTCTGGGAAGCTTGTAATTTCAAGTGGGCAAAGTTATGGGGACAGAGGCGAGTATAGGCCTGAATTCAGTGTGGATATGTAGGTCACTCAGCACAACAGGCAAATAGGATATAACCTGAAAGTTTGGAAACTTTAAGCTAAAAACTATGTAAAACAGGTGTAGTAAAATCTCAAACAGCATCACTTGTAGTTTTATATTGACTGATGTTGTTTACCTGGAAGAGGTAGACGTCTCCATATGAGTTGCTAAGACAGAAGACATTCTCCTTTTTGGGATGCTCAGGAACAGCCTGGACAATGCTGTCCTCAGCCAGGAGAGCATAGCGAGGTGACGCATCTTGCTCTGGAGAGCCTTTGCCGTAAGTCTCATAGAAGAGCAATGTACATCCTGAAACACAAAGATGGGGACAAACAGGAATGACTTAGAAATACGCATAAGAAATAGTATGCATTACTAAGCTGGCTTTTTCTGGACTGTCAGAGTTTGGAATTCAAATACTGTCAAAAAGACACACAGTCCTTGTAAAAACGAATAAAGTACAAAGAAGCACAAAAACTTTTAAGTTTCCCCAATAGGCCACAAACGACTGTCATTGCTTCTACCTTCTATTTTTCTAACTTCCAAGAGATGTTCATCAGCACAGACTTCAAAGCAGAGAGGTAAAAAAGTAGCATATGTTCGTACAAAAGCAAAGTCTGCTTTTTTCCTATCTAGTTCGAGGCAACGGCATAATCCCCTTCAGGCTTTTAGAGCAGAAGGGGGAGAACGATCAGTCAATGTCAAGTTTAATGCCACTGTCAAGGACATGTATGCTGTTGAGAGGAGAAACTAGAAGAAGAAAGAAGAACCCACGTGCTCCTTGAGATTGAATTACAGAACTCAAATTTGGGTAATCTACTTAACTTTGAATTATTTTAAACTTACATGTCAGCACAATCTTTGACTCAATTTTAAGGTGCATAATTGTGTCCCCCTCCTCCAGGCTCCCCCTCTTGGGGTCAACCTCACCTTTCAGGGTCACCCAGTACTGCTTCCACTTGCGGCGGGTCACCAGCTCCAGCTTCCTGTCCTTGTGCAAGGTAACCAGAGGTTTAAAAGAAAGCCAGCCAGCCCGCCTGACCACTCCCTGCTCTTTCTCAAACAGCAGGTCCATTTGCTCCAATGAACCCTCCGCTGACTCACTGCCGCTGTCCCCCTCCTCCGTCCCTGTGGATGGGTCTCTCCTCTCACCGCCTCCCACTCCTCCCTGCCCGGTGCCAGTCTCCAGCTCCCTCATGAAGTTTTCATAGATATTCTGGCGTACAGCATCACTGGTGGTTTGATGAATGGCTCCTGACGACTGGGCCCTGGAAGCTCCCGGGAACCAGAGGAGGCTGGAGACCTGGGAGGGGGAGCTGGTGTCTGCGGTCAGACCATCTACTCCACTGTCAAAGGCATCAGTGAGGTCCTTATACCTGGTTTCCTGTGAGGTAAAACAGAGAGATTACAAATGAGGAAAGCATGAAGGCCAAATGATAAAGAGAGGTGAAAGATGAGATTTATGAACAATAACCCTCCAGGACTTTTAACAATCAATCACAGTGCAACAACCTTTGGTGAGGAAAAATGAAGCATGACGGTTCCTTGAGCGTCCACTTGGGGCTGTCCAAAAGTCAAGGAAACCCAATCAGAGCCCATTTTGAATTGCTAACTTTTCCAGCAGAATTCTTGGTGCAAACATAGCAAGAAAAAAAACACATTTTTTGTATTTTTTAAAGAAGTCCACAGGGTTTTTGTTCTTTAACATCAATTTTGAAATTTAGGACTGGTTTGACCCAAAGGTAAGCATATTGTAGGTTAAGGCTAGGCAGCAAAGCCAGTACCTCATTTCCATCCTTTTGCCTGTGTCTAGCTTAGATTTACATGGGTAATTCTATCTTTGGATGTTTTCATTAACCAATGGATGACATCTGTGTAACTACATCTATATTTTCTAAAGTTAATGTCTCTTATTTTCGGGGGCTGTGTTTGGAGGTTTACAGATTAGTTAACAAAATTATTCCCCTTCTTTAATGCACCACAACTGCACTTTATGTATACCTTAGTAGGCATTGAAAAGCTTATATTAGGACAAAAAAAATCTAACTGTGCTACTTTCAATTAGCCTGAAGCTGCTAAAAGATTGGAGGAGAAACTTTTGAAAAAATCCAGTGAAAGCCACTTCAACCTACTTCAAAGTCTACATTAGAGTCCCTAAATCTTTCGCTAGGCTGAGAAAGTGGGACAAATTTCCTGTGATGGCACCTGGGAGGTTGGAACCCTCCAGGCTCAGACAATTTCACGTCATTTGAGGGCCGCTGTGGCTTCCCAATCTCCCAAATGAACACTTGATGGAATTGCACTTTTCATGCCTAATGATAGTCTACCTACACTTGACTAGATTGCAGCATTGATTCTGCCCCTGGCAACAGACCTAAGAGCTCTCAGCATGCAGAAGCACAGTATGAGTCGTCATATCAAGCTCATCCACTGTCTTTGTTTCCTCCTGTCTCTTACTCAGCTCTATCCATGTCCTCTCCATTCTCATTTATGCTACTGCCATTGTTGATATTTAGCAAACTATTTAAATTTGCCCAAATCATTGCCAAGGGACTGGAATAATTTAAAGAGGCATAAACAAATTCTTTATTTATATGGAAATGAAGAGCAAAGAAATCCCTTATTCAGCGCTGCAGGGTGGGGGTTTCTCACTTCCTGTCACTAACTGACAAACTGAGACCATGTTTAGCTACAGGGCAGCTATGAACCCTTTGAATCCCTAAGGAACAGCCTCTGAATAACCTTCACTTCACCTGCCACCATGAAATACACAGTATTTGTATTAAACAGCCAGAGGAAAGTTTGTATGATCTTTTTCAGCATCTTCTTTTCTCCTTTAGCCACCACAGCACAAGTTTGTTCACCCTTTCTAACCCCCTCCTCCCAGCTGCTTTTCATTAAGAACAGGTTCTTGGCCTTTTGGCATCAAGTTTGCAATTTGACCTTTAATCCCACCACAGAGTCACGGAGACCAGGTGGAAGAAACCCAGAGTTGGAGGTGCTCCTAATTTTGTGAGGGCCCTTTGAGGTTTATGCCATGGAGGTTTGGCAGTCCACAAACGGCCCCAAAAGGACACAGTCTTAAGACCAGATTTAAGTATTTTGGAGACCTAAGCACAAACACGTTGCTGTATTTTGTGGCCCTAAAGAAGGACAAATTTTAACCCTTAATTATTTATGCTATTTTTCTGGCATTAAACACCTCTAGTTCAGCCATGTCAAGTTTCAGAGTAAATGTATTTCTTTTAGGACTTATCTTTGAAAACAGAGCTCAAACTGTGACAGTTTATCAGTGTACTGAAGCAACAGCATCTCATTTAAAAGTTCTTCTGGATGGCTGTAGGCAAAAACAGCCACCTATCAAGCTTTTTTTTAGCATAACAAAGACTAAAGCTAAGAATTAGCATGATGTTTGGCAAGCATAGCAATTTGATTTAGAGCAAGTCTTGACTAATTTAAAGGGAACGCTGTGTAAAGATTGTAATGGATATTGTAAATGCACTGCATGTTTGTCACCACAAGGTAGGGTGACAGTATCAAGGCAAAATATCTCATGCTCCTCACTTTGCATCATCTTTTGAGTAAGGAGAAGAATTCCTACTCAGCAAAAAAAAAACGAAAAAAGTCCTTTGAATCAAAGGAGAGAGTTCTGTTTTGTTCTATGGTTTGTCATCACCCACCAACTGAGTGAACACCAATCCCTATTAGCAGATTTACAACCTCAGATGCTTAGAAAATCAGTACCACACAACAGCCCAAACACCCAAAAGTGATTCATTAACATTAAGAGGAAGGGTGGGGTTAAATCTCCAGCTAGGATTTAGTTTCACTCGAACAGAGCTTCTCAGAGGCTTACAGCTATTCTCTTGGCAGCGCCCAAACAGCATTCTTAAAACTTTTACAAGGCGAAGCTAAATGAATTAATGCAGAAACAATCGCTTTAAACCTCAAAGACAAAGAGAGACATGAGTTCAGGCTGAGTTTCTACCAATGCTTTCTGTCAAATTAAAGCTATTAATGCAGTCTCAGTAGGGCTAAATCACGTGGTTTTACAGTCATGTGCATGCCAACGAGCTGTGGTTATTTCCAACCCTTTCCTCTGACCCATGTCTGTATGGTACTTGTATCATTTTACTACTGGGAAAATACATCAGCTGTCTGTTCTGTGTCTCACGTACCTCCCAGATTTCCATGCACTTCCTCTGACTCCGCCAAATCTTACCTAACACCATGAGAATCTGAGGATAATGACCAGGTGAGCGAAACAATAACCTTACACAATGCAGTTACCTAAACACACTCGCAGTCCACATGTTCGCAGTACAGCCAAGTTAAAGACGTCAAACATTCACATGCAAAAACTGAGCACTGATAATCAGTATGCAACAATACCTCGGATGCACCCGCCCAGATACAGTCATCATAAATTCTGCACATCAGCCCCAAACATCTCTTCCCCCGAGGATCCTCCATGTCGTACATTGTTATTGGGAGTACCTCTCTTCCTCCTTACATCCTCACAAAAAATAACAAGACCAAGTGCTGGCTGCCTTACAAACTTCATTTTGTGCCGCCCCACTGTGTCCTGTCCTCAGACAGCTGGTGTTGTGGTGCACAGGACCAGAGGACTGTGGTTATCCTTCAGCAATGCCAAGACCACCACTGGGGCTCATAATCAAATAAACCTTGCCAGACAGAAAACTTACTGTGCATGGCTTTTACTGATGCTCTCTCAGGGTCTAATTAGCAGTAGCTCCAATATAACATTAAGAGGGTGATAAACTCATCTACTGTTAGCTTAAATGAGTACTTTGAGGGCCACATAGTGAAATGACCAAGAACCAAGATTTCTATATGCATGCTGCAATCGATAAATTTGTACCAGTAACTCAGGAACGTAGAGTTACCGAAGTAAATCCATGTAATCCCCAAGTGTCATCACTTTTAAACTCACCTGAGACTTCCTCTTTTTCCTGCCAAGGCTGCCCGTCCAGTCACTGAGGCGTCTTATTCGGGTTTTTATGGAGTCTTTTTTATGGAAAATAAAACCTAGTCCTGTTTGCCCCTGGTGCTGTTGCTGATCAGGATACTGGCCAAGATCCTCACTAATGGTGTGGGCTTTGGGCCTGCGACAGGGCAGGGTGAAGGATGTGTACTGGTGGGCCTCGGGACATTCCTCCTCCAGTGGAACATCCAGGACTGATGCGAAAGAGGCTCGGTGAGTCCTTCGACCAGGTGGCGGCCCTTGGAACTCAGAGGACAGGTCCTTCGTTATGGGGAAAGTTGCAGCCATTGTTGAGTCCTTGTAGAGGTCTGTAATGGACACAGGGGGGGACTGCTCAGTGAAGGAGTCAAGCTGGTGGATTGGGGAGTGGACCAAAGTCCTACTGGCAGGGCAGTGTTGGTCTGGCTCACACAGATCTGTGTTGGGCCCCCATGGCGAATCATACCAGGAACCATCAGAGCTCAGTGAGCTCCCTTTGCTAGTTCTGGCAGTGGAGGAGGTGGAGGCAGGAGGTGGACCACTACAGTGACCCTCTTGTGCGCTACCACTGGAACCAGGCAGACTTGGAGTTGAGGCAGACTCCAGGTTTGGGGAGAACTTGAGGAGCTGTACAGGGCCAGAAGCCTCCTCCAGGAGGAGAGGGTGGCCAGAGGTGTTGGTGAACTCCACCCTGAGACTGCCATCCTTCTTGATTACCACCCGTGGGCTGCTCTGTTCCTCTAAAGCCTCGTGCTTCTCAATGTGTCCATTAAGGGTGCACCCATTCAGCTCAGCTCCATACGGATTACCATCATACTCATCTGACAAGTGCCGCCTTCTTACACCGCACCCAGCTGATCTATGCCAGTGGTGAGCACCAGGGCTGCCCCTTATCTCCTTTGAGACGTAGTCATAGTGCCTGGCAGTGAAGGACTGCCGGCTTTTTGGAGGAGATAAGCAGCCACGTCCGACACACCTGGTCTTGTACGCAGAGCCTAGTGGGGCATTTTTCCACCAGGAATGAGGTGAGAGAGCATCGTCTTTGCCTGAGCGGAACTTCAGTGAGTATGGCTTCTGTTTCCCTGGGAAGGCAAAATTGGTGCCTTTGGGGCCCTGGATACTGTACTGGCTCTCAGAATTTCCCATGGCCGTCTGTGAAAAAAGGAAGCAAAAATAATGAGTCAGTTAACCTTTTACTCATAGGAAATAATAACTTCAGTCTTATACCCAACCGAAAGGTCTTAGACTGGTACCAGGGTTGGTTATTTGAAAGCAAAAACCCAGACTGAACCATGAGGGTGGATATAACTGCCACATATATAATGTAGGGCTGAAACGATTACTCGAGTAACTCGAGTAACTCGATTAATAAAATTCCTCGAGGCAAATTATATGCCTCGAGGAATCGTTTAAATCCGGAACCATGTGCAGCGCACGGTGTTTGACACGGACGGTTATTTCTGTTGCGCAGAAGCGTGCTCTTTCCGCTCCTTCCGCTGCCGCGCGTTTGGTTCAATCATGGAGGGAAACGAGGACAGACAGAAGCTGTGTCCGAAATGGCATACTGCCTGCTATCTACTTACCTACTCAAGCAGTAGCTACTGCCTACTGACTACTCAAAGATGATTTGAGTATGCCGCGGCTGCCCGAGCGTTTACACACATACATACTAAATACCCCAGAATGCATTTCGTGCCGGCCGGACGCAGCGCCGGGAAAATTTAAATAGTCCTACCACAAGCTACATAGAACGACTGCATACCGGACAAATTATATAAATTCATTCAATAATAATATTTTTTCTAGCGAGAAAGTAAGTGTTTACATCACGATTATGAGCCCAGTTGTTTGAAATAGTGACTGTTTGTAAATTTGTCTCGGCGTTTTCGGAGACCGAAGCGTCCACTTGGTCGGTGTTTGCGTCTATTTACCGTAAACACCGGGCAGCAGCAGCTCCCCCTTCACGTTTCCAAATTATTGCGAAGTGTTTTCATAATCAACATCTACACGACACAAACCGGGCGGCAGTGGATGAAAAAAATCACACAAACATCCGTGTATCCATGGTGATAATGCTATACACCACCTGCTAGGCGTGTGATGAGCAGCAGAGGGCTGCAAAATGACCAACACACAACAACATGTAAATAAAAATGTAACACTTTTATATATTGAATAAATGTACATTTGCTTGTCAAATTATGTTAGTATCCAAGAATTATATTATTTCAGCCTATTAATTAAACAAGTAAAATTAGATCCAAAGCCTGGAAATAGTTGTGACTGGTTTAGTGAAAACTGCAAAGATCATTACCATAGCAATTAAAAGACCATCTGCAGACCTTGCCTTCAGTAGTTTCATGTGAACTACATGGTAAAATGTAAAACTTTTGGTTCCTGATTTATGCAGTAAAAATATTCATTTGAAAGACCTGGCCTATTTCAGTTTTGTGTGTTACTGATGGTTTTTAATGAGGCAAACGTGATTCAATGCAAAGTATTACAGTGAGAGCAAAACATTTCTTATCCGATTACTCGATTAATCGACAGATTAATCGATACATATATAATGCACTGATTATGTTGTTTATTATTCATGGACAATCTCTAATAAAAAAAATCAGAAGTAGAAGAAAAGATGACTTTGAGAGACTAGCTACTGCAGTTGCTAAAGAAAAGCCCCACAGACAATGAGGATATCAGGAACTAGGGGGGGAAAGTGCGAAGTTGTAACATAAAATTCAGTGTCATAGCTCTGCGGCAGACTGGATGTTTGCGATTGAAACGTGCTGCGCCTGTCACTCATATACATTACACAACATTACAACCACCAGGCTCAGGCTCACACTGATGGGGGGGGGGGTGTTATGATTTGATTTTTGAGTGTTTTCCCCTGCAGTTCAGGTTTCATTATGCTTTTACATTACTTTATATATCTTAACATGATACTAGTCAAGCATTTTAATAATGTGATGTATATTCCCCCTGTCAGAAACATAACAGCTGCTGTCTGCTCTCTAGTCAAAAGGTTGGGAACCCCTGCTATAAAACCATAACATACACACTGTGTCATTTATCTTGCAGTGGCTGTTTTCAAAGCAAACCAGCAGCAGCTAATATCTTCCTCATGTCTTTCGAAGACAACAGTTCTTCATGTGTCTCTTATCTGAGGACACTAACCTGTCTTTGGGCCTTTCTCCCTCCCACTTCACTACATTCTTACATTCCCTCTATAGGAAAGTTGGGATAAACAGGCTTTAGGCTGTCAGGCTTGTTATGTGTGACAGGGTTCAGGATGATAAAAAAAATCACTTCCAGACTGCTCACAACACTATTACATTAGTGATGGAGAGCCGTGACCAGACAGACACTTCATTACATGGCAGAAGCTAAAGCGCATTCTGTCTCTCACAGCTTGGACTGTCAGTGACAGAAGTGTATCTGTTACTGTCTGTGATGTGGTTACATAATAGGTAAGACTAGGTGAGACTGCTTCAGGTCTTTGAATTTGTCCAAGTGGATTAGAACTAAAACAAGCGTCTCATCAACATATTGACATGATATGTCTTTTTTAATCACAGGAAGTTGCAACAATTAACAATTATAGCCTAAGAAATGACTTATCGGTAAGTTCTCACATACATTTGAATAAAAGTGTATAACGGACACATTTTACTTGCAGTGTTCAATATAAATCAACCATAATAATATGAAAAAAATTACCACAGTTCTTAGACTTACCCGTTATTGACGTTTCTTCTCAGATTGGAGTTCCTATCCACACAGTTCCCTCCACCTCATGTCTCAAAATAAACTCATTCCTTCGTCATCCAGCTCATCTGAAACACAGAGAGGGAAGTTGACTTAGTGCTTAGTTTCTTTGGGAGGACTGTAATTTCCCAAGTGCAATGAGCCCCCCGTTCAATAACAGGTGGGCCAGTTAAAGAGGACACCTAATCCCTGAGATTTGGGAGAGGACAGTGTTTGGTAGGCTGCACTCACTGCGATAAATAAAGTCAGTGCAACACTGATCTAAAACAGCTTCTGACATTGTCAAACTTGTGATAGTTCTATTTAAATCCAGCGTTATTCTTGGTGGGTGAATTGCAAAAACACAGCTCAGTAAATACCCCTGGAAACGATACATCAACATATTTACAGCCAAGTTCACAGAGGGAACAACAAAGCTATAAGACAACACAGAAAAGTGTTGCCACTCTGGCATAACAGCATGACCAATCAGGAAAAAAAAAAAAAACCTCCCTCTGAATCTTACTCACCCCAACCAGTCATCAAAACCAAACATTGGTAGCATTTTTCCACCTCCCTGCAAGTATATGATGTCGTCGGAAAACTTTTGAAAGCCGGCTACAGTTAGCCCGCCTGTTTATTTTTAAATCTTGGACTCCTTGCTTCCTGTTTTTTTTTTTTTTTTTCACTCGTCACTGCCAAATTTGTCCGCGGGCAGGGTCCAAAACCAGAAACGGCTGAGGAGCACTCTTCGCTGAGGCACCAGGCATGTTCTGAGGAGCAGTTCGACTCATGTCAGGTGTGTGTAATATAACCTGGTAACATGCATGTGGCACACACACTCCAGGAAGGCTTTCAAATAGTGCTAACTCTGCTAAGCCTCACAACACACGTACAGCGTGTGTAAGGTTACAGTGTAAACACCCTCCTGCCAAAAGCTTTAACCTTCAGGATTAAGTGATCTGTAGTATTAAGAGTTGATCTGCTCCTGCTTGGATGCACCTTGACAGTGAGGTGAGATTACAGTGTTGAGCAACTGAGCGAAAAGAACCACAGCAAAAGCACGTGTTTAATGTATGACGTTAGAGGGAAAATACAAAGGAACTTGGATGTTTTAAATGTAAAGCACATATGGTACAAGCTCAAAAGTCTACAGAGGAGGCAAAAATGTAAGCTCAGGTTTCAAAGTATCAAATAAGCCACGAATGAGGCCACACAAGACACCATTGTCTGTCCTTTGTGAAAACGTAGCACAATGGAAACTTAGCTGTAGAAATGTAGGCAAGGTAATGAACTTGAACCATTGCTCTGCACTAATCAGGGGATTAACCAAACAAGTCAGGAGTTAAACAATCTATTAAGAGGACAAGACGATTGAATGCATTAAAAGAAAAATTCGCACTGAGAGAATTACTCCAAGCATGATGACCTTGGTCTTTCCAAGCAGCTTTTCTAACAGCTACACACCAATTATTTCCAGATTTGACATGCTTAATGTTAAACCAGTGCACCGGTTCACTAGGACGCTATAGGCAAAGTCAGGCTTATACTGGTTAAAGAAGCATGGTCAATCGCACATGACTGATTGAACTGAGCATCAGAGCAATTCACTGGAAACCAGTGGGAAACCAGCACGGTTTCTTCACATCCATGCTTCAAACTAACTCTGCAAAGAACACCCCAGTCTTTGTATCTGTTAGCATCTCAAGTTCTTGAAAGCGTCTGATCTTTTTTTGTATCCAAAGGCTCACAAATAAAAGATTGAATGATTTGAAGTCACTGTTTATGAATGAAGAGTATCTCAACCGCCTTCTCTGTGGAGACAAGAGCAAGAAAGCAGCTGCCAACAGCACTCGGAGTCAGCAGAAAGCTGGATGTGGAACTTGTCACAATGACTGCTTTCTTTCAACACTACTACTGACACTTTCCTTGCAGAGTTTATTCACACAGAGCAGGGTTGTGGGGTATGAAAGACTTAAAGGCGTGCCAACACACAAACCTAAAGACACATACGTTTGCCTTCTGCTGCGACTTGAACCACAGCATTGTGTGGCTGTTTTGGGAGAACAACAAGACAAGTCTTCCTCTTTCTGCAAACCCCAGGACCCGCTCTGAACTCTCCCTCCTTTTACCCTTCACCTCTCTGTCCTTGTCAATAGGCTTCCTACAGGCCATCTGTTCAGGGGCCAAGGGACCACTGCCACCCTAACGTTCCTCGACACACCCCATGACCTGGCATTCTTCTCAGGCTGCCCCTGGGTGACTCCCACATAGGCGCTGTGTTTAGTCTGGCACTGTGTATGTCTTTGGTCTGGAGTTCGGGGGAACAGTGAAGAACGGGCCACACCTCAGCTTAAGTATAAACACAGTAGGTGCATGCAGGCAGTGTGTTAAGGAAGTGTCATTTTCCTACGTGAAGACCACCTTGCGTTTGTTTAACAGGCTTCCTCCCTCTCCTGTGTGAACCCGGAGTCTGGGTAACCGTGTTTGCAAACCTGACCTTCACGTCCTTGAATTTAAACTTGAGGAACAACTCCTGACACAGCAGAATGAAACACAGAGAGCTAAGAATCGAATTAAGATGCTGTTGGAGCAGTTGTTTTTTTTTTCACCTAGTTCGCTCGAAAGCCCTGGAGATGCAGAAAAGTGGTCGGTTCTTTTTTTTGAAGTAGGTTCAGTGCAGACATGTTCCTCAAAATAGACAATAAAGCACAATGCTGAGTTTACATGTAGATATCATAAATCAGCCAAACTAATTGCATATCAAATAGTCCAAATGTCATCTAATAGAGTGTAGTACCTCAAAGGTCTCTAGCCTTTTCCATTATAATGCAGGAGAGTAGGAACTATGAGGTCATTTGTTATTGCAAGTGACTGTTAACACCATCGTACTACCTTCCTCCTGTCAAATCACAGCCCATGGGACCTGTCTCTTATCACTTTCCTCTGGCTCTATTACAGCTGATCTCTTAAAGGCATGGTGTGCACAGAGCATCACTCTCGTAGACACAGCTTTCATTCAAACTTATGCAAAACCGAAGTTCTTCAAGTAGTAAAACAACAACAAGAGGAAGTGAAGAAAAGAAAATATTTGGATTTAAGTCCTCTGCTGAATTTTTGTCATGTGAACAAGACTTAAAGTATCTTGCAGTTGTTTGTTCGCGAGGAGAAATGTCTATCTATGAATCACTTGCTGAAAGCTCATATTACTGTGTAGTGGATTCAGCCCAAGCCACTGGACATCCATCACTGTGCTTGTTAAGTGTCTTTTGGACTTTTTCATTACACATTTAGAAGCTCTGCGCCTGGCTCCAGACCAAAAATGACATGGCAGTCTTCAGAATGATTTATATACACAGATGCCACCGCTTTACGAGAGTACTGCCACAAAAATGATAACATATTCAAACTTTTTCGTACAACGTGAGCGAGCAAACAGTCAAAGTTTAGACAACGTGGTAAGTTTTGTCAGACTCAGTTATTTCCATGAGTCAACATGAGCAAGTCTGACAACCCTGAAACACTCAGCAGCAGGAGTGTGCAAGGCTGAGATTGTAAAAAGGTCATTTAGCTGTATCTTCATTTACAAGGTAAGAGATAAAAAGAAACAAAAACTAAAATACAAACTACTGCCTGAAAAATACATGAGGAAACTAAAACTACACAGCACTCACACATGCAAACACAAAGTGTAGCCCACACCTGTGGATCTGGACAATAGGAAACACAATCCAACCTCTTCACCCCAGCCCTCTCTTAATCCACTAAATAGGAGAAACAAAGGCAGTGAAAGATAAAACGCAGAGCCCAGAACATCCCTTACCTCTATGGCCCGGGCTTTAATCTAAGAGCTCTTTGAACAGCTTGCAAAAGAAGAACCTCAGTGGTGTTGTCTGATCCCAAAGTGGAGGCTTGTTGAGTCTTAAAGCAACACACACACACACTGAATCTGACTCACACACCCAGGCGCACTGAAGGACACGTGGAAACTCCCTCCCGGCTTCGAAGCAGCAGCGAATCACAACCCTCTGAGGGTAACTCTGGGTAACAGAGCGCCAAGAGGAAAAGCAGGAGCAGAGAGGAAAAAGTGAAAAGTTCTCAACATAGAAGAGCTCTCTCAAAAAGAAAAGCGAGGATGTTTTATAGCTCTTATCCATTTTGAGTCTCCACTACTCCACAGTGTTGTTTTTCCCATATCCTGCTTTTCCATTGGCTGGGAGAAGGATGCAGGGCTTGTTACAGCTGAGGCGGTTTTCCATAGCTGTTTGAGGCAATTGAGGCAGACAAGCTGGCGTAAGTTGACTGCAGCGCTGCCTGGGAGGCACTGAGGAGGGTGAAATGACTGGAGCTCTTGTCTGACCCTAAATACCACAATGACCCCAGGAGGAGGCAGGGGAGGCATTTAGCGACAAGAGACAGAAGAAAGAGTGTGTCTACTGTAGATGTGCGTGTCTGCATGACTGAGTACGGGCCAGAGAATAAGAAAAAGGCCATTGAGTTTAGCGGTGTGAAAAAGAGCTTGGCCAGAGAGGAAATTACAGAGTTAAAAACATGGCTAAGCTGTTTTGAAAATCTCTGTGGGGCAGAGGGGCCAAATATGCATCTTATTTCTAAGAGGCTAATTAAAACACGAGAAAGGGGTGAGTGAAAACATTCTTTGGAATTAAAAACTTCTAGAATAAAACCCAAAGTGTTGGTGACTAAGGCTTATTCCAGCAGAGACAAACTCGAGGCTGCTGGTCTAAAAACACTCACATGCCTCCATTTGTCCATGGTTCACATAACTGTGGTCACAAAGTCAAACTGGACGTGTCCCGAAAGCCACACCAGATCTACATCAA
This sequence comes from Xyrichtys novacula, assembly GCA_962446985.1. Classification (NCBI taxonomy): domain Eukaryota; kingdom Metazoa; phylum Chordata; class Actinopteri; order Labriformes; family Labridae; genus Xyrichtys; species Xyrichtys novacula. Next base: position 9,744,226 of record OY660878.1, read on the forward strand.
ATCTGGACGAAGAGCGCCAGAGTGTTCCCAAAACTGCTCCAGTTGTTTATTCCAGAGGACCTTAATTTTAGAGTTATGCAGGGACATATCATACCATTCCTGCAAAGAGAAAACAAGAACGCCAAAGTAAGAAGAAAGGTCAGCGACTTCTTCTCCGGAAAGTCATATCGGCCTAAATAGCTATTCAAAGTCATGAGCCCGCCACGCTGTCTGAGCAGCTGGGAAATAGCCTTCCATCAGCCTGCTGTTTGACAGAGCCATCAGCTTCGGGACACAATATTAGCAGCATTCTTCTGGGGCTAAGCAACATTGTTAACAACACAATAGTGCCAGTGGCCCAGTCTGAGCCCTCCTCAAAGCCCTTTGTCCGCCTATAGATGGAGGCAGCTAAAAGGTTAGTCAACAACATAGAGTGAAAAGAGTGAAGCACTGAAAGAGGAAAAAGAAAGCAAGGGGGACTGCTGTGATGCATATTCATACAGAGCAGGTGTTGGTCTAATTCCTCACGGCCAAAAAGACTGACCTCTAATTAAGATCAATTAAAGCCCAAACAGGCTCTCCAGAGTCAAATGAAATCCATCCAGAGTCAAGCGCTCAGCCTCTGACTTAGATCCACATCTCAAACTGATTCCTTTCACACCTCTTCAACTGCAAAACCCATGTGTGTGCCTTATCCAGGAGAAACCAAGACCAGGGCAGGAAATACAAGGAAAAGGGAAAGGCGTGTCTCATTTTGAGGAAATCTGGACCACCACTGTTGTATGTGTGCTGACACAGGTTTCAGAGAGTTGATAAGAAGAGCTTTGCTTTTGGACAAGGCTTTCAAACACCAAGTAATGCCAACTGATACAGAGATTAAGATGAACCCCGATGGCCTTTCTATCACTCTCACTAATAATGTCAGTCTGGCAAAAACCAAGAGTTTGCACAAGCGCCACCTGTCAGCCAGACTCTTGACTAGTCCCTCCACAACAATCAGCTTCTTTTTCTATATTTGATTTCATTAAGAAACGTCAAATGATGAGTTAAAACTGCTTTTCATTTACATTTTAGAAAACTCACCTTTGTGCCAGATCAATGCAAACATAAATAAATTACAAGTCTGCCCGCCCACTCCTACATGATCTGTGTATGTTAATGTAGAGAGGCTGGGGCGCTCGAACTACAAAACTTTGGTGTTTGATGGATATTTAAATTATTATTTAAAATATTAAACACAAGAATGAAAACTTAATTGAACTGCACAGAGAGGGACATTGTCAGATGACTCCACTTCAATTTAAACACTTTAGACTAAGAGATTTAGACTGAAGGACTAAGACAGACTTTTATTCTCATTTAGTCTGCAGCAGGTGTATACAGAACAAAATTTTGTTTGTTTGCATAGGCCTCATTTTAAAGACTTAGAACAGTACAGGATCCTCCATACAAAGCAGCTGATTTTCAGTCACTGACAGACAACAAAATGTTGCTTAAATCTGAAGCCTATTTAAAGTAGGAATGAGATGTCCCGATACAATATTGATATGGGATAACGGTCCGATATCAGCAAAAAAACTGATGAAAGATTATATCGATCTGCATCTAAATTCATATAATGACGGAAGGCGGAGCCAAGCTGTCCATAGTATATACATTCTATGGTTCTGACACAGTGGGATTTTCTACATCACAAGTCCAAGCTCCACCCCCGGCAACCCGCTCTGCAGGCCAGACTCTGAAAAGTAGAGAGGAAGATGGTGGAACAAGTGTGTGTGTGTGTGTTAGTGGATTGCAATGCTCCTAAGAAAACTAATTACGATCGTAGCTCACATCATGTCCCCAAAGACATTTGTGTCCAAAGTCTTCAGGATTTTTTCAGGCAAGAATATATGACACATACACTAATAATGGAATGTGATTTAATGGTATTAATCAGTGTATGTAAAAAGTGGCATTAAATTTGAGCTTGGGGTGGGTACAGGCTAATTTGAACCCCGGCTAAATTGCTGGGGTTCAAATGTAACCCTCAGCCCTTTGCTACATGATGTTCCAAACCCTCTTTCCTACTTAATCTCCTATCAAAGCTGCTCAATAAGGACACAAGAGCCCCTCTAATGTCCATTTCCATATTTCCCATTTATAAGCTTAGTATGCATGAATAAATGGTTCATGATTGTGCTTTTTAGAATGAAATTAAAGCACTGAATTTGAACTCTAAGTGCCTAGCTCTTAATGCACAGAGAAATGCATCTATTTATGTTTCAAACTGGAAAATGTAGACACCTAAACTGTCAATGTGAATAATACGTTTTGAGCAAAATACATAAATGATGTTACGTTTTACCTCAAATGACAGGATTACTTGCAAAAAAAATCACTTATAATGAAAAACTCATATTGGCTGAGCGATGCTTATGGGACCAGCCTGACGAATGGGATGGAGAGGGAAAGTCAGTGGAAGAAAGATGAGTATTCAGTCAGCATGCTAATATTTCTTGTCTCCCTCATAAACAGCATGATGGAGCCTCTCTCATAGCTGGAGGCCGTTTATGGTTTGATGCAATTGATTATCCAGCTCACTGGGGACCGCAGTCTGCAGCAATTTGTGAATAAAGCGTCCATGGGGAGGAAATAAATTGATCTTAATTGCTCATTTTAGCACACATTAGTATACTGACTCACCCAGAAACATGGATTTGAATAACATGTTCTGGGAATGCAGTCACTGTTGTGAATGACCGGCTGGAAGAATTAGGGGTGTAGACTGGTGGAATTTACTTAAGCTGGGATGCTTTAAGTGAGGGTGAAAGGTCAACTCGAGTCTTTAGTTTGGAGGGTGGTGTCCATCCTCAAACCCACTCCAAATTTGAACTACTAGGGGAGGCTTTTAAACACTATCTTAAAGAAAATGTATTCGAAGATTAAGATTGTATTGATATCAAGTCACCCAGACAGATGTTTGTTTTTGCATCAAGGTTTTTCCAACAAACACACACCTACAAACCTGGATGTGACAAAGAAATCTACAAAAATCAGTTACAAATATTGAAAAATGTGTCTCTCATGTTCTGTGACATTCAGATCACACAAAGGTTATCCCTCCCTCCATCTATCCTCTATTTCTTCATCCCCGCCTCCTCATCCTGCCAACCCATACAGTGAAATCTTTATTATCTGCCAGCCTCCCCTGCTGTCAGCTTAGTTCATTTTCTACAGATTGGAGCCGCTGTCAGACAAGGCAGCCAACACACAGAGTTCCCGACTTCTCTTTAATTTACCCAGGATGTGTTGCACAAACAAAAGACAAGTGATGTTTGCTTGTATTTGAAGAGATGGTGTGTACAAGAAGACAGAACTAAAGAATGTCTCTCCTCTCGACAGTGGCTGTGCGGAAGTCTTAAAAGAGAAAATTGATGCAGACATCTTCTAAAGCTTTGTCTGAGAGACTCACCATCGCAGTCCCCTGTGTATACAGTATGTTTGAATGCATGTGCATGACAAACAGGCTAACATCTCGCATAAAAAGATCGAGAGTCGTGCGTGCATGAAAGATCTCACAAACAGCTGGAAGGCTGCAGGTGCAAATCAGCTTTCCATCAGCTTCACTGCTAATTAAGCTGCTTAATGGACAGAAGAAGGTCATTTTCAGGGTTCAATCTGCGGAGGGAAAGGAAAGATTCACGTACACACATCCTTGAAGTTAATCCGCAGCTACAGTATCTGGCATTCAGACCGATTAATAACCCTAAAATTTAGCTGGATTGATTTTCTGGTGCAATCAGCATGCTCTCACACACACCTCAACATCTGTGCTGCAGCGGAATTTCGCAACCTTGTTGTTTACTCAGCTTTATTCCAATGTCTAGTCACACAGATCAAGTTTTAAGAGACTCTGTTTCCAAACAGTCGAGTTAAAGCTGCCTCGAGGTGATGGTGGGAGTTGTAGAATAAAGAACAGGCGGTGCATACAAAGCATGTGTGGAGTCTTTAGCAGCCACTGGGTCAGATAAAACACCCCGAGGCTCCTGGGAAAACAAGCAGACACCCAGCCCTGCCCAGGATGTCAGGGCAGAGCGCGACAGCTTCCGCGCACAAAGGGGATGGAGAGATACCTAATTATCTCAGCAAAGATAAGAGATAGGGAGGGGAAAGAGCCTTTGAGACAAAGGAAAGGGAAAAACGGCCTCATCAGTAAAGTTGGTTTGATGATAACATTTTTTTTCCTCAATATCTCAAAAAGGTTCACAGCGTACGTAAACCTTGTGTATTTTGGACATTAAGGAGAAAAGCTGCATAAAACACCTGCTTTAAACACATCTGCAAACTGTACTATCTCTACTTGAAGTGACTGTGGCTGTCCTTTGTTCACTGCAGGATAATCTGTCACCCTCTCAGTGGTGTGAGCTTTAGTGATTAATACCATCAGCCTGCACCTCACTCACTCATTACCATTGCAATAGCCACTGTAGTGTACCGCAGCAGTCATGTGAGACACACTCCAGACTCCCTAAGGTGATCCATCACAGATCATTGACCATCGCAGTACAATATCAGTCACACATAGCCTGCTGCTGGAGGTCACACAGGATCACCAGAGGATTCTGGGAAACAATGGGGAACCGCGGGTTTGGGAGCAGGTAGACGTGTGCGTGTACAATAATCAATGGTCTCATACAGAGAGCAGAAGTCACATGAAAACATTCAAAACCACAAACACACACGCAGCATCAATCACTCAACAGGAAGGAAACACCTATTAAAGAAGTAAAATAAATCCATCTGTTATTTAAAAAGGAGACTGAGAATTGCTCAAAGTGCCCAACACGTGAACTGGCATCATAAAAACTAAGCCTTTTACCCCAAATGACATGCGGCCAGTGAATGCAGCTCAATCTGGGGTAGTAGGGCAAACACCCAAGTCATGGCTTTGTCCCAGACAGAATACACACAAACACAGAAACCATACACACACACCTGCTAGGGCGGAAATGTGCATCCAGATGCGCTAAAGGCATATATGTGAGTGTGTGTTTATGAGAGTTTGTGTGTGAGTGTGTATGGCTTTTACTCTCATCCATCACTGCCACAAACATGCATTAATCTGTCCCTGCATTCTTGAGGAGCTCAGACGCCAGAGGGGCTTTACCCTTGTGGCCTCCCCCACTCTGTGTGGAGGGCACCACTCATGGACACCAGGGCCAAAAGCAAGACACTTTGCTCTGAGATCTGTTGGTACCCTGTAAGCTGATAGATCACTGGCATGTGATTTAAGCCTGAAAAGTCAGAGGACAGGTTGACGCTAATGGATATGGTTATTCAAATGTTATCTCCCTATGCCAAGGCAAGCCATATGTTCATGGTAAACTAGCGCTCCAGCCGGGAATGGCCCTCCTTTTATGGCCTATTAACGCCCTAAGTGCAGCTCGCAGTCAGGCCAAACAGAACATAATTCACTCTGATCGAATTCATGAGCATTTTTCTCCTGACCACACCGATTAAGAGACAATTTGACTGACACCACAAGCAAGCTAACTGATGAAAATAAAGCAGGAGGCATAAAATTAGTCAAAAAAAATGTAGCATAGCCTAGCTCAGCGCCTGCTTTGTTGTCCATACATCAGAGTCATGGCCGCTGTGACAAACTCAACAGGCAAATCCAGTCAGGCGCTATTAGAGGTTGTTGGACGTGTCTAGACCTGTCTGGTTGGTTTATCCATCCTGGTCAAGGATAAAATACAACAAAAGGACTAATTCTCAACTGGCCATTAGCAGCCATTACCTGAGGCCATTACACTCCATATTAAAGCCTTTTCTTTTACCAACTCTGGCAGGTCTGAAGGATTGTCTTGGTTAAGTGCTTGGGATTGATTTTACCAGGTGAGGTTATTATCTAGCACTGGCATGTGGGGGGAAACAATACATGTTCAGTGATAATAGACATGCCTCTTCTCAATTGGATTGTTTTATTCTGCCTTTCTAAAACACAGACACTTTAAGAAACAAGTGAAACCAGCCTATAAGAAAGCAGGATAATCCCTCTCCCACAGAAAGGAGGATTAGCTCATAAAAAATATGTTTCAGGTCTGCATTGCTCATTAGAGGTGACCTTTATTGCAGTGGACAACCTTAAACCACATCACAAATGCACAAAACAAAGCAGGAGTGTTGTTTATTTCAGCTTCAAATGACAGTTCATGTAATGCTTCAGCATCCAGCTGAAATGCCGTCAGTATTGTCAGCTTACTGTTGAGACAAGCGTATATCCTGGTGAGTGGCTGAGCAAAGAGAAGTCAGGCTGCTGGTTGTAGATGGAGGGATAGAGTAAAAGGGCTGTCAGGATCAAGCTGAAGACCTACATCATAGCAACATACACACAAAACCACTGTATGGACTGCTAAATAAAGCAGCTATTAATCAGTCAGTGTATTCACCACTGTGTAGACACATGTGCAACCTCTAAATAAGAGGTTCCCCGTTTACAGTACAGCTTTAGAGAGCATGGGTCTCAGCTTGTGTAAATTTTCAAGCACAGCAACATCCTCCAACAACATGATTCTGCCCGCAGCTACTAAAATGAGAGAAAAACTAATCTTCTCTGACAAGCAGTGTATTATCAAGGGTTGGTAAATTCACAAAGCAATAAACAGGTAATAAAATGAGACCAGCTTTAGTGCAGTCTGGCTTTAACAGGGAGAGTTGCTCCTGTTATAATTACCCAAAACAATTTGTTTTATTGCAGCTTCAAGCCCAGCTGTTCATAATATACTGTATATGTTACTGTCTGTGGTTTAGACTTACTGATAAGAGGGGAGAAATCTGAGCTGGACTGTCTGCTCAGCATCCTGGTAGCTCTGGGTGATGGGTGAGACAGCTGGTGAGAAGCCAAGCCCAAACACACTCACACATAAACACATGCACACAGAAAATATCTCACTCATAACCAGAGCCATTGGGTCTGAGTGTCTGGAGCTGTTGTGTACATGCAGCAAGTTCATAAATATCTGCACTGAGAGTGTAAGAGGGCAGTTTTGTGCACATTTAAGCATCACGCGGTAACACTTTATTTGAAGCCTATCTCTATAACACATTATAAATACATGTATAATGCATAATAATCCCGTTATAGCACTCATAAATGATCATAATGCTTTACAGCAATAATCATAACACATTAAAAAGCATTTTATCATGACTTACATGGTCAGGTATTATAATGTGTTATTACTGTTAACAACAGTTACATTGCATTATCTATGTAGGCATCATCAGTGAGTTGTTAACAGTTATAACACATTATAATACCTGATCTTGTAAGTCATGATAAAATGTTTTATAATGTGTTATGATTGTTTCTATAAAACATCATGATCATTTATGAGTGTTGATAACTATAGTTATACAGCGCTATAATGTGGTTATAATGCATTATACATATATTTATAATGCGTTATTGAAATAGTCGTCAAATAAAGTGACCTGTCACACATAAAAATCCTGACCTAAAGACCTAATTTCTTATATGGGTGTGCCATTGACATAGATCCACTCTTTATATCCGACCACAGACAGAGAGCAGTTCTGTTAACAAACAACCACACCTGGTTGCTTGACAACAACAAGCTTGACCATTCAAGCTGTGGCTGGCAGTGTCTGGATGTCTGCTTTTTTGGGGGGCATGAGCTTTTGTGTGAAACAAGGCCACATCGGTCACATAGTGCCGAGGCTGGTTCAACACTTCCAAACAGGTAAAACACCTGCGGCGAGTGTGTGGATGGGTGTGTAGACATTGCTTTGCATGTCATTTTGCCTCTTTACCAGCAGCCGCTCAGTCAGCCTACAGCCTATGACCTAGTTTTCAGAACCAAACTGTGTCATAGGTTAACGTGCAGCTCACTGGAGTGTATAGAATGCGGTGTTAAACCTGTTTAAAGGACATTTTCTGGGTAATGCATGTGAGCATGTGTATAAGTGTGAAGTCTGTGTTTTGGTCTGGGACTTCTTTTCAAGTCAAAACAGATTCTGAGTCTTAACATTGTAGCAGGAATTATCTAAGGGAGACCCAAAAAGCAAAGGTGAGTTCAGATTTCCCTGTTGAATTATCACAAGAAATTATCTGGGAGCCGCTATCAACCTGTAATCCAGAACAGGTGCTCCATAAAGCAGTACAGAGTCTAAGAGGAGTTCAATCAACATAATAACAACAAAGACTGACCTGTGTTGGCTGCAGAGAAAAACACCTAAACCAGTTTCTCTGGTCACGCGGATCCAGAGGCACGTGAGCTAATTCGATTGCTGCAGAAAACCCGCACACAAATCTTTGCAAAACAAACTCCTTTGTCCAGCTCTGCAGAGCCTTTTCACTCAGGAATGTGCTCTATAAAGACTGATAACACAAACGCAAGCCAATTCGGGCACTGAGTTGCACCTCATCTAGGGGCATGGCAAGGTTAGGCTAAGCGCTAGCAGCTGCGCCACATGTGCACCACTTTTACCGACATGATTAAATTAAGGTCCCCTGCCAAACTCATTATTATCCCATCCATATAGTGAGGCTCAAGAATGTCAATGAGGACTACACTCATTATGCAGTCTTCATGCACAGCGCCCAGAGAGAAACAAGGACTCTCTCAGGATTACAGACTGTAAATCAACAGCATAGTCGAGCCGACATGATTCTTTTGTCACTATGAAAAATTACAGCCCTAAATTTTTATTCCATTAAAAAAATTCCTTGACCAATTGAATTACCACTCACCAACAGATGTGACAGCTCGGTGAGGTCCCGCAGGACGGGCTTGTAGAATCGACAGGCAGATGCTCTGACCAGCAGAGGTCACGAAAGGTCAAGCTGTTCCATTATGAGAAGACAAGGGTGGTATTTATTCACAGCCTTCTCCTCCTGAGCAGGGAGGGCTTACAGGAAAAAGAGATGGATCCTTAACCGTTGAGGCAAATGGCTGACTACAAACCATCAGCTGTTCCTCTCATTGTTAGAGGAGATACAGCGACTGTTTCACCTGCTGAGGAGAAAGTACTGAAAAGAGGAAAAGAAAAGCGAGAAATTCACCAATTTTCTGACTCCTCGATGATCAAGAGGACCCACTGCCTGCCACCCTGACTGGATAATAACAACCGAATAAGGAGCAGGGTGTTCTGACACTGCACGCCGCCAAGTCTCATGCACTGCAACCCACATTAAACAGCCATAATGACCACAAAGGCATGGCGTTAGATTAAAAAATCTAACCTGATCTGACTTGTCCGTGAGGCTGTTTTGTCTCAGAATACATCAAAGCAGCTCTGATGTGACTCTGCACACAGTATGTGGAAGACGCTTCTAAAATTTTCCAATAATTTTCGCGCTATAGAGAGACATCATGGCCTTGGACTCCTGTGGCTAGCCAAAATGTTAAGCTTGAAAGAATGAGCGCAGTCTTTCAGTTTGCTGGCTGAAAAAAAAGCCTGTGGCAGTGTTTGATAGCTTGATTAAAAAAAAAAAAGCAGAAGGCATGTCTAGGACCAAAGATGCACATTTCGTAAAACCCCTTGGACACACAGACACATTATCATCGTTTTAGAGAAGCTGCCCACTGACTAATGGTGTACTTACTCCGAGGCTGAATTTATGAGCCAATTAGGAATTGTGCATGCAAAAGAGAAACAAAAGGACTGAAATGTCTTAATCATGCTTGCTACCTCTCAGTTCCAAATTTCATCAGCTACATATGACTCATAAAGTGAAAGGAAAAGAAACTCAGAAACATTACATGAGGCTAATAACAACTATGTCAAACCAGCTCTCACCCAGATCCTGAATCTGATCCTAACCGTCAGGAAACCCCAGTTCCTGGCATTTCTTGGCTTTGTTTTTTTTTTCAAGTCGAAGCCTGTGCAAGCCTGTTCAAACTCATGCACAGTGTGATATTGTTATTGGTATAAAAAGAGCAGCCGCAACTTTCCAGTGAGGGCTGATTTCTCCACGCGAGCAGACCACAGGGCTTGCTGCTGGAGACAAACCGCCTGCTCGCGCACACACAAAATTACTACTGAGGAGCAGGACGAGCGCCTAAAGAGACAGGGATGGTTTTGATTTGAAAATAGCTTCGAGAAAATATCACAGTTATTATTAAAGTCATTCTTTAACAGATACAGCCTGTGCCAGAAGAAACAGGCATTTTGTACAGAAGAAAATTGGCAATCCCTGATGAAAACTGTCATCACAGTGCTCAGACACCTCCGGCAAATAAAAGGAAATAAAGCTCTCTAGTACTCCTTTGTTTGACTGAGGAGATAAAATGTGATAACCTCGACAGCAAAGTGTTTCCAGTGCATGTCGGCGGGCTGAGTGACACAACATCAGCCACCTATTAGTCACCAGTCAGGGCGTGCTCCTTGGATCACTAACCTCATGAGGCTGTGAATAAATGATTTCACCCTCTAAAGGGGAAATGATTTATAATGAATGACTTCACCGCTGTATGCGTTCACTTTACACAGGATCCTGACACATGCTAGGTGAATATCAATGAGTATATGAAAGGAGAAGAGGTGGTGCAGAAAAAAAGCTAAACATGTCTGAAAGGGCTTTATTTATATGCTAGTAGAAGATGAAAGCAGAGACAAAGAAGATCAGGACTTTCACCTAGTTAGAGCCAACAGGCAGTTCACACACACACACGAACACACATACTCCCTTTGACGCGGATAATGAAGGCATGAGAGAGTGACGCTGTAAAACACAAAGTGCTTGTTATCCCGCTGCAAAGAATTCATGCAGAAGAGCTGCTTCACAACATAAACAGCACAGTGCAGCCCAGCATACTTCATCACACACTTGTAGCTGTGAGTCAGTCCTTCCACTCTCACCACACAACGCCAGTCTAAACTGTAGACACTGCCTGCCTACGCATCCTCCACATCCAAGGAGATCCATCTGGAAAAGCCAACAACGGTACCGTTGAGAGGGAGGTTTGAGATGACCTGTACTGTCAGAGCCATGACATTAACTGTCATGGCAAGGACACAAAGAGACATGCTCGTTCAACTGTGTGGTATACTTATTATTTTTAGTGTTCTGTCCTTTTTTATGTGGAAAAAAAACGGTTAAGCCTTAGAGAGCGACAGCAGCAACATTTTTATTCCTTTAACAAAGAAACGTTCAACATTTTTGAGATATATATAATCTACTCCATTTTTATTTCTCTGATAAATATGAATCTAAATCTGAGGAGAATGTTATCTTAGCCTAACATAAAGCCTGCCTCAAAATGGTGCATTGGTCTACCAGGGCTAGGGCTGGGCGATAAACCGACAATTTACCGATACCGAAAATTTACGACAGTATCCAGCGTCATTTTGCCCATGTCAATATATTCTGTGTCAAATAAATAAATAAATAAAAGTTGGTTTTGGATGTGTGTAGGTAAGCTATAGTCTCATGTCCCTTTAAGACGGGTAACAAAGAGCGAAAGACAGGTGAGGAGATGGAGGACGGTTCAAAAGTTGTAGCGGCTGGAGCAGCAGCTGAAGTAGATGAAGTAATGTGGGACGGGGTGAGCAGCTTATGGAGAAGCTATCATCCATTTATCGTTATCGACGTTATATCGTGATATTGATTTGAGGCCATATTGCTCAGCTCTAACCAGGGCCTCAGAAACTAGAAATAGTGTTTCCCCATATTTTTGCGCACTAAACTGCCCCTTCTGGGGACAAATAAAGTTCTTGAATCTCAATCTTGGATGTTTCTGATAACTAATGAACATGTTCATTCTTTAATGCAGGAAAGGATAAAGATCAGCAGCAGACTGCAAAGGAACAGTTCACCTCCTTGGCTCCAGCACCTTTAACAACATTAGAATCAAGCAGCAGACAAATTAGGCAGGAGCTTCCCTGTGACAGTTGAATGTCAAATACCATTACCAGCCTCTGATTCGTGCACGTGTCCTGTGTGTTTACCCCGCATCTCCTCTCCAAAACACACACCACAACACATGACGTTGAATCTCTCTAAGTGGCAACCTTCAACAATCCCCTGACATTACTGTGAACCCATGACTGATAAAACTTTTAAAAAGCACCATTTATGAGAGCCTGGTGGCATCTGCAGCAACACACCGTTTGAGGATGAAGGCGTATTAATATTGCACGACTGTTCGAGGCTGCAACAAGCTGAGCTGCGACCTGCACTTTGTTTAATCTGCTTGACTTGGCATCAACTCATGGAAGAACCTACCCGCGATAAGACTGACCCCTCAGACTTTGTGTAAATGTGCTGCCCTCATGTGCGCTAATGGCAGTGAGGCTAATAGCATGTTTTCTGGGGGCAAAACTGTCCCACCACTGAAGCATCAAGGATTAGAAAGACACATGGAGCATATTTTTACTCTACTTTTCGGCTATTTCCTCTAGTTTCACAGGGCTTGCCTGGAAGACGAGTCTAGAAAATTCTTTGCACCTGCTTCCTTCAACTGTTAAAACCACCTGAGCCGTGGCCTGAGCAGTCAGGGTGGCATAGGGAACTAGCCAAGCAGCATGAGTGAGTTGTTCCCCCTGGGCCAGAGAGAGCAAACTCAAGTCAAGCAGCTCTTATATAACAGCCAAGCAGAGATCATGTCTTGGCTACAGCAGAGCAGAGAAAGTGAAGTTGGACGACTCTAAGTACTGAGGAAACCCAAGTCCACCATGGCCAGGAATGGAGAAGGGTTAGTCAATCTTTAGGCATCCAGAAAGTGCTGTAAAAATAAACAAGCCCACACACACACACAGACTCTCTCGCTGCAGCCTGGCTGATACAAAGCTCAGTTCCCCTAAATTAAAGATCTGATGCATTTTGTACTATTTTGCTGCCAGTTCACTGTTGATGATACTGATAAAATCTCCCTCTAACTACAGCTCTGCAACCTTATCTTGACATGCTTTTCACTCACATAACTTCGACCTTCTGACAGCCGAGCCCTGTCAGCAAACTAAACCTTGATGTTTTTATCACCCCAGGATAAGAATGTGTTTAGAGACATACACCTCTTTGGAGAAAAGGATTTTCAAAAAAGCTTTAATTGAGCTTTTTCACTGAATGGACACCAGGATTGCCAATGACCTAAAGCAGTCAGGACCGTGTCTCTGTTTACACTGGCCTTACGCCAAATGACTGAACCAACATGACAAGGCCTGGAGGCTGAGAAGTGGAGAAAGGAGCTTATCTTGCTCAGAGATCAAACCACTGACTGCTGAAGTGGGGAGTAGGCTGAAGAGGGGAAGGGGTGCTAATGAGCCTGAAAATATTCATCAACAAAACCCAATGTCTGCCAAAAGACCTCAAAAAGCACTTAATGTCTGTCTCAAAGCTCAGGAAACAGGACAGATAAGGGAATGTCATGTTCCATGCAGTTCAGTGGTACAGGCTACTGAGTATGCAAAAGAAGGGAAACGACATCCATATCCTGAGATGGAAGAGTTATAACAAATTGGTGTCATGATGGATGCAGCCATGATAGATGGACTATTGAAAACAGTTGAATCCATGTGTGGTCAGTGATGGATTTGTGCTGTCATATCATTCCTTCCCATCTGTTTCTAATATCTTTGTGGTATAAGACAGATTTATCATCCTTCTATTGCATTATTGCACTACTGTCTTGTATTCATTAGTTAAACGTCTAGTTTGTCACATACTTTGTCATTTCTGTCATTTTTGTAATTTTTTAATGATTGTTTACCAAAGTCAAATTTCTTATATGTGTACACATACTTGGCCAATGAAACTGATTGTGAAAGTACCACACTTCCATGGGGTACGGCTGTAAGTAATTATCTAACATAAAAAAATAAAAAATATCTGACACAGTTCATACTCTGCAGTTCAGAGATTTAAAAGAAGCTTTGATTTTTAGAGAGATTATGATTTTAGATGTGTTAGCAGATCAAACACCCAGCTTGTGGTGCAGTCCTTCAAACAGACATTACTGGGCTTCCCAGCTCTCCTTGAAAACAATAAGACGGTCAGTCTCCATCTTATTGATGAGCAGGTGGGATGTGTTGGAGTAAATGTGTGCTCAGATTTTGCTCCATCCATCATTGGGGCAACACAGGACTCATGGCGCCAACTGAGCATCCAGGCAGTGAGCACTTTGGGCAGCAGCACCAGCTGTGTTTGCCTTTCCAATAGGGCAGGGATAGTGAGGGAGACCTTATGGCTACTGGGCCGAGGTAGGGCAGATCAATCACATTTTCTATTGTTAAAAGGATTGACCTGTAAGCAGGGTTAGAGCTTGGAGATGGGGGTGCAGAGTGGGGCATTTCCATACAAACAGGACTCTTAAACCTGCCTCCACGTGCCGTCTTAATAAGCAAAAATGTGAAACTCAAATATCATGTGGATTGCTGCACAAAGCAGAGAATGAATTCAACTTCACTGTTTTTATCTTAGATTTATAATTACAGATTCCTGCATTTATCAAACAGCAGACAGACTGTGCTTTGAGCATAAAAGATTACACACACCAACAGGGTCTGTAGCAGGTGGATTTTCCAGAGATTATCAAGTCCTATACACAGATCAATACCCCAGCAAATAGCTTCTACACCCAGCAGTCCTTGTCCTTTCCACCTCATCGTTCATACATTTTAGTAATCAAACTATTACTTGTATTTCCACAGCCTGCAAATCATTTCATCGGGTTCAAAGTGCTGTGACAGCACCTTTTCCAGACTGAAATATTGCACGACGTCTAGTGAGCTCACAGGAATTACATGCACTGCTACTCAAGTGCTGCCATTTCGTTTCATGTACACCATTCGCAATATGATTTATATGACCATAAGTAAAAGAAAGGTAATGGCATGTCTTGCAGTTATTTCTTTAGGGTTAATGAAAGCTTTGATCACAAGTGAAGTCGTCTCGCACAGTTTAAGAGCCACCAAACACCCTTCTTCACCTACACCCTAGTCGCCCACACACTAACTCTTAATCTGTTACCCTGTCGGACATGTTGTTAAAGCACCCACAGCCATTTAATCTTAATTTCTTTACTAACCTACAATCCATTCTTTAGCAAGTGACCCTGAAAGAGAGCAAATCAATGCAGACCCATGAATTAATCTTCTTAAAGGTAGTGTAGTCATGTCTAGGGCTGGGCAATAGACCGAAAATTTGAAGATACCGAATTTTACGACAATAACTGGCGTCATTTTGCCCATATCGGTATACTGAGTGTCAAATGAATAACTAAAAGTTGGTTTTGGATGAGTGTAGGTAGGCTATGGTCTCATGTCCCTTTAAGACGCTGTCCTGCATGAGAGATGTGACTCCACCCCATCCAGTCCATAACAAAGAGGGAATGACAGGTGAGGAGATGGAGGACGGTTCGAAAGTTGTAGCGGCTGGAGCAGCAGCTAAAGTAGGCGAAGTTAAGTTAAGCAGCTTCTGGAGTAGATATCGTCCATTTTTCGTTATCAAGGTAAACTTCTCATTATATTGTGATGTTGATTTGAGGACATATCACCCAGCCTTAGTCGTGGCTATGTAGAGGATCATGAATGTGTTTAGGTTCAGCTGGTTGAGACCAAGTGGCTCTGCTGAGCTGGACAGAAGGTTCCTGTTTGTGCAGCAGAGCAGTGGCTCTCGTGTTGGAGCGGATTCACAAAGTGCAGCTGACTGAACAAATCTCTCAAAGTGGATGGGTGTGCGTCTAACTAAACCAGTAGCCACAACAACACGAGTTAAATTCAGAATCACTGAATTATGCAGCACACGGGGCACAAAGCGTCTCTTTCTGGTTTCTTTTAGTGACAGGGTTCAGTAATTGTTTTGCATGTAGACTGCCACTTGAAGAATGTTCGGATAAAGTCAATGCTAAGCTGGTGATAGCTCTCTGACCTGTAGCTGTGTGCACTCACAAGGGGTCAAAGCCAGCCATGTGGCTTTTGGTTGGTGTCTGGGTGAGTGCAGTGGCAAATAAAGAGTCAGCCAAGATGCTGTCAGCACCAGCCTTTAGTTCACCTGCTTTTTATAGCAACCACTCCAGACTCTGCTGGCTGTATGCTACCAGTGAACACTCCGAAAGCCAAATATAATCTCAACCACAGCAGAGAGAAATAGAAACACAGGCCACCATTACTTTCACTTGACTGGTCCGTGTATTCCTAAAAATGTGAGCACCAAAAATACATGTCACTGTAATCAAGGGAGGGAATTTGGAGAGATGGGCAAAGGATAAGTTGATCCAAGAAATCCTTTTGTCCTAAAGATGAAGAGCCCCTGCGGGTTCCCCCTGCGGTGCCTCTATACCTAGACTGTGTAAAGCCTTCATCCCTGTGTGACAGTAAGCCCAGATGTTACCCATGCCTGATAAGTCACATGCACGCCACCTTATATGGAGAAAAATGCGCAGCAGAGAAGACATGAAATATCTGCGTTTCTCAGCCTCTGTGCTTTAGCATTGAACAATGAATACACTCATACACAGTCTGTAAGGAGGAGAGAGAAAATTCTCACATGACAAGTTCACAGAGCATCAAATGTATGACTCACCACAGGAGTCTCTTCCCACAAAAGCCTTGACATACCTCCACAAAGTTACATACTGTATATCTACAGACTTCAAAACACATGTGTGGAGTTCTTTGAGGGTACTTCCTGTGATGATGGTGTCACTATAAAAGAGCCCTTCAACTTCAATTAGACCAGGGATGAGCCGTAGATGTTTGTGAAGTAACTCCGCGCCACTCACACCGAGAGAGAGCATTATATTTTGCTTTTGTTACGAGTAAACAACTCTGACTACTGACAGCCCTGCCAACTGGAAGGCAAAACTCCCATTAGTGTCATAAAGGAAAAGAGTTAACAAGCAAAACAATCCTGTTTTCCGCTAAAAGGAAATTATGAGACACACTCAATCAGTATCATTCTGAATTATGACCCTTTCCCAAACCAGCGAAAAACAAGATAGTAAAAACCAAATAGTCCTCATGGTTGAGGATTTCTTTGCCACAAAAATTTGAACCACAGAGACAAAAAAACATTCATATGGGCCTCTGACCGGGCGATTTTGTTTCTGATTCTTGAAAACAACGAACCGGGTAGTACACACTTTAGAACATCAACAATTATGTAAGTGAGTCACTATTTTGGTGTAGCCCATTGCACAAGCAGGGGGATTGAATGGCCGGATGAAATAAAAACCTATCACGCAGCATGTTTCCTCTTTCAATAATAAAGGGAAGACATTCCTGCTCTCACATGCGACTGGGCCTGATTCCTGAAAGAAGTGATCGCAGTTAATGATTAGATATCATTTACAGTGCATCCGCTTTCCTAATCCATCGGTCAATAATGATTAATCACTTTAATTACCATTAAAACAACATATTTCCTCAGATGAGAACTTCCACAAAGATCGCAGAAGAGTATCGGACAGCTAAAGCCTTCAGACAGATCAATAACAAAGTCAGCCAGCGTCTGCAAGTCAAACATTAGCCCGTGTTTTTATTATTACAACCATCCCCAGCAGTGTGTGCAGATAGCAAAACAGTCAGGCTGACACCTCCAAGTGACAGGGTTTCCATGACAGAAGGCCCACTGGTCCAAAAGGCATGCCCAGCCCTTCCTGTCTGTTTACTCTGGGTTGGCCCTGCACTCCAGGGGTCCTGCAGTCCTTTTGTTACTGTTATTTGAAGCTTAAGGGCCCTTCCATCCTCGCACAGGGCTAAATAACAATACAAACTGAAGGTAAATCACATCTAAACACCACAGCAGAACATAACACTGCATTAAGAGGAGTGACCGATGCCCTCAATCTCTCAGTTCATAAATCAGAAAGTGAAGAGAGAGGCAATAAGCAGCCTCTCTGACACAACATGTTGGACACCCCTGAGCTTAGTGATGTATTATGTCTATTGAATGATACCCAAATACATTATTTATGGGGGGTTTCATTAATTTCCAAGAGTGTGCATGCTGACAGGTTATCATTTGTGTTATTTATCTTACCTAATTAGGTCCCATATCAGGAAAGATTTAGTTAAGTATATTTCATGTTAATGAGGAAACTGCCTCTTTTAGTATCTAATGATTATGAATATCATGAAGGAAGTCATTCTTTCTTCCCGGGGGACATCAAACACAGATATAGTACTCATTACTTTATGAAGGGCTGTACTTTTAAACTTGATGCATTTACAGTGAATCAGTTCTCCTCACTGATCACTATTTGTTAAAGGATTCAGTCACAGAGACTGCAGTAGGACTTATTACCGCTCACACCAGCCGGTGAAGAGTCACTGCTACAGTCAGAGCACAACACCCGCAACTTTCCAAAATACACAAACTCTGTTCGGATAGTTTCACAGCAGACAAAACGCACTTGTTAGAAATGAACGGAGTCTTTTAAACCAGCATGACTGTATAATAAGTTCGCTCACAACTCACCGGCTCATGTTTCCTCTGACTGATCACTCTCTCTTTCTCTCTCTCTTTCCTCTCACTGTATTCACGTGGTTTCCTCCTCGCGGACGACAAATTAAACAACGTTGCATTCAAGAAAAACTACAAAAGTGTCTAATGTTTTCACGGAGCGTGCACCTCCACGGTTTCTCTGTTTCCACACCAAACGTTCCTGGGACGGAGCGCCAAGAGACTGCGGACTCCTCCCAGACAATGTGGGGTTAAACTCCTCCTTCCCACGGACACACCGAGGGGGGATGGCCGTACGCTTCATTACTGCATAGTATATACAGGGATTCATGGGAAGTCAACCTACAGCTATCACAAAACGTGTTAGCTGCATAGAGGTTTACTTTAGGAAGAGGATTAGGGCCACTGAAAAAAGTATGTCCCATATAAATATAGTTAAATGTTTATTTGTATTATTATACTTTAAAAAAGTCAAAATTCTAACTTCAATCTCAGAATTCTGACTTTATATATATATATATATATAAGTCAGAGTTCTAACTTCAATCTCAGAATTCTGACTTTTATTTACTTACTTACTTACTTACTTACTTACTTACTTACTTACACTTATTTAACCTTTTTCTTGTTGTCCAGTGGCCCTAATCGTCATCCATAATTCCCAAACAGCGAATCGTGGACATTTAAGGACTGCACCATCCCCTATCCCATCAAGATACAAATTTCAGATTATTAGGCATGTACCCATGAAGGTCAGTTTAGCAATAACTTCTTCAAAATGTCTTCTTCATTTCAAGGAAATAAGTGTTAAGAACTAATGACATCTTGGGTGGCTTTAAGACTATTGTTTTTGTTAAAGTGCTCTTTGGAGCCACAAGTTTGACATAAAGTGGTTTTTAATGAAAATAAGTGTCTGGTGGAAGGAAGCACTTAAAGTTTCAATCAAGTTGCATCATGGGAAAAAGTGTTTCTAGGTCTGCTTTGAGACAAGATATATAAGTCTCTTCTGCTTAAACTATTTTATAATCTTTCATTGTGTATCAGTCTGAAACACACTGAAAAATGGAAATATGCAAAGAGAGCTACATGTTTTACATTTTATATAGCCATTTTTTTTTCTTTTCCATCGAAATGAGATATTTTTCACACAATTAATTCAGGTGAAGGTCTGCTCAGACAGAATATTCAGGGGTTTAAACCAGCTTACTGCTCTACCTACATTACATGCATGTAATTCAAGATTTATGTAACATCTTTGAGACTTTAACCTTTATTGAATTTGGCTCTGTTATGTTATCTGGATTTAGTCAGCTGGGCTTGAACTGAAAGGTTCTCAGCCAGACGTTTTGCTTGGAAAGGTGAACAAGGCGAGCATTTTTTGCACGGCAACAACACCCCTGTCTGTCACATGGACTAATGAGCTGATAAGCAGGGTGATAGGAAACAGGTTGGGTCTCCTCAGACAATCAAACTGCATGCCTGTGAAGGGAAATGTCATTGTTATTCTTGAGCCTTTCGTTTTAGTTTTCATCCTTTCATTCGCTGTCTATCTGTCTCAATCGCCTGCATCCAAATGCCTCCACTCCCTGATAACAAAGATGTGATGAGCAGACCTCCCTTCCTGCTATCTCCCTTGCAATGCTTGTAAACCACAATATACTGTTACGAAACAGGGCTATTTGGCATGTCATCCTGACCAGACCCTTCTAATCTGCATATCAGCCTTTAGTGGGGTCCAAATGGAGATATACATCTCTCTGAAGTCAATTGAAGGTGCAGAAACTGCAACAATACCGTATTCCTTTCATCATAAAACAATTTAAGTCTGTCTACACAACAAGGAGCCCCTTGTGCCTCTTTACTTCTATCTCTCCACAGAGTATACGGCTCCAGTTAGTCAGGAAAGTTCATTTTAAATCAGCATATCTCATTGTGCATCTTAAGGAGTGTCAAAGGATTATCCAGACAAATTAGAATTTAAGAGGATGTAAATCATTTAAAGTGGAGTGTTTTGAACAGGTAACTTTTTCTGAGTGAGTATAATGCGCTTGTGTGAACCTAAAAGACCTTTCAAAATCCAGAATAACCAATATGTTTAAACACAATTACAAAAAAACTGCCTCCACACATTAGTAAAGCACAATTCTCCACATTTAACGCACACAAATGATAAGACGGGATCTTAAAACTGCGTAATTGTTGCTGATTAGTCAGGAGCTGAAATAATGATGAATAATAAATCAGGAAACAAACCGCTTTATGTTTTCACTTAAAGGCTCTTTGTGGAGTTTTTAAGTGATTTGACTGCATAGAGTTTGTCATATTTTATGTGAAAAAAAGCTACTTTAATATTCAACACTTACCTGAAAGTAGCTTTGTTATTCTGCTACTAAGTTTGGCAATGAGAAATAAGTTAAAACGCAGGAATTTTTGTCCTTTTTTGTAGATGTGGAGCAGGATTAACAAAAGACATATTTTCTGATAAGGTATTGAGTCAAACGGAGTAACTGTACAGGGTTTGCTGGATAAAAGAGCGAAATGGCTATGAACAGGCAGTCATGTCTATATCTATGTAAAACTGTCCAGGCATTTACATAATTCTGGCATTCATTGGGACACTTGAGTGCACACCGTGTCACTAAGGGTAGCTCTTTGTTAGATCATATTTTGTAAGCCAACTCACTGGCTGTGTAACATGAACTTCCTTACAGATTACATTTTCTCATAATACAATTGTTTTCCATACTTTTCTTTTGATATTTTTTTGTCCCGCCCATGTTACTTTCTTTCCTACATTGTGAATCTATGCTTTTATTTTGAAGAATAAACTACCTCCTGTAGATTGTGGTTTACAGAATTAATTAAGTACACAGCTAAGTACTTGAGAACTCAAGGTATAACAGTAAACTAAGATTTAGCATGATATCAGTGATTAATATTTCAGTAAAGACTGTTACCATCAATACCGTTGACATTTAGCTTTTACGTTAATAATTTCACCTGGCGACCAATCAGAACTTTACCTCAGTACTCTGCCTCCTACAAAACTTAATAGGAAAAAGAAAAATATTCGATTCACATGCTTCCATAGCAAACGCATGCAAGCCATGTTTTTACAAAAGTTATGGTGCTCATGGAAAATGCAGTTTCCGTCCTAAAAAAAAAAACACACACTGCTAATTTTGTACAAAGGGGTCATCAGAATCATTGAGACATGAAAGTTACTCATCATGCCTTTAAAGATAGATGATGACCTGTTGATTTACCCCTTTAGACCTTTTCTAACATATATAACAGTTCCTAACTCTAATGCTAGCTTCCATCTTTTTATCATTTAACAAAATTTTCAGTCAGAGAGTTGTGAAAGCTAATAATAACTCTTATCAAAAGTGAGCTAATAGTTGATCAAATATGCTGATTTACCCTGAAATACTTCCTGTTTTCCTTTCAAATTTCCACAGTGATGTTTTCCAGTGTAAATATTCTGTCTCTTTGTGTCATCTGGCAGCTTTCAGGGTCTCTGGTCACTCTGCATCTCATTAAAGATGATTGGCTGTGACAGACATCCTGCCACCCTTCATCACTTCCTGTTACTGTGTCTGTCCATCTGACACAGGAGAACAACCCTGACTGAGGAGTGTCTTTCCCACGAACCCCCAGAGAAACTGGTATAGGACCAATGATGAAATATTGGTGTTGCCATTTTGCTGCTTTAAAACAAAAAAAGGGGCAGAAAAACAGTGAGCTCAGCCAGCCTGTCTTTTTTTTCTTTCCTGCTGACACAAAAACTCACCACGGATAGACTGACAGGTTCAGTCACACACTTATCAACACCTCAGCGCCTTCTTCCTCTATCAAATGAAGCTTCTCGACAGGTCCAGTCCAGCCATCCTCGCTATCAACACTTTGTTCTGCCATTATGTCCATTCTCGTAGGGTTGTCATGGTAATGCTACGTGTGAGATTGTGATACTTTATTTGTAAAGGAGGGAGGGGGGTGCAAACACCTTGTTTAAGTGATTTTCTCACCTCTTTTCTCTGCAGCTCCTTGTACAACACGATCCAGCCATTATTATCTCTACATGAGGGCTGCCCTGTTCAGAGTCCACATGCTATTACAAAGCTCATCTGTCATGTAGCTTTTAATGACTCGCTGTGACTGGGAGAAAATTGTCTCGTACAGTCGGTACAGCGTCTGGCAGCTATGTGCAGAAGGTCCTCTGTGGTCATCAGGAAGAGAATATGTTTTTTTTTTTAGTTGTGGGAGAAAGCTTCCAGCAACACAAGGAAGTTGTTGTCATAAGGTGTGCTTGTGAAAAACAGAGGGAGGGCTGCAATCTTACACACTCACACCACACCCCTCACACAACTCTACGCTTGTTTCTAAATACAGTCGGCGACATTAAAGCATCCTCAACCACAAAGCAGCAGCAGCAGCATCTAACACAATAGACAATGGAAATCTTTACACACAAAAGGCATTAGAGTGATGGGGGGGGAGATAAGGTATGAAAAAGCCAGACAGTTTTAGAAAGCCTTTAAATGAATGTGACAGATCTGATCCAAGTGATAGCATGTAGACTCCCGAGGGCTGAGCTAATGAGAAATCAATGACAACAACTACTGAGAAACGTGTGTCACAGTAGCTGAACCTTTCATGTCAGTGTTATTGGCTTCTTTAAAGACAGGTAGAGCCCCCGGTTTACATGAGTGTACGTATGATTTCATGAGTTTTTGTTCAAAACAACCGTAGAGTCCCATTCAGTGACCTTTTTTATTCATTCTTTAAACTGATCCTCGAACCCAGAGATAGACGTAGAGCACATAAATCTCCAGGATTTGGGGTTATAGATGGTTGATGGTAACACTGAAAGTGCATCCTGTGCCCCCTGAGAGGATATTAAAACATGTATGGATGTAATGAAACCACACATTTGATGGATCTGCACTTTAACCATTGTATCTGACAGCCATGTTGCTGAGAGAAAGAGAAAGAGAGAGGGGCAGCGGGGGGTTGGATCTAGACTGTTGATTACTTGCATATGGGTGACAAAATTGTCACAGGAGTGTGACAGGGTGAGAAGCTGAATTAGGGTTTGTGTCTGTGTAGGTGGAGAGCAGATTGAGATGGCCATTTTGATGAGCAGGAGGATGGGACCGTAAACAAAGATGGATTTTTTTATTTTTTAAGGTGAATGAAGCTCCGACTGAGGAAAATAAATTCTGGTACTGGTAAACAAAAGACAGACTTTGCACCTGGGGCCACTGTGTCTGCGAGGAGTGTGGAAAATTTTGTTGTCACAGTTAGACGATTTTGTGTAGCGTCATGTGGAGTCGATCCAAAGATGTGTCTCTGGTTTCTATCTCTGGATGATTGCCTGTTTCCAACTGTTTATCACTATTATTCCCTACAAATGAATCATTTCAAGGTAAGCTCACTCAGGTTTTTTGTGAAAATTAGCACCTTTCTGATGAATCAAGAAGGAAACAGAATTTATTGTATTTCTTGAGAGCGTTAAGACCATATTGTCAGAGCCTATTCTGCTACTGTGAAGGGCAGGTTAAGACATTAATAAAAGTCAATGAGACCTTCTGCACATTCTTCCGCACTGTGCCCGGAAATGTATCATGGCCTCATGGATCACTGATAAAGCTCCCACTCTCAATCAGTGGAAACAAACTGTGACTAGTATTATTCCATTTGAAGCCTTCTCCACAGCATTGAAGGATAAACCCTTTCTATTTTATTGGACTTGGGATCCATTTCTGGACTACCTAGGTACCACTGCATCTCGTAAGATGTAGATCTGGCCTAGGAAAAGGATGCAGAGCCATAGTGTGGTACGCGATTAAATTTGAGTATGTGTTATTCTGTCCTCCTTGAACTCCTTGAAAACTTGTCTTTGTTATTATTGTCTTTTTTAATGACTTTTACTATTATTTTTACTAATTCATTTTCTTTGCATTTATTAATTTTATTCTAGTCATCTTCCCCTGTCAGGCGTATGTGTCTGTATTCTGTGCACTGCTACGTTCAATGTTGTCTCTGTTGTATCTGCTTTGCAAGAAAATTTTAAATAAAAGCATGTCTAAAAAAAGAAAATCAACACTGAGTGGAGAGAACTGAACAAAATGGTTTGTAAATTATTTTTTCAACAATTGAAATTCCGCCTCGTATTTTCTGTTAAAATGGCTTTTTTCAACACTGGCAAACACTTTGTTGCACGTTACAGTGGTCGCCCCCTTAAAGATATAACCATGCCAACTGTTACAATACAAACCTTCCTTGATACCAGAGACTGTTTGAAACAAGAAGTATCATTGACCTCAAAAACATTGTTTTTGTAAGAGGGGTTATTTTGGCAGTCACCATACTGAATTATGCCAACTCAACCTGACCATCAGTCAACAGGCCAAGAAGTGGAGCTAGGGTTGGCTTTAAGCCACCTGGCTAACGGTCAACTCAACGGTGCCCCAAATTATGCAAATCTATGCAGAACTCATCATCACACTATCTTCAAAACGAATAAAATATAAAAGCACGTCACTGACGTACAGTGTGCATGAAATGTATCCGAACAGTTGAAAGAAACATTCAAATGCGATCACTCACTTTTGATTTTTTTTCCTTTAAAGACAAAACCCCCTTTTTTTAAGCCTCATGCAGTAGAAAAGGCAGGTATGCATTAACTTTGATGACACTTTGAAGTGAGTATTATTATTCTAGTTGAATAATATGAACCTAACATCAGAATATGCTGACTTTTTATACACTAGCTTGTCCAGTTTATGCTAAAACCAAATGCTTCCCTACTTCAATAAGCTTTATGGACACAATTGAGAAACTGTGCGAAAAAGAGAAATCTATTCAATACTTTCTGGAAATCTCATAAGTCCACAGCACTTCACAGAGATAAAACTCTGTGGATAACAGTCTATTCTTTATCCCTTTAAGCTCATATGTTTTATCTGCTCTGCATTTTTTAGCTTTTACCAGTTTTTCCTAGGAAACACTGCCCACATACATTAGCTCTGGATTTCCTCACTGGCTATTAAAAGGAGTGAATCTGCAAAGACTGACAAGAAAATTGCTCGGTGTAAAAACCTGTGTTTGTCTTCCCATCAGGCTGTGTCAGTCAGGCACATGGTGGCACAGTACCACGTCCAAACACGGAGAGAGAAAATATGACTGATGGACTCATGTTGGACAGCTCAACGTGCGGCCTGCACGACATCAGACATCCATCTAAAACTCCACCAGAGAAAACACTCCAGTGCCCACTTTTGTGTCTTTATTTAGCTGAATGTAGGGCAGATTTGACAATGACAAAGCCTGGGTAACGTAAAAGGCCAAATATTTGGCACATGTGTGAGGAAAGGATATAAATGATTGAGAGACTGTAGGGGGATTACTTTATAAAAGAAAGATCGGGACTGGACAAGCCTCATCTTTTGTAGACTCACAGTAAGAGAATAAAGAAGCAGTCTGCAGCTTTGGGCTGGAGCGACAGTTTAAGCTGCTTCAAATCTCTTTACTTCTGTTCGAATAACTGCAACCACAGCCTCACAGCTAGCAGCCAGCGGAGAGGAACCCAGAAGAAAAACATCAGGACACTTTACAAACCTACTAAAACTACGTGCAACGTGAACAACAAATTAGAAACCAATAAACATACACTGAAAATCAAAGGTTGTATTCAGTCATAAATGGAAAGGGCTGGTTTCAGTGAGCAAATGCAATCATTCACTCTCCAGTTTAATGTGATTTGTGCTGGACTGAGCTGAAGTTAAATTCTTTTCATTGTAATTCAATAAGGTCGACAGACAAACTGAAAACAAGAAAAACAATCCAGACACAAACAACTTAGAGTGGAAAGTTGGAGGCAGAGAGAGTAAAAAGCGTGTTAATTACAATCTTTAATTACACGGCAGTATTAAAGAACACAATTACTTTTTCACTTATAAATTAGACCATGGTTGTGCTGGTGCTGGCCTCTGTGGGTCCCAGACATAATATCCAAAGTGTGAGAAACAAATTGGCTCTTATTGCTCCATTACAACTGAGATGGTCCCTCCTGTAGCCCACTAAGGTAACATTCCCACACCCATTACCTCCTCGCTCCCCACTGAGAGACACTTTCACACCCATGTGAAGGGAGCAGAGCACAGGGTCGCTAAAATTACCTTGTTAAAGTTTGCTCATTTAACTTTCTTAATTAGAAACACACACATGCTGTTCTCAGTCTTTCCCACAAAATCATCACTTAGGAGTTTAACGCAGAGCAGCGCCCCAGTTCAAGTGAGGTGGTTGTTTGCCTGGAAGCTCAGGTTTTAAACAAAGTAGGAAGTGAATGACCCCTGGAGCTGTTAATGGAAAGCCGATACTTCCTCTTCAAACTGTCTGGACTGCTTTGTTTACAGACCCTGTGGAGACTGCATGGCATCCACGGATTAGCATGGTACTTGAAGGTTTACATTTTTATGTCTGTGTCGGTGTTTTAAGCTCAAAAGCTTTTTTTCCTTTTTCTTTTATCTTTTATCTCTTTTACCTCTATCTTATTGCATCTTACTGTCTCTTTAGCCTTTGTTATACTTATAATAATCTTTTCTTATTTAACCTTTTAGGCATTTTATTGATTTTATTGTGGGTTTTTTTCCTGCTCATTTTTGTTATTCTATTTTGTCTTTATCATTACCATCATTTTTAATTTCTTATGATTTTATTATCATTATTAATTTCATGTTGTAGGGTTCTTGTATTGTCTCGGTTCCTTGACAAATGTAATTGGCCATCAATTCAAAGGCCTTGTTTTAACTGACCTTTTTGGGGTTTTTTTGTTTTTATTTCCATGTGCCGATGTTCTGTGCTTTATGACTGTTTGTCAAAACACTTTGGAAACTTCTGTTTTTAAAAGTGCCATAAAAATCAAGTTAACATTATTATTATCAAAAGCACTTTTTTTCATATATCTGCCTGAGAATAAACCTTATTTATCCCAAAAGGGAACTTTAGTAATTGTCATATATATGATACACATATATAATGGGACATAATTCATAGTCCCACTGGGCATTTTTTGGTCTGAAAGAGGTCTAATAGACGTCTAAATGTAGCCTAGACAACTGGTCTAAAATCCGACTACCACAGGTCTAAAAATGAAAGTTTTTTAGACTTTCATTA
The DNA here is from genome assembly GCA_962446985.1 of Xyrichtys novacula. Taxonomy (NCBI): domain Eukaryota; kingdom Metazoa; phylum Chordata; class Actinopteri; order Labriformes; family Labridae; genus Xyrichtys; species Xyrichtys novacula. Next base: position 9,771,797 of record OY660878.1, read on the forward strand.
GAAAAATGAAAGTCTAAATTTAGACCAAGTTTACACTAAATCTAAATCTGGGCTATATCTATTCTACTATGCATATTGCTAAACTGCTATCACAATTATTTTGGTTAAGTACTTGGAGATCAGTTATGCAACTCACAGTTGCTTTTTGAAATAAATTGTTATCAAATAATGAGTCAAAGTGCAACGTCTAAATTCTGTCTAAAAACTATACAGAATCTAGACGGTTGAAATTAGGTCTAAAAAAAAGGCTAGACGTCTAATAGCCGCCTATTGCTCAGAGGGATGCTAAATGGTGAGTGCCAGTGGGTTTATTATTGTTAAAACCTTTTGTTAAACCTGTTGTTAAACCTTAACCTAACCTTAGTTTAGCGGCACAGCAGGCGGAAAAAGCAGAAGTGTTAAGTATTTTTAAACTCTCACAAAAAGAACAACTGTGGCTGCAAAGGAAAAGTTTTTAACCAGAGCTTAACTTAAATAACCCAAGCTAAATGCATTAGCCGCTTGATGAACTAGCGTAACATCTTCCGACATAACCAGAGTCAGCGAGGACTTCATTAGCGAGACACATTAGTTTGTTACAGAACAGATTCAGACCATCAGTTTAGTGAACTGTGCGGAAGCAGGTCCCAGATGTTGTTGAAGTTATTGCCAACGTTAATTGCCTAAATGGATTTACTAAGTTTACACACAGGCGATGAAGGCCAGTGTTACCTGAGATGCCACTAGCATAAAAAGCTTTTCCTCATTTTACAAGCTTCACATTTAAGCATTAAAAATAAAAACTATCTGGTACACAGGAAATGATGTAAAATCAAATTACTATGATTCTCCAGCATCAGTCGGAGTTCGCGCTCACGCTAAATTGACCACGTAAGAACAGAGAGCTTGACAGGTTTGGAAACAATAGCTGGAAAATGTCACAATAACAACAGCTGCAGACCTTTGAAGAAACTACTATTCGAGGTAAAGGAGTGAAAACAAAGCGCAAAGGAAATTCGAGACTTGAAATGTCACAACCCACTAAGGAAAGATTAATTTTAGATATAAAGGTTCATTTTAAAGGCATGATTCTTGGTCAGTGTATCCACAAATAGAAAAAACAAGGAAAACACTCAACATGTTCTCATTTCGCAGCAGCAGATCTCCCCTGTTGTTTGTTTTCCTGCAGCAGCCCTTTTGTGTCTGTGTGCGTGTGTTTACCTATTAGCCTATTTAGCTAATAATAGCTAATGGATGAGTGCATGTGGGAGTCTTTGGGATGCTTGGTCTGTGAAATCGGATTAGTTTTCCTGTGTACAGTGGTGTGAGTGTGGCCTGTGTGTGCGTTATGCCTGTTTGATTTGACAACAGCGTGTCTGTGTAAGGTAACTTCACCATTGAAAGGGCAGAGCTCCTGCTTTTCAGACACAACTGGGAGTTTGTGACACATAGTCGATGAAATAACAAAAATATTACATTGTGTATCTCATAAAGTATATATGAGATGGAGCATTCCCCTTTAAAAGAGCTTAATATCATCTTGTGCAGCTGCTGGACAAATCCTGGACTGTGGATAACAGGATATTGGAGCTCTCTATAAGAAGGAAAGCCTGCAGGTTTATACTCACAGAGGTTTAATGTTGTTTAGGTCCGAAGATTTGGGAAGTCACAGGGAGCAATTCTAACAATACAAACTTACTGTTACTTTTTGTTTGGTGACTCACATGTCTTGATCTACATTTAAATGTCTTGTTTTAGATTTCTACTTTAGTCTTGTATTTTTCATTTTACTTCAAGGTCAGAGATGAATCAAATGGCTGTTCAGTTAATTGGCACTCCTGTTATTGTTGTTGTGTGCACAAGAAAACTATTTAAACTGCACAGAAAGTGAAAGTATCACAGAGCTTATCCAGACAGACTGCTCATTATTTTGTTTTGAGACCCTTTAACAGGTTAATCTGCCACATTCATTACAGATTAGCAGCATTTTCCTTTTTTTCCTTTCTTTTTTGGAAGGATTAAGACTTGACCTCAAAAACCCTCATCAACTAACGTATTTACACTTTTCACGGAGGGATTTTCTCGTGCTGATGAACCCTGACTCGCCCCAGTAAATCTTTTTCAACAATAAGCAAAGGTTAATTTACCAGTCAAATGGCCTGTTTCAAGGACTCCATTGCAGTAGAAACCAAAGCACAAATAAAACTGTTTCATCTGGATGTTCGTATCTTCCTACAGAAAGGATAAGAATTTCATGAATACAAGTCCTGGTTTCTTGATGCAAACAGTGAAGCTTGTGAAGGACTCTCTGCTCTGTTGTTCAGATTAGAAACAATGGCAGATCAGTACATACTTGCTTGAGTGTAATGACTCAAAACAAAATTATCGTTTGTGATATATATCGTCAGAAAAATCCTCCATGATGAATATTTGCCATCTCATGATAAACATGATAAATGCAAGTTAATGACGAAGGCGTGAGCGACGGACTCGCAGCCATAGCCCACACAGAGCAGGTAGAGGGTAATGAAGAAGACGTTTCTGAGCGAGGCTCCACATGAGGGATTTCCTTCAAGACTGGGGCTTAGATGAGCGCAATCAGGTATGCCTGATATCAGACAGTGGATCTGCTGCTGCTGTTCACTCTGGGCAATTAGAGTTTTCAACAAATGTTGAAAATGTTTTCACATTTGAGACTTGTTTGATATCATTAATTTTCTCAGTAACCTACCACTTAAACTTCTGGTTAAGTATATTATTTGACTACTCCAACTGGTGTTCTCAAGACAAAATGAGTCAAAAACATAGATTGAAATTAACATATTTTTTGAATCCCCATTCCCTCAAACATTGAACCCTGCTACATTCATTAAAAGTGCTCTTGTAAAGCAATAGACTATTAAGGTTATGTGCAGCTGCATTTGTAATGACAGTCATATACTGATCTGTGGCTAAAAGCTCTATGTTTATGTTACTTAGTCCAGCTCATATGTTTGTGTCAGGTATATTTACACTTGCCGCAATCTCTTCACAATTTGCATTGCAGGATATGATTGAAAACAGAGTAAAAGAAACCCCATCCTCTCCCAGCCCTGAACCCTTTTACTCCATGGCAGCAGGACAAATAGACAACATCCTTATTACCCCTCTGCCTTCATCACTTGGCCCCCTCACCCCGCCCTGCTGTGATGTGTTCTGAAAAGGTCCATCTTCCTGAGACAGTATCTTTTAGCACTTCAGATGAGTGTCAGGTTCATGTTTCTCATTTTCTTCCCGGTGTGCTATGTGACACTGAGGGTGAAAGCAGATGGGTAAAATGGAGGTATAAGAAGGGACAGAAGAAAAAGGAAAAAGGTGGGGACTGAGTGTATTGAAAGAGAAGCAGATAGTTTACTGGCTCATTGGCCACTACATCCCGTCGACCTTTAGACCGACCCTGATACTCCTTTAGTTTCCCCGGCGAGACTTTGACTAAATCAGCTCCTGCTTCATCTTTGATCTGAACAACACTTTGACTCTGTCAGACATCTTCTTGTTTGACACCTTATTAGAATTTTAATGTTGTTTCACTTCTCTGACTCAACGCTTTTACGAAGGCAGTATTTGTTATGTGGTGTTGTACTGAATTATTATGTACAGGCAGTGCTTTTATTGTGTTGACTTTGATATATATCATTATTTTTGGCAATCTCCCTCTCATTAGCATATAACGTGCTGAGAAAGCAGCAACTTCGTTCTCACAAGACGACTCACAATGAAGCAGCAACTTTAACAGGGCTTAAGGAACTATGACTAAAACACAATTCTGCTTATTTGTTCGGTACAGCCCTTTATTTATGAAAGAGGATTAGGGCCACATGAAGAGAAAAAAAATACAGGAAGGAGATTAAAGGTGAAACTTTGAGATTCAAGTTAAAATTCCAAGATTAAAGTCAAAATTACTAGATTAAAAAATCGAAATTATGACAATAAAGTCGAAATTTCAAGATTAAAAATTTGAAGTTATCAAGATTAAAGTTGAAATTTCAGGATTACAAAGTGTTGTGAATAATGTTGAAATTTCAACATTAGGAAAAATTACAATTTTGAGACTAAAGTCGAAATTTTGAGATTAAAGTCAACATGAACAAAGTCGAAATTTCGACTTTTTTAAAGTTTCAACTTTTTAAATTTAATCTCCAAATGGAAATGAAAAAAAATCTCCCTCCTGTAATTATTTTTTTCCCTCTTCTTGTGGCCTTAATCCTCTTTGGTATTTATGTCATGTGTGACAACATTTATAAATTAACAAAAAAGACAAAAGAGGCCCATGATGTCCAAAAACTTCACATCTTCATAAAACTTGATTCACTTTGATACCTTGAACTTAAGAAAAAAAGATCTTCTTCAAAGTTCAATCAGAGAACAGATCCTGTAAAAGTTTTATGAGTTGATCAATGATGCATTATACTTCCAAAGACTCAACAGCTAAGAAAACTGACGAGGGCAAATTTATTCAAGGTGAATTCAGCCAAGTCTGAAGGATAATTTATTGCTCCCTCTCTCCCTCTCTCCCTCTCTCTCTCCTCTCTACACACACAAGGGAGATTAAACCTAAAAATATCCTGAACTTCTTTTTCAAACTCCATTTTTAGAACATTTAGTGTAGCTCCCATTGAGACACTCAGTTACCCAGAAATGTGACCAGACTGCGGCACACTTCACCGGGGGAGTAGAAAACACCAGGACAGAGAGAAGAGACAAGGTGAAAGGGAAATTGCCAGAGGTTTAAAAGAGATAGATAAAGGGAGAGAGACTAAGGAGGTGAAAATGAGGGGAAAATGAAATATCTAACAATGGGGCAGGGGAGGAAAGAGAGAGCGGGTGTGGAATGAGATGTGAGAAAAGCAGCATCAGCACTTCTGTGTGCATCACTCATTTGTCATTTTGCATGCAGATGCTGTGGGGCAGAGCATGTTGAGTTTTTGTATCACATGAAAGAGGACAAACGGACTTTGAAATGAAAGGGAAAGATAGAAAACAGACAAGATGAAATAAAAATCAGACAAAAGGTCAGAAATGTAGGGCTGTGAATGTGAGATTCATTATCTCACATCTGTGCAGATATTCACCATAAAAGCACAACCTCAGGTCTGATACTTCTTTTATACAGCTATTCCACAAGGTAATAAGGTAATAACAGATCATCATTAAGTGTTTATTGAATCATTTATTTTGCTTTACTGAAACAACTGGCTTTGATTAACCCTAGCCATTCCAATATGCAGTTACTGCTCAATATAGAAAAGCACTTTTACTGCAGAGGAGCTACTCTCAAGTGTTTACTCTTATCTGTATGTTCACAGTCACTCTGCATGATCTACAGCTGGAGCTTTTTTCATTCTTGTTAATTAACAGTTATCAGAGCAGCTGATGCAAGGTATCAGTCAGTGTGAGATGCCTCTCGTCTTTATAGTCTACTATGGGGGAATAAATAGATTTGATTCAAGTGCTTATGATATAGTAAGACTGGATATTGTATACAAGACTAATGGAAAGAGGGACAGGAAGGAAGGGAAAGTGAGAACATTTCCTCAACATCACTGCTAGGTCATGGACTCCTCGACTCTGATTACAGAAAACCACACTCTCACACTCTCTCTCTTACACACACACACACACGCACTCTGGTGTGACATCTGCTGTAGATAGGCCCTGTCACACCACGGTCTCTGCTGGGGCCAGCCGTCACAGATGTTCTCAGCGAGGTCCTCAGTCCATCCCTCCACTCCTGGGAGAGTTCAGAAAAGCGTCCAGAGAGACACGTAGACAGGAAATCTGTTTTTTTTTTCTTTTTTCTATTTAACAGGCCAGTGGATCCAATCACACTCATACACTCACACACACACACATCCAAGAATCAGAGCATTAAAAACACTATTGTGTGTTTGTACTGCAGCATTTTTAAGAGGGGGTAGTGGTATCTGACATGTTTGAGCTTATTGGGAGAAGATGTTGTGTGTGAATGTGTGTGTTTTTGCATTGAAATGTGTGTGAAGGAGTGGAAGGTGTGTGTGTGTGCGCGCGCGTGTGTGTGTGTGACAGCACAGAGATCCCCTGTGCCTTCTGGTCATTAATAAACATGATCATGAATGTTTAATCCCCATCAGCAGGGTGGCAGGGGAACCCTTGTGGGTGATATTGACAAAGTCTCACACACACACACGCACACACACATTAACACACATGAACTCAACAGATTGGAGAAGCGGCAGGAGGGAGGTTTTAAGCGCTCAGCTCTTAAGCAGGACACTGACTCTGTTCTTTTGTGTTATGTGTTGTCAGATTAAATTTTTCTCCACATTTGAAACAAAAACCTTGAAATCAATCTCAATCTGAAGGACTTATTAGTGTAAATCTGGAACTGTGCAGGTATTATCAACCACTTCATGAGAACAGCTTTCTTAACATTCAGATATTTACTGTCAGTAAAACAAAAAAACTACTCTGTTCATCATCAAAAGCTCCCGTGTGTCACTTTTGGTAATCCTCTAACATCTTTGCTGATTTTGTCCTCTTCGTGAGTAAATTGTTGCCTGACAAATTAAAAAAATAAAATAAAATCTCACACTGTCACCCTTTAACAGTCAAATGCATCACTCAATGAGGACATTTGTTTATCATTTTATTGTGCATAGTCTAATCCAACATCGTTCCCTCCACTGTAATAACAATATCAAAAAATCTGAGAATAAAAATGGCCAGTCATGCTCTTGATTGTCTTGTTTTCTTTTGTAGGTCATGAAGAGCCATAAAGTAGCTCATAGGGATGTTAAAGAAGACACCTAAATAAAGAATATTACTGATCTTTAGCCATAAGCAAACTACGATAATATATTTGCGAGAGGGGTTATTTTATTTCCCAAAATCTAGATTAATGTATAAACCTTTGAAAACGCACAATTTGATGATTTTAGACCATCTAAAACAAGTCTAGGGTGGAAGAGGAAATCTTTTCATCTTTATTACGCCTAGGACCTGCTGTAGTTCATATATTGCATAGGTCCAAATTAAGGTTTTCAAAGAATGAAGGTGGCATGTTCCTCATGATTGCTGCAGGCATGCTCCAGCTACCTGCTGCATATATTTTAAACATGCCCAAAACTCTTAACGGTTTTGAAAACCATCTTTTAACTTTTTTTTCTAGATATTTGGTAAAATGGTTAGCGCCTTCTCAATTCACTGCACTGTTTGTTGTGACCCTGTAAAAAGCCCGGTCAACAGGCCTGAGACCAGCATGTTCACATTTTGTTCTCTTCTCACCAGAAGGACCTTTTTCCTCTTGGATAAGGGGAGTCATGTGTCATCTTAAATGTGAGAAGATACAATACACCTTCAGAGGTTCAGTCTCTACATTTGATGCTATCTGACAGCTTCTATATTTTTAACTTTGTTGGTGATATGGACTCTAATAGTATGACAATATAACCATCTTTGAGAAATTCTTATGTATTTGCCTTTATCTTTATTTTACTTGATGTCTGGCTTTAATCACATGGATATACATGTGAGTCTTGTGGTACGTTGTTGGTTATGTGCTGGTATAAGTCATGGGTTACTGATTTTGCTTTCAGAAGTCTTTGAAGGACTTCACTATCCTTCAAAACCCCAAAGTCAGTCCAACTCTGATCCAAACATCTGATACGACTTCATGTGGTTGTTAGTTATAAACTCTAACATCAGTAAAACACACCGGTAAGTTTGATCACAGAGGCTTGATCCCTACAAATCTGTCGACTCTCCCCCTCCTCCTCCTCCTCTTCTCCTCCTCTCCTGAATGATTCTGTCGAGTCAGGAATTTCCTATCTTTTTAATTTGACATCGTCTGCTCCCTCTCCTGTGCACACTTCTGAGGGACGCCTCAGACTCTGGGGAGGGGATCTGCTTCTCACTGTCGTAAACAAACAGGCAGACAAGAAAGAGGTCTTCAGGACTAATTACCAGCTAGCTGCCACGCCATGCTAACAAACACAGGGGGAGCAGAGCAGACCGGGGGCGAACAAACAGACTCACGTGTGGGCGTGTATACATAAACACACACACACTCTATGTGGAGTACTTAATGGAAACAATGAGGCTTGCTTTGCCAGTTGATGAACCAGGTGTCACATCTGCAGGAAGACGCTGAGTCAGCCTTTAATAACACACTTTTATAAGGTCTTCTTTCCGAGTGATGACAGAGCTGTGAACGTGGGCGACACAGACTGCCTGAGAACAAAGAGGGTATATAAAAATGTCTGTTACACCTGAGGTTGTGTGGGATTTTAATCAAACACATTTCAGATGTAGAGGAAGAAAAAAAGATGATAATCAGAGAGAGTATGTTAATGTTTCTGAGCGTAAATATGACTGCTATACATGCATGATAAATGAGAGCAGCTCTGTTCCAAGTCTGACAGCAGCGAGCTACTCACCACACCTGCCTGTCTTTGCTGATACATATCATTTTTCTAAGTTTTCCCAACTTCCACACAATGTGCTGCGCTGTTAATCGCTTGCTCAGCATTTTAGCACTATTCCCTCACTGCAATTTCCCCTCTTTCCTCCCAAGCACACACTCACACACACACAGACACACATATCTCGTTTGTGTTGGCAGATTTAATAAGCTCCCCTGTCACCCAGATTACACACAAACGCACAACACTCCGCCTGCTGTGAATCACGACTGGGTTTCTCACTAAACTTCAGGAAAGGTGCTCATCGTTGTCCTTTGACAGCGCTCAGCACCACTTTCTTGGGCTTGTTCCTGTTTCTCTATCAGTTTTGACTTTTAACCTCCTACACCCCAATGACCCCACACTCATCCAGCGACAAAGTCTGTCGGTCTGTGACAAGAAGCAGAGACAGTAACAGAGAAACAGACAGTTTTGTGCAGATAGTCTCATGTAAACAGATCATACATGTTTGTTGTGTTTTGAAATGGAGCAGCTAACAGGACAGATTAGGGACCAACAGTGTTAACAGAGACAACAGCGGCACACATTAGCTCTAAAACGTGAATTTACAGCCACTACTGTGTCAACATTGTTTGTACTAATGGGTTTAATTCTAGTTGCATTGTGGCACCGCTGACACACCGCCAATACACACACAGTTAGCTATGAGAGTAGGGAATGGTTTGCAGTGACAAGCATGTAGAGAACTGATAACACACACAGAGACGCACACATTCATACACACATTTCCTGAGTATGCAAATACACACTGACTTGGCAAACAACATTTATTTCCTCCGGCTCCTGGCGTGAAATTAAAAAAAAAGGGAAAACAAACTTGCCAGTCTCAAGAGAGGATGAAATGAAATACGCCAACGAAGGTTGGGAACAAATTGAGACATGTTCCCACCTTCAAAACAAAAAAATAAAATAAAATGATAATTCTCCCTTTGTAGAAGAGAGCAATCACTATTCACTAGACTGGATTCGATGAACCTCCTCCAGCAGTGGCCATCTACCTGCATGTTTATGTAATGAAGCACCGACGGCCTACAGTTGAGCTAAAAATGCTCAAGGTAAAGAGAACAAAGTAGTCAGAGCAAACAAAATCTCAGGTCCTAAATTTTTCTTTCATATTTGGTGTTTGTGACAAACTAAGTACAAGGCCATGTAATTTTAACATCAATATCTTAGACAATTATACAACTCTTATGGAAGTCTGGGGGGTCAAAATGTGCCGTGGCTGACAAATTCATTTACACATTTGTGGTCTCCAGAGGCTAAATCCATTGGGACTTTCTCAGTTTTGCTGGCGTGATGAATAGGAAAAGAACTCTAAATGGATTAAACCATTTTATTTTTTGAAATGTGGTTTGGTAAAAATTTCGTATAGACATTCATGGTCCCTGATGGGAATTAGATCAGTGTCTGATACTTCCAAACGGCTCCATAAGCAAGTTCAAGTACCTATGCTATACTGGATATATTCGTCTTAGTATTCGAGGTGCACACAGTGTTCTGCCTGTCCTGAAGAACACCAACTATCATATGTGAGTTGTGTGATTTGGATGAAGTGGTCATGACATTTAACAAAAATATGATGACCTGAGATATTATTTATTACGAAGTTGCTCAACAAAAACCTGAAATAATGTGGTGGTCAGATGAGCAAAAACTGGATTGGCTGTTTGAATTGAAGTAGTAAAGTTTGTAAATCTTGTCTCAAAAGCCCAGAAAAGAAAAGATAGCCTCTTTGATAAGTGAATGTTTATGTATCAGTGTGAATATTGTTCACTTTTCTCCTTTTTCTGATTTTGACCTGTTTTGTGTTCTGACTCTGGATTATATGAGCTCATGGTGTCATGTACACCCATGCAGGCTGGGCATCTAAATACATGTATAACTCAAGTGACCAAATGTCCTGGTTTCAAAGGACATGTCTTTTTGATTTTTTTTGAAAGTGATGAAAATGACCTAGTGTTCCTAGTTTTTCTTGGGCCACTAAGATGAAGAAGAAAACTAAAGATACAGAATATCTCATTCAGGGGCTGAGTCCTGGTTTTTGTCCCGTCAACAACACATGGTCACCCTTTGTATAACACAAAAACAAAATACAAACTTCAGCATTTTCATCCCTGGTCCCCAAAGGATGTGCAGCAAATATTCTGATGACCTTAGTGATCTTTGGACTCTACCTGCAGCCATACTTCAAAGGTTTTCATTTAAATATGAAGTGAAATGTCTCAACAGTTACTGGATTGAGACAACTGTAGGTTCAGGCAGTTTTTTCCAGGTTAGGTTGACTGATATGTTGACTTCTCCTACAAATGTTTCATGACTAAATCCAGAAAAAAAGGGCTTTTATTTGCCCAAACTATGTTTTATATCCAAACAGTTGCGTTCAACTCTTGGTTTTGTGACTGAGACATATTGAAGTCTTTGTGACCACTTGTTATTCTTCTGCAGATTGCATTGTTGCATTAAAAGAAGACAACTGAAACAATGACTATCGTTCACACTTTATGAATTTGATTTAATTCAAATACTCCGACAACTGTCTCATACTAGTAAAGATGCTAAAAAGAATCATTGAAATTGCCCCACTCATTTTGGGTGAAACCTCAGAGCATTTTGGACATGTGTGCCAGATCACTGGCACTTCATCAAACAGCTGTTGATTAAAAAGTATGAAACGCTGGACTAAAAGGGCAGAAGTATTGCTAATCTAAAGGTCACCATTTAAAACCTCCTCCTCATGCACATATTCAGTCAGATCAGGGAACTCAAGAGGAATTTCACTGCCATGTAAGCAGAGTTACAGACATTGAAATATGCTTTAAACTTTGCTTTACAACCAGGTAAAAAAACTGCCTTGAACCTGTTCATTAAAAACGCAGCACCAGAAAACAGAACACTTCTACAAATGACTAAACATCCTCCTCCTCTTCCTACTTCTTCATTTCCTGTGTAATTTTTCATTAGATGAAGACCTTCAAAGTCTCAGCATCACCTTCACATTTTTTAGTGGTGTGGAGCATCGACTGCTTTAACATGTAGCCACCAAGAGCCTGAAAACACGTTAAGCAAAAGTGTTGGCAGGTATGCATCCTGCTAATGTGCCCTTGAGCAAACCACCTCCAGAGTCCCTTACAGACAGACAGCCCCCAGGCTGCTGCACTAGCTTCCTGCACTTACTCTCTCCTGTGGTGTGGGTGGACAACTCTATGACCTTGGTGACTCCCTCAGCCAATTTGCAGCAGGGTGCGGCCTGCAGCAGAGCAGAGCGGAGCTTAGGAAGGGGCCAAAAGTTCCTGGGTGAGGTAACTTTGGACACCTCTGCCCTGTCTGGAAAAGTCTGCCGGCTCTGATAACAGAAGCCAGGAGGGAAGAGGCTTCTTGAAGGCAGAGGAAACATACACACACTCCCACAGTGGTGAGTAATTACTGTGGCTGCAGAGTGTAAACCCAGATAGGGGATCCCTCTCCTGCATAACTAGCTGGACTGGAGATAGATGACTCTGTGTTTTGCTCTGTCAGTCTGTTGTACTCGTTTATTCATTTGAGCTGTCACACCAACACAGACTCGGACTCTGTCAACTTGGCACACATTGCACCACATAGGGATATGATATCTGCTATCTGGCTTTGGAAGATAGAGGCTGATTTTGGTCCGGAGGCTTTAGGAGGCCTAATCAATAGCTTTAATCAATTAAGAATGCAGCAACTGAGAGGCTGCAGAAACAGGCCAAGTCTCACACTAAAAGGAGCTCATTCCATTTATCACACCACCCCTGTATCGATCCCAGAAAAGGTATATAGAAGGAGGTTTCTGATTAATTAATTTCAGTCCTATGGAAGCATGACAACAATTTCCTATGCTCTTCTCCGAATGCCAACCCTGTTGATGCTTCAAAGGAGAGAATTTCATGTGTAGATATACTCTGCCATGGCACCGGGGGCTTTATTTGTCTGAGTGAACGTGAAGAACAAAAGGTAAGAGAGCTGTGCACTGCAGATTTTCAGCTGTCGCACTCCAAGAATCCAGTCTGCACAAAAGGGTGAGTGCTTGAATCCCGAGAGCTGCGGTGCCACACTGACCTCTAATGGTCATACATGGTACTGACACTACAGATCCACAGGCGGTGGGGCTTTTAATGGCAACAGGAGAACAATATGAGCTGTGGTAATGAACCACTTGTCTTTAATATAACCAAAACTAATTAAAACTACTCCTTACAAGGTAAATTATGCATTGATGTTTGACATCTTTAGCTTGTGTTTAGAACAGGAGACCTCTAATTTTCCCTCCTGTCATATCAAAGCCGAGTTACAAGATAAAGCTCAACCCCCATCATCACCTGTATAATTGACTTTCTAACAGCAGGGAATTCCTACCTCAACCACAGCAAAAGCCATACCACCTGGACATGAAGAGCAGGGTATTATCATTTCATGCCACTGTGGTTTATGAGCTCTCATTAGCTCCCTGTACTGGGGTTATCCTGAATTACAGGTCAGGCCATCTTTGCCTCACTCTGCAGGCTTTTATGGTGTCTAACATGGCAGTGGAGTGCAAGGTACTCGGCATAGAATTAGGACTCAGACAGTTGGGACTGTGTCTGTCAGTAAAACTGGCTCTGTTTAATAGGAACCAGACAAAGATAAATTCACCCTGATTCCTAATTAGAACAACCTGCATTGGTGAACATACTCTTTGTTTTACAGCAGATGAATAGCTAAAGGGCACTGAGTCTCCTTGAAGTGTGAATTTATTGTTATTCTTGTCCTAAAGAGAGTAAGCTAACTGCTGTGTGCATGTAAATCTGTTTGAGGGGAGGTAGTGGTTGATTCTTAGTCAGAGCCTGTCAGATCTTTCTGTAAGGGCGTTGACTTGATGCTGGACCCTGCTGACCTCCCTTTGAGAGCCAGGTGGGAGCGAGAAATTTATGGACTGAGTCACACTAGGAGCTGTGAGTGGATATTTTCAACTTGACTCTAACCCCACTCAAAGCTAAATCCAGAGCCAAACTTCATGGAATTTTTCCGGTGTATTAATGTTTGGATTAGCAGAGTAAGCTCATGTGTAATTGCAGGTAAAGGCATTATGCAGCTCAATGAGCTGCTCTACTCTACTTTTCTGTTCTCTACAAAAATAAAAGCGCTGAAACAGCGTTAGTACCCTGATGTACATGATTCTTCGAATAAATCCCGTAGCTTGTGTTTTCTGACACTAGCTGGGTCATAAATGAGCACAGAGAGGAGCTTTGTGCCAGCATGTGCTGAGTCAGCACCTCCTCTGGCTGTAGCAGCCTGGTCTCTGACAGTACTGAAGGGGGGTTAAGTGGCAGCAACCATCCTCCTCTACCTCTCAAATATCTTGGTTATTTGAATATCCCCTTCTTCGCACTTTTGGTCTGTTGCTAGTTTACAGCCCGAGATAAAAATAAATAAAAAAGTCAGACTATCTTGGGAGTTAGCACCTGATTTGATGTGGATAGCAAAAAAAATGTGGTAGATATCTACACCTTTATAGCGAGGTGTGAAATACAACAAATTACACTATTTAGAACTTGTGAATCTGACCTTTGTGGAGCATCCTGGGTTTAACAAAGTTCTCCAGAAAAATGTGTGATCCATATTTTAATATAAAGCCTTGATAATCAGAACCTTAAAGACCCACTCCAAAGAAAATCATGTTTTTCTTGTTGTCTACGTGTTCATATGGCATTTTTCTGATACTAGAGGAAATAACATGAGAAAAACAAGTGCGAAATTGCATTTCTGAGTACTTCTACATTCAAATCGCTGTGAATCTCTGGCAGACCTAAATGGCAGGTTCAGATACAGTGAGATTTCCTATGTAAACAATCCAAGCTCCGCCCCCAGAGCCCCACTATGCAGGCCAGGCTTGGAGAAATAAAGGACGATTGCGGAACAATCGCCTGAAGTGCTTGTAAGAAAGCTAATTATGATATTATCTTTCATCATGCCCCTAAAGACAATAGTGTCAGAGAGCTGAATAGCTTCTATGTTACCTGTTTCTTCTACATCACCAGTAATGTGAGGCTACAAGCTAACTCGAGAAGAAGTGTGCAGAGCAGCGCTGTCTCCGCCCACGACTCAGAGGCGAATTGCTAATGAGCTACTCAAGCTCTGCAGAAGAAAAGCTCTTGAAAATGACACAAGTAACGTGATTTGGGTTAAAAACTTCATAATCACAGTTTAAAGACCACTGAGAACACTTTTAGTAGTAAAAAAAACAATCAGAGTGGGACTTTAAAACCTCCTCATGTTTCTAACTAAATAAATATTGTTGGGAAAAGATCCAGTGTGTATGAGTGCAAACGTTCATCTGACTGGGTGAGCCAGGATTCATGACAATAAGAGGGGTAAAAATCTGATGCACCTTCAACTTTTATTCAACATCACAACTTCTGTAGTAGACATTTGGTCTGAGAGAACAGCAGACTATGGATTTCTAGCAATATGTCGCAACAGAAAAGCACTACAAGTATGAAATGAAAAAGAGAGACAGGAAGGTTAAAACATGGCTACAGGCCTGCATGCACAGAACAATGGAGTAAATAGATGTGTTCTCCTCTCTTCTAAGTGAGTGCTGTACAAACTACCCAGCTACTAATCCAACTGTAGGCCAGTCAATTCTGTGCAGGTAGAGTTGTGTTCATAGAGCTATCAGATACTGAGTTTCAAGCACAGTCTGGTGTAAATCACACAGAAGTGTTGGGTGGCATCATAAACATCAAATCCATTCAGAAAAGGCACAATCCCGTCCTCAACAGTCACCCAGCAAAAGCTTAGGGAAACATACAGGCGGAAGTCAGAAACTTTAAAAAAAATAAAATAAAACTACAAATCCCACTGTTGCATCCAACAAAGTGCTCTGTGGATGGATGGTAGAGCAGCAACTTGAGTTACAAGAACATCAAATCGACTGAAGTGACAGCACACAATGTGTACGAGTTTGTGTAGCTGTCTGAGTTTCCACTGGACCTGGGTCAGAAAACAGTCCTAAAGCATGTTTTTCTTTTAAAACAGATCAATCATGTTTATTTCAAACTAAAACAATATGTACCCAACATAAAAACATCCCCTGTTGATTTTCTTTTTTTTTTTTTCCCCTGGCATGTTATTCTTTTTTGTTTGCTCACTGTTTAACTGAAAATAGATTACAGACATTTATTAGGGGGACACATTAAATGTTTGCAGTTCAAGAAATGATATTTATTCCAATAATAGCAGCCGTACTGGTCTCACTGTATGCAGGCTATATGTTAAGCTCAGAAACAGAAAGCATTGTAGGTCACCACAAAAGCAGTCATTGAAATCTTTGCAGCATTTTTTTTTTTAAAAAGGAGACAAAAATGGTGCCAGCAGCTGCTGTTTTTCAAGTACTGTGTGTATTCAACCCCTATTGTCAAACAGCCAGGATTTCTTACGCTCTTCCATAGGAAGGTCAAAGCTTATTTTCCCCAAAAACAATTGAAACATTTTGGTGGGCAATTCAATAAAAAGTTCGCCAAGCTTAAGATTAATTAAAATGGGTGGGTGGCGTTACAACTTAAAAAAGGAAAAGGTAAAAACAAATAAAATTTTCTATCGATAAATCAGCTAG
The DNA here is from genome assembly GCA_962446985.1 of Xyrichtys novacula. Classification (NCBI taxonomy): domain Eukaryota; kingdom Metazoa; phylum Chordata; class Actinopteri; order Labriformes; family Labridae; genus Xyrichtys; species Xyrichtys novacula. Next base: position 9,787,886 of record OY660878.1, read on the forward strand.
AGGCTTCTATTTCAGTACACTGGTATTTGAGAGATAAAATCATTTGTTATTGGTTATCAGACAATAACTGTTGTGAGTCTGTATTCACCACGTCCCATGTGGTGGTGGTAGTGGTGGTGGTTTTGCTGACATGAGTACAGAGAAGAAGAGACAACTTTACAAAATGATCTTTTACCTACTGAGTGATGATTATGTCCCCTCAGTGTCTGTGACAGTGTCTACCACAGGCTGACTCGCAGCTTCCTCCATGGGCTCACTCTGTTCATTGTCTACGTCCTTAGGAGAGCCGAGCTGCGCCTGTTCCTGCTCCTCTGCCTCATTTTCAGGGAGCACAGAATCAGAGGAGGGCTCCTTATCGAGCTCAGGAGAGGGTTCAGGGGAGGGCTCGGGGGAGGCCTCGGGTGTGGGTTCAGCTGCAGTACTATTGTCCGTCCCAGATCCATTGACCCACTGAGGCTGAGGTGAGGAGGCTCTCTCTTGTGATTCCTCCTCCTCATCATCATCATCATCATTCTGTGAGCTTTCCTGCTCCTCCAGAGAGTGAGTTGTCTCTTCGGGAGGGCTGGCAGCTTCAGTCAAGGCCACAGATGAGTCCTGGGATGAGGCCTCAACAGGTGGTGAGGCTGGGCACTGGGTCTCGGTGTTAGGAGAGACTGACATTTTGGAGGGGGACTGGAGCTGGGCTGGGGATTCTGTTTCTGAGGGGATCATGGATGGTGGTGAAGGCTCGGCCTGGGTGAGAGCCCCAGTCACCGGGCTCTGATCTTTACTGTCTGATGAAGGGCTGGGTGATCGGGTGGGGGTCGATGACTGTGTTGTAGGTGTCTTGGATGGGACTGGGGTCTCGGACTCTGGCTCAGCTTCAGCTGCTGGGCTCTGTGACAGAGGTGGAGACTTGACCTGAGCCTGGGGCGGCGGCTGATTCAGGCCCAAGAGGGAAGGCATTGCCTGAGCTTGGGGCAGGAGTGGGGACTGAAATCGAGCCTGAATTTGGGGGCTCAATTTGAGTGGTGCAAGCAGTTTGCCTTGATTTATGGACAGGTTGGGATTGAGAGGTGGAGTTGGAAGCAGTGGTGTGGGTAGTGGGAGAAGAGGAGCCCCACGTTCACGGTCCCTCTCACGGTCTCTCTCTTTATCACGATCTCTGTCACGGTCATGCTCTCTGGTGCGGTCCCGGCCTCGCTCCCTGTCTCTGTCCCTCTCACGCTCCCTCTCTCTCTCACGGCTGTGGCGATTACCGTTCATTTCTCGCCTGAAGTCAAAATCTCTTTCATCTCTGTCCCTCTGCCTGTCCCAGGGGCGCCTTCGGTCATCCAGGTCTTGGTGTAGTTCACTGTTAAAAGCTCCTGCTGCTGCACCACCACTACGGTTCCAGGCCTGTGGTACACCAACAGCCCCAGCATTTGGAGCCCCAGCTGATCCTCCTGCTGTCCCAGGGCGGCTGTCAAAGCGGCTGGCGAAGTTCTGCCCAGGTGTGGGACGCTCCTCTTGAAAGCCTTTTGGACCCCCTTGGGCCTGGATACCTCCTCGCATACCATCCCGCTCATCAAAGTCTCCTCTGGTCTGGTTCCACCGGTTATCAGGAGTGAAACCTGCAAGAGCCTGTAGACGCCCCACTAGGCTGGTTCTGGCTGGTTGAGTCCCTGGGGTCTGAAGCAAGGGAGGTCTTCCACCTCCTGCTCCACCACCGCCTCCAAGGGGATCCCTTTGCTCAGGAGGAGGAGTCCTCAGCAGACCGGTGCTCTGTTTTTCCATCGGAGGGAAGCGATAGTCCTGATCTTTGCCTTCATCAGCTCCAGACGTCTCCTCTTCTGTTTTGGACAAACTTTCACTGGCTAGGTTGGGAACCCTGTTAAAGGGGTCCAGCTGAGCGAAAGGGGCCCTGACACGGGCCTGAGCCTGCAGGGAGCTATCAAGAAGGCCAGCAGCCTGCTGGGCAGGACTTTGCTGCATGAGAAGTGGGAAGCGGGCAGCAGCCCCTGGTTGGAGGAGGTTCGGTCGCACATCCAGTGGCAGCAGGCCAGGCATCCGCTGTCCAACTAGACCAGACTGATGGAGAGAGTGTGTCAGGGATGAAGGGTGCATGCCAAGGAGACCCATCCCACTGCGCGCTGCATTCTGCATGCCTGTGGACAAACAAGAGTCCTCTTTATAATGCAGTATTAAAAATTAATACAATTAAAAACAAGTGAATGGTATTAAAGAATGTATTTTCCCCTTTGAAGTCAGTGCCTGTCATGAGTTCTTCACCTTGCAGTGTTAGCTCTGCAGCAGCATCCATGCCCTCCACAGACTGGGCGGTCTTGTCATTAGCGGTTTGCTGAGTTTGGATTCCCACTGGGTTAAACACACCAGCTCCAGGGATGGCTGACGCCATGAAGCTACCCGGGATAGTGCTGGTTGGTGGAATCATGGCGCCGAATGGTGAATCCTTGATAGACTCTTGGCTGGTTGCCACCGTAGGCTGTACAAGAGCTGGAGGTGGGAACAGGGGATGAGCATATTCAGTACAGGCTCATTAACTCCACCAAATTACATCTTTGGAAATGCTCATTTTAAAAAAACACATAGATCTATAAATAACAAGTGTAAGAGGTCATAAAGACTCACAAGTAGACGCCGAGGCTAGTCCTGCTGTCTGTGCAGCCTGCATGAAACCTGCACAACATCAAAACAAAGCATGTTGAATCAGCTGTTTAATATTTGAAAGCCTGGTGTTGTAGGACTGCTCGTGTAAGCTACCTGGTGGAGGCTGTGAGGCATTGAAGCCCGCCCTTATGAAGGGTGGTGGTGGTCCATAGCCTGGTGGAGGTAAACCCATGGCGACAGGGAAGGTTGGAGGAACCAAACCCACTGCACTGGGCACAGCCTGTGCCACTGGCAGCTGGATAGGAGAGACATAGAAGAGGAGAGACCATGGATGAGGTATGGGTTTAAAGAGACTTTAACTTCCTAAACATGCTGTGAGACTATCACATCTTTCCGTTTATTTTAAAACATCAAGACTCTCCTGATTATTGTCAGTTAATACACAATGTGACAATTATGATTGACAGTTAACAGGAAACAAAGATTTTCTGCATTCTGTCCATAACTTCAGTTTGTTCTCTCTGCAGCACCTGCACAGGCATCATGGTGACCTGCTGGTTGTAGGTCTCAGTCTGGGTGTTAGAGGCGGCTGTCGTTTCAGAGCTAACAGGTAGACTACTAATTTCCTTGGCTGGCTCAGCATTCTTGGCAGCTTCCCACTCTGCAGATGACAGACAAGAAAAAGGTATTAACAGCAATCCAATTCTTCTTCTTAGATTAAGTTTATTTCTCACGTCTATAGCTTCTGTACACAGTTGCACAATTTAACTTAAGCCTCTTATCTACTGAGTTTTATCAATAGAAGTTCTTGATTGTGCCAAAGGAAGATGACACATTCATATGATTCTCTTACCATCGTTTACCGTCTCCTGGTCGATGATTCCTCCTTCAGCAAAGCCATCCAAGTCATCTAGCTTCACCTTCTCCCATGGGATGTAGGTGACGCCGAGATCCACGTCCCAAAACTGCTTGTATTCTTGCTTTACCCCTTTGTTAAGAGCCCACGCAATCTGGTGCAAAAACACACATATACCAAAGTCAAGTCATTTCAGGGAGTGTGCGAGGATTCATGCGCTTTGAAAGCTAGACTGTCTTTGAGGTTTCACTGTTTGAGGTCGAGAGAAAATTACATTAAAGGAACCTACAAGGAGAATGAGAGCATAGTCAATCACATTATAAAGGAAACGCATACCTTGATGATTTTAGAGCCAATCTTAAAGGAGCCAGTGCTGAGCTTCTGGCGTGCGCGGTACGCATCCTGTCTATGGACCATGCAGATGTACGCACAGCCTCTGGGAGGAATCATCTGCACACACAAACATACATTAAATTACATAGCACATGAGATGGTTACACAATACTATGTGGCCATACAGTGAATAACAAAAAAGACTTAAAGGTTTGGTTTATTTAAACAAGAAGAAATAAGAAAAGCAAGATAACAGGAATAAGATTATGAGTATGGCACTTTCCAAAAACAAGTTACAAAGTGCTTAACAATTAAACGAGTATTATAAAATATTACATAAACAAACAAATAAGAAAATGTAGCCTGTGATATGAAAATAATGTAGTCTAGACCAGTGGTTCTCAAGTCCAGTCTTGGATGTTTCTCTGCTCCAACACACCTGATTCAAATGATCAGCTCGTTATCAAGCTCTGTAATGGCTTAATAACGAGCTACTCATTTGAATCAGGTGTGTTGGAGCAGGGAAACATCCAAAACATGCAGGACAGTGGGCCTCGAGGACTGGACTTGAGAACCACTGGTCTAGAGGAATGAAACAAATAAAAAAGATTTGAGGCTAATTGTAAAGAAAAGTAGCTGAGTGTCAGGTCACAGCATAATCATGACAAACAATATATATGATTTTGGAAATCAAAGAAATGGTTAACCTGCTGTGACTACATTACAGAGTCAGGAGAGAGTAAGGCTACTTACATTGATTGACTCAATCTGGCCAAACTCTTCAAACAGGTTGGTGAGGTCCTGCTGAGTGGCCTTTTTGTCAACCTGGCCCACCCACAGAGTTGTACTGCACACTGTGTGAGTATAGACAGGGAAAGTTTATTATGATTATTCATGAGAGCAGCAGGAATAACAATTATTCAAATGATAATGACTTCCAAATGACTTTCCACTGACCACTTAAAGTTTTAGATCTTATGGGAGGCAGTCCTTTCTTCTGCCTCTCCTTCTCCCGCTCCCTGGCACGTCTCTCGCTGGAGTAAGACCGTGATGACTTTCTCTTGCGGTCCCTGGAGCGTGACCGTGATCTCTTGCGGTGTTTACGTTTGCGTGAGCCGGAGCGTGACCTGGACCTTCTCCTTTTAGGAGACCTACCGGGGAAAAGTGCATTTGAGAACCTTTTCCAGTTTGACTTTTTGTCATGTTTACAGTAGCAACACACTTGGCCAGCCTGACTTTCTCCCAGTCCACAACAAACTTTAAACCTGACACAATAAATTTTAACACTATCACTTCCTAATATGCTTATACGACACATAAAAACACTTCCAAGTCAGGTTGTAATTTCATGTAAAAACCAGGCTTATCCTATGCGCCTAAAAAATCTGAAACACAAGTATTTCAGTCCCCAAAAGCAGGTTGGTATAAATCAAAATGTAGAATAGGGTCCTTATTAAACATTAACTCTTCCAGCCAGAACCAGTTCCAGTCTCTGGCCGTCAAGGCAACAGTCAGCACTTTTGAAACAAGAGTAAAAGGATGGAGGCCCCTTCAATTCAAATCAGTAGACAACTCAGCAATAATCCAGCCAAATTTGAAAAAATCCATTACAAAAATGACATCACTGATCTGTAGGACTGACCTAGAGCGTGATCTGGATCGGGTTCTGGAACGTGTGCTCGCCATTTTTTTCTCATCGGCGTCAAACATCTCCTCCTCCATCCCATCAGGGCCCTCGTCTAGATCCATGTCCTAAAATAAGTAGATCCATCAACAGAAGGTTAAATTATACGAAGGACTATGATGTTTCAGTGTCAGCTGATGGCTCACTGGCCAAACTTACCTGCTGTTGGTTGTCTATGGAATCGTCCACCTTGCTCTCTTGCTCAGGAAGCTGTGGCTGACTGCTACTCTGACCGGTTGCAACTGAGTTCTCCTGCCCAAAGATGGAGTCCTGCCCCTCCAAGCTTAGTGCCTATTGAATTCAAAATGAGGAGTTAACTTATTAAATGTCTTTCGTCCAAAATGCAATGCAGGTAGCAATGCCAACACATAACCATGATAATAGATTGTTTTTTTGGATTTTCTTATTTGAGGTATTTCTGAGGAGCTTGCAGGATGTTGGGATATCCTCTGCTGTGTGGAGATGAAGAGTAACTCATTCTAAGCTATTGGGGTTATACAGTACGCACTGAGCCTACGGGTTGGATGTAAAGCCTACAGGATGGAATGAGAAGTACATTTTACAGCACATTTTTCACAACTGTTTTTACACTAAAATATAACACTTAATTTAAGACAGTCTATTGATTTTCCAATGTGGTTAACACTACAGTATGAGAAGCAAACTTTTAGCTAATAAATCATGGCAACCTGAAAAAAAAGCCTCAGAAAAAAATTGAGGGAATGAGTGACCTGTGTGTGAATCTACCTTCTGCTGGTGCTGCTGGTGCTCTAAAAGCTGCTTCTGAAACTGCTCCAGGTTCTGCTGCTGTAGCTGCTCAGCCAGCTGATGGAAGAGGGAGCTGTTGATGGGCTCTGAAACCATGGGCCTGAGAGAAACCAGTAGCATGATTCATTCAGTTAAAGTAACCAATCCCACCAGCATACTCTAGATCAATATTGAGTTTTAACAAAGATGTAGTAACAGCTACATCAAAAATAAAAAAGACTCTGAACTAACAGTTGAGATGATGACGTGTCCTTCTTAGATTCTTCGCCGCGTTCAGAATCGTTCCCAAAATCAAAAGGGCCCAAGAGTTTCTATAAGAAATAAACATCAGATAAATACTGGGAAGCATCAGGGGAAACAATGAAAATACTTTTTTTTGCAGCCGAGTGAAGCATTACCTTATTAAAAGAGGACACCCTCTGTTCCAGTGGGTTGAGGCTGTTTGCTGTAGCAGCAGCAGTGAGTTGAGCTGTCAGAGCTTGTAACTGCACCACCAGGCCAGCATCCAAGGCCTGTAATAGGGACGGTTGAGGCTTTTGCTGCTGCATCTGTAGACTCTGCACCAGCTGCTGGAGCTACAACAGATCAAAAAACAGTGTTTGACACACCGCTGACAAAAACAGCCAACTACAGAGTCTACTTTTGTTATCAGTATTCTTGTTACATCAAGGAAAAAAATCTTGAGAATTACCATCATTAAAAAAACAAGTATTTCCTTTTTTTTTTGCTGTGCTACAACATTGTGTATACATGATGACAAACCTGCTGTCCCTGGGGACTTTGCAGGATCTGCGCCACAGCAGCCACAGTGTCTGTGTTGGTAATCTGGGAGGCCCAATCAGGCAGGCCCTGGACTATATTAGCAGGAGTAGCAGGAGTAGCTGGGGTACCTAAACACAGACAGACAGAGCTCTTAAAGTAAATGCACTTCATACATGTCCAAAACAAGCAATCTGATCACATTTAAAGCATGTGTGGTGTAAGTTCTCTAAAGTTTCCATCCTCAAGAGTTGGTATCAGAATTACTTGTTAGTTGATTGAGTTAATAATTTTTGTCGCTCTAAAACTACCACACAGTTTATAAAACACAAAAAAATGTCTTCGTTCACACCACTCAATGTGAGCTTTGAAGCCAAAAAAATGGCCACACTGTAATCTTTTGACTCTCTAAACAGGCACTTGTTTCCTAAATGTAGCTCTCTAGATTAACCTGTGTAGTTAACCACACTCAGCAGAGAAATTTGATGTTTACCTGCAGACTTTGTGATGTTTCATTTAGCCATGTTAAAAAGAAACGTGTGCATTTTTTAATTTCTTCATGTTTTCTTCTTATCTTTGGACTTATCAGTCAGTTGAAATATGAATCAACTTTTAATCTATTTTTTATTGGGTTTTTTTTTGTGGTGGTGCTATTTTTGTCACTTACCAGGTGTAGTGTTGTTGACGGGAGCAGCACTGGTGGGCATGACAGGAGTGACACTTGGAGGGGGGATACCCGCAGCCATGTCCAGCAGGGGTTGGATGATGTCACTTTTGAAGACCGCATTCTTTTGCCAAAGGTTCAGTACACGCACTATCTTGCTCTGGAGACACCAACAAGGACAACAAAAGCCCACTGTTACCGAGGAGTAATACAGGTAGAGACCATGCTGTGGACCATCCCACCTGTAAATGTACTGATTCAGGAGCAACATCTGTTGTGAACCCTTTCAAACCTGTTTTCAAGTTCTGGTCAGCTGTTTGCTACCATTGTAATTCTGCACTTTCCTGATTTTGGATCTTTGAGAAACATGACTTTACCGAGGCTTTTACCCGCAGATCACCCTCTGTGATAGTTGAGCATCAAGTGAAATCTTTCAAAGGCTGAGTTGTGTTATTTGGGTGTCTTTATAAAATGTCTGATGATCAAAGGATTGGACACAAAAAAAAGATATGGTGGGGGTGGGTTGGGGGGCACAGCTGTGTGTGTAAACACTTGAAATCAAAGCAAATTAACCCTAAACTGACAACAGTAGTAAAAAATGATACAACCTCAAAGAAACATCCTTGGTAGGGTCATGAATTTAATACTTTCCAAAAAGCAGCTGACGAGACATTACAGTGTCCTGTGCATCATTATTCGTGAATGAGTGAGGTCAATTTAACATGTTATCATTATGTATTGAATTCAGGCTATTTCCTATTGAATTATTTAAAGTTAGACATCAACTGGACACTCCTCTAGTGATGGAAGAGTGAAAGAAAATCTGATACAGGTTTCATAGGACCTCACAAAACCATAACCAGCAAGAAAAATCCTATGACAAAATGTCTGACCTTATCATCTGAAGGGCAGCGGTAGAGGTGCTGAAACGTTGCAATGATATTCTTGCTGAAGCGTGGAGCAAACACATCCTTCTCTGTCCCAAACTGGTGTCGTGACTGCCTGACAATGGAGTCAATGACATACAGCCCTGGGACCTTGTATTCTGGTTTGCACTGTAGATAAAGAAAAAATGAAGTTAGGGTATTTTGCAAAAAGGAAAACAGTTATTGCAGCAGCGCAAACAGTGAAAATTTGCTTTTATTCACATATTCTTAAGACTTTTTTTTTTACCTCACAATCATACTTTTATATCCAAGCACCCATAAACATTTACTAGATTTAGTGCCCACCTTCTGTATGAACTTCTCCACGCTCTGGACAACGTGCTTGTAGAACTGGAAGACACAAAGGAAAGACAGCATTTTGAGTCACTTGTACAGCAGTGCTCTGGAGAAGACTGAGATAATACATACAAGCTACTTGGTTCAGCAGGCAAGTCTGAAACTCATGTTCCCAGAAGTCATCTGGGCTGGGCAAAATATGTGGAAATGTCAAACTTCTAACAGTGTTGCATGATGTAGCTGTTGCTAACAGTGAGTTCCAGGACTTTACCAAGAGGTTACACTTTACTAGTGGGTTTCATCGTGAACAATATACTTTAAGGTAACAACAAATGTAACCTGAAGTAATAACAGCTGGTAAAGCAAACACGCACCCATGCAAAAAAAACAAAAACATTACAACACCCTGGTTTTAGCTGTTTGTCTGTTTTAGGCTCTGTTACAATAACAGAGTCAGAAAAGAGTAGTAAGAAGCATAACTTTAGTGTGGGCCTACTCTCCATGGTTTGGTTACACATTTTTGACTAGCTTTTAAAAGCTGATGCACATTTATTATGATGACTGCTGTTTGTGGTGCATGGGCTCATATGGACAGTTTAGCACGACATTACTTGAAGTTTCTGATTTGCGATGGTGAGAACCTACCCAAAAAAAGTGCTTTTCAATGGCATTGTATTAACTTTGATTATTTCCCGTCAAACGTCCATTCCCAGAGGAATGACTGTGTTTTTGATTCTGTGGAAACACTACAAATTTAATCTTCAGCTTTACTTTTCTAATGGTAATCTACAGTCATGTCATTTGGGAGAAATATGATCTTTTAAAAACTAATTTTGGAGTCCAATCTTTTTTTACACTCGGTGTGAAGTTCACTGTATAACCAAAATAATCAGACTTGGTCAATTTAGGCCAGTGATTTTTGATCAAATGGCCTTTACAGCATCAAAACATGTATTAACATTTAAAATGCATTCACTCTGCAGGTCGGGCTTCAAATTTGTCGTTTTTACTATTTCCCATAGGTGCCACCATTCAAGCTAAAAACAAGCTAATAGTTTTCCTAATTATCACTAGGGACACGACAACTGTCAAGACAAACGCAACTCAAATAATAAGCTTAACTTCTAAATATAAACATTTTTTTTTTCTTTTATTAATTAATGGGACTAAATTAGGTGAAAAATAAGGTGGGACTTTTTGTTTGACTGCCATGGAGAAGTAATGGTAGCTGAGCTAGCATCAGAGAAAATAACAAAGGTGTTACAGGATCACTGACTAACTGGCACAGCATAACAGCAGCATACATGTGCAAACGACTACAAATGGTAGCAGTTGTTTGCATGTTGTATCTGTCACACCTCTGAACAACTATAACTTTTCTAAAACCACACACTGGTAAACAGAACAGGGCATTTGTCCACTTACAATTACGACTATGGCTCTAATGATCATGAAATTATAATAAGTGAGACTCAGAAGTTGCAGATGCCACCAAAGTCCACCTTGCTGAAAAATTACCAATAGGTTGTGCAGTGATATAAACAATCATACAGCTGCTGAGATGGGAATATAAGCAGTGAAGCAGGAGGCAGGGGGATTAAGGAGCCAAAAGATGGAGAAAAAGCATGTTGAAAAACAGGCTGTAGTGATCCCAACCATTTATAAGCTAACAACTGCCAAGCTTAAAAGTGAGGTGTTACCACAGAGCATTACACATATTACAACATCTGAGAGAAAACCTATAGAGCAGGTTTTAAATTACAAGTACTTGGGCTTTATCCTAGATCAGGGGCTTTCCTTTAAAGCACATTTTAAAAATCTGCTCACTAAACTTCAGGTAAAGCCTGGGTTCTTTTTCTGAAACAGAACCTGCCTTTCTCTTGTGGTCAGAAATAAAATAACTAACAGCAACTTTCATGTCCATTCTTCACTACAGGGATGTGCTTTCTTTGAGTGCAACATCCGAATGTAGTTGATGACAACAAACATTGTAAAGTGCCTCAGAGGGGCAAAAAAAAAAAAACACTATCCAGTTTTTTTTTTTTTTACGGAGATATTTTTTCCCCTCTGCTTTACATTAAACAGTATGATGGACTTTCTTATCGTGACAATACCCTAAAGCAGCGCTGTTTCATTATATTATTCACAGCCACCCACAGTAAAGTCACAGGACCCTGCTGCCCTTTATATTCATATGGCAAGCTATGCATTAAGATAAGAGGAATACATATTTTATCAAGCTGTACCACTATCTGCCCAGGAGGAAAAAAAGAGATGATGCTGACCCTCGCAATGGCATTCCACTGACTCTCTTTCCAGCTCCAAGCATTCACTCAGCCCCAAACACCAGCAGGAAAAACTGATACTGTTGTCCACCCCAGACAGCCCAGGACCTTTGAGTGTTTGAAATGATATAGTGCAAGCTCACACAGCATTCATTACTGGGTGTCACAGTACCTATGGTACCCTCAGTGCTGGTTAAGATAAGTATTATAAGCATTTCAGATGCATCAAGACTGCTAAATAGCTTAACCTCCGTCTTGCTGTGGTTTTACTTAAATGGTTCAGGAGACTCTTTTTTAGAGGAAGTGTTACAGCATTACCCATTATGTTTTGCAAGAGTTTGCTGCATTTTCTTTTCTGATTAAAAAAAGAAGCGGAAGTTTACAAAATTGCCAGTAGATGGAGTCAAAGAACAGGAGAATGGGCCAAGATTAATACATTAACCCCACAGGTCTATCATTGTCATTTTAACTGGATGCAGTCCAAACAAACAGCTGTTGGTACCCTAACAATATATTATTGAAGCCCACTTTCCCTTAAAAGACAGTAAGGAGTCAAGCTATTTTTCAGATTTACCAGCAGTGTACAGGAGTTACAGGAGTTAGGATGACCTGATGCCTTTCAGCTGGTTGTTTAAAACCTGTCTTAATAATAAAAAGTAAGCTGCAATCAAATTGTTCTCGCAGTCTTCACCTTATAAAACAAAATCATCACGTTAAATTAGAGCTTTTAACAACAGTAAAAAGTACAACTGTCATGAGAACAGATTTTTTAACTTCAATGAAGAACTTTAAAAAAATATCTATATCTTTTTTCACATATCGCAGATTATCTTTAAGATTTACCCTAAAAATTATCCAGATCAATAGAATGATCTTTCTTTGGGAGTGTCAATCATAATCCAGAGGATATATGAGGTGGTGTGTAGTCTTCTTCATCTATATTTACAAATTTAATTTTAGGAACCAATTGTTGTGCCATGCTTGGAACTCTCTGTCAGCAGTCTGAAGATTGGGACTGTTGACTCTGAAGGTCCATATGTGATGATTACACTGTGATAGTGTTTTTTGTGATGGCAGCACCTATTTCTAAAGACAGAGTTCAGCTGGAGGCAAAAAATCCTCTGCACACATAAACAAGCACAAGCTAGTGAGTCGTTTCTGACAACTGCAGAGGATAATACAGGAGTCTTTGAATATGTAAGGTCACTTCCTGTCCAGGACAGACAATCTTAAGCAGGGCACACACTACAAGGTAATTGTGTGATTTTGGTCCTGATTCTCTACCCCCAACAGACGTCAGCAAAGGCCCAGTTTTCAAATAATAAAGACAATTAAAGGGCATGCAAGTCCTTAAATGCCAACACATCTGTGCCAGTTTATTAGAGTGACCATACAAAAGTGGACAACACAAATGTTTTCCTCTGTTTTCTTTTCAACCAAAGCTAACATTTGACTATTTGTTATTGTTGACTTTACAGAAAACTCCATATTTCTTTTGCTGCCTCTCCAGTTCTGGATAAGGTCATGATAACACATATCCTCCATCAAAACAACAGTAATTATTTGCTTTATCAAGTCCAGACTGCTCGTGCATGTATTTTACGAGACTCTCTGTCCAGTCTTTTGTGTTATAACCTCGAAAAATAGTTTTTGAGGCAGTACGATTACTCCCTCTTGTTATAATTGTCTTTTACTTTGCTAAGGTTAGACTTTCACTTTTTCACTGAACTAATGAGACTTATTGAATGTTTTCATTTAACTCACAGGTTGTTCTCATTTAATCAGAACAGTGTGACATCTAGCTTGATGAGGAGGAACCTGATGAGCCACAGGCTCTCTTTGTTCTGTCGGACAGGTTGGCTACAGTAGTTACACACCTCAAGGTCAACAAAACACACACATATTTCATAGCACATTTTAGTAAGACCTTGTGAACAGCGGTTGGCCTGTTCACATCGGACATAACTGGCCAGTGATACTCGGTTGGGTTTAATTCCAACCTGTGTTCAGGGCAATCCCTGCCAAAGAAGATAAGTGTGAATGATACCCGGAAATGGGCACTTGTTCTGATGGTGATCCTAGAAGCTCTGTCATTGCGAGTCCAGCGCTGTATTACTCTACCTGTGACCATAATAAAAGGTTTATCTGAAACCTGGAGACTTCTCTGGTTGTCTTTGAGCAGTTCACTAAAGAACCAATTCTTTAATTCTCTTCTGGCATCCAACAACATTACCAGAAAACATTTTAAGGCTGCTTTTAAACTTAATATCCCACGGGGACAATTAGTATGTTGTTTTAAATTTGCTCTGTTTTGCTCCTTGCAAATATCAATATTTGACATAGATGCTAAAGCAGTATTTGCCAGGCTTTGATTGGGGCAAACTGGCAGCGTAGTGGAAAGCAGAGCAGAGACAGTGAGGAAAAACATTGGCTACAAGGAAATCTGTCACTATCCTGTGCATATGTGCAGAGGTGTGGACATGCTTAGATGTCCTTTGCAGAGTTAACTGCTGTGACAAAATTCAAGGGCAGCATTTCAAATTGTCATTGACTGCTTTGTTTTCTTTAGTGTCAATTTCTCTCTGAACTTAATGTATTCCTATTTTTGATTCGCTCTAAATAATTTATGTTTGAAAATATGAGCCCAAGTTTTTGTTTGCAATTTGTTATGTTGTTGTATTTAGATACTATCTTAAATAAAAGTACCATATATTGTATAATTTTAGAGCCCACTGCATGGTAAAGAATCTCAATATTGAAAGTTAAACTAGTAAAACTGGTTTAAAAAAACATGCATGTTCGTGATAGATAATGATGACTGATGAGAAAAATGCAACAAGTATTTAACTATAATAGCTAAAAGTAGTCTGTATACTGACAAACAACCAGAGAGTGGCAACATTTCAAATATACACAGAGATATAAGGTTTTTAAAATTGTGCAATGCCAATAAAGCTACAGTATATCATAATTTATTGTCTTAACTTTATTTTAATGGGGTTGTATAAGTCTGCTATTTAATTTATTTAATTCTAAGGGATCTCGACTTCAGCTCTCATTTTTGTGTCAGCTGTACACTCTACTATAAGTCTTTCAGGCACTTTGCCATCAGAAAGCCCATCCTTTTGCACTATTTGGGGTCTCAATACAGGAATGATTTTTTGCCAGCAATGCTCTGAGCGCATGAGGGTCAGCGGGCTTTAAAAGAGACAAAATCCTTTGCATGAATAAAATCTGAATATTTCAATAGATCATGATTACTTTTTTTATTCATTTTGCCTGACAGTTTTTTTTTTCTGACTGGACCTTGAACACCTCATAACTACATGTCATTTTGTTTAGTAGGCTATCTTTTATCCTGCCAATTCTCACACAGATGTCAACACTGAGTATTATTTTCAAGTCTTGGGCACTTTAAAAATGTTTGGATGTGATAACCAGGAGGTAACTGTTCTGTATCATTATCCACCAAACGTTATCAGAAAGTTTTAATGTATTAGATAGATAATGGATGTCTGATTGTGAAAATATGACATTACTTTGAATATTATTTTTCATTAACATTTTCTCTAACACAATATCAGGTGCAAACAAATTGCCTCACACCCCCCTCCCACCTCTGCAATCAATGGCTCAAGCTTTTCTTTCCAATAAAAGTGGTCAGAACATCTGACCAATAAGATTTTGGTTAGATGAGAGAGACCAACTAATTCACCATGACTGGAGGGTGCCAGCCCTTGTTACTCCTACAATCTGATTAATGCATAGAGGCATAATAGTCAGGCAAAGTTGTTCCCCCTCTGATCTTTAGTCTTTGCATTAAAAACACTTTAGACAAAGATGTCACCGCTCTACTTGTAAAGAAGAGTTCTGCAGCCTCACAGCAACCGTCCCCATATTGGTAATGCTGACTCAACCTAACTTTCAGTTGAACTCTCAGAGCCTTCTTGTAAGGTTTTGGTGTCCCCGCAGCCAGTTTGAGGGGGTTTAATGTTGTTCTAATTTACTTTAGTTTAGATGTGCCCCATTGAAGGGCACATCTAAACTGGGGGTTGCCACTTTGTTAAAATGCAGTATTTCAGAAAAAAGGGAAGGTGTGCTTTTATGCTTTAATTTAGTCAGTGAGGGAGACAGCTAAGTTTCTTTTTAATGGGACTATGTTGTGCACAAGACAGAAGACACATTAGTTGTGATTGAGTTTTTAGTGTCCTGTTAACAGGAAGAAACTATCAGATGTGTCCGGTGAGAGCTTTCTGTATTTTAGAACATATTCTGATATACGGTACCTCCTATCCCTGTTTATTAATTAAGCACAATATGGTCGAATTATGGTCAAGCACTCGTATCTGCAGGGAAGTGATTTTAATTTACTGACAAACCACTGGACTGTAAAAACACACAAGTCTTACTGTATTTAGCATTGACTCTGTGATCCCACTCTGCTGTGCTGCTTTTACAGTGAGTGAAAAAGAGAAAGCAACCTTCACCGTGTCAACAAAAAGCTTATTCATCAATTAATGATTCGTAAAGTTGAATTCAAGTGCATGGAGCTCTGCATTGGTTTGGATTTGAAGTGGGAACAAATAGCTGAAAACGCTCATGTCACAGCTAATATTTCAATAGAGTAAGTTTATACACCGCTCAGCCATAATTGTATTATCAAGTGTATTATTAAAGACATTATGGATGAGCATGGTGTAGTGGGGTATGTTGGTGTTCCTAATACTCCACTCCATTAAAACTATGGAGTGAGGGGGAATGGGGGAGAGGGGGAGAGGGTGGTACAGCTTGATAACATATCATGTGTATTTGATTTGCTGAACATGTATATTTTTGAGGGTGCTGAAACTTCTGGTTATGAACTCCTATTCTGATGACATGAATCTGAGATTGAATATCAGATTACTGATATAGCCAATGGGGAGCTCTCCAATGACAACTATAAATAATTTTGATCCCACTTATCAGGTCATTTATTTAATTAAGTCATCTCTGAGCTAGGTTGATATCTACTAAATGGGTAAATGATCAACTTTCTAAGTGTGTGTCATTGCACATTTTTTTGCACTTATTTTTTCAAGCAAAACTTCATATTAAATTCCATGAGACTAATTGCAAATGAAAGCAGGGAAGAAACAGAGGGCAGCATGGTGAAAGGAGACAGGGTAGCACAACTACAGACTTTTTCTGGCGATCAGCTGATTTAGGTGAGTCAATTTGTCCAAATGTTTCTTAACCAAGAGCTGGCTACATTAAACTACAATCTTATCTGCCGCTATGTAAGAATAATTGACTCTAGGTTTTTTTCTCCAGCTTATTAAAAGTGGATGAGACTTTGACTTTTTCCACTGGGTTGACATTTTTTACAATAAACAGATAAATAGAAAAAAGAAGGCATCATTTTTAAATGAATCAAAAAATATATATATATCTATATATATATAGGCAGATCATTTTGCTGGCGTTAAAAAGGATTGATCTATTTGCATTAAAGGGACTTTAATGTAATTCCTACCAACACAGTTTAATCCTGATTTTACCAACTATGTCTATTCTTTAACCAGAAATCCAAAAGGTTTGTCTCATTTCATTACTAACACTGCTTTTTTTCATTTCAGCAAACACTTGACAAAACTTCGGCAGCCTAACTTCAAAATCAAAGCACTGACAGTCAGAAACTTCATCGATCAGCTGCTGTTTGCAGTTTTCACTTACAGGACATGCATCACTACAACTAGTGCTGCAACTAACGATTATTTTTTTTGTCGACTAATCTATCGACTAGTCGTCCGATTAATCAGGATTAACCACTATCTTCTTTATTTATAAACACCTATTTCCGGGGTGTCGGCGTTTCGGGTGCTCATGCATCGCCGTGGTGCTGCCATGGTAGGAAAGCTGAGCTTTGATCAACGTGTTTTTTTTGGTTTGTTCTCCGTAAAATGCTCCCAAACTTTTGAAGTTTTGGGTCGGAGTTTTGTAGCGTCTTTTTCAGTTTGTGCTGCCATAATGTGTGCACTCTTCTTCTGTGTTTGCTTGCGGGATGTAAACAGTGAGCGCTACTGCCCCCAGCACATCCTGCAGTGCACTGCAGTTATAGATGAGCATGAGGCGCCGGCATGTGATTCTTAACAACAATAACACAACGCGTCGACGCTTCGTTTTCGTGTCGATGAATTTGTCGTGTCGACGTAATCGATTACGTCGACTAATCGTTGCAGCCCTAACTACAACAGACTTTTCTTTTTTGAGCCCCCCACAGAGTCATAATAGTACTAAAGCTAGTCAGAACATAATATCAGAGCTCTGTAAACGAAGCATCCCAATATAGTTCAGCTAAGACTTTTTCTATGATTTACAACTCTACAGCAAGCACATCACAGTCTGAATGTTGAAAAAAGGGGCTGTGAATATTTCTTGAATGGAAACATCGAACACAAGAGAACCCTGACACAAAACAAGTCCAAGTTCAATCAGACTGAACCTGGTTCCAGGTGAGAGCAGGGAAATTTATGATACAGCATATTTCTCGTCTTGCCACAGAGAGTCAGAAAAGTTTCCATGTTAATTCAGCTGTAAATACTCAGTTCTTCAATGGGGCACATCTAAACTAAAGTAAATTAGAACAACGATAAATGTGCAGCAGTGTTAAATACTTTCACAAGCAAGGGCTATACCCTAAAATTGGGAGACTGTGTGAAAGGTTTTTGATCATTTTCAAATTATTTTAACCCTGTGTCAAATTAAATTAAATTTTTACAGGATTTGCAAACCATTTAAAACTGCTAACGAGCATCCTTTATAGAGTTGTGGTCACAATTACTTTAAGGGTGTTTATTTTAAGGACATTCCAACAAATATTATTACCCTAGTTTTGACTATGAAAAGTTTTTAGCTGGCTACAATTTACTGTTGTTGTTTGTTTTTTTGACAAGGACAAGAGTTATTTAGTTCATGATCACTTAAGTCATTTCTTAAACCATTTTTTTCCCCGTTGTCATGCTAGTTCACCCCGTTATCTTGGACATACCCCTCAGAGACATGGACCGACAAACTTTACAATATTTACAAAGCTCATAATCAGTCCTAGGGATGCTCCATCCCGATACTCAGCATCAGTATAAAAATCTGTCTGATACCAGCCAGAATGACTGGGTTGGAAATAAGAAAATGAAATATAAACTGTCCAGCCTTTCGACCCCAGGTTACTGAGCGCAACATGCCATTCAGAGGCTGGTTCCTCAGGGCAGCAGTGAACTGCTACTGCAGCAGGTGTCATGTAAACACAAGCTGGAATATTGGAGGGGCTGTAGCTGCATCAGCATTAGCAACATGAAGCTTGATGGAGGCGCAACAAGCACTAAATGAGTCCTCTCTGAAACAGGTCAGTATTGCTGTCTAATGTCAGCTGTGCATACTCAGCTTAGCTGTGTTTACAGCAACCACATGCGAGTTCCATACAAGTGCATCTAAATGTCTGTGCATTTTCTTAAAGCTGAGAGTCAATGCAGTATGGAGAGAACTTACTACACACAGAGGTTCAGCAGTTCGGAGATATGCAATTCTTGCTTTGCACACAACTCTACCAAAACTTGAAATATGCCAAAACTCAGCTGACATCACTGTCAGCTGAGTTGTTCAGACATGAAAAACTTGCCAGTGACGTTTTGCAAGCGTGAGAAGTAAGACAAAATTCGTGGATGATTGTTTTGGTTGACAAACACCTCCTGTTAGTTGAAAATAGCAGATTCAGCTGTCAGATTGAAATCCAATTTAGATACAGGATTTTCAGATCTCACTTTGACTGAACCCTCTGAGACACGGTGCAAGCAATCATCTACATCTAGTGAAAAGATTTTTTACAGCAATGAGCTTCACCTCTGATATCTCGTCTTCACTTGTTCGACACAAGTTACACACCAGTTTGCTGTGCTACAAGCTACAACTACCACAGACCACCCAGTGACTCTATTCCGACTGCTATTAAGAAAATGCTTTATGAGTTGATTAAAGTGCAAGTCAGTTTGTTTGCACGTACACACGACTTAATGTTGAATGTTTTATTTGCTTGTTTACTGCAGTTTTTTCTGCATTTTGTGGTTTATAGCTGAATAGTAATTCCTGCTAGATTGATGACTTCATCGTTATATATTGAAATTTGACATCTCTATTTTACTTTTGTAAATGAAGTTGAAAAGCCTGAATAATTTACCTGCTTATTTATATAATACTGGAGTTAGATATCAGTAGTAAACCTAAAAAAAACCTAATCACCCCATCCCTTTTCAGACTCAATGGAAACCGTAAAATACAAAACACACTGCTGTTGCTGCAAAATAATAACCAAGATTTGAGGAGAACAGCTGACAAAATCATTATCATTAGAGAAAAACAGTAAGGACACTTATAATATGGGAAAAACAAACAAACAAACAAAAAAAACAAAAAAACAGAGAGGACAAACACAACTCTGAAAGACACAGCCACCTTAAGCTGTAAGGTAGCTGAAGAGCACTGCATCTATGGTCACATATTTAGAAAAGTTGTTTGAGTTTAATCTGAAGCAAGTGTATGATAAAAACCCAGCAGAGCCTCTTGGATCACACACTGTACAGTGTCTGGGTGATGATGCAGGGAAGATCACCCAGTAATCTTATCAGACAGCAGGAGTATTGCTAACCCTAAAAGCGGCAAGGTGGATAATAGCAAAATAACAACTAGTATCTTTGAAATCATTTTGTTTCAGTTCCATGGATGTAGAAATGAAGCAAAGTTTTTGTTGCTTTCCTCTTGATCATTTTCAACAAATTAGACTGCACTGGGGTTGCACAATATTGTAACAACAAAAGATTGCAATCATCTTCCTTTCTGAAATTACACATTGTAGGGCCCTACCGATTTATCGGCCAGCGGATTTAATTGGCCAATTTTTGCCCGTTTTGAGACTAATTGAGACTGGTTTCACTTCTAAAATGTTCCGCCATTTGAAAAGTTCCCCGACTTATTCTGTAGATGGCGCAGCAACCTCATGACAATCTTTATCCACTAACTACCTCACAGCACAGCAGAGTGACGGATCTGAAGCAGGCAGCTCGCACGGAGGAGAGTGGTCCACCTCAACGATAAATAAACCAGTTTGTGAAAAACACAATAAGTCAACAAGTTTCAGTTCAACCCACTTCACGATGTTCCCCGCTGTGCTGGTCTCAGTCACGCCGAGTTAACGGTGAAGCACCATGTAATATGCAAGCTGAAGTTAGAGTTAGCCATTTGCTATTAGCCTTGCTACACTGTTACCTGTGCCAGTAACGGTAGAATAAACAACAGTAAACATTTCGTGATCGAGCTTCTTCTTTAACTGAGGCAGCTGCATGTCTCCAGATAAGACTGGACCGGAAATGAGTAACGTGAGTTAAGACGCGGAGGCACCGATCGTCGGGGGGGGTAGTTGACAACGAGGTCCGAGTTTGATCAGTCAGTCTTCCCTCTAAAAATCAGCCGATTAATCGGTAATCTGACCCCCCCCCCATAATCGGTATCGGCATCAGCCCCAGATAATCCATATTGGTCGGGCCCTAATATATTGCAATATTAAGAATCAAAAAATTTATACCAGACATATGCAGTGTCTTTTAATGCACTAAAATATAGTAATATACAACTTTAAGCAATATGATTAGTCTTTTCATTGGGATTTGTCTTTAGTTTTCTGCTTCAAAATTAAATCCCCTTTCCTACTTTTCCCACACTGCGCCCAGCCCTCTAACAGTAGCCCTGAAACCTGCACAGAAAAGCTGAGAGACAAGAGGAGGAGAGAGCTACAGGTGGACTAACTAGTCATGTCATCAACGCCATGAATAAATGCAAAGGACTTGCACATAATCAGGAATTTCTGATGGTATTTTGATTTTTGATTTGCGTCACCAGCTCTGTAATACCAACTTCCAACCCATGTTAGCAGCAGTGTTGTGTGTGCCTGTCAACGGTCATGGGATTCAGACTCCTTATGCTCAGCAGTCAACTACCTGTGTGTTCAGTGAAGGGCTGCAGTATAGTTATACAGGCAGACTTCAACTGTTGCTCAAATCATGAAAAAACAAAAAGTGGTGACAACTGCTGTTTCACAGTAACACCGCACATTCTGCCCATGCCCACAATGCAATTGTGATCTCCAGCCCTGTATTTCACTGTCAAGATTCCTGAGGTCATCTGAGCAGACACTCATTGATGGAAAGAAAACTATATCAATTATCTAATATTCTGTAGGATCTGCAACAGAGATAATGCTTGAACGATTTCTAACAACTACACGAGCTGTCAGTATTTCATATTTCAGTAAACTTGTAAAAACAAGCACCTGAACTCAGTCACAGTGTGTTTAGAAAAGACATGATACCCTGTCAATTTGTCAGAGCAAACATCAAAGATTTCTGCGCTGCACTCAGTGTTGTACAAAGTTACCATGTTTACCAGCATTTTTATCTGTACCGGAAATAACTTCTACCGTTGACAATCACAGACAACTCTGATCATGGCACTGTTTTCAACACGCCCCTAGATATCCTTTAGAAACCTCATCAGCATCACCAAACTAAGCCCTATGATGTCTGCCTGCGCTGCTGCACTATTGACTCTGTGCTTTAAGTCTTACACATTTGGCTGTCTTTGAGCCTCTTAATCCATAAAGTCCAGAATCCAAAGTCTAGTACAACGAGTGTGTGTTCATGCTCCACAAATGCCTCTTAACAACACTTAAAAAAAAAAAAAGAAAAACAAGAAAGAAAGGTGTAGCAACTTTAAAGCACTGATATCGGACAACTCAAAAAACGTAAACAAGATACACCTCTAAATTTTCAACACAATCCAGAGCTCAAGACCAACATCAGCCAACTGATGACAACCAGAGGAGGAGGTGTAAAAAATGTGCCAACAGCAAATCCCCAATTCTCTGGGTGTGTGGGAGCAGTTTTAGTTGAATAGAATTTAGTCTTCTTCCATCTTCCTCTTGAAACAACCCATACTCCTACCTAAGCTGGTTAGGGATTCTCTTTATCTCTTTGTAACTCTCTCCACCCCATCCTCCTGCTTCATTTTCAGTGCTTTGGGGGAGCTGGGAGAGCTGCTGAGGGAAGGGGAAACAGGTGTTATTCACAAGAAAAATGAGGCAAAAACAGAACCTAAAGCAACAAGAGTACAAGCAGGAAGAGAAAACATTCCAGTCATCATCGATCAGACCTAAAAGTCTTTATCGATGAAATGTAAACCTTGGCAACAAGAAGTTAGGGAACAAAAGTTCATTGAGGTCCCTATGTGAGAATCCAGTGTGAGAAAGTTATTACCACAAATAAACAGAAGGACTTAATCAGTGTTTGTTGGTAAAAACCTTTTCTGGTAGCACAGTTTTAGTTTTTAAGATTAACTTGGCCAATGCGTCTTTTAAAACCAAAGATTTTTTTAAGATACAGGGGTAAGAATAACCAAAGGTAAAAGTTTTATTGAAGGGAGTGCAGAGAACAAGTCCAAAATAAAAACAAAAGCTTGTTTTTTCCCTTGTTATATTTACTGTTTGTTATATTCACTTTAAGAGGTCCTGACTTATTTGGAAAGCATTGTCTCTTTATTGCATCTCTCTCTACATAATTCTGCTATTATTGCTATTGATTTTTTAAACACCACAAAATATAACGCAAAAGGGAAAGTATCCCAATATCAGTTTTTTTTCCCAATATTGTGCAGCATAACGTAAACAGCGGCAAACACACAGCACTATCCATTCTTACTGGTTGCAAAATGTACAGTTGGGTCACGTTGTTTCGCCTAATCACTAATCACAATGCCGGGTGAACGCAGAGGTGCAACAGTAACACCATAAACAGACAATCTCAAGGGGAACAGTTTGCAGTTGAAGCATTGTAAGGTTTGTGATTTATCCCCTTTCACTGCATGTGTCAATATTGAGAAGTGAACATACCACATAATACTATTGCCACATAGATATTTCCAGCCACTTAGCTTGGGGATGGAGATTGATTTTTGATACTGTATGCATACTCTACTTTGATACCATATAATATTTAATGGGTTTATGATAGAGTTGTCAATTTTTTTTAAAGTTGTGCTTTGAACAATTGCATGTTTTCATGTTCAATAGCATCAAAACTAGAGCTGCAGCTATCGAATATTTTAGTAATCGAGTACTCTACCGAATATTCTACCGATTACTCGAGTAATTGGACCCAAACGGCAGACTCACATAAAGCTAGATTTCCTATAGCTCCGCAATGAAAGCCAGACTCGGAGAAATAGAGGACAATCGTGGAACAAGCGTGTGCGTTAGCGGATTGCAATGCTTGTAAGAAAGCTAATTATGATATTGACTTCAATCATGCCCCTTAAGACATTAGTGTCCGAGAGCTGAATAGCTCCTATGTTACCTGCTTCTGCTATGACACCAGAAATGTTAGGCTACAAGCTAGTGTGAAGAGAAGTGTGCAGAGTCGCTAGGTTGGCAACACTGCAAGAAAAGCCCCTCTCATCATGTATTTTTTCCGCTCCACAAAACCTAAACAGCGCTTACTCCTCCTTCTACCTTGGCGACGTGAGTGCACTGTCACCTTCAAAAGAAACTCTAATGCATCAGACTTTTATCGCACTTTATCAGAGACCCTTAAAGTGTTTTACATTGGATGCATCATTCATTCGCTCACACAGTCACATCGTGGTGGTAGTAAACTACCTTAGTAGTCACAGCTGCCCTGGGGCAGACTGATCGAAATGTGGCTGCTAATTTGTGCCAATGGCATCATAATTCCCGAGATATTCCCGGTTTTTCAACCAATTTGTCCCATTAGAAATGCATTACAGAATGTTCAAAATGGTCCCTTTTCTCATATTTTTTCACACAACTTCAAAAACCTTCAAACTCCTCTATACTTTCACGTAGAAATGTCATTTAGAAACCAAAATATTCACAAACATTTCAGCATTATTCCACATCTTCAACATTTTTTAATCCCATTAATACTTTTAAAACTATTCAGGTCTGTTTCAAACTTTGTTATAATAGGAGTCAATAGGAAAGGGCTTCAGACATAGTCAACTTCTACCTCTTCTCATTCATTCATTCTTTCATCTAGAAACTCCATTCAAACTTTTAAAAAAAAGTGTAAAGGGTAGAAAGGAAAAAAATAAAGCCATGATCCCTGAAGGAGTGGAATAGTATAAAGTTTGAACGGTTGAAATATCACAAAGTATGAAGGAGAAGAAAGAGGACAAAATACAGCGGAAGAATAATAATGATGAAGAAAAATGACTGACAGGAACAACAATAAGTGGAATGCTTAATCAGCATTTCCACTTAATCAGAGGAAAAATGTAATCACTTTTGCAATTTCCATGAAAACAAGTGTTTCAATACCGATGTAGACCTGTGATGGTGCAAAATGCACCATCACAGGTCTACATTGCAGGAAAAAAAGCAGCAATGAAGCTAAACAAAAAAGAGTGGAGACATGAGATTACTGTCCCATGCATGCCCATCACCTATTGTACTTTGTTCACTGCGTCAGATGTAGAAAAACTAAAATGCCAGATACCTGAATTTTGACTAGGAACAAAGATATGACTTAAGATTATTGATGCTCCAGCTGCTTTTAAGCCACAGGTGTGGAAGCATTTGTTTCCCCGTGTCAGGAATTAAAAAAAAAAAAAAAATGTGAACACTGCCAAACTGCAGCGACCTTTGCCCGATTGGGCAATGAGTACTATGAGAACTCACTTAGTAAATTGTCACCCCAAAAGATCTGAGAGGATGTGGGAATAAACCCACCAAACCAAAAGATTGTAAAGGGAGTATCTACGGCCTTATTTCCCACTGTAACTGTGTGAGAGTAAGGGAGATCACAGATGTATCACTGATTATATAACCAAAGGACTAGAGCTGGTGGCAAAGTATTAAACCCCAACACAGCCAAATACTATTATATAGACAACGGTCAGGTTACACAGAGCTCCAAATAGGCAGACTGCCTCTTACTGACCACAGATGTGAGGACTTCATGAGCTACTTAAAACTTCATAAGTGACATTACCCCCCAAAGTCTTCACTCCTCTGTTTTATTTCCTAACTATGATGATAAATACTGTACAGTACACTTGTTATTGCAATATAAGCGTGTCATTGTGATTATGATACCATTACATTCCTGCTCACTGCTAATTTTACTTGTTGAGTTTATGTCTTTGTTTTCGACTTATATTCATAATTCAGGTCCTCTTTTTAGGTCAAAAGATTGGGAAATTCATATATATCTGAAAGAATAACATCCCCCTTAGATCTGTTCATATTACCCTGTTAAAGTCCTACTATTCTGCCTGTCTATCCTTCTTCTGCTCTGTATGAGGCACTACATACACTTGGAAGCAACAGTTGCTTAATAGTTTTAAACAAATACCAACTAGCATTGTGATAGGCAACTAAAACCACTTCAAAGGATTGGTCTGAGACATAGTTACCACACATCTTTGCTGCATATACACTTATTTGTCAAGGTTTAAAAGCACTGTTTGTGAGTTATCATCCTGCACTCAGGGTGCTGAAACAAGTGGTCAAATTCTGGACTTGACAAGTAACAGAGTGACTTGATAACTTACTTAGAGACCCTTCACTGCTTCAAATTGAAAGTTTGAACACTCTCCGAAAAAAGTAAATTGCAAAAATTGGCCTCACATACTGTTCCTACTGATCCCGGTCCAGTACCCATAATAACCTGTCCCAAAGGATCTCCCTCCTGATTCATATCATTCTCCTACCATCCAGATACTTGTGTGAAGCCTCTGGGCTTTATAGGACATAAAAAGATAGCCTTAATAACAGATACTTTCCAGCAGTCAGCTTATTATCGCGACTTAAGGTATTGTTGTGAAACTGAATATTTTAGTCCGATATCTTGTAAACAAGGGTTATTATGATGACAGGGAACTAGGTTGTCTGATGATGTGAGGGAGCTTGGCAATTATCATTTCTATGTCCAAAGAAGGAGAACTTTTTGCAAGGCACAAAAGCATCCAGCTTCCCACAACTCAGATTGAGTGATGTAGTTCCTTTAGCATCAGCCAATAATGTATATTTGCACTTCTTTTAAAGTTGCTATTTTTCCATGTAAAAGTCTGAAATGTTTGACCACATAATTGTTTGATAAACATTTCTGATGTTAATCAAGGTCTGAAATAGTTACCCAAGAATTATTTAAACGGAACAACATCTATTGTTTTTTATCTTGGGCTCGACGTCGTAATTGTACATGTAGGTAAAAGAAAGAGATTTATCTTGATAGGTGGTGTAAATATTGAGACTTCGCAATGTAAACTAAAGACTTTGCTATTTAGTCTGATCTGTAGAAGAAATGTATATTTTCTTTGTGTAATGTTTTATATTGATTTTAATATTTATTTTCATCATTTACCATTTTTTGTTTCAATTCTCTTTCATTGCTGTTTATCTTAGATGGATACATCTGTCACTTACTCATTTTCTCATTTTTAATAACTTGTTTTTTTTTTACTTTTAGTATCTACATCTTGATGTCTTTTATGATGCTTTAACTTGTATAAATCTTTTCCTTTTCTCGTTCTCATTACGTATATTGTATCGCTACTTGTGCATTAGTACATACCTCCAAATTCATTTCTGTTTTCTGTGTCCCATGATTTGTCATCATATTTTGCATTTTCTAACTTTCAAAGCCCTTTGAACTGCATTTGATTTGCATGAAAGATGCTCTTTAAGTAAATCTTGACTGATCAACCTGAGAACTACAGAGCATGTGTCTTCCATTGCCATACACTTCTTATTCCCTTTACCTGCCTTATCCTTCAGTACCAAATACTTACTTTTATAGCCTTGATTCCTGACTTGGTGATCTGTGTCATCTTGGCCTTGGAGATGGGCGGCTTGTACTCATTCAATGAGTACAGCTGAAAAAAGGAGACAATACGAAAAATCTTTAATAACACTGTGTAACTACCAAATCAGAACTCAGAGAATCAACTGTGAGCTTAAGTTTACAACAAATGAGAGAGCAGCAGTGCAAAACCTGGACCTCTTCAGCCTGAGAGCATTGCCAGTTAGATGGACCATAATAATAGATATGCTTGCGGTCAGGAAGTCACCAATTAAAGACGATAAATAGAGTGCTTGGCTCTGAATAAGGTTATAGATACAATAGGATTTCAAAACAAGTAAACCCACAATTAAACTGGTACCAAATGTCTGTCTACTTTTTAAGGGCTGCTCATTATGCATGCAAATTTTGTTCAGCATTTCCACTTATGATGCCAAAGGACTGATTTAGGCGTCAATGCAGACAAACAGTTACGCTGTTAGCTCTAAGCCCCCCTGACGGCTAATGGCTACCCAAGCTATTGAGCCAAGTTATTTCAAGTCTTGAGTTCAACCATATACCGATAAAAAGATGTCAAACTAATCAATATTTTACAGCAGTGATACAGCGACCACTTGGCGGTGGATGCTAAATATTTGAGTCACGTCAATAACAGATGGCTGGCTGGCCAAGTTACCACGCATCTGAGGCGGGTTTGCTATTTTGTAGCTAGCTTGTTACCATTTGTACCGGTCTGGCGAAAATACTAACTGATAGGTTGGTCACCTAGTACTGTATGCCTTAATAGATACATTCAAAATGCATCTTAAGTATGTGCATTTGCACTTAATTAGACAGTGAAATGTTCACATTATCGTTGTATGAGTGTGCACATACAGCGGCCTTGTAAAAGTACCCCATTCTCCCTCTTTGCTACTTGCTAATGCTAGTGTTAGCCAACTCGCCACCGCGAATATGAGTAAGACCTATTCTTCTCTGATAAATGTTCACATTGTGTAGGGGTTTCCAACAAACCTCATTGTTGAATGCCTTGACGGCCTCCATAGTGTTGTTTAGCAGCTTGCAGGTTACTGTAAATATTTACAGATATCTCCTCAATAACCGGTTTGAGACATGCATGCTCGACGTTTGGTGAGATGGAGGAGACTGCCAATATGGCGCATAACCTCTGTGGGAAATCTACAGAGACCGGTGACTCCTAGCGTCATTATCGGAGCATTACAACTTGGAGCACGCTCCAGTCCGTTTTTCTATTAGTAAGTACGCCACAGCAAGTTATAGCAACAGATATTGCCTGTGTTAACTCAAACTTTGTCAATAACTCCAAAATCACTGTGAAAATACTTAGCTTTATATGCAAGATTTTGTTATCCTGCTGGGTACTCAAAAAAGCACAGTAATTTCTCGTTTATGTCTCTATTATTAATTTCCACCAATAACGGAATCAGGTCAAATAAGAGGTAGCCTATGAAACTTTGTGCCCAGGACTTGGTTAGGCGTCTGCCAGGTAAATATTGTAACCCAAGGCCTCCTGGTTGGTGCAAATGTACTTTGGAACTGTTGTTTACAGACACTTAAAGCTTGGAGTCTGTATCACAACTTGTTTATTAGCATTGAGTTTGAGTTTACATACTTATAAAAGACCAGGAGGCCCTTGGTTAAAAAAAATATGTTTCTCAACATATGCAATGTATTATATGTTAATGTGGTAAAAACACACAAACAGCACCTCAGTGATGAGATTAAAATTCTTCATTAATTTGGCTCTGTCCAGTACAATTCACAGTTTAAGCATTCCTGTTGAAACAAGGGGAAACAAGGCAAACTGTTCTGTATGACATGGAATTACACTGCACTGAAATTGATCTGACGCCTGAAAATCAAAATCAAATTAAAATATCATGATCTGTAGCCAACATTCAGTTAGTGCAGCTGCTGCTGTTCTGCCTGTAAAATCTTGATGTTGGGTAAATGACAATATAATTTCAAAGGACATAATACACATATTCAAACAAGTTATTGAAAGCACATGTAACAGACAGTGAAGGTGCATGGCACCAATAATTGAATAAAAAATGTTAAAACTTGTTAACTTTGAAAAGTACACAAGTAGACAAAACATACTGTTAAAACAAGTGTTTTAATGCAGGGAAATGAAATCCATCATTTAAATGTACTCCAAAAATTAAAATATAAAACAATATACACAGGTTCACAATTACAAAAAAAAAAAAAAAAAAAAAACGGTAGAAGTGTAAAACTGGCTATTCTTACATCTACGTCGACTGAAAAAATACTACAGTTCATTTCACATTTTTATGTGATCTGCTTATCACAGTATGTGTTGGCCATACTCTCTAAGAAACCTTATACACTTCATTGATCCAGATACTTGATGAACCGAAATTTAAAACCACTGATTCATAACAGTAGTCTTAACTCTGTGTGTGTGTGTGTGTGTGTGTGTGTGTGTGTGTGTGTGTGTGTGTGTGTGTGTGTGTGTGTGTGTGTGTGTGTGTGTGTGTGTGTGTGTGTGTGTGTGTGTGTGTGTGTTCAAAATATGAAAGGTTGATGTTATTTAAGTCCAGATCACATGAGAAACAGCATTAAAGAGTTTTTATAAACTGGTCTCTGCCACTGGAGCAGCAATGTCTGGTGCTGCAGCTTTTGTGACTTCTGATGCCCCCTGCTGGTCCTGTTTGACACAAATCTCCTGCACCAGAGGTGCGTTGGCCTCCTTCCATTCTCTGAACTTGCCTGAGGTCAGCTCCGGGTCTGACAGCACCTGCTCTATCGCCTGTAGGTCTGCCTCTTTTGACTGTGACAGAGAAAGACAAGGAAAATGGGGAAAATTAGTAAAAACATTCTAACTACGCAGGAATTTTTTGAGATCAGTCAAAGGTAAGAACAGTATAAAAAGTTGAAAATGGTCTGTGTGATCTGGAAAATGTACCTTTAAAGTGCTGTTGAGAGTCCTGATAAGGTGCAGTCTGTCATTGACAGTTTGGTTTTTACAGCGTTTAATAAACGAGGCTCTGAACTCCCTTTTCGTGGATGGTTTACGATCCCCTATTGGTGAAAGGCTGGCCTCTTTTAGATGAATATACAGCTTCTCCATTTCATCTCTGCTGTTCCCATCATGCACTGCAACACAGGTATCGCACCATAAACACCAAAATCACAAAAAGTACTCAGACTAAAGTTTCCTCAAAAATCAACCTGATCGAACACCTTTCATATTTGGGGATAAGGCAAGATAGTTATTGAAGAAGTACAAAAGTCACAAAACAAAGTGTCACCTTCTTCCTCGGCCCCTGGAATGACCCCCTGTGCTTCCTCCCTCTCCACAGTTAGACCTTCATCCTGGTGGGATGAGCTCTCCAATGCCTCAGAATTATCCTCTTCTTCTGTCTCTTCTTGTGAAGGCTGATGTGTGTGTACTTGAACTGAGCACACCACTGCTGTTTCTCCTGCGGGAGGTGACGCCTGCGAGACCAGGTCCATCCAAGACTGTCTGTGTTTGGCTAGCGAGGAGGAGGAGCTCTGTGAGGTCATGGTGCTGACAGGGGAGGAGAGGGAACCGTTTGCTTCGCTGGGGACTGCGGAGGAGTAAGGGGGAGGAAGGGTTCCCTGAAAGACAAATACAACACTGACAACTTTAATGTTGTTTTATTTTATTCATGTGGAAAAAAAGTCAACCATGTTTTTATTTTCTCTTTTATTTCTTTATTTTCTCACATTGGCTGGCACTCACTTACTACATATACTTAAGTAATCACAACACTGGATGAATGTTGGCCTCTGGTATTGTAGTGACTTCTGGAGCAGTGTAACATGTCTGGAGCTAGAGACAAGACTAACCTGATGTGTGCTACCAGGTGGATCAGATGTATCCACAGAGGCCCGCAGGGTTTGTTCTGAGTATGGTGGTGGGGGAATCTCTGTGCTTTCTGCCTCTTCATGGTCACTGGCTTCACTGTAACACTCTGCAGAGGCACGAACACAAAAACACAAAAATCAGAATCCATCAAATCCCCAGATACCCGCAGTGTTTTTTCCAATTCCATAACCAGTAACAAAAAAAAAACATGTCTGATTTTCAAAAGGAGCTCACCAGCTGTAGTGTTTGGGTCTGTTGGCTCATACTGAATGGAGGCCAGTCCAAGCTTATTCAACCATCTAAAATAAAGAGTTTTCAACTTGAAACACGACAAAAAAGGCAAAACATTTAAAAAATTCTTTGAGAAATAGACACTATTTTATACTGTTATGTGACTTACAAATTCATCTCTTCATGACTCTCAGCAGCAAAATAAAACATCATGACGTGTGGGTGGCAGGCTTTGAACGCACTGGGTAAGAGAGAAAAAAATGAGCACACAAAAAAAGCAACACAGTAATTTACACTTTAATTGAAACTTTTTCAGGTCTCATGACAGTGCCTTTTAAAATTTGGTAGTACGTGCTACCTGATGAGGTTTCACTTCAAAGTGAGATGAGTGTTACTATAAACTTACTGTTTCTTCTTGCACTCTATGGCTCTGTCAATCATGAAGTTGGTGAGGTCAATGTAGCCTTCAGCCTTTTCTGCCTGCAACACACACATTGAACGCTTAACAAACTGATCCTTTCAAACCACTTCCTGACAATGACACCTGCAGCTGAATTGCAGCATGCTACTTCTGCTATTTCCTCATGCAGTGGTGACATACAGTAGACATGATTGAAGTCATCATGCCAGTAAATCGAGCATGACAGTTCCAATGTGTGTTAAAATATGACGGGCCGTCACTGACACTGGCACATTCAGGAAACACAGTGACGCTGCTTGGTGGTTGCTGGAGAGACAGACTGGCAGGGAGACAGCTGTGGCAGAGACGAGAATGACTCATCTGCAGCCTGCAGTCACACTGCATCAGTGTCAGAGACTCAATAAGTACATTTGTGATAAGTAACAAAGGGCATTCTTGTCAAAGCTTTTATTAGGTTCGCTTCAAGCTAGCAAAAGAGACACTGAACCCCAAACTGAAAGCATAGTAATCAGGGAATGAAAATATGAACTTATTTTGAGAGACCTGGTTAGGCAGATGAAACTAGAACTGCAAACTCTGCCATTAGAGTGTGAACAAATGTGTGAAAGTGTAAATGTGATAGGCAATGAGATGAGAAGATGTGATGAGAATTCCACTCCATTTCACATTGATATTCAGCTATTGTACAGATAAAAAAACAAATCAACCCAAATAAAAATCAATGTAATCTGAAAGCAACTGGATTTAAACCACAAGTGAACTGAGTCATAATCAGTAGCATACCAATACAGTGAATGGGTCTGACTTGGTGAGCAATTTTTGTTTGAAGAAAATGCAACAGAAGTTTTGCTATTTGATCTTTGAAATTAATCATACAGCTCAAAAGAAACTTTAAGATATGGTCTTTTTCCAGACTGTATAAAAACAAAAACAAATACTCAAAACCAACATGTTCCTTAAACACCCTTCAGCGCGGTGTATTAAAATGAATCACTAAACATACAGAGCCATAACTGCGCAGTGTAACATATTCCTTCACTACCAAGCTCTGGAGCAGCTGTAGTTAAATCAAAGCTATAAATATATCTGCTGCACAGGATATTTGAAATTACTTCTGTTTGTCCTGAAATTGCATTACATTTTTACACAGTATCTCAGCAATCATTAACTTGGTTGATATAAAATGTTGCCCCAAAATAACACACTACCAAACTTGCTTGTAGTTATAAAAACAAACCTGTGTGAAGATAAGAAAAATACAGGAACTGAACCTAATTCGGTGTTTGTTTAATAAATCTTTGTGATTCATGGTTCGTGAAGCTAGAGCTTTGAGTCCACCATCTAAACATGTGTCCTTTGCAAAGAAAGAGAGTATTCACTCACCAGTTGGTTGGCGTACCAGTACAGAGCTGTCTTCTTCAGCACAAACCAGTACTTCTTCCATTTGATACCGAGGAAGCCTTTTCCCTCTTTCTTCCTGTAAAGCCAACCCTGGTGGTCTGGCTGGCCCAGCTCTTTGACAGAGATCCTTCTCCTGCTCATTGTACCATTGCCTGCATGTAGAAAACACGCGTAAATGAAGTCACAGCTAAGTGCTAGAGGAAGCAAAAAGTTGCAGAGGCTAAAATACTGAAGTGAATGACCAAAACATTTCCATTAGAGTACAAAGCGGGCCACTGCATTCAGTCAATAACTTATTGAACTTTCAAAATAACGCTGACATGACAGTCATTTCCAGTGTGCCACAGCCATTTTCAGCCCACCTATTCCAATAGTAAACCAGCCAGAGGTCACAACACAAATTTTTCCACTGATCTAAAGAGAGGAATAAGAAGAATCCGTGACACGTGTACAGAGAACTAAAATAGACAAACTGAAGTGAAAGTGGCTGAGCGATGTCTGAAAGCCCTCTGCCCACACCAATTGCCCTGACTCTTTGCACACGCCTACAAAAGGTCCAAATTACAGCTGAGGGCACCCAAGGAGAAAAAGAGATGAAGGCTCATGGGCAACATCTTACCTCCTCGGCTCTTCTTCTTGGACTTGTGTCGCAGGGAGACCTTTGTGAGGAAAGCAAATGGCGCAAATGTTAAATCAGAGAATCACGAGACACATTTGTAGGCTGAAACGCCACAACTGCAAATATGCGTCTGTGTGTAGCATCCTGTTTCACACACGTGTCGCATGCATTTTGTCTGCCCCCCAACCCCACCCACATAAATCAATACACCCACTCTCTCTAAAATCTCCATCTATGACCTGGCTCTCAGTTTTACAGGTTGTCCTTTCTTTTAATCACTTTGGCAGTTTTCAGTCCTTCATAGACTAAAATGAATTGCTGATAGAAAAACAAACTTACCCCCTGATATAGCATAAGCCTTTGTCGCTATAAATATTCAACATTGATATAAAAAATACTAAAAGAAGGAGTTCAAAGATTAAATAAGTGGGGATTTCATTAGTTGCGAAAAACAAGGCAAGGTCAGCCTGAGTAAATGTCACAATCAAAAAGGGAAGGAGACTTACAGGGTTGTAGTCATCAGCAGCCATAGAAGGGGGCACAGATATGGGGAAGGCAGCCTGTTAAGAGAGAACAGAAGATAGGGATACCTTAAGATATAAAGGTAAACATTTGTATGCTACTAACCAGGAGATAGATATGCAAAACAGAAATAAAAACAAACAAACAAAATACTTTTTTTGCTCCAGTACAAGGGAAAGTGACGTCATGGGCAAACAACACAGAAAGTAGAACTTTTTTTTCTTTTTTTGTTGGGTAGAACAATAACACAAACAAGTAGAGAGCATGAAGATTTTCCTTTCGATGGAGAAGGAAGCTGGGACAGGAAATTATGTCAAATGACTAAAAAGTGGTTCCTATCACAAGTTTGACTGACTGTTCACAATAGTCAGCATTTCTATATATGACACATGCCCAACAAACTCGACCTCAAACTACTAAAAACAGAAAAAGACCTCACTGAAGTATCACATCTCAAGGGAAAACTTTAAGTAGTGTTAAGCAAAAGGACAAAAATGTGTTTTGCAATTATTTAGGCTAGCATATATGAGCAATGACAAAGAAGATTTTGAGACATCCAAGCCAGCATGATTGACCAACTTCCCCTGCTCAGTTCCTTTTTTGTAAAGGGACGAAACCACCACAGAGAAACCGTGAAAATAGCATTGACAATTAGACATTTCTAGATTTTTATCACTGGAAGCCTTTTGAGGTCTAAATATTGAAAATAACTTAACAGAGAATCTAAAACAACCTTGTGGATTTTTATCAACCCCACAGTGTTTTCATTAGCCTACATAAACTTGACATCATACAACCTTAAATGTGTCATGACAAACACCCCACAAATAACAGGTGGCTGTGTGGTCAAAGGGTCTTAGGGTCGTATCCTGCTACTGCTGTATGCACTTTACCACTCCCCCCAAACTCAACCTAGAAAAGTCTGCGGCCAACAACTACAAAAAGCGAGAAGAAGACTCATACCTGATTCTGTAAAACTCCACACGTTTACCTCAAGTCCAAACTCCTTAGCTTGATTTGAGCGTCTTCTTTTAAACCTCACACAATGACAGCAACCATCTAAAATGCTACTGTTTGTGTGCGCGCTTAAGTGTCTGTCTTGCATAACAGAAACTGTATCATTTCGTGTTTTCCGGATGAATTGTATGTGTGTGAGGATGTATGATGAGCACCACAGAAACCACAGAGCAAGCCTGGCTGTAGGGGTGTGTGTTAACTAAGTTCCTGTATTTTTTTTTCATCAGGACTAAAAGGTTAAGCGTGGTCATAAGAAATGACATTTATACAAAACATAAACATTTGCTGACTTACAGAACATGTTTGAATGTTCTTTTGAACCACATTAAATCCACACAGGGCTTTTATTTTTATAAGGCTAATACCAAATCAGCTCATACTACCTTTTTCCATTAGTACCTTTAAGGAAACAAAAACTATATAGGGTCAGGAGTTAGTAGTTTTGCTTTAGGGTATTACTTTAGGGACAAATTTTGGTTTCTGCACAAAGTATGATAAAGTCTGATCTTGTTAAAAAACAAAACAAAAAAAGGATACAAATGAGCAGATACTTATCCTAACAGTGAAAGCTTCAACTATTTTTACTGAATTTGAACACGCATGAAGGCCTGTGTTGACGTTTGAGACATAAAAAGTTAAAAGTGAAGTCCAACCCTCAAACGTCCTGGGTGATTTTAAAATGCAAGTTAAAAATCTTGTTTATCTTAAGATGTCTATTAAACAGATCAATTAAAATAAAAAAACTTTGAGAGATTATGTTTCAGTCCTTCCTGGGTAGAAATAATAATGTCAAACGCTCTGAGTTGTGTTTTGCTCCAAAATCACCGCCTACTACAAAACTGATTTGAATTTTAGATAACCAAGGAGGTTGTTAATAAAGATACTACTGACATTTGACTGTCGCCTACCTTCCACCACAACTTCACTGAAAGCAAGTGAACTCGACATTTCTGCTCCAAGTCTGACCAAACCGTGGCGCACATGTCAGAAAAAGACAAAGGAGAAATTCAGAGAGAGGACGGTCGAGTTCAGGCGAGTAGATACAGATCATGTTTGGGAGTAGTAACCCTTTTTCTCCATATCTAAAACTATAAACCAGCGTGAGGTGAAGAAAATGGGACAGGCATTGTAATTTTGTCTCTTTCAAATGCTGCAACAATTTAGGAGTCATTGTTGCCTCGTTTCGGTTGCAGTTTCACCGTATGACCACTGGGCGTCGCTATGTTTTCACTATATAACAACCCTAAACGCCACCATACAAATGACACAACAGCTTTCAGGAAGAGAGGAATTATTCCAGTGCATTTTTTTAAACTCACTGTCTTTAAGCAGCCTGTTATAGTTGTGCTCAAACAACTTACTTATGGCTAATACCATTCAGTCACTTAGAGGCAATTTTGACAAGACAAGGCTCCTGTGTTAAAATAAGTTGTAAATTAGCTCAAAGTTTTATCACAGACCAACCCAAACTAGTGCAGCTGAATAAGTATAATTTTATTTAAAAATAAAAAATGGGAAAAGTGTTATTGTCCGGCCAAACTAGATGAGCGCTTCAGAATATCCTCCCCTTGATGCTTTCAGACAAATTCACAAATTACATTATGATATTTTCCTGGCAGAAGGACAAATATAAGGGTTTCATGTAACCCAGTCCTGCAACCTTGCTATCAACAACCTTCACTGTCTCCCTGAGAAGCAAATTTTGTAGCCATAACATCACAGCCTGAGCTGTATCTCTGCAGACACTTGGGTGTTCTGGTCTTTGTTGGCCTGTATAGGGATGGTGGCAAACCAGCAGACACATTCCTAAGTCCTGCGTTATTATAGTCTCCATTTCATTTCTGCTTTAATAGGCAGGGGCCTCTTCTCTCTCCACTTGCTATTGTCTTAAGCGAGTGGAATGAAGGGACTATGAAGAACCCTCTTTCTTATATCTCCCACATTCTCACACTGTAGTTTCCTCCTGCCCCCATTGCATTTGTAAACGTAACTTTGTCATCCATATCAAATAACTTTCGCAGGTTACTCCCAGACTCGGTTAATGTTTCAATTAGTCGCATTGACTTCGATAAAGGTTTCAACACAGCTCACACTCTTCTCATTGCTATATTGAGAGAAATGGTCTCAGCATGCCACTTTGGGGTAATTTAAAGGGACACTTTGCCGAAGCTATGTTTGGGTGGAAGTGAGGTAATCTAGCCTGCAACTCGTGTCAAAGGCCTGAAGGATTCACTGGAATGCAGATTGGTCACACCATTGTAACACTCAATCTCCCATCATGATCCATGCTGAGAATTGCCACGGCACTTAGTTCATGCCACCCCCCCCCAACTCAGAAACTGTGTGTGTGTCTGTGTGTGAGGGGGACACATGAGAGAGGGAGCAAACAGAGTGGCTATTATTCGACAGGGGAATCTCACACAGAGTGAAGGGGGGAAGGGTGCAGGGCTGGAAATGATATCAAATTTTAGCTTGCTCTGTTTGATTGCACTGCATGCCCTTTTGCTTACCAGCAGCAGTGACTGCTTAGCTGCTTCTGGCACTTAATTCAGAGCCTGCTGCATGTGCCTGTTAAATTTATTTACTTGTGTGCAGCAGATATTGAACAAGTCAAATTTCAGCCACCAACCAAAACAAAAAGCAGTAAAATACCAAATGTGTCCTTGTATTACTCCTTCTATCCTATGTGTTTACAGTATCTTTACAGCAGGGTCAAGGTTTTCTTGTGTGGTGCAACAACAAGTCACAATGGACCATAAATCTGAACAAATGTGATTTGTTCCAATGCCAATACTGACTGTGGACCTAATCTATCTGACCCCTGTGGAGGTGTATGTGCTGATAAAGGACTGACTGTAACTCATGGCCCTGCAGTTCCTTTATGTGTTAGTGTGGGTGTGTGTGCATACAAACACAGCAAAGAGTCCTGGGTTTACCCCTCTAGTCATTTAATTTCCACCTCTGCTTTAGCTAAGAGATCATAAATCCACTCAATGAAGAATCAGAGTTTATAGGAAATGCTTCAGCCGGAAGCTAATACTAAAGTGAAGATCTGTGGCTTTTTAGCATTTTTTTTTTTTGTTCATGATCCTTGACATTGTAGTTTAATGATTAATAATGCTAACATCTGAAGTAAAAGCTAGGCCTGCAGTACAAGATACCAAAAGAATTATCAACCTGGTGACATTGTGAGAGGAAAGCTATGACATAACCAAATCAGCACATTTATTCTAAGGGATGAATTTCAACATCTTCTCCAAATTTTAAGGCCATTCATTTTATGCGGATGAAGTGGTGACTTACTAACTAGCAGCTAGTATTAGTAAAAGAAATTCATTTTTGAGTCAGGAGACCCTACCTAGGTACCTGTTGTCTTGTCATTGTGTAAAATGACATAAGTCTGTAAATAATGTTTTATATTCAAACGCCTCCTGCCAACCACAGCTCAACTGCAATCCTTACATGCAGTGAAGTCACTTACTTGTCTCCAAATACCAGTGGATATATTGTGTGTGTGTGACCGCATGCTGCACCTGCACATATCATTCTTTCTTTTTGCTCTGTATTAGTAGGATTTATATCATTTTATCTTTTTTTTCTTAATATACAAACCCAACACATTATACTTACTGCTTGAGAAAAGGACCAGGATCTTATTTGTGGTTGATTATACCTGTAAGAAACAAGGACATTAAACACTTAATAGCTGGAAAGAAATCAGTAAAGCTCAAGTCCTTTGTTGTAAAATCAGCTTGTACACCAACGAGTCATTTCTAATCCTCATACTTCAGGTCAGTCAACAGTATCCCTTAAAAAAATCCCAAAACCTACTCATTGCCTCTTAGCTCATTCACAATCTTTATCTATATTCAAATCCAGCCAACTTTAATACAGTCTGCACAAAGCAGCCTCTGTTTTAGGGTTGGCATTAAGTCAGAGGCAGCAGTTCTGATAATACATTTGGCTACCAGTCACAGTAACATGGTTAGACAAGACAGTTCCCAAAGCTTAAAATACTCAATTTACCTCAGCCAGGCCTCACCCTGCAATTTCATGGGCCCAAACTGTCTCTGGCTAGTTTTTCCTGCCTTTTTTCCTGTCATCCATAAATTTTCACATCTTTGTCTCCTCCTTGAAGTACCACTTTGCGTAAGAAGTTTCTGTTCTAGTTAAAATGCTTCCTACATAGAATGGACTCAATCCTTCAGAGTAGGATTGTTGTTAAAAAATGAAAGTAAAAACAGAATTGGTCCAGCTTTAAATTTTATGGATTGAAAAAGTATGACACTCAATTGTATTCACTGTCATGCTTTATTACCTGTCACGTTTTCTTAATCTCCACTGGCTGTGAGTCTCCTGCTTAGCTGAATTACTAAAGCATCTCCTTATACATCCTAACTGGGAGTGATGTGTTATGATTAAGCGTGCAACAAACCGGATGCAGAGTGCTTCTGTGTGGTTCCTAGAATAGAACTGCCACAGAGGGTGGTGGTATTGTGCCAAGCATTTAGTCACCGATCCCACTGCTAATGTGTGGAGTCACACCCCCCCAAGGCCCTGAATCCAAGACCAGTAGAGACACAGGGGCCATGGATGACGAGACAGATGAAGAGAAATTCTCAGAAGTCGTCACATTTTACAGTGGGAAGTGGTTATTTATGGTTCGAAGTGAAGAAGAATCAAGATTCGTCATAACTGTGACATTTCTAAAGATGCTTCAGTATGTGAAGGTGTCTTGGAGGTGGATGGCGAAGAATACACTCTGGTGGTGTGTGGGCAGCGTTCAAACTCAAAGATAGCAGAGAGATGAGTCAAAACCAGAGAAACTTATTGAGGCATTTTACAATAAGGTTTAAATTCATTTGCCTTTTCGGTGAAATAGCCGGTGTGCTCTGTTTCCATAGAAAGGTATTGTGGGAGTTTTATGAAACTGCAATGATTCGGTCTGAAAACTTCAAGTGATATATTTAGGCCTAAAAGCAAGGATGTTTTAAGTGTTTTCTAACTCTGCCCCACACATATTAAAGATTCTTTGTTGTATTTAGATTGAATATTATAATATATTTATTATTTTATTTTTATTTCTTTTGTGAGACAGAGTTGTCAGACGCAAAATTCAACTGTAACTTCACATCCTGAAATTAAAGAACTCTTGTACCACCATGCTTCAAAGCTAACTCTGCTTTTTATGCTTCAACTGTCAGCATCCGTTTGACTCTCTCTGTGTCTAAAGCTTGACAACTCTGACATATTTCAACTAATCAGGAAAACAACCCACTCATGGACCTACTGTGCTAAAAAGATTCCATGTCCAGCTAGCTGGCACTCCCTGTAGGAAAACTGGACCCGCCCCGGTCTTAAGTTACTGTTCTGGCCTATGGACTATGTAACACTGTGTATGTGTTGGTAACTTATGTGTTGGTAACTTTATGTACACATTTGTGTGAAGGGAAAAGACACTCACCGGTTGAGGAAGTCACTGCTAGAGTGCCAGTCAGGTCCCTGTGATACATAAAAACCCATGTGTTAACATGTTTTAGACAGAATCAACTACTCTGATGGAGTTGCTCTGACAGCCTGGGGTTTGATTACCACAGGTTTACAGAGCCCAAAATCCAACTCTTCATCTTTACAGCTCATCATTATTACTTTGTACTTGTTCCAGAATATTATCTTAAATTTGTTCAATAAAGAATGCAAAACTTCAGCATCTTTTCTTGCAGAGAACTCAGTCCAAATCTTATTACTGCTGATCCCAAATTACGTTGTTTTAAAACTCCATATGTCATCTTTTATTTGCTTATTTTGTAAAGTGGCAAAATGGGGCTCTTCCTCAGACAGGGATCAGAAAAACTGAGAGGTAAACATTCCAGGTTAATATTTGTCTATTTGTGACTGGTTAATATTAAACAACATGCATAATTTACCAATAAATCAGACTATCATTCTTAACCAACCTTTGTGATATGCAGGCACAACTTGTTAGTGGTTAGCAAACTTTGCAGCGGGTAAACAGGGAGCAGGTAGTATTTAAGAAGACCACAGGTTTTCAGAAAGTGCAAATTAGTGACGACCGCAGGCGACTACAGTTTGGCAAGCTGGGGCAGAGCAAAACAGAAAAGGAGAGATAAGAAAAGAAGCCCAAGTCCATTATTGAAGTCATGCATAGAGAGAATAAAGGCAGGAAGGAAGGAGGTGATATTCAGTCCCATGGTGAAAGGTGCTGCTGACCCATCCAAGGCATTCACTTCTTCAGATCAATAAAAACGGCAAAAGCTGTCAGGCAAAGTAATCCTAGCCTCTCATTTAAATGTTTAATAGATAACATATGTGCAAGAATAAGAGCCCCTGATGGACAACCTGCTTTGACCATATGGTCCCCCAGCTGGGATTTAAAAATCATCAAAGAGGGACTTCGTTACATAAGCATCACCATCTGAGACGCAGAGAAAAGGTAAGCTGACATGAGCTATCCTGTTTCACCACATGCTGAAAAAAAACAGAAGCAGTGTTCACCTCAAAGGTCAAAGCAGGTTAGCAAGCCAGCAGTTAAAAGTGACTACAGCTGTCCTTCACTGAAAATGTGTGCTAAACACGTTTTTAAGAATGTAAACTGGTACTCGAACACTTTTTAGCAATGTAGTTTTCAAGACCAAAAACCAGCACTTCGACAGTTATTCAACACCTCAAAGCAAAATGAAGACAACACAAAGATGACTGAAATAAACTGCAGTTTTTAATAAAACACTATTCAAAACGTACAAAAAGGCAGATAAAGCAACAGTAGACACTACTTCCCTGTATTTTCTCTTAAATAATACTGTCATTCTGTCTCTTGATCTGTCCCTCCCCACAGCATCAGCTGGCCATTTAACCCATGAGTCTTAAAAGATAGGTTCAAACCCTGGCTCCCAATGACCATGTATAATTGTCAGCCAGCTGTTTGTATAGGCCATTTAGGTGGGAAATTGCAGAGTAAACTGAAACACAGGATATAAAAGTTTACCGACTTGAGTGCATAGCCTTTAATCCCGCACAAATATTTGCTAGTGATAAGACACAAGACATAAACATCCTTTTGCCAACCAAAGCAGCATTGTCATCTTAAGTGACTATAAAACTCTTTCTGCGGTATATGCATAGCTTACAGGAGGCATCCTTTGGCAGAGGGAAATGTAACCAACTGATCACAATAGAAGAAAGTAACATGTAGAAGCACAGTTTCACTGGTTAAGTATGCTCTTTGTTTCACTTAGTTGTACTTCAATAACTTAAAAACACAAATAAAATCAAAGAGAGTGAATAGCTGAAGTAACAGGCAAGTTTAAATAATAAACAGCATAAATTATAGTACCAGAGGTCATTCAACTGAAACATAGCATCACTCAATTTGTACAGAAGAGTCCTTAGACACCACACAAGGCCAAAGTGTATCCTCTTGAGGCAGAGATGGTTCTTGTAGTCAGAGATGAGGGGAGGTTGTAGGCAGTGTTAAAGGGATAATGACACGATGTAGTGAGTACTACAAGAGCAAGTTTGGTGGAGTAGTAGTTGGTAGTAGTAGTAACACCAGGGAAATATGGAGGTTGGGGAGAGAGGAGTGTGAGAAAGCCCGAGCTGCCCAAAAAACAGCTGGACGTTAAAAATCAAAGGCACTGAGGAAGGACACAAGACAGGAACAGGAAGCCCCAGACAGGAAGCGCATCATCAGTGAGTCAATAGCTTAAGCCGCGTGATCCAACTGACCAGTAGCGAGCGTTCTGCTGTTGTGCGCTTGGAGACGGGGGCAACGGGGGCCTTTCTCAAGTCCTCCTGGTAGGGGATGGTAGCGCTGTTGTGGAGGTCTGAGTTGGAGTAGTAGCGGCTGCCCCTGATGTGGTCCACTCTGACCAGTTGGCGTTCTCCTGCTGGCCTGTAGGGAGGAGACACTGAGGGGACCTCCTCTGCAATGGTAGGGATCCTCTCATTGCTCAGGTATCTGTACAGGAGGTCCTCACCTACAACACAGAGACAATGAAAGGTCATCTTGTTAACAGCTTTTAAAGGGATATTCCGGCATAAAATTAATTTAGGCTCAAACACACCGTAACACAGAGTTAGACACCCCGTCGAGAGATGAATGTTGCCGACCGCTTGCTTCTCTAGTTATATCAACTTTAGTAAAGACCGCACGATAGCAATACACAGCAGTCTGAGGAGCCATAAACAAACCTCAACCAAAA
Source organism: Xyrichtys novacula (assembly GCA_962446985.1). Classification (NCBI taxonomy): domain Eukaryota; kingdom Metazoa; phylum Chordata; class Actinopteri; order Labriformes; family Labridae; genus Xyrichtys; species Xyrichtys novacula. The sequence continues at coordinate 9,831,262 of OY660878.1, forward strand.
AGCCACTCTATAGCTACAAATAATGCTCAGAGCAGCACCTAACTTCATCAAAAGTACATGTAGGGTCCTAGCCATAGCACTTCGGGCTAGTCCATCATTGACTGCTGTGGGTTGATGCAGCTCAAGTAAGAACATTTACGATCATTATTTTATCATTTCCTTGAAGTAATAATCACGATGTTAATCAATTTGCACTTCAGACGCGGTAGTTCTTCTGCCTTAAGAGTCTCGGTCTGATTGCATTTCCATGAAGAAATAATCACAAATGTTCTTCCTTGAGCTGCATCACCCCTTAGCAGTCTGTGACGAACTGTCCTGAGGTCTCGCTACAAACAAGCGGCTGCTGGGAGAGAGTAGGTGCACTTTTTCATATCAGTTTTTCGCATAAACATGTTAAAAGAGCGTGACAATAATATTGAAGTCAAGAAGAAAAGGTTTTTAAAAAAAGTTTGATGTTTGACACATCAGTCATATAAACACAGTCAGTAAAAATTTAATGTCAGAGCCAGCAGCAGCTTAGCCTAGCTTATCAAAGCTAATGGGCTTAGCTAGCTCTGACAAAAAATCAAACTGCAAAAAAAGTCCTAAAGCTCATCAACTTATTTTTTGTACTTTGGTTGTTTAGTCTATAAAAACTGTAGTAAAACCTCAAATTGTGTCATTGACAGGCACAAGTGATAGTCTTGTACCTTCTATATGGGAACCTTCTTAAAAGAACTCCTGTACAGGTTTTTGGATGAGTTAGGGTTATTTGAGTCACACCCTGAAGTGCTCTGTATCATCATTTGAATGAATAAACCAGAGAAATATTGCAAAGTGAACTTGTTGCAGGAAGTATTATTTCTAATTTGTATGTATTAAAACATGGTCAAATCCAGATATAATATTAAGATATATTACTTTTGTTCTGATATCTGAAAATCAAACAGCAGATTCATCTGGAAGTGAAAGATGGTTGCTCTTACCTTTTCTCCCCTGTGCCCAGGGCTTAGCATAAGGATCCACGATTCCCACGCAGGTGTCAGCTGGCATTGAGAGGGGCCGAGGCTTCCCTAGAAAGAAGAGTCCAGTGTTTAATGGCTGCAATATTTCAACATACTTTATTTTTTTTTACAAGATTTTCTGAATGAGAAAAAACTAACCACGTGAGGACTTGTGCTCCCTCATCCTTGGCTGAATCACATTGGCCTCGATGGGACAGCCAACACTTAGCTTGTCATAATCTGGGATAGTGCAGCGCCGTCTGCTCTCCTGGTCCAGGAAGGAGTTTGGTGACTCAGAGCCCTTTGGTCTTTTACTAATGCTGGAGAAGGACTCTGTCCTCTCCTCCCTGTGTGGAGAAACAAATGTTCATTACTCATTAGAAAACAATGAGTGAACAAGTGCAGTGATCTTCTGAAGATGGAGGATGAAACGTCTGTTGCATAAGGTCTTTGGTGGGAGCTTAGTGGGCAGAAGAAAAGCAGAACAGAATGTGCAATATACTGGAAGGAAGGCTGGGCGACCTTGTTTCCAGGATTCAGTCATTATGAAGAGAAAATATGGCAAAGATGAACTGGAGTACGTGGATTGTTCAGTGATGTGTTATAATCCCTCTTTCAGATCTTAAATTGTTGAACAAGCTATAGCTCATAAAATCTGAGTTTGGCAGATGAAATGAGGTGGCTCACCGTGGAGTGTAAGGCATTGGAGGAGGAGGGGGGATGTACAGGTCCAGGATAGCAGGCTTCTCCTTTTTGGTTGGTCCATTAGCTGTGCTGCAGGGGGACTGGGCTCTGATCAAAGAAGAATTGTTCTGAAAGAGAAAACCCAACTTTAAGTTTGAAACTATCACCTTCACACACAGTTATTAATACCCTTTAGCTCTGTTTCCACACATGTGCCTCTCATCTATGCATTCCTACAGTTTAATAGTTTTTTGGTCATAAATAAAGCCATTGGCTGCCGCTGCTGCTGCTGGATGCAGTCATTGGCTACTATCCAAAATAAAACTAAATATGACTTGCTGGCTACTGGGAGGAGTCTACCACATGTGGTGAGACATTTAAGTGCCTGTGTGTCTCCCCGAGTATAAACCTTCTTGTTTGAGGTACGGAAAGACTGACAGTGAAGTCCAGAATAGCCTGTGAGACATGTACTTTTAGCTGAACTCATTTACCACAGTTATGTTTCCCAACACTCAATCACATTGTGCCCTTGACTAAATGTACACTGCAGGTCTGATCAAACTCAAATGATAGATCTGATGACACAGTGTAGTACATGTGATGTATTAATGACAAACTGCACTGGATCTAAGATCTCAGGAGTCGTCTTCTCCCTTTCCTGCCCCAGATGGCTCCCATGTGTACAAATTATGCTGCACTACAAAGCCAGTGTCAATCACCCCTGGATTGTGTTTGTGATTTGTATCTGTTGTGCCTTGTGGAGCCTTATTATCACAGATAAACTGAGATGTCTAACCCCGATACCTCTAAGGACGTGTTAAAACATGATGCTGGTGGACATGTTGACATTGGCCACCTTTGTGTTGAGAGGTGCTTTGTTGCTTTTCAAAAACCCACTCCGATCTGATATCTTCTCATCTTGCCTTCTCAGGCTATAAAACATGCTACGCATGATGAGACAAAGCCACAGTCTGAAATTTGGTAGTCTTAGCTTACACAGGGCTTATTGTCTGCCTGTCTGTTAAATGGGGACTCAGGTGGGGAGATGTGGTTAAAAGCTAAGTTCAGACTAATGTGTTCACATGAGGATAATACCAAATTGGATTAGAGCCACATAACCTGATTAGTACGATTTAAATTAGCTACCCATGACCTCTCTTTAGATAGCAGGCATTAAGGATGTTTTTCTTGGCAAAGGCAGAGAGTGAAAGCAAATCAAATGAATCATATGGGCTCTATTGTCTCCACTCTATTGTAACACCTGGACATCTAATAAAGCAGATACAATCAAACTAGACTCCAATGAAACAGGCTTGCAGCTTTCTCTCCCAGACTCATTGACATCATGGAACTTTATTTGCCTCTGATGTCACCCATGACAAAAATGTTGTTTTCAGTTCAGCCGGCAGGGCTTTCAGGGTGGCTTCTGGCGCTTGTCTGAACATGTCCTTTTGGAACCAACTCCCTAAAAAGCTGATAATTGTTTGACAATGACTAGACTCACTGGCTTTTGTTGATCTTTCATAATGGAGGTGGATGTGTGGGAGCTTGTGTGCGTGAGTGTACGTACCTGTGGTACTGGGGGCTTCCAGCGCATGTTCTTGAGCGGGGCGGGGGTGAAGCCTGTAGTGCCTGTAGGCCTTTTCTTAAGGAGGAGAACCACACCTTTAGGGTCCTCCCTCAGTTTCACAACCAGGTTTTTCAGCTGCCAGCCCACCTGATTCACAGGATAGGAAAAACAGTATTCTATCAATAACTCAAGATGTTCTGATACTGACACCATGTTCAGTCAAACAAAGATTAAATCTTACCACTGTCTGGTGGTTGACCTGGATCACCTCGTCACCGGCATGAATCTTTCTGCTCAGGTCTGCAGGTGACTAGAGAACAAAAAGAGTAAAGCATTAAGTTAGATAAACCACTTTTTTAAAACAGCAACTGTTCCTCTACCTCTGTCTGATTTCTGCTTTTGACATTTTCAACTTAAAAACAAACACTCCAAGCTTAAATCGTGAGAAGTGCGTATATGAATATCCGTAAAAATGTTTTGTGTGTCACACGGATGATGAACAGGATAAACCCGTCATTATTGGTGATGATTCAGGTCCTGATTCACATCAAAGACCGGAGGCGAGGACACGTCGGTGACAATGATGCTGGTGTATTAGTCATTGACTGACTGTGTGTCTCAGTGTCGGGAAGGTAGGACGTCTTTTTTGTGGAGGCTGTTTGTGATATTTACTGGTTACTTGAGCTCAGAAACAAACAATTCCTGTAACTCTGAACTTTTTCAGAGAACTCTTTGTGCCCTCTGTGTGAAGCCGATGAGGAGGGTGAGAATGAGGAGTTTTCAAAACTATTAATCAGATGTTTGTTCTTCAAAACTAAGTGCAAATCAAACTTCAGTTAACCCTCACATACTGTTTGGGTCAAATTTGACCCGTTTTGACTTTTAACAGCAGTAAAAAATACCCTAAACATCATTTTTTAAGCCTGAAACTTGATGACTTTTCCTGAAGTTGCCCAAAATACATGAAATTAATTTAAAAATAATCATGTGTATTTTTGTTTACGTGCTACAAATGTTTCCCCTTTAAGGCTGTTACAGGTCAAATTTGACCCGTATCTATTTAGATGGATTTTAGATCTAGCAGTGTGGGACAAGTGACAAACAGTAACAACCATGTTCAATATAAGGTTTGTTGTTCAAAAAGATATATTCAAATCATTATGAAACTATCATTACCTTGACAGAAACACACACACACACACGCACGCACACAGACATACACAAGACACACCTAGACAGAGGTCAAAATGACCTATTAGTCAAGAGAACTTCCTGTGACAGAAAGCTGCTCTTTGAACTCTTTGAAGGGGCAATTTTGATCCGGAGCATACTATGAGGGTACAGGATTTGAACAGTATGTGAGGGTTAAGAAAGAAGTAGCAACTAAAAAAGCATAAAAAAGAATAATAACCAGGACTGCAAATGGCTATCTGCACCACAAACAGTCCTTTGCAGAAGGGGAAGGGGCAGATTGCATTCTTGTGGTCAGCATATTGTCATACTCACATGCTCTGTGGTTCCTGTGATGACGTGCAGCCCATCATATGTTGACTTGATGTACATCCCCTGGGAGAAAATAAAAGGACTTTATTAAATAGTCGCAGTAAAAAAACAAATTCCCAAAGGGAGAAAGATATACAAAAATTATCTAGAGGCCACATTGCACGGATTCCTGGCCTTAAAGATCACAGCTTTGGGGTTTTGGACTGATGGATGACAAAAAAAATCCTCCCAGCATTCCTTACCAGCCCCTCTCCTGGTTTGATATTGGTCAGCTGGACTTCTTCCAAGCAGGCGGACTGGCTCATCAGGGGGTCAGAGGTGGTTCTCACGGTCTGATCACAGATGCTGTTCAAAATCCTAGACTGCAAAGGGAAAGGCACAACAGTATGTATTGATTATCAATATAGAAGCACAAGATTCTTATAAACTTGTAGTGTTTTTATTGCTCTAAAAAACCCTCTAACACTGGGGCGCGCAGATGACCGAGCGGGTTAGCGCACCCCATAGTGCAGGTTTGAGTCCATCCCTGACCATGTGCTGCATATTCTCCCCCCTCTCTTCATGTCTCCCTGTCCTGTCAACAAAGGCTAAAATCTCAAAAAAAAACTCTAACACTCAAGGTTTGTATGTTTTTGCAGTTAGCCTGCTACAAATGAACCTGGAATCAGATTTTTACAGCTGTGGTTCATTCCACTTCAAAGCTCAGTGGGCTTAAAGGTACAATTAGTGGGCCATTAACTGGACAAACCAGTTACACTAAAAACAACTTGCACACACCAATCTTCTATCTGCTTCTTCTTCTTCTGCTTGTTGCAGGAAAAAAAATCATCATTAAAGGGGACCGTTCTGGGACATGTATTTTATTCTAAACACATGGTGTGCGCACCATGAGAGGGTGAGCTTATGTTGACAGAAGACATAATGAGGGTCGTTAAGATGGAGTAGAGGAGAATCAAATATGGCACTCACAGAAAAGCAAAAAGAGGTGATGACAATGTGAGGAGAACATGAGAACACAGACAGGAGTTGGGGAATGCTAAGTTTGATTAAATAAAGAAATAAACAAAGATCCTTCGCTCCACTTTCCTGAAGGATGTCTGAGGGGGAGAGAGAGACAGTGCGAGAGGAAGCCCAGTGGGTCTGGAGAGTGTCAGCAACAGGAAACACTGATTGATGGCGGGGGCGTATTAGAGCCGCCCCCTCTGCTGGCAGTCCAATAGACCTGTCGGCTCTATTCACTCAGAGAACTGACCTTTCTGCTGCTAGCATGTCACACAATCGTTTTGAAAAAAAAAAGGCATTCACCTAAACGATAAAACAGACGTTTTACCTCCGTAAAGAAACCTCAGGGACTCATGTAGTTGACATGATTGGTAACAAAGAGAAGATATGCAGCGTACTCACCACTTCTAGGATCTTCTCTTCCATCTCGTAAACACTGCAGTCCTGTTATAGAGAAAACAGTGATGACAGATTAGGCTTGTGAGCAGTAAACAGCAGAGAGGAGGAGGAAGAAGTTTTTCAACGGTTAAAGACAGAAAAAGTATAGGGGTTTGGGAAATACGATATAATCAGCTTTCCAGATATAGAGCTGAGAAAAATGGAGAACGGCCACAAATAAACAGCTTTAGATTTCAAATTACCCTCCAGCTTTAATTCTGGGTAAGATATAACTGCATAATGATCTGTGTGGTTCAGCTGACTGTATCAAAAAGTAAATATCATACCAACACTCATACAGCAACAATGTGCAGATGACATGGTGTGGAACAACAGAGAAAAAAAAAAGAGCAATGATATTTAGAAAGCCCTCATCCAAGCAATGCTTCGGTTTTCACTGCATCAATGCTTCCCACAGTTTAAAGTGGGTGGGCTTGTGGGGAGACACAGTAGCTCTGACCTTGCTTGTCTGGGGGAAGGAACTCCTGATAGAATCTGCAAAGTCAGCTGGGAGACTGTCCACCGTCCCCTTCCAAGTGTCCAAACACAGCGCTCATAGACCGCAGCTGGACTGGACACAGCTGAGGCAACAGCCTCCCCTGACAACTGTGTTGCTGGTGGTGAAAGGGCCCCTGGTTAAGCAGGAGTAAGGGCCTCTTGTGCATTTAGGGGAGGGGGCTCGACTTGTTTACAGAAGTGACCCAATGCTGGCATTGCCCAAGGCACCTCATTTATCAAAACACAAATGAAATGCTTCTGTCAAAATTTCAGAGCTCTGAAAATCTTCTCCTGTGTGTCTCTTATTTCCACAAACCTTTTGATAGGAGAATAACACTTTGGTCCTGACAGTATTAGAGAAAAGCATAGGCATGTGCAGTGTACAAAGCCAGCTCTGTTACTCTTTGTAAACCCATTGTGTAGACAGCAAATGGGGGTCGAACAAGTTTTTCCATATTTCCATAGCTTGCACATTCCACTGGACTAAAGGGGAGTGTCTGTTTTCAAATGCACTTGGCTTGACATATTGTTGATTTGTATGCGTTGACAAGACTTTGCATGAATGTCCGGTGAAGTAAGAAATGGCTGGACACTAAAGCAGAACACATCACGTGCTCCTTTAATGTGACTTTATAGCCAAGCTTCAGAGCCTGTTTGTGCTGAGGTAAGGTACATGTGACTTTGCCACATGTTCCTTTTTTTTGGAAGGCCTAAAAGCCAATGGAAACAATATGCTGAAAAAGTAAGTTTCATTTATGGGTCCCAAAACCATCTTTCCATACAGCGAATTTTTCCTAAACTCAACTGGGAATATACAGAGGTTTAAGAAAGAATATAGCTGTGCTTGTAGACACATGCAACTGCATATTTCTTTCAGAGACGAGCCCATGTTTGGATGACTACGCTGTTGACTGAGCCAAGAAGGGGGAGCTAAAAATACATACATAGAAACAAAACAGCATCATTATGTACTGCTGACATGGCTTGGCACGTCTTATGTCAAGCTTGAAAAATTCTGGAACATTTCTGCTTTTTTCTAAGAAGGTACCACTGGGAACTACAAATATCATAGAGGATCATTTTAAGAAGGATTCCCCGTTCTTTGTCACAACCAAAGTCCCTCTCAGAAACAAGAGCTCGATCACAACCCTGAGAGAGAATGCAGGACAATTCCCTGGGTGTGCTGATCCCCCACATTATGGACCTGATCCCACAGTCAGTGTGGATCAGATGACTCTTGGTGTATTGCTCTCTGGGCTTTTGATCTGCCAACAGAGCAGATTTGCATGGTCAAGCAATGGAGTGGCCCAGAGAGAAAGAGGAACGCTGGCATTGTCTAAAAACCTCGAGGGTGGCTGCTTTCACACAGGCGTAAAATAAAGACGATGGACTACAAAGTTTAGACGTGTTCTCCAGACCGCCTGTAAATCATGAAGCCTAAACGTGTGATATCCATAGCTGATAAGTTAGAGCTGCTGTGTTGCTCAAAATAAAAAGAAATCAGCTTCACATCTTTTTCTCCAAAGCAGGAGTCAAAAGTGAGGAAAGAAAGACATGGTGGATCGATGAAAAATGCATTTGTTGAAAGAGACCGACCTCTAAATGGACAGGTCAGCCAAGATGGGTGATGCATTCACAGTTTATGGCTGTGTCCCATTGTGTGTGTACACACAAGCTTCATCCAGGCAGAACACATAAATTGTGTGATCTGAAAAGCCCTGATTCTTGGCTGTAGTTCATGAACGAGCTGGGCAAACCTCAGGCCGTCCTCCCCCATCATAAAACTAATCACTGTGGCAGACTGCTGTGTAACCTATTTTATTATTAACCAGTGGCTCATACTTTGGCCTGCATGTTATGAAAGAAATTTTGCAAAATGGTAATAAAATGATGGGATTAGCCCAAAATAAGGAGTTGTATCCACCACTGTTTGGTTCTTTGAAACTATTCTTTGCTTAAATGTTGGAGGAAACTAATGACTCCGGTCTTAAAAGACTCTTTCAGCACCTTTCAGGAGTGTATTCTACACCGTAAACTCCCAACTTCACATGGCAGTGTGAGAAATGTATACCCCCACTTCTCCTTGATGACCATGACCGAGACACCCACAGTAAATCACCAGAGGTGCTGAAATCCCAGACATTGGTGGGGAAATAGGCACTCTGGGAAAGGAATTTATTTTGATGCAATAACCCTCAAAAATGACACCTGCAGTCTCTGTGGCAACTTTCACGACCGGGGCAAGCAGAGCAGATTTCTATGCAAAGGTGAAACCTTTAATGAGGGACAAAATGTACATACAAGCTCATGGGTTTTATACCGAACAAAAGGCAGCTCACCATAAGCCTTTTTAAGACGGGTTTTACCATGAAATGGAAAGAGGCAGACACCCCATTATACTATGACGCAATGCCACAGCAATCCTTTGCAAAACAGTTGACAGCTATGGTGGGTTCTGAATCTCTGTTGGAGCTGTTACCCATCTATCTAGCGGTGTTCTAGACCTGCGCCTCATCCCTGCTTTTAACCAAAACTCAGGAAGTGCTTTCAGACAGTTTGGACTCTTGCTGCGAGCATCTTAGCGAAGCAAAAACAGAAACCACATGGCTGAGGAGTACAGCAGCACGCAGAGTGTTGGCAGCCACCTTTACAATAGTGCCAGTGGGTTTTATAAAACTGGAAACGCAGGGGCGAGGTTTACCATTAAAAGGGCCGGCACTAAAGGGGGTCTCCTCATTAGGTGGCAGGAGGAAAAAAAAAGGACCCCCAGAAAAACAACAGTGTTAGCAATAATATGCTCCGAATGTTGGCTGCAGGGTTGTGTCATGGTTGCCAGACCACATTTCCTATAACTCTTCTACTGTACTTTATCCTGGATGTCTGTGCCTCCTGGGGTTGGTATGTGCTCAGTGGAAAAAACTATTGTGTGTTTCTGTGTGTGTGTGTAGGTTTCCCATGGGCTTACTACACATGTGCTGTTGAACTAACTAGCGTGCAGACCTGTTGAACTGTGGTGGTGAGCTCCAGGCACAGCTGAATGATCTTGTTCTTGGTGGCAGTGAAGTCACTGATCCCTGTGAGAGGTGTTCTGCAGGCAGACAAAGAAGGAAAGGGAGAAGATTAGAATCCAGCAATGAGCTGCAAAGCTGCAGTGTTATCACATCTGCTTGGCTGCACAACTTCTAACATACAGAACTTGTACTATTCAAACAAAAACATGGGAAGCCACCACTGATCTAATGTGATACAAACAGCTTTGCCGTCAATTTCACCTGTTTTTAAAACATGATGTTCACCAGAGAAAACACTCTGTGTGGTGCCAATTAAACCACCTGTTGAAACACAGGTTGAAGTTTGCAGTGGTGTTAAAGTGAACTGGGTGTAATTGAGAAGTTTTTCCTCTTTTCATTATCTGATTAAAATGCAGTCCTTTAAAAACTATAGAGAATGTGATTGTGTCAGATGATACACAGTTTGTTCAACAGTGGCCCTGTATACATGGGTCCAAAAATCCTATTTACAATCAGATTGAAAGGTCAATCAGATTCAAAATGTCTCATATAAACACCTTAGCCAATCTGATTCACTGAATCTGATTGTATTTCGGGTTGGATTGTAAGAGATAGTCTACACCGGTTGATAATCCGCTCCATGCTCCATATATACGGCTGAGTGGAGCAGATTGGGTTTACAGAGAGGCTTGTTCGGTCTGCGCAGGTGCTCGGTAGTACGCAAGAGGCACGTAGTGACGTACGCAGAGCGCGCCCAGACGAAAACAAACATGGCAAACAAACAGAAAAACTGGACAGTGGAGTGTTAAAGTGTGTTGTTTCGTGCGACTGACGAAGCGTACACTTCTTGCTGTGTAACCCGGCTGGATTATACTTTTATTAAACTTCAACACACAGGGTTCCTTACTCTGCTCGGTCTGGTAACTACGGCGGTGACACACACAAACACGTCCGTGCGCAACTCTAAAACAGAACTAAAACAATGGTTCCTATTAACAATTCCCATTGATACAATACAATACAATTGGATTCAGCTGGGGCCATGAAAACACGGACTGAACGTGGATCTCTTTTCTTAAAGTTCATGTATACAGATGGAATCAGATTCACTTAATCCGATTGATTTCAATCAGATTGAGGAAAACTACCCATGTAAATGGGGCCAGTGTCTGCTAATGTTTGCATACCAAAACATGACAATGCAACCTCTGTGGGTGTGGGTTAAATTGGTGGAGAACACTCTCTTTGTGCTCAGCTCAATATCAGAACTCTAATCTGTACCATGATGTCAATATAATGTGATTTCAGCTTCAGAAACAAAGGCTTATTTTCAGCAGGGTTCCTACGCAAATTCAATAATTTTTTAGGTCTTCAAAAGTATGGAAAATGAAAAATAAGTATGGAAAAATATTCATGTTTTCAGACTATTACCACAGTTCTAAAATTCTGTTTTCTAAAACAGAGAAGTAGGTATTTCCAAAAATTATTCTAAAAATTACGGTATGGAAAGGTATGAAAATTCCAACTGTGTAGGAACCCTGTTACTAATAACCTATGTGACCTGCTAAACATGCTCTGCTTTTATGGGGTTTTGTGTTTTGGAGGAGGTCATCTGTGGGGCAGAGAGGAGCCTGCATTTCTGCTCAACAGTGTGCACAGCGTTTTCTCAGCCAGCAGCATGCATATGCGCAAACAACTTAAATTTCAGGCTTTTATTCTGATGTCTGATCCAGAGTGTGCACATTTGCAATCGTACCTGTCAAGCCAAGCCAGGAGGCTTTTAGCAGCACCGATCAGCTCCACCACAGAGGTAAGAAAGTCATTGGGTGGCTTGCGTGAAGTGCTGCCGTCATATTCAGGGCTCTTCCTACGATCAGATGTGGCCATGTGAAGACTGTTGGTAGCAGCTCTCATCCTCACAACCAGATTTTTCAAGTTATCTGTCTCAACCCCGTAGTTCTGGAAAAAAAAAATCCCGACAACTGAGTCAAACAAAGAATAAAAAAACAGACATTTATATTTGAGACAATGTCAGTCAAACTTCTTAACAAGTTGAACAACCTTTTTACATGATCTAGACATGGGAGGTACTTTTTACACAACAACAGAAACTCACTCCCCAAAAAGCAGGTTGAATCATGTACAATAACAGGCTGCAATCATTTCTTTGACGTATTTGATTGAAGTGCAGTTTCAGCATGAGAACTCCCCACTTGTCTCCAAGTTTGTCCCAGCATGTGCAGGAAGGGTGTGCATGTGCCATCACCTGATTCTAGTCAAGCGGAGCAAAGTCTGCATTCTTTAGGCTGGGTAGTTTCCTGCTTTTGCATTCCTTTGATTTATAGGTTATTGACATGCAGTCAAGCAAGTCAAGTATTATGTCTCTGAGGGTTACAAAGTACTGTGCAGACCAGCTATGAATTTAACTGCTGCAGGGTGCAGGGCAGCAACACCATGCGCAATTTTCTTCTTGGCTTGAAAAGTGGATGTCTGAGACTGAGGATAACCGCTTGACCAAGGGCTGTTTCGAACTTTTGAGCAATGTTTTGATTGAATAATGTGTTGGCTAAGGGTAAACAGAGAAAAAGCAGACTGGCTTCTGTCCTGGTAAATATCAGCTTACATGGTGTTGCATCGCTGCCAGTAATGTTGCTGCACGTGTGACAGGCCAGTAGCTAAATATGCTTTGCAAGGAGTAAACCAGCACGTGTTTGAGACACTATAAAGAAAATCTGCAAGTGGTTAAGGTCTGCTTTTATTCTACTAACTCTCCAACATGAGTTAAAAAACACACAGTTCAATGAAGTCTGGAAATACACAAAGTGGCCTAACATAAAATGAATTATTCAAACACCGTGAAGATAAGCAAGCACTCAGTCATTGAACAGATTAAAGAAATAAACCGTTTAACAGTTGTGTTTTTCCTTCACTCATTTACACAGTGAGAGTGGCATTTGAAAGCAGCGTGAGCCCTTTCCAGATCAAACGTCTCGCCTGGCTTTTTCATTAGCAGGCTGATCACACAGTCACAGCAGTTCGAACTGGCTCACAGATGTCCACAGAGCCTCTGTCCCACACAGCCAGCTGAGCTAAAAAACATGTCCGAGGCTAAAACCAGTGGTTCCAGTCACATCCAATTTTTCATTCTCATAACAGCATCTTGAGCCAAATTTACATTGTTTCAGTACCTTTTATAGACATTCAGTGAATCTAGAATCAAGATGTTTAGTTGAGGCTCTGTGAGGGGACTATATTCTGGTATAAGTGCCTTGAAGAGAAATGAAGAACGGCTATCACAACACAGCACTTCCTGTACTTGCCACAGGCATTACTTGGATCTAACTTTACTATAAAAGTTACACATGCCTGAAGGGTAGATATAGCGTGTGTGTGTGCATGTGTGTGTATTTTGTATCTATGCGTGTGTGACTGTGAGTTTAGTCTGTGTGCATTTGTCCCTTTAATGTGCCATCTGAGGTTAGAGTAACATAATATCTTGAGACATAATCATCCCTGGGCATTAGTAAAATACATTTCCAGCAGCTCTGCAGCTCATGATGAGGCCTGCAGATCGCTCATGTACTGCATGTTTTATGGCAGCTGCAGGCAGCCTGTGTGCACGGATGTCATGTGGTGCTGATCTTTGAGTGGGTCACTGGGGTCTGAGACCAACTAGAGAAGAGTTGAATTTCAACTTTGACTCTGCAGAAGACATCACGTCTCTGAGAAGTCCAATAAAATTAATTGAAATGTTCCCTTTTCGTCCCCAGACAGCAATTGGCTCTTGATAGCTTTTGGGAGAAGGAGAGGCACACGCATGGACGTTTTCTGGGGCTTTGGGGTTGTATAGTAGGCCATCATTCATCATGGCTTAGGGGTTGAGGCTGCACATACGGCTCAAATTCATGACATTCGATAGGTACAACCATAAAGCATAATCTTAAGTGCATTTGCAAGTGGTTTTACTCAGAAAATTATCAAACAGTGTGACAAAAAATGTTTCCGCACCAGCTGGAAGTGTCTGATCCAACAGTCAACAAAAAAAGAGGGAGGAAAGAGGGAGCTTGTGGGGGTTTTGGATGCCAGTGACCTGTGACCTGTTGGTAGCACTGACCTTGTCACAGTTAAAGCTAATTGAGTTGGGGGCCCTCACTTCCTGTCACCGGCCTGTTGAAGGCCATAGACTCATTCCTAACTAGAAAGACCCAGAACAATGGCTGATAGTCAACAACAACAAGGTAAAGTGAAGGAGGGTCATACATTGAGCCAAATCTTGATCTGCCTGAGACTTGAAGTGTATACAAACACACTGTATCACCAAGTTCCCATGCAGGGAAAGAGGTTCACTTAAATTACAGAACCATGCTGAGGAAGCACTCTGGAGGCCAAATTTATGAGACTGCTCAACAGGAAAACTACTTGAGATTTCACTGCCTTGATGTGAAGGTTCTAGGGGTGAACAAAAATCTGTGCCTGATTACTCTGATAGTGAAAGAGGTTCTGGAGCATTGAATGGACCATATGGCACATATTCTACCAACAGTAAATCTATCAAAACAAAACAAAAAAGGCAAATATGTGCCAAATGCTTCCAGGTGTCATTTTCTAGAGGCGATGCTTTTCAAATGTAGAGTTTAAACTGCTAATCTCTGTTTTTTGCTCAAGATTAAATAAATTACAAACTGTTTTACTTGGTGAAAGTTAAGCAGAATAGTGTCGCATCAGCACATCATGTGTTTGTCAGAAGTTACACTTTCCTGTCTCATGACAGCCAAAACCCAGCTCACATTACCTACACATGGTTAAACAAACTCACACTTTGAAAGGGATGAATTAATCATTAATGACAAAATTATTATTCAAGTTAAACCTGCAAACTGTCTGGCTAGATCTTTGGTTAAGATATCCCAGCTGAGGTTTCGAAGTTGAAGGTAAAGGCTAAGGATGGGAATTGAGAACCAGTTCTTGTTAAGAGAGGCCGGTTCCAAATGATTCAATCCATCAACATTGTTTACATTTTACCTTGAAAAACAGTCTCGCGAGAGCCAGTCTGCGCGAACGTGAACAGAGACTTTGAGGAAAAAAAGCAGTGTTGAGCAGTGATAACATACAAAGGTAGAAACCCCAGCAACACGCTTAAACATTTGTCAACAGGACACGGCATCAAATATAAAGAGTCACATGTATTCGATGCTCTCCGCCAGTCGTCAGCTGCTGCTGCTCCGTCTCAGCATGGCCTGTACGCATGTCCTGTATTAAAATAAGTACAATGCATGCCAGACCAAAAACCTATTGTGTATTTGACTTATTACAGACCACAGTAATGTTGTACAAAATGTTTGCCATTTTTAGACTCTCACTGAAGGTGATATCATATCAGCTTTTTGAATGTCATCCACATGTGCAAAATAGGCAAAGAACTGAGATGCAACCTCATTGATAAGTGTCTCTTGCATCTCATGGACTTTTAAAGAGGATGAAAGGAAAGTATCAAAAGTAGCTTCTTTGAGTAAAGATGGCAGATCAGTGTTGATGCAAACCCTTTGAACCTACAACCTGAACATGCAGTAAAGCCTCATTGTAGGGCAAAAAACCTGAAATTTATAGTTACTTAATGCAAGACTTTTAAAGACAGCGTGAAGTCTACAATGCTGACAGATGAAAACAAGGGGACCACAGTCTTAGCCTTTTATAGCACAGGAAGTGATAAAACTCTAAGATTGATCCCATCTGTCAGAAAACATGGTTCTCTTCAGTCGGAGCATGGACAGTTTTCATCACTCTTTCATGTTGACTAGTTGAAAGCAGAGACACTCTTGTTGGCTTCTGGGAGCTGTGATGATGGACAAAGGGTCGGCTGATTTGCTCCCAGAGTGACTAACAAGAGCCAAACAAGGTCAATAATTGAATTGGCTCAGGTGAGCAGACAGATCCAGCTGTAAGGGCCCAGACCCAAAAGACAAATATAGCTTATGTGTGAAGAAGAAGTAGCTTTCTTTTGATGTATCAAAGAGACCCAAAAACCACTGGTTGCTTTATGATAACCATCAACTGACCCTCATAGCC
Source organism: Xyrichtys novacula (assembly GCA_962446985.1). Classification (NCBI taxonomy): domain Eukaryota; kingdom Metazoa; phylum Chordata; class Actinopteri; order Labriformes; family Labridae; genus Xyrichtys; species Xyrichtys novacula. The sequence goes on from OY660878.1 coordinate 9,847,017, forward strand.
TCAAACTATCTCAACTGCTAAAACAACCATCAGGCCCCTCTGACTCCATCTCTGCTCGTTTCAGAGTGACATTGCTGTTCCCTAATATCCTGAGGCTGCTGCGTGTGTTGTGGTGCCTCCACACCCCACTGAGCTGTGTGGGAAATGATGAGCCTTTCTGCATCACTGGGCCCTTCAGCTGCCCAACCAGAAAGTACAGGCTGAGTTTTGAGTGATTGTGGACGCTGGCAGCAAAAGGGCGGAACAACGATCAGGACATCGCCTCTTCTTTGTCCAAATTCAAAATGTGTAAATTCAGTCTTCAGATACAGTCTTGTCCCATAACAGTGGTTTTAACTGTCACTGTACATGGACACAATTTATGTAAGCCACAAAAAGTTGCAGCACGGATCTACTGACCAGAGCACAGAGCAGATCGACGGCCTCAAGCACCAGTTCCTGATGTCCGATTCTAGCCACACCGAGCTCCTCCAGGTCTTGGTGTGTGATCTTAAGCAGCTGTTCCCCACTGATCTTCTCCCGCTCAAAGTTGCTGACGTACTGCTGCAAGCTGTCATCCAAACCTGGACACACAAGAGGACAAAAGGTTAACAGAAAGACTCAGACATTTTGAAAAGCTTCTTCCCTGAATAAAAAAAAAAACAGAAATATTTGGGTAATCAGTTAAACTGCTTGTGCTTTTTGGGGGAGGGGGGATTTCTGTCCTTGTATGTCCGCATGTGTGTGTGTGAGTGCATGAGTGTGTACATGTGTGTGTACAGTGCAGATAAAGAACAGGTGTGACTGCTGTATTTGCTAGACAAACACACCATAAACAGGAAAACGGTTGAAACCTTAAAGTCGGTTAGGCTGATTAAACAATGAATGGTTATATTTGTTAGTGAGTGGATGTGTATGTAAATGGGTGTGGGCTTTCTAATAAACGTGCCACTGTAAAGGATGTCCTCCTCGTATTACAAGAACACCACAAACAAATGAGAGGGGCTGTTACAATGCTCAGTACTCCATTCATTAGTCCTACCAGAATGTCACTCATATGAAGAAACTGCATACTGAAGAGGTACAGACCTTTCTGTTGCAAAAACCCCCACACAAATACCCCTCTTATACACGAGGGTGTCCCTCAGTGGAGCTTCAAGTCGTGTTGGTATGACATAGAGAATAATGAGTCTTTGTATGTGTCTGTGTGTTTGTGCACAGAGGCAAACGCCATCTTTCTCCCCATCAAAGAGCTCACAGAGAGGGGGCAGCTGCAGATACATGGCTCCGCGCCCTGTTTTTTCTAACGAACCTGTCAGCTGAGGGACACACTCACTTTAACTATATCAGCACCCCAGACACACACACTACACACTATGTAAGAAAACAACATACTTGTAACTGCAAATATTCAGTTTGATAGTGAATCAACAGAAAGTTTCCTTTGTTTTTTGGCCCACTGAACTTAATACCAAATCACTGCATCCAGATGAATGCAGGACATGTAGATAGGAGTGGGTGTGGGTTATGCCCACTGAGGTTTTTGTTATGAATTACACCTTGCATCTTCATGCTTCTGTGGCACAAAGTCTGTTGCTTATGTTGCAAAGAGTATGCATCAGAGAGGAGCGGATTTTGAATCGGTGTGTGTATTATTGTATTGACTTTGTGATAGGGCTGGGTGATATGGCCAATATCAATACCAATATCACAATATACTGAGCAGTTCACCTCAATAATGATAAATGGATGTTCACTACTCGCAAGGTGCTCACCCCCTCCCACATTAACTTCTTTAACTTCAGCTGCTACAACTTTTGAACCGTCCTCCATCTCCTCACCTGTCTTTCCCTCTTTGTTACAGACTGGATGGGGTGGAGTCACGTCTCTGATGTAGGACAGCGTCTTAAAGGGACATGAGACCATAGCCTCCCTACACACATCCACACATTTATTTTGACACCGAATATATTGACATGGGCGAAATTACGTTGGTTATTGACATAAAATTTGGGTTTCAGTAAATTTTCGGTTTATCACCCAGCCGTATTTTGTGACATAAAACTTGATAGGCAGTATGAATATGTGCACCTTATATTCAGCAACACATTGACACTTACTGAGATTTGTCATTCAGCAAACCTGAACGTCTAAGCTTTTATTTTGGAGAAACGAAGTTCACCCAATCAAGTAAATGTTGTTGAATTCAAATGGAATGATGGACAGCATACAAATGAGCTATGCAACTTGCTCTCTGACCTTGAGTACACTCTAGACACCAACATCACAATAATATTACCTGCAGGAATGTGCTGTATGGGAAGTCCCTGGGCCTCACTACCAACAGAGGACTTCCTTCAAGACCATTAAAATTCCATTATGTCATCAAAGTTCATTTTTAAATCCATAGGACAATAACAGTGAAAGCTTGACTCAACTCCACTGAATCAAAAGTGAAATTCCATCAGAACTTATTAACCATTAGCCTTCACACAAGTCAGGTCCATTTAGGCTCATTCGATTTTTTTTTTCATTCCCAGGAAGAAAAAAAAAGGCTTTAGAAAAATGTTAAGCTTAACCCATGACTGGCCAAAAGTCTGCAAGGAAATCCACTCCAAATTGTAAAACTGAGTTAGACTGAATACTGGCTTTAACCCAAACCTTAAAAAAAAAAAAAAACACAAGCCAATCACAAACAGCAGGCTGATCACTAAATACAATCAAATAAAAACAATGACACAAAGGGAGTGAAGTTTCCTCTTCCTGCAGTGTTAAGAAGGCATTTCCTGTGCTATGAGGCAGCTCTCTTGACCAACTAGAAGAAAAAAAGGACACAAGGGGATTTTGTAATTCCATTTACACATTGCTAAAGCTTTTTGGAGGGCTTAGTTGTTCTAATACCACACATTATCATCCATAAATCTGCATCCGCCACTTGATGAATGAGGGGTCTCCTTTTCTCTAAGTTGCTTTAACTTTCATTCATTCATTCAATAGCAAGTGTTTTCTCCCTACATTTCTATTCCTAGAAGTCACACTTCAGAGAGTTCAGAGGGTTCAATGTGATCTGCGTTGGCTTTGAACTGGAACAATTGTAACCGTGTTTCCATGTATCAAAGAAAAAGACCTACCCTTGATCCAAAATATACTAGAATTTCACTCTCACATTGAATTTAAGGGGTTGCAAGATGAAGGTCTGCAGCGATCAGTCCCTCTCAACACCTTCTGCGTGAAAGCAGGGTGTCCTTATAAAACATTTATTAGGCCTCAATCAATGGCTGCTGGGGTGTGTGGGACTATCAATTTTCATTAAAGCTAGAGTAACCAGTAAAAGGAGATAGAGTATCACATTACTGTGAATTGAGTGAAAGGGGAGGCACAAGAGAGGACCGTGTGAAGGCTTTTCAAGAGCTGTGCAGGATGAAACGCTTTGGAGTTTTATGGCCTTTGTGAACCACTTGGCAAATGTCCTTAAACCAGAGCGAGTGGGTGTTACTGTGTCGCACAGGCACAGACAGATACCCAGCACCAATGCATGCAAGATCTTTCAGAGCTAAGTTTCATTGTGATTAGAAGTTGACTGAAGTTGGATGACTGAGAGTAAGGGGTATTGATCAAGGTCAAAAGGTTACTTTTGTCTGTGTATACATGCATGCATATATATAAGATACGAGATAAAATAAGATATACCTTACTGGTCCCACAGGGAGAAATTCCAGAATATATGTGTGTTTATGTATACTAGGGATGGGCAATATGGGCTAAAAAAGTTTATCGTGATAAGTTTTGCCATTCTGCCGATAACGATAAAAGTCCTGATAACAAATATTTTAAATCATATCTATATTTCTGACTCATTCTGTCTTGAGGATACCAGTTGGCGTAGTCAAAAAAGATGCTTTACTTTAAGTTCTTCAAGTGGTAGGTAATAGAGAAAACTAGTGAAATGTGAAAACCCCAGTCTTGAAGTAAATCCTTCATGTGGAGCCTTGTGTAGCAACAACCTGCCCAGAAACATCTTCTTCACAACCTTCGGCCATGTTTGTTTGTTATTCTGCTCTGTGTGGGCTACGGCTGCGAGTACGTCGCGTGCGCTTACATCATCAACTTGCATTTTTCGATGTATCGCGTTTATTGTGAAACGCACATATATATATCGTGGAGGAATTTTCTGACGATAAATTGTGAACGATAATTTATCGCCCATCCCTAATGTATACGCCTCTGTATTAATGAGGCAAGCTTACAATCCACTACGCTGACTCGCACCTGTAGGTTTTCTTTCTTTTTACATTACTATCTTTCTAACATCGAAGCTCCACTGTCATCAGAAATTTAAGAGATCAGTAATTGTGCACACAAGAATTCTGGACGTATTTAACTTACAAATATTTTCAGTTATGTTATTTGGTTTTTAAAAGACAGGAAGCTATTCAAATACAATCTGCCAAAGTCTCAAATCAACGCACAAACTGAAAAGTAAGCACAAAGCATTTGTTATTCAGTACGTCCCGCTTTGTCACCTGCTGTTCAGTGTGGGGTCTAACTTACCACCCACTATCTTTTCTTCAACAAACACTGAATCTATGTAGAACAGGTTATCAACACAATGGTGTTGGGGTATAGGTGCACATGCAGGGATATTTTTGGACAGCTGGGAAAGCAACGACCCCTGGTACTCCAGTCTAGATGCAACAAGTGGAACCAGAACCTGTTGGAGGCCCAAGAGCTCTACAGCCTACTTAAAGGCTGTGTAAGCACACATTTTTGGCCATGTAAACAACAGAATTCTTTTGCTTGCAAATGGCTGAGCTATTCCTGTCATAATCTTAGCCCATCCTCACAGAGCAGATTGCGTTTGATGTTGTCTCGTACAAAAGAGCTCAGGACCCTTTTCTGTTTGTGTTGATGGAAAGGTCATGGGAACAGCAAACAGGTTTGTACATGACATCTTATAAAAGTTCAAAAAAGGTTGATCGATTGTAATCTGCAGAACTTTAAATGCAACCTTTGGTAGCCAACTTTTTGTTCTCAGGGGTTTGATTACACCAGACATGAGCGTACAGTCTTTCACCTCCTACAGAAAGAACCAAACAAGCTTCCTCCTCTTCACCTCCTGCATTTTCAACCCCTCCCTGTGCTCCCAGTGGGATTTGAGCTGCCCTGTAACATACACACAAACAAGGACAAACACACACACCACACAAAAACACAAACCAATATCCCCACTGGGGTGGCCAGTGGGAAAGCTACTGAGCGTAGAATAGCAGAGCCACTGTAACTCTGCTGTCTTTATTTGTCAAGCCAGCCTCTGAACCTGTGGGGAACGGTCAGGAATTTGACTCATTGTTCTCTGCTGAGCAGCTCCATTGTGGGAATTCACAGCACTCGGGCACAATGGTCTCTGGCTGGATCAGGCCATGCTGTAATTAGAAAGAAAGAAAGAAAAAGCTCCTCTCGGCAACTGCTAAAGCTATCTTCTAATGCATGACTTCACAGGACAACAACAAAGACTGTACACACACATGCACACACTGGGCTGGCCTTTCCAATGGGAACTGGGGGATTGGAGTTACACAATGGTGCTCTACATCTCTTCATTGAGCATGTTGTGTCTTCATCTGAGAACAGTGTACAATGTTATAGCTTTCTCTGACGATCCTTGATGGACAAAAACAAAAGATCTGTGTGCCGTGTTACGAGATACTGCAAAGATTTGACGTAGTTTTGATAGTCCTAAAAGTTCCTATCTCGATTGCTTTTCTGACATCTTAACTAGCTTTGACCCTGTGCATCTCCTGTTTTAATCTTATCACTGCTTCCTCCAGCAAACAAAGGGTGTTTCACTTCATGTACCTTCATCTTAAACACAGACAACTTACAAAATGGCACTAAGTGAGAAAAAACAGCTGAGGCTACTCCGTCCTCACACAGACAAAAGCAGCTCTGTCAGTAAGGAGTGATGGACGATGACTGATGACGGAAGAGGGGTCAAAGTTCGCCAAGATGTCGTTGGTTGAAGCTCATCTGCAACTACCAGTGCCAGCCCCTGGGCTCAGTTAATCCTCACATCCCCAGCAGTCAAGCAAAGTCACATTGTCAGATTTCAGAAGTCTGGGCTGTTGGAGCTCAGTTAATATTGACCAGGGAGAGGTGAGAGGTTGCATCTGGAGGCGTTGCAGGTCAGAGTACAGGGGGTTAAGAGAGGTATTTTGGCTGTCCCATGACCTGATACATGATGACCTCTGGCTACATTAGCAGATCAGAGGATTGAGGAACAACAAGCATAGAGCAAGAAGGATGTTTGAACACAGATAAAGTGGACTGCTGCAGGCACATAAGTCAGGGTCTTTGCAAATCTGCAGCAACCAAAACAGTTGTTTTTTACGCCAAGGGCGTGGAGACAAAAAAAAACAGAAAAACTGGTTGTCTGGGTCAACGAGTTTGTACCTGAAACTAAATTTATGTTCTCTTGTCAGAATTTCTTTGTGTGCAGTTGAAAATGCAGATGGTTATCTGCACTGTTTCTGGGATTTTTAGTTTGAGTACAGTTTTTTCACAAGGCTGCTGCTTCCCGGCACTTCTATATACCCTTAATATTGACATAACTTAGCTTGAGTAAAATGCTTACGAAAAGGAGAGCTTATATCTAGTTGGATACAAAATATTTAAAATGATAGTGTTACAGGTTCACTGCCAGAACAGACAAAACTATTTTTCCCGATATTTTTCAATATTTGAAACAAGCCTTTTCCTTTAACGCTCCACCAATGTATTCATACAATAGAGTCTGATTTATTCCTGGGGACACCAGGATGGTGATACTCAATATTAAGTTTAAACATACCTGGAAAACACATAAGCCCATGTTACTACCTGTTTGCACAGGTAGGTGTGACTGACCCTTGTGTGCTTGACAGGGACAGTAGCAGAGCTAGGAGCACTAACCTCTCAAAGCCAACATCAACACCATTTACTCTCCAGCTAGTGGACCCTGCGGCCATACTGTAGCTTCTTACCACATAGAACAGAAACACCCTCAAAAAAAAGAAACAAGGACCTCAGAAATGGATAGATCACCCCCTCCTCTTATTCTCTTGCGAGCACTGGTTGTGCTCCTCCACCCACCTCAATCTTTGTCTCTTCCTGGCTTCTCTCATCTTGATATTGTTGTGGTTCAAAAGTCCCATGATATTCACAGTCCTTGTGTTGTGAAAACACACAATACAATTGAGTGTTGCTTCAGGAATTCTGGGATCGTCTTGTTCTCTGGTTATTTTATCACAAGAGGTGTTTGTAAGCAATAAGAAAAAGCAAAAAGGACCCAAACTCTGTGTGGCCTCGGAGTCCTCACTGAGAAAGTTGTGTTTGCGGGTAAGACTGCTGTGTTTGTGTTATCAACAGGACTTTTAAATCGCTCACTTTACAACAATGTATACATCATATCCCTTGGAGAACTTTAATTAGAGACCGTGGCTCTTTGGAAAGACGCAGATAGACGGAGAGAGGCTTAAAAGTGTGGGAACAAAAGTCAGCGACTTAAAAACCAACAAGAGACAAAGAAGAAAATTACCCCTTTAAACAAGCAAAGTCTCCTTCTTAACCTTAACCCCTCTGTTCAAAGTCACAACCGCCGAGACACAAACAGACACACACTGTTTACTGCCCCTATTCCATCACTTGTATGCTGTATGATCAGGGTGGGCCTGCTTACTGATTACAGAGCAATTTACCAGCAACATAATAGCTGCCTATAGAAACCACAATAGAGATGAACAAAGTTTCTCGGAGGAAACATGTCCCACTCCTTTAGTTTGCCATGAGAAAAATGTGTTAGCACTGTGACTGTCAATGCACAAGGCCGATACATGCGTGCAGAGTCACATTTTGTATAATCATACTTCTATTGTCTCTGTCACTGGTATGATTGGGGGTTATGCTTGCTCTGTTTCAAGTATCCTTCAGCATCTAATTGATGTAAATTGCCCAAAGAGCAACCCCTGCAATGAATAAAAGCTTCACTACCAAGCCAATCAGAGGATTTCCTCAATCAAATCTGACAGCAGGTCCATTTCTGATCCTTGCACAGTTTGAGGCCGGTTCCTTCGCCTGGTTTCATCACGCAAATCCAGCTTGCCGCCTGCTTTCTTCCGGGGCTAAGGCCACTTTGCATTAGTAGCTCAAAGTGCTACCAGTGGTCAAACCCCCCCCCCCTTTTGTCACAATGAAGAGCTAAAGCATTGGCTTGCTCTGTAAATAAAAGCAGGGTTACTATGGAGACAGAGGAAGTGGGGGGAGGGTTGTGAGAGGAAGGGGGAACAGGGGGTTTGAGAAGGTTGGCGGAGACTAAAGAGGAGGAAAAGGAGAGTGTGACCAAAATCCAATGATTTACAACTGGCTTGTGCTCAGGTCAGGAGGGAAGAACACAGGGGTCAAAGGACTGAGAGCATCATCCTACCTCCTTGTACAGAACAGGCCTCTCAACTCCATTCAAAACCCTTCATTATCTTTTCCTGAAAGTTCTCCATGAATCACTCTCTTCTCTATGACAGTAAAGAGTGAATATGACAGACAGTTAAATCAATTATGCAGAGTAAGACATCACGAGGCAGCCTGCAGGCCATGGGCAGCTGATCCCATATTCCCCGTGGCGATGGGTGCGGGTGGATAAGCATGAGTCATCTTCAGTGTAAGGCAGCAGTTAGTGACAGTGTGTCACCTGCGGGCCATGACACAGCGCGTATGACGCATCTGTTTAGATACACATTCACACGCTGCGTGTTGAGTGTGAATGTTTGGTAACTCTGATTCTCTCTGTCTTTAGTGTTTCAGGATGAGTCTCTTGAAATTGTATTCATGCACTAATCCAGTGATGAAACACACAAAGCTGCACATGAGGAAAAACAGACTCCGCCTATTTGCAGGTGAGGTTTGTTTGTGCTCTTGATGGCACCTGTTGTGGGTCTCCCTCACTTTTGTGGCCAGTTGTCAAAGGAACAGTCTATAAATGATAAATGCACTGACCACTAGAAAGGTAGCCACATACAAACAAAGCCGGAGGGCATTTGAGAGAATTTTTTCCCAGGTGGCTGCAGCAACAGGAACAAAAGACAGGATCATGAGAATCTCCCATGATTGTTTCGTTTGGTCTGGAGAAGCCTCAAAGAGGAGGCACCACTCCCTGCTCAAACAAATTCACTATGACTTCGCTGAGAGCTTTGAGTAAACACAACATCTTATTTGGTTCAGTAGGTTAAGGCATTTCAAAACAGGCTCCAAAATGAAAAGGCTGGATCTTTCACGTTTGACCTGTTTGCTGATACATTATTGACATGTACATTTTAACTGGTGAGGAACAAAAAAGAAATAAGATTTTTAAAAGCAGGTTTCTGGAAAACATGGTGTACATTGTATCACTGCTCTGAGCTGGTGGGATTTTATGCAAACCTTCTTGGTGAAGTTTCATCTTTTTGAAGCAAATCTGATTGATTGGCATAGTTGCGTTTATATATCAGCATTATGAGTTCTCCATATGCACTTTTGTGTTGTACAGCTTCATGACAATACGGTTAAATTTTCACCAAGACAGACAGGTGTTCTTTAGTCTCCTGGTTAGAACAAACAAATGTTCCCGTCTATTCAGGGTTCATGATGGCGTGCTTATAACACATCTCTGGGCTCATCAATACATTGTCAATGCTGACAAAACAAAGGTTTACCCATCAGAGCTGTCTTTCTATCAGCACTAGGATGAGAACCAGAGTTGACACACCAAGACACGTCACAGCAAGTCAAAACAAGAGCACATGCACTCAGGTCTAAATACAATAATAACATGAATTCCTGATGTGCTACCTTCAGATTGCTCTCATGCAAATATAAATTGAACAGACTGCAAAAATGAGGTCAGGGCATTCTCTTAAGTAAGACTGTATTTCATGTAAGTAAATTACACTGTGATTGACAACAAATCAGTCAGTCAGTGTGGAAAACTGGGGGAATCTGGACTAGTCTGAACATGTTCTGAACAAGCGCTGATCTGGCTCCTGTTCAAGTGCCTGAACCAAAAGTAGAGATGGGATTTATGGCTCTTTGAAAGGAGCCGAATCTTGAGGAGTCATTCTTTTCAAAGAGCCGTTCAAAAGACTATATATATATATATATATATATATATATATATATATATATATATATATATATATAGAAGTCAACCACGGGTACACTTGGGTGGGGATTATTCTGAAACATTTGATCTTTATTTCATTCGGCTTGTGTTTTCATTGTAAACATTGCCTAAGGTGGTGCCATATCCCCATGCTTTGACAGTGAGATCACTATTTTGAATTTTTCCCTCACCTAAAAAACTTTGTGGTGCATAAAAAAAACTATGCAGGCTACAGATAACTGATAACTACCTGGTGTTTGGTTCACTTCGGTGACATGTGAAGGCAGCATGGGCAATTTGCATATGAGAACGGCTCGCAAACGACTGGCTTGTCACCTTGAACCGGTTCTCATCGTTAACCAAAAGAGCCGTTAAAACAACTGACTTGTTTGTGAATGTCACATCTCTTAACAAAACTAGGTAGCAGTTTGTAAAACTAAAGATCTCTCCATAATCACATTGGCAATATAGGTCACTCCAGTATAACAGTATGACAACTCGACGTTGTTTACTGTTTTAGATCTGCTGAAAGCAACTGGTGGCCCTCAATTTAACAAAAAGGGTGGGTGACCTGTTCTGGTAGCCTGTTGGCAGCAATGCTGGTTTGGTTTGGTATTGTAGGATAAACACAGAATTCCAGTCATGTTTTGAGGTTATTTGAGCATGAATGTATTAGCGGAGCTTGGATTGCACTGCCAGCAATGCCACTGACTGCTTTTTTTCCTCTGCACTAGTTTGAATCATCATACACGCAAAGCTCAAGATTAAAGAACTTGATTTGTCCCCAGTAAGGATGATTCAGCCTGCAAAAATGAAGGGAGCATAAGAAACATACAAGATCAAGCAATATCAGACTAATATATGGGCAAAAATTCAATTGCATGACTGTGCGAGTGAGCCCTCAGGCACAATAATCCAGTGAGAGCAACCAAGGACATGTACTTGACATCACTGCAGAAGAGGTCAGTCGGCATGTGATCCATGTTTGTCATTGCTGCTGTGCCACCTAAGGTTTGAGCTTTTATTCCCATGGCTTAAGTCTGGCACCTCACGAGTCAAGGCTCTTTGGGAGCACAGCCAAATAGCTTGCAGGTCCTGCTAAGCTGAGATCATCCAGGAGATTTGCAATGCACATTTTAGATTTGAATGAAAAGCAAACTGGTCTAATGCAGGTTGGCAGGCATACAGGGGGACACTTGGTCTTCTGTCCTTCCACTGAGAGAGGAGCAGTCAGAAATACACGAAAATGCAAACTGATTTTGGATTACTAAATAAAATCCTCACCCCAGTCAGTGAAGCTCTCGCATAACAGATCACTAGAGCCAGTACTAGCCAATCACTTTCTCAAAGCTGGAGCTTGAGAATATCTTAAGGGTTGAAGTGGGTGGCAACTCTCAAGCACAATGTGAAGACTTCTTAAAAAGATTAAAACATACACCTTGGTTTGTTTTTGTCTCCTCATCAATAGATTAGAACATAAACTATTGATGATTTCTCCAGGAGTCTCCATATGGTACAGCTCCCAAGGCTATGAGGCTTGGACTCCAGGCTGTGTGAGAAACAGGCCATGGAACCAAACCACACCAATCCCTTTCAGTTGCCTCTTCCCAGGGGGGAATCCTCTTACAGCACTTCTCCTGAACTCTAAAGGCCATTTCTATGGAAAGGTAACATGGTTATCAGCTTAATCAACTGGACACAATAGGTAGATTTCAAAAGCTAAATGACTGACAAAAACAGGATTTTTTCCTTCTAATAGGGGGCAAAGAAAGAATGGCTTTTGACTGAGTGATGATGTCCTGTAAACTGGCCACTTTCTGGGGCATACAGATTTCTGTTCGTCTCATGTTAGGATATTTACAGTCTACAACCACAGGTTAGTTAAAATAGATTAATGCAGCCTGTGGTAGAGGTGGGAAGAGGTGGCAAGAGCCTTAATTACAGTGAGGTGTCTGCACAACGTCTGTTCACACTCCAGTTAAGGAAGTCTCTGTTTCAGCTTGATAAGGATCACGGGCCATCATTGCCCACACCTCACTATCAGCTCCCAAGATAAGATTGCTGGGGGCATCCATAAGTAGAGTCATTTAGCATGTGTTGACTCAGTTATAAGGACGTTATTTTTTCTAGCACACACTTGTTCAAAGACAAAAGCACATTACGCACATCTGTGCCAAATCTCTAACGGACCAATTACCATCTTGGCACTGTGGTGCTATTTCAAAACAATGCTAGGGCCGCACACCTTTGATGCTATTCCTGTATTTCCATACACATGACATCAAAACAATGGTTATAAAAAAATGTTTTCACCTACATTTGAACATTCAAATCAGAGATCTGGCTAAGGGAAATGTTCCCACTCAAGCACTTATGTGACACTGTATTGCCATCACCGATAAGCAAATAGAGCCAGTCCATGAATAGATGTGTGACCCAGTGGGCTTTTTTGGATCTGTGAATGGTGTGAGATTAATGCAGGTCACTTCAAGAGCATAATTCTTCCTCAAAATACACCCATCGTTCAAATACACACGGTAAATATATGCACAGATCCACAACTGCAAAATATGATAAGCCAGTATTTAAGTATAGAACTTGGGGACAGTCAGTGTGGACTGAATTGCAGCATTTGTTTAAGATTTGGAGGAAACCGCTCAGTAAGACAGTAGCAGTGCAGGACAGGTTTGCATTTCTGGGATTCCTTGTTAACCGTCTTTGTTGAAATAACTACAGAGTAGACCAGAATGAAAAACAAAACTATGTCTAGAAAATGAGGAAATATTCAGCTGAGTGAAAGCAAAACATCCTTGAACAGTGCCAACCCCTGTCAGCTGAGGGTTTGCCTATGTGGATTCCGGACTATATTTGGCAGCATATGACTTAATCTTTTGACTTTGCTAACATGGACATGTAGGTCACTAAGTTATCACTGCCGGATAAAGTTCTTCAATTCAACCATAATTTAGTTTGAAAGTGTTCAACCAGACAAGGAGAGAATTCAGGGGTTTAAAGGACACTATACTGGGACATCAGTGCTGTTGTGAGAAAAATGCACGGATCCCCCACAATAAGCAGTCCCCCACATGATGTATGGAATACCAATCACGTGAAACAAGGCCCAGCTGGAAGATCAGAGCTTGTAGGGGAAGGAAATGCACCTCAGGGCATCTGTAGTCCCCAAACAAAACACAACAGTGTTTAAACTGAAAGAACCAAATGCCCTTTCACTGGCAATAAACAGCCACCAACCACTGCTTGATCTCATTTAACAATACAAGTCATTAACAACTGCTTCAATACACAAAACAGTCCCTGTCTTTTTCTGAGGACAACAACCTGAAGGAAAGGGGAGCAAAGGCTCTCTAAAGGTGCTTTTTGGGAGAAATTTTGACTTGTCACACAGGTGCAACAACTTTGGAAACATTTGTGCTTGTAACCAGTGTGAACAGGCCAACATAGGGCTATGACCCTATTCTTGCTGGTTGTCTTTTACAGAGAAGAATTACACAGGCAGTGGTTGTACTGTAGTAACTTGATGTAAAGCATTAGGAATCGGACATTTAACTTTGCATGAACACTGTTGACAACTTCAAGCCCTCCCTTGGCTACTTTCTAGTACTTTACTGCTCTTTAAAAAAAAGGATATGCAACACAATTGCGGGGCATAGACTGATAATGAGACAGAAACCATATTCAGTCTGTTAAGGACAAAAATAATTATTTTGAGTTTGGATTAAGTTCCATCCTGGGATTACTCAGACCACAATCAGTTTGTGGAGACTAAACAAATCAGGGATCTGGAGAAAGTTTGTCTCTCTTATCACAAAAAGGCCGATCCAATTCAGTCTAAGTTATGTTTGTCTAAACCTTGTTAAAATACAATCTCTGAGCAATCAAATTTCTATTTAGCCCGGTAAAACCACATTGAGAGAAGTTCGATTTGTAAATAACTTCAAAAGGCTTCATCATATGTTGTCAATGCTGTCAAACAATAAATAGATGACCTGATGTTTGCTGTCATTCCTTGCCTGTGCACGTTTTTTATGTGAAAAGGTTCTCTAAAGTCTTCCCATGAATGGCCTGTTTTCATTGTCATTGCAGTCAGTCAGTTCAGTTCAACCATGTCTGTCGGGAGGTCTGCAAATCCACTTGTTAAGACCTACAGAGACAACCGCTGAGTCAGATTTGTACAAGACTGACAGCAAGGGGGCCTGTGTAGACAACTAATCCTCCATCCATGCGTGCCCTGGCTGGGCCCTTTTCACTGGACACACTAAAAACTAAACCCCACAATCCCCTTTAGCTTCCAACTATGAATGTGCTATGGCAGGCATGCCTCAATCAGCAGTAACTACAGAGCCACATCACTTTGAAAACAGCTTGTCCCTGGATCTGAAATGTGGTAAAATGAAAAATAAAAAAAGTCATACATTGCCAAAGGAAGCTTCCAAATCATGTGGAAAGCAAAGGTAAACAACTTCGCCTCATATCCGACAATATGAACAGCCTGTGACTCTTACATACACACACTTTACTTTTTAAGTGTTGGGAATGATAGCAGGCTGAATGTTCCATTCATAGTTGACATACCACTTGGCGTCCCTCAGTGGAAATACCAACGCTGTGACTGATTCTAAGTTAATGATGGCATTACCATAGCGAGAATTCCTCTCAGTGTCTGAAATAGGCAAGGTTTTTTATTGGTGTCAGAACAAAGCACTGAAATGATTGATAGGGCCCCAAAATATTTAAAATAAACAGTGATTTTAAACATGTACTTTACATCAGACTGGTCACACATCAGTATCAATTAAAGTGTACAATGATTCAGTGCATGGATTTGTAAAAGTAGTCACTCAGGGGTTAGAAAGCTTCTTTATTTTTTAAACTTAAAAGTAAAGGTCCATTCCGTTCGCCTCTAATTGGATATTGCCATAAAGCCAACCTGCTCCCTGTCACACCAAGTAAGTAAGATCATTCAAAAGTTGGTTAAGCTGCAGTCCAGCACGTGAATCAAAGAGCGGCTTTCCATCAGCTCGAGTAAATTAAATAGCTTAACTTCTTAACATCTGTTCAGTGAGAGGAAAGAAATGCAGTCCTATTGTTCAGCGCTGCAGCGGAGGTATGTTGACACACAGGAGCAGTTTCTACGAAACTAACCCGGGATAACTGAGCTGCGAGTCAAAGTGCGGGCGCAACAACTTCAGAAAAGAGACTGTCATTAATAGACTTTTCCTTCTGTTAGAAAACTTTATAAACTAAACACACAAAATGCTCCCCCGGACTTACCTTTCATCCAGTCGAAAACTTGCTTCGGCGTCCACTTTGTTATCGGCTCCATGACTTCTTTAGCACAAACAAAGACAGGGAAATGTACCAAAGATCCGATGAGTTTCAAAAAATAAGATTCTGTAAATGTACTGTCACATTCTTCACAACAGGTCAGTACGGTTCGTCTGTTTGGGTCCGCTCACGACACAACTCTGTACACGCGTGGCTGGAGGCTGGACTGAAATCTCGCACAACTCCTCTCCGCACGGGCTCCAACTCATGATGCGTTCAGGTTCTACATAGAATGCAGGAAAAACACAGATTCCCTGCAATACAGAAACCCAAGGAGCCACAAGACAACCTGCTTGTTATAGACAGGATTCAGATAGATGTCGTCCTTGGATAAAAATGTCCATTTATGTATGTCTTTTTTCTTTTTGATCATTCATTTTTATCTGAAGTTTTATGTCCACGTGTAAAAAAAAAGTGATTATACATGGAGTAAAAAAAAATCTAAAGTCACCCCAATGTTTGTCTGTGTAATTCTCGTAAATGTTAACTTCTGATAGTCAATTCTAATTCATATCATAAAAATAATCTCATTTACACCCAACAGTGTGCGCATTGTTGGGGCACCATGTAAATACTTCGGAGGGCCCTGAATGCAGCGTAAGCAACAACGTTGGTAAACTCGGTGTTTTCACCGACCTCTTCTCAAATTAAAGGTATGCACTTGCCAACTAGTGTGTTTTCCCAAAAAAAGTGTGCAACTACACACGTGAAACTTTACCTTTATGACGCTAATGGCGAATTTTAGGGATGGAGTCTCTTCATTGGAAAACTTTTGCAAAAAATACCCACTGAACTTATCCTAAAAACAATGATGGCATTAAACTGATCCTTCCTGTCTGACATGATAATTAGTTTTCAATGTGGCATTAAGTGACTTTCTCCAGTCTGAATTTAATTAATCAGGATTAAATAGCAAACAAAACATTCTGAACAGCAGGTTTTGTCTTCAGTCTGCTTGATACAAATATGACTCACTGTTGCTCTCTGTTGGTCATTTTCCTCTTTGCAAAATGTGATATGTGATAAACCGAGCAGACTGCCAAATAATTCACCTTCTACATGCTTATAAGAGTGCTTCACAATGTACCAGGAACTCATTTGAAGAACATTATCAAATTTAATAATAAGAGGAAATTGAATTGTAGTTCAAAAGGGAGACGGAAAACTGACCCAGCTGCAGGATAACGTCAGTTCACAGCAATGAGGAGATGCTTTACATTACCTGTAGTTGTCCCTATGTATATTTTATTTTAGTTTCAGAATGAACAAAAAAAAAGTTTGATTTTACAATATTTTTTAATATTACAATATACACTTTTAATATACATTTTTTAATTACCATTATAAAAACTAGAAGAAATATGTTTATTTGGGCTACAAATGTACATCCACACACATACATACATACATACATACATACATACACACTCAGTACATACATACATACATACATACATACATACACACACTCAGCACATACATGCATACATACATACACACTCAGTACATACATACATACATACATACACACTCAGTACATACATACATACATACATACATACATACATACACACACACTCAGTACATACATACATTACGCAACCTTACAAACAATATGAAACACACCTTGCGTGGGAAAATCCCTGCCAGTCCAATTACTCCATCACTGTACGGCTGGGAGCTGTGGTGCACAGCACTGTAATCAGCTGATCAGCTTCAGATTAAAGTTGAGCTATTATTAAACCCGGGTGCACATCAATTTACTATCAGACAAAAGACACATTATTTCTTTATTCCACCTTAGTCAAGTAATTTTAGCGGGGAGTGGCATTTTTTGTATTTTAAATGACAAAAATAAGCTTTTCAGATATTAACAGCAAGCTGACATGATGAGCGTGATATATACAAAAGAGACAAAAGAGAAAAATGTCTTAACCTTTTTGAAATTTTGTTGAAATCAAAACAAATCCTGCAGATTTAAGTGACAATTAGCTTGTCAGCATAGATACTTTGAATCTCCAAGATACATAGGTTATTGGTGTATAGCGTAGTGTTGCCAGGCATCACAAACATTTCTGACTACTGCTAATGGGAGAGCCAGAACGGGGAGAGTTCTCGTGGGAGCAGGTTGGATTGAAAGGGATTTTGGGTGGTGAGGAATTCAGGGGAGGTCCTCAATGATAGGATTAAATGAATCATGGGATTGTTGTCGAGGTGAGGTGGAGGGATGAAAGGAGTGTTTGGTCTGTTGAGAAAAAGAGGGTCCAAGATTTCAGGCAAAGAGAAGAAGCCCTATGCAAAACTGTGAGACTGGCACTGATTATTTATACCGTCTTCAAATAGAACTACAGAAAACATTACACTTCCTTGTGCAAAAAACCAACTTCAATAATCCCAGAATTAAAGCATCAGAGCAAGACCAATCTCTAAATCCACATCAACACAAATACACTTAGAGACAAGCAAACTCTGCATGACAATTTATTTCAGCAGTAAAATACAGGAAGTCCACTTTTGGCACTGTATGTTATTCTGGGATCTACGTTCAATAACTGGCTTATAATGTCATACAAACAAAGGCAGGCACGTGAAACATTAGCACAGGAAGTTATCCACTTCATTCTGTGAGATGACAGGATATGAAAGGCTAAAGGTGTAGTTAGTTCTCAAATAAACTCACATCCTGCTGCTGACAAGTTTGCTCTATTAACACTGAACAGATTTGCGGCAGGAGAGGAAATGTCACATTCCCTTTAGGTAAAACACACAGTGGGAAAACAGACTCCGGTGTGTTGCTCCTCTGCATAAAACGTTTTTGTACAACCTCGTAAATAGACATAAGTTATATAATTATTCAACAAAATGAAAGTTTAAGGATTGTGGTTGACCATTAGCATGTTTCTAAGGCTTTCTAACCAGCAAATTTTTCCTCAAGACAACCTATTTTCCTTCTCTTTGAGGCACCAAATCTAGGACATTTGCATTGCCACTATAGCATCCTCGCAGTGTAAATGAGGGGTTAAGGCTGATATAAAGAGGGCAGTGTGGTTTAAAGCTACAAAGAAGATCCTGTGTCTAGTTTTTGTTGCTGGAGAGGAAAGAGAGTGACGCTTCTGAGAATCCAAGTCTCTTAAAAATTCACAAACGCTTGAGCCATCAATATGTCTCCATCAGCACTCTGTCAATGTATACTCTGTTTTTCCTTTTGTTTTTGCAGTTGACTAAAGATGAGGGTAGAACATTTTACAAAGTCTTCTTTCAGTCTGTAAAAGAACAGCATGAAATGTTTACGCAGAAATATTCAAAGAGAAAAAAAAAGATGTAAATTGGTGCTGTTTTTTTAAGGGACAGTCTGTGTGTTTGAAGCCACATTTGGTCTGGCATTGAGGTACTCCAGAACAAAGACCTGCAGGATTTTGTTGAGATTCTGAATGGTGGAGCGATCCAGGTTCTGCTCATTGTCATCAAATGTGTGCCACACAGATGGGAAGGGATAGGGGATTAGATGGAGGATACGTACACCTGAGGGAGAGGCACAAAATAAGGATCATCTGGCAGGGAAGCTCTGTTAATTTTATGATATTTGCTGTGATTTGTTAGTTGTGCTCACCTCTGTTAAGGAATGGTACATGATCATCTTGTATGTGGGCAATGGGACGATCAGGCCAGAAATATTCCACACTGTTGGGATGATCAACTAGCTGGTTCATAGAGTGTAAGCGCTTTTCTGAGGAAAAAGGTGAGAGAAAAACTGATTTAAATCAGCGGATTTGCTTCATCAGGACCATGTGAGAGTAATCTAAAAACATGTATAGTCACTGCTGGCAAGATAAACAAACAACCCCACAGATGTCATCATGATTTTGATTCAAAAACAGTACATCCTGATTGGCGCACAGAAGCATGTGACAACAAAACAACATTGAATTATACATTGTGAAAATCCTACAAAGACACAAAAGGCAGATAAAATAGATTAGACTAACATGCTCCCTTGTTTACCTCTCTTGCTGGTGAAACAACAGTTCTCTTCTAGGACAAGAAGCCCCACTTATGTGTGATAAATGTGATCCCTCATTAATTTTTCCAGCAAAAACAGCTATTGGTATAATTTTTTTGAGTAAAATTACTCTCTTTTTCTTCTGCACTTTCCATCTTCCATGAGACCAACCACCCACCAAAACTGAAGTATGGTATGCGGTATGAAAAGTTATTCGTCCCAGTCCAGTTTTAAGAGCAAAGGTGACACAATGGCCTCCATAATGATAATGATAATCCAATGACTTGTAGTAACCCGTGTTTTATACAACTGACTGCTATCAAGTAATCAGACATGCATCATTTTATCAACGACACATATGATTATTTACCAATGTTCTGTAGTCTGGTAAGCCAGTGTGCTGTTGCGGGGAACTGGTTTCCAAAGCGAGGGCTAGGAGCCCCGATCAGGTCCAACAACACAAACAGATCCTGAAGAGAAAAAAAACACACAAAGAAGGAGGAATAAGAGTTATGCTATCATGAGAAACTCTCTACAGCTTTAAGATAAGTCCTGACCCTTCCCATAATGATCACTCACACCCCAGTGAGGCGTGGTGGTGTAACACAGTAACATCACTGCTTCACTCAATCTCTGCATTTGTGTGAACACACACTGTATTTTCTTAAGATACATTCCACCTTATCTCTGACTTTTTAACACAGGAATGTGTCGAAACAGAAATGTACAGCTAGGTTAAGGAAAAATGTACCAAACCATGCACCTCAACACTTTGTGGTGATTAAATGAGCTTTTAGATCTATTTAAAAAACACATTACTTAAAACAATGATGCCCCAGACTTCAGTCTGTGTGCGGTCTGTGAGTATAGGAGATGATGTGGGATCTCAAAGAGATTATTATCTCTTCAATTACAAGATTATGTTAATCACAGGTGGTTTGGTCAGACATGAGTAAGTAAACTGTGATGTACTATTCCATGTAGCTGGTTGGTGTCTGTGGCTCCAGTGGGATGAGGGGTGCTCTCCATCTTCTGAGCCAGGTGACGAGAGCCGTACAGGGAGTCTGTAGCGGACCACTGGAAGAGGGCCTCCTCCCCATCGAAGAAGATCAACTGTAGGGTTAGATCAGTACTGGAGTTCTGTTCAAAGGAAGTAAAATACAACCATGTGAAACAGCAGTTTGCATTTCTAGAGTTTTGCTGCCACCTAGTGGAAGTAACACTTTAATGACACATCCATTTATTCTCTCAGCTATTGTGTGGGACATACAGTATTTAGCTCAGTACTAGGCCTTGTAAACTTTCCTTCAACTATTCGTCTGTACGGCTTGACAATGTCTCTTATGGCATTTATCAACACCAGTGTTCATATTGGTTTTGTCGCGAAGGCAGCTGATGTATAAGGATTCCTTTTGTGTCATCTATTCCCATGGTGACCTTTTTGACAGCCAGCTGAGTCTGATAAACATGCCCCTTGGCTGATCTCTCCTTGTCACAGGCATTGTCACTGTCCACCCACTAGACATGTGTCTGAGCTCAACTATAAAATAGGAGAGGACAGAGAAGCAAGCTTTATGAATACTTTCCTCGTGACTGATTGGCTTTTGGAGCAATCAAACTTAGTTGTAAGAGTAATAATACAATGGAAAGGTACCAATAATTATATCACTTATACAGAGGGTGTTGTTGTTGTTGCCTAATATGAGTAACATTTGTTCACAGAAAACATTCTGGGAAAAAAATCTTAAATCTAATATATTTCAGACTCATTTCCTTCAGTGACTTTGCACATTTCTTGAATGCAAAATACTACATTTCAAACTAATTTCATTTTTAGCTGATGCCTCAATCAGAACGTACCTCTCAGATAAGGGCCCATATTTGTTTAACCATGTTAACATCTGCAAAAGTGTCCGCATGGAAGTCATTTATCCTTAAAGATGCACAGAAGTTTGATTACAGCACTCTTTACAGAGGAAACAAATGATCCATGTGTCAGAGTCATGGCATGATGGAAAGGAAAGATAAATGCTGTTTTTTTTAAAAATTTAATTTCATTGGCATTACTCTTTTAAGAGCTTCCTGCCGATGATGTTGCTGGTTGACTTACTTGTGACTCATGGTCACAACTAGCCAACCGCAGTGAGTAATAACACCTTCAACTGGCTTGTGTATAACTGTATTTGAGATAAACCCAAGGTACTTGTGCTTTTGGCTTTAGTATTGCTGAAAAGAAACTTAAACCTTTGACAGACCAACTGGTTGTGTCTGCACCCTTTTAAGTACTGTATTTTGGAGGTATAAGACACATGCCGGGTTACTACCTTCTGAGCTGTTAGTTCTTCATTCAGGGCTTGTGCTATCTCCAGAATCATCGCACAGGGTACAGCAGAGTCAGTGGCGCCTTGGAACTCCCTTCCATGCCACTGTGGAGGGTAATACTTGGAGTCGTAGTGACAGGCCAGGACAAGATGGCGCTTGGCTGAAGGGTTTAGGGTGGCGATTATGTTCGTGAAAGGCAAAGGGCCATAGGGTGTTTGTGACATAAATCTATCCTCTGTCACTTCCCAGCCTGCTCCAAGGGAACTGAGGGTTGTTTTTATATGCTGTAAGCACACACAAAGATGACCTGTTAGTATAATATAGGCTATAACTCTCTGATTTGACAAGTAACAAGTTGCTTCAAAAATCATTCACTGTTTAAAGATGTTTGGTTAGGATCTTAAAAATATGGTAGCAATAGCCTGGAAGACCTTCCTGAAAAGTTCAAACCATTATGACAGATGCTGTTAAAGCATTTAATTTTCATATAGTAACTAGGGACTTAGCCTGCTCCATACGTTCCACATTTTGTCAGTTTTCTATAATGACAACATTCATGGTTTTAAGAAGGTCACATGTATGTTACTATTAGTGTTTCTGTATTTAAAAATCACCTAGCCATTAAATCAAGCTCACCTCCTGCACGGCCTGGCTGCCTGGAGAGCCTGGGTACCTGGTAACCAGCAGTGGTCTCAGATCCCTCTGCCACATTTGCTCAAGGTCAGTGTGAGACAGCGCGGTCTGGACTTCATCTCGGGTTAGAGTAAGAGCTCTGTGATGGAACTGAACAGAACCAAAGGAAGCAAACTTAAATAACACAACTTGAAAGTGAAATATACTGTTGTCTTTTTATAATGAGGGAAGAATTAAGTATGGTTGAAAAGAATATTGCAAGCTTTATGGTATCAATTTCTTTGAAATAAACCCAAGAAAAAGTCACTTCTGTGATCAGACTGGACTTTTTTTAAAAGAAATGTTGCAAGATGACTACGTATATTAGTATGACACAACATTTTCCTCTACTTCCAGTTAGAGGAGGGCATAACACTACAATTTTAGGAGAAGTCAAACGGATGACAAACAGAATGCTAAGACAAAAGTAACTAGTTGATGTTGTGGTTTGGTTGAATCAAAAGTTATGCTTCAGGCCAGCTGTGAATCTCATTCTGCTCCCTCCTCAGAGACAGAAACAAAACATAGACTGGTGTGAATAGATATTGATTGAATACCTTAAACACAAGGGCTTTTTAGGCAAAGCAGGGATTGAATGAAAAGTGAAGCGTACTTGTTAACATGCCATCAAGCTTACTCGCAGTAGAAAGTACACATCTGTAAAAAAACAACCCATCAACTGAATTGGATTTGGATTCAGGTTTCAGTATATGAATACTGCCTCAATGTCTGCTTGAGTAAAGTCATTGTTTAACATAAAATATTGATCCCCTTGTTTTCCCGACTCCATTTTGTCTGTTTCGTCTCAAAGTTCACCTGGAGAGTGGTTGTCCTGGAAACAAAGTGAGCTGAGAGGACAGACAGAGACCAGGAGAGAAAGAGCTGATAGTGAATATCAGAGCAGTGTCTCTGAGTAGTTTATGTGACACACTGCTCAAACCTCTCCAGTCAAAGCCCTTAAATTTGATGCCATTAAGAGGAATCATTTAATTACCAAAACATAGTGCCTTCATAATCATTTACTGTTTGAGTTAGTAAATAAATAATTTGGTCTTAAAATGTCAAAAGATTGTAAAATGGCACTTAAATAAACCTCAGACACAAACTAACAGACGCTATTTTAACAGTATGAAACTCAAAGATCTACAACTGTCAGCTGAATTATACACGTCTCGTTTCTATCATTTTTGTTTCTTGTATACTTTAATTTGCTCACAGATGACATGTTATCATCATTCTATTTGAGCTGACTGTTATTGAATTTGTAACAAACCGTGTTCAAACATTCACCCTATTTACTGTGAGTTTGGTCCACACTGACTGACTGACTGACTGACTGGTAGCTATATCAGCCTTGTAAACACAGTGTACAGTACAAAGGGTATAATTAACTGACAACCTACACTGAATGTAGTCAGCAGAAGAGCTGGGGTGCACAAGACTCACAGAGGGTTAAAGGGGGGTCCACTTAGGGTCTATAAATACCAAGACCTGCAATTGGAGGATCAATGACATGACTGTGCTACCATAGCAACCAGGGAAAGAGGGGAAGGGAAGAACAACATAGATGGGGAATATGAATGGCCAGGCATAACCAGGTGCATCTCAGGAGAATTACACAACAGTGCCTAGGAACACTACAGAGGATTATAGGAACAATGATAGCAATAATAATAATAATAATGATATGCAAATCTAACTGAATTTAAGATCTTGTGTTTCTCTTCTCTCATTTGAATATTGAAAGTTCCAGTAATCCCTAATTTGAGATGGCTAAAGAAAAGACCCAAACATAAACATTTCTAATGGATCTAAATTCTTTATCAAAAGATTTTCTAGATAGACAACCGATGCTTTAGAAAAATCATCGAGTAAACATGGCGTTGCAGAATAAATAGCAGTTTCAAACCTTTTTTCCAGACTGCTGAACACAACACAACAGAATTCTTTAAAAGGATGTCTGCACATGCAGTTATGACTTTGTGGTCATGCTCGTGTTAAACAAAATGTAAAAATTGTTCCTCTTGATCAACTTACCTTTTCTTGTGTCCAAGGAATTCCACATGAGCAGTGGATAATTGTCATCCAGACAGCCACGGAGTAAAGTAAACGCATTATAGAAACACCGCGACTCCGCTCAGCCAACGCTGTTGACGCTCCTCTCCACATTCCTGTCTCTTCTCTATGAAAGCTTAGAGATCATGTGAAGAGCAGGAGGGAGGACCCTAGGCTCACAACCGCAAACAGCCCATGCAGTTCCGCCTGTTAAATCACATTGAGTCACTGTAGTGGTGTGTGCTCGTATGTGTATGTACGTGCGTGTTTGCGTGTACGTGGGTGCTCGTAGGATAAAGGTCACGTGATAGTTACCGGGGTATTTCTTTTACTCTAACCCTCAGAGCATTTTTGGTGTAAAAGAGGTCTAATAGAGGTCTAAATGTAGCCCAGACAACTGGTCTAAAATTGAGAGTTTTTTAGACGTCCAAATTTAGACCAAGTTTAGATCAAGTCTAAACCTGGGCTATATCTATACTACACTGTATATTGCTCAACAGCTATCATAATTATTTTAGTTAAGTACTTGAAGATCAGTTATTCAACTCACGTCCAGAGCCGGTCCAGGGCATAAGGAACTAAGCGCCTGCTTAGGGCCGCGTGGCCAGTAGGGGGCAATCAAAATAATAATAAAAAAATATTTTTATGTTTATTTTTTGCATGTATGATGTATGAGTGATGCCTTCTGTATGATCAAATATATATTATTGTAAAAAGAAGATAAAGTCAAAATATTTTAGTGCTGCTGCTGATGTAGGCCTCTTACTGCCGATGACACTTTTACAGTAAACACAATCCTTTATCACTTGGAATGTTAAAATCAACCCCAGGCCAATCTTGTACCTGAATGTGTTACATTTTGAGATTAAAAGCCATATGTGGCACCCTAAACATCATTCATCAGTCATTCATTGGTATTATTTATTATCTATGCCACCCTCTTAAATGTGTAAAGACATGTCAGTCGCGTTAAATTTATACTGAAGTAGGTGTGTGAATGATCAACAATCAATATTATTGGCAGAAATAGAGGGCCCCAAAATCAAATTTTGCCTAGGGCCCCATTGAGGCTTGGGCCGGCTCTGCGGGCATTTAGGTGGCTGCAAAAGAATCAAAACTGAAGCTGGATGAGGTTGTTGCACAAGCTTTTTAAACTGTGCAAGAACACCAAAAGAGAAGTCTAACACCATTCAGCTTTTTGTGCAAACACACTCCGCAACAAGGGCTTAAATATCGAGAGGAAGCCAGCTGCAGCGCAAAGATGGCGGACCCAAAGATGAAAAAACGCAATGAAAAAACGCAATAAATTTCTGCATTACCTCCGATTGGCGGACCCAAAACAATTACTTCCGGTGGATAGGCTTTCTCGTTGGCGGACTTCCGGTGCTGAAATGCTTCAGGTAGTCGGATTTAGTCAAGAGTACCCAACTGCAGCCCAAGATGGCGGACCCAAAAGATGAACTTCCGCGATGAACTTCCGCAATACTCACTCAGAATTACCTCCGATTGGCGGACCCAAAAGATGAACTTCCGCATTACCTCCGATTGGCGGACCCAAAAGATGAACTTCCGCAATTACCTCCGATAGGCTTTGCGATCCCAGAGTAGTAGGTGGCGGTATGCACCTAAACTTTCTTGCGGCAAAATTTACAGAAGAAGAAGAACTTTCAGGAAGTTTGAAAATAGCAAGCCGTCCGCATTCATTCAATCTCACCTCCGACCCACTCAAACTAACCCTAACCCTGCATTCCATTGTTTCCATCATGGGAAATCTAAGTGACGCTCTCAAATTAACAGGAACATTGCGCAGAAGATATGTCCTGGGCAATGGCCTGAGAAAACGGGCAGAGATTTAGAGGTATTTGTGCATGCTCTATATTACAGTTGAAAAGTGTATAACAGCTTTCCAATGCTGTTACTTGTGGCGAACACCTTTTTGCTTGAGTTGACGCGTGCCCGCAGGTGGAATAATGTCACATGTCACACCGTCCATATTTTCTGTTGTTTTGATTTATTTACTCATTCATCATTTTATGTAAGACAAAGACACAAGACCACTTCACACGGTCAAAAAACTGTTCGGCTTCCCAGGTGTGCGCACCTGTCCTAATCAACCCACCCATTAAATAGACAGGCACAATAGCACCATCTGCTGGCACAAAAAATACATAACAATAAACTGCAAAACCCCAATCTGGCTCCTACAAAGTGTATGTGACAAGATGATTAACGTTTGCTTTTGTTAAATCAGGGCTTCCCCAGCCAGGACTTCGGCTCAGACTGTGGCATATTCATGTTGATGGTAGGTCATAACGAGCTGTAATGCACAAATATTGTATCTAGAATAACTTTTCAACATGGACTTTTTTAAAGTTATCTCACATGTTGTCTCATAATTTTTTTTTTTAAAGTCTGCCATGTACATCGTTATGGAGTCACAGTTTGACTACTCAGTTGTAAGTACTTTTCAACACGCAGTGTCATCCTCAAGATTGTATTTTGTATTGTGCACTAAAATGAAATACAAACAACAATTTCAGCATGACATGCCTGTTTTGCGGCGATGGTGGTGCCTGTTGCTCCTGGAGAACAATTCTTTGAACAGGTAGACAGTTTAAGTAAACTAGATGTCCTAATTAACTGGAAGACAATCAATATATTGTACTTAAAGATATATTGTCATTACAGTTGTGGGAAAATCTTCGCCCACTGGACCAAAGAATGTCAAGAGCTCATTGCTGGAAAACATACTCCGGTCTTCAGTCTAAAGAGGAAGGCAGAGCAGCAGGACATAGAGGTTAGAAAATTGCCTTCTAAAAACAGTATTATCTCAGTGGGAGTCCTTCAAAATGCACACAGTTGTATGGATCAACATTGTCTCGATGTATTTGGTAATTGATGTTACTTTTCAAATTGCCTTGTTAAGGAAACCATGACGCAGACGGCATCGGATGTCCAAAGAATGTGCATGGCAGATTCAATGCAATTCTGTGTCTACCAGACATCGAACAACACAGGAGAGAGGTGTGTTGCAGACTCAATTTAATAAATGCAATTATCGGGGCCTATTCAGTGATTTTCCATGAAGTGACCACTTTTACATATAGTTTAAATGCACAAATCATGCGGGAAAATTATTTATACATTCAAATGTGCTGCAGAGGTATAATCAATTGGACAGCGTGTTTGTTTAATATTATGTTTGTCTCTCATTTGATCAGATTGCTTTACCCTGAGGTAAACTTCATGAAATGGGTCCAGTGCAAGACGTGCAGGGGCTGGCTGCATCAGGATTGTGCTGGGATTGAAATGGAGCCGTTTGACTGCGGGTGCGAGGACTCCATTGAGCATCCTCGGTATAACATAATTTATCAAGGAAACATAGTATCAGTCAAAAATACAAGGCTCAAAGGATGAAAAAATGAGGGCTTGCTCTTTTTCTTATTTCTCTGCAGGATCAAGGATGCTGTTGACAGTGGAGGAATTCATGCTGTCTTTTCTAAAACACAGATCAAGGTTGCTTTTGAATGCACTATCAGTTGTTAAAGCCACCGTTTCTTTTTCAGATGATTACATTTTTGTCTCTTGCTCTTTGGTTTCAGACATTACATGATGATCTACTCTCTGGAAAGATCCGCTCCAACAGAATGTTCCTTTGGAGGAATCCCGCCACCTCACTCCGACTAAAGCAGCATCTTAAGATAAGGACACTAAGTTGGAGTGAGCAGCGCGTAAGTAAAAATGCCATCCATCATGAGTATTTTTACTCTCAGGGGTGTTACATTTGAAAGGTGTTTACTTTCTGTGTTTTTCTTCAATAGATGTTCGAGCTCCTGCGGTTCATTGAGGAGGCAACAACCATTTCTGAAAAAATCAAGAGAGGCGAGATTCATCTGCTTGATTTTGTTTTTGATGTCATGCTCCCAGAGGTGAGTAGATCAAACTATATAGCTTGCTTTGAAAATTGATGATATTGTTAAGAGGTTGTTCTTATTCATTTGGAAAGCTCAAGAACAACAATTAACACATACTGCATAACTTCAATTGTTCACATTATTTGACTGTTTTTCAGCTTTTGATCAAAGCACTTCAGGAGCATGGCATCACCCGGTTCAGAGCGGAGCAGATGATGGCCTGTGGCAACATATTTTAAGCCCCCCACCACACCGACGGCAACGCTCTAAATTATGTATATACGATTATATATTTTTTTACTGTTCACAATGTATTTTTTGGAAAACATTAAAGAAATCTTTGAAGCAGTTGTATGACAATTTCCCATTTCTTTACACAGTCTGTAATGATATCGCTATTCAATTGTTTTTGCTATATGGCTCTTCTGAACCTTAAAGAGATCATGTGACTTGTGTCTCTACAACTATTGTATTCTTGGATTTTGCACAGTCAAGCAATCCTGAAGAGGTTCACCAGGAAGCACACCATTTCATAAATCATGTCCCTGGTTACACAATGTTACTAAAGGATGGGGGGGAAAATATGTGCAGCAACATAAGCACTCTCATAAAACATAATTATGAACAACAGAAAATATGTGAGGGTCAGGGCAACATTGTTGACATTAAACGAGGTCCTAATAGGAGTGGAGAAACAAGGTCACAGAGAAGTTAAGAAACATTCATGTGCTGTGTAATAAAGCTATTGGAGAGAGAAGTTAGAAAACACTCTTATATGATGTGTAACGAGAGGTTAAAACAGTCCATACTTGTAGCAAACTCTTACAAAAGAATTTGAGTAAGATGATAACCTCTACATACATTTACCTATTCTGACAAATTATCAGAATATGAGGACATCAGTCTATATATACATATTACTGTAAACTTCAGAATTAAATCAGAACAAAACAGTAGTCATAATTAATACATAAACGTTTTATTTTGATTTTTAGCTCAATAATAAATTTAATTCGATTCTTATGGAATGAACGGTGCAAAAAAAAAGGTTATCAAATAATGGATTAAATTGCAACATCTAAATTCTGTCTAAAAAAATCTAGACATCTAAAAGCCATCGATTGCTCAATGGAAACCCTGAACTCATCAAAATTGGCCTCCGTTCTGTAATGCCACATTTGAGCTATAGGTAGTCTTTTACTCTTGAAACAATAACAATTAAACAATTAAATTATTTTGTCGTCAATTGAATAACAACAAAATAATACTAACTTTAAAAAAGGGAATGACTTCTGACTGTAATAATAATCTCACTGGAACTTGTTGAGAACAAGGAAAAAAAGCAGCTAAAACACCAAACAAAAACGTTCAGATATAGGGGCACAAATGATCGATTTTCCCGATTTTTTCAGACTGTACATCTTTTTTGAAATTTATAGCAGTTGTTTTATTAGACGAATGAAATCCACAATGTTCATATCGAAGTAGTGGGCTACCGTGCAATTCATTTGATCGTTCGTATAGTTCTTTACATCCCTCCCAAATGTCTAAAGTTATGGTTTTTATTTATTATCGCCTGTTATTTTTGTGTGTGAAGCGACCTCTCTTCATTAACCACGTGTTGCATTATCACGTGTTTCATTATCACGTGGTCAACCCGGAAGTGTGTAATGTGTACTCGTGGGTTGGCTTCATCGTAGCTGAGTAGTCGCAGCACCTTTTTTGATAAACAAACTGTAAAAGCGTGTTTCTTTCTGGCTGCAGTCATGGCCCAGGATGTGTGCTTCTTGAAAGCACAACTTAAGGAGAAAGAGAAGGAGATTTCTGCCCTGAAGAATAAACTAGCACAACTGGAAAAGGTACAAAAGATCTAGAAAATGAATTTGAGATAGAGTTCGTTACACGTAAAATCCTTTTGTTTTCTCTATTTTGGAGGCTTGCTCAGAAATTAGTTCTGTTACAATGTCTTTACTTTTATCCTGTATCTAGAATGTATAATCCCAGCTTTTTGTGGTCCAAATGTAGCATCGGTGTAAATGTCACATAAGGTTAGCAAACGTAATCTGCAGTGTAAAATGAAAGTACGTTTATCATCTTATTAAGTTCTCAAAATGATCTCGGACTTCTTGAAAAGCTTTCTTGTTTTTTTAGGCTGTAGTGAGCAGCCTTAATGTCCCCTGTAATATGATGCACGGTTGAGGCAATTGAACATTCTCAAAACACAGAACTCATGTTAGTACGACCTTAACACTGCATTAAAAGAACAGCATCTGAAATGCATTCATACGTTCCCCCAAATTTTTACATTTAATATTAGAGTATATTCATTCACATTTAAATGCTCCAAGCCATAATGAAGACACACAGTATAGAAGATCCACTTCTTATAAATAGCTTTACACAAGTAGACCCCTTTTTTTTTCAAACAAATGTGTTACAGGTGCACAACAGGTTCGGATCCAGGCCCTACTCTTTTTAATCTTCATATGTTGCCTTTTTAATCTTTATATGTTTCCTTAAGGGAATGTCATCAGGAGGCACGGCATCAATTTCCACAGCTATGCTGACGACACACTTTATGTCGCCGTGTCTCCTGATGACACAGGGCCACTCAATGGCCTTTTTAACTGCATTTTAGACATTAAATAATGGATGGCAGAGAACTTTTTACGGCTCAACAAGGACAAAACTCAGGTTTTAGTCATTGGGACAGGGGACAAAAGAGAGAGAGGAACTGGTCAGCAAACTCAAAGCTTTATCCTATAATCCAAGTCAACAAGCTAAAAATTTAGGTGTATTATTTGATTCAGAACTGAGCTTTGAGCCTCAAATATGAGATACCACCAAGAAGGCATTTTATCATTTAAAAAACATAGCCCGAGTGCGACCAGTTCTCTCTCAAGCCAATGCAGAGACATTAATTCATGATATTATTACTTGTAGAATAGATTATTGTAATGCCCTCCTTTCTGGTCTCCCCAAAAAGAACATTTCACACCTGCAATTACTCCAAATTCAGCTGCACGGATGTTAACAAGGACCAGAAAAAGAGAGATCACATTACACCAATTTTAAGGTCTCTGCATTGGCTACCCGTTTCTTTTAGAACAGATTTTAAGGTTGCTTTATTGGTTTTTAAAGCTCTTAGTGGCTTTGGCCATTCTTATCTATCTGATCAGCTTTTACCTTATGAGCCAGATCAAGCCCTCAGGTCTTCAGGAAGTTCTCTGTTAACATTACTCAAAGTTAAAATCAAGATATACGATGGGACATCTTTTTATCACTATGCCCCCGTCTATAGAACAGCTTACCTGACGACCTGAGGACTGTGCCTAATCTTAATGATTTTAAAAGCAAACTGAAAATGTACCTTTTTAGTCTTGCTTTTAAACTAAATTTTATATCATTAACTCTGTTTAAGTGTTTTAGCATTTATCTCTTTCGAATTTTAATGACAGGATCGTCTTTTATTGAGCTATTTTTGAGCTCTTATTTTAGTATCTTTTACTTTTGTTTATTATTTCTTAAATTTCATTTTATGTTACTTTGTTTTTAGATTTTAACATAAAACTCCAGTGTTTCCTTATATTGAGTTATAAAATGGCGTTTCCTCAGTACGCACATTCCTGTTTCCACAAAATCAAGCCCTTTTTAAGTTTATGCATTTTTATACTGTTTCTGATTCATTTAGATCGTGGGGTGGGAATGAGGGGTTGGGTAGATTTGGGTATTCTTTGTTTCTTTTTTTTTTCCTTTTTCTGCGTGAATCACGTTGTGCTACATGGTTGTGTATGAAAAGTGCTATGTAAATAAAGACTGACTGATTGATTTATTGATAAGCAAAGATAAATAGCTTTAAACATTATTGAATGGGATAGTTGAAGGTTGTAATACCATGCTTCATGTATCACTTAGGTTTCTTTCAATCTTGTGCATTAAATCTCTCTAATGTGACAACCAGACCCATACCTCAGTATTGGAGCTTCAGGACAGAGTGACACCCCTGACACCACTGACAGCCAAAGCAGCCCTCAGCAACGAGGACATCATGCGGTACAGCAGGCAGCTCCTCCTGCCAGAGCTGGGTGTACAAGGTATGGCGAGTCTGATAAACAAATCAAGAGGCTTTAATCAAACAAGATTCATGGCTTTGTTGAACTACAGCAGAATGTATGTGGATGTCCACAGGCCAGCTAAACTTATCCAAGACCTCGGTTCTGGTTGTGGGCTGTGGAGGACTGGGCTGCCCCTTGGCACAGTATCTTGCTGCAGCAGGAATTGGCAAGTAATGTTCTTAAAAATGCTAATCATTTTCTTGTGTTGCAAAAAAATCAAAACATTAACCCTGTGGTCTGCTTTTGTATATAAAAAAATACAGTGAGTTAATATTTCTTAATATTGTGAAAAGAGTTTGCATGATTATTAATTTGAAATTCTCCTAGACATACATAACATTACAGTTCTTTAGCACTGTTTTATCAATTAAGTGTGATTTAAGCCTGACAAAGAGCACAGAGTTTATCCACACCCTCTATCAGATAAGCTACTTATCACATATCTATAGTTTCCTTAAAAAGTCAAACTGATGCCTTTTGGGTAAAATGAAGCTTAAACTACACTTAGACTAAGACAGCTTACCAGCTGAAACATACAAACTATAAATGTATACACTGCTTATAAGGCTTAATTATCAGTTGTTTGATGTCATCGTTAGGTTTTGACATTTACTTGTGAGCCTTTCGAACTTACTGGTCTATCTTTATGTCCTTGTAGGACGCGTGGGGCTTCTGGACTATGACGAGGTGGAGCTCAGTAACCTGCACAGACAGGTGCTTCATGGAGAGGAAAACGTTGGTCAGGCCAAGGCTCTTTCTGCTGCACATGCAGTTAAAAGGTATTGATTGATGTTGACCTAAACACGTGGGTCCAAAAATTCCCCAGTGTGATATAACGAGGTCAAAAGCGCAATTGTAACAGTAAACCCCAGTAGGGTAACAGTAAATACGAGTATTCAAGGCATTTTCCTCCGCATAAATAGACCTGGAGCGCAGTAGTTAGTATCCTGATATGATTAGTAAATGTTCTGTAACTATGATAATTGGGGTATTTCTGTGTGTTTTGGACCTTTCATTTGCTGTGAAATGTATGCTGGCGCTCTCCAGTCTCACCGCAGGATATATTTGGTTGTGTATATTACCCCCTTCTGCAAATATTATGTAAACATGTTATTTTAGAGGCAGCTGGTTTTTTTGTGCTTTTCCCCTTACTGTGGGCCTACTGTAGTCAATGCAAGTATTGATCAACAATGACCACATGAGGGCGCTATTTTTCTGACTAACAAATAACTTCAGTGTTACACACACACAACCCTGCTAGCAAAATTTGGTCATTAGTGCTTCTTTACTGCATGCATGATACCATTTGATATACAGGAGTCCTGTGAAAAATGACGTCTTTTAAGATAATTATACTTTAATAATACACAACTTTAGTGGATGCAGCTTGGTCTTGAGATGCAGAAACTGAGAACTGTAGTTACTTTTAAGAAAATCAGGCGTTTTTATGAAGTAGAGGGACCTCAGTTTGGAGATCAACCTTGTCCAAGGATCATTACCTGTGTATGAAGAGACACTTCTAGACTCTTGGGCTCTAAGATGATGTAGTTTTGAAGTCTGTGATTTTTTTACTGTATTATCCAACTGTCATCTACAGTAGAAATGGTTACTGGTGATGCCTATTTGTTGAAATTGTAGTCAAATGTATGACTATTTCTTTCTCCAGGTTGAACGCAGCAGTGGAGTGTATTCCCTACCACCTACAACTCTCTCCAGAGAACGCGTTGCAGCTCATTCAACAGTATCCTTTTGCAAACTACTCAAGCTACAGCTGTTACAAAGAGCTGACACAAGCGTTAATGTTTCAGCTAAAAGTCACATTCATGCTCATATGGCACTCCTATAGTGGAGACACCTTGACTTAGCTGACCTCATATATGACATTGTTGCTGATTGCTCAGACAATGTACCCACACGTTATCTGGTGAACGATGCCTGCGTGCTCAGTGGCAAACCTCTGGTGTCAGCAAGTGCCCTGAGAATGGAGGGGCAGGTAAAGTAGAGAGACCTCATTCTGTTTTATGTAATGTACCTCACCTTTACCTTGTAAAAGCTCTCTTCTTTGTGTATTTTTGTAGCTAACAGTATATAACTACTGTGGTGGTCCCTGCTATAGATGTCTGTATCCAGTACCCCCACCCCCAGAGACAGTTACCAACTGTTCTGATGGAGGCGTGCTAGGAGTGGGTGAGTCTTGTTTTCTTGTCTGTCCAGAAAGTTTTGACATTTGAATAGAAAAGTCTGTTTTTTTAAAGATAGTCTAAAAATTTGTGCCACTACTTTTAGTTCCAGGTGTTATGGGCTGCTTCCAAGCATTGGAGGTCCTCAAGATCGCTTCTGGACGAGGGTGTATCCTTTGTTTTTTTTAAATCTTGACTCCTATTTCACAAACAGTTCTTCCTTTGGTTATTTTGTTGTAGGAATTCAGGAATTTCTGCCAGGTCATCTGAATGAATCAACACAGAGCTGCTGAAAAGACTATCAAAGTAGCAATGTTAGGGATGGTAAGGGTGGTTTTGTTGACTAATACCATACGGCAAAAAAAAAAAAACCAAAAAGGCTACATTTTCTGGTCTCTGCTGACTCTGCATTTCCTTCCTATGAGAACCGAAATAAAGCTCCTCTGATAACAGTGTTTTCATGCTGATATCTAGACCCAGTTGATAGAGCAGATCTGCCTTATCCTGTCTTCTGTTTTACATTGTAATGGAGGTGTTAACACCTGGTTTGAATGTATCATACACGGAAGTGTTGTGTTGTTTTCCAACAAAAATGCCTGACTGATGTAAAACACACACAAAAGGGAGATGTGCCAGCGTATTCTCTTATTCAAGCACTATGGTTTTACTTTTCACAAAGCAGTCTTTTTCCTTTCCCTAACCCTACTGTGTCAGCTTCCTGCAGCCAACAGCTGATGATATTTGACGCTCAAGATGCCAGATTCAGGTCCATTAAGTTGCGCCCTAAAAAAGCTGGCTGTGCTGTGTGTGGAGAGAACCCCAGTGTGACCCAGCTGGAGGACTATGAGGCTTTCTGTGGGTCTGCTGCCACAGATAAGGTTGAATGAACAAGACTGATCTTACCTTATATCATGATTAAAGGAATGTTAAAGATGTTTGAAGTGAGGAGAGCAGTTTCTTATATCAGCTGAATTTCCTATTTTGCCAAAACGATAAAAGAAAACTCTGGTTGCCTGATTTTTCCTGTGTTTCAGTGCCGCAAACTTAACCTCCTCTCCAGAGATCAGAGGATTTCTGTACAGGTATGTAGAACATAAACTCCTACTATTGGCCCTTGCGTGACTTCCTGTATTTAGTACTGATTATTGTATGATTAGTCACAATTTTCCTTCTTTTTTTTCCTTGTGCATTTATAAACTGATTACATCTCAGCACTGACCCAGCCCAAATGGGAAATGAGTTGAAATGCGCCTGCAGTTTTCTATGGGAAAGAATAATATGTCCTATTTGGCACTGTGAGCAGTTGCAGTGGATTGCATCTGTTTATGTTTCTGCAGAATTGGTGCTTTCAAACCCGCTGAGTCATTAAGTACAGAGATGGGGATCATGATTGATTGGGTAGTAAGAGAGATTGTGCAAGGGGCTCCAGTTTGAAGCAGTTTTGTTTCCTGTGATTTAAGGAAAAGTACTTAAATGTTCATATTACCCCCCAACTACAAATAAAGGCAACATTTCAACATCATCCTGAGGGTCATTTTGGTTTCCCCTCTTCTCTGGAAATACAGTAAATTAATTCATATACTCTCCAACAGTGAAGACACACCTCTGTAATGATGAAATGATATGATTTTGTGTATTCAAGATTGTTACAATGTAATTACAGGATTATAAATTCATAACGGTCAACCAAGAGCCTCATCTCTTGTTGGATGTGCGCCCCCCTGTGGAGGTGGATATATGCCACTTACCTTTTTCCCTGAGTATCCTTTCAGTGATGGAGGCACCGCATCAGTCTCATTTTGTCATCATATGGCTCTGTCTGTCTAATGTGATGTTGCTTTCCATTTCATTATTATTGTTATACTTCTTATATGATTACCAGATATTCCCCTCTCAAGTTTAGAGGAGAAGAAGAGCGAACATATCCAGTTACTCCAAGAGAGAATCAGGGAATTGAAACAGCAGATGGCAGGTGACTGCTGGCCTCCAGGTAACATGTCAAAACACCATACAGGGTCCGTTTGAAATGACCAGGCACATAGAGCCACTCTTGAATATTCGCAGTCCACTGTGTACACTCATACTGCTGGACCGGGGGTTTGTTTTGGACAGCAAGTAGCACGCTGCAATGGTGTTGCTAAGTAACCCCTTTTCCAAAACAAGCCTGGTCGACCTGAGCAGCTGGGCTGGTTCAGAGAAATGAATATTCAAACTTTTATTTTGGTGATGTCCTGGATATTTATTGTGTTGTGTTCCTTTGTCTCTGAACTAAATTTAGCCTGTTGGAGCTTAAGTGCAGCATTTCATAAAGTCTTGGTTGTTTATTTTAGTTGATTGTTATCTCTTTTGAGAATCTTCGCATGATTCTACACAAATAATGTTCCTCTCTTAGGTAATCAATATTTAGTGTCATGAAGATAAGAAGTAGTTTAAATCTGATGCAGCTGTATTCATACTGATCACATGGTGCTATCGATCTTAAAGTTATGCCTCTGCTGTTTCTCTTTCAGTGTATGTGATCTGTAAGCTGGGTAATGACTCGCAGAAAGCAGTTCAAGTTTTGGAGAAGATGAGTGGATCAGACCTGGATAGTATCACAGTAAAAGACATCAGCGGGGGTCTCATGGCATGGGCAGTGAAAATAGACCCCACATTTCCTCAGTATTAATCATATTAAATGAGTTCTTCACATAATCTGTCAATGTTGTTTGTCATCTTCTTGGATTTATACTTACTGGTGTACATAATGAGGTGAACTGGTATAAACATTTGGACAGAATTGCAATAAAATGCCAGAGTGTGACAATAGACCAGTTCCTAAAATTCTGTTGTGTAATATTATGTGTGTCAGCTCATCAAGAACATCCAGTGGCGGTTAGATAACACACAAGCAGCCTGGCAAGATCACATTCCTCTTCCTGTTTTTTTTTTCTTCTTTCATTCCAAGAGATCCAGTAAACTGAAATTGATTCTGACATGACTGATTAAATTAACCCACAGCAATCATGTCAGAATCAGAATACTTTGTCAAAGTCTGAAGCACACGCATTGGCCATTAAGAGCCTTAGAATCTCAAATAAACTGTTTGAATAAAGACACTGCACAGGAGGGATTTGGAGTTGTGGCCAGAAATCGGTCAATTTTGTTGCTTTTGGAGCAGTGGAATAAATCCTTTCTTCATTCTGCTTAGAGGGTTACATGTAGGAATCCCTTCAATGGACCCCAGAGCTCTGGGAACACCAGTGCAATTCAAACCTATCCGGGTCGTGTTGTATAAAGTTTTTTTTTTTTCTTGGCACGACAAAGTTGAAATAACGGAAAAGAAAGGCACATGCGCATTGGTTTGAGCTCCAGCGGAGGCGCCATTGTTTTAGAGGGACTGTAGTTCAAGTTGTGCTCTCCTCACATGGAAACTCAGTTATGCGTAGATTGTAAAAAGACTCCAAGCCCCAGCGACGGTCGCTGCTCTTTTTCTCGTCGAGCAGGGGGAGTAGTCACAGCTGGAAGGATAATAAGATGCGCATGAATTTACAATCTGGAATATAAAATAAGAGAGAATAAATGGACCTCTTAGCAAGTTCGTGTGCGTCTGTGCGTAAAAGTTAAGTTACTTGTTGGATACGGGTTACGACGAGACGCTTTCGTGTGTGCTTTCATTTAAGTGCAGGATAACAAACTTCAGACTCCGCTGTCCTCAGTTGATGGAGTTACAAAGTTTCTTCAGTCCACTCACAATGGAAAGAAAAGCACCCTTCGATGACTGCAAAGGTAAAGTATCGTATCTCAAGTGTTTCAGGCGATGTTTTGTCGCCTACATTTTGTAAAGTTACATCCGAACAACAGCAAAGTTTCCTTTGAATGTGTATATTCGACTATTGTATAACTTGTTTTGCTGGCATTCAGTACTCGGGTTGTGTTCTGCCAGCAAGCCAATCGAAAGTGGGAGGGGTGCAGATGTTCAACAGCCTTGATTCCAGATGTTTAGTGGAGGTTGAAGTCTTGTAAACAGAAATGATATGCTTGATCAACCCTTACGCGTCTTTAAGTCATCACGTTTGCATTTTACGCACGTCCATAGTCCGGAGTTGTTTAAGTGATGTTTATCAAAAAGGCAAACTATTGTCCAAGCCAAGTAAAAAAACTTCCTGTAAGTTGTTGCTACTGTAGGTGCAATAGCTGCAATAAGGCTACACGAGTTTGCTAAGTCTAGCAATGGGGACTACTTAGAAACATCAAAGCAAGGCAGTACACGTCTTGTAGGTAAATAGAGTTTTCCTCCCCAACATAGGTTCATATTGATAAAGTCTTGATCTCAAGACAGATGTATCTCTTTCTGGAATTCGTTGGTGATAACATTTTGAGTGTATTATTTGCTGAGGAAGTTTGCCCAAAAGATAGCCTATTTGTTAATGTAACAGATGTACCAAATGTACCAACTTGGAAGAGAAGTAGTCATGTCATTCATTGGTAGGGGAGAGTGGGGTAAGTTGAACCAAAGGGGAAGTTGAGCCACCCCCTGTTGCTTTGAAATGGTAAAAGAAATTGATCATGTGACCAAATATTAAGGAGATGGGCATCAATTCATAGAGTCTGTGAAGGTAAGAAGCACACGGGTGAAGGGGTTAGACTTTTATTTACAAAAGAAAAACATTTTTCACTCTTGAAAGTGAATTTAGTCTGTCATAAGTTTAATTGGAATTGTGTTCAGACCAAAAAAAGATAATTTAAATTAGTTTTATACATCAATTGTGGTATCTATGAGCCACAACATGAGGTCAAAAACCTAGCATAAAAGTCCACCATTTTAGCTTAGAGGACTAATAAAGTCATCATAGTAGTTCAGGGGTAAGTTGAACCAGTGGTTTAACTGAGAAAGTAAAGGAGTCTGATGAGAGGATCAGAGTTTCAGCTCAGATTGTTAAAATGTGTTACTTTTTCTTTTCAAAAATACAGCTGTGAATGTTCTGAATCACTTAAAGACATTCTCATGTTAAAATGACTTTTTACAAAACAGCTTTTTAGCAGTTAAATGCATTAATAATAAAAAGAATTATTGTACCTGTTGAATAGTGTATAATAGATCAAAAATACACACGAATGTGAAGAAGTGACTGTAATTTAGGGAAAGAGAAGGTGAGGGAGGGCTGGGGTGGAGAGTGGGGGGCAGTAGGGATACAGCTCAACTTATCTCACTCCTATGGTCAACTTACCCCATACATGGGGTAAGTTGATCATAAGAGACCACTTTTTTTGGCATGCTATATTATCAAGACAGTTTTGTTTACACTCATTCTGTTGGTTTGCAGGGATGCACGACATCTTGAAATATATGCAGATACACTAGTTAGAGACAAAACTATGATTGTCTT
The DNA here is from genome assembly GCA_962446985.1 of Xyrichtys novacula. Lineage (NCBI taxonomy): Eukaryota > Metazoa > Chordata > Actinopteri > Labriformes > Labridae > Xyrichtys > Xyrichtys novacula. The sequence goes on from OY660878.1 coordinate 9,887,134, forward strand.
GTAGTGATCCAAAATATGAAAAATGGCTCATCTTACCCCACTCTCCCCTATGTGATAATGTCCACCAAGTTTGCAAAGATGAATTCAACTACTCTTTTGTAGTAATAAAGCCCCGTGTGTTTTTCTTTCTGTGTTTGTGGTGACAGGTTTCCTGTGGTCGGAGTGGATTACTGACCCCAGAAAAGAGAAGGAGTACCACCCCAGGATATGAAGTTCATTGCAGTGATTTTACTGCAGAAGTCTGCAGATTGTTTTAGGATTGTTTTATCCATCATTTTATCCAGGTGGGCAGATCAGCTATTAACCTCCTAATTTATTAAAACCAGTTCTGATGTGTTAAAAGCACAGCTCTGACTCACCAAAACTGATGTGGACCAAATATCTGCCCATAACGGAGTCTACCCACGCCGTGCATTTTTCGGCAAACCTTAACTAAAACTTCCCTATTCAACATTTCTCGTTGCCATTGGAAGAAACCCAATGTCTGCCTCCTCTCCCCCATCTTTCCCTCGAGCCTTCCTCCACTCTCTCCATCCGCATCACCCATTCTCACCGACTGCCCCGTCCCCATCGCCAAGCCCACCTGGACCACTGTACACACGGCTGTCCAACGGCAGTCATAGTGTCCCAAGCCCCACAAACTCCCGCAGCTCTTTCCATGGGGTTTCCTTCCTGCTGCAAATTGGACTGACCAGAGAAACGGTGAACCTGGAAGCCAGCGACCTGTCACTGTCCTCAGTAAAGGACCTGGTGTGCTCCATAGTGGACCAGAAGGTAAGAGTTTGTCTTGTGGCACCTCTTGTGATTTATATACTGTTTTCTGTTTGAAAGGACAACTTATAATTTTTGGGTGTCCCCTGAAGAGAATATGTATTTTTTTTTCAGTAAACTACATAAAGCCACCGTAATTAGATTGTCTTTAAGCTGCAGTAGTCACACCGAATACGGCAGAGGGCTAACATGATGCACCAACATGTGTTTTGCCATCTTCTGCCTTATTCATCTGTTCTGGTTTTGTTTTCAAAAGCAGACATCTGGGCCTCGTGCCCTAAAATGAGTCAAACACCACAAAAGCATGCACACAACAGCACTGATGCTTTTCTAGTTACAGGGCATTGTCTGGTAGTGGCAGTTATTTAAACTGTGGCACAATATTGCTGGACAAAGGCAGTGCATGTGCATATATACATCCTCATGAACATACCAAGAACTCCCTGGTGGGTTCCCTCCGCCTGTGTGATGATTGAACCTTCTTTACTTTCCATGACATTGTTAATGTGTTGTAATGACACGGGAGTGTGGCCTCAGCTGGAGACGTGGCGCTAAGCTCAAGTTCAAGCTGCATAAATCCCTGTTTTGTTCAAATATTCTCATAAACTTCAAATTTTCTGTTCTCCTTTACTTGTGCTAAAGAGGTTTGACAATCCTGATCATTGTGTTTGCCTGCCATTGTGCAAGTGTAATTGTTTTTAACATGCAAAGTTAAGACATTTAAAATTCCCTGTATCTGATGAGGAAGCATATAATAATAATAATAACAATAATATTAATTATAGATTTTATTTGTAACGCACTTTACATTTGAAAACAAATCTCAAAGTGCACAAGGATAACAAAAAAAAGGCAACAATAACAACAAAATCAAGCAACAGAACAAAACAATAAAAGCAGTCAGCAGATAAAATCAGTCCGGATAGGCTTTCAGAAAAAGGAAGGTTTTGAGCCCTTTTTTAAAAGCATCCACCGACTGTGGAGCCCTGAGGTGGTCGGGGAGGGCGTTTCACAGACAGGGAGCAGCAGCCTCGAAGGCCCTGTTGCCCATGGTCTTGAGCCGAGTCCTGGGCGGGCGCAGACGGTGCAGTTGGCCTGACCGGGTTCTGGCCAACTGATGTGGACCAAATATCTGCCTATGGTAATTCATAGGGCAACAAACAACAACAAGCTTTGTAAAGTTACATTATTACAGCTGTAGTGATTTTTTTGGACAACAAAACTGTTCATTTCAAAAGGAAGAGCACAGATAAGCAGTAGTAGAAGGTAACAATGTAAATGTACTTAAGTAGTGTACTTAATTTTACTTTTTGATCTGTATCTGTACTTTACTTGAGTATTATTTTTGGAGACATTTTATAACTGAAATCTTCTGATACTTAAAAGACTTTAACCACACTACATTTCTATGTATGTTCTCATTACTTTTGCTCTGGAGTCAGCAGATGAATTTCTTCTATTTTCTAAAGTGTTGCCAGAAAGATAATCAAGTGGTTGGACATTAAACAAATGTAGGGCAAATATCACTCAGATAAGTTCATTTATTGGTGGTAATGATGGCTGCTGCAGACATAATGATTCTCCAGTTAAACACCCATGGCCCCTTTTTGGATATGAAAAGTGATGTGTGTGTTAATTCTTATTTATGCCTCGAAAGTCCTTGTGGTTTCCCTCATTTACAATGTTGTGAAATACAGAATTCCCATTAAACAGACAAAAAAGGAATATTTTTGCCACACCCAAACTTAATCATAAATTTGTAGTCCAGCTCTGGAAAAGCATGTTGAGATGTGTAGCTAAACATTTGTTTAATTCCAGATGAAACTTTTATACAAAGTTGTCTTTGCTTGGTTGGCTTCTTCTTTTATTATTTATCCCTTTATTTTGGAGCTGCAAATCTGCAGCAGTCTGTTCGAAAAAGTGCAAACACTTTTTTTCCAACAGTATTTTGAGATTTGTTTTGAAAATGTCTTATTCAAATCTTGAGCCTAAGACTAAAGCAAGTACTCCAGTACTTCAACTCAAGATGGAATTTATCTGAGCAACTTCCACTTTCAATGGCGTTATATTTGACCAGGAGTATCTATACAGTGGTTCCAGTAATGAAGTTGTGTCCACCACTGCAAATACGTGATGCAAATTAAAAAAGAGAAAGAGGGTATCTACTGTGATTTACTGTAAATACCAAAAAGACACATTTGTCAACATATGTAGGTGCTTACTCAGATATTATCTGCTTTGGGCTCATGGATGTGTCCCTCATGGATGTGTGGGATTAATGGTGTGCAAAGCCCACCAGACTAATGAAATGGCTCCTTTGTGCATCCACACATTGCTGTTTTTTTTAGCCTCCTGTGTGTAATGATGATTGCTCCATTTGTGTTTGTAATTATCATCTACTAAATCAAAAGGAGGATGATTACAGAAAACACTTTCATCAGCCACCAGGATCTGAACATTTAGGTCAGACTGAGCTATTTTTATATTGGAGATGCAGTTAATGGAAATAAGAAAAAAATAAATGGGGAACAAAGAAGAAGAAGATAGTGAAGCTATTTGTATTGCGTCTGTACTGTGTCCTTTGGTTCCATGCTGTCCAAGTTGACATTCCAGAGGAGCAGGGTAATGTTGTTGTTCTTTACGAGGTCTGTTGATTCTCTCTAGCTAGTTATGAACAGTTCTGGTCCGCAGAGCAGAAAATCTCATCACTGCGCATATTTACATGGGTCCTGTAACATATTGGCATGGCTGCAAGAATCTGTAACAGGAAAAGGGTGGGAATTACAAATCCTTGTTTACAGTCCTTACAGAAAATCAGTGCAGTATTTTCATTGAGTGAGTGGGTGCTGATTATTCACTAAGGGGAGATCAGGATCAGCTTTTCCTATGAACTATTTTATCACTTTATGTCACTTTCAAACTGCATAAGCTGCTGAAAGATAAAACAGGAAACTATCTGATTTATGGACAAATGTCATGGGAAGGCTGTGTATATAGCAAACTTCTGAAAATATTATACATTCTTTGCATCATGATATTCTGAACACAATCAGCATATAACATATCCAGCCTAGTCATCCACGCTATTGTGTACTTTGTCCATTAGACACTGCCAAAAAGTGACTGCCTCAAGTATTTCGTGAAAACCAGCCATATGGCTTTAATATCAATGGAAAATATGACTGTGGGCCTTCTGCACTCTCCAGGCCATCCCTGCCTCATTTCTTGCTCTAAAATATGCATGACAATGGTAAGCCTTTTACAAAGTCTGTTCATCCTGGCCAACTTTTCCAGCTGAGGATCTCTGACCCCGGCTTAGCTGTGGGGCCCTCAGGTGTCTGTCAGCAGAAGGAAGAGGGCTCTCGACTCCATGGAGTGGTATCTGCATGAAGATAGATTTTCGATAGGAGTGTAGTCCCCTCCTCATGCTGCTGTTTCCTCAACTGAGAGCTGGCCTGCTTTATAAGTGACTCACCACACAGCCATGCAACAAACAGGGATTCTTATCCCCACTCAAATCCATCCATTCATTGTCAAACTTTTCTGCTGTGTCAGCTGTTGTGAACTTTCACAGTGGGATTAAGTTTGTGTATAGACCATGATGTTAACCATATGGGCAATTTGGTAGCCTGTAGCCTTGTAGCTCAGCAATTTGTCCAACTCACTGCTGATTATGTGGGTCTGGGTCACTCTGTTGGCAGGGTGGGAACCCAGGTGCAGTTTTCTTACACATGCTGGAAGATGTAGCTCCCTCACTGTGTCCTTTCACTGCTCTGGATTATTTCATGTACAAGCAAACTACAACCCCTCTATGACATCATCAGACCGGTAAAGCTTATTGTACTGGTGAGTTCATGGGTTTATAAGAGATCTGCTTTAGAGAACTAAAGAAAAGATCTGGATTCATTCATAGTTGAATGTTAGGTGACGCCACCAAAGCATAGCTGTATAGACACATTGTGGCCCATGTTTTTCTTAGTAACAGTGTTAACAGGCTAGTGTGTTGAATACTCGATTCTGGTTGGTGGAAATCCAATAACACTGATGATTAATTCTCAACATTTAAATGAACAGCTTGAACCTACCTGTGTATACTTAGTGGCTATCAAAGAAACAGCAAAGAGAGGAAGAAAACAGTGCAGAAACGGCAATGGAGGTTACAAGACACGACATGAGACAAGACACTGAATGGAAGAGACATCTCCAGACAGATATGAAGCAAAACAAACAAACAAACAAAAAAAAGGACGGATTGAATGTAGAGATGTCACAATTTTGTCATCAGAATCTGAGGATATGAGTTTCTGTTGCTTAAGCTGTATGGATAAATAATTTTAAAGTAAATAAAATCAATTTTAAATCAGTAATGTGTGGCAACTTGTTGATGTCTAGTTCAAGGGTTGTGAGCAGAATGATGTATAAAGAGCAGGTGGTTGTGTGCATCAGAATACAGGATCATGATATTGATCATGAGCAACATACAGGGCGTTACATTGAGGAAATTGGATTAGTTTTTTCTCTCTTAGTTTTTCTTTGTGTAATAAAGACTACTACTTTACATTTGTTTTGCATCTATTGATACAGGATTAGCCACTGTTTTCAGGTTATGGATGAAAATGAAGAATCTCTGGACTCCTATTATCATTCACCTGCATTACGGCCAGCATTGGTCATATACATTTAAAAGGCTATGTCAAGTGCAAAAGAGGTGTAACACCTGTCGAGATTAATGCAGCACTTAGATGTCTTAGATGAGATGACTTCATAGTTAAACTATAGATGATGGTGATGCATGGCAGAGGAAGTTTTTGTTCTTTTATTGCCTACCAATGGCTTCACCACAGGAGTCTCAAATAGTGGCCCATTGGCTGAGTAATTACCCATACCATCGTCAGACCATAGTGCATGGGCTCTGAGATGGATCCCCAATTGCTATCATTGTGAATTGAACTTCCTTCATAGCCAATCACCATCAACAGTCTCAAACTGCCACAGGAAGACAAGAAACTCATGCTTGCTTACTTGACATGATACAAGCAGCATAGGTCTATAGATATGACATCTCAGCTGCACATGTGCAGTGTATCACTTTTAAGCTGCTTGTATTGGCAGTTTCATTTTCAAAGTTCGGGACCATGACCAAAAGTCAGTTTTCTGGTTTAGGGAATTTTTCACTTGTCGTCATGTCAGTTGCTTTTTTAGTTTCTTTTTTGTGCATGTAACTTTGTGGCTTTTTAAACTCTGGTGTGTTGGATCTTTACAAGACACCAAAATGACAGTCAGTTTCGAGTCCAGTTTTTTTTTGCTTAGTCTTGGCTCCTGAGGACACAAAGAAATCACTCCACATTAAATCCTGTTTGCCATATCAGATGCAGTTGAACAGCTGGGAAAAATTCTAGCTGCATACGCTACCATTCACTGTATATAATGTGTAATGGCTTCAAGGCTGACATTTCACATCATTGGTGAACCCTTTACTTTTCAATCCCCCTCATTGTTTGACAGGGAGTCGTGCACTCTGTTATAATAGCTGTGTATTGTATAGATTTCATATGGTCATTCCTCTTCCTGCTAAAGAGTCGACCACATGACTTGGCAAGCATCCAAAGTGTAGATCTGCTCACTGTGCTCTGATCTGAGGTTACTATTTGAGAATAGTGGTTTGGACCACTTTCACCAAGTTAAGTGGATAGGTTCAACTTTATTTCTGGGCAACCTGGTCTTGATTTGTTCAGTGTCAGCCCTGAGAGGAGTTATTGTGGTTACTGCTGCTGCAATCTACTTTCAAATATGTTTCAGTGTCTCTATTTGGCACAAGGATATCAACTCGAAGCCAGGCTCCTTGAGGACTGTGAGAAAGGATGAATGGAGCCAGCCAGTGGGTGGTGGAGACCCTCCCAGTCGGGTACCATCCAGCCAAGATCTAACCTATGATGGCCCTTGAACAGCCCCCCCAGTGGCTTTGTGTAACTCTGATTTGGGCCAGTCTTGTTTCGCTGGTCAGGTCTTGACTTTTCTGTCTGGTTTTGGAGGCTTGATGAATGGTGCTAGATAAACATCCATAGCTTCCACTTGTTGAGCACTTCCTGTTTGGTGTCGCCCAAGTCCTCTCGTGCAGCCAGCAAGGGAGCAGCGGCGGGACAAAAGTTCACGACTCCCAGAGAATGACTCCCAGTTAGCCAGCTGGTCAGCATGGATTGCCAGCCAGCCAGCGAGCCTGTTACAGAACATTCCTCTTCAGCCAGGCATTTTTGGAGGATGATGTGCTGTTGCTGGAGATGGGTGGGATTAGACTGCTAGGAAACTGAAATATTTCAAGCTAAACACTTGCTTTGGTTGTACTGAACATCTGACAGATTATGACAGATACTGTCATGAGAATGGTACAATAAAAACAGCTTCGATCTCAGGCTTTATAAGACCATTTTTAACTTACAACTAAGACATCTTCCACAAACCAAGAATGAACCATGTTATTTGGCATTATTTCAAGTTTTTCCTGCAATCAAAAGTGGTGCTAAGAGCTTCGCAGAAAGAAAACATTCAAAGAGCTTTGGGCATAGGTAATGGAAAAAACATTAAATCTCTGTTTTTATGAAAACTTACAGCATAGCATTTGTTTGTATGGTGTTGCTGCGTTTTCAATCCAGCTGGAAATGCTGTGAAAAGCAGCTGCCTCAGCCACAGGTCTCCCCACTGGTTTTGTCTGAGCTCTAACTCCCAGCTCTGGTTGAGATCTGTACAGCTGCCTCTGTAATTAGTGAGACAAAGGCTTTTGAGTCAGAAAGAGGCTACGTTAGGCTCCATACAGTAAAAGAAAAAAAAGCTGAATATGATAAAAACAAAAGGATTTGAGGTTTTGTTAATCTTTGGTTAATATCCGTCTGGTGATGCAAGGTAGCCTCGCACTTGGCAGAGGAAACAAAATCAGGTTAACATTCCTGCCTCGAGATTTATTACTCTGAGCTGCAAAAGCAGAGACACCTTTGTTAGTTTGCATTCACATATTCTCATGAGGATGTTGTATCAGCCTTCAGGTGCCATCAAGCAAAGGTTTATGTGTTTTATTCTTATCAAGATATTACGATTAGGCGTTAAGACTTTAATCCATGTATGACCGTCCTTAAGTCTGACTTAAAATGGGTTTGCTCTGAGAGAAAGTACCTTTAAAAGTGAGTAATGGAAAATAAAGTTATAAAGAGAAGAAACTAAAGCGTAAAAAGCAAGAAAGAGGAGTGCAGATGGAAAAAGTAGACTGCAGTTCACATGGACTAAAACTAACTGAAACTCACAGAGAAACATACGGGAAATAAATCACCGCCATCTCCCTCACTCCCTTCCTTCAACAGTATGAGCCCACATCTGCATGTTCCTATGGAGCTGGCAGACATATTTCACCCCAGAGGACTTCTCAACAGCACAGGACTTAATGTGTGATATCCATGAGGCCAGACATTTCCTGGAGAGCACATTCAGCTTCTTCTCAAAGAAAAACAGGTCACACTTGAGTCAGAATATTCTGTGTAAGTACGGGTTTTGACTGCACACTGTCATGGTTTTAGTCATTTTCCAAATTAGAAAGTCTTGATATTCATTTGTAGCCAGGCTGGTGTATTCCAAAACCATATAGTAGCCATATAGTCAAATGAACTCTTCCATACACAACTAAAAAGCCTACTAGCACAAGGAATCTATCAATTTCCCCAGTCTTGGAGTAATTTGTGGAAAAGGGAGAGAGAAGAAAAAGGGGGGAAAAAAATCTCTGATGTTAAGTGAGCTAAGTAATTTCTACCATCTGTAGTGCACATTTCTGCCGCCTTGCTCTCCTCTAAATGTAAAGTGGCAAGGCAGAACACAGGGCTCAGCCACAAAAGTGAGCCAATGACAGAGTGGAGAAGAGTGTGGTCCTCCCTGGGGAGGGGGGTAGGGGAGACTAGGATGGCTGTTTTGGCAGGCTTTGCATGGGGCACAGAGAAGGTTGTGGCCACTAATGTTAAAGCAGTGCCAGACCATCGACAGAAGGCCACTCCTGCCACTAAGTGTGCCTCTGCTTTGGGTCTATCCTGCAATTCTATGTTGCTTCAAACTGCCCTTCACCATACTTAACCTCCGCTGGTGATGGGAGATAATCTTGCATTACCCTGATCTCTGTTATTTCTGGCTGAATGGGCTTCGACTGTGATTATATTGAGGTGGTAGGCAGTGATAGTTATATGGAACCATTTCATCCTCAGGAATCCGGGTGTCTTTGTCCTCATGAAGCCAGCCACGTGTCGTGATTTATCAGTTACTTTCTGAGAGACTCTATTAGTTTTCATTCATTAATCTGTACCTGTAAAGTTCCCAAAAAGAGGACATGTCACTTCCTTTTTAATTTACTCATTAATGCTCCAGTTTCGCCTCTCCCTGGACTCGTGCACTTGCTGACAACCTCAGCACACTGACAGGACCTCAACCATGACAAAATGCTCAAGAGCAAGTTTGCGCTGACACTGACACTGCCCTTTTTTTTAGATGTTAACCTGTGTTTGTTTGACCTGGTTTATCTTTAACTTAAATTTCAGGGTTAGTCGAATGGATGTTATAATCATGACTTATGCCCAAACTGTGTGAAGTACCCTTCAATGAAGACCACATATTTTCTGTTCTAACTACACAGTCATATCAGCGTGGCAACATTTGATCTCTGCTGCAGGAGCAGGTTGCAGAATGTCTTACTTTTGGTTGTTGTCTCAGTACTGTTTGCCTTTCCTGCTTTTCAAAGTAGTGAGTGATCTGTCAACCTGATAGGAAGGTGGCAGGGGAAGTGCAATTACTTGTCAATACAACATGAATGCAACAAGAGGCTGATGTGTTGCAAAGGTCTAAAAAAGCACTTAAATGCAGCTCATTTTAGAAGCACAATTTTACCTCAAAAAAAGGCACTACAGGAGAATCGGAAAGATACGTACTTTTATTACAATCCTGCTTTTGTTTGTTGGAGCGTTTTGAAACCCAAGGGGGAACAGTTAGACACCCAGCATGACTCCTTTAGTCGCTGTGTGTCTTTCTCCAGGCATTCTTGCTGTTCTGTTCGTTCCCCTCAGAGCCGCTCCCTGTTTCCATATTCTCCCTCGCTCCCGCTCTCCAATCTGCTGTGGTTGGTGGAGCAGCACAGCTTGTTCAGTTTGTGTGCCTGCGTTCAAATGACTTTTTTTTCAGTATTGCACTTGCTATTATTTCAGTCTCTGCGCTTGCATTTCTGTCTATGTTTCAAAGGAAGGAAAGGAAGGCTGGTTTCGTTTTAATAGATTTTAATTTTAGTTTTAAATTCTTTCACACAATTACAGCCGTATTTCTCTGGAACTCCTTCAGCCTGTGTGAAGTAGGTTTGTATTATTTGTCACATAGAGAGGGGAAACCACAAGCAGTTAGTGCCTGCCCTCTTTCTGAAAACCCCACAGTAATTATTAATGTCTCTGTTGAGCAACAGCAGCATGTTCCAACATCCTGCTATTACCGCGCACCTTCTGACCTTCTGCCCCAACAGAACAAGAGAAAGTGCTGTCGCCATCAATCTCGCACGTTCCCCCCTGGTTCACCTGTTTATTTGCCCCGTGTGGAGGTGAATCTGGCGGCTGTTCCCTGCTTCTCCAAGCGAGGGAGGGGAGATGGAGTGTGTACTGCAGTATATCTGTAAGGCGGAGGTGCTGGCGGAGATCACAGCGGGGCTATAACTCATCAGTGGTGTGCGGGGGCCTGGCCAAGCATGTCTTAGATCACACTGCTCTCTTCCTGAGAGGCCTAAGATCCTGTGACTCAGCCTTCCTCTTCTCCGTTTGGCCTCTAGACACTGTCGATACATGCAAAACTCCTGCACTCATAGATGCATGTTAGCAGATGCCCACACATGTGCAGGACATCATCATTGTAGAAGGATGAGACAGTTTCTATCATGTATGTAAAAAATTGGTACAACAAGGCCAACAGCCACCTGGCTCTCATCGGTGATACAGTGGCTGGAAACCAAGCACTGACCTCATCACCATTTTCTCCATTTTTCTCCACAAGGCTTTTTGTTCTTCCAGCCAAATTATAACATCAGAGTTTTCTTCTCTGAATGTGAACAATCAAGCATCTAGAGAATTTGTGTGGGGTTTTCTTTGGAGGGTTTCAAACCAGGAAGAGATTTGGCTGCACACACACAGCACTGTTGTTGATGTAAATTTGGTAGGCAGTATAGCTTTGTTAAAGTCGCTTGATGATTAAAAGAGGTTTAGGATGACGTGTGTTTAGTCTAATTTTACGTTGTGGTCTGGTCAAAGTTCTGGACCTGGAATTGGTGGTAAGAGTTCTGATTTCACCTTGTCTGCAGCAGAAATGCAGAAACACACACACACACACACACACACACACACACACACACACACACACACACACACACACACACACACAAACTTGTACGCTTACAGCTGGAACGAAACAGAAGTGAATTAATTGCATATGAACACTTGGCACTTTTTCAGACTTTTGGGTTTTTCAGGCCGCTATATCTAAGTTTGGCTGCAGTGTTCACACGTCTTTGAAATCTGCAAAAGTAAGACAAGGACTGAGATGTTTTTAAGGGCTTTGAAAACAAGTCAATGCTGGTTTGTGCAAAAAGAAAAAAAAAAAACAGCTGCAGAAAGTAGGTAGAGTCACAGCTAAGTGATAGTGAAGATTCTCAGCTTTTGTGGTTGAAAGTTCTCTGTTACGGTTTGATGCACATTGAAATGCAACGGTGTATTTAAAGTTCAGCTTTATTCCATGCTTAGCTGAAACTTTGAACACTGAGGAGCATCAGATAAGAAAAACTTAATTGTGTCATTCAGACTGAACCTGTCATTTGGATGTTCCACACCAATACAGGCTCTTGCAGAAAAAACAGTGAATGAACCGTGAGCCTTATTCTGCCACATGGAAGGAAACAGGTTAGTCAGCCCGTAAAGTGAGACAGCCGCAGCTTCTCTTGCCGTTCTCCCACCAAATGAGTTTCCTTTCCGCTGCATGTGGCTGCTTTAGTCAGTTGCTCTGAGTGGAGTCTTTCCTTTTGCAGTGGAAAGAAGCTCACTTGTCTTCAGCAGGAGCACATGTTATGAACTTGCACAGGTTTTGGAGAGAGAAAGATTAGTTTGCTTGATCATGCTTGTCTTTCACTCAGCCCCCTCTAGTTCCTGGTGTGTTTTCTTGGCCTGGTCCTGCAAACAAAGTAGTAAATATGTAATGCACTGTTGAAATGAAGAATTCTCGCTTTTCCTTTTTCATGCACTGGCTACAAAATAGAAAAGAAGAACCTTCTATGCAGTTCAGGTAACACACTAATATGGAACAATATGTGCAAAACCACTAAAGCATCTTGCTTGATGAAAGGAAAGGTTAAATCATTAAATCTTTGTGTCTTATTAGCAGGAAAACCATCAACACATTCATGAAGTTGACATCCTTTTTGGGTGTTAAATAGTTACTACTTCCTGCTGCAGGGTGAGTTGCATGACATTTTTAATAGTAGAGACAAATTGGCCCACCTACTCCTGATGAACAGATGGATATCTAAAATTTGAAATACATGTAATGAAAATATTTTCCTTTTTTCAAGAGGGGTCAAACTTCTCTGACTCTGTATAACAACATAACAGACAGTTCATCGTAGTGATGGGAATTACGGCTCTTTTTAGTGAGCCAGATCATTTGGCTCAGCTCACCAAGAAGAGCCGGGTCTTTCGGCTCCCAAATAGGAGTGGGAGAAAAAATCAATACAGCATAGTACCGCAATGTTTTGTCTGGTGATATATTGTATTGTCTCATTTACCAAGTAACGATTTTTCAAATTAATTGCTAATATGAAGTCAAATCTATGATAATGGAAAAATAAAATCAACTGTTCATAGAGCAGGAGAAAGTTATTTCAATAAATATATATTAGGTTTGCAAGATGTGCTACATGAAAATGAAATACAGTGTACATAAGACAAACATAAAGGGAAGCCAAATGCTAAATTAGCTAAACAGCTGAAAAAACTGTTTAGATCGCAATATATTATATCGCAATACTCACTGTATTGCAAAATATAAAAAATCTCAATAATATCGTATCGTGGCCCAAGTATCGTGATAATATCGTATCATGGGGCCACTAGTGATTCCCACTTCTTGGTCCGTTCACAACCAACACATCATTAGTTCATTGTAATTTTTAGCCATTTTCTTGCGTGTTTTAGTCTGCTTTTTCAGTTTTCTCTCCCTCCCTACTGCTCATCTGGTAAAAGCTGCTCATTTGAATTTGTAAATCATCGAGGGGAAAAAGTACTTAAGTTGAAAAATGTTACCAAACATCCTGCCACACTTAATTTCATATTTTTCTGCTTCACTGCTCACTCTGGTTAAAGAGCAGTCTTGCAATAATACTGGTACAAAGTTGAATTAATTTCCTTAAAAAGAAGAGCCTTTTTGATGAACAGAGTAACAGTGGAAATTGCCTCACAGGGGGAAAAAGGACTATGTGAATCAAAGGAGAATTGTTTAAAACTAAGAATTATGGATCGGAAAGAACTCAAAGCTTTATTTTGAATTTTAAATGCCTAATTTGGTACAACAATGTTATAACTGAATGTATGGAGTCTTTGATAAAGATGTTAAGTAATTCAAATTTTGTAAAATATTCAAAAGCTTTAAATTGGTAAGATTATCCAACCTTTGTAGAAGTATTGATTACTGTACTGGTTTGGCAGTGACTCAGTTTCATTTGATTTTGTTCAGACATAAGGGATATTTAAACATTTGGGGAAATTTGCTTATTGATTTTATTACCAAGTTAAACCGTTTTTGGCAAAGCACAGTGACTTCCTATAGTCTTGTTGTCACTATGGAGTTGTTAGATAACCAGAACAGGAAGTTACTCCCAGCCAAGGAATACTCTGGCATGTAACCCATACTAAGACTGCAACTGTTCATTTGAACACTTCCCTTTTTGCACAAAACAAAGAAATGAACCAGCTGAAATTAGTGAGCTGTAGAGATGGGTGTAAGTGGAATTTTCTGTTAGTTTTGGAGGTTTTTTTTTAGGCCCTCCATTTTCCATTAAAACACCATTGTTACAGATCTAGTGATGCTGTCCTTTTTATCCCACATATTCATATTCCTATTTCAACAGCAGTGAGGACAAGTGATTTATCAAGCAGCAGGAACATCAAGCAGCCAAATTATATGGAAAATGTTAATAGAGGACCAGAAGCACTTAATGCTGAACAAAACATTGGAAAACCAAAGTGTTCCCAGTTTGCCCTCTTTTGATGCTGCTCTCCAGTTTACAAATGATTGACGTTGATGCCCTCTTTGAAATCATTGCACCATTTGTGCCATCTGTGGCTGTTTCCACGCTGTTATTGGAAAACTTTTGCTCGGTAATACTTACATAAAAGTAATGAAATCAAATACAATTCCACTGTTGACTTTGACACGCTTTTCCACAGCGTTTTTGATGTGACGTGAACAAAGTAATTGTGATTTTCCATCGTTGAAATTTCCAATGTGTGTTCTTGACAAGTTATTGAGGGGTATTTTCCTTTGTTGTGATCTTTAATGTACACCTCAAAATCAACCAATGGTTTTCTCCGTTTGCTTTTCCTGAAACCTTCAGGATAGCTAATTCAATCTTTTGGTAGTCAAGACTTCCAGGAGTTTTTCAGTTTTGCACATGTTTTTCATTACATTTGCCGTAAATTAGGTTACTTTTTATTTACTGTGTGCCATTTGATTCAAGATTTCTCTTATTTTGCTCCTTTGAGATGTTGTCAAGGACTCTCATTTTATCAAACAGGAAAACATCAAAACAACTGTGTTCATATCCTCTGTGTTTGTGCTCTATTATACAATTGTGGGGTTATCAGTCAATGGACTTACTTGTCTGGTGAGAAAAAAGGAACTTATATCATTCAGATCTTGTGACAGTGTTAATCTTGCCACCTCAAGCTAAATGAACAACTCCTTCTACCTCCTGACTGTGGCTCCATGTTTCATAAGGAGGCCAGTACCTTGATAAAAACTCCCTGCAGAGGTTTTCCCCCTGGAAGGGAGGTTGAATAATTTGCCCTTTTTCTTGTGATGATTCAGCAAGCTCATTCGATCCCATTTGTACTTTGTGACCCACCTAGGTGCCGGCTAAAGGGCAACTGTCAGAGGAAGGAAATGGAAAGTGCAAGACTTTCAAATTCACCTTTAACACCAAAGTCTATGTTTGTTTTGAACTGGTGTCAGGATGAAACATGTTCAGTGTTTTCAACTCATGCATGCATTTTAGGTCTGCTTGTCCAGGCACACTCACTGATTCAAAATACTTGGCAAATGTTATGCATAACAGGAGTAAATGTCACAGTTCTGTCTAGAAAAGAAAAAAAAAGTTTCTCAAGGACTTTAGTATATAAATCTTGGTCATAATAGTTGCATTTTATTGGGTAAGTGAAGTACACTAAATCTCAGAATTTCACTGACTAGAAATCTGTCCTGATGGTTGCCTAAGTCTTGTTACGAAACTGCCTCTGTTTCCCTTTTTCTCAGAGTAGCTCTCTATTATCACTTTTTTCTAGCTTGGGTTGTGAGTTCAACATGAAATGTATGTACAATGTGTGTCTTTGACCCACTCAGACATATGGGGGTCTGTGGAAAGGGATGGACAACTAGTTTTGAGACCTTTGTCTTGAATGAGGGAGCTGATAAACCCTCTTGTTTTCCTCTTTTTGTCCTTTAAATTGTCCTTTTCTTCCTCCTTTTCACCCTTTTCCTTGTCAAAATGTATAGCATTGAATTCCAGGTTTGTACAATGGGAGTCATGTCAGATTAGTTATTCAAAGGGTGAAAATAAAGGATGCATAGGCCATCATTATGAAAGCAAATCACATGACAGCATGCAGCCAGAGATCACATGACTATCATACAGAATTACAAAACTGGCATTTTCAAAAAAAGCAACCACTTTGAAGTGTCTTTGTGAATAGAGTCTTTGTTGGGGGTCCAAAACACTATGTAAGTGTGGATGAAAGGCTGACTCTGAATTCTAAGAAAAGGACAAGTTTTGGAAAGCTTGAGTGAACAGAGAAACCAATCAGCTAGTTAGGTTAATCAATTTTTTGGTCTAGAAAGAAACAATTCATGGCTGCTTTGATCATTTATTTTTAGGGAGGGATTATTATGCAGTATTTCTTATTTTAGGAAGTCACTTCACCAGGCTCAAGCTGTACATTTGAAATCATGGTGCTGCTACTTGACTTCGCATGCATGTAAACCTTTAACTCCGGCAGACTAATCTAGACCGGGACGTTTTGCTGTAACTGTCCACCTCATCTTTCTGGCCTGCTTCCAGACCGATAAAGGTGTGCGGCAGCCTGAGGTCAAGCAGCATACTTTTCTTTACTGTTATCACATGGCCATCTGTCAGAGCCTGCGCACTGCTCTCAACACTGCTTCCTTTTCACCACCCACCTCTGCTACACATCACAAATGCACAGAAACATAAACGTCTAACTACATACTCTAACCTATCATGTGGACACTGTTCTCTTAAGACTAAAATAGTTGTGACTAAGTGCCCTGAAACATTCATTTTTCTGTCATTTTCCAGTGATAGTGAAGAACGCTTGGCACAAACTCCAGCCTTGTTTTCAGTTTTTATGTCATAGTCATCATGAGAAGAACATGGATGAGTTACGACTTATGACTCATCTCCCTTATTTATCATTGTAAGCTTTTCAATCCAACCAACAGTGATAGCAGTGCAGGAAAACCATCAATATTGCTCAATGCCAAACGGCAAACTGGGTTATTCAAACCAGATCTTTTTTCATAGCTGTCTTGAGGTAATTTGTTTTAGCCTTGCCAAGAAATAGAACCATATTTCAGATCTGTCCAGCTCCCTGGCTCTCCCTACCCCGGTCATGTCTCTTTTTTCCTCATCTCTCTTTCCTCCAACTTTCTTCCCTTTTACAAGGATTTAGCATATCAATGGCAGATTAGTTCGTTTAACAAAAGCTTACTCCTGCAAAGCCCCTTTCCACTCGTCTCTCCAGCCTGACTTGTGGACCTCACACACAGCTCCTCTGCACTGGGGTCTTTGGTGTGCGTGTGTGGTCGCGGCTGCTTGGCTGAATGGATTTGTGTTTGAAGATGACATGCTTAGTCACTATGGGCTTCAGAGATGTATGCAGTAACATGTGTGGGAGATAATATGCAAAGATGCATAAGTGTACAGAGGGTTTATTTGTTATCATGCATACATGCTGGGATTTCAGGTTTAGGCCATCACTTTATCATTTTATCTCTATGATCTGGAGCTGTACTGTACAATGAGCCCAAACCTGCCAATCCATTGTTCTTGGACCTCTGGCTTCCTCTTGCTTTAATGGGGCACGGAAAAAAAGTATTGTCCTCTGCCCTTGAAGCCTTTGCGTGCCAACCTGCAGATGCTTTTGCTCTGGAATGAGACCCTGTCTGTAGGGTGGAAAGGGTTGTGCAGGGTGCCAAGAGGAGGTGACTCCAGCTGGCTAGATTTGGGTATCATCAAGTGAATTTTGAGTGTGTGTGGGAGGAAAACCCCACTGTGACACTGAACCCGGCTCAGGAAGGATGCCCCGCTGCCTGTGTTGGTGTAGGTTTGATCCACGTAGCATTAATCACCTCAAAGAGAGACAGCGTTTAGGATGTAGTTATGTCAGGAGGAGGGGGTGAGTTGGAAATGTTCCATTAGACAGGCACGTGCCTTGTATTGGACTCTGGATGTAGCTTAAAACATTAGGACTTGATTTTTCTCGATAATCTTAATGCCGTCGAAATGCAGGTATTTGTTCAACCACTGACCTCATTGAATTTCCCTTTGGGGATCAATATCTCATCTTATCTCATCTCACCATATTTTATCTAATCTCATCTCATCTTATTTCATCTCATCTCATCTTATCTTTTCTCATCTCATCATATTTTATCTTATAGTATCTCATCATATCTTGTTTCAACTTATCTAATCTCATCTCATCTTTTCCCATCTCATCTTATCTTTTTTCATGTCATCTTATTTCATCTTATCTCATCTTTTCTCATCTCATCTTCTTTTCTCATCTTATTTTATCTTCTCTCATTTTTTTCATCCCATCTCAACTTATCTTATCCTATCTTATCCCACCTCATATCATCTTACTTATCTTATCTCATCTCTTTTTATCTGACCCCACATCATATCATCTCATCTGATTTTAACTTGGTTGATAGGAGAACATCTCCAAACCATGAGGTCCAGACACTACAAAAGCCCATTGGTAGAAAGAAGTTGCATCTATTTTGACTATCTCTACAGGGATCATTTATCAGACTGCTTACATACACCCAGGCCTGCATGCATTTCTTGAAACTGAGATTCAAAAAAAGTGATAAACCTGCACAACTCTTGCAGCAGTATGAAGACACCATCAAAGCTTTCACTGAGCATATTATAGCATTGCCTCAAAAGTGTTTAAACCCTGGACTATTTTGCTGGAGGAAATGTTTTCTGGTTTTGTCAAAGAAAGGAACAAAGCAGCACTTGATTTAACGCTATGAGCTTTTACCTCACACAACCCCAGCACCCTGTTGTTTTGGAGTGACCGCTCAAGTTATTATTGGAGTAATTCTGAGATGGAAATGAAGCAGTAATTCTATGCTTCAATTTACTCGGATTTGAATTGCCATATTTACATGAAGGGTCACTTCACCTAAATTACATTAAATATATAGCAGTGCTAAGAGCTTTTGGTCTGGATGGATCTGCCAGGGAGTTTTTTACCCATTGCCCAATACACTGGAGGGGAATGTGATGGGTTTGGAGCCCTCCACAGCAGTGTAACAATACCTGGTTACTTGCTGATCTGTCAGTTATGGTTACAATACATCCCCAATTATTGGTTCATACACACTAAGGTACATTGATGCTTTGACTAAATATTTTCCCCCAGAGTTAACATGTACAAAGTTTGCCACTGCCATCCTGCACCCAGTGCCTGGTGAGTCCTTTCTAAGACTTAAAGATCTACAAAATGTAATATTTTTGGTATGATCAATAGTCGATACAAAATGTGGTCTAAGCATTTTCACTGCCTGGTTTCTGGAGTGGCGTTATGAAACCCGTTGATGGTGGTTGCCACATTGGAAATGCTGACACAGCCTCGGCAGAGAGATAGGGTCGAAGTGCACATAACCTCTACCTTAGTGTGTAAAAAATTTCACTTCATCTACATTGTGTGTGAATAGAGAAACAAGCTATTCAGACAAACGAACAAAAAAAAAGGTTTTGTTCCAGGCTGTTGGCTTGTTTATTTTTGTTATAAAGATTGTTTTTTACGTGGGTGCATCAGTGACCTCCAAGCCTCAAGTGGACAGTCAAGTAACTGCAGTTTGTAGCACTTCCCCTTTAGCTCCATTGCTTAGTAGCAGAGGTTTCTGCTTGGTAATGATGCATTTAATTAATCTGAGGAAAAACTGTTCTCTTCTATTACTAGATCAGATCAGAGGATGGAGCCATGAGGACCGGGATCTTTGTCGGATTGTGTCTCTCCATCCACTCGTCCACTTTGCTGTCTAAATGAACAGAAGAGCCCTCTTTGTAGTTATCAGTTTCTGTGTAGAATCACATTTTCGCCTTCTGACAGATCACTCTTCTGGCTTTGTTGACACCAGTCATCTGATACACCCATGTTTTCCTGAGCCATCAATCTGTCTCACTGTCTCTGGATCTGTGGTTCTTGGCAGCAGAAATGCTCCAGGTGTCTTGTGTGTCCCGTGCCCAGATGCTTTGCCAGCTCAGGCGCTCCTGGGCTGTAGTGGTATTGTTCTCTGTGGCCCACTGTGTGTGACCCTGGTTCAGGGGGAAGCAGCTGGTGGAATCCTTTAGTATCAGCCCGCCTGGCACTGAGAAGCAGCTCAACTGTGGGAGCATAGCTATGTCCTAATCTCACTTTAATTGATACAAACCATGAGGGATAACTTGAGACATCCATCAAATGTTGATCAGCTTCTTTTGTTGTTGGTTTTTATTTTTTTGCACAGTTCAACCCAGTAATGTGATGTAATGTGTTGGCATACAGTGCAAAGAATTACCTTTAAAAGAGAAGTCAGAAATGTGAGCTGGTTTGCCATGAATACATGTAGGTATGTTACGTGATTGTGTGCCTCCCGTCATGTACACCTCTCTTTAAAATGCGACGGGCTGCCCTCGGAACAGGAAGTGACTCAGTAATAACTGGTACTGCACTTCCTGCGAGCTGCCTCTCCTCAGCTCCTCTCAGGATGTGTACCTCCTCCTCCTTTTTCTGTCTCCTTCTACCACCACCCTCGTCACCGTCCCCTTCTGTGACCACATGACTTCACATCAGTATATTAAGCTCTGGGTCTGACCTGGCAGAGACTGCTTAGTTGCAGTTTTTGTGTGTAACTTGATTTCAGAGTAGTTTATAAAGATTTTTTCATGATTGCACTAAGAAATCACTGTGCCCATTGAAAAACTATGAATTAATGCATCAGATTTTATATAGCACTCTATCAGAGACCCTTAAAGCGCTTTACATTGGATATATCATTCATTCGCTCACACAGTCACACCCTGGTGGTGGTTAACTACCTTAGTAGTCACAGCTGCCCTGGGGTAGACTGACGGACAGTGGCTGCCATTTTGCACCTACCTACGGCCTCTCTGACCACCACCACACAACACTCACAATCGTACACCAGTGGAGGACAAACACTGGGAGCAAGTTGGATTAAGAGTCTTGCCCAAGGACACAACAGACAGATTAGGGATAGGGGGGAATCGAACTGTCAACCCTCCGGTTATTGGACGACCACACTACCTCTTGAGCTACTGCCAGCCCAAAATAAATAAAAGTCATTCATGAATCATGCAGTGACTCTTAATCGTATGAGTAACTTTTCATTGGTGTTGGTTTTTGCATCCTCTGTGAACAAAGCAGTACTTCCTATGCCTGCTGATTTTGCACTATAAATATCAAAGTATGTTTACATCTACTGACCTAATATAGTCAAATATATGACTTATTAAGAATCTGTGCTGTGGAAAAGATAAAAAGACGGTTTTGGGTGTGTGTTACTGATCTCATCTGACACCTACCCCCCAAATCATTTCCATGCTTTAAAAATAACTACAGAAATAATCAGTGTTGATGTTGCCGGTCTTGTTTGCTTTTGTGTGTCATGAAGAGGCAGAAGTAATAGTTTTACTCATAGGAGCTTTAAAGTAACAAAGTTAAATCACCTGTCCCTGTTGTCCCTTTGTTATCGTATCAGATGCAGACCCACCACAGTGCGCCACCCATCACTGTCCGTCTCTGTGCTTTTAGATGATCTCTATCATTGTTCATCAGGCTTGGAACAGTTGATATCTTTACTTTCTTTGCTCATATCTTCACTCAGTATCTCTCCACCTCTCTCCAGTTTCCAGAGTGCGGCTTCTTCGGCATGTACGACAAGATCCTGCTGTTTCGCCATGACTTGAATGACGAGAACATCCTGCAGAGGCTGACATCAGCTGAAGACATCCATGAAGGAGACCTTATTGAAGTGGTGCTCTCTGGTAAGTTCTGCAGTGAAACTCTACTGTGAAAAAAAGGCCCCATGTCTTGCCTTGAATGTGTTGAATGACCACTTTAAGTCTTTGTGAAGGAAAAGAAAACATGAACTGACAGACCTTTATAAACTGTTGCTCTTGGCAACAGTGACGAATGAATAAAAGGTTTAACCATCACACTTTTATGTGTGTATTTTGAATATTTTTTAAAAGCATATGAAAGATATCATGTAGCTCTTAATTTACTCTGTGTGTGCTTTAAATGTTGAAGTTTAAGGCTGTAATTGTTAGTGATGGTACAGAAACCCAACGAAAGTTTTTGGAGTAAAAGTAAAGCAAATGATCTCTTCTGCGGTTTTGATTTATTCGTGTTAGTTGAAATGTCACCAATGATTTGGATAGAGCAAATGTCCAAAGAAATTTGGTTTTTCTAGATTTCCAAAACAGGAGGAAAAGCTGTAAACTTCCATCAAGCAGTATAAACCAAGATTTTTAAAGTCAAAACAATGGACTCAAACTAATAAACCAAGAGAGCTTTGCTGTGTTCAATTTTTGGTGTCCTGTCCTACTTGACACCCCTTACAATAAACACAGCCTGTGCTGACGTGTTACAGCGTTACTAAATCACATCTGCTGAAACAAAATAGTCATTGTTCATTTTTTGAAAAAAGCTGTTGAATCAAGTGACTCACCCAACAACACACTAATTACATGTACCCCTGCTTTTCATTTTGTGATAAATAAGCTCTTTTTTTGAACCAAAAAAAAAGTTTCCATCCGATTTTTGCACCTTTCTGTCAGCTACACAGGTGCTTGGCTTTTCTTTGTCACTTCCTGTGATAAATGAATCAGCTTCCTCTGCAGCGCTGAGACCAACAAATGGCTTAGAGTATCTGTTCTGCACTAATCCATTCTCCTGCTCCATCTGTCTCCACTGGGAAGCACCTGACACCACCTGTGCTGAATATCTCCCCCTCTCTCCTGGGCTGGGAGCATTGTTTGCAGGGATTTATGCAGGGGATGATTGTATAGGTTCAGGATCTGAGGATACTTCAGGCAGTGGGGCTAAAGGAATGTAGACTAAAGACTGGAGAACTTCCTTCTTTTTGTTTCTCACTGTCTGTGTTTATCTTGTACTCTCTTTTGTGTCAGTCTGTTGCTCGCTCTCCCTTCTCGCTTTCTCTCATTGTAATCCCTCCTACCTCAACAAATCCACCTGCAGGTGTAAGCCTCTAGCATCGGAGCCTGACAATTTACAGCCTCCGATACACGCTAATGAAAGACGAGGAGTCCTCAGATTTGCTACATATTCAACACATGCTGTTTCTTTCATTTCATCTAACACTCAATAAACGGGGCCTACTATTTGAGTTGGGCTTTGCATGTCACACGCTTGATAACTGAGTAACAAGAGCTGAGAGTTTAACCTACACAAGCCTTTCATTTGGTGCAAAAGAAAACAAAATATGAAGCTATTCCACCCCACAATTTGTCTCCTGTCATCTTCCGCTCAGTTTTTCCCTCAACCAACCTGTTGTTGAATTCTGCGGCTGTGGGAGAGAGAAGAGCTGAGTTTCTCTCTTGTTGCGAGAAGGAGGCAGAAGTGGCTTTTTCTTGGCCGCCGTCTCAAAGAAGAGAGCTTGTTTTTCCTGCAGTAAGTGATTGTAGTAGACCCGCTGAGTGTAAACACACTCTGATGTGTGGGGCAGCCCTGAGCACAGCGGACACTGCGCAGGCCTTCTCTGCCCAGGAGGTTTGACCGATTGTCCCTTTGTTCTGTCTTTACACTCCCTTAAATTCCCACCCACTTTCACAAGCCTTGGAGAAATTGGTATTTCACCTTCTGTTTGTTATAAATATGGTTTTGTCAGCTGGAAACTTGTGGCCTTGAAATGGAAACTTAGCTCCTCAAAACAAACAGATACTGCATTCATGTAAGCCTCTCCACTCTACTTGTGTGAAGTGCTACAGAAAAGGCGCAGTAAGCTTATTTTTGGTGTTGATTAAAGCTACATTAGTTAGTAAAAAAAAGCATTAGATAACTTTGACTGCTAAGAAGTGTCAGGTTGTTTTGCAGATGTGTGTGAAAAAGCTCAGGAATGCAGCTTTTTATGTGTCACAGCTATGTTTGCTCCATGTGTCATGTGACCTGCTTTGGTTTTTCATCCATGCAGCCATTTACTCTGATGAAAATTAAATAAAACACTGAACAAATTATCTGAATAAATATGAATACCTCAGAGAATTTACTGGTAAGTGACTTAAAATTGAGGAAACTTGATTTTTCTTTCCCTAAGATGAGATAGATTCAGCTTGACAAGCTTTTTATTGACAACTCAGATTCATGTGAAAACTTAATAGAAACAAAATTCCAAATATTAAATGTTCTCAGGCTGAAATGAGATTTTGAAGCGTTTTTATAAAGAGCATGTGCAGATTCTTGATTTTTTTTTTCATGACAGGCCACGTGTCTGTTAATGATCCTGCACCTCATCACAGCTCCAACAGCTGAGAATGTCCTCAGCTGTCCCAAAGAAAGTGTGTTTGTTTGAATCACCTCATTGGAAAGGAAGTAACACATACACATGTACAATCACACACACAATGACATCACTGTCACCGCTCAGGTGCACAGGCTCTGCTGCTTAACTCGGTGTGTAAAGATTAACCGCCCCCTCGTCGGTCTCTGCGGCTGCATAAATGATTGCACAGGAACGGCGAGGAACGCTCTTCCAGTTTGAATTCAGAGAGGAGAAGCTTCAGTTCAGCAGTCACCTCCAATCTTACTCATCCTCACGTCTTTTGAGTGATTCACAACCATGACTAAACAACTCTTGCTTCCAACAATGAGCTCACTGTGTCCATTTGATTCAAAACAACAGACATGGAGGAACATCGGAGGGAGAAGACAGAGTCGCTGGATTTCTGCTGGCTTTGATGTTTGTACTTTTAATTGAATTGGCTGATATAACAGGGTCACTCTGAATTCATCTTTTGTTGTTTTGGGTGTGTCCTATCACTATCACACATTAAATGAAGAAATTGTTTCTGCTGATGTGGCGCCCTCTACTGAAGAGTTGTAAGCATAGCACTTACATAAAATCAGACTTGTTTCTATTGTAACAAAGAGAATCTCACCTCTTTTTTTCTCGAGTACAGCTTCAGGTAAAGTTTGACTAAATTCTCTTTCAGGTCTGTGAGAAAAATGTACAAAAACAAATCTTTAAAATGTGTTCCTTTCTCTTGTTCTTTTGGTTTCTCATCACTTTAATCCTCTTTCTTTTTCTACCTTTTCTTCTTTTTCATATAAACAAATTTTTGATTTCTTTTGCCCACTCACAGTTCTTGTCATACCACTTGTGTGTCCTTTCTAGCCCAAGCCACCGTTGAAGACTTCCAGATCCGACCTCATGCCCTTTATGTTCACTCCTACAAGGCCCCCACATTCTGTGACTACTGCGGGGAGATGTTGTGGGGTCTTGTCCGACAAGGACTCAAATGTGAAGGTCAGACACACTAGAGAGATTATTTCTTTATTTAACCCTTTTTTTTTGCCATTTGCAAGAGAGATCAGGCCAAAAGAGCTGTCATACAGACACATAAAATCTTTCACACACAACACAACCAACAAATCTAAAATATATGTTCAACAACAAATTAGGCTTTTGAGAAAAACAACCACACACTGCAACCATATTTCTAATAAAACTTTCACATTTACGAAGAGACATGAGGGTGTCCAATATTCCCCTTTTTTAAGATTATTCTATGACCATGGTGCATTATGGTATGATTTAAATAAAATCAAATAGATGAAAATACTTTAAAAATAAACTATGCCATGATTTGTTTTTCTGAGTTATTAAAATGGAGACCAAAATGGGTCCCAAGATCCCAGATGTTCCCCCTGTTGAACACCTTTAGTTATCCCAGGAAAATCTGATTTATGTCCTTTTGCAAAGACACTCTGAGCTCAATCTGCGAAATAATTTCTAAACCAGTTAACAGTCTTGAAACGTAAGCCGGCAGATTGAGGTTTGATCATTAGCAGTTCATGGTCCACCGAGTCAAATGCCTTAGACAGATCCACGAGTAACCAGAACTAAATCCAGACTGAAAATCACTTCAAATATTTTAATCTAGTGAAAACTGCTTCAACTGCAAATTCACAGATGCAGATTGCAAGTTCTCACAGTGGCAGGGTGATTACCTCCATAATACTTTACAACAACATCAACAAACAAGAAAAAACCCTGACAGAGGGACAACCTCCAGCCTCTCTCATTTCTCTGTCCTCGCTGGATTGATCTGAATCAAACTTATTTCATTTTGTCAAAAGTTTACAAGCAAATGTGTCTCTGAATTTGAACTTTGTTAAGTAGTAACATATAAGGACACAAATACTTTGTGCAGGCCTATGCTGAGGAGTAATTGGCATTTAGACTCTCAGAGATTTTGTAACTGATGTCTTGTGTTTTTATCACACTTTCAGGATGTGGGTTGAACTACCATAAGCGCTGCGCCTTTAAGATCCCCAATAACTGTACTGGAGTGAGGAAGAGGCGATTGTCAAATGTCTCTCTACCTGGACCCTCTCTTTCCGTGCCCCGGCCGGCGCCTGCAGAAAATGCTGTTGTGGTCCTGGAAGAGGTGAGTTCTGATCAGAGGAGGCTTTAGAGAATTCACTTTGACAGAAATCGAAAAAATGTGGAGTAACCAGTGAAAAGAAGAAAATGCATCAGGAGTTGCTTATCATCTGAGTGAAGGGCCATAAAGTAATGACAGTTTTTTTTTCCTCATGGATAAAGTGTCTGAAGTTGCAGATGTCATCATAATTCAGGCTGAAGCCAGGTGAACTGGCCAAGAATGTGAAGCAGCGAATTGCCATGCTGCTCACAAGCTTTGTCTCAACTGCTAAACTTGTCTAAACTTATCAAATTTGGCTCTCTTCCACGGGGCGACTCTCCTGGGCCCTGTTGTCGAACGGCACTGATGCAGAAAATTGAATTGAGCAGCACATCGCTCTATGGAGAGATTCTCAGCAAGCTCTTATGAAATTGTTTTTGCATAAGCCTGCGCTGGAATATTCTCCACTTGTCTGTGTCCCCACCAAAAGGTCATCAGGAAATGTAATTATGCTAATGACATTCAAAGTCCAAGTTTATGCATGGACTCACTTTTTGGCAAAAATGAAGAAAGTGTCCTTCTCATTTCTGTCAGAAGCTTCCAGACCGCCGGATTTATTCAAATAAATCCAGGCCTAAGTGTACATATGTGGTCAAATATGACAACTCCAATAACTGCTTTTTTACCTCTTGGATTGTGTTAAATACACAAAGTAATGCTAATTCAATATGACAGATTTCTAATTCCCTTTTCCACTCTCTTTATCTATTGCCATGTTATTATTCACCCTGTCTTCCCCTATCAATCAAAACACATTTTGAGGCTGTTTTTCCTCTTATATCCGATCCTCTTCCTTCTTGGGTATGTTTTTTTATTCTTCCTCATTTCCCCTGCCTATTCCATCCAGCAGCAGAGGTCCCATCAGGAAGCAGGGAAGAGGATCCTGTCTTGGAGTGGCAGGCCTATCTGGATGGAGAAGATGGTGTTGGGGCGGGTCAAGGTGCCACACACTTTCGCCATTCACACCTACACTCGTCCTACCATCTGCCAGTACTGCAAACGTCTGCTCAAGGGGCTCTTCCGCCAGGGCATGCAGTGTAAAGGTAAGAGATACTGCTTCATGGTACAACATTTTAATGAGACTTTACTATTTTGTTATCATTTGTCAGTTTTTTAATTTTATCTGTCAGATTGCAGATTCAACTGCCATAAGCGATGTGCGTCAAAGGTACCGAGAGACTGCTTAGGCGAGGTGGACTTCAATGGAGGTAAGTCTTCAGTCAGAGAAGTCAGGAGTCTGAATCACAACAGCATTTCAGTCATAGTTTGATGTGCTCTTACCAGCAAAACAGCCAAGCCAATTTTTGCACCTTGCTGTCTTTGCTTCTCAGAGTCTCTACTTTTCATGCCTATCTGACCTCGTTACCTAGGAGACCATAGAACTTAGGTCAATTACAACCTCTTCGCCAAACTTACCTTGATTTGTAATGTTGGGGACCTATGCTGCGTTTGAATTATCTCAGAGGTCAGATGTCTGAGCTGGGAATGACGTCACATCAGAGTTACAAGCGTTTCAGTGACCAAGTCGGAAAAAAGCTAAATAGAAAGTGGAAACAAGATGGCTACATCTACAAAAGTTATTTTAGCACTTTCCTTGTCCGTATAGAAGCAAGGACAAGGCAGGCGCTAAAATAACTTTCGTAGATGTAGCCATCTTGTTTCTGCCTTCAATTTTGCTTTTTTCCGACTTGGTAACTGAAACGCTGGTAACTCAGGTGTTCCAGCATTCCCAGCTTGGACATCTGACTTCTGAGGTAACTCGAATGCAGCATTAGACCATGTTATCCATAACTACACACTGTTATGCTCATACTCACACATATTCGATAAGTATACATGTATTTTGATGATAGATAAAGCTTGTACAATAAAATATTTCACAAATAAGTGTAAATTATGATTTTTTAAATATTTGCAATATTTTGGATCCCCATGAATAGAGCCAGCCAGCCCTGGACCAGACTCTGACACCACAATAGATACCATGGATACCATGGAAGTGGACAGTAGTGACATGGATGTGGGAAGAGGACTGGATGACCCAGAGGAACCCTCCACCCCGGATGAGAGGATGTTCGACATGGACTCTCCTTTCTTGGACAGAGAGAAAGATGAAGAGCCCATAAAGACAATTAGGTATACGGCGTGATTTCACTTTAGGTTCAGCATTGCTGTTTGTTTAGTACCATTGTAGCGTTTCTGTTGTTGAGGTGTAGGTGGCAGTATTTCCTTTGTTGTCATTTAGTTCATGTCTGTGTATTTTTTCATTTAGTAACAAAGAGCAATTGAGAGACAATATAGGGAAATGATTTCCACCAGAGACTGTGCATAACTTTATGCTTACAGTATTGTTAGCTCTGTTTCAAATACTTCCTGTGTCTGAATTCTGTCAGGAGAGATCTACATAACTTTGGGAACAAGACAGTAAATACCAGGGCTTTCACAAACTGATAATGTGTCGGCTCAAATGTGAACACAGAGAAACAAATTATCCTGATAATCAATGTCATGACATTCTGTGTTTGTTTAGCCCTTCTACTAGCAGCAACATCCCTCTGATGCGGGTGGTCCAGTCCATTAAACATACCAAGAGGCGAAGCTCAACTGTGGTGAAGGAGGGCTGGATGGTTCATTATACCAGCAGGGACAACCTGGTAAGACTAGTGATATCACCAAAAGCACCAAAACAGAGGACTCTAGTTAAATGGGCTGTGATCGGCCTGTATGCAGGGGGAAACTCTTACTCCAAAGCTGTTCACATGTGTTGAATTCAGCACAGAAGGTATTTTTCTCATGAAACAATGCTTGAAAGTGTAGTGATTTCTGTTGGTCTCGCATGCTCTGCCATTTGGGACTAATTTGTGTCTTTCTTCTCTCAACAGAGGAAAAGACATTACTGGAGGCTGGACAGCAAGAGTCTGAGTCTCTTCCAGAACGACACCGGAGCTAAGTTTTACAAAGTAAGCATAATGTCTCTGCCGTCTTGTAGGAACATTGTGTCTTTGTCTTCAGGCTCTAACAAATAATTGTGCTTTTTAAAGGGGTAGTTTGTATACTTTTGAAGTGGGTTTTTTACATGTTTGATGGTGTTCAGGCAACCCCATTCGAGGGAAAGCCAGTTATGACAGTGTTTGATTGGTTTTGCAGCTGTGCATGTGAATGTCACCAAAAAGGGGGTTCAATCCATAGACTGTATATAGAATGGACGCCGTCTGCCTCCACACTGGAAGCGCCGCGCGCGGAACAGAAGCGCCGCGCACAGAGTTTCGGATCGGCGCCCATGTTAACCTATGAGACTGTTCACACAGCACGCGCGCGGAAGTGCCGCGCGCGGAACGGCTCGCGCTCTGGAGCGCGGCTGCTCCGCTTCTCTCTATTTTCGGCGCGAGCCGCGCGCGCCGATGTAAAGCTGGACAGAGCAGATCGGACCAGACAGGAAGTCGGAACAGGAGATGCGAGAGAATCCGGTCAATTTTCAAAATAAAATAAATTTCAATAAATTAGAAAAAAGGATTTACGGTGTTGCTTGTCGGTCTATTTTTTACCGATGAACACACACCCACACCCACACACACACACACACACACACACACACACACACACACACACACGCGGAGGGAGAGCTGCAGAGATTCAGTGACATTATTGAGACAAAGGAGGGGGGCTTTATTACGATACAGTCAATAGCCTCGAGCTAACAAGGCTATACATACAACGGAGTCAACAGACTCCCCAATTTATTCGTTGTTTACCCCTATATAATAATTTAAAACAATACTTGAAGATGCTGTCAATATTTAATTTATGTATGACGAAATAAAAACGTAAATCGATAGTGATTTACCCATAATTAAAGCGCTCTTAAGTGTGGAAAACTGAGGGCAGACGGAAACGGCCGAGCACTACCCGGCTCAGTCGATGTCTGACCTGCATGTCAGAGCGCAGCAGAAAGCGCTTCCTGTGTGAACAGCCAAGCGCGAGCCGGCGCTGCGCGCTCGCGCGGCGCTTCCGTTCCGCGCGCGGCGCTTCCTGTGTGAACCAGGCGTGAAGCCACCCCAAGAACAGCACCCTCTGGTGACAGGCTGCAGTATAGGTCATAAATCCTGCCTCCTCCAGCAATCCCTATGGAGCTGTGGACAAACTTTAGAAGTTAATTACACAGAATATACATTTTTCTCCCCCCTGGTTGCGATGTTGACTTGTAGTTACTGTTAGACTGGTTTGTGCTCAAAAAAGTTATTAGGGGGTTCATGTTTTCTATGATTGACACTTGCCTATGGGCCTACGGGCCTAGAAAGATTGTGTAGCTCACCAGGGGAATACGCTGTTTGAGCCGAGTGCCATCACAGCGACTCTTGGTAACTCTCACGCTGAATGGTTACAACGCTACTGCGTAATGTTGGTTTCAGGAGGTGGAGAAAAAAACACGGAAATACTGAGAGCTCTTCGGCTTCAAATCCGCATACTGGCAAAAGGCGGAACCAAGTTGTCCATAGTATATACAGTCTATGGTTCAATCCCAGAGCTGTCCACATGTCAATGGCCCTTCGGCAAGATACTTAACCCCACCTGCCCCTGCTGGCTGTGCCAAGTGGTGTGTGATTGGGATTATCAAAAACTGATGCCTGCAAGATCCATTTAGGAAGTCTTCACTTGAATCAGGGTGCTTTCACACCTAATCTGTTGATTATCAGTTTGGTTATTACAACTTCTGATATTTTGTCTGGTGATAAATTGTATCGTCTCATTTACCAAGTATCAATTTTCCAAATTAATTGCTAATATGAAGTCAAATCTATGATAATGGAAAAATATTGCATGGTGGGGCTGCTAGTGATTCCCACTCCTCTCATTTTGCTTCTGTTCGGACCCTGGTGGGTTTGGGTTCTGTATGGTGAGAACATGACCGAGCCTTGATAAGACTGAACTTCAGGAAGCATTGTGCTTTTCTTAACAAGCTACATGGCCAGTCAAACACGGGTTAAAAGCCACAGGCCTAGCTATTTCAAGGATCTTCATAACTGATAGCACGTGTTGTTTATTGTCTTCCCCTCATCAGACACAAAGATAAAGCATTTCTCACGCATCACTCCCAGGTATATGATCTTAGTCAACTGAATGATTTCTTTTTGCCAGAAAGACGTGATCAGAGGATTTAAACACACACTGCTGCTCTCTCTCCTCACCGTGACAGACGCACTGTGCTGTGGAGCATGCTCATTTTGTCCCCCTTGTAAACAAACTGGTTGTTTTTGGATCTGTCCTTTTAGAAGTGTCATCTTCTGTTGTTGTTTTAGTTAAGTGCAGCTGTTTGCACAGGATGTCATTTGATATTCACATATTCACTTGGGTTTGAATCGTTTTGACTCACGGTAAATCATGAAATTTCCTCCTCTTGTTATTCTGCTGTACACTCAGAAAAATGAATTATGGCGTAGTTTATTTTGAAGTATTTGCATTTATTTGATTTGATTTAAATTATAATTGTTTTAGAATTGATCCATTCAAATTTCTTAAAATCAACATAAATCTGTTATTCTGAAACAATTTTATTTAATTAGTTAAAATGTATGAATTTATGTAAAATATAATGAGCATTGGATCAACCAAAGATTCATTCAGTTAAAATATATGAGACAGAAACAAATTCAAGTTATCAATGATAAAGACAATAAATCTTCATTATTTGTTTTAAACAGGTTGGATTTATTGGTTTCATTACATAAATTAGATTCTTAACTGTTTCATTTACAGTTGACTGCCAAGTACGCAGCACATAAAGTTTATTGGTCTGTTTATGTTAAATCTAATCATTTTGCATGCAATGAGGTCTTTATTCATACGGATCCCCATCAGCTGCCACCAGAGTAGCAGCTACTCTTCCTGGGGTCCACAAATAAAACAAACAATACAAAACAATACATAATGCAATAAAACATGTACACTCTTGCAAAAGGTCATTCAAGACAATAAATATCTAAATATTTCTGTGAGTGCAGTGTGATCAGTTCACTGATGGAGAGGGAGGAAATTTGAACAGATTTACAGTTTTATTTTCAGGAAACACAAATCAAGAAGATGATAGATCAGAATTAAGAATATGGTCAATAAACCTGCTGGATAAAGTCTTATGATTGTTTTCAAATATTTGGTGTGTTGCATATTCAAAGAACTTATTATGTAGCTGCAAAAGTCAAAAGGCTGAAGTTTAGTGATTTTATAAGGCAACTGTGTTTTAATTTGTTGGTCTGAAAGAGAAAAGAGTCTGTGGTCATAGTATTTGTATGTTAAAGGTGGGGTAGGCAGGATCTGAGGAAGTGGCATTTTTTCGGAGAAATCTAGAATGTAAACTCTACCCCTCCAAACCAGTTTTCCCCTCAGCTCCTCCTCTCCCCTCAAGCCCCGCCCACAAACAGACGCTCCTGCTCGCTCGTTCTATTTAAATTCAGATATAATGCAGATAAACACTTCAGATAATTACAAATGGGGCCAGTGAAAATGAAAGTAAAAAGCATTGGTGCTACTGTAGATGCCAACAGACTACCAGCAAACACAATGTTTGTAGGACTTCTACAACAAGCATAAAGTGACATAGTCCAGGACCCGAGGTAAACAGTTTAGCGGCGCTACAACACACAGCAGGTGTGTTTGACAAGAAACACTTCTGTTTCAGACACTTGGCTAACTTTGTTAAAGCAGTTTACCTGTCCAGCAGAAAGGTTACAGGGTCAATAAGTTCCCGAAGCGTCCCCCATCGTTTATGCCTCACTGATGTTGACCCGGCTTTTAAGCTCTTGTCTGAATGGTCTACCTCCTTTTTAAGCGTCCATTATTCTGCCAGAGTCTCCGGTATTTACTTTGTTTTCTTACTTGTGTTGGCAGTCGTGGCCAAAGGAGGATTCAGACAATTTTCCATACTTTCTGGTTGGTTTCTACTGTCTGATATTGTAGCACGCTAACTTTGTTTGGGCTTGTGAATGTAATTGGAGGACGTGGAGCATGCCCCCCAACATGAGGGAGCAGCGTCTGCCTCACAACCAATCAGGTCGGGGGAGGTGGAGAACGGCTTGGTTTACATTCAGAATGAGCGAGGCCATTCAAAAAATTTTAATTTTAAATGTTGACTCCACAGATGTAAGAGAACACAGTGACATTGTTATATTCTTAAACGTCATCAATAGCTAATAACTATTGACTGATATTAAAAGCTTTTTTTGTGCATACACCACAAAAAAAGATGCTTCTTTAACGGATTCCTGCCTACCCAACCTTTAATCGAAGATGAATTTGTGTGTCTGGTTTATCTAATATACATATTTATCTCGGCTCAAAGTAACAAAGTTTTCCCCCTGTGCAATTCTGACCAATTAGAGAGTACTTCTGACATACTTCATGTGAACAAAGACCAGACTTCTATGTTAGAAATCGTTTCATAACTCGGAGCAGAGAAAACCAGAAAACCCCTGTGAAAAT
This sequence comes from Xyrichtys novacula, assembly GCA_962446985.1. Taxonomy (NCBI): domain Eukaryota; kingdom Metazoa; phylum Chordata; class Actinopteri; order Labriformes; family Labridae; genus Xyrichtys; species Xyrichtys novacula. The sequence goes on from OY660878.1 coordinate 9,920,678, forward strand.
CAACGCTCAGTCAACAACTCCCTGAGAAACTGTGGATTCCCAACAAAAAAGCCAGAAGCTTTTAAAGAAGTTGATTCTTTATTGTCAGTCCATCAAAAGATCAACATAGTGATGACATTTTCATATCTGTGTTGTGTGTTTCACCTATGAGAGGAGGTATGTAAATCAGCTCTAACCAGTGCGCTCTGTGTGACTCAGCCTGGGGACTGTTCTGCTCAAACTGTAAACTACATTAAGGTCACTCTGGTCCACTGAAACTTCCCCTGTGAATTTTTTTATGTAGCCGTGTCTCTTTTTTCTTCAAAGTGAGAAGTTTGTGTTACTTACACTCACACTCTCTAGCTAGAGTGTCTCAATTATAAAGGATATTTGAGGTAGTTTTGAGGGAAATCTGCTGGATCTCCAGGAGAGCCAGGAAAAAGACATTTTAAATTCTGAGCTCTTAGTGGAGTTTTTGACTTTTAGGTGAAATGTTGCATGTTTGGTGTGTAAAATCAGTTTGTGAAAGTGTTTGACACTTCCTGCTCAATGCCGGCTTCGTACACAGTCATTACACCGCCGCAGGATCTTAATAGCAGAGTAATTACACAGTGAAGACTGAGGGAGGGAACTGCAGCCTACAAGGTAAAGGCTTCCATGTGTGTGTGTGAGTAAGGTTTAGGGTGGGGGGTGTAATCCATTTTATTGTTCTTGTCACTGTGTGCGTTTTGAGACTGTAACACCTCCTTGAGCTGTGGTCAGAGTTGTGTTGCAGAGGGATGCTGTGTAGGATGTAGCAGAGTTTCCAGTGTGAGAATCCATTTGTTCACTCTGAGTGTATCTATGTCTCAAACAGGTGGTTTACATGCGCAGCTGTGTCTTCTCTCCTGCATGTGTTTTTCTCACTATCTCTTATGCTGGTTCTTACACAAGCTTGAAAAAAAAAAACTCCATGCACTCACTCTTCTCTCCCAATTATTCTGTCACACCCTGCATCCCCTGCCACTGGAGTCTTGCAAAAGAAACCTCAGCAGGGACGGAGTCCTCAGGGTATGTTTACTGGCAGCTTTATGTGGTTCTTTATTATCAACTTGGCACTTAGCAACGTTTAAGACCTTCTGGAGGCTAATTGAAGGCTAGCTGTAAATGCCGTCTTTTGAAATACAGAGATTTGTTCCACGCCTGTTTCTTCAGACTTTCAGATTTCTATATCCATGAAAGATAACTGTAGCTGGTTTCCTGCATATTTAATCAAAAATGTTTCTTTCAAAGGGGTTTTCTCTTCCAAACCACAGATTCTCCACATGCTCAATCTGTATCCGGGAAACCGTCTGTCTTGGGCATTTTCCTTTCATTTCTTGCCTGACGCTCATCAGCATGTGGCCACTGTCCTTCCCTCTCCTCTTTTCTTTATACCTCCAATCTGATTACTGGTGGTCGCGTGGTGGCCCACTTGCCAGGCATGGCAGCCATTTTCACCATTTGGAAGCCATAACGGCTTCTCGTTTGAAGACGAGACCCCTGTACTTGTGGCTTTCTCTGAAGACCCTTTTATGGGGTGAGGGGGCTTCTCTCTGTCTCCACTAGATCGAGTTCTGTCACACTCAAATGTTGCACCCAACCCCACACACACACACACACACACACACACACACACACACACTCACACTACAACCCTGCTGAGGAGCGGTAGCTGCCGTGTCTTTCGTCTCCTTTGCCTGCAGTTCGTGCTCAGATAGGGCCTCTGGCTGGCTCTGCCTTGTAATCAGGGAACTAGAGGACTTGAGCTGCCACAGGGCCTGCTCACGTGACCTGGCCCCCGCTAACCACAAGCACTTCATCCGATACTCTGCGGTGAGCCATGCGGCGGGGACAGCGTGTGCCTCTGTGAGCACCCATTGGCTGGAACTTCTTTGTGTTTTTAAATTGTTAGACCCTCCCTCCTCTCTTTGATTTGACAGGGACTGTAAAAGGGGAAGGGGGTTTTAAAACACACTCAAACCGTCTCCTCTGTATGTGTTCACAAAAAAGAGTAGAGTAAAAGAGAAAGTTAGATCTTGGACTATTTAATCATCAGCGGGAGTTCACCTAACAAGCTTGAAGACTTTGTGAGTGTGAGCTATACTGTTTGTACCGTTGTCTTTGATGAAAGGTGCAGTTTATCCTTGAGTTTGTGCTATTTTTAAATGTTGTTTTTTATACAAGATGAAAAACTTCCGATATAGTTGAATCTACTTTTAAAAACAAGTGGGGACATTTTGTATGTGTCATTTGATCATTTTACTTTTATTGTTTTCAGTCAAATTTTATTTAAGCATCAGTTTCAAATTAATTTTAAATCAGGAAAGAAGAATTACTTCATTCAACAAGAAATATATCTTCTGATTTATTCACCTCTCATCCTAAAATACGATGGTATGCATATAGAAATCAGGTTGTCTGTGTTTTCTTTATTTTCTTTTTTAATATTTTATTTGTTCACAATAAAATAACTTGTTTCCTCCACCGTTCCCACAGGAAATCCCTCTGTCCGAGATCCTGCAGGTTGAACAGTCCAGAGACTACAGTAATCTTGCCCAGGGCAGCAACCCACACTGCTTTGAAATCATCACTGCCACCATGGTCTACTATGTTGGGGAGAACAACTGCAGTCACTACCACAGCCCAGCTCTGGCTGCCTCAGGAGTGGGCATGGAAGTGGCTCAAGGCTGGGAGAAGGCCATCAGACAGGCCCTGATGCCCGTCACCCCTCAGCCCAGTGTGGCCAGTGCTGCTGGTCAGGGCAAAGATCACAGTAAGTGGAATATGACAGCTCTCTTGCCCTTGAAACATTTGATTGTGGATAAATTAATGACAAAGTTTGTAATTAAGATCAAGATTAAGGATGTTGGTTTTGAAAATGGCTTAAGTATTAGACAAGAGTTTGAGTTTCTCCTGTCAGTAATGACTTGAGGTTTTTCCTTGACTCAGTACAGGACTAAGACAGAAACTAAAATTTTTCTGCTTTGACTGGATGTGTTTAAAAAAAAATTAATCAGGGGGCTTAGGTGGTCAAAAAAGATAGAGTCAGTTTTGTGACGCCCCCGAAAGTTTTCAGCTGGCAGGAAAATCCCTGTAGTGGCGTTTATAGGCCAAAGGAAGTGAGGCTGTGAAGCAAGTCATTGTCTGGAGATGACAAATGAACGGACCTGACTGTGCAGAAACTGAGAGTAACTCACAGTATCAGCACAGAAGTGAGATTCTCACTGAGCAGGAACCCTGAACAAAAAAGACAGGGATTATTGAAGTTTTTGATTCAGGTCCTGTGGTTGAAAACTGATTAGTGGATCAGAGAGCCACTCAAGAGTCAATAATTTTTGCGGAAGACCATTATTTAAGTGTTGTTATGATAATCAAATAATGAGGAAGTCTCAAGAATGGATCTCCTCATGTGTAATATTCAGCTGCTTTCAATGGGTATGATGTGATGAAGTATAATTAATGAAAATATCTTACCACAGATATTAATGTTATTTATGCGGTTATTTCTCATTGAAATAGTTAACTAAATGATCTCATCATCATGCTTTCCTCTTGCTTTTATCTTTTGGCATTCTTCTTCATAAGCTAGTATTGTGGCTACTCCCAGTCCCCCTGTTATGAAATGCATTGAATACTTGCACCATTCAGTCATGCATAACTTCTCTGATCAGATTTATGGGCCAATTTATTTTGTAATGAAATGCCTGATCTGTGCGGCTGTGACTCATTCCATTCATTTGGGATAATCTTCGAGGTTGTGTAAAAGTATAATAGTGAGAATAATGGCCCTCACATTAGTATTACTTAAGGAGTCACTGGCTATGTAAGGCACTTATAAAACCTCATGTGTTTTTCTCTCCAGAAGAGCTTTCCATCAGCATATCTGTATCAAACAGCCAGATACAAGAGAATGTGGTGAGTCGGGTTTCTTTATTTGTGAATATGCTCTTGCATAATTTCCGGACACACACTTTAAATTCATGTTTCAAGAGCTAATAAAGTAGCTATTGTGGTAAAATCAGACACGGTATCCTACTGTTTCTTTACCAAAAAACCTGTGGAGAAACTTTCAAACAGAGTAAAAAAAGGGGAAGCTGCAGACCCAGTTTTTTGGTTAAGGGATGTTTGTCTCACTTTCATTTCTGCATTGAGTGAAAGTTAAATATAAAGAAATCTTTGGCAATACCAGAAAACATCCTGGAAGAGAAATACTGGCTCTGGGGTTTTGACTATGTAAATACGAACCCATTCTCAGCGCCAGGATGGAAAATTACACAAATGTTATAGCAGTAAAAGTTAAACACAACAGTGACCATGCACATTATCTCTGCGCAGGATATTGCCTCAGTTTACCAAATATTCTCTGATGAGGTTCTGGGATCGGGCCAGTTTGGCATCGTGTATGGTGGTATGTTTCCCTTTTTCATATGGAACCTCTTACATTTTATATCATGAAATCCTACAGTGGATTATGTTTAATCTGTTCCAGCCAACTTAAAGTTGCTCATATTCCCGTGTTCTTATAATGTTACAGGGAAACACAGAAAAAGTGGCAGAGATGTGGCCATCAAGGTTATTGATAAGATGAGATTCCCGACTAAGCAGGAGAGCCAGCTGAGGAATGAGGTGGCCATATTGCAGGTAATGAACAACTTTATCGTGAGATCAAATCACAGGATGATCTTAAAGTAGGGTGACCATACGCCCTCTTTTACCCGGACATGTCCTTTTTTGGGGGGGACTGTCTGGTCTTGTCCAGGGGGAGTTTGTAAAATCCTTCAAATGTCCGGGGTTCTGTATGAAAGTTTTGAGTTTTTAGTATGCATGTCCTCTTTTTGGGGATTCAGAATATGGTCACCCTACTTAAACACAGAACTTTTAGTCTGATGTAAAATACACGTTTTGTTACTGTTTTCCTCAAGCATCATCGTAGACTCAGCTTTCTGTGTCTTTTCTACAGAATCTGCATCATCCAGGTATTGTTAACTTGGAGTGTATGTTTGAGACTCCGGAGCGAGTGTTTGTCGTCATGGAAAAGCTGCATGGCGACATGCTGGAGATGATTCTGTCCAGTGAAAAGAGCAAACTGCCTGAACGGATCACCAAGTTCCTTGTCACTCAGGTGTGTTTTGTTGCAGAGAGACTTTTCCTCCTTTTGCTTTGTGTTGTCTATCTGTTTCATAAAGCAACAAACTTACACGAACTCAAACGGTATAACTTAACCTGGATCTGTATCAAGTGTAACATCACTTCCACACCAAGTATTTTAAACAACATATCTTCAAACTAGAACCTTTTGAATTTGACTTCATAGACCTGCTTTCTTTCTCTCTCTTGGCCTCATCCCTCTTTTTTGGGGGGTTTGCATGGGCCTCTTTTCCAGCTCTAGGGCCTGTTTATTCTTGTGGTAGGCTGATTGAGGAGAATTGTTTACGGCATCAGTCTGCATGGCATCACAGCCTCCTCCCTGGCTGTGGATTACAGCCCGTAGTGTGCTGGTGGCTTTGTGGCTTGATTAGAAGAGCAGCAAGCCCCTGAGCCGCTCTGGATCCCCTGTCCCAAACAGGAGCGGAGCCATTAACAAGAGCCCCATTAGCTGCGGCATGCCTGGCTCTGATGTGGCCAGGAGGACTTCTGTCAAATTTAGGGTCAGGATAAGGAAGCCAGGCTCACAGTGGTTTTGGTACAAGGCCATAGGCAGACATGCATGCAGTGTAAGCTTAAACCAGGCCCCATGAATGTAGATGGGATAGTGAGATCATGTGTCTTTATGCAAAGATAATGGTCAGGATGGATGCATTTAAGGGCATTTTTATACTTCTACTGTTGTTATTTTTCCATATGAGAGAACCATAAATTCTACTGCCTTAAATATACAAACATTAAGAGGTTTAGACCGCGCGCTATACCACTCACTCAGATCCCAGGGTTTCAAGTCTTTTCATGTGGAGTTTTTGAGCTGACTGTTGGATGACATTTTCTTTCAACAGATTCTGGTGGCTTTGAGACATCTACATTTCAAAAATATTGTTCACTGTGACTTAAAGCCTGAGAATGTTCTACTGGCTTCTGCAGAGCCCTTTCCTCAGGTAAAAAAAATAAAACACACAAATGTGTACACAAGTCTTTGTTTTGCTGTCTGTATAAACAATGAAAATATTTTCCATCTCCCTCCAGGTAAAGCTCTGTGACTTTGGCTTTGCTCGCATCATTGGAGAGAAGTCATTCCGGCGGTCTGTAGTGGGGACCCCAGCTTACCTTGCTCCAGAGGTGCTGCGAAGTAAAGGCTACAACCGCTCCTTAGATATGTGGTCAGTGGGAGTCATTGTCTACGTCAGCCTGAGTGGGACTTTTCCTTTTAATGAGGACGAGGACATTAATGACCAGATCCAGAACGCTGCCTTCATGTACCCCCCTACACCCTGGAAGGACATCTCTGCAGAGGGTAAGAAGAAGAAGTTTGTCAATGAGTCAACATGTAAATAATCCCCAGTGCTTGCCTGATGAGACTGTTGTTAGCACTACCTGCTGCTGAAGTTTGTCAAACTGATACTCAGACCTGTAGCCTCAGAACCTCCCTCCCCACCTACTTGTCTGGGTTGTCTGAACTTTATTCTGACTTTTCTTTTTCTGCGGTTGATATGAAACTTTTTCAAAACTGCCCAAGTGGCAACTCCTCCCACGTACAGTCTGAAAAGTATCACTAGATGAGGAACATAACAGAGGTGTTGATGCTAACGTTCGGTGAAGCTACTACAGTTGCCTCTGATATTGTTATGCACTGCTGATCTTTACTTTTTAGCACAATCAACTCTGGGTCTTCAAAGGTCACTTTTAAATGCCACATCCATCAGTATGCTGTCAGTACTAATGATGTATTACTTGGTTAATTGATGCAGCTATTATCTTTTTAACAGCCACAGATTTGATCAACAACCTTCTCCAAGTCAAGATGAGGAAGAGGTACAGCGTTGATAAGTGTCTCAGCCATCCTTGGTTACAGGTGAGAGTGCAGCATCATCATTTTTAAACAGTGATTAATATAAAATTGTGTGTAAAGAAACGACCATTTTGCAAATTGCTTATTGTAAAAGGTATTGATGGCAAAGTAAGACAGAACATCAGTAAATATAGGAAATAAAAAGTATTCAGTGTCTCCCACCTTTTCAAAGTGATTGAAATATAAGATCCAAAATTGAGTTCATTATTTCCTAAGACATAAGTTAGAAGAACAATCAGGCTTATTGAATTACCTTCGCTTAAACTGTGCTCTGATAACAGTCCTTCATTCCTACAAGCACATATGTTGCTGTATAAACACTTTAAACTTAAGAGCATGTGTTTCTTCACATCATATAAACCCTAAACTTAATTTTTTTAAAATTGAACATGGTAATACATGAGCTGTATCAGGGTATCAGCTTGTCTTTTTCTGAATTCCAGTAATTTGAATTTAAGGCCTTAAAAAGAAGTGATTAGGAAAAAAGCTGTTAAGACAGTAAATGATCCCTCTCACCCACTGTACAGTGAGTTCCTTATACTTCGTTCAGGCGGACGTTATCAAGTACCTCAGGCAAATCATAACCTCTTCAAAAACTCATTCATTCCTAACGCCATCAGGGCACCGAATGATAGTAGGCCTATGTCTCGTTAGATCTGCCTGTTATGTACAGTACATGCCACTGTTGTCCTCCCTCTTTTGCTGCCAAGATGATTTGTGTGTATTTGTTATGTGTCTGTTGCTGCTGTCCTTGTTGCTGTTGATCTGTTTTTTGAACACGATGAGAATTTCCACTTGTCGACAATAAATGAACAAACGAACGAAATGTCTAAAAATTATCTTGAAATCGAATAAAATGTCTAAAATAAAAATTGAAAAGGTCTTAAAACTGCATTAACTTTGCTTACAAATAAATAATGTACCATACAATTTTAAGTAATGTAAAATGATTCGATTTCCTTTCATGTCTTTTGTACTTTTTGGCCAGTATAGATGTAAAATGAGTCTTAAATTGCATTTATTACGGTCTCATGAAAGTTTAAAAAAGTCTCAATTTGACTTGTTGAAACCTTCAAATGTATACTAAAGTCTATACATACATAAATCTATCATACTATCGTTGAAAAGAGCTTATAGTTAAACCTTGAATGACTTACAAGCTGAGTGTGTATGTCTGTTCCTCTCAGGACTATCAAACCTGGTTGGACCTCCGAGAGTTTGAGACACGTCGAGGCGAGCGCTACATCACCCACGAGAGCGACGATGCGCGTTGGGAGGAGTTTGCAGATGAGCACAGTCTTGTTTACCCCAAACACTTCATCATGGCTCCCAACTTAGACGACATGGAAGAGGACCCCTAGTGGCTCAGGGATCTTACTACACCCCATGTGTCAAAGACAAGAACTGAAGCTTTGAATGTTCCATCCTGAACTGTTTTGTTGTGGGAACAGAGGAGGAATCCAATCAGGTGGAGAAAAACTCTCCTAATGCTTCAATAGGGGAGGAAACCAGACAGAAACTGTAGTATGATCCCCTGCTATAAGAAGCATGCTAGAGGAGGTGTGTTCAGAGACACGTGTCGAGGAGCTGTCTGCGGAGAAGAGTGTTCATCTGCTTTTTGCACAATATCCAAACATTCCATGGATTATCATTTCCGAGAACAATTGCAAACCAAAATATGCAAAGCAAACTTGATAGCTTAGTTACTGAACATGCATTTTGGTAATAATATGACTCCTCCCCAAGTGAGGAAGGAGACGAGAGAGAGCTTACCCCAGGAGTAAAGGGCACTTTTCACAAGGGATTTACAGCCTGAGAATTGAAAACATGAGTTTTGTTCTCATTTCTGAACTGTTTGTGAGATTGTCCTTTGGCATGAAACTGGAACCATCACATTTATTTGGATGTTTTTATGTTTTATGTAATTGTGGTAGGTCTTTGCACTATATTACCTTGGAGACATAGCAATGGAATAGAAACACTATTCACTGCTACAGAGAGAAAACACCTCTTCAGCATAAACTGGTGATATTCAGAAGAAAGCTGAAAAGTCAAACAGTGTTGGCGACTTTGTAATGGTAAAGGACCAAATATGTTCCCCGTGAAAATAATATTTTCTGTGTTTTCAATTCTTTATTAAAGAAAAGCTACAGGACCAAACTCATTAACTTTCAGTAAAAGCAATAATGGAGCCATTTCTCTCTGTTCAACATGAAGCTGAATCAGCAACGTCATGTTTCTGTGTATCTTTCTCTGTTTTCTTGTTGTAATGTGACTTTCTAAGCACAGTTTCTGGAATATGTGTTTTTGATGCTTTGATTATCTTAAGTGCTGTTTGACCAACTTTGGTTACATTGAACAAATATTTTGTTTCTCTCTTGGTTTTCTGGACCAAATCATCAGCGCTTTCATCCAGACTGAGTAAATTCAGTGCAATGACATTTTGGTTATATGGGAGTTGAAGTGCTACAGTCATGTTGGTGTGTTTTGGGAGTACGCTCCTGTGTCCTGTTGTCCTTTTCTCGTCTTTGTTGCCGCTGGATTGGCAGGTGTCAGTGTTTTGTATATTTCAGTACATACCAATGGAATAAAATCCCAATTTCTTAACTAGGAAGTTTTCTCTCTCTTTTTTTTGCTGACTTCAGTGACACATTTTGTTAGGGCTGTGTAGTCCTAGTCCACATATCAGTCCATACGTGCTTAGTCGACCAAAGTTCTGAATGGTCTCAGAACATCCCCCTTGTTTTCACCATTTTGGATTCGCCCAACCCACTGGAGAGTGGCTGGAGACAGAAAGACAGAAAAGCGGCCACGTTAATCAAAGTCCAGTGGTCTGTAGTGATGGGCACAGCAGTTCTTTTAGATTAACTGAATCGCTAGAATCAGTTCACTAAAAAAGATTCATTCACTAAATCACCAAATCATTCAGCGCTTGGTGGGAGGAGCCTGCAACTCCGACTTCCTGAACTTCCCTTGCAAACCGCTGCACTGATAGGGTGCTGCACTGGTTGTTACATGCTGTGTCCTATTGTATGCAAGTTGTTCTGGTGGCAATTTAGCAGTAAAAGAAAAAAAAAGGTTGTTTTGTCCAGCAAAAATGATTACAGAGAGTGTAGTTCAAAGCATGATTCGTTTACCAAGTTATTCAGGCGTCAGTGCATGCCATCCCTCATGTAATGCCGTGCTACAGCAGCTGCACTTCTGACAGCCCAACTGAAGTGAGAAACGAACAAATCACTTGAGGAAGAGATTCAGATCAGTATGTTCATTTAAATGATTTGATTCCTTTGAAGGAATCATTCGCGAACAACACAACACCAGTGGTTTGCTAAGTATATTTAGTTTTTTAAATTAAATACTGATTAGTTGATGTTTGGTCGAAAATTGCAGGGTTTTAGTCGACCAAAAATTTCATAGCTTGATTACAGCCCTACATTTTGTATTAGAATGCCTCATCATGCATGCAGCACATGGATTATTTGAAGTTTTAGCATGCATGAGCAGTGGCCTGTTGCTTTGTGCGTGTTGCATCATGATGTGTGAGTGAGTGAACGTGTGTGTGTTGTGGTTTCACATGTCAGATCCCATTTTTCAGCAGCTGGATGTGATTGTTGCACCACATCGAGCAGTTTGCAGAGCAAGTCGCTCACCACAACAGAGTAATGACATAGTTAAAGAGGGTGGTGGTGATGTGGGGTTAGTGAGAGACTTTGAAATGAATGGAAGATAAATGCTATCATGGACTCCACTAAAGTATCCAGCATGTGTTCAGTTTTGGGCACAAAAAAAAGAAAAGCCTTACTTTTGGACTGTAATCCAGAACCGGTCTATTGTTTAAAGACATCTACCAGTAAAAATAACAAACAGCTGCTGTTAATTTTCCTAAATCTTTGACTGATATCCTCCACCAATGGTTGTTGCAAATGTAGATGCTGGCTGACCACTGCTTGCAATCGTGGCTTGCATTATTGCAATGCTATCATCTAATGACCACAGTTTTGAAGTTGAAGTTACTCTTTCCCTCTCTAAATGATCTAAATGAGACTCACCAGTGCACTTGTGTTTCTGCTTCTTTAAATGATTTCAAGATGTGGATCTTATCTTCGGGCCAGATGACCCCGTTAACCTGTGTGTGTGAGCATGGAAAGAGTTCACTGAGTTAGTCCTCCTCACACAGTGACAAAGAAAACCCAAATTATTCTAGTCTGTGTGGCTAGTCTTTTTAGTATTTTAGAGTTGCTTTCAAATGAAAGGAGTTATGTGGAGAGGGCTTTAGTCATTTAGAAGACAGGAGGTTAGAGGGAAATGCAGTAGAAAATAAAGTGCAATGTCTCCCTCCTCTGGCTGCACAGAGATGCAGAAGTTTTAAAACCTCATGTTTTACTTTTAAGATTAGGAAATAGTTTACACTATTCAGATTATAACATAAAACACAGTTTTTCTGCCCCCCTCATATGTATAATTGAGGTCAGATTAAAATGGGAAAAACTATTATAACAAAAAAACAAGAGACTGATAAAATGGAAGTCAGTCACAGCTTTAATTGGGCTAAAATAGATGGTACGTTTACATAAGAAAGGGTGCTATGAATACAATTCACTGTATCCAAGCTTTAACACATAATGGCATAATAATAATAATGCATAAAATTTTTATAGCTCTTTATCAGAGACCCTAAATGTGTTTTACATTGGATACATCATTTATTTGCTCACACAGTCACACCCTGGTGGTGGTAAACTACCTTAGTAGTCACAGCTGTCCTGGGGCGGACTGACGGAAAAGTGGCTGCCAATTTGTGCCTACAGCTTCTCCGACCACCACCACACAACACTCACATGAATACACCAGTGGAGGACACACACTGGGAGCAAGGTGGGTTAAGTGTCTTGCCAAAGGAAACAACAAACAGACAAGGGATCAAACTGCCAACCCTCCAGACTGCCCTACCTCCTGAGCTACTGCCGCCCATGACGTGACATAGTTCTGTGACATGAAAGTCAAATGTAACAGAGCTATCAATGATGTAGGAAAAAGGGTGTTTCAACTCCTTTTGTAAACCTTAGTTGTTTTTTTTTTTGCCTGATTGTAGGTTATGGATTTTTTCAGTGATGGAATCAGTAGAATTTTCAGCAGTTGTGAAGCTTCATCTCAAGATATTTTTGAAGGTTAAACAAGCTCTTTAGATGTCTGAAAAAGACATGGATACTGGCTTTTTAATGAAAACACCAGGGTAATGTTAGGGCTATATTGTGATTTAGAAATAGATTGCATATATATAAAAATATTTAGGGATATAATAATCTCATATAATGACTCTATTTTGTCACACAGGATCAGTCATAAAGGTCTTCAGGTGTCAATCATTTGCATATACACAAATATATTCATACGTCATTTGAGGACAGTATTACTGCGTCTATTTTTCACCCATCAAGTATTTCTCTCTGCTACCAGAAGGTGTCACTCTCTGTGAGTTTATCTGGTTCTACTGTGATGGACAGACTGAATCTTTATGGGAAATTTGTGAAACAGGTTATGTGGTTAATGATTTGTAAGGTGAAGCGTCATTTTGCAGACACAGACATGCATTTTGAAATGGTTAAAGTATTTCTCATATATCAAATACCAACACTGAAAGATATTTCTTGAAGTGAACTCTTCAATTATTTGAAAGAAATGTCATGAATCAAGCCTGTGTTGTCAGAAATAGCATCTGGTGAGGGATCACAGACAGAGATCTGTCTTTGTTGCCCTGATCCTGCTGTTTGTGTGTATTTGTCGAGCAGCTTTGCCCGGTAACTTCTCTGCAGGTCTCTCGTCACCTCAAGGGGAGGTCTGTGTGTCACACATCCTCACCCCCCACCACCATCCCCACCGCACCTCTCCTCTCCTTTCCCCTACGTCTTCCATTCCTCTGCTTCTTCTCTCTACTCCATGCTGGGTATCCATGGGCTCCAGACCAAACAAGCAAACAAACAGAACAACAGAAAAACCCATCACCCAGACAAGCTCGGTCTGGGCTTGGAGGGGGGAGAGATGGGGAGAGATCTTGTTTGCTTTCTGGGCCAGTTCCATTTCACTGTGATGGCAGAGAGGGCCTCCCAGGACACAGCGACCCACACTTCTGTTTGACTTCCAGGGAGGGATCAAGGTGGTCCTCGGCGCTGACACATCACCTTCCGACCCAATACACAGCTGGCTGGAGGCACGGGCCTGTGGCCTTTACCTAAGCCGGCCCTGGATTCTTTACCTGAGGAGCATGTTGGTGTGGCATTAAGCTTGCTGGCCTTTAATCCCCACAATGCTCTGCTTCAATCATGACCAGCGACTCGTTTGATGACTTTGACTTGCTTTTTTAGCGTAGAGGGCATAATATTACATCACACTGATAACATGGCGAGACTGTTAATAGTTAAGTATTTCTGAGGATGTGCACACAACTCTGATGATCAAACCCCATACATTAACATACAACAGCTTGCATTATGCTTACTAAGTAAAGCTGGGACGATATGCTTTTCTCCTGTTTCGCTTTTGCCGATTTGATTTAAATTGCGATTCTACGATATTGTCTTTTTTCTCGATTTTTAGTTTGCATTTTTAACACTGGTGAAATGGTTGAATGATTATGATTGTTTACTGACTATTCCAGTAACCATATTTTCTCCCAAAATACACATCACATGTAAGTCAGTTTTAAAGATTTATTCTTAAATTTTAATAAAATCGATTTAAGAATTGTAAAACATAAATTTGCAATACTTATGTGAATCTGATTTTTCTCCCACCCCTATTACAATCTCTGCCTGGGAATGACTTAAACCCACACAGCAACCTGATATTCATTCTTTTGCTTCTTGTATTTTTTGATAAAGACCTATAGTCCTTTAACAATTCAATAAAATCACTGCAAGTTGACTTTTTTTCTTATTTGCTCTTTTCACATAGTGACCCAGGGAGAAAATGAATACAACTGTGGAGTGTTTATACCTTAGCATGTGTGTTTTGTAGACAAATGCATTCACAAAATAGCAAGTGATTGACAAGATCAACTCTCCCAGCAGTCTAAATCACAGCACTGTTTGAACATTAAGTGAATTTAGTAAATGTAAAATATGAAGTCAGAGTTTTATATTGTGTGCTTCAGAATGAACGGTCAGAGCTGCATGTGTGGTGATGTGTAGGGTCGTTAAGTCATTATTTTGTTGAAGAGAGAGGAAATGAACGCCAGAAATGACTTCCCTGTCTGGGAAAATGCAGATGAATGACATACGTATGTTTGATTTGCTGACTCCAGCTGTGCCCGGAGAATTCCCCTGACCCATCCTGTGCACCGGTTGCTGTGTGAGGCCACATGTACCCGACGCAATACACAACCCCCCCTTAAAAGGGCTGGCCATTGAACTCTCAGGCAAGTGGCAATATTTGCTCACCTGAAATACACACATCTTGCCAATTGGGGTCGGGGTGGGCTTGAGGACCGGGGACAGACCCCTTGATGCAGCTGTGGCCCCAGAGAAAGACCAGACCAGGAAGTTTTGTGGGTGGAGGAGGGTGGGGGCTCTCATGGCGGGGGGCTGTTTAGCGGTGGCGGCCCTTTTGTGTCTTTAAGGAGGCAGGGACCGTATTTGTTCGTAGCAGCAGGAGGCTGATGAGGTGCTAATCTGTTGAGTGGCTGTGTCATTGGGCCCCTGTTCCCAATAGCCTGTTAGCTGTCAGGGCCAGTAAAAAAAGGCACAATTTACGGGCCCCTGGCCAGGACTCAGCCATTGGTGTCCACGGGTAAGCAAACACAGATTGGACACTTATGTTGTTGCTCTGGTAGGGCAGGCTTTACCACCGGGCTCCTGGTGTGACACGTAGGCAGCCTCTTTTCAGCCCTCTTCATGAGCTGTCGGCCCCCTCTTTGCTCCTCTGTAAACACTACAAATTAGCCATCTGCATATGGATGGGTCCTCAGCTCATACAGGAAGGAGACAACCACCCAGTGGAAGAGAGAAGATATAGGCTCCCCTCCACTGTAGCCCCGATATACATTCTCCACTATCAGCCTTTTTTTTAATTTCTACCCTCATGCATACCAAACAAGGATAGCACAGTCAGCCACAGGGATTTCAGATACGCCGGCAACGTGTGCCTGCTCAAGAGAGTGTGAGATTTTGTTGTATGGGGCTTTGAAGCATGAGGATAATGAAAGCACAAGGCCGGGCCAGTTGTCTGAGATGGGTTCGGGTCAGCAGTCAGAGGTAATCCCAAACTTGAATTTCCCCATCAGCCTGGAATACAGATAAGACAGGAGCAGATATGAGCCGCACTCACTGACTGACTGAGGGACTGATGGAAAAAGGAAATGGAGCAAAAGCCTCTCTCAGATGTAGAGCTGAGATGTGTGTGTCTGAGTGTGTGTATTTTCTTTCAAGAGGTCTGTGAGAGATACTTGAAAACCAGCAGCTTTGTATTGGTCAAAAAATAAGATTGCGACAATATACAGACTAAAACCTTGTTTTGTAACAACCAATCAACTCCAAACCAGGTTAAAATACTGTTGGTTTGTAAGTAAGTGGACTCCATTCTTGCTGGTTGTGTCCATGTCCCTTGAGTCTTCTAGGATTAGAAAGACCATTACAGATACACAACTTTTTAATCAGCGACTCAGGTTTGCCCTCTCGTCCAGCCTGACGTGGATCTGACAGCATGACGGCCAAGTGTGAATGGCAATACCTCATCGTGGATTATGGCGTGGGCTTGATTGTGGTGATATTTAGACACAGAGCTTCCCATGGGAGCCCGGCAGTTTAATTAACATAGCACTAGTGGCCCCCCTCCTGTTTTAATTGCCTCCAGTCTGTGATTAAATGTGTATTGACTCTGCAGTTGGTCCACTAATGAATAACAATGTGCTGATTTGGTGATATTAAATCTTTTGGCTCCAATACACATCCCAGCCACGTTGCTTGAGAAGTTCAGACATCACAGGGAGGCATCTCAGTGCAGCTATATCAGTACGAGGTTTGTCAAAATATAAGACCAGTTAAATGAACGTCACGCTTTACCTTATTAAAGGGCCATGTGTCCATACCAGAATTAAAAAAAGCATAATATAGATGTAAACAAATCAACAATACAGGGATGGAAAAAGCATTATCAAATCACTGCATTTCTGGGGTTCATTGTGATTTTAACACTAAGACACATTTTTACAGTCTTCACAAACAAAGAGAATACTTCAGTGTGGGCTGAGAGAGCACCGCTTTTATTTCATTTCTTGAACGTATGAATTTAGACATAAAAGTGTCACAGTAAGGCAAGAAATCTAAGGACATTTAACTCGGGCTTATTTATCTGTGATTTAAAACAGGATTCTGCACCGTAAGTGAGCATTTTAGGATGAAACTCAGTATACCTCTAAGATGTGCACTGTGCAAATGTGTGAGACAGCATACAAGCTCGTATATAGCTTGTTGAAGTTAACCCCTGCTAACACTGGTGCAGCAGGGATTAACTTCAAGAGCTTAGTTTTGACTCCTTATATTCAAGATTTCTTCAGCTACTTTTCTTTAACTCTTACTCATAAATAAAAAATAGTTTATGTTTAATCATCCACGCTATTTTAAACTGAATATCTCTCAAATTGTACATGACTGGGGCCCACGCTGTGTGTTATAAATCTTGTCCATGAATATGTTTTCTTAGAAATTCACAATCCTTATGACCTACTCTAAGCCATTAAATAATAATAAAAATAGGTTGCAATTCACATTGTTGGTTTTAGCATTTCTGCCTGCTTCTAATGCTGTTCTAAAGTTGGTTTTCCATTTATATACTTTAATTAATTTCTTACTTTATTGGTATAATACATATAATGTTTGTGATTATAAACACCGACAAGTAAAGAGGCGCAGATCTGTTGAGAAAATAAAGGTATATTTTCACAAACTTGTAAACCCTAGTATTATTAACCCTTATCAAATTTTTGGTTAATGGAATAATTAAAGTGGTCATTTATATTGGATGTTCCTTTTGAAAGCAGGAACTGAATGTACTCCAACACTAGATAGCTTATGGTATACTGCTGTCTTTGAATCAATAATAGAACTAAAAGTTATATAAAACAAACCCTTGATAAAGGTTGCCTTAACAGAAGGTGACAACTAAATGTTTTCAACTCAATTGCAATTCTGGTTTAGGTTTTATTCATCCTTAATTAACAGCATAAACCTAGCATTAAGGCAGGAATAGACGGGTTTTAAACAGCCTTAAACAGGTGCCCATGCTCTGTGTCATTTGATCTGTGCATCTCTTGGGATCCCAGTGTCCTCTTCCTCCTCCTGTGGTCTGATAGATAAACTGTCACCTTGTCAGATAAATAAAGGGCAGGAGTCAACACAGGCTCCTTTACCATGACAAGAGAGGAGTATTGAATCTGCCATGGATACAGTCAACATAAAACATATCGAATGGCATTCCTCCCCACATTCCTCTCAGTATCAAAAGGTGCGTATTTGAGGATTTCCTTAGTGCGTTTACGCCTGTGTTTGCGCCCTGACCCACTGAGGCCAGTGCAATAACTCTGGACTCCCTCCCACCTTGCATCTCATTGCAGTGACCACTCTCAGTTTTTATTTAGCTGCCTTGTGTGCCTTCCCAGTCCAGCCGCTTTTCAGATTCATTTCCAGGTAAACACACTGTGGCCAGCCACAAACCTGCGGCCAACAGGCGTTGTCACAGCTGTGGCAGATAATGGCAAGTCCAAACTCCAGCTCGGCTCTGGAATGTTTACTGTCACCACAGGCAAGTTGGCAGCAAACATTTTTTTTTCCAGCACTTTCTAAGAGCAAGACTTTCTTGTTATCAATTTTATTTTGATGTATTACATACTTAACCTTTTGCCCTGTGTCTGTTGTGTGTGTCTTTGTGCACTCAGAAGGATACAAAAGCACAAAAAGAGGAATTCTTGAGTGAATCTTTAAATTTCAGCTGAAAAAAAAAATCCTCACTTTGAAAGCCGAAACTTAAAGTTAACACATTCCCGGCAACAACTCCTGGGTGTTTGAAGGAATGTTCAAGAGATCCGCCTTCCTCTCACAGAGCAGAGAGCACCCTGTTCTCAGCCCCCCTGACCCTGAAAACCCCCGAGACACCCATCAGCATCTGGAGCAGAAGACCAGGCTTATTGGTGTCATTCTCGGGCCTTAATCATGCAGGTGTTTTGCTTTTACTTCTTAACTGACTCTTTAAATCGTCATCATTTAGTGTTTGCTCGAGTAATAATCAGTAAAGGCACGACACCTGGATGTGTTAAATCTAACACATATATTCATGGAGGCTAATTGATCGACAAAGTGACAAAAGCAGCCCAAAAAGAGGGGAGACGAGGGAGAGCATAGAGGTCGATAGACATGATGAGAAAAAGTCGTCCTCAACAGAAGACAGCAAACTGGTTTTCTTTATTTTAGGATACTGATCCTTTTGAGATAAAGTGATCGCACTTCTCCTCAGATTTTTTGACAGGAGCAGTTTTAATGTTGCAGCAGCATGTGGAATAAAAAGGTTCCTATTAATGTTTTTTTTCAGGTGAAAAATCTCACTTGAAGCTAACACATAATGTTGCATTGAATTAAAAGCTGTTATTCATAGCTGTATACTATGTATGAGCAGTTTCTGTGTGTATGTGGTCTGCTCTAAATTGTCACGCTGCTAGTTTTCCACTGAAGAGGTGCACATTACAAGACCACTCATCTTCTTACTCAAAACCTCAGTTAGAGCACTGAAATTCTCAAATAATTTATCATTCAAAATGCGATTACATTTTGAAATGGTGTGGCTTACATGCATTTGCATTTGAGTTTATTTTGGATATGTTTAACTTACATATTCAGTGGACATAATTACATTTATTGTTTTTTTTCATTCAATAAATCTGACTCTAACTGACATGCAACCATGGAGGGTCAGCCAATTAAAGCTGCAACAACAAAAACACAGATATATCCACATGCTATGGGCTTAGGAGATTCCGTACAGCATATCCTGAAGCTGTGTGGTGACTCCGCTGTGCATTTTCAAACTCCCTGCAAACGCATCCACAGATGATGTGATATTTAACACCATCTTTATAATCTCCTAATGCTTGAGGAAGTGTATCTTGACAACAGCAACAAGAAAATAGGGATATAACTGTGGTAATGCTGATTTTTCTGTTCTAGAAAACTGGCCCAATATTTGATGGTTTAATTTTACCTTGACGCTTTTGCAAAATTGTTCTAAAATTTGAATTAAATTTTCAAATTTAACAGCTATGGTTACACATCCACAGTTTGCTATGCCTTGAACACTCCAGTCATGTCAGATTAGCTCTAAATTATGTCCTTTCTAAATCTTATCATTCTTTAGATTTCATATTCTTCATTTGTAAAAGTTTGAGGACAGTCATAGTCTTGGAGTTAAAGGGCACTAACAGATTTAGCTGACAGCAGGATAAAAGAAGGACAACATCTGAAATGTAGGTGATAGAGCAGCAGCAGCTCAAGGCCCAGTTAGAGTTCTTGTTTTTGACTAAAACCAAAAAGTGACCTTCACCCATGTCAGAGGACCGAGACGGGTTGATGATTAACTTTAGAAATTAGCAACATGTCTCATTCAGGAACATAATGTCATGCAGGCCAAGGACCATTTTGGAAGGCTGGGGATGTGGTGTCAGTAATTTTAGAAAGACAAAAAATGTATCTCATTCACCATTATATCAATGATTTTGTTTGAAAATGTTGGGAATATTCATCTGGAGGCTTTACACACTAGCCCAAAAAAGAGTCATGGATCTTCTTTTTTTATACTACTCATGCACACAAATGACCACCTCATGGCTTCTTTTTGTATCACACAAGCATGCAGGTCTGGGCTGTTCAGGCTTATAAGTGTGTCTTTTGTGCAATAAAAATATGTGTGAAAGTATTTTAAGTGCCATACATTTTTTTGAAGTATGCATACATTTATGCATTGCAAATGAATGCATTAAATTATTGTTCTGAGGTCCCAATATCTAAATATGTGTAATTATAACATGAGGTACAGTATTTGACTTTAACCATTATGATTGTATTAGTCCTTTGAATTACTTAAAGAAAAAGCCTAAAAATCTCGTGTTGACTAAGAGAAGCCCGGAAAGCGCAGATTTGACCACCTCCAGCACTCAGCGCTGAAATCCCCAATCCTCAAACACACACAGCTTTTTCTCATGATCTCATTTCCAAGTTAAGCAGACTCTGTTAGTCCCTCGTCAACACGACAGGTTTACTCGCCTTTACTAATGGCCCTCTGTACTGATAGTTATGCTCTTGCGTAAATATGGAGTCAAATAGATGTACCACTACTGACACGTGGCTGGCACCGGACTGCAGCCTCACCTTGATGTTTGTGTCATACAAATACTGTACAGGCTGCGGGGATTAGAGGGCCCCTGCAGACCGGGGCCTGGCCGTCTAACACAACATACCGGTAGATTAAAACATAATAACTTCCAAATGATAGAGGGGAAAAGCGCATCATTACGCATACTCCAAATGCTCCAAATTGGGTTGAATGTAGAACTTGATCTTAATTTAGCGAATAAAAGGTGAGTCACTAAGAAAATTTGTCCCCACAGCATCACTGTATATCGTGGCTTTAAATGTTTGTCGTCTCTTTGGTGTCAAAATCACAAAATAAAATACGCACAAATTCCACCCCTTTCTTTAATGCTTCGTGTCCGAAAATATAAAACTGCTTTTTGTGCAACCAACAGCAGAGAAAGTAGGACACAATAGCCGAGAGAGGGCGCTCTAAAGCTTTGCGAGGCATATTCAACTTCAATTAAAACATTTAGAAACAGTCATACAGAGGTTCATAAAAGTAAAGCAGGAATAAATATTGACCTTACGACAAAAATCAGTGAAACTAATGTCAAACATTTTACACATTTGAACAGAAACAAATATTTTTTGATTAAAATCACAACATTAAAAGCCTGGATAAAGGGATCTGTCTCTTAACTGCTTAAAATAAGCCTTTTAAAAAAACTGAAATCATTTTCAGGAAGCTTTTTTATACTTACAATATGTCCACCGTACACATGCAGGCCTGCATTAGGCGCATAATCAATATCTATTGCAGGTTTGGACTGGCGTTTAAATGCAGAATAATAATAATGATAATAATGACACAGTTTAAATGATACCTTGATATTTGTGTGCAAAAAAAACAAAAAACAAAGCAACACAGTCCTGTATAATCTGACATTATCAGTCAATAAGTGCATTTTCTGACATTACAGTGAGCGCAAAGATCAGACTTTATTCAAATACAAAAACGCAGTGGTGTTCTCGGGTGTTTTGGTGTAAAATGATAGACAGCTGTATTTGAGCTCAGGCGATAAATTCCTTGAAAGCATCTCAGTAAAATGTTTCATGAGTTGGAGTGGAATATACACGTTGGAGGATGTGCGTAAAGAAAAGCACAGCAAGGAGGAGCGCCAAACATTCCTTTTATGGCTCTTTTTGACTCGGCCAAAATACAATAAGATTAGTTTATAATGAAGCTTTTCATAAGAAACTGTTCTTTTCACTCAGTGCAGGTGTACAATTGGGGCTGGGGGGAGGGGGAGCCTGAGGAGTCTCACGCCTAGGTGCGAGGAGATTATTCAAATAGGGCCCAAGGCGTAGAAGTAGGGATTGGAGGCTTGCCTAGCGCACAGAGCTATATCACAGCGTTAACAGGCAGCACGGAGCGTCATTTCAACTCCAGTCACTGACAGACGCATCTCACGGCTGCCTTCATAAGACACACATGCGCCAGTCCTCGACGAAGGGACACACCGACGACCCACATACACTCAGTGGTCCCCAGTCACCTGCTATTAGAGACACTTTCGGTTTTTCCTCTGCTGGGAGACGCTTTGTAAAAGTCCTCCATGATGCTCGGAGCAGTTAAAATGGAAGGACACGAACACACCGACTGGAGCACCTACTACGGAGAGCCCGAGGTGGGTACCTTAAATATATATTTTTTTCCGTCTAAAGCCGATCCCATTTTATACAACTCAATATTAGCCCTGAGATAATATTAACTTTGTGATCAAATATTGACTTGAGGCGCCTCCAAATCCTCCCCCATCTCCACGCAGCGCACTATCCTAACAAAGTTGCTTGACATATAGGGGGAAACTTTTAACTCGGATGATAATTTCATAAATCTTTACGTATCTTTACTTAATCACATTATTTTTTTGTCTTGTTTCTCCTCTACAAACACCTGAGCTGTTTGATTTTGAGGAGATGGATTCAAATATTTGTGCTGCAGTCGCTCTTTCGTGTGAGAGCACAGCCATAAAAAGTGTCAGCGGCGGCACTGTACATTTTTGACGGGTTGTTGATCTAAATTTCCTCGCCATAGCAGTGACACTCGATCTACTGTCAATCAGATTAAACATTTTATTTTAATTTAGAGCATTTTACTCTAGTGCTGGAGAAAATGAGTCCGCTGAGGAGAAAAAAACATACTTGTGCGTATTTAAATGGAAGTAGCCGAATTGTAATCCGCTCTGAATTTATGTAGTTATTTAATATTTTTAAATATCTAAATAAATACAAACTCTGTGTTAGTTTTTACAGCTGATTTAGTTCTTCGCTGTCACTCTTTGTGCCATCTCACTGATGATCGCCTCTCTCCCCTCTGACAGTGTTACACCTCGGTTGGCAACATGAACACGGGCCTGGGAATGAACTCTATGAACACCTACATGAGCATGTCCGGCATGAACACCACCGCCAACATGACGGCCAACTCCATGAACATGTCATACGTCAACACGGGTATGAGCCCCTCCATGACCGGCATGTCACCGGGCACCGGGGCTATGAACGGCATGGGTGCAGCAGGCATGACGGCCATGAGCGCAGCGCTGAGCCCCAGTATGAGCCCCATGACGGCGCAGCCTGCGTCCATGAACGCGCTGACATCCTACACCAACATGAACGCCATGAGCCCCATCTACGGACAGTCCAACATCAACAGGTCCAGAGACCCCAAGACCTACCGCAGGAGCTACACGCACGCCAAACCGCCATACTCCTACATCTCCCTCATCACCATGGCGATCCAGCAGTCCCCCAGCAAGATGCTGACTCTGGCCGAGATCTACCAGTGGATAATGGACCTCTTCCCTTTTTACCGGCAGAACCAGCAGCGTTGGCAGAACTCCATTCGCCACTCTCTTTCCTTCAATGACTGTTTCCTCAAAGTACCCAGGTCTCCGGATAAACCCGGCAAAGGTTCCTTTTGGACTCTTCACCCGGACTCCGGAAACATGTTTGAGAACGGCTGCTACCTGCGGAGGCAGAAGCGCTTCAAGTGCGATAAGAAGACCATGAAGGATTCCGGCCGTAAAGGCGGGGACGGCGGCTCCTCCAACAGCAGCTCCGAAAGCTGCAACGGCAACGAGTCCCCGCACTCCAACTCGTCCTCCGGGGAGCACAAAAGATCCCTGTCGGACATGAAGCCGGGCCAGGCCTTGAGCCCGGAGCACACCGCCGCCTCCCCGGTGTCGCAGGGGCAGCACCTCATGTCTCAGCATCACTCAGTCCTGGCGCACGAAGCGCACCTGAAGCCGGAGCACCACTACTCCTTCAATCACCCGTTCTCCATAAATAACCTCATGTCCTCGGAACAGCAGCATCACAAAATGGACCTAAAGACTTATGAGCAGGTGATGCATTACTCCGGCTACGGCTCCCCCATGGCCGGGGCGCTTTCCATGGGCTCCATGGCGGGTAAAGCCGGTCTGGATTCTTCCTCCATACCTGACACGACTTACTACCAAGGCGTGTATTCCCGGCCGATTATGAACTCTTCATAAATGAACTCTTTCCCCTCCACTCTCCGTGGACTCTCTTCCCCTGAAATTTGTACATTTGTAAAAAAAAATATAGAGTTTGTGTACAATATGTATTTCAGATATTTTTGACGTTTGCCACCGTTTTAGTTGTCGAGTTTGTTAGTAGTCTAATTATTTTGAGAGGATGTTGATAATGATATTGATAATAATAATGATAATAATAATAATAAAAGTAACGATAATGTGACGAGATCTGTTCAGAAGTCGGCTTCAGGAATGGACCCAAAGACCAACAATAACTTGCTGTAAAATATTCCACATCTGCATCCCTGGATTCCTAAATGCATTTAAATGCCTCACAGGATTTCTTCAATCATTTGTGTAATTCTATTTATGGCTTGTATATGTGTATTCTTGTAGTGACAAGAACAGAATCTATATTAAAGTGTTATTGGTTTTGTTTTCTGAAAATCAAGGTGTTGTATTATTATTATTATTATTATTATTATTATTATTATTATTATGGTAAAGTATTCATCTAATCGAGGTTGTCTTTATATTTTTTCTAATAAGTTTACGGTTTTCTTCTAGATGAAAGTAAATGAGTTTAGCATTGGAGAATAACACTGTGGGAGAAAATATATTCAAAATTAAGTAAAAGACATTAGATTTTCAGGTAAATTTGCCTAAACAGAGTACAAGGTTTTATTATCATTTGCACAGAGGGAGACGTGCAAAAACAAGGGACTACTTTTTTCCTTAAATTCTGACTCACACATTGTTTTGCAATTCAATAACAGGATCACGTCAATGGAGAAATTCCCCGTCCCCGCATGTGTCACATCGATTATTTGATTTGATTTAAACTCTAAAAATGATCTTCATGCCCGCGTGCTGATTCTATGAGGCGCATGTTTTCAGCAGGGATTAATAGCTTTGCTGAACAATATTGTGCACAATGCTCTCGATTTGTCAGCGGGAACATGCAAACAAAACACACACACACTTATTAATCCCAAACACAAACTGGCATATTAATGGAGGAAATATCAGATGAATTAGCAGTGGTTTCATATTTTGGGGAATAAAGGGATGAAGAGGACAACTTTGGAGATGAGTAACTAAGACTAACTGCAATAAGAAAAAAAGGCAGCAAATAAAAGTATGCATACTTTTTTTTAAATTGTCTTCATGCTCTCTCTGCAAACAATCCCTACATTTGTCACATTTCCACATTTATCACAGAAGTCAGCTGCTGCATCTCAGCGCGCAGGGAGATTTGGCCCAATAATAATTAATGCATTAAATCAGCCATTTAAATTCCTCCGCACACAGTCGAACACATTTTGATTCCACCCTATCCTGCACTGTCACTCAAACACCGTGCCTGCCTGCCACTCACCCAGGTTGAGCTCCCTTTACGCACAGACAGCACACACACACTCTCTCTCTCGCTCACACAGCAAAGTTTAGATTAGTGAATAAGATTAAGTGTCATTGTCACATAAAACAGCCTCCCGCGGAGCAGGAGAATAGTTGGGAGAAAAGGGGGCTGATTTGGAAACAGAGCCGCCTGAATGTGATGCTTTAACTTCTCTCCCCTCAATCTGGGGGACCATTGTCTACCTCCTATTTTAAAGTAGTTAGACCCTCCCCTCTTGTTAGATAAGATAGGCTAGTAGTCTTCCAAATGAATCGAGTCCCCCCCCCTCCAAAACCAAAACCTCCTCCTGCCTGCATATACTCCTTCCCTGCTGAGCTCAAATCCAAGGCCAGGGGACGTTTCTGCTCCCCTCAGAACCAAACGTTATCCCTTCGCCTTCTGAACACGTAGGGCCTAAAGTGTGCGTTTATTCTCCAGACCCTCTTTACAGATCGTACTTTAAACAGCGTGATCTGCGAATAAACAAAGGCAGTAAACAATAGAGTGGAGGCTATGCCCACATATAGGGAGAGTACACACACAAACCAAATTGCACAAGTGTAAACTTTGAATAGGACGCTGCAGCTCTGTAAATTTACACAGACATTAAATTTCGTTCTATTCATTTTAGACATATAATGCTAAGCTGATTTTTTTTATAGCACACTGATCGATATCTCTGTAAAATAATCATTTTTTTAACTAGCGGGGCAGTGAAATCTTTGCTTTGTGCTAAAGTCAACAGTGACAGAGTTTGAGCTCAAATAAATGCCGTGATGTCTGGAGCCCTTTGCAGAAGGCAGAAGGCGAGCTTCTACAATGGGCTCCTGTGCGGCTTGCCAACAACATGCTCCGGCTATTTTGCACAGGTATGAAGCTATTCTTTTTTAAAACTCTCTGCTTTTGAAAAAAATATCTTTATTCTTTATTAGAGAGAGAGGGAGGGGGGGTTGATCGTCCTGCCCGTGCATGAGGAGGGGTGATGTTGGTGTTGGTGCTTGTAGTGGCAGAGGCTGATATTCATGAGAAAGGAGACGTATTGGATTTCGTGACAGGGTGGTGCAAAGCTGAGGGGATCTGCAGGATGTGTGATGGAGGCTGCTGCAAGTTTCTGTGTCTTTGAATTTTGTGATGGAGGGAGATCCCGCTGCACTGCAAAATCAGAATAAAAGTCACTGAGAGGATTTAGCGGAACTGCTGGTGCAGTTTTAGAAGTGATATATAAAAATGTGGAGAGGATGAGGAGAGGATGGGAGGCTGATGGTCTCTAAAATCATTTAACAGGCACGAGATCTTAATAAAATTGAAAGTGAATTTTCGGGAAGAGTAGATGTTTATTTTGCACACCAAGACAAATGAAAGTGGGTCGAAAATACTTGCGCAGAGGAATACGAAATTCGATGGAGGTAATATTTTGGAAGGGTCTATTTTTTGAAGTGCGCAACTGATGGAGATACATTTTCCGAGGTTTGCTTCTGCACGGATGTGTATCATTGTGCTTAATAAAATATAATAGCAACAAAATATATATATATATATATATATATATATATATATATATATATATAGTTGTTAAGTAATGGTTGTTGAGACGAGCTTGTGGTAAATTAAGGTTTTAAAATATTATAGCAGTTAATACAAAAAATGACGACGACGACAACAACAACAACAACAACAACAATAATAATAATAATAATAATAATAATAATAATAATAATAATAATAATAATAATAATAATAATAATAAATAAAAAATAGTAATATCCTCATAATAATTATAATAATAATAATGAATGGAGAATTTTCTGAATTTAAAGGACCTCTTTTTTGATCTTAACCAGATGGATGGAGAGCTCTCCAAATTATCCATCAGCCAACATTAAACACTTGCACCCCGGCGCGGCTCTGATCCGGTCCTTTGTAGGCGGGATAACCCGAGTCAAGCCCTCTACAGCGCGCTCAGATGGGAATGGCCTTTTGGAGCTTGGCCGGTTCAAAGGTAAGCAACCTCAATCTGTACTGGGGGCCACATCTCTGCACTTTCTCCTCCTAACTTGGTGCGCAGGCTTTCCATGAGGGAGGAAGGAAGAAACCATCACAGACAGACACATCTGTTGTTATAGCAACCGGATAAAAGAAGGTCCAGCCTGTTGATCTTTTCTACCCTCCTAACCTGATTTCTCGACATTTTTCTTGTGGTTGTATTTGCATATTTCTTCATTAAGGCCTGGAATCAGACCTCCTCAGTCAAAGAGACACAAAGCTTCTTGACGCCTCTGAGCAACCAGTCTGACCCTGACTGCAGACAATAGTTGGAATCTCTGCAATCAAACATTAATACAACTTTAATGGGATGGCACATGTAAAAGCAGAGCATGTATCAAACAATATTTGAATTTGGCACAGGTGCAAAAAGAGTTTGCTGCACCTCGGGGTCTTATGTTAAAAATGTAGTGGGTTTTAATTTAACAATAGTTCATTTACTCTATCCTCTGTCATGTCTCTGAGAGTTGCAGAGCTCTTCAGTGAGATTATTTTGTCTCTAGAGTGGTGCATGTGATTGCTGAGTCGAATTTGGGCCTCGATTTTTGTGGAGTGAACCTACATCCTGCAAGCCAAACGCGCAACCACGCACGGGCGTTAACTGAACATAACAGGGCATGCTTTTTTAGTAATGATTTTATTCCTGAAATACGGAAATAATATCTATCTTAAAAATGGGGAAATTTCACACGGAATTTCCAGAATGGGGATGAGCTGCTGGATAAGGCATGTCTGCGTCTTTGTCTTAGGATTGCTTCACTGGGCCTCTCAGAGCTCTTCATCAATCAGCGCTGCAGCTTTTATATCTGCGCATTAATCGGGTGTGGAGTTATTTCGTGGGGTAAGATGGTGTAAGCACGCCTGCCGCACCTTTGGGCTCCGCGCTGCAGCCCGCGGACTGGAACACCCAAGTAGATCTGTCTCCATGGTGACGGCGGGACACCGGTCCAACAAGCTGTAATTCTGTCTCAGCCTTTTGCAGGGGAGGGACCGTCACCAGCCCGACTTAACTCCTCTTTCACCAGAAATACTCCTAATCCCATATCTTAGCAGGGCTAACTGCCGTCCCTCAGTATATTAAAAGACCACAAAGTCAAAAGTCAAAACTCAAAGCCACCCATGGTTTCTCTGCGGGCGGCCTGCATGGTCCGGCCCGGTCCGGCCCGACCTGACGCTCACTCAGTGCGAGAACCTGCAGCTCCACCGTGCGCCTGTCCGAGTCTCTCCATACATCATACAACAAACTGTTCATTAAAATATTATCATTATGAGGCCTATACTGAAAAAGGTGTGCATTAGGTGGAATAGTTTTTATTATCCTTTATTACCTTCCAAATCCAGACACCAAGTGAGTTATTGCCAAAAAGTGAAATTTGATGTGGATTAAATATGGATAAAATCGTTTGTCAACCTGACTATACGATGGTGTTTCCTAACTGAATTGAGCGACTGTTCTGTTCACGGTAGAAAAAAAAGAGAGAGAGATGTAAATAAAATGTAGTTATCAGTAGGTCTATCAAAACAGCAAACATATTATTAGGAATTGCGCATCAAAACTGTCAAAACAAATCCTGTGAATTCAGCTCCGATCTTAATTTGTACATGAAATGGAGAGGTGCAAAATAATTATCCCACTGGTAGTTATTATTTATTACATTTGTAAATGTTTAAATGGTGCAACGGAATAAATAAAACAAATAAATAATGCAGTCAAATTGACAAAAAAAAAATGCTAATTAAAAATAAATACCGGGGCTAAATGATGCACTTTAAACTCATTCTTGTCCTCAGGGTTTTTGTCGACATAGTTTTAAGATGTATGATCCAAAAGCCCTTAAATTCAGAGCTTGTGTAGTTTATTTTTCTGTCCAGATTTTTTTTTTCAAAATTGTATCTTATCATGATATGCAATTAGAAACTAAGACATACGAAAAATCTGCATTATGTGGAATGTAAAATCACTCTATAAGCACATTCAGGAGCTCAAATTGAGCTTTTGCACCGTGAAGGCCTTCATATTCTAAAAGTGATGTTTGGATGACTTTTGGAGGTCAATCTAAGATTTTCAACATTGATGCATTAAAAAAATGTTACCAAGTTGTAAATATTGAAATGACTGCAGTAATGATTCGGAATGGCGTGCAGAAAGGGTGGTTAATGTAAGTTTGTTCCTTTAATCCTCTTTTAAATTAAACAAGGAATTAAGGTATGTGTAAAATTCCCATACTTCTTGCCATGTCTTATTTAGTCCCCTGCTGTTCACAGTGCCAAAAAAAGAGACTCTCTGACTTCCTCTTTTCTTTAAGTTAGATACATGCCACTTCTGATTTTCTATCAACTAAAACATACATTAGACATTAGATAACTCTTTACTTTGAAATAAGTTCAAGTCTCCCAGTAGGTGTGACTGTGAATGCCATTATTTTGTAGGCTTTGCTGTATGAGGGTCATTCTGAGGTTCTGTTTTGATGGAAAGAAGAGGTGTCTGTGTTTGAGAGGGAGAGTGGCAGAAATTGCCGGACGGACGGACAGGGTGAGAATGCGGCCGCAGACTGTGATGTGTCCGCACTGCTCTGTCATGAGTGTGTGACATTCCAGTGTAAGACTCCTTCATGTCCTGAGAGAGAGAGAGAGAGAGAGAGAGAGAGAGAGAGAGAGAGAGAGAGAGAGAGGTCCACTAACAATGCCCATTGAGTGCTGTGAGGCAGCAGCTGGTGGGACATGCAGCAAACCCAAAAGCAGTCCACCCACCACCCAGACCAGGACAGGGTGCCTCTCACCACCCTTCTGCTTTTATATGCCCGAGGCGGATGGATGGCCACTGTTTATCATTGTGAAGTATTGCAACATCAGTCTGACAGAAGGAAGAGGAGAGGACCCCCCCATCCCACCAAACCAGTCAAGATCTTGATTGGCATAAAGGGTGATGAAGATTTTGTAAATATGTGGAAGAAGATCTTTCCATCTTGTGTTAGTTTGAGGGAGATAAAACTGAGATGACAGGCAGAGGCCTTTTGTTTCTCAGGAGTGCTGAAGTGAGGCTCAGCCACACACTGGAGGAGGGGATTAGGTCCTTGAGGAGAGAGCGTACAGAAAACCCCCGCCATGAAAGTTAAAAGATGTGTGATCAACCAGGCAGAAACATATTGTATTGAATAGAGATTAAAGAAGCTCCAAATATGAGGTTTGGTTTTGCATGAGTTGACTCCTGGAAACATTGGTGTGCATGCATGCTCTCATGCTTCTAGCCTCTGATTCTGCAGGTTTGTCCCCACGGGTGTCATGCCTGTATTTGAGATTAAACCTTGTTGGCAAAGCGACCATAAAAAGGATATGTCAGTTGTGCTAAAGGGATGTCTGTCTGGCTGTGATTGATCTGCCAAGGTTCCTGTATTCCCCTCGAGACCGGACACCTTCAGGTTTTAGATTCAGCAGTTGCCAGTTCTGATGGATATCAGCTTTGGAAAAGAACCACAATATTTCCCATTTCTGACCCATTTACACCCTGTGTGGCACATCCAGCAGCACATGGCCATAACATGGAAGCCAACATACAGCAATCATCTCCCCACTTCCCCCCCTTAGCTCCAGTTCCAGGAAGTGAAAGCTGAGTCTTGCCAGCCAATCACAGCGAAGGACACCCAACTCATTAAAAGTTAATGAAACCTATAAACGTGGTGCGCCAGCGATTCATTTAAACCCCCAATCCAATCTCCTCTCCCAGCAAAGGCAAACAAGCCCGTGTGCCCCCAGTGCCGTCCTCGGAATAACAAACCACGGAATATTTTGTCCTGCATATGTTCTCCCATGCAGACATGTGCACTGTGATAGGCTCTTACAATGGGACTTGTCCAATTTAGAGAATGGCAGGATGGTGAATTCTGTAATCTGTGTCTGAGTTGAATTTAATGCCTTTACTTTACACCTCTCAGCTTGTCCGAAATGCTGGCGATAGATGCCATTTCAACATTCATGAGAATCAATGACATTCAAATAATGTCCTCATTTTAATACCAGGAGTGGGAGACGAATCTGCGTCGAAAAAAACCCTCAAATCTTCACAGTCAGAACTGTTCTTGGCCTGGTCTGGATAAACTTCTCTCTCTGTTCATTTCAGGACACTGTCACCTAACAGCATTACAGCTCTCAATTTGATAAGGACTCATCAGAGGCAATAAATCCCCACCTTATAAGTGTCCAAATCTAAAGTGCAGGACAATATCCCCCCTTGTCTATGAGACCTCCATTTCAACAGTGCCCCATAGAGCTTCCCTTGGGGGAATTCAAATTAAATTCCCCCCATGTCTAGTGCCACTGTCAGCCTGCTAATGAATTCCCATACCCTGACTCGAATCAAATTAATCCCCAATTTAATCCCGTATAAATGGCTGGGTTATTTATCATGGAGAGGCGGATGCTCGGCTGAAGGATTGAAGAAAGCTGGGAGGTGTCTACGGAGCTGTTGAGCAGATTACGGTGAAGGATGAGGCCTGCACGTCTCCCCCTCTGCAGAATAGTCCCCTGATACACACAATTTAACCCTCGCCTGCTTGAAGCTGACAGAAACATCAGCATGCTGTCACTTCATATCCTTTAGATTAAGGAGTTAACGGGCAGATTTATTGGTCAGAGGTGGAATACTCTCATCTTAAAGTGTCCGGCAAGAAGGCGTTGAGTTTAAGGGCCATATTCATTTGTTTGTGAGGGCTTTGGTTACAGTTAAATTAGCAATGAGTTCAGACTTGTTACAACCAAACTCTGTTTAAGGTCAAAGGGCCAGAGACAGTTGCATGGGGATAGCAATGCAAATTTCACACTGACTTCCCTTCACATGCAAAACTTCCCTGTAAAAAAAAAGTGGTTGCATATTTCTGGAAACGTCTCCCCCATCATTGTGTAAACCTGAAGCCCACCACCTTGATTTATTGTCATAAGAGCTGTGAGACAGACAGGTAGTTTGTAAAAGGGCTTTTTCATACAAATAGCACAGTATCATGCGGCATGAGGGGAATTATTGCTAATGCTTTTTTGATGCAAATACGATGGTCCACTACGCTGTCAGATGCATTTGTGTGAAGAAAAGCAAAAGTCCAGATGGTGGCTCCAGGTTCAGTTATTGGTGTGTGGCTCCTAAGACTGGAGCTGTTGGAGAGCCCTCCCCTGTGTTGTTTTTGGCTCATTCATACAGCAGCCAACAGAGAAAGAAAACAAAACATCCAGATACGCCAACATCATTATATTTGCAGCAGTTTTCTTTGTGGAAAAAATGTGTTACTGCAAAGGATAAATAGGATTATTGAGATCGATCAACTGGATTGGAAAGTGTTGAAAGCCAAAAAGTTGTTAACTGTATCAGCTGTTAACATTCACTGTCATAAACCATGACAGACACCAAAATAGTGTCCATTTAGAACTAAGATGGATTAATAGTTTGTGTGTATTTATAGGACTTGTGCAGATCCAAAAGTATTATTTACTGTGTATAGTTCTTAAGTAAGCATAAGTATGGGCCGGATGTGAGGATGACAGACGGTTCTGGAGACACTTTGGCAGTTCATAGGACAGTTTGGAGCCTTTAAAGCTCGGTCCACCAAATGTCTGAACAGCTATGGTTTATTGAGGCATCTGTAAGCTTACTCTTTTTATTGCCAAGCTTGGCTCGTGCGCCCACAGTCCTGGAGAGAGAGAGAAAAAACACACCACACAAAAGTTTGCTGTTTGCCTTCATTCCACCAAATCCTTGACAGCCGTGCTATAGCCCATCACTATTCACACCATTGTGCTGTCACAACAACTAAACACATCATTTGTGTTGCAGAAAGTCATCCTGTATGTATCCAATACCAAATGTTTGGCGAGTGGGAGAGGCGATGGTTGGGGCGGGGGCTGAATAATTTGCTAGGAAACATTTTACTGAACATTTGGTGATAAAAACGCAGGCGTCGGCCCCTAGGCTTAAAGCAATTAATTCAGGATCCTGACATAAACTCTCCAATCCTTTGACAGCTTGGAGCTGAAATAAAAATGCTAGTTCTCCTGGGAACGGCAGGAGATAGCTGGCTCTTTTCTGGACTGTTTGCTCACTGGCCCTGAGAGCAATCTTCCCCAGTCAGAATGAAATGCAAGGACACAAACAATGTACCGGCGAGAGAATGGGAGATGGGGAATGAACAGTTTGGACTATTTGCTCAGCAGAAGGGCAGCCACAATGGCCGGCCGATGGCTTTCCCATGCATCAAGCCTCTTAGTCTTAGGCCTCCCTTTGTTGCCTGGTTTCTTCTTCTCTGGCCAGATAAGAGCCCAGCTGCCCTATACTTTTAATTCCCATTGTAAAACATACTGTATGGTCATTTATCTTTGCACATTCAGCTTTTTTTTCTAATTGGGTGGGGTATCATGTGTGTATCGTTGTTCACCTTTGCATGTGTACTCGTTTAGGGGTTGAATCACACACACTTAACAATAAAAGGCAGTCGGGAGCCAGGGAAGGGGGATAACGGCTGACCCCTCCTCTCTTTTAGAGGAGGCAGGAAAAGTCAAGCACGGACTACGATAAGGATATCCAAGAGATTTAGTGTAATGTTTAATCATTACAAAGCAGTTTGAACCATTTTAATCGACAAACAAATAAGTTCTTAAAAGTTTGATTCGAGATGCGAGAAAACCCTCACTGAGGAGTCTTTTTTTTGAGCGCCCAACAAAGATGTACTTTTCCAGCCAAAGGCAGAAAGCCTCCGAGGGCTCTTGAGGGAGAAATGAGATGCGGTCATTATATGACCTAATGGCAACTCCAGCCAGAGGAGAGGGCAAACAGAGCAAGTGTAGTGGCTCTGGCTGAGAGAGGGATCCATATTGTGCTCTTTTGTTTTGGTTTGTTGGTTTGTGTTTGCATTTATATTGACCAGTTCCCTGCCGAATGTGTATTCGCTCTCAAGACATGTTATGTTGTCTGCGTGGCAGGAAATGGAAGTGAAGCCTGCAGGGAATAAAATAACAATAGTAAATGCATCTGCAACAAACAAACAAACAAACAAATAAATATTAAAGGGAAAGGGAAAGATGTGTAATGGGATATCAGAGGGTGAGGGAGTATATTCATGCATGTGTGCAGACACTTGCCCAAACACACACACACGCACACACACCCATCCCCCTCTGTAAAGGTTGTGGTGTCAGGGACCCCCTGGGTGGTCAGACTGAGGATGATTTCAACACAATATAATGTTGTGTAGGAAAAAAAGACATTCACTTTCTTTTTTTCCCTCATTGTCACACACATAAAAACATTTAGAAATACACACATCAGGTATATTTTTCTTTTAAGTTGAAATAAATGTGAAAAAGGGACATCTGGGGTTACAGCTGCTCTTTGAAACACACAGATAGACCCGAGAAGAACGGTTTTTTTCCACCGCAGTGAAAACACAGCTCATGATGATTCCACAATGGTTTATTCTAATGGCTAAGCTCTTAATCTATCAGATCAGATTTCAAAGTGCTGCTAGCTGTGCCAAGACAGGTCCCAGGAAGGAAAACCCTTTTGTTTGGGGCAGAAAATTTCAAATTTAAGACCAGACTTTATTCACAAGAGCCTTAATCACAAAAAAGCTGTGGCCTTTTACGGAAGCAATAACTCAAAGAGCGACATCAAGAAACAGTAAGTGCTTGTTTTCACATCCACCTTTGGTGCACCACCAGTGTTTTGCCAGCATGTGAGACCTCAGGTATGGCAAGATAAATAGCTGTCTTATTTGTGCCTGTGTGAGCCAAGCTCCTTGTGGGGTGGTGCTCTCAGCTTCACGCTCCGCCAACGCTGAAATAAAGCTCTGTTCCAGGCATTTCAACACCGCTTAAGGTTGTCCGTGGCCGTGTAATTTATGAGTTGAGAGGACTTCGTTTTTAAGTTCACTATGACCTACAATCTTCAGCATTCATGGGTGGAGAAAAGAGCCGTGTGAGTCATAGGAAACTTACAACACCCCTCCAATTACCTTAAACAATGGCGGTCTGAGCGATACCTGCAGTGTTCTTCGGTGTGGTTCAGCCTCTAAATGCGATGTGACCCCAAAGTAATAGTAGGATGTAGACACTTTAGCCGGTCAGGTGTTTTGTCACCTGCGGGTCAGTGTCAAGCTGGCAGGA
This sequence comes from Xyrichtys novacula, assembly GCA_962446985.1. Classification (NCBI taxonomy): domain Eukaryota; kingdom Metazoa; phylum Chordata; class Actinopteri; order Labriformes; family Labridae; genus Xyrichtys; species Xyrichtys novacula. The sequence goes on from OY660878.1 coordinate 9,956,156, forward strand.
GGTGGTTTGAGCTGCTCGCTTCATGCCCCACAGCTCTCAGTGGGTGGCCGTGTGAACAGACAGACAGACGGACAGACAGACAGACAGACAGAATGACATGCTGACTTGTGCTTGCTGGCACTGGTTGCCTCTTTGGCAACCCACAGCAGAAGAAAAGATTGCCTCTTCAAACGTGACTGTGATTAGGTTTTCTGGCATTTGGATTTAAATGTAGAGTGATAGATTAAGTCCACTTTTGGCATGAGGTTTTTACTTATCTATTTATTTTTTTTGTTTCACTAGAAGCTCTTAGATGAAAACTAAAGGGTTTGAATTGATTTTCAATTAAGAATAAGTTAAAGCAATACACCAGAATTGTTCTCTTAAAGATAATCTTCAACTGCATCACTGTAGATTCTGTGTAATCTTTTGTATTTATTTTTTATGCTAAATAATAGAAAAAATATATTGAAAGAAATCAAATTTCCTACATTGAAACACTAAAAATAACAAACTAACTGATTCAATATGTGATTTATAATTGTGCTGTGTGGAAGAGTTAAACATTTACATGGACATAATCTTGTGTTTACTCTTGGTTACAGTGAGGGGATATATGACTGGATAATTATGTTTTATTGCTAAGCCTCTGCACAAAAGGAAATTAAATCTGACATTATTAGTCTGAAGTTTTATTAGCAGTCCTGCATATTGCTACAACATGAAATTTATTATCAGAGCACTGTAATTTATGTCTGTTAAAACTACAGTAAAAAATGATGAAAAAAATGAATAAAAAAACCTCAAGAGAAAGGTAAAGTCATACAAGTTTAAACCTTAAAATAGTAATGTGTTTTATTTTGAAAGTAGATAAAGCTCTTTATTAAGTTAATTAATAATGCCTCACATTTTGTATTATTAATTAGTTATTAATGGTTTTGTAAATTCCATAGATTGATATCTCAGTAATAATTTTTTTTATCTGCAATGAATTTCAAATTAAACATAAAAGGTTTCCTGAATACACCAAAAATAAAAAAAATCTGATAATACTGCATTTAAAAAACAAACAAACAAACAAACAAACATATCAATGGATTGAAATACATATTTCCTCTCAATTTGGAATCAAAATTAACAATTGAATATTGCAATGAAAAGAACTTTATGCACAAAAAATAAAAATCAGATTTCAGCAGCATTTTTATGAAATTTTAATATTCTTTTTTGTTATGAGCATTATGTTGACTAAAATTACATACACTTTACAGGCAATTTAAAGAGATCATTTATGCATATTTTTTTGTCACATAATGCAGCCGTCAAGATTATTTTTTCAACATGAGTAATGGATTACTGTAAAAATCAAAGACAGAAGTAAATAACAGAAGTGTTTTGGACTTCTCCTTTTAAATGCTGTCTTCCTTTTTGAATCACTCTGAGCAGATCCACTCATCGGATAATTTGAACACTTTCAGGACCTTACACAGCCAGCCATGGTTTTTAGCGTTCCCATTACCTCTCTGCCAATGTGTGAATGTCAACACCCTGTAAACACCTTTGACACACATGCTTGAATGCAATGGGTGAGTTAACTAAACATTCCTGGGTGTTCCTCATAAAGGTCCACCACTCACCCAGCAGACTGCACTGACCCGTCTCCCACACCACAAACTGCACTCATGGACAAGAATTTTTTCCATTCATGCTTTCTTAAATGTATGTTTCCACTATTTGTACAGGTAATAAAAATAACACTAGGTATTAAATATGTTTTGTAGAAATTGCAGTGATATATAGGTCCTTATTGGCCCATTTTCTCCCTCTGTGTGTCTTAAAAAAACCTGCAACAATACTCTATAAGGATTTGGGAATTTGGGAGTATAATTCCAGCCCCGTGCTTATCGCCACACCCAGACTATTTGAGTGTTTTGAGATGCGGCCTCCCTAAGGACGGATCGAAGGCGTCCTAGTAGAACTGCACATCAAATAAATAGGAGGATGGGATTTATATGGAGGCTGAGTCTCTGTCAAATAGGGCTCTGCTGACTGAAGTGATCCCCACGGCCCGAGAGGAAGAGAGGAGGGAGAGGAAGCCTCAGAGGGAGGACGGATAGCTGCAGAAGAGCTACACACACTCACTCCCACAAGCACACACACAACCACACACTCAAACACAGTCAAACACTCACACAATGTCCCTCTCAGTCCTGGGTTGTGACCGGCCCATGGCATTGGCCAGGTATGTCAGCAATGTTTGCCAAGCCATCCATCACCCATGCACCTTCCCTCCTGAAACAGGAACTTTTGTTTGAAGCACACACTTGTTAAGCCCATCCTTTGACTCCCCTCAACCTAATTTATTTCGTTATAGCTGAGAGACACAGGATTTATTAGCAACTATGTTTTGTTCTGTCTTTTTCCTCTTATTGTGGCCTGCTCAGTGCAAACGTGTCGGTGGAAACATGGGTGTGTTGTTGCTGAAGAGAGATTGCGAGCTCTCAGTTTGGGGACACCAATGGGTCCTTATCATATGTGACCAGGGTTAGCAAATAAACACACAAACGGTGAAGTTAAGCTGCATGTAAGGAAAGACAAGATTTATGACAGTATGACACGGTGATGAGGAAATGTTTATTTTTAGTTTGAGTCTCTACAACATGCTTAAGAGAGGATGAAAAGAAGAATTCGTCTTTTCATTTGTTCGAGGAAATGGTTGACTAATTGGGTTTGGGATTAAGTTTATTTTGTGGATGGATTATCTTAAAAAAAATCAGCATTTTAATTTGTGAGAACATTTTAAGGTTTGGATAGATTTCAGGAAGTGCTGTATTACGAAGTTAAAATACACAAAACCGGAGTCATTTAGCCGACTCTTGACCAGCATGTGAACTGTCTGAAAGAAACCTCGGCGCAGGCTGGTTTGTTTGCCAAAGCACCTAAGTTGGAGCCTTACTTTACTCTCTGAAACACACAACCGTCATTTATCTCTCCACTTCTTCTCAGAGCAAGAGAGCAGATATCACTAAAAGTGCCACGTTAATGATTGACTGTCAGCGCTCCCAGCATCCTGCGCTGAGTGGCCACTTTGCTGCTCTTGTGCTCAGTTTCCAGCTGTAAATGTTTGTGATCCCACTCTTCTCTCTGACTCCCATACAGTATTATTAGCTCTGGGGGGTTAGGGTGGGGTCACCACTAACTTTCAATAAAGAACTATTGGCATGCTGAAGTAAAAGGCAGATAAGAGTTTGTCTCCGACCCTTTTAGTGCTTTATAAGAATGTGGCTGTGTAAACCTTATCACTCCACAAGATAAATTTGGGCCAGCTTTGTGAGGACAAGTTTATGCATTGCTTTTTCTCTGGCTCTAAAATCCCACTTTGACAGGCGTGAAATGAGTCCTGGACTTTTCATTGACAGTTCAAGATGGAGAGCAAACTGAGATTAGGCCATGTTAATTAATTGTTGGGTTGGTAAAGTGGCCTCCAGTTCAATGAAAGACTTGTTCTGTTTAGTTGCCGTCCTGCCAATCAGGAACAAAAGTGTAATCATGAATTTGTTGTCCTTGTTCCACACTTTGTGTTCGACGGTTTGAGGATTTCCAGTGTAATTAAACACGATCTTTTTGATTTTTTTTTTTGCACTGAACATAAGTCTTGACACCACTTAAAATAAGCTAATAAAAGTAGAGCAAAATTAAAATGTAAAATGACGTATAAGTGAAATTTCTGATGAGTTGATCAATGTTTTCTCTCCATCTTCCACAGACGCACACAGGGACGAATCTCTCCAGCGATGATGACCTCTACCTTTATCACCCTGCTTCAAGAAACCCGCACACTCTTTCCCGTCGATGTACTTGGCCATATCTGTATCTGACCTGACTGCCATATGTAATATCAAAGCCTCTGTCAGCGTGGAGCTGAATGGGAACAAAAGAGAGGCCTCCATTAATGATTAACTGTTCTAAAAGCCCCGGCTTTTGTATTCCCATGGTGCCCGGGCTATCTGGCCACCATGTGACATGCTCACAGCGTTTTTCGAGCAGATTGGGGGAAAGCTAGTGAGCAAACACAGGTGCTTTGGAGCAGCGTCGCCGACGCTGTCAGGGACAACCACAAACAAGAGCAGCTATGCCTGGCTAAATGAATCCCCACCCCTCCCTACACCATCACCACCTCCACCCCCTCCTTCTCTACTCTCTGTTGCTAGCTAACTTGTTTGCTAGCTCCGTATAGCTTTCTCCCAGCAAAGCCCTTCCTCCTGGAGAGTCCCCACGTCCCCCCTCCACAAGTCCAGCGTTCGCCACGGCTGCGCTCCATGACTTCTCACACCCTCCACGGAAACAAACAAATAAAAGTGAGGACGGCCGAGCACTTCTTTGAGGTGATGGCATTTGCTGTGGTCATGACTAGTGGGAGAGCAAACAAATTAATGGTGTTCCAGTTTTCACTTTCCAAACCAAACTAAATGTCTTTTAGCTCAAGTGGGGCAATTCCACTGACCCTGGTGTCAGACGCTATTTAATGGTTGCACACTCTTGCACTTAAAATGCTGAGAGGAGGCCATAAGAAATTAAACAGGGCCTGAGCACCAGTCTGCATGAACCTGATGTATGAAAATAATTCTGTATTGTATGTGTGTGTTTTAAATACTTTTTATATTTGAGCTGGTAACAATGTGTGACCTAAAACTTTAGCAGGAGGTGTGTGGAGCACTTCACCTTTTCATCCTGGCTGACTGATTGTTCACAGTGACTGGGGCTGCTGTGTCGCTTAACTTCGATAAGACAATCAGATGATAGGATGGCGTTATCTTAACATGGCTTTCCGGCTGGGGGACAAATGAACAGTGTGTGATAACAGGAACAAAAGCTCGGCTCTTATTGGCCGTCTCCTCTGAAGAAAGGAAAAAATTATCAGGAAGGAAAAATCACAAAAGGTGCAGTTTATTTCTTTTTTCAATTTTCTACCTATCCCGGGTCGCAGGGACAGCTTTTTTTCTGATCAAGCAAATATTTATATTGTCTCTTGTTGGCATTTTGCTTTCACATTGTGCAATTACCTGAGCCTGTAAAACAGTTATTATCTCTGGAAAGATGATAAAACAGTTTTAAAACAAACAATTTAAATCAGCGGGGGAGGAAATGAAGTTGTAAAAGTAAAGGAGACTGATGCTGTAGCGAGGGGCGGACTCAAAATATAAACTGTGGACATATTCAAACAACAGAGCTGGAGGGATGGAGAAATATGACTGTGTGAGGGGGAGACTGAAAGATCGAGAATGAAGAAGGTCAAAGTTGCTTTTTCAGAGCCCTGCTTCTGATAAGTAAAACACCACTGCGCCTGGGTATTCTGACTTTTGCAGCCCAATTCTCAGAGTCGGAGAGGAGTGTGTAGACTCAAGGATTCACTCAGAACTCTGTTTGCTTTTTTTTTTGCCAAAGAGTGATTGGAAAAATATCGGTGCCCAGGCAGGAAATGTTAGAAGTTTCTCAGAAGTAAAAAGTCATTGGAGAAACTGCATTAATAAAACATTCAGTTGAAAATGGTCTGTTTCGTTTTTTTATTTTGTAAAGTATTTTGAATTATTTAAATATTTTTTATGAATGTACTTACTAAAGTCAGCTTTTATAAAGTTGAATTTAGATTCTATTAGCATACTTTCAGGGATGGACAGGGTTTAAATGTGAAAAGATGTATTGGGAGAAGCTCATCTTATTCCCTGTTCTGCTGCTGCTTCTCTGCAGGGATTTAGTCTCAGCTAGCCGTGAGCTGAGTCTGATCAGAGGAGTTACAAATCCTCACTTTTAGGGGTCTTACTGTAATTCACAGGCCTGTTTGCCACAGCAAAGTGTGGGGGCCCAACATCTCGAGAGGGATTGGAGACAACATCTTTGTTGGCTCCTCATTGTGTTCTGGTGAAAGTCGTCCAGCCCCATTGTCTGACCAAACTCGGCTCAGACCTCGGCTCAATCAAAGAAAAGTTTTCCAGTAATGAGGTAAGACATGAAAGCCCGGTGAACAAGGCGACATGTTGAAAGGGCCCTTTTGATCTTGCTAGGCACAATGGTCAAATTTGAAAAGAGCAAAGTGTGCTTTAAACAGCAATGCACAGCATTAACCTTGTCTTTTGACAGGCCCACACCTAGAAAGAAGTAATATTCCTCATAATGGAAAATGTAGTTCATGAGTAATGGCTCCTTTGGAGGAAGGGGGGCAAAGTTTCCCCTGTTCTTACTTTTTTCGCTGCCAGTGTTTTATACGTGAAGGTATTTCATGACTATTTTGCAGTACAGAGGCAGCTCTGGTCAAATTGGTGGCCTAAGGATTCAGAGCGTCCCCCACACACCCCACCCGAACAAACAAACACACACATACAAATTTTGGATAACAGCCATCAGACTCAACACAACAGTTTATTTTTCAAACACCCCGCAATAAAGTATACAAGATACCAAGTAAAATGTACATAAAAACAAACAAACCAAAATCCAGAGGTCCTGTCGGGATTTAATGCAAATACAGAATTTGAGTTTCTTGAATTGAAAAACAGAAAAGTGATGGACCAGGATACTCGTTGGGAAAATAGCAGTCCAAACGGAAAATCAGAGGCAATAAACAAGGATATGTATCATGCAACAGAGGTCATGAGACACATAACAAGAGTCACATAAACCCCAAAGGGTAATCCTAAAACACAGAAACTAATGGGGGAAAAAAAAGAAGAGAAGTGTTTTCTCTCTTTTTAATCTCCTTTTCTATTTATTTCATAAAAGTTCTTTCTGTTATAATTACAGATGATTAGTATTATTATTGTGTTATTATTAACATTGATGACATTATTATTATTATTAGTTTGATGATTGTCATAGGCCTCCAGTCGTCTGTATCGCCATCTAAACTATGTTTCTTTGTATTTTATTTTATTTTTAAAATTATTACAAACAGTTTATTTCTATTTTTATATTCAAATATTTTGAATCCATATTAATAGATATAAATTTTTTCAGTTTAATTTATTTTCTGTTTTTTTTTTATTTTCTATACCCCCCCCCCCCCCCCAACTCTCACTGTCCCCTGTGTACTGCATGAATGTCACCTGTCTGTCTTGTTATTTTTTACATTAAAAAATAAAAAAGCTTTTAAAAGAAGAAGAAAAGGAGTAGAAATGCACCGTCCTGTACACAGATTTCTTAACCAGAAACAGAATTCTTCATTCATCCCAGGGGGAATTCAGTGACACACATAAACTTACCAGTAAACTCAGGATGTGTCAAAAAAGAAAAATAAATACTGTTACTTTCATACAAATTCATATCAAGATATACAATAAGCCAGCAACTGCTCGCCAAAGTACTATAGAAATACAGTAAATAGTTACAACACTTTTCTTCCCTTTTCTTTGACTTGTTTTTCACTTTGTCTAAGCAAGTTTGGATTTGCATATGTGACAACTGTACATCCCTAACATGCTAACATCCACACAGTGTTGGAATATGATTGATTGTCTCAGTCATTGTTATTTTATGTATGATTGTTTTTGAATGTGTTGCATACTTACAGTTTCATCCAGTTACAAGTTTATCGTCATTATCACACCGCACTGTAATAAACATGACTTCTAGCTTGTTTGTTTCCTTGCCCTTTTTTGATAGCGCTGTATAAATATACTGTTGTTGTTCCTACAGGTGACACACTATTTTTGCTTGGCATACTGTTTACATTGTTGTTGAAGCAGCTTGTGAATTGTGTTTATTAGACTGAATAGGTGAATTGGTTGGCTTATTGCGTTGCTTGATATATAGATGTATGTAGGTGACTGTACTCACTTTTTTTCTTTTGACATATCCTGAGTATACCGGCATGTTAATGTATGTTATGAAATTTGTGTACAAGAAGGTGTGTGTCTACTTCATCCTTTCTTTCTCCGATAGTTAGTTGTCTGTGTGTCTAGATTACCTTTTATCATACAGCGTTAAATACCTTTTTTAAATTGTCTCTACTATGTTCTGATGAGGAGTCAGCTAAGTCAGAATGTGCAGACATATCCTTGTTTAATAAAGGACTTTTATATTGTACCAATGTGTCTTAGAGTCATTTTAGTTTGGACCACCATTTTTTATTAGTGTTTGTGTTTTCTAATTCAACCCTTTGTCCCTTATGCTTGAGGAGCACCTGAATTCTTCTGCCATTTCTCTGGACCAAGTGCAGCACTGACCTCTATCAACTATTTAGACACACATACAAATAGCTCTAACACCATGCATTAAAAAGGTGCTGTGTTCATGGTACTTCTAGAGTGCATCTGGACAAATAGAGAGAGCAAATTTACCAATTACAGTTCAGGCAAAAATTTAACTGCAGCAGACAATGTAGGACTGCTGCAGCCTGCAAACTGTAACATGCACCAGTAACTTTACATCAGTGCTAACTTATTTATGATATGGATCTCTTAATTTTACAGTTAAGAATGCCCAACAATACAGACAAAGGTAATTATTTGTCCTCACAGATTCTGAATTTCAGCACAGTATCCGAGTTACTGGTAGGAGGATGAGCATTAAGCAGCCAGTGGCAGTAAACCATTTAAAAACAGCAGTTTACCAGATAGAAACAATGGTTAACCAGATGGCAACAGCAATTTAACACAGAGCAGCAAAAAATTAATCCTGAAGCAGCACTTTTTCAATGCCTTTCAAAAGATGACATATCTCCATCACATACAAATTAGATATATTTTCATTTTTCTTTAGTTTCTTTTATTCTGCAACATTAGCAGTGATTTAATAAATGTGGTGTTCTGACGTAAAGTGTCACAATGAGTCCCATTTCTTGAAATTAGTGCCATCAGGAGACCCTACATCACAGATTGATGAGCACAGATCTTCCAAGTCACCCTCCTTGTTTTATGGAGAGTGATTAAAGGTTAATAGTAGAGTGTAAGAGCTGAAGGATTACCCAGCAGCCACCTCTGCCTGTCACAGGTCAGTGCAGGGACGACTCTGTCCCCAGACTCTGTTAACTAAGTGGGCCGGCACTATCTCTGCCCATCAGCCAGCCAGTCTGCCTGCTCCAAGGATAACACTAATAAAACATACCTGTCCATTCAGGAGGCTGGTTTATTGTCGAGAGTAAGCATCTATTAACTTCTGCCGGTTTAGTGAATCATACAACAAAGGCTTTTAAGGAAGCCTTCGAGTTTCGAGACTTTTACAACTGTCTTGTAGTGATTTGATGCAAAAGTTTGCGAGCAGCAGCTGCCAATAGCAGCACTTTCATGGTACCACTACCTACCCATGAAAAATAAAACCAGTGAGCAGGTGTTTGTCTATATTTTCAGAAACCTGCAGCTTTGTTCTGGAAACACAAAAACATACTCCCTCTGTTGCCTGCTGGTGTGTGTTCATTTTCCACATGAAGCTTTAAGACAAAGGTGGTCCACTCAGGTAATGGAGTGCCTCAGAGCACACTCTGTTCAGGTGGAAGACCTCTGTGCTGCCATCTTCACGCCTGAACTGCAGTCAATGACAGACATACAGCTTGACGCCTCAACCCAAGCACAAAAAAACCTGCGTCGACCGTACAGCCAGAAGCTGTTCCAATAACCCTCTATTCACTGAATTGTCTCTCTGCTTCTTTTATGAATACAGCCTGCCTCCCTGGTGTTCAATTACCTGAGTCAATATGGACGTATTGAACCCCAACATATGAGTCAAATCATAAAGTGTATATACAAGAGTAGGGATATTATGACCATCTGAGAGGGGCAGTGAAAATTACCCTGGTGATTTGCAGCCCAGGAAGTAAACAAAGTAGTAATATATGAGAGTCATAACACTCAAATATGGTTCTAGTGAGCAGAACATCTGTCCAGTGCTGCTGCTTTACACCACTTTGACAGGAAGACGATCATAGCATCTTTAAACAGACAATCAAAATACGCTATAAAAATTCATGCCTATGTGCTACGATTATGCCGGCGTTATGCTTGTGTGTGAACGGGTTCATATGAGACCATGTGTGCATTGCGTGCATGTGACAGCTGCTGCTTTTTGGCACACACATGCACACACACCTACATGGAGTGCACACACGCACACTCAGGTAGCAGCTGGGCAGGCTCACCTGTCATATTAATAAAACCAGACAATCCCTTCCATCAGCAGTGGCACAGCAGCAGCAGCAGCAGCAGAGGCTAAAGCAGACAGCGAGAGAGAGACGAAACAAAGGAGTGCAGAGGCGGAGACATGGAGGGCTGAAAATGAGCAGGAAAAAATGAAGAATTGGTAACACTTTCTGTGAAGGCTATATCCACAAATGGTTTAAGAGACCAGTTTACAGGGTGTGCTGTAAACCTTCAGTATGCATAACAAGATCAAACAATGTTTTTTTGAGAGCTGATCACTTATTCTTGAAAACTGGCTTAGAATTGTGCAAGACGACATCACTACAGCTCTCATTTACAACCACTTACCTGGATCTGGGTGTGCCAAGTTATTTTCATCAAAATGAATCACTCAGTTTAAATAGTTTATCACAGATAATTTAATTTTTTAGCAGATTTTGAAATTCCTTTATTTTGTAGTTTGATTCATATTAACAATATAAAGTGACGTGCACCGGTGTCTGACACTGAGAATAAATCAATCTACAGCCTCGGGAACAATGACAGATTTTAGAATTATAGTCTTCAGGCTAATCATGTTAATTCTAACATAAACTGGAATTTAGTTTTCATATGAGTCAATTCAGGTAAATGTAAACAATCTTCCTGTCACTGTGTTGAGTTTCATTCAGTGGACCTCACTCTGCATTTTGTCAGGGTTTATATTAGTGTAATTTCAGTCCATGTTTAACCATTATTTTCTAAGAAGAAGAAAGTTTATGATAGTTTTTTTAAATTTAATCTAATTTTTTTAAAGAAAACTTTGTGAACATGTGGACAGTAGGCACTGAGATTGGACCACCAACCTACAAATGAAGATGATCTACCATTGAGCCATAGCTGCTCTCCAATTTATACAACTCTCCTGTGTGTGTAGCAGTTAATTTACCACACTGTCTTGGTTTAGTCATAAAAAAACAAGTATCTCAACAAATACAATTTTTTCATGGTCAAAATTATGCTGATGCAGAAGAAGTGTTACTTTGGTGTACAGTATTTCTGAGATATTTTTGCTTATTTACTGATATCAAGGGATCCCAAGATAAGCATATGCACTTTTCAGGAGTTCTGCTTTGGATGCTTTCTCTATTTCATACAGGGCCTGTATGCATGGAACTGTTGTTTGCTGTGGCAGCAGCACATACAGCTGATCAGTACTTGAGGACACTCTTTTATACCCCAAGTCTCTTGCAAAGCTGACAGGCCTGCTGTTATTTACAACATCTATAGGGAGCACAATAGTTAACTTTATCTACATCCACAGGTCCGTGGTGATTTGCAGACTCTAAATCTATGCTGGCTCTGACTTAAAGTATTCTTGTGATATTTTAATCCCTATTGACAAACAGTGTATATTACTGTTGACTTGTTATCTGAGCCATCTGGGAGTTTATGACAAAATATACCATTCAAAAGAACAGCAGTGTTGTACTTTTTAATCATGGCAGTTAGGACGCCGCAGCAGCTCAACTATAAAGTGACAGGATGTGTTAGAAGAAAAAAAAAGAAAATACCACAACCTTAATTGCAAACTGATTAATGTTTGATTGCAGAATTTATTTATTAAGGTTGGAAAGTGAGGTAATTATCTTAACAGAGCCAATGAGTTGGTAATTCTGAACAGAACAAACTGATATTAGATTATTGTCTGTAACTGCATAATATGCGGTTCAAATCACTGGCTACACAAAATGATCAAAATCGGCTTATTTCTTAATCACATGCACATCAGGTAAAGGCTTTTAAAATATTCCACACTTATAACAAAGACGGTAACATAAAAAATCATTGAAGGGTCCCTCAGGTCAAAGAGCAAAAAAAGGACATTTATTGTATTTGCATTGCAGAATTTTAATTCTAAATACACTGTTATAATTTGGTGATGAGGATTTTTTAATTATTCAAGCCAAAACAAAAACAAACCAATTTATAATCAAATTTAATGAATTAATAAAAATCACAGCAGAAACTTAAAAAAAAAAAAAAAAATCCTCTTCCAAAATTGGTAAACTTAAGGTCACCCTTTAAGAGAGGCGGAAAATTAATCCTGAGCAATGAGAGACCGCAGAAAATACCAATCCAGTTTTGACTGCACCACTGAGACATTTTTCAATAGCCATATACAAATCTCTGCCTTGTTTTCTCCAGTGTGTTGTTAAAAAAAATTAAGCTTGCTTTATAAGTTAAAATTTAAGTATGCACTTAATTCCCTCCTCAATAGAAATTTCACATAGTATTTAAAGTCTCTGGACAACCAGACGAGAAGACATGCAGTGAAGCCTTTTTGAACTTTCAGACTGTGTGACTATCCGTCTTTTCTGTGCCTTGGTCTGTCTCTGTGTGTTGTTGAAGGTGCATGTTGGTGCTTGCTTGTGTGTGTGTTCTTTTGGCATCAGAAAAAGCCTTGGACAGAGTAAAGAGCGGGCCCAGGTGAGAAGGAAGGAGAAAGAGAAAGAGGAAGAGAGGAGGTGGAAAATGAAAAGCTGGGAAATGGAGGGCTCCTTGAATGCACCACATCTAACAGAAACGGAGGCTGCACTGTGGAGGGAAGACCGTCCTCCTCTTCCATTAACCCCTGGAGTGCTCGGTTGCCCAGGTAAAGCTGACGGCTCTGACAGCTGCTCCATGGGTGGGATCCTGTGTGTTTACTTTTACCTGTAGACTTAGAGGACTCATTCTAAAGCCAATGAAAGCTCTAATGTGTCATAAGTGACAGCCGAATGAAAACACTGTCATGGACCCACAGGATCATGTGAGTACCTGGGGAGCTTAAGCTCAGTTAATTTACATCTATCACTGTAAATACAAATAATTTCTTTAGCCTACATTTGCATATTGGTGTAGCATATGTGCTGCATTGTGGCTGAGTTTTTGGTATCCCAGCAGCCTCAAAATGAGCCCAGTGTGATTAGGCTGATTACCTACATGGGTGAATTGACAAAACGTGTCAGAGGAAAGAAATAGGAAATGCTCCATAAAGAATCTTTTGAGACAGAGTGACAGGACCCTGTGAGTGAGCGCCAATTTATGGATGAAGGCACAAAAAAGAAAGTTCCCAGTGTTCATTGGAGACCAGTGAATCCAAAATGAACTCTTTTTATGAGGCTGACTTCGCCTCCATGATGGCGCTCACACAATGCAGCCAACAAAGGGCGGCAGTAAAGGGGGAGTTGTGACAAGATAGCGGCACAAAGAGAGAATCAACTTTCACGTGGCTGAATGCAGGCAGGAGCCCGGCCCAGCTGTTTTTAATGGCGACGCATTGACAGGAGGGGAGGCTATTTTTAATCACGTGCACTGCTTTCAGGCGCGCACACAAAACCCCCCTTTCACCAAGCTTTGTCAGTAACCTGTGGTGACCTGCATTCAAGGCTGCGTCAGGGTCCCCTGCACAAAAGACGCAGGAGGAGTGGGCTTCTGGTGTGTCCGCAGCAGGATGTCCAGTCTAGAGTCATATAGACCACCTCAGACCTCCTGGGCTTAAAACAATGTGGATAAGTATTTGATAATTGACACAAGAATGTGTACAAAGACATGTTAAGCCATGCTAAGTTTGCTACATCTCAAACTAAATAAATGTCGGTAATGTCTCGGCAAACACACACGCACACACACCCTTACACACACACAAAGAATGTACAAACAAGTCGGAAAACAAAGGGCTCTTGTAACAGGGCTTGGGATCTTGATGAAAAATTCAAACAATATTAAATGGGGAGTGTCAACAGCAGACACACTTCTGCTGAGGGCCCTTCAAACAGCTAGAGCAACTCAGTACACACATTACGCTGCCACAGTTCAACCCCTTAGTGTAATGATGATGGTGGCTTTAACAGGGGCACAGCTTTTAAAACCCCTCTCCTGTAAACACTCTCCTCCAGTCGGGGTAAAACTGAAGTTCCTGGCTAAGCTGTGTTCAGGCATGTTTTTTTTCCCCCTCTAGTTTTACCTGCAAGTGAACGTCACAGGTCACCTGGATTTCCAGCGACCCCCCCTCCTCTTATTCTAGTGACCACTTCATCAGGGAGTCACACTCCTGAAAGATGCAGATTAAGATATCAGTGCTGAAGGATTCCAACTGTCCGCCTTGTTCAGCTTGGAGCTGTAATGCTTCCTGACAGGCAAGCTTTAGAGGCAGGCCCCAGATTCTCACATCCATCAGTGATCCCTCGTCTCAGGGTTAGTTGGAAAAAGAAACAAGTCACGTAAATATGTGGACATCACTGCACACATGAGGAAGGAGTGCACAGACTAAGGATAAAGGACTGCTCTCTTGAAATGTGACACATATGTGTTAGAAAGGTCTACCTGAAGAGGTCTATTTCAGTTCAATCAAATCTTTGCCTTATTCTTTTCAATTTATCAGATATTTAAGAATTCACTTTTTCATATTCACTAAAGCCTGAAAACAGCAGGACACATTAACAATCATTGTAAACATAGCAATTTTAGTTTCAGCTGGGTTATTTTTACATCATTCCACACCTTAAAGCAGGTTTTCTTAATTCATTTGTTTTTTCCACTCTTTAAATACATAAAAAGATAGTCCTTAACACTTTGAGCAGTTTTGAGTATAAACACTATCATCTGTGTCACTTTCTGTAATAAATCAAACAGTACTAATCTCAGTATTTACATTTTACTTACTATTTGCTCCTGGCTTTCGGACATGCATTAAGCTGGACAAACAAACAAATAAAGTCTGTGTGGGATACCAAAAAAGGCAAAGGCGGTTTCTTTGGCAAGAGATGGTTTTGGCTTACACGTCTCAATGTGAGTGCAATAATGTAAACACGGACACATCCTTTATTTAACCAGGTGAAAGCCTTTTAAGCTTAAGATCTCTTTAACTTTTTCTTAGGACTAACTGGCCAAGAGAGGGTGCAGAAAATGATTATGGAAAGGACAGTGTATAGATAGCCAGTGGTTGAGTGAAAAAGAAACCCTGATTCTTGAAGTGGTCTTGTCTTACACTGTTAGGATTCTATATTGCACAACCACTAGCCAACTGTGTACTATACTGCTCATTTCTAAATATACATACAAGCCAACATAGTAACACTTTACTTGATGCCTACCTCTATAACACATTACAAATATATGTATAATGCGTTATAATCACGTTATAGCACTGTATAACTATAGTTATAAACACTCATAAATGATCATAATGCTTTATAGCAATAATCATAACACATTATAAAGCATTTTTTCATGACATACGAGGTCAGGTATTATAATGTGTTATAACTGTTAACAACTCACTGACAATGCCCACATAGATAATGCATTATACATATATTTAATATGTGTTATAATTTGCTTATAAACTTGTATAACTATCATTACAAACACTCATAAATGATCATAAGGCTTTATATAAATGATTATAACACATTATGATACCTGACCTTGTAAGTCATGATAAAATGCTTTATAATGTGTTATTATTATTGCTATAAAGTATTATGATCATTTATGAGTGTTTATAACTATAGTTATACAGTGCCATAATGTGATTATAACGCATTATACATATATTTATGATGCGTTGTAGAGATAGGCGCCAAGTAAAGTGTTACCCTTTTTTTTTTTTCGGTGTAGAAATATTTGCATCGTTACAAATGTTTGCCTCCTGTTAAAAGCTGTTAAGTCAGAATCAGAAAAACAGAAGCAGACATTTTCCACTTATTGTAGCTCTAGCTCCAAAGAGAGTATTTGTGAACATTCACCATAATGCTAATAAAGTTTTATAATCATTAGAGTTACATTTCATGTCATAAACACAGGTTGTTGCAGGACTATATTTTCTAAGTGTGTGCATCTGGCACTGCTGCAGGGCTGGCAGCTCCATCACCACCTGTAGGCAGATGGCAGCTTTGACTGGGAGGAGCTGGACTCGTCGTGGTCAGACACAGGAAGCGGAGACAGCAGGTGTACTGTTATCACGTCCATAGAAAGGTAATGAAGCAACATCACAATCAGCAGGAAATGAAGCAGCACAGCTGAGCGTGATAAGTAACTCTCCAACACCCAAAAACATTTTAATACGTGACCGTGTTAGATCTGACCAGTGATAGAACCTGATTCCCTCTTCAAACTCTGTGTTGTACTAATAGAGGATCGACGATAAGGGAAGATTTCCCAACTTCTGTGCTCTTTTGTTTATGAGCGCTCCATGTAGACTCAAAGTGGTGTGACATTTACGGGCCCCTGCTTTGAAGAGGAGCCAACTGCTCTCCGAGCTGTAAAAGAGCCACCTGCCTCGCCTCACCTGCCCCTCTGTGAAGGATTAGCGAATAAAAACTTGCAAGTTCCAGTGTCAGCTATAGACCCTGCCCAGTCGCTACTGTACAGTGCAGCACACCTTCAAATCCCCCCCAATTTTGGCTCTTGCAACAGACAGAAAAGAGGATATAAAGACGGTAGAGCTGTTTTCTTTCAGTGTCTCCCCTTGGCTAAGTCTGGGGTAAGCCCGCTAATCCTGCCTGGTGTGATGACTCACAACGGGTGTGGCCAATGTGTTCCCAAAGATATCTCCTCCACAGTCTGAATATCAATAGGAATGTTTATGTTGGCTTTGGGAATCATGTTGTGTGGCATTTAATAGTTTCTAATGGTTGCTGAACACTTTTCTTCTGTTTATATTGATGCACAACACAACTAAATCAGACTGTCTGTATAGTTTATAGTGTTTGCCCTGTTTTTGAGATGTGTGCAGTGTTGTATGAGTGTGTGTTTCTGTCATATATATGTGTGTGTGTTTGTGCTTGTGTGAAAGGGAGAGAATTGGGCCAGTGTCCCACCTAATTGTTATTGCGTCTGTGTTTGGCCTGGAGACAGTCGATAGGAATCAGCAGTGAGCCAGGTGGTGTTGGTAGGGGGGCTATGGAGGGCTGTGTCTCCCACTTCCCAGTGTCTTAGTTGTAATGCATCCCTCCACTAACAGGGATCAAGGTATTAGGGATTCAGGTTATTTGTATTGATTTTATGTGCTGTCATGCCAGGCTGGAGGACGCCCTCATATTTGTGGAAATTGCAAATTCCACCTCGGAAATGTCACCAGCGTTTAATCTCTTCCTGAGTGGTCAATACAGGCCCTCACACCGGTCCAACCACGTTTATTAAACAGAGACCAAGCATCCCCTTGGTTGCCATGACAATATATGGCGTGGAATAGGATTGGTCTGGCCAAGAAGGTAACATGGGAGTGAGGAAGTCGAACATTAATAAGTTTTGATGACAAGTGTGTCAATGGTTATGAGATTGAACATGGATCAGCAAAGTTGCCTGCGGATTAAATTCAGCGCTTAGAGGAGTATTCAGAGTTAATAATAAAGTCAGGGGTCATTTTACAAGATCGCAAACTTAACTGCATATCAGGCATATCTGGAAGTTTAAATGCATGTCAAATCTGTTGTAAAAGTAGAATAGTTTTTGGACATTATTGCAAACAGAGAACATCACTACTTGAGTGCACATAATAGGGTCAGTGTCATTATTCCTTGAGGTGTCTTCAAGGTCCGTAAAAGCAAACGGCTTTGTTGCATCTGCCAACATTTGCATGCTATTATCATCTTTGCTTTATCCATGTCATCGCAAATGTTTCTCTTTCTCCCGTGTTTACAGGAATGGCCAAGCCACCCCTCCTCTCTCCATTCAACACAATCAAATTTACTCTGGCTTGAGTACACGTTTAGTGGGGACCATTTGTTTGAGGCAAACACTTAGGGCCCTCGTATGTCATTGACCAGTGTCCACAAATATAATCCTATCAAGTTCAATCTTAGGATGTCCTGCACCATTGTGTTCCTAATGCAATAAATGAAAATAATCACATCTGGCTTGTTTCAATACTGAGCAATGAACTTACTCAAGCCTCTCCATCTGTTATTTGTTGAATTCATTCTGGACAAATTCATTGATGAAACGGTGATGTTTCACTTCAGTCCTATTGTTGACATCCACTTCACTTCAAGTATTTACTGTACAAGTAGAGGAACGGCACAGTCTAACAAACATGAACCTGCCTGGGTGGACGCACCCTTCCTTGCTTGTTGATAAACCTCTGCTTCTTCCAAAAGCCCTCAGTTGACATGTACCTACAGAGAAAGCCTTAGTAAAACAAGCAGGACCCTTGTAAATATGCAGTGCCCAACAGTGGCACACGCACTGTTGGCTTACAAACTGCTTGTGGTGTTTTTCTTTTTACCTCCAAATTTGCTCGGAAAACTAATCATGGTCTGATAAAGCCCATGGTAAATATGGCAGAGATTGACACCCACATGTCAAAGTTTACATAGCCGGACCAAGTGTACATATAGGGCAGAGGAGCTGTGGGGCCGAGCGGGGCTGCTCTGGCCTGACCTCAGTGAGTCTAGCCAGTGAAATAGACACTTAGAGACAGAAGCCACAAAAGAGGAATATTACTCAAAAGCCTGAAAAAGAGAGGAAATTGCTTGAAGTGAAATAATATTTCAGCATAATTTACAAAAATATCATCCCTATGAAAGGTTCATAATTAGAAAACTGAGCAATACCTGCATGCCTTTGTTTTTTTCTCTCAACTTGCCTTTGAAATACATTAAAATGAAGACTAGAGTGGGCTGCCTTCTTGCCAGTCGCGGTCAGCCTTCCAATTGCTTGATAATCCACAGCAAAGACAGTGCCGCTAACAGAAAAGGTTAACCCCTGACTGATGTGTCTGATGTTAATCTATAGATCAATTAGGGAGAGGCACACTGGGTCAAGCTACAGATATTGCAGTGGCTATTAGTTCCCCTATCTGCCATTATTACACAGTCACATGCTCAAACATTGCACTGGGTTGGTATGCTAGGCACAGATGCGTAGGGTAAACAGACAGGCCTACACGGCTTGCACAAAATATTGATCTGACAGCAGATGGGAACCTTGATATCAGCCATTCAGTTTCCCTGCGTCTGTGTATTCTTATGTGTGTGCTTGTGTTGGAACATTTGTGGCAAATGTGTTTGGGAAAATATCTAAAAGCACATATTGGGTGTTTGTTTTTCCTGACGTTAATCTGAAATATTCTACATCCAAATTTAGGGTTTTTAGCCTTTGATGAGTATACTTAGAAATCATTTTAATTGCACTTAATTGCCGGTGATAGTATTTCTTTCTGAGTAATAAATAATATTATAATGCATATCAAGTCCAAAAAAAAATCTAGATAGGAAACTATTAGTGCCCCTGTTTATTACCTTCATACCATCGCAGCTTTTAGTAGTATTTTCTCAGCTCTATCCAAAAATTTAGCTCACAATAGTTTTAAAATCCATGTCCTAAATCGCCACTTGTGCACTCTAATTAACTTAACAAAAGATAAAAGCCACTAAACATAAACTGTACTTCATATTTAGTTTGAAATCTATTTTTTTTTTATATAACATTCTTTGACTCCTTTCCAAATTGAACTTTTCCTCCCCCTCTGCATAATCCAAATGTAGAGGCATTTTTTTCCTCTCTCTCGAACAAAGCATGAAACACACGCACCAGCGTCTTTTGTTGCAGTAAGCTGCACCTAAAAGAGGCAAGGCTTGTCAGTGAGAAAAGATGGATTGTAATTTTCCATTACTTCATTCAAAGCTTCCCTTTCAGTTTCAGTGAATTACCCCGATGGTGAAATAACTGTGGGGGAAGAAATGATACCTTGTCTATCAACTGAATGAAAGAATGAAGTTCTTAATTCCTTCTTTCTTAGAGTCTGAAGGCATAGATGTTTTGGGTGATCAAAATGGCTCATGCTGGGAAAAATGTCAACAGGAATGACCCATTTATTGGCAGGGACCGGTGCTTTCTTTTCTAAAGCTGGCAATAAGGATGAAGCGTCAGATTATAACAAGGAATGCAAGTGCTCTCAGCAGTTATGAATAGGCAACCTCTACATTTGAATTTGGGTTTTCAAAAAGGGCTAGACCGGGTCAGATATTTCTACATACTACTTTTGTGCACCACAAAGCAACCATCTTGTCCGAATAGCGCTGATGGGTTATTCAACATTCCTCAATCCTGAAATCTCAGGATCATCACAGCAGGGGAACACGGGAATATTCATGTCTAATTATGTTTCTATATCTTCCTGCTCCGCCTTTCTGTGTTCAAAGCTCTATAGTGTGCGCTGGCCCTGGGGATCAATCACTCTGAGCTGCCTGGCCAAACACCATTGACAAGGCGGAGGCAATGCAAAGCTGGTCCATCGCTTCCATGGCATGCCACCATTCAATTAGTCTTGATCAGCAGGAGGCACGATTATTCCAAAATTAGTGATTATGTCTCTGGGTAAACAGGCCGGGTTGGGGTGTGTCATCCCTTTCGTGGCTTGCTGGTCACAGGGCCTCCACAAAAGGGGGCTGGAAGGCAAAGGTATGGAGGATTGCTTTCCCTGAAAGAGCAGCCCTCTCCCCCCGTTGTCACTGCTGGACCCCGCAGCTAGACTCAGCCCTCCCTGATAAAGTGGTATTTCCCGCATACAAAGGCGGCATCGGGCTTAATCCTCAGCCAGCCCACACCCCCTTCATTCTTCCCCAGCAAGAGAGCACAATGAGCGTGGGCCTTGTCTTAATCCAAAAGGTGGGCTATCACAGTAATCTGATAATACATGCTGATCAAAGTCTATTCAATGCTAATCAGGACAACAGATCAGTATTATGATCTAATTAGAGACACCCTGTGAAGCCAGTACTGAAGTGAAATGCCAGAGCATTGTAAACAGCAAAGGATGGCATTCAAATGCTAGAGGAGAACTAAAGAGTGAATGTAATGCTTTGGTTTAATCCTGACTCAAAGCTGTTCTAGCAGCAAGGTAAATGAGACATTTGAGTCAGATTAGAACAAGATGTCAACCTGCGAAATAACATCTACTTTATGTATCTCTATGTTTATGTTTAAATGTCCCTTTTTAGCATCCTGAATGGACATGTGTTATTTCTTGCAGCTTAGTAGCACAAAGAAACAACTCCAGATGTATGGGAAGATGAAAATTTTGCTGTCACATTTTAATCCGCCAACTGTAAAGAAAAAAAGACCACCTTTTGTGTAAGCAACCTTGTTAGTTTTCATGTGCATTTTGTAATGTAGTTGGTCTGTATGCCCAATTAGCCATGAGCTATCAACAAAGCATCAGATCAATTACCCACTCTTGCCTCACGGAAGTTCTTGTTCTCCTCTGGGAGGCGTATCAGTCACGCCTTGCCGACACAGTCATACCCTGCAACACCAGAAATCTGGGTGGCCACAGCTCCTACATTGGGATAAACTAAGCCTACAAGGTTCTTAGCGATGGCTAATCCTATTAAAATGGACTCCTTTTAGAAAAACAATGAAAAGAAGAGCCTAATAATGACAGGTATATGTTACGCATGGAATGCAGGAGGGCAGAATCGGCGTGCAATGGGAATTCCTGCAGCAGTGTGCGACATCCCCTCCACCTGGGCCTAAAAAAACAAAGCCGTTTATGGATTCAGCGCTGTTTAGATACTTCTTAGCTACGAAAATAAAGGCCAGATGTGCGGGCTGAAGTCTCATGTGGCTACATGTAGGCTACTTGTGTGCGACGACGGAAGGCAGCCTTGTCGACAGCCATCGCTTTGCAAACTGACTTTCCCTTTCAGACAGTGTACAAAGAAAGGTTTAACCCTTTAGTCTGGACTAAACGCACAAACACTACTGGCACTGTGAAACTGAACTTGGCAGAACTTCAGTGGGAATATGATGTGTAATAATATACAAGAGCTACTGGTATTGTTTTTCAAAATGTAAACTCTGAGGCTCGGTATTTTAAGGATGGCATGTCTGGACAATGAAGCGGATTAACTGGATTACTCATCATACAAATGTGATGACTTTAAATGAGTCAAAAAGAAAAAGTGTTGGAGAGATTAAGAGACAGTCAAACATTTCTGTTTAACCCTTAAGCAGCGTCTGAGTTGCCTGAAGTTTATGTGTTGTCTTGTGTGGGTCAGTTCTCTGGCGGTGTCCCCCACCCCCATCCTTAGCCCATGTCCCACACACAGGCAGGAACAAAAAGACCCACCTCAGTGTGGCCCTATCAATGTCACCGCTTTGTGTCGCGGTCTTTCAGGGTACATGAAGTGTCTTTAGCCTCAGTGAGATCAATAGCGCAGCCAACTGTGCAGCAGCTAGCAGTGGCAGCGGCAGTGCAGAGGAGATAAAGCTGACCGGACTTAACTCATTGCCAGATCTGTATCTTTGATCTACTTGTGAAGAACTTTGCTCTGTTGAAATAAGTGGGACAGAAACTGCAGTTGAGATGCAATATTGATGTGACATATCTCCATTTAGTTGAAAACGTCCCCAGGGACCTTTCAAAGTTTTCTGTGTACTCTGCTGAGCTAGATCTTTCCTGACAGTGACCTCAGTCAGCTTATAGGTACACTGGATTGGACAGGTCAGTTTCATTGATTTCCCATTCCCTTTTGGCACAATAAAGACTGTCAACGAACTACTGAGATGTGTCCTTGACCAAAGTCTAACCACGCAGTTCTAGCATGTCTCCTTTCAAGCTTTTAACTCTGAAAGAGGCGTTTTATTGCTGCAGTTATCCATTGAATAAAATTCAGATTTAACTCTCCATTAATGGGACTTTGATGGTTCCCTTTTTTAATCGTATAAACTGGAGGTGAATATATCATTATGAATATACAGAGACCACCAAGTAAGACTTTGGAGGTTTCTCTTCTTTTTCCCAACAGAAAAAGCCTGAGCCTAATTTGCCATCATCAGCTTCTTTTGTTCAAACAGGGGCTGGTATTCGAGAATAATCCTCCTTCCATAGATGAAATAGTGTCTCGACAGGCAGTGGCAAGACTCTGTCAAAACCTTTTCCAGGGGCAAATCTTCGGGAGATCTGCAGTGTTCAAGGCTGAGAGATGACTTGTTAGTGACAAAACAAGTGATGTAAACTTGCCACCTGGCTTTGGATTCAGCCTGTTTAGAAGTCAAATGTTTGCTTTGATTGAATTTCTTTAACTATGATCATGTGTTTTATTCTCATTTTATTTCATGAACACCTTACTGCTTTACATCATTCAGAAATAAACCTGAACCAAACAGAAATAGAGGTCATTACTTTATATTCAGTGTCTAGTTATCCTTTCAAAATGCCACGTGTAATGTCATGCAATATCTGACAAAATGACCTTAATTTAAAGGGCTGCCATTGATGTCAACAGCAGGTAAATACCAAATTGCAAATGTGCATTGATTGTTTAGATGCTCCAGGTGACACCACGCCAGCAGAGAGAACTTTTGTTTACCTCTCAAATTTCACAGAACGTTGAAGTGGCACTAAAACGCTATTGACATATTGCTAAAGTGTCTGTGCTACAAGACAGATTGAAGTGAAAAGATTACACATCAGCCAAATACGTTTAAAATCCTAATTTGAACACTTTTAGAAATGCTTTCAAGCTACAAGATCAATGATTTTTTTCCTAAGCTGTTATAATGTCCTTAAAAAGAAATAATGCATTTTTATAATAATAAAGAAACACAGAGAAAAGGCGAGTATGCTTTCCTGTGTGTCACCAGGAACCACCTTACCAGTGTGTAATCTTCAGCTCAATAAAGAAATTAGATGCTAATGAGTCTGTGTATACATAGAACAATTTGAGGAACGTTATTCAGCACTTTGATCTGGACCAGCCTTTTGTTAGATAAACATACAAACGATTCAGAGATGTCTTTTGTTCTTGAGCTTTGTAAGAAAGTGGAGAAAATATTTGGAATGTGTTAAGTTGTGAAAAACGCCTGTCATGGCGGACAATAAAGGGGTAGTCTAATAGATGTTAGCATTGATGGTAAAGAGGACAAAAAGAAGCGGGTCTCTGTTGTGCACAAACCGCCTGGCGCAACTAAAAATGAATCCATTTACTTCAGACTGTTTACTTTGTACTTTCGGCTGTAAAGGCAACGAAAATAAAAAAACACCCAATTCACAAGGCGCAGGAGCCAAGGCCTCAACTTCTCTTTCACGGGCCACGTTTTTTCAGCTTTTTAAAAACTCACACGCCAAGCGCCCTGGCAGCCAGCACTGACAAGATTCAGGAGAGAGAGAAAAGACGGAGTGAGGAGACAAAACCAAACACAAAAACAGTAACATCTGCAGCCGCTTCCAGCCAGACAGTTTGATGTGAATAACTCAGCACTTTGTGCCCTGACCTTGGTGAACAAAGGGGGGGAGATGCCTCAGGAGCAGAGCAGGAAGCCCCTGGAGGCGAGCATCCAGGGAGCACTCCTGCTCGTTTCGCTGAGTTGGAGTTATTGTCCCCCAGAGGGGCAGAGAGGTGCCACCAGGGCACCCGGCACTGCATGCCACTTGGACTGTCATAGTTTCAGCACAAAGATGGCTGCTTTACAAATGAGGCAGAGCGCTGCAAGAATAAAATGTCATTTTCAGAGTGATGCATTGTTGGGATCACAGTGCCATATGAATGCAGATCAGGGTCAGGCAAATAACTACAGAAGTGTCTTCTAAAGGGATTGGTAAATGCAGAGCGAAATTGGTGCAAGGGGGAGCATATATGAATATTTATCAATCTTAGCCGAGGATGCTAATATATATACAGATTTATTTCACCTCAGTCCAAAGTTAGAAAAGGCAAATTCCTCCCCATCAAATCAAAGGGACACACAACAAAGCAACTGTGTACTTCAAGACTTAAATCTTACAAGTTCCTAATCCTTCTGAAGTCCACACGGGACCTTTGGTCTCCATAGCAACAGCAGGGCATTCAACCAAGTGATTGCCTCCAATGAATTTCAGATAAGACAAAATGGAAGTGAATTGATGTGATTTTAATGCAGAAGTGAGCGGTGGAGGGGAGGTCCACTTGGTTCATATTTGAATAAAGCAAACAGAGCAGACAAAAGGCTGACAGCCGTAAATGACATTGTCAGTACAAAAATTATCAGCCAGTTTACAATCTGTTTGCTCATGTAGAACAAACAGAATGTGTGTGGCATCCCCGGGCTTTGTGAACGGCGGGGCC
Organism: Xyrichtys novacula; assembly: GCA_962446985.1. Classification (NCBI taxonomy): domain Eukaryota; kingdom Metazoa; phylum Chordata; class Actinopteri; order Labriformes; family Labridae; genus Xyrichtys; species Xyrichtys novacula. Next base: position 9,981,336 of record OY660878.1, read on the forward strand.
GGCAGCCGGCGGCGAGAGAAAAGCAGATATCAGCTCCCCCTGCAGCCCTGCAACAATTAGATAGCAATTTGACAGGCACACTCAAAATGTGAGTTTGTTGTTCTCTTCCAAGGGCACCACATCTTTTTTATATCCACCAGGAAATACATAATTGAGGTAGTGGGAACAAAGACAAATTGTGTGACCTATGGCCAGAGGACTCACAGGGTGGGATATCACTGGCGTAGGGAGACACATTCCAAACATAAGACCCTCAGTTACCTAGCAAGGACTCAAATCAAGGTCCCCTTTTCTGCCTCCTTGGTGGTAGGGGACCAACGGGGAGATCCTCCTCAAAGACAGCCCCGTTAGGCCCCGTTTACTCCCTGCTGCCCTTTGTTGCATCTTGTCACATGTTTTGTTTAGACCTTGTTAACTTCTCTATAGCCACATGGACATGCAGCAGCTGGTGTGCTTGCGGTGGGCTGTGAGACATTAATTTTATTCGACAACAAGGAGGGAAAACAGAGCAGCCTTGCTTTTGACAGCACCTTGAACCTTCACACTGTAATGCCGTCTGTCTATGTTGCCAAGCAGCCATGAGTTCGGGGTAGATTAGTGGCCGGAGAGTTGTGTAAAGGTGCAGGACAACATGCAAAAAACAAATCTCGTGAAAAAATAAGCCGAGGTTGAGTCCAGTTCATAGAAAAATGCACCAAAGTTTGTGAGTGTAGGGGCTCACTGAAAGTTCTGGTGTGTTCAAGAAATACTCAGAAAAAGCAAAAGAAAGGTATTTAGAAGATGTCTGCAGAAGAGTCGAGAATTCAGCACAAAGCGGCTTCTGAGGATGTCCAGAGGAAAAAGTCTGATCCAGCTGAAGTGAATGTTTTCTTGTTGGCAGGAGTTCTAACATGAAGAGGCTGTGGCCCTTTGAATCAAAGCTTGCCTGAAAGATCTAAAAGCAGCAAACAAAGTCAGCTGAATCTTCTTGATACTGTGTCAAACTAGCCGCTAAAGAAGAAAAAAAAAAAAAAACAGGCTGTCAGAGCGTTAATTGATATTCATCCCAAGATTCTGGTCCCTCTGCCATGAAGCCCTGCTCTGTTCTCCGGCTGTGGAGATGCCGTTTAGTCTTATTAAAAAGTTGTTTGATTAGCCGGCCCTGGAATGGAGGCTGTGGTAAGGTCTGGCAGAAGCAGATAAAAGGGGAATGATAAATAGGCGAAAAGCCAGGCAATTGCCAGTCAGCCACTAGAGCATCAAAACACATCCATTTCTCTGCAAAGTTGATCCAATTATTGTCAGCCACTCACAGATAGCTACTATGCTTTACTCCTTTCATTCTGGGCTAAATTGCTCTTCCCCTTTTTTCGCCGATACGGCAATCGGTCATAAAGGGCCAGTCATCATTAGTGATGTTTGAATTGGAGCCCTGTAGTGTTTGGTTAAGAGGGTAAATGCAAATTTGATGAAAGAATAAGGCTGCATTTACATATCAGCCTCAGCTCACATGGGGAGGGTAAACATTCTGTTTATCTCAAGTGTCATTTTATGATTTCAGTCGAATATAAAACCGACCTTGGCCCAGCCGGAGCAAAAGACCAAGGAAATTTACTGTTGTTTAAACACAATTTATTCAAGTAGAACTTGTCAACAAATCTTAGATAACACGTCAAATAAAAGGGGGAAATTGGGATGTTTTTACCCCAAATGCATCAGCAGGTCTACATTTTGAACTTCTCCTTGCCTTTGAGTTGTTACTCTGGTTTTTAATGTCTGGTCCAATTTATGTACAGAAACTATGATTAAATAAAAATACTGTCCTAAAGGGAATGTGGCAATGCCATGTTTTTTACTAATCTGAATGAATCTTATTATTCACTTAATTCTGCCAGTTTTAAGTAAATAAAATTATAAAATACAGACAAATACTTCCTCATGTAAAACATTTAACACATCCTCATTTTTATGTTTTTTCAGCCAAAATGAGAAATAATTGCAATCTCAGAAACCATAGAGTAATATTCACTGCTGCAGCACTACCTTAGCACATCATAAATCAGTCATCTAAAGAGAAAATTAACAGGTCAAGAATTTTAGGATATAAGAGGACAAGTTAAACATTAAAGGAGGTCTTACCAAAGTAGCATGTGGAATTTGGAAGTCTTTATTTCATTAAGAGTCTGATCAATTTAGGGACATTTATTTTTAGCAGCTAAATGAAAAGAAGACACAACTGGCCCGCAAGAAAAATAAAATGTGCTCTCCCCCCAGAAAACCCTGATCAACAATTTCTTGATCTTAATTTCTGCATCGCCTCAGAGCCGAGTGGGCTGTTAAAAATAAGGCAAAACACTGCCATCTATGGCTATGTTCCTAGGACTGCTGAGGTCCTTTGCACCCAGCACAAAGGCAGTCAACAATTCCTCCCCAAAAACTGCATGGCTTGTTATTTGTAAATAAGATTAATAAAATATAATTGTAATCATAAAATCGTTAACACATGCTTGACAATTCTCAATGTAGTGAAGTAAAAAAGTGTTTTGGAACAGTGTTCACACCAAAGTTTCTTGCATTGCTCTCGGAGCTGACACGTTTTTGGCTTCCAAAATTGACAGATTAGACTGAAACCTAGATTTTCATCCAAATGGGCATCTGGTGGCCATATCCTTTAAGCAACACAATTCTGCACAAATCAGGGGTTCTGTCAGAGCTTTTCGTACCACCTGCTGTGTATCTTCCCCTCAAAATGATTGAGCCTGCCTTTATTGTTTCATCATAATTTTATCTTTACGCTTTGTTGGCCAAAATGCAACACACATTGCACATTTTGTTCTTAAATGGGCAATATATTCACACTGCGAGCATCATATACTGTATGCATGTATAACTGACTGTATATCTCATGGCAGATACTTCATATGAAATAAATTTATATTGGCAATAAAAACACATATCCGGACTAAATTTTGACTGCGATTCAAGAGCGCATTAAGGCACAATAATGAAGTGCATATAGCTGCCAGACTGGGGTAGCAGGTTGGCGGTGAAGCATAGAAGAAAGCCAGATGTCAGGGCTTCTATAGCTTAGGCCTTGACCAGGCCTTCGTCTGCGGCGGCCCTTTATGTAGCTCTCTGTGTGATGCACTGGTCCCCTATGGGAGCCCCGAGGCTTTACTGGTGATGAGACGCGATCTGTCCCGTCTGTCACCTCTCTCAAGTTATTCATACACCATCCATACAGTCAGTCCTCCAAGGCCTCTAATCCCCGTCTCCCGAGGTGGAGTACAGACAGCAAAGCAGACAGGAGGGCGGGTGGCAAGTCTGTTCAGAAGATGTTCAACATGCTGAGCATGACGGAGCGTTTCACATTTACAAAATTTCAGCAATGGTATCACCATGAGGCATGAGCGCTTGGTTAAATCTGCAAGTGGAAATCCTGATTCAAACAATAATGAGCAAATGTGTGGGGTCAAAAATGCAGAGAAGAAATGCACCAGATTTCACATCTTTGCAGCTACAGAGAGGCTGCAAAGTTAGATGTGAGTTAATTGCATTGAAAATGAATTTGCACCCAGATTTTCATTGTTTGTTTGATGAATTTAAAAAAAACTATTCCATGCTTTCAATTTACATTTACTTATAAAAAGTTTTCAATTCCATAATTTGTATAAAAACTGAGGAGTGAGCTGGCCCGTGATGTTTTCAAACCTATTTCTAAATCATGACAAACTGAGCCGAAGTCAATTTCATAAATAGCAATATCCTTAAGTCCCTGGCTGTAAGGTGCCATTATGAATTGCAGCTACTCTAGCACCCGTGACCACACATGAGAGTAAATTTGCACAGCACATCATCTCCTGATGTTTACAAACAAATACAGAAAGAGTTTATGTAATGCATTCATTTAAACAAGACCTAAGAAACGAGCAAATAGATCATTCTTAGGGATTCTTTACTTTGCAAACACGCCTATTATGGATTAAAGTTTGACAATATGCCAAAGTTATCAAGGTAAACTCGAGCTGTGACTGACAACTGAAAGTGGTTTCTCTTTGTTCCTCAGTGTGTGTGTGTGTATGTGTGTGTATGTATGAGAGAGACACACACACATACGCACACAAAGTCAGCTACAAAAAGCACACATAAAGCAAGTGTCTTTCTATGTGGCACTTGTTTTACCCGCCTGCTTCCTGGAAGCACCATCAATTTAGTGAGGACAACTCCACCACTCCCTTCAAGGATCAACACAAAGAAACTGACCTGGGACAGACACACAGGGTTCACCTCAGAGCCCATTAATCAAAAGTCTCTGCTGTGTGTCGATGAGGTCAGATTCTGGCATGTTGTGTTGCAACGGCGAGGTCACACACAGGGCACTGTGTGTGACCCACAATATCTTAATAACGCAAAAAAACAGAAAAAAAAGGGTCTGATCTGTGTTGGTGTTTTCCTGTTACGTATTGATTCACTATGTGTGATCAGGGATGTTTGTCAAACTCAAATAGTATTGTTTTTCTGGGAGAGATTAACCTGTTTAATGCAGAGAGCAATCACCCATTCAGGTTGCAATGCGGCGTAGCTTGTTGGTGTATGTGTGTTCATGTGTGTGTGTGTGTGTGTGTGTGTGTGTGTGTCTGTGTGTGTGTGTGTGTGTGTGTGTGTGTGTGTGTGTGTGTGTGAGACAAAGACCACCTGTGCAGTGGAGGGAGCCAGTGAATTTGGAGCCAGAGTACGCTCTGTCAATTGGCATTTGATTTGTCACTCAGCAGACTCCGGCTCCGGCTGAGTCACTTATCAGGACACACCCAGTTTTCCTCCATCTCTCTCTCTTTCTCTCTCTCTGCCTTTCCCTTTTCTTCTCCCTCTGCTCAAGGTGTATCCAAGAGTTCACCTCCAGGCCAGTGCTGTTGACACACATACCTTTATGCGCGTGGCTCACACCCATGTCTGTCAGTGATATGTGTTAAGTTGCAGCGGGTAAAAAAATCATCATTGAACATCAACTCTTCACTATCAAACACTTGTGTTGAAGACTTCTTTTAGAGATTCTTTGCACTGATTTTGGAAAATTGCCTCTTTGCAGATGTTCCCATCAGTTTCACACACATTTTCAAAACCACAGCTTTGTACATGTCTGTCTCCCTCAGTTAGCTTCAGCTACAATGTGCCCACCTGCTCTCTAACTTTGGTGAGACTGAAATATTTTATTGTCCCCAAACATAGGAGACTGTGTGCCCAAAGAGGGGTTTTGTTATGCACACTTTATTGTGCAAGGCCTGTCTGGTCGGAGTCTTAAATGAGAGGACTATGGCGCAGGTATTAGGAAAAGCCACATCTAAGCAGCTGTGGAGGATACAGGTGGAAGACAGTTATGCACCCAGAAGCCTGCTTATTGTAAACCTTATGCTTTTGGGATGGCGATAAAGGTCAAAGGGCACCTTAAGTATGTCGCTCGAATCTGGAAAATGACACCTAGGTCAAAATGTGCTCTTAAAATGATCTATTATGACAAGTCTGATCTTAAAAACATTTCCAAAATCAATCAAAGCATTCAACATCCAAAACAGCTCTGCTAAAACATATTTTAAGCATGTACTGACATCTAAAATAGCAGTGCAAACACATCAGTCTCACACAGAAACTAAAAGAAATGTCTGAAAAATTCCTGACTGAAGTTGCATTCTGAAGTTGCAACAAGGTGTTCATTCATGGAGGCTATAAGGGTGTGGAGCACATCAAGGCCGACCACATCAAACAGTTGATTAACTGACAAAGTTATACCAAAAGTACGACAAAAAACCCACGCAGTGCAGCTGCTAGAAATAACACACGTTCAGAATACACCCCCATTAGAAAGCCCACCACTCCCTTTAGTAACAAAGCATGTCTATTTGTGGCAGAACTGGGTGACAAAGGAACAAAACATGTCTGCACTGTACTGACGAGAGTCCGAGGTGTCAGGTGAGAATCAGTTTCTCATGACAGGGAAGTATTTGAGGACAAAAGTGTGAGGACATTTAAACTGGTGAGTATATTATTGAAAACAAGAAACAAAAAACAATGAATGCAGCTCACTGAAAACAGAAATAATGGCTCAGCCTGTTTTTTTTTTCCGCTTGACTTTTAGAGAATAGCAGAGACAAGCAGGAGAGTAGGTGTCCATTGCAGTAAGCAGCTAATTGATAGGGTAGCCCAGACAATAGTCGGGTGCCACCCAGTCACATTCCTCACATGCCAGTCAGTCTGTCAGTGACCCTGAAATGGAGCCCACTTTCCCAATTAGGGTCATTAGTGTGAGCCAGTAAGTGCCCCAGTCACACATGGCTGCAAAGCAGGCCCAGTTTGGCACTGCGGAAAGACCCCAAACAAAAAGAGGCCATTGCAGAGTTTTTTCACCGAGTGTTGCCTGAGATGTCCATCAAGCCATTCAGAGGTCATTCAGTGCTGATGCAAGGGAGATCTGTTTCCAAGTTTGTGGATCCAAAAGGGGGATTTAGAAAACTTTCAGCTATTACATTTTTCTAAAAGAAAGAGTAAAAGACAGGCAATAAGGATTTAACACAGTCTTTGTGAGTGGAATAGATGCCGGCAGTTACAAAGCTGTTCATGGCTGAGTTAAAGGCATCAGACTGTGACAGTTGTGGCAGTTGCTGCATTTCTTGCTGTTGTCAAAAAACAGCAGACCACAAGATTCACTCTGGTACTGTGTGTGTTTTTATGGGCACATCCCAGTCATACACCTCCTAACTGCCGTTCCTTGTACAACCATCTGCATGAGCTTTTAGGCCTATTATCATTCTTATGTTGTATGGAAATAGATAATTATCGCATTGAAGGACATTTTCCTATTGCTCACAATAGTCATCCGAGAGATGAAGCCATTTTAAATCCGGGAATTGAAAAGAACTAAGGTATTTACATCTGCGGTCGCAAACTTTTTAATATTGTCCTCGCAAAAATTTTATGACGTTAACGTTCAGCAGATGTTGTTACTCATTTGACTGCCAATTTGGGTAAGTGCTTTAAATGTAGCTCAGAAACATCCGTTTATGGATATGAGGAAAACGATGCTCCTAATGTGTGAGTGTGACATCGCCATCAGAGTATGTGCTCTGACAGGAGACAATATAGATGCTTCCAGTTTTGGCCTTCTAGTTTTTAAGTCATCATTCTGAAAGATTAAAACATATATATAAAAAATAACAACAAACACTGTTAGATTATTTTTCTTTAAAATGCTAATTTAGCACCATCATGCTCACAGTTTTCTGACCTGAACACAGCTGTCTCTGCTTTAAACTCTATGAAAAACTGTTTTCCTGAAGAATATGAAATGGTTTAAGCTGCATGAGAAAAACTAAGACCACCTCAAGTTAAATTAGCAGGCAGCCTTAATGTTGAGCTTGTCTGCTTTCGTTAGGCAGCACTTGAAGCCATTTCTTTAAAGTGTATACACTGTGCTCCAGATTTCTATCTCTGTGGTTGTAAGGATTTAGAAAACATGCTTTATTCCTCCCTGTGATGATTTGCAATGAACACTATGTGCACCTGCATTCACTTCAACCATTAACAGGCACCGTGTTTCATCTCGAGATAAGGCACGCTAAGAGATTTGGGAGGTGGCAGAACACTAAAATAATCAGTCATCAACTTTCCCATTCAAGAAACAATAAAGCGAAAATGACTGAAAGAAATCAGCAGAGAGAGATTAGCGCTAAAGCTGTTGCCAGGTTCTTCGGTGAAAAGAAGCCTCTCTGCTGTGCAGCTGGGAGTTGTGTGGATTCATCAGGTGAAATTCAGATAGCATGTTGAGCCAGCTAGCAAGGTGCTGAAAGGTGCTAAAGCCTACGTAGAAAAGATGGCACCGCCCTTCATGTGCTGTATAAACACTGAATGCTGCTTAATACTACAGGTGTCAAGAAGGGACTAAAGTCGGCAGCTTTTAGATCTGCTCATGAAGATTGTGGAAATGTTGGGAAAAATAAAGCCTCGAATGTGTTTTCATGCAGAATAGCTACCACTAAGATGCAATAGTGGTGTTTTAAAAACAACAGGAACCATTTTTATAGCCAGTATTGCATATTTCTCTAACACCAATGTGCTGATGCAGCTCTGTATTGATCAAGAGAAGGCTGCAATATTGTAGTAGTGTCAATAAAAGCTCTAATAACACAAATCTGGTGGCTGGGAGTGAGTGTACTCAGTGCCTTTAGTGTTTTTGTTTGATGAGTTGTCTGGCTTGTAGTGTCTGAAGCCACTCACCCTGCTTTCTGTCATAAAGAGGCTGTTTGCACAGAGATCCTCCGACTTACTGCTCACCCCACTGAAAGGTAGAACACTCAAGAAGCTAGCTGTTGATCTGTTGATCTCAGTGGCATATTGGTAAATCAGAGCAAAAATAATCAGCTGGCCTTGTTTGTATAACTGCTAAGCCGGCCAAGCGCAAGTGAAAGAATATTGTGTGCAACTCCAGCTGTGAAAATCAGGCAAAAGTGGACAGCAACAACCCTTACTTACTTAAGTATGAGGGTTTGTTTGTGCGTTGAAAAATGTTTGTGTTAACCTTTTCTTTTGGTGATTTAGAAGTTTTGTGTTTTTAAAATCAAAGCTGATATGGCACTGAGTAGTAAATGCCAAATAAAGGGTAAAAAATTTAGAACAAATTAGGGACGCAATACTGCCCTCAAGTGGACATTTAACACTGCTGTACTCATATGTACCTCTACAGTTTAATACAAAAAAACAAGAATTTATCTTTCCATAAGTATGCCTAAAAGCTTTCTTTACCAAACCAATGAACCTGCACAGCTACACATGGCCGTAGCTATCTAAACACATGTTCTTTATTACTACTACTGCTATATTCAGCGCTTGCTCGCCTATCACACATGCAATCCTTCTTATTGTTTTATCATTGTTCTGACAGGTGGTCTTACCTAGCTGTGGCTGGGAAGCAGGCAGATATGAAGGGGATGTGTAGAGCAATAAAGCCATAACTGGCTGGTTGTATGGAGGGGACGTTACATAGAGAACACCACCTGCTAGATGTGAGGGCTCTTTATCACCAGCTGGCCAGTGTTTTACAGCACTTATTTTACAGTGGCTTTGATTAGCTGGTAAGGTCAGGAGGGAAATGGAGAAGCTGTCATTTTCAGGATGTATGACTCACAGTTCACATCTGTTCAGAAAAAATAGATCACTTTAGTCAAGCCTCCGTCTATTTTTGATAACAATGTTGAGCTGGTTCTTTTCTTCAAGCACTTCCTCAGTAAAGGAAAAAAACTGGTCTGATGACACCTTAATCTGTGACGCCATCCTGTGTTTGACATGATGTACTACAATAGTTTCTGTATTATAACACTGTCAAAACTGCAAGTATCTACATTATGATATATAATCTATATAAAATCTCATGAATATCTGTTACAGATATGCTATTTTTGGGATGAAACAATTTATTTTTGGATCTGACAGTAAAATCTTTGGAGATTTACTCCAAGTTAATGTTACCCTCTTATTATGTTGACTTCTGGTATGGTTGTTGGGCTCAGATAATACACATGTGTTTTCAGTAACTTTGATATGATTTGATGCACGCTGAAATAAATATTTAAATAATTAAATAATATATTAGTTGTTTTAGAGCTGCATGGAATACAGCCACAATTTTGCCTGGCTGTTTAGATCTAACTTTAGCTGAGGGATTTCAGTTGTTTGATTTTAATTTATTCCTAGCCTGGAAATTTTTGCTGACAGTGGTTTAAAAAAGTTTCCTTTAACACTTTTTGATCCAACATTTTTTAAATAATTTGTCATATTTACCCGTGATTACCCAGTTTGACATAAAAAAAGCAAATACTGTGTACAAGAAGACTTATTAGGTCTTGGACTGAACACTTTTTAAACTCTTGCTGTTATTTGTTGTTTTTCATGACTGCAGTGTGAGTAGCTCATTAAGTTAATGAAAAAGCGCTATCCAAGAACAAATCCAAAGACCATTTAACTCTGAGTCATTTTCTATCAAGTTATTGTTCTTTTTTGCAGCTGAATAACCACCACAACCTCTCACATTCTCTTTGCAAGATCAAACTCGAATCACAATGGTTGTTAAAGGTCCAAATAAGTGTCTTTGGTGTGGTTGTGAATCAGTTGTATAGTCGGTCACCTCTTGATTGAACGATTAGGGGTTTGACTGTCCACATACCCAAGTGTCCTTGGACAAGACACGTTACCCCAGACTGCCCCCTCCTGGCTGTGCCAGTCCATTTACAGGTCAAATAACTACAACTGTCTGGCTTCACACTTTCAATGTACACATTTTTAACTTAAAGCAAAGTGAATGTCATTTAGAGCGCTCCCTAAAGTCTCCCCAGCTAATTACATTATTCTGCTTAAGAATAGCAATATGCCAGGGTAAAAATAAAGGGCATTTCAGAGAGGCTGAGTCTCTCGAAAGGGAAGAAGAAGAGAAGATAAGAAGTTTCACTGCTCTGAAAGAGACTAGGTGAGGTAATAATTCAGTAAATATAGAAATATGTTTGTCAACAAATAGTTTTGGGATTTCATCAACAAGGGTACAGAATATTATTAAAAGAGTCAGAGAACCTGATAGAATCTCTGTGAAAAACGGAAAATAACTAATACTGGATGCCCTTGATTCTCAGGCCCTCGGGTGGCGGTACGTCAAAAATACACATGACAGCAGTCACATCCAGAAATGATTGTCTGTTAGCAGTTTGTTGCCACATCCACAAATTCAGGTTAAAATTGTACCATACAGAGTGGCAACCACAATAAAACATGCTACAGAAGTGCTGGTACTTCTCTGGGTTGAAGTCTTTTTAAGATAGACTGATGAAAAGTGGAAAAATTTCCTGAGGTTTTACGAATCAAAATTTGACATTACTTTTTGGAAGTCATGGACACCACATCCCTTGCTCTAAGGAGGAAAGGGACCACCTAGCTTGTTTTCAATGCACAATTCAAAGCCAGCATGCTCTGATGGTACAGGAATGCACAAGTGCCCGTAGCATGTTTTCTTAGCTCTGAGAAGGCGCACAAAGGCTGAGCATCATGTAAAGATTTGGAATAAACAGATGCTGCCCTCAAGGTAATGTCAAAACCAAGACCTTGCAAAATACAATGTACCACATTCTGCGTGAATCACAACAGCATGGCTTTATTGTAAAAGAGTGTGAGTACTAAAGCAGTTTAGTGGAAGCTCCAACATGTCACTTATTAAAAACATTTGGCACATCCAACCTCCCAAAAGTCAAAGGTCAAAGATTACTTTATTTGTACCCTCAGGTAAAATTTGTTTGCAGTGAATCGCATGTATGACAGTAGACAAACAGACAGCACGGTACATGCAACAGGACATACATATGAAGTGACAACAGTGCTCAGGGGTAAGAGATTAACATGAATCAAATAATCAAATAAGACCAAATAAAACTCAGTAAAACCAAATAAAAACCAACAGCACTCACCCCCCAGACAAAGGAGACCAGGAGTACAGTTCATCAAAACACCAGAGGCTGGTCTCCTTGGTTACCAAACATTTACAGACTGTTGTTATAGGAAGGTGATGCAACACCATGAATAACAAGCTCCTGCTCCAACTTTATGAAATATGCTGCCGGCATCAAATTTAAAAGAGCACATGTTTTCAATAAAAAATTATAATTTTCCATTTTCAACATCTGACATGTTTATTCTGCACTTTCAAACTCTGAATTTATTGACAACCAGGGGTTTTATTGTACAAATTTCACTTTACCATACTATTGTAGAGATTGGAGTTCCTTGCAGCCTCATGAAAACTATTTCCTGATAAATATTTTGTATTTAAAAATCTATACTAAAAAAAAAAGGGGCCTTAAAGTTTGTCATTTTAGTTTATGTTGACAAGATGACAGAAAAGAGACCTTGACCGATTTGTTTACAGTTGATATTCATGCATGTCTAAGAAAACTGTGGCAGAATTTGACCCGATACATCCTTTATTTGAAACATTTCTTATAACTCTCATCTTGAGCTGACTTCTTCTGCCCTCGTGAACCTTACAAGCATTTCTGCTTTTGTAAGGAAAAATAACAAACCCCAGAAGATTCCGGATCAAAAAAGTTTGATCAAAGCACCAATGTCCCCTTCACGACATCAAAATCAATGTACTTCATGATTTAATCAATCTCTTCTTAAGATTGTGTGAATTAACATGCTTAAATCCAAGCCTGATCAAATGTAATAGTTATGCATAAATAGATCTGACCATGATTTCCATTTTTCTTCCTCACATTAAGAAAAACAGTTGGTATTCGTGGTTGAACAAAAACTAGCATTAACAGTCCTTTTATTAATTATGGTATTGAAAAAAACAAAACACCTCAGTTATCTGTGAAATCCTTCTTGATTTTATGAGAACTACGAATTTATACTGAAAGCGTTTCGCGTCAAGTGTGAGAAATCAGGTATTTGAGGACATCTCTGAATTATAATCAGTAGGAGACAATTAAAAAGCTCCCTGGTCCCCTCCCCTTTTTTTCCAGCAGCCATGTTCTGCTAATGGCTTTGGATCATGGTTAAGCCTTACCTCAAATGGCTCTTAATCCAGTGGGCCTGCGTTTGGTTACCTGAGGGAAATACTATCCAGGCTCGCTGCTACCCCCACTGCATACCCCCAGATTAGTCCAATATATATTAATCCCCCCATTTATCTTTGTCAACTAAGGGCCAAAAATAATTTGTGAGTGAGTAAATAAAGGCGAGAGCAATAAGAGAGGCATGCCTCAGATAGAAGGCAGGTGCTTCCTACCTCACCGAACTCGTCGTCACTGAGATTGGCTCCTTAATGAGCCTCTCTGTACGGTAAATACGGCTCTGCTCATTTTGCATTCATCAACATTTCATAGGTTGGGTGATTATCCTTTTCAAGCAAACATGGGATGTTTCAGAGTTTCTAAAATGGGAAACGGTCATCACAAACACATGAATCCTCAAGAACCGAGTGTTTGCTCATGAAATGAAAAGAAAGAAGAATTCTTGAGGAGAGTGATATTCAGGGTAAGAACCCAGCCTGCTCTTGAAAAATACGGGTCGACCATCTCACTGGAAATTGACACATCACACCTTCTTTATTAGCTCAACCGAATGTTGCCTGCAAATTCCACTCGTGCTTGAACCCTGCAGGACATATCCAAAGTTTGACATTTACAGTAAGGTGGGAGACTAATAAACACAACAGCAGAGTAAACCCCAGAGGGAACCTCTGTGATGTTTTGCCAAAAGGACCAAATATGATTTCAGGAGGTTCTTAGCTTCAAATATATTTTTAAAAGGAGTAGTAAACTTCAGAAAAAAGGGCCACAGTCTGCTGGGTATTTTTTTACAGGACCTTTTTTTGGGGACAGTTCAGCAGAAATGAAAGTCTCTCTGAATCTACAGCAGGGATGTCATTCTGTTCTGCTGGAGGAACTCATTACAAGATGAATGCCTCTCCAACCCACTCCAACACACCCACTGAGATGCTGGCACAGTGCCACAGTTCACTGACATGGTGCAGATGCACCATCAAAGGTAAGGGTACCTGTGTAAAAGACCTCATGAAGGCCAAATATGCCACTTGACTACCCCCAACATTTCATGGCTTTCAGACTCTCCAAGTGACCCCGCTTATAAAACTAGAAATATATATCTATAATTTTTGCCTAATGTTTCTCAAAGATTCATGTGGAAAGGATTTCTATGCACTGCAGAAAAATGATTGGGTCTCAAAGAACTGCAGATGTGCAACAATAACCTGGTTGGCTTTTAATGTGACAATCAAAGCCATAAGTGTTTAATGCAAGTAGGATTGCTTTAGGTTTATGATTGATTGAGTAAATGTAAATTATGTTATCTTTAGTCCCAACTCCACACTGATAAAACATATTAACAAGAACCCTAACCCCCAACCCCTAACCCTTCTTGTGTGTAATCTATGGGCCAAAAAAAAAACAAAAACTAATGAACATATAAAATAATACAATAATACCAATGGATATTACAGTTCATACACTGTCTTCCTCTAAGAAAAAAAAAGCATGCGTGCCTAAATGTAGTCTAACTGTGAGTTCATATAGTGCTTTGGATCTTAAAAACTTCTGGAACCTAGAGAAAGCCTCCCTTCACTCTTTTTCTGGACTAAACTAATATTGAAACAGTCTTTTTTTGGTTGCAAATTTGTGGTGCAGTCCCCAAAAGTAAACTATTGTTCCTTTTTGGCAGGGAAACCCCCAAACCATCCTCTGTTTTCAGAAGTATTTATTTTCAGATCCAAGATTTACAAGCTACCATCTGGGCAACACTCAGACAGATTATTTACCCAAAGAAAAATATGGCGGTGAAAAATTCATGACTGTGTGTCAGTCTGACCCTTGGTCATCTTGTGGCTCTTCCACCTCCATGATGAGAAAAGCCCCTCAGTGTTGTTGAGTGATGGGGGTTAGAGGGGAGGAGGGCCAGATGGCGATCTCTCTGCAGTCTGTGACGTCCTCTCAGACTCACCATGGCTGCCTTTTCACCACATCAGAGAACAGCAGCTACTGTCAGTTTAACACGAATCTATGCTTAAAGTGCATTTGACTAGGAGAGGGAACAACAGATGTTTTCCATCAAGTTTGTTTATCCCACCATACATACAATAGATTATCCAACGAAATTATTAAGCGGTACACAAGTTGTAAAACTACAACGGTGAACGGTAGTTTAAGACATCCACTGTTTGATTGAATTTGAAGCAGTTAGTTAGCTAAACTATTCAAGCTCTGTTTTTAGGAACAAGATTTAAGACACTGTATATCCCTCTCCTAGGTAGAGATACTGGGAATTCTGTCCTTCATATGAGGCACCACTATTTGCAAGTACAACTGTCAAGTTCATAGGGATTCAAATATTCAGAGCGAGGAGTGAAAAGCAGTGCTGTGGATCTGACAGCTGAAGGGGAAGGTTGACCTGCCAACAGATTTAAGTGGTCACTGTAGCCCGCATGACGTATTCTGTGTATTTCTTTGAAAGCAATATTTCCATAATCCGACATCTCTCTGTTAACCACTTGTCTAAATAATCATAAATCACTGCTGAATTCCTGCTTTTATATGGAAGGCAGTGAGGCCAAATCTGTTGTAGGAAACCTACTGTCAGACAAGAAAAGTTCACTCCATTACCTCCCTTCCAACATTTTAATAAATGAATTAAAATAATCTGTGATTATATAGGAAACAAAACATACAAATGTGTACTGTTCTGCAGGAAAAGATGGCTCAGATTAGAGTGTATTATTGCCTTGTTTAACCAGATCCGATCTCTATTTTTACAAGAAACATATGCATGTGCGCACCACACGCAGTGAGCGGGGTTTCTTACTTCTCAGTACAGTCACTGCTAATGTCCTCTGGGAAAGAAAATCAGCCACCAGTTAGAGGAGCGGACTTGCTGAGTGATCCATCCCCCACCCACGGATGAGAAAGTTAATAAGTTATATCCTTGTCCTCAGCTGGAATTGCCATTTCCTTTTCCTTTGACCTGTACGTCACATGATTCTTAAAGGAATCAAGGTGTAGAAGAACAAACATGACAGCTGGAAGCTGGAAGGCTAGGCTTTGCCTGAGGTCTGGGTCTTGGGCTCAAAGGGCTACTGGACTCTGCCTGTCTGCTCTGATCCAGTCTACCTGCCAGCCTGAGATGGAGGATTGGAAAAGTCATCAGCAGACCGTAGGCCAAGGCCTGGCTTAAACACGGGTGGCCAGCAAAAAAACAGTCTCTACACAAATGGCTTTACATGATGGGATCACTATCTGATGCGCTGCAAGGGAGGGCGAACGCAACATAAATGGTACTTTCCTGTTGAAAGAGAAATCATGGGTGATGTAACAGCAGTGTGTTCGGGGTGGCCAGAGAAAACAGAGATGAACAGGGCTCTGTTTGTCTGCCGCACAGGCAAGCGGTCTCAGCCTGGGCAGCTTTTCTGTATTCAGACCATCACTCATAAAATTTGGTGTGAGGCGACAGACAGAAGTGGCTTTGCGGCTTTTCCTCATGCTCGCTGATTAAAGGGGTCAGTCAGGGTGGTAAAAGGGGGAGATGAAGTCTGTCAAGCAGAAGTAACTGCAGCATGCTGCAGAACAACCTTGAAACACATTCACCATACATTATGTCATTGGGCCATTCGGAGCCAAATAGAACAATAACCGAGCTAATTTATGCGTTTGGATCCTTTGTCATAGAGGTGAGTCATGCCAGGAAAATACAGAGCAGCTTGGATATTATGGTAATAAATACAATGTTTAGACTTGGCTCCAGCTGACTTCCCTTAATATGACCCTTGCTACACGATTTCCCTACAATAAGCAAACAGTGGACTTGGCAAATTTTTAGATCATATGATTTGTAGGTACGGGTTGCCACAACTTCTGCACAGCATGCCCAATATCGTGTGGTGCAGCATATTTAACCACTGATGTAAACTGGTTCCATATGGCACAGTCGGATGGAGTTCACATGGAGGCCACTAGAGGTCGCAACAGCCATGTCACTGACACCTGATCAGTATAAGCAGAATACGTGCCTGTTTAATGTGCACCTCCATATTTTATGGGATTGTCTTCCATGGCGTATTGTATTTCTAAGAGCACACAATGTAAAGATATCAAAAGAGTGTTTGTTTTCACAAATCAAGTTCATAGATATGATTTAAAATCATATATGTATATTCTGTACACATGAGACTCATGTACATATCTTTTTTTAACTCTAAGTTTCTTTATCCTTAATTTCTCTTTTTGTATCTGTATTTATGCTGCTGTAATTGTGGAATTTCCCCCTGTAGGATTATTAAAGGAATATCTTATGTTATATTTTAATTTATAAGAACACTAATTATTATTTTTTTTTCTGTAAAGAATCCGTTACTTTCACCTGCTCCCACATGTTGCCCTCCAGCTGATGCCCCCTATAAAGACACAACCCTCTGCCTGCTCTTTGCGGTTCACATACCTGACCGTTGGTCCTCGGGTCAGATCACTGGTCCCTCTGGAGGAAGGTCTTCACCTCTCCTCCTTTAAAACAACAGTGGTGGCCGGGTCAGGCCTCTGTTTTTACCAGCATTTCCTCAAGATGGCTACCAGCAGTAACAGCTGCAGGTAGAGAACTAACCACAGCTGGTGCAGAAACATTAACTCTGTGATGTGAGTGTTCGTTAACATTTGTAAAATGATCGTTTTGTCCTCTCTTAGGTTTCAAAAAGGCTTGGCTAAATACACAAATTATAGTGTGTACGGTCAATATAAAAGCTTAATGAGAGGACGTGACAGCCCAACTCAAATTTGTATGTTCTGGGTGTACTATAAAATGCCTGTTTGTATTTTTAGGTACCAACTTTACTGGACCGGTAGAGTAACCCTGTATAAGTTACACTGTGTCTGTCTGTCTGCTTCATGCACACACATGCATGTAAGCACACACACACACACACACACACACACACACACACACACACACACACAGACATAGACAAATATGTTCACCCTGCTCTCTCTTATTTTTGGAGACGCAGTGAGGTCTTGTGCCAAATACAGCTTTAAACTGCCTGGCCTCCAATTCAAATGGCTCTATAACAGTTAAGAAACCTCCAGGGCCCACAAAGACCAAAAAGAAACAGAGGAAAAAGTGCAGTTGGCAGCCAACCACACATATCCACTGAGCTCATCCCACCAGGCAGCAGTAAATCATTATGAAAGCAAAAGACATTGTGGTTGATGCTATCATCTAAGACCAATAAAGCGCCCATTTGTAGGAACAGCCTTCTCACATATAACTGTCACTAACTGTCATGTCAGTAGACATTTCTCCCCTGTGGCTTTCATGGGTTCACAGTTAGAGAAATAGGACCAAGGTGGAGCATGGTCGGGATGACTCTCATAGAAATGAAGCCCCCTCCTCTTGATTCAGGATCACCCATTGAGATGATTGACAGAGATTTGCCTGGTGAACTTGAACCCTCAAGAAACAGGCGAGAAGATGATTCCGAAGAATAGAAAAGTGTATGTCTGCTGTTGGTTGTGATCAGCCTTACATTTAGTCTAAACGGAAAATGCTTGTTTCTGTTTGTAGAACACAAATGTGGAAATAAATGTCTTTCCTCCTGGGATAATTTCCCCCTCGAAAAAGTCTGATGTTCAAACAGCCCAAATAAACAAAAAGGGAGGATGTGATTAAGGGGCTCTGGAATGTAGGACACAAGAGATTTGGTTGTTTTAATTTACTATTTAAGTATAAACTCTTTGATTTCGACATAGCAACTCAGAGAAAGGCTAGCAGTAGTTTGAGTTAGAATCAGGCTGCCCTCTGCTTGATGTCCTGCATGAAAGGGGAGGAAACCAAGGGCGTCATCCTGTGACATAGGCGTCAGTAAGCACCTCATTCCCTCTGGGCCTCACTCTGCCTTCGGCTCCAGAGGGGCGTAAGCGGTTTGTCTTCAGCTTAAAAGATGTGGGGCTCTGCCAAGTTCAAACCCAGCCCAGAGACATCGACTACTATTAGCCAGCTTCCTGACCAGGGCAGGGGGAAGGCAAAGAGGGAGGGATTCACAGCTGGATGTGGAGAGCTGGCGTGGTAGTCCTCTCCATCTCAAGCCTGTCTGCCCTGCGATCTGGAGGCAAGCTGAGATAGCAGAGCCTCGCCGTTTATCCTGCGAGCGAGGGGAGGGGACATGGCCCCGCAACAGTATTTACTTCATCACCGACTTCATGTGGGTGGTCCCCCCCTCACTGGAATACAATGGCTGCACCAGACACTGCTCACTCACATACTGTCCTGCCTCATTGGAAAAGTCATAAAACACAAGTCGTCCGGGGCTCCCAGGCTGTGCATGATGTATTCTGAGATTTCTGTTTCCTCACAGGTTACCTTACATTTGCTGGTTCTCTGCCAGAAAGAAGACCGAATGAGATAAATCAATCTGTCTTTCATTTACACTCAGATTTTTTTATATATGCAAGTATGTAATCTGACCTATCAAACATACTATTATAGTTCTTGAAAGTTCTCGGTATAGATGCAAAAATATCAACCATACTTTGATAAACCTTGGATTAGTTCCTCTCAAGAACACTCTTTAGCCCATCCTTGTTCCATTTAGCTGCCATCTGAGCCTCGGCTTTGGTGATGATACTGAAACCTGCCCCACAGAGTGTGTCTGATGTGATTTTGATGTGCGGATAAGAACAGAAAATCAGCTTTGTTGAGCGATCTGTGCGTGACCTTACTATATGACCTGAGGCAGTGGAAATGAAGCAGACCAACTTTGTAATTTCTTGGAATTGACATCTGACCAGGGAGGAAATCTGTCCCAGTATGGCTTAAATTATTTCACTTCCATTTTTCATGCCTTGCTGGAAACGGGAAGCTTCACTGTAAACCAAGGTCATATTATCAAAGTGTGAGTTTAACTGTCACTTGCATATAGAATCAGGCTGTACAGTAAAACAAGCTCGTGTGCATTTGCATGTCGCATAGAGCACAACTGATTCAACTCTTGATAAATGCTCTACATAATTCTGCAAAATACCCAACTTCCCTCAACATTAATATGCCTCAACACCAAATTTTCACAGGCTTCCCTGTTCATCTTTGGCAGAAAATAGGAACACACACATACACTCGCACAGACACACTAGGAGGGACAAACACACACAGTAATGGAGATGTAACTGGAAGAGTTCTCGCAGCATATGGATACCATTTGTAAGCTGCACCGAGAATGTATAGGTCAGTGTTACCCTTTGGTATCTCTCTATCCATCTGTTTTCACATTACTTGCAAATTATAGTGTCCTCCAGACCCAAATGAACATAAATCAGGTCGGTGAAAGTGCAGAAGTTTTCCCATCTGTCATAAAACAATGATTTAAAGTACGGGTTGTCAAAACATGGCGCTGTGAATTCGCCCCGCTCCCCAGCAGAAGGAACACAAAGCACCATCTCATCGGAGTAATTTATGGCCTCTGAGGGAACGCAGGGTGATTAGGGCTTAGGCCACCAACAGCCAGAAAAACAGTAGGAGCTCCAATAAGGACGGCTGGAAAACCTAGACCAAATTTATCAAACAATTCAGCAAATTCTATTTCTGTTTGGAGAATGGAGCGAGATATATGGCCTGTTTAGTATACTGGTACATCTCTGGAACATTTGGTCTCACTGCATTTGTGAGTTTTGGAGATTCTACATTAAATAGTCATAGCCCAGGACATGTGATGTATTGGTCAGCTGAGGTTCCCAAAGCCAAATCAAATATACAGCAGGACGTTCTTGGATTTTAAACAACATATTTGTGTAAATGATGTCACCGCATCTTTGTAAAAGGTGGAGTTTTAGGGTGAAAGCAGCTGTGTTCAACAGTGGCTGTGGGTGTTTGGCATCCACAAACAAATGGACTATTTAAAAAAAGTCTTTGCCTTAAATGGCCTTTAAAAGCTGAAAGGCATACATGGTAATTTAACCTGCACAGTGGGAAACGGCTTCCTGTATGGTCGGTTAATATATTATGATTAGCTCAGCAGCACGGTCAGAATGAGGAAATGCAGGGGTACAGGGCTTGCATTAACAACAGGGTACTGTTGAGGTGAGGTTGGGTGGCTCCCAATTAATACCTTTGCTTGTTGACACTTACACATGTCTCTAAATAAAAGCAGATTTCCTGTGAACCAGAAACAGGAGCAATAAAACAAGCGTAGGT
The DNA here is from genome assembly GCA_962446985.1 of Xyrichtys novacula. NCBI lineage: Eukaryota > Metazoa > Chordata > Actinopteri > Labriformes > Labridae > Xyrichtys > Xyrichtys novacula. Next base: position 10,002,087 of record OY660878.1, read on the forward strand.
GGGCATACAGCTACGAAGTAGCCGTACATCAATATTGCAGTTTCCTTTTTATTTCATCAACCAATAAAGAGATGATTGTTTAAAGTTACCACAACTTTCTCAAGCGGTGGATTAAGACTTCCTTATTTATCAAGTCAAACTAAAAACTAGTTCATCTGCAGTGATGTGTTTTTAACTGAATTCAATGAATTCATCCACCCTCATTTCTCTCTTCTCATGAAAGCTCCAATGACTGAGCAGGTATTGTTTTTGAATCTATTTTTACAGCAGCTCTCCAGGTCCCTGGTCGGTCATTAGCTTTGTTTGGAGAGAGTCATAGCCCCCGGCCCCCACACAGTGAACAAAGTTCAGAGCTCCTGCTCGTAGGGTTACAGGTGCTTTACCAGTGCGGTATTTACCATACCTAAATACTTCAATATCAAATGTTATATTGTCAATACTTCTATTAAATACAATGTTATAATATACTATCAAACTTTAACTATATGACTTAATATGGTCACTGTACGACATTAATATTCTCATACTGAGGTTCTCATTCACTTATTAGTATTCTATATGACTTGTACATAGCAAGAGCTTGATTCCAATTATGTCAGTCGTTCTCCACAAGCCTATTTGAGCTAATTGTGCGGCTGCTTAGCAATCTCCTGAACCACCCAAGCATCAGCTCCCTTGAGGATGTTCTGCATGTCTGCGAACCAATCAGCACAAGGCTTCCGCATCGCTGCTGGCGGTCTATGCTGGGATCCAAAGGCTGTTCTGGCCAAGTAGTTGCTTATTTCTCAGGAGACTTGCAATGCCCTCTGTGGGACTCTTAAACATCTGAAGTGGAGTGAAGTTCAGGGGCCTTTGCAGCCGTGGCCACACAGGCCCTGCTATCTGTTTAAACAGCAGGTAGTCCCCAACTCTCTTCTGTTTGTGTCCACAGCTTCCTCCAACAGTTAGGGGGGATTTTCCCATACAGTCCATCGTTCCTGCAGGGCCTTGAAATATGTCTGTTTTCCAGGATGGGGCTTGACGGAAACAAAAACACACATTTACAATACTTAACATTAATCATCATTTTCATTTCCAAAAACAGTGATGGAGCAGATGTGATGAAGGTAAATTGATTTTGTAAACCCTGTTTAGTTTTATTAAACAATTACTACGTTGAGGGAAAATAAGTTTAAAAAGTAAGACAGAGAAAAATTATGACAAAAAGTGAAAAAGATCCTACATATATGAGTGCTTGTGTGTATGTATGCGTGTGTGCTGTCTATTGATTCTGTCTGTGCAGTCCAACAGGTCTGCTCCATCAAGGTGGCCTCAGCTGGGTTTCTATTGCATCCCACGTCAACACCACTGACAGCAAAAAGCACTTAGGGACCCACAGATCACTTTACCATTCCTGCAGCAGGAAAGAGAGCCTCAAGGTGGGCGGTGAAAGGTTAGAGGAGGAAAAAAAGGCTGTAGAGCTGCACATTGAATAGAAGTGGCCAGTAGGTGGGAGTATTGATACTGCTTTAATAGACCCACCACAGGGAGGACTCCCGCAGTTGGACGATACAGCAACATTAACATGTCATTGACCCGAAATAATTACCCAGTATTTTTTCCTATTTCATAATCATAGCAATTCATTGTATGTGATGTTGCTATACTATTATTCTTTGTTCATATAAAAACTTCAAGAAGGATGGAAAATACTTTTATGTGAAACTTAAAAGTGAAAGTGCGTGGTGTGTTCAGAACACAAGGTCAACGTTAAGATTACCATCTCGTTTGATAAGAGTGTGTGTTCCAATTTGGTTTTGTTTTTGTTCATCTCCCAACATTTTTTCTTCTTTCAAGTTAATAGCTTAATTGCCAACATTAAGGGTCGAGCCAGGGTACAACTGGAAGACATTATTCCATTACAATGCTTCATTTGCAGCTAGGTAAATATGAAAACATCAATTGAAATATTTGTGGGCATACTGGATGTTTGCCTTTGTTACACAGTTTTTTATGCGGAGGAGGATCTGTAAAATGAGACAACAAAAACGGAGAAATATGTAAGAGGAGTCTAGAAATTAAGAAAAAAATCTACAACCATCAAATGTCCATTTTTGCTTTTACTCTAATAAATAAACAGTGTTGTCAATTTACTCCCACATTCACAGAAGTAAAAAATACTAACCTCTGTATTTACTAAAAATCTTAAAAATTTAATAATGAAATACTATGTCCTATTTTACTTGGCTGGAACAGGTAAATTAAATCAAATCAGACCAGGAATTTCTCAAACTTCAGCCCATTTCAGCGCTCGCAGCACGCAGAAACCAGATCGTATTTGTGTTTTTGCTTTCAGCAAGTGGGGTCAGCCTCAGTGGATCTCAGCAAGCTGTGTAATTCAGCCGAGAGCTGCCTAAAGTCTGTGGCCCACGTCCCACCGCTCCTGCTTTTTGTGGGTTAGCTGACACAGGCACACTCCCTCTGGTACCACACACACACACACACACACACACACACACACACACACACACACACACACACACACACACACACACACACACACACATACTAAGTCTTTACAATATGTAAGTAAACCGTGTAATTTAAAATGCACATCTAGAAACCTTCATACCAGAACCCAATTCAAATATAATACTGTATTCTTGCACTGTCACTTAAATTTTGTTGAAAACATGAAGCAAATTCAACACAAAAATCTTTATCATAACTTGTAAAATGTCTTCAAACCGACATTAAAAACATCCACCCCAAGAGAAAAACATCAGAAATTCAGTGTTCCTGAGAACCATGGTAGTAATGAAGAAATAAAAAACTGAAGTGCGTTTTTGGTTTCTTTATACATGGTTGATCCTGGTGAAGTAATGCAGCCAGGTGAGGCCAGGCGCCAGTAGAAGTGGCAGTCTCACCTCCACTAAGCCTGAGTCTGAGGATGTCTTTTAACGTGGGGAAATGTGGCCATTCACGGCCAGCCGAGCGTTTCAATGAGCCACATTAGCTGTTGCGCCATTGTTTTTCAAAAGGCAGCTCTGAACTTGCTTTGATGGCCGGGAAGCTGGCCTGTGTTTCACTTTGTCATCCCCCCAGAGTCTCTCTTCACTCTGATCTGCTGAGTCTTGCAAACTTCATGATACTGTAAGATGATCCAGGGCAGGATGTGAAAAGTCAGATGTTGCAGAGCTACTGGGATGAACTTGATTTTTTACTTTTATTTTTTTTATGATGCCACACAAAGATGATGAATCAAAACAGTTGAACAGGTTCTAATTGTTATCTCACCCTCGAAGTGAACCTTTATGAGATTAAAAGTTGTCTTGATGGTAAAAAGATGGTACTTGGGTAAAGACGATGCGTGCGTTTATGTCTTTTAAAAGCCTTTGAGCAAAATTAATATTCCACCAAGGGGATGTCGGCCATCTCTCTTGTCTTCCGTCACTCATTCGCTGCAAGTCATTTGTAAGTCACACTTAGGCTTTGAAGCGAGTCAGGCACTCACAAGAGAGGAATTCTGTCTGAGGGTAAAATCCTCTTGAAGAGACCTATGATTATATCTTTATTAATGGCTTTGTAAGTCTAGAAAGATGTTTTGTCTGCTAGAGCTCACAAATAGAGCTTTTCACGAAGAGGAGGGTCATCTTAAACTGATTAGAGAGCGGAGAAATATCAGGTTCTTTTGGAGAGCTTGGGCTGAGCCTTTGGTCTTGTTGTGCAGACCCTGATGCCAGATGCAATAAATTATTAGTCTAAATCAGAACAGAATGCCAGCTCTACATCAGGATAGTGATCCATGTCAAGGAAAAAGAAAAACCATGTTTGATGTAAAGCACCGACCCAGTGTCAGGGTCTATCCCTGCTAAGTCCAAGGCTGTTATACACTGTTTCATATCGCACATGGGTTTGGGCTGTTCCTGCCAGAGTAAAGTATGATGAGGTTTTGTGGAGACTCAGATCATTTCGTAGGTTTAATCTACAGGAAAATCACATAATTAGCCAAAGCACATCCAAAATAAATACAAACATCATTTATTATTCACACTTTAAGCTTTTTGGAAGTTGTGTTTGTTTGTTTTTTCAAAACACACATATCACTGTGAATTTCTGATGTGAGAAATGTGCAACAAAAATTCAGCTTTGCAAACAAATTACAAATAAATCTTAAATATTTTTACAACTACAAAAGAGACAAAATAAGAGAAGTCAAATAAATTTAAAAATATACTAAACTAACAGACCACAGAGCATAACATCATTTACCACATTTTTTTCAATTAAATATAATGGTTATACTTTATTTAATATAATATAATATAATATAATATAATATATTATTATATTATAAAATATATATTATTATAACTGTAAACAGCAGGTACATTGCATTATCCATGTGGGCATCGTCAGTGAGTTGTTTACAATTTTAACACATTATAATACCTGACCTTGTAAGTCATGATAAAATGCTTTATAAGTTATAATTATTGCTATAAATCATTATGATAATTAATGAGTGTTTATAACTATAGTTATACAGTGTAATTACATGATTAGAACGTATTATACATATATTTATAACGCATTATAGAGATAGGCGTCAAATAAAGTGTTACCAATATGGTGTATATTTTTGAGCCTCATTTTAAGTACTGTGCCATTTTCAATATATGTCCCACCTGTTTACTGCCTCTGTTCTCGTTATGCAGGAGCTCAGTGGGATACCCACAGGAGACCTAGCTTTCTGCTCCCTTTAAAGATATGTTTTGAATCTGTGCCCACTTTCATCTGACCATTTTCTCTGTAGAGGCCAACGTGACTTAAAAAAAAAAAACTTTGCAAAGCTTCATTTTCTTAGCTTGTGATACAATGGTACCTGGTGAATGCATTTCACCCATCCTCCACTGGAAACTGCATTGATTTTAAACAGAATCCCTAGGAGAAGTTTCTGTTTTACACTTAAAGATCAGTCATACCTGCAGCACCAAGTCCTCCATCAAGACACAGCCTTGCTAAAGAAGTAAAGTTATGCTGAGTCACACTCTGAACACTGAACCAGCATGACTTTACCCAAGCCTAGGACTCATAGTCAATCAGCTTGTTACAGTTCAATGACAGGACAACCCCTCTTCTCTCTTGCATGGAACCACAAGTGACTAAATAGTAGGCCTACATCAACAAAAACAACTGTGGAACAATGTTATGAGACTCATGTTAGTGAAGAGCATCCATGCCCATACAGCACGGCACTACAGCTCTTCTTGGATGTACCCATGAGCCCCATGAGAGCTGTCAGAGGTCGGCAAGGACCGGCCAGGGAATATATGAACAAGATTTCCAATAAAACAAGGCAACTCTGACCAGCATGCAGGCTGCAAAATCAAAACCAGGTGGGAAGCTCATGTTCAGAACTGTTAAATGAACACCAGATCGTGATGCAGTTAGAGTGGTTATGTTTTTCTTCCTCTCCATGCGCCACTAACAGACACACTAGTGGTGGGATCCATTTAGCAAACACTGCACCTTGTTAGCATGAAAGAGGATATGTTACGATGGAACAGAGCCAAGAAAGAAGGGTTCCTGTTGCACACTTGGGCACCAAAAGGAACTTCCAGGCATGCAAAAATAAACGTAACTCCATTTCTAGAAACACAGAAGCACAAGCACATCAGCTTGGCGTGACTTTACATTGCCCAATATCCCAGTTCTCTATATGGCATATGTAGTAAAATACTTTTGCCCACTTAAATATAATGTTTTAGTGTCAGTGTGTAAACTTTAATATAAGCTGGTTCACACATAATTGTAAGACATTGAGATTTCCACTTTACATTTTCCTTAAGTTAATACAACATTAATTTTCTGTCTACATAGTGAATAGTCTTTAACTGCCAAACAGCAAAGATGTGGTGTTTAGGAAAGGACAAATGAACATTAAACATCAACAAACTGTATTTGTCTTATTTACAATATAGGTAGTCTCTTTCTCCTATTTATCGCACATCATGCTGATCTTCTCAAGTCAAAATACTGCTCTACTGGACACTGACCTGTTGTGTGGTGACGCCAATGCATGTGAGGAAGCAACCTGGTGGGGACATCTGACATCTCACTTCCTCTGCCAACTAATACACACATTTAACTTAATAATAAAAATATTCAAAGATCCTTTATATTTGTAATATTTATTATCAGATTCAAGCAACATTTTCAGGAAAATAAACACTTGAATATTAAAACAACTTTTATGACAAACACCATATTTAACAAAATAAATTGCTTCAACATTTTGTGCCTTCACAGTCCCATGAAAACTTTGGTGTCTATTTGTACACACACTGTGGTACAAGGTAAGGCAATTTAAGTTTATTTGTTTAGCACCATTCATACAAAAGGTAACTCAAAGTGTTTTACAGACCCAAGGAAATGCATTGGAAATGAAAGAAGAGATTAAAATAATTTAAAATCAATACGACAAACAGATATTTTTTTTTCATCTGTTCCATGTCTGCCTTAATTATTTATGAAACATTTGTTTTTTATCCATACAATAAGGTAGTACAGGTTTTTTTTTACAGTTTTTTAATCATTGTTGTCTTGTGGAAATGCAGAAATTAAATATTAAATATATAATGAAATATCATGAGTGTTTTAGTATACAAGCGCACAAGAGAAGAAAATAATACACAAATGAATGAGGATAACACACATCCGGTGTCCCTGAATACGCTCAACAGTTGCTGTATGGTAGTGTTTTTCTGGTGCCAGGACCGCTCTATGTTTTCATTTGAGTTTGCATATCCTCCCAATATCTGTGAAGGTTCTGTCTGGGTATGTATGAATGGATTACTGTGGTTCATACATTTCTACTGTGGAGCTAAGCACAGGCAAATCTCTTGAAAGAGAAACTCTGAGTGGAAAGTGCTCGTAGTGGGTCAATTACACGACACTCTTAAAACTTTATACCATATATCATGTTAAGCCTTTGACCTTCAAACATTCCTACACATATAAAATGTGTGGGTATCATTTGTTCCAATTGGTAAAAATGTGATTTGAATATGGTGAGGAGGACTGTTTAAGTAATCATGCGTTTGCCATGAAATAGGTCTTCATTACAGATAAAAGATTAAGTTTCTCTTTGCAACAGAAAGGGTAACCTAGTTTGAGAAAACTGTCGGCTTACCTGTCAGGACTCTAATGAAATTATCTGTACTGAAAGGCCCATACTCAAAACTGGGCCTGAGGACATCCAAAAGGTACACACAGCTACACTTTGCTTGGGGTGAGGAAGGAAGTACCCCGCCAACGAAAAGTGAGTTAGGAACAATGAAAGATACAAAAACAAGCAAAGGAAATACATCCCATATAAGTGTAGCAAGCTGCAAGACATTTGTATGTTATCTGTCTGTAAAATAGTTTAAATTTTTCTTTTGAATAGCACATAAATATAAAAAAAACAAAAAAAAAAAAAAAATGAGGAGTACTGAAATGTGATGTAATGACCCCCCTTAAATATTAGCCTTTAAATAATAACAGTCACTATGAAAGTAAGTCACTCTGGGGCATAGCAGTTTTTTCTGGCAACAGTGTGGTGCTGACAGACTTTAATGTTGCTTCCAGCTCAAGCACAGTTTACTGTGAAAGGAGCTCAACTTCTGAATGTTTGGCTGTTGGTCAACTTAATTGTCGCAAGGCAGAACATAAATAAATAATCCATGTGTCTCTGGTAGGTCATTTTCTGTCATACTTACTGTGAAACTGCTGATTTGTAATTGGGATTTTAATGGACAAGAACAGTCTCATTTTAGCAGGTCAAATATTTCACGGTGGTTACTTAAATTTGTCTGCACTTAACAGAGTTAAAAGACAATACAATACAATGCAATACAATAATTTTATTTATCCCCGAAGGAAAATTCATTTAATCGCCTTGACTTTAAATTAAATACAATTTAATCAATTTAAATCTCTTTTAAGTTTCCAAACAGGAGATCACAGAATCTGTGGATTAGTGAGGACAGCATTAGCTGTGCTAGCACCACCACTGTTGTTGTCCTTGCAGATTAAATTTCAAAGTGTCAAGAGATTAAATGCCAGTGCAACAGACACAATTTATGTGTAATTTTTCTATTTCTCCATTTTTAAATCAAGATACTGCCAAACCACACCACAATATGAGATGCCATCTGTCATCTGTACTTGTTTACATGCAGGTAGTAGGCATTAAGGTGATTACTTGACCTCCTACACACCACATATGACCAAGGGACACAATGAAAAAAAACAGACTATTAATTTAACATACAGTTATTTGGCTGCTGAATAGCAAAAAAGATGGAGTTGAAAAAATGCAAGCAACCATCTGGCATTTTGAACATGCTCCTAATTAGCACAAAGTTAAATAGAAACATACAACATGCTTAGGGTAAAACATTGTGACTACTTAGGTACCCTGTTTTGAACAAAAAATATTAGGATTTGATAGGAAATTCAGAGATGACCAGAATTTGAACATGTTAATGTTTTTGCCTTTATTTAACCTTAGCTCATTCAGAAATGGAGACAAAGTTAGTTACCAACACTCTACCTTTTTTGAGCATTTAGCAGCTAATACACCAGATATTCTTTCCTTGCACTTGTGTCGTCTACTAGATAGGCTTATTGGCATCTTATTTCCATCATGCTTGATATTAGCTATGGGTTGATGCTTTATCCTTTGACAAAGCTATTCCATGGATAGCACCAATCAGTGGTTGTACTATTTTGTGTAATGTTTGCGTCTTTGGTCACAGCCTCAGTATTATTTGGTTATTTACTCATTTCAGGATAAGATGCAGTACCTACTGTAACTTCACCTGTAGGTGCACTGGATTGCATGAACTTGATTGTATATTGAGTTGATTTTAGGAAAGGATGAAACAGGAATGCCCTAAAGCTTAGCAGAAAAAGAAGCAATCAGATTAGGATGTAGTGACATTATCATCAAAACAGTTTTTCACGCCTATCACGGAGCTGGGCAACACAAAGTGTTTGAGCTGAGGACATGAAAGGCCAGTGACAGCATTATCCCATTTAAAGTAACTTCAGTTAAACTTTCACCTCTATGTTGTGCTATTGGCTCTGCAGTATGAAGTTTGACATGGTCTGTTTGTGGTTAGATTGTCCATGAGTCCCCCTGAGGCATATTCATGTGTTTCTTTCACACTTATGTCAAGGGTCCTAATATGTGACAGACTATACCTCCATAGACAGAGAGGGAAGGAAAAGAAATCACCAGATTAAGAGAATACTGTTTAACAACACATTGCTATCATCCGTGCAGTTCACATAAGGAGCATCATTTCATTGATTTTAATGAAGACAATAATGTCAGTCTGATTAAAGGATTACAAACCAACAAATGTTGACAAGATAACTACCTGATTCAGCTGCACAGCACTTAAAAAGGTCTGCTTTAACTGTATATCACTTATAAAATTCAGATGAGACCGGGTGTCTGTAGAGTGGCTTTATTTGAGCTGAAAGTGTTTTTCAACTCCCACATAAAATAAAGTTAAAGGATAGGTTTGCTTCATCTACACATTATTGTAAAACTTATTGATGGACTATCTCTCCTATATCCGAGACATGCATTTCTGAGGCCTTTACTATCTTTTCAGTATCCCAACTGATTATGATGACTGTGATATTAAATCTCTATGACCCTCATGTTGATACCGAAGTATACTTTTAAGTAACTGGGTAGTTTATGTCAACACAGAAAATAGCTACTTGGCCCAGTAGCAGCAGCAAATCCCAAAGTACTCTGGCCCATGATTAGACCCACTTAACCTTTGGAATAATAAACTTCAGCTTCTGGTCGCCTTTTATCAGACATCCAATCTGGTTTTTCCACATCAGTATTTGTTCAAAAGCTCCTAACTGTCCTTTAATGCCCTTTGAGTGCACTTGTTAAGTTGCTGCGTGTCATGTACCAGAGCATATGTCAGCTATTTATAGTTCGGGATGGATGAGCTGAGGTTTGTTGATTGAAGCTACTGGTTCAAAGTGGGCTATTCAGGAGAAGCTAGCTTTGTTATTGTAAGTTTTGATGCCCATTTTGAAGTTATATATCTGTGACAGCTGCATTTATACTTAATTAACCAAGCAGTTATTGTATACCTAGCATCTTAGACCCCAACAAAGACCCCAACAAGAATTTTTCTTAAAAACCAGGGTTTCTCTTTAAGAGGCCAAGCCAGACAGTCCCCAAAAGATAAATAAGACTATCTCCAACAGACCCACACATCAAATGTCCTCTTTATCATTTCCTACAGCTGCACTAGCGTAATGATAATTAGCATTTTGTGTTGATTTCAGATAGTAAATTGGTTGCCGTGTTTGTTTGCTTCAGTAATGTCTAACAACTGCAGAAATAACTGCTGTCCCAGGCTGCAGCTATCTGGGTGTATTCTGTTTGGCATGCTTGAGTGCTCTTGAAGTCCACTGGGTGAAGGGGAACTACACTGGATCTCAGCCCAGCTGGAAAACTGTCCTGTGAGCATTTCTTCAGCTGTGAAATGAACAGTCTGCATTAGATACAGCAAACCGTCAGACAGAAAGACTTCTACAGAAATAAGATGCAACAGCAACTCCTGGAATTTCAAGCACAGACCAAATCTCAGTGTTAGACTGAAACTTGTGTTCCATTAATATAATGTTTATTTACGCTCTGATCAATAGGTTGTGAGAGTAGCAGTCAGTTATAAATTATGTGTGAGCACGAGTGCTCACCACGCCGCACTCACACTCAGCTGGTTTTGATGGAGGGATGGGATCATGGGACGAATCTTGGATGGCTGTGAAAGGGCTGTGGACTCTGGCGGTCTGCTGCATTGCTCTGTGGGTGGGAACACACAACAGTGCCCTCAACAACCCAAAGCAGCCTTTACAGTACTAGAATAAGTCAGCCCGACCCCGTGGCCTGTGACACAGTGGTCCACCGGCGCCTGTCGGCTGAGCCCAAAACACCATTTCTACACCAGATGTATTTGTAAGATTTGGTAGAGCAACAACTTCAAAGTCCCACTTGATTGTTTTTGATTGTATGATTATTCAGCGCTGCCGTCTTTTTCTTTTATTTCTGGGGGGAAAAGATATTATCAGTCAACCACACTTATTTAATTGCAGCAATTGGAGCCACTCTAATTGGGCCTTGGCTTTCATCTGTAATGGTAATGATTATGAGATAGTGTTTGTGCTGAGCAGACTAGTCTGATGAGTAAAACGTCAAAGGATATGACTGCTTTAGCGGCCATTCCATCTATTTTTGACTGTTTTTTTTTTTTGGCCTCCTACACAGCCAAGTTCTCTGCATATTATCTGATTTCATCCAACACGTATTTCAGTTTTAACAAATATCGAACAAATACAAAGTGCACTCACATTCTTCCTCATCTTGATGATGCATGTAGCTGATCTGATCTTTGTAATGGAGGTCTTGAATAAGTAAACAGTGAATGCCTGCTCACAATGTCAGCTCGCTTGTCAGAGCTACACAGACATTTAAAGAGCATCTTATCATGTTGATTTAAGCAATTAAACATGAAGTTACCCTCTGCAAGTTCGGGCTGACTGTATCATCTTAATTATTATCTACAGGGCCTTATCCTCAAAGCATTTTCTGAAGGCTGATAAAGGGGACTTATCACAGTCATTAGGCGGTTTAACGTCTGGCTATTTGGAAAAAAAAAGAATGGATTTGGGAAATGTTAGGCTCAGTCGAACCTACCCTTTAATGAACTGGAGTATAGCGGTTTCAAAAATGTTGTATCCCAAACAAAGTAATTAATCCCTTTACTCTATTTGTTTGGTGTTGTTTCCATGTCTGATTAAAGGAGTCTGAACAGGAGGTGGTTTGACTCAGGAAATTATTAGTAGGCTCTGAGAAGTTGCTAAATAGGCAGGTAAAAGTTCACTCCAGCATGTACTTGTTGTGAAGGGAATTTCAAAATCACTCAGGACTGGCCTCTTTTTGTTCAGAGTTAAAAAAAAACAATATTTTTTTTAATATCAGCATTTATTCTTTTTTTTAATCTGGATGTCAAGAGAAACCCCTTAGCAACAGTTGTGCATGAGCTGACCAATATTTATCTAATGTGACTCCAGTCTTTTCCCCCTAAGTCAACCACATCCAGATCACGATCTAATCAAATGTGACAAAGCTGTGCAAGGAAAGATGGGCAGGGATCTGGACTCTGCCCATGCCAGTATAGGAACTGTTTTGACAAGGATTATCACATTCATCACCAGGTAATTTATAACAACCCCCAGCTTCTACAGACCTCATATCTTTCCCAAAGAACAGTGCTTACAAACACCAGAGCAATGCTGGTAGCTTAGTTTCTCACCTTCTGCTGGAGTAAGAGGGTAAAAAAACCAAAACATTCAAACACTGTGTTATCTTTGGCCCATATTGCAGGCTGACTCTTGCACAGAAGCCTGGGCCATGAGTGTCTTGGCAGAACAATCACCTGCATAGTGATGCAAAAGCCTCGGAATTTATCCAGGAGTCGTCATAAATCATCGCTTTATGTTAAGATAAACTCTACCAGTGCAGCTTTGATGGGCAGCCACTGAATTCTGGAAATTCTGAAGTTTTGTAACCCTGATGTTGTTAAATTATTTTTCATGCTTGTCACTTTTGGCATGCTTCCAGAATACTTTTCCTGGTAATATTTAAAGCTACAGCAGCAAAGAGGACATGCACTAGCATAAAGTTTGATGAAAATCATGTTTTTCTTGTAGTCTACATGTTCATATGACATTTTTTCTGATGCTACAGGATATATCATGAGAAAAGTAACTGCGAAATTGCATTTCTGTGAACCCCTCACAGACGCAAATGGCATGTTCAGATTCAGTGAAATTTTCTACGTAGCAAATCCAAGCTCCGCTTTGCAGGCCACACTCGGCAAAGTAGAGGATGATCGTGGAACAAGCGTGTGTGTTAGCGGATTGCAATGCCCGTAAGAAAGCTAACAATAATATTAACTTTCATCATGTCCTTAAAGACATTAGCGTCTGAGAGCTGAATAGCTCCTATGTTACCTGCTACTTCTACTACACCGACAATGTTAGGCTACAAGTGTGACGAGGAGTGTGTAGAGCAGCGCTGTCTCCGCCCACGACTCATATGCTAATGATCTGATGGTAACGTGAGTTTGGTTAAAAACTTTATAATCACAATTTAAAGACCACTGATAACACTTTAAGTGGTAAAAAAATAATGATCGGAGTGGGACTTGGTGAATGTGAACCTGTGAAATTACACAAAATCAACTGCCTTTTCTTGTGAAAAATTTACAAACTATTGCAGGTGAATTGTTTTCATGATTTAAATATTTTTTCTGTACAGTCTTAAGCGACACTTAAGCAGTGGATTGGCCTGAACTTCATAATCAGACTTGGAAAAGTGTTCATGAGGTATGCATGCCATCTATCCAGTTTGCAACACTCGTGTTTTTACAGGGCAGCATTATCATAACAGCATCTAAAACAAGTGCCTCCACCCTTTCCTCCACCATGAACAAAGTGCAAAGGTTAGAGCAGAAATACTGCTGCTTGAGGGGTCTGAAAAGATAAATTGTTTGTGTAGGCCACACTACAAGTTATATTAGAAAGTATACCAACTTTTTCATACTGCCCACACACTCAGATATCAGCCATGTTGTTTAAACCCCAAGATCCATGACAACAAAACTTTTAACTGCTATTTGTAACTGTAGGTCATGCAGATATTCTCCAATTCTCCAGTAGACTCCTTTTACCCATAACAAATGCAAGATGTCGACTACATATTAGACCCCATCCACCACACGGTATGAAGCCTCAGTCCAATGGAATCCTTGCAGGGATGCGTTTAAGTGTATAATATACAGAGATCAAAGACACAGAGACAACCAAGAAAACCATCCACCAATGCTTTACCCATGTTCCTGTCAGTCTGCCTGGGCTTTGGTTACATAGCACTGAAATGACACTATGCTAAAGCATTAAAAAGGATATCCTCCACATATTTATTATACATCCAATTGAAATTTATCACAGAATTAAAAAAAAAAGAGGGAAAGTCAATGAACGCAAGAGGAAAGAAAACCAAAATGTGGCCTTACTTGATTTTCCTCATTGCTTTTTTGTGTGTTTAAACTATGTTTCCAAAAAGCCACCCACACTTCACCACGTAGGGAGAAACCAGTCTCAAACTGGCACCTATTTATGGACTCCGCTACTGCCAGAGAGTAATTCTTCCTCCAGTGAAAAAAGCCCATTGAATGTGTGCTCATCCATCATTCAAAAGCCTTTGGCTTTAAAACAGAAGCAGCAAGGCTATGATTTAGTAACACACTTTGCTATGATTGGTTCCCCACTCATTCTTTTAACTCTCGTCCCCTCAAAAGAAAGCCATTTCTTGCTGCAACGCAACATTTTCATTAGCTGAAGTATCATATTCTGCATTTTAGTTGGTTCCTTTCATGGCTGAGTTTATGACCTTTGAATAAATGCATGTTAGCTCTGAGGTTCATGTTGTGCCGTGTGAACTCCCAACTGGTGTGACAAGCTGTAGCGGCTGACGTCATGAACTCCATTTCACCTGTACAGCCAGCTGCTCGTCGAAAGAAAGCCGCGGCGGCCCCTGCCATACCTTCCTTTTGATGGCAATTAACTAATCTTTTCACCGGTTTCTTCAGGTATGCAAACATCATCCCACTATCTGTGTGAAAATCAGCTCAATAGTCAAAATGACGTCTATTCAGCATGCTCAAAACCAAAACAACAGAAACATTCCTCCGTGTGTCGGGTTAAGCTTTGAATGCCAGTGCGATATCCATCCACCTAGTTTTTTTTAAGATGCTCTACGTCAGGCAAGGAGACCATTGCTGAAGCTGTGAATAACTATAGGTCAGTTCTGTGAGCAAGTGAACTGTTTAAATGTCATTAATCAATGACATTAATCCAATCAGAACCAGTAAACACATTTCTCATCACTGGATGACATCATGATCTCATTTAGACAATGGCTCCCAAAAAGTTTCCTTTTAGTGTTTCTACATAAAAGTTGAAAATAGGCCTGGTAGCTGTTCTTGTGACAAAAGCCAAGATCCCCACTGACTGCACGTCACAGGTTTAGCTGACATAAAAATGTATGGCCCTGAATGTTTCAGCTGTGCAACTGTGTCAGTTGAGCAGTCCAGCTTTGTACCAACTTGCAGGGATACAGACAGCCGGTTTTTCTGTTTGCTTTATGTATGCAGTAACCTTCATATTTTCATCAGTGTCTTCCTGCTTCCTGCTGCTCCTGTGGTGGAAAATAGCCACACTGTGTTTTCGAATGGCACTTTACACTTAGTTTAAAAAACTCCCAGATGGCTCAGTTTATTAGCCAAAAACAATATGTACCATACTGAAGAAAATCACATATATATTTTGAGTTTTGGCTTAGTGTTCAAGTGCAATAAATCAGACTCAATGTCAGCAAGTATATTGAATTAATTTTCTCTACTGAAATTATCCTGAAAGCCACATTTATTTCATAAATCTCATTAAATGAGAGGCTAATGACTGCAGGTCAGTCAACATCACTGAAGATTCAGGCCTGAGGGATGTTGTCAGATTTGCATGTTTGGACCAGTCAACAGAGAGAGAGCACCCAAAAGGAACTCCTGAAAAATGTAAATGCTGTAATACATACTGGATATTATAGCATATTACACAATTAATCAAAATTATCTACACATCTACACATACATAGTATGGACTCAAAAACTTTTTAAATGCTAAATTATTTTAACTATGCTATTTGGTTTTGACAGCCTACAAATAATACACTAAATTGTATTTCTTTCTCACTGAAAACACTTTATTGGCTTTATGTAAAATATTTAGCCCATCTTTAACTTTAATTGTTGAAAACGATAGGGAAGATTTAACAAAACATTACCGTGATCACCAAAAATCACTTTGGAATTGAAGCAGGAATGAGACTGTCAATAATTCATTTCCAGGAAACAGTGAAATCAGAAATCACCCCATGAGTCATACAAGCATACAAGACTCAACAATGCAATTATAGCAATTAGATGACAAATGGTGACTGATGCATCTTTCGCAAAGCAAACAAATATTATCAGTCAGGATTAGCATGCTGAGGCTGGAGCGCGTTAGATGTCAAGCAGCAGGGTCTCTTCCACCAGTTCACAGCTTTAACAGGTTTGATTCAAGTGACCTGACACACTTTCAAGAAACAGTTTAGTGACTGTTTCTTGAGTGCGTTTCAACAAAGTGTGTAAGTGGGTGGTCTGATGTGACTGGGCAGGGACACACACTGATGTACAGTGCTGTAAATGGATAATTCTGCTGAACAACAAACATTTTTCTTTTCATCATTCCAGGAAAGTACCAAATCAGGACAAGCTGTGTATTTATCTGTTGGGTCTAAATTGCTTGTTTTCTGAAATAGGTTATTCCTCTGATTTCCAACAGATAACATCTTTGTGATACAACTTTTGAGATGCCTGTTAGCTCTCTGATACCTGCTGTTTTTACTACACTGCCTGAACTATTGCTGTAGTGGTTAATTTCTCAGAAACACGCTATTATAAAAAAATAAAAGGCCAACTTGGACGTGTCGTTTCTTATCCAGAAATCACTTTTTCCCCCTTCTGCTAGCCGGACAAATCTCTGTTGAAGTTAATGTAATCCATGTCACTCACAGAGCCTTGATTACAGTCACAAACTTGTATTTAAGGCCTGGCGCCACATCTCCCTCAGTCATCTGTTCACTTTGAGAGCTAAGTGTCCAAGTGTCATTGGCTTCACCTGCAATTAATTAACCATGGTGTTTTAATGTGAGTTTGGTAGGTTCACCTCCCCGTCACTCCCCACAGCTCCTGCCAGGTTTATGGTCAACACAGAGCCGACGCCAGGATTTAAGAGAGTCATACCGCTCAACATGCTTTTCAAGTTTTTATTCCCCTGTTGCACTCTCTAAATAAATGGCTGAGTAAAACAACATGTGATTTCTTTACAGATAAGAAAATAGAATTTTAGTTGACATGCAGATAGAAGGTGAAAGAGGTCACTCTAAGCTATAAAACCACAGTTTGTCCCTACTGTTTCCCTCTCTAGTATTATATCCAGTGTTGTGCACTAAAATGCAAAAAACAACATGCTAGGGTGACCATACTCCCTCTTTTACCCGGACATGTCCTCTTTTGTGGGGCTGTCCGGCCTGTCCGGGGGGGAGTTTATAAAATCCTTCAAATGTCCAGGGTTTTGTATGGAAGCCCATTTCCACCAATGAAAAAAAAAAAAAAGAAGAGACGACATTTATACGTTTAACTGAGTTAGAAGCGCCTAAAAAACACTCAACCGGACCCCCCCCAAAAAGAACCAAAATTTTGCGCATGTGTGCACAACTCCACCCCTCATTTTGGGAATTCAGAATTTGATCACCCTGTAAGACGCTAATGTTGATAGTTCACTTTGGAGACATTAAACAACTTCTCACATTATTAGGGTAGGACCTAAGAGGTACTGGGAGCTGAAAAGCACCAAGCAGCTAAAATCAGATTTATGGCACCAAGCATTCATTTAACATGGCCCATGCTTCAAGCAATGCAGATTCTATTTGCAGCACTGATGACGCTAGTTATGTTTAATGGAACAATAAGGACAGGTTTCCAACAGGTTTGTGAGGTTTTAGAGTGCTGTAGCTTTTAAGAAAAGATAATAATTCAATAATAATTTGTGTTTGTTTAGATTTTCTTTATCCTTTGATTTTTAACTCCAGGGGATTTGGAAGTTATTTCACCCACATCAATTTTCATGGTGCTTTTTGGTGTTACTGTTGGAACCTCAGCCAGATAGCCAGCCATGAAATTAAAGTTACATGTATGTTTCCAAGTTCTCAAATTCACTTTTTGCTAATTGGTGAAACAGACTTTTGCATGACTTAAGTGATTTTAAACTTAAGACCTTTTTACAATTCTGTAGTAGAATACAAAAATGAATTCAGTTTGAAAAATATCAATGATTGATGCCAGGGGATTTAGGCTGAGGAGTTAGTTTTTGAACCACAAACTTTGTTTTAAATAAAAAATAAAAAAAATAATAAAAACGAACAATAAACAACAATTTGTTCCTCTAAATCTGTGTGAGATAGGCTTGAAGCTAGCTTATTTTCTGTAAACTAGTTTAGCGCTGACTTTATCGGGTTTAGAGAAAATTGACAGTGGGCTGAAATCGCACTTCATCCGAATGCTAACATTGTCTGTGATAACGGGCTTGTGACTTTCAATAATAAAAGTAGTCACCTTTAAATTTATTTCTAAGCATCACAGTATCATTGTTTTTAAGGATTTTTCTTACCCCAGTAACAAACAACTTTATTGAGGAGAAGTAAACGTGCATACTCACATGTCAGCTTCTCAACTAAAGCAATGTTAATTTATTTTTACTTCCCTAATGGAAAAATATTCCCCTAATTACAGTAAACAGAAAGTTGCTATTTCATATGGAATCATTCATGTTTGATGCCTGACTGCGATAAGACACTTTTGAAGTTCCACTGTATATGTTGTAAATTGTTTCTTTGAGCTTGCTCAAGTACCAAAATCACCCCTACTTCACCCATGGGAATGGAGAGCAGAGTGGGTACCACTCCAGCAGCATGGAATCTGGGCCAAGACTTTCCAAACATCTTTTCCTGGAGCCTAAAATTAGCAGCATAATGAGGTAGTGGCTTCCTTTTCTCTGAACTAATACCCCATCCCTGAGGGACGGCATGATGTGGACTAACACTCAAGATCAACAGAAAAATCTTGCACTGACACTTTAGGCCTCAGGACTTTAGAGAGGACTTAACTCTGGTACTGTGCTCTGCAAAAAAATACACACACACAAAAAAAAGTGTCCTGCAACTGTACAAAATACCATGTTAAAATATCTAACTGATATAGTTTTCACTCAGCTGCTATATTAACGGATTGTAAACAGAACCCAGACTAGTTAAAATGTTCTCAGCAGTCTCCGTCACCACTGTTTCCAATGTACACCTTCTCTAAAACACATTTTATGTGGACTCTAGGACGGCTGGGGAGAATGGAAAAGACATGCTCAAGTAGACTCCACTTCATTATTAAACCTATAGGTCACATTTAATTGCACTTGCATTAATCTGTTTTATTTCAACTAATGAGTACTGCCGTAAATTTAACTGAAGGTGAGGAATTTTTATGACCTTCAGCAAACTTTTGATCAGGTGCTGAGGCTTTTCAGTGGCGAGCGAGTTGGAGAATCTTTACTGTGTACAGTACAGTGTCCGATTACACAACTGTTTGATTTTTGCCTCTCATTGGGAACTCTCCGTCACCCATGATGGATGCCTTTTTACTGGGTTACCAGGACTAGACTACAGTACAGGTAATCCTACAAGAAAACACAGATTGTTTTAATGTGTTTGAGCCCATATTTTTATTTTTTTTCCAGGAGAGAAACCCCTGACACACCCCTCAATCTGTGAACTCCAAGATTTTACAACTTGGTCAGGTCAGACTTACAATCAATTGACATACACATATAAACATACAACATAAACGTATCAACAAAAAAGTTTAAGTCCAATGTAAATTGCAAAGGTGTCAGCCCTCCAGACTAGACCTCGTAGATGACTTTATAGAGGTGATGGAGATGGGAAAAGGAACTACAAAATCAAATCACTTGGGACAACAACTGAGCCTAATAAGAGAATATCAACTATTCCTACAATTAATACTCTTGGAGCAGCATTTTGGAAAAGCTGAAGGATCTTTCCAAAATTAAACCCAGTATTCATAGATATATAGGCTCACTTTGCAGGTTTTTTTCTTTTAAATGATGTTTTTCATGTTGTTATTTTTGTGGTGCTACTCTGGTGAAATATAGAATCGTAGATTGTATGAGTTACATGTTACTAGTGAGTCTACAAACCATATTGAATGCTAGGCAGCTTGGCCCTTTTACTGAGAAACTGCCAGCTAAAACAGGACCAGGTCCTCTTTGCCACACAATTTAGCAAATTTTGAAAGGCCCAAGTGCACATCTTGGTTTAAGTGTTTACTATCCTCAGACCTTTTTCAGCACTTTACTTTGTCATCAGGCAGCCCATTTGCTTTTGCACTATTTGTGAACACATCTGACATGTAGCTCATATGACCTCACTTCAAAAATACTGACATTTCCCTTAAGTGCAGTTTTGTCTGCATTAAATTAGATCACTACACAATCCAGATCTTCATATCCCAGCTCCATACCCCTTTGATTTTTGCTGCATGTTGCATGAAAAGGGGGGAAACTTCCCTCATAAACACACTCTATGGAACAATATAGGACTTGTTTTTTGTTTTTATTTTTTCATTTTTTATTTGTTTGTGAAGTGCTGATCTCAGGCTGACTGGGATCTGACTGAGCACTTTAGTCTCTTAAGCTAATGTCTCCTTTAAAAGGGGCACCTACGTAAAGAGGCTACAGTCCTTGTCGCAGTGGTCACTGAATTTGATTCCTTGCTACAACCCTTCTGCTGCATGTCTTCCCTCACTCTTTTCTCCCCATGTTTCCTGTCCATCTTCAGGTGTCCTGGGTGAAGCCACCCCGAGAACAGCACCCTCTGGTGACAGGCTGCAGTAAAGGTTTTAAATCCCGCCTCCTCTAGCAATTCCTATGGAGCTGTGTACAAATTTTAGAAATTACTTACACAGATTACAAATTTGTCCACCCCCTGGTTGCGATGTTGACGTAGTTAGTGTAAGACTAGTTTGTGCTCAAGTCCTCTTTTTTCTGTGCAGTTCCATTTTTAAAAGTTATTGGGGGGTTCGCTTTTTCTGATTGACACTTGATACAGACAGTGGGCATACGCTGTTTAAGCAGAGCGTCATCACAGTGACTCTCCTGCCGAATGTGTACAACACTACCGTGCCAGTGGTGTTTCCAGGAAGTGGGGAAAATCCCGGAAATGCCAAGAGCAATTCGGCTTCAAATTCATATAATATCGTAAGGCAGAACTAGTTGTCCATAGCATATACAGCCTATGCACATGGCATGTAGGCCCATATCTGATCCATAGTTATTAAAGTATAATGAAATGATAATTTGGACTATGTTTTCTGTATTGATTATTTTGCAGGATTAAAAAGAAGACCCTTTTATTTTTGTGGTTTAGGGTCAGAGATCAGCAGGTACCATTTTTATCAGAGAAAACTAATGATCCTAGTGATATAATTTCCATTGAGCTGCTGTATGGGAATGCCATACTACAATCTAACACCCAGACACGCAGCATCTCTCTGTGAACCCTAGACTTCCTCCAGTCCATTGACTCAAGGACGCTTCTAAAAGAACCAGCATGGTCTCAAAATAAACAGCACAACCTGTACAGGAGTCCAGAGCCGGGTCCAAGCAGCCAGACAGTGGGATTGCCTGTGACAGCTGTTTCCTGTTATGTAACTACACACAGCTGCTATTTCTAAGAGAGGGCATCTTGGTGTTGTAGACATTTCTAAGGGTCAAGAGGAAGAAAAATAATGCAGCTTTAATCGTGACCAACAATGGACCACCAAGGTTTACTCTTCTAGCATGCAACCTGTTGAGTGACCAAATATGTCAAGTGTCTTCATGGGATTGGCTTTGTTGTTTTGTGTTTGCTGGAGGGATAACCAAATCTAAAATTTTTGACAGCTCTTTTTAAACAAAGCTTAGGACAATTTGTATTATTCCATGATATCCTGAAATGGTTTATGACATTGTCCCACCAGCAGAAAAATTGCAAGGGAACCAGTGGAAAAATTAGTATATTAGTACTATTACAAAATCTAGAATTTTTAGAGGGCTATGGGTCTGGGAACAGGGAGATTTAAAAATAAATCAGTGGAATAGTACAGAAAAATAATACAGAAAAAAATGTTATTGTGTCCTTAAGGCTTGGGGCGCATTAGTTTCCTTGTCGACATTTTGCTCATGAGAATAGAAGATAAATGAGGGGAAAGTGATGTCTGGGAAAAGACGGAATATTTGGCCAGCATTCTCTGTAAATATTGGTTTAGTTTGTTTGAGGTCCCTCCACAAACCAAACATTTTACATATTGAATAGATTATCTGACTTATCCTACTTTAGCTCTGTATGATAGCATGTGAACACGTCTTTAACCTCCATGCATGACTGAAAGAGAGAGACCACCCTACAAAAGAAGGAGTCACTTCATGTGGAAGTTTGTGTCCTTTGAAATGCACCATTTGTGATGGTTATCAGATGCAGCTCAGTGAGAATCAGTCCATCCTTTACTAAGGACTTCAATGTGACCCCATCATAAATTTACCAACTCATCATTTCTGTCAACTGATCTGATAAACGGATTTGTCATTTACTAACAGCAGATAGATCAGCTCTACAACAGATGCAATCTCAGAATCCACTGGATACCAGCTGATGAATTTCATCTAATGGACTTTGAGAGGCTTCTTATGTGGCCATTGTTATGGATTGAGACGTCTTGGTACAGGTGTTGTGATTGTTTACAGTCACCCCTGTGATTAAGGTTGTGAGAAATGACAAGTAAGTATAGATTTTTATCAGTTCTTGCTTGCAGATATCAGTCTAAGGACTAGGGTTGTAATCAACCAAAGAAAGTCTTGGTTGACTAAAACCCTGAAATTTTTGACCGAAAATCGACTAATCGGGGTGTGGTTCTGACTCTGACAGCATACCCCTCTGCGGCGGGGAAACAGCACGGCTCGGCGGAGGGCAGGGTGAAAATAAACTGATATCAGCACAAGAAGGCAATGCTGACGTCTTTGACATGGATGGAAAAGGAGGACTCACATGAAAGTTGAAACGCTCAAAATAAAAATAAATATTCAGCAAACCACCAGAGGTTGGTTAACTGGACACTCTTAAATCTTCCTGTCTCCAGCCAGTCTCCAATGGGTTGGGCAAATCCAAAATGGTGAAAACAAGGGGGATGTTCTGAGACAGGCTGTTACCTGTGGAACAGGGGTGCTCTGAAAACATCCCCATTAGCACTTGGTACGTTCCTCCTGATGAAATTAACCATAGACCGTAAACTGACCTGGAATTAAAAGCGAGTTGACCAATCAGAGTTTTGATCGACCCCGGATGTATCGACCAATAAGATCCTATCCCTATTTAAGACTGTAAGCATGCTGCATTAAAGCACAAGATGACAAGCAAATCTTTACGTACAGATGTGTGTGGAAGGATTAGGACGGCAAGGGGATAGGTCATAGCTTCGTAGCAGACCTTGTAACAGGAAACAGATTGTAGCAGCACTCGTACTGCTCCCTTGGGAGCCAGCAGCGTGTGTTAGCAAAGCTACCCAATCAGTTTTTAAACCATCACTGTTTCTCAAACACCTAAGCCTGTGCTAATATGAAAGACGCTTTACACATCTATATTGTAAACCTCACAGTTTGGTCAGGTGTTGACCAGCTAGACAAGCTTGTCAAAAAAAAGGAGGCCTCGATCACATGCTGGAATGCCTCCATGGGTCAGGGGTATTTATTGATGACATCTGTTCTAGGTTAAAGGGCCGCAGAAGGTACAAGTACATATGGAAGTCTCTTTTCACTGCAGAGGAGACTTTTCCTTCATGATTTCAGATGTCCAAGGCGTTTGTCCACGTATCTGCTCCTGCCTTACACGTCAGTTCTCAACACATGTCAAGTGACAGGCGTCCATTGAGATTTATCAGTGTAAGATTTATGTTTTTAGCAGCCAGATTTTGCTTCCTAGTAGCCATGCTCTCTGCGGGCAATGTTTTTCTTCCTGCACATTCTTATTAGTTTAGTTTATTACAGCAGCACGTCTGGTGAGGTCATTTATGGCCAACCATGGTGGTATGACAAACTCATTTGTATCAGCAAGACTTCACCACTGTATGAGATCACATGTGCCTTCCTCCCTTTCCTTCACTACAGGGACACTAAACGCCACAGGTAATGAAATCATCTGTTTGTCTGTATATTTGTGCAGGAATATGATGGAGCGGGGATCACTGTTGTTGGTGTGCAATTGCTGGTTTGGGAGTCATTTCACACCCTGCTAAATTCCTTCTCCTGCCTTTGCTAACACCATTTCGAAGATATGTGAATGAAGGCAGATTTAGACCACATAGTGTTGATGGACATCATCAACATTAGTGTTGACAGGAAAAGTAATAAAAAAGGGCTTTTTTTCTTATCTGTATGAACTGTTTACAACATCTGAGTGTGTTTCAAAAATATTAAACAAATCAGAAATCAAATCTTTTTACTTCACCTACTCATACAGTGCTCAGCGTTAAGGAGTACATCCCTTCAGAGTTGTCAGAAAACCTTTAGTTTTCTTTCAAATCATCATTTTCTATATCAGACTGTACAACAAAATACCCCCCCAAATGTAGGCCATTGATTGCAAACAAGATTTTTGAAGTTTTTATCTTATGGTAAGTAAAATGTTATGTTAAACTCAACTTTGTCAAAACTTTGGAAATTGTACTTTTGCTCATCTAGATATTGAGTAATACATTACTTTTAATAGGGGGTGTACTGACTTATGCTGGGCACTGTAATTTCAAGCTAAGAAAATATGACACAGCTTTAAATAGTCAAACCAAAGTTTTTGTCCACTTTTGTAGTCTAATAAAATGGTGCAAAAAAACGCAGTTTCAACATCAGGGTTAAAAGAGATGCTGAGGGATGATTATCAACGCAACAGCGCGTGTTTGTCTCAGCACAGGTGTCCCGCTGTTATTGAACTTGTGACCCTGATCCCGGTGGGACCTGCTCAGACAAAGATAGAGGGCAGCAGAGAGATTTAGACATGCTTGTGGAACCTGTGTGGTCTCCAGAAATGCAATGCGCAGTCCAACACACACATTCGGGCCTTGGCTGAGACTTAGCTCTGATTCATACCTAGTATCCATCTGGTAGAATACCCAGCAGTGTTGTACCCAGCTCTCTGCAGTTCCCATCCTGAAGAAAGAGCAGAGGCCTTTGGGGAAGCACATCGGAATAAAACTGTCCAAAAGTCCAAATCATAGAGACACCACATAATTTGTTTATTGTACTTAAGTGGTGCTTGCCAAAAAAATTTGATACTTACTTTCTTATGAGTTGGAGGACTGGCTTTGGATGGAAAACTTTGAAAGGATAACTACATTTTTCACATTTAGGTTGAAAATTAATTCCATTACATCAATTTAGCCGATGTTACTAAGCTCATGTGCGTCTAATTCTCAAACGGACGCAGAATTACTAAAAATGCCTGTTCTCCTTTTTTTTTTTTTTTTTTTAAATGATTCGAATAAAAGTTTCCAGAAGGATGAAACTTTATATCTCTTTGTATTTCCCTTTTGGAATCACACAACACTTCATTTGTGTTTGTTATATACAGCGTAAATGTTTGTTTTATTAAGAGAGAGGGATTGAATTGCATTGCATGGTTTTTATTTTGACAGGCAGTGGAAATTCTGCTATTGTGAAATTGGATATGGTGAGTTTTTCACAGTCTGCTCTGCTCTATTACTTTTCTTTGGTCACAGACTGTAATGAGACTGGTATATGTGGCAGCAACTTCTCCCAATGTGGCATAGGGAACAAGCGAAAATAAGGAAATGTTACTCATCATTTCATAAAAGTAGATCATACCCAGACTCTTAACAGATATTTGTGTTTTATGAGAACCAGTCCCACAATTTCACCATCAGAGCCAGTGTCGGGGCCGTCTTTTACCAGCTCTGAATGGAGGCAGCTGAAGTGGATTAAGAGAAAAGTCCTTGGAAAAAAACGGCCTCACCACAAGAGTAAGGGAAAAAATTTACAGGACAACACTGACCGCTCGGTGTTTTACAGCAGATGCAAGCACTATGTTCGGTCATCCTGTCGTAATACAAGAGTTCTACTTCTCTGTATTTATAAATTATAAGTGTATAAATTAAAGTGGTTGCCCTTTAAATAATAACAGATGACAAGGACTGTGATCATTAAAAGAAACATTAAGAGGAATATTTTTTGTAATGCCTTAATATCAGCAGCTGCAGAAAGTGAAAGGCCAGTACAAGTGAATAAGAATTTAACAGTGTTGAGATAATATAATAGTAGGTTTATTAATAACAGATGTTAAAATATCACACAAGGAAATATTTGTGTTGAATGCTGAGACATGTGACTTTGAGTTTCTTCCCCGTTCTGCATGCAGAAAAAAAAACACACCGTGGATATCATTTCCCTTTTCCTCCTTTGCCACCCATGTGGATGTCTCCTAGATTGAGATACCTCACTCCACTGCACACAGTCAATGTGCCCTCATGTAGGACAAACCCTGTACAATCAGTTGGACCACAGCCTTTTCAGATTCGTTCAGATTAGAGAAAGCACATTTTGGCACTTTTGCATTGACTGAGGGAAAGAATACTGATGAAGGGAGGGTAGGATGTGCGATACCTGGGTGGCATTTCTTGGACGGAGTTCTCAATTAATGCACCAACATAAGATTCCTTTGAGTCGCTTCACAGAGTTTCTGATGGCCCTTGAAAAGATAAGAAATAAAAGACTGATAGGTGTAGTAAGTGTATAACTAACAGATGAGATTTTATAATTCGTATCACATAGTTGAGAGAGGAATGCTAAAATATCTGAGATCTGAATCCAACTTTCCTTGTTCCAAAAACAGTATAACAGATGATGTTATACGAGTTTGTGGGGATGTGCGCAGGGCTTTTTGAAAATCATCGACTATCATTTTAGCCACAACCACAGAAAACCAGTGGAAAAGAAATGGTATGAGGACGTGCTGACATGTTGAAGTTTACGCTAATTCTCATTTTGGCTCATGCTCTATTGCTGCAGCCACAGAAGAGGATCCTCACCCCCGTCTGGTTTACTGAAGTGCAGGCCAGCACAGTAAGGTCATAACTGTAGTAAATCCAGCTCACAACAGGAATGCTGAATGAGTGATGTTGGAGTGAAGTTTTAAACAGGAATCATAGAGCTAGTTCACTTAATATACATGAGGATTCATACTAAATTAGATATAATAAATACAGCGCTGATTGAACAATTTTGCAAAACTTTATTCGATCTTTTTACGTTTGATTTTTCATGACTCAAGAATTCAAGGACACCCCATCTTTAAAAAGTACTTTGCATCGATATTTTCTATATTTTTTTAATCGGTTAAAAAAGCTATCATTACTACTGACCTGATTTTTCAGTTATTTCTTTGAAGCACACATAAAAAAAATCAATGGTAAAACTCCTGACAGTATTGGATTTTCCTTCTGAAATTTCCTCCGTCTACCTGAGAACGTTGAGTCCCTCCACCTGCATGCAGTGTTGATCCTCTAATCCTCTGGATCTGAAGGTAAACAGACTGACTCTCGGATATAAAGAGGGACACTCACAATATTTAGTTAAGAGATTCAGGCTGGAGGAGGGTTACTCACCTGAGCGCTGGGGACGGCTTTTGTGTGGCTGGACAGGTCAACAACATATCCATTTTCACTAGCAGATGGGAATGTGTTTGTTCAGGCCTATCTCCGGTCTCATGGAAGCCAAGATGCTTCATCCTGAATGGATAGCCTATTGCTGATGCTATCTTCAATTCATTTTTCACTTAGATTAAAAGGAACCAATCAGATTTGAAATCGGTTCCAATTAATAAAGTTTGTAGATCACCTGCTTTGCATTAAGAGCCACAGGACAGAGTGGGTTTACTGGATCAGACTCTAGTCAACTAGTATAAAATCTAAAACTCATTAGCTTGAGGTTTAGGTGAGAAGAATCTTCCTTTCCCTTCAGGACAGGTCAGCACCCATCACACCAAGTAAAGCCTTTGTCTCTGCAAAGTCTCATCTCCTGCTCTGTCCACTCTTTACTTAGATAAGCCAGACTTCAGTGGATACCAGGGAAACTTAATACTGCTGTACTGTCTGGTGGGATGACAGAGAAATGTTGGACTAACAAAGGATAGAGCTTGAAATGGGCACAGAACAAACAAAATTTCAATTTCTCTTTCATTCAATATCCATGAACAAAAATGAAACATAAATATCAGATTATGAAGATTTAATTAAATTTTCATTAATGACTTAACTTCCTTTAATGTCCTGATAATGGCTGACTGTGATTTTGCTCTTCTGTAATCAAAGATGGCTGTTACCACCCTTACCTGACTGCCTTTTCATTGGCAAGACTTATATTGAAATGAACTATTCTGACTGTGTTGCAACAGGCTGCCAGTAAATTTCCTAGCCAGTTTCAGTAAATCCTTGGTATAGAATCTAAATTTCTATATGGATAAAAGAGACCAAAGGATAGTGCTGATGTTCATAACATGCATTTACCATCACACAACTCATGTATGCATCCCTGCATCATCATGACTTATTTCATTTTTAGCCCTTTTGTAGCTAGGTCAATATTGCAGTCACCCCCCTTGTTACAGAGATTTGCCTGATTTATATAAACTTGCCAGTTTATATCAATTCCATGTTATTTATTTTCTGCCAAAATCAGACAAATGAGAATTAGGTAAAGCCTGCAATAAGAGCCTCACGAAGTACACCATAGCTAATTCATTTTAGGTCCTATTACAATTCAGCAAGAGAAACTGTTATATTGACAGGACAGGAAAGAGTACTGCAGCTGGTAGGAAGTCCCGGTATGCCAAAATATTTTGGTGGTTAAATCTGGATGTGGTGGAACTGCATAGCTTGGTGTACCAACCCCTTTAAAGCACTGTGTGCACACACACACTGTATTGTACCCCAGTAAAAGGCAGTGCCCGACATTGGCCACTCCACTCAACACCTCCAGTAATAATGAAGGCTGCTACATATGAGTTCAAAAGATATGAAGGACAAACTACATGAAGAGTTTATATGTGTTATTGCACAGGTAGTAAAGTTACTGTATTTTATATATTCAGAAATCTCATTTTTGAAAAAAGTGACCCTTTAGAGCTCCAATATATTTACACTACAGGCCAAAAGTTTGGGAGTTGGGAGTAACTTCAAGTTTTTGTTCACAAAGTTTTTTTTTTTTTAAATCCAGCATGAGTTTTATGTATTTTGGGATGTATTTACTCCATGAGCAGATGTTGCTTTCATGGAAATGCACCATTTTACTCCATTTACCTTAAATATACATTGATGTTAACAGACCATTGCTAAATATATGTCAGCAAAAGAAATAAGGGCTTAGTTTTAGGGTTGAAAACATTTGCAAGAGTCACAACTTCAGTGCAAAAGCAAAAAAACAAACCACACTTCAACTTTTTGGCTTTTGAGAGTCTGCATACAAAAATCCTAATAAATCTCAACTGTGTTCAAACTACCGCAAAAATGGCTAGAAAGAAGCAACTGAGTAAAGAACAAAAGTACAGATTTGTACATTGAGGAAAGAAGGATACACAGAAAGAGAAATTGCAAAATGCCTAAAGGTGTTTAACAAAGGAGTCCACTACACTCTGAAGAGACTAGAGGAACCTGGAAGTTATGATGATAGAAAAAGACCTGGACAAAAGAGAGTTACTACAAAAGCAGAGGATAAACATATCATTGTCACCAGTAAGAGAGATCGGCAAAAGACAGCACCACAAATAAGGGAGGAAATCAACATGACAAAATCGAAACCCATATCTCTGACAACCGTGAAATTACGTTTGAGAAAGGCTGGTCTGAAGGGTTGTGTATCTGCGAAAAAAACACTACTTCATCCACAGAACAAGAAAAAGAGATATGAGTGGGCAAAAGCTCACAAAAATTGGATTTATGATGACTAGGAACAAGTTTGCACTGTTTGGTTCAAAATGCAGAGTCTATGTCTGCAGACAAACTGGTGAACGTCTGAAAGCACCATGTGTTACACCCACAATTCAGCATGGAGGTGGTCGTTCCATGGTATTGGGATGTTTTGCAGATGATGGAGTAGGAGATTTGTTTGAAGTAAAGGGTATCATGAAGAAGGGACAGTACCACTCCATCCTCCAGCACCATGCTGTTCCATCTGGACTCAGACTTGTGGCTCGTAAGTTTGTTTTTCAGCAAGACAATGACCCTAAGCACTCTGCCAAGCTCTGTCAGGGTTACCTAGACAAAAAAAGAAGAGGGAGGTGTTCTTCAAAAGATGGTTTGGCCCCCTCAGTCTCCAGACCATTCTCCAATAGAGCTTGATGAATTGGATCGATCGGTCAGAAAAACGCGTCCCACGAATCAGGAGTCTCTTTTTAATGAACTTAAGAAAGCTTGGAATGCAATCCCTGGAACATACCTTAAAAAAACCTTAAAATGCCTGGTATATGCCAAGCTGTTGTTAAAGCCAGAGGAAGTTACTTTAAAGAAAGCAAAGTCTAAGCAACAATAACTCAAATACCTAATAATTATAGACAAAATGTCTTCTGATAAGTTACTCTTTACACAATAGTCATGTTTATTGTGTTGCAAATTATACATATGAAACTTTTTTTGTACAAATCTGCTCTTGCTTCCAAACTTTTGGCCTGTAGTGTACATGTTCATTTATGGTCCTCACAGTAATTGGTTATCCTGACCAACTGCAGGTTTTCATAATTGATTTGTACCAAAATTCTCAACATCTATGGATTGTTATTACTTGAAATTTATTACATTATACTGCTTACTTGAAATTTGATACAACGCTAAAATAGTAATAATTAACATGTTAAACTTTGTATCTGGTAAACATTGGCATGCATCCTTTGAATCTGGACACTTGCTATTATTAGCATCTAGCAAAGTAGCCATAGAGACACAGAGCTGTTAAACAACTGTGGACTAGTATCTCGTCAGCACCCTACATGAGTATGCTCAGATTATCACCAAATAGATATTGGCACATGAATGTATATTTTTTTACTTTTTTTTATTGGTCATAAAACACTGACTTGCGTATTTCTCATTTTCAAAACTCAATAAAGAGTACTTTATGGCAAAAGTAAAACAGAATTCTTCGTCACAAATCTCAAACTGTAATTTTCTGCATGTAGAAAATTTTAAATGTATTCAAGGCTCACCCCTGAAAATAATCCTTTAACTGCATTTAATATGTAGTACTGGGCAGATACATTTTCTCGAACAATTATAGCTGCTCTAGGTTGCTTTGCCCAGCGTGAGTGATTGATGTGCTGAAAGCATCAGCCAAGATTACAGTAACAAATCGTTTCCTGTCAATTCATTACACGCTTTGCAGGGTAAGGTTGGGTTAGAAATTAGTAAACAGAGCCTTGGGAATTACAAAACACAGCAATTGGACTGACAGGCTGTCAGAATGAGACTTGACTAATTACAGTTCTCATCCAGCCTGAGGGAAGAGGGAAGCACAGACGGTTAGCTTGTGTTGTTCATATGTAATTACTTTGTCAGGACAGGATGAGCAATCCCACAAATATCAGTCAAGTATGAAAGCAGACACCCACTGACTGATGCCTTCTCTTTTTATTTTTTCTTTCTGTAAGAAAATGTCTCTGCTGCTTGTTATCACAGACCACAAGCCTACCTTGTGAAGTTTAACTGGGCCTCAACAGCTATTAAACCTCATTTGCAGTATCAGCATAGTATTTTGCAAACTATACACAGTCTACTCTGGATCTTAAAGGTGATAAGGACTCTCCCTAGAGATTGTGGAAATGGCTCAATTTGGGCCTTTCAGACGCACTCACAGGGAGCTGTGCTTGTGCCCTCAGTCGCCAGCCTCTCCATCCCGCCTTTTATACAGCAGTTAGCTGAGCAGTATCTCCAACTGCGATCAGAAAGCACCAACAAAGAGTCAGCGTTCACATCGACAGATAGCTCCTGGAGCTTGGGGGGAGCTGGGGTTTTCAGACTTGGAGTTGTTGAGTTGGGCAAGAATGCCTCACTGGTGCCAAGTTTTATTTTGGTGTAGGTCCATTGCAAGAGCAATCTCAGAGTGTGTGGCATTATGGAGGACATCCAAATGGTTAAGATGGAATTCTCTGATTGTTATTGAGACCTGAACCCCACTGTTCCTGAAATGATCTCTATCAGCCAGCACTCCTTAAAGCACACAGCTATTCATTAGAGATGGTTATCTGCAGGTCTGAGGTGAGAGCGGAGTTTTCAGGGGCAGTCATTGAAAAGATATCAGAGAATAGTATCTGAGATCAGCTCACGTTGATGTTTCCGTATGTGTTCTTTCACAATTAAGACAACTTCAAACAGACTTACAGGTAGTTTTTTACCTGATGATACATCACTGAAAGAAAAGGAGGATAATAAGTCACTCATAACACCAAGAGATACAAAACTGCCCAACGTCCCGTGACAAATAAACACAAAATACCTCACAGATGCAACAAAAGATCAAGGCAGAGCTGCAAAAATTAGTCATGCTCAACTCCCTTTAGACCCAGCCTTGCATGAAGCTGCTATTATCTCTGTAAATGTCATATCTACACCCTATATTTTCCACAACTGAGTAGTCTGCCTATCTTGCAGCTGGAACTATGCAAGATTTGTTCAAACAGCAGCTCATGCCTCAGCGTGGTTTAGCTGGATTTCATCTTTGTTGGTTGCTTTCATGGTCGAGTGGTTGCATGCTTAAGTTAGAGAGCAGGTCATTTGGATTTCAAGGATACATCACTGAATGTTTCAGCTTTCTGTTAATGCAACATCTTCCTTTATCTTGAAGACTGACTTTGAGCAGTTCATGATCTTTGAGCAGTTCATGCATTGATCTAATGAAGCTGCAACACTTCCTGGTTCATTTCTGCAGGCTGTGAAACAGACAAGCTGTATGGTGGCCTGGCTCAGCAGTAGAGGGCTCCCTTCTCCCTCAGAGCATTTACTTTGACAGAGGGGGGTAATCATGCAAATGACTGTATCTGCACTTAAATGATTCAAGGTATTAAATACATTTTAAAATGTTAGTTACAGTTAAAGGTTGTTTTCCCAGTTTTTTTTATGCATTTTCAAATTTACAACTACATGACCAAAATCCTTTCTTACTTTCTTTCTTTATCTTTTTTGTGCATGTAATGATAAGCAAGTACCATTGTATTCATCTCATGCAAAGGTTTGTAATCAAGTCTTGTATCTGAGAAAAAATTTCTCAAACCAAGTTGCGTCTCTTTTGATTGAATGGGATGTTTGCCAGATAGGAGTTCCCCTGTCATTAATCTTACTGCAGCTCTGAGTGACAGAGCGGATTATCAACTCAAACTTTCAGCCACTTGAGACTGCTACTGATGTTTGGCTTTCAAGAAAGAAGAAAGAGTGGGAAACAATTGGTCTGCAGGAAAAGAGCAGAGGCTGTTGTAACTTAAGCATTGTGGAAACCCTCAGCAGCCTTAGCATTATCTGGACAAACTAATATTTACCCCAAGACAGAGCAAACACACTCATATACTCTGGCTTTATTCAGAGCTCTGGGATTGTTGATGGATTAACTCTAATGATGAAATGCAACCTAATCTCCCCAGTTTGATCTGAAGGCTTCACTTCTAAAGGGGCTGTGCATCAATCACTTGTAAGTAAAAATCTGGAAATAAAGTTACTCTGTAAAGTTGTCTAACTAATTAAAATCAAAGTTTAAATGAAGCAGATGCAGACCGAGACAAGAACTCTGCTTACAAATTTGCGGATCAGCTGCTTCTCCAAAAATGTGTGCATCATTAATGCAGGAGCCTCCCTCAAAGATGGAAACAAAATCAACAACAGTCTGCTTCTTTTTTCCAACTGTGTTCAGAGGGAAAGGAGATTTGCAGCAGTCTGGACTTGAAAAAGACAAGCAACGAGCTGGTTTGAAGTCCAACCACAGTGTGGTGAATCTCTGTTTGAGTCAGGTCTGCTTTGAATAAAAACTGATTTGCCCTCCCCCCGAAATTTAGCCTCAAAAATTACCCACTCCTCAGAGCATTGTGGAAAGCACGAGACTTGACGGCCCTCCTTCCTCACCAGAATGTAATGAGAAGCTGCTTGTAGAGAAGCTGGTCATAAAGGCAAACACCTGCGATGATGAGGCTGAGGGAATCAATCTTCCTTTATCCCCCCTATCAACACAGAATAGAGAAACTAGATTCTCCTGACCAACCCGTTAGCTGCATGTGATGAAAGTTGAGACAACTGCTCCCCTGCTTGAGCCGAGCAGATGGATGGATGTGGGGAGAACCTAAGAACCTTGTAATGTTCTCACATAAACACAGAACGCAAACACAAAACAGCATCTTTGATCATTACTGTTGCAAAAGTTTTTTTAAATGCCTTTTGAAAACTGCATTATTTTCATTAATTCATGCAGGATGCACACAATGCATTTTATGGCATGTTTTGCAAAACTATATTGAGAAACTTAAATGATGATCAGCTTAGTTATATTACAGTTTGTTAAGTTTATTTTTAATCAAACATTTTTTAGTCCATTCATTTTGGCCAACATTCCTTTAACCGTATATTACTGTGATGATCTTTATGAGCTTTAACTAATCCTGGAAAATGTAGAAACTGTTTCTTAAAGCTCCTGTGACGATTTTTGGT
The DNA here is from genome assembly GCA_962446985.1 of Xyrichtys novacula. Classification (NCBI taxonomy): domain Eukaryota; kingdom Metazoa; phylum Chordata; class Actinopteri; order Labriformes; family Labridae; genus Xyrichtys; species Xyrichtys novacula. The sequence continues at coordinate 10,036,658 of OY660878.1, forward strand.
ATCACGTTTGGCGCCCTCTGTGGACAATCTCATTTTGTCCAGTGCATATGTTATGAGCATTTCTTAACAGAAAATGTCATCCTTCTCTCTTTAACAGTCAAATTTATTGTTTATCAAGAATCTTTGCTGCAAAACATGAAAAAGGCTTTGTGAGCAGGCTAAAGTTTAACACTTGATCCAACACCTACCACCAATGGTCTCAGGTATTAAAAGTTACTAAATAAAAGTCATACCCAGCTTCCTAAATAACTATCCTGCTGTTTTTAATACTTAATTCTGATTAGTTTAAACTCCACAACAATGGTAATTGAATCTATATAAGATAGAATTATAAATAGGATAACCTGATCCCACACAACATTGGAAATCAATCTGGCACATTTATTAGGGTGACCATATTCTGAATCCCCAAAAAGAGGACACGGCTATGCAAGGGAGGAGTCACGAAGTCGAGGGTAGTTAATTTTGCTTTTTTTTTTGTTTCTGGTCGAGTGTTTTTTATGCGTTTCTAACTCAGTAAGTCCACGCGACACAAACTCAAAACCTCCATACAAAACCCCAGACATTTGAAGGATTTTATAAACTCCCCGGGACAAGACCGGACAGCCCCCAAAAAAGATTACGTGTCTGGGTAAAAGAAGACGTATGGTCACCCTAACATTTATAAAGTTTATGATTTTACCATCTTCCTGTTCCCAATGTTGCAAAAGCATTTCCATTAGCTTTGGTAATCTACATGGAGGAAATTTATTGTTACTTTTAATGTATTTGGAAACTTTAAATTCATGCTGACCAGTAGCAGAAAAGAAGTAGACAAAGAGTGAGAGAAACAACTCTAAAACATACAAGGAGCTGAGGCGTCTATTAAACTGAGAAAAACACTAAAGTAGCAACCATAAACTGCAACAGGGTATTGGCTTTGGGAGTTTAGCAGACTGTGTGAATAAGAGGAAATGCCAAAAGGACTTTATATGAGTGCTGCCGTTATTCTCTACATCTGTTAAGAATGCCCAGTATTATAGTGGAGTTACCAAACCTTAAGTCTGAATTAAGTCCTTTGGTTCAAGTCCAAGTCAAGTCACCACAATTAATATAATGTTACTTATTTATGATGAATTCTAAAGCATCCTGTGTGTTTGGAGATTTCAATTATCAAATGAGTAAAAGTTGGTGTTGTGAATACACTTTCCCAATAGATTCTACTACAGTGGGATCACAAATTAAAAAAATACCTGCAGCTCAGCCCCAATTAGTAGCACGTTTAGGCTTATTGGTGTAGTTTTGGTGCTTTGGGCCAGGAGAACAGCTTCTTATCTGTAATATATATGCAAATACATATGGAAAAATGACACAGTTAGTCCTCCTCTATTCCTTGATGGGTTTTTTTACATACTTAACATGTGAAAGCAAAACACATTCTTCATAGTGTATCTTTATTTTAGCAGGAACAGTTTCATGGGCCTTTATTCTTTATAAGGTCATAAAGAAATTAATTCCACTTTATTTCATAACAACAAAACCTCAGATAGTCCTTCATAGCAAAATGTTGGAAAAGTATCAAAGGTAAAAGTTCTGGTTCCACAAAATTTGGTACCTGATATGCCAAAATGTTAAGATAACAGAAACTTTTTGGTTCATTACAGGCAAAATAATTTAATACACCAACAAAATGTTTCATGATGCACATACCCATCTGTTCAGTTATGCTTTAATCTGGGAGTAAGCTGTAATACAAGGCACATAAATAAACAAAGAAAATTTTCAATATAGTCTTTTTTCGGGAATTGTGATTCTAGTTAGTAAAATAAAGGAATGTTTTAAAGTTGAGAGGAGTTGCAATGACAGAAAAAAGTAAATGTGATTCAACAACTGATCAAATCTCCAAATTTGTCTAATTTTTAAGTGCAAAAAATAATGTTCAAATGTTACATAAAAGCAATTAAGTGAAAGTTATTTGAAGTCTAATGCGCTTGGAAATTAATGTGGAAATGAAAGGAAATCAAGCATAAAAAGTGCATATGCAAAGTGAAAATAACTGAATTTTGCACCAGTTTGTTTAAACTTACAAGTCATCTAACTTCATGAAAAATTAAAGCTATGAAATGTTAACTGGTAGTTATAGAATATGCAAATTAATAAATAAAACTTTTTCTTGAAGATTATCTTTTATAAACTGTTAAGTGGTTGATTTGTTCAGCCTGCTGCACAGTAAATCCAAAGTGTTACTGAGCAGCGGCGATGACCCACCTGGCTTTCTCAGAGTGTTTTCATTGGGTCAACCAGTCAGTCTGGCAGGAACAAACTTTTCTTTGGGGGAAATGTAAGCCTTCCTCTCAGAATCTCTCAGTTTACATTTGCAGGTGGACATGAGATGGCACACTCGTGTATGCATACAGTGTCGTGTTTTTGATGGACAAAGACGGAGCATTCTTTGGCACATATTAGTCCCTGGTGAAACCTTGTCGACTCCACGTGTGTGTTTATTTGTTTTTCCTCCACGTGACGGACAGATGGACAGCCTTGGATTTCACTTATAGAGTGCCTAAGACCTTGTTAACTCAGTAATGGATAGCCCGGGTGTACGCGGTGACATCCTCCTCATTCTTGTGCCATTGAGAGCAGGAAGAGAAGACAAGAACTTCCTCTATCACTCTGACACTTACCTTTTGTCTATCTCAGCTAGCAACTCACACAGAGCTCATCTCTGTGCTGTAGACGTACTTAATGGTTTTCCTTCTCCATTTCCCATGAAGAAGCACATGAAAGGGTTAGGGTAAGGGATAGGGATGTTTTGCTTCATTGTATGTTGTAACTTTCATAATTTGTCCTACTGGTGAGTTACACAATCTGTGGTCTACATTTAGCATATTTGTGCACCTGAAAATGTAATATAAAACTTCAGTATAAAATAAGAGATTTTGTTAAACCTACTTTGTGAAATATTTTTCTTATATCCCTATAGTTGTTTGTATGTTGCTCAAATATAGGAAATATGATTTTGGAGTTACTTTGGAGGAGTTAATAATCAATATGCTGGACACCGACATGTTTGTAGGTATTAAAACAATCACTCAAAGCACGTTGCTTCAACTTTTAAGGAAACACTTCAGGTATTTCCATGCATTTAACAAAAAGAACTCGCACACTTTCCATACTAAGCTTCTCAAATTCTCCTGGATATAAAAAACTAACAAATGATTGTGTTTTCATTAGGAATTCACAGCGTGACAGACATAGTACTGGAGCTGAAAGACTGACGGCTCACCAGACAATTGGAGATAGTTTAAGCATTTGTGCAGAGGCCCACCTTGCTATTGTGGCTTGGAAGTATGACTGGTGGTTGACGCAGTCTGCAGTGGAGGGTAGTGATTGAGAAGATGTCTTGCATCAAGCAGCCACCCACTGAGCCCTCTTTCTGGTCTGCTGAAGGCACATGTTCATAAAATTTTGCTTTATATCATTTATTAAAACTTTTGCGCCACTTTTAAAAAAAAATTTCTCATTTGAAATCCCTCTGTTGTATTCTGCAAGTGGGGTTTTACAAAATGACCTTGCTCATCAGACAGAGGTGTTTGACTTTTTGACAGAATTGATTCTTGCTATCAGACTTAGAAATTTTAAACCCTTAACCACAGTTCTAAAATCTTTAAATTATTGTGTAACCATAATACTTTTCAGACAAAAAAAGGCCTTTACATAAATTATAGTATTATGTGTTTAAAACAAGAAGCAAATAAAAAAAAAAAAATCAAAACTTTTACATTTAAATGCTTTTTAAAGCTGCAGTGAGGAACTTTTGGTTTCTGTTACAACTAGCGCCCCCTGTAGACAAAAAAAATCTTTGTTTATCTTATCCTCATATGCTCAGAAAGTGTCTTCTGACAAAAATAAATAATTCTGCTGACCTTGGACACCTGATGGTATCATTTTTGGTGATATTAAATGTTAAATGTGAAAAAGGGTTTACATCTACCAACTTCTACACTAGTTTCAGGCATTAAAACCACAGAGATAATCAATCTTGAAATATCCTTTAAGTCATCAATTTGTGTTTCAGTCTTTTTCATAAATATCAAAAAACTCCTCATAGGAGCTTTAAATATTTTTAATTCAATAGTATATATGGACAGATGTTGCACTATTTAAATTAATGGTCAGTTTTGAAATTGTGATTCCTCCATCATTACAGTGGTTACATTATTCTTAAAAAGTTGGTCATGATAACATGCACATGCACAAATCTACTCATGACAGTCATAAATGTAAATGCAATCTACACATGAACAAATCTATATAAAAAAAAGTACAAAACTTGTAAAACTTTAACACTGTGAAGTGTCTGCACCCATGTTGTTACTGCAAACTTTTGAAACTTTAAATAAATTTGTGTAGGACTGTTTGTAATTTCATTGAAGTAACAATTTTAATGTTTAAATCATGCAGACATTTTACTCTGCTATACTCTCATTTTTAGGGAAAAAGATACACGTCCCTTCTAGGTTTTTTTTTTTTTTGGTTTGATATTTTGACACGCAGGGCAACATGATTTGCATTTAACTGTATGAGCTGTGAATGCAACTTTTCCATCCATGAGTCTTTAAACACATGGCCCACATTAGCAACCAGTTAGCATTTTATTGCATTCCTCATCTAAAAATAAAAACCTGAGTTTATATGACATATACCTACACACTGCTGTACTGTTGCAAAATTAGAAATAATGTGTAAAATACCAATCAATTTCTGCCTACACCAATCACACTGTGAATTCAATAGGGTGTCTTTTAATCCATTTATAACCCCCCAGATTAAAAAAAAATCACATAATGTTGTTTGTTGGTTGTTTCAATATTTATGATGCCGTTTGGTCTGGCTTGAAGAGCTGTTCCCCCTCCCCTGAGGGGTGTCTATATCAGACCCTTCATTCATTTTAAACCCATGTTTTTGCCATGCCAAATTAGCAGCCACCCTTTCGGTCAATGCTGCGTGCAAGTGCTGAGATGGGAGCGGCATGTCTGAGTGAAAAGCACCAATAAGAGCAATGTGCACGGTTCTCCACAACTGGCTCCACTCCGTGTTCTTCAAAGACTCTCCCTCTGACTGGGAGTCAGTTTGTTGCTGCTGTCCATGGTGGGGCACAGCAGACTGGTCTCACGGGCCTCTCTCCTCACAAATAGACCAAACAGAAATATTGGTTGTTTAAACCTGGTGATACTGTCAATACGGGGAAAGGTCAAACAGTTACTTACATGTTTTATTTCATCCCGGATGTAGCTAAAGTCAATAGGTCACATGAGTTTGTGTTGATTTAGACATGAGCCTGCCTTGGTTATCAGCCAACACGTTTCTTAAATTCTGACAGCAGATAGGGGATGGCAGGTCTGACTGGCGCTGCTGTCATAAATGCTTAGGGAGTGGCCGCAGAAAGGCATGGTCAAATGGTTGATTAATGACAGTCGCTGTTGTTTATCTGTCACCCTTTGTTGCATTATCTCCACGAGTAAGGTGACAGCGTTCACCCCTAGTCCTGCTGCACACATGCAATATTTAACAAAAGAGCAACAGGTTCTGCTTGCTTTAGACATGTACGGCACACAACTGTGCTTTTCTTTCTGTTATCTCATCTCAGTACAGAGATGTTGCCCACGCAATGCCCACAAACCATACAACTGTGTATTTATAACAAACTGGATCTTTTCCAAGCGCTGGTCTCAAGCATTAACTCTAAGCTGATTTGGCCATGTTTGGTTGAAATGTTTTATTCGGACAAGTCAATCTTCACGTGTTTAATTACATATTTTTGACCTCAAAGTAACACATTTAACGATAAGTTGTCAAAATCTGTAACAGTTTGTTGACTGAAGAAAAGAGGAATTCATAAATGTCAGTTATTTGCATTGAATTAGACTATAACTGGTCTTACAGGGTCATAGTGCTGGTTAAGGACACCTGAAAAAGTAAATAATATACAAATGAGTCAACCAGAACACTGCTCTGTTTTATTCAGTTATAAGCTTTAAATGTGTGGTAATAGACTGCAGAAAATAGTCCCCAACAAATGCAAAAACTACATTGCCAAGCCTTTTTATCAATATTTTACATGTTATATGGTCCTGTGGAGTTCACATAATACCTGCAGTGTGATTAAGGACCATGACTACCTTTGCTTCCTTTTTTTAGATCACATTTTTTGTCCATTTTAATGCACTGTAGTTGAGTTGCTGCAGCGATTTCCTGCTCTTGCTGATGCTGTGATGGAAAATAATGACACAACTATGCTATTAAATGGCAAATTTCACTTAAGAAAAAGAAATAAAGCTGAGCCAGCTCAGTTGACATGTCAGATGTAATTTGCACATTCAGTCATTCAGAATTACAATTTTGTAGAAGCACTTCCAGTCTAGCCCATGCACATGCATCAATGCATCTAATGAAATTGATATCAGCAGGAAGCCAGCACAGCTCTACTGAAGAGTGCCTGCAGGCCTGTGGATTAAACTCAAATGAAGATGCCAGCTACAGAGCTTGTTATTGTTAAAGTCTTTAATTCAGTTTTTAAAGGGGGTTAATACCGACGCTAAAAATAAAACCATAACTACTGAAAAGTGGAAATACTATCAGAATAAAAAGGAATTACTGGGCATCAGTGAGTAATCAAAATGATCATACTGTCAAGAATTTATTTGCATGCTTGACATAGACTGAAATACTGTTTTTATATATATATATATATATATATATATATATATATATATATATATATATATATAATGTTTTGTTATTAATATTGTTATTGATCTAAATGTCATAATAAAAAAACAATAAAACAAGAATAAAAAAATACAACAACACATTGAGCTTGGTTCTCAAGTTATAAAGTGTTTGTATGCATGCACGCACGCACACACACACACACACACACACACACACACACACACACAAAATTAAAATGCACTCTTTCAAAACAACACTGTAAAACTAGCACTGTTTGTAATTTGTGTGCTTAGTCAGTAAAAAATGTGTGAATATCAACATTTAGAGGAGTGTCCAAAAAGCAAAAATACTGACTTTCTTAGTGGAAATTTGTCAGCATATATATATATGTGTGTGTGTATATATGTGTATATATATATGTGTATATACTGTATATTTGTATGTATATATATATATATATATATATATATATATATATATATATATATATATATATATATATATATGTTTATATTTGTTTAGTCGAGCAAAGTCTAGTCTATTGTGTAAGTCAATGAGTTCTTTATTTGATATTCTTTATAAACCCAAAAACATCTCTAATTTCAGAGGTCCAACTGAGTCTCCGTTTTTTTTCCCCCACAAACCAACAGACAGTACAGTGGTTAACCGCTCACATTTTTTGGGAGACGAGTCATCATCTTATTATCACCTAATAAGAATTTGAGCCAAAAATTAACATGAGGGCAACCCTTAAATCCAGGACCACATAGCTTTCTTGCTCCTAGCACTTGGCTTGTGTGTGGCAGCAGCATACAGCAGAGTGTATGTCTGAGCACACTTTAAATAAGTCACAGATGGGCATCAGGGCAGAACATTAATTCTATTGCCTGTTTAAATGACAGAGAATCCCACTGTACAGAGGACTGTCTCTGTCTGTGAACTCACTCTCACTGAAGAAGAAATCCACTCTAAGTCTGCTGACAAATTTCCACTAAGAAAGTCAGTATTTTGGACACTCCTTTAAATGTTGATATTGACACATTTCTTACTGACTAAGCACACAAATTACAAACAGTGCTAGTTTTACAGTGTTGTTTTAAAAGAGTGCATTTTAATTGTGTTAGCAGACACAATTTCATGCTCTTTTAGTCATCCGCATATAATAATCAAAGCAGGCCTCTGCAATTCGGTGTTATCCTGTGGTTATTCTGTTTATTGCTGCATCCTCTGAGGAGCAAAAGCAGCGGCAGAATCTCCTGAGAGCAAATGTGAAATGATACGTTTTCATTTAGAAAGCTGAATGTCATCATCATGTCTCAGTCCCCTCTGCTTTCAGAGCAGCTGGTTGATGTGGTGAGCTGGCAGAGCAAGTAAGAACATGGGAGGGAGACATTCATCATCCTGGAGTCTACAGAGCTGTAACTCTGCCTGCATAGAAATCCTTTGGACAGTCAGTGGAAAGAAAAAATTCAATGGTGATTGCATTACAAGGATGACATTGTCATGGACCTACTGCTCTGGTGTTTTACTTTGGGGTGGTAAAAACTTGAACGCAGCTCTTAAAACTTTTTAAAGTTACAACATAGAACTTCTCGTTAACACAAATATCTTATTTGCTGTCCTTTTCCAAATGCTCCATTCTGCTGCTCCCTTCGTGTGAATATCAGACAGTATGAGCATTAGACTGGCATTTATTACAAGCAATCCATTGACTTTGACGGGGGTGTCATTACCATTCCTTGCCTGTCAAAGACTGTGATAGGGACATGCTTCAGCAGTGTGCATATTTGCATGCACCATGTTTCCATGGCAAGTCAATTCATTTGAATTTTCAGGTCTGGGCTAACACCATCCTTTTTACTTCAGAATTCTGACTCACTGCCAACTTGCCACTCTTGTTTTAAAAGGTTTCTCGTTTATCTCTCTTGGCTTTTTTTCCAAGACCTGTCTGTCCAGCCATATCGCCTGTCCTGAGATGCTCTCTTGTTGACTCTTTGACGTGCAAACAGAGAAAGTGAACGATTGAGTGAAAAAAGACCCCGACCAGCCTGGGGTAGTTTCCTTCTCGACACAAGAAGCACAGATAACCTAGAGGTAGCTTTAAATAATAGTTGGCAAAGTGTCCAATACATAAACTGAGCTTTGGTCTCTAAAGAACACTCAATCCTTCCTGTACACATGGCGGACATTGATGAATTGTTTCAGCTGAAGAAAGTAACGCCTGTTCTTGCTCATTTAGGAGTCTCTGTCACTCTTTTGCTTCTGTTTGGATTATTAATAGTACTTTATATAATATATGTTATGATCAGGCTGACCAGGTCCTCTGTTCTTCAAAGGTTAAGATTTAGGCATTTGAAGGCACTTAGGGTTTAACTCACTGAGATATGAATCAAGAATCACCTCAGCGCACCGAGCAGTGTTTGAGTCCTGGTGTCTGCACACGTGTGCATGAGAAGTTTCAGTGACAGTTTGATATTTTACAGCGCAGAAACTACTGCAAACTGGGCAGATGTCGTCTTTCAGTAAAGTAAAGAGAGACACAGATTGAAATGATGGTGTTTCAAAACCACTTTAAAATATTGCATATGTAGCTCTTAGTCCTTTTTCTTCTGAGATGAGCAGGTTTCCTCAGCTGTTCAGTCTCATGTCACTTTTATCTCAAAGTTTAATTAACAGTAAAATTAAAGAGATATGGATATGTCTTTATCTAAAAGACACATCCATGTAAAAGCAACCCACCTGCTGTCCTTCCAGCACAGAGGGTCTGCACAAGACACAGTGGGGGGTATCACTCACTGCCCTGATTGATGACCAGAGGTCCCGCAGGAAGTAACCCCGCCACCATGAAGGAGTGTTTTCTGAACCCCGAGTGGTATCCGGCAAAACAGAGCGGCTCCAGTCAAGGAGCGTGTGTACTCATAGGCCATCCTAATGTTTGGATATACTGAGGCACTTGGGATTTCGCTGAAAATGGGAAAGGAATCAGGGACTCTTAAACGGAGCTTGGATCCTCAACCTTGAAATTAAACCTGATCAGTGTGACACGTTCATACCTTCACATTTTAGACATTTCTATGAGAATAAAGCCTAACCTCTTCTTGTTCTAGGATTTTTTTTCTGGACTTTTTTACAGTTTTTCATGTCAGTCAGTGGAAATTCTTTTGACCTGTAGTTTGTCAAAGCTGTCCATTCAAAAGTTTGCTCACATCCTTGAACTACATTGTTTTTAATGTGTGAGAATTGCAAAATTAAGGCAAATTTCAAACCATTTATAGTCATCTGTTCTTAAAATAGCCTAAATTGTGACATGTAAGTACCTTGTCCTCAATTTTTATTATTTTCTTGGTAACACCAACAATAAGGGTACAGACCCTTTAGTAAATGAATGCCTAATTGATTCTTAAGTTGTGTATGGTTCATGATGGATTTCTATTTTAATTTACATGCATCATTAATTCCTGTCGCCCATCACAAACTAACAATCAAGTTACTTTGACTTCAGGTGATGAGTCTGTATTTATCAGTTCATGTATGTTAATGAACAATTACATCATATAATCATTATATATGTGTCCAAATTAAATGGACATGTGTTGATTGTTTTAGGACAATGCATATGATCTGCCTCTCACTTTAATAGAAAACTTCAGATTTTGATAACATGAAAGTATATAGAATTTTTAAATTGTAGAAGGTGAATTCTTATTTTCAATTATTGATGAGTTAAGTTGACTCATTTTAACTTTCATGTTTAATTTGGTGGCCTATAGTTTAGTGCTGTTCACATTCTTACAGTTTTTACACACATCATGGTAATTACTTAATGTCATATTCATATCTCACTGTAAAGCACTATAATAGGCTTAAGGCATTAACGTGATCCTTTGGACCAGCCAGAATGTCCTGTATGGGAATAAGAAGATATATGGAATATGATACATTAAGTTTTTATTTATTTATCTATTTTATTACTATAATTTTTTGAACTATTATTAATCAGAGGGGCTGACTGTATGCATAGTCCTAAAATAAACCATGTGTGTTTGGCTAAATTGGTCGCATATGAATTTCATGTATGAAGTTACTGTTAATGAATATACTATTACTGATGATAGATTAAAAACAGACACATTAGCTGAAGACAAAGAAACTTGATCATTTTTTCATGACGAGCAGCAGGAGTAATTTAAATAGAAATTCACCATAGTCATGCAATACTCCATTTAGGTATTAATTCATCTATAAATTTGTACAATTTTTGTGAACCATTCTAGTTTTTAGTTTCTTTAGTTTCTGCAGTCACTTTACTTCATAACCAGAATTAAAAGGTGGAGTTCAAATAACCTTATTCTGTTTAGTAAAGTGTTTTGATTTATTTAATCTCATTTTTAGACTCAACATAGAGTTTATAAAAAAAATAGATTATGGTGGTTTTGGATAACAATCATGGTTTGGGAAAACATTAAGCAATCTTGGGGTGAAAACTTGATGTCAGCTGGTGTTGAGTGTTAAAATAAAAGAAGTGTGTCACCTTATTTGATCGATGGGCCCTAAGACAAACCAAAGGTGTTGCACCCTCTCACTTTGAGGCTGCATACAGTCACAGCAGAGGTGATGAAGATTGCTCTTCAGTATTTTTAAAAAGCCATGATGGATTTCAGTGGTAAATTTGAGTGTAAAGACTTGTCTACGGTAATAAAACAAATGACATTTGGTTAAACAATAATAAGTAATTCTTTCTATTTTTTCCTTTAAAAGTATATAATTAAAAAAAGGATCGTTCAAATCTCATACAAGTGTTATTTTTATGTTATGGGCTGTTGGTTTTTATTCAAGAATAATAAATTAAAAACTACAGTGAAAAGGAAACGAAATCCAAACTCTCATGAACTCACTCCTTCTTGGAAACAGCGTCACCAATGGTTTATCACAAATGTAAATGATCAACAGCAGCATTTATGTTTAACTGAAGGCCAGGGAAGTTATACAAAGTTTGGCTAATGTATTTTTTTTCCACAACAAAAAATGATGTCGTGGAAATACTTTCATGCCTCATATCAGTTCCTGTTTTCATCGAACAAGGCTGATAAAACTCTGGCGTATTTCACTTTGATTCGTGGCGTGAACAGGTAACCACACCTTCCCATAAAAACAAAAGCGAACAACATCGAATAAAAGAGCCACACGAGTTCAGTAAACATAGTGGCAAATACTGAGTTAAAACTGTGCGTGGGGATAATCTGAACAGATTAGAGTAGATCCCCCTGGCCTCTATTAGTCTGTGTGAAAATCCACCCCTGAGGCCGCATGTGGGTGGATTTGGACTGTCAGCTGCTCTCCTGTGCACACCATTATTCATTAACGATCATGATCACATCTCTGACTCCTATCAAAGCAGGTATAGTCTATCACTTACAGCACAGATAGCATCTGCACAGGCGCCCAGCAGGTTGGTTACACTTCAAGTTGTGCAAGACTTCATGAAAGCCTATTTCAAGTCCTCTAAACCTTCTGATTCAATACGATGCGTTAATTCGAGCGTATACATGAGCTGTTGTCATGAAAATATGGACTTAGTGACCAATGTCAACGCGCACTATAGCTGTACTAAAACCTGCTCGGTCAAATGTTCAATATCCTGCAACCTCCAGTTTAACCACTGTGATAAAACAGATGGGTCAGATCATGAAGACAACACAAACAGGTACAGAAAGTAAATTGCATGTAAAGAAAAGCGAGAATTACGAGCGAGGTCTGTTTGGCTGCAGGTAAAATAACCTGATAACACCAGCGGTAAGAGAAAATATGAAGCCCCCTCTCCTCAAACTGAAATCACAACACTCAGTGACAGCAAACCCCCATGAATGCACAACACACCTTCATGAATGTGCACTGAAATAATATATGCTACGACAACAGATGGCGTTTAAGAAAGCCTTTATTTTTGAATATTTACAAGGAAATTATAAAAATATATCATTAAAGCTTTTGCAAATATCTTACATTTAGACAATTTATCTCTTTGTTCACATCATTGAGTTACTGAGAGTCGGGTTCATATCAAAAAATGTAATATTTGGCGGATTACAGAAGAGCACTTTTCAAAAAACATCAGTAACAAAACGGAGTGATAACATTGCATGTATTTTTTTCTGTCTAATCTGCCGTCTCCATAAGAATGCACAGCCTAAAAACAACGTGAAATAGTCGAGTGGAAAGAAGAAACTATCATCCAATGAGGGGGGAAAACACCGATACATCCATGCAAGCTTACATTCATGAGGCCACACCGGCCGATAGAGCTCGACTGTATTCATGACGCACGGGAACAGACCTCTGTGTGCCTGTCAGCTACACACACGCAGGAAAACAAGCCGGGATTGTTCACACTTACTGTTGGAGTTGTTGAAATGAGTTCAGTTTTAATGGATGTTGTATTTAAGGTGGCATGAGTCCTGGTTATGATGTGGAGGTAGGGAGATTGAGTCCGTGCACACTATTCAAGTCTTCATGTTGCTGTTTGCTCAGAGGACTGGGTGGTTTTCTGTCTCCTGCACAACACCAAAGAAAAATACAGTTAAGTTGTGCACGCAACTTCAGATTGGGCCAGATTGGTTTACTCCCTTAAATACATAACATTTAGCTCAAGTGTTATGTTGACTAGATTACTAGTTCTCTAAAAAAATCTGTCTTTCTTTCCATGTGAGGTGAGAAAATTTGTCATTTACTTTAAATGCCATGTTTGTCACTGACCAGGTTTGGATATTTAATATTCAAAAAGTGAAAGTGGCCTATAGCTGGATTATTTAGGATTTGGACAATTTCGGTGCGTAAACCGGTAATTACGCAAATATACCAGGGCAAATAATGATAATAATAATAATAATACAGTGTTAAAGTGAAGTCTCATAACTAAACTCAATTTTGAAAAACTCGCTCCGAAGAAAGGTTGAATCTGTCTCCAAGTTTCACATCAGACTCTGGTCTCCCTGTGCTGTGTACCTTCTCGGGCCTGGTGCTTGAAGGTCATCGGTGAGTGGATCTCCCCTGCGTGCATGCTCATCCCTCCGCCCGGATGTGACAGGGCCGGACTCTGCGGCTGCCAGTGATGGTGGCCCGGAGCCACGTAGCCGCCCGCAGGCCCGCTATACACCCCGTACTGGTTGGTTGGAGAGTACGCGCACGCAGACACATAACTGGACAGTGTTGAGGATGGCTGCGGACAAATAGAGAGGCCATGGGTAAAGTGAGCTCAACTCCAGACACACAGCAGTATTAAGATTACGCCCAAGTCAAGATCAGTCTAAACTGCTCGTGTTGATAGTGTCCCGGTGGTTTAGAAGCAGAGCGAATAGTTTAATACTGTTTGAGATTTACTGAGTTGACTCGCTTTCATCTGTCATCTCGTTCCTGAACCGCTCGCTCGCATTTAATCATCGGAAATAAAGCTCCCAAGAGTGTCAGGGTTGAAATGCTATCAAGCAGATGTCTGCGGCCTTATGTGACTCTCTCTGAGGTCTCCTATGGAAACTTATCAAGACTCTGCCACAGGCATCTGCAGTCAGTCAACACCAATAGATTTACAAAGTAGCCTGAACATTTGGACAGTATTCAAGAAATGGCAGAAAAACTATCCACAACTTTAGCCCAAAGACCTTACAAGCATGTGCATTGACACATTTTTACAAATGTATTCATGGATATCTGTGTGTGTTTATTTATTGGTACCTGGGCGTATTTTATGTCAGCGTCAATCGCTGACTTGTCTATCCCGTTGACTGTATGCGCGGCGGGAAAAGCTGCTCTGTTGACGCTGCTCCACTGCTCCACCTCCATTTTCGGTGCGTATCCATCCGTCCCCGCAATGGCTGATCAAGACACAGTAACTTCATGTCAAACACGTGTAACAGTTAAATCTCCAAAAAAAAGTGAAAAACACAAGTGCTAAAAATAATAATAAAAAAAAACCTATAAAATCATTAACAACACAAAAACAACACTCTACCAGGTCCATTTGGCTTTGGAATTAATTACGTTAATTGTGGATATAGATTACAAAGCTTTCGGTGTTACGCATTAAACCTGACACATCTAATTTAAAAAAAAAAAGCCTATTTCAAGTAACTTCTTTTACATTTATACTCCAATTATTTTTTTTCTTCTTTCAATTTTTTTTTTTTTTACAAAAATTTTCTCAAAAATGTTAGTTCAGTGTGTGGAGATAGGCCCTGGTTTTATTAACATGTTAACGAAAAAAAAATACGCAACACAAATGACGAGTTGGAGGAAACAACCGATTTTAGCCAAACATTCTCATCTTATTTTAGAAAATAAAATAAAATAAAAATATCAGGGCTAACTCTGCCTCAAAAAGTCCGGAATTTTTGTTCCATTTATATCCGTAAAAATATATAATTTTCTAATAAGCAATTAGTTGAAAATTAACCGAAAACAAAAAACGGTGTCATTTCACAGAAGTATCAAAATGATCTGAGCTGATATGACACCCTAAATGCACTAAGCAAGGCGACTTCACATTTGACCCAAACAGTGGCTAAAGGAGCAGAAAGACAAAGAATGACTGTAATGACTACTTGAAGGATTAAGGGGGATAAAACAGGTATAAGCAAGGTGTTTGCAAATCCATCACCCACTGAAAGAGCTTCAGAGAGAATGTTGAAATGGAGGCCTGTGCCTTTTCTAATGGACACATTGTCCTCCTTATACTGCCAGGACAGGTTATGCGGAGTCCTACGGCGATTCATCATGCAATAACACAATGATAAGTAACTGCACAGGTTAGTTTAGGTGTTACTTGAGCAAAGCGAAAGCTAAAGCCCTGCGTAAGTGGCACAGGGGCGGTCAGGCCTCCCCGAAAAGCAGAGTGGTGGCGACTTTCTCACCTGCTGGATCCATGAAAGCGCGAATACCGAGGATGTTGCTGACGGTGTGTGCAGACGGCCAGGCCCTGGAAATGCTCATATGTCCAGCTGTCACCGGTACTCCTGGAGGGCTGCCCATTTTAGTGCCAGTGGGCGACATGGTGTTGGGGTAGGAATACGGGTATATGTGGTTGTAAGAGAGCCCGGCCTGCGCGGAGGCCTGTTTGCTGCTCTCGTATTGGTTAGGCTGGGACAAATTTCCAATCTTGTTGCGTAAAATCCTGCTGATTGAGCTCACTGACGGCACGTTGTACTTGTCACAAACCCCGTCTGCTAACAGCCTATCCCGGATCTCCCAGGCAAAGATCCCAGGGTCGCTTTGTTTGTATTCCCTGATATTTTTCACCACGTTGGGCGTCGTGACCCGCGGTTTGCTCCCACCGATGGCCCCGGGCAAGATGGAGCCCGTCTCGTTGTATCTCGCCAAAATCTTGCTGACACAGCCGTGGGAGACTCGGAGCTGCCGACTTATATCACAGGGTCTGATCCCGAGCTGGGCCAGCTCCACTATTCTCAACCGTATGGCATTGGGCAGAGGTCTCCCATTGACGAACACGCCGCCTAACTGGTTCACCTCTCCATAGGTTTGCTCTGCAGGAGAAGAGAAATACAAGTCAAATATTTAGACTGTATGAGCTGAGCGCATGCAAGTTTGACACATTTATTCAACCACAGTCGTCTCATCCTTCTGCTCGCTTTACTGCAGTTATTTTACACTAATTTAAAATGTCATGACACAGCTATAATTACAAAAAAACTTGAGAGGTTTGAGCTGCATCAGTTTGACACAAGTCAGCTCCTGTAATTTACACCATAAACTGAGGTTACACAGTTGTACAACATGTGTCAGCCTACACAAAATTAAAACTTCTGGTTTGCAACCGCTATTTTGCAACTTCACACTACAGTTTGGCCGAGTGTCGACTCCACTATCCCTGCGTATACAACAACAAAAATATTAAAAATGGCGAGCTTTAGGAACTGACACTCGAGAGCCCTTCAAAGACACACTTGGGATAATTGCTGGTGTGGTTCCATTTAAGATCTAAAGTTTTTAAAAGACAGGAATGACTGCTGAATAAGCTAGAAATATCCACGATGTAGTAAAGTTGACTGCAGACGCTCTCCGGCTTCAAACAATCTGGACTTGGAGGAAAAAACGCTGCTTAATTTTGTCTTTACGCAAGCGTGCAGTCAGGATACGCGTCCATAAGCTCCTTGTCAGTGAAGCATGCAGATGGTAACGCAGGCTTACCCATTTGCCTATATGTTCCGAGATGCTGAGAAATATAGGTGCCCCTTCAAACGGCTCAAAGCGTCCGAGCGAAGGCTGAGAAGGAAGGGGGGAAAAGAGAAATGAACCCCAGAAGAGGAGAAGGGACCTCTTAAATTCTCCCCCGAACACAGTGCGCCCCCTTCTTCTCTTTTGGAAGCAAGTCAGTGTAAAGTAGAAGGGCACCCGAGTGATCTTCATCCGATAAAGGCAAATTGGAGTTATCCCGGGGAGTCCGGAGTTTGCTGGAATTAATTTGACGCGTCCTCCACGTCAATCTTCGTTGTTATACGCCGAGACTCTGCTTTGGTTTCATTGGTTGTCCTGCGCTGGAAACGCTGTCAGCCAATGCAAACCCCATCCGGTTGGAGTCGCGCAGCCTCCTTCAATATTTTGCATGGGGGAAGTGGCAGAAAGGGAAACGTTTCATCCATTACGCAGCCTTCTGGTGAGGACTACATATATTTACTGAAATGACAGTGACGGGTAGACCTGCCTGGAATAGTCACCGATGTTTTCAGCTCTTAAATAAAATCCAACTATTCTTTTTTCCCCTTTTTTTACAGCCTGCATAGACATGGCCGAAACATATTTCAGTGTGCGCTTGGACTAGTATTCACTGGATGATTTTATTTTATTTTTAAGGGGATCTTATATTGCACTAATCGGTAATTTTATGACAGGTTTGGGGAAGTTTTTTTATTTCCTTTTCAACTGGATGCGCAATAATGTGTGATCACTGCCTTAGAAACTCACTATGACATAAATGAACCAACAAAAACGCATTTTACCCACCAAACAGCGTCCATTCATTTGGTGTTTATCCAACAGAGAATATTATAGTATAGCTACACAAAATATTTGTTTGTGTATTTTTACATTTGGAATTTTGAAATAGAAAATCTATGCAAAATACAAAAGCTATGTCAAATGTTTCCTTTGCATTTTAGTTTATATATGGACCATGTAGTGAAGTATTGTTGGAAGGGGTTTTTTCACCAGGTGAAAAACGCACACTAGCAGCTCGGGTCTTTTTTTTATAAGCCATCGTTCGAGCATCAGACATGGGAAGGGGCTCATGTAATCGATCCCCCTGTAGATCGCAGCTCTCCCAGACTATGAGCATATCGACTGGATGCCGGAGACGAACATTATCACAGCATGTTCTCGGAGTTTCCTGTGCAAGTTTAGAAGGCACCGTTTATAAGCTTGCAAAACGTTACTTGTAAAACTTAACAGTCGACCCAATGGTAACAAGGTGCAGCGTCCTTATATCCCCAAACCTCCACCTCCACCTCCACCTCCACCAGCAGCAGCTCTCTCTCTCTCTCTCACCTCTCTTTCTTCTGTCCACTGACTGCACCTATCCAAACCTGTGAGCAGGACACGTGGAGAGTATCAAAGTGGATGAGAAGAGCAGAGTTTCAGTGATGGAGATGCTCAGCTCTAACAGTTAGACACCATGATGGACATTTAATTTTAACATGGACGCTCAGCTGGATGCCTTTGAGAGGAATGCTCTTTTTTTTTTTGCATAGAGGACAACATGTATGCTGCAGGGGTGAAAAAAGGCACCCACGAAAAGAAAAATCACCTGTTGCAGCTGAGTATAGATTATCATGGTTTTATTTTTTCATTTTTACTTCAGTCTAATTCTGTCTGTGTCCCTTTCTTTCACTCACTCCCCGTGCCTCTGCCTACCTGTCTTTACTTGGCTGGCTGGACTCCCCTCATCTGGACAACGTAGGAATTGCACACAGTTATCAGTTACACTGTTATACTAAATGTTTTTCACTTGTTCATCATATTTAATAGAGTAATCATTTATTGGGCAATCGTTTTCTGACTGTCAAAACTCATACGTAAAGACAAAGCGTTTCTTAATCTGGATTAACAGTTGTGTTTCATCTGTTTCCTTGCCAACCCACTTTATTATTTAACCTGAGCTACTCAGTGCATTGTTTCAGCGTTGTGCCTCCCTACCTTTGAGATAGTTTTACATATTTTTATTCCACACTAATGTATGCCTCATATGGATTGATGTAGGCTAATATAATCGAGATGTGAGTCTGATTTTGAACCGTAATTTATAAGAAGACTAACACAATGCATGCAAACCAATAAACTCTTTCTATTTCGTGCGTTTTTAATTATTATTTCGGGTATCTCGGTATCTTCCGTCATCTTTTTAACGTTGACAGACATGCAGAACAGTCATGTGGATTTAGGCTATACCTGGATTGAGATTGAGAAACTGTTGTGTCTCTGTTTTCTTTGAAAACACAAACGCTCCTACAGATTTCAAGAGCAGAGCTGTCAGCAGATCCGATTTGCTGCAGTGTAACTTCATGCCATATAGGTTGGACAACCCGCCTCGCAGGTCCTTGTTAACTTTCTTTCTTTTTTTTTCTAGATCCTTACATTATTGTTTTCAATCACATCCCGTTTGATGAACCGCAATTAAAAAAGAGGTGTGTTTACATGTAAAAATCAGGGTATGCGCCTCATAGGAATAAACACCAAACAATAATCCAGGTGTTTGGGGAAACAATAGCCGTACGTGCACTCATAGTTTTCACTTTAATGCAGAATCGTACCGTCCGTGTTTTCTCATGCGACCTAAAGAAAAACAAACTTCAACGGGTTCCCATCTTTTTGTCAGGATTCAAAGTGTTTTCACACAATGAAAGCCCGCAGTGAAATCATAAAACAACAGTAACCGAATTCAGTCCAGCACTTTCCATTTAAATACACTCAATTTTTCCCTTGTCTCACTTTAGGCCTGCAGTGTTGAGCTTTTTGTTTCTAAGATTCATAGCGTCAAATAGTCTTTTCCTTGCTTTGTGATTAGAGAGAAGTTAAATGAAACACAAACTAAAATTGTGTTTCTTTGAGAGCCACTATTGTTACCGTTGTGCATATCAAAACCTGACATTGAGAAAGGTACATCAGATTATTATAATTTATCAAGTATTCCCTTTTACAGTGATTATTTATTGTTATGGTCCCACACCTAAGGTCAAAAGCATGGTGTTTAAATGGGTCTTAAATAATTGCTGCGAAAAAAAATGCACGCGTTAAAGCAAGTTTTTGGGATTAGTAATGAGCCATGCGTCTATGCATCATCTTTTACACTGGCCAGTCTTAGGACCTTACTTCTACCTCAAATAAATCCCTGCTTTTTATCTTGAATAAGTCAGAAGTTGTTCAGCCATTTACTGACTCCGGGAAAAAAGAAAATATCTTTCGATTTAAATATTTTAATTTCATTATGGTTACCTGTTATTCTTTTATTTTCTGTAACAACAACTCAGTTCTTTGTAAATAAAAAACATCTCTGATAACTGAATAAACAGCGGTCTTCAAAGTGTTAAATATCCCCAAATCGCTTTCGAATGAGACACATGTGAACTCATCCGGTCGACACCTGACGCCTCGAGGTGCACCCACCACCGTCGGTAAATATTGGTGTTGGTTTTAAGTGTCATCAAAGGATTCACTTCCTGAAGAAGTGTGCTTTGTCTTAAAAGGCTCGAGAGGCCATTTAAAGTCCTATTTTTCATTGTCTCAGCGTGTGTGTGTGTGTGTGTGTGATCATTAGGGTAGACCAGCGATAAAGCTGCTTTTGCTTTTATATCTGCATTGTTGAAATAAAAGGGCTGGGATCACTTGCATGCGTTTTGCTGCATATGTTTATATTTGCACGCCTGTTTTGTGCGAACTTAATAAATTCAAGGCCCACCACTGACTTCATTAGAGCGTTTCTACTAAATCACCAGTAGCAGTGCATGCATTGACTATTGGTTGGAACTGATGGTGTGCAACATGTTGGACTCCACCTTCTTATCTCTCATCAGTTGGAAACGATATATCAGAAGATTGTGTCCTTGTGTTTCAGCTAAAGCAGAACCAGCGTATACTTATATCATAAATGGTTCTGATTTTCTCTCTAGAACTGGATGAACCATGGAGTTTTAGTGAAGAGCCTTTCTTGTGCCTACGTTTTTGATTTAGTGTTTGTGAGCTAACTGTTTTCAGTGCTCAGTATGGAAATTATTAGGCCAGACCCAAATTGTGTGCACATCAGGATCAACTTGAGGCATTGTCATCACTGTCTTTGCAAACTTACTGCTACTCACAATTCTATCGGTGAAGGTACTGGCCTGATTCGGATATAATTTTCATGAAGTTAAAATCAACAGATTAAACCGTAAGTCTAAAATTTGGACACATCATCTTTTCTCCTAATAAGGAAAGAGTCCAATCATGATTTACGCGATCAAGCTCAACCCGTATAGAAACACAGTGATACCTTGGTAACCCCCCTCATACAAAACAAAGGTTTGTCCTGTACTATCTGATCCTGAGGTGGTGATGTGTAGTTTCTTTGTGCTCCTGCTGGTGAGGTTCTGCTTAAAGGAGACATGGAAGGCAGCAAGCTCAGTTCTTTTATAGCCACAAGACCCACTCAGAGCTGCAGAACACGCCTAATGAGGGCGTGCAGCGGTGCCATGTGAGACATGCCAGCTTTTACCAGGCTGGGTAATTGCTTGTGACCTTCACTAAACACGTCTCATGTGTCTTCATGTTCTGAGCCCGCTTCTAATTGTTTCAATAAAGGAGATGCCTGAGGTATATGCATGTGTGTTGGCTGTTTTTTTAAAGAAAAGCACACAAATATCCCACACTCAAAACCAAATGTATTTGCAAGGTATTTGATTATGAAGATTAGTCGAGGAACCTCTTTTGACCCTTTGTACACATCATCCAACAATGAAATGTACTTTGAGAGTTAAAAATGGACGTTTCGAATGATGCTATTTGATTTTTGTTTTTGTTCACTCATTCTTTGCATGCACCCGTTTCACTAACTAAACAAAGATAGGCGGCTCCAGTTTGTTCTAATGTCATATGCAGGCCTGGTTAAGACGTAACATCTTTGTTGTGTGTTGGGAACAAGTTTTAAGTGGAAACACATTCGGAAAATGAAGACTCTCCCCACATCTGTTGCTCTGATACAGAAAATTCTCTTCACAAAATATGAACAGACTTGAGTGTTGGTGTTCACAGTCTGACCTCCGATCTGTGGTTATGAATTTTTTGGAGTAATGTTGTAAAAAGAATCAGACACACTTACATTTCACTTGAAATCCAAATTCCCAGAAGGATCCGTAGAGTCAGACAGTACTTCAGTTCCACTATTGACAACAAAACAGACAGTCTCTGCAAGACCAGACAACAACAACAGTGCTGTTGATCACCCCCCCTAAAATACTGCTCTGCCCTCATTGTACCACGAAGAGTGCATAATGACACTGAACATTATTTCAACATGATAAGTGCTGTCTTGCTGAAACTCAACACTGTGATTCAGTCATAAACGGGCCTCATCATAACAGTAAGTAAAACTTCACAACCTCTGGCGTGATATCGATCCTTTTTGTTTATGCGGCTTTTGCTCCACCAACAGTTTCACAACTCAAGTGGAACTGGACTGTCGCCAAGCAACTGTAAATGTAAATATAATAAAGTATGACTGCACACTCACAACATAAGATTCATCCTCCTCACACTACAAGGAAACACACTGCAATACTGGGAACAAAACTAAAGCCTTTGACCTGAATAAAGGTGATGTGCTTATCGTGATGCTTTGTATTAAGATAAAACATATGACTTCTAAAGGAAGCAGAAACCATAAAGTCAGGAAGATGATGATCTGTTCTGGAAATGGAAAAGATAAGTAACTCACCATTAGTGATAAGTACACACACATGTTATGCATCTGTTATCAGACTGCAGTCATTATGATAAAGAGTCAAGGTGCGATCTCTGAATCAGTCTGGCTAGATTAAGCATTCAGGTGGTTCATTTTCATTCACTATAAAAAGTAACTTTTTACCTGGCTCTAGACTGTGTTTGTTCCAAAAAAAAAAGGGGGAAATTTTTATTCAATGACTGTCAGGTTATTAAAAAAGAAAAAAGAGAAAAAAAGGATTCCCTGTCTTTTTTCTTTTTGTAGTCCACATCTTCAATAATGTTGTTGTTGCTCTTATTTAATATCAATTGTGCAGAGTTATTAAGTAGTGGCTTCAGCTATTAGCAAATAATTAAAAGCCTTAAATTATGTAGAACCACACACACACACACACACAAACACACACACACACACACAACTCTGAAAAAATATATACCTATATACCTATGAATAAACCTATGCTACTCTGTATTGATGCGTTTTAAAGAAAGATAAAGTGCTCCCCCTGTGGCCATGAGTGGAACCAACCTGCACAAAGAAGGCACACCGGATTAACTTTCACTATGATGTAAAAATGTTATTTTTTTTCATATATTTCAAACAACTCTTAAATAATGTTTTTTCCCCCCCTGCAGAAAAATGTGTTGTGATGGTCTGAAATCATTTAAGGTCAAAGTAAAGGAGCACTTACTTTGCCCCAGGGGTTATTTAGGTTGTAAACATTGTTGTTTTTGTTTATGATAGGGTTAGTTAAAACACTTGAGAGGTAAACACAGCAACATCTGCAGGAGAGGCTGACTCACATTAACTTTATAGATCAGTGAAAAAAACGTCTTAATAGAATAATTTCTGACGGGGTTATATAAGAACTCATTTGCTCTGTTATTGCATCATTAACACTCATGCTCCGTCTGTTAGGTCATGAAGCTATCCATGGTATTATTATATGCACTTTTTGATACTCACGTGCTTGGCTGTTGTTTGGCAGTGGAGCTTGGCTGGGCTGGATCTGATGTCAATTAAGAGGAAGAACCCTAATTACTTTTGGAGCACTTCAGACTCCATCGACTCGCTGCTGATTCATGCCTGCCAAACTGACTATAAGCCCAGAGAGTATAAACACCAGGTTTTTGGAAATTGATATCAACATTGTATTTTTGATTTCCAGTTGTGTTGTAATGGTAATGATACAGTCTGACTCATTGTGTTACCTCACTTAGCCTTGAATGCGTTTGTGTACTTAGAGCATTGAGACATTTGAAATAATAATCAGCAATGATTCCTCACATGACCCTCTGAGCTCTAAATCCAGCTGTGTGTCATGAGCTGCAGTTTCAATGTAATTCCTCGCATCTAGGCTCAAAAATGCCAGAAACATAATGGAAAAGTCTGCAAAGGGACATTCAAGGACTTCTATTGGAGGGAGTGTGATATCGTTTTCCGCCAAACCAGAAATCAAGGCCTTGAAAGAGTCTTTTTTATGTCAGGGATAGGGGTACTGTATACTTTCTGACAGTTGCTCCTTTTAAGATTAATGGCCTTATGAAAACCGTGTGTCCTCTTCTCAAAAGCAAAGCTCAATATCAGTCAGTGTTACCAGCATAATAGTGCTGTCCTGACAAAAGATTCCCAAAGACAGATTGAATATTGATGTCACAACAAGAGAGAATCAGAAGCCTTGTCTTTTTCATTTGCGCATGCAAATGCTGGATTTGATTTTGCACTTCTGCAACAAAACACAAGCCAGCCAACAGATTTGAAGCTGCGTTTACAGCATACTTGACAACGACACTGATTATAGTGTCTTAAAAAAAAGTTAGAATCCATGCTCTTGGATCACCAATATGGCAGAAAACCACATGAGCTACAAGCCATCTGAGCTCCTCTTCATCTGGGATACAGAGAGGTGCAGGGTTGTATCCTTGTACTCTATCAGTGCACTGACCTCACTGAACCACAGCCAGATGCTCATAAATACATTCCCTTATTTCTCCTCTTGTGTGGATGCCAGTTGGGCCGGGAAGTGGGTTTGTTTTGGGTGTTCTCAGCATATTCCAGCCAGAGCCGCACTTTCACGTTTCTCATAAGAGAGCTGCACTGACTTCCTGAAACGCGTATGTATTCCTGCTTGTGGTCGTCTGTCATGGTGGAGATCTGCTGAAAGCTGCCTAACTTAGCTCCAGTGTCTGCATAATGGAGACCTGTTTTCCCCCAACACACATGGATTAATCAGATGGATGTTTTCGCTCCATGGATTGTAGTGCTGCACTGTTGAAGTCCAGATTTGAGGGTGTGAATGTGAAAATTGACTCCGAACTCTGGTTAAGTGAGTAGTTAAACCTGTGTGGACCAATGTCAGAAACTTTACCCACATGATTTGTTTGGGTATTTCTGCACACTCTGCCTCTCAGAGTCAAAAATATGCATTACTTTAATCCAACATGTCTCTTTAATCATCTTTAAAGGAATGTTTTTTAAAAATTAATCATGAAGCTTCTATGAATCAGCAGTGTTTGAGCACAATCAAGTCTTACAGTGTGAACCGGGGTTCAGTTCAACCTACAGCAAAGGAATGGGGGACCTCAGCTTGCTCATAGTAGTGGTGAAATGTATGACATGTTTGCGCTGAGTAGGGACAGACAGGCCTGCAACCAAGCCTGGACTTGCTAGCCAAGAAAAAGGCCCTCATAGCTCTCCCATTTTGCTTTACATGCCCCTTCCTGAATGAACCTACAACCCAACAGTGCACATCTCTCAGTTTGTGAGAGTGTGTGCTTCAAATTTTCAAACATGCGCATGGATATTAAATTTGCTAGATGTTGTTTCTGCTTTCTGTTGTTTGGATTGATACTGATGAAGCCTGTAGATAAATATGGAAGACGGTTTATCACAGAAGCATTGTATCTACTACCGAGAACTGAACGCAGTGGAAGTGAACAAATGGGAAGTTCAAATGAGGCTGATCTGAAAGCATAAACATAGCACTGGATATATAATTGGACGTTAGCACGAGCGTAAGTATTGCACCTAAAATATCAGTATAAATATGTTCTTTTTTGTCGTAGTGATTTATTACAGAATGGAGAATTATTGGGTTATAAATACTGATGCATCACTGCAAGAAGCATATCAATGCTCCGATGGTGGTAGAGACAGTTGTATTTACTTTATACAATGAGGCATAGGCCAGTGGTTGCGAACCCAAGGGTGGGCCCCCTCATCGGAAAAAAATCTGTGGCCGGGTAATATGACAGAATTATTGCTGTATTTCATGTCATGTTGGCTAAAACACCCTTTTGGCTCCAAAAGCTAAAATGAATGTTCATGTAAGAAATACAGAGGGAGAATTGAACATCTTAGAAATGTCAGAAATTTGGTATATGGCAATCCGCATATTTCTTTTTGTTGTGCGACTAATAAAGAGGAAACTGAGTTGATATTATTTTATGACTGAGATTACTGCAGGTGTACAAAAGATCATTTTTGTCAAAAATAGACAGTCAGTAGAGAATCATTCTTGAATGTGGTTCAGTGGGTGCATGATGGATTGATAAGTTCAAATGTTAAAACTATTATCCTGAACCCAAACTGAACAAATTGTACTTGGTTAGATAAGAACTCTGTTAAGAAAAATGAACGAAGCCCTTCATGATTACAATTACTTTGTGTTACTTCATGTCCTGTTTTGTTTTTTTTAGGGTTGCGTATGCTTTTCTTATTGTCACCAACTAAGACTTAACGAAAGAAAAGTGCAAACTAATACCGTGGTTAAAAAAAATAATAATAAAAAATTAGAATTAAAGGGATACTTTAAGGGGAACTTAAGTTACGACCGCACGATAGCAATACACAGCAGTCTACGTTTCCGCGTGCAAACCTCAACCAAAAAGCCACTCTATAGCCACAAATAAAGCTCAGAACATCACCTAACTTCATCAACAGTACATATAGGGTCCCAGCCATAGTACTAGCCATCAAACATCTTTTTAGCTTTGCCTGATTTCTTTAGCAAAGAGACCAAACACAACTCACCCACTCTCCTCCAGTAGTCGCTATTTTGTAGGGGAGCCCTGACAAGTTGATCGCTGAGTGCAGTGGAGTTTCGCAGCTGAAGGAAGAACATTTATGGTTATTACTTAATGGAAATACTATCAGACCGAGACACCAAGGCAGAAGAACTACCACATCTGCAATGCAAAATGATTATTACTTCATGGAAGTGTACCGCTGGTGTGTTTGACCCTAACTCAATTATACACCAGAATATCCCTTTAAGGGGATATTAACTTTCATCTGCTGAAACCACGGTCTGTTCCAGCAGGAGCCAAATTTGAGACATGATGAAAATATTACCACTTTGTCATTATAATGAAGACAACTGGTCCAGGATGGAAACATACATGTCACTTTATGTGGTCTATTGTGTAAACAGTTGTGAGTTATCACAGAAAACTTGTTGGTAAGTCTGAAGGGTTATAATTATGTTGTCATCAAATGTTCTGATAAGTCAAAGCCTCACTAGTCTAAATCACCATATAATTATCTTAAAGATAAAACTTTTCTAAAGGTTTAAAAGTAAGCACATATGCTGCAGACCACATCGCCAAAACATCCACAGAACTCCAAACTCCTCCGGAAAAGCATGTCCTGAGACAGAGAAACAACTACAACATCAAACAGAAAGAGCGCGGCTTCCTACAGGATCAGAGGGTTGAGTCTTTTCTTGGCAGTGAGCAGTGACTTTGGCTGAGAGCCTCCTTCAGTCAGAGACAAGGTAAGGATTTCCCCTTGACAAAGTGAGCAGAAAACTCAGCCAGAGGAAATGAGGGGGAAGCACAGTGTGGACTTAAAAAGCTGCATTTCTGTTCTCTATCATAATAATGATAATAATGATGACTTTAATGGTGATGATAATGCTTTCATTCTGTCCTCACTGATATTTTGAATTTTTACTTACAGTATTACTCTCTACTTTTGTGTTTGTTATACTTGTGTGATAAAGAAAACCACATGTTCGCTTCAGACATGTATGATTTAAATATATGTAAAATTAAGTCAGGGGGAAAAAAAGTTGCAATTTATGGTGCAGACCCCTTTACTAATGTACAGTAAAAGACTAAAAAATAAAAGAAATGACAGACACTTCCAAACTTAATTTTGCAAGATCTATTCTGCTGTCATTTGGATGTAATTGTATCTCTCAAAAAGGTACTACTTGGAATTTCTCCTATTTTATTGATTCTGGTAACATCTTTGGATGACATTGGTATTTTTTAAAAACATAATTGCTCCATCTTCCATTGTCTTTAATATGCAGTCCTTGCTAATGTATCCTTTTGTTGGTTTGTTGTGGAGGAAATCGATTGAAATACTGATCTCCTTTTTTGTACTTCTTTTCTTTTTTCACAATAACATTTTTCAGGATGTAAAGGATGAGGTAATGCTTTGATTTGCAGATAGATGCCTTATTAATAGTAATTGATAATGACAAAACTTAATAAACCTTCATTATTGGCCATGACTTCTAATGATGGGAATTACTGCTCTTTTTAGTGAGCCAGATCATTCTGCTCAGCTCACCAAGAAGAGCTGGGTCTTCCGGCTCACAAACGGGTCTTCATTTTACCAGTTATACATTTTGTAATTCAGCCAAATTTAGCGTTGTTTGGCTTATGATATGTACGTATGTGTACACATACCTCTTAAATAATTCAGTACATCCTTTGCAAAAAGAAAGAAAAAAACAAGACAAAAAAACAAAAAAAAAAAAAAAAGGAAGCCTGTGCGGCAATCATTCACGTTTAAGAGTTTTCGTAACTGACGCATCACTTAGACTTCATGATTCATGAGTCAGTTTTGGCGAAGTGACAAATATTGACTCAGCTTTTTATAGAAAATTCTGAACACAGGCCCTCAACTACTCAGTACAAAACAAGAACCATGTTGAGGTGTAATTCTAATGCCAACATCAGACTACACATTTTACGCACAGTTATACGCATTAACAGGCAGACAAATGGTTTTGAGACCCACCAGCCCTGAAAATTGATCTTTTTACACAGTTAAAAGACAATCATGGCTACATCCGGGACGCCTAACCAATGTGAGCATAGATTGCTCTGCATGCAATTGATACATTTAAAAATGGCAAAGCAAAAGACTGATGAAGCTGGTGCTACAAGATGGAGTGATAAGACCTCTTGCTACCCAAGGAAAGCAGTGACAGCTGTATTTACCTTTCCTTTTTGAGGCTTTTTCAAATACAGCAGTTATCATACACGCTGCATCAGATCTCATCCTTTTGTTTATAGTCATCTCTCAGAGTGTCCTCCAGTCTAGCCACTCTATCTCCAACATCACCACTCAAGTTGTGAATATTGGTTTCGTACCACCACCATGTAGTTTGTCCATCAAGTCATGACATGAACGTCTGGCTCGCTGATTGACAAAAAGTTATGCAGTCTTATCTCAGCATAAAAAGTTCGAATATAGCCTATTTTAAAATCAGTTTAAATTTCTCATTGTGGCTTTAATAGTTGAGTGCACACAAATGAAAAAAGGAAATCAGCTTATTGACTTTGACTTGTCCTGAAAGTGAAAATCTGAGCTAATTTATGAGTGACTAAAGAACCATCCCTGTTTTTGAGACGATTCTATTTCACTGAGTGGAAAAAATGCTCTTAAACGCCACATTAGAGGCTAAAAAAGTTTATTAGAGCACAAATTAATAGGACTTAATGTTATGTTTTGTATTTGAAATTGATTGATTACTTTTTCCCTTTGAGTATGTCGCAGGCTTGGAAAAAACTGCTGTTAAAATGCCAAGTGGTTTCCATGACCATGGTAACCCTGATCTAACGTATGAACCTGTTTGTCAGTCCGTTGTTTTCTTGTGCTCAGTAAACTTAAGTTGTTAAGTTTTGGGGGGTATTTTTTATCTTTTTAATGGGCAAATTGAATTTTGGTTTAAATACGGGTAGATGCACCTGAGTATTTTGGAATTTTATATCATATAAAAAAGGTACAAAGGGTTATCTCAAGCAAAGAAACCGGAGTACTGTATGTGAAAATGCACTTCTGTCTGAGAGAAAGTAAAAGCATTGACAGAAGTGCAGAGCTGTTCAGGCCTGAACTGACCTTTTAGAGGTGTAAGAATATGTATTTGATTTATTAGCACTACATTCTGACTGATCATATGAGTGTGTCAGGAGATTTAAATTATCATCAAGTTAGAGCTTAATGTGCACCATATGTCTCTCTAAAAGAGGAGACACTCTAATGATTTCTGATGTGGGAAGATAAGAACACCCCATGTCACATAAACTCAAACACACCAGAAGCCCACTGATGATTCCTCAGATTTAACTAACCATACATCCGAGACTTGAGGTTGAGTTACTCAAGACACTATCATTACTCTTGGTTTATTTGTGGTAACATGGTAACAACTTCAGTATCTCTCTTACTTAAATGCAACCTGGGCAGATGCTGATGTTTGTCCTTGTCTTCTTCCCAGTGGTTCTTTTTCGTACCAAATATGTATGTCCTTGCCCCCAATCTTGATGAAATCTCTGTTGGCAAAAACACATTTTGTAGCATCTTGTGAGGCAACCTTGCAGGAAATGTGGCTGAAAAAAATATTCACACATTCAGTCACTTAGTCCCACCCTGTATAATACTGTTATTTATAAGAAGCATAAAAACCATTTCACAAAATTACTACTCACATTTATTGAAGAACAACTATTCAGAACAATTTAAATGGTCCTAAATTAGCATAAAAATGCATGGACTCTCGTTCAGTTATTAAAAGGGATATTCCAGCATAAAGTTAACTTAAGGTAAAACACACCATAACACCATATTAGACACCCACTCTTGAGATAAATGATGCCGACTGCTTGCTTTTCTAGTTATACCAACTTTAGTAACGACCACACAATAGCAATACACAGTGGTCTATGTCTCCGCAGGCAACTTCAACCAAGGAGTCACCATATAGCCACAAATAATGCTCAGAACAGCACCTTACTTCATCAACAGTACATATAGGGTCCCAGCCATAGTACTAGCCACCAAACATCTTTTTAGCTTTGCCTAATTTCTTCAGCAAAGAGATCAAACACAACTTACCTACTCTCTTCCAGCAGTGGCTTTTCGGTTGAGGTTTGCGCGTGGATCCATAGACCACTATGTATTGCTATTGTGCGGTCATTACTAAAGTTGGTATAACTAGAAAAGCAAACAGTCGCCAACATTCATTTCTTGAGGGGGTGTGTAACTCTGTGTTATGGTGTGTTTGACCCTAACTTAAATTCACACCTTTAAGTATGTGTCACAGGTTCATTCGGGACAAAAATTGATGGTGCAGTCGAAACTCCAGTGTGGTGTGTTTTAATTCAAACCAACTCCCCAAAACCAGCAAACAGTGGCAAAAAAAATTTCCAGAGCAGGAAACAACACAAAAAAATAGGCAAATAAAGGACGTACTTACAGGTTTTCAGACAGGACTAACACTTGTTCACTCATAACCCACAATGCCACTAGGCCAAGAGCTCCCTCCAGAGTGAGCAAAGCGCTCTTTAAATACCCCTTAGTCCCTCCCCTGGACACACCCATGAACAAATTATAGGGATTTAAGATACAGTATGCAAAATAGAACACAAAGATCATGAATAAATCAGACATTTCAACATGGACAAAAGGCACTAATAGCCCTCCATACAGCTTTAAACCTTAATCATTGTAAACACAGTAAATCAGACAAAATATCACAAATGAACTATAATGGTATGGTCCAGTGGTCACACGACTCACAATAGCGCGCCACCTTGCGCTATTTACTGAGAGACCAGGAAGTGCTCCGGTTTGGCTTGGAAGATGGCAGCAGGTACGTGGGTGCATGTATGTGTGTATGTATGTGGCGTGTAGTTGTGGAGTGTGCACCTTCAAACGCTTACAGCGGGGAGAAAATAGTCATTGTAAAAAGGGAAACTGTTGGTTGGTGTGCAGGACCGCGGGACTAAGGTGCGGGCCTGCAGGGGAACAATTAAAAAGTTTAACTAAACAGTTTTCCCGCGCGGAACGAGCGCGCGCCGTGCGCACTCCCGGCACCGACACTCTCAGGCCCGCGCCAGTCGGGGAAAGATGAGGCGTTTAATGCCTCTCTATCACAGTATTTTTGACCCTCCTGCCTTTTAAGAAGTAAACTATGTCCTTTTTAACTGGTAAATTTATCGCAAACTGTAAATGTTTGCTGTGGAAAAGGAAAATGTGTACCTAACCCCCTTACAGCAGTTACAGACATTGACAATTACTGTATAAAAACTGTCTAAAGTCTTTTCTCTGATGGTCTCATTTGCTTTTTTGTGTCAAAGACATGAATCACTGTCCATTTCTGTTTGTTTCTTGGCCTATCAAAAACTCCTCTCTTACATAATCTTACATAATTCCTAAAAGAGGAGGGCACTATCGTTTTTGAGGTACTCTTTTTTTTTTCCATCGTGAGGGAGTGCGTGACAGTGCTAGGATGCATTGAAATATGTTAGAGTATTTTTGAACCTGTGACAAGAGCTCTGTGGTACTTTGGAGTCAGGCTTTATATACACAGATAATATATTTTTACATGTTCGTGTTAGTTTTGTTCTTTTTGGCGGTACGAATCAGAAACCCAATGTCACTAGACCCTCTCTCCAAAGGAAAAAGTTGACAGCCACATGCTACCTTGTAATAAACTCACTGTGCCACATATCCTGCCTTTTCCTTAGGTATCAATCCAATGCTATTGGTTGCTTAATACAAAGTGATTCTTATTTAAATAACTTACAAGCGAAAAATTTCAGGGAAAAATAAAAGCAGTAGCTTAGGTCTCATTTAAGCTGAAGAAGCTTTTGATCGGGTTCTTCAAGTGTTTGAATATTTGTTTAGAGAAGATGTATGGATATTTCTTTTATTTCAGTGAGTTATTGCCTCATTTGGTGCTTTCATTAACTTTTGTGGAGATTGGCACTGTAGGAAATATACAAAGATGCTTAGCTGGGTCAGGGGTTTGTGACTGTAAAGCTGTGGTGAAGGCTATTTTATTTCTATACTCATCATACCAGTCGATTACACCCCCTGCATATCAGGAGTATATGCATCTCTTTTTTTTTTGACTTATTTTTTCCATAAAATTAACTCAACTGCCAATAATTCATGATAAGTCACCCGTCAGTTTCATGGTTAGTGACAAATCTGTACTTCAAATCTACTTCATCTTTAAGAAATCATCTGCTTCTGATTTTTGTAGAACACATAATCCACCTTTAGATCCTGTATCATAACTTTACTAGTCTACTGTGTGAAGTGTTAATGCAGGGGGAGTTAAGCTTGTGTCTGAGGTATTTCTTCAGCAGGGTTGTGACCTGTCAACAAAGGCAGAACCCTCTGAAAGTGATACTCACTCCTCAGAGCGTTTGGCTAAACCAAGTGTGACGTTATTAGCATTCTGGAGTTAAAATGTTTGAGTTAGAGCTAAAAATGGATTTGTCACTGTCTCCTTGTCTTCAGATGATTCATGCTGAGCCATTCTCTGTTCTCTTTCTCTTTTTCTGAACTTGAGCTGAAACAAGTGCCAGCAAGTCACAGAGGACAGGTTTGATGGGCTACTTTTAATAGTTTTCTCTGCAAACACACATCAGGGAGAGAGAGAGAGAGAGAGGCAGCAGATTGTTTAGCACATTTCAGGAGAATGACAATAAATCACAACAAACACAACAGTATGGTGCAATAAAATATTTTTTTGAATCTTAAATGTATTTGCAAATGTGAAATTGTTTTGCATAAAAAATGGAGAAACACAACAGAAAAACAAAGGGCTCTAACTTTATTATGTCGTGTTCCTCAAACTGTGTGAAGACAGGAAGGCAGTAAAACCCCCAAATGAACGGTCTTCATTCTCTGAAACTAGACAAATTTTTGGACGCTGCTGCCGCTTATGTCTTCGCTTCATAGCACTCTGGGTCATATCAAGTTCTCCAGGAGAATGCAGATAGCTATGATAGCATCAACAAGATGGTGCAAAGTGATGACATGTTTGCAGAATCAGCCTGTCTGTGGAGGCGTGGGTCACGGGTGAATGAGAACACGTAGTCAGTCGGTCATGTCATTATTGTAGCGCTGTCGAGAAGAAGGTTGACTTTCTCGTTTTTCTCTTGAGAGAGTTTAAAACTGCAGACTGAATAGTCACTGATTTAATAAAACTAAAACAGACCAAAAATATATGAATGTAAAGAATAGTTAGTGAAAGTGTACCAGGATGTTTCTCAATGGATGAAGTAACTCGTGTTTTTATAATGCTTCTTTCCAGAAGACGTAAGACAGCTGATCACAGAAGATGGTTCAGACCTGCTTTTTTTTCCAAAGCATCTTGAGATAACATTGAGTGAGAAAAATGAAATTCACTAGTTTGCTCTTCTCTATGTGTCCTTACAGTGACATTTTGCTTTATGAATCAGACTCTGGCCTTTCATTCAGGTTAAGGTTTTCTGACTCCACAGCTGCTGCCATTCAAAACTATTTATTAGGACTGTCAAACTAATAATCATTTACCGTTAACAGTAAAATACATAACCTTTATTGATCCCCAAAGGGGGATTCATTTGTCTCGTGTCTTCTACTATTTATAGAAGAATTAAAAAGTCTGATGGCTGTAGGTACAGAAGGTCTTCTGAATAAATGTGATACTTTGCATTTAAAGAAAAGGTTGAGTCAAAGTATTTCATGCAAAGCTATTATTACTGAGCTCTAGACTTATTAATTAGATAAATGCACCAGGGCGGTCTACAACCAGGACTTAGAGGTTGGAGCTGCACCTATATGCTTAGCTCGTAGGTGATTGCTCAAACTGCAAGTATAGTGGTGATATGTTTAAGCTGTTTGACACAAAGTGTGTATCACTTTTGATGAGATAAATGAGCTGTGTAGATGTTTTTAAAATGCCACCAAAAAGCACAGTTGTAAATTATTTTCCAATGGATTTTTTAAAGAGCATGTTCATTTATGACCTTCACTGCTTTTTGATTAACGCTTGAACAGTGACTAGAGTATTTAACCTAACAATCCTCTCAGAAATTCATCTTTTTCCTTCTTCCTGTTTGTAGCTATTCACTGGCCTCCTCTGTATAGTAAAAAAAAAAAAGAAAAAATAAATAAATTCTCTCCCAGTGTCATGACCATCAGTGGGATTTCAGTCATACGGTCTAGCTTTACAAGGTCAGCAGATTTGGTAAATTGTTCATTTTTGCAGGTGTAGTTACAGTGTGTTTCTATAGGAAACAGTCCACGACATACATCTGAATCAGCTTTATTGGCCAAGTATGTGTACACACATACAAGGAATTTGACTCTGGTAACCTTTGCCCTCTATGTACAAACATTAAACATGACATGTTACAAAAATTGTTACAGAAATTGCAAAGTATGTTCAAGCTCGAACTAGGCATTTAACTTATACAAGACAGTAGTGCAGAAGTTCAGTGGTGAGGAGTGCAGTGGAGTGAAGAGTGGTTGAGAAAAAAAAAAAAACGTCATTATATTACATGTGGGTTGTGTACATGAGGTAAATATACATTGTCTTACAGTATTAACATTAAATAACAGTGAGTAGAGGTACCTGCCCAATGAGAGGACTGTTTATAGATAAACTGTTCAAACAGTTATGAAGTCATTAACATAAACTCATTCATCCTACTCAAAGCACCCTGAGCCATTAGTCGTCATACGTTATGGTGTGGGGACTCCTTCACACGCTCAGCTAGATAGTGAAGTATTATGAAAGACAGAGCGATAGAGAGATGGGGGGCAAAGAGGGAGGAAAGAGAGCATGACTGAGCTTTATAACCAGATTGACAGAACAGAGACCTCGGTGTGAACTGCCCCTCTTTTGGGGGGGTTTACATATAAACACTTTCACCATGCAGGTAGAAATACGGGCCAGAACTGGTAAATAAATAGTCCCAGTCTGAACATTTGGACATTTTACAAATAATGGAATTTTTACATAAACTTGGACTTAAATGATCCTTGTTTTTTTTTCTTATTATTTCCAAGAGAAATCTTATGAAAGTATTGTTACTTTAGATAACCAGACAGAAAGAGGAAGATATCTGATGTTTGTGTGAAAATGCAACTTTAAACCACACAGTCCTGTAGGTGACTTGTTTGCTAAAAATGATTTATAACAGTTACAAGGTGCTGAAGGGCTGCTGGGGCTTAGAAATA
Organism: Xyrichtys novacula; assembly: GCA_962446985.1. Lineage (NCBI taxonomy): Eukaryota > Metazoa > Chordata > Actinopteri > Labriformes > Labridae > Xyrichtys > Xyrichtys novacula. The sequence goes on from OY660878.1 coordinate 10,072,605, forward strand.
CCAGTCAGGTCTGTATACTTGCTTGTTCTTGATGAAGAACAAGCCACCCTCCAACATGTCTGTGCAGCGTGGTACAAACACGCCACCATGTGGGCTGGTGTGGATGCTACTCACTGAAGTTTTCACTCTCAAGATGTTGAGACCTAAATGTAAACATCAATTTTTAATTTAATCATTTACTAATTTTAATAATACATTGAAGTTGTATTTTCATTTTGCTTATGTTTGATGTTTTTGGGACTGAGGTCAGAGTTCATGTGGGATGTCATCAACCAGCATTGAACAGTATTGTACAATGTACAATGCTGCACTAGAGCAGCATTGTTCTTTTTTTGTGTGTTATCTGTGTGCCTTACGGGTTTGTGTAGTCCGCATCAGAAAAAACAGAGGTAGAGCCGAACAGGAACAAATAAAGTTGCCAAAGTCAAAAACTTTTACTTTAAGGTAATTATTTTGTGATGGTTAAAAAATTTTCTTGAACCAGTCAAATTTCTCATCTTTAACTATGTCCTTGGAAAGAATATGAGGGCACTAACTCAAGAGGTCATAATTCAGCCATGGTGAATCTTTTTTAAACTCCTATCAATGATAATTTGTTACTCAGTGTTTACTACTACACCTATGCTACAAAAGCACAAAGTAAATTATACATTTTATTAGGCCACTATTTAAGTATGACTATTAGCCGTTAAGACAGCCTATGTTAAAAGGCGTTAAGAGCATGCTGATTTTCTTCCTCTTGATCATGTCTCTCATGGAAAAGGATCCTTTCCATGAGTTGCGTTAAAGCTCCTCAGGGGGTAGTAGTTCTACTCAAATAGTGGCCTAATTAGATTTATTATTGACTTTGTGCTTTTGTAGCATAAGTGTAGTAGTAAACACTGAGTCAGAAATTTGTCATTGATAGGAGTTTAAAAAAGATTCACCATGGCTGCATCATGACTTCTTGAGTTAGTGCCCTCATATTCTTTCTGGTTGTGTCAATTTTGGCTATCCCTGTGGACAAGGCAGTCTTTGCTTATCTTGTCCTCTACTTGCTTAACTAGTGGCCTTGACAATAAAAACTCTGTTAGTCTGATTTTTGACAGTAAATGTATCATTTGTTGTAAAATTTTATGTAAAACCAGGCTGTTTCTTCAGGTGCTCAGCTGACACCTCACACCAAAAGAATCATCAGTCTTGTCACTGATGATCTTAAAAAGCCGTAAAAAGGCATCACCATGGATTTCAGAGTATTCCATTAACATAACTCATAGACAGGGCCTTTTGCATACAAAGGCCTTTTTCAGCTGTTGATGCCATACAACGCAAAATGATAGCTAGAGCTGAAGTATGATCCCTGAATAAAATGAAGTGTAAGCCTCTTCCAGATTGACAACTTCATTGCCAAACTTGCCCTCTGCTTTGTGACATTTACTGTCATCCTGTCAGTCATGAAGGAGCTAAGATGCTCGTACAACCAGGTGGTCTGATGGGTAGGGCTGAGTGAGTGATGTTACAGAGCCAAGGAGATACTGGGAGGCATCCAAGTTCATGAGAAAATAAAACATAATTTTTTTGTTTCCAAAGGAGAATAAAGAGTTTAGCTGCTGTTGTGACCTTTAGGTGATGCTTCAAAGTGCGTGTTGTGTTACTGTTTAAGTACACATCTCTTCATCATAGGTTATACTGATTATACTCTTTGGTTTGATGATATACCGAATGTAAAGCAGACAGGCAGATAGCATCATATTCTCAAAGCTGAACAGTGCAAGCCGTGAGCTGCATGACGTGAGTTTTTTAAACATAGCGCTTGATTTACTTGACATTGATTTACTTTTTAATTTGGCTGTGTTTACATCTTTTGACAATAAAAATGGTGCCTATGTTACATAAAACAGAAAGAGTAAAACAGCTGAACAGAAAATGTTGAGGGTTGTGTTGGGCCTTAAAGGGGCATCACATTGTATTAAATCTATTTCTGGTGTTTTTCCAGCTTTATTTAGCAACAGTACAGCGGGTGGAGGAGGACACTTGGAACAGAGAAGGGAGTGGAGTGTGATGGAGAAGGACTGTGTATCTGACCTACATCTGACCTATACAGCTTACCTGTCATCATGAAGGGAGTAGAGGTGAGGCTTCTGGTTTTATCCTCTTACAAAGACGCCAAAAAGTCAACAGCAGATTGGTTAAGCTGTGGTTTAAGTAAAAATTTCCTGATATTCAAATTCAGGGCAGGAAGTTGAGAGCTCCCTGATTATTGCTGAGGGTGTCTCCTTTGACTACAGACCATCATTTTAGTCTATCCACCAGTAGATGGCAGCATAGTATCAAAGAAAAAGATGTGTATTTGCTCTGCCAGAGCTCTCCATGCCACATTTCCTTCTTCATTATTTTTTTTAATCATAATTCAGTTCCCAAGAATTTTCCATTGATTGAATAAAACACGTTTGTGTAATTATACCAAACTGACCACAAGATTTGGTGAAATATTGTAGAAATAAAAACACAAAATTGCAATAGTTATAATAATAAAGCATGACAGTCTGGTCTGTAAGGTTACCAGAGGGTGGCAGTCTTTACCCATGATTAGCAGAATTGAGTCATATCTCATCACTGGCATTTTATGGGATAGGAAAGGTGTAAACAGAGGCTGAAAACACCAAACAGTTTCCCTCAAAAAATGCTGAACTGTTGAAATTTGAAACTGCACGTTTTTTTTCTATTTTCTTTAAAATGTTAATTCATTTATTTATTTATGTTGTTTGTACTAAAGAGAAAAATGAAAACCTCATGGCGGTAATCTACAGTAAACATATTTACTTCTAAAAAATGATCATTTTGCATGTTGAAACAATAATTCTTCGATAATGTTTTATCTCCAAGTTTTTGGATTCCACTTTTTTTGAGTGTGACTACATTTGACAATTTTTGTGAACCAGTTACAGAGCTGGTTCATACTGCCAAGGTCCCCCCTACAATTAGAATATGATTCAAGTGATGAAAAATGTGACCCCTCATTGTCATCTTTAATCACTACACCTCCATGAAAACATCTCAGCTCCCAGACAAAAGGATACGGAGACCACACATTTAACACATTTAGCTGGGTTCAGAGAATGTAATATCCCCAATACGAATGCCTGTGCTGTACTGTGGCGAGAAGTTGAAAAGACACCTCTGATTGATGTGACACTGTATGAAAAAAAATATTGACAGCTAAGCCCACATTCCTCATCGGGTTCAGCAGTGTCAGCTTCCTTTTCTCTCCATCCTTCATCTGCTCAACCCTGTCCCCTCCACGATGAAAGTCGAACAAATCTGCTGACATTGATCCTGTCTCCTCGGCTGGCCTAATTTCATTTCAGACGAAGAGAGACGGCTATCTCCACAGATCTTGACAGACAATTGTATTTACTATTTTCTTTTCACAAGCCAATAAAGGGGGAGCAGTTATTGCATCAGATTATATGAAAAACTGTTTAATGATTCCAATTTATAACTCTAGACTGAATAATGATACAGTTAAGAGCTGACAGGCCATGATAAATGAAGGCTCATATAAAACATATTTAGTGTGAAGAATGGCTGGAGATGAATTGCACAGTGATACAAACTCATGATAAAGAACAGTAAGAGCCACTAGAAGACTTAATAATGTGCTATTCATTTTGAAGTGATTTTGCTGGTTAATAAAAGAGCGCAAATTAAAAATATATTTATTGTAGAAAGACGCCTGGGAATATTACCCCCTCCCCCCCTCCATTCCCAATCTAATCTCTCACATCTCTTTAGATTGAGCCTATCAAACCCTCAGTTTCACCCTCCATCTCTGCTGACTCTCAATGCGCTTCACTGTCTTCAACTTGCTTGATTTAGTGCACGTATATGACTTCTCCCACAGCATATATTACCAGCTTGTTCTCTGAAGGGACTCGCAGCATCGCTCATGCCGCTGTTTGGACCAGACTGCTGAAATTAAACCCATAACACTGACAGCTTCACCAAAGCTACATTTCCAGCGGGGTTATTTATCAGTCAAGCTCACTGTGAAAGAAGTAAATGATTCTGCAAACGAATACGCCTGATTTTTAATGTTGCGGCATTCCTGCATTGCAGGAGCATGTACACATCATTGAAAGGAAAGTACCTACGTGCATTCATCGCCTCTGAATATGCTGAAAAACCATGGTCAAGTGGTGAACCCTTTAAAATAATGGTCAAGGACTAGAGTCTACGGTATACGCCGGTGCTGGACTGGAGAATGTGTAATGTATGTGTTGGGCTCTCTTCACAGAGGATAGGACATAGAAATCACTAAATACAATGTCCATCACACTTTCTATACATTAAGACACTACGCTGATGTCACCAGTGCCACTCAATAAAAGGGCTCAACTGCTATTTAGTGCTATCCCCATTGAAAAAGAAGGTCATAGTCATCCTATTTATTTGTCACGTGAAGCACTGTAAATGTGATATATCTGGTAGGTTTAGAGGCATTGGTGTCACACAAAGGATCCTCTATTTTGTTAAGGGGGAACAATGTCTGCTTCCATCCTCAGGTGGTATATGATATGTCTACAGACCCTCACCCACTACCCGTTGTCTCTTTGTTGCTCAGGGTGATGCATGCAGAGAGCAGGGGCGACAACATCACCCATCTCTTTGCCCATCCGTTTTTCTAGACAACGTACAAATTTGAATAATAAAAGTGTGGTGCAAATGAGAAAATGTAAATGAGACGAAAGACAAGCAGACACTGGGCTTCATTTGATGAACAAGAAATGAAGAGGGAGGTAAATTATCCCCAGATCATGTTCTCACTGACACCTGGGAGACAGATGAAGTAGAGGCTATTGTTTTTTTTTTTTTTTTTTTTCACGAATGCAGATTCAGGGAGGGCAGAGGACAGTGGGAGATAGAACATGGGAATAGGTGACCCCCGAGCTCTGTTTTGTGCCAGAGGGAGAGCCAGATCAAAGAGGGGATTAGAGGGGTTGAGCACTCTGTTGTGCCTATACAAATAGTTCTTTTGACACTGGCGTAGATCGACGCAGAACACTTATAAATGAATATTACATTAAGTATTTGAAACAATAGTAATAGCTTTGGCCTGTGTGCCATTCAAAGATTTTTTTGTCCTTTACTGATATGGTATAATTGCAAACTTATTACAGCTTTCAGTTTATTATTCTTCATGCATTTATGACCTTTATTTCAAATCAAATGCAACAGTAAATGGAAACACTGTAATGTAATACATTTGATTGACTCAGGAAGACATGAGAAAGATAGAAGCGTTGCTGATGGAAGGGCAGCAGGGCTGGTGAGTCTGCTTGCTTATTTGGGCCACCATCATTTTAGTGCATCCCATCATTTATTAGGGACAACTATTCGGCTCATTTGGTGAAGTGACAGCTCCATGTATAGAGGTTGCAGACCTTGTCATACTGGTTTCAGGATCAGTTCCAGATTTGGTGCATTTCATTCCCAGTCTCTCATTTTCCATACCTCCAATGGGAAACTTCAAGTCGGTGTTCCACAAAACCAAGTTGCAGTTTTATTTGGAGTTAGTCCTCGTACCATTTCCCAACTGAAGGCCAAGCTCCATATAACAGGGGATGTCAGAGACAGGCAGAGTGGGGCATCCCAAGATGACGACACCGAAAAAAAATGATGCCCCAAGCCTCAGCCGGTCAGCACTTTTGGACCATAGGCTGTCTTCTCCAGATTTGAAGTCCTGGTTTATAAGACGATATGGCTTACAGCTCTTAACCCAGACAATCCAGAACAGACTGCACACAGCCAGTCTCTGGTCTCATATGGCTGCCAGGAGGCCTGCCATGACTGCCCTTCACCGTCAGGCCCTGTGAGTACTGTGCAAATCCCACATCTCCACAATCTGGGACCAAACTATCCTCTGAGATGACAATGCTTGCCCCCACATTGTGGGGTTTATCAGAGACTACCTCCAGACTTTGGGAGTAGAGAAGACAGAATGGCCTGCCTGCAGTCCTGACCTCAACTCTATTGAACACTTGTGGGATCAGCTTGGACATCCTGTTCGTGCCTAAATAACCAACACAACCACAGTGGCTGACTTTTGACAAATGCTGGTTGAAGAATGGGATGCCATCCCACAGTGTGTGACCAGGCTTGTGAATGCATGAGGAGCAGGTGCCAGGTTGTTACGGCTATTTACATGCTACTGAGACTCCAGTTTGTTAAATAAATAATTTGTTAAATTGCCAATATGTCATATTTCTTTAGATTTTAATTATCCAGTCCACCAACCAATAGCCAATGGTAGAAAAAGCTGTTTGGCTGAGAAGATTTGCCATTCTGTTATGGGCACAACCCAAATACTCAGCTCTGCTGCTCATCCTACAAGTCCATGCTACTTACAAATGTGGTGCAATTTGAAAACAAAGTTAACAGGCTTTCCAATAGTAAGATTTATAACCAAGAAGCATTGTTACAACAGAGAAATAAAATTTCCATGAACTTTGGATGGATGGATGGATGGATGGATGGATGGATGGATGGATGGATGGATGGATGGATGGATAGATAGATAGATAGATAGATAGATAGATAGATAGATAGATATGGAATTCCAACAAGTTTGGTACAAAACATGTTAGCATGTTTGACATTAGCATCATATTGAGTGTGTGTCTCAGTCCAACCAAGATTATTGTATGTTTGCTCTATCCCTGCTGTGCTTCTTTGTGTTCCATGGGCAAGACTTTAGTTCCACTTCCAGTGGTGATACAGTCTAGAGAAATGCATTGTAATAGCTGACAAAAGCATTCCTTAAATACATTTCTACTTTGTGTTGTAATAAGTTGTTATAATCCACAAAGCTCAAAAGTTTCCTTCTAGATCCTCCTTCATTTCAAAAGTATTTGCGGTGTATATTTTTAATCTATTTATGGGACGACTATGGGACAAAGGTAGCCTGGTTCTGTTCAAGGTTTTTTTTTCCGTAAAACTGAAGTTTTTCCTCTCCACTGTAACTTGCTAAGTGCTGCAAAGTGCTCCACTGGTTGAAGATTTGGTCAGAGTGGGTCTGATCTTACAAGTTGGGGCTCAATCTTATCCCATCTTTACATTGGGTGTTTGTAAGTAGAGTATAGTCTCCTTTTTTGTTGCTCAGCATCTTGGGATAACACTTGTGAAATGGCGCAATATAAATAATTGTTTGTTGGATTAATTGATGTGTAGGAGCTATAATGTTGCTTTGCTGATCGGTTATTCTGTGTTCAATTACTTTTGTCCGGTTACCATTGTGATGTGCCAGGTTTCCGTTCATGTGAGTACTGTGGTTGACAGCTGGTAGGTTATATTAGTGGCTGCTTCACCTGCACTGGGGGTTGTAAGGTGAGTTTAGGTAGCTGTAATTATTGTTGACCACTGTAGTTCCTTTGTTTGCTTTGATACACGTCCCCAGAAGTGTACACAGGCGACATCATATGTGCACTTGTAAATCCTAAGTCACTGTAGAGCCACCCGGTTGTGTTATTGAACACTTCCAAAACTCCTCTGAACTTAGGTTGCTTCTTAGGAACAACAGCAGCGTGTTACACAAATATACAGGACCTATTCTCTGCCTCAAGTCATTTTTTTAAGTTACTGGAGAGCCGCAATACATTGAATTGGTCGTCTCTCATTTGGAAGGCTGGGGGGGTTGAGTCCCAGGTCCTACTGTCCACATGCTAAGGTGTCCATGGGCAAGACACTTGACCCAATCAGCCACAGCTGGTTATGTCCAGTGGTGTGTGTGAATGGGATTAGGTGCTTTACATAACAGCCTCTGTCATCAGCATGTGAGTGTGGTGTGAGGAGATGAATGTGACATGTAATGTAAAAACTCCACATAAACATAGTCCATTTACCACCTACCATTTGAGATTGCTAGCTTGAAAATGATAAAGGAGAGGTAATGAATAAACCATACATTTGATTCAAAAGCTTATTACCCAATTTTCTACAGAAATAATACACTCTACAGTATACCCTGTTGGTGAAAGAAAGGAAGCGGAAGGAGGTGAGTATTATGGCCAGCAAAAGCAAACCAGGCAGAGGCCTATAAAAATACTACTTCTACCACTCAACAGCCCCCTCCTTGAGATGCAGATCATCCGTGATCACCTGATAGTTCCGGACACAGGGAGGGCTAAGCTCTTTTCGACCTCTCACAGACAGCCTAGCAACACCCTGTGTTCTTATCCCTCTGGACACCCACACACTGCCTCTCTCTTCTTTGCCACCTCCCCCAGGCCTCCCACCCAGACCCTCAATCCTTGGAGAAGACCCCAGGCCAACGGTGAACAAGGGGCTCCTGAATGGGCCCTGGACTGGCCTTTGTTTGGCCCTACTGCAGAGTCCCTTTATTTACACAGTCTTTAACGCTGTATGTTTTCTTGTCTCTTAATTGCATTGGCCTTTGCTGCCCCATGGTCAATCAATACCATCTCTCCAATGACATCAGCAACTCTATTCAGCGTTGCCTGAAACAGGTGATGGCTGTTTCGTGGGAGAGCCGGTGGGAATGAAGCCTGCTAATGTAGACCCATGGCTTCTTTTCCTTACATCACTGACCCCATCTACTGCATTTATCTGTCTTCTACCCCAGCCACTTCATACTTTTTTTGAAGAACATGTAATGTCTAGGTGTCTAACTATCTAACTCAAAACTCTTACACCTGCTTACCATCTCAGATTCCCAGTCAATACCTTCATGTGGACAAGTGATTTTTGGAAACGGTGTGACTGAGCTTACTGCATGATAAGTCTGCTTTATGTGACAATCAGTGCCATCAAAACAATTTTGCCGACCCTTGACTCTGGAGGAGAGCAAGAGAGAGAGAGTGAGTTGACATGCCTTTACCAATCCTGAGTGTGTGTGACCGAGCACATTAATCATAAGAGGTGTAACCCTCTCCTGTGTCCAATTCAGCGATGATTCTCTAGTGCAGCACCATGGCAATGTTTGGACAGAGCCGGACATAATTATCTTTTTGTGTACTTTAATAAGGAGACATCCGAGTGTTCAGATGGCAGCACCTCACACACACCACAAAACTACCTTACAGTGATATTATCCCCTTCATTCTGTGTAATTAAAACATAAATAATTAAATGCCACTAACTAACATAACTGGTATGCAAATTTGACGATTTAGTGAGCTGAAGAACACAGAGATTTTTTTTTCGCCAAATGGGGGCCATTTAAAGTTGACCTTTGGAAATGTTATTTTGAATGCAATGTGATGGTGCTGTTTAATTTGAAGAGGTACTTATCTCAAAGTCAACATCTTACTTCTGTTTTCCTGACGCACACTCAGTCACCATATATTAGGCAGTAGCCTGGCAACCACAAGAGTGGAGCCGTACCAAATGGATATGTTTGCAATATGACAGGCCCGCTGTGCTCCTCACAGCTGACCCCGCCTGCCATTTTGTTTCTGTCCTGCGAAGGTGTCAGTGCTAAACGTTACCTTGTCTCAGCAGGTGTGCCTGGATGGAGGGCCCTGTCGCACGAAGGGGGTCACCAACCCCACACTGTTTCCCCCATTTATTTGAATAATGGGCCATTAGGACGGCTGGATATCCAATGTTAAAGTAGCTGTATGTGTCTCTTGGATAAAAGACATAATTACCTGAGAGAGGGAGGATGTGTTGGTGCACACTTTTCCTCAGCTGGGCTCCAGGGCTCAGAATTAACACACACTCCTGCCATTAGATGGCGACAGAGAGAGGTTTAAGGGGTGAAGCCCTCAGTCAGAGCTTTTACACTATCATCAACATAACTGCTGGATTTTTAAAAAAAAATGTAAATTTTCAGTCACATCATGTCAAAAACTGAATTTTTAAAAATTCAGTGTCATTCAGCTGAAAATATAACTAATTAATAAATTCTTAAGGCAATTACTCAGTGTTTTGTGCATTTTCAAGTTTAGTCATCAAAAGCTGGTAATTTTTGAGTCAGGAGGCACTTATTCAGGTTCAGTTTCCAAAGTATTTGAAAAGTTGACTGGACACTCATTCACTTTTGCAGGATGCAGGATGGTTTTACTAAAACGGTGCTGTTTGCTTTTTAAAGCTATTTTCAGGCAATGACTGTTCTCATCATATTGCATGGTATCATAGCGAACAGAACCTTTAGCTTGCTAAGAGATAGAGTTGTCCTTTTTGGTCTGCATTGTGGCTGCTTTTGCCTTTCATAATTCTGGTTCAAGAGAGACTTGCCATGCAGTCAATGGTAATGTGGATAGGAAATTTGGAGTGGTATTCATATGAACCAAAAAGATTGCCAATTAAAGATGAGCTCTTTATCATGTATTTGCCCTTGGGGCTTTATTCCTCAATTGCTATCACCTTATAAAAGCATCCTTTTAGTGAAAAGAATAGAAGCCCATTTTCGTGACCTCCTCTAATGCATTTCCATCCATCTTCACTGCCTGGAAAAAAAGTTTTCACCTCTGCACAAAACATGTTAATTGCTATCGTGGGCCCAGTATAAAGAAAATATCTACACTTTAATTATCCAAATATGTTGGCAACCCATCTGCAGACAGCCATTGAAATTACTAAATTGTGTTTTCTCCTTTTCATCTTTCATTTTGGACACATTGTTAATCAAAAGGCTTCAAAAATGTGCAGATGGGTAATCCTTGTGTCTGCAAGGAGCAGCCTGGTTCAAGGTGAATGTTTCATGCCCCTAAGCCCTTCTGTTTCACTCTTTTGTGTTGTTTAGGTTACATATCCTGATGGGATGTCCTCCGCACCCAAAAAAGGACTTTCTTTGCGCACATGCGGACACAAACACACTCCAGTGGCAATGGTGAAGTAACAAACACTCATGCACATGTACACTTCTTTAAATACAACTGTACAGAAACCTACACACAGCAAAGCTTGGCCTTCAGAGTGTAATGACATTATTTAAGCAATTAGTGATTTGAGTAAGATTTGAAGTGAAGAAAACAGACTCCTGTTCCCTGTTTCTGAACAACAGTGATGCTGAAATTTCAATCCAAACTTCTTTCACACTACAAGATTGAAACTAGTTAGTTTGTGGTTTATGAGGTAAAATCATTAAAAGTTAATTGGTTGTGGTTAAAAGATACAGAGACTGTTATTGAAGGAAAAACAAAGAGAAGCGGTCTTACTCTTCTGTATGCGGATAATACCTGGCCAGAACTTGTTATCTCGTAGAGATGATTAATCATTATGACAGCAGTGGTCAGAAATGCCCTCAAAAACAGATGATATCTGATCTCACTTCAACTGCAACTTTTTTGGATACCCAAACCCATAAATCAATGAATTTGATTAAATGATTCCTCATTTACAGTGTGTAAGTGTGACATAGTTTTAAAGGGTCTTAGGTCATGACGCTGAGTGAATATGGAAGATAGTGTGCATAATCCCTTTGTTAATCTGGACTCAAAGATCTGTACTAAACCTTTGAATGCTCCAAAATATGAACCAGCACAAACCTCCGGACCTAGAGATCTTACGTAGAAAGATTTTGCTTTTGCTCAATTGACGACTAAATCCACAGTTGTATTCAAAGAACTCACAGGAGACACACAGAGAACCCCCTGATGCATATGATTTCAGTCACAGAGAATAACCATCAATTTATCATGTTCAGTTCTTTTTGCTGAAAGAATAAATCCTCCGTATTGGCAGTAACTTTGACTAGAGTTACTCATTTTTGTTGTACATGGGATGTGGAACAACAGAGAGATGCATGATTTGAGTGTGCACTCGCTCTTACTATTCACGTCATTAAGTAATGAAGTTTTTGATATCTCATTTTGAACAATGTAAAGGACTAGTATATAACATTAAAAATATATCCCTTCCATTATGACTTCCATGTTGTCCCCAGGGTAAGCATACCGGGCTTCTCGGATTCCACTCACTAATTGGGTGTAATATAGCATGCCTATTTCAGCGAGGTACATGTGTAAGAAATTGCCTGGCCTTGAGGCATGCCACCTAAAACTCACTATGTTAATCCATTCATTCCATTCAAAGGAAATAGTTTTATTCTGCCCCCATTAATCACTGTATATCCCACTGTTAAAAGTTAGTCTTGGTTATCTTTGCTTTTGAATCTTCGCTTTTGAATCTTGACTCCAAACCTCTGCCGGAGTAAAGGCAAGGACGAGCCAGACACCCCTGTACTGATCTGTCCTTGATTCCTGCCACCATACATTGTTTTACAATGGAGGAGGTCTCAAAAGACTAAATCAACCTCACTGTTGCTTTCTGTGCTTGTTTAGCTCTCTCTCTTTTTGAATTCTTCTTGCTTTACGGTTCTGCAGATTGACACCTGGTTGGTTACCTTGACAGACTCCGACTGTCGCATTCATTCATTCACAGCCACCCTTTAGTTCCAGGTTTCTAGGACTTGGTTCTCCATCCATTTCAAATACCTCTCTATCGGAAAAAGCACTTCATTGTTGGTCAGTAAGTGGTCATAGCTGTGATTTGATCCTCTGCTTCCACTGCTTTCAAGATGGAACATAGCTTTTGTCCATGGTGTGGGAACTGATTCTATCAGGCGACCTCCCTCCCCATTTCATAGACATACAGCATCAACAATGGTGCGTCTTTTACATATCTGGCTGTTGAATAAAAAAAAAGCAGTGTCACATTCATGTATCTGATCGCTACTTTACAATGTATTCACAAGTTGTCAGCTTTCATGAATAAGGGATGAATCCAGCTCATTTGTTCTTGTCCCTTCTATCACATCTGTGGTTACAACATATAACTGCACTGGCTAATGGCAGCTGACTAAATCGACATATTGTTAAGTGGATTACTTGATTGGATCAATTCTTCATTATATTATGAATATAACCCGTTTGGCTTGACCTTGACTGGGACAACTGTTTTGTTCTCACATACCACTGGGGCTTAAATGCTTACAGAATGGGTCTGTATTTGTGGCTCCAGCAGCAGGATTTACAAACAGTTACATGCCTCTCCAAGGGCAAGCACTGGCCTTGTACAGAATGCTCAACACTGGAGAAGTGCTAAAGTTATTCATGTCAAGTAATGCCCTTCCATGCAACCCATAAATCTGATATTTTGATGGAAAAATACCAGACATTTCACGAGTGCTCCATAAAAGAACTTTTTCTTTCCCTCGGCTCGCCACTTTCACACTTAAAAATCCCCTCCTTTCTCCTCCTCTACAGCAGCTAGGATAACATAACAGGGCAAAAATGTTAAGACCGGTCGCCCTACACTCCACAGCTCCTCAAATACACAATGCGCCGTTGTCATGTAAGAAATGGTAATACTCAGCAAAGGTGTGTGGGATTGGGTACCGTGTTCAAAAACAACTCATCCCCTCCGCTTTGCTTCACATCTCTTGAAGGGCTAAAAAACAGCCATTCAGTCGCCTTAACACTGAGGACTCGCTGATCTAACGCTAAACCTCTCTTAAGTGCGCTTATTTGTGAGGGAAAATGTCTAAGCCTTCCAAATTGATAGGACCGGCTATCATCGCCTATGAGTCTCAGGCGCGCAAGTGAGCCCTCAGGTTTAATCAAACTTTTTTTTTTAAGTGTATCTTCCATGAAAATCAACTCAGTCTCTCTGGCATTTGTGTGTCGAGAAGCTCTCCATCTTTTCGTTCTCCTCGAGTGGTCGATACATTAAAACTTGAACTGATTGATTTCAGAATGCCGTGCCATCAGTGTCCTTACGCAGCCGCTAACTACATCTGAAGTATCTTAGTCATCAAGCTTTAGGCCGGGGATTGATAATAGCTTGACCGGCAGGGCCTATCTTACCCATCCTTTTTCAGGAGGTCTTGCATTTAGCACCCGGAGCACTTGTGGCAAATCTCAAACAGCACGAGGGTATTCACAGAGAGGCTGAGTGCGGCGCGTTTTCTCATTCGTCTGAGCCTCATGAATACATTCCAACTCTAACTAACTACTTCTCCTTAATGCGGAATTTCAAGCGAGCTATGAGGCCAATTTATTTATTTGTATTCTTTGCGTCTTAGCGATACTCTTGAACACTGTGATGGGAGGGAGGATAATCTCTGTCTTTCATCAGCAAAGTGGCCTCGCACAAAACCCATCAGTAATGCATTCGCTATTGATTGATTGTCGCTCCTGCACTACCAGGCAACACCATTATTATCATGCATGGATTCCAGGCTGCCCACAATAAAATCATTGTCTTGATTTAAGTTATCCAACCCCCGAGGTGTCATAATAGCACAACTGGTGGTTGCTTCATCTTGTTTTCTTCCTTAACAATTACTGGCTTTCTGTCTCATCATCTGAACACCAGGCACATATATCTATATTCTTACATCGACCTTTAATACGGGAGAGGAGGTTTCTCCACATGGAAACGTGTTCTACATACGTGCAACAGGTGTAAAGAGATTCATCGAAGACAGAGAATAAAGATTATTTTATATATATATATATATATATATATATATATATATATAAAAAAGAGCCATAAAATGATTTTTAAACTATGAGTCAGGTTTCAGTTCTTTGTTGTTTAGCCATTGTTTTTTTTTTTTTCTATGGCAATAAAAACAGCTTCGTTTCAAGGAAATGTTCCTTGGATTTTATGTTTACAGTTTTTATCCGCCATATTTATATATTTTTTATCTACCTTAGTCTTTTGAGCACAAGAGAATAAATGAATGAATACAGGTTTTCCTCTGAGACATACGCATGTGGGTCTTGGATCAACAATCTAGAAATTCATCTTATTCATGAATTATTAAATAACAGGAGACAGATACTATAGTTTTACATGTTATAAGCTAAGTATGTTTAGAACTCTTGTTCAAATTTATTCTGATTAAAGAAAAATTAAAAATGATTGTTTTAAAGTCATTTCTACAACTTACTTTGTATGAATCATTCATTAAGTGAGTGTAAGTCTCTTTAAAACCACTTTAAATTTCATATATCTATAACACGTTTTAAGGTTTTTGGTGAATTTTGAGCGCATTTATCTCCAAGAGCTGATTTGTGTAATTTGCTGCAATACTTTAACTTCTTAACTGTGCTCAACTGTTGTTGATTTTTTATACTCTGTGGCCTCTGCTCACACTCTCGCGCCTGTTTTCACTTTCGACAAATGTGGATCCATGTCACAAACATTATGTGTTAGTAGTCTGCCTCGTGGGAGAAGCCCGAGTCCCTGTGAATCTCTGTGACCTCGGTTATCAATCATTGAATCAGGGTATCTAATGTAAACGCAAGCGTGGCGTGGATAACATGCCACATCTGCTCCGTGGACAGCGCTGCCTCTTGGTTACCAAGCGATTTATTAGAGAGCCCCGCGTGAGGAATAATAGGTGGCAGTATAAAGATCAACCAGCAGCTCTTCCATAGGAAGACAATTATCTCCTAAACATGCTGCTGTAACTTTATCATCCACCTGCATTTGTACAGGAGATAGTTTAGTGTCCCAAAAGTCTCCCAAAGAGAGAAAAACTGGGGTTAAAAGCAGCGTGCGCAGGGAGCACTGTTTGCGCTCAACACCAATTTATTGCCGATGAACATATGGCCAATATTTTGTCTCACGTCACAGCACGGGGAAAACAAACACCCAGCAATGTTAGCGAGTCAGCAAGAGCAGAGCCACTTGGCCAGCTATGCAAACGCTGTTGGACAATATGAGAAGAGGAGCACTTGCTTTCTGGGTATATAAACCACATCAGGCTTATCTCTGCACGCACTCCTGACTCCCATTTGGAGATATTTCATTAACTCCGCGCGCTGTCTTAACGCTGGCAACACATTGAGCCCCCCTTCCAGTCTAGGTAAGCGGCCCATACATAACTTTGTGTTTTAACAGCCTAATACACACTGCTTATTGGTTTTTGTTACTATTTTACGCACATTAGCGCACAGCTTATTCCTTAACCCTGATCTTTTTGACTCTGTTTAAATAGGACGCGTATTTTAAACTCATGGCCTGCTGGTTTTTAACCTGCAGTTGGTGATCATAACACACTCAAGTTTGCAGCCAGTGCTTTGCTAAACGTTGCATTTCTCGTGATACACTGTGAGAGTGGCCTGCGTCTCCGTGTCCAGTAGTAGAGACTGTATGTCTGCATCCCTTGAAACGTGTGCAATTAGTAAACGAAACCTTTGCTTCTTTTTTTTGATACGAGCAGATGTTCTCTTAAATGTCCCTTTCTCACACGATTCAACTTTTTTTTTTCTAAATGAGGATAGGACACACCACATCTTTTGCTAATGATGTGTCTGTGAGCTTTTACCTCCTAATTTATTGGAGAAACATCTGTGTATCTCAGAATGGACATGGGTGAAGTTAATGTGGGTGTGCCTACAGAGGGAGTAGCACTAATGCTTATCATTCCTCATATCATAACATCTGCGTGATGTCACTGCATGTATTCCTCACATTATGGCCTATTATAAGTTGTCTAATTGGATGCACAAAACAAGCACCCCCTGTTGTTTCTAAAATGTGCCGGTAGAGACCGCTAGAGCTCTACAGATGTCAACAGCTGTTGGTGTAATGACAGCACTCACACACAGGCTGCCTAACAAGGAGGGCAACTTGTCTGTACTTGTGCCATCCAGCGCGGGACAGATCAGCTCCTCCTGGAGGGAATGATTCATTTGTTTATTTAATAATTTAATAATCTATGATTTTAAATGTTCTAAACATTTTCCAAATTATGCCTCCACCCTTTTGATGAATGTGAAGAAGTCTCCAAGACTAGGGCCGTGTCCCCCCCCCCTCCCTGCCAATGTCAGCGCGATACTGCAAAAGGAAGTGATTAAAAATAATAAAGCAGTTTTTAGCAATTCGTCTAACATGGAAAAAGATTAAGGCGAATGGCACAGCGTGGCATGAAATTTAGCGTTACAAATAAACTGGTGGTTTAACAAATGAAGGCATCTCCTCAGGGCACGGGCGCACTGCTATAATCTCGCCGTGACATGTTTAATCATTACAGGAAAGGAGACGAATAAAGACTTTTGCCCTGGAGGAAAGGTGGCTGGATTTCTGTTTAAAAGAAGGAGGAAAAAAACGGGCTTCAAAATGATTTCTAGCCTAAAGCCATGTCTCCCCAGGCCATGGCTTAGCCCCCATAATAAATAAACCGGACCCGCTTTACCTGCATATAATATATATAGGCTTTTAATCATAGAGGGAGGAAATCGGTCTTGTCACTCTGTACATTTATCACGGGCACCCTGAGGCAGGCGGGGTTACCTTTATCAAAGACTAACTCCCTGCCTGAGGCTTCCAAACACGCTGAAATTCAGCGATTAAAGGAGGGAATGATCAACATTATTATGGATTCTCCTGCGGCATTCTTATTTGTGCATTCAATCGAAAGATTTATTTAATCAAGAATATAAAAAGCTCTTTCTTCACTTATTTGGGAACAATCGTGGGCATGAATTTTTAGGAGGGAATTATAATTAATCAGTCGGGGCCCGTTTTTTGGGGTTCATCCGAAAAATTAATTGTTTTTGGATGAGTCCATTCTGCTGTACGTTTGATTGCAAAGCTGGGATCAGAAAAAAAAAGTGTAACGAGCTTTAATAATGAGCCAGTCAGCTCGGTTGCTTATATTATTAAAATGGGAGCACTGGCGAAACTGGTGATAGCGTAATTATAGCAGCAATGATCACATAAAAAGGTTAGTCTTGTGCAGTTTTTACGCACAGAAGTCAAATGAGAAATACTTTTTACAATGGGTCGTTTTAGTGTCAGAGCTGAAGATTTAATGTCAGCTGAACTCTAATAAGCGGCTGATGGGAGGCAGCAGCTCTGTGCCCCGCTTTGTCCTTTAAATCCTGGTGCATCTGCAGCTCAGAGGCCCTTTTCACTAGATCTTCTTTCTGGTTTTGCACCCCCAACACATACAAACACTTTTCAGACACGCAGCCCGAAATGAGGACTGAATATGGTTCAGTGGAAAGGGAAAACCATGGAGTCTAAAAAGACCTGCAAGAAAATCTGACCTTTAGTCTGGATACTAAACTTCTGCGAGTTATGACTACAACAACAACACCGCTTAGAAACTGAAAAAATCAGGGCATAATAATAATAATAATAATAATAATAATAATAATAATAATAATAATAATAAAAACGAATTCCTGAAAATGTAAACAAACAAAAAAATCTTCATCCTGGCACGTTTTGAAAAAGCAAATGCAGATAATATAAGTGTAATTAGTCTCAGCCTGAAGCATCCTGAGCAGAATCACTGAGGTGTCACCACTTCCCGTAGCCGGTCCCGTTAACTCGTCCCGCTTTGCATCAACAGTCTGCATACTGGCCTCTGTCAGAGCGACAAGGCACGTGGCCTGTTTGAACTACCTGTGAAAGTAAACAGGTAAACACAGAGCGATAGGCTCTCCAAGTGGAGGACGTCCACTTAGCCTGTGCACATTTACCTCTTCTTGCCGAAACCCTCGGCTCAATTGATCAAATAGTACATCCCCAGTCACTGGCCACAGTCTGCAGCCCAGTGCGCTCCCCTGCACCGTCACCAAACCTACTGTGACTTCCCCCTTGTCACCGTGCCACACACAGCAAGCAAAGCAGAATGGCACGTGTGATAAGTCTGTGTGCTCTAAAACAACCTGATTTGGCTCCTTACACTAAATAAGTCTGAGTGAAATAATGTCCCACATGGGCCAAGTGAGTTTCCTGATGAGATGCGCACAGAGGCTGCAGCCGGGGCCATTCCTCCGTGATGCGTAAGGCTCTGTGGGTTGTCTGCTGCGGGCTGGATGTCCCTTCACATGTCGGATTTAGGAGTGCAGCATTACTTGGTGGATCAGGTCAGTAACCTCTCTCAGCCTTACAGAGGCTCAGGCGCAGCTCCAGTTTGTCCATATAGACTACTCAGCTCAATGGAGCCTTTGTGGGATGTTGAGACTTGTGATTAATTCTGCCAGTCTGGGAAAATATTTACCTCAGGCCCGTGCGTCAGGTGCACTTGGAACAAAAACTGCCTCCAAAAAAAAAAAAAAAAAAAAAACTTTACATTTATCTCTACATTATTTGAAGCTATGATTAATATCTAATTTTTTCAGCTCTAGAAATTAGTTTATAATTAAAAAAACATTCGAATAAAATTCTAAGAGGAACTTAGGATGTGCCACATTTTGTTCAGTCTATTTAATTCAATTTAAAAATCAACATAATGTGGAACTTAAAGAATCTAACAGACACAATAGTTCTTTGCTCTCCTCAAAAAAAAAAAGGAGGCAGACTGTGTGTATGTGTGCATTTGCGTGTGTGCGTGTGTGAATGTGTGCTGAGATGAAGGACTTTCCTTAATATTGTGGAAGGATCCAGGAATTGAATGAAGAGATAGTCCATTGAAAGCAGTTGAATGCCATGACAACTAGGAACAACCTCAGATTTATTCCAAACAGTTAGAAAGCATTGTGCGCGGGGCGTCAATCATCTATTATTTCGCCCCTGAAATAAATGCAAAAACTGCGGCCGGACAAAAGCTTCCAACAGGAGCCGGACATTTGTCTACATTTCCCCCATTGTCTGCAGCTTAGCAATCGGTTTGTATTTGTGTTTGCCCGGGTCCGACCACCCAGGATGTGCAGAGGACTTGCTAAAAAACGTGAAACATTGTCACCCACATCACATACTGGAGAGCAGGCAGAGGGAGGAGAACGACAGAGAAAGTCTTGAAGGGGAAGGGAAATAAAGTAAGCAACAATGATACTCAGATTTCCACTGAAAAAGCAAGAGGAGGCACTTTGAAAGAGGGCTGAAAACAAATATTAGGATGCGCTGCAACGAGGAAAACTGGGAGGGAGGGAGGGGGGGATTATTGTGGAGAAAATAAACATTAGAAATGCAAAATAATTATGAGGTTTTAACGGCATGGGGACATTTTCGGAGATGGACAAAAAAAAAGGAGAAAATAAATCTTGGCCTTTACTTTTTTTATTTAATGTCTATAAAATCGATAGAAATTGTTATTATCACTCTTATTTTCAATAGTGCTGTAATTGTGAAAAATTCAAGCATAAACAACATGTCATTACTGATAATGGTATTTATTGGTTTATCGGTCCTCATTATCTGCAGCTATCACATTAGGATTGGCCTACTGTCTTAAATACTTGCTTAACGTTCTCGGGCAAACAGTCCTGCTTTAGTTTCAACACTCCCTCTTGTCCTTAAGCCCTGGCAAAAATATTGACACAAAAGGTTTACATAAATTATCCCCGAATATTTGAACAATAGCCGCTTTTCCTCGTGGTTCCCATCGCTGAAGACAAACTTTACGCACCGAACCCCCTTCAAAAACGCACGGTTTTATTTCAAAATAGATGAATATATTTGTGACGAGAGAAAAAGGGAAAAGCTTCAGTGGGAGCAATTTGTTAAAACGTGCTTTTAAGTATTGTGAGAATAAAGCTACTTGGAGGTTCTTTGTATGTAAATAGGGTGTAAAAAAGGCCCTCCCCGTCTTTGTAATTAATTGACACGTTATACCACTCATCATGCTCTGAAGCACCAATGGTAGAGGCTCGGATCTCCCCAAAACCCACAATTTCACATCTGCAAACACTGTCTTCATCCACTTGACTCCTAAGACCCGCCCACACGTGGCCAACCTTTCGCGTGTTTTAATGCTTTTTCACTGCAGGTTCATGTGTTGAGACCAACCTTATATGGACTGATCGGACAAGGTAATGGCTTATTTCCCTCTAGCACCCAGCAGTAGCACAGTATCCATGAGCCACATATAGCACTTCAGCCACTTTGGCATTCTTCCTGGACTTACAGACACTGAATCCACAGCTCCTTGCTTAGGCAATGGTTATCCACAGAGGCTGCTTTGACTGTACTTCAGCGTAGAGCGACTCTTACTCGTCCCGTTTTCCTCAAACATCGCCTCTGCTTCTTTTTGTTTGGTTTTGTTTCAGAACAGCGGATTGTGCGAGAAGCTGGTGCTGCAGCAGCAACTTTTCCCTGCATATTTCCCCCCCTCCACCAGAATATGTCGTTGACCAACACAAAGACGGGCTTTTCTGTAAAGGACATTTTGGACCTTCCTGACACAAATGACGAAGACGGATCTATCACCGGAGCGGAGGAAGACACGGAGGGTTCGGAGACCGCGTCCACGACAAAAACCACTGGAGTTTTGGTGCAAAGTCCACTAGAAAACGTTCAAAATCTGCCTTTAAAGAACCCCTTTTATGACAGTAGTGACAATCCTTACACAAGATGGCTTGCTACTACGGACAGTATTCAATATTCATGTAAGTAGAGTCTAATATTCTTTCTTCATCTTGTTCATCGTGACTTTTATGACATTTGGAAGCTATGCTGATATATTAAGCAGCAATTGATGGCATGCAGCCTCCCTTTCCACCCTAACGGTGCGCTTAGTGGCGTGCAGCATTCATCTTTATGCACCGTGCTCTTGCTTGCGCTCTTCTTGAGGCGTATATACATCTCAACAAATGCATGTAGTGTTTTGAGTTCACTCGCTTAGCATCCGAAGAATTTGATCGATAAAGCAGCGTGAATAAAAAACGGAGAGTTAAAGTTATGCGGAGTGTGACCACGGTGCAAAATCCTAAGAGTGTCAGTGGGGGGATTTACAGGCAGACAATGCACCTTTTAATGCTTCACTGAGTCGCACTGCCTCTGCGAATTTGGGTTGAGAATTATTATTGTGGCGCTTTTTTTCTTTTAAAATCAAACCCAAGAGTTCGAATGAGCTAAAATGCTGATTTGTGTTATCATTCATGCAGGAGATACTCATCAATGTTGTAAATTTGTTGTCTTTTTCCATTTTTTGGCAAGTGCTGACTCATGAACAGGTTATTTTTCTTAATGCGCATCATAGCATCCAAACTTTTACCCGCTTATTGTGTGTCTTGATAATTTGATAAATGCCTCTGTCGCTCTGAGAACTTTACAACATAACATTTTGACAGTGTTTCTCCCGTTTCTTGCCGCAGTGCACGGCCTCTCCGCCAGCTCACAGGACTCGGCGAAGTCCCCGGAGCCGTCCGCGGACGACGAATCGCCGGATAACGATAAGGAAACTTCCAGCAGCGGCGGCAGCGACTCTGGAAAGAAGCGGAAAAGGAGGGTGTTGTTTTCCAAGGCGCAAACCTACGAGCTGGAACGCCGCTTCAGACAGCAGAGGTACCTGTCCGCCCCGGAGAGGGAGCACCTGGCCAGCCTGATCCGCCTCACCCCGACCCAGGTGAAGATCTGGTTCCAGAACCACCGGTATAAGATGAAGAGAGCCCGGGCCGAGAAAGGTATGGAAGTGACCCATCTCCCTTCTCCCAGGCGGGTGGCCGTGCCCGTCTTAGTCAGGGATGGAAAGCCTTGTCACACTCTTAAAGCTCAGGACTTGGCGGCCACTTTTCAGGCCGGGATCCCCTTCTCGGCTTATAGTGCCCAGTCACTCCAACACATGCAGTATAACGCGCAGTACAGCGCCGCGGCCACGGCACAGTTCCCCACAGCACATCACTTGGTGCAAACGCAACAGTGGACTTGGTGAGAGAAAAGATAGAGACTTGGCTTTGGAGGCACGATAGGGAGTTTCACCACAGAGCAAAGAAAAAGATAAAACACAAAAAACAAAAGACTTTTCATTTTTGCAGCTTGACTCATATATATACTACCATTTTTATTCGGGGCTCATGTGTGCGCCGTGTTTACATGTTTTCGTTAAGAGAACTGGGTCCGAACCTCTCCCTTATAGATTTTATTCCGAATGTCAATGCTCTTCTTGTGAATTTTTTTGTAAAGTATGTTGTGTGTTGGTTGTAGAGATGTTTTCCTCTCTTTTTCCTTTTGACCCTTCGTGTTATTATCAGCACGTACGAACCACTTTATAATTATAGAAATTTTAATTTCTTGCTTCTTTTATGGACCGAAAAAATATTTATGGCCATGAATAAACACTGGCAACTTTTCAGCTATTTTCCCTTTGTTTTTATTCACTGTAAAATATTTGTGGCGATCTCTGAAGTCGAGGTGGAGAGAGGGGGAGACTGAGGGTCGGCCGATGTTTACATCTTAAATTTATATTTACATTTTGAAAAATAAGGGAGGCACTTAACCGGGGAGAATATCCGTTTTCTGTATTTTATAAACAACGACACAGCCTTATCTTGTTGGCTAGATATTCCAAATTTTATAGACAGATTTGTAATAAGATCAAACTCTTTTTCTATAAGTGTCCCATACGAATAATCACATCGCAATATCCAGGGCTAAACCAACGAGGCTCGATGTTGTGGCACAAAACGGACATAAATCTCTAGAGCACTTCAGTCTCTTTCCTTTTAAGCAAATTTAATCCGGAGAATATTTTTCTGAATCCAAACACCCCACACATAAGGAGCCGAAAGTCACTTGTGAAATGGGACTAAAATCCACTCACTTACTCTAAGAGGGCTTCTCCACACGAGAAGCTTTTGAATGAAAAGCTCTCCTTTTTGTCACTATTCCCCACCACTCCCAGCCCTATATGTGTAAAGTGGTAGACCTCGGAAAGGGGGGGAAAATCGTTTCATGCAATAAATGTTTTGTTATCTTGTTAAGCGCTAAACTGCAAATAGAGCAGGAGTGATCAATGAGACACCAGACTTCTTTGTTTAACCCCAAGCCAGCGTTTGGCTAAAATGCGCACGGTTAGAAAATAAAAAACATGTTTTGACGTCCTAATAAAGTTGTTTGTCATATTCAACGTGAAATCAGTGATATTCTGCATGAAAAATACTCTCCCTGCGCCGTCTCTCTCTGTGATCTTTAAGGTGGAACCAAAACATACACAAATGGCTCCCCAGTGATCCGCTGCGCACTGCGGATTATCAGCCTCCAGTCAATATCTTGGGTAAATATGATAACCTAGTAGAAAAATCCATGCATTCTGTTTGGCCCGGGACAAAAATCTCACAGCAGATGTTAGAGTCGCCCCTATCATCACTGAACAAACAGCCAAATTGGGCAGATTTGCTAATTATTTACAGAATTGGGTCTCAAGGGGCTACTGCTTTTGTGGGCGACACTGATTCAATTTGGCCCTGACAGAAAGGTTTTGTGTTGCGCCACTGGTTGAGCTTTGTGGTCAAATAAATCAGCAAGTTGTTATAGTTTTCGTTGCTGAAGTTTTTTTCCTCCATGAGCAAGAATTACGCAGCGTCCTGAACAGCGTGCCAATAATCGCTTAAACGGCATTTACCGCGGGGAATCGATTGAGGAGAAATCCGAGACGGAGTTTAATAAGAGAAACAGACGGATGGACTACTTTTTGACCCTTGATTGAATTTTAGTGAACTCCAACTAAAACTGGTTTCTTTCAAATAACACTGCGCCTACTTCAAGAGAGGCCAATATTTAAAACCTCGAATACGTAAAAGAAGAAGAAGGAGAAAAATAAAAACATCACATCAGTGTGGCTCATTGCCCTCTCTGATCAGGCACTTTTGTGACTCTATCATTGCACAATACAGTACACGACACAACACAGAGACAAAAGGCCAGGCCTGCTTTTTGCTGGGTGTTAGAGGCGTGCATGTTAACGAGCAGCAGGATGCAGACAGTGCAGATAGAGAGACTGACAGAGTTGCTTGGTGCTGTTCAGAGTCAGGGAGATGCATCCTTGGGCTTTTTGTCCTGCCTGTCACTTGGTGCCATTGTGATCTTTGCTGCACACGTTGTCTCCCATATGGGCAGCTGGGCTCGGACAAGGAGAAAAGGATCATTCACAAACCCCAAATTGTATCAAGCTTTCAAATAAAGCATTGTTGTCTCTCAAAGAAAAACGAATTAAAAATTCGTGCTATATCTATTCTGGTCGGAAGAAGACGCCCCATTCACAGATAACAGGGAGTCCTTCTTCCTTGATAGAGCTTTGCCAACAACAGCCCTCTCATTTCTCTTTTCCCTGCATCTCCCATTCTGCACAGTGAAAGGCTGATTCTTGTCTGTCCCAAAAGTCGCTCCTCAGAGCGCAAAAAGTATTTTTAAAAACCAGACAGTGTTCTTCCTTGTTTGCTTTGACTCTCACTGGTATGCGTAGGCCGATTTCAGAAATAGACATGGGAACATATTTGACACAATTCTGCGCCCACTGGAGTCAATTTTTGAGTAGTTTTTCCACATCAGGTGTAAATCTGAGCTTATTGTGCAGCCTCCACCGGTTCAAGTTTCTCGGATGATGCGTTAGATTTAGGTTACGAGGAGTCTAATACAACCAAACAAAATACATTGAAAGTTTAGTGAAATGATAAATAGGCTACTGAAGACGCGGTTTGCTTTATTATTGAGAATCTGCTGGTATCAAGGTTATATTGCAGAGGTTTTCCAATGGGAATAAAACCCTGGAGATAATACCAGATGTTTATTGGACTTTTCCGCCAACATTTCCTGCCTGAGGAGTGACTAGAAATTAGATTTGAAAATTGCTTGAATCTTTTTAAATATATATTTTTGTCCATTGTAATACAACCCTTTCTCCTTTTTTTTCATTTTGTGAGCTATCTGATAGAAAACGAATTCCCAAATCTGAATCCTGGATCCTGGTTTCCAAATCTGTCCTTATTTTAAAAACATTTTTTTTTCTGTCAATGCTTTTAATTTTAATTTAATTTATTTAATTGCAGACAGGGATGCACACACAACAAAAATATTGTGCCACAAAAAAAAAAAAAAAAAAAAAAAAAAAAATTTCAGCGGGGTAAAATCCATCTCGGTAAACTTTTACAGTAACCAAAATTCGCTTCGCACCCGTGTTTTGTTATTAACGCAGCAGAAAATTACACCACACTCCTCCACCAGCTCAGCAACAGGGTCAGATTTGTCGGAAATTGCTTTTGGCTGCTTGGAGGGATAAAGCAGGCGACATTAAAACAAGCATCGCTGCGTGCAGCATAGTTCAACCTGCGTGGATAACACTATTATATACCTTGGAATACAATACTTGAGGAAATGTGCACTTGGGACACCATGGATCTTCGTCATCCTGCCCATTTGAACCTCGACATGAATCATTTTTCTATCACGCACATCGCCAAATAAACGAGGATTTCAAAGCTATAATAAGCGGTGCTTTTCATTTAAAGGAAGCTATCTGGGTTTTATTGCCTTAAAGGAGATCCAGATTAGATTCGCCACGGTGCCGATATTAAACAGAGAGAGATGGATGGAGAGAGCTGGTGGGGGAGGGCGAAGAGAAATGTTACACCGCGCGGCCACAAGATGGAAGCAGAGGTCTTCAGTTGGCGTCATGCAGCTTTCACCTGCAAATGTCTAACAGTGGAAGTTCATCTGACTCGAGCAGCACACATTACTCCAACCAAGTAATGCTCCTCTAGCTAATGAACAAACATCACAGCAGACTTGACTGTCTCTTTAAGTGCGCGAGTGCTGTTTGTGACTTACTGATGGATCTTAAGAGCATAATCATATCGCTCTTGAAAACTAACAACCGTCAAGGTACAATGAGCCAACTTCCACAGGGGAGAGATTTGCACAGTGACTGGGAGCATCCACGGTGTGGCGCAATAGGACAAGGGGACATTTCTAGTGCAGATTAATTCACTTGAGTGAAAGTGGACAATGGAGCTCAAGTGAGGTTTTGCAAGGAAAGTCTCAATCCTTGACAACAAAGCAGACCCCAAGTCAAATGTTTCCAGCAGCATGAAAAGCTGTTTTTTTCCAATTACTGTTTAATTGATCACCTAAAATGATCCAGGAATTAAAATGATAGTAGATATCTGGTTAGTGCATCCAAATCAAGCAACAGATCTGTGAGATTTGATTGAAAAAGTCTTTGATTCATAAATTCCTTTCAGTCATGTCACTTAGATGTCCATCATGTACTGCAGGATTTCTTTTCCAGGCTGCAAAGTGCCTGAGCACAATCGTCTACCCATGCAGAGAAGAAGTATGCAAAGCACTGCAAAGTGGGTCAAATGACAAAATAAAAGGCTTCCATCTTTATGCACCTGCTCGGTTCAGCTTCAGTGAGCTTGCACCTGTAGGGGGCCTCATTGGGTTAGAAAGCTGCACCAGCAGGGGGTTGGCTGGATGCTGAACATGAAGGAATAGGAGTGCAGGAAAAAAGGGAGAGAGATGTTTAATCTGCAAAAGTTTGGAGCAATTTAAAGAAGATAGACAGACAGACCAAGCAGCAAAAATCCAGACATTACTTTTCTAGATCCAAGTTTCTTCAAGACACTAAAAAAAAAAAAAGAAATCAAAACCTCATTTAAAAATTCAACTCCTACTCTCTTACTGCTGGTGAAGGCAGCAATATGTCTGTATCGGTGCAGGTTGAAGGGGTGGAGTTATTGAGATTCATGTGTCACAGTGAACTCGAGCAACTCCGCATGACAAATCCACAAGTTTCTTCAGTGGGACAGACTGTCTGCAGAGCATTGCACAGATCTACCTCCATCTGCAGAGAAGAAGTTGCTGAGCTGAGAGACAAACCAGTGAGTGACCCAGAGAAGAGCTTCGGCACTTTTGCAGTGGAGCCTGGGAAAACCGAGGAAAAACACAACAGCTGGCCCGCATATCTCCAACTTCTGTCATATTCTGCTCATCTTAGACATTAATAATAAAAAGAAAAATCACTGTACCACCCCTTATGTAAGCTGTTTTTAGCTACAAATTAAAAAAGGTATTTGCATTAAGTATGGGCACTATTGGTAAAACAACAAAATAGCATAAACCTGCAGTATTCTGCATACTGTTCTCTTTCTCACCAAAACAGTACTGCATTGTGCTTTTTCAAATGCATTCACATCTGGTAGAAAATTTATAATTTGGTGTAATATATGTAAAAAAAAAATATATGTTTACATTCATGAACCTGTCTGTTGGTATCCTGTTAAAAATCATTGTGCTCAGTTTGCCTTTGAATTGGAATTGAATTGGTCTAAAACTATCTGTAAAAAACCCCAGAGTAGAAAAAGTAACTATACAAGGACAGAATGCAAAATCAGTGACCCATGCAGTATTACCCCATGTTTATCATCTGTACAACATGTATCATAAGAATCATCTGCATGCATCCCGCCAAAAAACACTTTTTTTCCAAATGGTGAGTAGATTTAAAGCGACCTCTTCTACTTCTTAAAGCCTTTCCTGTTAGCTGCTTTCTCCTGACACAGGTGTAAAATGGTCTTCTTGTGCATACATAAAAACAAAGCTGAGAGAAAAGGTAAAGGACAATTTGGTTAAGTTTCCTCCCAATGTCTGTGTTCTCCTGTGGTCCATTCATCAGGAGTTTATAAGTAGAGTTTTAGCTCCCTCCTGGTCTAGTTTTAAGTCAAGGCTAATGCTGGACTGAAAAACACACTACCTAAAAATATCGAAATCCTGATGGTAAAATTCAGTGAATTTTGAAACTGAAATAAATCCATGTTTTTTAGCCTCCATTCTTGTTTGTTTTGGACAAGCCAAAACATGCAGCAGTGTTTTACAGAGAGAGGTGCTGACAGTCCTGTTTTGAAATTGTGGCAAGGTTGGAGTCAGCTCTGTGCGAAGGAGAGAGAGCGTCAAGGTTCTTGACTTTGCTGAATGTAAAGATTAGGGGAAAAAAAGCAAAGTCTGACACTGACTGCCCTGTTCGGACGCGGGATAGAAAGCTCAGGTAGAGGATTTCCTTTTTCTTTTTCATCATTGCTAATTTTCTACGACTGTTTTCTTCAATTCATGACTGCACAGATGTAAAGACAAATCAATGAAATAAATGACTACAGAAATGATACCGGCTTTTTTTCTTAATTGTAGGTTCATATTAAACAATGTGGTTGATGTAATGTATGTAACTGCTATCCTGCATGTATCTTTGGGTTCATGTAGCGGTAAAGCCAAATTTTACAAACCTTTCTGTTCACTTGAAGTCGGAGCAGCTTGAATCAGTGTATATCTTTGGTCGTTTTCTAACAGCGGATGGCTCATCTCCTTTTTCTGACAGTCAATGACAAATGAATGGGACCATCCAAAAGAAGGGTTGTTGAGAGCTATTAGCAGTTTAATGTGACTCAAGCAGCTTCAGCTTCCTCCTGCTCTCAGCAGTGTGCAAAGACAGATGCTTAACTGTAAGATCATAAAAAATACAAACATTCAGCAATCATTGCTCAAGCTAATTTCATCTGATCGAGAGCAAAGACAGCGTCACAATGAGTAAGCTGTAACCAGGACTCTTTATTTTTCTTTTCTTAGATTTTTTGGCTCTGCTGCCATACAGCACTGCTGATATGATAAGCTCTTCACATAGTGTAATTTGAGAAAAGAAAAAAGATGTATAAAAACTAAACTTTAACCAAATGGCTTATATAATTAGTGCACATAAGAATTTGAAAATCTTCCAGGTAAAGATTTGGTTCAAAAATGAAAGTTTGGATATGAGTTGCAGAGTTCCCTACTTCACACATACACACAAACAAACACACACTGTGGTGGTCTGGTACACAAAACAGCAAAAGTTAGGATAACAAAAAATACAATTTCACACTGGTTGACTCTTAAACATCAGACTCTTCCAAAGTGCAGCCCTTGTGATGCATTCACAGAACCTGTGAGTGACTGAAACATGAGTTCAACTCCAGCGACTCTTTGAAAATGACAGCAACTCTGCGGGAGAAAATGCTCATTCAGTTTTATGTCAAAGCTGACAGACTTGGTTTAGTTATCACACATGCTAAAAATGTTCATTTTTAATGACCTTGTGCAATTGAGTTCAATTAAAGCAGAGGAAACTAATAACATTGATAAACAAACTTGTTTTTTTTTTTTTTTCCAAATAAATTTGTGCATAAAATCAAAAATATTCCTGTTATTCCATGTCATTTTTAGATTGAATGAAATGAAATGAAATTAATTTCTTCTTTTAATTATTCAATAAATCTAGCTCTTCAAAGTAGATCACCAAAATACAGAGGTCAAACATGCCCAAACATAATTACTTAAACTTTTAATTTGTGATGTAATGAAACAGGCCATGCCGTTTATTGAAATTCCCAAAATCGCTCTGTCCTTTGCAGGTAAATGTGTTCCAACAATGCATGACAACAACAACAACAACAACAACATTTATACTGAGAGAAAACTTCAGCTCAGTCCTCTGTGTTATACGGCTATGTGGTCTTCTATTGAAATATTGTGCTGCTGCTTTGTTATGATATTCAAAGTGCCATATGGTCTTATTTCCCTTTGTCTTCTCTCTCTCAATGTTCCATCTTAGGCCTTGAGTTGTCTTGTATAAAACCCACAGTCCGCTGCAGTCAGATGGGCTGGATGGGGGACAGCGCCAACAATCAGGTTCCCAGAGTTGAGTGTTTATGCCTTTCACTTAATGGATTGTCTCACCTTCTTCAGAAGATGAACATGAGGTGCTTGAGATGCCAGCACTGCAAATGGATCCTGGGGCTTTGAGCCTGATAACAACCGGCCGTCATCTGTTTCAGACATGCTTCAATCAGCATGCGTGATGATCAAAGAGCGGCAGTGTGGCAGCGACGTGTTTTACCAATTCAAGCTGCCTAATTAGCCTCCTGTTTAAAGAGGATGTCAAATATGTGTAGGAAGTTGTGCCTATCATGTGTTTGTGCACTTGTACCCCTGTGCTGAATTTATAATGTCTTCTGGAGCTAACTTTGCTGAATGGAAAAATAAAAGAAAGAAAGCTTCTCCATGGTGTGGCTTTTGTTGTTCACTGAATAGGAGCAGTTTGACTGTATGGGCGAGTGATGCACTTTCAGACACTATGCATCATTTAGTCTCTACTCTCTTTGTGTTGTGGAAAAACTGAAGCAATAACCTTCAGTTTGCCTCCTAAAGTCATTGATATACAGCGACCATGTTTTTTTCATCTTCACACTAACACAAACAACTTTCCCTTCAGTCCACTGTTCTCTGGGGTCATTTGACCCTGGCATTATGATGAAGAATAACAGTGATAACAGCTCAGTAAAACAAAAACACAGTTCACATATAGCTGTGATGGATGGCTTCACTTGCACTTTCTTATTCCTCTGTCTGACCATCACAGAGCTACAGAGCTGATGGACTTACAAACACAATCACTGTTAAAGCACTCTTACAAAAGGAGAAGGGAACAAAGCCCAATGACTGTAGGACGTCTGCATGGACAGACACAAAAATATTTTCTGTAACACTCTGATTATATACTTGGGAGGAAAGTACACTGACTTTGTACACATTATGATTTCATTTTTTATTATTTTAGCCATTTTGACTTAGTGTATGACAGATAGTTTTAAATTTTTTGGCTTGTTTCACTTGCAATTCCAAAACATAGATCCACAATTTCTCATTTACACTAAAAGAAAAAAGATCAGTGTTAGACATACAGTAGGCTATGTATACAGTTTTTATATTCTATCTCACACCCAGCATTCAGACCCTTTACAGACCACTGTCAAAGTTTTTATCCATGAATTAGTCAGGCAGTTGTTTCCCCAACTGGAGATCAGTGAGATCTTTACTGTAATGTCTCCATCTGCTGTTTGACCGTTTTTATATGAATTCTATCAGTCAGTATTTTTTTTAATCTATTCAGGTTTTTAAGTCTTTACAGACATACCAGTAGATAATTGTATTCACCTGAACATCAAACTTGTATGTACTGCGCTTTGTTGTGTTTCCAAAACTGCATTTATTATTATTTGTAATTATCTTGAGAAAGTTTAATCAAAGTAAATACCTTTGTTTAGATTTGGTTGTGGTTGCTGCTGAAAATGTGTCATCTGGGTAAATTTGACAAGAACTGTTCAATATTAATATTACAATCATTTTATGGGTATTCTGGTGTTTTAAAAATATAGTTATAAAGTCAAATTTCTACATTATTTTGGAGGTTAATAAATGAACATGTTAATGGAAAATGGAAAGGCAAGTTTCAAAATTTTTGTCTGTTAACAAAAACAGGAAGTGAAGCTTCAATTACATTATATTATAATATCAGAAATGAGTGTTTGATTATTCTCAGACGTCTCTATCCATATGAGGGGTACATATATCACAGTTCACTTTACAGTCAAACTGTACGGGTTTTTGACTGTGTATTAAGTGAATAATCTCTGGACAAAGAAAGAAAGGAGAAAAACTGTCACATGATGCACTTCTGTTTAATCAATGATTTTTGCATAATCTTAACTTAAAGCTACAGTGTGTAAAAAAAATGAAAAGAAAAAACAACACTCAGTGATATGAAGCAGTCAGACTCCAGACTGAACCCCTCCCACTGATGGAACTCTAGACTCTACAGTGGCCTTGGAGGACAAAAAGCTCCTGTGATGCATGATAGGTATGATCCTCCTTTGTCAAGATCTGGAAACCAAAAATGTCTATCAAAATTTTTATTTTATTTTATTTTATTTATCTAGTTTTTAATTTTATTTTTTGCTGTAATATCTTCAAGTGCTACATTTTTGGCAATTTTGCATAATGGTCTTCAGTCGTTTGTAAAGACATGG
Source organism: Xyrichtys novacula (assembly GCA_962446985.1). Classification (NCBI taxonomy): domain Eukaryota; kingdom Metazoa; phylum Chordata; class Actinopteri; order Labriformes; family Labridae; genus Xyrichtys; species Xyrichtys novacula. The sequence continues at coordinate 10,105,124 of OY660878.1, forward strand.
CGCAAGACACCCGCCTCTGTGGGAGTGGACTAACTCGTACATAGATCATTCCAGGTCATTCTAAGTCATTCTAAGTTTTTTGGTTATTACACACTAATTTAAACACATTTGAATGTCACATTTAATTTGCCAATTCTGTTCTGTTAAATGCTGCTAAATGCACACTGCACCATATAAGAAACACCCACAGCAAACTAACACTCTCAGTATCACAATTAACTCTGAAAGTGACCAATGATTCTTTTAAAGCATCGAACTGGCTGCAAATATTGTATCATAACTTCAAAATTTCAGTCAGTGGCTTTGCATGGTGTACTTACTCATTTTCATATACAGTGTTTAAGCTCCAATTTAGAAACACACAGAAGACTTGTTATTGAAAATTAATTTAAGGTGACAATAATCACCAACATTCACAAACTGTTGGAAGTTTCCTCAAGCTAAAGATGTAGTGTGTTGAAGTTAATCCTGAAGATTAAGGATGTATACATTAAAAGTAGCTTTGGCAGATACAGTCTTCATAAAAAGTTTTTAAAAAATCATACAAAAGGATTTTTTTTTTTTTTTGTAAAAGCAAAGTTATTGAAGTTTTAGCTTAAAGCATGAAATAGTGCTTGGCTATCCATCTGCACATTTTGGAAGTGCAACTGAGATCCGTTAATCCAGGAGGAGTTACATTCAACTTAAGTAACCACAGTCCTGTCTCTGGTGATGCTACTGAAGTCCTCCTCAACAGCCCTCCTCCTCCTTTTCCCTCAGCTGCGAAGTGTCCAGCAGTGAAGCGCTGCACTGTCATGCGGTGGACAGGTAGGAGACTCCAGACTTTCCTGGGTCAGATGTACGAATGTGTGCCAGACGGCTGCTCTGACACCGCAGCCGTGTTCAAACAGTCTACTGTATTCACATATAAGATATATACTCATGAAATACATTATCATATTGAATAAACATGATTAACATAGCTATACATTAAGACTTGTTTACATCCACATTATTCAGAACATAAGTCTGGAGTAATGTAAACCCAGAGGATCACTCAAATAGTCAAAGATGATGGAAACCACAGATCGTGTGATGATGTGTGTCTCATGTTCATCAAACTGTCTCTTCTAAAAAGTGGAAAAATCATCAACAATATTGTCAATGGCAGAGTTGTTGAGTTATCTACAATCCTACAATTTCATTTAGCAGACGCTTTTGTTCAAAGCAACCTTCATGTGAGAGTAATTTTGCAGTACTTAGTTCCATTCTAGTGTTTTCTCTGAGTCACATACCAGAAGACAGAGTAATAAAATAGAACAATCTGGATCATCTATAAGATTTAAAAGCTTCACATTTTTTAAAAAGCCCAGAAATAAAAGCACTAGGTTTTCCTTGTGGTTGTCTCTCCCTCTTTTTTAATAATGCACTTTTGTTGTAACTAACGAGGGACTAAAATCACGCTCCTTTTGTGAAAAAAAGTGCATGCATGTATCTTCCCAAAAGCTTACAAGGGCTAAACAGTAGGCAAATAGTTTACATTTTTAATGAGAATTTTTTTTTAAATAAACAGCAGAATACAGCATTTTCGCTTTTTATCTGTTGATGTAAATCGTTCAGATGAAATAGTGATAATAGTCACTATCACTTTATCTCAGAGAAATGTTCTCAAGAAAATTCATAAATAACTATAAATGACGATAAATAAAATGCTCACTTTTCCCAGTAAAGATAATCACTCTTTGTAACAGAGTAGACAGTGTCATTACAGCAGGGTCAAAAGGGCAAACACCAAACCCTGCATAAAACATTTGCAGGAAACAATAGGCCCTGAAAACACAAGAGAAGTGCAGATGTTAGTAGTAACATTAGAAAATGGCCACAACAGTGTGACAGTGAGACTAAATTCACAGCACTCAAGCCTTGGGACAATGTAGCTTAATGGAGAATGACTACAGCTGTGATTCAGCGTGGACATCCCATCTTATACATATGTCTTACATGTCTTAATAAAAATTAAAAAATAAGATTATGATGTACATTTCTTGGATTGCAAAAAAGAGAGAGCTCTTCGCTAACACAAAGAATCTACTTGAAGACGAAAAAATGTGTGAATATTTTTCCTTTTGATGCATTGACTGTAGATCTTTTTCTTATTCAAACTGCATGAAAGATTAAAAATATAATAGCAGCACAAGGTTATTATACTCTATCTTCTTGTTAAGCATGAAAAAAAATACATTATTGTTGATTAATAAAGGGAACTCCTCAAAAATAAGTGCCCATGATACGAATTATCTTTTCACAGACTCTTCACCATCTCATATCCAGAGTCAGACAGAGTGAGTGAACCTATGTGACGGTAAATCCTGACCTTTTAAACAACTATGGCATGTGTCCATTTAATTTACCTGGATACTGCTGCAGTCAATAAAATCTCACACACTTCAAACATCAATAAAAGCTGTGAGGAGGTGAACAGAGGCAGGCGGCTGAAGGGTATTTTGTGTGTTTTCCTTTTGACTGAGCAGCAGTTGTCTGAGTGGAGGAATCTTTTCTGGCTCCTGCACACATGGCTGGAGGGAGGAGAGAGGAGGAACAGTCTGCAGCGTTTTAGCAAACAATTTCATGATGGTTTCAGAGAAGAGGCCAGCCAAGCATTTCAAGTGGCAGAGCAGCGAGAGGGCAGCATTGTAGAGGAGAACAGGTAGTGTAATGATCAGGTAGACGAGATGACATCAAGCGTCCTCAGAGACGGCCGGGCACAGCGAGCTGACATCCTTCCAGAGAGGAAGAATCACTGAAACAAGACGAGACAAAACCAACAAACAAGAGAGCCATTAGCCCCAGCAAGACTTGTTATGACTGCAAAGCATTAGGAAGGCAGACGCACAGAAATCACATGTTGGGGAAAGGTGTAAAACAAGTCAATGCACAACGTCTTTATTTACTAGATCTCTGTGTAACAATTCATAGATTATGTCTTTTGTGAACTACCCTTAAAAAATTCTAACTTTTAAACATACTTTCTCTAAACCCTAAGATTTTTTGATCCGATGGGGATGAGTGGAATTATGAGAAATGTAGAGTGTGTGAAAAGGCAGAAATGACACTGTAAATGGTAAAATACTTTTTTAACATGAATCAATCTTTGTGAATGTGATAATAAAACACAGCTGAAGGGTTTCATCTTCAGAGCTTAACAATAACTCTCACTATTTTGATGTTTAATAGAGAGCTTTTACTAATAAATATTGATATTATTGTGTGATAAATGGTACTACGGTAGAGTTAATATGTTTTTTTTCTTTCCTGCATTATATCATCTCTGAAGTGACGCATTGACTCGACAAGCATGCCAGCCTTGGATGAGTTAGTTTCACGTAGGAGGCAGAGAAGATGTTAAATGAAAGGAACATTAAGTCTCTTTGAAAACCTAAACATTAAGTATGATTATAGAAAAACATGATCCAGATTGAGCTTCTGTTTTCTTTCTTCAAAAGCAGATTTTGACATTTGTTTTGATGACATCCCTGAAATATGTCGCTCTGCTGTCATTTACACCTGTGTGCTGACAGACCCATACAACTACATGAAACATGTAAAGGCATTTACTCTACACTAATTCAGATTTTATATTAATCCCTCTAAGGCTTTATTCTATAACTGATCGAGTGCATATGGTTGTTTTTGTGCCAAACTATTTGAAAAATTGAAGGACAGGTGAAAAAAAATGCAAGTTAAACCATAATTCTGATGTATCACTGTCATACAAAACAAATATATATAATATTTGTGCATTTTCTTGTTTGGATGTCATTCTCACTCCATCATTTTCTATAATTTAGCTGGATGTTAGTCATTTCTGCATGACACTTGAACACACGGTTGTACATTTCTACACAAACACTTTGTGTGTAACAAATTGTGGCCTCTGTTAATGCCTGCTTACTTCTGTTGTGTATTTCACACACTTTTTTGTAGAAAGATGATCATCTATTGCCGTGTCAAATATTGTACCCACAGTATTACTGGTATTTTTTTGTTTTGTTTTGTTTTTGTTTCTTTCCTTTTTTCCCCTCTGTTTCCATTGAGTGACTTTTTACCTGCAGTAATTTTAAATGCAGCCACTCAAGAAAACTGAAATCCTCACACGTTGCTCACAAATCATGCCACTTCTTGTGTATTAACTCTGCTGAGTAGCATCACAATCTAAATGTACAAAACCCTACCTTGCTGTTTCGACTTTCAAAATGCACATTTTGCACATGTTAGCAGCTTTAGCTTTGACTCCATCAAAATGAGAGTTGTTAAGTATTAGGTATAGTTGAGACATGGATATAAAGTAGCTCTAAGTATGAGGTGTAGGTGTAAAGTTTCTTTGGTCTTGGTCTTTGGAGAAAATTCACTTAGGTTTCCCTTAACGTCCACTTAAAGTAAATTAAATGTCTGTACTTTTCTGTCTCAATGAAAGAAAAAAAAAATCACTGCCTACTGACTGAAGCGTTTGTTAAGTTAAGATTTCTTTGGTCGACTCTGTTCTGCTGTGTAAAGTTAGCAAATATGGCCTTCAGCAAAGCACTTTAAAAATGTCCTGTCTTAAGTCTAAACTTTTTCTGTGTTTGACCTCCTTATGCAACTATATCAGGATTTACCAAATTAGGATGATTTAATCAGTACATAAAGAGGTGTAATTTTATTTAATTTTTTCCTTTTTTTTCCAGAGACAAACATGAAGAGGGGAAATGATTAAGAAGAACTTTATTAATCCCTAAAGGGAAATTTAATTAAAGAATATGACAAATATTGTAATGCTGTATGAAAGATCATTAATATTTCTAATATAATATTCATTTTTCCCCTTTATTTTTGATATTATAAAAAAAAGGATATGAAATCTCAATAAAATAAAAAGCTGGATTATCACACTAGGATTGTTTAATATAGAGTTTTTCTTTAAAATGGCACCACTGATTTTTTATTTATTTTTTATGCTTTTGATTGTTCATTATTGACACACAGGCATGGCTTCACCTACAAGACAAGAATAGCTTTTTGTTAAAGAATTTTGTGAATAAATTTAGTGACAAACACAGACAGTCACATAACAAAAATATCCTCTGTGATTTTGAAGTATTAGATGGTGAGCTGATTTTAAAACGCTAATATTGGCGTCTGTTTTACATTCCTGGAGCCGCTCTATTATTCGCCCAGTGATATCTTTCACTCACAAAGCCTTCAGTTTACCACCTCCCCTCTTCAGTGTGCTGCAGGTGACTGAAGCAGGGTTCAATTTCTCCAAAGAAAACCAGACAAAATGAGGATTTTTAATCTTGATACACCGGGTCCCAAAAATGGGCTTTGACTTTAAAATTTAAATTTCCGCACATGGGATGTGCTTGTGTCTGTCAGGATCAATACATTCAGAATTTAAAGTAGTTTTGTGATGTGTTTATGGGGATTCATCTAAATAATTGTAGGCTATCAGGTGGCCTACTAGATAAAAGCGTCCAAAAGAGGGGACAAACAGACCGGTAGAACTATCACATTGATATGCAGCTTCTGGTTACATTTCCATCCATGAGTTGTGGAGCCATTTAAAAAGTTTCTGTCTCCACACAGAGCACTCAAAGTGCTTTGAAACTTTTGATTAGAAGATGCATCTCTTCACGGTTAATGTGAAAACAAGCTGAAAAATGAATCCCAGGCAAAAAATGGACATCAGGAAACACTTGATACAGATTGTAGCTATTTGCATGAATTTCAGGTGTGAAACCACATTTTATTATTATTTTTTTTTACCCCATATGATGGTGTGAAACGTCTGCAGCTATGAGAGAGTACAACTGTCTGATCAAAAAACCCAACCTTTAAGCAAAGTAATAAAACTGAATTGAAGGAAATACACAATATGCATGCAAATGCCTAACAAGGTCACTTGCCATAGATAATAAACTCTCAAATGTGTTTCTTTCTATGGTTTTAAAAATTGATTTAATGTAAACCAGTCACCCTGTAAGCAATAAGATTTTATTATTAAACCAACTTTTATCTCATCTTTCTTTTTGGTGTGAGGCAAATGAAAGGCAACAGAAGCAAAAAAGTTCAGTCGTACAGAATAAATGGTTAAAGAAGTCAGAAAAAACATTTGGAACCTTAATCTATAAATTCAGGATGTCTACCACAAGTTTTTGTTTTTCTATAAACTGATAAGATCATTTCAGGACAATCATGCAGACTTCACTCAATGCCACACCAGCAGACTGTAAAGGGCACTTTGACACACAGAGAGCCTGAGAGAGACATTTTGTCCTGTGACAAAACTAAAGTGAGCTGTGGTTAGATCACAATCAGCTTTGCTTACTGTTACCACGTTTAATGCAGCAGAAAACCAACCAGAACCTTAGCTATCTGTATTGATCAGCGGCTGTGTTCTTTTTTTTATTGTTAGTATAAAAGAGAGCAGCCATGCTTAAATGATCTCATTGAAAACAATGCACAGGTCTGCAGCACTCACAGAGTGCCTATATTATAGCAGGATTGATCTGTTTCACAACTAAGTGACTAAATTCTCTGCCCTAAACACTTTCAGACAGTGTGACAAAGTGCTGAATGTCATAACTGACTTTGCTTACCTTTACAGTGTTTGTGTGTCACACTTATGAATGTACTTTTAATGCTAATCTCACAAAAGTTGATCATATATAAGTGCGTATAAAAAATGTCATGCTTCTTTGCATGTTCTGAAGTCTAAACCAGGATGTGGGTGTCTGTCTAAGGCTTTAATACATGATCTCAATAAATACAAACTGGTAGGATTAATGTTTGTATTTCATGACTCTCATGTTGTAAGATTTGTGAGGGAAAAACTTGGGAAAAATTAAACTTCTTTGTACTTATGCAAAGAAAGCACATCAGTTTTAATTGTCTGTGGCTTACAAACACACTTAACTATTTTTAATGCAAAATATTTAAGTCAAATATGCGTGAGTATCCACAACCTGCATGTCTTTAGCAGTTATATCATGCTACTTTTAAGTGAGTTCTTGCTTACATCTTCTCTTACAAAAAGAGCAAACAACTGGTTTTATAGTGTGCATATCAACAGCTTGGTTTCATGCTGTGTGAGTGGCACAGGCTCTGACTTTCTCTGTTGTGTTTCATGGCCTTGGTTCAGAGGCTTAAAAAGCTCAAAGAACTTCTCTTGGGCGACATAGACACAAAAGTGTCTCAGTTTCCTGAAAGAACCTTGACAGTTTTCTCTTAAGAGACGGAAGAACTACAGTAATTACCTGTTAAAAAAAATATCAATTCTCTTCCTTCAAGCAACATGACCACACAGGATCCCATTTAAAGACAGCTCACCTTGCATCTCGTTTCTTTTGTCATTTAAGTCAATAAATACTCTGATACACGTCATGGCCCGGAAATGTAAGAAATGAAAGTAACTTCAGACTTATTACGCATGTGAATTCTCCAGCTCTCCATTTGCCTCAGCAGTCAGATTATGGTCAACATCCCGAAAGAGCCCATGTTCTGTTTTGGGCGCCCTATTAGCATCATTTCGTCCATCAAGCGACATTAATTGTGAATGAATGCAAACTCCCGCTGAAGAATACGGTCTTCAAGAGGCCTGTCACATACTTTCTCCACTTGGGAGGACCTTTAACCTACTTAGCTGAGGAACCGCACCGTTTCAAGTAGTGCAGCTGAAAGATATGCACCTGCCTGCTTTTTACTCTCACACTGCTCAGCGATTTAAGAGGAGAGAAAGCATTTGATCTAAATGGTACTACACTGACTGCAGGTGTGGAATTTTCTCAACAAATTTTCCTCACCAGTTTAGCTTCAGGGCTGACCACAGTACAGAAATCCTAAAAATCTGAAGAAAGGACTGAAGAGGATGAATTATTGGTGGCTTTACACTAATTTCAACATTCAAAGTAACGTGCGGAAAAATAAATTAACTGTTTTTATTTCGTGCGTAAAAATGCACTAAAAACTCTTAATTTCTTGTTAATGACACTGTCGGTCACTTGTAAATCGCTTAATATCAAATAGAAATTGAAATTATTTTAGTCTCTTTCTTGAGAGCGAATACTGATATTATAGAAATAAAAATACTTGATATAATTTCGCCTTCTTTTTACTCCATTTGTATTGTGTGATTGATTGATTTATTGAGTGCTGAGATTGTTGGTGAAAGAAGATAAATTGGTGCGTAATGCTGTTTTTTAAAATAATTTTTGAAGCACCCCTGACGAACAAGTCTGTATTTTTTTTCGTTGATCACCATACTAAATACGTCATTGATAAATGTGATGGATGAAATGATAAGATATCCTAAGAAGTCCACCGTGAGGCCGAGACAAAGGAAAAACCACGACAGTTGGTCGTGCGTAAATTACGCACGCAAAATTTACGGGTGTTTTTTTCTTTTCACCTGCTAAGGAATCCAAACAATACATACAGACATGTAAGAAGAAACTGGGCACAAGTCTCTAGTGTTATTGCTGGTTTAGATTTTACTCACAATAGAGGGGGATATTTAAAAGTTAAAAAAAGAAGAAGAAAAGATTTAAGGGCTGCAAGATGAAAATAAATCCCCATTTTGTCGGCACTCAGTGCTTTGCCACTGTGTGGTTAAGGTTGCAGGTCAGGACCCTGGTCCTTCAACCATCTCTCCACATCTCTCAGGGTATTGAACCAGCAAGGACGAGATAGAGAAAAGCAATTCAGCCACCAAGCGCTTTGGTCCATCTGCTGCTCTCTGCTGAGCTGAGCTGAGCTGAGAGGGTGATGATATCGGAAAAAGGTCGTCTCTGGGACATGGACTACATAAACTTTCATTTGGATTTGGTTAACAGCATATCTTCATCATAAACTGAAAAGATGGATCGTGTCCTTGAAGGCAGCCATTTCAGTTTATGTATGTGGGGCGCTTTTGCCCCTACACGTCTTGCACACAGCACAGATGAATCAATGGCTGGTGGCAAAGCAATGCCTGGCTTGCATCTTTTCACTGAATAGCAGAGCACTTATCACTTTTTCTCTTATAGACTTTGGTTTGCACATCAGCAATTAAGCTATTTTCTAAAGCTTGTGAAATATTTTCCAAGTGAGATAAGGTGAAATAAATTTTCAGCAAAAGAGAAAGACAAAGAGAAAAACGCAAAGCGTTTTACAGGTGAAATACAGAGTTTCACGCAAGTTAACACATTGTCCTTCGACATCGTCCCTAGACTGAAATTTCCTTGTTCAGGTAGCTTCTAAGGTGCCACTTATGCCTCTTCTGTCGCCAGTGCGTGGATAGATTAATTGCAAGGTGTATATTGATCGATGCTTTTAGCATGAAACACACACTCTGTAAAAACCCACACAAACAATCTATCTTTGGTAAATATGAACAGAAAAGCCACAGAGTAAGGCTGGGCGATTAAAATCTTTTTCTTTCGAAATGTGTAAGTTTTAATGACAAACCTGCAGCGCGGCCTTCTTCATCGCTCCTTGTGCGTCCTTGTTTCCCGCTCTCCCTGCCTTTGCCAAGTCTTCTTCATTCCCAGATGTGAAAGTTAACCTTTATTGATTACAGCCATATTATTGTGGACTTTAAGCTCCCATGTGCGTTGCGTGCCTCTAACTAGCTCCAGATTTTTATGGGATCCTAATGTGGAGGGTCTGTGGACCAGGGTCCTGCTCTCTGACTCAGTAATCCAGAAGGTTGAGAGGTTTGCCTCATTTACATAATGTTAGAGGTCTGGGCCGAGGCCTACCTTTCTCTTCGCCCTAAAAAGACACCGCGCTGGTGCTGCTAAAGGAATGGAAAAGGCGCAAAGGAATCTGGACATTTAGTGGACCATTTGCAGGTATGGAATATAAGGTTATCTTAAAAGGGAGCTTTTCATAAATAAGAACTGTGGTGCGTTTTTTTAAATTAGTAACTCCACGATCTTCGTAAGCATTTAATGATTTGGATTTTTCTTTTTTACTTCAGTTGGTTTCTTACTATTATAACTTCCTTTACGCGCGCATTTTTCTGTTTTCCTGGACGACAAAAAAGTACAGCCACTTCACATCTAAACAGCCTCTGAATCTAGGCATCCGAGAGAGGAAGGAAAAGAAATTCAGGTGCTGCAATAAGCATCAGAACATCGATTTCTCACAATCGCCTATCATTCCAACCGGAAATTGTTGTTCTTGATGTGATGCTCTAATTGATGGCTGACCATGTCACATCTTGCTAAATTGCTCAATTAAGGATAGACAGCTACTTTGCTGCTACGCCATGCTAAATTACATTAGTGGCTTCATGCAGACGAGTGTTTCCTTCCCCCCATTAAAGAAAGATGGTAACGCTATTCATTTGTGGAGAACAACCTCAGAGCAGCACACCTGCTCCTTTTTTTCCTGCTGGAAGGTGCTGATAGTGATTCAAGACATCAGAATAGGTAAAGATTCTAATATGCTTCGAAAGCTGCAGGCTCAAAGTGACATAAATCCATAAGGGACGCATGTAAGGCTTTAATGGGAGCCTTTATTAACCGGTTTTGTCGTTGCAATTTGTCACAGCTCATTTCTCGTTTGACCCCCCCTGTTGTGTCTCCTTTCCTCTGATTCTTCCCTTGGCGCCAGTCAGTTTGCTCAGAGATTACAATGTCAGGTCAAGACTGCAAAGTGCCATTAAAGCTCGGTGACCAGACTCAAGAGTTTGAGGAGAATGATATTGTCTCCAAATTGTTTTAAATTTGATTAAAAAGTTCGCCTTTTTAACAAATGCAGCTTGACGTGCTTGATTTATTGAAGCAATTTTTGATATAAAATCAACTCAGTAATCTCATCTAGTATCCTTTGTCTTGCCTCATAATGAATATTAGATATACTCACAGCTTGGATCCCTATCGCCGCTCCCTGTCAGCATTTTGTCATTTTGAGCTTATTTGGACCTGTCTCTCTGTGCTGGGGCAAAATGATGCTTAAGAAGCATAAATGAGCTGGTCATACAACTTCATTGTGCCTCTTTGATGATACTCGGTGGCCCTTATGTCTGTTCAAAGTGCTCTCAAAGTTTCTAGAAAGAGTGGAATTCCCTACTGACGCAAATAGTCATACGTGGTCAGACCAACTGATGTGCTGAACATAAAATGTTATTGTCACCTGTATGTGGTTGTCAGAAAAAGATAATCATACATATGTGGCGTCTTTTATTCATGTATAGACCCTAATATAAAGAAAAATGTATTTTCATGAATTATTTCCCTAAAATGTCAATGACTATTGTTTGCTGATTTAGGAGTTTTGCTCCGCCCCCTGTGTTTGTCGTAAACCTGGCTCCTGGCTCCAATAAACCCGGGCTAAGAGCGCCCTGGGCTCGCCTCCTTCTCCAAGGCGATCAATAGGATCTCAGGCGCACTACAAGCACTCTCTTACGTAGACATCCACCAAGGAGAGAGCCGATACAACAACACGGTTGATCTGCTCAAACACAAAAATCTACCTGCTTTCTGAATCATGTCGTTGAGCCCAAAGCACACTACGCCTTTTTCAGTGACAGATATTTTGAGTCCAATCGAGGAGACCTACAAGAAGTTTAGTGGCATGGACGGCGCAGGGAACCTAACCTCTCCACTGGGAGCCTACCGACAGCCTCAGGTGTCTCAGACCGGCATGCAACAGCACTCCATGGGCCACAACGCCACCGTGGCCACCACTTACCACATGCCGCACACCGTCTCCCAGTTCTCCCACAGCGCAATGGGGGGATATTGCAATGGAAGCATAAGCAACATGGGAGACCTCCCGTCGTACCAGGAGAGCATGCGGAATAGTGCAGCAGCAACAGGATGGTACAGCGCCAACCCGGATCCCAGATATTCCACAAGTAAGTACAATATCACATTTATGCACACTTTCTTATTTTTTAAAAGAAATGTCGACATAATAAGTATGTTTTTATTAGGAATGAGATACACGCACAGTATTTAATAGTATCTCCTCTTTAGGCATTGAATTTATATTAAAGGCTGAGTGATAAAAACTTTGCAAAATAATAAAAAAAAAACTTTTTTAGGGAATTTTATTTGAAAAAAGAAATATTTACACACCAGTAAAACTGAAAAGGAGATCATTCTTTCAAGTCTGTCTTGGCTTTTATCATCTTTGGGGCCAAATATTTTTAAAGTAAGCTCGCAGTGACTTTATTATTATTATTATAATTATCATCATTATTATTATTGTACTATTATCATTATTATTGTTATTATTACCATGATTATAATTATCTTCAGCTTACTCTATAAGAGCAAAGAATAAATGATTTCTGCAGCAGGCGAAACAGTGTTCTCCTCTTCTGTTTATTGAACGCATGTATATGTATGTATATTTTTAAGTTTCTAGATTCATGGGACCTTCCACAGGTATGAACATGACCGGCATGGGGGGTCTCACAGGAATGGCGGACGCCACCAAATCTATGCCAGCTCTCCACGCGGCGCCCAGAAGGAAACGGCGCGTGCTGTTCTCGCAGGCTCAAGTCTACGAGCTGGAGAGGAGATTTAAGCAGCAGAAGTACCTGTCTGCGCCTGAGAGGGAGCACCTGGCCAGCATGATCCACCTGACACCGACCCAGGTGAAGATCTGGTTTCAGAACCACCGATACAAGATGAAACGGCAGGCCAAGGACAAGGCGGCGCAGCAGATGCAGCAGCAGCAGCAACAGGACGGTAACCTGTGCCAACAGCAGGCGCAGTCCCCGAGGCGCGTAGCCGTGCCAGTTCTGGTGAAGGACGGTAAACCGTGCCAGAACGGCTCGAACACGCCGACGCCGAACCAGCAACAGGTACAACAGAGCCAACAACAAAGCCAACAACAGAACGGGGCAGGAGTTGTGCTCGCATCCCCGACCAGCAGTCTCAACCAGCATCAGAGCCAGCAGCAGGTGAACGCTTTGGAGCTAGAGGAAATGTCACCCAGTCCCCCCTCACTGCACAGTCAGCTCAACATGGCCCAGATAGACACCTCTGCCGTAGATTACACCAGTAACATGGTCAGCTCAAACCTCCTGTACGGCAGAACGTGGTAGGACCTCCAACTATCACTCCACTTTTTTATGTGAACCTGCGGATGAGCCCATGCAACAGCAAAATACAACTTTTCTTATATATATATATATATATATATATATATATATATATATGTCACACGGAGGCTAAAAGATGGCCTTTGTCGGTTGAGGGACAGGGCGCACAGACTGAGGCGCACCAGCTGATCAGGGCACATTTTCTTGACATCTCTGACAGGGGGAGTCTATTTTTGAACATTGCAGAAATGGCTGCCCTCGTAAGCAATCATGTCGTTTCTGGACCTTTTGTAATCCATGTTTTGGACCTTCCTCATGATGTTTTAAACGTAGTCTATGTTGTTGAAACAAAAAGGAATGCTGCTTCACTAGATTGCGGACTGGGGGTGTGGGGAGGGTGGGATCAGGTTTGGAGTACACTGAGCCACCACTCCTTATTTGCGGTGATAACCTGGTATTTTAACATATTAATATTGTAAACTAATGTATTCATTTAGACTTACGAAATAAAGTAGGGACTTGTATATTTGGCTAACACACATGAATGCGTTCAACTGTATAATAATCGTTATGGCGTCCACTTTTATGTTTTCTTTATTCTTTTGTAAGTTAAAAAGGAACAAATGCGTTATGGCTGCTGTATATGTTTCAAACCCAAGTGAACGTTAACAATAAATAACTTGAAGTGTGAGAGCTATTCCTGAGGAAGTAATTTTTTTTAAAGGCATCTGTTTTTCGAGTGCATTTTCATTATGTTGTGATTGAGACCAAATTGAGCTGGAAAGCAAGGTCGATGAGGGAGCCAGCATTGTTCAGGTGACATTTTGGAGAGCTGCCTTTCATGGACGATGTCTGCGAGACTCTGAGACGCGAAATCACCCTTTTAAAAAATGAATAACACTTTCCAGCAGGTTCGATACTGACATGAAGCCGTACATCCTTTATTTACAGAATTGTATAATTTTAAACATACTCCTAAAACATATTGATCGTAATGTGTTTTATAGGCCTCGAGCTTCGGTTCGCCGCTATAGTATTGGTCAGTTTTATCTTGAGTGCGTGCGCCTATATAACACACAAAGAACCCAGATTACTGCAAGACCGAGTACAGTATTATTATTATTTTTAAAGATGACTAAATGCCAAGATTTATTTTTAATGTTGTATTATGGGCAAGTGATTTACATTGTGTGTATGATAGGGGAAGCCTGCCCTCATAATAATAATAATAATAATAATAATAATAATAATAATAATAATAATAATAAAAGCCAAAAACAAACAGTAATAATAGGTTAATAAAAGCAAAAGATACGTCTGTCTATTATACAATTATAATTTCTATATATGTAATACCTTCAATATAAAATCCCCCTTTCACTGCAGCTGCGTTTTCGTGGATTTCTGCTACGGTTTTTGGCGCATTCGTACTGTAGATAAGCCATCATTAATATTAGAAGTAGTTATTTTAAATAGACAAATTATTTTAAATGTCAACTCCCCCCTTATTTTGATTCTCTGTTTGGTTATGATATCTGATGAAATACATAACTTTCAAGACAATATATAACAGATAGAAAACAAAATGTAAATATGATAAATTTTTTTATCAAGAGTTCCTCTAAACCTTTGCAATTATAGTTTCTATTTTTAAAGTTATCTAGATTTTAAATAGTATTTTTCTGGCCTCCCTGGTAGAATATGTTTAAGTTGTCACCTATTTTTCCACCCAGATTTCCTCATACTGTACACACAAACGCTTTATCTCTCTCTCTCTCTCTCTCACACACACACACACACACACACACACAGAGTGACACAAGCCTGATCATTCTCTTTTTGTGGATGAATGATTTGAGCAAACAAACTCCAAAGTGTTTAAGGTCATCACTTAGCATCAGTGTTGGCTCCCCTTTGCTTCTGTCCTCCAAAACCTTTTTTAACACAAGCTGCGGCTGATAATAGGATCTAACATTTCATTTCCTGTGGTCATTTAAACACGTTTGAAAATTACTTCTCAATCTCTCTGCTGATGACACCCTGTGATGATGATGATGGCTATCAGTGTGTCTCAATGGAGACCTTGGAGAGCCCCCATTTCCAACCCCTTCACATACCTGGCAGCTGTATGTATATGTGCTATCATCTCCACACTCGAAGGAAGCATCAGAGCCAATATGCACCTGACATTTTGAATTGAGCGAGACTGGAGTTTGATAAGAGCATTAAAAGGAGAAATGCATTCCACAATATACACTTTGATGCTGCTCGATGTTTCTGATAGATTTGGTCTCTAAATTGAGGGCATGAATGAGCCGTCAACAAAGATTTTGATGGTGTACCACATGAATTGAAAGTGGAGGTGAAGCCATTCTTTTCTCTTTTCAATAGCCATAGTTATGGCACTCTAATAGGCTTTGCTTGGTAATCACTGCCTATTGTGCCTGTTGCTTCTCCAGCCTTTTTTGGGGGGTACCTCTCTTAGTAAGGGTACATGAGGCGGGTTGGGCACTGTAATTGGTGCTGGCATCATCATGTCTGTCTAGAAAGTTTGGGGGCTGCAATCACAACTTTGTGTTGATGCTGAGGAGTAAATATCGTCTGCGTTTGTGTGTGCGTGTGTGTTTATTCACACCCCCGCACACATGCATATGCATACGAGTAAATTCATTTCTGCTTATATGTACACAAACACTGCTTGCACTTACATACATACAGCAGACAAAGACACTGAATAAGTTATACATTCTATAAAATAGCCTCTATTTCACAGAGCTGGTATTTCTATCTGAGCAGGAGAGGGAATCTATAACTACCTCAATGCCACATATACTGTCTGCATAGAGGTGGAAGCTGAGGGGATGTGAGCGCTGATGTAAAGAATTTTTTTGACTATTCTTCTCAGGTAATTGCAGGTTGCGTTGCATGATGTGAATGAAGAAGGAAGACTTGCTTCAGTCTTTGCAACCCCACCCTCCACCCCCCAACTCCCTTCCTCCCCATTATTCTACTTTATATGTCAGAAGGTCTGATCGTAGAGAAACCTTTTCAAGTTCTATTGATGTGTTCCTCAATTGACCATGGCGACCTAGCAACCAAGAGAGCGCTAATTGGCAAAGGCTTAGTATTATTGGGCGCATACTTTACACAAAAGCATAGACCATACGTATATCCCTTGCCATAAACAGTCTATTATCGTTTAGTTTTCCAGGTAAAGCAGGAAGGTTGTTTTTTTGGTCTTGTTGGAATAAGGAATGATATACAAAATGTACTCAGAAAATACTACAGCTGTGTATCTCCACTTATCCCAGAAGACTTCACTTCATTTATAACATTTTGTTTGATAGACAGAGGAGATCATATTATTAGATATCATACAACTAGTTAATATTTACAGCGATTAAGTCAGCAGTAATCCTCTAAGTGCACTCCACCTCCGTCTTTCCTCCTTCCCCAAATCTCGCCCACATGAAATGATTAAGAGGAGGCCAGGTCTGCTTTTCATTTCACTGTGTGGATGAATGCAATGAGTTGGCAAGTTCTGAGAGATGCAGAGTGAGATTTTAATTAGAGAGTTGCCCTGCTTTTTTTTGCCAAGGAGAGACAACCTTTCTCTTCACTATGACACACCTGTACAAGCTGGATCTGTTTGGTTCCCACAAAATGAGTCACCTTAAGTCTGCTAGTCTGTGCCCCAAGGGTCAAAAAATCCAGTCATTTTCAAATGGGGAAGAAAAAACTGCAAATAATTATCCTCCCACAGTTTACAGGGAAAAAATGTAAGAAGATTAAAGGCCTCATAAGGTAATTCTTCTTTTAATAGGGAAATGAAAATACATAAAACTACATTGTTGCCTTTAATTTGACAAAAGAAAACTTTAGCTGAAATGTACACTTTCACACAAAGATCTGTTGGTTCTTCCACAATCTCTACTAGCTCATTCTCTTACTTACTATATTAGCGATATGAGGCATGGCAGGGCCAAAGCAACCTTCCTTTTGAAGACTATTGTCAAACGTCTTCAGTGGTGGCGGTCGAGGTGTGTGTGTATGTGTTTGGGGGGGGGTGAATGAAGGATGGAGAATGAAGAGTGTGTGATTGTGTGTGTGTTGTGTGAGTGATAAGAAGGGGGGGGCAGCATCCCTTATTAGAAAACCATGTCACATTCTCCCCTGCACCAGCCGAACTCACCGCACTGCCAGTCTAATCCCCCCTCCAAGTCTCCCTATGCATGTTATTCAATTCGCTCATAAGTAGTTAGAGAAACTGTTTTCAGTTGCCACTAATAACTACTGACCTCCAGTGACACAGGCAAACAATAGGTTTGTCAGGCCTGAAACGCACAACCAAAGAAGCTGATTAGGAACTCAAGAGGTTTGAAGCAAGAATCAATGGCCGCTCTGTCCTGCCATGGTGCTTCCAGCATGGCACGGATGATTGTGGGACCTCCATTAGTTATGCCTCATTAAGTCCCACAAACTTGTTTTTAAGGAAATTGGTTTAGTCAATTCCAAAATCTATTACCGCTGTGGAGCCTCTATTGAGATGTTGACATGTGTTGAGTCTGGGACAGAAGAGGTGCTGTGGGTGTGCTAACTTATCAAGCTATCTGTGACAATTCGAACAATATACTCGGTTAAGTATGTAAACACATGAAGCTTAAACATTTGGTGGATCATTGCTCCCAACATTTTTTTAAAGTATTTTTTCTGAGGTGATTTTAGACTTTATTGACAGGACAGGGTGAAATGTGGGGAGACAGAGAGAGGAGGGAGGACATGCAGGACATGGTCAGGGCTGGACTCGAACCCGCGACCGCTGTGGGGACCCATGTATGGGGCATACTAACCCGCTCGACCATCTGCGTGCCCCCTTGCCCCCTACATTTTAAGCACAAATCTTAACCTAATACCGTTAAAATGTGCATCTTAATTTGTCTCGCTCCCAGAGCTGCATTTATCAGCAGCAGAGTAACGATTGGGTAACACTTTATTTGACGCCTATCTCTATAATGAATTATAAATATATGTATAATGGGTTAAAATCATGTTATAGCACTGTATAACTATAGTAATCAACACTCATAAATTATCATAATGCTTTGTAGCAATAATCATAACACATTATAAAGCATTTTATCATGACTTACAAGGTCAGGTATTATAATGTGTTATAACTGTTAACAAATCACTAACAGTGCCCACATAGATAATACATTAAACATGTATCTATGATGTGTTATAATTTGCTTATAAACTTGTATAACTATCATTATAAACACTCATTAATAATCATAAGGCTTTATGATAATAAGCATAACACATTATTATACCTGACCTTGTAAGTCGTGATAAAATGCTTTATAATTTGTGATGATTATTACTATAAAGCATTATGATCATTTATGAGTGTTTATAACTATGGTTATACAGTGCTATAACGTGATTATAACGCATTATAAATATATTTATAATGCGTTATAGAGATAGGCTTAATATTAAGTGTTACCAAATATTGTATTCTAAGTACAAATGTTAAACGAGTTCTTTATAAAAGATGACACTGATATGACACGAATAACAATATCTGCATATAAACACCAGTGCAGCTAGGAATATAATACATGAATACAAGAATGACGAGACCATGTGCTACTGCGTAAAATCAACTTTGTACAACTGCCATCACAAACTGTGACAAAACGACAGACTTAACTCAGTGTGAAATCACAACAGAGTGTAAACATCAGAAAACTAACATTTTTCATGCCACGAAGGACAAACCTACAAGAGATTTGCGAGCTATTCAGAATACTCCAGTCTGTCTATCTGTTATATCTGCAGGGCTTCACATGATATGATTATACTCCATCCTTGGAACGGTTTTTGAATCTGCCCATAATGACAAAACAGAAAATCAAACAAGTATAAAAGACATTTGAACATCACCTCCGAATCCGTTCAGTTCAAGTAAAAATGAATAAGAAATTGAGTTTTTTGTATTCAAGAAACATGAACAGAGACATTTATAGGACAAAGGAGCTCATCTCTGTCCTTCACAACACTCCTCTTTACTTTGAACCGGCAGCAGTTTTCTCTCAGCTCACTGCTGCCACAGTAATGGCCAGCTGCCAGTCTGTAGATGACTGGTTAATAGGGCCAGGGCTGAAGAGCAGTTCAATGAAGGTAGGCAATGGATAAGATCAGTGTGTGTTAAAGCCCTTATCTATGTGTCTGTGTGCCTGTTAGTGTGTGTGTTACTTTATTTTATTTTTTTATGTGTTTTTATAGACACATCTGAATCTCAAAATAGAACATTTATTTAGATACTCACAGTGATGTTTTTTAATTTGAGAGGGCTGGTTAATTTTTATGTCTGCATGATGCATTCATGATACACGCACACACACACACACAATGTGTTTGCAAGTAAAAAAAACACACACACACACGCTAGAAAATCCAAGGATAATATTTTAAATATGCTTGTAAAAAAAAAACGCTCTCACGACGAGTTAATGGGGGGCAATGATCCAACAGCAAACAACCAGACACACACACACTAATACACAAATGGACATGAATGGCAAAAGACAACAGAGACATCCACCACTCAATAGCTACGTCTGTCAAATTAAGCTCAGAAGGACATAATCGTTTCTTCAAATATAACATTCTGTAATCTGCCCCCTCCAAAACACGCAGGAGTCTCAATATAGCTGTCCCAGAGGGCCACGGGGGCCAAAGAGGACCACCCACTTTCTTTTCAATTATCATCTTGCAGCAACCTGTCTCCTCTCCAGCATTCAGCAAGAGACACTGACTGCTCTCCAGAAGGGAATTACAATTAGACTGCTGTTTGTCCCTCCAATAAACTTCCAGACTGTAGCTGACAAGCTCCACTCTGTAGAGCATGTGACCCAGAGGACAAACAGGATTACGCCCCTAAATCCCATGTTCTTTTACTCTCTTTCCTCGCCTCCTCTTGAGTCGCTGTGGTCAGGGGGTGTCAGGGTGAAGGCAGATGACGGTGAAGACGAGGCATGGACACAGCTGCTTTTCACACAGAACCTGCAAATACACAAAGTTACATTGCATACAAAGTGAAATGAAAGAAATGTAGAGACAGGGCTATAAGTACTGAAATCTGATTTATTTCTAAGAATCGGTTTTCTATAACTGACATTTCCAGTCCTGATGAGCTATGACATGAGTGTAAATTTAAACTGTCGAATAAAAGAGAACTTAAATTATGTTGCAGGGCACAGTTAAATTCTGTCTCCTTTTTATTTCATGTTGTTTATTTGGTAGGAAACCACCAAACAACATGTCGGATCTAAAATTCCTTTTATATTGTGCATTTTAAAATGAATTATGCTTTAAAATATCTCTTAGGTTTGGTTAAAGAGTTGGTACAATCTGCTCAACTCAACAAAGTTTGATAAAACAAATTAAAACATTGAAATGTGATGTTTTCTTTTATGGTTCAATGTATTAATTCAAGGGGTTAAAGCATTTGGATTTTCGTTAATGTCCTCTAACTCCATTTACATTGTGTTGTATGTTGAATAAACAGCTGGGTTTTTCCCTCTATTCTTCCAGCAGCCGAAGATCGGTCTATTATTTACTTGTTGTTTGTGTCTTCTGTGCATTATCTGTCTGTTAAAACCTCATCAGTGCAAATGATAATCACAATGAGAATTTGTTTCGGGAACTTCAATTAGGGCCCAATCCACATGGGACAAAGACTCTGTTTCAGCTGGGAGTCACACTGGCCAGTGGATCTGGAGTGTTTATTTGCCCCACTGCAGCCAGCTGGTTATATGAAGGCACAGAAAAGGTACATTGACTCCAGCCTGCAGGGGGTAGTGCCACAGCAAAGGGGAAATGAGACTCTTTTTCAACTCTACTCTCCACAATGCAGAGCACCCAATCAAAGAGCCCCACCGCCCTTTTGTGGGGGTGGAGAGTGGAGAGAGGAGGGAGAGGGAGAGACGATGAGGAGGGGCTGCCTTCCCCTCCTCCTCCTCCTGCTGCTGCTGCTGCTGTCCTGTCTGTTCGGCCAGCCACACTTCACAGCTAATTAGCGGTCAGATCCACTGGCCCCTAATCAGCAGGACATGTTAAAACTGCCCTAATCAGGCCTAATCCAGGCTTTGTGTCAAACACACACACACACACACACACACACACACACACACACACACACACACACACACACACACACACACAGTCTACTTACTCTGTCTGCTGTATTGATTAAGGAATCATTTGGGGATTTTGTGGTCAATACATGACAGTCTGCAATGGGCTAACCTGAAAAAAGATGGTGTGACAGAAACTATCTGGTAAAGCTTCTTTGGGTGGGCGGATGAGCTCTTTTACCTCCCAGGGAGTTATTCTAAGGAATTGTTGGTAATACTGTAATGACTCAATTACACCTCGCTCTCACCGGAGGAAAAAACATGTTCAGACACAAGCCACCAATAAAATTCAAACTACCAGTGCACAGGTGACACAGTTTAACAAAACATAAAATTTATCTTGAAATAAATTATATTTAAGAAAATTTAAAATCAAACCAAAAGACAAAATAATTCCACAGTGCATCTCTGCAAAAGCTGCGCACAATACACAGCTTTTAACTGAACTTATAAAACAAATAATGTACGCTTTTGGATTATTTTCTTTAACAATAACACATTTTAATCTTGTCTGGTGTTTAATAATAATGATAATAATTCATTTTATTTGTACAGCGCTTTTAAAAACACTCAAAGACGCTTTACATAGTACATAAAACCCAAGATAATAGTTTAGTCGAGAAATATTGTAGAATCTCTTGTATACATGTGTGGATTTAAAGTGGACTAAACTTTCATATGGATTAACTCTTTCCACTCACACCCATATGAAATTGTTTCTAACAGATTGTTTCTAACACAATATATCTGTTTGATATGTTATTGGGAGATGATAGTAAATTCTTGTAGAATTTAATTTCCTTAAAAATACACTTGAATCTGATAATGACATCGTTGCAACTTGAACTCATGTGACTGTTCTGTAGAAAGGGGAAAAAAATGGTCAGGTTTAAACACATCACAACAGAGATGCACTTAAGGAATACCAGGGAAGAGTAGACACAGCTAGCAATAGCACAAATAAAACTGCAAGTGCCAGTTTGAGAAAAAAAAAAAGTTTACTTGGAGAGCAATAAATGACTAAAACATTGAATTTATTTCTATGTTAACTCACACTCTCCCCGAGTAGAAGACCGAGACAGTTACAAGTTAGTGGCTCATTTTGAACAGCCGAAACCAAAATAAAAGTCATACCCATATAGTACAAATTCCATAGTTTTTCAAAGCAGCATATGCAGTCATTATTTCCTTAGAACTCAGCTTATTTACTGTTATCAATTTGAATTGAAATGTCACATTGGAATATATAAGCATCCATTAAGTGAACTTCCATATGATCATCTCTGTAGGGGCTGGATGACCACCACTGAGGGTCTGATCCTAAAACCATCCAAGCCCTCAGTTTTGCATAAGCCATTTTTTAAACATAAACTACTAATTTAAAAATTTGTATTATCAAAGAAAATTAGTAATCTTATCGGATCAGCCATGATGAGCATGCCATTGACCAAATCCTTAGGCTACATTCACACTGCAGGTTATGATGCACAATTTGGATTTTTTGTTAAATCTGATCTTTTTGTGCGGTCGTTCACATTACAACAACGAATGCGGCATCTAATGTGAACGGAATGCGTCCGTGAAGTGACCCACATGCACACAAAGCAGGATGTGACGCTCTGTCACGTTGAAGGTCCGCAATTGCTTTCCACGCCTGTTTGTGTTGTCGAACAATGGTGACATTTGTTGCATATTGATGACGTATAGGTCGGATGAACGTGACCTGAGCATCCACACTGCAGTCACATTAGATACATATCCAATTTATATCCACACACAAAAGAGGCCTGGGTCGGATTTGAAAAAATCAGAATTGCACTGTTCACACTAACATGAAAAAATCAGATAAGTGTCATTTATGGTTAAAAAATCGGAATTGACCTGCAGTGTGAACATAGCCTTAGTATGAATTCTGTTTGGAATCAGTGACATCTTCCTGGTGAAGAGAATTTTGTAAATAAAATGTAGATCATGTTTTTTTTCTTTACTTTACTTTAGGTCTGTGCAGTCTTCAATGTGATAGAGAAATGTGTTTACAAAATGTATGCTTTACGTTCTTCTTGAACTACATGATTAATTAATTATTAACCTAGTTTTCCAAAGTGTGTTGGGTTACTCTTGACTAAATAAACAGTTTGGTTAATGTGTCTGTTTTGCTTTTTCTTTACTCAACTTCAGGATGTTCAGGATGTCAGTACTGGAGCTGTTACTTTATAATGAGTATAATGAAGCTGATATTGTTGTTTTATAAGAAGTGTTGTTTTACAGCTCTTGTTTCATTAATTTATTCATTAACTGTCCTGTCGTGTTTTTAAGGGTCTGATGCTTCTTCTCTTATTCTTATAGATTTATCAACAACCATTCAGTGATGAGCCAGTTGCTATAGGTGAAAGTAAATACAATCTGAAGAAAGAAATCGACTGAATCATCATCCAGAAAGCATATTGTGACATTTTATTGAATATGTGGTTTGTGAAGTCTTTTCTTCTCAATTCTATAGCATCACCAGTAACATCAATGGCATCCACCTACAACTAAAGAATGGCTCGCCTCAGTCGATGCAGAAACTACTCAGAAACTGTAGGCTGAAACAATGAGGTCATCCACATCAGCAGCATGGTTGGATTACAATCCACATGCTGAATTGTGGAGAATGGATTAGGTAATTATCATACTTTTCAGCAATATAAGGCCATAAATTAAGATCTCCAACAACTTCTCAAGTGGCAACTCGTCTAATCAGGGGGACAATCATGGAGGGGCCTTGCTGTTTACTGATTGCTCTAATCAAAAATGGCTTCTTCAAACATAGCTAATTGGTCAGTTTACTCACAGAACAGGGAGGCAAATTTAGAGGGGCTACTGTCGTGATTTGAAGGACCCAAATATCTCCCATTTGCATTGAGTGCCACCAGAATACACTTGACTCCCACAAGTTATCAGCAAACCAGACAATTATTCATCAGGCACAAATTGGAACATCAAAGTCAAATCAGAGAATTACCGCCAGGGAGACCCCAACGCGAGGGCTGAGAGAGGAAAGATGGCCTTTGATTGACCGTGTTGCCCTTCAGTCAATCTATAAGCCCTATACAGCCACGCAATGTGTTTTCACAATGCTTCAAACATTTATCAAATGAATATATACATCAATTTAAATCAAAAAGAAGAAAGCAGGGTGCAATAGACAAGACATGGCTGCTGTCTTCTTTTTCTTTTGTTAGCTACATCAACACTCAGTTAATCTGAACTCTGACTGCAGTCCTGCTTTGGAATTCTGTTTTTTTTTTCATTTGACAGGTTTTTCGTACATTTAGCATTGCATGTAACTTTCTGAGAATTATTGACAATTTTTAAACTATCAGATTTATTGTACTTAAAAGCTGGCATGAACTTTTTTTTTCCGCACGTGCTATTTAGTATCTCGCACTTGCATTTTATTACGCGCACATGCGACTTAGTATCTTGTACGTGTGTTTTATTTGTATCTTGCGCATGCATTTTTTAAAATAATCCTCCATGCACCTCATTTGTGAGAGAAGAAGGACAGTGTCATGGACAGAGAACATATTGTCAACATTTTCTTTCATTTAGGTATGTCTTACAAATAGATACTATATAGCTCAGCCACATTTGGCATTGTCTTGAGTAGGAGACACCTCATCAGGATCCTTAAAGCACAGCGACTTTGCTGTTGGTTATTTTGGGACTTGCAGGAAGTGATTTTGTTTATTAATGAACAGTTAAATTGTCCTTTAGATATAATAAAACGCACAAGTGAGATACTAAATTGCATGCGCGAGTTAAAAAAAACAAAAAAAAAACTTAATGTCACCTCCCAAAAAATCCATTTCTTTAAATCATTGTATTTCCTTTAGAAGATCAGTCTCCTATGTCACCCACAGCTTCAGCTGCTAGCTGAAACCACAAGTATTAGGACGGGTCTACACAGGGCTATTAAACCCTGGTCTTTTTAACTCCTTGACCCCCTAACCTCCAACCAATGCTGGTTCAAGTAATATCTTGTGAAGCATACATTTGAATCAGTGCATCCAGTTCTCGAGACACAAAAAAGTTTTGTCAGATTTTTTTGTTTCACAATTTCAGATGTTTAGTCATTAACTGTTGTGTCAGTCATTAGCATGATAAAAGTGTTGATAATGTTATTCAGTTTAATACAAATCATAATAAAACCAGCATGCACCACAGAGGAATTTCACAGATGTGGCTTATATAAGATTGATTATTGCATTAAAGGCAATACACTAAAGTGATATGTGAACAAAGCTGCATGTAAGAAACATTAGTGTATATATAGGCTGTATTTTGTACATGCAGCAGCAACATGAGTCATTAAATCAGTGAATCACAGTTAGCCTATATGACAGCATTACAACAACAGGCTAGTAGTACATGGGCACTAGAAGTAACAAAGTAAATAGATTAAGAACAATCAGTAATCCAATTTATTATTTATTGCAGGAACCTGCAATACAGCGCAATTTGGTACGATTTAAATCTGGTTGCATTTCTTGGCAGTATCAGCTGACACGTCTTTAACAGGAGTTTAAAGACAGGAGAAATGGTCTTTTTTTACATATTTGATGACAATTTGAATGAATTTTAAGCCTATTGTTTTTTACCTTAGTCCAACTATATCATTCTGTCACACAATGTACTGCAGTTCGTTGGTCTGTCGGGTCTGAACTTGGTCCTTTGGACACCAACTCTGCTCAGATAATCTGTGTCAGTCTAATTTTAGGTCAACCAGTCTGTTGATGTTTGATTAACGTACGTTTGAGACAAACAGACATACTGACAGACAAATTGATGATGGCTGGCTCTTAATTATTTGCAAAGATTTCTCTGATTTCTATTCTGATGCACAGACAGTAGCCATATTATCTTCAAGTAGAGACTCCAATAATAATATTTGACTTTCAGGTTAATTATTTTTCTAGTACTACAAGTAATTGCATTTTACACATGACAATTACACCGTTTGGAAATCCATTATTCTTTGTCACTCTTTTGAAAAAGTTATTAAATATCTTTGCTGCTGTCAAAGCAGCTTGTTGACCTTGGTATTTGTCCAGATAAAGTTAAGAATGTTGCAAGGCTGTGGAGCTATTTCCAGGTAAAGTAAAATGTGAGTTTATCGCAGCTTCATTTTGACAAATGTGTCAGCTGGTTAAGTTATTGATGAATGTTAGTAAAGCTGCCCTTCATTTTCTCTCAAAATTGCTTTTTAAAATTTAAAGCATTGCTCACTTGAACCATGGAACTTTGCTGACAAGGTCAACAAGGTGGCTTTTACAACGTGTTTTGGATAAATTGATAATGAAAAGAAATATTACCCTTTCATAAGAAAATAATTCTGAATATATCAAATGCCTTTTTATTTCAATATTCCACCTTCATTCAACCAATTACATGGTCATCAGAGTCTGAAGCCGGGAGAGCAGTTGTACAAGGGGACAGAAGCTTAAATCATGTGAGGTGCACATACCTTCTTCAACTATCTGTTTAGAGCTGACAAGTAACTCTTTGGCATTTTTTAGCAAAATAACTTTCTGAACAACAGTCAATGGGTCTTGTAGTCAGTTTACTCACTGTTCTGGTGGCCAAATGACTGTGGCCGAATGGCTTTAAGCACAGACATCTTAAAATAGAAACCAGAACACTTTCAATGCAGAAAATTAAACTCTTATATTTCATGTAGAATCTGTAAAAAGAGGTTATATATAGTAACAGAGAAAAGTCCCTCTTGTTTATGTTTTTTTTCTCCATTTCCCCTCTTGCCCCTCAAGTTTCAGCAGTTCAGCTGGTGACTCCTCCACTTTGAAAATCACTGTGATGTACTAAAACATGGACCTGGTCTTTGTTATGTCAACACATGGTTTCTGGAGAGATGCTTTGTACCCCAACAATAGCATGTTGTAAATGCTGACTCAATCTGACTTTCAACATACACTCAAGCAAAGAGTTGAGTTGAAGCTCTTAAGCCTTCTTACTAACATCTCCAACACACCCACTTGTCTGTCAACCGAGCTATAACCCTAAATATGTAAATTCAAGGATGCATTTTAGCCCTTATCAAATTAATCTTAATCCATAGTGTGTATGAATAAATAAAAATGAATAATCCTTTTTATCAAAAGCTACCTGCAGGAAGGAGTTCAAATCAAATTCATTAAGGTTTTTCGTTATCTTCAAGACCGTCTCAAACAATGCAAGAGTGGCATTCCTAGAACACATAGGATGTACACGACTACTTTATCGACTATTTTATTGTTTCATCTCTTTACTTTTCCTCAACGTCCATAATCAAGTCCAGTTCTATGATCTGTATCAAATTTTGTTTTAAAAATTTAATTGATCACCATGTTATAGATTTATGATAGAAATCTATCTTTTATGTAACCTGGAAAGCCTCATTGGGATTAAAAATCTGTCCTGGCAGGATTAACAACAACACTTTCCAACAAAGTTATAGACAAATGAAACACAGTATAAAAAAACATGTCTTAATAGAAATCAAAGGTTAAAACATTTCGAACCTGGTGAATCTCCCTCCAATGCCTTGAATTTACTTTTAAAAATATTCACTGACTCAAACTTCAAATTCTCCCCCAGCAAATTCCAATCTGCAGAAGCAGTCTACCTAAAACTCTCTTCACTCATGTCAAGGTGCTCTCGGGGAATAGAAAACAAGTGTCTGGTGATTGGTTCGCAGAGCAAAGACCATAGCTTCCAGTATTATTCATATTAATAAAATTACATAAACAATTGCCTTACAAATAGGGGCATGCCAATGACTCAGTTCACAGGTGATCAGTGCAAGTCAGTCAACTCAAGCAGCAATGATGTAGGGTCTCAAGATTTGTAATAAGACTCAAAGCTCCATGGTAAACAGTATCTAGAGAGCAAAGGCTTTGAGATGATGCATGCATGTATAAAACACCATTCTGGTCATCCAGGGGCTTAAAGATAGTAAGAACGAATATTTGCTTTGCAGCAAAAGAAAAACATGAATATTCTCCAAAATAAGAGGCCAGCTAGCGCTTCTGCTTTTTCACAAGTTTCTGTCCATGAAGTTTAAAAGTACGACGGAAGACAAGAACGGCCATATATTTTTCTTCTTTATACACTGTTATCCCGTCAAAACGACTTATTATGTTCGCTTGACGTAATAAAGATGATTAACACACGATAACGAAATGGCGTTTAAGCCGACTTAAAACTGTTACTTTTAAAGACGCCCTCCAGAGTGGGATATTTCTGAAATGCCACAGCCACCATTGTCAACAGTAAGCTGGGTTATGTAATGAAAATACTGACATCACACTCTACTTTGTGCATTACACTTTCAAGAGGGGGCATTTAACTGCCCTGCGCAGTTAAATGGCAGAAAACAATAGTAACAATGGTGAACACATTATGAATGAATTTCGTTATCACGAGAAAACAATCTTTGTCGAGATAACAAGATAATACTTTGTTGTCCCAAGATCACAGTGCATAAAAGAAGAAAAATCCATGGCCGCTCTCGTATTCCATACAAAAGACAGGGAAGCATTCATCAAGAATCCCAGGTTTTTAAAAGGATACAGACTCAGTCACATCCCACCGGGATAGGGGTTTTACCAACTTGTCGACTTTAACCATCAGTTGGGCAATTGTCAATCCTTTGAATTGTCGATATCAAAGGGAAGAGGGCTGACCTTGACTTTGACGTGCAGCTGAAGGCGTGTTCTGTTTAGAAAAGCCCTACTCATATCTTAAAAATGTGATTTAGAATCGTGGGACATCTCAATGTGAAATGCTTCAGATGTTTGCCTCACAGGTCACAATTTTCAATGCGTGCTCATACCAGTCTGTCAATGCTTTTGTAACAGAACGACCAATCGAGTGGTCAACTCTTATTTGGAAAATTTGGCACCTAGTAAAAATATGTAGCCACAAAGTACGCTGAGACATAAAAAGAGATGGCAGGTTTGTCCCTGAGTTTGCGAACATCATGAGTTTTGTTTTACCGCGGTTCTAGATAAATTTTAACTTTTGGAAAATGTGATGTAGAGAAGCATTTTGTAGAGAGCCTCACACTCGTACTATACTGTTAGTAACAGTGTCATACACTTACAAATGAAAATTTACATATCAAATAAAGCTTTTCTTTATCTGACATTGTTTTTGCTGAATTCAAGGTTAATATATTCATTATTAATCAGACCTGGAATGCAGGAGTTAGCAGCTTTAAGTGGAGATTATTTATATAAGATGTCACAATGTATTTATTTAAATGACAGACAGCGGACACAACTGTCTGGCACTGGGAAATTAGTTGACCAAATAACAGTACAACCCCCCAAAAAGCCCAAAGCTGTGAAGCACAGTATATATTATTTATTGTATATATTATAGATTTAACAGAGGAGAAAAGTTAGAGAACTGCATGTACACAGCCACACGCCACAGCAGCTGGAGGCTATTTGGGGTTAACTGTCTTACCCAAGGACATTTGGGCATAGACAGCAGGACCTGAGATTGAACCCCAAACCTTTTCTTTAAGAGACAATCAACCTCACTACTGTGCCATAGCCATCCAACAGATCGAGACTTCTCAAAGGTAAAGGAAAGTACAACATGCACGACATGAAACTACTCTACAGAACAGGCATCAGAGCTGCAGAACGTCATATATCAAATCATTCAAATCCAGCAGATTCAAAAGCTGCCTCATCTCATACTGGCTTCTATTCAGGCTAAATCCACAGAGATGAAAAGTATGCTGCACCATATTTTCTAAAGACAGAAAATCCGCGCTGTCCTTCTTAGCACAATGCATATGACCACTGGAGACTAATGAGTGAATTCACTGGTAGATTGGAGGATGAATATTCTATTCTTGTGTCACATCACCAAAAGGTCGTCTGATGTAGAGGTCCTTGGTATAGATCTCTACCATGCTGCTGCACTTTATCACAGCCAACTGGTGGAATGTGGTACCATTGTGAATATTGAGAGCTTTAGAGAATTTCATGTAAAACCATCCAAAGCAAAAAGAGAGTGTTGCAGTAAAAGATAGGTTATATATTTAAATTTCATAATTCAGATTTCCACTGAGGTAACCATGTACATTTACATGCAAATATTCCTCCGTATTTGAATCTGTATCTTAAAGTATTTTTGATGAAGCCTGAATAAATTCAAACTAATCATGATATATGTAGTGGTCAATGGTCGTCTTCAGATCAGATTCAGTAATACTAACAATTCTTACTTCATACATGCTTGACACTATAGAAATAAACAAAGCACTATAGAGAAGAGAATATATAAGCTCCAACAAAAGCTGTATGTCAGCAATTTAAAGTCTGTATCTATGGTGTGCATTTAAAAAGCTGTCAATAGTTTGTCTATAACCAGACCTGAAACACATTTATTCATACACTGAATGGTGAACTAAATAGTGAAACACATGTTTGCCCTTGGAGTTTTTTTTCTTTTTTTTTTTTTTTTGTCATATTAGGGGAATTATCCCCATACAGTAGTGAGCAAACACATATCAAAGCATGGGGCTAGTGAATAGGTCTACAGCTTGGCCTTCCTCTTCTGAGTATGGAGCTTATGAAAAGAGAACTAAATGAATGGCATACATTGCCGTGCACATGTCAATGTGTGCATACAAAGAGCTGCAATTATTTCTCTGAATGTGTCACAGCAAACAAAATTTCCCTGAGTCAGTATGTAAAGGTTGGCACAAAAGAGGTTTCAAAATTAATTCCTCAACACAGAGACCTAAGCATCGCCCATACAAACCTGAACCTGATTACAAGTGCTGTATGAATAGAAAATGTTATTATGCCGCAAATTTAAAGTTTTAAGTCAAATTCAGCTCTTGCGCCTATTCCAATGTTCTATTGAACCTAACCGCTTCTACTGCACCACTATTACTATTGTATCATACACACTGTGGCAAATTGAAAAAAAAGTTCCTCCAAAACCAATTACACCCCCCCATGCTTCATCTTTTATCTTCCTGACTGTAGATTCAGACGACTGGAAAGAAAAAATTAAAATGAAACTTGAGGCGAGTTTACGTTCCTTGGGCATTTTAGCTTGCATGTAAGTGAAGTGTACATGCACCGAATCTTATATATCAGGGTCAATGCCGATACATACAATGACTATCGTTCTTTCTTTTATCTGTCTGTCTGTCTGTCTGTAGCCCTAATTTCATCAGGAATCTGCCTATGTACTTGACCTCTTCTTCCTCTCCCCGTTTTGTCCCCTTTCCCATCCTCCTCGCATCCTCACCCCTCTTCCAACATGCTGACCTTCCCTTTTTGTGTCCCAGTATTGTACAGTATTGTACAATTTTGCTCGGTTCATGTATGCCAGCCAAGTGAGGGTTCATGGGATTCAGCTCCGAGTGACTATGGAGAAGTGGCTTATTATTGGTCACAACTAATGCTTCACGCAGCCCTCCTCATCAGTGAAAGCTGAGGTTCACCTAAGAGACATAGTTTATTTTAGGAGACATTTTCAGGACAAAACAAAAAGGTAAAGAAATGTTTAAAAATTTCTTGGCAGATTTTGAGAACTAGTTCAACATTTTAGTATGTAATGACTCAAGCAATGAAATGAGGACTATGAGGTTCATAGGGAATGACTATTCAGTAGGTCTATGGTAAAATTTTGACTGACATGACAGAAACAGATGATAATGTTATAAAACAGCAGAGAATTGTATAAAAGCTATTAATGTACGTCTAAAAGAATTTTCAGTTTGTTGAAAGGAATGAGAAACTGCTGCTATGAAGTGCACAAATGACTCAATGTTGTGGAGGTTGAATTAACTATTATGAGAATTTTAATTCTGATCTGAGAAATGCATCAAACCAACTGAGAAAAACTCTAATTGATGAAAACATTCTCCTTCAGGCTTCTTTTAAACATGTTGCTTAGATAATAACCACAGTTCTTGCAGCAATTCCCAATACAATGTAATGTTTACTCTTCAAAGAGTAAAACTACTTATGTTGTATGATATGTATGACATTCATATTGAGCATTTTCTCAACAACAACAAAAAAAGCCAAGATCTGTTACAAACCTGCTCTGCAGTGCAATATTTTATTTATCAAAGGACTAACCTCAGCCTGTGGAATAGCATGCGCATGTATTGTGCTACAAATATTGATAGCACTCATGTTTTGATGTCGAGGGAAACAAATTCATAGGGCTAATTGTCAAAATACCTCTTTCAGCTCAAGCACTGCAAGACTTGAGGGCACTTGTTTGCCTCTTCTGCTCTGATGATTCAATAACTCCAAACAAGTTTGCATCCTCGGGAGTGATGCCACGTACTTCCTTTTATCACTCTGAGAGACAAGGGGATGTGTGATGCTCTCAGAGATACTACTGTCAGCAAATAGTGCATTTTCACCTTGGTCTTAACACTCATAGCTTGTAATGTTTTTGATGCTCGAGGCTAAACTTTGTCACATGACATCTAATATGTGATACCACACTTCACACTCTAACCTGTTTTAGGCCATTCCCAGGTAATGTTGCACGTGATCTTGAGTGCTCGAAAGCAGCTAGCTATCAAGCTTAGCAGAGCCAAAGTTCACCGGCTTGTTTCACTTGGTAATGAAGGCTTTGAGAGAAAAAAAAAATCTGTGTCAGGCAGTCAGGGCGCTGTTGATTCAACTCAAGCGTTAGCGTTTCTCCTCCATGCTAATGGCTGACCCTGAATTCCCCCAGATAACAGCTGGGTGACGGAGAGTCTAACCAACCCTCTTTCTGTGTTTCAAGCTAATCCGCTTTGATCACCTTTGCTAACGTCTCTATTATCAACCGATTTCAGCCATCAACAAGGAATTACATTAATGCCACTTTCTGTGACCCAGCTGCATCATGACCGACATGTGTGAGCGTAACTTTAACATATGGGTTTCCCTGTGGAAAACAGAGAGAATAACGGAGGTTGTTTGGATGGATCTTTGCAAACGCAGTTACATTCTCCAGCCTGACATTATGGATTGTTTTCATGTCACAGACTCGTGTACAGAGCATGGGAAAGTCACTCAGAGGGAGATCACCTGCATGGATAGGAATATAAGACACTGTAACATCTTTCTAAGATCATTTAGTATTATTTGTGCATTTGGGCAAAGATGCAGAGCAGAAATCTGTGGATGTGTGGCAGACAGGCACAGACACGTCTCTAGTGGCTGTGGGAGAGCGCACCATGAATAAATTTAGCACTGTCCCCAGGAGATTGCCTTCAATCATGAAGCATAAGGTGTCAATGCTGCGCCCCATGTGCATGGAGCACCAAATTACCTTCCACCAGATTGCTGAGCTCGGTCTAATAGGAATGCAGGAACAGACTGGTGAGGATGGACTGCTAATTAGTCTGCCAAAAGTCAGAGCTCATGTCCCAAACCGCTGACAACTGGTCAAGATGAGGTAAGGGGTGAAAATTCTGTCTGCAAGCTTGTGATTTAAAGACTGGACAGGTAAATAAAAGCATTAAAAAACATTCTTATAAAAGAAATTATGCTTGAAAGGTTTAAAAAATATTTTCGGCAAAGATAAACATGTTTGTTGAAGTTAATACTAAGAGCTTGATAGTACTAACAACAGTAAAATAGTGCAAAATATATCTTTTTAGTCAATATTATTGTCACATAATCAAATATTTATAACCTAGGTAATGTACAACATCTCTCAAATGAGGATCTATAACAACCAAACAATATGATGTACAATAACAGCTCTGAATGTTCCCTGAGATTCCTATGGTGTATGAACCATAACATCAAAGGCCATATCCAGCGTTCAGCACAAGCTGCAGTATTAACATCTCAATTTACATACAAATGTGCATGTATCTAAAAGCTGAAACTCCGTACCAAACCATTTTCCTATTTTGAATAATAGCTGGTTTTCCTGAGATCCAGCTGATTGACTAAACAAAGACATGACTAGTGCATTAAAGCAATTGTTTACAGTCACTATGTATAATTTTGCCGTAAATGGTTATTAACTGATACAGAAACCATGGATTTTATAATAGCTGGTAATCATTCTACCTCAGGATGTGTTTTCACCCTCATACACAGGGTTAAAGAATTAGAGTGTAGTCAATTACATTTAGCAGGTCACAGAAATTGATTTACTGCCTAAAGAATGTTTTTTTCTAGCGGGTTCCTGCTCTGTGGTGGCATTCCGCTCACATAATCAAGGATGAGCGCTGCCTGTCTACCCAATCTACTACTTGGTCCCACAGGGGAAGATGACTTGCAACAGGAAAACCTGCATGAATACTAATTTGCCTACTTGGCTTTAACAGCTTTTGCAAGCCAATCTCATAGGAATTTGTAGAATATGATGCCTTTCCATCTTTCCATATTAATTACCCCAACTGGAAATGGGGACAGCAAGAGATGGGGACAGAGAAAGGGAGTGAGAAAGAACGTATGAAGTAGAGAGAGAGAGCGAGAATCATGGGAATAGCTCTAAGCAGGGACTCTGCTCTCCATCCTAAATGCGGTTAATTATAATGTGATTTGAAGCATCTCGAGCAGGAATCTGCCAATCTAGATTTGGAGCTCTCTGACCACTGCTCCAGTTTAGGTCTCTTCATTATGGCTGAGTAAAGCTGCCCTTCTCATCCTCTCAGATGAAGAATCACAGAGGCAGACTAGACCAGAGGCAGAGGTAAAACTGGGGCACATTGATCAAGTTTGGTCAAAGTGTGTTTGGGGCAGATCAATCTCACTCCTGAACTTTCTAATTCCTTTTATCAATCTTTATGACACATGACCTTGAGAGATTAGTTAATGTACCAATATTTAGTAGTAGTGAAAATGATCAAAGTTCTTTCTGACTTTGTCAAAATTTAAGGAAGAAGACCATTCCCACCCCTTTAAATGCAGACATACTGTAGTTGTTGCAGAAGTACCCCCCTGGATACCATTGTCAAAGACAAAACAGCTTGAAGTTCCCTCTCAGTTTAAAAAAACCTCCCTGGATACCCCACCAATATAAAAATCAAGATAAACTCCCCAAGTGATAATTTGACCCCCCTTTTCTGTAAATGTGTGGTTGCTATGAAAGCTTTTTCACTTCAATTTAATACTTTAGAAAGTCTTTTTAATATTTTTCTATTTTTTTATCATTTGGTTATCTGACCATATGAATTTGACCATATGAACAAAAAAATTAAATTTTATGTAAGCTTCATGCAGGAAGTATTATTAGCTCCTTGTTAAAGAGATATTCCAGCGGAAGTTTAAGCCACGGTCAAACACACTGTAACACCGAGTTAGACACCCCATCGAGAGATGTATTTTGCTGACTGCTTGCTTCTCTAGTTATACCAACTTCAGCAACTTCACTGCATGATAGCAATACACAGCGGTCTATGTCTCTATGCATAACCCTCAACCACTCTATAGCCACAGTAATGCTCAGAACAGCACCTAACTTCATCAATAGTACATATAGGGTCCCAGCCATAGCACCAAATATATTTTCAGCTTTGTCTGGTTTCTTTAACAAAGAGACTAAACACAACTCACCCACTCTCCTCTGGCAGCCACTTGTTTGTGGGGGAGCCCTGACGAGTCGATCATTGAGTGCAGTAGAGTTTCGCAGCTCAAGGAAGAACATTTTTTAACATTACCTCATGGAAATGCAATCAGAGTTCTTGTGTATCTTGTATGTGCACTGTAGACATAGTAGTTCTTCTGCCTTAGCGTCTCAGTCTGATTCAAAGTTTTCATAGCAATTTTCACTTGCTATCATACCACACCACTGGGCTATACTGCTTGCTCAGTGATAGAGCCAGAAAGAGAAACACAAGATTCAGATTTGCTGAACATAGTTCTGCCAGGAGAGATGTTGTTATAAGTGAAAAATGATTTATTTCACAAGTTTAGGAAATATGAGAAATATAATGTGTCATTGACAATTAGACTTCATAGTGTTTGTTTTATGTAGTTGAAGGAGTTGTGAGGAGAAGAGCTAGAAGGAATCCCTCCTGATAAGGTCTAGATACTGGAGGTGGTGGTGGAGAACACATTTAAACATGGACACGTGCAGGATGACTGATTGCATTTGATTATGCAGGCTACTATTCTCCAAAACACTCAATGATTTAAGTACATCTTTCAAATTGATGACTTTTCTCTTAGCCTAAATTCTTAAGTCTTAAGTCTTTCAATATCCAAAGAATCATATTCTGCCTGGTTCTCTGAAAGGGAACAACAAGAACCAAACAACATCATCAACGGCATCATCATCCCCAACACTGGTTTGTGTTTGCTCATGAACATTAGGTTCGAAAAGAATACCTACTGTAGGTTACTTGGGCCTGGAGGGATAGCTCAAAGCTATGCTAAATATGATGCCCATACTTTTGAAACAGGGTATGTTTTCAACTTGTAGTTTTTGGAGGCAATGATATAAAATCTTTACACTTACACAGTACTGTTTGTTCACCTGCATATATAAATGAAATAGTCAATACATGGTTTTATCATGTTTCTGAGTATCTCTGTGATTGCTTCTTAATTTCAGAAGATATTTGAGTCCTTTTTTAGCACTGATTTGCTACATTTTTTTTCTGTTGTACCTGTAGGTATTTTAACAGCATCACACTCACCATACATTGATTGATTACTGGTATGGTTGGTTGATTAAAAGTAGTCTATAGCAACCTATTCATACCAAATAGAGCCACAACACCTGACAGGAGTAAATGGTTATATTCAATATCTAACAAACTATGTCATAATTTCTATTGCAGGAGATTCTTTTGCATATTTCATTATTTAGGATGTTAATAATTATTCATTCATAATTCTATCTTTTAGCTCAAAGCAAAATAGCTTGCCTGATCTCCACAAAGAGTGAACATGGTAACTCATAAAGCTGAATGTTATAGTGTTGTATCAAAAGATCAAAGCCCAATGGACATGTATAACCAATCCATAAAGACACAATCTTCAGCTACAGATAGGAGCAAACCATGCCTTTTATTTAAGCCTGACAAAATCCCCCATAATGCATCACCATAATAAGGGTTTAAGGTGTCTATGCTGAACAGATTTCTCTTGGCCCTTTGTGTTGGAGAATCTCACCTGGTCTTTGGAGTGGGGGCAAAGGGGAGTAAACCTTCCTGCCCTAGCAATAGAGAGACAGCCGTCTTCTGCAACCCACTCTTATTCACAGACATCATTCATGTGCAAATCATCCTTGGACCCATTGTTCACCCGCTGTGCTTTCAGATACTTGCTGAATCAAGTGATAAATGCTATGGCAGGGCTGCAGATATGTTTCATACAGTGACAAAGAGGATTTATCAGGGTACTCACATTTTTTTCCACAAAGAGGAAAAAACCAACTTCACCCAGATAGTCTTGATAAAACAGAAGTTTTGTTACTGGAATATCTTTCTGTCAGTTTTCTTCTTTGTTTTGAACAAAGTTGGACATATTCTGGACCAGGCTTAGTCTTTCATAATATAGTCCTCTATGTGGGACTGCATCATTTGGACTGAGGGGGGATAGTCCCTTTTAGACATGTTTCGATGTTGCCATGATGACTGATCACAAATGTTTTGCTGCAATTTTTTCTTTAATAATATCGTCATGGCATTTAAATTCAAGAATATAATAATAGCATTATTATAGCAAAAAAATGTTTAACAAGTAATTATTTCACTTGGTCATTAAAGATGACAGATTCGGACTGTTAAAAGATTTTTACTACCTTAATTAAACATCACAGTCTGTCTACCAGAGAAGTAAATAGTAAGGTAGAAACTGTGATGTAAGTTTTGAGGAGATCTTAAAAACTACTTTAATGAAAACTATACATGATTTGGAAATCTATTCGTGATACATCTATGAACATCAAGAAAAGGGTTTGAAGCCAATCTGTTGGCTATACAATTCATTGTTCTGATAATGTATGAAAAAAGGCCCCATCCTCGGAGTTAGTTTACCAAATCTCTGTCATTTTTTTTGTCCTACTGACTCGACTATTTTTATTCACTTTGTTTCAGCATTAACAATTACAACATTCGTAGACTGACATGACCAGCTGCCCGCGAATATACGATAACGAAACCGATTTCAAAATTTTACTGCTTGTTTTTAGGTCTTAAAAGGCAGACTCCGGTCTACATCTCTAACTTCTTTGTTGACCTGGTTAAAACCTGAGGTCTTCCAGCAGAGCCCCACTTGTGGTCTCTAAATCTTGACCTCTCACAAAAGATGACTGAGCCCTGGCAGTCCAGGCTTCACAACTGTGTAACACTCTACCTGGAGATCTCAGTCAAGCAAACTCAGGGTAGTCCTCTTTTGAATCTCTCTTTATTGTTATTCCCTTGCCTTAATCAACATTTGCCTTGTTTTGACCAGTTTTTAATCCTGTTTTATTTGGTATTTGCTTCTTCTAACTGTTCCTTGCCACATTTTAAGTGTTATTTTTAAGAATGAGTTCAAGTAACCACATTTGAAAGTGCTGCACATAAAATTACCTGCTTTCTACCAGTTATTACTACTACCACTACTACTGCTATCATTATTTATTTATTTATTTATTCAGGTAACGCTTTATTTGACACCTATGTCTATAACACATTATAAACACATGTATAATGCGTTGTAATCACGTTATAGCACTGTATAACTATAAAGCATTATGCTCATTTATAAGTGTTCATAACTATAGTTATACAGTGCTATAACATGATTATAACACATTATAAATATATATATATAATGTGTTGTAGAGATACGTGTCAAATAAAGTGTTACATTTATTTATTTATTTTATGTCAGTGCTTGGCTATAATGATTATTGCAAAAGTACATGAACCACATTTAACACCCCTTCTCCCTGTTTAATACTGAATAGCAGTAAATAGTTTTCACACGAACTGAGATTTCATGTTTGTCCTTTTATTTTGTTCGGTATGACTGTCACATTAGACTTACGTGGTGCTTTTCTAGTCTGTTTAACAACTGGCAACACTTTGTGACTGCTTGTCAAATTCACACCACATTCATTCACTGATGACAGAGGATGCTATTGAACAGGGCCATCAGTTCCATTCACACGCATTCCCACACTGCTGAATATCTCACTATGGGAGCAATTTGGGGTTTAGTGGCTTGCTCAAGGACACTTCTGCATTTTTCAGTGGGAGTCAGGATTGCACCACCAACCTTTATCGACCCATTCTTTGCTGAGTCACATTCAACTATACTGTTTGTTTAATAGACTGTAATGGGGGAAACATGGACGTGTGTTCTGTGTAGAGAATGTGTTGCTCCTTAAATTAGAAAATGAGTATCTTCTTTAACGCTTAATTTTAGGGGATTGTCAGAAAATCTTTTTCAATAAAAAGATTTGTGCATTTAATGAAAGTCAAGTTATCAAAACCATGTGAACACTGCTACAGAGACTTAAATATTTGAGATTAATTTCCATTTTATACTGTTACCTTAGATCAAATACACACGTACCGCTTTAAATTCATGTTAGTGGGGAACGGAATGGGGCGTAATTGCTGGTAAATAGCTGAAATTCATGTTGTAGATGTTCAGCACGACACATGGAACACAAGCCTTTGAGCCACTGCTCAGTAAAGCTTTGCAAACTGAATAACTGAAGGTTTTTGTTTTAAGATTCAAGGACAAAATCACTAATCCTGGCCAAAGTAAACACTTTACCAACAACTCTGTTGATTAGTGGAAAAGATTGTTTAACTCTACATAATGGCGCCCGATCTCTTTGAAAAAGCCCAAGCTTGTATAATCAAAAGCACAGTCTTTTGTCTCTTTAGCACACATACCAAAGAAGCTGCCGAGGAGGCCACATGAGAATGAATGAATATTTAATTGAGGCCTATTGAGATAGAAGATCAAAATGACCTTGCTCTAAATGATTATTCACTGATAAAAATAAAAGTAGGCTAGTGGAGAATGGAAAGTGTACACTCAAGAGCCTTGGTTTGTCCAGCAAGCAGGAATATATTACACAAACATCTGAGTGCAAAACCACAGGGCTGTGAATACATGTGTTTAACTTTACCACTCGCTTTCATCTACAGTCTGCCAACCACTCTACTAACGTTTGAACGTGCACAAAGAAAGAGGATAGACAAACTGACAAAAGAGTTGATTTTACACATTTATTATGCTGATGTACACATAGATAGTAGACATGAAATTTGATGTCATGGACGATTAAATCTACTATTTCTCTTTCTAGTAACACGGTGTCTCTGAGGAACAAAGTAAGCACATATGTAAGACTGCAATGCAAGGCACCAGTGAAAGAAAAGTGACCCTTTCTTATTGGAAGTTGTCTGGACAAAAAGCAGGTCAGTCTGGCTTGTGAGGGAGCAGGACCCTCCTCTCAACTTTCCAGACACTCGTGGGAGCAATTGGTGAGGGAAAAAAAGAGTGAATTGTTGCGGGCTGAACATGAATAGCTCGAGGCTCAGTACTCGATAGCATGCCAGACTGAGAGAACAGGTTCCACACTCAGGAAAAAGGGAGTCTTTGCGAGTGCACATTCAGAACATGTTTAGGTTTTTTTTGTGCAATGTTTAACCTTGTCCTCGTAATATCTGAAGATTTATGGTATCAAAACTTTTTTTGTTTACATTTGACACCCTGGCCTGTTAATAAATAACTGCTCCTCTATGCTCTGCACTGCAACCTGAAGTTTTGGTTAAATCGTTCAGCAATAAAAGATATCACTTAAAAGCATCAGATTCTGATGAGGTAGTATTCTGAGCCAAACATGTTCTCCTGCTGTCTTATTATAATTATATTGCACTCCTGTGCAGCACTTTGGTCAACCGAGGTTGCGTTTAACTGTGCTTTAGAAATAAACCCCTGACTTCAATTTAACCTTGAGCCAAAAAAGGGGGAAACAGGAGCACTTCTGTTCAGCTTGGAATTAATAGCCTGGTCTGACAGCAACCTGTTCATGGCGAGGACATTTTAAAAATTACTGAAAGAAATCTTCTCTCCAGTAATCTTGAAACAGTACAATCTTCAGTCTGAGTCACAACTACAAAAAACATGTCACAGGAGCTTTAAAACATAGCCATTCTGACCAAACAGATAGGTCTAGCTTGTCACAAAACACCAGGATTTTTTCTTTATTTGTGAGATGATGGAGCCTGTGTATATTACAATGTCTGCTTATAAACAAAATTTACTATCTTTAAAAAAAAAAAAAAAACCTTCATATTTAGCTGATCAATTAATTTGTTTTTCAAAGCCTCAACTGGAAAATACGTTGGCCCCGAGGTGCAAAACACAACGGCAAATCAGAAAACACAACACAAAAAGAGAAAACACAACACAAAAAGAAGACAACCCAAAAAATGAGAACACAACGGCAAATCAGAAAACACAAAAACAAATCAGACAATGGCCAAAGAGAAAACAGCACAAAAAGAGAAAAAGCAATGGTTAATGTCGTGTTTTTAATTTGCCGTTGTTTTTTTCCCCTTTTTTTGTTGTGCTTTTTGATTTGCTGTTGTCTTTTCTCTTTTTGTGTTATGTTTTCTGATTTGCCGTTGTGTTTTGCACCTCAGGGCCACCGTAGAAAAGTGTTTCTTTGAGACACAGAGGTAGAAGAATCTATTTTTCCATGACGGAACCACAAGAAATCCTCTAAACCATGAACTTGGTAACAAAAATCTACTTTAACTGTGAAATATCGAAGATATCAATAAAGATGTTGTGGCAGACTCACTAAAACAGTTCATAACAGACATTGGATACTGTTTCTATGCTACATACTGGAAGCCAAGTGCATTGTATCACCGTTCGATCATCATTTAATCCAGAGAGCAAGTACTATGCAGTTAGCTGTTTTCATCTTTAATCAGTCCTGAAATGTTTCCTGCTGTGTTGTCACAGTCATTTGGCTACTTTTGCAGAGATTGTACATTTAATAACACATCATGCCATCAAAACATGACCTTTATAACATATGCTGGATATTGAGCTTTATGAGCCAGCTGAAGAATAAGTCATATTGGAAACAGGGATGCATTGAGTTCAAGAACTTAGAGTGAAACATAATCCTCCAGCAACAAACTACTATTGATCCACAGCCAAATTGGGGAGGACATTGAAGAAACCATTTTTTCTCTACAAACCTGAGCACCTCCTGATATGCAGTTACTTTCAAAGAAATATTTCACAAAATAGCTCCTCAAGGACAGAGAATGTGAATTGAACACTTTGCCTCTGATGTTCTGTTTATGGCATTCTAACTATTGTGCTTATACTCACTTGAATAGGATATATTCCCGCCGTTAAGCAGTCTCCTTGCACTTTGCGTTCATGGTGAAAATCTTTGGATGTAACACTTTGGCTAACATGTTGTTATTGTGATCAAGTATACCCAAATCATAATTTTTGACACATCAGATAAAGAGATAAAACCTTGAACCTAAGAAATTTCAGATTCTACACCCTCGTTCCCAAATATTTCATCGTCTAGTCCAATTTCAGAAAGGATGTGAAGCATTTCAAGAAATGTTAATGTCGACTTAAATTTTAGTTACTCATGGAAGAACGATTATTTATTTTGTACGATTTAGAAGAAGTTTAATATGCAACATTAGAGGTAATGGCGGTGGTGAAGGGATGCAGGGTGAACTTCTGCAAAACTAAAACTCAACACTGACAATGAGAGAAGGCCGTGGGGTGGGCGAGTGCTGCTGTGATCTACACACTGATGGAGCAGAGAGAACAGATTTCATGTTTGGCAGTGGCAGGTGTTTGGTTCACAGAAGTCATGGTGAAGCCTGCTTTGTGGAAACTTTCAAGAATAAATTCCCATGATTGAGTGATAAGAAAAGCAGAGGGACACAGACGAGTACAGAGTAAAGTAAATAATGATGAACAAATATGAAAGTCTTCCTCGTGCTGTTCGGCCTTCAAATTTTACATCCACCTCCAATGTAGGTGGTCTGGTAAACATGAGTGTGAGTACATCTGTGTGCTAGACCACATAAAAAAAAAAAAAACAGGGGCAGGCAGCTGTGGCTCAGTGGTAGAGTGTGCTGTCCATCAATGAGCAGATTGAGGGTTCAGTCCCAGGTCCTGCTGTCCACAGAAAGTATCCTTGGGCAAGACGCTTGACCTCAAAACTCACCCTGGTGGCTGTGCCAGGGATGTCTGAATGGTTTAAGTCAATACCAACGAGTGCTTACATAGAAGCACCATGGGGATGTGCTATGAAAGGATGAATGTGGAATGAAATGTGAAACTATCTGAGACAAGATAAAAGAGCGTTACATAAATACACTCGATTTATTGACTGCCCACTCACCTTGTAGCTTAGGCATCAAAAATCTCTCTGTGGTGTCTTGTGAAAAATGTATTTTTTTTTTAATTTACTTTTCATGTAATTTTCAAGCATGTGAATAAGTATGTCACACATGCAGTAGAATGTACAGATATACAGAGTCTCAACATTTATAATATCCAAAGTGAAGGTATTGCATATATTCAAGGTGAAGCTCCTTTTACACCTTTCTTGGAGTTCCCATGTGTTTAATGTGTTTGAAAATATTTCCTTTCTTTTTTTTTTTGTAGTAGAAAACATCCAACAAAGTGTTCATGAGAAATACTATAGAAAATCATTCCTAATTTCAAAATAAATGTTTATTCAGGACTATCATACAGAGAAAAAAACATTTCATCCATCCTCTTCCTGTCTTGACAACCTACATCTGCTGGAAGAGTTAAAGAGCCCTGTCCGATGTAAACCTGGAATTGATAGATCAAGTAATGTGGCATCATTTTTAATTCTAATAGAGTCACTCACTGCACAGATTACACCCTTTAACTGCAAGATAAAACCTCACGTGTCCTGTAATGGCAGTGTGGCTACACAGGCTCTTAAAAGAATGAACTGAATATCATC
Source organism: Xyrichtys novacula (assembly GCA_962446985.1). NCBI lineage: Eukaryota > Metazoa > Chordata > Actinopteri > Labriformes > Labridae > Xyrichtys > Xyrichtys novacula. The sequence continues at coordinate 10,149,374 of OY660878.1, forward strand.
CTCATCATCTCCCTGACACAAAATCAGAGAAGTTCTTTTTAAAAAATGTTATTGTGTTAGTACACATTAACACAATATAACTCCACTTCCACCACAGGCCATCTGTCGCACACAAGTATCTGTTGACATGCTCCTTAACATGGATATTATGTTAGGGAGCCTTTTAGCTAACTCCAAATTACTCTGCCACAGTCCCTTTTCTGTGGTGGGTCAGGGCTGTCTGAAGCCATTATTGGTAATGAATGTGGAGTCCTACTTTAAAAGGTTCAGGCATGTAAAGTCACCTACAGCTGACTAATGGAATCCTGCTGACACTGAATGCCAGGGGCTTTTACCACATCCAGGAATGGCAGTTTTGGAAATTTACACTGCAGACATAATAAACTATAAATGTAAACTTGGGAATGTAACCTCCCACACAGTAGCTCTGAGTTATTAATAGACACAGACCATTCAGCGTGCTGCAAAATCATAAATTGCAGTAGACTATTTTGTGCCTTCAGCAACATATCTGCTACTCGTGACTCATTTGCTCAACACAGATAAGAACTCATACATCTTTGTGTTTCTGCAGCTCAAGCATAGTTATTAAAGATGTAGCTGTGAAAAGGATTTACGCAGAACACTGGTTGGAGGATCTAAATATTCGGAGTTTGTTAGCGCTACAACACTTTGTGCCCTGGGAGATGGGCCTCTTCAGCAGGTTCACAGGTCGCGCAGCAGCGTGCAGAGTGGCCATTGTGCTTTGTCATTTCACAGGTGACTCACATCATTACACTCGAGCATGCTGGAGGTAGAGCACTCTGAGATGCTTGCAGCATTCAAAATGCATGATTTCCAGCCTAGTGCAAACAAATCGCTTTAAAAGATCAGTTTAATCTATTTCGAGCTGTTATTATGAGTCGGGAGAGTTGTTCAGATAAAGAGACTGAAGCAGGGTTAACATCAGAGTGTTGGACAACTCTTCATGTACTTTACCCAGTGTGAGAGCTGTCAACTTTATTATTTGTTTTTACGATACACTGTGCATATGATTTACATTGCAGACCACTAAAATAAAGGTCAGGAGGTGAATTACTGTGAGCTAAACTGCCTTGAATTGTGCAGTGATATAATGTAGAGCATTTAAAAATTATCTGCAGGAAAATCTCAGTCAGAGATGTTGTCAGTGTCATTGTTGTTTGTGTTGAAGGGTCGAGGACACAGGGCTGCTTCAATGTCTGAGTTGCTCTCATCTGATTCCCCCCAGAAAGCTGTACAAAAACGAAAAGAGAGGAAAAAATACTAGATTTCATTATCATAGTGGAGTGTGTATCCTTCTGTTGCTCATTGAAGTGTAACCTTTTAAACTGTCTACATAATTTCCTTATCCAGTCAATTCATCAGTCTCTTCATATGCATACCACAATTAAACGCACCAACCTTGAGCTGGAATTAACAACAAATTTTAGCATTCTATCTTTTAATTATTTTACGTAGGTTCACTCTCTTCTTCATGTTGATAGAATGTCCTCTCTTGACCTGAAAACAGCTGGAACAAACTAAACTGGGATATGATAGAAGTGCCCGAATATGACTGCTAAAGCCATATTCAGAGGCCTGTTGAGTGTACTGGCAGCTTAAGTCCATTGAAATGTCAGGGATGTCTGTTTTTACTCCTCTACACTAACATGAAAAGGTCCTCGTGTCGGTTGTACTGTTACATTTAAAAACAAGTTTGTCAAAAGTCATTGAAACAACAGGATAGGTTTTGTTGTTCACCTATAGAGTCAAACCAACTCTTCCATGGAATTATCTAAAGCACTCAAGTTGCGCAACATTTCTTTAGCTTTTGCTTAAAAGTTTGATCGACAGGGATCGACAGAAATTGCACATTAATTCCTCAAAATGGGAATTTATGTGTAAGAAGATTAAGTAGTGTTTGCCGTTAACTTTAATCCAAGCCTTTGGTAACCTGGACTTGGCTTCAAGGCTATTTTTTCATTTACGCAACCTCAAAGGGATGGCAGCACTTAAAGAGTAATTTAATCACCGGGTTGGTTTTCTTGTGAGGCACAAAATCTGTAATACATTTCTACACGTGTTAACACATGAACCTCTTTATGTTGATCTGTTTGGTGTAATTAAGTTTTTTTTTTTGACACTGCGCCTTTACATGCAATTGGGATGACTGTCTTTACTCACCTTTTGATTGGAGCGCAGAAAAAGCCTTTGAGGGAGTCTTCTCCTTTCTGGAAACACAAAAACAGTCATTAGCCTTGTAAAGTTCATACCTCAGGCTTTCTTTAACAAGAAACGTCAATATTTCTCAATAAAAATCGCTTAAAAGGGAAAAAAAGGCAGGCAGACGGTTCTGCAAAGGGGACTTCCTTGACTCCTGTTCTTATTGTGCCAAAGGACTCCAACAAGGCCGTCTTTTTTTACAAAAATAGTCCTGAGACGGGGTTGCCAGGTTCCCATAGCTGTGGTGATATCGCTATGTAAATGTGTGACCTCTAGAAAGGCTTTGATCTACCCCAATGCATATGCAATAAGGCCCTCCTGTTCCACTTTTAAAGGCCTCCTCTTTAATTTACATCATCACAGAGCCTATTCACAACACCACAATATAGCCTCATCATCTCCCAGGTTAGCATACATATCCATATGGCTTATTTGTTTGGACCTTCTATGTCCATGCTGTGTTGATGCTTCTCTTAGAAACAGGGAGAAAAAAGAAGCAGTTTTAAGCAGATGAGCTCTTGCAAAAAACTGTTGTACGCTGTGCTCCCTCCATCTGCATCAATTCAAACCCATGACCTCTTTGACTGTCATCCTCTCAATCACCCTCATCTCCTCATCTCGCGCTCAGCTAAATCTTGGCACATGTGACTGTACATTGAGTGTAAGGACCAAATTACTCTGGCTGTGTTCCAATTGCTATCTTCCAAACTATATATTGCTGCTTTGCACCACTCAAGGCACAATGAGTGAATAGGGATGCAGCTCCCATTCTTAACTGTGAGCAGATTGCTTTGTGGGGAATACACTATAACATACAGCCACTATAATCATTAGAATATAACCTTCATACGTGAATATGGGCAGGACTTCCTAAAGGACATTTGAATGATTCTTGCATCTTTTTAAATCCCAAAGCTGTCAAATTAATCATTTTAAATTAGATTTAAAAAATAGGTAAAAGATTCAGTGACAATCAGATTGCAAGCTGAAGGTGTATAACATGTAAGATTGTCAAAATGTGGCATTTTGTCTCCCAAAATGAGAGTATTTTATAACGTTTGTAATCATGTCTTCAAAGATTTTGATAAATGCAGAGAACAGACATGGAAACGTTTTAGAGTTAAAAATAAGGGTTCATTTAGGACACTTTCTCATATATCTATGTGTAGAAAGAGCAAATACTTGCTAAGATCATTACTAGATCTACAGTTGTTCATGTACAAAATAAATGTAATCAAAATATACCTGTAAACAAATCCTTTTTCGCATGAGTTACTGCTACTGGTGAGACTGAGTGATGAATCCTTAAAGTTTTGTCATGCTCTGATCATGTAAGAACAGTCTTTTGTTAAGAGGAGGTGTTAACCAAAATACCTGAAATGTGAGGATAAAATCAAAATATCAAAATGCAATGTTTTTGGCATAATTAACACCTGCAGTGATTTATTTCTATAAAGACTAGGATACAAAAACATCACGATGTTGTCTTTCTCATAAATTTTGGACACAAAGTATAGACTGTTATGCAGGACTTTACGTAGTCATCCAGCTGCTGTTCAGACTCATCTCTATACACAGCTTCAGAGATAAAGAGCTCATTATTAAACACAACTAAACCACAAGGACTTGTGCATCCATTTCAAACAGTTAGGAAACAGATCTTGAGCGGAACTTGCCGCAGCAAAAACACAGAAATAATGTATAAGATGACTTCCTCTCCCTTGCTGCTGTAATAGCTGTAACAGAGAGTAAATTAGGCTTTTCTTTTCTTGAACTCCCCCACAGAATGGGAATGGTCTATCAGCTGTTCCACTTCACAGGGGGACAGGACTGATTTCAAGACAGGGCTATTACCACAGAGAGCCCAGTCTGGGTCTGACCCCACCAATCTAATATTCCGTTTCCATAAACATTTATGCCAGTTCATCTTCTGCTGAGTTTCCCTTAATTGAGGCAATGATCTGAATATGTAAGACTGGGCTGGCTTGTGTTTGACAGCCTCTGGTAGATAGAGGTGAATATAATGTGTAAAGTGATGTAAATTACAGCTATCGTTATGTCCACTTATTTCCACTGCTTTCCTCATTCTTCTCCCGTCCTTTGCAGTTGTTTTATATTGTTGTTTGCCTCATGTGCTCACGGTTTTTGTGTACGCTTCGCAGATCTGAGTCTGCAACTTTGACCTTTGAAATTGTATGATGGAGTTTAAACACATTACAACATTTGGAAAGGAAATTCAGCTTTGTGAAGCATAGTAAAAACTGTGTAAACTGATATTTGAAGGTTTATTTTTAACAAGGAGGAAATAGTGAAAAAAGTGAACTATGTCATTCGGCTAACGTAATTGGACTGGATTTGAAGGTCCTTTTTAAGACTAATAAATTCGTTGTAAGATCTGTTTACTCTTCACTTCCCATCTATGTGAGAATTTATTCCAGTCCAAGCAGCATCCTGTCTGCCTCTTTTTGTTAACTTTGAAAATCCTTCTGTAGAGAAAATAAAAACACAAAAACTTCCACACAGCTACTTTAAATTTTATATATGAACAGAGTGGGCAGTCAAGATGACTGAAGTCTTTTTTTTTTTCCACATGAACTACACCTTTTCATGTTTTTAAGATGATCACCTTTTTCGAAGTATACTTGAATGTGACAGAAAATTTCTACTGGATTTAAGTCCATTTCAGAAGAATACATAGAGTTTTATAGCAACTTTGTCTACACATATTCCTCGTAAACATACAGTGCTTTCACGTAAGTTAAATACATTACCTGGTCAGGTTAATACGGTTTCTTTAAGATGGATTCAACCCCAAATCTCCCTGTCGTGTTTGGTAATGTGAGAACTGTCAGGGAAAATAATGCTTACCAAGCATTAAATAATGCCTTGCACATACTGATTGGTAGAAAATTGCTTTTATTTACCCTGGCTTTTTTTAAGCTCCTGCCACCCACACAGAAATGCTAATAGCACAATAGCACTTTTGCGCAGCAGTGCTTGTCTAAAGGTAAAGGGAGACCCATCACCTCATCATTCCCATCAACTCCTACTCTCATCCCAGCTATGACCCCACAGAAACATTGTTTAGGCTCCGTTTAGATGTACTCTAACAGGCCTGAATGGTAGCAGGATATAGCCCTCAGTGGGGGCAAACAGTGAGAGGGAATTGTGAGTGCATTCTGAGTGGGCACTCTCCAACATGTGAGTGCTCTCTGCTGGCAGCGAGTGAGAACTGCAACTCAGGGGAGGTATTGGGCTAATGATTTAAACACAGCACACGCTCCAACTGACTGGTGACAGTCCAGTAAAGACCGGTGTAGGAGAACAATCAATTGTTTGTCTGGGGTTACAGATTTTGGGGTGTCATGATGCACACTTGCTAGCTTGTGTGGGGAATATTAATAACACAGACTGAGGAATGGGGAGGGGGCAATACTGATGAGTTATAACAACAAAGTCATTTTTAAAAATTTGAGAATTCTGAATTGAACAATTTATAATTTTTTTTGTCTATATTTGCCTTAGAACAGTGTATTGTGAATGCATTAACTTTGGTTTAGAAAAATATTTTCTGTGACTTTGCTGTATGCACTCTAAAAATAAATCCAAACACCAAATTACTATTGAAAAAACTAATTTTGAAAGACTTGAAAATGTTTATTTTTTTAATGTCTTTATTTTAACTCTGTATTACTGCTCTGGGTCAGGTTATGTAGGACAGTGACCTCCACTGGTTGGTGCCTCTCAATGCTGACCTCATATTTAGTCAAGGTTTTATTTATTTATGCTGTAGGTCTTATTTTTTTAGTCCATAGGGAATAAAAAGAGAATAACTGGTATATTTTTAAACATGACAGAAACAAGTTAGTTTCCTGTTTTTTAAACTGATTCAATGCTTTCATCTGCTTGATTCTACATGTACAGCCTTGTAAGTTACACTTTGGATGACGATATTGTCTGATAAACCTTTGAATGTTTCCCTCTCCACTATGTTGTGTTTTGAACAGCACTCCTCCATCTTTTACAACCTCTTTGTCTGTTACTGCCTCTCTGTCTCCCTCTATCTCCCACTCTCCTTTTTTACTTCCCCTCCCCTCTGGTTCTTTCTCTCAGCTCATGCCCCTCTCACCCCTCCATTCCTCCTCCCAGCAAGCTGTCAGAGATCTACACACATCACCTCCCAACATGAGAGAGCGAGAGCTTCTGATTTTGACACTCTGAGTGATTTGAGGTCGAATGCTTGAGCACATCCTGTTGTCCAAGGCAAAGCTGTAAACCACTAATTGTTGAGTCAAGGTTTTTGTCAAGCAGGCACTAGGCACAACAATCACCACACCAGCTGATAGCTGCAGGATTTTGTGTATGTGTGTATGTCTGCTGCCTTGTGTGTGCACACATGTTTTCAAGCATTTATTGGGATCAAAAACAGGGAGGAATAAAAAGGTATTAGAAAACCCAAAATAAAAATAAGAAAGGAGTGGCATCTGAAATGCCTACATTAGAAAGAAGCACAATGATTCTTTGCACGAGAGGAAGCAGTGGCATGCACTTGCATACAAAGGGGAACAAGTGGTCTTTACATGGAGTGCAGCTGCTTATTAAGACTCACTCCTTCGTGCATTATTCCTTTCATCCCCACTCAACCACAAAGTGATTTTACTTTGCCACTCACAAAGACAGCAAAAGATTTCTAATGGACAAATCAGTCGCTTCCCCACGAGTTATAATACAATAAACAGCACATTCTATAAAAGTATCTGACTGAAAAACACTGTGTGGGAGAGAGCAAGGAAGAGAGAGTGAGAGGAAAAAAAAAGAATATGAAAGAGCCCAATTCTCTCCAACGCCATAATAGTGAAATGAGCACATATAAATGTGTTAAGAGTATCTCTTTGCATCTTGTATAGACTGCATGTATTTAATCTGTAAAGCTTATTAAGGCCCTAGTCATTGCTATGCAAAGCAGCACCCAGTGCTTTTCTCTTGCTTTTCAGCCGAGTGCAGTGTTTGGCCAATAGGACTGGCCCCCCGCCTCTCATTCTGCATTCATAACATGCAACATTTGCACAATGTATCTCTCAAAGGCCCTGAATAGAAGGCCTTAATACTCATGTAAACAACTGCAAACCAATTACTTAATGAATCGGGCCCACACATAATGAGGAGCCTCACAAAGGGCTATAAATGCATTTTTTGCACCAAAGCCTCTGCTTTAAACTACAATCCCTCTGCTGTAGTCTGGGCTTAACTGGCAAATCATAATTATTGTCTAAGACAACAGAGAGGAAGCCATTTTTGTATTTCGAGTCCAGCTCCATCCTTCTTTTGATGTCACTCATCAGCTCGCTGACAAAATAAAGCAAATAATTAACAAGTAGGATAGAGAGGAGAGGGGGTGCGCAGGAAGACAGAAAGAAAGAGGGGCAAAGAGATGGAGTGAGGGCAAGAAAATGAGAGAGTAAGACACAGAGAGGGAAGCAGGGCAGGAGCATGCTGCAGTGTTATATGCTTCTGCTTAAGTGCAGGGCTTCCAGACCACTTGTGGAAGCAATAAAGCGCAAGGAGTGACTGCAGTAAGTGGAATGCTTAAATCTAAGCGTTCAGGAGAAGCAAAGAAAAGACAGAGGGAATCATTATAGGACCAAAGAAAGAATAATGCTCATGGTTACTCCAAATGCCCGCCACTGCGTCCCTCCTAACCCAGTTAACACCAAGGTGTCGGGCATGCAAAACGACCTATTTGTTCAATTTGACTTAGGTACACTGCTTGTGTTTTTTGCAGCATTCAGTGTTTCTGTCTAAGTTTTGACTTTTCAAATTCTGTTTAATCACATGTACTGCTGACTTCACATGCACATTAATGATGGAGAGACAGGCACCATCTGAAAGGGTCCGGGCCTGAAATTGGCTCATGTTTATTAAAGAGGGTGGTCACTGGGGCTGGCAGTGGCAGACATCAGCGGCTATGAGGGCCACAATAGAGCCAGCCCATTAGGCCCTTCCCTGGGCTAATAGGCAGACTGGGAGCGCCGTTTGCCAGGCCAGAGAGATACAGACTTCAGCCCTCATGTCAGCGTGGTGCCCAGTAATCACATGAAATCAGAGAAGATTATTCCTCATAACGTTTACCCAGCCATTACTACAGCCCAAATGGGTTTGCAGTGAAGAGGTGCTCTGAGGACCCGACATGCAATTGCAGATTTGATGAAGTCGTGTTGATATTCAAATGTAACGGTGATGGTGTTAGTTTCCACCAAGCTATTTATCATTACATCTTCTTTCTAGTCCACTCAGGCTTCTGATTTGAGCAGCCTAAATGTGTTTCAAGGGTGAAAAATGAAAGGACATTTGTCCTTGTCAACACTTGAATCCCCTCCCTCCATAACAGTTGTCCTGATTCTCTTCTTGACATGATCTGTTTGCCTTCTGACAACAAGCCTGAAGACAGCAAGATTATGACTCCAATTTATTTTTTTGAGGTAACTGTTTCGCTTTTGATTTTCAAAACCTGGCTGAACCCAACAAACGGTGAGTGAGAGGGGCTTTAGGGGCCTTTTGTCTTTGTAAGCGAGTTAATGGGTGGCGCCCCCTTGATCTTATGGAAATGAACAGGGAATTATTAGAGCAGCCATGCAAATGTACATCAACCACTTTGGTGTCTGGTGGCCCATTTCCTGTGGCCCGTGGAATAATAACAATGTTCTTACCGAGGGTAAGGGTCTTGATGTGAGGAGCGTTTGGCCCTCCCCAGGTCCTCTTCATGGCCATGATTTATTCCTTAAAAGAGCAAACAGAGCCCCATAAAACCATCTCATCAGGTGCTAATCAACAATGCATTTTAATAGAGAAACTTATGGTCAGGCTAAGAAGCAGACTTCTCATTGTTGTTGAGGTGTCTTGATGTTCAAACACAGTTATGTGAGAGGACTCATATTACTGTATATATTATATTTATCTGTAATCTACTTTGTAGGAATGGGCGATATGGGCAAAAAAATTTATCACAATAAATTTTGCCATTCTGCCAATCATAATAAAAGTCCTGATAACAATATTATAATTCCTATCTATGTTTTTTTTTCTTTTTTAAAGAGTAATATTTCTTTTTTTTTCTAAGTATTTTATTCAGTGATTTATTTGGCTTTTATTTATTGACAAGACAGAGTGAAATATGGGGAGATAGAGGGGGGAGGACATGCAGCACATGGTCGGGACCGGATTTGAGCCCATGACGACTTATGGGGGTGCGCTGACCCACTTGGCCAACTGCGCGCCCTCCTATCTATGTTTTTGACCCCACAATCATTGTTCTTGGATGGCACTTAGTGGTTGGCATAGTCAAATAAGGTACTTAACTACAAGTTTAAGTGGTAGGTTATAGACAAAACTAGTGGAATGTACAATTACTTTCAACATTTATTCAAAACTCTTATTGCAAAGAGTAAACAGATTCACTGTCCTATGTCAGGAACACCTGATTGCACTCATCTAAGCCCCAATCTTTGAGGAAATCCCTCATGTGGAGCCTCGTTTAGCAACAAGCTGCTCAGGGACGTCCGCTTCACTACCTTTGGTTATGTTTGTTTGTTATTCTGATCTATGTGGGCTACGGCTGCAAGTCTGTTCTACGTGCTTACGTCATCAACTTGCATTTATTGTGAGATGGCGATTATTTATCGTGGAGGAATTTTATGATGATAAATCATGAACGATAATTAATCATCCATCCCTACTACTTTGAGAACCTACTGTGCATCATGAAAACACCAAAAATGACAAGATCAAGCCTGATAGCTGAGATTTTAGGAGTTATTCTTTGAGACAAAGAGCTTTAACATGCTAACTTTTGTATACACATCAAATAAGTTCTTTCTAGGGTGTCCTTATATGTCATGAGAGCATATGGCAAATGTTGACCAAACATTCAGGCTGCAGGTGTTCACTACTTTGTTTAGTGAACCACATTTCTTACCAGAGAGGCTGTCGGTGTCCTCTTCAGAACTCTGAGGCCTTTCCTGCATGGCTGATTGTTTAAGTAACTGATACGCTTTTGTTTCTGTCAAGGAAAACACACACACACACACACACACACACACACACAGTCACTGTCAAATATTTGCTTTTAAAACCCAGGTTTCCAACTTTGAGAGGGTTTCTGTGTTTGATGAGACAACACGCTTCAGTGGCTGAGTCTGTTGGGTCACAGCTGAACAGAGTGGGTGAAAACACTGTGCTCAATCAGCTGAGCTGTTGATTCAAGCCTACACTAAGTATCAACAGTTTCCATGAGAGGGAAATCAACATCTCACGTTATCTCAGTGTCCCCTACCAGGAAGGTAATGAGTGATTTTCTGTTTAGAAAACACTCATAATTACTTTCCGGCACACTAAAGTAGGTATCATATTTAAAGAGAGCACGGAGACTGTGCTGGCAAAAATCAACACACAGCAGAAGTGCATCATAAATGGGCTGCTGTCTCAATGATGCTGCTAAAAATATACTACACTGAAAGAGTGCCATAGAACAAAATGTAGATCTTCTATGACAGAGTCCGGATATTTCAACTTTAGTTCATTAAGAACTGTTTGGCATCTTTATTGCATCAGAATTTCTAGTGTTATTCACCCCTTTATTCTTACACCTCCATTGCCTGGACATGTAGTCTAAAACCCCATTAGCTATACTGACCCACATGTCGTGGCAATTACTATCATTTCCAAGGTCATGGTATTTGATTTTGACACTGCTGTCGCTCACCACAGCAAAACCTTTCCCTAAAAAAACCTTAAGTCATGTTTTTTTTTTTCCTCTTTTGGTCATGGCCCTTTTGATTAGGTGTAGCGATTGCAAACTGGACTGATTTTGCTGGCTGTGCACGTTAGGGATGCAGACACATGAAAGGCCCCATAGGAAATCTGATAGCCAAGGGTAATATAGCATTGCTTTACATTTCAGAGGTGCAGCTCAGGGGCGGGCACACCAACTGCTTCCAGGATGCCTTCATATCTAGTATTTTTTCAAGTCCAGCCTTGCCGGAGCATTGTTTAGAAGATAATGAGAGGCGATGACAGATCTCTTGCGCTTCCCACCCTGGCATCCTGACAATTAAAGCAGCCGCATTATGCCGGGGCCAGAGAATTATCAATTTAGCCACAATGCCTCAGACCAGGCTGAAAACATAGCTAGTGTTTTCTCGGAGATAATTAGAGGGAACTAGCACAGCTCTTCAGGTGGGACTTTGACCCTGGATTCACCTTGATCATCCTGTCTCAGCCATTGCGTAAAAGAGCCCATTATTCACTGCAGAGGGAAGAAAACAAACCACAACATAAGGACAGTGTGAATGCTGGGGCACCGGCAATGCCTTTTTACCTCTAATAGGAACACTTTCCACAGGGCTTTCGTCCTGGCTGTCCTCTTCAGTACTTTGTAGTTCTGTAAGAAAGGGAAGCGCATAGTGAGAAGCAGTGGCGGGGAGGAAGGGAGTTTAGGGATAGAAATGGGAATGGGGGGTCTTTCTTTAGCTCTGAATAGAGGGCTGTATGAAAACTGGGCTGTGAGGGATTTATAAAAAAAAGAGCTCTATGGTGAAATTGATTTCTTTCATAAAAGGGAAGTTTTAGTTCTTTGCTGAGGTGGATTCAGAAAAGCTACATTTGTCCTTATTAATGGTTTTGCTACATGTTACTGTGTTAAGACAGTGTCATCTTGGTTTGGAACGTTTCAGGCAATCTGCCAGCAACTCTGACAAAACCAAAACAGACTTTTGGTTGTTAGAAAATTCAGTTATTCATCCATAAACAATAAACAAAACACTGCATTTTAACTTGTTGTCTTTTTCAAATTTGTAGTTGATCACTTTTTTCCATCCCTATTCCTCTCCAACTAAGATAATAACAATTGACAGTAACCTTGGATTTCTTGCTTCTGCACAGGCCTGGCGGGCTTCACATTTCCATCAGCCAGAAGAGGAGGAGGACCACATGAAGAAGACAAGTCGCTCTCGTCCTCTGCTGAGGGGCACTCCTCACTGGACCGGGACACAAGTGTCCTCAGCAGCACTTTGGCCTGCGAGCAGCACAAATTAAAACCACACTCTTAATTGTTCCCATTTTGTGAAGGAAGTGTTAAATTGAACTCTCGCCGATTAGGCAAGTCATTTACTTTGGCCACGGCTGCTCGCACAGAGGTGCAGCTGTAGTGCGTGTGCAAACGCCAAGAGAAAATAACTTCAAATTCTCTCACTCCGTTAAACTAAAAAAAAGATTATTTCGCACACTTTCGCTCTCCCTCTCAATCGCACTTTTTTTTCTTCTCTCCCTCTCTTCTCATCCATGAGATTAGAGAAGCGCCTAAAGAATGCAATCACCCTGGCATTAATGTGCAACACATTCCAGATATCGCCCCTCTTGGCTGAGAGAACTGAGACAAACTGCTCTCTTCCTCCCTCTCCAGCTCATTTTTTATCTCTGGAGAGATGAGGATACACAATTAAGAGGAGCTGTTCCGGGAGATGAGGAGCAGGGAGATGCCACACACCGATTTCTTTTCACTCCTTTTTTTCCCTCCCCCATATCAAATCCTGCCATCATCATCTCTCTTTTGTGATCAAAGACTGCCTCTCAGCCTCAGATGGCCATTTGCTACTTTTAATGAGCACTAATATGGAGGGTATGATCAGGAGGATTTTGATGGCGACAAACTTTAAGTACATTGTAAGTTGTTATCAGAAGGTCACAGTAGACATTGACAATGTGCATGCTTTCATTTCCTGAGGGGAATCGAGGCAAACACATGCCAATCTGAGCTTACCACTTGGTATTTGATGGCGCAGCACAATAAAAAACTGTCTTGATCCTTGTCCCCGATATCCTTTTTTGTTCTTTTTTTAGATTTAGTCAAATGTACCCTAAGTTGAGGGCTCTCGCAGACCCACTGCATTTTAAATATCAATGAATGCAACTGTTAGCACTTGAATATTCAAAGGGCCTCTTTGAGTGTGTGCATGCGAGCTGCATGCTCCCATTTGTCAGGGTAGCCAGGCTGTGTGGCATTACGTGAATGGAAATTTCTGTTTGCTCTTGTGTGCAGAGAGAGTAAGCTGTTGTATGAACCGGCGGAGAGGAAAGAGAGGGAGAGAAATAGACGCAGAGAAAGAGAAATAGAGCGGAGGAAAGAAATAGATGGAGTAGATGGAGTGAGAGAGATAAAGGGAGGCAAACATTTTTACTGAGGCTTTTCCTGATGCACTTGGACACAATGATGTAGATGGCAGTGGCTCTCTTCCTTTTGTCAGTTCATATCTTCAAGAGGCTCTACAGTAGTCCTCTTTGCCTCCCTCATTGCGCTGGAGAAACCGGAGCGAGATCTCAGAGCCACGAGAACGCCATTAAGATAATTTGACGAGAATAATAATAATAATAATAACAATCTGATGATTGAAAAGGGGGATGTTATGAAACTTTTTACTTAAAAAAAATCTTGGGTTTTTGCTGAAGCTTCCTCTGTTTAATATTTCTTATTATATTCATTTGCTAAGTCATGATCTATAGGATGACTTGAACATAAGATAATGCTGTCTTTAGAGATAAAGGTATAAATGATTAAGACCCAGCTAATGGCTGTACTTTTAGCTCATATCATATCAAAAGCAAGCTCTTAAGAGATGAATACACCACAAAAGATAGCGGGTGCTAAGCAGAGACTATAACCAGTGATCAGCAATGGAGTCAGGTATCTCTTTTATGAATATCGGTGTGTGATATTATGAATCAATGTGTCACATTTGGATCAAAATCCACAAACAAAGACAGAACTGAGAACCAACTACAACTTCTTGTCCAAAATATGCCAAAAATAACTAAATGGCTCTATGGACAGAAGAAAATAGGAGTCACTTTACAGCTGTGTTTACGTGTCTGCTAATGTCTGCCTACTATATCAGAGCCTACAAGTGTGTGACCTCCTATTTGTGTATGTCATTGCAGTGTGTGTGCCTCCAACGCTACCTGGTGGCTGTAAGTGGCATGGCGCTCCAGCAACAGCGGCGTGAACAGCTGGACTAAGCGCTTAGTGCTGAGGACATGGTGCTCCTTGAGCAGAAGGGCGTGCTTGAACCAGCGATCCCACAGCCGAGCAGCATCAGGAGAGAGGCTGGTACTATGGTGAGGGTGGGGATGGCGTTGTTGGGAGAGAAAGAGGAGCTTTCTTATTGAATACAAATGAAATCTACAAACAAGTCGATTATTTTTCCTTGAGACAATAAAAGATATTTTCACCATCAAGAAAATGTATGTGGATTACAAGTTCAGACAGTTAGAAATAACGCATTTGTCACAGGATTTCTCTCAAAAGGCAGCTTGAGAGTCCATCGTCGTACATTTCAAAAAGGCTGTGATCATTAATGAATTCTAGTTTACACTCAAATGACAAAGATAGTCATATTGCTTCTGGTTGTTAAACTAAATAAAAGGTCAGAAGCATCTCCCAAGGGAAGAGAAGATAACTGCTAGACGTGTTTCTTTGGATCGAGTATATGGCAGCGGGGGCCTCGGTGAAATCAATAGAGTAGTGAAGCACAGCATGGATTTGGCTTAGAGTATAACTACTCATTATCCAAAGGACTGGAAGTCACAGATAGGGCATTTTAATTTACTCATGACATTCACCCGTGCAGTGTTACTGCATGAGGTGACACTGAAGATGACCTTTACATTTGCGGACGAGTGAGACTGTATCGAATGGTGGCATGCAATATCTCAGCAACTGTTGGAAGTGCTTGCCCCTGCCAAACTGGAAAGAAAACAGGAACGAAAAAAGAAAGGGGAAAATGCACAGGCAGCTCTCCATTCTTTGTCTGTTTACCGTGATCATGAAAAGAAAAGAAGTGTCTATTGAACTTTAAAGCTTTCAGAGCGTTGGTATTTATTCTCTGAATTACTCATTTTCAACAGCGTTTACTGGATGTATTACACATGTCAAGATTGACACAAAACATAGACAATATTAGATTGCGAAATAAAAAAAAACATTATAAACAAAAAACTGATTTTTTTTTTCCAGCATCTCAGGAAATGCACTTTGTTATTCTGTGACTCGAAGCTGACCTAAGATTTTAGTTAAAGAAAACCTTAATGAGTTTCATTATGAGATATTTGTCACTTGTCATGTATTTTCTTTTTCCTGTATTTGTGTATTTGACCGTGTATTTGTTATGTAAAGCACTTTGTTCATCTCTTCGGATGTTGTAAGGTGCTATATAAATAAACGTTATTATTATATTATTTTTATACTGAGAGAAATGGAAATACATAAACAGAATTAATAATGTTTGTTACGTAATGCGCTTCATAAATGTACAGAATTGGTAAATATGAATTTCAATAAATAGGGACAACAAACAAACTAACTAACTGACATGTGTCGTATTAACAGAGAAACCACAAGCCGTACCTTATTTCATTAGGGTCTGTGCAGGACTGGTGAGCACTCACGAGATTCTGTGGGAGCACGCAGCCTTTTGCTGTGCTCCATGACAACCTCTGAAGCCCATGAAGGATGACTGCTCCACATGCTTCAAGGTCCTCGTCATTCAAGTCCGCTCTGCCATTACAAAGGCTGTCCAATATATAGAGAGCTGTCAGCTATTGCCATGGAGCCATGTGCTCAGCCTGTGGGTCAGGAGCACATGGGGTATATCCAGCTACTCCTAACACTTGACACACACGCACATGCACACTGTAGATTATAATCACACACACCTGCTGACATACTATCACAGCACAATTCAACGAAGAGTCAAGACAGAGGATGGCCGATTCTTCTCTTTTTTTGTTGCTTTTAAATATGTTGTTGACACCTTTTAAAGCACTTATGTTGCAAGAACAGGGTAAGAATACACAAGGTTTAAAAGACTGAGAGAACATTACTTTGTCACACATTACTTTACAACAAGAAGTCCAATTATGGTGAGTTAATCATGCTATGAAATATAAAAGGCTTACGAAAAAATAAGCCTTGACTAATGAAACGCATTCTCCATCCTCTATCTCCCTGACTCCCACTAACAATTCAACAGGACGGTTACTATAACAATCCCATGTGTTTGAAAACCCCTCAGAAATAAAGATGTGTGCATGCTGTTGATGACACTTCATCTAAAGTGAGAGCCCTTGGCAGAAGGATAATATGTTTTCCTCATCAGCACAAACTGCTCCATGGCCGTTAAGTAAATATACACAGCATTTAGCTTAGACAGGAAGAGATGACATTGTAAAGTTTGTAGAGAGACAAGAAGAGCATACCTGATAATTCTATTGAGTTGTCTTGTATCAATCAAAGAATCCCTATACAGACTGGTCTGTTCACCATGGAGTCGTCCTTCGATGTTGTCTAGCAGATTAAAGAGTCCTTCCTGGGAGAGACTAAAAGAAACATTACCCATGAATGAGGTAAAAGGAAATAAAAATAAGAGAGGCCAAATGATCGATAGGTCTGCTTTTTGTAAAAAGAAGATGCCATTTGATCAAAAAATCTATGACACATTTTTCTTGGCAATTCCCTTGGGGTACTCAAGGACTGCTGGAGGAATCTGATTGTTACATTGCTGCCACAATACAATACAGGACTTCAGCGGTTCAAAGTGAGTCTGCTGATGGTGCCACATGTAACGACAGGTTGTATGGAGAGCTTGAGAAAATGCTATTTAAAAACAGTTTATGAGCTTTGAAATAAAACTTTAAATCAGCAACATACTGTACACCTACCCTAGTAAAATATCATCTGGATGTTCTAAAAGAAAATTTTCACAATACAATAACACTAGCATTATGAGCATCTCCTATTAAAAAGTGTAAGAAAAAGGCTCCTGAAAGATGATTTCTTTTGGTGTGAGATTTACACTTTAATCTGGTCCTGTGTGCAGCTGCAAAATGAGAAATGGATGCTTAATGCATGTGGATATTGGGAATCCATCTCTTTCTTGAGAATTAAGCTCTGGGTGGCCCTCATTGAATTCTCCCAGAAACCCCAAGCCGAGAGATCCTGAGCCCCCCTACATAAAAGAGGCCAAAAAGAATTTATGACAATCTGTAATGGGCTCCTGGGTTAGGGGTCAGCAAACAATTGCTCCCTTTTTTTTGCAGGTTGTTTCCTGGTAACATCCTGATTAAGCCTGCAGCTTGAATTATATCCATGACATTCTGTAGTGTGCAATCCGTCTGGGCTAAGTCCTCTTCAGTGTGGCTGAAGTAGCATAGGCAAAAGCTCTATTTTTTTTTTTTTTCTCTCTTCCCTTATCGTCAGTGTGGGCCTTGAAATAGTCATCTTTCACTTTCCACTTTATTTGTCAATCTTCTTCAAAACAGAGACCTTTAGAGAGAGAATTAGTTGTTTTTCTGCAAAACCCCTCTCTTTCTATATCTTTTTCTCTCTCATTGTATTGTTGCCGACTTTCATGTCAAGGTCTCCAACCTCACTTTAGATGCTGCTGTTGTCTGCACGTCGACATCATCAGGAGCACATTGTTAGCTAGAAGGAAGGGGTCAGCCTCTCTGCAGCGATATTGCTCTACAGTGTAAAGTACTAACTCCGGGGTGGTTTACCACGTGGGATTGGCTTCAGTGTGGACTGATTGGTGTCAGGAGAATCTCCCTATGCTGGCACAGATGGCAAAAAATAATACAAAAGGATAGCAAAGGTAATGACAATCCACTAAGTGCAGGCACAGTCAGAATAAACGAGGGGAATTATCAACCACTCTCTGTTAGCACTCAGTTTGCAGAGTACTTTGTAAAAATGAACAATAAGTTGGCTTGAGCTAGAATTAAAAAAAAAAAAAAATACAATGAGAAGATTCAGTAAAAAGCAGGGTTTCCTGATGGCATTGCAAACTGTTTATATTAATTTAAAACCTACTTATTTAAAAATCTCTCTCAAGTTTTGTATTAGATTTTAAAGAACTTTAATTGCACGGTATGTTGTCATCAATTGGGCCGGGCCATCATGCAGTTCATGGACGACATATTTGAAAGCAGGACACAGTGAGGCCATTATGTTGAATTTCGAAGAAAAAACCTGGAGGATATTTCAGGCGTATACTCTCACTGGCCCCAGCCATGCTGGAGGAGAAATATAATGGGATAATATAATGAATTGCCTGGGCTTGTTTTTCCTGACTGTGAGCTGAATGGAGGGAGCGATATAAACTCTAACCTTAAGAGAGAGAGAGAAAGAGAGGGAGAGGATAGAGACTGAATGCTCTCTGAGCTGTACATCAAAGCCTCTGGTTTTCTCCTCATACACAGGAGCCCTCCGTGTTAACAATGAAAGCTGCAGCCCCCACCGTCGTCTGCCCGCACAGGCTAACTGCAGTTCCTCTTGAGGTCACGCAATAAACAGTATAGTAGACCACACAGAGGCACAGTCAAGCTCAAACAAAACATGTTACAATTTAAGAGGAAAAATAAAACCTGCCATATTACTTTTGAGACATAAACATTCAAGTCATAAATGAAGTACCATATCTAAACAATTAAGTCCTTAATATTTGTGGGTCGTGTTGAATGACTGCTTGTCTCAGGGTTCCTACACAGTTGGAATTTCCATACTTTTCGATACCCTATTTTTTAGAATTATTGTAGGAAATACCTACTTTTCTATTTTAGATAACAGTATTTTTATAAATGTGGTGGTAATTTGGAAACATCAATATTTTACCATACTTTATTTTTCATTTTCCATACTTTTTAAGACCTGGAAACTGATCAAATTTATTTCTATACTTTTCCATACTTTCTATACTTGCATAGGAACCCTGTAGTCTTCTAAAAACATCATTTTGAGCATATGTATGTGCAGTAGGAACTCAATTTCCTATATGAGTTATATGAATATAAAAAAGTATAACCTATGTATGAAACACCAGGTCTGCCCCTGAGAAGAAGGTCAGAAAAAAAGCTCAAAATCAGGGGTTTGAAGCATGAGGGGTCCAGTTTATAAAACAGCATAAACTGTAAGGACATTCTGAGGCTTTGGGAGCAAACATTCACATGGGATTTTCTGTGGCTCTATCCCCATCCAAAATGATCCTTCAACTCAGAGGCCATCATCACGCTAAGGATTTGTGGCTGTAAGTGCTGTCCACATGCCCACCCTCCAGAACACTCTATGGTGCCACAAATTTCCTCCTCCATTGGGGACTTCCTGAGGTCTCTCAAGCAGAAAATTGCTCTGTTACAGCATTATCTTGGATTAAGGCAATATTGTTGGTGACAGGTCCTGAGCTCTCCCTATAAGATGCATCACTGCCACCACAGCAGCTGCCGCTGAGCTACAGAGAGCACGGTGGCATGGATCGTGACTTCCACAATCCTCTCTGTCAGCTGTCTGTTGTGATGCTGGAAAGGACTATTTGTGTCTTCAGTCACTCCAATCATTAACAGCCTGCTGAAGTTTAGCATGGCTTTGCAGAACATTGTCTTTTCTCAGCTTGTTTGACTGCATAATGGGTGTTTTTAAGAAAAGAAAGTGCCCCAAAGTGATCAAAATGTAATTGTTTTTCCAACTGAAGCACTGACAGTAAAACACAAAACAAAGTACAATAAAAAAATTACCTTTCCAAGGTCACTTCGGAAGCTGATGAGGCAAAGTTTGATTGTGGTTTGTACTCGCACTCTTCAGAGTGCAGAGATGATACAGGACTATGTTGATTGTGATCATCATTCCCTTCAGAGGTGGTCTTCCTGTCAGATGCCACACCCTCTTCTGGATCCTCTTCCAGCTCCGATTGTGTCAGAGAGATGGACAGGTCACTGTCACTGCTCTCTGACAGCTGTACATCAGAGCTTGGTGTGCTGACACTCTCACTCCTCCCTGAATGTAAACACAGGGCAAAGTATCATTCAGCTTAATACAAATGCAAGATGTTAATAGCAAAAAGGAAAGAATGGTATTGCAAACCTGGTGTATCCTCAGCTTCCTTTCCAAAAGTGGTTTGAGGTGTTTGAAGACCTTGATCTCCTAGTTCAATTGTGGTCATCTGATGAAGCACCTCCTGAGACTCCATATGTTCTGCAGAAAAATTCCTATCCTTCATGGGGCTACTGCTGCTGGGAGAGGGATTCTTCTCAGTCCTTGTCAAGGTCATCGGAGGTGATACTTCTTGTTCATCATCACTTCCTAAAGGCACGTTGCCAGCTGTGCCTGTTAAGGCAGGAACAGATGGGAGCACCGGCGTAGTTCTTTCATGTTTGTCACTCAAATTACAGCCGTCAGGGGAATCGTTTGAGCCTGAAATGTCATCTGATAAATGTGCTCTGTTGCTGGCGGCTTCCTCTCCTCCAACTCTGAAGTCCTTCAAAAGGCCACTTGGTAGACGTTCGCGGGGATGCATGCTGCGATTGGGTGAACGATGCAATACTTGGTGTGAGTGTACACTTGTGGTGCCAGCTTCAGCGTCAGACCCTCTGGAGGTCTGGTGGCCCATAAAAATGACTGTTGGCGGTCGTGTGAAATCTTTAGCCAAGTGAAAAGAGGAGCTGCCCTGGTGATGTCCAGCTTCCTTCTGCAAATACAGGATCTATTGATAAACTTATGTTTAACAGGTAAACTTTTAAGGACTTCATCATAGTTATACGTTTCTTGGCATAAAGAATCATTCAGAATTTTACAATTCCTTGTTTAGGGTGAATATCAAAATAATTTAATTTGGACACATTACCAACTCACTCTTTAATTTTATAAAACTAAATCAGTCTGGGCCAAGGTCAAAATACTTTTTACAACATTTTTTAGAAGAATGTCTAAAGATCAATGCTTTAACTTTTCATCTTATTAGAAATCCTTTAGACAAGTTCTGATTCATGTCTGCAATGTCACCAAGGGGGGGAAAGAGTGAAGCAAAAAAGCCTCCCTCCAAACATAATAACAAAAAGCATGGCTTCTGTTTCTTTTCTGATAAGCGTCTTAAATACCAAACAGTTAGCTGCTTAATAACATTCAGTGTAAACCATGCAGCCTGCCCAGCAGATCCACAAAGTAGGTAAAAAAAGAGGAAAAGTTAATTTCTTGGCTGAGTGATTCCATCGGTAGCTGCAGGGCAAAGTAGAAAGTGTTTCAGTAAAGTAGCAATTGATTCTTCTATCAATCTGCGGCACGCGTGTGCTCTTCCAAGGAATGTATTAAATATGAAAATCATATCCCGTTATCATCTGTCTCCAGCTTTCAGCCCGGTAAGCTTCCCTTAATGAATGCTGCAGCCTGAGGGACATGCACACTGCCAGCCAATGGCTTGTATGCATAATGGAGTGACGGTACCATTTTGCTCATTACAATATCGACAGGCTGACGGGGGGTTTGCACACAGTTACAAGTGACTGCTCTAGACAGCATGCTCCAAGTTATTATGAGATGTCTTAGACATTTCATCTAAAAGAGCTTTAACTGCTTTAAGTGAAGGGAGAAAGCAGCTATGGGCTTGAACTACATCGCTTGTACAGATGCACCAGCTAGGATTAGACACCTGTGTTATTACAGATACACAGTTTAAATGTAGACTCCTCCACAGATTTACCGAGCATAATGTCTACTTTCCTTTGTTACTTTAAACCTGAAAACACAGCTTGATAGAACAGAGATTTACATAAACCTTGTAAACATAAAAAAAAATGGATGAAGCATAAAAAAAAGAACAAGTGCCTTTTTTAAACATTTCACAAATAGTCACCAACCATGATAGGAGTCACACAATACTCAACAGATGTGCCTCTGCAAAATACTTTGTGTTATAGTTTTAGGAGCACAAATTTTATATTAAACAAATATGCATTACCTTTTCCACATCAGACCCTTGTTGGATTTTCTGTCTCTCTCCTACAATTTTGGAGATCTTTCTGGAAAACTCTTCCTGTATGAAAGACAAGAGTAGATACATAAACAGATAGATAGATACATTGATTGACAGATAGATAGATAGATAGATAGATAGATAGATAGATAGATAGATAGATAGATAGATAGATAGATAGATAGATAGATAGATAGATAGATAGATAGATAGATAGATAGATAGATAGATAGCATTATGGATTGTCAGGATTTGTATGTTGTGATAGTGTTGCTGAACATTATCTGCATGTGGTATAAAATCACATTGTAGCTTAGCAAGTGTGACATGTTGAACATCAGTCAATCAAACTCAGTCATGAAAGGTTTTCCCAAGTGAGCGCCTTCTGTGTTGCTGCTGACACCCTTTAACATTTATCTCGCTGGCCAGGCTAAACTGCTTTAATTCAAACTCCAATTAAAAAGGCCCAATGGCCTCTTTAAGGCTCTTGGATTAGCTTAAAAAGTACCATACCTATTCATCAGAATAATGAGAGTTCATGAAAATCAATCTTTTTCTAAAAATAAAAAGGTGCTTTCATAAATTCTTTAATTGTATGATGGATTCTCATTTACTCTTTTACACTCTTACACACTCTTTTACTTGAGTATTTTGTTTTTGCAAACAAATGATGCACATTTAATGCCATGAATATGTCCATTTAGTACCTGCTTATGAAAACTTACTTCACTTGCTGTCTATTTTACAGTAATGATTTTCTTTCGGTACCAAATAGTCAGAGTTAAACCAGAAAATTCAAGCTGACTTGATACAATGGAAACAAAGAAAACAGGACAAAAACAATAACAACATGCAGGACTTGAAAAGTGTAAAGAGGAAATAAACCAACTGCTTGAGGGTAGAAAATGACTAAACCTCTGGAGCACTTCAGAGTCTCTATATTGGGCAATTAACTCAGCGAGTCATAATTAGCCAATTTTGTTAATTTGATATTAAGCTGTCAAGCGCTGTCGTTGAGTTTTAAGTGATAATCTGACTGGCTCATTGTTCTCTCGCTTGTTCATTTGCTTGTAGTGATAAATTGCACATTTTGAGTGTTTACTATTGTCACATCAAGCAGTTGCAAATATTTCTCCTCAGTGTTAAAATTACTTCTGACATCAAGGCAAATGATTACACCAATGCGTCACGAGATATACATTCCCGCACATATTCACAGTACAAATGGTAACCTGCTAAAAACCAGTGTTTTTCCCCTTAAAAACAGACAATTAAAACAAATTAATCTGTCATCAATTTTGATGAATAATTTCGGAAAAAGAGTATAATTGTCTGATCCTAGATCAACATCAGTGGGCAGTGTGTTTGTTTACGAGGATTTTAATTCAGCACCATCATAGGAATCACAACTCCATAGAACAAATTAGATAGTGTGTGTGTGTGTGTGTGTGTGTGTGTGTGTGTGTGTGTGTGTGTGTGTGTGTGTGAGAGAGAGAGAGAGAGAGAGAGTTTGCTATACCTTCTGTTGTTGCAGGGGGCCACGGTCTGGAGTATATTCCCTCATGCTAATTTCTATGCACTCCATATCTTTCAGAAGCTCAAGGTTTCTCATTTTCGCTCGTGCCTCCCTGTCACAGATTTCCTTGAGATAACTGCGCAGTTTGGAACACCTTATCTGTGAGCTGAAGGCGGTGGAGAACTATTATTCCAAGGAAATATTATCTTTGACCATTGTCAAAAAACTAAAGTGCTAGACTTAACACAAGAAAAGGTTAAGCACAATGCATTTTAAATTTGAGTTGTATCCTCAACTCTACTATCAAGCTCAGCCTTCCGGTTCAGACATTGCTCGTTTGTATTTATGACAATCAATTCACAATCAAATCAATCTACACAACCTGCATTAAAGGGTCTATCATTCCTGCCAAATGCGTGAACAAGAGTGTTTTATTTACATAAAAGGATAAGACTAAAACATAAGTAACATGACTTTCTTTAAATACAGATATAAAATACAAACATGGTAAAGGCCTTCTGTGCAGGGAAAACAAACAGTACACTTGTTGATTCACTTTCTTAATATTAATTCCGACTTTTATTTGTGGATATTTTTAATTTCATACATGCAAGTTAAAGCTTCACGTATGAAAAGGATAAAAATTAGTCTCGATCTTTCTTCTATGAGATGACTTTTGTAACTTACATTCTTTTGTCGGATCTTGAGTGGGCAAACAGTCCTTTCTCCAGCTCCAATCTCCGCTTCTCCCTGTACACACACACACACACACACACACACACACACACACACACACACACACACACACACACACACACACACACACACACACACAGAAGTCATGGCAGCTATCACTCAACACTGCAGTTTCTCCGGCTTTGCTAAGCTAACTGATGTCACACGCGCTGATGCTCTCGCGTACTTATGATTCTAGCTTAATGTTAATCATATTAATTTTTATTAGCTATCTGGGGACGTTTTTCAAAATGCACCCGCCTTCTTTTTAAGGGTAAACCGGCTAGCTTCACAGTGGTCCGTGTCGACATCCCTGTTAAACAACAGCTAGCGTCGTGGGCTAATACACTAGCTCACCATACGGCATCTCCATACAGCTCCATGTAGCTAGCCGCCAAAGGAGACCACCAGTCGGTAGATAACACCACTCAAACCCGTGGTTTAAGTAGGCCTTGTCCCCGTTTACAAAAAAGAGGGAAACCTCACCTTTCGTGCATGTTTTGTTGGATCGCTTCTATCTTCTTATAGTACTGGTCCTCGTTAAAAGCCATGCTTGCGTTTTTTGCTCTGTTTTTGCGCTACTGTAAAACCGAGACGCCGTAGAGGAGGAGGAGGAGGAGGAGGAGGACTGGTGTTTACGTTGGTTACCATGAGTACCGCTTCCCAGAAGTCCCGGGTGATAAACAAAGTGAACACGTGGTGCCTTTAAGCCGCGAGCTCCACTCACAGATGCTGTTACCGTCCTTCTTCCGACTGCTGACAGTAGACTTGTGTTACTTACGACCACCAAATGGTCGTGTTGTCTCCAAAGTTGTACTGAATGTGGGGTAGGAAAAAAAATACCCAATGAAAATTTCCGAATGTTACTGACTCATTTACAAGGCCCCCTTTGCTGTTTTATACAAAAAGGTTGAAACTATTGGTGCTCAAATACCATTTCTCGTCTCCATAGGATCAACTTAGACACATAAATTGTCAAAATAAGTCAAATTTGGCCCATCCATTATGAAACAGAACTTCACTTTTCATTAGCTGACACATGTTTCTACTCTACCAAAATATCAGGCATCAAATTGACTTTCTTTGTCTTTATTTGATAAGCTTCTGCCGCTTTACCAGACACAGATTGATGTCTCATTTACTCAGATGGCTGTTTTATCATTTCCTGATCTTGTCAAGCATTATCAAAGTTCACCACTGACAGTTCTGGTAATGTCATGTTTTAACTGCTGCATGCCATTTGATCATGGTGAACACATTACTGCTTAGTATATCACTGCTAGGATTTGAAACTTGACAGCCCCCTCCAAATCACACCCTAATCAAGCAATTTTCCCAATTCCAGTAGCCTACCATCATTTGTTTGTTTGTTTGTTTTTTCTACAGAGTAGCTGGGGAGTTTTGTTGTCCTTTTCTAATGTTACTCTACCCTTTTCAGTATCACTCTATGATGCAATTTGGACATTGGAGGTGATGAAGAAAATTGAGAATCATGCAACTCCATAGTCCACTGATCATGGTGATTGTAGTATAATGATTTGAAGTACATACAGTCTCATGTCAACTGTGTGATGTATGTGTTTCTCTCCCTTAATGTGTGTTTGTGTTTTAGGCAGAGATCTTTTTGAGATGTCATTGACCATGGATGAGATTACATCTGAAGTAAGAACATCCCTAAAACCGATCAGCCCGCACTAAACAAACTTGTGCCCTACAAGTTGAATAGGTAAGTAATAACTTAGCATACACAAAAGCTTAAAACAATAGAGTCCCAAAACTATTACCCTCTTTTATGTTGTGTTCTTATTTAGCTATATTTTAACAACATTCCCTGAATGTGAATTATCTACAGTATATTTTTTTCCTCGTGTATAGAACAGTGCAAAATAAAAAAAGGGTTTATGATAGAGACGGTATAGTCTTTATAAGTGTTTATCAGTAAAAACAAAAAAGCACCTTGCATACATTTTTCAGATCTTAAAAAACTGAATGGCCATACTGAAAATATTATTTTCTCTACTGCTAGTTACAGACAGTGCTTATATACTGTTTCTGCCTGCTGTTCTTCTGAAGACATACTATGTGTATGGCCATTGATATGCCCCAACAGAGGTCACAATTTGCATGAGAATTAACAGCTAGTAAATTAAATTGATATTCAGTGCACATCACCGTAGAATCCGTCAGACCTTTGTTCCCCTCCCTGGCAGAGCCCATGTTCAGCCCCTAGCTAGTCAGAAACATCTGTGCAGTTAATAATTTGATAAACAGCTTACACAAATGCTAAATTATCTTCTCCGCCTCCACCCTTTTTCTTCCTCCCCTTGTGAGAGACTTGGAACAGTTGGCTCACCTCTCTGTGGTGTCGGGTTTATCTGTCTTTTGTGGCTTTTTTTTTTCCTTAGCTCTAGTTTTCATGGCCCTCCCTTCACTCCTTTCACTATCACTTAGATACTGGAACAGTGTTTGGGGTTAATGCAAATCCTCATCTATGAAGAAAAAGGCGTAGGAGTTGCCTATTGTGGCAAGTTTAAAATGAACTTCGTCTAAACGTTTGTTATTCGTTCAGAGCTCTGGCTGGATAGCATTTAAAAAACGGTGAAGTAGAATTGTGACATTTAACAACACATTTTAACAGTTACAATGCCATTGTGTTTCCATTGAGTTAAAGTCCATTGTTTGCCTAGAACTCAGGTGACTCCCTGTGAAACTGCAAATTAAGGTCTGACATATTTTCCGGGGGAGCATTCTACATCAGAGTGCAAAAGCTTTCAAGTTCCATGTGTTAATTCAATGGTCACTTGTTTCTATAATTGGCTGATACCTCTAGCGAAAGAGATTTGACCGGGCTTTTATAATCATTTCAAAAAGTAGGCACTCGTAGTTGGCACAGGTGTAGTTTGATTTTCACAAAGTTATATTAAAAAGATTAAATGTGGCCAGATGATGATATTAGTAGTATCTGTTCAAAAACAGGTCTGATGAAGTTTTAAAAAGGATACAAAATATAACAGTCTAATCTTTTTTATTTTGTGCGCACACAAACCTTCCTGCATGCCTGCATTTAGTTTATTTGTGTGTCTATGTTTTGTGAGTACGGTTTTGTCGATGAGAGGACTGCAATTAGTTAAGTGCTATCAAGTGGATGAAAAGCTGCAACAAATCCCCTTTATAATTTCATGGAAAAGTAAGCTGACAAAATAGAAAGGGATGGAGAGGAATGAGTTTCCAGTGTTTTCATTTTTATTTTCTTCTTACACAGAATTTGAACAGTATAAGAGGCTGTACTGAGTGGTGTTAAGACATATTATGCAATTTATTTGTTAAGTTTTCTCTTTTATTCTTGTAGATGTTGTCTCCTCTGTCATTAAGAACGAGTGAAGAGATCAGATTCACCATGATGCTGCACTTGTTGTTTATTTGAATAAACATC
Source organism: Xyrichtys novacula (assembly GCA_962446985.1). NCBI lineage: Eukaryota > Metazoa > Chordata > Actinopteri > Labriformes > Labridae > Xyrichtys > Xyrichtys novacula. Next base: position 10,177,125 of record OY660878.1, read on the forward strand.
AGGGCAGTCTCGAGTGCTGTCTGAGAGCACAAAACTCCACTGTGGTGTTGAACAAAGGCTCACAGGTCTAATGACAGTGGCTTGTTGTTAGAGCATGCATGTCTTGTGATCTCGTAGTTTTCCAAGTAGATTCATTCATTCTCCGCTCTTTCGTTTGTTTATACTTTCATTAAGGCATCAATAACTTGTCCCATCTAGACTTTTTATGATATTTTCACATGCTTGCATGTTGCATGTTTGTCCAGTCAGTGGGCAAGAGAGACAGAAAGGAAAGAATTATCTCCAAGCTTGACAGGGGTCTGGGTGCTTAGAGTTTGACCAAAAAGCAGGGTCCCTGTGGTACACAGCAGCAAAAAAAAGCTATGTGTGCAGTTGTTAGAAAAGATTCATTTGGGATGGAATGTTTGGGTCAGACTGCTGAAAGCCAGGGCTTGCTTTTGATCCTGTAGTGGGACTGCTTGGTTAAACTGATCTCTGGTATTGTTGTTGAGACAGTATCCATTCCCCTCCATGTATGTTCACCAGCTCTGGCTCTGTACAAGTGAACCGTATGTTGTGCAGAGGGTAAATTGTACAGAGGTGAAAATACTATTGTATACGTTCATTAATGTCTAACAGCAAATTGTTTCAGAAATATAAACTGAAAAAAAATGTTGAAACAATGAGTCAATTTAGATCTTAGAATCTGTGCTTTTGAAAACACACACCAGGATCTGCAATCGTTTGCCCCGTTAGTAGCCAGTAATAGACAGCTCATTATATGAGCACGTCTCTTCTCATCCGAGGAGCCAATCCACACCTGGATGGTCTATTTGACCTCCTCTAGGAGAGGCCCACAGGGCCTGTGTCACATCCGCATTAAGGCATTACGGAGCGCTTTATTTGTTTGTATGATGGATATTCTCCCATGTCTCTTCACAGGGTCACGCACTCAGTCGACACTGCAACTGGATGTCACTGCGCTTATGAGGGTTTAGTCTTTCTGGTCAAATTATCCTCAGGTTTGAACTGACATTGGGATCGGCAGAGGCAAGGATCAGCCAAGGGCCCAGCCTTCTCTGCTGTATTAAGCCATCACAGTGTTGTGAGGCAAGCTCACATAATGAACCCTGTCACCGCTGCCACTGCACCAATATCTCCACAACACACCTTGCATATTGATTGCAGATTGTGAGTGTGAGAACATGCGTGCGTGTGTGTGCATTCATGCTATGTATGTGTGCGTGCTCGCGCAAGCTCACCCTTTTCTAGCAAGGAGCAAGGGAATCATGTTACTCTCTGACTGATTAGAAAGCTCATGCATAGGAAATCACGACAGAGACACTGCTCCCCATCTGCCCGCAGTGCAGGTGAAAACAATTTACACATCAGCAGGCTAATGGATACATTCATAGGGAGCACAGACAGAGGGAAAAAGGGATTGAGGGGCAGAGAGAGAAAACAGAGAGAAAGAGAGGGATTGTAATGGGCCCAGGCCGATGCAGGCCGGTGGCCCTGGTCATGTGGCCAAGCCAGATAGCAGCGTATCAGATAACACATAATCACTGGGGTCAGGGACTAATGAATGTGGTCGTGGCCCAGCAGAGCAGGCTTTTGCCCGTGCTAAAGACACTTGTAAACAATTCGGCTGGGTGAAACATGGCAATAATATGTTGATTCAGCAGGTAATGAGGTCCCCCCTGAATCAATACCCCTGGCTAACCCCTCTCCCAGGTGGGCCAGTGAAGAGCTGCAAGCCAGGTTGGTGATCGCACACCTCTGCCGATGACCTTTCCATGGCAGTAAGGACACGAGGCAGTCTGAAGAGGACTATTCTCGCATTGCACAAGGCGCTGAGTGTCAGAACTTTCATTCGCAGCAAGCAAATGAACAGGCAAGCGCTGCATGCTAATGAGTGGCAGGCTATTTTCCACCTTTTTTATCTGCACATTATGCTCTTGACTTTGGAGAAGGTGGGAATTAGGTTGGACCTCAGTGTCAGGCTGCCTGATGGCTCCGCTCAGGAAAAACTGGTAATTGAAGCCGATGGCTGCCGCGGAGGAGGTCTGAATTTGGAAATAAACAGTTTCAAGCACTGCACGTCATTTCTAGAGAGATGACAGGGGGAATGGAAATGAGCTGTCTGGATCTAATGTGCTTTCGCAGCAGGGAAAAAGGGGGCCATCTTTCAGATAACAATTCCACTCATTAGGACTTCAGTGCCACCATAATGACGAGAGACCAAGTTACTAAATTCAGAGAGGACAATTAGGAAATACTGGCACCCAGACAAACCAAGTAAACGAGGACACAGGGCTCTTAATTCGACATATATTTTGGCTTTACAATGTGACGTATAACTAATAGATTTCGAGGGCAGTTTATACAGCACAGCTCCAAAAAATTGCCTCCTGCTGGGTAATTCTCGTCACAGTAGAACTCCTTTCTAAGTGCTTGTTTGTTAACATAGTCAAGTAGAGACACTTATTCCCCTGCTATTGATAAAGTAAGACATTTATGCTTGAATCAAATCTTGTTTTAAAAGGAAAAGGGGAAGCGAACAGATTAAAAGGTTGTGTTTTATGTCATAGAGGGGGTATTTGGATTTGGATTTTTATTTGTATTGAAAATTCACCTTACCAGGACCTTTTCTCTTCTTCCATTCATTCATAGTTTACATATTTGGTTCTGTGAGTTTAAGAGCTGAGCATTTTCCTTGGATGGGAAAAATATATTCAAAATTTTAAAAAAAAACATGCCGGGTAGAGGTGTGGAGCAGGGGTGACCAATGTACGTGATACTAGACTGTATTACCGTGTAACATAAAAACCCATTGTCTCTGGTATAGGGCTGTTTCATTTTGGTAGATGAGACCTCATCATCTTATTTTCACTTCGTCTCAGTCCACTGTACTCCAGTGGCTAACACCAATGTCTTAGACTCCGCAGTGGATAGTGTAGCATTGCCATGTGTTTGTCTACTGCATTAGGCTCCTGTAGGAGCCACTGCCTCTGTTTAAACTTCAATTTCCAAAGAATAACCGACAACAGTGTATTTATTTAGCTGTGCAAAGTTCCCCCTCTTCTCCCCCTCACCAACTCAAGTCACCCAAACAAAGCCCTGAACCCTAAGATAGAACTTGTAGACATTTTAAGCAGGATTCCATGAGTTGAATGATTGTTTCCTTATTAATATCCTTTCAACATGTTTGCTGGGATTTCCCTCACTGCATCAGGATAAAGAATTTGTTGATACTGTCTACACTAGTGCAGACTTGAAAATAGCAGCAGCAGTTAATCTGTGATGCTTTTTAATGTGGCATCAATGTAGCATGTAAAAAATAATGCAACCTTCAATGGACACGGCACGCAACCTTGATGTGGTCGGCAAGACCACAGGGGTTTCCTAGACTCCGATAGCCTTCATGCTCATGAATAAAACAGGGGGTTTAGGGGGCTTCCTGTGCAGCTAATTCACAGCGCTGAGCTTCCAATCTGTTTTATGGTACTTGGGCGGAACAATTTCTCTTCCCCTGCTTCAGGGCTACGTACAGCCAGTGAGCGGATTCTCGGCAGCTTGTACAGGGATAGTAATTTGCAATAATCAGTCATTGTGCACCAGTGAGTTCAGCACAAGCTGAGACATGCGATACATTGTTGTATTTCTTCAATTTCATGCAAATAAACAAAGTACTGCAGTTTCCAAAATTGCCCTCCATTTCTGGTGTAAAAAATCTATTGGAATGTAACTTGTAACTTGACTCTCATATGGCTGCTTGGCATGAGTGGTTCATAATGTACTTTCTGCAAGTTGTCCATTTTGTATTCATAATGAAGTTAAATTAATGACTGAGTCTGATTTGCATTGTCTATTTGAACCAAACCTTTTGCTGAATATCAAGGAAGACTACCGTCACATGCTGAAATTAGTAATGAGTAACGTGGTTCTCTTCCTCGTGAGTCCTGTTTGCAGACTCATTACCAGGCCCTGCTGGTTTCTACAGCACTGAGAGGAAGTTAAACAAAGCGCCACTCACACATAGCCCCTTCGTAGCGACAACTGGCTTCAGACCCATTGCCAAACGCTGCGAAGTGAAGGGCCTTCGAAAACAAACCACTATGACACCCTTCATTCTTTCTTCTACTCGACCGCACCCTGTCATCATTCAAGCCAATCAGATGTACCTCGAGATACGTTAAGAACTGAGAAAACAAACCCCCAGGCAACAAAGCCCCGAACCTCTCTATCTGAATTCTGCGGTACACCTTGTCATGTCTCAGATAACCGACAAAGTGTTTACACCACACTGTACGACATCATCATTTGACCTTTCTTGAAATCCATCAGAATAACAAATAAGAGGTTTTTATTCTAATTTTTGAAAAACATTACCAAGTTAAAGAGAAGTCAGCTAAGAATATCTATATTCTGTGTGCATACACAGTGTATACACACATACAAGAGGCTGAGGGGACCTAATTAAATGCAGACCTTGCCTGTGTGGACTGGTGTACAGTGGAGATGGGCCCCAAGCTGCCACAGCAACAGTTCATCTCGGCCAATTAGATGTTGCATCAAAGCCTGTGCAGCCATAAAGCGATGGGTTCACAGGCGACATTGTTGTGTGCGTGGTCAGCAATCAGCAACGTTCCCTGCTGGGAACTGACGCTGTTGAAGCTGGAGAGAGGGTCACCTGACAACAGCCAGTACGGCGGTGGGCTGCCTGCCTGCTGTGTGAACTTCTTCTCATGTGTGTGTGACTTAACTGTAGGCCTCAGGGATGGAAGTAACGCACGATTAAAAAAGATCATTTTTTTCCTCATATTTTACTACCAGCATGTCTATCAATTAATTTATGAAACAAAATGCGCATTCCTCGTACAGATTTGACTATTCTTTCCATGAACAATATTTGTTAAAGATATGTCACACATAAACTGATATGTGTATCTGACTGAGTTAACAGTCATATCTATACAGGTGATCCTGTCTGAGAGATAGAAAGGATAGAAGCAAAAGGAGAGTGGTTTCCAGATGAAATGTTTATTTTGTTGATGGGCACAAGAACTCTGAGTCTCCTGGTCCTCTCTGACACGAAGCAGCGATAGTCGGTCGGATTCTCCCCTCAACCCAAAGCTGTTAGTAAGGTGGGAGTTGGCCCAGGATGGGTTTTCCAGGATTATGAGGGGGTCAGGGCTGGAGTGCTGCCACTCTCCCTCTCAGCAGCCGAGCCATAGCTCCCTCATTATACCTGAGGAGTCAAAACAATACCCATGGTGCACTGGGGCCTCGGGGAAAGGCCCACCCCGTGCCCCATAAAGGGTGGGGTGGACCTACTTTCACAGCACTGAAAGGAAAAGATGTCCTTCTTCAGTTTTTATTGTACATAAATTGACATGAAACTTTGCATGATGTTGAGAAATAATCCCACAGAGTAAAGAACGCTGATTTTTTCAGACATTTAAACACACCGAGAGCACTTGAGAAGACACTTTCCATCTCTAACATTTTCACGAGTGTGCCTGTCGTACATATTTCAGTGTATGGGTTGCAAATAGGCCGAGCGTTTACAATGCATAAAGGCATGCATTAGCCAATCACATCAATTGGCTTTGTTAATTTATTTAGCCTATTTTTTTATTTATTTCTGTCAGTGAAACATAATTACAGATTATGTAACGTTAAGGCCTGGCATGTTGATGACTGTCCAGTGTTTAAAAGGCTGCAGTTCTTAGTGAATTAGAGAGTGATTAGTGCATGGCAAATCTACTTCATTCTAAATATGTTAATTAACACGCGACGCAGTGGGTGCTGTAGTTAAAAGCAGTAGTAACCTCACACAAGCTTCAAATGTAACCACTCTCTAAATGGCTTGCCATGGGTTTCTTTGAAAGGCTATATTTAATTAAATGCCATACAGTAGCCATTTGGGGGCTAATGGAACTTATATTATGTGTAAGAGATCTGGTGAGGAGTCACTTAACCATCCATTACAACCGAGGTTTCAGTTGTGCGGCACTGTTTCATGAACACATGTAAATGATGAGGTTTAAATCAGCATTCAGATATCATTTAACTTAAGACATGTGATGTATAACCTGAGATTGTTGCTAACTAGAGATATAACTGATGACACTTCTTTCTTTACTGTGCAGCATTATAACATTATGAACTATCTACTGAGCATTGTGTGGTTAGTGAGACAATAACATCAAAATGTTGTGTTCAGAGTACATCTGAAGGAAGTTCACAGTTAGATTCCACATTAAAAGAAGACAGGCTTTTGTCAGATGGACAGTATGTAAACACAAGACAAATTAGGACCAAGTGACTCCGTAAGCTCCCGAGCATGGAGCCACCTAGTGTTAGCACTCTGCACTTTAGGCCATTCAGTCTGGTGAAGCTCCAGGTTCCTGTTAGTGTTAAATGGACAGAAAATATTTAAAAAGTAAACACATTTTCTTAATTATATATATATACATTTTTATTTTGAAATCTCCCCTTTTCTGTATATCTTCAAGATAATCAACATCCAAAGACAAATGCACATGATTCAAACACATACATTTGTACAGAGCATTGTTCTGTTATTAATTTTTGTTTAATGTTTCATGTTTTGAACAGTTTTAAGCATCACAACACATGTAACCTGTCCTGTAAACTTGCTTGTTTCATTGTGGGAAGCTGCTCCAGCACAGTTTCTCATACCTTGGTTAAGGGTGCCCCCATCTGGCCAACAGCTCACTCATGTGTTCTCAGATAGTGGCAGTCAGTCTGGTTGCTTCTTTGGTTCCTCATCCTTCCCACTATTCATCCGCTGCACTGATTCTGCACTTTTTAAAGGCTAAGTTTTAGATGATACTATTGTGTGCTAGTTATTTTTGAATTGATGTCTCTTTAGTCGTGTTGACATGATAATTAGTGTCTATAGTGTGTACTTCAAGGGGACAGAAGACATTCAGGAGTTGTGAATGACTTTTGCATTAAAATTAAGGATTTATTTCTATTTTCTTCCAATTTTCCCACCATTCTAGCTCATGTTCCCTCAGGGTCCATGTGGAAAAAGTTGCTTTAGGGAAGTCTCACTGCATTGGTTGAAATAAGGGTGCCAGTGTGCAGAGGTGTAATTTGGAGCCTTGCTGGAGGATCCCATTTTCTTGTGCGTGGTCACTGGGCGCTGGTTGCTGTTCATCAGCATGGAAGTCTATGAGGTGAGAGAAAATTGTAATGATGGACACTGAGCGGTGGGAATCAGCTGCTCAATAACCCCCCCTAATTGCTTAGCAACAGTGTTCCAGGGTCTCTCATTTGAGATCAAGAGTTTAGTGGACTGAAGACTCCGCTTTGGAGAAATAGAGCTTGTGCCATTCGATAAGGCGGCGGAGAAATGGGCTCTATCTTCTACTTCCTTTGTGCCCTCCCTCCCGTTCCTCCACCCCCTCTTCTCTCTCTCTCTCCTTCTCTTTCTCTGTCTGTCTCTCTCCCACTGACCCCCCCTCCCCCCCAACCCTTTCCTACCAGGATGATTATGTTACTTTCAACTGCATGATGTATTCAGTTCACTAGATTATTTTCTGTCATCTCAGTTAATTGAATTCTGTCCATCACATATAGATGTTTTCACATTTGCATAAAGGTTAGAGTGGTGAAGAGTGTCAAACTTCAATTTAGACAATGTCACTCAAATAAATATACTGGCCTCTTTCTCCGTCTCTCCCCCTCTCATGGATCTCCGGAGGTGGATATTTACGGGTTCTGTCTGAATTTAAATAGATCTGTATTCCTGGGATGTGCTGACTCTCATATACATGTAAATATGAATATGAAAATGACCGGATGGCTCTCTGATACGGGTTGCGTGACTTTGTGCGGTTGGGTTTGTGCAAATCTTTTCAATAATCTGCATTTTGGTGCACGCTCGATTTGATTTGCGTGTATCTGTCCACATGGTCACCCCTCATGGCAGGTTAGTGACACAGACAGTTTGTGGGCAACACTTTCCTCTACTGAGGCTCACTATGAGCACTTCCTCCTACTCCCCTACTCATTGTCAAGTGCCTCTAACATCCAGCCTACAAACACCACGTGAAAATGTAGGACTGTGGCGGCAGGAATTCAGAGAGTGCCTACCCATGTATAATGTGAGAAGCATCCATACATGTAAAAGCATGTGGTTAGGTATGCACAGATTCATTTTAAAAATCCACTCCATAGAGATTTTAAAGTAGTCCGTCCATGGCAAGCAATCTGTAAAACGGCTACGACTGACAGAAGGAAATGGAGCATAATAACATGTCACCCAAGGAAACATAGAAAAGAGGGGGAGAAAAACAGACTCTGACAGACAAGAAAGCCCACACCAATTCACATTTAATAAGTGTCCTGGGATATCCAATTATGTTTGCTTTTGAAAATTGATTCATGTGTCTTTAGCAGCAATTTTCATATTAGCCTCTTTCAAATAAACATCTATTAGGTTTATGTATCATATTGGTGTGTGGCGACAGCAGCAGCCTGAGCTAAAATAAGTCTGTGTCAGTTAGTCAATAACTGGAAGCGCGAAGACGACGGACAGATTAGAGTGCTTATCTCTTTTCATCAACTCTGAATGCCGGCTGAATTGAAGGTCAATATCTGAGGATTCTCCAAGCCAAGTCGGCGTCTGGAGAGTATGGATTGGCTAGTGCTTGCAGCGCCTCTGTCTGTCTTTGTGGGCCAGCCAGGACCAATTTCAAATATGTCACAGCCGCATTAGAGCCAACAGTTACCTGGACAAAAACACTATACATCACACTGCATTCCTCTTTAACACTCCTACCCCCACCACTCTCTTCTCCATTCTTCTTTCTTTCCTTGCCATCTCAGAGTTCTTCTGGTGGTCTAGATATGTCACACTGTGGGCTTTGTCATGCCTTGTGACACATGGTGTGAGTTATCTGTGGAGACTTGGGAAATGTCTGCTGAGGGGCAAGCCGAGGTGGGTTATTATTTATGATAACATGAAATATAATTGTGTTCTGACATTGACTAGGAGATTAGAAATCTTTTCTTTTTTTCAGGCACAGATGCTGCGAGCAAAGCAGAAAAGTTCTTTTTGATTGTACACTGGAAAACACAAATATTGGGGGGGATACAGAAGGTAAAAACATGTTTCCATTGGGCCATCTGTTAAAGCTATTTTCAAGGTTGTTCATTATTGATTACATCTCTGTTTCTCTTTCTTTCCTGAGACACAGTCAAAAAAAAAGTGAGGATAAAGAACTATTTAAAAACTTATTCAGCCGGTGTATAACTCTATCTGGTTTCTTTTCTCTCTCCTGGTTTGCGATGAATGCTGAGGTTTTCTTGTAGGAAATGGACAGTGAAAGCCTGATAGGCCGTGAACAGGGCAGATGGCGCTCTGCTCTCGCCTCCAGCTCCCAATGTTTGTGTTTGAGCTTAGCTCCAAAATCACACAAAAGACAGATAAAACAACATCAGCACTCGTGCGGTGCCACACATGCGCATATGCAGAATGTGTGCGTGTGTGTGTGTTGGTGTGTGTGTATGCGTGTGTGTGTGTAGTTGATGTCGGTTATGAGGCTGTGGAGGTGGCGCTTGTATATTGAAGGGTCTTGTCCAGTGTGTCAGAGGGCCCTTTCGGCTACTCTCTTCCCAGACAAAGCCTTGGTGAAGGGGCTCACTCCAACAGGACATGGCTGCTGGGGGGAGAGAGCAGCACAGCACTCCAGACCTACTCGCCTGCAGGAGGAGGCTATCTCAGCCACCTCGTCCACTCCTCAGGCTGGCCAATCCCCTCCACCACCACCACCCACGGGGAAGGCCATGTCTGACCTTATCTCTGCATGTGCACAGATGTCTGATGCAACACACACTGATGAGCCTGTAAAAAAACAACCTTTCTTGGGATGTGAGTGATGAAAAATCACTCAAATTCTTACAACTTAAAAGTGTACAAGACAAAATGACAAAAAATGTAACAGGGCGAGGAAATGGTACGAGATAATTTCTCACAAAGTCACCATTTACATTGAACAGTGTCAAAATTGTCGACAGGGCATCAATTTATTTTCGTACTTGAAATGAAACTGTAGTAGAAATGTATATACTTTTTGCCGCACTGAATAAAAGAAAGCGCCCGCTGAGTATTACAAGGAAATGAATGGCTGGCTTTATTTGTGTACGCATCTGTAATGTTATTGTGGGCATTTTTATTCATGCAGGCAAAGTTGTGAGCTCACCCTTGGCTTTTATTTACATGGTAGTCTTTCGTCTGCTCAACGGGAGAGCCTAGCTAGCTGTAGATTGGTCCTTTCAGATTCTTACAAAGGCCGCTTCAGTGGCTTTTTGTTGCAGTAACTACCTCTTTCTTCCTCACATTTCAAATATCTTTGGTTCAAACCTGGTGGCCTTGATGAACAAGGTCTATGGAATCAATCAACTGCTTCTCTTAGAAGATCTTAACATGGTTTAATGTTGGCCTTGCCACATTGTCCTTTTGAGATATAAACCTCATCCAACTTACGCCTGAGATCCAAGTTTCTTTTCTGAGGGGTCTTTTTGTGTAGAGTGGATTTCAGAGAGGCCTCACTGTGGGGAAAAACACAACCAGGGAGACAAGCAAGGCTGAGACATATTGTTCTCACTAATAATGAATGACAGCATACCTCAAGTATTTTTTGTGACTCACTCATTCAACACAGTCAAAAAAAAAAAAAAAAAAAAAAACATTTCTAAATCAGTCGACCACAATTCACAATCAACTCTAACTGAAATAACATATTAGAATAATATTTGTGTTTTTCAAGTCCATGTGCATTCTTTACGCTTTTATTCACATGACATATTTTTAGTGTGATATTTACATAAATATATAATTTTATAGTTATTTAATTATATCATTTGTGTATTTTATTCAGTTGTTTTTTTTTTTTCAGTATATCCACCTTAAGGGATAACAGTTCTATATTTTTGGTAAAAAGGATAAATAATGGTTTCATCCGATGGTCAATAAAAAGAAAACATATACGTTTGTTAACTGAGGTTTCATTTTCATCAAGGAAAAACAAATTATACCTGCGGGATTTGTCTGTTTTAATCTTAGAAAATATTTTGTCTCGTGCAGCAAGAAGGGTGTTGTTTGTGAAACAACAGGCAGCTATTCAAGTTGGACATATGTGCGAAGCACCATCAGCGTCTACAGCCTCTCCCAGCTTTTGTAAAACACCAACATCTGCCTTCAGTTTTTATGGCTCACAACATATGTCCCTTCTTTGTGACAAAGCTGTGTAAGGCTCTCATGCTGTTCCTGTCCCCTAGTCCAAACATACATCTTTAGATACCTGTCAGCCTTTATTATTCTGTCCCCTGTCGCTGCAGATAAGGGAAGTTAAAGTTTAATGAAATGCAGCCGGGCTACAGAGGCCGGCTTTTATAATTTGTCACAGGCTGGGTGCTGGGAGCCTACTGCTATGTAAACATGATGGCAGTGGTCATGGCCATTACTTCTAAATGACGGGACATGGACGAAGTGGCAGAAAATGTCACTCTGCAACAACCATTTTTCCGTTGTTGCCTTACTCGCTGTACTGCACCGTGCTCATCCTATAAACCAGGATGAAGACATCAAATTTGAAAAAACACAAATTCTAATAAAACCAGTGGTAATGTTTTCACAGCAAATTACCCACAGAAAGTATCCAAATGCAGTCATTTCCCGTCTGTATTTTCACATAAAATTGATAGCCAACATGTTTCTCAGGCTGTGCTCTGGGTAGCCTCAGTATGCCTGGCTAAGAACAAATGTGGTTGTATAAGTGTGATGGGTGTTGAAGCCCTGCAGCAGTACTGTCTTTGACTAAAGCCAATACTCTACACTTTACCTCAGGTGAAAAACCCAACCCAGTCCCTGTCTCACACTGTAAGGCCACAGCTCTACTTACACCATGTCCACCTATATAACCCTAATCATAATCAAAGATAGACTCAGGAAGCCTGCAGCGACTGTGGTCAAGGAGCTCTGATGCACTTTATATGACTGGACTGAAGAGTCTTAGAACTGACTGATATAGGATGAAATATTTCTGCCTATTAGGTTGTTACTGTGCGGGATACCTTGTTGGAAAATGGTTAAAGAACCACAAAAACTGTTGAGTTAAAGTCACTGTCCTCTGATTTAAAAGAGTAGTATTGTTGGTGAAGTTCATTTGGCCAAAGACAACAAGCAGCCCAGTGTGACATAAGAGAGAAAGAACCATCCCTCTTCTTCGGTTTGTTCAGCACTACAAGAAACTCTAGGAAACAGCTTATTCTGCCACTTCCATTTTGAGCTCTGTATTAGCCAGGACTGCAGTCTAGCTGAGAGCAGGGGTCCACACTCCCGAGCATACGCACACGGAGCGCACACATGCACACACACCATGCACAATTCAGCTGCAGTTGATGTCTTAATACAGGCAGGATCTAATTTAGCTGATCCTCTGACATTTATCCTTTAGGTAAACTCGAGCCCTCCCTTCTCTTTCCCAGTGGCACCAATGCCAACAGAACGGCTCAGGCATATTTTAGAGCACCTGCTTCACACATCAAAGTGCCCTCAGGAATACTCAGAGTCTCCTCTTCGTTTTCTGCTGAAATACTCTACACTTGGTGTTATTTCGTAGGCCCTTTAAGATCAGGTATAAGAAGTTAACTAAGAGTGCACTTGATGAAAAGTGTAAAGGGCGTTTATTTGTTTTCAAATGCAGCCATTTCTCAGTTGTTTCAGGCACTGATAGGAGTACACAATAGCATATGCTCCTACTTATGGAAAGGCACAGCACAGAGCTGTTGAACAGACGTGCAAATACGCAGAGGTGAGCTTGTGTGTGTGTGTGTGTGTGTGGGTGTGTGTGCATGCGTGTGGACCGGTAGGGGCCACAATCAGTAGCTCTGTGACAAGGGAGGGAGGTGGTGGCTAGCAGGAGGGACAGAGGGACAGGAGTGATAACAGATTGAGCGACTCTGATAAACTCTCCTCTAATGGTTCTGCCGGTCCCTCTCCCCCTCTTTCACTGGCGGCGGATTAGAAACCTGGATAAGGAGAAGCAAACACTGGCAGCTTCTCTGAGTAAGCAACAGAGAGGGGGAAGCAGAGGAAGATAGAGAGAATGAGGGAGGGAGATGGGAGGAGGAGAGACATGAGGAGAATGAAGGACAGAGGGAGAGAGGCAGAGTGGGAAAGGAGCCGGAGAGGATATTCAAGGAGTGGCACTTACCCACAGCCATCCATCGTTTCTCCTTCCACCACTTCCACCCACCTCCCCCCCAGATCCCCTTATAGCCTCCCGCTTTATTTTTGCCTTCTCGGCCCTCCACAATGCTGTAACTGCTTACGGAGCACTGGAACTGCTCTGCGAGCCTGAAGTCAATGATGGGTTCAAGTGGCAGGATGCAGGAGGTGTCAAACACGGCCTAATTCTGTGTGGTTAACGGCTAGGCGTGACACGTGCAGGACAGTGTAAACATGGATTAGGTTGATGTCTCAATCACAGCATGGCACACTGACAGACAGGCTGCTGACAAAAGCAGCAACATATTGAAGCTACTTTCTACCTAAGCTAAGGTTTGTTATATAAACCAGAAACTATGCTCATCAAAATAGAATATTTTAACTACGAATATATTTTTTGTTTCTCCCAGTTACCTTTTCTCTCAACATAAGTAGTCTCTTGAAAAAGCTTGAATACAGTGAACTAATTATTAGTTTTCTAAAATTATGTGTCACTTAACTCTAGGCAGTCTAGTCAATTCTAGTCTTTATGTTGAGTTTATTAATGAGATAAGTAATCAAAAGTTTTCTATTGTGTGTTTAACTCTTTCAAAATTATAAAACTCTATGCAGTTTATACATTCAGGTGCTTTTTTTCCCTATGAATACTACCATCTCTTCACCAGTGAGAGGGATGAGCGAGGGATCTGACCTCTAGATACTAATAAATATTGACTTTCAGAGGCAGGTTCATCTGAATGCAAATGCTTTGATTAATTCTTAGTTCTGGATGATTCTGATAAAAAGCTGCTGCCGAAATTCTTGTATGTAGGTTATGGACTACATATATTGTGTTATGTTGTATGTGTATGACTGTTTTTATGTATATCTATATGTTAGTATATGTATATATACATATATGTCTGTATAGATGCGTATGGGTGTATCTGTATATGTGTTTACCTGTGTATGTATATGTATACAGATGCATATGTATGTATGTATGTAGGTATGTAGGTATAAAATATAGAATATATATTGTCTTGTTATGTAATGTCCTCTTCTGTGTTTGAGTAGAGGTGGATTATATGAACAGAAATTAAGTATTATATATAGGTGAAATATTAAGTTTGTGACCATGTATATACAATATGTTTACAAATATGTTAAGTTAAAATATCGCTATAGAAACTGTTGATAAAAGGGTTTGGAATAGATAAGTTTAGCTTCTTCCTACTCGAACATGTAGATCGGCTACACGTGCAGGTTGTTGCCAGCAATCTTTGTTTTCTTATATTTATGGTGTGCATATGTTTGTGTATGGTTACTACCTATATTCTTCATTTTTCTGAATTGCATGTTTAAAATAAGGCATTCATTCAATCATGCATTCATTCATGTATATTGAAACTTGAAACTCTCTCTGCTGCTGTCTTGGCCGGGACACTCTTGATAGAGAGATTTTTAATCTCAGTAAAGTTTTCTCCTGGTTAAATAAAAGTTGAATTAAAAAAACTCCCTGTTTGAAACACTGTACTAAAGAAGAAAGTAAGATATAACAGAACTGCTCAAGAAAGTTTGTAGGGCAGTTGTTTGAATATCCCTCATAAGTTATTTTTCAACACAAGAAGAGACAGTGACTTAAAGCTGTAAAGCAGAGACCATTATGTGACTGTAAGTGAGATCCTATATTTTTTGGGAATATGCAAAAGGTAAAATCCCCATGTTTGACTACCATTTAACATAGAGAGGGCTCAACTAGATATAATGTTACCATGCAACATGAGAGGCAAGTAATTACATACAACTTTGAAGCCCCTGTTAGAGCCATACTATAAGAACAAATGGAAAATTGTACACTTAGTAATTTGTCTGTTTGATGATGGCTGCCTAGGATGTATGATTAAATTGCCTAATTATACCATATTGCATTCATGCTCTGAACAAGACACTGAAATATCTGACAACTGCAGTGAAGGTTTGATTGACCGCAGACAATACCGTAGACTGCAGTAAATTAATAGAATATTGTTTTTGCTAAATTGATCCATGAAAAGGATTCACCCCGAGGATCTAAAAGTTCAAAATGTACATAGCTTTTAGAGTGCAATGAGTAGGAGAAGGGGGGGGGGCTATTTAAAAGACAACCATTGACTCCTACCACAATGTTCCTTTTCAGATTGTGCAAATAGGAAGCATTAAGCACCTCTCCAGAAAGCAGGGGAAAAAAACACTAGCTTCAGTGAAACTCTTGCCGCTATGTCAGAGAAGAAATCAAACAAATTGCTATACACTGGTGGCAATTATGTTGAGTAGCATCCCAGTCGGCAGGATCGTCTCTCTCTGCACACAAGACAACGCCTCGCTTCTGAGGGCCAGCGAACTTGACACGAGAACGTGAGGCTTCCCATTCTAGTATCAAGTGCTGCAAACAATATGCACTCACAGCAAGCACTGCTCGACTCAGGAGACGACATGCTCCGATGATTGTGCCTTTGCCACAACTGTTTGTGATTGACAAAGGCCCATGTAACTCACCATCGACTTTACCTCACAATCTGGTATCTCAGTATATCTCTGTGGGAGAGCAAACAAACAAGCAGTAAATAACTCGCTCACTTGGTCCCCAGAGGCTGTCAATCAAATGGACAAGAGTACACTATGCTGTGTTAGCAAGCTCAGAGCTGAACTAATCCAGTAAATACAACAAAAGCCCCGACCTGAAAAAAAATCCTCTCTGAAGATCCAGTCTCAAACCACAGGAGGAAAGCTGGGAACACAGAAATGTAATGACTCCAAAGCAGGTGAAGTGTGAAATCCTACTTTTTCGAAGTAACAGCTGAGCCTGCATGTGAGACATAGCTAGTAAAAACGGTTGTAATGATGATTATCATATTTATGGATTAACTGAGTGGAGTCATTTACTGGTTAATAAGTAGCTAGCGGAAATATTGGCTATTACAGTTGAATGCCATGTGTAAAGAACATCACTTGAAATTCATAATAGCCAAATTAATGCAACTATTGTTTGGTGCTAAAGTCTTTCAATAGCTGTCTTACCATCATCATAGTCATCATACCAATGCATTAAAACTGAACAGAAGAGCTAAAGACTAATTATTGACAGATCCACACAAACTATTGAGCTGGCGGAATATTGTCTACACTAGCCAAATTCCCAATCTTCCTCTATTAATTACGCCATTTAATCATCCACCACACTAATTGCATAATTAAATCACTGCCTCCTGGGTGGTACTGATGTGCAGTGGGTAATCTGGTGCAAAAATACAGCTCATCTACAGTGTGGGTTGGTTGATAATGGTAATGGATGGCAAAGACCACAGCAACTCATCAAGGATAACTTACTTAATAAATACAGGAGAGGTAATGGTCAGTATTCATCTCCAGGGAAGCAGAGAATAATATTACCTACTGTGTATCATACGCATGTTAGCTATCATGTCAAAGAAAGTAATTATGCTGTCAAATACAGAATGTTTTTACCTATTAAGACTGACTAATTGTATAATTTCATGTAAATACATCAAGAGAATATTTTACTTAACCGTTTGTTTACCTTTCGATTAAAGCTACACATATTCTCAATCTACACATACACATACCTATGTATATTGTAGTAGCAGATTTTGCCTTGGATAGTATTTAAAAGCCACTTGAATGAAAAAGGGCCTTGCTGATGTCCTGACATGTGTCCACTTTCATGTATGAAATCATTCCAATACTCACAGGTCTGGGGTTGTTCCATTTATTTTACAGATTGCAGGTTCCATTAAGGTCACAACTCAAAAACTGAACAAAATATCAAAAAGGTGTTTAATGCTGCTGCCATTTCATGGTCAAAAGAAACATTTTGCGTACTGCTTGTCTCAACCAAACAAAAGAACCAACTTGTGCACCTGTGCTGGCTGACCTAAAAAGACTGTGACTCCACCCATGACCAAAACCATTCCAGACAGGCATATCTAAATCTATAAATCAACATAAACAACCCATTTAATTACTTTTAAATCATACATTTACATACATTTGGTCCTTACAATTGATCATTGAACTGAGACTTTTATTTGTTTACTTAAATATAAAATCCTTATATAAACTAAAAATGGCTTCAACACATATTGTCAACAAAGTAACTCCAAGTTTGGGTGTAATACTTAACAAAATGATATGAACATCCTTAAAGTATAAATGGCATTTGAAACATCAAAAATATTCTCTAGCATTTAACATGTTTCTTAGTTTTGATTTCACTACAAATCTTACATTTTGAGAGTTTATGAAATTATTTCTAGAAAGGTCCTAATCTACACAAAAACTAGTGACCAAATCATGTTAAAAACTGTAAAAATACACCAAAGATACAGCTCCTTATCCTCACACAACAGCATGCAGCAGCCCTCCAATTGAGCACAATTGTGGTCAGTCGACATGAGTGTGACCAGCACAAACACCTTGTGTGTTGGCATTGTTGGGTCTGCCTGTCTCAGCACAAGACCCAGCAGCTCCAGCCAAGTGTTTAAATTCCTGAAGAGCCTCCAGAAGAAATTAGTATGTAATGGCCACACTCTGCAAGAAGAAAGACCCATTATGGCTTTCCACTGACTGTACTTGGCTTTCATTTGTGAGCTAAATGGATGCGCGTGAAGGTGAGAGTTCACTAGCCATTCAAGTATTTGGCTTTAACTGGCTCCAGCACTCTTGCTTTAATTCAAGCAGAAGGACAAGTATGAATAATCGCTTTGGATAAGACTCATCGTAACCACCGGCATGAACCCCCCTCCATCAGCACACACACATACACAAACACACGTACACGCATACATTCACCACCAACCCCCTGCCCTCAAAATGGCTGCTGAAGCTTAATGACAAAATACCATTTACTTCATGCCTTTTAATTTGCAATTTGCCAGCTTTTGTTGCTGCTATCTGATTCGGTTTGTTAGCTGCACACTGTATTATTTTGATGCAAATTTTCGCAGCTCATCTCGACTGGTTCTAATTTCATGTTTGTTTATCAGAGCTAGAGAAAATAGCTAGGGAGAAATGGGTAACTCTAATCAATGTAAAATAGCACACAAAATCCAATGATTACAAATCTGTGAAGGCTGGCAGACTGTGCAGGGGACTGAAGCTGTATAGGATGAAATAGCCAATGTGGTATCATAGAGACAAAGAAACCACACACAGATGACATTGTGGCCATGAGTTTAAAAAAAAAATAAAATACAAGGTTTTTACTAGAAATGTCTGTTGCCGGGCCTGTAAAAAAGGTGTGACCGCTTTGTTCAAATACTTTGGAGTATAGAGCCAAAACTGCTAATACAGGGCCCCAAGGGTGCTCATCTCATGTAATATATGCACAGGCTAATTTATTTTACCAGGACTAATTTCCATTGCTTGTGCTTGGAGTTGCCTTGCTAATTATGGAATGTTTTTTTTTTTTTCTTTTAACCATTTTTTCTCTTCCTGATTCATAATTGCACATCCACATTCAGGGGCAGTGTCTTTGCAAATGAGATGAGGCCTTGCCATTTGGCATTCACGGCCCCCCACACCCAGGTGAGCCCACAGCCCACACAGGGCACAAGCAACGTTCGGTTTCCTTCCAAAAAAAACACCCACCCCCCCAATCAGCACGGCTTGGATCTTTAATGGGCTCTGCCCCCAGAACTGCTATGACCATCTCACAAATATCAGATAGGCTGGTGTGTAATTAGACTTGGGACTTTAATTAGGAAAAGTTAACTGTTAGATGAAAGCTGTCACATCTGTGATACGTACTGCTGGTTCAGTGGAGGGATCCCAGGGGGGTCTGCATCAAAAGGCCCTTCCCTGCTGAGCGGGCCCACTCTAACATGTTCTCATGCGCCAAATCAGGCCCTCTGAGTGGCAGCAAATGTGAAGGGATAGAAAAACAGAGGCACAGAAACACAAGTTAACTGCAAAGGAGAGACGAAGAGGAGGAGTAAGAAGGGAACGGCAATGGAGGAATAAGAGAAGAATGACAGAGAAGAAAGGGAAAATATCGCAGAGTTGCTTGGCTGTTTTTTTGTGTGTGTCTCGTTAAATGGTGAACACGGCACAGGCACAAAGGGATCTGAGGGAAAACAATGTCGCTTAACAAGACATCACTGGCTCATCATTAGCAATTTGTTGAGGGCATAATTTTCCCCTGCCCCTTGCATAATAGGTGCCCTGGGATATTGCCGATGCTTTTGTGAGCCCTCATTTGGCTATTTATTTACTTGGCTCATGTCACAAAAGAGATCTGGCCACCTCCAGTGAGAGCCAAGATAACACTGCTATGGCTCCACATCAGAGCCCTATTAAGATGGAGCTCCTTTAATTGACTCCCTGAGCTCATTGCCTGACCCAGAGTCTCACTGATCCCACCCAACCAATAACTGGCCTTGTCTCACAGAGCTCAGTTTACAGCAGAGGGATGTTTTGTTGGTCAATTTCTTCCATTTTTGGTTGACGTCTTGAGCAACTTTGTTATCGGGGTGCACTTTTTAGTTTTGAAGTATTGTGCTCAGTGTACAGGTGTTCCTAAATTCCGTATTTTGATTGAGCTACTCTCTCTCTCCTATCTGTCTTGTTCCCCTTCTCTATATGGGAAAAATACCACAGCTGCAAAGTGCTGTAGCAGTGTTAAATATGGTGAAACGGCTTGACGGATATCACTGCCATTAATCACAAAAGCGAGCGAGAAAGCCTTATAATTTTATTGTGTGTGTTTCCTGTTTACTCGTCACCACAGATGGTACTACCAGCACTCCACAGAGGAGCTTTCACACCGTTGTTCTAGCTCCCCCGCTTTCAGTACCCCCCTTTGTAACAGTATAGACATTGAATTGTCATTTACATTCATCAGACACATACACCAGGGATGGATGGATGTTCGAATAGATGGATGACCAGAGTCATGGCAACGGCGTAGCTATTTGGAAAAACAAAAAGCAGTTTTTCTGCAAATGGAAAGAAACTGATGATGCTAGCTCGGTGCAGCTCTGACAGATTGAGATGAGCATAATGCTGTGCATACACAATCTGCGGGCGTCCGGACTTCCTGTGACTTGCCCCTTTTTTCCTCCCATCGTTCTTTGTGAATGACAGCATTCACATCAGTGTGACTGCTATGTCATTGTGTATGCTGTTGAGGAAATGAAAATCAAGTATTTGACCTTGGAACTTACAAGTGGCTTTGTCTTGTGCTGTGGTGGCCCTCAGACAGTTGATGCAGTAGCACCCTCACATGCTGCCTTCCCTCTTTATTTTTTCATTATTGTTAAGCCTTCATATCAGGACTAAACAGCTTTAATGTATTCTGTCCATAGCATAGCTGGAATTTGCATGAATTTATCAGGCTTAAAGCCTGTCTGCCTGTTCTTGGTTCTTCTTTGTGTGAAGTGTGTTAAATGCACGCACATAGACATGGCAGTCCTGAGTTTGATGCTTTGACATAAAACTGTGCTTTGGCTAGGCCAAATGTGAAGATAGTAAAATCGATTTCCACATTGTATTTCACACCCTTTCATCAGGCCCGGCCCTCGTGGCTGGAACGCTTGTGATTTCAAAAGCACTTAACATACGCCAGCCCCTTTGTTCAAGAAGCAAACTACTTCTGAGGCAACATCAATGCAAATAAAACCAACTAGCAGAGCGGAGGGAAACTCAAGCTGAAGAACAACCAAATTACCCGTAGTTAATACGTCTTCATTACAATTTCTCTCCCTCTCTCTCTCTGTCTCTGTGTCTCTCCCTCCCTCGCTCACCAGCATACCAAAGATTCTCAGCACTAATGATTTTCTGGGTATTAAAGAGGCACCCACTGCTGTCACTCTGGATATGAAACAAGAAAACAGATTATTGTCGAGATCACCCACTGTGAAAACCCAAATGATACTTAAAAAATAATGATGTTCTTAACCATACTCATTAACAGCACAGTGCAGGAAAGAACAATACTCTTCTCCAGGAAAGCCAAACAGATTTCAAATTAGAGCATAAAGCAGAGAGGCAATCAGTTCAGAAAAGGAAAAAATAAAAACACTGAGGACGGAAACAAAGCAGGCAGAGTGGGGATACACACACAAGGATTTTTGTAAACTAGCAATGGTTTCAAATGACTGAAGATTTAGCCACGGTTATTGGTATCACTCTACATTTTTTGTATTTTTTAATCATAGAGAAAACACATGAAAGGTAAGGACTGGAAATACAACCCTGGAAAGTAAGTTTTTGACCTCCTAATCTGTTGGACGTACAATTGTTTGATGGCATCTACACATCTATTCATAATTATAATCACTTTTCACCACCCACTGTTCTTCACTGCAAACAGTTAAAACATTGTATATCAATGTGCATCTGTTATGTTTTCTGTACTGAAATAATTGGCACCACATGGTAAGAAAAACAGTAAAAGAAGTTTCTCTTCTGAACACAGAGTGGCATGTAGCTGACTTTTTTATTTGGCTAATTTGAAACTGTAAGTTTAGTGCTCACAGCTTGACAGGAAGTCCATTTCAACAAGTTGCCAATGAATACCCAGAGCCTCATTTACATTACATAGGAGAACGATTCAAACGTTGGCCTATAAACAGACAGTAAAGGAAGTCCAATGTTCCATAACTCAACTCTTGTAATAGCGTACTTTCCTGAATAGGACAACTAGGGACACAGTGGGATTGTTCAGTTCTCGCCAAGCCAAAACGGTTCTTTGTCAGCCAGGCATAAATAACATAGTGTTGATTGTTCTGTCAAAGTTAATCTGACAGCTCGGGGAAGCAGTCATTTATCTAATGACAGAGTTTCTATGACGACAATCGATCCTCCTGCAGACTGGGGAGTGTGTGTTTGTGTATGTGAGTGTGATAGGGTACAAAACACTTGCAATTGGCTGTGTTCGCTGAAAACAGTAAAGCACGCAGAGGACGAGGAGACATAGATGCTTTGTGGTGGCTTTGTGACTGCTTTGTCAGTTAAAATATCACTTGAATTCAATCTTTACCCACCGCAAAAGTATTCTTTGGTTTTGCTCATATTTTTTTAGTTCATACAACACTAAGTATTGTTGTGGCTGTAAACAGATTTTGGATATAATTATGTCACATTGCCACAAGTACAGATAAATATTTAATTAAACATATAGATGCAGACTGAGCCATCCTTTAACCTACTGGAACTATGTGCACAAATTATTATTTTTTCTTTTCCTATTTTTTAGCAGTATATTCAAAAAGTGTTACCTTATTCTGTGACAAAAATTTTCCAGATCCGCCAATGTGAGTGTAATTTTTTTAACTGCCATTTACTTTCTTTCCACTTTTCTATCATGGGTGGTAACCTTCAAACTTACACTGTGAATACATGTTAAAGAGAGCCAGATTCAACGGGAGCACTTTTGCCCTCAGAGAAGCTGGATGATATGCGCTGCTTGAGAAAGAGTATAGAGCACCTCATAGTATACAGTATGTCCAGAAATGTGGTCAGAAATATCTCCACCATTCGAACTCTCCAAAACACTCAACTAAAGTACCCCTGGTACAGTCTTTTTGCACCAAACAGGTCAGTGCTGTGGCTGTTACGTGACCTTGATAAATCAGAACAATAACTATGTAGTTTAAGGTAGTGGAGAGCCAGCAGAAAAGAGTCTGAAGTATTTTGGAAAGATGTCCTTGGGTGCCTCTGTTGTGAAATAATTGCTTTATAGATTTGTGATTTCCCTCAAATCACCCCTTAGACTTAATGCTTGTCCCTTGAGAAAATATATGACAGCTAGAGAAACCACACCTTTATGAGGCTATGCATCTCTTATAATAAGATGCATTAATACTGTGAGAATGCTGAACATTGTCAAACATATTTGGGATTAAAATAGGTCAAAGGAAGTTTTAGAGTGACTCAAAAGTACTGAGTACAAGTCTGGCCTTCTCAGCCCTGTCAGTACGTTATAAATCCTATTACTCTAAAGAAAATTTCATGTAGTATTCATTTAAAGTTTAAAAAACTGCCCTCCTGTTAGAACTTGTTTTGTTTCTTTATGAAATTAGGAAATATGAAATAGACTTATTATCTGTGTCTGCTTTAGCTAATGTCCAAGTGCTCTGACACCTTGACAGCATGTCTCAAATAGACTACGTGCACAAAAAAAAGAAGGTGGGAAAAAAAAAAGACTAAGACAGAACCTTGACAACTATCATCCATAACATTAAAATGGCCCCTATTGTCATTATGGAGAGAAAGATTAAATTCATCTCATCAGACGTAAGTATGACTGGGGCCTCAATAGGCTGATGCCAAGCGGCAAGCCAAGAAGATTAGCAGGGCACTGATATTATTATTTCCGCCTATCAGGGATTTAGCAGGGAGGCAATTGTAATTTCTAGGCTTATTAGTTCACACTCGGAGGAGAGAAAGACCAGTGATAACGCTGACTGTGACAGCCGGGCATTCCAGCAGCAAGTGCTGTCACTGTGACACTGACCAAATGCCAGTGTGCCTCTGTCCCTGTAATCCTGCCTAATGGAGGTTAACACACAATACAAAGAGGTCCTCATCGATGATCACAACAAGCTACACATTAGCATTTTTTAGTTATAAGAGTTGGTCGCAGAGAAAATAAAAATTAGGGAGGATATGACTGGTGGAAATTAAGAGGAGCTGCTGCAAGGTGGGTGTGTTTGTGTTTGTGTTTGTGTGTGTGTGTGTGTGTGTGGGGGGGGGGGGTTGTTATTGTGTGCACAAAGAGATGCAAGCACACACATACACAGGAGCATCAAGTGTATTTTAAAGTTGTGTGGAGAAGTGGAGCAGCAATCTTGAGGGTGGCAGGCAGGCAGATCCTCTTAGCAATTTGAGACATCTGCCTCTTCTGCCTGGGCAGCTTGTGCCAGCGCCGGCCCCTGGAGAGAGCCCTGTTCCCAGCACACTAAAGCCCAGAAGTGTTTGTCTAGCCTAATAAATATTGCACAGCGCTTCCTCTTAATCTCATTAATGTTTGTGCATGTCTGTTGGTGGCTGTAGATATAAACAAGGGATGAGCATTAAGCTCTTTAAAAAAAAGACAGTTGTCATCGACGCCACCGGCCTCCTCCCTGGATATGGAACTTTTGTCGGCTCCTTTAAACCAGAGAGATACAAAGTGACTGAAAGACTTAATGCATACAGAGGCAGTACTATCTGCTCCCTCACACCTAGGTTCACCCATAATTTGATTTGTCTCCGCAAATCCAGACATGGGATTTGGGATCTGTCATTTTTTGGTCCAGATGAAGATATCTGCAGCTCTGTTTGGCAACATGTCTCCTTAATTATGCCTAATTTGTAGACCAAATAGCTGCTTTTCACTCGCACTGTCTGTGACAGCTTAATAATCTCCAACCCCAGTGTGGCGGTGTGTAAGAGAGAGCGTGACCAGGACCTTAATATGATTTGTGTGTTTTGGTGTCATGGTTAAACAGTTTTATAAGCTAGCCTGGTGATAAGTATCATGTTATTAGGGAGTTACATATTTGACTTTATTTTCCTCAAAGGAGGCCACATTGTGACCAATTCACATTACAATAATGGCATTAATCAGGGTCTCCTGGGAGGAGCAGGGAGGTGATTTGCATTGCAGCAGCTGACAGTTCTCTGTTAATATCTTCATATGCATAGACTCTGTGTCAGAAAGGGTAAGAAAAATAGAAGCAACCTAAAGAGATTCAAAAACCTTCCTCAAGCCATTAAATGTTATTGAAGTGATTATTGATGGCAAATGGTCAAAGGGGGCAGCTGATTGCTTTTAAATCAGCAACATTGTTTTTTCTCTCGTTCCACATTCCACCTCCTTTTTCACTGTAAAGTGTGATTGTGTGTGTGTGTGTGTTTGTGCGTGTGTAACATAAGGAGGGGGTATGGGAATGGAAGTAGAGGTGGGCGAGAGGGCCCTGATGGCCCTGCGATGAAATCTGCCTGAGCTTGCCTCTACCAGCTGCAATTATCATTAAGCCTCCAATGGAACGGGTCCACTCCAGAGACACCTAAAAGCCGCCGTGGACCCACACATAATATTGTATTAAATGGGACCAAAAAAATCAATACACAATGCAAATGAAAAGCAGGGGAGTAGGATCCACTCAGTATGCATATTTCCTGTCAAGTACACTTTCTGACCCGCTGAACGCCGTTCGTGCCGGAACTCAGTACTTTTGAAAATTACTGATGATCTCTTGTTATGAGCCCCTATCTGCCCGCCTGGCACTATTTGTGATATGCTTGTCTAGCAGCGTGTGCTGAAAACCTGCTCGCTTTCTCGCTGAATTAAAGAGTTTGTCCATGAACTGAGGAGAATGTGCTGCTTATGTCCTTTTTGTACACAGAAAATGGAAATGTTGATAAATACCTCCTCCCATGAAGCACTTGTTTTGTGGGGACTGTGTGCGGCGTACAACGGCACAAGAGAGCTAATTATGAGAAGGATGAGCCGGGGTGACGAGCGGGGTGTGCAGCTACTTATTTTGCTGCCTTTCTCTCCATTGTATGAAGATATTATTTCTGGGATGTAAACATTTGTGCTGAATTTGTGTGTGTTTGCTGGTGTGTACATGTGTGCAAGATTGCAGGGTGCGTACTGTACATGGAAGAAATGCTCCAGAAGGAAGGAAAGAAGTGTCTGAATGCATGTTCTCCATCAGTGCAAACAGATAAGTGCTTATCATATACCTGTAGCCAGGAGGTCATAGCCAATATAGCCAAGCAATTCCTCCGAGCTCCCTTTCCCAGGTTGAATTTGCAATCTTAACTGGAAGGGTGGTCCCTTCTACTGTGAACAGGGCACACTGGGTTGTCGAGGTATTCTCTCAGAGGCTCACATTCACACTGTCCTACAGAAGCTATTTAGTCTCTCTCTCTCTCTCTCTCTCTCTCTCTCTCTCTCTCTCTCTCTCATCCCACACACATGCAGCTGCTTGTTTATTATGTTTTAGATTCATTTTGAGATTTAAAGTTTGATCCATCACTGCATGTATGGCCCCTTGATTTAACATTAATATTTTCCGTTGTGGATTTTGTGGTATAAGTTTTAAAAATTTATAAGAAATAATCTGAACTTTAAGGGAGACTAGCTGTGATAGTCAAAATAATTTCTGACTGATATGTGAAAGTAGGGACTGAGTTGCCGTATCATAAAGAGAGACTGTTTTTCTCATAAAGAATACGCTTTAACAACAAAAAGGATGTCATTAAAGAATGTTTTTTTTAAGTTTTTTTTCAGATAGGGAATACAGATTTTTCTTTTTTTTTTTACACATTTCCCGACAATTACTATTGGAAACCTTTCTCTACACACAAACAGTGTCATACGGCTTTAATGAAGTGTAACAGTTAAGTCCAATTAGAGGCACTTATTGTCCTTGAGTCTTTTTAACATAATCAGATAGAGGAAAATAATCGTGCTACTACTTTTTAACAGGTATCTGACTGCTAACTCTACTATAAATTGATGTCTCATGAAAACACATAAAATAAACTTTTTAAATTGGTTTTGTTGGTGTTGTTTTAATGGTTCAAGAACAGCTAAAATAAATAACTGATGAACTAATAAGTCATTTTTTTCTTATAAAAAGACACCTTTAATGCAGTCCGCTTCACAAATCTGAGAATTTGGTGCTTTTCCTTTAAATTATTTTCATGATATTTAACTTTTGGGAACCTTGGATTATTCTGACAGATATTCTCATTTTTTCCTTATGATTTTTAACCAATAATCAAAACGTAAAAATTCAATGGATCAATCCAAAGAAACAGTGATTACTAGTTGCAGTAGTTGCAGTGTACAAGTAGTTATGAATTAAAGCAGGATGAAACAACAACAGCAATGAGATCATGCTATTACAGAAGTTACAGCCTAAGGACAGTTGTTTTATAAAAGTACAACCATCATCAGGGCCTTTTTTCACAAAGAGTATTTATACTTTTACTTATTTTTGACACTTGTGGACTTTCGCTAATGCAATATGTAGAATTCAAAATAAAGTAATGAAATTGAAGAGATTGACATGAGGATCAATTCACAATGGCATTTTTGTCAATACCGGTGATTGTTTAGAATGAGTTCTATCAAATCTCAACTTTGTAGAGTAGTCAAATTAGACAAGTATGACTTATAATCATGTATATGATGTGAAATCAAGTTCTATAGTTATTCAACACCATAAAAAGTATAAGCAAACAGCAGCATCTTTTTCACACCGATGTTTTATTATTGCAGAGAAGAGATGAGCTGTTATGTAATTAGCCCCCCAGTTAACACTCCTTTAATAGAACTGCAACAATACAAGTCCAACACTCATCTTTCTCCGTCTCGGCTGCTCTCGTTCTCACACTTCAGTGTTTTTTTCTTTACCACATCTCAGTGGTGGAGAACATTTGTGAATTTGTCTTAGGTCAATGATTGTGATGTGAACTCATTATAGTAAAGGTCAGACCCATACATAAATGAATACTAGGCTAGCGCGAGTGTGGCCCGTCTTAGAGAGAGATCTCTGGATACTTAAAGGACTTCTCTCTGGGAAGAGAGAAGGGCAGACCTCACAGGAGGTTCACAGGAGCCCACTGTCTGTCTCAACCCTGCAGCCAATCCCGTGCCTCACTTCACTGATTATGCACACTTTCCTGACCACAGTGGAGATACTCCACAGGGAAAGGGGCGAAGAAGCAGGGTTTTCTACACCATCGTGTCTAAATAATGATGTTGGAGCCATGAACAGGGGTGCCTGCTATTCCCCTTGGACTTTTGGTTCATGGCCCTTCGCCTCTTTGGTTAGGGCTCCTGTCTCTAATGACCCATGTCAAAGACTACCCCGCTCCGCTGTAATGACATATCATATCTCATCACTTGGACCCCACACTGACAATTATAATCATATATAGCTTTTTGCTGTTGGATCAGGCCACTATTATGACAAATTGATATGGTGATGAGAGACGTAGTGGAATAGGGGGTGGAATAGAAACAGGGGGGCATTAGCAGGGGAATATCCAAGCACAGCAATGAGGGATGACTAAAGACACCTAGTGAGGACTTTCAGTATCAGTGTTTCTTACACAGGGCTCCATTCTTCATGCATGTTATTGTTCATTCACCCCCTTGCCCCTTAAAGAGTCATATCCTGCCCTGTTTGGCTAAAGAACACTTTCTGTCTGTATGGGTCCTGTCACTCCCCTCTTGTTTTCTACAATGGGGGGTTTTAAGCTGCCACACTGGATGTGTAAAACCCTTCCCTTTTCTGATGGGGCGAGGGCGAGGACCACCAGCATACTTGGCCCCTTTGCCCCATGATGCACCCAAAACAAAAGTGCATTGAGAGTCTCCCCGGTTTTTGTTCCGCGACCTCGAGGTACCAACACCCACAAGGCACAGGACTCACTTCCTGTGGTGCTCTTTGCTGTACATTTATAACCCTGTTCTGCCAAAAACATGCCCTTCAAGCTTCAAGATGGATGTTTGCTGAATGAGTTAACCTTGTGTACATTTGACAGTGGTGATTGGTGGTCCACTTCTTTGAGGCTGACTTTCACAAAGACGCTTTTTGTCCAGGATTTTTCTGTGTCTTCCTTGTGTTCTTCTTGTTTTGTTTTTTTGTTTCCTGGTCCCCTATCTCTAACTTTAAAGACGTACCCTAAGGGGCAGAATAATGTCATTCTGTGTCTTTTTATTTTTTTTATTACTGCTACACAGTGTTTATACATCCATGATATCTCCTTCTAGTCCCAAACCCTGGTTTCTACCCTTAGCCCAGCCTCCCTGCCCAGCCCAGCCTTGCCTGCCCTGCAGCAGATTTAGCTTTTGTTGGCTAGTGTTAATAGGATTAAAATGGGTTACTAGCTCAATCACAGAGAGCTTCAAACCATCCCTAAATGTAAGTGTCTCATGGGGGTCGGGGGCCATTGTGGTTCTGTCTTTCCCCCTCTGGCAGCCCTCCTGATCGGAGGAGAAACCCCAGGCCTGATGGGGGTGGCAAGGTTTGGCCTCCAGGAAAATCCGCAGGATTATGTCAGCACTCATTATAATGTACACAAAGACCACAGGATCAGTAGGAGCACAAACGGAGCAGTTAAGTCAAATAGGGTGGGCCAGGGGATTCTCTGCTTCCACCCTGACATTGATTAGCCTTTGTGCTCCGTGACTCCCTGCATTCAGGCTCCAGCCGCTGGGTTATCCATTGGCAATGTCTAAAGTTAGAGCTAGACCAGTTTTTATACTGATTAGAATCTTAATTTTGGGGCGAAGTCTCACTTTGCATTTTGGAATTACTAAATCAAGTCGACCTGTTACCAGGGAAAACATAGTCCCAATGTTTCATCAAAAGTCAGAGATTTTTAGCCAAGCTTACAAAAACAGCCAGCCATGATCAAAATTAATTCAGCTTTGGCAAGGTAGATATTGTGGGTATAGTGCACTGTGCCCAGCACCCATACATAATTAGACAGGGGATGAGAATAGTAGGGGATCTATTGTGATAATGTGAGGTCACATCGCTCTTGAACATCCATGATAATGACCATATCCAATGAAGTTGTATCCATTAGGCATGCTGAAGTGTCCAGCACCGCATTCACACAGCCCTGAGACTCACACATACACACACATGCATATACCTCATTTACATAGCGCTCAAACACAAGTGAAAACAGATAATTAAAAAAATAAAGCACAATCAACTGCCGGACAGGATTAATATTCTGCTTCTCATTAAAACACTACAAATGCATCATGGGTGGTGCATGTGCGTGACTACCACAGTGTCACCCTCCAAGGCTGCAAACACAAGGGGCCGGCCTGAGATGGATGTTTGTGTTCATTTGAATAGGTACTCAGGGGCAGTGTGCTCCACCCCTACGTTTAGCACACATTTTCATATGTAATAATAACACTCTCATAGATTCACCAACACATGCACAAAGACTAATAAATACATGGTTTGTGTTTATGCACACAGACAAAATGCTTTTGTCTTGCAGCGTAAACACTTGTGTTAAGCTATGCAAAATGGCCACATCCGTAATTCATTAGAGCTTTTGCATGATAAAACTGTCTGATTTGTTCCTAGTGTGTGTGTTTGACCACTATGGAGGCATAACTGCAGCAATATTATGAAATATGCAAAGAATCTAAAACCACTGAGGACATGAATTCATTTGACTGACCAGCAAATATAATACAGTACCCATGTTCACCATGTTCAAGCCATTTCTTAGTTGTTGCTTTGTCGATATGTCCTAATTGAACAACAGGAAAGAATGAAGGGATTTTCTTTCCATTTCTGCTGCATCAGGTTAGAAAACAATGCATTTTGTCCACACACGGAGTACACAGTGATTCCTGTTAAAGTAGCTTCTCAGTGAAGATTGCTGAGGTCCTTTAAGAATATTACAGCCATATGGGTTTTCCCTCCGCACATATCTGTTTATTTATTTACCTAGATTAGATCTTAAAATCATGAAATTACCCTAAAATTGCTTTTTTGAGACCGCACTCAGTATATATATATATATATATATATATATATATATATATATTTATATATACGTATATATAAATATATATATATTTATATATATTTGCCCCTATCCCCTCCTGTCAGCGTATTCATAAATGTTGCTGGAAAATTTCTTATTCTAGCAATCCTCCAGATAGCCAGAGCCCATTTCCATAGCTTTAAATAATGTCAATCTGGGCAAACCCTGGATTGAAGCCCCTGAGCCGGAAGGCACAATTTCTCCTTTGCCTACAGTCTGATAATTTTCGGAGCTATTGGCAACTTGGGAATTTTGCAGCCTTATCACTTGGGCTCAGCGAAGTTCACTGCCACTAATCGGTGCAGGGATCACTCATTCAAGGATTGCATGATCATGTTTTTTTTCCAGGGCAGTGACAGCTGTCTGCACCGGGGCATTAGCAATGCAGATGAAGCAGCCTAATAGGTTAATGCGTAACACACGAAAATTAGGTTTAATCCCCAAGCGAAGTAATCTAACATTTTCAAATTCCTTGATGTGAGAATAGAGACATCGCCTGTGACTCAATTAGGTGCAATGCAGATCAAAGCAAATTTACCTAGAGCATGTGCCCTAGATCCCGTGTGTGTGTGTGTGTGTGTGTGTGTGTGTGTGTGTGTGTGTGTGTGTGTGTGTGTGTGCGTGTGTGTGTGTGTGTGTGTGTGCGTGTGTGTGAGTCCACATTTGTGTCCTTGTGTTTGCGTGTTTGCGCATGTGACAGTGAGGGATATGGCAGCGTGCCTGTCCTCATAATGCTGCGAGCAAACCCAGGGCGGCAATAACATCATCATGACAGGACCTCTGCCTGCTTATTTATTCTCTTTACTTACCTCACTGCTCAAATAATGTCGATGCACACATGCACACGGACATACACACCCTGACACGCTGACACTCACACACACACACACACATTTGAAAATGAATAGCCCTAGCCGTGGAACCTGCAGAGAAGTGATAACTGAGATGGTGTGAACAGCCTCTGTCACAGCAGCAGTGTTTTCAGTCTAATTGGAACTAAGTACCAGACACATGTGGGAGCAAATATATGTGGTGATTCATATGCATGTGGTCAGGTTGGGATATATTTCTTATTCAAATCTAAATTGAATGGGGGTCGGCTGAATCCGTTCCAAATGTGGCACTAATGTTGGACTCTATCCTGCATCCTGCCCCATGATTACTATTAATAAGCTCCAGCCATGTGTACATTGGTAGACCCTATACACTGTCCTGTAATGGAAATGGAACATTGGAGTTGTGTTTTTATTTGTGTGTGTATGTGTGTATTTGTGTGTATCATCAGCAGTGCAGCTGGTCATTAGGGTCCTAAGGTGGGTGTTGTTTTGCTCTCCTCCTGTATTTCTGTCTGTTATTCTGTAATGCGTTACTCTGACCATTGGCACTTTGTTAAAGGACAAAACATTTCCTCATTGCCTCTCACACAAGTGAGTGAGGTCAAGACTGATTTCTCAAAGCAGGTAGCGAGTAATAAAAGACACACTCTAAGCTTTCACGAATTGGCAATCGAGAGAGGAGAGAAGACTTCAGAAACAAGCACCGTTTGGGGTTGGAAGCGTCAAAACACACCAATTACTATCCCCAGACAGTTACCCCTCAAAAAAAAAAATGCATGCGCCGAAATCAATGAGTACACAAACTGAACAATCAGCTGCAACTAGCTATCAACAATGGAGTGGAATATGCAAAAATGCCAATTAAATGTGTTAGCATACGCACAGTTTTTTTTTTTTTTTTTTTTGTATGATATCCCAACATCTGTGGCATTAGCCGTGGCTCTCTTTATGTAAACTAGAGACAGGGAAATGAATACGCAATCTACCACTGTGTTTTCATCATTAGTGCGCTCCAGCTCACGGCTCTGCTGCCTCCCAAGCCGCCTGAGTGGGGAGCGAGAGGAACATTTGTGTGCCCTCGCTTGCCAAATTAATTCTTGTCTTGACATCTTAATTCTCAGTTCTTGTGTGTGGTCAAATCAGCCTACTATAGAAAAGCAATCAAGCAATTATTCCCAAATTATATTTGCCCAACACACACTGATTGGTTATTCTTTTCTTATTGAGTAAGCTCATTAATTCTGAGCAGCTTGCTTGTTATGCCTCTGCCATTACTCCTTTCCCCTCTCATCCCCTCTCTCTCTCTCTACTTCTCACTTGGGCTCTCTCACCCCTACTCTTCATCATGCACACTCACTCCCAGCTCTCACTCCTACTCCCCCCGCCACACACACACACTCCTCTTTCCTTCTCTCTCCAACAGATGCACCCTATCTTCCAGCCCCAGCCTGCTGATGTTTTGGAGATGACATACACTACAAAAGCCCCATGATCTGTGGCATTGTCTAGTTGGCCAATTACTATTCCCATCTCTGATTAACTTTGATGTGGAACCTAATGAGATAAGGCAGCTTATCAAGGCAGCAGCTGATAGTGGTCTCATTTATTCTTGTGGCTGGCAACCAAGCAAGTGACAAAAACTAATGAGGAGGAGTTTGTATGTAAGCTCAGGTTTAAGGGAAGTGAGGAATTGTTCATCTGCAGTTCATCAGCGCCCGCCTGATATGGCCTCGGCATCGTCAGAGCGCAGTGCTGAGACTCTCCACATAACAGCACAGTGGCTCGCGTTACAAGAGCCACCATTTCTCTGTTTCTAACCTCCTCCTCTTTCTCCTCCTCAGAATCTTTCTCTTAACAGCTCCTTTTCCCTTCTCCAGGCTCTAATGGTGCAGCTAATTGCTCAGGTTGTTTAGTTGTGAGAAGTGGAGGAGTGTGCATGTACAAAGCTGTTCTCTTTGCCTGATCTCCAAGAAGTGAAACCCTAATTTTCTTCTTCTAGCATTTGACTCTATTTTTGGTTTGTTGTCTGCACCCATGTGTGTGGATATGATTTTTTTTAAAGGAAGAAATTCTAATCACTTTGAAAATAGGCTTATATTTTTTTACTTTGAATGCAAAAATGATACAATATCAGGCTTTACAATAAGAATAGAAACGAAGCACGTCACATCTCATTAGCAGGCATAGAGGTAAAATTAGTTCTATTTTTCTATTATTTATGAAAAACGCAGTCGCTGCTCTCATTTCTTTTCCACTGCAAGACAGTGTTATAATTCCAGCTCTTTAAAGGGGTTGTTAATATTTTCTTATCAACAATACCACTACATTGTAATGAAACAAGCCTTTTAAATAATACTTTTGTTGTGAAGCAGAAGCACATTCTTGTAATACAGTTGAGGAAGGAGGGGAAAAAAAATATCCTGAAGTGAATTGAACTGTGAATTCTCCTGCACGGACTGTGTGTAGAGAGGCAGGAAGTGTGTGCCTTTTGATTTGGAGTATAAAAGTAAATAATATTTGTACATCTAACACATACTCGAAGTGAATGAGCAGCCCCTGAATGTGTTTCTATGAGCGAGTGGAGAGCTCTACAGACTTTAAAGCCGAAGCCCAATTAAGCCTCGCCTCATCGGGAGAGGGAGAGGAGCTGAAAGCTGAATACATAAGATAATGCAGCCGCACTAAAGCAGCCAGCGCGCTCAGTGTAAAATTAGAGAGGGAAGAAAAAATCTTGATAAAGAGAGAAGAAAAAGCAGGGACAGACAGTAGGGGAAGAAGAGGAAAAGAAGTTCCTTTGGGCCAATTTCCTTTGAAACTGGTTAACCAAATACAGCTATTCATATTCAACACAATTAATAGTGTCTCTTTCTTGTTCAGACGGCACATCATAACGGGTAGAGGGGAAGAGAGAGAAGAGGATTTCTTTCTCCCTCCAAATTGTAGCCAATTTAAGGACAAAGAGCTACCCTCTAGTTCCCCAGAATAGGAGTCGCCCGCATAAAAGAAGACTGACATCCAAATCTCATTCAAGGACGCAATTTCCAAATGCTAATCATAATCTGCAGATGTTGGCCACTGATACATCCGTTTATTTATTTATTTTGGAAGCATGTCTGTGCCCATTTGGACGGCCTGTGAAATTTGAAACAAAGAGGGAAAATCCCTTCTTTTTGAGGCATGTTGAACAGTGTGTGAGACCAGCCACAGTGTGGACATCTGCACCATCCTCAGATGGTGTGTGTGAGCAAACACACACAAAAACAGGCATTCAAACACACGCACAGATGCACAGTAAGGCACATGCACATAGGGAAACTCACAGTCAACACTCACTCACATACACATCCATTAGCTTTCTCTTTTTTTCTTTTTTTTTTTCTTTTTTTTACTTCTCTAGCTCTCTCTTTCTCTCCGGGTCGTTTTAGAGTACCTCAGATGTGTCATCAGACATTGGTTTCCATCTGAACCTGAGGGAAAAAAGAAATACTTGACAGAAAGGTATATAAAAAGACGACACTCTGAATTTTTGACATTCTTTGCACAGCTGCTTCAAAATGAGGAGGATGGAGAGGCAAGGAAAAGCAACTCCAAGATGCGTTTTTGTTTATTTGCTGCCTTTTCTCCCTCCTCTCTTTCAGGGAGATGGAGGCTAGCACAAGGCCACAACTCACTCATCCTTGTATAGAGGGACTCAGTGCAGGGCTGTGAAAGAGAAATAGACATGGCTAAATTAATTCTGGGATCTGTTCTTTTCAGCCAGACTCAAAAAGGGTAACCCCTTTTTTTCCATTTAGATACCAAATGCAAGGTGAAACTCAGCTCAACTTGTCAGTTAGGTGGCATTAAATATGCTGCTTTCTTTGATAGGTAAAAAGATATTGCAGTAAATGTTGTGACCACCTAGTAATTAGATTTATTCAAACCATGGTTTTAGTTGAATCAGTCATGTTTGTGTATGTACACTTGAAGTTTTAAAGGTTCCCAGCTCATCATTCTTAACATACTTGGTTTTTTCATCTTTTATCGATCTCTCTTGGGTTTGTTTACTTCTGCAGATTTTCTGTCTTTTCTTAGCACACATACAGATAAACGTCCTTGATAAATAATGCATCAGAAAGCATCCATTTTCATTGCTACTTACTATCATTCAGCTGTTTTTTTTTTTTGGTAGTCTGATACATAATAAAAACAGACGATGTGCATAAATGCTTCAAGAGTGTGCTGAAAACATGGTGAACCCAAGTCATGACTGCAGCCCTCCATCACCACTGATTCACTAGCTCTGCTTATGTAATAATTAATATTCATACTTCTGTGTGTGTGTGTGATCCATCCTGACTCTATTCTGGCTCAGCGGGGTTAATACTTGACGACAAAAGCCATTGATTGAGGTGCCACTAGAGAGATGAGTATTCTGTTGCTATTTGTCATATTTCATGGTGACTTGGACATGCTGTATAGATGCTCGTTTCCATTGAAGACTCTCCCCGGACGTTTCTAGAGCCACCGTTGGCTCCTGGCTCTCTTTGTTGACTTTGTCCTGCCTCCCTCCAATAAACAATCCTCCCAGCTGATAGTGTGCCAGGTTCTGTTTGAAACAATCAGCACTCATGCCCCTCTCGAGCATGCCAGGCCAATCAAAAGGCAGGGGAAGACAAACAGAGCTGTGCAGCTGTCCTCTGAACAAAATGAAGCACTTCCGGGGCCAGTGAGAAGGACCAGGGATCTGGGTGCACCCCTAAATGGACCATTGTACTCTTTCTGAAAAACCTTTAGGATCAAACAACACCCGACTGGAGGCTAACTGACACTCCTCCGCACCCGCCCTCTCTCATAAATCACACATTTACCCTCTCTGCCAACCAAACTTGTTTTTTTTTTTCTTTTCTTTTTTTTTCCGTGATTCTTTTCTCACCTGGTTGCTGAGACTTTTGGTTGTATTAAAAATAAAAAGACTCTTCCTGTTGACGACATTTGTGTCTACACCAACCCTCCCTCTAGCAAGCAGCAGATTCTGTGAGACAGACACTGCATGTCCAGCCACCAAAACACTCAACATGCCACAGCAGTCTGACTGGGTGTTGAAAGCGCGTCTGCATTTTAATATTCAGTGCACCAATTCATTAACATTCTATCCAAGCCTCCAAGCCTACAATAGAGACTGGAGAGGCTCTGACCCTGCAGTTCCCCGATCAAGGTCAGTAACTAAGAAAATAAAATTTGAATTGCTTCCTGGCATACAATTGGATCCTCCAGCCCTGCCATATCCCCACTAAAGAACATAAAATTACCCCTAGACCCCCCCCCTCCCCTCCCCAACCACCACCACCACCACCATCACCAAACTGATGAACACATTCACTATGTTCTCAATAGGGGCACTTTGCAATGAAAAGACAGTGCTTCAAAAGTAAAAATTATTATTTCAATCTTACAATATAAAAGGCAAATCCATCTTCAGGATAAGCATTTGCAAAGTACTCCTGTCATCACTGTGACCCTTGTAAATTATGGATTTGTTAAAGTTTGGAGTTTTCTGTTTAGGCTCGTGCACACAAATTCACACACACACACACACACATACAGAGGACTGTGGAGGCACTCATAAAAGCTCCATGGGTTTTTGTAGATCACCCCAGCAGTTTTACAGCACATGCCAACTATGCAGTGTGATGACTGCGAAAGGTCAGTCTTACTATTTACATCCCTCTGCATATGGACACACACAGACACATAGAGCCAAGACAATAAATCGAGTCAGCCAGTTGATTATGTGATTGGGTGTTTGACAAAGGGGGAGCATGTTGCTAACACGTTCCCTGTCAGTAGAGGGGCTGTATGTGGGCAGACACAAAGCCTCATTAAAATACATACAGAGCCGGTGCTGCTCCAGTGGGTGGGAAAGATGCTCCATCAAGATGTCGTTACAACAAGGCTATCTCCACCCACTGGCATGTATCTCCCTCACACTGTCCTCCCCCATGCCTGGACAACACAATGGCAGGCTCCTTTATAGCCGGTGTGGGCCATTCCCTCCATTCCCTATGAGGTCAGGGCCTAATCCTCGGGGAGTTCTCACATTGTGTTTTAGCGAACCGGGGTCAAACTGTTTGAAATGAGGGGGTTTAGTTAAACATCTATTACGCAGGCCCAGTGTGTTGGGGTGCGCTTGATTTATGTGCAAAGCTGTTGTGTTCAGCTGTCGGGATACTCAGCAGCGTATTGGGCTGCGTGTCCCACAAGTCCTGTATGTGTCATGGTGAACAAAAAATCCCACGGCATACATCACTTTAAATAATACACATTGACCCAACGTTCACCTTAACACATGTCCACCTACTTACACAATGTGGAAAGTGTGAATATGTTCAAAAAAAGATAATGTCACAGTCATCTTCTTCACCATAGACAGACGCTGTGTCGGGTGAAAAGAGAAGGGAAAAAATTAAAGAATAAAAGTTGAAAGTGGAGCTGTGTTGTCAGCAGTGCCGTGTAGGCCAACTGCCCTGTTAGTGAGGCTGACATTCAAAGAGAGTTGGGATGCCGACAACAATCCCGCAACCTCCTGCTGCGAGAAGACATTTCGCATGGTGGCAGAGTGCTTTGATATAGCTCTTGTGATCCTCGCTAGTGTGGCTTTGAGAAAGCGCACACACACACACACACACACACACACACACACACACACAGCACAGAGCCTAGGCCACCACCATTACATACCATCTGAACACAGTGCTTTTTATATATTCCAGATTTTTTCCCTTATTATTGTCATGAAACCGCCTCCTTCCTGCCTGAGGATGAAACATGTTTGTATAGAAATTTGGATTATGTATTGCACTTTGTTGCTATTTTCATTTCCTGTTTTCCATATTTGGAATAACAGAGAGCATATCACCCCCCAGGTGATTTGATAATTCTCTACATTTCTGAAAAAAAAAGACTACTTCATTGAAAGCATCCTCCTCTCATAACCAAGTAGAGAAAAATTAAAACACAGTGGTGTCCTCATGTTACCCATTAATAACAACACTGCCCCGATAAAAGCTATATACGCAGTACTACAGGTTACTAAATACAGAATCCACTTTCAAGACTAAAGGCAAATAAGCTTCAGTAATTACTGAGGCACTGTGGAGTCATTTTTCTGAGCAGGGGTTACTGATTGGTTGCCTATTACTTCACTCTCCCTGCACCAAATGCTTAAGATAATGACCAGTTACTAATTGGTGCTTATACCTTATATCAGTTTGTGCAGAATATAATTGCAGCTATTATGGCACCAAATAATCATCAGAATTAGCATCTTTTAGCAAAAAAAAACATGCTAAATAGAAGTATGGAGCATTTTCCAGAAAGGGGTCTAAGTGTCGATGCACCACCAGTTGATTCATTATTAACCAGAGGGTTCAGGGCAAAGCACAGGCTTTTCCAGTCAGATTGTGATGTCAGTGAATCTTCTGCTTCAGCTAATAGCAGCACTGATACAGCACTTTCACATCTGCCTGCAGTCTTGTGTGCGTGTTTGCCTTCTTCGGTAGCATATTGGGCACGTTTATGTGCACATAATGTGTGCGACCAAGTTTATGTAGCTGTTTGTACGCGCTCGCCATGAGTGCAGAACCAAGGGAAGGATGGGAGTTCGATATTCTATGCAGATCACGCTCCCCATGCTTCAGCAGCTCCTCCTTTGTGTTTGCCCTTCCGTCAGCTGTTGACTTCCTAAGTGTCTCAGACAGCCATGTTTCTGTCTGCGCCTCTGTCCACTGGCTTGTCCCGCTCACATTTCTGAAGTCCGCTGACTGCTAATGGCCATGTCGAGACAAAGAGCCCACTCTGTGGCTACTCTGAGGGGCCAGGCCAGGGGCCGTGGACCACCAGGAGGAGGGGGCTGAGAGAGGAGGAGGAGGAGACACAGGGAGGGCTGGGTTTGGAAAAAGGGGAGGACAAGCTGGGAAGAGCACCCAGCACTGCCTGCCTCTCTACACTCATGTCACGCTTGTGTGACAACCACTCCTCTGTGCTTGTTTGAACTGTCCTTCCCAATTAGCACTAATAAGTCACTCTGTAAGGATGAGCAAGCATAGTGCGCCCAATCAGCCCACCAATTTGCATACACATAAACAGATTTGTACACAAAACACAAACACACACATTCTCTCTTCACCCTAAGCTTAGGAGCCCATGAAAATCCCAGGAGCCCAACCCCACTAATAGACAGAGA
The DNA here is from genome assembly GCA_962446985.1 of Xyrichtys novacula. Classification (NCBI taxonomy): domain Eukaryota; kingdom Metazoa; phylum Chordata; class Actinopteri; order Labriformes; family Labridae; genus Xyrichtys; species Xyrichtys novacula. The sequence continues at coordinate 10,217,005 of OY660878.1, forward strand.
AAGCCTAAAAAGGATCTCGTTCCCTGCAAACAAGTGCCAGTAAAGAGGCAAATTAATGGCAAGTCGTTTGAAGGGTTTGCCTAAGAATAATTTTACTCTTGCGTCTCACTACCACTGAAGAATTGATTAGATCCCTGCTCAATCAAAGTGCCTGAATCAATAAAGAGCAGAGCAGGCATGCTCCAGCCCAATTTATCCTTAGCATCACTCTAACATAAGTGTCAGAGAAAGAGAGAGCGAGGTAGAAGGAGGAAAAATATTACTGACAGGTGATAATATGAAGGTCCAGCTTAAACTTAAAGTCAAGTGTAGAGTGTCTGTTGTGCCGGTTAAATTCATGTCAGTGCATGGATGATGTTAATAGCATCAAGCTGAAATAACTTACATTTTCAACTGAGAGGGACAAAAGAACGTCTAAAATCATCTGTGAGTTTTTACTAATAAGTATTGTGCTTAAAAAAAATAGCATAAAACCTTGGGGAAATAATTACTGTTATTTGGTTTGAAGAGACAGTGTTCAATTGTGAGAACAAACATACTGCACAGGGAAGAAAGAACTCCTGAATAATGACTTCACTTGTGCTTTCTCAAAGTACAGACTGAAGGTCTTAGTCAAGCTCTACTGTGCTCGCCTGTTTATTGTTGCCTGCTTGTTTGTTGTCATGCAGAAAGCAGAGGAGGTATTAAAGGCAGATTCTGCCCTTATTTTAAAATGTGGTGCTGAAGATTGGAGCTCTTGCCAAACACTGTGGAAACACTTAATTGATTTCCTTTGGACTGTTTACCTCTACTGTGGCCCTCCTAGAGCCCAGCACTCACTTGCATGCATGCACACACAAACACACAAAAATGAAGACTACAACCCTGGCCCCATTGACGCCAACACAGGCCTGCCAAGAGACTCATTAGTATTCACAGCAGTGGCATTTGCCAGCCCGAGCGTTGCCGTGGTGATGCTGCCCACACAAGTGATGATAAATGGTGCTTTCAGCTTCTCTGCCTTCCATAGAGCAGAGCAGGGAGCTGAGGAGTTGCTGGCTAGGACCCAGAAACAGCCACAGCTAGTAAGGCCTCATCCTCAACACCGGGCAGCTGACGCATGACTACACAGGCCCTAGGCTGCTCCGAAGCTTCAGGCTCAGGGGAGTGGTGGGTAAGAAGGGTTCGGTGCCCAATGGGTGGTGTGTGAGTGTGTGTGTGTATGTGTATGTGTATGTGTGTGTGTGTGTGTGTGTGTGTCTGCACGTTTGTTTGTCATTGCAAGTGTGTGCTTGTGCGTGTGCAACTGTGTGTTGCGAGGGGGGAGGGAGCATGTGGGAAGAAGTGTGTGCTTGAACTTGTTTTTGTTGGCTAAAAAGTAATGTCAGCTTCACTGTTCCCCAAGAGTGTTTCGTCTTTTTTGTTTTACGAAAAAGCTACTCTCATCACATCTGAGGGAAATAAAAAACATGTTCATGTGTAAACTGTGTGTATAGAGTTGTGATCAAACATGAAATTTCAATTATAAATTTGTTTTTATACAGACACATACATAAATACATATATTTGTTTTGTTCATATTCTCACAAAGAAATTCAAAATATAAAATCATTTGTTAAGTCCACTTTTAATGTTGTTAATTTACTGGAAGCAGGAGCATTTATTTGGCAAAAGTTCCAAATAATATGCAGTTAGAAAATTATAAGTTAAAATGTACTTTAAAAAATAATAATAAATTTGTAAAATATTTTTAATAGGAAAAAAAAAATCTAACACTAACCCTTTTAATCAACTACATCCTTAACAATTAACAGTCCTTGACATTTCCTATAGTTGTTATGAAACTATGAATATATAATATTTCAAAAATATCTAATCATTGAAAAAGTAAAGAAAATCTACACTTGGAATATTTTGTTATATCCCTGACTTGGATAAGGAAAAAGCTTTGAAGTAGATGCATCTGTTTAACACCACAATACACAGTAAAGAAAAAAAGATTACTATGTGAATAATTGCTGGATAAACTAACCGCTAAGCAGAACAAATCTGCTATGAAATGTAGTGCCGCAGACACTGCAGGCAGATTCAGTCCCACTTCTGTTTGTTATACAGCAGGTGTCAGTGTGAAGGCTGTTTAAGCCCTAAATCAGCGTAGACAAACAGAGGGTTAAGGTATCCAGCTACACTTGCCTTCCCAAGAGCCCACACATACAGATGTGTAAGCAATGAGAATGAGGAGACCGGACAGAAATCCTGATCCTAGTTAAACAGAGAAAGGCGTTGTTATTCCCACATTACGGTGCACCAGTATGAAGGATGATAAGGACCTGGCTAATCTGAAATTACTCTATCTTATCAGACATAATGTCACATTAGAAATGAATAATGCATTTATTAAATATGTGCCTACTTTAAGTCCTAATGTTCTTTTGTAAACTTCTTTTCTGTGTATCATTTGAAAGCCCCCTTGAAAATAAAATTAAGCATGTTTATATATATGTATATATATTAAAAAATTGAGGCACTTATTAAGGCAGGAGTTTTGAAATACAATGAATACTTCATAGAATACTTGGTGTTTTACACGGCCCATATTTTCTTAATAATCCAGTTTGTAATCATTTGTTTAAACTTCTAGTCTTCAGTCTGTCAGAATCCTTCTGCCAGCATCAAAGATGAATGCAAACAAACAGCATTTTTCTAACTCACTATTATTTTTCACAGCTGGTATTTGCATTTAATGTAAAAGCTTCTGACAGAATTCTTGCACAATGCTTTACTTTATTCATCATACAACTCAGATGCTCTCTTCGTCAATATTTATCTCTTAGATTTAAAACTTGGCAGTGAACACATCTGATAATATTACAGTAATTTTCACACAGCCCCCTTCGCTCGATCAAACTTGAGGATGACCGCCCCTTCAAAGTTAGGTTGACCCTTCCAAAATCAAGCCTGATTACCCATCTCTAGGACACTAAGAAGCGCACAACTTCAAAAACAGCAGAGACAATCAGGGGTGGAAGGAGGTTGGGGTAGCGTTCAGAAACTTCAGTCCTGTGCCATGGCAGTGTGGGCCAGACTGAACGGTCTCAGCCAGGGGGCCAGGGCTATTAAAAGATAAATGTATTTCTCTCTTCCATTATTCATGATGTGAGGAGGTGGGGAGGGAGCCAGAGGCTTAGCACAGCAGTGGATCCCCTCCTCATCCTTGTCAGGGCCAAGGCCCCCTCTGCACCCGCTGCACCCACACCCTGATGCAAGAGAGAGTGAGCGGGGTGGGGGAGTACGGGCGACAGCTGTGAGGTGACAGAGGGAGATAGAGAGATAATGCAAAAGTATGTATTCCAACACATACATGATTACAGGGAGTAATTGTCATGACTACAATCAAAGTGACTGCATTAAAAAAGGGTTTCCAATACATTTGCAGCAACTAGGACACATATGCATTATCTTAGACGAATATAATTTATAAATATTACATCTTTTCAATTTTTGTTTCTGTTTTATTGTTTCAAACCTGCTTTCTTTGACACATAAATATATTGCACACAAGTTCGCACACGTACGAGAAACCTGAAGTCAGCATCTGACTGACCAACCCCTTAGCGGCTGATTAAGTAAAGTGTTTAAGCAAATACTCAAAGGACATCTTCTACTCCTCAACCAGGGTCAATGGAAAAAGTGAGTTTTTGTCCTGCACTTCTCTGATCTGTAAGAAAAGCAGATTAAGATGACCCTTGTGTCACTCATTGGAGATGAGTCACTGTGGGAAAAGCCAGACACATGAAGAGGAAGTCAAACAGCAAAAGCCTCATTTATTTGTTGCTTTCAATCTGAAATTATTCTATTTTACCTTCTGTAACATAACCTTAGAAAAACATGTTTCTGTTGAATATTTTAATCATTGTAAATTAAAATATATTTTATTTGTTAAAACAAAAATTCACCTTATATGTTGTCAATCTCAACATGATTTTATTCTTTTCTATGTCTCTAAGTAAACTGTACTTTCTGTGGATTAAAGGATAAAAATGGTTACACTGTGTTAAACAAAAACATTTATTTGGCATGTTTCATGATGGGAGAAACTACCTGTTCATGTTTTAATCAAATCCTATCCAAATTGTTTCATAATTACATATAATTGAACACACACTGTGCAATTTTGCTGTTTCAAGCCAGTCTCTATTTTCTGCAGTTACTGAAATCACCGTGCTGGCATTGTGTTTGTCTCAACAATAGCAATCACCGTTATCTCTGTTCTTCATTTTTAAGCATACTTCCACAAATTATTTTCCGAAAATAGATCTTAGGTAAAACAATAGATTTTAAGTGTATTTACTAAAACTACTCACGGTAATCTACAAACCTCACTGACCACAAACCAGTCAATTAAAGTTTCATCTCCTGAAAAGAGGCCTTCTTGTAAAACAGAACAATGTAGTTTGCATGTCCATTAAAAAGTGCTTTTCCTTCGGCACAAGTGGCCTCTGTTGCTTTTATTAACAAATTTGAGATATATTATACCGGCATAAAATGCACACCAATGCGTAGGAGAAAAGCCGGGCTCTATGACAGAGTGGAGGGTGGTCCAAACACATCAGTACTCATGACTCCGTGCTGGGATCATTTGTTTCCAGACAAGAGGGCACAAGGGTGGGAAAAAAAGAATTTAAGGTGGCCAGGGGGGAAGGTTGGATGGGTGAGGAAGGGTGGGAGCGGGTGATGTGTTTGTGTATGCCTATGCACTTGGACAGATGAGTGTGTTTTATCTGTCTCTGTGTACTGTGTTAATGTGGATCACTATTCTTGCTTTGCCACTTTACACATTCTGGGCTGAATTAGACAAGAGAGACAAAAGGCTTCATATTTGTGCTTGCATGTCAAGGATTACTTGTTCCATTGAATGTGTTTCCCTATTATCTGCTTATCACTCTCTGTGCTCTTTAATCTCTTTCTTGTCTGTGCTCAATGGCTTCCTCTCACTGTCTCCACATCACAAATGTAGCCTTTCTCCCCTTCTATTTTTTAACACTTACAAAACTGAAAAGGGTTGGCCTGGTCTAGGCCACCTGGAAGCACCAGTGAAGCTTTCTCCCAGGCCTGGCTCCCTGCCACTAGCCAGCTGTAGCATTGTGAGTGGCCCATCTCAATTAATTCCATGCATTGCAATTGTTGCCAGGCACTGTTTACAGCCACCTCCTACTCCGCCTGGGTAGCCTCTCCGATTGTCCCGGGGCCTCCCTTGTTTAATACTGTTTTGCAAGTTATTAAGCCCTGGAAGTCCATTAATCACAGTTCACGGGCTGTGTAAGCCCACACAAGGCAAGCAGAGGTGGGGGATGGGGAGGCACACTCGCTGTCCTCAATGGGCTTAGATGGTGGTCCATTCAGATCCCTAACGAGATCATTACCACTAACTAAATACAAACCTGACCCTATGACCCGCTGGGAAATTACGTAGGAGCTCCCTGGTGCAAGACATTAATATACACCCCCCTCTATCTCCACCCCTCCCGTTTTCCTGCAACAGTGCGTTAACGCCCACCCCCAAAGTCTAATGCAACCCAATCCCACTCCCCCACCCTACCCTCTTGTCCATTCTCACTTTCTTGCCAATGGACAGAAAACTAAACCTGTCATCAAAAGGGGCCTAATCACTGCTGTGGTTGTGGTAAACCAAGCCTGACAGACATTTCACTGAGGCCTCAATGGCCACATCAGTGCCACCTCCCTAGCCAGCCCCCCTCTTTTTCTCTCGCTTTCTCTCAGTCTCTCGCTCTCTCTTTTTACCAGGCCTCTGGCCAATGAGCAACAAACACCCGGGGGCTTTTCAGATTACTTGACACACTGTGTCCACTTTTGGGAGGGAGACCACCTGGTAAGCTCATTTTAATACAAAACCAGTTCAGTCTCCTCTCCCTTTTTTCCCGACTTTGCTAATTCCGCCTCTCAAGCCAAGCTACCACCATGAATTCTGTCTAATCCAGTGACCCCCACAGAACATTCTTGGTTTTACACTCCTCGGAAGAGGCTGGATTTGGGCGGATTACATGCTTCCAGTTCTGTTTGGTGGCACCTGTGACTGGGAATGGAAGGAAAACCCAACGATGACAGTGAGACATAGAAGGAGAAGGGGTGGAGAGTTTCTTCTCAACTTTTTGGCTTTTACTTTCCTCTATGAATCATGGGTAATTCCATTTCAGCTCCCTCCTCTCTACCTCAAACTTTTCATTGAAGAATGCAGGCTGTATATTAAAGGGTCGGTTGCTGTATGGTTGAGTCAGAGGAATGGGAGTGTAGGGTAGGATTGTCGAAGAGATGACAGAGCAGGGGTGAAGCATGCAGGTGGAAAGAGAGGCCGGTTGTGGGTTTGCACTAACTTTGTCTTCGGCCCCTCGGCTTATGTTAAGATGTTGTCACTTTCACCATCTCAAGTGTTTCCACTTCAGATGCTGGGGCTTAGCTTTTGCAATGGGCCTTGGGGTGGGGGGTGGGGGGGGGAGTGAGGGCAAGAGGGAGAAAGTCTGGGAGGATTTCCATTTTGCACAAGCACAACTTTGTCAAACTGTCACCTGACTACCATGGCAGCCTCTTTGCTATGTCCCCCAACTTCCTGCCTCCGATTTGCTCCTTTTGCGCCTCCCCTCATCTCTCTCAAGAACTCTTTAAGGCACTGTTTCCACCCTCTGAATTTCTCTGCCAGTGTAATGAATTATATCTCACTGCCTTTTGAGGATTTTATGCAAGGCACTTAATTGTCTCCCTCTTTTTTCCCCACAATATCATGGCAGATGCTTAAGCTGTGCAGGTAGTTGTAGATGTGCATATTTTAAATTAGGTGTGATATCCCCCACTTTAATCCATGATAAGATCTCAATTGTTCCATGATGTGAAATGAAGATGCAGTGACAACCAGGGTCTGAATTAAATCGAAATCTTAATTTACCTGGATATTATCCTCCAGTGAAATATAATCACTGACTGAATAGCTGGGCACATCAGCAAATTCCTAATTGACTCTTGATGAGTGTCATGGAACATATGCTCCATCGCTGATGCAGAGATAAAGAGAAGGCAGTTTAGTGAGCTCAGATTAAAAAAAATAGAATAAAAAATATGAAACGAAACATGAGCATGACCGCAAACAAACATACACACATAAATGCTCTCAAATTTTCAAATTATCCACTCTGGAAAACACAACTATAAATATATAAATACAAAATTACAGTCAAAGTCTCACACCATAGGCTGGTTGTGGAGTGTCTACCTGACGCACATTGATTGTCCCTCCACACTGACCAATTGTAAGCTCATAATGATGATCTCTGCCACAACAAGTGATTTTAACCTGCCTGTGGGCCACCCCCGCACTGAGTCACAGATCAGCTGCCCCACGTAAACAAAAACATTAGGAGAGCATTCCACATTTAAGAGCACGCTAATTACAGTCATTCCCATCTGAAGTACTTTCTGCTGCAATTTGCTCAGATCACCAAACCTCCAATCCCTCTCATGTAAACAAATAAACTCTCACACAACAAAGAGATAAAGCAAATAATAAAACAGACACTGGCGCTATCGTAACTCGCTGGGGGCACTGTGTTTGAAGTAGGCTTCAAATAGTATCATACTACTCTGCAGTGCAGAGTCCTAGTGTTGTCTACGTCCCCAGTGAGGAATAATTACAAGGGTTGTTGATGATGTGCTCAGGAAAACAAATCATTTACTTCGTCCTGGCAGGATGCAATTCAGTAGGACTCAAATTTACAAAAATGTATCTCTATTTTTAAATATTCTCACCTGTCATACACATGTGGACATTCCCAACACCAACCTAATTACTTCCTTCAAATGTGGTAGTAAAAGCAACTCAGAACTGCCTCCATTTTGTTCTTTGTAACAGTTACTATATAACAGGTCACTACTTTCCATCCCTCCTTCCTTAAATGGTTGCAACCTCTCACCTTGGCCCATAGACACCAGGGCTGTTCCATGGCAACAGATAGGGGAGTGAATGTCACTGCAGCCCTCTCAAGCCCTCCAGGTGAGTGTGTTTCTCCAGTGGTGGAGGAAATGAAGCAAAAATGATGGAGTGTTTGTTTTCTGACATTTTGTCTCTCTGCGGCCTCATCAGGGCTGAGCCTCGCAGACGTCAAGTGTTAATTTAGGGTTCCTGCCGAGCGTGAGCCTGTCAGCGGTTGAGGCTTGGAGGAGGGAGGTGTGCTCTTGCAGAAAATGACCCTTCTGGTCTGATTGTCTTCTGGCCCGCAGACTGGCACTGAGAGGAAAAACAAAGACACAGTGAGGGAGAGAGAGCTGGCTGAGTGCTAATGCATCTCACAGCAATTAGAGGGACTTACCTGACTGTGTGAACACAGCAAGCGAGCGCACACATCCAAAGGTACACTCGGTAAAGTACCCCCCCTCTAAAAAAAGACATACTGCACACTCAGGTAAAAAGCACACACAGCTGACGTCAGCGCATACACTGGCAAAATGGAAGATGGACTGCTTTTGATAAAACTTGTGTGCCAAACCAAACACACGCACTCACTCAAGAAGATAGTTTCATTGTGGTTCATTCCTAGTGGATAGTTTTCCACCACCTTTTAGCACGGTGATTAATTGGCCTGAGTTCAAGATCGGCCAGCCCTTTATTCTGTAAAACTTAAACAAAAAAGACTAGCCTCTCTAAAGATTACAACACCACATTAACCACAGAGTGAACCATGAAATTGTTTTTCCCCTCCTGCAGTGTTATGACTCCTTAGCTGTTATTGTGAGTCAGGGGAAGGTGCACTAGCATTGGTGTTGCATCATGAGTACTTTTAAGAGTGAACAGCAATTCAACAGACTGAGACTACGTTTACACATTACCCACCAATTAAGACAACAACATACTTGCAGACATAACACAGCAACTAGCAACATAGAAAGGATGACAAAAATAAGTAAATATTATGAATGAATAAATATAAATTCAATAGATGTGGATGGAGCTCATCTTAAAAATGCAGATCACCTGATAAGCCTAGACCAACACAAAATAAATGCAGCTGCGGTATTAGAGGGAAATCGCCACCATGAAGATGACAGGTAATGCTGTTCTGTTCATGAAAGTCAAGCTTTTCTGAGAGAGTCCAGTACATCAAATTCACTGTGATAAAGAGGGTTTAGGGGGCTGTCACATTGGAAGGAAAGGTTAATTCTGTAATTATTTCAGTGTGAAAAATAAATAATGTACCCTTTGCCGCTTCCATCATTTCCTAATTCACTTGGAAATTCATTTTCTTTTCTCTTTTTTTTTCACTCCACCTAGCCCATTTCAATCACTTGAGTTCATCTGTCTGTGTTATGCAAATCTGAGCGGCTGAGATTGAACCCATTTGAATACCTGGTTCAACTCGTGAGCGGTGGGGCTGATAGAAAAGATGAAGTCTTCCGTTTCAATGTTCCTCCCTTTTGCACCCAGTCGTGGAGTATCAAGGCTACCTTTTTACATGGTGCTCTCATTTATTTTAGCCCATTGCACAATGCTGCCCTGGCAGTCAAATGTATGAATAAAGAGAGAGAGACAATCTCTCTCACTCTCTCTTTCACACTAATCCTCTACAGTGGGACAAATTCTATCTAAAATCATGGACAGTAGCAGAGAAAACTAGGGTAGATCATTTTGCAACACGGGAAGAGGTTTCATTTTGCAGCCAAGGATAGCCCAAATACTCTCCAGTATTTTCTATTTTTTATTTTTTTCAAATCAATAACATCTTTTTAAACAGACTTGGTTTTTTACTTCTTGTATAACTGGTCAGGGTTTGATTGACAGCTGGCCCTAGGCTTGAGGAAGTCTTCGGCTTGTGTCCTGGAGGCATGCAGACATAACACTATTATTCCAACTTATCCCTGGGAATAAGTCCAGGCATCCAGGCACACAGCAGGTGGCTAATAGACTTGCACAGAGGAGCCCCCCTGAAGCTAGATGCATTGTGTCAGGGCCTTGTCTACTTCACGCACATTAAGGATCACATGCCACAATTTCACAGTACAGCAGGGGGACCTGCCCCCACCCCAGCCCCTGATTGGCTAGTGATGGATGGTGTTGACAGTTACAAGCCGAGTACCAAGTGGAGCAACACAAAGGTCAAGGTTGAAGCTGCCAGTGTGGTCTTGCTAACAATGGAAGGTCTCCGTAGTAGAAAAAGCTGTTTATACTAAACACTACGTACGCAGTGCATTGTGTTGGCACAAAGAGCTTAAGTCATTTTTGAAGCCTTGGTTTTTGGTTAACGGATAGGTTTGCTGTCTGCAATTACAGCTCACGTTTATTGGACTGCTCTAAAGCTCAGAGAGTTGGAAAGTTTTACAGAACTGTTTAACATTTGCATAATAAGACCACCTTGCTCCTATACAGATGGCAGGTGTTGTATCCTTTTTCTATCGCTCATAGCAGTGGCAAATAAAACAGTTGTTCACACTGCAGTGTCCTGCAGGAGTGAATTTTTTCAATATGGCACTTCAAGTTGAAGACATTTCTCTGGTCATTTTCTTCCAGTACTTCAGTGTAATTCTTTTTTTCTCCCCCCTCCATTTTTCCCCGGCGACTGCAGTATGTGGCAGTCTGAATTGTGTGTTATTACCCAGCAGGAGACAATATCATTACCACATATTTGCTGTCAAGGGTCTGCAAAGAATGGTGCTGTCTTGGGCCTCAGTGATCTAACAACCTCACACAGGGCTCCAGAATTACCCACTCCTGGCTGGGGGAAGTCAAACACTACCAGTTAGAGAGGGGAGTGAACAAAAGAGAGGTATCCTCTCTCTCCCCCTCTCTTGCTCGCTCTCCCTCTCTCGTGAAGATAGAAGGGGACACACCTCCTCTGCGCCAAACGGAAGATGCTATTCTCCTGCGCCTTGATAGAATATATGCTTGGCTCAAGTGCTGAATGATATGAGACTGCAAGTAAAATGTGGATAGGCTGCATGCATGATAGGAAAGAGACATAATTATCTGTGTGTTCTGTTTGATGAGAAGCTCATAATTACCAGCATTTTATCAAGTTCTCGCCAGGTACAGTCTCTGAATCCTACATGGTATATTTAAGAGTAAGAGGACAGCATGTCAGACTGTGTTTCCTCGATACCAGAAGTGTATTTGTATAAAAAGAAATATGTCAAGTTTCTCTTCTGCTTTCCTCTTAACACATCACATTCTGACAGGGTTTCAGCATTTGAAAGGGTTCATGGGGATATGTCATATAATGTCTAACGAAAATAACTACAGAATGGACAAACAATCCCTTTCATGAAAACTGCTATTCAGACTTTGTAACAATGTCTTTCTCATAAGACAAATAGAATTGCTATCATTTCTGTTGACAGCATACAACAAACAGACTAACAGTTTATGCATACTGAGTGACAAAGCCATCTATTTTCTTTCCGGAAAAACAGGCAATACACACTCTGGCAATTGAACCACAAATGAGGAGTGAAAAATTCAAACTTCCTCTCCCATCCACCATCATTTATACAAGCCATAGAAATATTTGATTGCTCTTGCATATCTCCTCACGCTTAAGGAGGCAGCCAACAAATACGCATCCCTGTAAACAAAGTCTGGGACTCTATATGAGCCTATCATTTAAGAATCCAAGCGAATCAAGCTTGCAAACAATCAGGAGGGAGAGAAAAAGAATCTGTGAGAGCTGCTTCTTTCGGTGCTTTGAAGGTGTAAACAGAGACCCTTATTTAAGGTAAGATGTGGCTGTGCATTCCTGATACACCTCTGCGCTGAAACAAGGCAAGAGTCCTTGATTTTTTTCTTAGCAACAGGGGTTTCGGCTCTTGAGGAAGACACATTCATATTCATGAATTCAAGATCTATAGAGGTAAATTATAAGCATGCGGCTCTGCTTTTCCTTGTGAGGGGTGAAATGTATAAAACTTGCAAACTCTTCAAAAAGAGGAAGAAACTCATTTAAAAAAAATGTTTTGCTCCATTTCGGTGGTGTGCAATAGCAAAAAATCATCAATCTAAGTTCAAATCAATGTTGTGCATTCATGTAAGAAAGGAAAGAAAGTTGACATATATGTTATAAGTAAATATGTAAAGTGTTAAACTGTAACAGAATTTAGTCATGGTAATGGGAGGACTTCTCAGGGTGCTGTTATAGTCTTTGTTTAAAAGTGGATGACTTTGCCTTCTTCATTTAACAATCTAATTAACGTGGTGGTCCTGGATTCACCATCCAGTGAGTTATATTCAAGATCATGCATCAGCCAGATATGGTATCTAACACGGTATTAAAATTGAACGTTTACACATCCCAAACAGAGAGCTCTCAAAGACATCAGCTGATAGGATGGTATGATAACGTTTTGAAATTGTTGCCACTAAATTAACCTGATTCTAATAGGATTGGAGGTAGATAACACGGAAAATTACTGTTTTCTTTTCAAGGCGATATACAAAATGGAAGCTCTACAAATTGATTCCTATTTCCTCCCTAGATGCCCTCCCCCCATGTGCACATTTTCATAATTTGAGATGAGACGATATGGCATTAATATTCCCTATCTTATCTTGTCACATCCTGAAAATTGTTGGAGAGGATATGATTAGCCGAACAATAGCATGAGAAATGCACTTTATGAAGGCTATCCAGGATTTTATGACAAAGAGAGTGGAGAGGTGGAGAATGGGCCAGGAAACAGACATGATGGCAGTCAAATGCCCTTGTTTCTAGATCTTGACTTGTCACAGCAGGCATTCAGAAGAGCCTGGGGTTTGCCACCGGTGTTGGCCATTCACAAATAATTAGCATTTTATTATTGTTTATAGGCCATTTAGGAAGCAGGAAGACAAAGCTGAGCCAATGGTGCAAAGGAGCGCTCCAAAGCTCAGTGTTTTGGACTGGTTAAATGCACCATTAAGTCTTTTAAAATGAGCTCCACCCGTCAGAGACTAAAAACAAACGTGGCTTTCTGGCTATCAATGGGCACCACTTAGAGGAAACAATGCCCTGTTGAGGCCCAGCAGTTTCCTCATCAATGAACATCAAAGATGAATGAGCCCTGGCTGACAGCTTTGTTTTGACTCTGATACCCACAAAGCCCTGCTCAATATCATCCTGGTCCTGCTCCTCTGGGCTGCACTAACAGGTGCGACCGCTCCTCTCAATGCATCGTTTGACAAGACCGTGGATGGGCAGGGGTGGTGAGGGGCTTTGGTCCACATCCGCCTTAATCCATTCTACTATAACACTTTGAAAAACAAACGTTTGTTTGGCCAAAGTCAAAGCCCTGGAGCCTGGGGCTCATCCGTCTGTCTGCCCAGGCTCCCCCACCCCCTTTATTCCTGCCCGGTTTTGTCAGAGCTTTCACTGTGCCTTGCTCATTTGGACTGGACATTAAACAAGACCCGAGAGGATCTGATTTCCAGCCATTTCCCACAAGAGGAATACACACAGATATAACGGCCAATTGTTTGGATTATGATAACAGCGCCTGGAGCAAAAGGCAGGGGAAAAAACACTCTGTAAAGAAAAAACTCTAGCATCAAAAGAGCAGAGAACAGTTCAACCTGATTACCTTTAAAATTTCTTTTTAGACGGGGACACATGCTAAGCCGGTTAATTTACGAGATTTTCTTTTCTGCAGTAAGAACTGTGAGTTTTTCTGCCAGTGATAGGCTCCCACTACTTCACTGGGAGATTAGAGCTCCTCCACTCAGGGATATAGAAAGGCCTTCAGCCCGGCAGAGAGAGAGAGAGCAGGAGAGCCAATGTTGAGCATTTTAATCTAGAGTCACAAAGATAAGATGCAATGGCAGATCAATATGTGCTCTATAGTGGCAGGTCCCTGAGAACTTGTCTCTCTGGCTGTGTACCGAGAAGCCTTTACCCTGTGTGTCCCACGGCTTCATTTCTCTAGCAACCGGCTATCTGTAATGACTGTCTCTCGGTGACATCTCACGCCGGGGCACGTTTAAACCCAGAAGCCACGCAAAACAGGATGAATATCTAAATAGGATCGCCTGTGAAATTTGCCATGATAAATCTCTCCAGGACTCACCTGGTATGAATATTCGATATCATATCCGTCTCAGGCTACCTCAGGGGTGAGGCAGTTGTGATAAGGGATATTCAGAGGAGTGATTAGATAAAGAAAAGCTAAATTCTTTCTTCTTTGATTGTGAGAGATGCATAGTAATGGTATTTGTACTTTGCCATGTCTGTGTGACTGAAGTAAAGTGTAAAGGCAGCAGTTCAGGTTGCCATTTCTACTTAATTTACCCTCCTCGGCATCAGCGCAGCATTCCACCGTCTCAGCGTCATCATCAGATGCCCTGTCAGTGTTGAGGCATCATACACAAGATAAAATAAAAATTCCTCTGTGCTTTGGAGGATCCTTACACTTAAAATGAGACACCTTGAACTCCTTTAATTTCAGCCAGATAAACTGCTCCCACAGCTTGTCATTATTTTTTAAGTAGACAAAAAAAAAAGAAAAAAAAATCACTCACGCAGACATAGTTAGTACACACACAAGTGGGTTACAACTTCTCTCTTTTATATCGGCTTCCTTCTGAGATACCCCGTCCTTCACTTTTCAGCATCCTGCCTCCAATGATACTCATGACATGGCTGTGCCCGAACAGAAACAGATCATTAAAGGATAGACAGCAAGGTGTTGTCATGTTTGTTTGATTTTATCCTGGGCAGTAGTTCAGATACTGAAAAGACTCAGAGCCAAACTAAGCTTTGGTGATTCACTGCAAGACATTGCAAAAGAGGGAGAATAAGTGCTGAACCAAATCTGCATTTATGAGTACAATACATACAGTGTAGAACACAACTGCAGTGTTTTGGGTAAAAGGTGGATGCTGCAAGTTGTTTTTGTGTGTGTGTGATCGTGGGTGCATTTTACAGATGCATGCTTATGTGCGAGTGTTTGTAAGTCTGTGTGACAGCAGAGGAGGAGGACTAGCAATCACTCCATTCAGCATCTGCTGCCACACAGCTCATATTGTCATTCCCCGGTTTAAAGGAACCTTGAGCGGCTTCAAAGATCTTTTCAAAGCCTTAATCCTAATAGGTCGCGGTTTGTTCTGTCACATCAAAAAGGGGAGAGGGGAGGCAGGGGGAATAATGCATCGGGGGCTGGCAGAGATTCTTAAGGGTGGAAGATTGGCAGAGGATTTACAGTGCGGGGAGGACTGAAATCTGAAATATCGGACACAGAATGCCTGCTGTAATAGATATGAAATAGGTCTTCTCAAAAGCATGAAAGGCTGACATTTCCAGAAAGTTTGTCATGAGAAGGCCCTTTTATTCCCCTTCGTCTATCTGCGTTTGTACTGCCACCTTGTCCACAGTAAAAATACGCAAGTGTCACTCTAGCTGGTTATAGAAAGAGACTGGACATTTTAGTCTCTTTCTTCTTTTTTTTAACCTACCTCTTACTTTTTTATTGAATGTTTTGAATTTCCAGTGAGAGACCAATTGAGGTTTGACTCCGGCATGGCACTCAACTGAAAATTCTGTATTTGGCATTTATGTTCTGACCCTGTTATAACCAGCTGAATGGATTGGCAACAGTAGAACTTGCACACTATATAAAAATAGTGATAATATTTATTGTCAACGCGTTTTATGAGATTAAAGGACTTACCTGATATGCAAGTACTGCCCTCAAAGTGAAATGTTTCACTGACATGGGTAATAAAGTTCAAATCGTGGCTGCGTTATAGTAAGTGGAAGAGATGCTACGCTGTGAGTGACACCTGTGTGCAAACTCCTCACCTCTCTGACTCTTTATCAGCTCTGAAGGTGTCTTTCATGCATTTTGCCTGATCGACTGAGCAGACAAAGAGATCAGGCCCGTGTTTCAACAGTGCACAAGTGTCCAGCTAATTAGGTGCTCATGGGAAACCAAGCATTGATTTTCTGTCAGCATGCCTGCCCCCCAAAAAGGAACTGGGCTGTTTGTCTTTTCCTAATGATGCACCATGTCCCCTTGATAACAGCGATAAAACAGAGCTGGGGTTTCGCATAAGCAAACCCGGACACACTATACCCGTGGGAATCCATATATAATGCTGTATATAATGCTGCTTTTAATTGTATGGGGTTTAGAAAAAAAAAGGTAGGCAGTGACTAGTGGGGAGTAAACAAAGTTTGTCTGGGATGGAAATGGACTGAGTTGTCTGACAAAGAATATACCTTTTCAGCTTTGTAAAGGCGTGAAATCCCTCTTGTGCTTGTTATTTCACACTCCTGTGGCTTCAACTTGGGCCGACAGTGGCACAGTAAACAAACAAACACATATGAATTCCCACAAACCACACCCAGACCCACACAGTGCACTAAAAAGAGGGGATTTCGGCAGAGAAATCACTAATGACCACATGTTTTTAGGATCCTCAGTCACGCAGAATGTGAATCCCAGAATCACACTTTCCTAAATATTACATCTCTTGCATAAATGGAGGCATAATGTATTTTTCAAGAATTATCAAAAATGCAGCCTATTGACCATACCTCCTCTGTCAGGTTGGAAGCATGGCTTCCTTAGCACATAGAGAACTGTTTTGTATAAATAATGGTTTCAGTATCAGGCTGGACAGTGTGCCAGCCACCTGCTGATCTAACCACACACAGGTAGAGCCAGCTGGGCTGACACAGGGCCGCAGACATGGGCATTCAATCTGCCAGCAAACTAATCAGTGAAAGGGATGAACTCCAAGCTTATCAGAGGGGGTCATGGATGTAGGTGGAGGAGGCAGGGAGGTTTTTGCGCAGCCACAGCAGGGTGACATGGTCCCTAGAATGGGAAAATTCAAAAACGAGGTGTAGGAGGTTGGTAGAGCACAACCCTCGAGGAGGTGAAGGAAGCTTTGCCGTCTACCACCCACGCATTACCTCAACATGTCAGGCTCTGAAGCTAACACCTTCAGCTTAACTATGATATCATGAATGCCTGGTTCACTTGGCTTGCAACAGATATAGTAGGCACTGTATTATTGGCGTTGGTAAGTCTAAATACAGTATCATGGTGAAAGCAATGATAGGGTTTGATAATGATATTTCAGTGGAATTGTTAGGGACTACCTTGAATCCCAGTTCTAGCACTTCAGGAGCAGGCTTAATTATTGCATTGTCTCTAAAGCACTATCCAGTTAAAAACAACAATTCACTTCACTTCACGAGACTGGTGTTTGTCTTTGAAGTGCAAGGCCCCAGGTTTAACAGTTTGTCTTTAAATTTTAAGATTGTTCTTTTGCTTCCTCACAGTGATGTGCTGCTGAATGGAGGCATTATTTCCGCTCTTAACTGATTGAGGCTGGAAACCACCCTGTATCAGCATTTAAAGGTACAAGACTGTAATTCAGCAGGTAATTTCACATCTTAACAGAATCCAATTAAAAGCATAGACGTTTCAATTAAATGTCCCCCTGGCTGGTCGCTACAGTGTCAAACCACAAGTGAAATTGAAATCAGATTATGTTGAGAACCTGAAGAAGTATTTTCAGTGCAATAAGGATCATACATTCCAGATAGAGACCCCTGTCATGCATACTGTGGGGAAAAAAAATAGCCTTTCTTTGCCAACATTAGTCATTTAATTCTCCCTCCTTATTAATTTCACAGCAGATTACCTGAGAAGATACAAAATGCTGTCAGGAAAGAGTTTTAATTAAGTGTGGGGTATATTGCAACGAGTACCTTATGTGAAACTGCTGCCTTATAATGCTCTTGTTTTAATTACTTCAGAGTGCCCCCTCATTAACCTCTGTGGAGATGTGCTCCAAACTACAGTGTGCATTACAAACACCAGATTCAAAAATTGCTTATATCCATACACTGAACCCCATATTTGTATTCCTTTAAAATGAGACATGACAAGAATGTAATGCAGAACTAAGAGCTGTTTTCTCTAACTTTATTTTTTCTTTTATTGGCATTACAAAACAAACGCAATCTAAGAATCATTAAAAAAATCTGCTCTGAACTTATTTATTGTGCGATAACCTTGACAGTTGAGGGCACCATGACGACCCCTGGTGGGAGCTGTAATCTTAAATTACACGATCATCTTTGTGTCTGATTTTAAAAAGCCTGATTTCAATAAATTGCACTGATTTTGCATTTGAATTACTTTTATGTCACAGTATAACAGTCTGTTTAAAATGTATTTTGTATTTAACTATTTTTCATTCAAAAAATGAAGTCGGTTTAATTTTGTAAGGATAATTTAGTTTATTTCACTCACCGAATCCATAAGAAATGTTTATTTAAATGAAAAATGTAGGAGGTTTTTTTTTTTTTTTACGTATTTCATTATGTGTGTGAGCGTAGTTTAATCAAACACAGATTGTTTTTTTATTTCACCATTTTCCTGTTCTCACTAGCCTATCCATGTCAGGTAGCTGTGGGTGGTCTTACAGCCTGAAAATTTAACCACCACTGTGAACATTTCCCTTTTGATCATTTTCATCCTGTAGTTTCTGAATGGTCAAAGACAGATTTCAAAAAATGCTTCGAAAGAGAGACCCTATTCACAATATGAGGGAGGATAACTGGGCTACTGTCCACCCCAACACCTTAATGTGGTTTAACAGGATACATTAGCTTTTAATGGCACTTAATTGTGCAAAAAGGAAATCCATAACCACATAAGGAGAAAAGTCAAGTATTTCCAAGCTCTTTATAAGAACAATTTAGAGCAGACAAGTGCTTTTCAAACCTTGGATTGGAATCAGTCCGACGGCCTGGCCATGAGAAGGCGCCTTTTCATTTCTAATGCTACAGTGCCACCATCTGGTCAAAACGAGGTCCTCATTTCACTGCCAGGCACTTGCTATTGGCAATTTGAGAACAGTATGAAGAAGAATCAATTATAACAGTTCATATTCTGGAAATCCCATTTTGAAATAAACGATCTCATTCAAAAATGATGTCACAGTTGGTACCGTAATTGTCTAATTTAAAACTGAACTATCTTTGAGAAAGCAATGTGGGTCTCTACAGCTGACTATAAAGTTGAATTGCCTCAGCCTATGGTATATCATTTCAGAGAAAAAGCTGGACCCAGAATACCTCCAGGTGCAGGATTAGAGAGAGAGGAGAAAACATCCAGCTCCATTGTTATTGTTGATAGATTATTGTAGGTCCATGCCATCTTAGATAATGAGCAATAACCTGCACTTCAAGAACAGAGGAGGTTTGCCAAGAAGGAATGGTGATTACAATCAATTAAGACTGGTGACAAAGCACCAACAATAACCCAGTGTATGTGTGTATGTGTGTGTGTATGTGAGCTTGTGTTTTATTCACACATCCTCCCAAACTACCCTGTTTTGTGTAATCAACATCTGTTGTGACAGGCAACCTCCTCCTTTCTTAGAATGGCCCACTTCAGATAATGAGTGTCATACCAAACTGCCGGGCAAAGGCTGATTTTACTCCTCTTTTTAATCTTCCTCTGTGGCCTCAGCTCTTACTAGCCTCTGTTCTCTCTCCTATCATTCAAGACATCCATTGTGGAGAACCTTGAAAAAGAGAGACAGATTCTCTCAACATTGTCAGCGCTCAGTTTGTGGGGGTGGAAGATGAAATAAAATGCAGTCTCGTCTTCTTTATTGGGAGTGCAGGATCCTTCAAAGACGACTCCCAAACACTTGTCAATGACACTGTGAATGCCTTTATTTAACTTTAGAATAGAGTAATTCAAGTAATTCAAACAAAACTACAAAACATATCTTTTGTAAGGTGTTTTGATTCATTTTCTGTGGATGAAGTTTCGCATGCTATTGCCGTATGAGTTATTTTCACAAACATAGTTTTGTATTCTGACATTTGCAGACCACATGTTGAGATTATACATACATAAATATATATATATAGCAATTGTTTCAACCCATTGTGTGTGTGAATGTGTGTGGGTGGGTGTGAGTGTGTGAAAATCAATCTTGATGATATTTGCTGCCAGTATTGGTATGCCATTGCTTCAGATCACAAATGGTTCAGGCGCCATCTTCTGGTGAATTTCGTCATTTCTGAGTAGTACGCTGAAACATTGCAACCGAAGTTTGGCATGGGTTTTAATATTTCTTTCTATGAACCATAAATGCTGTGTGGTTTTTGGTTATCATTTATGGCTATGTGGCAGAACAGGTAGTGTCAGCCTTGTAACCACTAACGGGCTGGGATTAAAGAAGCCAAGGGTCTGTTGAATCTAGCAGTGGCTGTGTAGCAGGCCAAGTACCATCTAAAATGATACTCCATAAGTATTGAGATAAAGGCGTTGTCAGGTTTCATGGGTTATAACATGACTTCACTCTTTCACCTCTTTTTTTTTTTCTCACAAGGACTCTCTGCATTAGTGGTAACTTAAAACTTAATGTATTCAGAAAACTAATACACTAACTGTGTGTGTGTGTGTGTGTGTGTGTGTGGGTGGGTGACATAAAATATATATGTAATAGTGTGAGTGCTGTTTTACTCTTTATCAGCACTCATAGAGTGCCGTAAATTCAACTGGATTTAAAACTGTTGTATTTATTTCTTTATGGGTGAGTGGGCTTCAGCTAACAGTAAGTCTAAAATGATTGCTCTGTTCTGAACTTGAACTTCATTTGACTCTACACTCTGAGCTCTTTCTTCAATCAGATGTGTCCAAAATGTGTGTATATAAATAATTTCCCCAGCTTAGCCTGAAAATTAATTGCCTGCACAGTGAGACGGATAGATTCAGACAATCGAAAGATTGCTCAGAAAGCCAGTATTTTGGACCTGTTTAAAGGATGCATCCAATTTCTTCAAACTTAAGAGTCATCCCAGATGAACATTAACACTTTTTTCATGTACAAAATGGAATTTGCTGTCTGCACAACCATGTGGAACAAATTATTTCAAAAATCCATTAAAGCCATGAGCACACTGAACTCTGTTCAATCTAGCATAACCCTAAGTTTACTCTTACTGCTGGAGAGCTTTTCTATTTGAAAAATGTCTTTATATTCTTATATTCATTCATCACAGACTCAAGTTTAAAGGTTCAAGTGGCAGCAGCTTGAATGAGTTATGAGGCTCTTCTACCTCTGTTCTCTTTGTGTCACTGAAGTAAGGTGTGAATATCAAAAAACACAAAATTCCCTCATTTGTGAGTTAGGTTCCCTGGTTCATCATGACTGTGGTAATAATTTGGGGAATAAAGAAATAAAAATAAGAAGGGAGACTGGCAGTATTTATATGAAGGCGTTGACTATAATTACAAGGTTTGGGCACTGGAGAAACTGTTACATGTTATATGATAAAGAAATAGGCTGTGGATTTTTTGGATGACACTCACACTTACATATTTTTCTACACAAATTACAGTACAACCTTTTAAAACTTGTCTCAGGAAAAGCACAAGTGTGATCTACAACATGGAGATTACTCTGTGATTAATAAGTGTACCATTTATTCATACTAAAACTTAAAAACGTTAATAACTCATGCTTTTTAATCACACTTACGATGATTAATGACAGATCTAAATGCAAATCCACATATAAACTTCTTAAAATGGTATCATTAACACAACCACTTTTGAAAGTTCTATTTTTGGTTCATAAATGAAGCTTTCATACACACCAGAGCTCAAGAATAATTTTGAGAAAAGCTGAAATGGAATGCAGCCATCATGAATGCTTTTCTTTGGCTTGCTTGTCTGCTATAAACACAGTACCTGGTCAAATTTTTAGCATTAAATGGGAGATGTACAATAAATTTAAACTTTCAATTTGTCACTGTAATGGTACAACATGCTAATAATGTGGTTATTGCTTCCAGTATTATCCATAAATACACACTGCATTATACTGTACATGTACTTTATTATGTTACTCTACTGTTGAAGCTGCAGTGGGAATCTACAGTGTGTCTAATACTTAGTAACATTTTGCCCCCCCTTATTAGGTCCAAGAGACCCTTCACAATAAGTGTGGTTGATTTGCAGTTACCTTTTTGAAGCCCTTGTATGATTGGTTGGTCTAGACTGGTACACTGGCAGAAAATAAATTGTCTGCAATAAAAAGGAAGTTGCAAAATAAAATTCATCAGAGACAAAACTGTGGGTATTTGTTAATCAAGAGACTTCTATGAAATTAAACTAAGGGGTGACTGGGTTTTTGATTGATTGATTGTTTCCTGGTGGAGGGTAGTGTCTGCCACATCCCTCCGCTGGCCCTGTGTCGGTGTCCTGTGGCTGCGGGTGGCTCTGATGGCGGTTTCTCAACTGGTTCATCTGTACTCAGCTTCATGTCGATTATCTTAGTGTGTGTGTGTGTGTGTGTGTGTGTGTGTGTGTGTGGGTGGGTAGGTGGGTGGGTGATTTGGGATAGTTTTTTTTTTTTTAAACTGACTGTAAAGCACTTTGTGTTACATACTTTTGTATGAAAGCACTTTATTTAAAAAGTGCTTTTGAAAACAAATATAAATAAACTTTAAATATATAAACTTATAAAGTTTATAAAGATATAAAATTTATTTATAGTTTGATTTGATTTGATGATGTTTGATTATTTGATTGATTGATTTTTCACCGTTAGACTGACAATACCACCATTTTATTACAATTTATTTTTTTAAATTATTATCTTTAGATAAATCCTCAACATAAATGTTCTGACCCAGAGAATTCTGACCCATGTAGCGTTGAACTATGTCAAACACTAGAGGGCGCTTGGGAGCTATTGGACATCTAGACCCCATCATCCAGTTACAAAAACATGTATTTTATGAAAGTTTGTGATCGGTGTGACTGACTGTGGGCATCAGTCACTTCAGCCATAGGTTTACTGCAGCACATTGCACTTAATCTTGCCTTACACAGGACAAAAAATACGGAATTTGTGTGAGATTTAACAATCCTCTTTGCAAATAGTAATTGCTTTGGAAAGAAAAGAAGATGTGCGTATTGGAGGGTTATATGATTTATAAAAATACACTACAGAAAAACATTTGAGGAGCAAGGTGGAACAATTAATTAAGCAAGGAGGCGTATCATGTCATTCAACCACTCCTCTCTGTCAGGCTTTGCTTCCGTGTTTACACACCCACAAAAAACAGGACACCAGCGGCCGTCGGATGAATGTTTACCGAGCAGGCATAGAGTGGTGGTGAGGGAAGTGACAGTCACACTGGAGGCTCGGTATATGGTGAAACGCAGGTGATTTCAGCTTCCACGGTTGCATTTTACAGCGGAATGTTCACTCGAAGGGGGCATGGGGACGTCAAGAAATCTACACAGAAAGTTTTGGACCCAAAGAAGGATGTTCTTACCCGACTCAAACACCTCCGGTCACTGTTAGGTGAGTGAAATGTCACCGGGCTTTGATGCTGCAGGCTCGCTGAGGCTCGGCTAGTTGGGCTAAGCTAGCTGGTATCAGCCGACAGCTAACGTCAAACAAGGCGTCAGGTTAGCTGGCTGGCAGGCATTGTGTTGACCAATGCAAGCTAGCGGACAGGTAACATTTATTCACACAATGAAAAATGTCACATCCAGAGAAATGTGAACTTTTCAGTGCTCAACGCGAGTTCATTTATATCGTTTTAGTATTCGTAAAAAGACAAGTGATACTGGAAATGCATGGATGCTAGCAAATATGAGCTAGCTCCCCTGGCGGCCAGCATGCTAGCAAATGCTAACTGATGCTGCCTTGACTGAATATGAAGAGCAGGTTGAAGCAAAGCATTGATCTGTCATTCAGACACATGTCAGCAAGGATCTTCTGAAATGAGGAGTGCATCCAACTTTCTAGCTCAAGAAAAAAACACACAAGCAGCTGTTTGGAAAGCATCAATAACAATTTATTTACTTTGAGTTAATGTAAGAATGGACCTTGCATCCAGGGGGGTAGCCTGGCTCAGAAGCAATGAAGCTACTGGTAGTTAGCCCTAAAATAAATGATTTTAAAGCCACTAAACTGTAATCTGTCATACTAATGTGGCCCTGTATTTCAAAATAAAAAAATCTAGCATGACAAGGAAGTGCAGTGTTTAGGGCAGTCATAAACCTGATATGTAGCTATTGTTTTACTCCTCTCTTCCTCAACGTCCATAATAGAGATATGAAATTGATCTGATGTAATCTGACTTTTGCTGCACTTTACAGATTAGTATTACACCAAGTGGAACTGGTTTCTAATCCATTATCTCTCTCTCTCTCTTTCCATCTATATATGTAAAGAATCCATGTTGAAGGTTTCTTTGCCACCACTCTTCAGCATAACATCTGCAGTTAATCATATATGCATTATTCAGTCATTGCATATCACCTGGGTTGGCTCATTTTATCACAACCTAAGTGACCCTTATATATTATATATATATATATATTTAGACCTGGAGCTCTGAGACCTTGTTTCTTCAGTGGTCAGTGATTATTGTGTGGAGTAGAAGAAGTTTATTATGAGGAATTATTAAGGTATAAAAGAACTGCAAAGGGCTAAAAAAAAAAGTGCATCGACTGTGTAATGTACAGTTCTCCAGTGTTTAGGTTAAAGTAGGTCACTTTATGTTGTTTTGTCAGTTTGTCCACAGTAGGGATGCACACCCACACATATTGAGTTCTTGCATGTGTTTTCTAATCAATATATCCTATTTTGTGCTGTTTAGATAACTCACTGCTGATGAAATTCTCCCTTTTTATAGTCAAATGTAAAGATTTATCACAACAGACCCGAGTTGTCATTTATCAAAATACACCAGACCAGACTTACCATAAAAAAAGTTTTTTATATAAAGCAGTCTAATTATATTAACAGTTTATTTCAACATAACTTGATCTCACTTAAAAAGAGTTGTACCTGAGGACAAAGTGCCTTTGACATGCTTAGTGTTGAGCCATTAGTTTCTGCCCACTGGCGCCCTTTTCATATTGGTGTGTTAGCTGTTTTATTGATTTCTGACTCAGTGGTACAACTACAGCAGTCAGTATCAGCTTAATAGTTACAGTGGCTTGGGCAAAACTGGTTAATATGGTAACATCTTTTTTCCACCCTAAAAGCGGGCCTTCAGTGTCAAGGGTAGTTCAGCCCAAGTGGAGGTCAATCCACAGCTGTACGTGTCCTATCTGTTTTTCTTTCCCTCATGTGCAGTTAGAGATAAGGCTGGTCTGTTTGTCCCGCAGCTGATAGTCAGACTTACATGTTGATGTCCCCCAACCACCCTAATTTCAGCATGCTTTCAGCTGAGGAAGGATTTCCTCCTGGCTCTGCTGGTTCCTGTGTGGACAGGAAGCAGTGGTGAAAGATGGGGTGTTGTGGCAGACAGGACAGGGGCTCAAGAGAGTACTGTTGGCCCCCCTTCCACTACAGTCAGTATCTTGTATTTTTGTTAATCATCCTAGTCATGATACTTGTAAGACTAAAATGTATTTTTGATGAAAGAGAAGCGGTCCAGCCCAATCATCAAATAACAGCACTAATGATGTATCTGTCAAGTAGTATTAAATAAGACTGTTGACAAACCACAATAACTCACGACAGAAAAAGTGGGCGCAGCAATATTAAATGGCAAGTCAGCCAGCACAGTAATTTCCATTAGCTTTCTTGCACTCCCCTTGCCTTCTCACTGTCACACCTGTAAGGATGGGCATGGCCTAAAGTCATGCTACCTACTGACTAGAGATGCACCGCTCCAATTCGATACCGATACCTGGGCTGAGCGTATTGGCCGTTATCTGATAAGATCTCAGGCTTGACTTTAGCCTAACTAAAAAAAAGTAACAAATTAACACAGGTATACATTTTATTTAATATTATTTATTAACAAATAACAAATTGCACATTAGCACACAGCAAAAATAAGTAAGACTTCCATGTAAACATTTAGTGCAAGAGGATAGACAGACATAGAATATAGAGCAAACAGAATCGCTGTGTTGCTGTGTATGATATTTATTAAAAGACAAAAAAAAAAAGACTGGATCGGAACGCTGAATCTGCGTCATTCATTAGACATCCGATCCAGTTCATTTGTCAGTATCAGAGCCAATATCCGATCCAAATATCAGATCGGTGCATCCCCACTATTGACCTTTCTTGTTACTGTAGTTCAAAAAGGCTCACTGTATAATAATTCATTACATATAATGTATTTAATTCATTACATACAATATATTTTTGGACCCTACACACACACACACACACACACACACACACACACACACAATTTAGGCACAGGATTTTTTGGGGCTTTAACCTGTGAGAATTGCAGTTAAAAGTATTCTTTAATATTTGACCTAACCTTTGTCAAAGACCCTTGTTCACGAAGATTCTACATAAATATTTTGTAGACTTTGTTTAACAGTCTCTCTTGGTTTGTAGTACCAAAACCAGAATTGTGTTTGGCCAGCTTGTTGAATCTATTCATGGCATGTGTTGTATTGGAATTGAAAGTACAATCTGTGGTCTGGGCTATTTTCAGAGTGGCCCTGTATTGGTTTTCTGCTCACTGAGCAGATCTGTGGGATAGAGTGTGAAAGCTGCTGCATGTTAATTTGCTGGTCATGCCTGGCTGGATTTGGCTGAGGTTGTTAATTACAGGAGCCCAGCAAATCACCTGATCACTTTACTCTTACTGGAGGGAGGAACAAACAGGGATTCCTCACTCTGAGACCACTCTGCTTCCTGTTGCATATTACTGACATTATTCCCTCCAAAATAAGACTGAAAATGAGATCAAAAGGCCAGTAACACTGACAGGTATTGACAGGTATATACTTCCTCTTTTGGGGCCATAACTGTTAATTCTCTAAGGGAAGACTTCTTACTTGTTCCTGCCATTTAAAGGACAGAGTGCTAAACTGCTTTAGATTCAGTCGGCCCTGCTGATGTAAGGAGTGATTTGGTCTGGAAGGTGTGTTTGCTCCCTTTTGTTCCCTACAACTGATAAAAACAAGCTCATTCTGAATCTGTGGTGAGCTGTATGGGGACAACAGGTAATGTTTGTTCGCGTTTGTAGTGACAACAGTCAGGTGTGTGTTTGTAGCAGCAGGGGAGGGAGTTTTCACTGCTGCCAAACGCAGTACTTTTTAAGGGAGCTCAGAACTCTCATCCTCAGGAAAAAAGAAATATAGTGTCATTACAGTTACTTTCTCTGTCTGAGTGCTCCAAGTGTTGCTGGAGTCAGGGTCGACTGAAAGAGCTGCTGTTATGAGAGGAAATCACAAGGTGAAGCACCAAAGGAAACAATGGGCTCCACACTGAAAGGGCTCTCGAGAAGGTCTTCTGTGTGGCTAAAGTAAAGGCTGAGATTACTCGACTTCTGATTCTCCTCTTTAGTGAAACACTTAGACTTGTGAATAACTTCAGGCTCTTATCATCTTTTATCCCACACTATGTGGGAATGATATCTACACTCAAGAGTAGTACTGTGTAGCCTGCCATAAATAGATTTTTATTAACTTTCAGGATCTTAAGGCTTTTTGTCTTCTGTTTCTTTTTACAGGCTGTCACACACTGAATTTGATTGATGTTGTGATGTAGTCTTTGTGAGGAAGTATAAAAACCACAAGGCACTTGACTTCCACAGTTGTGAATTGTTTTTATTCCAGATAACTTAGCAGTGTTGTGTATCACAATAACAGTTCTAACCTTTATAAGACAGTGGATGAAAAAGAAGAAGAACTTTATTGATTCATGAAGGGAGATTCAATGAATAAAGCATTTAGACACTGATTGGACAAAACAAATCTGTACAAATTGACTTGAACTTCATACCTGTACAGAATAAAAGAAAACTCTGCTCATAGGTTGAAGCATCTTAAGCAGTAAGTAGTTTGTTGAAGGTATGTCAGGGACACTTTAATTGCTGTTTGAGGCTTGCTTTTGATTTTTTGTTTGAGGCTTGCTGATACTTCTGTCAGGTTTTGCGCTGGCATAGCCGATTATGATAACAGCCTCTACCGTTGAGTTGGAGTTTTATGTTTCAGTGCTAGCTCTTGGCGTGTGGGGCAGCTTGAGTAAGAGATTGGACAAGAAATTAGGAACATCAATGCAGTATCACAACATCTACAGGATATATATTTCTTGAGCCAATACCAATAATGGATAGTAGTTTTCTCCTGATGGCTGATATCTGTAAGATTATAGATTTACATTTACAGGTGCATCTTAATGAAATAGAATATCATCAAAAAAGTTGATTTATTTCAGCAATTTAGTTAAAAAAGTGAAACTAAGATGTTATATAGATTCATCACACATATACTGATATATTTCAAGTGTTTTTTTTTTCTTTTCATTTTGATAATTGTTACTTATAGCTGATGGAAACCCCCAACTGTTTCTCAGAAAATTTTAGTATTACTTAAAACCAATTAAAAAAAGGACTTTTAACACAGAAATGATGGACTGTTAAAAAGTACTTGGTTGGGGCTCCCTTTACATGAATTACTGCAGCGATGTGGTGTGACATGGAGGTGATCAGTCTGTGGTACTAATGAGGTGTTCTAGGACCCTCATTCATAGGGAATTGAGGTAGTACATTTGTAATAATGATAATAATAATTTATAGCACTTGCTGAACATAGAGCCTAAAGGGCTTTCAAAATAAAATGCAATGTTTAAATTCTATTAAAACGAGAATTTAAAAATAAATGATTATAAATACAACAATTAGAAAAGATGGTAGTAACAGGAGTGACATTAAAACACAAAGGTTTTGTCTCAAAGTTTTTGTTGTGATGTCTAAAATTATTGTACATCTTGTTGCAGGAGTGAGTGACAGAATGGTAGGGAGAAGGTCTAAGTTCAAGGATCTTTAGATGTTGGAAATCTGGGCTTCTCAGCAATCAAGAGTCATGCATGAGGGCAAGGCCATGTCCAAGTTACTAGACAATAAAGCAAGGAGAGAGGAATCACACATTTCATGAGTGTGACACCTTCAAAAGACACAGGAGAGGGAAGTAGTTGTCGATCAAACCACAAGCCACAAATAATTACTGCAAGTGACAGTCAAGGAAGCACAGCATGACAAGGTTCCAGTATAAGTGAACAGGGAAAAAGCTCAGGAAAGCCAGGCAACTCAGCATAGATTCACTGGGTAATCAAGATGGTCTTGTCACACTTCTCATTCAGCTTCAGCTCGGATATGTCAGAAAATTTTGGTCAGATGTTCTCAGACAGTGAATTTGCCAAACGGTTTTCATGCGGTGCAACAAAATCGGCTTACCTTGTATGCTTTGGCCTGTGTCCATATTTGGAAGAGCAGCTGATCAAAGTTGTAAGAAAAGCACAGTGCTGTGTTGTGTCTTTTGATAAATGCCTAAATAAAGTGACACAGAAAGAACAAATGAATGGTGTTGTGTGGTACTGGAGTGACTGTGAAGAGAAGGTAGCTGTGCATTATTTTGGTTCAGAGTTTTTGGGACACACTCAAGTGGAGAAGCATTTTCAAAATGATCCTGTCTCCACTTGATCCTAAAAAGCTCTTGCAGATCTCAATGGATGGCCCTGTGGTCAACTAGAAGTTCCCTAGAATATTACAAGAGGACAAGAGCAAAGTAGACCCAAGTTGTGGTCTGCATGTCATGCATAGAAGCTTTCAATGCGGGGAGAAAGAAACAGGTAGGAAGGTGGGAGATGTCCTGAGAGCTCTTTGGTAGTTGTTCCATGAATCACCAGCAAGGCGAGATGACTTCATTCAGGTGACCAAAACAATGTTTCCTCGATGGCTGGAAGATCTAGCAGTTGCCGAGCGGGCGATAGAAGTGTGGTAGGCAGTCCAGGAGTACATTAGCAGCCACAAGAAACTTCCAAAAAGTAAAGTGCCATCATCTGCATCCTACTGTTGAGTAGAAAAGGACAGTGATGGCCTACTTTTTGAGTCTTTTGCATGTGTTGCTCGACAGTGAAAGCCTTTTCTGGAGACATTCCAAACAGATTGCCTCAATGGTGCCGTTTTTAGGAGCTCCAGTTCATCCTGATAGGCTTGCTGGCTCGCTTCATCAAACGGGAAGAGCTGGAGAAGATAAAATCACCTGTCCAGGTGCAGAAACTGGATCAAAAGACAAAACAATACATGTGTCGCTCAAACAGCTGGACACAGGATTTGCCACAAAGAAAACTTTGGAGGAGGCATGCAATAAACTCCAGAATAATCCAAATAATATACTGGCGTTCAAGAAAGAATGTGTCTCCTTCCTTGTCGTGACCTGCATGAAAATCATGGAGAAGGGTCCTTTTATGTATCCGGCAGTGCGGCGCATGGGCTCCCTTGACCCTGTTGTAAAAGAACCTGAAATTGCAATAGCAGTGTTTGAGAAACTTCTTCTGGTTCTCCTCAATGCAGGATGGTACACTGCTGCCCACTGTGACAAAGTTCTTGCTCAGTATAAAGCATTTTCATTGCATGTCAGTGCAAACCATAAAACAGAGTTCCAAGATTTGGTTTACAGCTGCAGGCTTGATGAATTTCTTAGAAGAAATGTCAGCGGCAGAGCAGAGTATGCAGCACTGTGGGACCTAATGAAATCTCTCCTCTCACTGTCTCATGGACAAGCTGTAATAGAAAGGGGATACTCTGGGAACAAGGACATGCTTGTAGAAAACCTGAAGGAGAGGACTCTAGTAGCATTGCGTCTGGTCCAGAATGCAATGGCTGGACATGCCATAGACAAAGCACTACCAAAAGAACTCATTCAACACTGCAAAGCAGCAAGAATGAGGTATGTGCAGTACCTGGATGATGATGAAAAGAAGAAAAATACCAAACTGCTAATGAGAAGAAAAGAAAGGACCTCCACCAAAAAATGTCAGATGTCAAAGTAAATATAAAAGCAGGGAATAATGCAAAGCATTGAGACGATGCAGAAAGAGGCAGACGAAATGGCAGTCAGGGCAGAGATAAAACAGACTTCGCATTACTGTCGAAATCAAATGCCTTTTGCAAATGTGTAGCAGAGAAAAGGAAAGAGCTGGAGGTTAGAGTAGAGTTCTACTGAGGTCAATTTATGCACTTTAATTTCACTTATCCTCTAATTGTTATTTATTTATTTCAGTAAGACAGCTTCCAGATTCCTTTGCTGGTTCTTTTGTTTTTTACTTATTTAATTATATATTTTTTGAGCAAAGAGAAAGCTGAGATGTTAGTTGTCCATTGGTTGCACAAATGAAGTAAGGTGCTGTACATCTGTGGTTACATTATTCTCTACTCCATTTGCCATAATTTTTTAAGCATGTAAGAGATGATTTCATAGATAGCCATAGACTGCAAAGTAGGCTTCCACTGAGAGGAACATAATGGACTATTTAGGAACTAAATTTAGACTTCCATACCAGCTTAACCATCACTGAAGATGTCCTGGAAAATGATCTCTGGAAAAGAGTGGGAACCCTGAAATAAAAAAGTTATTTAAATCGACATGTTGCTCCCTTATGTGATCGTATCATGATCAGTTCCTTTAAACTTACTAATTGGTGATAGGCCACAAAAATCCTGATCATGCAAAACCTAGGGAACTGGTACCTTCCCTCAATAATTTATGATGCCACTGGAGAACAAGTTAGTAAAGTTGCGAGTGTACAGAATACAGGAGCAGTACCCCACCAAAAATATAAATTCATGTCTGTTAGGGATTGACTTTGCAAAGTCAGCAGAAACCGTTTATATACGTCTCCTGCGGATCTAAACGATTTCTGCCGACTTTGCAAAGTCAACTGCAGAATTAACGGCGTTCTGAATGAACGGCGCTTTGAAAAGTCCCGCAGCATGTGTTAGACGTCACCATCTACACATGGACCAATCAGGGGCTGCCTTTCCCTGTTGTTCGGGGAACAGTGGAAACACAGTCACTGATTGGCCCGGTTATTTTCTGATCGCTAATACATGCTCCCAATGGGCCGAAGTCCAGACTGTTGTGGGAAGGAACGGCAAGTGATTCACGCAAGAGGACGGCCCAGCCAGGCTATCAAAAACATGGATTGGAATGAAAATATTTTTTATCGTTAACGCCAGAATAGCAAAACGTATTGTGATAAATTTTGCCAGTCCCTTATGGCAGTCCTTATTTCTACAGTTTAGCGATATTTGAGCCTTTCTATAAATTGGTAGCAATACTTTGAATGTAAATGAAGTCCCCTTAGTCCCACACTGTACAAATACTTTTGTTAGAGTTTTGCTGTGCGCACATTAATTAAACAGAAAGGAATAAAAGATTACTAGTTATATAGTTTGTTTTATGACTTGATGTACAGTTCAAATATACAGCTTTATAGAATTAACCTTGTTTTTTTCTATCTTGAGTTTGTTTTAATTTTGTCTTGTGTTTCAGAGCTTCCTTAATTTGGAGCACTGTATGATATAAATCACATGGTGTGGAATGAAAGGCTTTTTCTTTGCTGACCTGATAGAGAGCCAGAGATAGGAAAACACTAGTGCTCTGTGTTCTGCTCTGGATGATATCTGTGGGATTTAACACAGCACGTCAAAGAACCAGTTTGTCCAGTTACACTGTGTACCTGTCCTGCTTTTGTAATAGTCTAACCAAGCCCAAGACTTGCAGTTGACAGTTGCATCATTACTTTTTATATTTATCAAGAATTGATCTGAAAGTGGACTTTAATTTAATGTGTCCTTTCTGAGTGCCGAAGCTCAAGCTAATCTGCTGTGGATTTTCAGGTTTAAAGCCTTAGGAAAATAAACACTTGGCTCTGGCTTGAAGTATTAGCAAACTTGTTAAAGAGCATGCTGGCAACAATTTTGTGCAAGGGGACACTTAAGGAAAACTTCTTTATTGGAAACAAAGACTGCAAAGAATGTTGTTCAGATAAACGGATTTTTTAAAATCCAGCAAAAGTTGTATGTATTTTAGGATGTATTTACTCCATGATCAGATGTTGCTTTCATGGAAATTCACCATTTCACTCCATTTACCTTTAGATATACATTGATGTTAACAGACCATTGCTAAATATATGTCAGCAAAAGATAATAAGGGCTTAGTTTTAGGGTTGAAAACATTTGCCAGAGTCACAACTTCAGTGCAAAAGCAAAAAAATAAATCACAGTTGGATTATTCACTTCAACTTTTTGGCTTTTGAGAGTCTGCATACAAAAATCCTAATAAATCTCAACTACTGCAGAAATGGCTAGAAAGAACCAACTGAGTAAAGAAACAAAAGTATAGATCCGTACATTGAGGAAAGAAGGATACACAGAAAGAGGAATTGCAAAACGCCTAATGGTGTTTAACAAAGGAGTCCACTACACTCTGAAGAAACTAGAGGAACCTGGAATTTATGATGATAGAAAAAGGCCTGGACAAAAGAAAGATACTACAAAAGCAGAGGATAAACATATTGTCACTAGTAAGAGAGATCGGCAAAAGACAGCAACAAAAATAAGGGAGGAAATCAACATGACAAGGTCGAAACCCATATCTCTGACAACTGGGACCCACAGTTACTATACTTGGCAAATAAAGGCAAGTATATGTCATTCAAATAAATATACTTCTTCCAAAATGTCCTCTTTAATCCATTATTTTATTAATACAAAGTGTTGTTATATTTGACATTAAACCACAAAATCTGCTTTATTCAGCTCTTTGGATATGGCCTGCTTTGTAAAGGAAGGTTTCCCTGAAGTCCACATATATGTATAATTTTTTGAGATAATGAATATTATGTGGAGGCAAAGATAAGGATTTTCAGGCCTCCAGGAGAGGGAGAGTGAAAGTTGCCAGTTTAACAGCTCTACAGTGCTAAGCTGATGAGATAAGCCATCCTCTCATGTGTGAGCTCAGACTGGGTTAAGGTCAAATCTGCCAGTTCTGCCATGGCTCTTTCACACTGTGCTCTTCATAGACCCATGGGCCCCAATCTGTTGCACAGCTAGACATTGACTGCAAGTTGAGAGGTGTTACGCAGCACTTGGCACAGTAGCATCCTAATAAAATTATATGCACCAGTGGGGTTATGATAGCATGAAAGCCCTTTTCGTAATGGTCAGATGTGTCGGATTTGTTTGAGTGCTGCTGAAATTATTAAAATGCATCAATGATCATAAGACTTAAGATGACTCTGCTTTATAATTTACTGAGTTTCTCATTTCTCATTCAGAGTTTTTCCAGAAGCCTTGCTTGTTAGACTGCTTTACCAGTTTTTAATAGCAGCTCATGCTGTCTGTTCTGTCAGCTCAGAAAGCGCTCCAGTGCTCTGTTGCTTTGGCCTGGCAGCATGTCAATCATTCTCTGTAAACACATTGCTCAGAGGATGAAATATTGCAGGGCTAAGTCAGTTATTCATGCTTTTCCTGATCAAAATTCAGCTACTGTAGACCTGTATGGATATTGGTCTGCAATGTAGCAGTATATAGTGAGCTTTATAAGTCAAAGCAGTCCATAGAAAATCAAGCAGTATTCAGACAACTGGGGGAAAGGGCTCCAGTTGACTCCTGATAAGAACATCAATGTACTTTAGTGAGTGTTCAATTATAAATGACTTCTTCAGACCTCAATTAAAGTCTGGAGTTTCACAAATGGGTCACCCAACCTGCTACCTACTGCCTGGTAAAACAATTGACTGCACATGTGACAGACCTGACCTCCTCAGCTGATTTCCCTATATTTATGATTAACTTCTGCTATGACTGTGGTCAGATACCACTCTCCTCACCCACATGACACAGTCTTTTAGTTGATTTGTTCCTATTACACCTTTTTGTTTTGCGTTTGTGTTTTAATAAAGTACATTTAAATAAAGAGTGGCTTTATCTGGAAACTGCAGTGATTTTAGTATATTTTTACACAATTAAACAGATCATTGTTTTGCACTTAAGTCAGGCATTGTTTAACACAGCAGTCAATATTAAAGCATAAATCAAGAAATTAAAATTAGAAATTAAAGCAATGCATCTGTCAATGAGTCTTTGGGGTCTCTAGACCATATTATTTCTGAAAGGTTGCATATAGTGATCCCTTTCTTTGTCTTTAAAGCAATTGCTTCCATGGATTTTCTAAGAGTAGCATCATATGCGGTGTATCCAGCAGCTTCTACATAAGCTACTACCCCCCCTGTCTCTTCCAGTAAGTGTCAGTGCCCTCCAGGCATCCCTCTGCTGGGGCCCTTAAAGAGTCCTCTGTGTCTGATCTAAGCATAGTGCCAGAGAAACATATCAGTCTTTTCTCTCCACTCATCTCCTTCCTGGCAAGAATCTAGTGCACCTGCAGTGTTAGCCAGCACAGCCTAATGCAAATGAGTGTGTGTCCGATCAAAGGCCTGATTAGACTGCTTTTAGAGTATGAGATGGCATGTTAATGACTCTGCCTCAGGCAATATAAACCCACGCATTGTATGTTTCCTAAAAGCTAAATATGGTTTAACACGGCCTTTGAACATTGAATGTGAGTTCTCACGGTGCGTGCGTTGTGTGCTGATTAAGTTTAAACAAGGAGTTGTGTGCAGAATAACCTGAAGTTTAGTTTGAATGTGTCAATATACTATAGGCTTCCACTGACTTGTTGACCTTCACCCATTTGCCAACAAGTTGTATGCGCACACCGCTGTGTGCACTTTCTTTATGCTTGCAAGTCAAACCCAGTCTATCATCAGTTCATTAAAATAGCAAGCAACAGAGGAAATTCAAATTAATCAGATTAAGGTCACAGTTATTCTGCTTCTTTTATCAGTGGAAGGTTCCACTTTATTACCATAGTTATTATACACCAAAAGCATGTTATAGAATCACATCATACAGTGTAGGAGTTCAGTTTATCTGACTTTAACTAATGGCCCCGAATGACATAGCAAGTTAGCAACCTTCAGTCATATCATGAAGTATCAGAATTTTGTCCATTAAGTCAGAGGGTGAGTAATTAATGGCTGGTCTTTTTCCATTGAGTTCTTGTGGAAATTGAAGTGAGTTGTTAATATCTATTGCTTTTTTGGCCCATAGCTCCAGGTGCATGTTATTGTTTTCCGGTAGGACCTCTCGCTTGGGGTTTGAACATCTGCGGTTAACAGGAACTATATCACAATTGAGAATATTATTATCCACTGTAGTTTTAAACCACAATGGAGAATAGGGCTGGTATTTTTGGCATGTTTCTAATTCCCCAAGGTAAGATTGTAGATCTGTGCCTCATTTGGTTATCACTTTCAACAGTTTTTTAGTCTGTTAAAAACAAAGATGACTTAATGACCCCTATTTGAGAAAGTCTGCTTACTGTAGTTTAGTCAGCTTATGGGCAAAAGCTGTGTATTTAGCTCCAATCATTAAGAGGTAAAATTACTAGGATTGCAATTTTGGAAACGATTGACCCTTGGTTGGTTTGGTTACTGAACTGTGCTTGGTTTTCATGAGTCCCTCCATCTCTTCTAACTTGCCTTTCATTAGTTTTGTGTAAAACATTGCCACACATTTTCAATAGGAGACAGGTCTGGACTGCAGGAAGGCCAGTCTAGTACCCACACTCTTTTACTTTGATAGCCATGCTGTTGTAACACCTGCAGAATGTGTTTCAGTACTGTCTTGCTGAAATAAGCAGGGACATCCCTGAAAAAGACTAGGCTTGGATGGCAGCTTATGTTGCTCCTAAACCTGTATTTACCTTTCAGCTTTAATGGAGTATTCACATATGTGACAGTTAGCCATGCCATGGATACTAACACACCTCTATACCATCACATCTAAATGCTGGCTTTTGAATTTTGGGCTGATAACTTTGCGTCAGCCCATCTCAGATGAGCTCAGGTCCAGAGAGGCCAGTAGTGTTTCTGGGTGTTGTTGATATATGGCTTTGGCTTTCCATGGTGGAGTTTGAACTTGCACTTGTAGATGTAGTTAATCAGTTTGAACATCAAATATATTTTTTAAGTGTATATTCACATGGTTAATATAGGTCGAAAAAGGATTTGCAGATAACTGTACTCTGTTTTTATTCGTGTTTTACACATCATCCCAACTTTACTGGAATTGGGGTTTATATGACATTAGAGTCTTGCAGAGGGAGGGGTGTCAGTTGAAGGCTACAGTTATCTTGTTAGGCTCAGAGGATACAGTGTCATCCCTGAATCCTCAGGACCTGAAGAACAGGTTTTGTCTCTGTTATGCTGTCACCTGAGATGCAAGAATTGGCCGTTGGGGAAGGGTCTTGCTGGATATTGCACTCTACAATGTTGTCAAATACTTAACTTCAGTCACTTGACGAAATATTAACACACAGATGGTCCCAAACAAGATAGGAAGGGAAAAAGCGGAGCTAGGCTGGCCCACTACAAGAACCGGGAATATTTAATGTACTCATTTCTTAGTTGTGTAAACATCCATTTAAATTCTGACTAACAAGTCTAACTGTAAGAAACAACACTGATAAAACAAGAGAATTTTCCAGGTTGGGATCAATAAAGTATATCTATCTATCTGTCTATCTATCTAAAACAACCAAAAGAAAGCATGATTACTTATCGCACAATCTGTAGGTTCATGTCAAATAAGTTAGCAGAATATGGCTAACATGAGCCTTCAGTCCTTGCAGGCTAATGTTCTTTAGCCTGTGCTGCGATGCGTTGTTCTGGTTGAGTTTAATAGTTCAAAATACTCCCACAACACGGTTCGCTACCGTCAGTCATCTGTGCTTGTTTACGTCAGGGGAGTAAAGCATTTGTAGCATTATAGTGGCAGTCAGCCCCCATCTACTAACAGGCATTTACCACAATGTTGCACACCACACACTATGGGAACTATTCAATTTGTCATCATTTGTCGTCGTGTGGGTGCTCTGACGTTGTCTAAGTTTGAGAAGATTTACGAACTCTTTTGGTGTTTGCCAGGCTTTAGATAAGCCTTTGATTGCTTGCTTTGGTCCACCATAATCCTATTCTCACAACTTTGTTTACTTACTGTGTCACAAGTGAATTAGGGTTATGCTGACACAGTGGGTCCTGGCATAAAAATAAAACTTTACATGACCAGCAAGATTCTCTTGTCAGGTTTAATCCTGAAAAATAGATGTTGTTGATAGGAAGTAAAAAGTGAAACCAACATTTAGGTGATTTATTGTAACCACAAATCTGAAAAATGTATGCCCCTTAGGTAAAACCCAGTTTTGTAGATACTTCCTAGTTTAAAAGTATTTAACATGTACTACTGGGAGGCTTCTGGCTGCCGTATTATGTTTTTTTATTTATTTATTTTTTTTTATAAGAGGGTTATTGCTCTCCTGAGACTCTTTCACCCTGTCAGAGAACCTCTGATCTTTTTTCTTAGACCTTTCTTTCTATCTGTCACGCTTGAGTGGTTGGTTTGGAGTTTTTGAGCAGATAGGGAACAGTGAGTCTGAGGGCTGGAATGCATAAAGATGATAGTCCTGTGATCAGAGAATGCAGCATGACTATAACTGACCCACTTTTCATCAGGTCCTCACACACCAACAGGATTCAAAATTAGAGTTGCATGATGATTGTGTTTACTCCTCTGTATTTTTCAAATGTTAACAGGTGTATCATCTGCCCATGTCAGACCTGTTTGACATACATGAATAATATAATAAATCATTATCAATAAATTAACATTCTGATCCTTACAACTAGACTTACCACCATATTGATAATGACTGAATTGAAATGAACCAGGCAGGGACAATTAAGCTAATATATTAGCCTTAACTGTGGTGTTAGTGGACAACATCTACATCCCCTAGTGTTTGTGTGCTGTTGCAGCCTGTGCAATATGATGGAAATGCAGTATTAATTTTTTATGCATTGTGAGATCAAGTCACTGATTGGACAATACATACTTCATAGTTTAGTTTTGTTCCACAGTGAAGTGGTTTGTTAGAGTTTGTGGAACACTGAATTTAGCAGATGTGATTAGCTCAATGCTAGCAGCAAGGATAAGATAGTTGATTGAATTTAAAGACACTTTAAAACCCTGCTGAAAAATGCCAGATTTGAATCACAAAATGAAACGTTAACAGAAATGTGTCTCTTGCTACTTGTGTGTCGATTTGTGACTATTTGCGATGTACCTAGCATTCAGTTTTAAGCAACAAAATCTGTTTTATTCCTACACCAAGGCTAGAAACTCAACACATTTTTGCCTTCTGTCTGACAATCTCATTATGCATCCTAATTGTACTTCCTTTAATCTCATGGCAAAACAAGTCATCGAAGTATTTGTCACACACTACATCATTCCAACACTCCCCATGAGCTGGACTGCTTTTGGGAGTCTTCCAATTTGCCATGTGGTGGAGTAAAAAATTCCCAGCAGAAGGTGAACCTTAATTGCTCACACTGTGCCAGGACTCTTCTTGGCCTATATTTGATTATTCAGACCAGGCCAATCTCATAACCTCAGAACTAGAAGACTATCCAATAACAGGAAATCATTATACAAGGAATTCAGCACATTGTAAGTCCCATGCTGGTTGCATCTGTACATGTACCACTGATTTCTCTCATTAATTACTGCTGCAGCATCTTATGTTGCCATCAAGATATCTCAGCATGACCTCAGTCCAGACCACCATTTATCTTTTTTAAATAACAAATACAAGCTGTGAACAGTATTTAAAATCAGAGTTGAAAATCAATATAAACACCAAATAGTCATAATAC
The DNA here is from genome assembly GCA_962446985.1 of Xyrichtys novacula. Taxonomy (NCBI): domain Eukaryota; kingdom Metazoa; phylum Chordata; class Actinopteri; order Labriformes; family Labridae; genus Xyrichtys; species Xyrichtys novacula. Next base: position 10,256,612 of record OY660878.1, read on the forward strand.
CATGAACATGTGACCAATCTTATGCAACCCAGTTCAACATGTCGTCATGCTTTTTCACATTTACAACAAAAACTGCAAAGTTACAAAGTTTGGTGTCCATACAAGATGTATGCAAAGTTTCAAATCACAAGGTAGAGATATGTGGTCATAATCTTAGACAAACACGTGAAAATGTGAGACCATGGTTTAGGTGCAAGATTTAGTAAAATTCTGACAGAAGAATTCTAGACTCTTCTCACTGGTTCCTCTGAGCGTCCAGCAAAGCAGAACGTCCTGCCTCTGACAGCGTGTGAGGTGACACACACGGCAGAGTGGGGTAACCATAGACATAATATAAATATACATTGTATATCTATATACATAATGTCTATGGGGGTATTGCTGCTCTGCTACTGACAATAGAGGAAGCTGGTCGCAAACAACCAGCTCTGTCCTCAACCAGCTTCCTAAAAGCCTCCAGAGAGGTGGCCAATCAGCAAAAAGTGGGCTTGGGGAAGGAAAGCCTTACAGAAGCGTTTTAGATGGAAGCTGAAATATTGATATTTTAATACACCACTGTGAGGAACAGAAGGCTTTTTTTGATCTGAAAATCATGTAGCTCTATTAAAGAGGTATCACAAAGAAAATATAGAGTCTTGAAAAAATGCATGGCACTGCAGTTTGGTTCAACTTTCTGTGCACTGACAAAACTGGCATGTCGTGGCTCCTGAGGGACACCGACTAAATTTAACAACTTACATAAAACCAAATTCTTGAACGGAGAGAATCATCTTTGTATGGCAGTATAGTCTAAGGCTGAAGACAATAAAATGCATTTATACCAGACAAACCACAAAAAACTTCCATAACTTGCACATAAGAAGATAAATTCATAAATGGAATTTTTATTTCATTCAATTTAAGTTGATGTCATTGAGAAATGTTCTCTGTGTTTACCTCCACAGATTTCATCGACAAGAGTGAACTGAAGGCATTCTTTGAAAGCAACTGTTCTCAGATTTATTTTATCTTCTATGAAAGTTTCATCACACTGGAAAGCAACTTTAAACAAAAAGGTAGGTACCCCCCACCCGATCCTTTTTTTTTTTTTTTAAACCGCTATTTGAGACCCGCACACGAAGCCACTATAACCAGTGTTTGTTCAATAATTAACCCCCTGCTCTCTGTGTGGAAAGTGTAACTTTTGTGGCTTGAATTACTGTCTTCCCTGTTGTGTAGCAAGCATTAACCCACAATGAAGCAATTTCAGTATATGTTTAGTATCACTTTGTGTTCAGCCCAAGTCCAACTGTATTCAGGGGCAGGGGAGTAATTCCCACTGGGATTATGCTCCTGCAGTAACACTTATTCCTTTGTATAAGTGTTCGCCAAATGGCCTACATTAATGTTACATTATTGATGAGCCTGCTGCAGTATAGCTTCCAATTATATGTTTAAAAACAGAAGTACTTTCTCTGTCTTTCAGGGAATAAATCTCAGAGGGAGGAGCTGGACTCTATCCTCTTTATTTTTGAAGTAAGTCATCTGTGTTTTTATGTGTTGCTCTTCTCGTATTTGATTTCACAGACAGTGAACTCTGGGGTGGGCTCATTGTTTCTATGGCACCATGCTACACCTCTAACAACTTCCACTTCCTGGTTATTTGATCGAATCATCCAGAGATTGTGCAGATAAACAAAACAGTGTTTGATCAGTTGGCGAATTGTGCCAAGTTGTTAGTCATTTCCTTGGTGTGTATGCAAATCAGAGGGTGTGCTTTGACTTTGTGTGTACAAGGTGTTGTTAGGTTTTTGGCCCCTCCCCCCTGTTTTCCTCAACACTTCTAATGTTGCATGTACAGGTTAAAGTCCCTTCCCTTGTTTTCCCACCTGACTGCATAGTCAGCTCCAGTTTCCAATACAAACAGTCTGCTCTCCAGTTACATTTGCTCAGGGCAGGGCTGAAAGGATGGCAGAAGACCAAGAAAATGGAGGGCAGTCTGTTGGTCCTCCCTCCTGCAGTATGTCTCATCCTAGTTTTCTTGTTTTTGTTTTTGTTTTGCTTTTTTATATCACCTAACAGCACTACATGGAAATGTCCCTGACATCAACTAAAACAGAGTAAATCATTGTCAGGGCTTTTAAATTCCCCCTGGTCACAAAGACCTGACTCAATGTAGAATCTGTTCTTATGTTTTCAGAATGCATCTTTACGTCTAATGTTCTATTGATGCATTTTAGTGCATGAATTATGGCGTTTGTATCTGTTGAGTCTCAGGCTAGTCTGTGTAGAGTTAAAATTCAAGTTGTTCAGGTTAAAACTTATGCCCATAGTTGCTTTTTTATCTCAATAATCAAGTGGAATAATGATTTTGGCTCTTCTTGTTATTTAAAATAAAATAAAAAAAACTAACCCACTAGATTTCCTTCACTTGTCCATATTTTTACATCCAGTCATGTCACCTGTGACTAGAGCCTGGATTTATATCTCCTACATATTTATGGAGTCATCTTTTCAAAAAGAACTAACATTGAAAGCAGCTTAACCCTCATTTGTCCCCTTTTAGCCCCTGTCTGTGGCGTTGTGTGCTCTTACCAGTGCACTGAGTAGATAAGCTGACTTTGAATACTCTATACAGGACAGATACAGGGTCCCTTTGATCCCCAGCACTGCTACATTTTTCTCTATGCAATATTAGATCAGGCTTGTTGGATCACATGTGGTCGTGAGTATCATATCAAAGAATACATTATACTTACCAACATGCGCTGCAGACATTTACCATGGTGTCCATGAGGTCATGTTATGTAACAAAAGGAAAGGACATATACAGTAAAAGATTAACCCATACATCTGCTGAGGTATGTGGATTGTGTCCATTCCTTTTCCTCTCATAAACAGACATAGATAGCACGTGTTGATTGTGAAATTTGCCGCACTTTTTCATGAATTTTCTCACAGCGGGATAGCGCTTTATCTTTTCTTGTAGTCACAGAAGGCAATCAACCTTGACACAAACCCTATAGAAGTCGTGTGCAAAGTAGACTATGGATGAAATGAAACCCAGACAAAAGGTGCTCGTGTCTTGCAACCAGCTGTAATGCTGTATGTTTGGTTGAAAAACCCTCATGATGCTACATTGCTGCCCCTATGTGGAATATTTACCCTGAAAGCCATATCTTTTCTTATCCCTGAAGGGAAAACTAGTCCCTATCACTGTCCATCACTTGACTCTTTCCTTGCATTCAAATCTGGTTGACCACGTCTGCGGTTTGCTTTAAGTGTGTTACGCAAGGATTACTCCTCTGTCTTGATAAGGTACGTGACCCCTTTTTCCTGATTTGCTGTGGGGGAGCATGAGCCCTGATGCTTAGCCTGTTTGAGTAATAGATATCCAGAGGGGGTAATCTTTTGTCCCTCCTCCTAAACACCCCACCCCCACCGCCACCCGCAGCCATCTCCGTCCCCTTCCAAGATCTCTTTGTGTCTGCTGCCATGAAAGCATTCACCGTGGCAGCATGTGATTGTGTATCTGAACTAGCAGAAAGAGGGACCTTATCTCTTTAAAAGGTTCATATTTCTTGTTACTTTTATTCACTTTTTACCTGGTAGTATCATCAAAGAAAATGATTTTTTTTATTCTAGGTGTAGTCCTTTTGATTGGAAATTGAATACGTGGAATTAAGGAACAGTTTAACGGCAAAACCACCCATAATATGACACACCTACATCCTTGGTGGCACTAATTGTTTTTAGAAGTTGAATAACAGGTCTAATAAAGACCTGAGGGTAATCCAGGTGTGGTAATCCAAGTGGCTCTTAGTTTATTACAGGTTTATATAAAACAAAAAGTGGCAAATTCCTGCAGAGAGCTAGCCAGAGAGGCAGTACAAGAGTATGAAACTGATTTTAAGCTGCTACGTATCCTAAGACTATGTGCAGGTCTGTCACATGAAGTGGAAAAGGTGACCATGACATTAACAACTCAGCTTTTAATGAAAACTGAGCAAAATCTTGTTTTAATATTGTTGTATGGATACTGATGCATGCAGTTGTTCTGTATTATTTGTATTGGAACTTTACCTTGTCATGCAGGTTAATAAGGAGTTTTGTGAGACAAAGTTTTTGCCAGTTGGAAAATGTCTGCCATTCTTACTCTGTACCTGAGTTAAGAGGTGTTGAATCTGACCTGTTTTATCATATCAAGCTGTTGTACATACAAATAGCAAGCAAGTGTGGGTACACACCAAAAGAAATGTTCTTAAAAGCTAGACCCTCATAACTGAGGTTGAAGTGTGCTGAAATGAAACCATATGACAACACTCATGTTTTTGTTTGTGTCATATGACCAGATTGAGCTTCTCAGGCCTTATGTGACCTCGGCTTGTTGATGCTTCTCCATGACTTTAAATTATGTTTAGTGTCTGTGAGCAGTTCAGTCCTGGTGCCAATGAGGTTGTGGGACAGGTTATGGGAAGCTAAACCACACAGGAAAAGTCTGTGCAAAGCTACTTTCTCTCCAGGATATGACCTCATGATGACCTTTCATCTCTCATTTGGACCCGAATCAGCATTTTGAGTTTCCCTTGGCATCCTGTTTGTAAAATAAACTTTCTTTAGCTCTGAGACTTTGCCCTGTCAGTTTCCCTACATGAGTAAGCCTTGAGTAAGTAACTATTTAATCAAATTTTTATGGATAGTTTTAACTAAACCTCTTTTGAGGCTGTTGTCTTTTACAAAACTGGAGGAAATGAGAAGCCCTCATCGATTACTTTCTTTTATTGGGATGGTGATTTTAGCAAAAAATATAAAAGCCATTTTTGTTGGCTAAAATGGCACAGTTTCTAGATTTAGGAAACACAATAGAATCAACGGCACAAAAAACTATAATTTTAGTATAAATCCAATACAGAGTGAAAGCGCTGACTGCAGTTTTCCAACAACTATATATTCTGATGGTTGTTCTTTCCCAGCTAAGCCAGAAATTTAGCATTCATCCCAAGGACCAATTGAGGGTGAACGTGTCATGTTATTTTCTGCATTAGCTTATGGCAAACTAAAAATGGGTTGTTCACTCATTTGAATGCCCCTATGAAATGCATCGCAATAGCAGGGTGCAAGTAAAAGTCAGTAATTTTGGTGGTTATTAATAATAGTCTTGCTTTGTATTCTGTAAGGGCATCATACTAGTCATGATGCGTATTTGAGGTGTGCCTGAAAACATTCTGTACTTGTTTGCTAATATCATGTAGGAAAAATTAACATTTAGCTAAGTAATTTCTTTCCCCTGTTTCCTCTTTCTGCTGTGCTTGTTATGATTCATAGGTCATCAACAGGGGACTATTGGTAACTGCATAAATGCAAGTGTCAGGGTTGAATTCTAGTGTTATACGATTAACTTCCACTTATATTTGGCCTTTTAAGACGAACTCCTAAAAAAATTCAGACACATACTGCAAAGAAAGCTTAATTTTCAGTACGTCAGAAATGTAATTTGTTGTCTTATCAATTAATTCATATGTTTTATGTTAGTTGACTTGCAGTTTACCATAAGATGTCAAGTTGTCATGCCTCATATAGTACATGGAATGGGAAACTGTTCCAGAATGGTCAGTGAGGCTTTGGCTGAGAACATACATAAAACTTGATGGTCAAGGAGAGTGGCACTTGGACACATGGAAGTTTTCTTATGTTCTACTACTGCCACCTTCTGGCTATAGAGGAGAATGACAGTGTCTTGGATGTAGTTTTTTTATTTATTTATTTTTTATAAATAAATACAATTTAAAAAAAAGAGTCAAAAATGGTATTAATTTTAAACATTGCCACTTCTAGTATATTGCAACCCTAAATAGATTGAGGCCTTTAATAACATATCATGAAGTCAAGCCAAGGACTTTGGTTAGCATGTAAATAAGCACACAGGCTCGCTTTGTTTAGACTTACCTTCCCATGCAGGATAAACAAAGCAGGTGTGCAGTCATGTCTTCTCTCAGACAGTGTGCATACAAGTGACTCATAGTTCTGGTTCAGTTTACTCTGTCAGAAGGTCAGGGTAAGGGTTATTATCGGATACTGTGGTGTCTGCATAGATAATGATGATGGAATTATTGCACTTTATTCCTTATGGACAGTGTTCCAGGGAACTGCCCTAGTTTTGGTAAAGGCCTATATGTGCATCTGGTGTTATTTAGCTTGTAGTTAATGTATATTAAAAGATAAGTTTTTTGTCTCGTATGTCATTGTGTCTCTTTAGAGGTTTCATTGTCCTTAAATGGTGCAGTCACCTTAGAGTTCTATCAAAAACCTAAACCAAATGCAAAGAGTTTTTTTCTCTGTGAGTATTGCGTTTCTGTTGCAAACATCAAAAGCCCTTGCAGACCACCTTTTGGAGAAGCGTATTCTGTGGCATGATCAGCCCCTACGACTGGAAACCTAAGTGCGGATCATGTAAATGTATTAAGGCTGAAGTTGTACCACAGTAATACCCCCATCTTTATGCTGGTGTATGGCTGCAGATTAGAGTAACTCCACCAACCCTCAGTCCATTTATTCACTTCATATCAGCCAGTAAATTCCTCATTGTTGCAACTGCCATTCCAACACCACAGGGAGTCTTTCTGAGCTACCCTCTCCATCTCATTCCCACTCTTCCATCTTGGTGCTCTGTAAGGAGAGAGAAAGACAGTGTTATTGTGTCTATTCACACACAAACTCATGCACACATACACACACACAGGGTAAGGCTTAAGCAAGCCACCCTGCTGTGTTACTGCCTGCCATAATGTGTCTGCTGCCCCAAGGAGACTGAGTGAAAGAGGCCATTATAGAGCCTGCACAGAGATGTTGTAATCCCATGCGGATCAATAGCAAGGTGCAGTCAATGCTTGTTCACGCAAATCATCACGTCTGTGGATCAGAGAGGAATTGAACAGCACTGATAGTCATTCAGTGCCCCCTTAAAAGTGATGTATGTCTTTCTGTATCTCTGCTGTCACTGAGAATGACAGGGATTTACCTTCAGAGGACAAAAATGGAAAGTTGAAGATTGAGGATGACAAGAGAAGAACAAAGTTGTTGACAAACTCAAACGTTCAAGACATGAGATGACTTCTTGGCTCTCAGTATCGTGTGGAATCATTGAGAGTAAAACTGAGTTATAAAAACAAATTTTCAGACCATTTCTGTTGAGGTAGTAAGGAAAATATCCTGCATAGCAATTTATTGCTTGTATACAACAATTGAGACAATCATGTGAAAACTTGTTTTTCTTGAAAAATTGTAGGAAAATGAAAGGTAAAAAATGTTGTTTCATACTTGTATTGACTGTATTAATTATCAAATTCAGTTCCACTGTTTGCACTTACCTATATACTTTTATTTCTTTTCTTCCCAATCAATGTCCAAAAATCCTTGAGAGTATGAAACATCTTGTTTTTTTTTCATGCCACACAATGACTCTCTCAAGTCTTTGAAGTTTTCTGCCATACTCATTTCAGAAGGACTCAGTCTTTGTGCTTCAACAAGCACATTTTTTAATGCTCTGTATCTTTGTCCAGTCTGTTTATGAGCTTTTTATCTTGCCGGCCAGAGGTGTTACCTGGTTGTGTGGGTCAACGCTGCATGCTGAAAGCAGTAAAGGGCGGAATTGACCCCCACATTACAATCACCAAGTCTTACTGGGTTAGTGATTAGGATTTGATGATAAGTGAGCTTTTGGAGCTTCGGTTGCTCACAGTGCGCTGACTAACCAACAGTATGTGCACGTACACACGCCCACACATCCACCTACCCCAGCCTTTTTTCCACATCTCTGTTAACCTGTCCCTGCATTCACAAATAATGATAGGCTGCTGAAAGGTTAGGGCTTTCTAATTGAGTTGTAAAGTGATTGTTGGGGAGGTGATGACATTTCTCTGTGGAGTCCTCTGTCAAAGGGATGTGCAGACATGCAAGGCCAAATGGAGGGAGATGTACAGTATATATATTTGTTTTTTTCACTCGCCAAACAAAGACAGTTGTTGGTTCCACCTTTTTTCAGTTTAGGTTCAAATAGAGACAGAAGATCTTTATCGGTTAGGTCAAGCACTACCTAGTTTAAAGAGAATCTTCTTGAAAATCAGTTATCGTTTGGTATCTGTGAAACCGCACAAAGTTCTGAGTATCTGCTATGTGGAAAACAAGGGCTACATGGATGCTCTTATAGGTGAAGAATTACAGAAACAAATGCATTTAAAAATCTGAATTAGAGTCAGCTTTTTGCATGAAAGTCTGAATAACTATTATGAATTATGTATATGATTATGTTTTTTTTGCTCTTTTCTTTTCAAGCTAGCAATGTGAACACTGAAAGAAAAAAGATCCCTTGTGTATCTTGATGCAAACACTCTAATTTTCATTTCTGAAAAGTTCCCAATTATCATAGCTGGATTCTGTTCAAGGTTTCTGCCTGTTAAAAGAAGTTTTTCCCCTCCATTGTAACCTGCTAAATGCTGCAAAGTCTTTCAGTCTTTGTCAAGCATCTTTAGATAACAGTTGTAAATTGGTGCTATATAAATGAAGATCAATGGATTTATTGATTGATTTACTATCAATTTATTTATTCTTTGCTGTTTTTCCTCCTCAGAAAATTTTGCAACATCTGCCAGAGAAAATCTACAGCCGATGGCAGTTTCACAGTATAGGTATGTTTTGCAGTTTCTTCAATGCTGAGGTTCGTCTCTCTGTTACACCAGAATCTTAGCTATGTCCTGTGTATGCGTCTTTCTTCCTTCATATGCATCTGTAACCTCTAAGATACACTTCAGGACAAAAAAAATGGCACCACAACCATGGTTAAGCCTTCCATAATGAAGAGAAAATAATTAGTCCTAGAAGGGAATGTAAATGGGAAATGCAAATGAGCACTTCATTTGAAATTCAAATAAGTAATTGAATTATGCTGGCATGATTTCAGTCTCACACGAAAAGGAAAACCCTTGCAAGAAGTGATAACCTCAATTAAAAGTGTTGTTTGTCAGCCATTGGCAGCAGCCATTCAGGTCTAGATGATTGTAGTAGATGGGCCATCTTCTTAGCCTTGTCATTTCAAATATCAGAATTTGGGTGGGACTGAAAATCAAAACAGCAGCGTATTTATTGTCTCACCTACTCATGCTATACAGTCATTACATTACTATATGTTTATAATATAAACATTATCTAGCACTCTTAACAGATTTCTAATCCAGGTGGTTACTGTTTTACTAACCCATGATTCCTCATAGTAAGGCCACTAACAATACAATCTGCACTTCAACTTTCAGGGGCATTATGTGTCAGTCTGTTAATCTGATAGTGTGTTATCATAATGAGATAGGTTTACAGTTAATTTATTATCACAAAAAGTCTGTGTCATTCTAGTATCGCTCTTATTACATATGGTATCACATTAGAGTCACCCTGCGTCTCCCAACACTTATCAAAACTCCTCTTGAGATTCATTCATTAATATGTTTGTTTTTGGACCTGAGTTCAGAGTCACAAAGCCGCCTCGTTGGCCTTCTGCTGAACTCAATTCTGCGGAAATCAATCAGCAATCAGTGTGCACGTAGCTTTATAAATGGTAATGCCATCACCATGCGTGTCTTCCTGTTGGAGTTTGGGGGCAGGTTGATAGTTCTAAGTAGAATTCATATGAGAGATTTTTTCTTTTGCCTTCAGGCAAATTCATTAAGGATATTAGTGACTAGCTAAAATTTCATCTGGTTAATCAGGTCAGGGATGACATTAATGTGGTGTTCTTCTAGCTAAGTATGCAAGGTGACAGACATTTGACACCAGTCAGTAAAAGCTGTGGAAAAAACTTGGATCTTTTATCATCCCTGTCTGCTCACATCTTCCTTTTTTCCTGAAGCTGAAGTCAAATGAAAAGATTTCATTACACCCTAATGTTTCAAAGGTAAAAATAGAATTGATTTAATCTGCTGAGATGAAAATAATAAAAGCATCACAAAATTCCACTTATAAGCTCAAGCACTCACATCAATTGTGTCTGCTTTTCTAATCCCTGAACTTATCCCCATAAATCCCCATAAATACTAACCTAGTTTTCCTCACAGCCCACAAGGACCTCATTAGAACAGTTTTGTCCCCAGGCTGTCAAAGTATGTCCTAATTCACACACAGGCAGACCTCTTCCGCCCAAGGTATTTAGCAATCAGAGCAATGCCTCATTTGATTACAGTGGAACCATGTTGCCCTCATGAGTGCACATCACAGCCAACCAATGCTAATTTTAAACAGGCGTATGTGAAGCCTTACAACTTACTGCACTGGTTTGTTAGAACCTCCAACCAAGGTCAATTTTCTATGGTGTAGATGACAAGCAGGTCTTTTCCTCATTGTGTAGCAGTCCCCTGATGAATCCATGATATTTTCAATCCTGTCTTCCAGGTTCTGTTCTAAAAAAGCTTCTACACACTGGAAATTCATTCAAAGTAAGTGCTGCCTTTAATGACACAAGATAGATCACAATCTATGATGCCCTGTAACTCTAATTCAAATAAACAATCTCTCGCCTAGATCCGCTGTGAGGGGATCCGTCTCTTCCTGCTGTGGCTCCAGGCCTTGAGGGACAACTGTGCTGAGGAGCAGTTCCTTATCTTTGCCTGCTTAGTTCCAGGGTTCCCTGCAGTACCCTCCTCTAGGGGGCCATGCACCCTTGACACCATCATCTACAACCCTTTCTCCAACCCTCCTGATGGTGACTACAGTCTCTCGTCTTTAAAATGGCATTCAGGGACCTTTGTTTTAATGGGGGTTGTCATATAGATTATCTTCAAAGAACTTCTCACACTGGATTGTGTAGGTTCCCTTTTTGGTGGATTTTTATTTCCCTACATGTAACTGACATCTTTGCATCTCTTGATGTGAACAGCAAAGGTGGTGCCTGAGGAGATTACTCCGCTTGTTCCAGCTGTGGTCGGAGAAAAGGTTACGGATGACCAGACCTGTTACATCCTTGAAATCCTCCTTAAATACATGGTCATCCAGGTAAGGAACAATCATACCAGAGACAATACATGCATTTGCCACACAACACTCCACAGGTGTTATCACAAGTGAAATTCATTAGTGTAAAGGTGTAAATACTGCACTCACACTGGTTACAATAAAATGTAATGGAATACAGCAAAGAGATATGATAGATGTTTTTTGGTCACCTGTTAAGTTGTAAAGGATCATTAGATCTTCATGACCTTGATTTGTTATTGCTTTTATTGCTTCAAATCGCTTTTTTAACTTCTTGTTTTACAATGATGTCAGAATTACTGTATTAACTATAGACTGTATATACAACGGACACCGTCTGCCTCCTTGCTCTGGTGATGAGCTGCAGTATAGGTCATAACTCCGCCTCCTCCAGCAATCCTTATGAAGCTGTGGACAAACTTTAAAAATTTATTACACAGAAAATCTCCCCCCTGTTTCTGATGTTGACATGTAGCTACTGTAAGACTGGTTTGTGCTCAAGTCCTTTTCTTTTCTGTGCAGCTCTGTTTTTTAAAGTTATAAGCGGGTTCATGTTTCCTATGATTGACACCTGATACAGCCTATGGGCGTATGAAGATTACGTAGCTCACCACAGGGGGATACGCTGTTTGAGCCAAGCGTCATTACAGCGATTCTCTGCGACTCTTTCGCCAAATGTGTACAATGCTACTGCGCAATGTTGGTTTCAGGAAGTGGAGAAAAGACACGGAAATACAGAGAAGCTCTTTAGCTTTAAATCCTTATACTGGCGGAAGGCGGAACCAAGTTGTCCATAGTATATACAGTCTATGGTACTCACCGAGCAGATGTAAAAGCACACACATTAAAGTGCTTAAGAACAAACTTGACAGACACCGAAATTATGGGAAGAGCACATCACCTACAAAGTTAAAGCACCGCTCCTTTTGTGTGTTTTGGTTACACGGTGAGCTTTACACACTTGGGTTGTTTATCATTTTCTTGTACAACACGAAGATCAAAACTTAACACTCTTACATTTGATAAGTACTTTGGTCTGTTAATCTTCTGCATAGCTCTCTTTGTACTCTTTGTTTGTGCAACCTTGAGCAACTGTTATACTGCCAGTGATACGCTGCCGCTGTCAAAGTGATGCTAACCGTTTCCTCTGCCTGTCTCCTGACCTTGACTGCTTTTGTGCTTTGTCTGCCAGGCGTCCAGTTTAGAATGGAGGAACAAAGAGAACCAGGACACAGGCTTCAGGTTTCTCTTCAGTCTTTTCAAGAAGTACTACCTTCCACATCTTTTCCCCTCCTTCACCAAGCATACAAATCTCTACAAGCCTTTACTCGGTAAGCTGGCATTCACTGTATGAGTATATATTTGCCTTTCTGCTGAAGCCTTTTCAAACTCAGATTTCTCTTATTGGCTCTTTCTATTAAGGTACACTCACTGTACTCAAACTCGAGAGCTGCTACTTGTGCGGTGAAAGCGCTTTATATTTACACCATCTAAAGAAAACAAAACTGTATCTGTTATCTGAGATTTGACACTGTTACAGCTTTGAAAGTGAGCAGGATAAAAACATCACACTTGCCAAATCGTGCAAATAACGCTTGATATTCTGAACATACCGACACAGAAATAAATCACCTTTTTATTTTGGCGCTTTTCTCACTTTGTAATGTTCATGTTGAATACCCTGACAGCAAGAACTTGTGTTGAGTGAAGTCTTTTTAGGTAGTTAAACAGACTACAGTTAAAGTCAGGTTGTACAGATGCATTGGAAACAAAAACATCTTTTAGAAACAAATTTTATAAAATTAGTTGAAGTATAAGTTTTAACACCTCATTACTAAAACCTTCAATATTCAAATCTCATCTCTTACCCTTACTCCTATTCTTATGTTCTCATACTATCCTCTCACCATTTTTTCACTCTTCCTCTCATTGTTTTGGCTTTAGACTTACCCCACCACAGACCAAAACCCTTGTATGTGCCAGTGACACGGAACAACGAAAGCACCTTCTGTACCAGGGACCAGTACCTGGCACCCCGTGTGGCCTTCATCACCTGGCTGGTCACGTTCTTCCTGGAGAAGAAGTATGTCAGTAGTGCGGCACAGGGCGCGAAGAACGGCACTGAGGTCATTCCCAAACTCATCCAGGTGGGCATGTATCATCGTATTGATTTCTTTGCTTTTCATTGAGAGTTTTGGAAGTGGGGCTGTTTTGAAGAAGTAGTCACCTGTTAGTTTTTCAAGTATAAAGTTCAAGTCGGAATTAGTTATTACCTTACCCTCAGAGATCGCCATATCCTGGGGTGACCATATGTCCTCTTTTACCCGGACATGTCCTCTTTTTGGAGGGGCTGTTCAGCCTTGTCTGGGGAAGTTTATAAAATCCTTCAAATGTCCAGGGTTTTGTATGGAAGTTTAAAGTTTATGTCTCCTGGAATTACTGAGTTTGAAGCACATAAAAAACACTTGACCTCACCCAGAATACTCTCAAAATGTCCTACGCACGACTTTGTGACTCCGCCCCACATAGTAGTGTCCTCTTTTTGGGGATTCAGAATATGGTCACCCTACATATGCACATTTAACAGATATAAAAAAAATTGTCAGTGAGGTTTGCAATGAATTAGATTACAGTGAGGTGGCAGCTGTATAGCATACCAAGTCACTACCACCTCTCACTTTATCTCCTTGGTGTTCCAGACTGTCACTGCAGGCAGTAGCAGCCAGGAAAAGGAAAAGACATCAGATGGGGATCCCAATGGGCCAGCGGGGGAGCCTGAGAAGAACCACTCCAACAGCAGCACACTGTCCGACCGACGGCCAAGTGATTCCAGTTTGTGTAGCATTGAGGAAGAGCACCGCTATGTCTATGACATGGTGCATGCCATCCTGCTTTCCACCAGGGACAATGTGAATTTTGTCAACGAGGTCTTCCACCAGGTACACCAGGATCACAAAGCATTTTTGTCTCAGTCAATAGTTGCACTGCAGTTGTATTACAATGCCTGCCTCTGGATCATAATGAGGAAACTGACTCAATGCCAGCGCAGGCATTACATGTGCTATGTCGTTGCCCTCTGCTGGTCATTTGTTAGCATAACTTTGAAATTCTTTTGACTACCAGGATGTCTTCTCTGCTGTCAACAGTGCTGCAATGGTTCAGGTTTTAAGTTCATAATCTGCCCTTTTAGGCCTTCCTGCTGCCATCCTGTGAGGCATCAGCAACCAGGAAGGTGATCAAAGTGTACAGAAAGTGGATCCTGCAAGAGAAACCCAGCTTCATGACTGAGCCTGACAAGAATACTCAGATGGATGAAGTGGATGACAGCTCTGGAAAAATACTTAGCCTCGAGACGAACAGCATGCATGCACAGGTAAAACGTGAGATACAGACAAACAAAATGTAGATGCTGATCTTAGATTTAATTGAAAAAGAGACGTGTTAAGATTTTAATAAGAAAATAAATGTATTACCGTTTTGTTAAAATTTGTGATTGACATTTAAATTTGACAGCGATATAATAAATTACATTAACAATCTATGATTCTGACTCTATCGAGGGTCTCAAAACAGTATCAGTATCTATGTTAAGTGCATAACGTGGGAATCCCTCATAAAGAAAAAAAATAAACTTAGGACCCTTCCCATTTGAGGTGTAGTGTCTCTTAGTTTTCAGTAGCTGAGTTTACATGATCGGTCCTCTGGTGGATCAATTAAGTGACCTGCCCTTTTCTCTATCAGACAATAGAGAGTCATGGCCACAAGCGATCCTCCAGCTGGGGGAGGACTTACTCGTTCAGCAGTGCCATCAGTCGAGGCTTTCTCACAGAGGAGGAAAACAGGGATGTCAAGGCTGGTATCCAGCCAACACTACAGGTCTGTTGCAGTATTGAAACAGCACTTATATGTTACAGTTTTACTGTATACTCAGCACTGACATGTCTGTAGCAGCCTTCGTCTTCAGTACTTTTTCTTTAAATCCGTGCGGGCCATCAGTTTTCCTCTAACTGCACTTGCAGGTGTTCCTGACCAATTCATCCAATGTGTTTCTACTGGAGCCGTGCCAGGATGTTCCTAAACTCCTGGATAACCAGGTTGAGGTGTGCAAGGGAGTTCTCAGCATCTACAGGCACATGATCATGGAGCACACTATGAACACACAGACATGGTCAGTGAGATATGCAAATGTACACCGAAAACTCTCAAGATCCCTTCATGCATCTTACATACACTGCCTAGCATTAGTCAGTACACCCTCTATTAAAAGTAATGTATTACTCAATATCCAGATGAGCAAAAGTACAATTTCCAAAGTTTTGACAAAGCTGAGTTTATCATAACATTTTATTTACCATAAGATGAGAACAAGGGCGATATGGTCACAAAAATTTAGCTTTGCTTCCAGAATTTTGATCGGGGTGTACTCATTTTTGCATCCTGATTTTAAATTGAAAAAAAAGTTGTATGCAACTTAAAAAATCTTGTTTGCAATCAATGGCCTACATTTGGGGGAGTATTTTGTTGTATAGTCTGACATAGAAAATGTTGATTTTAAAAGAAAAATATAGGTTTTCTGACAACTCTGAAGGGGTGTACTCATTTATGCTGAGCACTGTAGATCTAGTTTATTTATTTATTTTTTTAATCATTCTCATTCACTCCTTTTTTGTCTTAACTAATGCTGTTAATTTTCTTTCTGTGTTCTACAGGGAGCAGATGCTGCAGGTATTGCTTAGGATTACAGAGGCAGTTATGAAGAGGCCACAGGAAAACCAAAGAAAAGACAGCTATGCTGAAAGTTTAGCCTCTATACTCTTTAGGGTATGTTGTTTTTAACACAAGTGATCTATGGGGAGGGTGTGGATATAGAATTTTCACCATAGAAAACAGCTGTGGTCTTTTAGGGTATACTGTGATTACATAAAATGACTGTAGATAACTCTTGATACTTTACTGCCACAATTTGTTGCTTAGGCACTGGAATGAGAAGGTCTCTGTGTGTGTATGTACCTGTGTCTAAAATGTGTAATGCTAACACAAAGGCACTACACAAACGAGATACATCAGCGTGAGAAATGTGCTGTCACATCTTATCAGGAGCTGGTATTCATAGCAGCAACACTGTCTGTCAAAGCTAATTCCTCTCTCCTTTTCTCATCTCGCATGCAGACCATCATTGTGGCGTGGGTGCGGGCCAACCTGTGCGTATTTATCTCCCGGGAGCTATGGGACGAGCTGCTGGCAGTGCTGTCCTCTCTTACCTGCTGGGAGGAGCTGGTGACAGAGTGGGCCAGCATCATGGACTCGCTGACAGCTGTGCTGGCACGCTCCGTCTATGGCCTGGACATGGCCAACTTGCCTCTGGACAAACTGAGCGAGCAAAAGGAGAAGAGGCAGAGAGGACGTGGTGAGAAAAGGGAGAAAATATCAAGATGTTTAAAATCTTGTCCAAAAAAAAAACCAAAATTTTAAACGGACTTCTTAAAATAATGGCGTAATGGACCAGTTGAACTGTTAAGTTATTTATTGGTTTTTAAATGCTCAATAGGGTTTTAGAAAGATGTAAAAGATGCAAAGGGGAAAAATAGAGGGGAAGGTGTTGCAAGATAGATATTGCAAATCATTGAAAGTCTTTATTTAATTAAAAATAGTGCAGAGACAACAGATAAGATGTTGAAACTGATAGGTGTTATGATAAGTGAAAAAATTTGCCAGTTTGATGTCAACATGTTTAAAAAAAAAAACTCAAAATAAAGGCTTTAAGTGATTTTCAAACCATCAAATTCTGCTTTTACTGACATTTTACACAATTCAACTCTGATGGAATTAAGAGTTGTTATTCATACATATTGACCTCTTCCCTGTATGGATGTAACTGCATGGTGCTGACTTTAAATTTATTTCGATGACAAATCAGACCTTAGACAACTTTCTAATGAATACAGTCTATTTTCAGATCCATCAAGCTTGAGAAAGGGAAAAATACTGTGTGTGCATTGTGAAAATTACTATTTTCGACTGGTTTTGACTGCCAGCTAATCGAAAATCCTGCGACTTGTCAACGTCACAAATTTCATTTCCCTCTGTCTGCCAGAATGACTTTTACAATACGACAACTGGTGGTCATAAAAAGTTAAAGAATTTTAAGATCCTACAGATCTTAAAAACATTTTTTAATGAGTTCATGCTAGGCTAGATGATATCTCAATGCAAAAATTAATGCTTGCAAATTTTTAAAATGAGGTGGTTAGTCCTTAAAATGGGATAAGTGGTACTGTAATGATATCCTTGAAGAGTCCTTGGTGTTGCTCAAGGCTATGCCCAAATCTTGGTGATCAGAAAATGTTTCCTGCTTCTAGGAGTGATCCAGGACTCTCAGAAAGCAGCAGCCGTTGCACGTTCTTTCTCACTGAGTTGGAGAAACCAAGGGGAGCAGGGTGGGCCAGGAGTCCAGGAGCCCATGAGGATTCGCTCAGCCACTACGTCAGGAGCTCCTGGTGTAGAAAAAGCCCGCAACAATGTCCGACAGAAGGCCTCTGGTAAATACTCGTAATATTATTCATATCAGTATTGTTGCTGTATGTCCCCATACCAGGAATAAAACACAAAGGATGGCTTTTATAAGACAGTCTGTATATACGTGCTAATCTATGTCCATGCTGTGTTAATCTTCAGACTTACTGTAAGCCAACATCACAGGGTTGATAAGCCTTAGGAGCACAAAGTTTATCAGATGTATTGACAATGTGTGTAAGCCTTCAGACAGGTCCATGTGTACCCAAGCCCAGGTGTCACTGAAAGGCCCAATCCAAAAGACAAAGAGGCCAGCAGATGGCCCTCATTGTTCCCTTGGCATGTCACTGGCCAATGTCAACATGTTTCTATGTCAGCTTGATTGCAGGCATACAGGACAATCTCCCCGTGATGACATGTCAGAGGCCAGCTTTGGACACTCATTGTCATTAGCTCAATTCAGACACTGCAAACCCTTCTTATCTGATGAGAATGTGGCAGGCTAATTATAAGTTTAGCTGAAAGGCAGTCGAGAAGAAAGTCGCTGCAGTGCCTGTCTTCCCCGTCTTAATTTTGTCTAGACAGAATCTTAATGTGGAGGATAAAAGACACAGATGAACTCGTAGCGATTCCTGCCCTTTCGCCACTCCAATTACCACCAACATACTAAAATGATGAGCTTGTTGAGCTAGGAGCAGATGAATTTGTGCCTGAGGATAAAGTCTGAGAAGAGGTTTGTGTGCGTTTGTGTGTGCGCGGACATCTCTATTGTGTGTCTCGTGTGCATGTTAATTCACCTATTCCCTTAGTCTGTTTATTTGTATCTGTGTGCAAGCAAAGATGGACATTAAACACTACCGCTTCAAATTCCCTTCCCTTTCTTTGGCCTAATTGGATTCCTCCCTCATTGATCTTCAAAGGCCCAACAGCCCTCCTCCCAACTCCTCAAGAAAAGCCCACGCATCAATTGTACCCCAGTTTTTGATAGTTTCATTTAGAGTGTAATTAATGCTCATTAATATGCATAAATAGGGCGCAGTGGCAGGCTGCAGCAGAAACCATGTATCTCTCCCTCTCTCTGAAAAGCATAATTAAAGTGTGCTGAAAACAGAGAATAGAGCTGTCCTCTTTCATTGCTCTCTTTGAGATTAAGTCTGAAGTGCCAGCTAGATACAATGGCAATGCTTCAGCATGGAGAACTGTCAAAGTTTGGCTGCTGTTGTGCATGCAAATACAAACTAATATTGTTGTGAACTCTTGTTCAAAGAAATCAACAGAGTAATTCATTGTTGTACTGTTTAATGTTCTCCAACCACAGAGTCAGTTGAACCTGCTGTCACTTTGCCATAGAGGTGTGGTTATTAGGCTTTCCTGTATGCAGTTAGTTCTTGTGTATTGGTACACTGTTTGATTATAGGTTTGTATTTGAAAGACAACATTAGAGTAGATACTATTTACACACACAGTGTCTGTATGTAATATTCCTATATCATATTTCAACTATTTCCACGTACCATTCAGACAGATCAACCCCAACAAAACAAAGATACATGCCAGATACGTCTTAAAGCTTTTAGCAAGGGGGCACAGAGCATTAAGTTAAATTTTATTCTCAAAGCTGTAAAGTGCTCAGATTTCATGATATTTAAATGTCCCCCAGGAAAGTATATCTCGCTAACCTGCTAGCTAACCATTTTCAGCCCTAGTTTATTTTCTCAACATGTGGCAGAGATGATGCCTACCTCACCAGAAGTATCGCAATGCTTTTAAAAAGAAAGCAATGAGTCTATTAGTCCTTTACTTGAAGAAAACACAGTTCTCTCTCTAAAGCCTGTATCACTGAAAATGTCTATAAATATTTCTGTTTCAAAATTTAATTCCATTTAACACAAAGGCCAGAGTGTGGATTCATCTGGTTTAAGAGAAGTCATTAAGATAAGTTTGCTGAAAATTTAAAGTATGAGTTTGGAAGTTTGGTATTCCTAAATTTCCCTTTGAGTGTCAAGTGCCTTATTTTACATAATCTGGAGAGTTGTTATGAACTGTTTTTATTTTTGTGAAGAGAAACTTGTCCAGTTCAATGACAGTTGTCTGATACTTTCAGCATCTAAAATTCTAAGAGCCAAGGTACAATGATGCTTATGAGAGACAGAAAGACAAGTTTATTCATTTGTACTCCTGCCCAAGAGAGCCATAAAATATAGAGACTTAGACTAAACTTTATTCATCCCTTGTGATGACTCCTGCAGGAAATTTGGGTTACCAGCAGCTTTTACAGGTAAAAAGGTAAAAAAAAAAAAGGTGCAAAGTGCAACATGCAAAACGTAGTTACAACATAAAATAAGATAAAATATAAAAAATAAAGAAATAAAAATACAAGTTACACAATCTACAAAAACTCTGTAGAGTCTTGCACATTGAAAAAAGGTACATATGTTATTACAAATATTTTGATATCATAACAGTATGAGGATTGACTTTTTTATATATTCTTTGCACAATTAGAAAATATGTAATTTAGTCCACTTTCAAAATGCCCCCTTTTCAATACCATCTCCAGGCCTGGATGACAGTTTTTAAAATGTCAAGCTTATTACATGTATGACTGCTGACTGTGTATCTATGAACTCTTACCTTTTTGTCTCTTTCTACTTCATTTCAGGCAATAATGAGTTTTAATACTTGTTATTTATGGCTACATAAGCTTATAATCATTATATTTTCATATACAATACCTTTGCATTTCTAAACTCTTTATAATTGTGTATTGAGGGAGGATGCTAAATATTGAATTAATAACTAAACATGATTATCGAGACTTTTTGTCAGATTTAAACTCTGACAATCAAAGTAAAAATTCAATAAAAGAAGGTGGAGGGTATGAACAAATACCTAAAAGTATTGTACTTTGATAGTGGCCCAGAGAAAGACAGGAATAGGCTGAGAGCATTTACACATGGATATATCTGGAGTCCCTTTCTCAAATGAATAATTTATATTCCTATTAAATATGTGCAGCCAGAGATTTATGTATTTAACTTTGAGAGAAAATTCAGTTAGGATTTTTTTTCTTTTTCTTGGGCAGCTATAGCAGTTGATAAGTCTGCTTCAATTTTAAATAACTTGGCAACCATTAGAATAAAGTAGTCATGAAACCCCCTCTGGTTTGTAGTGATCTTTGTTTTAAAAAGAGCCAGTTTGAGGATGAATCCTCTACAGAAAGACAGTGTCAGCACATGAACTTTTTATCCTCACTTTTGTGAATTTGCCATTTTAGTGACTGAGATAAGAGTTTTAATCATTGTAATCACCTTTTCCTCTGTTTTGGTTGTTTTTCCTGCATTTTTTCTGTCTGTCATAGTCAAATTGTAATAAACACTGAGTTGACCCAATTAAAGTCGAAGTCTGCTTCTGCTCTGCTGTGCTCTATTCTCTGCCTTTATTGAATACTGTCTTCTTCCCTCTGCCTTTTTTTCTCTTTCCACTTCTTTCCCTTCTCTTTTGTCTTTTTCCCCGATGGAAGCTAAACGAAGCCAATCAATCAGCAACTGTGTTCATCTATACGAGGCTTTGCCCACTACTAAAAGCGTTCCTATGCTGCTCCACACTGTGAGCTCTTTCTTGCCTGGTATCTCTTCTGGTAACTCTGCTTGCTCTCACAGACTCTCAGGTAAAGTGTTTTTCTGAGAGCTGCATGTGTGTTTGTGATCTTTGTCCTTCTTTTCTATCCACCCATCACTATCTGTAATTCTCAACCAGCTTCTGTGTCTGTTGTGATGGATTTAAGGCAGAAAGGTTGATGTTTGACTGGAAATTTCTTGTGCTCATCCATTGAGTAACATACGGTAAATCTTTAAAACATCCCTGTATTGGATAGTAAGTGTGCATGTCATAATTAGTTTTAACAAATATTTCAGTGCTTACATTTCCCTTTTACAGTGTTTTCAAATCACTAAATCAAATCATAGTTGGTTGTGTTTGTATTTGTCTTGTCACTGTTTTTTTTTTTTTTTGGTGAGTTTGTTTTGTTGTCTTTGAACTCCTTGACTGTGTGTCTTTTTTCCTCCTGTCTCTCAGATGTGGAAGAGTGCCAGCTGTCAGAATGTGGAGGCGAAGAGGAACTTGCCGGAGAAAGTCCTCTGCCACGTAGCAGCAGTACCTCAGACATCACCCAGCAAGTGTCTGACACTTTACCAGGTAGAATCTGAGGCACTTCTATTGACATCTTTCATATTTGTAAAAATTAATAATTGACACAGGCCCGCACACCCTTTTTTTTTGTGGCTCTAAACACTTTGATTTATTCTTTTACTCATATAAAGAGGGAATCAGGCATTGGAGGAATCTAAGAATTATGAAGCAAGTCTTGTAATTTCCTAAATCGGTTGTATTAGCATATTAGACAGAGATCCTGATTAATAGGGAAAAAAAAACCAGAATGATCTCAAATACCCATGGAGCATTCATTTTCATTTATCATCTTGGTATCAGCCTAAACAGCTACTCCTAAATGCTGCTTGCTAACCCAATAACCTCAAACACAGAAAATAAGCTGTGAAGATATAAAAACATTTGCTCAACAACAAGCAAATTTTCTTTTGTAATGAGTTTTTTGGTTCCTGTTTGCAAGAGAAATCCCCCTTGTGTCATGAATTCCCTCATAATAAGTATTAGTTGCTGTAGATAACTTTATAACAACTGCAGTGCCTTTTTTAAAATATCCCCTGTTGCACCTCAGCCCAGAAAAGAGAGTACTCCCCCTCCTCGTGCGGCTCCGAAAGCAGGACATCTGAAGGGAGAAGAGAAAGTAGTGAGCCACCCGTGGTAGGAAGACTCATCTTGTGCTAGAATATAACCTAAAACTAACATTGCTAAGTTTTCATATTGGTGTTTATTTACTTAATTTTGTGTCTGCATCCTCAGATCCTCATTCGTCAGAGTAGTAGTCCAGCTGATACAGAGTGTAATTCAGAGGGACACACAAACTATGCTAGACCCAAACTCAGAGAGAAAAGTAAGTCTGTTTTTTTTATTATAATCACTGTGATATTCACAAAGCTCTATTTAATATGTATGTTCTACTGGAAAGCCTACCGCCTAAATGTAACGCCAAATCCAAAGTGTAAAAAATGACTTTTTGCATGGAGAAATAATTTTCTATACACAACCATCTAACTCCTTCCGATAATTCTCTTTTACTTTTTATGTCATTTATAACATTCCCTCAACTTTTGAAGGTGAGAGTATAAGCAGTGAGACATCCAACGGCTACCTGAATGAAGCGGAGGTGACCTGGCAGGCCTTTGATGAGGAAGCTGATACTCAGTCCACACAGTCGGCTCACATGGACGTTACGGCTGACCCTCAGAGCCAGGGGAGTTTGCTTCTCAGCCATAACGAGGCCCTTGCAGGTATTGCAGAACTATTAAGCCTCTCCATGAGGAATCGAGCACAGTTGGACTATTTTGACCCTCTGTTCCTCCAGATTATTCTGGCATCTATTGCTTTTAACAACAATCTGAACAAAAACTAGTAGTAATACTAGCTCTGCCACTGAAAATACATATGATTGTTAAAGTTAGATAAGTCCATTGATACTGGCCATAATTTTAAAATTGATCCACATTTTTATAGCTTAACCTGCAATAATTTTGTGTAAGACTTTTAAAGTCAAGCCCTGTTAGCTGTAGAGGAGGTCAAAGTAGGTTACGTCTTTTTCTCTCATTTTTTGATTTTTGGTTATTTTCAGAAAAAAAAGTGGGGATTTTTTTTATTCTAATTTTGTATTATCATTAAAAAATTTATTACAACTGTGCTCTGAAAAAAACATCAATAAAAGAAGGGATGCACCAATCCACTTTTTTCACCTCTGATACCAATACAGATATGTACAGTTTAGTATCGGCCAATACCGGTCCAGTTCCGATACAGAAAAGTCACGCTGAATTACCTTTAGTTGTAACCTGAAGTTTTATCACTGCCCCTTGGATTGTTTACTGCGCAGGTGTTGCAAGTGGCCGCCAGGCTTGTAGGCTGATGTATTGTGATAAAGTTCAAGATAGCAGACCTCTTTGCTCGCTCCATTTTGAAAACAACGTGGGCATCCACTCAGCGTGTTAGTTGTGGATTCCACTGACAGCGCAAAGCATAGAGCTAGACTGAAAAGATCGGCCCCTATGCATCAGGCCCATTGTCACGATACCCGATCTAAAATTTTCTTCAGTATCAGGACCGATACCAATATCAAACATCGGATTAGTGCATCCCTAATTAAGAGTTGAGCTTTATCTGGTATGTTTCTGGAATCTTAAGTGTCTTCCATAACCTACCACTTGATGGATTCGTCACATGGGTATACTGTTCCTGCAAAGGACTTTGGCCTGCTTGTCAGTATCCTCTACAGTACATTCTTGCTATTTAACAATTTAATCATTCAACACTGCAAATAGGTTGTGTGTACAGTAGCTGATGTCTTCTAGCTGAGTATTCTACTTTGTCATTTTCAAATGATCAAAAATGTTATTTCGGATAAGATATTGTTTCTTCAAACCTTTCAGTTTTCAGTTCTTCTCTCACATCACAAAACCATTCCCAGCCTTCTATGTGAACTTTGTGTGTAGACCACATTGTGTAGATCATGAAGTTCTCACTCCTCTCCATGCTCCCGTCCTCAAACCCAGAGTTATCCCTTTCCCCTTGTTGTTCTTTTAGGTCCTGAGTGTTCCCATCCTCCCCACTCTGCACCCCCGTCCTACCACCACCACAACCACTACCACTACCCCCAGAACCCACCCGCCTCACCAGCCCTTCTTGTGCACACAGAGTGCCCGCGGGACTGCCCCTTGGATGACAACATGCATCAGTCTGTCTTACACATGCCACACCACTTGGGTACTGCTCCCCAGCTGCTACTCATCATATAGACCATAGTTCTCATTTACCATCAACTCTCCATGCTCTGTGGTGTTTTGCTTGCATGTTTCTTGATGTTTTTTGTCTTTTTAGTACATTTTCCCCGAAAACTGTTTACTTACTGCTGAATACAGGAATTTGACTTTTCTGGTTTACTTGGATTAAACATGCATTCCTGCTTATTCTGTTTTTCATTGTGCTTAACATTTTGCTCAAGAACTCCAGATTCATCTCTAATGTGCTACAGATGCAAAGTATTTCTTTGGTTTGAGCTCCTTTTACCCCCTCCTCCTCCGTCTTCTTCCTTTTCCGCTTCTTCTTCTTCTTCTTCTGCTGTCCACTAGGTGGCAGCATCCTCTCACATATCAACATGAATTGGCTGATGCATGTGACTTGTGCCTGATTCCAAAAGTGTACCTGTGTTTTGATAATTTTTATGAGAGGAATCTCTTACTTGGACACATTTGGAAAAAATGCACATGAAGTCAAGAAAATTGGTCAACAACTGCTCATACAGTGACAAGACTTTCATGTACCACAAACAAACCTGATGATTTAAAACCTTTACCGAAGTTACTGTGCAGTTTTTGACCAGTTCCCATAAGCTCTACGAAACCCAGTGTAGAGCATTTGCAGTTGATACAAACACATTTTAAATGTATGCTAGTGATTTGCTTTCTAACCCACAAACTTCTGAAATTCTGTGCCTAACCTTGCAGACAGTAGTGAGTGTCTCACTGATGATGTCAGCATCATTGCGGGTGGGACCCTGACTGGTTGGCATGCTGACTCTGCTTTTGTCCTGTGGAGGAGGATTTTGGGTATCCTTGGAGATGTGAACAGCATCCGCTGCCCCAGAATTCATGCCAAGGTCTTTTACTGTCTGTATGAGCTCTGGCACAAGCTGGCAAAGGTGAGTACAATCAGTTTAAAAAGTTTTATGTAAGATGAGAATGAAAAAAAAAATGACACCCATTTTGCCATTGAGATATTACTGTAAAATCATGAGATACATTACATACCACAAAAAAAAGTTTTAATGATGTAAGTGACTAATTATTTTAGCCAACAGTATTTATCTTTATGTTTATGTTTTTATTGAAAGGGTATTTCAAACCAAGATTTTCCCCAATATTTTTCTCCTGCCCTATGTTAAATTCATGCTTATAGGAATCCTGCATGTTGGTCGTTTAATTAACTCAGTGAACATTTACTTATAGATTCGGGACAATCTCGGGATCAGTGTAGACAACCAGTCATCTCCCCCGCAGCCAGCCTTCATCCCTCCTCTTCGAATGCTGGCTTCCTGGCTTTTCAGGGTATGTACAACAGAGACACAGACCACAACAATTACAATACTTGAATACTAGAGGCACAGCATTGATAATATGCAAAATACAATAACCGAAGTACTGTTGGATAGATTGAAATGTGGTATCTGGTTCCAGTTTTCCAAATTGAAAAGGTTCATGAGGAATCAGTTCCATTATGTCCTTAAGACCCCAAATCGTTTCCATGACCTGTAGCTATTTCACTATAACCGAGTTTATCAATATGTTTGTTGTACACAATATCCGGTAGGTGTTTCCTGGGGAAAGCCTCTTTGCTTGAGAAGGAATTGGATTAGAAGTAATTAAATAGAAGTGGCTGGTATGGAAAGAGGCTGTGAGCCAATCAAACAGCAGCTTACTGAACCATTTTAGAGATGAAAATAAAAGCATACATTTTACAGCTCTCTTGTTGATGGAGAACAGCCTCTCTGTTTATGATAGATTTTTAGTATCTGTAGCTTCATTCAGGAGTGACAAGTTTCAGCCAAACAAAAAAAAATACTTTTTCAGTGTCCTTCTTACATAATGTCCAGATGTCAAAGTTACAACTTCCTTATTACAGTAGTGAACTTAGCATTTGTGTTCCCTCTTCAGGCCACCATGCTGCCCGCTGAGTACAAGGCTGGTAAACTGCAGGCCTACAAACTAATATGTGAGATGATGACCAGGCACCAGGATGTGCTCCCGAACAGTGATTTCTTGGTACACCTCTACCACATCATGCACAAGGGCATCACCAGTGATGACCAGGTACAGTCAGAAGGGGGCACCTTCAGAATAGCTCCTCGCTCTTCCTTTTTTTCACCACTAGATGGTACACCAGACACATTCTGGTGGAAAACTAGTTGAAATTTTTACAATTTCCTTTGCAGCCTGAGATGACAGAGTGATTCCCAGTCAACTGTTAGTTCTTGATGTAGACAGACTTGAATCAACACCTAAATGGATCAGTGCCAGTTTTTTTTTTTTTTATTTGAAGATAATTGGAGTCACTATGAGGACTGGGACTGACAGGTGGAAGAATGGGGTTCATATTAGGTTCTCTGGGATGTAATTGTGTCGAGTCCCTGATTAAGTAAATGGTTTTGAATCTGTTTGCCAACCAGTGGTGATGAAGAAGGCCTGTGTGTTTTGGCATTTTCCACCTCCTTCGGCCACACCCTAACTTGTATTTAATCTTGGCCAGGCTCCATTTCTCCCAGTCCAAGCTGAGTAAAGATGAATGGAGTCCCCCCAAAACAAAGGAAAGGGATAAAAGTGTGTGTGGTTGGGGGTGTATTGGATGCATGTGTGTGTATATATGCCCTCCTGGCTTGGTTTCTATTGCACATTGGCAGCGCGACAAGCTTATTAGAATGTTTTCCATGTCGTTAAATAATGTTTTGAGCCCCTGCCGCGTATACGTGATTAATTAAGGATTGACGTCTGTCGCGCTCCGTTAGACTGACACGTCGGCCAGGGGCCCAGAGTAGGCTGGACTGCCTGCCTGCCTGCCTGCCTGCCTGCCTGCTTGTCTGTGTGTGTGTGTGTGTGTGTGTGTGTGTGTGTGTGTGTGTGTGTGTGTGTGTGTGTGTGTGTGTGTGTGTGTGTGTGTATGCAAGTGTGTGAAGGAGCGGGAGGGGAGACTGGGGAACGTGGTGTAGAGTAGAGCAATGAGGGGGGCACATTGAGGGACGAGGCAACATTCTCCAGCTTTTGTTGTGGCTCTGTATAATGCGTCGGGGGGCCAGAGCCAGGCTGGCCACTGAAGCATGCTCAAATTGGCCGGAGAAAAGAGTCCTCACGCCACACAATAGAGGACAGCCGCACGCCTGCTTAACATAAGAAAGTGGCTCTTACGTCCCCCCCTCCTCCTTCCTCTCTTCACCCAAAACCCCCAACCTTGCAAAAAAAAAAAAAAACAACCTCTCTGAATCCATCATACAAATACATAAAAACATGTTTTATGAGGTTTACTTTTTTCATTTATTGATATGTCA
Organism: Xyrichtys novacula; assembly: GCA_962446985.1. Taxonomy (NCBI): domain Eukaryota; kingdom Metazoa; phylum Chordata; class Actinopteri; order Labriformes; family Labridae; genus Xyrichtys; species Xyrichtys novacula. The sequence goes on from OY660878.1 coordinate 10,284,339, forward strand.
CTATCTTTAAAAGATGGACAAGAACAATCCAGGGAGGTCTGTACATACTCTTTATGATTGTCTTTATGCAAAGAATTAAAAGGGTAAGGTCACGATTGAATTCAGACTTTAACCACATGCTTTTATTTTATCTAAAAGTACTCAGGTTTACGCGTTGAGCATTTTTTAACTACCTGTTTCAGAGGTCACAAAACCTGCCTTAACCTACTGGGTTTTATGGACAGCAAGGAGAGTCCCTGTGTAAACCCTATTCACTAAATTCGACTTAGCTTTGAGAAAATGACAGTTCCCTCCGAGAGATTCTCCTTCCAACTGACGGGGTGCCAAGGTCATGGCTATTGTCCTGATTGTTCATGGTCACTGGTCTCACAAAAGCATGGCCATAACACAATAGCAGTAATCTATCTAATAGGTCTACCATCTGAGCTGCAGTTGTTAACAGCATATTTTGTAAAGTGTAGCAAAACGCAGACAAGCAAAGCATTTTTTCCTTTTTTTTTGAGAGAGAGGGAGGCAGAAGAAAACAAAAAACAACCCTATCATTGTATATTCTTTTCCACTCTTGTGTTAAACTAAAACATGCTGTGTACAAGGATTTGCCATGTCTGTCCCTGCAGAAGAGGTACCTTGTGTAATTAATTCACTGTCAGATTAAATTCTGCCTGTTGACCACAAGTCACAAAGGTGGCTGTTGATTAAACCTCCCACTTCATAGTTATGCAGGTGGATTATGTTCTACAAGGGAAAACCCCAGATACTCTGTGTAATAAGGGGGGTGTTGAATTGCAACAGAAATCTTTCCCGTACTAAACTGGAAACAACCATTAGTAAATAAGACAAAAAAACGTGGAATGTTGTGTAGACTAGTGCTGCCATACTGGACTGAACACTGTCACCCCAGAGACAAGCAGGTGGACAGTGTGTGCTTTCCTGGAGACGAGGCCAAATGAAAAGGCCTCTATTCACAGTTACGTTAATGCACCTTTTGTTGATGTAGGGGCCATTCCTACCGCCAACACAGAGCCACACGCGGGGTTCAATTCCCATCTCTATACACACACCTCAAATCAGGTTCCCTCTACTTACACATACAATGGAAAACACTTTGTGTTCAACATTTGTGGCTTCCTCTAAAATGCTCATTTGAGGCAATCAAGCAACAGTTTGTTGCATGCTAATTACCTCTGACTGCACTGCACATTATGTTTCAGAGGTCAATTACTAACAAAATGAGGGTAAAATTGGCCCTCAATCCTAAAGCCCTTCCCTGCAATTTTCCGCATGTAGTGCATCATGTTGACTTCTTGCTCATCGCCCTCTGCTTGTTTATTTTATCCCTCTGGAGTTCACATGTATGCCACGTTTACTAGAGCTTTGGTTTATTCATGTTAAAGAGATGTAGATAAATAAATACTTATATATATAAGGATACTATATGGGACTGTGTGTGTAAAAGAGAGAGAGCATGAGAGAGATCATTTGTGCCTGTGTTTGCCAGGGTGCTGTTTTGGTTCAGCTAAAAAGAAAGCTAATGTTTGAACTGTGCGATTTACACAAGTTTATGGCCAAGAAGGCAGGTGTTTCCATCTTGGACCTTGCCTTTGTACACAAACGTACATGCACATGTCTCCGATAAGAGAGGGGCACTCTATCTGTTTCACTGAGTTGCTGTATCCATATGCCAATATTTGACCAGTATAGATTTTCAAAACATTTAAAGTTCAGTTGAATTTAGTATAAATGTTTTGTTGAACTTTTTGTCTAACAAAGTTATCTCTAAAAAGTAAAGAAATTTAGCCCCTTTGCTGCAGCTGAATGTTGCATGGAAAGCCTTTTAGCAGCTTTTCATGCTCTTGTCTTGCATGGTATTACACTGTACATACTTGAGCAGTTTGTGCAGAGCCCTCTGCAGTACAGCATATGTCAGTGTTGAAAGAGCCCCCATCTGCCACTGAGCCGCCTGTACCTCAGCAAAACAATACCTTGTCTCTGGCTTTAATTACAGGTTTGCTTGTGTGTATAAACACGTGACTTTCAAAAGTTGGGGTCTTTTGTTCTGCCTCTGTGAACAATCCATCTGCTGCCCCTTCCTCTCTCTCTTTCGCTCATTCTCCTTTTTTCCCCCTTTTTTCTCTACTCCTTTATCTTTCTTTATCCACTCATTTTTCCTGTGTTTTGACAAAAACATACTGTGGTGTTAAAAGCCTTGCTCCACAGAAGAGGATTAGAGGCACAAGAAAAAAAATCATAATAAGGTCCAATGATATATATTTTATTTTGATTCTAATATTTAAAAAAAGGTTAGAATTTTGACTTTTTCTTAGAATTCCAACTTTTTTTCAGAGTTCTTACTTTTTTTTCGCAGAATAATAATAATATATATATATATATATACATACTAGGGGAGGGAATCACTAGTGGCTCCACAATACAATTTTATCACGATACTTGGGCCACAATACAATATTATCGCGATTTTTAACATTTTGCAATACAGTGAGTATTGCGATACAATATATTGCAATTTATACAATTTTTTTACTGTTAAGCTACTTTAGCTTTTGGTTTTCCTTTATGTTTGTCTTATTTACTCTGTGTTTTATTTCATGTACCACATCTTGCAAATTTTATTTATATATTTGTTGAACTAACTTTCCCCTGCTCTATGATGTCACCTCTGCCAACTTCACTGGACAATCAGTTGATTTCATTTTTCCATGATCATAGATTTGACTTCATATTAGCGATTAATTTGAAAGATGGATACTTAGTAAATGAGACGATACGATATATCACCAGACAAAATATTGAGATACTATGCTGTATCGATTTTTTTTCCCACCCCTATACATACTATTTCTCCTATTTCTTTTTCCCCAGTTGCTAATCCTCTTCCATATTACTCTCCTCAACTCATAGAAAGTGCTTAGCCTACCTGTTGGAGAAAAGCCTATTTCCTGCCATGTCCCTGATATGTGATTGACAAAACACTGACCCCACTGGACATGATCCTCTGCTGTTATTATGCACCAAATTATATCATAACAAAGGACATACTACAGCAGTAATGAGACATTTTCAGTGTTTGAAGCAATGATAGCCGTTAATTCTTTCATTTATGCATCAAGTTACACCACTTACTGATGCCTAACAACATTATTATTAAAAAGTAAACCACTGTGCCTATTGATAAGTGTGCGTGTGTGTGTGTTTGTGTGTGTGCGCGTGTGTGTGTGCACTTGCATATATTTTTGTCATCAGGATGTTTTGAACACTATGATCCGCTCCTGCTCTCCTCGTTTCTTCTTCCTCGGCCTGCCGGGTTTCACCATGCTTGTCGGAGATTTCATAACTGCTACTGCCTGTGTTCTCAGCTCAGGCTCCCCAGAGGTAAATGCCCACTTTAAAAAGTTAGATTTTAACCAGAACCTGACACTTATTTCAAAAACAAAGATGTTGCTCGTAAATTCAATCAGTTCAGACACATATGTAATGGTTCTGCATCTTGTGTTGAAATAAAAAACTCAGGATGCTGCAATCTAATTTCTTTTCTGATATAATATGACCTTCAGTTTTTGCCACATTTATTCATCCACTCATGAGTTGTAGTTCTATGACTAATAATGCATCCTTTTAACTTCTTGCATTCTGAAGCAACACTTAGCTGCACTGATTTCTGGTAATAATTAAAGAGACTTTCGTGCACAAATAAGCATGAAACCTGAAACATGTTCTTTGTGTAGTTGAGAAGGTAACTGGGATAAATTACAGTCCATCTGTCAATGCCAATTCAGGACTGTGCAAGGATGACTAAAATTAAAATTAACAACACTGAGACGTCTTCTTTTACAGTCTTGTCTTTGGGAACCAAATGAGCTACTTGCATATAACATATTCCACTTCCACATTGTGCTGTACTGATAAGATTTAAACTCATATCGTTATAACTAAAATGTGGTTTAACTGTAAATAAAGTATTTGATACTCAAAGTACAGTTTATTTAGATAAAACAGGTGGATGTGATTGGTAAGTTTTGTTAGATACAGTCCACCTTGGTTTAGGGATTTTGGACCAATTTTAGTAAATTGTTTTAAATTATTGTCGTCCCAAAATAGAGTATGTCAACTTGTTTAGTTTGCAGGTTGGTTTTTTTTTTATTTTGTGCTCTTGCACATTAACATGAACATTGACTAATGTTAAAAGATGCAACATGATTGGCTGGCTTTGAAGCATTGAAGCATTGAAGTAGAGCACATTTTGGCAAGCTCCTCTCCAGGGTAAGAAGACTTAAATTAATACAAGGGCAAGTTCTATTTACTGTGGTTTTGTTGAATTCTGAGTGATCCAACCATTGAGAAATCAAACCATAGTGGCAAAACCAACATCCTGTTTCCAGGATATTGGTTTTGTTAAAATGGCATGAGGTTATTAATGATAGCATGTGGGCTTTTTTCTCCTCTCATCTCTGCCAGGCTCCAAGGATGGAAGCTCAGACCATTCTGGGCTCTCTTGTGTGTTTTCCAAACCTTTACCTCAAGATTCCTATATTGCAGCGAGTGCCTGGCTCTGATGACATCATTGTGGGTAACGAGGATATCAAGGTAGACGGTCAACATGTGTCAAACTGGGCATGTACAGTGCCCAGCATAAGTCAGTACACCCCTATTAAAAGTAAAGTAATACTCAATATCTAGATGAGAAAAAGTGCAATTTCCAAAGTTTTGACAAAGCTGAGTTTAACATGACATTTTATTTACCATCAGATTAAAATAAGGGTGATATGGTAATTAAAATGTAGCTTTGCTCCCAGAACTTTGATTGGGGTGTACTCATTTTTGCATACTGATTTTAAATAATTAAAAAAAAAACTTTTTTTGCATGCAGCTTAGAAAAATCTTGTTTCCAATCAATGGCCTACATTTGTGGGAGTATTTTGTTGTATAGTCTGACATAGAAAATGTTGATTTTGAAAGGAAACTAAAGGTTTTCTGGCAACTTTGAAGGGGTGTACTCATTTATGCTGAGCACTGTAAATTGCAGTCTTGTAACCTACAGTGCACTTGTAGATTACATGTATATTGACTGTTATGACAAAAGTCATTGATACTTAATTTCAAGCATGTAAATGTTATTGTAAGAAATCATTATCCTATGATAGAAATAACCAGTTTTCAATGATATTTTAGTGTTAAAGACTCCATACTTTCATTTAAAAACATTTTGAAATCATAAAATGTTTTTTTTTTTTGCTGTCTAGGATTATCTGGTCAACATCTTGCTGGAGACTGCAACAAAGGAACACTGTGAAGGGGCCAGGTACGATTGTAGTGTTGATGTTGGGTGATTTTTTCGTTTTCTTCTCTGAGATTCCACTGTCATTTTCTGTGAGGTGTTCTTCTGGAATGTTGTCATTGGTTGTTTAAATCGATTGAAAAGTTCACATCTTGTAAACAAGTGAGCACGACACAATTTACAAAAGATCTGGAGCACATCCGTTTCTTTTTGATGTGAATGTCTGGTAACATACAGTTAGGGATGGGCAATAAATTATTGTTTACGATATATTGTCAGAAAAATCCTCCATGATTAAAATTTTCCATCTCATGACAAATACGATAAATGCAAGTTGATGTTGAGGGGCAAGCGGCGAACTCACAGCCATAGCCCACACAGAGCAGAATAACAAACAAACATGGCTGAAGGTAATGAAGAAGACGTTTCTGAGCAGCTTATTACTGAGCGAGGCTCCACATGAGGGATTCCCTTCAAGATTGGGGCTTAGATGAGTGCAATCAGATATGCCTGACATCAGACAGTGGATCTGCTCACTCTGGTCACTCTGTGCAATAAGAGTTTTGAATAAATATTGAAAATCTTTTCACATTTGAGACTAGTTTGATGTCATGAGTTTTCTCCATCACCTACCACTCAAACTTGTGGTGAAGTATCTTATTTGACTATTCCAACTTGTGTTCTTAAGACAAAATGAGTCAAAAATATAGATTGGAATTATAGATTCTTTTATCTGGACTTTTGTTGTTATTGACAGAATGGCAAATCTTATCATGATTAATTTATTAGCCCATATCGCACATCCCTACGTACAGTATTTGCAGTCATACCATGAAAACCACATGGGTCTCTCCCTGTTCTCAGGAAGTTTGGTCTGTTTTTTTTTTTTTTTTACACACCCTGTAACTTTTGTCTTCCAGGTGCATTGCTGTTTGCAGTCTGGGTCTGTGGGTTTGTGAGGAGCTGATGCAAAAAAACTTCCACCACCAGGTTAAAGATGCCATCAATGTTCTTGGAGTAACACTAAAGGTCAGTGGCACTGTGAAGCAAAACAGCCAACATTGCACCAGGCATACTTGTGTGGTTTGTTATCTGCTAAGTAAAGTGTACACCCTCTAAAAACCAATGAATGAAGGCCTGTGTTGAGTGTTTTAGTACATCATTATAAGCCATAATGTTTGAAGACTAACTGTTAAAGGTATGATTGGACTGAATCTGGGTTTATGTGGTTTTACCTGGAAGGACGTACAGTGTTTAGCTCTTACAAAAATGATTGCTGATCACATATGAGCACTGCAGAACAATTTCAACATCGTGAGCAGTGAAGTGTGACTGTGAGAGTAAAACACGTCTAGTGATGTGACTCATGGGTATATTGCGAAAGAGCCCACTTTTTCTCCGTGAGTGAAGAGATGCAGAGAGTCAGAGAAGGTGGATTTTTTTCTTTTTTTCATGGAAAAGGGTTTTTGGGGCGGTCTCGTAATTTCCAGGCTACTCGCTCGCAGTAGATGTGGGCCAATTTAAGCAGCTACATCTCCCAGCTTCCTGCTCGAGTAACCCCCTCCACCCACCCCCCTACTCTCTAATGGAGCAGTAATCACTCCCCTGTACAACTTGACACACAGACTCAGCCAGCCCCAAAAATAGAGGGTATAGGCTGGGTGGGGGATCTGGGGGGAGAGTGGCACTGAGAGTCTCTTTTCTAAAAGCAGGTGCTGAACTCTCAGGGCCCCTTTTTGTGTTTGGCCATTTCTGCACTCCCCACATTGTCTGCCCTTGTTACATGTTGAGAGGCATTCAAGCTGGAAGAAATGGGAAATTCTATTTCTCCACAAAGAATTTCAAATCACTGAAGAAATCCACATTTGAAAGAAAATTGTCAACAGCTCAAATCTCTCCTCTGATGAGTCTGGAGAAAATGAGCCATGGGTTGAAGTGGAAAGGAAATTATGCTGATTATGTGCACATTAAGTAAAATTACCCAGAATTCTCTCATAGTCAGTTTGTGCCTAAACTTTTTCTTTCCATGTTTTCAACCAGCATTGTCCCTCTTGCCGTTCCAGAGTGTGTGTATTTAAAAAACACAAATTCAATGAGGAAGAGTGCATAAATACTAACACGCAACAAAGAATCTCTTGCTAAAAAATCTGAATACAGTAAGTGAAGTCCTGAAGATCAGAAAAAAACTGTTTTGGGGACACATCGCCGTCAGTTCTTGATTTCTGTATATTTAGAGTACATACAAAAGGTACTATTAGTGTACTATTAGTGTATGTTGTGTGTTCTTTAGATTGAAAAGTGTGGCTAAGTAGCTCCTGTTTAGTTGCATCAAAATAAACCCAAACAGAGATTGATTCTATGTGATGAATTTCTACAGGCCTTTATTTCCTCCTTTGCTGCTGTCAGTCAAGAAAATATCTTTATTGACATACAAACAAGAAAATCCCACAAGTGACTTTATAAACTTGACCCAGGGATACAAAAGAGAAATAGGGCCACAAGAAGAAAAAAAACATAATAACAGGAGGGAGATTTTTTAAATTTCCATTTCGGGATTAAAGCCGAAATTTCAAGATTAAAGTCGAAAATTTAGAAACTTGAAATTTAGAGATTAAAGTCGAAATTTCGAGATTACATTTTTAAAAAGTAAAAATAAAAAAAGTTGAAATTTTGAGATTTAAGGTGAAATTTCTGGATTAATAATGTCGATAACTATGTCGAAATTTTGACTTTAATCTCGAAATTTCAACTTTTTTAAAATTTGACTTTAATCTCGAAATTTAGACTTTTGTCTCAAAATGGAAATTAAAAAAATTTCCCTCCTGTTATTTTTTTTTTCTCTTGTGGCCCTAACCCTCTTTCGTACAGGGATGATTACAATCACCCTAGACTATGAAAAAAACGCTTCCCCCTGGTCTAAAGATGTAAATCTACAGAAACAAAAATGAAATGATTGAGTTGCCAACCAAAATCTCCTGACCTTTATGTTACCTAATGTAAAAAACTTCATGTTTGCTTTATGGTGCAGTTTGGAAACAAAGCAGTGGCTCAGATAGCCTGTGACGTGTTTCAACTCCTCATCTCTCACTGGGAACATCTCCAGAGGTTGGAATCGACCCTTCCCAAGAAAATCATTGAGGTAATAAACACACCCACACACCTATACACATACACTTGAATTGTCAGTTCCTGTTAGTAAGTTGTGAAACAAACTTCAGAAAAAAGGATGTTCCCGTCATGTCAATCATGCTTTTAAAACTGAGATTTTCATGAACTATTACTCATTGGTTTACATTTACCCTACATCCTGTAGCATTTCGTCCATTTGGCACACAGCCCTGACTCAGCTGATAAATAGGAGTGTGTCATCCAATTATCTTCCCTCTTGTTTTGTCCCAACACAGATCTTTGTGGCCACAATAGCGTTTTTGTTGCCAAGCTCAGAGCACTCAACAGTGGAAGCAGACAAAAAGGTACATTTTTGAAAGGAGGGGACATGAAATACCTGACATCTAAAGGCCCTTGATCTATCATGCTGGAATGGTGCATTTGCAGAGGAATGTTTCTCTTAATGTGTTTTTCTCTTGTCCTTTTTGTCATTGCTTATATTTTATCTGTGCAGCTCTCATTTATTACTGTTGTTTATCTCAAACTACCTTGTCTTTTTTAAATTAATTATATATATATATTTTATTTTACTTGTTGTTACTGAATAAGAAACTCCTCTATTCTCACCCCTTGTTAGCTGATGGTGTCCTTGCTGCTCTGCCTTCTGGACTGGTGCATGGCAGTTCCTCTGAGTTTGCTCCTCGAACCCATTACCATGCCTTTGATGGAGGACACCGCATCTCACAAAGCCCCTTTGCTGGACTACATCTACAGAGTGAGTGGCCTCACGTCCAGCTCAGCAGGGGGGGAATAGATGAAAGTTTCTGTTGCAGCATTTAATAGACCTGATGGATGGCCTCTTACCAAAATCTTCTAAAACACTAGATCTCTCTTTGCCTGCAGGCACAATAACTTCTGCCTCGACATCTTCACCCCTACCCCCAATCTCATCAAATGGGCTTGTCACTTTAATTAGACTCACCTTCATCATGACCTCATGAATATGGTTATACTGGCACAACAGCATAGCAGCAGCTGACGTGTTCTGTTGGCATTTCATCAAATGTAGAAAGTCTTAAAGTTGTCTTCGCAGTAGTTCTGTTTAATTCAAGCGAGATGTTCCGAATTCAAGCCATTTCTCTGTATTTGTGTCTGAGCCTTTATTTTATGGTCTGACCCTGAGGATGAGGGGCAAGCTTCAGGCACAAATGAATGAGGTATTATTCATTCCCTCCTGTCTGGGCAGATGCGGTCAACGGCAGATCTTTGTAAGGATGTCACCCCTGATAAGAAATGGTCCAATTATTCAAACAGAACCCTTTGTCCACTTGATAAGCTTCGGCTATAAATGCTTGTCCTGAAGATTTGAATGGAATATGTCTTAATATGAGAGCAACTGCAGCTGCTATAAAAGCAAAGACAATTAGACATGATTGGTTGTCTATCAGCACACAAAAGCCATGGCCCCTCTGGGTTTTATTGAAAATAATATATTAAGCAAGGCATAACAAGATGAGAGAAAACAAATGAGCACCAAGTCAAAAATCTATACATTTGATGCAAATTATATTCTTAACGGCTCTAACGGAAACCATCCCCTTATTATTTTTCACATGTCACTTATATTTAATTACAGTTTTATATTTTATTAACTCAGTCAATCCCAAGCCACCAAACACAAGCACAAAACATGTCCTCAGCTACTAAAGGACGCTGAAAGTATTGTGCAATCCTGAGAAGACCAAAAAAGCATTAAAAGCTGTTTTGATGTCCAACAGCATTGCAGATTGTGTAAAGAGCAATGTTACAGTAGACTTCATTGGTTCAGTGGTGTTCTGTTCAAGCCTCTCCATCTGCTCTCCCCGCCTGCCGTAACAACCAGCTGCACCACCCTTGTGTGTTTATTTGTGTGAGAGTGCGCAGTGGAGGGATTGTGCGTGTTTCTGTGCAAAAGAAGCAGAGAGGTTGGGTACATGTATGATTATGTGCCTTTTTATTATTATTTGTTTTCTGTGTGTTCAAAGTTTGTCCCATATATCCTAATAACCTGCGCTGGTTTAAGTACAATATGCCAGTTTCACCATGTGTCACCTTCCAGGAACTGTTGCTATGCAAAGTGCAGTCACTTAGTTGTCAAGCTCAGCTGTGGGCCCCCTCCCTCTTCTTTGGTCTCTCCACCTCTTCATGGAGAAACCTCTTTGGTGCTTTTGCTCGCAGCTGTTTGTTTCAGGTCTTTTTAGTATTGAGCCTCAATCCCCCCCCCATGCACCCAGAGGGCCGTCGAATCATCCACATACTGTCTACATTGCCTCACACACAATACTGTTTCGCATGGCAGGGCCAGCATGCCGAAGAGCGTCTCTTAGCCAAGTATGAGCGTATGTGAGCACTGAATGGGATTAGCCTTTGCATGGCTTTACCCAAGTTGCTTTACTCTGAATGAGAGGCCCCCTTATTTGCATGCATGAAGGATGGCATAAGGCATGTTTTTTTTCTCACTCAGATACAGCGGCCTAACCTTCTGTCAGATCATACAGTATACAGGTGGGTTTGTGTGTTTTTTCAGTGTGGATGTTTGTGGTTGGAGCTGTGCACAAGGATAAAGTCTTAATTAAATCAAACAGTGTAAACCTGTCCGATGGATGTAATCAACTGCCCCAGTGCGTCTTATCTAGCCCTGCCAACGGATGCTCTGCCATCTGTTATGTAGATCGATACACTCACACATCACAGGAGAAATGGATTAGTGGCAATAAAGACCCTCTTTTCTTTCCCTCTCTCACCCCCTTCTTCTACCGCCTTATGATGTAAATAGACCATATATTTCCCTTTCATGTGCTCCTGGATCATGTCAATCGAGAAGCAGGCCTGCAGGGGTGTCACTGTTCATTGTTACACCAGACACCACCATATCTAACAGGATGATGTCATTGTACATAATATTTCATGTTCTGTCATCAAAGAGCGTTTTTGTTTTCATATTGTAAAAGGCCTACTCATGAACCTTATAGTCACTTAGTCATACCTCTTTTCTACTTTCCCCTAGGTGCTGCACTGCTGTGTGGCCGGCTCTAACCTGCACACCCAACAGAGCCACTACCTCCTCACCCTCTCGGACTTGTCAACTGACTATGACGTCATGTTGGGTCAAGTTAAGAGCTTCGAGCCACCACCCTCCCAGACAACCAGCACTGAATATGGCAACCTACTCACTGTAGCTGAGGGTAAGAGCAAAAACTCATTTTCATGTTTGCCTAAAATCCCGGCTGTTACATCAAATCTTATCCCAAATGAGTTAATCTAATCACAGTTTGACACACAACTTTATTTAGGCTCAAGGTTCCTACACAGTTGGAATTTCCATAGTTTTCCATACCCTTCTTTTAAGAATTACTTTTGGAAATACCTACTTTTCTATTTTCTAACAGTATTTAAGAACTGTGGTAATAGTCTGGAAATGTAAATATTTTTCCATACTTTTTAAGACCTGGAAATTGATCAAATTTATTTCCATACTTTGCCTTACTTTCCATACTTGCCTAGGAACCCTGTAGGTTTCATACTACACCTATGAGCGACCACAGAGACATATAGTGCAAATTTATTAAAAAATAAATAAATAAATTCAAAAATTGAAGGAAAAGCAGACCCAAAGTGGCCCATCCATTTGGGGACTCTCCATTAAATGTCAATATCTTATTAAAAGTCTGAAAGGGAAATCAACCACCACAGAGAAAGAAATGTTCGCATTGGTACTCAGCCCTAGAGAGAAGACCCATTACGGGGTTTGATAAAATGTGATTTTTTTTTTCTTCTTTTTTAGTGACCTTGTGATTCCATTAGGCAATGTATTCTTCTCTCCTCTGTGTCCTTAACTTCTAAAAAGTCCTCATAATTCAAATATACAGAGCACATGTGTACCTAAAACAATGTTAAAAAATGTGAACAGCAGCTTTTCCCCAGAACATTTCACCACTCTTGTGCTTTTTTTTGTGCACAGCTGCACAGAGTCTTAGTGGAAATAACAAAACACTATCAAAAGGGCAAACCAAAGAGTGCCGGCCTAGTTATATTCATGCTCCCACCTCATATTGATCAAGTCACTTCAAAGGGCCAGCACATCTCTAATGCAGCTTGGCCTGCTTTCTAAAGAGCTTTCTCCACTTTGATGGGGGATGATGGTATTGATAGCACTGTCACAATGCAAGAGTGCATCTTCTTGTTTTTCCCACATCACTGCAGAATAAAGCAAAGCATGCCTCTCACTTGCTTGTAAAAACCTGTGCATTTACATAAATGCAATTGGTTTTGCAGAGTTCTATTAAGCAGCCTGTAAAGATGATGGTTCTCATTAGCACTCAGCCAGTCCTGATGCTCGTGCATTGTAAGAAGACTCAATGAGCTTTTCAAAGTTCTCCCTTATGATCAGAGGCTACCATCCAGGAAGTGTGCCTGCCAAGCTATTGTGAGAAATGAATAAAGTTCCCCTATTAGTGATCATAAATGAGATTGGCTTTGTGTAAAGAGCTAACGGAGATGATAGCGTGTCAACAAACAAATGTGAGCCTTTAGAAATCTGGTTAGAAAGTCTGCCTTGGACGTATTATAAAAGATAGCCAATGTGCAGCTTCTTCTTCCAAACCCATCAGTTACTTTTATGATTAAGCGCTGTACATTTTTCACATCTATTTACCACAGTCCTTATTTCTGCTCTCATTAACTTACTCTCTCATCAGAAAAGCGTCGGAGGAACATGGAGCTTATTCCTTTGACTGCGCGTATGGTCATGACACATCTGGTGAATCATCTGGGCCATCATCCACTGAGCGGTGGCCCCGCACTTCTCCATAGTCTAGTGAGCGAAAATCATGACAACCCATATGTGGAGACAACGGAGCTGTCCTCTGATGTCTTCAAAAGTCCCAACCTGCAGCTCTTTGTCTTCAATGATAGCACACTGGTGTCCTACCTTCAGATTCCTTCAGAGACCCCCACTGTTGGAAAGCCCCCCCAGCCTTCCTCACAAGTGCGCGTCATTGTCCGAGATATCTCTGGCAAATACTCATGGGATGGCTCAATCCTTTACTGCACCACCCAGGATGACTCCTTAGACAGGGGAGCTTTTAATATATTTGATCACCCTCTGTCTACCACAACTGGAACTCACTGCAGGAACCAGCCTTCCTCTCCAACAAAGGGGCCCAACAAAAGTAAATGCTCAGACTCCCTCTCAGAATGCTATGAGGAGGAAGAGGAAGATGTCCTAGATAAGCTTTTGGAGGACCTGGGCCAAAGCAGCCCTGAATGCCTGCCTCAGCCTCAGCTCAGGCTTAACCAGCCTGCACCCTCACCCCATGGGATGAACTTGGAGCAAGAGAGTGCCATCCTAGAGGCTATTCTGCGCCAGACTCAGCAGGAGGAGGAGCAAGTGAAGAGGTGGGATGCTGATGTAAGCTTTCGGGCTGCATGCCAGAGGGAACCCTCTCCACAGGAACCCAAGGCTCCTTTCTACTTCTGCCGGCTGCTTCTTAATGACCTTGGCATGAACTCTTGGGATCGCAGGTACTCTACCATCTGGAATTGCATACAACCTTTGGCTCAGTTCACACTATACAAGAGAAAGATAGAGATTAATACCGAAAGGGTAGTTTGTAAGAAGTCACACAGGTTTTTTTTTTTTTTGCATGTGTCTCTTAGTGTGTTTCTGAATCATTTTGAAAAAAAAAGGCTTCTGAAATGAACACAAAATTCAGGAAAGGAGAGTCAGAAAATGCTTTTATAACCTCAAAAGTTTATTTTTGAACCCGGGTTACTTTCTTCTCCACCAAACGTCGCAGCTGTTTTCTTGTTACTCAAAAAAGAAAGAGTGAAGCTAAAAGCACACTGAAGTCTGCAGTATCTTAATCTCCTCTCCACAGGGTAAAAGTGCCCAGCTGTTTTCACTAAGGTCTGCTTTGCAGAGCCACATCTTTGCAGTGCTTCCCTGTAAATTAAAAGCTTACACCTCTTAATGGTGATGGTGTGACATGCACACAGCTAGTAGGAGATTGCTTTTTGCACCTGTGCCCATTTTGCTTTTGTTAGTCTTGACTCCAAAACAAAAATAGTTTGCTTGTAGATTATTCTACTGTTTCAAATGGCTGGTTATTGTTATTGTTGCCATCATAGCAGTTTTCTGAATACTGTTCAATGTCCAGATTCGACAGCATCTTATCTAAAAAAAAAAACCCTCTCTTTAACAGGAAAAGTTTCCATTTGCTGAAGAAAAACTCAAAACTCTTAAGGGAACTGAAGAACTTGGATTCCAGACAATGGTAATTCTTCTATGTTCTATTTTATGTCCTCATTCATCTCTACATGAGCAAAATTTACACATTAGTAATCATAAAGTGGGCCACAGCAACTAGAGCTGTAATCAACCAGAGAAATTGTTGGTCAACTTAAACCCTGACATTTTCGACCAAAAATTGACTGTGAGGGACAAAGCAGCTCGGCGGGATGAAAATATACTGATATCAGAACAAGAAGGCGATTAACACAAATATTATATTCAGAAAACCACTGGACGTTGATTAACGTGGACTCTTTTCAATCGAGTGTCTCCAGTGGGTTGGGCGAATCCAAAATGGTAAAAACAAGGAGGGTGTTCTGAAACCTGTGCTCTGAATAAAACCCTATTAGCACTTGGTACATTCCTCCTGATGAAATTCACCATAGACTGTAAAATATCGAGCAACACGTCTCGACCTATAAGTCGATTAGTTGACTAGGACTTTACAACCCTAAAAGCAACACCATACATCACTATCTGCCAATTCAACCCCCTTGTTTGTTTTTTGAGCCTTACCTATTCACTTCTGGGGCTCAACACCAGCAGCTGCCTATAAAGTAGCTTTATCTGTATTCTGAAATTTCCCTCAACATCAATCAAGAATCTGTCTGTCCTGCTGATAACCCTAACCCTAGCCCATTTACCATCTTTTTCTGCTTCTATTTAAGTCCAATCAATAAGTTCTTGACAAATTGCTGATGACAGAAGCTTATCAGAAATCCTCTTTGAACTGGATCTCATTCTCCCAAATAACTGAACTTGCATGGACTATTACAAAGCTGCGGGCAAGCATGGAAAGTGCCCTCAATTTACCCTAGTATGTTTTACTGCCATGGTAACAGGGGAAGCAGGAGAGACTACTTTTCTTTAAATTATGTTGACGCTAGAGAAAAATTTAGTTGTATTTGTCACATTGTGCTCCTGATTGTACTCAACAACTCAGTTTCACTCGCACACACACACACAGGTGCCTTGGTTAGTAAGGTGAAGGGTTTTAATTCATGGCATTCACATTAAAAAAAGGAATTAATTAAGTGTCTGAGAAGAAATATGCTTTTCAAATTCTGTTTCATTTCTAAAACTGTCCAGTGTTTTCTTTTTAATAATTCTAATACTTCACATTTTGTACTTTAGTCGGGAAACACACAAGATCGCAGTCTTCTACATCGGGGAGGGCCAAGAAGACAAGTGCTCGATCTTATCTAACAGCACGGGCAGCCAGGCTTATGAAGACTTTGTGTCTGGACTTGGATGGGAGGTGAAGACAACCACACCTTCACAGACAAGCACACTGCGTCCACACAGACAACATGAATATGCTCACACAGATGTAAAAAGCACTCTTAGCCCTTAGCTGAGTTGTTCATGTGTTCCTCAGGTGGACCTTGCCACACACTGTGGCTTTATGGGTGGCTTACAGAGGAATGGCAGCACAGGTCTGACAGCTCCTTATTATGCTACCTCCACCATGGAAGCGATCTTCCATGTCTCCACTCGTATGCCGTCTGATTCAGATGACTGCCTCACCAAAAAGGTAAGAATTTGGGTTTGGTTTTACAACCTTTTCAACCTTTGAAATGACACATTTTTAGATGACTCACGACATGAGGTCTTTTCCCCATACATTCAGAGAATATTGCAGTAAAAGAGACATTACTTGTGAAGAATTGCCCATTTGATGCAGTGAAATGGCAACACAGCCCTGCCTGACCATAGCAGTATGTTGTTGTAGCCTTCAGTTTTGTGTTAAGCTGTGATCAGGAGGTGTGACTCCAGAGTGCGGGCATTGATTAGTGACCCCAGCCAGGCAGGCCTGAGGAGTAGAGAGTCGCAGGCGCGTGAGTGAAGAGAGGGCATGTGCCGTGGTGGTAATGACTGTGATTCTGCTAGCCCATGCACCCCTCCCTGTGTGCTGTGACCAAGGCCTGGATTCAGCCATTAGCTCTCCCTGCTAGGGCAGGCGCCGGCCGGATGCCGGCAGGATCCTTTTATCCAATTCCTGCTGCCGCCACAGGAGCAATCGATTGGGTTCTGCAGTGGGATTCTGGGCTGTAGTCCACCAGTAGTAGTTAGCACAAAGAAATGAGCCGCAAGGCCCCTGCCCGTGCTGCCAATCTTCTCATACAGCACCCCGCTGAGAAGGGAAATTCATCAGGCTCTCATCATATCCAGCCCCTCCTCTAATACTCCACACAATCCCCCCCTTTTCCATCTCACAAATAACCCCCTACTTCCTCCAAACCTGTCTTGAACCTCTGCTTAGAGGCTGTAAAAATTAGTTGAACTGAGTGAAGACTTTGGCTGTCCAGAGTGAGGCGCTGGAGGGGCCGCCATGCCTAGAGAGAAGTGTGCTACAGCCCAAGTTCCATTCATTTTCACCGAGAATTTCTGTAATTTCAGATGCTCACCTTGCACAGATCTACACACCAGCCACAGGCTGCAAAAGATACTGGCAGGCTGACTGACTGACTGCATGCAAGGATGCTTAAGAAAAAGACTTGAGGACAAGAGAGGAGAGAAAGTTGTATGAAGAATTGGAATGTGAAGCTGCATTTGTCTGTGGGATGTTTCCCTGTCAATTTAAAAATAACACTTTAAAGTCCAGCGGTCACCCACTTTGCGGCCTGTAACCACAGAGGCATGCTGTGACAGAGCAATAGATGGGACAATTCTCGCTGGGCAGCTTGCCTGTTGGTCGACAATGGAAGGGGGGGACAGCTAAACCAAAAAGAAAAGATGCAAAACCATGAATTCCTCAATCCAATTGTGGGTTTTAGGGCAGTGCAGGCTGCAGCAGTAGCAGCTGGCTTCAGTAATTCAGTTACAGAAGTGACCTGCTGGGTTGGGGTCAGGCTGTGTTGACTGTGTTCATGTGCATGTGTGTGTGTGCGAAAGAGAGAGAGAGAGAGATAGACAAGTGCTTTGGCGAACACGTACAACCTCGTCATTGATTCTCAACTGGGCTGTTGCTGTTTTTTCTTGTATCTATGGGTCCTCTGGTCTGCCTTCTCCATTTGCCGGGTGGAAAGTCAAAGAGGACTAATTGGACTAGAGCCTTTGACAAGTCATTGTATTAAAGAAGTCTCAAACATTTGGACGTGATTAACAGAGGAGTAAATAGATTGGAGCAGGAAACGATTGACTTCAGCAAAAGCATCCTCATTAAACTTTGATTAAGATCCTCCAAATGCTAATATCTTAACCCAGATTAACATCTCGTGTTGATTGTCTAAAGCGAATACATATTCAACATTTTCTTTGAAATTGTCCCAGTGACTGACCTGGTTGGTACCTGCTGATCCTTGGACAGACAGACTGAACCGGCAGGCTTCAGTAATCAGCGTTCCGTGGATTTGTTTAAGATTATCATATTACCATAATTAAAGGCTTATAATAGAATGTGCTAATTGCATTTTTGGTGGCGAGGGTATGCTTCTTAATGGCTCATTAGACCCACAGTACATTGGCAGATGTTTTCTTCTGAGTAGAGGCTCACTTTTCAGTGTCCATGATACCCCAGAAAACATCATAAGACTACAAGCTAATAAGTCATCTTCACAGGTAATATAATGTAACTGTGTCCTTCCATTTTTGCTTCGGAAAGGGGGGAAAGCTGTTAACCTATTTTAAACTGGCAACAGGCAATTTCCTGTCACTTAAGTGTACCTTCATGCCCTGCCCAGTTCATTTGTGTTTGTGAATAGGGTGGAAATTGGAAGCAATTTAATCTCTGATGGGTCAAGTTAATTGGATGTGAATTATTTGTTTTTGAAATACTCAGTTTTGCACATTTTGGTTCCCAGACCCATATTTACGACATTGTTCTCAACAGGGTTTGTCATTTTGATTGAAATTAAAATAATCTCTTGCTTTATACCTTCTGCATTGCATGTACAGCTGAAAACAGTTATGGTGCTTTATTGTTCAACTACAACTTATCAGTCAGTGTTATTGTCCAGTTCCTTTTTTATACCCTGTTAAACATCGTTTCACTCTGGAGAAGTTACTGAGTGGATAAGACACTCTCCAGTCTCATTAAATTTGTGTTATGCCATGTTGTGCCATGCACCTGATGAGGCTGATTTTCTTTGTTTGGCAGCTACGACATCTTGGAAATGATGAAGTGCACATAGTGTGGTCAGAGCACACCAGAGATTACCGACGGGGCATCATCCCAACTGACTTTGGAGATGTGCTGATTGTCATCTACCCAATGAAGAACCACATGTTTTTCATCCAGATCATGAAGAAACCGCAGGTAAACTACAACAGGTGGTAGTTTTTTGGTGAGACCAGCGCCAGGTTTTTCTCCACTTTAGCCCAGCATTTTTGCCTACACTTACCCTTTTTCCACCAAGCCAGTTTAAGGGCTAGTTTGTGGCCAGGACCTTTAATTTAGAACCAGTTCTTTGAGTTTCAACTGTCATTCATAGAAGTGGCTTTCAGCCAGGAAAACAAGTTTCTTAGTATAACCAGTCCCTTGCTTTGTTACAAGGAAGAACTTCTCATGTAAGGGGAAGGAGGTGGGGTTATTCTGGCCAGAAATAAACCTCACTAGGATAAGATCTTAAAAAACAGGTAGTTAAATGAATGTCGTTATTTAAAGGATCATGTGCTGTAAACTGTGTCTCCACCAAGAAGAGTTTTGTTTTCAATGTTTGTTTTGTTTTTAGAGGGCATGTTATTCCATAAAATATCCTGTAAGTGACCCAGAAAAAAACTTTATTTTCAGCGCTTTTCAACTATAATTCCCATCTTTAAGCCAGCACAAGCAGCAAAGCCCTCCCTATACTGACTGATTCAGTTTGGTGTAAATTGAGCCAGACTTCATCCTGATCAAGATTCACTCTCACATACTGACGGTTATTCCTCCTCGCCCTGCCAGAAGGCAAAAGAGGAGTGAGAGCCCAAAAGACAAAATATTGCCCATAACCTTGTATTGTTTAATAATTAACACACCAGCAGCCAACATGATTGACAACCCTTTTTACAGGGAAAGTTCACCTTAAGCCTGAATAAAGAGTGGTGTGTGTTACTTCTTTCACCAAATTACTCTTCCAGACACAACTTTAGAATAATTGAGAGAAAACAATGGGGGTGCGAACAGCAATCCACGAGTAAAAGTTGTGTCAATTTCAATACTTTTAATATAAATATAGCTGATACAGAAAAAACAGTGAGATTCACTGGTAATCTGTTAACATTTACACCAAAAATGAATCTGTCTAGAGGTCTCCATGTAGCCAATATGCCTCCTGCATAAACCACCAGGGTAGGTTACAGTCTGCTGTGGAAAGAGAGGCAAGATCAGGGTTTACTGTCCTGATCTAAAACAACCCTTTGGTGGAAACACACTTATAGTTAGGCACATTTAGTCAGCTCTTGACTATCTTCAGTTGAGCTCCAGCACATGATTATTTTCTGAGAGATCATTGCAGGGTTTCTATGCAAGTATGGAAAGTATGGAAAAGTAAGAAAGTATTTTGATCAATTTCAAGGTCCTAAAAGGTATGGAAAATGAAAAATGTAGGATGGAAAAATATTTATGCTTCTGAACTACTACCACAGTTCAAAAATACTTTTTTTTTTTTTTAATAGAAAAGTAGGTATTTTCAGAAGTAATTCTAAAAAATAGGTACCCTGTCACTGTGCTATACAGTGGTTAAACACATTAAGTTTAGCTTCATCAGCATGGATTAGTTAAACTTGGATTTTTTAAACCCAATAATATATTTTTTAATCTAATTACAGCATATTTTACATGACATGTATAATTTAGATAACAAAATGGTAAGACAGTGTGTTTTATATTTGATTCAGTGTTTGCAGAAAGCTCCCTATTCCTGTTTTCAAAAGTCTGCTTCTCTCACTTGTTGAAACCCCAAAATCTTCTAAAAGTATTTCATTTCTTTGCATTATAACTTTTTTTACATAGTGTACCGAATGTTACTGGTTTGTGGAGTTTATTATGTCTGGTTATGATCCATTGGTTGAAAACTGTGTCTAGTTATTATTCATGCTGAGCTACCAAGTTAAAAACAGCCGGACCTTTTGGAGAGACTTTGACATTCACGTCAACTTCCAGGTCAACGACCATTGAGCTTTAGTGATTAAAGGCCCCTTCCCAATATGCATGAACAGACACATGTAGCCACACACACTCACAGGCTGCTGCTAAAATGCATATTGTCCCTTTGTATATGTTCCATAGCTCAATATAAAAGCATTGTTAAGTATTGATTGCCTTTTTAATTTTATTTACCTCGCATTGATTTGCATTAGGAGCTGTGTGGTTGTCATGCAAAGTTAAGTAATAATCCAATTGGATTTTGAACCCTTCCCCCAAACAGATGGAAAAACGTCTAAAACTTAAATGGACAAAGAGAACTTCTGTGAACAGCAAAAGGACCTTTCCCAAATGTAATAATAATGATAATAACAATGATAATGATGTATTTTTTCCCATGTTTTCTCTGCTGTTTCCTTGCTTTTTTACCAGGTTCCTTTCTTCGGGCCTCTGTTTAATGGCGCCATCATCACTGGAACGCTGCTGCCAAGCTTGGTACGGGCTACGTGTATCAATGCCAGCAGAGCCGTCAAATCTCGGCTGACACTCTATCAGAGCTTGTATCCTTTGCTGCTTGATTTAACATTTGCTATCATGACAGGGATGGCTCTAAAAGATGCACCAGTTTTTGAAGATCAACCATTAGCTACACAAACAGCTGCAACCACTGGGCTTTGAGTGTATATGTAGCACTTTATAAGATGGGTACAATTGAGTGTTTATTACAACTCATCTTTAATCTTCAGCACCACCAGTGGATCATTTGGGTAAATTCGTGGAGACATGTGGTGTGGTTGTCACGTCAGCCAACATACACAGCTGAGTGCTGACACTGATCTTTATGGGCTGGCTGATTTACATACAGCTATTAGGCTTGGGCTGTTTCACAGCCTGGAGCATCATGGGAGGTTATGCGGGACTGTTTGAGCAGGAGCACTGATAATGTGTCATCATCTATCACTCCTGTTTTATGGAGCACAAGGACAGCTAAAATAAGAGTACCCTCAACAAATACAAGTGCATACAAACACGAGCGCACGCACACATCTCTCCACCCATCAATCCAACAGTGTGCCGTTGAGGGCCTGACTCCAGCTGTAGTTGTCAGTTGGTTTAAAGGGAGTGTAATCACCAATGGAGATGAATTAGCATGTGAAAGCCAGCAGCACAGAGTTGGGGGGTAAAAGGGGGTGGGCAGAGTCAGGATGGTCCCTGGAGGGGGAAACTTGATCTCTCAACGCCCTGCTCCTCCTTGGACAGCATGTACAGCACCGCCTCACCAGAACCACGCTGCCCCTCTGGCGGTTGCCATAGAAACCTCCCCAAGGAGGTTTCATTTGATTGGAAGACTAAAATCTATTGTATAATTTAAAAATACATTTTAAAAATAGTTGTATTAAAACTGTCCTCCAATCATTGTAGCAGAGTCTCTTGATAAAAGACTTTTAGCCTTTAAATGTACTATGATACAGGCTGTGTGTAGTGTTGTTTACAGTTGTGTGTGTCAGTATGTATCTGCTTGTGTGCATTTCACAGTGCATCACACTCCCTCGCTCCCCACCACGATCAGGCCTTGTCTGTGTATCCCCAGGGGCATCCTGAGTGACAGATGTCTGTTACTCAACGCCAAGTGAATTAGCCCACTGTGGCTCTTGGTGCCAGAGGGGGAGCAGCCACAGGCCTGCCTGCCTCTTTGAGCCCCAGGGGGTAGGGGGTAGTTTGGACAGTACTGGGCCTGTGGTGGACCACAAAAGCCTTACCTGGCATTCCTTAGCAGAGTAGCAGACAGCACAAAGGCATGATCTATGAGAGGAGATAAGCACTGCCTCTGGAGTTCTGGCACTGAAAGGCAGCCAGGAGAAGATGAATGCATGAGCCAGGCAAACCTCTCTGCCAGCATTAGTATTTGCATGGCTGCTTTTTCAGCTGTTTGTCTGCTTAAATAGAGATGCTGTAAGGAAAGGGGAAATGTATAATGTGCATCATAGCTAAATATTCAGTTTGATGTGGACACAAAACTGAGGAAAACTGGAATCAAAGAATTTCTTTCCTCGCTCAAAGTCTAGCAGAGGGCAGGAGGCCAAAACAGAGGAGAGCCCATCGTGGCAGGTGTAGTAGTTGCTGTTTTGGTATGCTCCCATCATTGGACTTACTCTAGTTTTATACCTTTCTTCTTCTTCATTTATACTGCCCAGCTGTCATTCTTCCATCTTCCTGGGTAATGCAGCTATCAGTCAAAGATTGGAATAATGACCAAACCTTTTTCGTGGTAGGATTTTTTTTTGTGCTTGATGAAAATCCTCATCCTTAGTTTACCCCTCCTCAATGCCTTAGCAATCCACAGTCTGCTCTCTGCCTGTGAGGCCACTCTCCAAGGTAATTAGTTGAATATTTCTTCAAAGAGAAGCTATATGACCCCTGTGTGTCCAGATAAAAGGCCAGTATGGTGCTGTGGCTCCCTCTCCAGCTCTGTCACAGGCTCGAGAGGACTCCAGCAGTCTGCCGCAACGCTCGTAGGATCTCTCAGGCTAATAGGATTTGATATTGAAAAATGACCACCAAGAACATTTTCAGAAAATACATGCACAGATAGGCTTCATGAGTGTTTTTCAAATGGATACCCCCCACCTTTGTCGATTTTTCTTTTCACATACTCTGTCCCTCTCTCTCTGTTTCCCTCCATCTCGGATTTTGGAAAACTGGTTGGTTGAAATTTTTTTTTTGCACAATCTCCGTCGTTCATTGTCAGCTAGAATTTGTGTCAACCGCTTTGGTCGAGAAGTCACTATGGCCTCGTGGACATCATATTACAAGCCTTTCACAGACAACTCATAATGTATCATCTATTATTTATGTGCCTGATGGAAAATGCAGCTGGTCTGGCTTTGTGTGTCTAAGTGTGTTTGTCTGCAACTCGTCCACTCTTCACTGCTGCATTTTAAATTTTAATTTAAGAATTCTCATTTTAAAATGAAGATTTTTATCCAGTAACCTTCTCATTATTGATACCGTAGCTACAAAGTAATTATTGAACAGTCGTTTTTCCGTAAATGCAACTTCACTGTATGAACACAAAGGTCTAAAACGAATTGGCTGGAAGGAGAAAAGTAATTTTGTTGGTGTCGCATGAACCCAGCCTGTAACTGGATGTCTTTACTGGCCGCCTGAACTCTTAAAACTGTCTCTATTTCGTAATCTTTTCATCCAGATGCGAAAAAAATGGTCTAGGTCTTCAAAAACACTTGAATCTGATGTAGTGTCCATCACTGTGTGGTGGGGATAACGTTCAGGAGGAAAACTCTGTGAATGTGTGTGTGTGTGTGTGTGTGTGTTTTGGAGAGATGGCAAGTTTGTAATAGGTGAGATAGTGCAGAGCTGACCTTGATTCAGAGACACAGCCTCCCTACTGGATGAAATCAATAGTTTTTGCACACTGCCCTTAGTCCCCATCCTCTGTACTGACACACATAAACAGACACACACACAGATCCATCTCCAGGCAACGATCAATAACCATAATCTGTTTCTGCCCATCGCCAGTCATGCGAGTCAGGCTTTTAGGTGTGTGTGTGTGTGTGTGTGTGTGTGTGTGTGTGTGTGTGTGTGTGTGTGTGTGTGTGTGTGTGTGTGTGTGTGTGTGTGTTCAAAAAAAAAAAGGGAGGCAGCCTTGATCCTTTAAGGGAACCCAGGAAGCTGCTGAGGTCCGTCATGTCCCCCCCACAGGCTTATATGTACATCTCTACAGTCTCCCCCATTTGCCAAAGCAAGATTGTACATTATTTCATTATTTCAATGGCTGTCAGCTTAAAAAAAACAAACAAACAAACATCTTATATTGCAAATGATAGATTACATGTACTCCTTTGTGTGTCGGAGCTGACCCCCTCGCACCAGCCCATCAGACGCTGTTATAATTAATACAGTCCCTGCATCGACAATGACACATTCCCACACCCCTTCTGAGCAACTTATTGTCCCGCTCTCACTGTGTCTTTGTCCGACAGCAGTGCGTTTCTTTTGTATACTGTAAGATTCCTCACCTAGCAGAGATGAAAGTGCGCCTGTATGCATGATGGGATGTCATGAATACGATCTGCCATGTTAGTGTTGTCTCACATGAATTATTTAGCATTGCTGATAGGTCTAATTTGCCAGCTGTTGTGCCATAACTGTCGGCAGTCTCATAGATAATGCTCAGCAGTCTATATCACTGTGGAGCACAGTGCTTGACTGGGCACAGTGAGATGCCAAGCTTGTCATTATGTGCTGGATTCATGTCATGGTCTGAGCTAGTATGAGTGAAACTGGCCAACTTCCTGTTTATGAAAAACATGGGGTCAAGTATAAAAAGTGTGAAGGGACAAAATAAATCACCTAGACTTGTTGCTGCAAGTGTATTTATATGACTAATGAAGCCTTTTAAAGATGGAGTGTATTGGGTGTTAGTGGGGTAAGTGGTTTGGGTTTAGTTCAGGGATCAATTCTGAGTCTCTGCTTGGAGTTGGCCAGAATGGTTTGGGCAGGGGTTTGCTTTGGCGTTGCAAGTTTACGCAGTATTTGAGGGGCTTCACATAGAGGAGGGGTCTCTCCCCCACTGAATGTTTTAACCTAATCCCATTATCAGTGTAGCGCACTGCCTCTCGTCCTTTCCCCCCTCCTTATCCCGACCCCCTCCCACCCTCCTCTCCAGCTGACCAGCTGTTCATGCGGGGATTCACGACAATGTCCGATGTGTTCAGATCACTGAGTACCCCCCCCCCCTCTCCCTCAAACACACATAGGAATACACTGAGCAATTGCCTTTCCCATATCTGGAAGCTAGGGGAGGCCTAGAGGGAGGAGGACGTTAGTTATGGAAGGAGGGGGTAGCTTTGGGGGTGAGAAGGGGGCAAGCACAGGCCTGTCAAACCAAGAGCCCTGACTCAGGAGGCAGCCCAGCTCGGATGGCATATGGCGTCTAGCTTCATACAACATGCAAAAGTATTCTCTCTCTTTGCCCCCCTCATCCTCCTCCCAACTCCCTGTCTCCCTCCCCTGCTGCTCATGCAGAATGACTCATAGCATTACTCCCTTTTTTCCCCTCTGTTCCCCACCCCCCCATCATCAATTCCTCCTCCTACTTGCCACCCAGCCTGCAACAAAAGGCATTCGCTGCATTGCACCCACACCCTTAAAGCCCTGGGGGCCCAGCCCATCCCAGCCTGCACTCTGAGGTATGGACTTCATGGTGACCGCCCCTTTTAAATACAGGTAGAGCAGGCGTGTAACCAGACGGCCAACAGCAGGAACCCAAAGCCCTGCCTGGGGTAGTGTGCACACACACTGCTGGTGTCAAACTGTTGTGCCTTTGCCTACATGTGTATGGAAGCTACCACCATTGTTGTGTGTCTGCTTGTTCAGAACAGGTTGTGTTTTTGTCTGTATTTAAGCATCACAACTCCTGTGTGTGCCCTTCTTTAATCATTTAATGATCAGTCAATATTTGTAATGGACTCATCGACCAAAAGATAGATGTGTGACTTTCACTTATTACTTGTGATTCTCTTCTTTTATTTTTACCTTTCAGTTTTTTTTTTGTTTTTGTGATATTTTATTGATTTTATTATTAGATTTGTATGTTGACTGAATCATTTTTAAAATAAATCTAGTATAATGCAGACTGCAAAATAAATCATCTGAAAAATGTAGCATAGCTTTAACAGCATAGCCAACCCAGAGCGTCTTGTTGTCTTCTGTGCCCCCCCCCATCTATTATGCGTGTCTGACATCTGTGTATGCTAGCATTAGCAGCAAAGTGAAAGCAAGACTGCCAGTTTATTTAGTTTATTTTTTTAAGAGACCGTTCAAAACCCATCCTGAATGAAGTAAGATCACAACTGTCCACCTATATCAACCTAACAACATTACAGTCTTTTCTCTTCTTTAATTAAAAACAGATGCCAATTTGAGACAATCTCACCACGCTCCCCGTTTAAAACACAGTTGGGTAGATTCCTATACACCAAACAGGCAAAGAGTCCCATTTTTCACTTGAACAAATATGGATGAGAGATTTTCCACATTTAGCTGCATTTGTGTGTGTTGATCGTTGAGGTTGATGATTAGATCTCAGTTTTTGTCAAAATCAGAACTTTTCAAAGGCGGTTTCAAGTTTTTAGCAAGATATGAAAATGCCTAAGTGTCTTTTTTGATCATAGGTTATTGGTTTCTGTCCATCAGCCAGAACTCTTTGACCTCAGTGTCACCACTGGACAAGTACCAACTACACTGGCGTTGAGAAGACATGTTTGGTGAGATTGATGTGTGGTGGTACTGCTTCTAAAAACCTGTCCGTCCGCTTGAAGTGATAAGCATCCAGCTAGCCATTCCATCTGTTCCCCCTAGTCCTGTTTAATTAATGAACTGTCTTTCTCCACCCCTTAGCCAACCAGCGCAACACTAAATAAAAGCTGTTAGCCCTCTCAGGTTTTCCAAATGGATGCCCCCCACCCCCCCTTATGGGTGCGTTCTCATTGATTAGTTATGTTTTGTTTTCCCATCTTTTGTCTCTGGGTTTTTGAAGGGAGAGTTAATGAGCTTTCCTGGCAGTCTGAAGCACTAGGAATCCTGGAATAGATGGGAATAGTTTTTTTGGTTATTTTGCTCCGCTTTTTTTTTTTTTTTTTTTTTTTTTTATTGTGATGGATTTGGCAGAGATGTGATGCCTCGTGCCACCGTGTGTGTTTGCGTGTATGGGTGCGTACATCATTGATGATGTGTGCTTTTTTAGATGTGTTTGAATGGCTTTGTGGTGGAGTATAATGCATTTTATTCCTGCTGGTCCATTATTCCTTTTCAGATGAAGGGAATCTGGTACACTCTTTGACAGCCTGTGTCACCATCCCTCCTTTAGCTATCTCAGCAAAACTTGTGTACTGTCCACCTTTAACCATGAAGTGCTCTCTCTTTTCCTTTATATGTTCCCTCTTCCTTCCTTGTCTCTTGTAACAAGGCAGTGGACAGGCCTTTGTCCAGCTGGGGCTGCCCTCTTTTGTTTGTCCAGCCTTTTTTATCCTTGTGCTAATCGCCATGGTCGTGTGCCTGAGTGAGACCCCATATTTCACGCTCAGCTCTCCTTTGTTTGACACACCGCCCCTGATAAGAATCCCAATTCTAGGGCCCCTCTGATATTGAAATCCAACAGCGGCGTAGAGAGAGCCTTCAATCATCCATTATCTGTGCTCCAGTGATTACCATTCAATCTCCCAGGGTCCATGCGCCTCATCACCGGCCCCAGAGCTGAGGCTGTCCCCTGAAAGAACCTGCATCCCTTAACGCCAGTGTCACATACACGCATATCCACAGATATTTCAACCACCTTTTTGAGACAGCCAGGCATTGAATGCTACAGGGAAATGTCAGTGAAATGTCACTCATCATTCTCCACTGGAATCTTTTGGTCTTTGATGTGGCCCTGGGTTTTTCTGGACTCTTGTGAGAACATCTTTTGACATTATTGGGTTTCTTTGTCCCTAAATGGCTATTAAATTTCGATTCTCCTTTTTCAGCCAAAGAAAAGAAAAGATTGCTCTTTTACTTTTAACATAAGACTGTCTCACGTATAATGTCACACACGTAATTCGCTGTTAGAAGGTATTAGTTGATTATTTATAAGTTGCACATTAATGCCTCTTTAAATGGTTCAAAGGCTGTGTCTGCTCCTCTGCTGGCCTATGTCCATTATTATCTTTTAAAGGATGTCCTTGTGCCTGCAGCATTTGCATTTTTGCACTAAATGGAATTTTTTGCATCAAGAACACCATGAGGCAAGCTAAACCCTCACAAAACAAAACATTGAAGTATGCACCTCTGTGCATTGTCTGCCTCTTCGTGCGGTGAGCAGCCTTTGATGTGTTAATAGAAGGAGTCTCTGTTTTTTTGTCAAGTGGTTGTCGTAGCTTGAAGAGATGCACCAAGAAATACTGACCAAATCTACCCATGCCCTCCTCGGTTACAGGCTGTGATCATGTTGTTTGGCAGTGGCACACACAAGTGCATCATATTTTTGTATTTAGATCTTACCTCAAAAACTAAGTGCATGTATAGTACACATTAAATCAAGAGGTAATGCAACATGTGATTATAATTTATGTGCATTTTGCATTCATTCAGCTCATTTCTATTGTGGGTTCAGTGTATGAAAGCTTTGTTCTGCAGACATCTACTTATCCCACACTCTGTTTAGATAAACAATAGCCCTCAGTACCTTTGTTTAATCTAGTGTACACATCTTCATTTGTTATGTATAGCTTCTAATTACTATTGATGAGAGGCTGGCTGATTTGGGTACAAATCTATAGCTTTTGTCATTCTAATGAGTGTTATTTATCCTCAGATCTTCAAGCCAGGGGTTCGAAATAGAGCTTTGTGCAGCCAGATATGGCCAGGCCACACTTGTTTTTGCATGTTGCCGACTTTGACAAAATCCAGTTTGCCTCCCCCATCACCACCAGCCTGCATGGATGTATAAAACACTTCCCGCTCCTCCATCTGTTTTTGTCCACCCATGAAAAGGTCCATTATAATCTGCAGGATGCACAGTTGATGTGCCACTGGCCCTGTTTGAGCCAATCAGGGCCGTCCACTGAACTTGAACTACAATTTTAAGAGGCCCTAACCCCTCCCCCAGCCATTTTTCATTATCTGACTTCTTGTCTGAGATCTTGTGTTGAACAAGATTTTATAACAACATTTTCTCTGTCATTTCTTTTCCACTATAAAAGCTTCCAGTCTGAATGGAGCTCTATGCATGCCCAAAGGATGATGGCAGGCTCCTGATTAACCCTGGAGTAACTAGCTAATGTCAATGAAGGAGGGCCACCTGGCTGTGAGATTGTACAGTCAGCTGCCACTGAAGGGCCAGAATAGGAGATGACCAGGTGTTGGGCTCCAGCCCCCCTTAATTGTTGCCATGTAATAGCCTGCTTGACTGCACAGTATAGCCCAGGGGCCAGGATTAGGAAAAAGCTGTTGCCAACACAGAAGACAATTTCTTTTTTTGCAAGGTTTTGGTGCGTGTGTTACTCTTAGTGTGCATGTTAATCCTATGTGTATCCCTATATGTACTCACATGTGGTGTGTGTAGATAGATAGATAGATAGATACATACATACATGCATACATACATACATACATACATACATGGTATAGATATACACATAGATCGATATATGGTAGATCTAGATAGATAGATAGATAGATAGATAGATAGATAGATAGATAGATAGATAGATAGATAGATAGATAGATAGATAGATATAGTCATAGATTGGTGTATGGTATAGATAAAGACAGATGGTAGATTTAGATAGATGGGTATAGATATAGACATAGATCAATATCGATAGATAGAGAGAGAGATAGATAGATAGATAGAGAGATAGATAGATAGAGAAATAGAGAGATAGATAGAGAGAGAGATGGATATAGTCATAGACTGATATATTGTATAGGTGTGCACATAGATATTTGGGTGGACTGACGGATGGAGGGACATTATACCAGAAAATATCCCTCTTGACCTTAGAGTAACTAACCCTTTTTTCCTTTTTATTCATCCCGGCTGTGATTCTATGTAACTCACTGCTAATCATTATCATTCCCACTAAATGCCTGGCATTTTGCATAAGGCCAAGCAGCCTAATTGGCCCAATGAACCTTTCATAGTGGGGGCAATAGAGGAACACAAGATTACATATTCAGCATGTCTCAAAGGAGAAGCAGACTTAGATGCTTGGCGTTAAGGCATCACAGTTATTTTGTAGCACATGCCACAAACATCATTAAAATTGCAGAGGCCTCGCTTCGTTTTGTTTTAATATTTCATTGGCGCTTGTCTGAACAGTGTTTAACATATGGTTAAAATTAGAGCCGTTTTGCTTGGCCCAGGGTTTGACTGCAACTTGCTCAAATGAAGTTGTCAGACTGTGTTTTTAGGTTTGTGAAACAGATAAAACATCAAGTTACTGTGTGTTTTTATGCTGTTTTGAGGTGCGAGCAGGTGAGCTTAAACAGAGTCTGTAGCCTGACAACAATTATTACAGGACAAATTTCATCATGAAAGTTTGAAGAAAGAAAAGGTGAAATACCTCACAAGAAATCAGATGGATTTCAATCAAAGTCTAGGTCCTGTGTACCCTTTCCTGTTTCATCTTTGACTTTTTATTAAAAGTTCAAATTTAGATCAGATAGATGCTGTTGTTCCCTGTCTCGATTCTGAACAATTCAAATATCAGGAACTGAAGGAACAATATGATGCGTATTCACCTCAGATAGCTCATAAGATGCACACCTTTGTCCTGACCTAATAATGTTTCCAGAAGGCTGAGGCATTCATGTCACCCCGGCCATCATCACCGACAAAGGGGAACCTTCAGAGATCTCTCACCCAGTGACAGAACTGTATCTGTTAATCTTCTTCCCTATGAGCCTTTTTGCTCATCTTATTATGACTTTCTGTTAATGCATGGTGAAGGCCTGTGTGACTGTCTGGCTGTAATGGGCCTGTGTTTGATTAATCATGTCGATCCATTGTGTTTCACATCTAAGGCTGCCGTGTTAGGACTCATCAATGGAGACCAGAGTCCTTTGAAAAAGAGATTGGTTACAGACTCAGCTCATCTGAATACACAAGCCCAGCAGGCTTTGATGGTTGTGTTGTGTTGAACAAACCATGCACCAAGAAATTATGATGTCACCGGATGGCTTGTGGAGGTAACTTGTTGCTTTATCGTTTATGAAGCCCCAACGATCGGTAGGTCCGGACAAAGTTTAGAGGTCAACATTGACTTTGTTGTCGGTGCTTGTCTTATGATTTGTTGTGGAGCAGGAATCGATTTGAAGCGTCCCCCAGAGGATCAGTGGGCTGCCAGAGACTTAAGCAAATGGGTGACTACTTCCTCCAGTCAGCTCATAAATAACCTGCTCATGCCAGCCGGTAGACATCAGATGTCTGCAGCTGTGGCAAACCTGTATGAAATCACTGATGGGCAGTGATGATGTCACAAGTTAGGAGTGATGTCACGGCCATAATTTCCCATGCTGCTGTCTGAATGCCAGATGGAGGGTAGATAGGTGTTGGAGGTTGGAGCTGGGAAAGCTCTTGCTGTAGGAAACCCACCCCTCAGGAGGTGTCATTAACCTGGGCTTACTGTTTGACCTAGCTCCTTTGGGGCTTCTGAGCTCCAGTTTCCTGGACCGGCTCCTAATTAGGCTACTTGTTAAGACTCTCTGAAAGCAGCCATTTCCCTAGAGCATGTGATGTTGTGTATGTCTATGCACACCTAGAAAATGGACACACAAACACCTCCACTCATCATAATGCATCTGTGACACATTCAGACGTTTTCTCTTCTGCTGCTGTGTCTGAAGCAAAAAGCTGTTTAATGAGACACCAAGGTTTGAGTAGCTGCTGCATAAAATGGGAATGGGACACACACACCAACACAGCGCAATCACCCTACTGGCAGGTTTCTGTAATACACACTCTCACTTTATCTGTGTCTATCTGTTGTTCTTTCCCACACTGCCATTATTCCAGCAGCCAGCTTTATTGCCATATTCACTCTTTCTGTCCGTATCCTTCTTTCTCAGTGTCTCTCCATCTAAATGTCCCGGTCTTTCTGCCCATTTTCCCATAATCACCTCACACCTCTAAGGGCCTCTGCTGAGACGAGCTTCACACCTCAGCCCTCACTGTGACAACAGGTACCGCTGGCACTCACCGCCTGGCCTCTCTCCAATCAACACCTGCTCAGCTTTATCCCTCTTTCTTCCCGTCCCCTTTTCCATCTCCCCCCTCCCTCTTTTTCATCTCCACCCTCTTTCTCCATCATGCTGTTGCTTGTTTGGTGTTTTTGATACTGGTGCATTCGCCAACCTTTTAATTCCATTTTGCATCACCTTTTTGCCTTTACAGCGGTAAACAATAGTTCATCCATATTTAGTCCAATTCATTTTTCTAAACAGACCCCCCCCTGGGAATGATGGTATGAAGCCTCTGATCTATTCCAACACCAAGTATCTTCTTTGCAACATAAACTGTATCATATATTCGCCAACCAGTGAGTGAGTGCATGATCAGCCCCCTCCGGTGATGATGGGAAACAGTGACACTTCCTCGTTCATTTTGTTTTGGTTGTCACTGAAGAAAGCTAGTCAGTCGATAGTTTGTTGGAAATAGTTGCAATGTTTTTAGTCTTTGTAAGTTGGCTCAGGATACTCTGCTAGGATTTCTGCAGAATTTAAGTTTTCTAAAACCCATTTTAAGCTGCAATAAAGCTGCGTTCTGAGTGGGACTTGTAGTATTGCTCACTAAACGCAGGTATCCTTTTCATGGACATGCTAGGCTTTTTTGTGTTTCACCATTGATACTTTTCTCCCTCTCAAAGAAGCTCTCCACAAGTTTTGATTTACTCGTTTTAGTAAACTTGATTTTTCCTGCATCATAGCTTTGACAGTGACATAAATGTGTTGGGAGGCAAGACGGGCAGTTTTCTAAACAAAAGACACCACAGGTCAAAAAAGGTTAATGAGATAAAGTATATGATTGATGCTTTTCAGCCAGGTACATTATCACCTTTATTAATATTGATATCTGATCTCAGTAAAAAAATGAATATCAGATTTTATCAGCCTGCATCTAAAATCTCCGATAGCAGCGCTTGGATACAAGCAGTCCATTCCAGACTCTACTCCAGCACCTCTATCTATGCAGAGCCTACTCGATCACAGTAACAGTGTGTACTAAGGTACTAACAAAGTAGCAAAGAGTAAAGAGTAATGTCGGCATGTGGCAGTATTTTTTGTTTCAGTCCGAAAAAGACATTGCTGCTGAGTGAAAAACTCGTCGTGCAGGTATCCTTTTCATATTAATATCGGATCAAGATCGGTATCGGACAATACTGAAGGCTACAATATCGGTATCGGAAGTAAAAAAAATTGTATTGGGACACCCCTGTTTCTTATGATTGCATGTAGCAACCTGCATACAAGAGGTTAGCCTGGCCAATATTTGCTTCTTTTCATTTTTCACTGATATCACTCCTTTCAGTTTACCACTGATGCAGGACACCGGAACCCCAAATATAATTTGAAATGGATTGACATCATTTTTATAGTATATAGCATCATGCTACAAGTGCATCAATGGTATGCAACCATAAATTATTAAAAAATTAGGAATGCACTTTTCATCTGCTTACTTGAGCAACCAAGCACCCAACCATGCCGTCCTCTTAGCAGGCCAATTATGTGACTGCTCAGAGTCAATGGTGCTCCTGAGCGCTTCTCTTCATCAAGGTCAAGCTGATTGGCCCAGGTTAATGGGCAGATGGGGGGCTAAGAGAGGAGGGGGTCAAGCACCGAGAGGTACCCTCTACCTCATCTCTAAACTGTCCCTCTTCACTACAAGAGCTCCTTTCACCAGCAGTGCTTCTACAAACAGGATTAACCTTGGCTGAGGCTGGGGTAGCCCCCAATAGCACAGAGGTTGTTCCTCCACTTGCAAAATGACAATCTTCTTCAAGATCCGTGTTTAGATTTGTATTTTCTAGTGACGTTTACATTTATGTTCCTTGAAGTCTCCTCAAAACAACTTTTCCCACCATCGCACACATGAAAGACTGTGAAGAGTATTTGGAAAGGTTTGTGTGTTTGGTGTGTGTGGGTATATAAATGCATCCGTGTGTACTCAGTAAAGCTTTAAAAATACTGAGATATGGTGATGTTTTCTCTCGGGATTATGCAGATTTATAGTATAAACTAAGATTAAGCAAAAGTGTGATTTTTGATGATGGTGCAAATTGTGAAGTTGATGAGGGCTCATCTCACCATTCCAACCTGATCTACCCTCATTTTCTATGCTATCCCACATTTCTGCCTCCAAGAATACAGGGCTCCTCTTTTTGGAGTTTTTCCTTTTTTTGCCCCTTTCTTTATATTAACCTCCCGACAGCCCTGCTCTGTTGTAGCCTTGTTTTTGGATGTTCAAAGCTTTGGATATGCTTGTCATCTTGATTTCACATTCCTCATTTTCATAACACTTTCCTCTGAAGACGTGACATATATGATCTTGTATATTGCATCAGTTCCTATCATGTACAAGGGATACCCTCTGTGAGAGTGCTCTATGGATTTCTGACAAATTATTTACAGATGGCAATCTTGGGCTTCACAAATTAATTTTGCCTCCTTTTCTAGCATCCTCACTGGGGTGAAAATAATAAAAAGAAGTCAAAATAATAAAAGCATTAATGTCACTATGGGTCTTTTTAGGACCCCTGCGAATGTAGACTTTCACACTGTGCCCGAACGAATCAACAAATCAAGCATATTCTGTACGTGTGAGTGTTTGTCTATTTTGTCCCCTTCATTTATGCAATTACAACACAAGGTAAAAAACACATCTTAATTAAATGTCCTTCTTTTGACCGGTTGCCCTGTCCCCGTTGCCACAAAACAACCCATACTGTGTAATAGTGCAAGAAATACAAACCACTGTTAAGGGTTTATTGAGTTCGTTGTAGTGTTGACTCCAGACCGAGAGTCATAGTCTCAAATCTGTCATATCAGAGTCTGATTCCTGTGTCAAGTCTCGTCCAAGGCGAATTCCCCTTGAGTCAAGTCCCGATAATTAATAGTTTAATTTGCTATAAACAAGGTGTCTTTTTCACCTCAAATTATTGATTGTTTGAACTTTACAGTGGGGGAACTTCAAATTAGTAAAAAACAATCCTTTCTAGTAATATCAGATTCTAACAAATCCAGTTAAGATTTAAATTATCAGTGCGGTGTCGGGGCTGTGTCTTTGTGTATATGAATATAATTTATCATCTTCTGAGGGCAGCTTGTCTTTTTAATTTTTACTAACATTTTAGGAAAGTGTAGAGGAATTTTGGATCCTGAACTGATCAGAAATTTGACCAAGAAAACATCTTGCACCCAGTGGTTGAGTCTCTTAAGAGGCTAATGTTGTTAATTTGGATTTCATATTTTGGTGACTTCTCTTTGAACTGTTGGACGTTGAATTGAGAGGTAAGAGGAAATTCATATGAAGTCTGATTTCATTATCTCAGCTAAAGACGGACTCAGAAAGGTTTTTTTTTTATTTTCATTTCTCTTCAGTCCCGCAGTTTTCTTATTTTTTCTTGTTTCTCAAGAATAAGAAGCACATATATGACGACATTTTTGAAGTGTCAAGATTTCTTGGTGATTGTTCCATGCTTTTCGTTTGATTGACAGTTAGTTATAGCTGTTCTTTAATACATTTTTGAAAGTTCACAGACAATATGAGGGAAACTCTTGGCACCTGTTCAGCTGACTTATTTTGAAACTAAATACTTTTGCTGAGTGAGAAAGGACATTGACTTGTTTTTGCCTGTGGTGAGAAGAAATGAAAAAGAAACCCATAAGCGTCTCTTAGTAAAGGAGTATTGACTGAGGCCATGATTGTCCCATTTGGCAGTGTGTGTGTTAGAGAGATGCTGAGTGTGTGCCAGAGGCCACTGGTGGCGTGAGGCCTTTTGTCCGCGGGAGGATTGAGGAGCACAAAGATAGAGGCCGGATGGTATGGATGCTGCTCTCCAGAGAGTTACAGTTCAGAGGTCAGTTTAGGCTCTTTTGAGGAACTGTGTGCCTGTGGGTAGAGGGTGTTGGTGTGTGTTATGGGTGTGTGTGTTGTATCTATTTATGCACAAACGCCTGTGTGTAAGCATGCTACGTGTCTAGATTGTGGGTGGGGTTCCGCAAGGCTCAAAATGGATCCCAGTGGACTGGCGTTTTCAGGACAGGTCCCTGTGGATGGTGAAGAAGGGAGGGAGATGATGATGATGAGGGTTGGTGGCGGTTGGCGGATTGGGTCCAGCAGGGATGGGGCAGCCTGCTAATGAAGAGCCATCTGAGGCCTCCATTCACCTTGAACATGGGCCACTGCAGCTGCCCTGACCTTGGCTTTGATCCATAAAGATGCTTGACCCCCACCATTCCCCAAGAGTTACCCCTCCTGCCATCTGGCCAGCAGGCATGCATATGTATACATATGTGCACACACACATACACACACACACACACACAAATACATATGCATGTACACACAGGCTGACCCATATGCACATGCACATATGCTGTTTAATTCAGTTCCATGCTATGTTTGTTTAGCCACAAGCAGCATATATTTTAGGGCAAGTTAGCTGCATTTTGTATGTTAGTGCATTATTGACCTGTATGTCGATGATGCATGTGTTTTTATGTAATTAGAAAAAAAACACCGCATACATACCCTTCGACAGACTGTTATTCATGAAAATATATTCCTACAAATTTAGAAATATTGAAGTTATTACCTGTACCCTCTCTTACCACAGACTCCATGTTTCCAGCTACCTAAAGTTATTTTTACATCAGCTTGGACCTAGATTTATTTTCTAACCACAATTCCAGTGTTTGCCACGCTCCATAGACATTACATTGCTTTGACTCCCTTCTCTCTAATAAGAATGCAGCAGCTTGGAACATGGGGGGTTCCATGGAAATTCCCAAAGTGGCGCAACACACTCGCCCCTCACACTGGCTTGTCTTGCTTGTCCGCCCAGTTTAGCTGTAAATGACAGTTATGTCACGGGTGACTTAAGTTCCTGTCCATCTGTGGAAATGCAGACCTGGCTACATTTTTCTTTCCAGTTTCCACTCGCTGGCTCTGTGACTATTTTTTTTTTTAGCCTTAAAATAAAGTGATGTTTTATGCAGTACAATGAGGGGGTTTATCAGAAAGGTTTTGTAGCCTATCACATTTTGGATTTTGTCCATAAAAGTAAAAGCTTGACTCAAAACTCAAAGCTTTGCCAGACAGTCATCATCGGCAGAAGCCACAGCTTATTTATCCCCAAAAGTAGGTCAGAGTCGGCAGGTTTGGTGTCCATGACACGGACATGGTCTTTGCGTCACTGATGTGGAC
Organism: Xyrichtys novacula; assembly: GCA_962446985.1. Taxonomy (NCBI): domain Eukaryota; kingdom Metazoa; phylum Chordata; class Actinopteri; order Labriformes; family Labridae; genus Xyrichtys; species Xyrichtys novacula. The sequence goes on from OY660878.1 coordinate 10,322,128, forward strand.
GTGTCCCTTGATTAAGTTACTGCATGGAGGCAGCAGCATCTGTGCATATGCAGGGGAACAAGCTGTGCCCATGGCTTAGTAATTAGAGACAAGCAGAAAGATGAGGGAGTGTGTGAGAGGGAGAGAATACAAGATTACCCCTCACTGTGCATCAGGTCTGATCTCTGCAGCAATTTTTTTACCCACAGATAACATCGTACATTTACTTAAGTGAGCTGATTATGGCTCTTGCTTTCACTCATCTCCAAAATACCTTATATTAGTCCGCCTCCCACGCTGCCTGTCTTTCTCCCTTGCAGGCTGTCATATAGTTTTTGCTTCCTCTCAGTAATCCCACACTATCTGCCTTTATTTCATTTTTTGAAAAGAAAAAAAAAATCACCCACTTTAATCCATTTGTCTTACTTGGATAGAGGGCAGTGGAAGAAAGTAGTGAAGGAGAGGCGTGTGTCAGAGTCAGAGAGAGCGTCTGCTCCAGCTGGAGTCAATATTTGCTTTAGGAATCTCAATAACAGGCCTCCAGTCATCTGCATCTCTGATAATGGACAGCCATATGGCTCTGTTGACCCACGCTGTGCCGAGGTTCTCTTTCTCTCTCCTTCTCCTTCTTTGTCTTTCATTTGCCAGCTTCCTTTAGACTTCTTTCATTTACTTTCATTAAGTCCTCCCTTCTACTGTACTTTGTCTTCCACCTATTACCTATTTGGGCACATTTTGTTCTTTTGCAAACATCTCTCATCATTGTCTGTCAACCATAAAAGCCTGGATATGACCCACCACACAGAGCTGTGACCCAAGTTACCATGGCAGCAGAGACTAGGATGCCCACTCTTTGTCCAATACTGTTTCCAGCAAGTGACAGAAATAGTGACGTTGCATGTCTGGTTATGATGGAGGACAGATGAAGATATGTGAAGCTGAAGAGAGAAGTGCTGATACTTGCCCTAAGTCTTGCTGTTGTATGTCATATAAATATACGTTTTTACTCTATAGTGACAGTTTTTTAACTCACAGGTAGTCAGATCTGCGATTTCTATTTTCCAGCTCAAGATAGCAGGCCTGTTCTGGCCGTGGCTAAATAATAATGCCTTTTTTTTTTTTTGCTATTTTGAACAACATTCAATAGTTTGCTTAGTCTGACCTGTAGTGAAAAGAAATTTGCCACCATTACAGAAGTAACACTCCTGCTTCCTTTGTCTTATTATGCCCTTTGTCCATCTCTGACCATCCCTGTGAGCAGCTTGGCCATGGTACCCCCTGGAGCTTCCCGGCTCAGGTGCCCGTCACCCCAGCTTTGCCACGGTTCCCTCATAGCCATTGGTCATGGCTGCCTTGGCCCCCACTGTGGCGGCATGTGCCCACAGCAGGCCCCCTGCCCAGTCACTGTCTTGTCCTATCTATCTAACCCAGACCGGAGCCTCCCAGTCCAGTCCACCCTATCTCAGCTCATCCTGGTTCAGCCTTGGCATCAGCAACAGACCAGTGCCACTCCACCCTGGCAGTCATAATGAGACGAGGGGGAGGGAGGGGCTCTGTGCTGAGAGACCAGAGTTGTCTGTGTGGGAGCGACAATACTTGTTTGTTAAGCAATTTGTTGGGTGTTGTCTATGAGGGAAAACAACGGATGGTGATTTGAAAAATTAGCCTCATTGTCAAACATACACATGTGTTGAATATCAAAGGAACTTTCCACCATTATGCCTCCACATGGACCTTTTTACTCCACCAGTGTCCTGCATCACATTTCCTCCAGCACTTGTCTCCATTCCATAGCATGCTCTGCACAATATACTTCTGATAATGTTATGATAATAGCCATCAGAATGTTTTCCACCATCAGCACCCAACAGCCATTCTGCAGATTGATTTATTTATTTATTAACATGAGCTGTCCCATTTCAAATCCAGCTATCCATCCTGCATGCTGGCTGCCCAGGCTCCAGTTGCTGCTTGTCACTCTGAATTTCAAATGGCTCCAATTTTCCCCCTGATGGCACGGAGAAGTGGCAGGCAGCACATCGGGGAGGGTGGTCCTAGACATGCTGCCTGCAGCAGGGGTTCTATTAGAGAGAAGAGAGGGCTGAGAGGGGGGACAGGAGAGGTTTGGAGCATCACGCCAGTAGTCATGTATTCTTTCTTTCTTTTTTATGATTATTTTGGAGACTGCTTTCTCATTTGGGGATGTGTGGCATGGCTGATTGTTCCATCTCTGCCTTTGGCTGGGCTGCTGATGGTTGAACTGCCTTGCCTGCCAGAGCTGTCTCCCACTCTCAGCTCACTCTCACCATACGTTGTACAGCTCTGGAAAAATGTGATTTTTAACTGTTGCTTCCATTTGGTCCCTTGCTGACTAAGCGTACCATCTTGTGATCGAATCACTCGTGGAAGCTTACCAATTGTGAAATCTTTCCTCTTCTATGCCATGTTTTGTTCCTTAATGAGAGCTTTCCAGCTATGAAGAGCGAGCTCTCTACTTGGAGGCCATTGTTCAAAACCACAGAGAGGTCATGACCTTTGAAGACTTCGCCTCACAGGTCTTCTCCCCTTCTCCTGGCTATTCAATGAGTGGAGCAGGTGAGAAATGAATCAAACTGCAGCTCTGTCCTCCTGCCTTCCTTCCTTCCATCATATCTCTTTTTCCCCATTTCTTTCCCTCAAACCTCTGTTGCTTCATCATAAAAGATCCTCCTTTCCCTCTTTGTCATTTCTTCTCACACCTGTTTGCCTTGTCTCCCCCTCATCCTGTCCACTCTTCCTCCACGCCTACGTTCACTGATGAATATCAAACGATGGGCCCGGCTCTTCTCCCAACGACTTCAAACACACTGTTTTCTCCACTTCCTCAAGCCCCACTCACCTTACTTTGTTCATCTCTTCTTGTTTCAAACTGCATCTTTCCATGCAATTACTCCTCCATGAATATAAGCAGCCTTGTTAAATGGTGGTTGCAGAGTGCATTTACGTCCATGTTTGTGCACATGCGCTTGGCTCTATGAGCTCATTCACAAACACTTAAAAGACCCAACCAACAAACAGCAGTACACAGATGTCAGCACAGCACTCTTATCAGCCCGTGATGAATAGAATGGAAAACGTGTCTTATCTTGTTCTTCCTACTTGTAGTAGCTCTGATCGATCTGCAACAGCACTGAAATCAATACAGAATTGCACTTTTCCACTCTATTGGATCTCGACAGACATTCTGTTTTGACAAGGGAAGCACTCCACAAAATCACACCATCCTGTGATTTTCAAATCTGTCAGTGCGTTTATATTTTAAGGGGCCTTTACAGCGTATCTAATATTTTCATCCGGTATGATGGCATGTGCAAATTAAATGTCTGAATTTCCTCGACTGTGTGTTTGTGTGTGCGTAGACTGCCAGACAGCAGGAGAGATAAGCGATTAAAGGCAGGCAAGAGATAGTCGGACACATTACCATCTCTTCAGTTGGCCCATCTCTTCTGCACAGGTGTAAAATCTCCCCAGACCGATATCTAGTCACCTCCTCTTATCCTCAGCACCAAACCTGCCTAAAGACAACCACTGAGGAAAGAAATAGACGGAGGAGCAGGTGGAATGAAGAAGAAGAAGAAAACTTAGCCCATTTTGTCAGCCATGATTTGAACAGGCTTGAGGATTGTGATTCACATGATCAGACGTGTGCTGTTGCTAATATGACATCTGTAAGGCTGTTCTGTCACCCACACCTCTGCAGAAACTTGTCTTGATGCCTGCAAATCAATCAGCTGATTAATATAAGCTTGTGTATCTATTTGTTTGTGTATCTTAAAAAGGGGGGACATTTCATAGCTCACTGAAACAATCTCTGTAAAATATTCAAACCAAGGGCAAAATCCTATTTCCATGTTTTAGAGCTGTACAGTTGTGCTCTTTGTTGCAACTGGTTTTAGAAAATCATGATATTTATGTTATATTGTGGTGCTTTTGGAGCTCAGAGGTTAAATTGTGCAGCTCAATCAGAGAGGCTAAGGTTCTTGGAGTGTCCTCCCCGGTTCAAAGCCCAAATCAATCATAAAAACATATTGTTGTGCAGATGGAATTTTGGGTTTGACTTTTTCTTATCCAGTACAATCCTTCCAAACCTTGCAGCACCAACAAAAATATACAGTTCAAGTATTCTGTACGTGTGTGAATCTTGTGCTTTTTAAACTACAAGCATGGTATATTTGCAGCACAAGGGCGCATATTCAATGTGCCTTTTAGACTCTGTTTACACATGACCAGCTATTTTCATAAACGGACATTTCACCCTCTTCATTTACAAAAATAACTGCGTGCGCTTTACTACATTTTTAGAAAAGTTTGCGTTAACACAAACCCGTGGATGAAACAGGGAAATCCACGCCCCCAACCCATTTGATTGGTTCCTGCAGCATCTCTTCTTCGCTCGCCTGTTGTTTTTCATCCTCTGATATGATAAGGGGAGAGTTATAAGCTAAAGTAGGGGTTAGGGTGAGGTTAGTAAAGGTTAGGGTTGGGTTAAGGGTTAGTGGCGGCGATGTGACTGCAGTGAAATTTAAAAACAGGAGGGGGGCGCATATGAGGTAGAAGTGAGAGACTGTGTAGGAGCCAATCAAATGGGTTGGGGGTGTGAATTTCCCTCCCTTGCTGTCAAGAGCATATCAAACATGTGGGTGGCAGTGTAGCGAAAAGCCCAAGCCTACGTTAGCCAATCAGAATCCTGCAGAGCAATAACAACAACTGCCATCAACCTCCCAAATCTCCATTTTTCTCTGTTATCATTCAAACGTGCAAACAGAGTTTTCCAAAATCTCCATTTTGGCCAGAGTTTTTAAAAAGCTTTATTTTCAGTGACAAATTCTCTGTTTGCGTCTAAACAAAGAGTGCAAATGATGGATAGTGTCTCAGTTCTTAAAAATAAACAGGGCCTTAAAATGCATCTTTGTATAATATGTCTGTCATCCGTTTTCTTCTGTGATCCGTTAAGTACAAACAGTAGTCTGAGAGCAGTGATCACTAGCTAACACTGCTCCTCATTCCCACTTTTCTGCAATGTGCTCCTTCACTTTCATGCCGTACATGCGTGTGAGTGTGTGCTTGCGTAAGGTAAGTGGGGTTGTTTTAGGGGTGGGAGGTTGTATGTGAGATCATCCATCCACACGTCTGCCCTTTTCATCCTGCTCTGGCCCCCATTGCTGCCACTAACATGTCATTCATGCTTCATGACAGCGTGCAGGCGTTGGCCAGGGATGGTTTGGGACATGGAGTACCCCTGGGCCAAACTGGACTGTAAGACTCTGCCTGCTTCCTCCACACTAGGCATGATGCCCCGCCACAGGCCACTAACATTTCCATTTATTTGTTAAAAAAGCTCTGGGTTACACCTCATGTAGACATTTCATCTATTCATAGTAGATGTTTAATTTAAAAACACATTCTGCATGCAGTTATTTTCAATGTAGTGCTCAATGTAGAGTAAGGTACCGGACCTTAAACTCTACACCTTTAAACTTTTCAGTTTTATCCACAACCTTTTACTCTGTGATCCTGAATGAAATCTCATCCAGTCCAGTCGGTCTTATGCCTGCCTTCATGAGCTCGTCCATCTGTCATACCTCCTCCATCCACAATGCTCTGCCATGTCTGTTCCACCTACACTCCTTTTTTTCCTTATCTTGTGTTCATCTTCCAAACTTTTCAAAATGAGTTACTGGACACATGAAAGCAACACTTCTCTCTCAGGATAAAACAACCAAAAAGCTCCCATGACCCTCTCCACTCTAACCTTAACCCTCTTTTCCAGTAACACCGGTGGTAAATGTTACTCAGCCTGCTGTTGCTATGTGAACTGCCCACCTCACACACTTTTGGGTTTCGAAAGAGTCTTACTTTTGAGATCTGTGAAATGGGCAGATTTCATCTTCAGAAAAGGTTCGACTTGATGATTAACTCACCCCCCAAATCAGTTAACTTTGTCTGATTTTGAAACCCTCCAGTCACAACTAACCTGGATACCACACAAGCTGTTTGAAAATCTCTCCGACCCTCAATTCACAGACTTTTCATCAGCCTTGTGTTGTGTTTTGCTGCAGTGAGTGTGGTATAGTGTGTGCTACTCTCTTAAATGATGCTCTATTGTGTTTCCCTTTTAGATTAAAAATTTCTTAAAGGTCCAAATACTGTTTGTGGTGAAGGTAAGCCCCGAGTCAGACCAGAAGCTTGTTTCCGTCCAGCGGACTGCCTACCCTTCACTCATTCACTCATCCTGGCTGTTTTCCCCCACCTCTCCTTTTTCATACAGCACTAACCTTGCTTTATTTACTGAGTGCTCTGACAAAGAGAAGGGGACAGAGAAGCCAGGCTGTTTATTTGGGGGTGTCCTACTGTTGAAGCCAGGATGGTAATTGAAAGTGATGCACTGTGGGGACAATTAGCACCTGACTAAGTAGCAGCATGAACAATACGGCTACACTTCTGGCCCTCGCTTCTGCATGTGGTGCGCCTTTATCTTTTCCCTCAGCAAGCACTTTTCTCCTTCCTTTCTTTGCTTTTTTCCCCCCAAATCCCTCTACCCCTCTCATTTCCTCCTGTTGGAGTGTGCCTGTTTGCCTGGGGCAGACTCTGAGACTAACACCTGCCGCACTGGAAGACGTCTTTGTCATCCTAAGCCTTGTTTGAACTGCTGCGGAGGGGGCCAATGGAATGGCAGGGCCATTTAAAGAGTCTTTGTTTTCTTTCTCTCAGTCTCTACCTTCCACCTTCCATCTTAAATTAACCTCAGCACACAGTGGTGTGGGCTGAGTAAGGAAATGCATTGGAATATTGATGATCACAACAACACATTGGCTTCCTCATATTTTCAGAGTATGACTCACAATAAAAAATGTTTGTATGAAGCCATAGAGGGGAAAACATTATAAACCAATGCAACCGCAGACATTAGAGCTGCAGTGCTGACTGTTGAGTGCAGCATGTTTTAATGGCTGATAAACAAAAAGTGAAGCCTGTTGAGTTAGTGGGGAATCATATTACACGATTGACACTATTTGTTTTTGGAGCACACGCAGCTTGAGTGTATCAAACAAAGAATTAAGAAGACAACAGCTCTACTGTAGGAATGAGGAATAAGGGAATGTGGATTTCTTCCATCTTTAAGGCCAGCCTGTATTTCAGCGTAGCCCTTCCCTTGTCTATATTCACATGCAGATTTGAGCAAGCATGTTCAGACCCTCCCTCCCCTTCCCCTCATACCCTCCACAATGCACGCACCCAATGTGTCATGTACAGCCCAGCCCTCCTCTCCCAGTGAGCTGCGACCCTGGATGCTGCCTGTGTCCACTGTGCTGCTGAGTGTCTGTTACTCCAGCCATCTGCCATTCCTTTTAGCCGCTGCAACTTGAGATGCTTCAGAAAAAAATGGCAGGAAATAAAAGGATAGGAAAGAAAATAGGCAACCAGATGCCACCTCGACAAAGCAGAAAAGTTGTTTAAACTCAGGGCATTGGGTGGGGGGATTCGGGGGTGGAGGGGCATCAGTGGCAAACTGAGGAAGTCAGAGCCAGTTTCACAATACTTCATTGTCCTCGCCAGCATTTGATGCCCACCCCCAGCTTATTACTATTTGCCATCCCGCAATCATGGATGTGAAGTTTTTTCTGAGAAAGCACGATGTTTGAAAATGGGAACACTCCACATGTTCACAACAAGAGCATAATGTGTAATTTTATTTTCATTCAAAGCATTCTGCTGTCATACAGCGAACCGAATACTTTTTTTCTGCCCTTCGTTACAAAGGTTACCTCTCATTTTTACGTCCTATAAGCATCTGGAAAACTGTGGAGAGGGGAAGGGGTTTCTCCTTTAACAAGCTCTGCTTTTCTGCAGCATGTGAATAAGGCATGTCAGAAACATATGGGATGCTGTCTCACGTTTTTATTCTGGTTACTTGAGTAGAACAAATGCAGATACTAACACTTTTTTTACAGTTTGCATTTGTGAATTTGTGAATGATGGTGAAATTCCCTTGAACTGGGCAATCTTGATTTTGGGAAACGCATATGCATGACAAAGCATGATGGGATAAAGCGGCAATCAGATCAAGACCAATGTGCCCCAATCACATCTGACCGGCTCTGTCCCTCTTTGTGTTTTTTTTCTTTGAGTTTCAATCTACAGACTCTCTCTCTCTCCATTTCTTTCCTAGGCTCTTTCACTGGCAGTGTGGGCACCGAAGCTGGAAACTCCGCAGGAACGACAGACTCTGTTGACCAAGTGTCTCCCACAATGCCCCGGGCCACAAAGAACAGAGTTTCAGGAAAACTCCGTCGCTCAGCCAGCGCTATAAGCAAATCCTCCAACTGAGCTTTTGAACCCGTACCCCCTTTTCCCCCAAAATGCAGCCTTTAATCTTTTTCTTGAAGAACCTCACACACCCAGCCGTGACTGCAATAGTTCTTTTTCTTTGTCTCTTTGTTTGTTTGCCGTGTCTCGTTTGTCTTTGTTTGATTTTGTGTCATATTAACATAACTGGAGCATATTGCAATTTTTAATTGAAGTGGCAATCGTTGATTTTGTTGATACATTTCCATTTGTTGTGCTTGACTACTTAACCAAGATGAGCACGTGACTAAGCTATTTATGTTCATCTTGATGGTTTCAGCTTAAGAATCAGCAGCATAGGAAGATTTGACTTGGGAGTCTAAAAGCAAATGTCAGTTTTCTGCTCATTTGTAGTGCAGACTTGATACACTAGAGAGGGATGTTCTAATTAAAGTGAGGGAAGGGGACTCTGCTTGACCCTATTTCTATATTGCATCTGTCTCAACACTTAATATGAGGAAGCACTGAATGACACCTCTGTGAATGGCATCATGCAAAAGCTGCACATGAGATTGGTAACCATTATAAATGTGTCTGCCTTTTTACCTCTCTCTGCACCGGCCACAACCTTTCCGTGTCAAAGATACCACTCAGTCTGCAACAGGATGATGAAGTCCTGCTCAGTAGCACCCAGTCGGGACCATGTTTGTGGACCATCTGCCTTCAGTGAAGAGGAGATGAAACAAATGCATGGGGAATACCTCCCCAGAATGATTTTACTTACTGCACTACCACACAGACTTCCTGTGTATCGAGTCCCTGTAGTACGTGCAGCCAGAGTCTTTTAATTGTTTTGAACCGAGAGTGGACAATCAATGATGTCTATCTGACTTTTCTTTTTTTTTATTTCTAGTTTTTCTTTTTAAATGAATTCCGATAGATTGTGTCATGACTTGATTTATGCAACCCTGCTGGAATGAGAAAAAACTGCGTTTGTAATTGTTTGCTGATGTCGTTAACGTGGGCTCATGTCCGGTAATTGAATAAGTTTCTTCTGTCTCTTTCCTCTGCGATCAGTTTACCTGTCCTGTAGAGCTAATGCATCGACATTCCAACGTTTCTGACCGACGGTTTTGCACTCACTGTCATTGATTAACTTTACATTGAATGTTTCTCTTTTTTTTCTTGGTTGTAAACTGCTTTAAGTTTTATTTGACCGATTTATTTTGATGTATGTAGAAAGGACTATTTCATGAACTATTTCCGCTGTTTTATTGTTTTATGTATACATGTGCTATTTAGAGGAAAAATACCGCCAGAGCCTCAGGTGAATCTTAACTTCATGCACTGGTGTGTATGAGTGTGTGTATGTGTGTGCGTGCGTGCGTGCGTGCGTGAGTGTGCTTGTATGTGTGAGTTCCCTATGGAGTGTCTCTCTCACAGTGCCTGTGTAATGTCTGTCCTTTTGAGATGCTGTCCTACACCACCTCTGCGCCTCATAATCCGATTTAAGTTTATCTGTATTGTCTCAGAATAACCATGGCCACTCTACATCACATCTTTAGAGATCCAGAACAGAGGGTTTGACTCCTCTGCGTCTCTGAAGGTCTGTCTTGTGTTTCTCAAAACAAAAAAACAACCACAGATGGATTCACCAACCATTCAGTCTTTATTGGAGGTGATGTGATGCCCTGTATTTATCTGTGAATGAAATCAATTGGCACCAACTCCTCCCTTTTCCAGTGATCTCTCTTTTCCCATGTTGGCTCCTGAGGCCTGGAGAAGTGTTGGTGGGTTGGATCGTGGAGGCAAAGAGATGAACACTATCCCAGCAACAACCTTCTCCAGCCTGCCTGTGCAGGTTGTCATGGTGGCCAGGTGTTCCTCACACACTTAAACACACCCTCTGAGGGCTCCACCCAAGCTGCAACACTATCCCCATCTGTTGCACTACTATGCCTTACTTTCCTCATGCTCTCCTGACACCTCAGCTCTCATCTCGCCTTTTTTTTTTCTTCTTCTGCCCCCGAGAGAAAAGAGGGAATCCAAACGGTGGGAGGATTGACAGATCCCTTTTTTGTTCTGCTTTTTGTATATTTGAAGAATGTATAGATGTAGTATGAACCTTGATCACATCTCAGTTTTTTTTATTTTCCCCAAAGCCACTTGAAGGAACCTCCCAGGATGCTGATCTAAAGATTGTAGGACATAGATGATGTCTGTCAAGGGGTCTGCCGTGCTCCCCCTTTTGTGGCTCAGTCGCTGAAGATGTTAGTTTGGACCAAGATAAAGATTTTGCGTCTTATTCATGTGAAGAAAAATGAGCTGGTGTTAGTTCTAGTGTGTTTTTTCTCCTCTCATTTTAGAAATCCTTGTACATTGTGTCAAATTTGAGGGCTTCAGCACCCTCTGAATATAAATATATTAAATAACGCCTGTAATATAATCTTTGTATAAGAGGAAGAGGAAAAAAAGCTTGAAGATTTCATCCTTACTTGTCAACATATCAAATTGTTTTTAATGACCGAAGTCCTACTATCTTTATTAGAAATGTGAAAATTTGAACATTTCATTAAATCAATTTGAAATTCTATGTATCGTTGCCTTTATTCCCCCTCTCCGTCCTCTAGAGTACTAATGTGTAACCTCTGAGTTTGTGGAGTAGTGGGTGTGGGCTTTGTGTGTGAGTGAACAGGATGGTGCTGTTACCAGAGGCTTCCTGACCCTGGCCTGGCAGTGCTAACAGCAGCAGGGGTAACCTGACCCAACTCCCATCTGTCTCCCCTGCTGTTTGGCCCTGCTTTGAGAAGGCCAGCATAATGGAACCTTAACAGGAGGCACAGGTGCAATGGTTGCAGCACCTTCAGGTGACCTGTCTGGCATGGGTCACATAAAGGCACAAGAAAAGCACTTGACCGTAATTGGAGCCTTTCTAAAAACTGTGTGTGTGAGAGATAGGAGCTTAATGTTGCCTCATTTTCAGGTAAGTGTACAGAAGAGCAGGCTGGAGCTGGGTGTTCCAGACATTTTCTGTTCTTGCCACCTGATTGTATTATTTCATGAGTTATACTTTAAGGGTGTGTCAATCGTCACAGAAAATTTGTCTAATGCATCCCCACTGATGCCTACCTGGTGAGGGGGGCACATTAAAAAAGTTTACACTATACTTTTTTTCCTTAAACAAATATTAATGAGCAGGAACAACTCTCAATAGAACAGAAATTCGGGAGTCGGTATCTTTAGAAGAATAAAGCTTATTTTATTGATTAGGTTCTGGATTAGCTCCATCTGACGGTGGGCCTTTAGGTCTGAGGTGGCACAGGTAGGAGCTGCCCCTTAAATTACAGCAGACTTCATGTTTTACGGGTTATGGAGGTCAGATGTGAAGGCAACTGAGCCCTGATGTATCCTAAATCAGTGGAAAACCAACAAAATCGATTTGCATGAGTCTTGCAAAGCAGACAGATGTTTTACAGCTCCAAAGGTGAGCTCTGATCCAGCACCTCTTTGTCCTGTCCTGTCCTGACGCGGTATTAAGAAGGGGATTTATGATTAGGCTCTAAGTGCCTGTCTATGGCAGCTAAAGGCGTCTATGAGCCACTGTAGGAGAGATTTATTACCAATCAATTTGACAAACGAGGACTCGAAGGCAAAGGTTTGGGTAAGGGGGGGGGGCATTACTTTTTTATTTGAGTTGCTAGACTCAGTGAATTGAACTTGTAGAAAGCGGTGCAGAAAAGGGGAAGGCTTTTGTGTACAGACATTGTCACAACTTAAAATTATTGTGCTGTTTTTTTGTGTACAGACATTGTCATAACTTGAATTGTGCTGTTTTGAAATTGGCGACCTCGAAAACTCGAGGCCCTCATCTGCACTTTAAACCAGCTCGGCTATAATTCACGAACAAAACTCTCAAAAAAACTAAAAATATATATATATATTCTCTTATTAATAAGGTTGTGAACGCAACATTATTGAAATCCGTTTTTAAAAAGTCAATGATGGAGTAAAGAGAAAAACCTATCTTAAGGTTGGCAGGCTGACTTTTTAAGGGGGGGTGATGGTAGGAAGTAGCCCTTTGTCATTATTTTGAGCTTTATTATAGAGAGTTAATCATGAGACTAGTATAATGGACGTGATTTACTTTCAATCAAGAAAATCTCTAAAAAGAAACAATTACATGGAGACAGATGAAGGATCCACGGGCTCTGTGGCTTAACTCTGTCAGTGGTTAAAAAAAAAGCTTTGCTCTGTAGATGAAAACTTTCCCTTTGACTAAAAAAGAAGTCTTAAGCTTATTTGCTTTTGAGACAGAAAATCTACTTTGAGATGTGTCATTTTGAAAATATTTTATTTCAATAGACAACAACGATATACACATACAATCAAAGCGCTATAAAAGCCAACATTTAAGAAAATAACTTGTCCTTTAAAAGATTGCATCTAAGGTAAGAGCTTTACGTTTTTTTTCTTTTACAAGAGCTGTGTAGATTGATAATTAAAACCCGATCCACGACATTTATCACAACTCATACTGTAAATTTGACTCCCCGAAAAACAACAACAAAAAAACAAAGCAAACAAACATTTTGGCTGTACGACATGTAAACTGCCAGAACGATTCACAGGAGAAAAAAAATCACGTCAAACACAACAATAAGTTACATAAAATAATTAGAATAAATAAATAAATAAACATATGATGAAAAATATTGCAACAATCTTCAATAACAATAATAGAATATGTGCCAGCATTCAAACTTAAAAACAGTCTATGACTTCTTTTAAGGCAGTTATACAGCAGAATTTCGATGTGTATGTAGGCTATGTCGGACTAAGCTTATTGTATACTAAAGGCATTTGTGGTTCTGCTAAACAGGGAATGCTTCACTCACTCTTTTCATCCCACCAGTACAATGTTGGTAAGTTGTATATCACTCACTAACTAGCGTAAAGCTACAGTGATCAAGCAATCACGGTCGGTGAATTGAAAAGGCTTTGATAGGGAAAGGGATTTCTGAGAATTTAAAGACATTTCTTAGGTCTAGAAGCTATCATCGAACACATGTGCTGTCCTAGAAAAATACCCTTTAACAGTCAAACTAACGCTTTGTACTCTTTTTTTTTTCCTTGATAAACTAATTTGAGAAAGAAAATCTCAAAATAGGCCTATATGTAATTCAAATATAGAGAGAAGCATTCAACAATCACTGATTGGCATGGAAAAGACACCTCATTGAACACCACTTAAACATTAACCGCCCTGCCTTCATTGGCCTGGAGTTATGGCAGTGCACATCGCAAACTGTGGATATTTTTTTAAAACCCAAAGCCACTTTTTTGTTTCTCTATTTTTTTTTCTCTTTTTCCCCCATTAAAGGCACGTGTTGAGTGTTGTTTCAGCAGGCGGGGCGCACCGGCATTTGGAGCAGGATCACCTGCCGGTTCTCTGAGGGGTGGCACTTGTTTATGTGCCTGGTGAGCCCCGGCGAGCTGTAGAGGGTGGCAGGGCAGTACTTGCACGGGTAGATCTGGGAGGAGTGCATGAGACGCAGGTGTCTCTCCTGGCCAGCCCTGCTGGTGAAACTCTCCCCGCACACCGGGCACAGCAGGCAGTCCACCGGGCTCAGATTGAGAGGGCTTTGGTTCGGAGCTTCCTCTGAGGATGATGATGTTGAGGAGGAGGAGGAGGAGGAGGAGGAGGAGAAGGAGGATGAGGCTCGGGACTGCTCTGCTACCCGGTCGCTCGTTTGAAACCCGTGCTCCTCCAGCACTTTCTTTTGCAGGGCCTGGTGTCCCATGATGTGTTTTCTTAGGTATGCCTGTCGCTTAAACCTCTTCCCGCAAAACTGGCAATCATAGGAGCCATCTTCAGAGCCCGACTCGGACAGACCTGGACTCGGGGTGTCTCTGTCACTCATGTCTTTGGCTTCGTCGGAGACTGATTTGACACTCAGGGCTGGCATTTTGGCCATCTCAGGTTTGACGCCCTGTGCGGGGGACGTCGCCGGTGCGCCGGTGGTCCGGGGTTTGTGCCAGCGGCGGTGAGACGCGAGGTTTGCCGGGCAGCTGAACATCTTGTCACACTCGGGACACCGGTATTCGACCCTGACGATGCGAGAGCACTTGTGTTGTGCCAAAGAAAAGGGATCGGCGTACGCCTCTTTACACAGCTGACACACAAACTCCCCTAAGGGCTTGTTTTCCCCAGACGACTGCGCCCTTGGCTTCATTTCCACTGGTCCCTCTTTGATTTTGAGACCTAGCACGGGAGAAGTAGTCACCTCGTCTTCAAAGTTGAGTTTTCGGATGGCTTTGGGCTTCTTGGGTGCGGGTTTCGACTTACGCTCTGTGCCGTCAGGTGCGGGTCTTTTAGTGATGACCCGGTTGCTGGGTGCTGGGAGGCTGCTGGTGGTCCCGCTGCGGCTGCTGTTGCTGGTGCCGATTTTCAGGTCGACCGGTGCGTAAAGGAGGTGGTCCAGGCCGGAGAGGGAGGCAGGTGTGGGGAATGACTCGGCAGAAATGGGCGAGCCTAGATTGAAACTTCGCTCAAAATATCCCCTGTCGTGCTCCTTGCTAATGGGCCGGGTGGGGCTGTAAAGGGCTTGGAACGCCGTCTCTGGGTTGCCGAATTGCGCCGGCTTCTCCAGCCTTGGCACCGGCGCCTCGGCTGCAGCGAAATTTGGTGATGCTGCAGCGCGGTCCGGACTGGATGCCACGGACATCGGTGGGGAGGGGTCCGTGTGACACGGCAAGGCAGCTGGGGTGGGATGCTCCTGGGGGTCATCTTCGTCTAACCGAGTCCTGTAGGAAACATGCGCAGATTTCTTGTTTCTTTTTACCAGGAATCCTTTGGGCATCTTGGCGAGTTACAGCGAAAAGGCACTTTAGGGTGGATGAAGTCTCGAGTATCCAGGTTTGTTAAAAATATGGCAACACTAGAAGCATATGGGACTTTATCTCCCCAGTATATCGATCCTTCTGTTGCTGAAATGTTTTCGTCTCTAAGGCATAGCTCCACTCTTTTTATGCCGGAATGATGCTATTGTTCTCGCCCCCCTCCGTTGCAACATCCCGGACCAATCAGATGAAACCAAATCCCAGTGGATTTGATTGTGGGAGGGCTTAGAGTCTGTGTTTGGTGGATTTCGTTGGAGGATGTGCGGATAGCTTAGCAGATGTACTGGCGGTTTATTACATTAATGTGTGCGCTCAGCCCCTCCCTGACAGAGGCACACGCCGGGACCCTCCTCTTTTTACGGTCTGATGGGCCCCTATACAACTGCACACGTGCCACGGCTTTGTGGCTCTCCTCTGGGGGCCCCGACACTGCCAAAAGGAAATGTCCGTCACTGCCACAATCATCACAATTTAGAATTAAGACGGGACTGGACAAGTTTGTGAAATAAAATCAAAATACCAGCAACATTCAAGTTGTGCTGAGATTTTGTTGAAAGGTGTAACTCACCGGAGACAGACGACATCAGGACGAGGTACATAGTGTTTTAAAAATGTTCCTCCACGGGTTACAGTTTTATACACTTTCTATCCACAGAATAGCACACTACCTTTGTGTCCACTAAACGGGCCTTTCACTAAACCAAATAAGGCGGTTTTTTATAGACCTTTATTTTATTATGTCTTAAATAAACACTGTAGCTGGAGAGTTGTCTTTATTTTAAGGCACGTGTCTGTCTCGGTAGTTTAACTCGACATATAAATCAGACATCTCGCTGCATACATAAGTAATAAGAAGGCCCTCTGGTCTCTGTTCACAATAGCCACGTCTGCCCGTGCTTGGATATCCCTGTCTCTTTTTTATTCGTTTGAAAGGCAAATTGACCTCTTAACTGTGAAACGGGACTCACGGCCAATCTGGCCCACAGCTAGACGCGTGCTGGGCGGAATCAGAGCTCTAAACAAAGAGGGCCGCGGTCGAAGCCTGGGTTGTAAAATTTCTGCAAATATAACCACAGCTGAAAGGAAGCGACTCATGTTGCCGGCTGCAGTCTAGTGCTGTTCTAGTGTACAAATGTCTGCTTCTTTGGGATGTTCATTGATTTTTGGTAGAACTTAGATACGCTAAAGATTTAAGACAAGGGTTGATCTGATTTCAATGAAAAAATTAACAGTTTGAAAAAGTGTTGAGTTGTATTGCAACCTTCGGTCTCCCGGACAAGGCAACTTTTTCCAACTAAAATGTGGTCTATTTTCTCTACCAGCCCCCTATGGTTTCTTTGCATACTTCATTTATCGTGTTTTTGTCCTTTTTTTTTTCGTTTTAATGGCTAAATGTAGGCTGCGGTGCGCCACTTGGCAGAGACCGCATTCTTCCTCCTTTCAGTCGGCAGACCAGGGAGGAATTAATCTCCATCGTCGTACATTGTTCCCCTCATTTGCATAAAGCTGCAGTATGACCAAGTCAAATAATTACACAATCGGAGCTGAGCCGCAGGCCTGCGCCCTCCTTTCAATGGGCGTCTGTGCCTCGTGCCTTCTCACCTGCCTGAATGCACACCGTTATTTTGGTGAGATAGGATTCAGTGACAGATATGCTTGAGCAAAAATGACTTAAAATGCTCTTTGGAAAAAAAATATTAAACTAGATTAAAACTTCTCAGTATTTAATGAAGTGTCAAAGTTAGAGTGTTTAGGTTGTCTGATAGTGGACTGCTCGGTGAGAATAATGTTTTACTCTTGTTTTTTTGGTTTCCCATGTAGACAATAGTTCGCAAGATGTTGTCACGATTTTTAAAGACAAAGTTCAAATGTTTTCACTGCCCTCCTTGACTTTCTCACTCTAGTTCGCGTTACTCCAAAATTATCCTCTAAAAATGACTGGACTAGCGTTAAAAATCTAATTTGTTTGCCTCATCCACTCGCTCGTTTTGTTGTCGTCTCTGTTTGCATCTATTAGTCGTGGTTTGTTTGGGCAACAATCTTTGATGGCATTTTAACGAGTTCCTCTTTCCCCTGTGATAATTTCTGTGGAGCGCGTGGGCCGGGGTTGCTGGTGTTGGCTCTCAGGACGCATGCGCGTGTTTGATCAGTGGCGCGTGCTGCTCTGGAGAACGGGAAGCATAGGCGCCTTATTAGCATACAGCTGCAGCCGCTTTAAGGCAGTCTCAAATACATCCTCCTAAACCTTATCGCATGCTTTTGGATTTTAGATGCCCCTCTCATTTTCGTCCCCAGGCAATGCTTTTAATTCGATAACTGATATTATACAACCAAGTAAAAATAATAATAATAGGCTAAAATAAAAGAATGAGTAGCCAAAATCTAAAAACATGTCATAGTGTGACCGAGAAGCATGGCTCTCTTCTGTAAACCGAAATGTAAAGAGGTTTCTACACATGGTCCTGTTGAAATTGTGCTTTATCTGCTTTCTAACAGAAAGTTGATGGCTCAACCTAAATAAAATAAAATAGTCTGAGTTGAAGACGTTTATCTGGCCCCACAGTCCAGGTCTTACATCATTGCACCACCTACAGGATGAATTAATCCTGAGGACAGACAGAACCAGTCTAAATTCACCTCCAAAGCATTGTATGACATGTCTTTGAGTGCATTTCTCCAGGCTGTTTCTGTCAAACATTTTTGAGCTACTAACAGGTCTGTTGAGCAGTTTTACCCACCTCACCTTAAAAGTAGAGAAAACTCAAGCATTTGCCCAAGAATGATTGGCACCATGTGTTTTTCCATCTAAAGCTAATTTGAAAAGCAATAGGGCATGGCTATAATCACTACATGGCCACCTTCAATGCATTGTCAATCAATTATTGTAATGGATTAGCTGAGGTCCTATTCTAGCTGGGTGTAATCTGATAGAGAGCTCTTTCAGCACCATGGAGAGAGCTAGCGAGGGATCCAGATTTAATCAGACTGGCTGTGGACACAGCACAGCCTTGGCTTTAGCCTTTGTCCCTGGAACTGAGAGTGGGCAGGCACCAACAGGAGAACAATGACACAGTAGAACAAAAGTGCCAGGGTTTAATGAAGTGATTAGTTTTTAAATATAGTTGTGTATGGATGGGTTTAAAGCAACAGTTATTCAAAAGTAGAACAGCTCAGGCCTTCTCTATTCTCCTATTCTTTTAAAGTGTGTGAAAGAATTTACATGTACTTACAATCGAGTCCTTTGTTGTAGTATAAAAACAATGAGGTTTCAAATTGTATATTTCTTCTGTTATTTTGAGGCAATTTAAGGCCTGAGAGAAAGCAACAGTTAGTTGTGGAGGACCTGGAAACTATTAATTGTCAATCTTCAATACTGGAAAAGAAATCAGACTGTAGTTTCCAGAGGATCAATGGGAAACCTGCTTGTTTGGCCATGAGAGTAAGGTAGAGGTCACAGTCTAGACTTTAAAGTGTACTTTATAAAGATGCCCATGAAAGCAGGTTACTTTGAAAAGCTCTGTAAAGTGGTATGGCTCTGAGATTAAGCCTAATGGACTCTAGTGTTGACTGAGAATGACCCTGATGTCATCTGTACTTTTGACAATGATGCTGATGAGCTTGTGCAGATGAGGGCAGATGTTTCTGAAAAGATTCTGTAGAAACGGCAAATTAAATAGTACTTTTGCTAAATATAGGTCCAGAGATGTATTGCTCTGTACATCAGATGTATCTTTGGAGTAGAACCATGATTACATGTACGGGATAATGTGTATGCAATGCCATTCCAAGAACCATAGATGCTTTGATAGTTTCTAATACTGTGCATTCAGAGGAATATGAACAAAGGCTTCAATGGAACAACACCAGATTTCCTTTTTCTTTTAAAGAGCCACTTATTAAAAAGAGGGCTTCCTGCATATCAGGCATATCAATTGCTGAAGTCCCAGGGGCATGTTTAGCTCTAATTTACTCATCAAAATATCAGAGTGTCTCTCAATAATCTCCACAGTCCATTGGTTGTTTGGGGTAGAGTCTCCTGCCAGAAAGCATGCCCTGGAATGTTAAACACTAATTCACCTCTGAGCTGTGGAGGTGGATAAAGTGATTGTTCTATCTGGGAACTGATTAAAAAGGCTCTGGCCTGTTTCTCCCCTCTGTGTTCACCTCTGACGTCCACCACATTCATTTCTGTATTCATGAGCGGATGAAAAAACGCAGACAGAGCCGCTGCCGTATTACAGATAATAAGGCCAGCGGGCACCACATTCGCTGCCACAGGTTTCCCCCTGCCCCGGCTCATTCAATTACTTCACAAGAGTCCTCTGAGGCACAGCTGCACTATGGGGGTGAAGAGGAGTAAATTGAGGTACATTCATGTAGACACACACACACAAGCACACATCTCACAGACACAAAGAAGTGAAGGAGGCACACATGCTGGAGTAAAAGAAGCCGGCATATAAAGGATTTCACTGATAGGCATTTGGGTTAGTAGTCAATACATTTCTGATACAAATAGACAACAGAATAGGTTCATCTTCTGTTACCCACTGGCTCCCTGAAGACTGTAATGATACTGATGATGACTCCATGTAAGAAAAAAAAAAAAGGAATCAGGGCCATTGCTAATGGACTCCATATACGAGGTCACCATTATCTTGATGAACATGCAGACAGCTGCTGTTTCATTGCAGACCATGAAGGATGGACTCTGGCAGACCTAATGGACCATATCCTTAATCTATTGACATATGGAGCTACACATTATTCATTCTTCTCATTGGCCTCAACTATTAGTCAGCTTATCTCGCTTCTTCATTGGTTCAAGAAAAGTAAGAATCTCTGTTGAATACAAAATTATCTGATTGATTAGATTGGCATTTATGAACAGAAATATACAAAAGTTTTTAACATGGAGGTTCTATGCAAGTTTGTCCTGTAATTGTTGCCGTTTTGGCTGCTGTCCATGGTACTGAAACTCTGCCTTTGAAACTCTGAAGATTCACCTGCCTCCTCTTTAGAGCAATCAGACTCTAAAAAGCACACAGGGCAAGGAGGAAATCAAAACTGTGGCTTGTAGTGAATGAGAGTTTAGAGCTGACATGAAGTACATTTCAAATTGTTTGTCACTCTTGCTCTCAGATCAGCAATTTTATGACATGGTGATGAGGCTTTTATTTAATTTCGTTTGATCATTAATGAAAATAATGGTATTTAATCATGAATTTAAGTTCATTCCTTCTCTCTTTCAAACTAATTATCGTATTTCTAAGAAGCAGCCACCTTGCTTGGCATAGAGCAGTGCATAAAACAGTGCATGCCTCTGCCTGAAGATAGAAACAGACGCCTACCAGCATCTCCTAAGTTATCAAGTTAACAGTACACATCTTGTCCTTCCAAAAATAGTCCTACAAAAACCAAAGGCTGGAAAATGTTACAAATGGTTTTTAAAGGCAAAAACCCTTGGAAATGACTATATCAAGATATAACTCTCCACATAAACTTTAGTGAGAAAACTTTGAGGTTTTTTTTCACAATAAAATTGTGCATTATGCTTTTAATAGGTTTTAAAGCAGCAAATAGGCAAACTTGTTTCTTTCAAAAGAACCAGGCCTCTCTCTGACTCTACTTTGTCAAAGTTAACCAGCTGCAGGCCCTAGTTATATACTTGCTGCACAGACATACAAGTCATATTGTTTTCAGTGAACAAAGATATTCTCAAAAATTTCAGATAATAAAATAAATTTCAAGAGTTAACATAAGAGACATACTTGCCTGTGGCATATTTAATTTAGGCCCAGTCGATACATGTCCCAACAATGGCCATCTACCATCGAGCTTTACAAAGCTCAGACAGATTGGGGAAAAATTCAAGGCTCAAGTATTAAAGAACATCATTGATGTATGTTACATTAAAAGTAGAACCTTTGACTTAGGAATGCTAAATTTTCCAAACCAAGAATTTCCAGAACTGGCACTCTCTTTATTAGATGGCATAATTTGCATTCTCTTATAATTGTGCTGCTTCCTTGATTATTAAATGATCACCCTAATTAGGGAGAATAATAGGGTTAATCAGACTCTGCTCATCACACTTATTATTATTCTCGCAAAAAAAATGAAGGAAAAGATACAGTACTTGATTAATTATATCAGCCTTTTCATCAGCTGGGCTACCATTCCCCCCTCTGAAATTAATATCATGTTGTAAATGGAAGGAAGGAGCTGGCCGGACACAGACAGATGAAAGATTTCACTCAAATTAATTAAGCACTAATTATGCGGTGGGAGTTGGGAGCAGTTTGCATAATGAGCTCTATCAAAAGAGATCAGTCATGGTGAGGGGCTGTAGAGTTTCTATACAGCCTTCAGATGATACACAGACACCACTGTAAGGGATGAAGAGGCCTACCAGAGAAGAGGGAAGAGGGGTTTAAGTACTTCGAGGACTGAGTCGTGAGGTTGAGAAGTGTTTTGTTGGGTTTGTCAACACGCTGTAAACTTACTGCTTCCTTGTATGGTATAATTGTTGCAACTTACATGTATCCTACTACATCTGCTCCAGGGCTATATGTGTCTTTGTTTTCCTCCTTCAGTATAACCATCAGATAAAGAAATCTCTCCTCCAGTAAGACACAATGAGGACAGACTGTCCTTTTAAACTCAGCCTCATCACAAACAGCCAGCATGCACTCTCAAGGGAGCTTTGAAAACCCGAATCACCTCTCTCCTCAAGTCTATCAGTGTTTTGTCATTGTTGATCAGGGACTATACTGTAGCTATCTCACTCAGACAATGGCCAGGGGGATTAAATGGACAGAAAGTCTACGTCTTAATCGTCTGTTTAATCACAGCAACAGTGCAGTGTATGGAGTTGAGTTACTTGAACTGATTTGTGCCACAGTAGCAGCAATCATGCATAGGCTAATCAGGGTGCACAGCCCGGCACTGCCCTTCAAGGTCTCCAAGTGGAATTACAAAGACTATGATTAGTTAATCAAATGGAGAACCCAATGTCCTTCCTTTATTTGTGTATACACCTTATCTAAATGGAAATTGTATAGCTAAGGCACTTCCACAAGGACACATCTACATGTGAATGATCCTCCTTGAGCTCTTGGCAGTGAATACAGAATAAGATCTTTTATACTAAATCATCGTGTTATGGCATCATGAAGACTTCTACATGTCTGGATGATGTTTGTTGTCAATGCTCATGTGAATGATGCAATCAGTCAGCCTGTTGTAGAGTAAATCAGAAAGCACTAGACAGCATCTCTTCAAATGCACATGATAATGTGAGGCAGAATGTCAAGACTGTTATTTTGAGAGTGGGGAAAAAGAGAAAGCAGGCAGACCAGGAAATAATACTTCCTGTCGATAGAACATACAGAATGCTGGAAAGTGCATGTAAGTGTGTGTGTGTGTGTGTGTGTGTGTGTGTGTGTGTGTGTGTGTGTGTGCGTGCGTGCGTGCGTGTGTGCGTGCGTGTGTGTGTGTGTGTGTGTCACTATGTGTCTGTGTGCTGTGTTATGCTACATACTTCATTGCACCATATGACAGCCCACAAGGGTTCATTATATTACTGTGTTTAATTTGTTGTTTCTAAGGAGCATTTTAAGAAAAAAAAAAAATATATATATATATATATAATAATAATAATAATAATAATAATAATAAACTCAAGACCATAACTTTCCTAAGCAACGAATCCCATAATTTGCATAGAAAATCTATTCAGAATGTAGTTTGCTGTACGCAGTGTGTTGTCATATCTTGAAAATAAAAATAAACTTCCATGTTCCTTGGTGAGGACTTTTGGTGGAGGAGTGTCTTTCAAATTCATGGACACCAAAAATATAGATATAAAAATATAGACTTAAGAATACAATATAAATATATCTACTTTTGATGACCATAGAAAAGAGGTGTTTACTCCGTTGAATTGACAAAAGAAAATTAGATAGTCGAGTTCATGCAGGACTTTTGACAACAACAATTACATAACAGGAAACAGTAATGAAGATATGTACCACTTAAGACTGGGATGTAGTAATATGTGGAGCCCTGAATGCTTTGTTGTCTAGTTTTGTAATTTGCCAAGCATGATTTAGTCTAATGCCTTTCTTATGCAGACAACACAGAAATATGTTACTTAAAAATGTAAGTAATAATGAATACAATAAATAAAATAAAATAACAGGACACTTACACATTTCAGCTTCAAGGACATCTTGACTGAGATCAGTAATTAGGTAATTTTACAATTGGTTTAAAATGACAAAAATCTTTGGTGATACCTCATCTTGTAAAGTGATCTCTGCCTGAAGTCCTCAAATGTTGAAATGTACATAAGGAACAAAGTAAGAGGGAGTTCAGGGAGGTGGAAAAAAATCCCTGGTCTAAAAGAGATGTCACATGCAAAGAGGTAGAGGAAACTACAATCATACTAATTTCAGAGTCAGTCCAGGTATGAAAATGACTTCATGGTGCTCACCAAAACTGGTCACTGAGTAAATAATGTTACATGTCATCCAGAATAAAAGCTAAAGTTGGGATTTAGTAGGGAACTTAAAATAGTTCTCAGTGTGTCTCCAAAAAGAGAAAAAGTTCTTTATCCTTGGTGTTGAAAAAGTAGTCCACTTTCAGCTGACTCTTTGAAAAATTCTTGTCGAGTTATCAAATATGATTATAAAGCCAATTTGTGATTATTTTTCTTGCAATTTCAAGTTTGTGTATTTGTGAGGCATTTAAGTATATGAAGTGTTAACCATAGTTAACCTCAATTGCCAGCTTAAGGTTAGCTTGTCAGAAAGACTTGATTGACACTTTGGTTCAAACATTGATCGTAGTGATTTGTGTGTATTACGTTCACATTGAAAGAAAACAAAACAGTGTGGATTATTGAATGAGTGCACAAAGTGGGGATTGCAGTCATCCTTGGTTGGCCAGATTGGATGATGATACACTGTTTGTTGGCACTGCATTGTAACTCTCCTCTCTATATATGCTTTTTTTGTTAGAATATATCTCAGCATTTAACCCTTACACAGGAAAAGTTTGAGTCCTTGAGAATAGCACATACGTTCCATCGGACTGTGCAAATTTCACTTTGTATGAATGTGTTGAAAAGCATGCACTCATTAACATTAATAAGGATTTAAAAATAAATATTCAGTCATATTTTGCATCAAAGCAAACCCTTCCTTTGCGCTGAACCTTCTGTCAGACATGCTGTTTGACATTGTGATTGTTGTTCCTAAAGAGAAAAGAATTTCCCTCCATTGCTTTGCGGTGACTTCCTTCCAGGGGCTCAGACTTGACCCGCTAACTCCTCCTAGAATCACTTCTATTATTTGTCAGTGACAGCAGCCCTTTGGAGGATAGGGGGCCACGCTGAAAGTTACAGGGTCGTGGACGTCCCAATCCATCTCTGTCTGCACCGCGATTGATTGTGATTTAGTGCGTGGGGTGAGAGATACTGGGGCTCCATTCTGATGAGCGATAGGTGGGAACCCTTTGACTCCCAGCACATGGCAAGCAGAGGCAGGCTGTGATGAGGGGTCAAAGGCAGCTGGTAGGGGTAACTGGGTGGATCTGGAGGTTGGATGGAGGAAATTGAAGGATTGCATGGATCACAAGATAGAAGGTGTCAGAGATCCAGGACAAAGCCACCCAACCAACTGCCTGAGTCTATCACTTAGCCCATCCATCACCCATTGACTTTGTGGTAAGCACAACAGTCCCTTGCTAATTGCTCCATAACCAGAGATTTTAAAAAGTGACAGCGAACACAGTTTTGCAGCGAAAGGAACCAAATGAAAGGGTTTCAAAACAGCTTGATGAAATGAACAGGGAGCTCCAGTTAACGGCAATAAGAATCACGTCGAAATCTCACATTGAGCCTTTCATCAAAGGTTTACTTCTTGGAGGCACAGGCAAGATGACATTTTTCTGAACATCAATTCATGGTATCTGAGAATGATGGAGCTTGCTAGATGCTTTGAAATGTTCAACTGGTTTGAAATAAAGAATAAAACTAGATTAAACTCTGAAGTCTTAACTCTTCTCCCCACATGGTGCTCTGAGAAACTCAAAGGAGTTATACATCCTGATTAAAAGAATAAAAACTTGTCTAGTGTGAAGAAGATATGCTTGATAGCCAGTCAGCTGCTCTATGATATGAAATTGATATGAAATTATATTCAAATCTTAATACTCAAGGGCAAAGTTTGGAAAGTTTTCCTCACATTTTTTTCTCCTGTCTCCCAATTCAAGTGCATGCTGTGGAAGATACAAGCTGTCCTAGGAAGGATGTTACACCCAGATTTAGCCTTGCTTCAGTAGGCCGCTCTGGCAGCTTAACTTCATAATCAACCCTGGAGGCCTCTTTAGGGCCGGAACTTGAAATTAGCAGACAGATGTTAAGTTTCTGGGAACATGGATAGTTGTACTTGAGTTTATAAATTTACCGTTTTTCTATTTATTTTCACTTATACTTAAAGCCTATACTAAAGGCACTTTCCTCATTCTTCAAGCAACATGGTTATTGTGAGGACAGCAGTGAACAAAGGCAGGTGCATTGTCAATCACAGGAAGTTGTGCCAGCCAGGTGAATGTGAAGCCAGTAACCTGATCTGCTGTTGACAGAACAGGGACAGGTGCTGCAGCCAACTAATCCATACATGCATGCTAGACGTAGGTCATCCATTAAAGCGTATTGATTCAATGCTTGAAATGACTGCTCCTCAACAATCCCAGGCCTGGCCTTACCTGTGCGGTTGCCATGATAATTGCGGTAATGCGAGATGGTTTGCTTTAGAAACAGGAAGGAATGTTCTCTGTTTATTCAGCTAATGCTGGAAACATTTTGTCACACAAGAGACCAGGGACATCTCTGGAAATGATTCATGAGGAGAAGATTAAATGGTGGGGTGGTTTGTAATCAGAAGTATTGGATACACAGAAATGTACTTTAGCCAAACTTAACTCTTAAAGGCAGTAGTTGTAGAGTGGATTCATATGGGTTTTTATTTTCATAACATGCATGGCTGTTTCGAGTTATATAGTATATAAACCAGAATTCCCTTTGATTCAGTGATTTTATCAAACTCACTCCCACAAGGCTTTAAATGCCAAGTGAAGGTTTACAGGCAGGGGCCAGACATCTGCTCCTCTGTGATTGGTTGACAAGCCAGCCATAGTCTTACCTGTTATCCACAACCCAGAGCATGGTAAACACCCTTATTCAGAACTGTGGGAAGAAGGAGCCCATCTGGTCAGCAGAATTAACAACCAGCTCTTTAACAATGGCTTCCAGGAAAAGGAGAAGGGCACAACAGGCCATATCTGCCAATAAAAACAGGCAAGGCATGACATTTAGCGCCTGATGCGGGGCTTAGCAGCCTACAGGTTACCTACTAACTGCACCAGCTCCTGGCAATAAAACAAAAGGCAATCTCACAGAGCGGGGGGGAGCAGTGTGTGTAAAGCTGCCCATTTCAGCCCATCGTCTCATAATTTGTGTGTAAAGATGCAGACAGAGGATATGAATAAAAGGCATGAAGGGTGTTATTTCACGGCGCTTGCACATAAACAATAAATAAATACACAGGTCAGTTTTTCACACTTTAACTCAAAGCTGTACCCATCCCTGTGTGAAAGAGTCATTAAGCTGCAGAAAAGTGATTGGGATAGATTATTATAACTGTGAGCAACTACAACTTTTTGGTCTTGCATAAATTTAAAAAAAAAAAAAAGAAAGAAAGAAAGAAAGAGAAAGAAAGATAGATAGATAGATAGATAGATAGATAGATAGATAGATAGATAGATAGATAGATAGATAGATAGATAGATAGATAGATAGATAGATAGAAAGAAAGAAAGAAAGAAAGAAAGAAAGAAAGAAAGAAAGATTGGGATGAAAAAGTAAAGCATTGCCACTTGAAGAAAATTAAAGTGCTTATATGACCAAACAGCGCCACCCTGTGTCCAAAGTGTTCAAATCAAAACCTCAGAGCTTCAAACTGCACATTAAAACAGTTGTTGAGTGAATGAATTGGCCTTTAATATTGGAATCTTTCTCTGATATTTGTCTTATTCTGCACATTATTCAGAGCTCCAGCACAGTATTTTAAAAATCGGTCTTGTAGAAAATACAGATCAGTACCATGCACTCAGAAAACTAATCTCCCAGCCCACAAAACAGAGGTAACTCTGGCGTATTGGATATAGATGTTGCTCTATTTTTGTAACTGCCTCCTGGCAAACAAAGATGGAGACAAAAGTCTCTAAATGAGATCTTGGGTATACAAAGAGAAAAGGGAAGACAGAAAGGTTTGGGATGGAGTCTGAACAGCAAGCAATGGGCTCTCTACAGCTGCTGGCACTAATGAGGATAATTACCCGAGTAATAACATTAGCCTATCTGAGGGAATGGAGGGGAAGGACAAGTGGTTGTGTTTGTGTGTGTGGGAGGGTATGTAAGCGTGTGTGCATGCATGTTGTTGCCTCTTGTGTATGTGCATGCATAGCAAAGCGCGTGCCTTTCCTCCTATCTCACTTGCAGTCTCTCCCTCATTCCCTGAATCTCAATATCTCTTTGTTAGCCCACAATAATTGTATTTGGGCCTCATATCCGCCATATCAGATTTGAGTTTGTACAAGGTAATTAGCAGGGGAAGGGAAGCCTCCACACCAGGAGGACAAATGCCCCCATGACATCATTCTGGCTCCACTCTGGAGGGGAGGCTTTTTTTCCCCTCCCTCTTCCTCCACTTCATCTTTCTTGTCATTCAGCTGTCAAGAAGAGCACTGAATGGGGGCAAAAATACAGTGGCAGGCAAAAGTTGATGACATTGAAACGAAGGAGTTGGGATTAAGAAGGTAAAGAAATGAAGAGATAGAGGAGAGATAAAGGCGAGAAAGGGTGGAAAGTGATTTGAGATGAGATGGAGGGCTGTGTTTTCACCGCAGGCCTGTAATCTCCAATCAGCTTTGACTAACAGACGGCAGGGGAAAGTTCCTTACCATTAATGCAGCTTTCCGTTCAGAAGGATCCAGTGCATCCAGCTGGGAGTCGAGGGATGAGGGGAGGATTAACTGGCACTCAGGTGGAGAGAGATGAAGAGAATCAGATGGAGACCCTGTGGATGGTCACACCCTCTCTCTCTCCCTCTATTAGGTTTTTTCTCCCTTTAAAGAACAGATGTACTCTGGTTTTCTTTTTTTTCCTTTCAAGGATCGTGCCAGCGATGAAGTTTTTTTATTATCATCCTGTTTGATTATTTTTCACACAGTATACTGTACATTCTTTTCAGCTAATAGGAGTTGTTATTAATTTGTATGCAGTTGCAGAGTAGGAGAGTAAATAAAGACATCTGTGATGTTTAACAACAAAGAGGTCAAAAGAAAGGCTTCAAAATAACAAGAAGAGTCAGTCAGTATGCAGTGAAACAGCGACTGAAGCAGCTTAAACCTTTACTCTATTATTAGGCTATATAAAATGTCTCAAATGAATCAAGCATGGTTTTCTGTTGCCACTTGTCCATCACCACTGTCTTCTTTCACATTATCAAAGTGCTCCGAATTGTCCCCAACATGGTCGTTCATAATCTCCACCACTGCAGAACACACAAACACAGAGTTTAAGACAGAATACTGCTGTCTTTGAAATAAGTCAATCAATAAATATATAATTCAGTTTTTCATTCTTCAGAGCTTTACTGACACAAAAATCAAGTGTATGGTCTGCAGTATGGGGATCAGAGACTCACCCTCCTTCAACACTGTGAGCTTTGCTGATGCAGACTTTTCTCCCAAGGCATTGTGGGAGATACAAGAGTAGATCCCTCCATCAGAGACATGGAGACCCAGTATCTGAAGCCAGGTGGAGACTGTGTAGCGCTGAGGCCCCCCTCGAGTCTGACAAAACACATTAATCTCAGCATATTCAATCACATTCAGTCAAAGGTAAGAAAAATATATACTGGACCTCAGACAAATGAAACTTAAGTAACCATAATTGAATTTTCCCTCAGGGATCAATAAAGTTCCTCTCCTCCTTCTTCTTCTTCTGCTTCTTCTTCATTAAGGATTAATATATAATACATTGAACTCATACAAATAATATCTCTGTCTTGTTTATACTCTAGCACCACTACTGCATGCTCTAATAATCACCGTTTAGCAGGTGTACGGATTAGATTATGGAACTGCTTTGTTTTTTTTTTTGTTGTTTTTTTTTGCAGATGAGCATCAAGTCAGAGCACAATTCTTTAAAAGTGACTGATTAACCAAGAATATTTTCCTGTGTGGGGGTTTTAAAAAGTACGCTCATGTTGTTACCACTGTCGCTGTCTCAGCTGTGATAAAAGTCCCGTTAGTACTGTTAGAACAAGCCCTTTGTTGGGTAGTGTTTTATCATATGTTTGTGGCTACCTGGCATTATTATACCAATGTAATTAGTGCCAATTTATTGCATTAAAAATATAAATACCACCTAGGAATATAGGACAACATACGTCATGTACTTCCAGTTTGGAAGAAACACTGTCACTTTTACACAGCTGGAGGTCTCAAGGGTTTAAAACAGTAAATACTTTGTCACTGGGTTTTCTAAAAACTCTTTATCAAGTTTATTAAATCTGTTAAGTGTTTTTTTCACAATCCTGACAGAAAATGTAAGAGCAGCAAAAATACAACTTCCTTGATGGTAGTCATCAGCTGCAGGTCATGTATAAAGTCAGTGAATCACTTTAATAATACCTTAATCCATTATAAATAAGAACAAAAGCCTTCTTACATTGAAAAAATACAGACCAAAATGACACTTTTCATTTAATGCATATACTTTAAATGGGACTTGGACTGATGTGCAGTATATTAAGGAGGTTCTTGTCAAACCTGGACAGAGACGTGAGGATCGTCTCCTGGCAAGTAGTTTTCATGTCCTTTCTTCTTCCAGCTTAAGTTTGGAAGAGGGTAAGCTGAAACCTCACACCTGAACACAGCATCACTCCCTGTGTAGTTTGAAAGGTCTCTGGGGCCCTGGAGGATGTGGGGAGCTGTGGAATAAGAAAAGGGATACCCCAAAGCTTTATTCTTCTTAATTCCAATCCAAACAGCTTCACACATGCAGTAAAATCTTCAAAATACTGACTGCAATTGAAAGAGCATTGCAACCTGAGAGGCAGGGTCCTCTTCCCACAAGTTTTAGGGTCATGTTAAGACGGTTGGTGGTCTCTTTCATCTGACAAACATTTGAGTAAGTCCATCCGTCTGAACCACATACAGGGCCCTTTTCCTTACATACACAGGTAGGCTCTGGCTCATCCAGGTGTGCCGTCCTTATCGTTCTCTTCTGACAGACCAGGCCGTCTCCACAGCTGCCATAGAACATCTGAGCTCCATCTGGGTCACACTGCTGCCCCTCTACGTTAGCGCACTGTTCACAGCATCCACAGGCATCTGGCACCAGACCGGCAAGGCAGACATCCGAGACCAAGGGACAGAGATGCTTGTTACACTCCCCACAACCATCACCTTCCTTCCACAGCTGCAGCCACCCGCGGTGCTGTGGAGGCAATCCAAGGGAAAAGGAGAGGCAAACACTCATCCATGCACAGAAACGCAGGCCAAGCTGATCTAAGTTCTTATACTGCATCCTTGTCCACAAAGTTTAAAACAACAGATATAAAAACTTGAAGGTACAGGGTTGACTGTACATTTGTTATAAACTGAATCTTTTTACGAGAAAGACAGCAGTCCTGCTTGTCTGCTGTTGCCTGACAGTCAAACAAACAGTCACATGTTGTTCCTCCTATGAGTTTTAAGTGTTTCCTTCTGTCTCTGCCCTCTTCTGAGTCCTGTTGTTCTTATTATGACCATGTAGTCCTTCGATTTCATTTTCCTCCGTGAGATTTCTTCATCAGCTCCATCTCTGTTCCAACAAAAAGACAGAACTTGCAGTCAAGAGAACACAGAAGACTCATCTCTTAGGTATCTGCTACATCCCATTCCCCCCTCATCCCATTCCTCTCTCTTTTGTCCTGTGCCAGTGTTTCTGGGCAGGGCTGGACTCTCAAATGGGCTTCAGAAATAACACATATGAAAGAATCCAGCTGCATAATCGAAATAAACATCCCTCTATAAAGATTTAGTTAACAGCCGCTACAAATCACATGAAAAACTGCAATTAGTTCAATTACGCTTAATATTAAAAGCACTCTGTCAAGTGGTGAGCACAGAGGGGAGTCCAATTATCATTAGAAAAGCTTGAAATATTATGTTTATGCCGGAGTGACTCCTTTTGTTCCTGCAGTCTATTCTTCTTAAGCTATATTTGCTCTGAACAGAATCTGTCACCAAAACCTGTGGATCTACTTTTGATTTTGTTATTCAGGAATCGGTGGTCTGTAATTAAGCATCAAAGTCCATCGGGACACTTTGGACACTTGGTTTACAGCAGCATCACAGATTAAGGGAGTAATATTAGAAAAATAGTACTCCTTATTGTGATTTATTTGTTTGTGTCTGTATATACTGTATGCTGTGTGTGCTTTAGGCTTTAGTCTTTATTTTCATTCATTTATCTTTTTTTCCACCTGTGTAATAATACTTGCATCAAAATATAGATGTCATGTTTAGGGCCTAAATGAACAGGACAGACATTGGAAATGTGCCATTCAAGATAAGGTTTGAATTAATAACAAACATGAACTATGATTCGGAGAAATTTCTTGATTTAACCCAAGTTAGTCTATCTATCTATCTATCTATCTATCTATCTATCTATCTAGATCTATCTAGATAGATAGTATCTATATCTATCTATCTATCTATCTATCTATCTATCTATCTATCTATCTATCTATCTATGGTAACAGTGGTTGAAATAGCAGTAGGTGTCTGTACTATTTATTGGGCCCTATGTTGCATAAATTGCTGTATGAAGCTGTATAAAGCTGTAAAAATGCTCCTCAATTGCTCTTTTCTCAGTAACGTGGCACTTCTACTCGTCACAGTACGTCAAACCTTTTGCGGGTGGGAATGGGAATTGCTCAGGACAATTGCCTCCTTGTGTAAATGGTTAGAGGCGGGGCTTCATCGGAGGAGTGTCTGACGTCGTGGCGTGTGAGGCTCTGACGCACAAAGTCGAGGAACTTAGAGGAAAGTTAAGGTAGCAAAATTAATCGTGTAAAGCGGATATTCACTTAAGAATAAATTAATTTAAACTGAATTCTGTTCAAAGAAATACGAATTTTAACAAGCCAGTGTCGTTTTTCGTTATAAAAAATATTTTCTCACTTTACGATTGAGACTACATACGAATTTGAACTGGTTTCATTGACTTGGGTTGCGAATTTTAAGACCTTTTGGTTTTATTTTGAAATAACACATACAGGAAGTTGTGCGCTAACATTGTACTTCACTTTTACTCCACGTTTAACAGGAAGTCGAGTATGTCTATAGGAAGAGAAATGAAACTTCAGAGAGTGAAGTGACAGGTAAACCTTTATTTCGTCTTCTCGTGTGACCAGATTCTCCGACGGGAAGAAACATTTACAGCGTGTCTGAGAAAGTAAGTAAGTAAAAGCCTGGTTTCACTGATATTCTTTATCAAAACGATATGTTTTTATTTGGAGACTTTCTCGTGTTGCAGCCTACTTTGCCCACCGGCCTTTTATGTGTTGCTGACATCGGCTTTGAATCAAACTCTGATAAAGACGCAGTGACAATTGGTATTCATCCATTTACACCCTGTAGTCTGACTTTAAAAGTCCAAAAAGAGTAGACTGTCAAACAATGTGACGGGGAAACGGAGTGTCAAAGATATTTCCAGGGCTGAGTCTTTTGCCAAGTAATAAGTACCAATGAAAAAAAGCAAGTTGTGCAACATAGTGTGGGCAGTAGCCTAGTTTTTTTTTTTTTTTTTTAAGGAAATCATGCTCTATTTCTTGTGCGATGAGTACAGTTATTTTAAAATCAATCAGGATTATTATAAGCTCTCTTAAAGTCTAATTATAGCACACAAAAAGAGCTGCTGTCCTCCCTGTTTTAAGTGGTTTGACAGGTTAAGGCTTTAACCTGCTGACGTGTATGGGACAATATGGGTGGGTCACCCATCCGTAAAGTCAGTTAATCAATTGTGCTTCAGGAAATCAGACAGTAGGATATCCTGTTTCTCCAGATCAGGTCTTGATTACTGCTTCAGATCATTTTATCTCTTCTTTATCATGAACCATGTAAAATGCATGTACTAACAACTTATTTTGTGCTCGACAGGTCTAAGAATGGCAGAGAAGGTGTTGGTTACAGGTGGAGGTGGCTATATTGGGAGTCACTGTGTGGTTGAGCTAATAGAGGCAGGTTACCTTCCAGTAGTGGTGGATAACTTCAGTAATGCTGTAAGAGGTAAGTGCAGCAACTGGAAACACAGGCTTATGATATATCCAAGTACATTGTCATACAGTTGGCTGCTATTTTATTAATATTATTATTTATTTATTTGTTAAATGCATCGATACTCATGTCTTGTATGATTCTGTTTGTGTGTGTGTGTGTGTGTGTGTGTGTGTGTGTGTGTGTGTGTGTGTGTGTGTGTGTGTGTGTGTGTGTGTACGCTGTGTATTTCTGTGACTGGAGGAGAAGGTGATGTGCCGGAGAGTATACGAAGGATAGAGAAGCTCCTGGACACCAGCATCGAGTTTCATGAACTAGATCTTTTGGACCAACCTGGCTTGGAAAAACTCTTCAAAAAGGTCAGAAAGTTACATCAGCTTTTCGATAAATCAAACCAGAACTGGAACAATCACACAGTCAACTGCTTTGTCAAAAACCAAAAGTAGATTTTTTTTTGTCACTCATTAAGTTTGTAAATAGTTTTTTTTTTTTTTTTAAACAAAATTATTATTATTATTATTATTATTATTATTGTTTTATTTATTTATTTATTTGAAACATACAGTATCCCTACTGGCCACCACACATTCTCATACAACCTCAAAAATATGAAACTTTAAGTCGTGAAACTGCGCATATTCGTACAGAAAGATGTTCTTCATTGGTGAAAATGTTGACTGTGTATCTCTCTGTGTTGCAGCATTCCTTTAGTGCAGTGATGCACTTTGCTGGACTGAAGGCTGTTGGAGAATCAGTGGAGCAACCATTACGCTATTACAGAGTCAATCTCACTGCCTCCATGAATCTGCTTGAGGTCAGTATTAGCTTTTATGACTTGCCCTGAAACCCCCTGTGTTCTGCACTGCCCTCATTATTACAGCCACCCCTCTGATCCTAATGTGCACTTTTTTTTTTAACTTTGTTTGCTTGAGAGTGTTTAGCAATACTAGTTTTGATAACTAACACTGCACTCATAATAACTCTGGATGTCTGAAGCCCACCATGTCTATCAAACTCAAAGGTTATGCTAATCCCTAAGATGTTTGTGTGTGTGCACTTTGGACTGCTTCCTCACTGGCTGCTGACTGTTTGTGTGTGCTGAGTTTGTGTGCATCTGCATGTGTCCCAGGTGATGCAGGCTCACAAGGTGCACAATCTGGTCTTCAGCAGCTCAGCCACAGTGTATGGAGACCCTCAACACCTTCCCATTGATGAGCAGCATCCTGTGGGTGGCTGCACAAACCCCTACGGCAAGACCAAGTACTTTATTGAAGAGATGATCAAGGACCACTGCAAAGCTGAGAAGGTAATTGAGAGGGTGAAAGATGGGCAAACACACAAGTAGTACATGTGTACATGTTGTCTAAGATTTGCCTCTTTCTGACTAGGACTGGAATGCAGTGCTGTTGCGGTATTTCAACCCGATTGGAGCCCATTCATCTGGCCAGATAGGAGAAGACCCTCAGGGTATCCCCAATAACCTGCTGCCATATGTTGCCCAGGTGTGCTAACTCTCTGCCAAATTTGAGCTTTGTCAGAGCATGAAACATGCATCCCAGGGTGTGTTTGTAGCTGGAGCTGCCTGATGATTTTACATTGTTTACATTGTTTAATTGACTAATCTTAAGGTTGCCATTGGGAGAAGACAGTGCCTCAGTGTATTTGGGAATGACTATGACACACCCGATGGGACAGGTAATCAAGAAGACCTACACCTGAAGGAAAATAGATGACAGATTGATTGTGGATTGAAATCTTCTTGTGGGCAAGATTCAGAAACAGGTTTTCTCATTTTTTTAGGTGTGAGAGATTATATCCATGTTGTAGATCTGGCAAAGGGGCACATAGCAGCTCTGAAGAAACTGAAGGACAACTCTGGGTGCAAGGTACGTTCAAGATAATAAAAAGAAAGAGGGGCCCTTTAAACACATTTTCTTATTCAATGCACTGACACAGTTATAGTTTGCTAGCATATGAGCATTTCTGTATCTGCAGGTTTACAACCTGGGAACAGGAAGAGGATACTCAGTGCTCCAGATGGTGAAAGCCATGGAGAAGGCATCAGGAAGAGAGGTGAGTGACAGTAGAATCCCATTACTCATGAGGTCAATTGTTTGAATGGTAGGAGATTATAAAGTGCTACCTGAAAATAACTTGGATTTGTGACAGTATTTCCTGTGTTTTACTGAGTGTTTGAAATTGACCGAGCTGGCCTGTAATCTTCAGAAGTTCCTGCTTTCTGGTTTGACCACCCTTCTCTTTATAAGTAATACATTTGTTTGAATGTGTCCCATCACAGATCCCATACAAAGTTGCCCCACGAAGAGGAGGAGACATAGCATCCTGCTATGCTGACCCATGTCTAGCCGAGAAGGAGCTAGGCTGGAAGGCCAGCTTTGACCTAGAAAGAATGTGTAAGGACATGCTCACAGATCTGGTTGTTAACAGCGCCTGTTTGTTTGTTAAAGAGTTTGTGGTGTGTCTATGTGTGTGTATCATGAATATAACTATATGACTAATTAAATATACATATTTTTGAAACTGTGAAGGTGAGGATCTATGGCGTTGGCAGTCCATGAACCCAACTGGATTTTCAAAGGGGACAGCATCTTGATGAAGCTCCAGCCTTGTGTTGTAATCAAACCTCCTGACAAATCACCGGGCCAAAGGGAACCATAAACTTCCTCATTTTGCATACTGCACATTTTAACAGCAAATCTGAAGGGAAGCCAAATGCTTTATGTTATACTTAATTTTCTATTTGTTATCTATTCTCAAATTCATGTTACTGTACAAATGTCTGTCTGTCTTTGTTCTTATTTCAGATTAACAATTTTGTTTCCAATTTATGTTTTGTTTGATGTATTGATTTGCAAGCCATAACAGTAAATCTAAATAAATTAATTTTCTTACTGGAGTATTTGAAGCCTGCATTTTCACTTCATTATGAAGTAGAGCTGTTTTGAAATGTGCAAGATGGGAATTTTTACAGTACTGATTTGACTGAGCATTAAGTTGTGATGTTACTTTTAGACAAACCAACAACAGGATTTTTAGGAATATGCTAGAAAAATAAACAGTCATATATTCATATTTTCAAAAGCATTTATACACAGTTTAAATACGTGAGAAACTTGAGTGCTTTGGGGAACATTAGAGTGATAGCTTGACGTAAAGAAAAATCTCATGCGTCTGATCACTTAAGGGTTTGAATGTGAGAAGTCCAACAAATTTACTTATTTGAGAATGTTGGTTTTCTCCAGGCTCTAGACTTTGGCGCTCTGCATTGCCCAAAATCCTGCCTTCACAGTGCATGTAAACGGTGCACTAGGGCTTTAAATGGCTCCTTGAACCCTCGGGCACCCAGTTAATAAACACCCACGTCAGCAGTGCCTCGGTTGCTCTAACCGGGTTTCGGTCTTTAGGGCTGAACAGGAAGTGCCTGACTGTGGACCCTGGACGAGAAAAAAAGAGCAAAGAGAAAACGCAAAACAAACTCAAAATGGATATGGTGGTGGACTTGGGGGCGAGTAGGCTGTATCGGGCGCCGGGTGAATCGAGTCACCAGTGAGTATCGATGGATTTTGTCAGGGATATCATGGCATGGGGCGTAAGCGGGTCTTGCTGACACTTACGCCTGAGATAGAGTCGCTGGGTTTGGGCAGCAGGCAAATCCTCCCCGCTGCTCACTGCGCTCCGGACCTCCGGCGAGAGGAGGGGGCGGTCGGGAGCGTGAAGACGGGCGTATTACCACGTCTTGCCCCGAGAGAAATACTATATTCATCCAAGTAAAAGTAAAAAGGCTTAATTGCAACGGGTTTGTGTCTGTTTTTCTATTGTGTGCTGGCTGAAGCCTGAAGTGGGCGTCGCTCCAGGACAGACTGGGCTGCTCCTGTGCGCCGCTGCCCGCTTTTTTTCTCGCAGGACTGCAGCACTCTAGTGTCGTTTTTATGCCGCTTAATGTCTGAATAAGGAGATAATTGCTTGGTTAATAAATACGGGTTGATTTCATGTGACATGAAGAGCACTAGTGACATGAAGGCGGGCGTTACATCGCGTGGGTTATCGGGCGCTGCGGAGCCTGTCAGAAAGCTTCAGATAATTCAAAAATGAATGCGTTTACTCCAGACTGTACATGAAAATGGCTAAATAGGTTACTGTAGATGATGGACTAATACCCTGCAAATGAGGATGCTGCATATATGTGTTCGTCGGTTGACATGTCCGTCTACAACAGTTGTTTCCTATTCCAATCAGCCTCGTGTGTTTGTGACATCAGAAATTTCACGCGCGCCACGGCCTCCCTCAAGGGATGATTACGGGGTTCTGTCACCCGATGCTCTCTGACTGGAGCCGGGTGTAGCCCATTAGAAGAAGATTTTGACTGAAGGGTCGTCCAGCCAATCTTAATGCAGAATGTAGTCTTGGGGGCGGGCTGTATAGGGCTGGAGCTGGGCCAGTGTAGAAACAAAGACAGTAGATAATTCATGACAGGGGGTTGCTATTCTGTTTTTTTTCTCTCGTGACTGTTATGTTATGACTTGGGGTATGTATAGAAATCATTCATCAAAGTAGGCTTACCTCTTGTAAGATTGGATGTCCCATGATTTCCCTCCAGTGTGAACATGGGAACTCATTTATAGCCTTGTCAAAATGAATGTGTCTTAGTTTGTACCACTGATCTCAAGAAGTTCTGCAAAACATCTGATTAGTCTTCTTTTGCACAAGTTACTCTCTACTGAAGGTTCAGCAAGTGTGACTTTTGTTCCTGCTGTCCCTTGCAGGCAGCCACAGAGGTGGTTCAACACTGCTGACATCACAGTGGCTCACCAAAGCAACCTGCTGAAGCAGCTAAACCAACAGCGCCGCCAAGAGCTTTTCTGTGACTGCAATGTGCTGGTGGAGGGCCAGCTCTTCAGGGCCCACCGCAACGTCTTGTTTGCCAGCAGCGGCTACTTCCGCATGCTGCTGTCCCAAGGGCCTGATGGACTGTCGGACTCTGTCAATGCCACCTTCGATGTCTTCAGCCCTGAAACTTTCACTGTCATTTTGGATTTTATCTATTCTGGGCAGCTTGACCTCTCCAGTCACAATGTGATTGAGGTGATGTCTGCAGCCAGCTATCTACAGATGAACAATGTCATTAACTACTGCAAAAACTTCATCAAATCCTCATTGGACATCAGTGTGAAAGATGAAGATAGTGAACGCTGCCTCGGTTTGTCTGAGACCTGCAGTTTCACCAGTGGAACTGGAGAAGAGACCTCAGAGCAGCAGCAGCAGGGCCCCTGCTCTGTCAGCCCCCCACCAGCACTCTGGACCCGGGACAACTCCAGATCTCAGTCTGGTTTTATGGGAAAAGAGTCAGACCAAGAAGCAATGGTCTCAGCCCCAAACACTAACTCAAGTAGCCCTGCAGGTGACCTTACTACAGAGGTAGATGACCTGCAGGACCCTCAGGACCCGTTGTACACTTTGCCTGGGCCAGAGCGCCGGCGAAGCAAAGGAGGAACAAAGAGGAGAGCACCAAACAGCACTCGCTCCAACCAACATGAAGACTTAGCCATTCAGGAGGCAAGGACACAAAAAGCTGAAAAAGCAGAGGAGCTTTACGCTACTCTACCATCTATTGTTGGCGTAATTGGACACTTTAATAAAGGTGAGTTAGACTTCGCTAGAAATATGAGATTTAATGGAGCCTATCCCAAGCAAAGGAATAAAAATATTTATCCTTGCAGGCTGTTAATTTCAAACAAAGCCAGAAATGATGATATACAGGGAAAGACTGAAAAGTCACAGCTTAAAATGTCTTCCTATTTCTTCCATTTTTCAGACACCAACCCTATTATGCGCTTTAAATGCCCCTTCTGCACACACACTGTGAAGAGAAAGGCAGACCTGAAGCGGCACTTACGCTGTCACACTGGAGAGAGGCCATACCCCTGTCAGGCCTGCAACAAGCGCTTTACTCGCCTAGAGCATCTTCGTAGCCATTTTGAAACAGTAGGTTATCAAAGAAGATATCAAGTCTTGTATCGAGTTCCAGTTGTCCTTTTTTTCCATTAGCTTCTTGTTTAGACATAACTTTTACTTGTTTTTGACAATATTTGTACATGTAGGTAGAAACATTCAAATAATCATAAATCTTACAATCCACACTCAGCCATAGTGTTGAACAAAAAGGGTTTTTATGTGTCACTGTTGTCATCACAAGGTCAGTCATACTTTGTGTATTTTCCTAATACTATGTCAATATGTCTCGCTTGTTCATAGATCCATCAAGCCAGAAAGCTGGTGTGCAGGAAGTGTAAGTGTCAAGTGACAGAGGAGACGGGTCATGTGGTGTGTGAGGGCACACGACGCTATCGCATGTGCACCACATGCATCCAGGAAGTGGGTTGTGATGAGATGCCCATGGACAGTCTAGAGGGAACAAATGAAGAGCCAGCCCTACTGCTGGGGGTGGATGGTGAGGAGGAGGGGGACACCAAGGGTAGCTGGATGGTAACCGATGATGATGACCTGGCTGAAGACTCAGGGGCTGACCTCATCATCCAACAAGTGGACGACAGTGATGAAGAGCTGGAGTGAAATGAAACCAAAGTGTGTGCTGAAGCAGGCAGGAATATTAAGTGTGTGCTCACTGAAGCCATCCAAGAGAATTTATGCATAAAATACTGTATGTGAGCCACTATTGTAAATACTGAAGTTTATGTTATTATTGTCCATCATAAAGAAGTGTTCATTTTTACCATCAAAAAGAGTGATGACCTCTGTGATAAACTGAGCGCTTTCTATCAAGCTTCATAAAAATATGCAGTATCCAAAGCATGAGTATTCAGTGTTTCCCGTGCTTACATTATAACTTTATTCTAACTATTTCAAGGAGATTTTTTTAATGTGCATGGAAGAATGCTTTAGCTGCTTTTTAAGGTATTTTTTGATACTTGCTATCATTCGAGCAAAATGAAGAGAACAGAGAACTCATTTTTTATTTTCCTTTATCTCCCTTAAGGAAAAGTCTAGAGCAGACAATGTGTTACGGTTGCTGCACTCTTCATATTTTCTTTTTGATCCAATATGTACTCTGATTAAAAAGCCAATTTTTATTTATTTGTTCGTTTGTTTTTTACTGTTTGGCATATTAAATATATTTTTTATATGTTTATTGCCTTGTGTGTTCATCAATCTTTCCAGAAAAATGAAAAGCACAATCAAATCTAAAAAAGGAATTCAACATACAAGCATCAAAAGAAAAGAACAATAAAAGTACACAGTACAATTAGGGCAGAATTGTATTTTTGAGCTAGCAACTAGTTATGTACATATTTCTGAAGTGTCTAGAGGAGCTTTTTATCAACCAAATACATTTTTTAAAACTAATAAATAACAATAAAATTAAAAACTGAAAAAAACTTGGTTGTGCTCCCTTTAAAATTCAAACGATGGGTTTTAATAGAGTTTATATTTCACTTAAAAATATTTGAATCAGACTGTTCGGCTGGATAGTCAAATAGAAAGTAAATTATGTTAGAGATGACCTCCATTCCAACACAGGGGGTCACATCTTTTAGTTTTATCATATATACAGAATTCACATGAGTACAATTAACCCATACTTTCTCAATATAAATTCATAAAACCCCATTTTTAAGCTGTTCTAGTTTGTTGTTGATTTTTACCACCCATAGATGGCGCCTTCTCGGTGTTTTCAAACTCATCTCTTTTCCTTCACTGACGTCCTCGGGGAAACAGTGACGTCAGTTTGGAGGCTGGTCCATCATGGCGGCCGTCATGAGGCTGGTCAACAGAAGTACTTTAAGTTCATCAATGGGTCAACACTATTTGGCGCTGAGCTCCGCAGCAAAGGTACAAGTCGTAAGCTTTTTTATGCTTCTATCCTCCATATAGTTTATTTTACTTTGAAGTAGCAGGCTTTGTAGCGGGGCTTTTCATACACCTGAAAGCGTCCCCCAATGGTTCCCTGAAGCAGGTTCACTGGCTACTTAGTTGCAAATAATGACGCAAAATAATGACTTTTATCGGGTTCATTTTTGTGTTCATAGGCTCGCGCGAGAGCAGGTCAAGCTCTACCTGAAAAGGTGAAGATAGTGGAGGTGGGACCCCGAGATGGTCTACAGAATGAAAAGGTAACACGAGCAAAATAAATAACTTTATTCAACTGCGCAAAACTGTTAGACACAGTTAATGCCCCAGTTATTGTATTCACTTAAGCATGACGGTTGTAGATAATCATCAAGAGGTAAAACTGAAACAGAAAAGGTGCAATATTCATGACTTATGTAACCAGGTGAGGATCAATGTCGGTCATGTATATATGTCAGTGTATCTTAAAGCGAATTAATGCTTTTCTGTTTATCTCAGACCATCGTGCCAACAGAGACAAAAATCAATTTAATTGACATGCTGTCAATGTCCGGTTTGCCAGTCATTGAGGCCACCAGCTTTGTATCTCCAAAATGGGTTCCTCAGGTGAGATAATTCTATTCTGATTGGTATGTGCTGACACACCCACAGAGAGTAAGACAGAAACTGTGGTTTGTAATAATGTAAGTAGATTCTTTGCTCCACCATCAGTTGGTTTCTGTCTCCTTTGTTTTAATGTCAGATGGCAGACCAAGTTGAGGTGATGAAGGGGATCTGTAGGAAACCTGGGGTGTCTTATCCAGTCCTTACTCCAAACCTCAAGGGCTTCCAGGCAGCTGTAAGTCTAAAACATCATAATCCAGCACACTTCCCTGACAAACACTTGCTCTTGCCAAAAGTTCCTAGAAAAATGCCATGTCCTTCCTGCTCTTACATTCTACAGGTAAAGGCTGGTGCCTCAGAGGTTGCCATATTTGGTGCTGCATCTGAGCTGTTTAGTAAGAAGAACATAAACTGCTCAGTGGATGAGAGTTTACAGCGTTTTGAAGAGGTTATGAAAGCAGCTAAAGAGGCTGGTGTGCCAGTTCGAGGGTAGGATAACACAGTGTCTTTACTGTCAGCCAAACATTAAATCATTTGGCGAACAGTGTTTTCTTTGGGTTTCTGCTTTGTGTAATCCACGTTTTTTTGTCTCCACAGTTATGTGTCATGTGTTCTTGGATGTCCATATGAAGGGAAGGTGGCACCTGAGAAAGTTGCTCATGTGAGTTTTTAATAGATACAAGTTAAAAAAATGCAAATGAAAAAAGACACATTATTATACAACCACAACTGTCTTCTGTCTTGCAGGTGGCAAAACGTCTTTACTCCATGGGTTGCTATGAGATCTCCCTCGGTGACACTATTGGAGTAGGAACTCCGGGTAGCATGACTGAAATGCTAGAAGCAGTGTGCCGAGAAGTACCAGTCGATGCCTTGGCAGTACATTGCCATGATACCTATGGCCAGGCCCTGGCTAACATCCTTGTAGCTTTACAGGTTTGTGTTGACAATTCTTATGCTATCAGTAAAACTGCTGTTCAGGTAGTCTGTTTAAAGTGCTGCAGCCACTTTATTTGGTTGTCAATCTTTCTTTTGCAGAAAGGAATCAGTGTAGTAGACTCTTCTGTAGCTGGACTGGGTGGCTGTCCCTATGCTCAAGGGGCTTCTGGAAATGTTGCCACTGAAGATGTTGTCTATATGCTGCATGGACTTGGGATTCAAACAGTAAATGCCTCTCTTTGGCCTCTTCTGTCTTTTATTTACACTAGTAGCTGCAAATGCAGACTTGTAGTTAAGTCTTTTTTAGTCAGTCATTGACTTGTGATTTTTTTTCCCAACAAAGAAATAGTTGTCCAAATAGTAGTCCCAAATTTGACCCTTTGACCTTTTCTTCCTCTCTCTCAGGGGGTTGACCTGCCAAAGCTTATGGATGCTGGAGCTTTCATCTGTCGCACCCTCAACAGAAAATCCAACTCTAAAGTGGCACAGGCTACTTGTAAACTGTAAACAAGGCAGAAAATCACAGGTTAAACAACCACACATTATAATTTGTCTGCAGGTGAAATTTACGTTAATGTAATCAGATGGTACAGGTAGTGTTTTCTGGTTTGATTACAATATCTAATGAGATAGTTACTACATTAAAATGCAGATGAAAAGTGCCTTATGTTAAGCCACTCTAATCTTACCTGTCACAACCCTTGCTTTCACCTGTCTTTAAAAGTGTGCTTTCATCACTTTTTGGACATTGGAGTTTAGCATAGACTTTGTAACAATGAGTTCACCAGTAAAAATGTCCTGGAGAAAGATAAACTCACTGTCTATGCCATACAGAGACAGATGCATTACTTTTGATTTCTATTATCATTTATCACTATATTTAATTTATTTATCTAATTAGTCAAAGGTGCATCTGAGAAGGCTGTTGGCCTGTAAGAACTTGGGCATCACGTTACCGTGTGAAATCTGTAAATGTGAAGAATGGCACGTACTTCAAAGGTTTGTGAGAGGAAAAGTTTTACTTATATGTTCAAGTATTTAATGGGATATCATTTCTCTAGATTCAGTTTGTACATATTTAACAAGACAGTGACTTTTCAAAATAAAAAGCTAACTCAAAATTGAGTGAAATGCATTGCCTACATTTCTTTTGAGTGGATTTACATCTGATAGCTGCTAAGTTTCAACACTTATGAGAGTCTTTGGCTTTCAAGATTTCACACAAGTTAAGTAGAGATTACAAAGATAAGTGAACATACCAAGCAGAGGGCAAGTATTTCTTGTATGTAAACACACTTGTCTAATGGAGCAGATGCAGGATTAATGATGAGGTCTGTTTACATCCTCTTCAAATTATGATTGTTACCTTTTTATGGAATGTAAGATTTTGGATGTTGAAATCACCTTTACACATTACCATCAGATCTAGAATTTTTCTTCTCCTGTTTTGAAGTTCATACCAAAGAGATGCTTTAAAAAAAGGGTCATCAGCAATCGCCATAGTGATTTTACAGTTTGTGATGAAAATGACTCTGGATAAACAGAAAACTGTTTTCTTTGCCACTCCTTATACAAACCTGATTGACAAGTCCAGCAGGCAGACTGAGATTCTTACTGCAGGCCTTCACGACACCTAAAAACAGGCATCATATGCAACTGAGGCAAGGGAAAACATGTCATAATGAGTCAACAAATTTAAATGGGT
The DNA here is from genome assembly GCA_962446985.1 of Xyrichtys novacula. Lineage (NCBI taxonomy): Eukaryota > Metazoa > Chordata > Actinopteri > Labriformes > Labridae > Xyrichtys > Xyrichtys novacula. Next base: position 10,366,868 of record OY660878.1, read on the forward strand.
AGCTTATGAACAATAGCTAATTGACATGCCCTGGTGACGTGACGGGTAAGAAACGTAGTAATGAGTCAGCAGCGTCGGAAAAATTCTTATCTTTTGTCAAAAGGCATGATGGAATAGTATGGAAAGTATTCACTGCCACATGCCAGTCTTTGGGGTTTATATGGCCAGGGGTTAACTCCAGATATTTTTTCAATGGTAAATAAATCTTAGTCTTTTATAAATGGTACAAAAATCTCAAATGAAATAACACAATCTTTAAATAAGCAGTCTGTACTGTTAAAATAGGAAACAAAACAGATTTATTATATACAATATTAAAATTCATAAAAAATACTTTAACAATAAGTGCAGAAAGATCATTTTCCACATTACATCAATATTAAACCACTTAGGACTTGTACTAATAATACAGTTCAATGAGCCATCTGAATGTCCTTCCCCCTTGTTCACTGTGCTCTGGCTTCCAACAGCAGCATTCCTTGGTCCTTATTTAAATCAACAGTGGTCTTGGATGAGGCAAGTTTGTGTACCAGCATGTCAAAACACAGACACTATGAACAATTTGTGGCTGTGCAGTATAAGAGCAAGCAAATGCCCACCAAGGATTTACTTTAAGAAATATACCAATGATACATGGATTTTGTTGATACCATAAATCTTAATAATGAAGATAAATGCAGTTAGGAAATAAACTCTTTTTGGCCAGTTTGCAAAGCTTCAAGTATGACTCAGCCATAACTCTATGACCCTGGAGTGTTTGCGCTACTTTGCAGAATATTTTTGCTTGAATCATCATCATCTCATCAGTATGGCAAATTATAAAAATAAAGTTATGGTGTCAGTTCAGTTCAACAAAACAAAGATCACTGAAATGTGTATCTAACATTGGATGACGTCAAGGCGCCCTAACACAACACTGTAGACACTGGCAGTGTGGGTGAATACCTCTGCCAGGTGTGTCCTGCCTTCTTGTATTCAGTGTTTTCTTTCCTTCCCCTCCCATGTTAAACCTCCTATCACAAGAGAGACAGACAAACCACACTGGAATGTTTAACACTTGTGAGGGGGTGAAGCTGAAAAGCCACACAAACCTTTATCGTTTTCAAAAAAAGAAACCCACACATCATAAACAAATCAATTTTGGCTCTATCTGACTTGTAAATATTGCTGATGTTGACTTGGAAACAAAACTTTGTTTGCTCAAAAAGAGTCTTAGATGTAGACACAGGGGCCCACAGGATGAATCCAGTACTGATGACTCAACTTCCAGGGTCTGACACCCACAGTCATGTGGCTCATAATTCTGAGTCTGTTTTCCAGGATAAGTCATTGGGATCTTGCCCAAGTACAACACATCTCCTACCCTTTAGTCTGCTTTGTTTTTAATCATGACGTGGAGGATAGATTTGGAGCAGAGGCCCGAATCTTCTCTTCTAGTCTGAGTCCAGAGGGCCTGAATGAAGGTTTGTATGCACTGTTAAAGGATGGTGGCTTTTCTTTTATGTCCACCTTGGACACAGGCAGGTTGCAGTTGTTAAAAGGGTCATCATTGTAGTTTTCATGATGCACAGCCATGTTGCGATTGCGCCTCTTGACCTTGTTTGCACATCTTACAATGCGTTTGGAGATGAGGTAAATTATCTCGCAGATATTCAGGACAATACAGAGGGCCGAAGCTCCAACCATAAAATAGGTAAAGACCTTCTTCTCAGTTGGGTGTCCAATGTAGCAGTCCACCTGGTTGGGGCAGGGCGACACCTCACACTTGACCAGTCTTGGAAGGTAGAAGCTGTCGTAGACATGGTGGAGGATGTAGAGAAAGGAGACTTCAATGCCTGTCTTTACGAAGAGGCTGACCAGATAGGTCCACCACAGACCCCCATGTTTTTTGCCTGTGTTGTTGTACAGCTTGCTGGTATCACCATGCTTGGCCCTGTACTTGCGCTCCCGGTCATCACGGTATGCCACGTGCATAACCACCATGAAGGAGGGGCAAGTGACAAAGATGAGCTGAAGAGCCCACAGACGGATGTGGGAGATGGGAAAGAAGTGGTCGTAGCAGACGTTGGCACAGCCAGGCTGCTTGGTGTTACAGTCAAAGTCCTTCTGCTCATCGCCCCAAACTCTTTCCGCTGCCACCACATACACCATCACCCTAAACACAAACACCACAGACAGCCATACCCGTCCAAATGCTGTGGAGTATTTGTTCACTCCACTGAGCAGGGCTTGGAAGGTCTTCCAGTCCATATTGTTGGCAGGTAGTCAATTATCTTGTCCTCAGAGTTCTTCTCTTGCTTGGGGCAAACCTGGACATGGCAGAAAAAGGAATAGTTAAAATGTTGTTACTTGTTGAGGAACATCTTGAACTTTTAAATCAGTATTTCTTTCAAAACTGTTCAAGTGCAAAAACATCGCTAACAAGTCTTACCGACATACCTACCAGACGCAACCACGGACAATGACATACATGGGTAGGCCTTAAGCCAAACAGTTCCTCAAGCAAACAAGTTAGACCAACATTTCAACACACCCAGAGTCACACTTTCCTTGAGAAGTAAGATTAATATCTTAAAAGTTATAAACTTTTGATATAGGATACAAAGTAAATAGGCAAATATGGCAAATATACACAGATAACCAGAGGGTGACTGGTTCAGAGTCAAACAGCCCTTTACGCACGAACCAAATGCGTAATTATGGCTTATTTTCTTTTCAGTCGTGGCTCTCTACCGACATGTGTGTTCTTTTCAACCCCGGCTGAAAATGTTCGTCTCATAGACCAACATATCCAAGTAAATTATTAAGACTTTTCGAAAACATCCATTTCAGCTTGTCTCGGACTTTACGAAGCTTCTCTTATCAGGAGCGTCCAAAATCCCAACCAAGAGATATTTTACTCACCGAGAGGATTTCTAGTCCATTTTCAGCTGAAAAAACACGTGGTTTAGAGATTTACGGTGGACTTCTTCTTGCTTTATTGTCGTTTTAGTCCTTTAACGCACAGATTTGACTCCCCGCGACAGGTAAAAGAGCGCAGTGTTAGGAAATGCGCCTGTGGGTGTGGTTAAAGAAGAAAGAATGGAGCTACCCCAGATGTTCCTCTTTCCTTCTCTCTCCCTCCCTCCTTCTCTTCCCTCTCTCCCACTCACACGCCAATGCTAGGTGGCAAATCAAATATTTTTGCATAACAGTTGTTTCAGTCTGCACATTCGTGTCCTGGGTCTTTGGATAGGAAAAGGAAGAGGGACCTACACCCATGAACTATCATGTGTGGAAATAATGACAGTCTTAGCAGTTTCAGGACACACATGGTTTTGCTCTGTTACTGGCAACATTAGACGAATAAAAGGGCCTGGTGAGGGTCCAGAGTAGACTAAGATTTAGTTTTGTTTTATGTCTCCACAGCTCAGAAGCATAAATGACATTCTCCACAGAGTGGTTGAATTACATTATAGGCTATTTCATGTATAATACAAATCAAGCCATATCACAAAGGGTTACATAAGGCAAACCATCATTCCAGTTTTGTGTGTAATGGTAAAAGAGTTGGAGATAACTGATTCATTATTTGTGTTCCAAGTTTCCAGGAAGGGACTGTCTCCGTGTCCCAACAAGTTTGTGAGTACTTCACCCATAATACGTAAGTTGACACACCCAGAGGTGAATGCATTTTTTTGTTGTTGTCATGCAGTCTCTTTTTGTTCACAGCTTCCCAAAGCACTTTGAGAGTCAGGCAACATATTGTATGTATTTGAGTGGAGAAGGGGGCCAGAGCGAGGATTTACGTTCATTTGTCACAGAGTTACAATGTTGGCATTAAAACAAAAAAATCCTCTCTCATATTTCTTTGCTGCTCTTTTATATTTTCTTGTTTTACATGACATGTGCAAGAATGCCAAAGTGTATTATGTTTCCTTTATTCTTTTTCCAACTAAACTCTACTCAAATGACACTCATTCAAAGACTCTCCGAGATTTGGGGCTCATCCTCATTGTCACATCAGACTGCAGCTTTTTGTCCCTTCTTTACTTCTCTTTTTTTGGCTATTAACAGATCAGATTCCCAAGTCAAACTATACCACTTGTCTATAGGGAAAAAGACTTATTTGTGATGTTTGTGGATGAATAAAAGTCAAAATATCAAATAACAGCATGATCAAAATCTTGACATGCCACTGCTTGCCAATTCTTGAAGGCCTGTACCAGTATTTATGGGCTATTGAAATCCTGGATTCACCCTTCATAAAAAGGCTTAAAGGCACGTTCATACATCACTGGTTAAGTCAAGTCGTGTGTTTGTTTTTGTGTTGTTTTTAATGGTGCATCGATGGCCTTGTTACAGGCTCACAACAACAGTGTCCCTGAACCAAACCCCCCTGTGACTTCAAAGATGAGGAAGCGCTCATTAAAAGCATTTCCTTCCATTAAACAAAGCAATCAATCCAAAATAGGTTACACTCACATGCTATGAAAAGGCATTAAAAAGTGCTGGCTCAGATTACAAACCTTATATGCTGAATTGCCTTTTTCACTTTGTTAAATTTAGTAAAAAGTAAGATGTGAAACTGAGTCACTGGGCACAATGTGGTTGTCTGGCACTAGGCTGTAACATACTTAACCACAAGTAACTCAGCCAACCCGGAGGTTTCATGAATGCAGATATTGAAGTTTTTCAGTTTTTTAAGGTCAAATTTGTCCAACACTGAGAGTGTAACTTCGCAGGTTACACAGATACTGTAGTCTAGCCTCTCTAAATAAAACACCCCTTTTCAAAGTCTGACAGCTGGGAGCTAAAACTCTCAGAAGATTGTCACAAGGATCAAATCCAGCTGTGCTTTTCAAGAAAGTCATCTACTGCTTGAGAACTCTACATCTGCAACCACATCATTTATAGCAGTTCAGTTCAGAGAATCGAAGTGGGGGAGGGAAAAAAAAGTTGCTTCTTGGCTCCAGATGAAGAACTGGTCCAGGCAGTCTGAGGGACACACCTGGAGGAATGCACCGTGTGACTCAACCTCTGCCAGCAGCAAGTCTCAACAAGATGGACCAACACAACGGGATAAACAAACTGCTTTTCACTGCTAATGCTCAGTGAGGAAGGAAATGTACCAGAGAGCAGAGAAAGCGAGGACGGAGAGAGAAAAACCAGCCCAGAGGAGTTGGGAGGGTCTTAAAATGGGAGTGATTGTTGGCTCATTTGGAGAACCACCCATACAGGCTGGGCAAACACATCCAGAACAAAGAGAAGGGCACAGTCTGAATGTTCCTTATGTTTTGATTGAGCAGATATCAAACTTAAAATATTAGATGAAACACTTAGATGTGGATAGTATTCCTCATATGTGAAAGTTTAATTTAATTCAACCCCTCTTTGGGTTCTGAATTAAGTTTAAACAAAACAAAAATGATTTTTCCACCCTTTTTCCGTGATACCTCTACAATCAGATAACTTCTGAGTATCTGCTGAGGACTCTGATATTTATCTGCAACATATCTGCTGCCAACTTACGACAGCAGAGGTGATTATTTACTTGATTCACAACATGTCTCATCTTGGTTGGCCCAGTTACTGAGACAAACATCCACATACTGCACTTGTTAATCATCATTGAAGCTGCTGTGAATTGAAACAGACTTAAATACTTTCAATCAATCCCTATAAAAGTGCAGCACATCATCCTCTTACTGTTTGTGGACAGTGGTGCTGCTGTTTGAGTTCCTAAAATGTCACTCCATTAGGCTCTGAGAAGGAGAAACAATATTTAGTCTTCTTTGTATAAAGACGGCAGTGGCTGCACAACTTTAAGAGGCAGGTATGTCAGAGAGTGATCTGTAAATACCTGCACAATTCATTACCAGACAGAGGGTGAGAACATTTGTCATTCTTACTCTCACTCACATCTTTTCTCTCAAACACTGCAGAGTAAATACATGAATTATCCATTCACAGGCTACATGGACTGTCAGATTCCAACACAGGGTGGGTCCAATCTTGTCAGCACACTTGAATCAAACCAAGAAGTGGGAGGCTCCTCCTCTACCCTACCAATCAACCTAAACAATGCGGGTGCTGCTCCTGGCAACGGAGCAATTTGTGTGCAAGAGGGGAGGGGGAGCTTTATGAAACACAGAAAAAAAGTAAAGAAGGAAAGAAAGTCTGGGATCTTCATTGAACTAATGAACCTCCTTCCTTCGTCTGCATCATTTGGATGTGTTATGCAAAGAATTCCCATCTTGTGCAGTGAACGTATATGTTCTCAATTAAATAAAACTGCTGCGTATGGGTCTCTCTAAGCTGTACTTCTTCCTCTAAGAAAAGAAAACATCTTTTTTTGAAAGATAAAAAAGATCTTTAATGAAAAAATAAGAATATTATATAAGAATGTGTATCGCCGCTCTAAATATGCACATCTTGAAATCATTCGATCTGTTTACACCACCACATACCAACTTCATCACTCCTCTGTTTGTTTACAGAACACAGTTTGAAACATGCAACATGTTCAACGGCACAGTCTCTCAAATCTTTGGATAAATTATGTATAGTACACTGATGATAAAACTCAAAATGAGTGCAGGGAGAAGACAGAGTGCAGTCTGGGCAGTATGTCTGGAGGTTGAGCAGTGAGCAGAGGGAAAATCTTACACAGAGAACCACATGTGTTTGTAAAACCACGGTCTCCAGGCCTCCGAGTGACTCATGTAATTGCTATCAAGGCTAAATTCAAAACTGAATCCAGAAGAATGTACTTTTGTGTCTTTGCATGGGCTATAAATTTACATCTGTAAAAATCTCCAAACCCACAACAAAAGGTACATTCCAATAACAAGTCTTTCAGTCCAGAATTACAACAAACGCTCTGCCAGTGTACACAGAAACAGTCAAGAACTACATGAACTGTAGTTCAGTCTCTCTGCAGATAAATATCTGCCAATAAGTCTTTGAAGGAAGTGCCCGCAGGTTGAGGTAAGGCACATTTCCTCATCTATGTCTTTGCTTTTCTGAGTCTTTTTTCTCAGGGTCCTCAAGAAATGGCGACACTGTATGAAGGAGCCGGTGTTTTAGGTGTGTTTTCATCTGTGAGTTTAAGCGTGTTTGACTCCATCAAGTTGCTTCCACTGGACAGCGTGTTGGTCATGATGTGGCGAGACTGATGGACAGTGGTGAAACATTCACGACAGCGTTTGCCAACCAGGTAGACGATTTCAAAAACGGAGAGGAGGATGCAGATCAGGCTGGTGACCACCATGAAGAGGGTGAAGATTCTTTTCTCAGTTGGACGAGAGATGAAGCAGTCCACCTTGTTGGGACAGGGTTTCTGTTCACACTTAATGAGTGAGGGGAAGTCATAACCCTCATAGATGTGGTAGAGGAGGTAGACGAAAGTGGCGTCTACACCGATTTTGAAGACCAAAGTCAGGACATAAGTCCACCAAAGACCTCCACGCTTCTTGCCTGTGTTCTGATATAGGCGGCGGCAGTTCTCGCCATACTTGAGTCGGTTTTTTCGTTCCCTGTCTTCCCTGTAGGCCACATGCATCACCACTAGGAGAGACGGGCAGGTGACAAAGATGAGCTGCAGGGCCCACAGCCGAACATGGGACACAGGGAAGAAGTGGTCATAGCAGACATTGTGGCACCCGGGCTGAGCTGTGTTGCATTTGAAGTCCTTTTGCTCATCACCCCATACCTTTTCTGCTGCGACTACAAACACCATAACCCTGAAGAGGAAGACAATCGAAAGCCACACTCGACCAAAGGCAGTGGAGTACTTATTCACCCCGCTAAGGAGGCCCTGGAGGAATGCCCAGTTCATGACTAGGTTTGTTCACAGTCTTTCTTCTCTTCCTGTTGATGGAAGACAGAAGAAGCACTTCTCGTTGAAACGACAGTCAGAGCTGGAAGATCTGTCACTGTAAGACCTAGAAAAACATGGTCATACCACAGAGAGAACAGGATACAGATTAAGACGAGAAAGAAACACATTTAAGCGATGTTGACTTATCAACTCAAGTGCTCATTTATTTTGAAGGAAAGAAAGAGCAAAATAAGTATCTAAAAGTGTCTCAGCCTACTTTTTAATACAAACACTGACACCGAACAGAAACGTCCAAATCCTTCGCTGTCCTTAAACACAGCCCGACAACTCTCGCCCAAATCTGCCGTTCGCTTCCCTAAGACAGAGTTAAACACGCTTCCAAGACTGAACTTTCCGTGCGTAATTACGCGTTTCCAAAATATCCACGTCTACGACTATTCTGATCCTAATAAATCCGACATGTTAGCTTTAATCATGTTTAGTTTGGAACAAAATAATTTGCTTACTTACAGTTTAAACGCCTTTGTTGCGGTTCGGTGTCAGAGCGGAGGAACAGGCTTTGGGATGAACCTCACTGAAGAGAGTCTCGGCAGATTTCTCAACAGTGCGGGAGTGGAGGGGGGTGGAGTTGTCTGGCTGCACACTCTTCTCACCACTAAACCTGCTCAGGTGGGGCAGCACTGTTCCATCAAATATTAGATTACCGATCAGGTGAAAAAAGGAGCGACATTGTTCATGTGTGGGCACAAACTCTAGTCGAACATGTCAACAGATTTTAAACACGGTTATTTTGATGAATATATGACAGTCCCAAAATTCATAAAATCTTTGCTGGAAAGAAAGAATCCCGCTGTAGCAAATAAAAGCAAAAAGTTTAGTTTACAACTTTTTGGAGAAAAATGCAGCTCGAAGATAATCAGATGGTAAACGGAAAAAAAATTAAACCTGTTATTTAACTGGAAATTGTGCAAAGACTAGCTACTAATCACATTTTGAACGAGAAAGGTTGAAATGTTTTATAATATATGCTTAATTAAATTCAAAGCCAACAACAAATGAAAAAGAGAGGACTGATGACAACAAAAAAGGTATTACACTAAAAAAAAATTAAAAGGAAAAATGAACAAATAAATAAATACACTGAAGGAGTACCTTTAAACATTTTGGTCCATCTTGAACCAAAAAATATGACCCCAAAGTGTTAGGCTGCTGAATCCATATATCAAACCAGAGATGGGATATCTCACTTTCTTAAGTCTGGAAAGGTTTTCTTTAAATAAAAAATTCTACAAATGTTGCTAGAAAAAAAAAAACAGATGAGACTTTTCTGAAAAATGTTGCTTGCATTAAAAAAATGATGTATTTGTAAGTTTCAATGAAATATGGAGTTTAGCAGGTTTGCAAACATCTATCAACTTTATAGAGCGCCCAAACCTTTTTAAGGACAGGAGTTTGTTGGTCATCATGTAGTTACAGAGGGTTAAGCAGACAAATCATCGAGTCATTGTGGGGTATAATTTGCAAAAAAAAGTAATCAGACACGGTTTCATTGTTGAAAAACAGTTGTTTATTGAAATATTTACATGACAGATGGGTATTTTAAGTATAAAAAAGACCAGAATCATTCACCTGCTCTGAGACACACTCAAACTAGAACATACTTCAACATCATTCAAACATATTCTCCACAATCAGAGATGATAACTTTCTGCTTTGTCTTGCCGTCCTTTGAGCCCTGAGCCTGCAGAAAGAGAAACAAGAATTACTCACCATAATGAAGCATGACCGTCCTCACTGTCCTGAGAGAAGGCTCCAAACTATAGCTAACTCTTAAGCCAATAAGTGCAATTACTCATAGCATAAATCATTTAAGAGCTGTATTAATCTAGAAATTACAGTTGCTTTTTACTCCTTGTTTCAATTTGCATCCTTGGTGATCTGATCACAAGTGTACAGCTCATTCTGGCAGAAAAACACATCCTCACTTGTGTCTTCAATGACTCCTGGTGATCGTATCTAATTTGCCTATTCTTCCCATAGAATTATGATCACTACCACCATGGTCCCAATAGTGTGTGGGGCCCCTCTTCGAAGGCCAGGGCAAAAATCGCTGATGAGTGATGGACTCCACTAAACCTCCAAAGGTGCACTGTGGTATCTAGCACCGGTATGTCAGCAGCAGACCCTTACGTCCCAAGTTATGAGGTGGGGACCTGCATGGATCTGAGTAATCCTACAAATACTCAGTTGCACTGAGATTCAGGTAATTTGTCAACAGTGTCATGTTTCTTCTCTGTGGACTGATGCTGATGTGTCTATTGTAGGAGCTTTTGGGCTGTAACAGACCAGTACACAGCAAAATGTGATGTGTATTCTGACGGCAGCATTGTGGATGTTAAAAGTTAATTGTGATAAAACAAAGGTCACAGTTTTTGACATTCTTAAGTCTGTATGTAATGGAGACATTTTAGTGATTGTTCATTTCTTTAATTACGTTGTTGTTATCACAAACTACTACAGTTCATTTAAAATGGCCACCGAATAGCTCCATAAGCAAGCTTCCCATGCAATTTTCTGTAAATGTAAAGTTTTATTTTTCTAGTCACGCTAAATCTTTTTGACAAGCATAATTGATCAGTGATGTTATTGCATTTGAAATGGGAGGGTTTGAAAATAAAGATTGGACATAATTTAGTATGATGTACAGGGAGCAAGGAAGACTCTGAACTGCAGTAAAGAAGAGATTTAATTGGTTACTCGGGGAAAATCACAGCAGGTAACGAATCCTTCAAAGTACAATCCAAATATTCTGTTTCATTTTGTTATTGCGATCAGATAAGCCAAAGTCATTTGTAAGTCAGATGTTCCTCTGAAGTATGCCCCTCAATTATTCACTTTATTCTGCTACAGGCACGCCATATGCAATCATTAAGTTATCTGTGCAATATAATCAGTTCCTGCTCCGTATCGTGAAAGCATGTTTTGAGTTATGTTAAATAATTCCCTTTTAAGCACATACAGATTTTTAGGCTTAAGTTATCACTGACAGCACCCTTCATTTTATTTTATTTTAAAGCATACATCTGACACTCAACTACATGTAGAAATTGTTTTGCATCCCAAACCCTTTCGCCTCTTACCTCCATTGCACGGAGCACATCCATCCCTTCAACCAGATCTCCAAACACCACATGTTTACCATCCAGCCAATCGGTTTTATCTGTGGTGATGAAGAACTGAGAGCCGTTTGAGTTTGGCCCAGAATTGGCCATGGACAGCTGCCCTGCAAGTCAGGAACACATGGCAATTGGTCAGTTATTCATGAGATCTTCCTGTAAATATCACACATGAAGCTGATCCACTGAGGAACTACACATCCAAGCATTCCTTTCACAGTTTTGCCTAAACCTTCTCACCTGGGGCTGTGTGTTTGAGGACAAAGTTTTCATCATCAAACTTCCTGCCATAGATGGATTTGCCGCCAGTACCGTTGTGGTTTGTGAAGTCACCGCCTTGGCACATAAATTGAGGAATAATGCGATGGAAGCTGCTGCCCTTGAAGCCGAAGCCCTTCTCATGTGTGCATAAGCAGCGGAAATTCTCTAATGTGGCATAAAAAAGGATTTCAATGTTTGTCAAACCATTTTCCACAACACATTTGAGGTGTTGTTTCATTTCTATATTTTCATTTGTAGCCTGTCTTTATTTTTTAAAGCCAGCAAGGATCATAATGTGTAGCAACCATTTGTGCTGTAATTAATACTTGCGTCTACAATGAAATGTTAATGTAAACACACCTGCAGTCATAGGAACGATGTCTGCTCTGAGAAGGAAACGTAGTCTCCCAGCCGGCTTGTTTCCAATCTTGATGTCCATGTAGACCTGAGGATTAATTCGGCCCTTTTTAGCTGGAGGCTCAGCCTGCAAAAAAAACAAATCATCTCTATGTGACCATCGGACCACGGTTGAGAGTCAGAGGTACCACACACACACACACACACACACACACACACACACACACACACACACACACACACACACACACACACAAAAGTTGCCACACCTCCTGTGCTGCAGTATTAGTAGATTCCCCACCGGCTGCCTCCGCCTCGGCCTCCTCTGTGGTTTTACCAGAAAACTTCTTCAGCCAGTCATCATCCGACCACACTGAAGGAAAATCAGAGTTTAAATCAAACAACAAAATATGCTAATGTCAAGAACTGAGGCTTTAAAAATAAGGTTTTAATCAATCACCAGGTCGGGAAGAGCCTTCTTTGATCCTCATGGGTTTTGCTGTATTGACGCGGATAGTCCGTCCAAAGAGCTCAGACTCATTCTGGCAAAGATAAGGGGAAAGAGTAATCTTTTGAAGAATACACTTACACTCACATAAAATATATCTGACTGATTTTCCACAATATGATCATCTTACCATGTTATCAATAGCTGCTGCAGCATCCTACAGAACACAAGAAGCAATAAACACCATCAATCAAGTACCAGCCACGTTTAATTTAAATAAACAGCTATCAAGTTCAACTGTGGAGAAGATGGTAAATGTCTGTCTATTCATAATCCTGTTAAACATTCTACAATCATCCTCTTGCTTTGCTGTTATGGTGTACACTTATTCAGTGTTTTTTTAAATAAGTGTGTTTCAATACAAATGTGAAGTCTGGAACATGACAGTCAGTCTAGGTTAAGTGTTTGCAACTCCTCAAATTGCTCTTAAAAATGCAGAACACATCTTTTAGTGAGCTGAACTCACTTTGATGGTTATAACGTTACTCATGTTAACTAAGTATGTAATGTAGATCCATGAGGATACCAATACAAAGAAGTGTGTTTGTAATGTGTTGGGATAGTTTCCAAACGCAGTCTTAAAAGGGATATTCCGCTGTAAAATTAAGTTAGCGTCAAACACACCGTAACACCAATTAGACACCCCGTCGAGAGATGAATGTTGCTGACCACTTGCTTCTCTAACTATACCAACTTTAGTAACGACAAACCTCAACCAAAACACCACTCTATAGGCACAAATAATGCTCAGAGCAGCACCTAACTTCATCAACAGTACATATAGGATCCCAGCCATAGTACCAGCCACCAAACATCTTTTTAATTTTGCTTAATTTCCTTAGCAAAGAGACTAAACACAACTTGCCCCCTCTCTTCCAGCAGCCGACTGTTTGTAGTGAGACCTCGGGCCAGTCCATTATGGACTACTGCGGGGTGACACAGCTCAAGGAAGAACATTTATGATTGTTTCTTTATCATTTCCTTGAAGTAATAATCATCACATTAATCATTTTGCACTGCAGACCCGTAGTTCTTCTGCTGTCTCAATCTGATTGCATTTCCATGAAGAAATGATCATTTTTCCTTGGGCTGCGTCACCCAGCCTCGGTCAATGATGGACTGGTCGTGGTCACACTACAAACAAGCGGCTGCTGGAAAAGAGTAGGTGAGTTGTGTTTAGTCTCTTTGCTAAGGAAATTAGGCAAAATTAAAAAGATGTTTGGTGGCTGGTACTATGGCTGGGATCCTATATGTACTGTTGATGAAGTTAGGTGCTATTCTGAGCATTATTTGTGCCTATAGAGTGGTGTTTTAGTTAAGGTTTGTCGTTACTAAAGTTGGTATAGTTAGAGAAGGAAGTGATCAGCAACATCCATCTCTCGAGGGGGTGCCCAAATCGGTTTTACGGTGTTTTTAACCCTAAACTAATTTTACGCCGGAATATCCCTTTAGGCGTGTCAGTTTAATAATCAGTACTTACCTCTGCCAGCTCAAACTCAATGAATGCAAATCCTCTGTGTTTTTCTAGAAGTGAAGTACAAAACATGTCATGAATCTTTAGAGTATGTATTCTAAACACATATTTTGATGTTTATTAAACGCGGTGCAGATAGGATCACACTCAGTAGAAAGTATCCGGTCATACCTGTCTCATAGTCTAAAGGTATCTGGATATCTGTGATGTCTCCAAACGGAATAAAAGCTGCATGTAAGACCTTCTCATCCACCTCTTCTGCCAGTCCTCCTGAGAGAAACACACAGAGAAAACAGAGAAAGTCAGCATCAATAAACTAATAGTTTGATCATGACAGTAGAGCTCCATACTTGATGTATTTGTAAGTATTTTCACAGAATAACAGGCAGAACTGATGGAGTCCCAAACATTTGAGGATAAAGCTTTTACGCTGGATGAGTAGATGTGGCATCATACAGCTTGATGTGAAACATTTAACAGCTGGAGAAATTATCACATTTGTAAATAAACTTTGTTCTGATGCTTTTCAGTGAAGCCTGTTGGTTTAAACCGGAAAAAATTTTACTATCTGCAGACTTCTATGCTATATTTTCAACAAGATTTAACACATCTAGGCCTTATAGCGCTAGTTTTAAAGATGAAACAACCTCTCTCTGCCCTCTTCGAGATAACAGAAACAATCTAGCAAAGATATTTTCATGAAAAGTAGCGTCAACTTACCCACATACAGCACTCGTTTGTTACCCGCCATATTGGATTTAACCTCTCAACTCTGACCCCAACAGCTTGCCATTGGTTGTTGCAGTGAGGGTGGAGCCCGCCTCCCTATGGCCAAATTCAGCTTAGCGCCGCCTGTCGGACGAATCAACCGTCACAGCCATAGACTGTATATAGAGCATAGACTATACAGTCGATGATATAGAGTAGTCATAGCTCATATTTTAGAGCTCATTGCTTGGTATTGTGATATGTGAAAAATGTAGATAACTGTGGGGGGAGATTTGTCCCACAGAAAAAACGACAACAAAAGTCGTGCACTATCTTTTTGGGTTCATCTTTTTTTTTTTTTTTTTTTTTACCATTTAACAAAAACGCACATTTCTAAAAGGATTAATTTTAACTCAAAAGTGTCTTTTTTTTTTCTTTCTTTCCTTTTTTTTTGTTTTTTACCTCTGTAAATATCATGAGTGTTTGCCCGTTTCCTGTCTTAAATATTTGACTGCAGTATGAAAAGCGTTCAAACAAATAAAAATGCACGACAACATCTCCAAAGGACATTCAATTAAAAACAAGAATTTTATTACCATAAGTTTTTATTTTAATGATTGACTGATTAATCATAACACTGTACTAAACCACCAAGGGAGCCCTATTGTTTAGGTGAACCTCTCTTAACGCCACTACTGAATCAACACCACCCCCTTTTCAACCTTGGGACTCCACTTACTCATTTCTGTTTATTTCTTACCTTTTTTTAAAACTCCCTGCTGTTTTAGTGGTTTATTATTCTGCTGGTTTTCGTGCTATTACTGCCCACATTAAAACCTATAAAATAATTTGTTTATTGCAATATTATATTATTCTTGTATACAAAATTTGAAGCATTAAATGATTTATCGCCCTGAGAGCTTAAAATTAAACCATCCAAAAATGATGACAGCATTGGAAGTATCTTTTACTTTTGAATAAGCATATTGAAAATATCCTCTTCTAAGATTGCTTTCATCAATCAAGACAGAAAATCCTAAATTAAAACAAATTTGCACTGACAGGGCTTGTGCCACTCAGTTTATCCTTTATTCCACTTCTGTAGTGTAGAATAAAACATAGACAGTATACCTGAAACTGTCAAAATAAATGTAAAATGTAGACAAGTACCACAAGAGTGATGACCTTGATGTATCATCCCTTTATTAAGAATACCACACACCCATGATAACATGATAGGAAGAAGGAGCTTGTCATTTCAAATCAAACAAATTACTGTCAAGCAAACTAAAAGAACAAAGCTCATATTCCTTTTAGAAAAAAATGTTCCTCTCCTTTGCCACAGGATTAAGGGTCTTTACTTGAAACTCTTCAGATGTATCATTTTTGGTTTGCAGTTCAAAAGAATTACAGCTAGAAAATTATTCAATGTAAATTTTTTTCAAAATTTTGAAGTAGATTTTTAAAATTACATTTTTTTTTATTTTTACATAACTGTCTAGAGGAGTCTCATAAGTTAGTCTCACAAGTCTCTCCCTATTTCTGCAAAGTTTTCTGTGTCCTGAAACAACACAGGGACTTTTCTTATAACTTCAAAGCTTCGATTCTGTGGGTAGCTTGACTGATCATGTCTTCTGAACCTATCTTGCAACAGCTCACAGATTTTAGGATGTGGCAGCAGTGGCAGGGGCAGCCATGCCTCCCACTTTTTGAGTGGCATCTTTCTTTGCTTGGTGGGCTTGTAGCACAGCGACAGCTTCTTCCACCTGTGTGAACATACCATCGAACAGGAATTATTGACAGAATGTAAAATGTGAATAACACAAATATAATTGTGACAAGGTGGCAAATATGAAGGCAGCAGAATACCTTTGATCGCAGGGATTCATGAGACTCCAGCATATGTAGCAGTTCAGAGTTGTCAATCTCTAGCAGCATGCCAGTGATCTTTCCTGCCAGGTTGGCATGCATAGCCTGAATCAGTGGGAACAAACGCTCTCCTGTAGGGTAAAAGGAAGAATAAATCAACACCTCTAAAAGTTAAGAGGCATAACAGTATATGTGTTATGTTTGTGTGATTTGTACCTAACATCTGCTTCTGTTCCTGAGGCGGTGCAGCAGCCAGCATGGAGGCTGTGAGAGGCTCCTGGCCCTGAACGTGAACAGCCGGCTGAGCCTGGAGCACACCAAAAAAGAAAAGAGAAAGTTCATTGTGAAGCTTTGAGGGTTTAAAACTACAGGAACAAAAAATTAGATATGATTGATCTTCCATCCACACCTGCTGTAAAGCAATAGGTTGCACCACCTGGGGGTTGGGGTTACGGACACTGGTGGCATATTTGTAAGGAGGCATGGCACGGGGGCCTGGTACTCCCATTGAGGGACGGGGAGCCATTGCTTGGCCTGCAGCTACAAGAAAAAAATGGAACATAATAAATAGGTGTCTTGCCTACTCTTACTTTGTGTGTAGTTTAAGCTAAATACTAAAATGAAAAGAACAGTTGTTATTGTGAACACACCTCGAGGTCCCTGTGTGCCACTACTAGGTGACATGTGTCTCAGGTTGGCACGAGGTCCTGGCTGGCGTAGTGAGCTGGGTATCCCTTGAAATCCACCTGAAGGTAAAAGAAGCAGAGATACAAACAGTTAGACCCACATTTTTTTACTTCTGAAAACACATCCTGTGGTGTTTATCAATTTTGGGCTTTCTTACCAAGCACCAGGCCGTGTTAAATACTTTATTCTGATTGGTCATAACCCATTCACAATGGTTACGAAGTAAAGAAAGCAATGCCAGAGACAACCAGGTCATTCACATCAGACCAAATCAACAGACAGGAGGCCAGCACGTTTATGAAGTTAAATATCTCACAATCACAAAAATGTTTGATTCCTATCTTTCAGTGTATTATTATTTTAGTGTATAATTATTATTCTCAATTTAATATGTGGCTAATGACTGACCATTTGGCAGCAGAGAAAAGAAGACAAGAGGCGAACAACCATGTAGAACCTTAGCAAGAGGTTATAAAATACACTAGAAGCTTAGTGGAAGAGACATCAACTAAACAGACACAGTTCACGGTGTTACAGTAATGGCTGAGTGGGAAGAAAATGCCAAAGGCAAAGTTGTGGGGAAGGGGACCTCATACAGGTGCTGCAGTTATTTTCTGCATCTGTTGGAAATGCAGCAAAATGCTCTGTTCTGACTTTACTGTGAATGAAAACATTTAGTTTTATGTGGTTTATACCAATAAAGACGGTAAATGTTGAATTATTCACGAGATAATAACCCTAAGCTGCTTTGCACTGGGCTCCTTACCAACCCTGCCAGCTTTTTGTTTCACTCTTTCACCCGCTCACCATATATTATCGCTAACATAACTTCAATGTCAGATAACAAAGGACATATCAAAGGCAGCTGCACTATCACATCTTGACACATGCCTACCTTGACCCCTACCACCTTGTTGCTGCCACCTGGGGTTGGGTCGCATTTGAGCCAGCTGATTGGGAGCGTAGTATGTTGTCCTATTCTGGGCCTGGTGGGTACAGATAAGAAAAAGTTACCATTGTATGGCAGGAGAGGGACAACTCTGATGAATAACCTACTTTGTCTCCTATAAAGTCTGTTGAAATAATTATTGGATGGAAAGCCTTTGAATCACTTGGAAATGCTGAGAATCACAAAAGCTTTCTTGAAAAGTTAAAATAAATAATATGCGTTCACTTGTCTCAAACTTGCATCAACAGATTCTGGTAGACAGTTGTGACTGTAAACACAACACTGACCTATTCACACCTATCCAGGCAAATTCAAAGGCATACCAGGAGCTTATTAACACATTCAGAAGAGACCAAGCCACATGGGTGTTACATTGGAGTTGTGTTTCTGTCAACTTTGCAAAAAGTAATCCAATATTTTCTCACACTAATTATTTAAGCCGCCTAACAGTCCATTTTATGCTAGCAGGGTGATGTTGGTCTGTAGCTTGATGCTTGGGAGCATGAATAAGGTTTTCAGAATTTTTGTGCCAAAATAAAACAAAGCTTATCAAATATAAATAATGTGCAAATATACTTAAAAGCTTCAGTTGTCAAATAATGTAAAATAATACTCTGTAGATATCTTAAAAGCAATGACCCCTTTGACATGACACATCCGTCTGTAAAATATAGACTTTAACATTCTCACACCTGTGGCACGGCTGGCATGAAGTAGCCGCTGGTTGGCTGGAATTGATTAATGATGGCATTGGCAGGCATGGCCCTCATGCCGGCAATACGCTGCATGTACTGATTGGTGAGGTGGGCTTTGCGCTCCTCTTTGCGCTGAGCGAGGGCAACGTAGAGAGGTTTGGATCCAACAATGCGTCCATTCATCTCAGTCACAGCCTTCGTAGCCTCTTCAGGAGAGGAGAAGCAGACAAAACCGAAGCCTTTCGAGCGTCCCTCTTCCAGCATCACCTGAAATATAAACATGTTGTGTCTGAGTAACTTCAGGAATCTGGTACAGGACACTGTTGCCAAATTTACATCCCCCTCACCTTTGCACTTGTGATAGATCCAAATGGAGAGAACTCTTTACGTAGTTTTTCATCATCTATGGTATCATCTAGGTTCTTAATGTATAGATTTACACCCTAAAATCAAAGACACATTGTTAAGATACTACAGAGTAACAATTTCCTTCATTAGATAAGTTTAAAGATAATTTCCTACAGACCTGATAACGACTGATTCTCTCTTGTTTCAGCATCTCAAACTTCCTCTTCAGCTCCGCCTGCCGCTCCATCTTCTTCTGAGCCCGGCCCACAAACACAGTCTTGCCATTGAGTTCTGTGCCATTCATGTCCTCTACAGCCTTTGGTTGAGAGTCATTGTCATCAGAGGGAAGTACTTATAAAACTCACTTGATACATTTCCATGAGACCCAAGTACCTTGTTGGCATCCTCATGTTTCTCGTAGCTAACGAATCCAAAGCCTCTGGATTTGCCGGTTGGGTCTGTCATCACCTTCACACTGAGGGTTTTACCTGCAGAGGTTAAATAACTAAAGGTTAATAACTATGAGACGACAGGACTAGCACACAAAGTTCTGCCTTCGAATGTCGTCAAACTTTACCATATTTGTCAAATAGTTCCTTCAGCCGCTCATCATCCATATCATCTCCAAAGTTCTTGATGTAAACATTGGTGAACTCTTTGGCTTTGGCACCAAGTTCAGCCTCCCGTTCTTTGCGAGATTTGAAACGACCCACAAATCTGAAAAGAGAGCAAAAGAAGCGGCACACACTCCTTTAAAACAGTCCTGACGTGGATAAGATCTCACAACAGCATCCATGTCTTGCTTTTGTGTTTATACAACACTCCTGATGATTTTCCAGGTACAGAAAGATCCAATGACAGAGGAAGACCTGACCAGGGAAGCATGGAAGGTAAAGAATAAATTCTTTTACAAAAAGAGAAAAAGACAGCCACTGAACAGATTTACATCATGTGACTCATCATTCCTGGGGTAAACAACAGAAAACATGAAACTGCTGTTAATATCACCAGAGGCAGGCAGATTTGCTAGCATGCCAAACAACACAGTGACAACCATCTTAATTCTTGGTCCTGACTTGGTGAGGAGGTGGATGGAGAGGGGTGGAGGAACAGAGTCTCACAGTACAAAGGAAAGCTGGGAAGGACCAAATGATCTTGTATACCTGGCTCTGATGACCTCTCTCCTTCCGCCATCCAGTATTGCATTCCTGCATTCGATCCATCACTAAAACACACAAGCGTGGTCATACACACACATACAAACACTCCAAGGCGGATGACCAGTGAGTGGACAAATGAAGCAACAGAAAATGTGTCTGGTAAAAAGGATAAGAGTGGGTATGAGTTTTTAGTTTCATAATGATCTATTAAAAGTTATCTACACACGAAGGTAAAGAGAGGTTAGCTCATTAGTCAGAATATTCACACACAAGCCCAAAGGTTGAAAAAAAAAAAGGTACAAAAAGTCAGTTCACTCAACACCACAGTAGAGTCCAATTTACACCCTGTGACACAAACTAAAACACAGATCCATACACATCAGCAATTACCATAATCAGCATATGTTCAATGAGAACTTCAAACTTACAAACATGAGTGTTAAAACTTCCTGATACTATCTCAACCGATCTAAAATGTAAGACAAATTCTTTAACTCTTTTGAGACATTCTCAGCAGCCAACATTTCTTTGACCCCATTTCCTAGATGATCAGACACTCACACCTTGCGGTCATTCAGGAGCATGCCGTTCATCTTCTCAATGGCACGGTCAGCAGCATCCTGAGTCTCAAAGTGGACAAAGGCGTAGCCCTTGGAGCCATTTTCATCACACACCACCTAGGAGATGAGAGAAAATAAAAGTATTAGGAATACAGTGGAAAAGGCGTCATGACTCATTCAGACCGTTAAGTTCTCTAAATGTGTTGATTAACGAACTTTGCCTATTTGATATTGTTAAAATGTTCACTAAGCTTCCTGGCTGCCTAAACATTTTTGAGTGTCACAGGAGTATGTTGTGGTTTTGTTATAGTTTACTTTCTGCAAAAACAACCTTTTAATTTGATAAAATCCAAGAGCACATCTCACAGTGTGTCACAGTGCGACTGGTTGCAGCTCATGAAAGTAAATAAATGTATTTTTTAAACCAGTATGTGTGAGACTCCATTCCCATTTTCCTACAACAGCTGCATAAAATACCTAAAAAAGCAAAGCCCACGATCACCTCTATAACAAATATACCTTGCAGGAGAGGATGTTTCCAAAGGCAGAGAAGGTATCGTACAAGGCTTTGTTGTCAATGGACTTGTCAAGGTTCTTGATGAACACGTTGCCCACTCCAGACTTCCTGAGGGAGGGATCTCTTTGGGACCACATGATTCTGATTGGTTTGCCCTTTACTACGTCAAAGTTCATGGTGTCCAGGGCTCTTTCAGCTAAAGGGGGGGAGAGGAGGGTGAAAAGTCATGGGTGTTTGTTTTCATGGAGCCATGAGTCTGAAAACATGCAAGTCTCTTAACCAAAATATAATACATCCTACTTTTCTGTTCTACAGATATCAGTCTTGTAATCCAGCTATCCCCTACTACCCAACACCCAACACTATCCTTATAACATCTCAAAGAAATATCATAAAGCCACACAACAGTAGTTCTTTCTGTGTATTGTGAGCCACAGTTGTAATACCAGTGTTGCCAGTCCATTAACAAGCCTCATGTATCATGGTTAAGTTACGGCAGTAGAGCATGTGGCCGATGAGCAGCTGGGATAAGTGTGGGAGCAGCTGCACTGCTGGGAGCACATGGCTGCCCTCTCAAACTCGATGCATGCTGCTTGGCCTAGCCCTCCTTTGGCCAGTTGCATTGGTAGAACAGTAGGCCATTAGATTGTACAAAAAAAAAGTGTTTAGCACAAATGGGGTTTAATTATGGTGTCTTCTTTGGGTGCAGTTCAAACCCTCAATTCATACTTTAACCATAAAATGTTTTTTTATTCTATCAATCTATTATGCCAATCAGTTTAACTGTAATACATGCCTCCATGTCCATGTGGGTACACATGCCAAACATCCCTTTGTTTAGTCACTCCACAGTTACACACACACACACTCTCACACACACACAGGGTGGGCTTTCCAACTAAAAGTGTCTGGTAAACAAAACGGAGCTCCCTTGCGTCTGCTGGCATCAGCAGTTTGGCTCGCAATTGTACTTCACAGCCGTGTGTTCAGATAAGGTGTGTGATCGCTGTCAAACATTAGGACCTCTGGAGGTTCAAAGAGGGAACCTCAGCATAAAAAGGGCAAAGCAATTTAAATAACATTCTAGTTTGTTTGTTTTTTCTTATGGGATGACACTACGAGCCAAACCTAGACGCTTTCAAATGTTCAAAGTGTTTAATTACTTATTGTTAATAATTTGGGTCATGTTAGGAACTCTTAAGTATTACTGACAGGCAAATTCAAGTCTGCTCAAAAAGACTTTCTATATTTAGAGAGGGGTCCTGTGAGGTATGTGCTGGCATGGAGGGAGAGTAGAGTGTTCTCTACCATTGATGGGGATGAGACACATTCAATAAGAACGCTAAGATGAGCAACCCAGGTCTTATATGTTTTCACAGACAGTTACAATTTAGAAAGTCCAATGGAGAAGAAACTCAACTACTGCTTTGCTCTACATTAAATTAGATGTACCAACAAGTTACAATTCTATAACTTTTCCTATTATGAGTTGTTTTTTAAAACGCAGCACACTTCTGCCCCACAGCCTCGTGCAGGGACTCCGAGTAAATACCAAAATGTAGGCCTACCATCCCCCATGTCTTCACCTCCAACAACAAATGGTGTCTTTTCACTGATGGCTCTTATTACATTTACTCAAGAGTGATACTACCTTCCTGGAATGAAGCCATTTGTAACCTATTATTACTCCGGCTTTTAGTCACCAATATGAGCACAGATATATATTGAGACAAGACTTAAATATTGATCAGAAAAAAAACAAAAATCCACTAAATGTAAACGGAACCTCATGGGACAACTGCAATAGCTGTAACTATGACTCAGTGCTTTTAAACCATGGACTGTGGCTCAAAAAGCTTTAACCAAACTCTTTAACATGTTTATACTGACAGTCACTTGGCATAAGACGTACATCTAAGGACAGTTTAGGTGATGAAGCTACAGAAAAATTAAATCATGCATTGAAAACATCCCATAACAAGCTCAGAAATGAGGTTCGACTTAAATCCCAACAGAAACAGGATCAGGTTTGTAACGCAACTGCATGCAAAGAATTACACAGATTTACAGTAGATATGAAGCAGGTTTTGCAGGTTTGTTTATAGCTCAGCCATGCTTGTCCTTTTTTCCTTTGCTTTCAGTAAATGTACCAGCAGAGGGTTGTGGGAATTGGTTTCTCTCCTGGCCCTTTAAATAGGAGCAGAAATGGGTCATTTTGTCCTGAATGTGAGATCTGCAGTAGGCACATACTCCTTAATGCATTGATGTCAATGATATCTATAGTTTGCTGAAAATATATGATTAAATAATAGGAGTGCCGTTATGAGGACATAGCTAAAACTCTATCATAAATCAGCATAGTTCACAGGAACTGGGTTATGGTTATATGGGTCAAATGAGTGCTTCAACCGCTTCAGAACTGCTATGGATGTCCAGTGACATTAATCCATGCAGTGTCATGCTTCTTTTTTCCCAGACCGGTGTTTCTTGAAGTTTGTATTGGACATTTGGACCGATATGACTGGCATATCGGTCACATATGAAAACATATGGTGACATTGTCAAGGATGCATGGACTAACACGTGTATGTGGCATGCTCAAACTGCATGGTGGTCACTTCAATCACTTTGTCTCTTACCGTCAGCTGGCTGGGAGAAGTTCACGTAAGCGTATCCAAGGGATCGCCGGGTGATCATGTCTCTGCATACCCGAATGGAGAGCACCGGTCCGGCGGGGCTGAATTTCTCATACAGCATAGCCTCCGTGATGTCGGGGTGCAGGTCGCCAACGTAGAGAGAAGCCATCGGATAACTCCCCGTCGCTGCTGTGTTCATATCTCGGACTTCACTAAGTGTATGAACGCGAAGCTTCCCTCAAAAAGCGTGAGAAAAATAAGCCGGTATATACTGTTGTCCAGGTCCAAACTGCGCTTCACCTAATAAAGACACTGACAGCTGGCTCCCTGTTCCAGCGCGCTTAGAATGTCAAACCTGAAAATCACCAGATAAATCGGTTTCTTCTGAAGTAGTTCTCCTTTAAAAGACGGAAACTTCGGGTTAAACCCGAGACCTCCTGTTACAAGTGTTTTTTTTAATTATTGTTTTGCTATTTTTTTAATGAACGTTTGTTTTTCTTAAAGTAGTACGGTACTTGTTTTTATGAAGATTTTGTAAATTTTATATTTTTTATTTAATTTTTATATTAAGTTTTTCAAGAACAGTGAGTTCGACACTCACGGTTGTTTTGTGGCCGGGGAAAGAGACTGCGTGAGGACACGCATGGGCACTTTATAGAGACCGGCGGTGCGGAGGAAATAGTGGCGAGGGTCACACTTGGGATAGAAAAAAAAAAAAAGCACACTGAGCATGCGGCGTAAAAGAGAGAGCGCACACTGTACTGCCCCAACTACACAGCCCGGCTCCCTACAGCGACATCTGGGTGGGAAGACATAAGGCTTTTGCAAAAGGAAACAGTGTACTGTGAACCATTCCCAAACTGGCAACCATGATCTGATGATTACTGAGAAAAAATGATTTTTTTTTTTTTAAAAGGAAATGTCATTTTAACTAATTCATAAACCTGCAATGTCCACCAGAAACGATTACAATAAAATGAACAACATAAGAAAATATAGGCCTGAATATATTTTTAAACATTTTATTCACCTGTATGGTATTTAAGAGAGAAGTATAAGGTGGAAGTTATTCTTTGTCAATTCTCCTGAAAGAAAGAGAATAACAAAATTAGTTTTTGTTCATGCAATAATACACCAATATTGACCAAACATAATATTCAAAAAGAAAAAACAAACTTGGAGACCTGAGTAAATCCAGGAAAGCTGAGAACATCCGTCCATGTTTGTGCTCCTGTTGTCCTTTAATTCTGTTCATCCCAAATCTTGTGGTTGTACCCCTCGCCTCCTTATGCTTCACTTCTTCCTCATAACTCACCGTCTGCGAGCCATCAGGGTGTTTGGAAAACTGAAGCTTTGAGCGCACAAATGGTTGGGCATCATTTGCTTCCTCTTGGGCTACTACATCTGCATCTACCTGACTTTCAGTCAACTCATCTTTTTGGTTAAAATCATTCTGGCCAAGGACACCGAGAGTTATCTCAGCTGGCAATTGGATGCCAACATCCTGGGAAGGCTCAGAGTTTAACATCCCAGATCTCCCAAACCACCTCTTTCTTCGAGATTCCTCTGCAATAGCTGCTTCCTCTAGATGTGGGAGACCTACCCATCCATCAACCAGTGTCAGAAAACTCAAACCCTGGTCTCTACTTGATTTTACATTTAAAAGAGGCTCCTGTTCTGTTGTTGAAGGCTGTAGCTCAGGTGTATCACTTGATTTTGTCTCTTTAGGCTCATTACCAAGATCTTTGCTGTTGTCTGGTTCTCTCAACTGTCCAGGTAGCCAAAGGGTCAGTCTTGCGACTGGGTCCTCACTTATGACCATGACCCCCTGGGTGGAAGAGAAAGGCTTGTATCTTGAAAAAGTAGTTCCAGACACAATTGTGTCTTTAGCTGCTGCAGCATCATCAGCCTGCATCAAGTTGGTATCAGGAGCACTCAAGGTTTGTGGTTCAGAGGCTGAAGGCTTAAGACTTGTTGCTACCTCTTTGTCCTCGATGACAAAAGGGCCAGTGCTGACAATAACTCTAGAGTCTGAAATGACATAATTGATCCATTAAATGTGAGCAGATACCGGTTCTTGGGCCAGCTTTTAGGATGGACTTGAGACATACAAATCTCTTACCTTCAGGTACATGCTTAATTGACAGACCTCTGCATTTTGAGCTACAACATTTACACACTTCCTTTCTTCCACTGAGGTCCTCCCATCTGAAATGTAAAATTATCTCATCAAGGTATGAAAACAACAAACAACTACATTTATGTACACAAATACCTTGATTGGAAGACATTGTAGTTGCAGGATTTGGTGCCAAAAGTGACACCCTGGTCCGAGACAAGGACGCTGCAGTGGATGTACAGCTTCAGGAGGAAAAGGGTTCATAGTTTATATTGTGTAGAGAAACAGAAACAAAAAAATAAAAAATAAGAACTTACCTCAGAAATAAGAAAAGATGTGTTTAGAACAAAATTAACCACATCAGGTCTCTTGGAGGCCACAAACTGTACAACAGCATGAGGAGAACCCAATGGGGCTGTGCACCTAGCAAGGAGTGAAGGTTCTGATGAGCACGATTTTAGCATCACAAACTAACTTCATGAGTAGCAGCAGGCTTCTTACCCTTTATTCATTATGACTGCATGTCTGGGTTTAACCTGGGGATCAGGAGATGGTGACACAAAACAGGACTGAAGGTAAAGCTGCTCTTTGGGTCTGGTTCTTGCTGATACTTGTAGGTTGATGTTCTGGCCTCTCTTATACATATTAGACTCAGCAGTGTTGGTCCAAGATGCTGCAGGAAAAAAGAACTTAATTGTGACAGAAAACAATAAACCGCATTGACCAACAGCGTATTTGTGACTTCAGCTATTACTTACGATTCATAGCTTTGATATTGATGGTCTTGCCATTCTCAGAGTTAGCCATTGAAACAATCGAATTTGAATTTTCATCTAACCTGAAAAAGAAAAGTACCCCTCTGTAAGTTTACTAATTATTGATTGCTTTCATATGTTAAAGTAACATCACTGAAGCACCTTTTGGGGATGCAGGAGATGTGCACTGTTGAAGGCATAAGCCACTGGTTGTGGAGAACACTTCTGAGGTTCAAGTGGAGAGAATTGGTGAACACCATGTTGCCATTCTGCAACTGTAAGAGCCTGGTTTAAAAAAAAAATCCAAACCAAAATGTGGATACACAATAATCAGGAGATACTTTAGTCAACTTACCATCTCTGTTGTTCCACACTCATCCAACAGGTAGGTAAAGACAAAGTGGTTTGGTAGCTCTCCACTGCTAGTGCAGCCATTGCCTAACCAGAGCTCTTCTCCAGTCAACATGACTCCATTAGATCGCTTATTAACCAGTACAGTTAATGTGGATTCATCACAAAACACCTCCACTGTGGGAATGTTCATGAAAGGAGGTAGTTCTGAAAGCATTGGAAATTCAGGACTCCAACTTTTCAGTGAGTTGAATAGAGTGTTGGCAAAGAAATCAGAATTTGTCCTAACAGGAAAAGGCCTGATACTGTCCAAAGAGACCAGAAACTCCTCAGCATATGTGGCATCCTGATCTCGATTGATTATCACTGATTGAACAGCAATAACATGTCCAAGAAAAACACAAAGAACTATCTCTATTGTCCCCATTGCTGACGTGAAAGTGGGCCAACCACTCTGAGCACGTTTCTGTTTAGGTGTGTGGTTAATAAGCTGCAGTGCTGTGGAGACACAGGTGTAGGCAATCAGGCTTACAAGGCAGACAGGGAGGAAGTGGTGCAGCAAGTACAACTTTTGAGTTTCCTCCAGAGACAGGGGGCTGCAATGATTTACAGCTGTTACTTCAAACGTGAAATTGTTGTCCCTTATTCATCTCATAGGCAGAAATAAACACTTACATTTTTTTTTATGCAGATGTTTGACGTCTTTGTTAAAACCTAGGGTTTTAGGTAGATCAGTGGTTTTAACACTTTACATATTTAAAGAACTGAAGGGCCAACATGGCTCATTTTATAGGGGAGAGTGGGGTTAGGATGAGCCATTTTTCATATTCGGATCACTACATCAAGGCAATCATAGTTTTGTCCCTAACTAGTGTATCTGCATATATTTCAAGATGTTTTGCATCCCTGCAAACCAACAGAATGAGTGTAAACATAACTGTCTTGATAACATAGCATGCCAAAAAACTTACCACGTGTATGGGGTAAGTTGACCATAGGAGCGGGGTAAGTTGAGCCGTATCCCTACTACCCCCTCACTCTCCACCCCAACCCTCCCTCACCTTCTCGCTCCCTAAATAACAGTCACTTCTTCACAGTCATGTGTATTTTTATCTACTATAAGATATTCAACTAGTACAACAATTCTTTTTTATTATTATTGCATATAACTGCCAAAAAGCTGTTTTGTAAAAAAACAACAACAAAAAAAAACATTTTAACATGACAATGTCTTTAAGTGATTCAGAACATTCACAGCTGTACTTTTAAAAAGAAAGTGACACATTTCAACAATCTGAACTGAAACTCTGATCCTCTCATAAGACTTCTTTACTTTCTCAGTTGGACCACTGGCTCAATTTACACCAGAACTACTATTATGACTTTATTAGCCCTCTAAACTAAAATGGTGGACTTTTATGTCAAGTTTTTGACCTCATGTTGTAGCTGATAGATACCAGAACTGATGTAAAAAATAATTTTTAAACAATCTCTTTTGGACTGGACACAATTCCAATAAAACTTGACTGACTAAATTCACTTTGAAGAGTGAATTTTTATTTTATTTTTTTTGTAAATAAATGTCTAACCCCTTCACCCATGTGCTTCTTACCTTCACAGACTTCATGAATTAATGCCCATCTCCTAAATATTTGGTCACATGATCAATTTCCTTTACCATTTCCAAGCATCACGGGGTGGCTCAACTTACCCCACTCTCCCCTACAGGTAAAGCACAGGTCCCTGTTATAATTAAACTATTGTAAAGGAAATAGGATAGTTATGGACAACATCCATGGGCTGTTATGAACAATAGATCTACAGAAACATTGCAAGAAATTCGAAGAAACCACATGCAGTTCTAGATAGTGGTTTTTGCTGAAAGAAGACCTTGCTGCAAAATTAGTCATACTACTGTCCTAATGTGGACGTGAATGGGGGTGGAGTTTCTACTCCGGTAGGCGGACGGTTGTGTGTGTTTGTCCGCAGGTGAGCGGCTGTTGAGGAAGACAACGACGTATGTGGAGTGGACTACCGAGAAACCGTCCAAAATGGCTCTAATATAACTTTTATTATAGGAATGTGATTTAAGAGGACTCAAAATCCACAATGGTGAATCTAGGTAAGTTAATTTTATTGTATTTCCCCAGAGTTAAAGGATACATGGCTAAGTTGCATACTAAACTTTTTAGGCGTGGTCTGCGCGCACGTTACCTGTACACTCGAAGTAAAAGACCCGCGTGCACTCGCTGATATTTGACTATCGCGATATAGTGCATCTGTAATTTTTATGCTCTATTTTTTCATCGGTAAAGTTCAGCGTGTATTTTCTATTTTGATTAAAATTTCACCCACTTTTGCATCTGCTTGTCTGGGTTCGAATAAAGCCCAGACAGCTCATCCCCAATTCTACACAGGCCTATATAACGTGACATGAAAATTAAATCCAAACTCGGTGAAGCTATCACACATATCCGAATAGATACAAGAGGCACTGCACTGTACCTTAGTATCTAGGCTAACATTTGGTGTCCATACATTCTTTTGAGTTGTTAGGAAAATTTCTTATCACAGTCTTATCTGACATTAGAGGGACAATATGCTAAGAATAAGAAGAACTTTATTAATCCCCAAAGGGATACTCAATGTGATGTGTCTACTGGAATAACAGACAATATTAGATTAACAATATTAAGACCTAAAACATGAGAAGTATTTCCACAACACCCACCCGCAGAAATGAGACAGACCACCTGCAGGAGTCTGTCCCTGGGCCCTTGGGTCATGTAAATGTTGTGTTGGTTGTTTGTAGAACCCCACCCAAAGCTTTGTT
The DNA here is from genome assembly GCA_962446985.1 of Xyrichtys novacula. Classification (NCBI taxonomy): domain Eukaryota; kingdom Metazoa; phylum Chordata; class Actinopteri; order Labriformes; family Labridae; genus Xyrichtys; species Xyrichtys novacula. The sequence goes on from OY660878.1 coordinate 10,396,653, forward strand.
TTGCTGGTCAAAAAAGGGGGCTTACCTGGCCTCCGCTGGGTTGTTTCATTTTTTTAGGGAGGACTTCAACATCCCTTTTAAGACTTCATTTTTTAACTGACCCCAAGATCTGAAGCCATCTCAGGGAGTTTAATTTGTGCTAACACAAAAGTGCCAGACAGCTTTTACACTAATTCTTACCATATTTCACGTAAAGCTTTTCTTGTATCTCAATTCAATTCAAAACAAACCTTTTTGTGGATTGTAATCTTCATCTTGTACACTCCACTGGTCCCTGTAAACAACTAATTTACACACAGCTTTTATTTACGAACTCATGCTGCACAGTCTCACAATATGAACCATTGTACAATCGAGCAATGTATTTGTTTACCTCTAAATATTCTCAGAAACCATGTTGCATTGAATTCTTTTTTTTTTGCTTACTCCAGGAGTATGCTGTGCCAGCCTCAAGGATAACAAAACCCTGATGAAGATGGGGCTGGGGCTGGTACTGGTGGGCCATGTCAACTTCCTTCTTGGAGCTCTTGTGCATGGCGCTGTGCTCAGGCACATTAATGTGCACACTCAAGCTAGGACAATGGAGTATGCTATCTCTAATGTCATTGCCATTGTGGCAGGCTTGGTGGTAAGTTAAGGAAACATATTAAACATTGTGAAAATCTGTAAATTATGTCAAGGTATCTTGGTCCTTAGCCTTGATTTTTTAGTTGTAATATTGTCATATTGATCTGTCTTTTTACGGAACATATTGTGCTCCATAGGGAATCATCAGTGGAATAACGGCCATTGTCCTGTCCAAAAACAAGAAAAACAGGATCCTGGTAAATGCTGCTCCCCTCTCTCTGCCACAGTTCCTTCTTTCCCAGTTGAGCACACACAGCTGTCATTTGCCGGCTCCTGTTAGAACTTGCCCGTTGTTTTAGAGTGAGAGTAGGCAAGTGTGTCTGACTAAAAATGCTAGTTTTTCAAACTGGTCAAACTTCTATTCTTGCAAATGTACAAATCATTTTGGTGCTTCAGCATTTTGTGTTCTTTCACTTCTTTTCACCTCTATCAGACATGAGTTTCAATTTTAAGGCTCCTGTCAGGAAATTCTGGATTTCTGAGCCCCTTATTGAAAAAGCTGGATCTCTTTTCTTTGCTGATTTTGTCTTTTGTACATGAAAGTAGTTTTTTTTTCATGAAAAATCCCAACCCTTCTTTCATTTAACTAAGGGTGACCATATTTTAAGTACCAAAAACCGTGACACTCGACCCAGCAATGAGATACTCAAATGATAATTGAAGTTTACTCAGAGATGCCTTTTAATTTCAATACATTTAAAGTATACATGCTCTGTATAGATAGAAAATTTTTATATTACCAAATACTATCTAAAACCAAAGATAGGCTTCTCAGAGGCTACTCAACATGTTTTATTTGGACAAGTTTTATAAATAACAAATGAAATAATGTCTTGCGTATCGATATTAAAAAAATACCGCTGCTATATTAGCAATCCAACTTTAACAAAAAAGCTCTCACAAACTTACAAAAACTAACTACAAGTATCTATATCTTAAAGGGATATTCTGGCTTAAAATTAATTTAGGGTCAAACACACCATAACACCGAGTTAGACACCCTGTCGAGAGATTAATGTTGCCGACCTCCTGCTTCTCTAGTTATACCAATTTTAGTCACGACCGCACAATAGCAATACACAGCAATCTCAGGAGCCATAAACAAACCTCAACCAAAAAGCCACTCTATGGCCATAAACAATGCTCAGAGCAGCACCTAACTTCATCAACAGTATATATAGGGTCCTAGCCATGGCACTAGCCACCAAACATCTTTTTAGCTTTTTAGCCTAATTTCTTTAGCAAAGAGACTAAACACAACTCACCTACTCTCTTCCAGCAGCCGCTTGTTTGTAGCGAGACCTCGGGCCAATCCATTACAGACTGCAGCGGAGTGACGCAGCTCAAGGAAGAACATTTATGATCATTTATTTATCATTTCCTTGAAGTAATAATCATCATATTAATCATTTTGCACTGCAGACATGGTAGTTCTTCTGCCTTAGCGTCTCGGTCTGATTGCATTTCCATGAGGGAATTATCTTAAATGTTTTTCCTTGAGCTTCGCCGCCCCCGCAGCAGTCTGTAATGGTTCGTAACTGGCCCGAGGTCTCGCTACAATCAAGCGGCTGCTGTAAGAGAGTAGGTTAGTTGTGTTTAGTCTCTTTGCTAAAGAAATAAGGCAAAGTTAAAAACATGTTTGGTGGCTAGTGCTACGGCTGGGACCCTACATGTACTGTTGATGAAGTTAGGTGCTGTTCTGAGCATTATTTGTGGCTATAGAGTGGCTTTTTGGTTGAGGTTTGTTTTTAGCTCATGAGGACCACTGTGTATTGCTATCATCTAGTCATTACTAAAGTTGGTATAACTAGAGAAACAAGTGATCAGCAACATTCATCTCTCTACAGGGTGTCAAACTCCGTGTTATGGTGTGTTTGACCCTAAATTAATTTTACGTTCGATTATCCCTTTCAATTTTTGTCTTCATCCTAGTGGCCCAATGAAAAACAATGAAAACCAGAACGTTTTCATGACTTAATGAAAAAAAAAGAAAAAAAAAAAAAACAGGATGGGAAAACAGGACATTTGGTCACCCTATTTTAACTTTGAACTACAGTATAAATCTTTGAGGGGAAAATGCAAACCCATGCTGCACACAGCACAACCTCCAGCAGATGGCAGTGGTATGGAGCATTAAAATGTACATCACAGAAATAACCAGTCCTGTTGTTGATGATATTGCCACCTTTTGTTCCTCATTTGGTAGCATCAATAGCATTTTAAGTATTATGGGTCATGTTTCCTCTTACATACTGAGTCTGTGTTGTTCCTGACAGCAATGGGTCCTGTTGGTCTTCAGCTTCATTGCGGGTCTTCTGGCAGTTGCCTCAATCTTGGGCTTGTCGGTTTCTATAGTGAAAGCCATCATTCACAAAGGATGGAGCCTTCTGACACACTGCAAGTTTTCTGACAAAGATGTCGGCTCTTCCAGCATCACATATGAATGCCCTTTTGACCCCACTCGCATCTATGTAAGTTGAAATAATTATTTTTAATTTCTCTCTGAATTTTTTAAAATCTGGTAATTGATCTGATTTGATCTGCTTATTAATTTTGTATCTTGATTATGTCTGTGTGTTGAACCAGGGGACAACAATCATTCTGTGGGTGCCTCTCATTTTGATGTGTCTGGTAGAAACAGTGTTTTCTTTCCGCTGCTTTGCTGCCTGTACTTCATTCCTCTACCTCTGTCCGTGCAGAAAGAGACCAATTCGGGCCAAAAGGGTGAGTTGCTGCCAAACTATTAACACTGAAAGATAAATACTGATTGTAAAGGACAAGACCTTTCGTACGAAAGAGAGTTGAATATTTTGGTATTTATCTCTGTCACCTTTTTTAAGTAACATCAGTCAGACAGGAGCTTAAAACTGACAAGTGTTACTGGGGTATTTGTTAGAAGAGCAGAAACGTATGTATGTTTACTGTGGAGGAAATAGGTTAGACGCTTCACTTTTAAAACAAACAGAAAATATTCAGTGAAACTCATATTTGTACTTGATAAACAAGTATGTTATTTTACCAGGGAAATCAGCACTTTTCAAGCTGTTTGTTGTTAAAAAAGGCATACTGCACTGTATTGAGTTCATGAGGTTTCACAAGACCCAGCCCATTCAAAGACTTGAGTATAAACATGCATAAAATGTTAAGTTACTAACATTCCAATGTCTTTGCAATAAATTCAGTCTGTGATAAGTAATAATTTTGACTAGAGTGACTAATAACCAGCCCAAAGAACAGACGGCTCTGTGGTCAATTTTTCAGCTGTCAGTTTGTTAAATTCAGGTTTGTATAAAAAAGAATACAGACCCCAGAAGTCAACTCTTTATATGTGACGTAAGGTGCAAGTCCTTTAGAGCAGCCTATCAAGCTCTGACTGAGGTAGCTATCAAGTATAACCCTGAAAATTTAATGCATATTCTTGTCACATTTGGTAAACTGTCAATTTACATGGTGTTTCAATTCTGGCTTTTTATGTGTGTTTATCAAATTAATAGGTACGCATCCAAAGATCTGCTCCAACTTCACCCTCATCTCCACAAGTAGATCCGCCAACAGATGTTGAAGCAGAGCCTGCAGAGCAGGATGAACTGTTGGAGCCCAGCACTGCTGTTGCGCAGAGTGAATGGCTCTGAAGCAAAGAAACCTAATGATAGGTTTAAAACTGTTGGGACCAATTTTTTACAAGGCACTGTCAATTGTGAAGTTGTTGTATTGTTACACATTCAATGTCTAAAGACATCAAGGGCTTCAGCCAGCTACGGCAAAGGCATTTTATTGTACCAATATTATTGTTTTGGGCTACAGAGTGGTTACCTGTTTCTTAGTATTAATATGGTTTGCTTCTGGAGCGAGACACTTTCTTTTCCTGAGAGCAAAATAATCTGGTCATAGTCTGACTTTTGGAAGGCTAATAAAATAAAAATCAAAAAGCTTTGTGACATTTTTAGGGAAGTTTTTTTTATTGGTTTTGAGTGTGTGTTTAAAACACACAAGGGTCAGATTTATAGGACATATGCAAGCTCTCTTGTGGAACACTATTATGTTTCAGAATATAAATATATACAACAAATGAGTTCTGGTATATATCTTGCCTCCAATCTTGCACTGTGTACTACTGGACATATCGCCAAGTTGCCTTGGGAAACCCTCACTTTGTTACTCAGCGGGACTCAACGTCTACAATTTTGTGACGCAGGAGTCAAAGAAACTTGTCAAAGATGTTTATGTGTCAGTCAAGGTTCTACGGAAAAAAAAAACCCTAAACCCTAGAGTATAAGATAAATGAACGTTGACTGCAAAATATGGAAGGTATTAAAGTAAACACAACCCCCTTTACCACATTTGGTGACCTTGGCAGGCAAGACCAGTGACACAGATGTATTAGAGAAAAAGATCTATTGCATAAACATGCTTCAACTACATATTCAAAGACAGAACAAGAGTGTGACCGAAAGACACAACAGAGTAGCCAAAATATCTATGATTTAAATAAATTAAATCCATCAGATATATAAAAGCATACATGTACTAAGCCATTTTTACAGGATTGATGCACAAGGGAAAGGCAAATGACATAGCATAAAAAGACGAAGGATATAAAATGAGAAGCCATACAAAAACAATACTCAGAAACACTGACTGACTTCAGTCCATAAACAGCAAAAGGTTGAAAAGGTGACCTAGAAAATCATGACACCCGTCCTATTTTAAAGGGTGGGAGGGCCTCATTACAAAGGTGAAGTCCTTCATGGATTTCCACAGCAGCAGCCTGGAAAGATGAGTCGCCCAAAAAAAAATTTTGCTTGGAGAAAAAGAAAAGTTCATCCTGATCATTTGCGCTGGTTATCATTGGCTGCTGAGGACCTCAAGGTGTCTTGGACTCTTCTTTTGGCCTACAAAGGGACCCAAGAGCAAAGAAATCATCAAAACTCTCAGCAAGCCAACAGTTAGACAACGTGGTTAGTATGCTGTGCTCTCTCTCTCACTTTGATGTGTCCATTTTCTCCTCCTCTGGCACCTTTTCTTCTTCTTTTACTTCTATAAAAACAAAATATCACAGTTCTCTAAATGACCCGGTTTAAATAGCAACTCAAATTATGGAAGATATCTTATGTCGTTAAGTAACATGAGAATGCAAGGGGGGAAAAAAAGAAAAAGTGAATCGATACCTTTTGTTTCCTCCTCACCTTTCTTCTCCTTTTCTTCTCCCTCTTTCTCTCCTTCAGTTTTGGCCCGTTTGGCTTTCTTGAAGCTTGCCGTGTTTCTGCGGCCACCTTCGCCTTCGTCTTCTGAATCAGAGAACTCCTCCTCACATGCTATCCTCTTGTCATGAGCACGGACTAAAAACAAACAGGACAGGGCAAAATGAAAACAGTGATTTGACTGCTGGACGTGCTGTGCAAAAGTGGAAAACCGGACAATGGGTGATGGTCTTACTGGAGATGCGTTTGTTCGGGTCGTCCTCCTCCTCGTCTCCACTGTCCTCCTGCACGGCATCTTCAGGGATGGCCTGCATCTGGACTCCCGGAGCATGGGGCAGCATACGCAAGTTCTCAAACAAGCGCTGCCTAAAGAACAGGTGAAACATTCATGTCCTTAACATATGAATATAAACTTCTGCTGAAAGAACTGAATTATGACTCAAATAGAGCACCTTACACAACTCACATTTCATAATTTATATTCAGAAAAAAAAAATAAAGGGAAAAGGAAATTCCTGGCTGCTTTATTCACTCACTTGATCTTCTCCAGGTAGTCGTTGGTGTTCTGGTTGGTCATGTTGGAAGGACTAATGTGCAGCTTGAAGTCAGGACCAAAATACTCAAAATAGTCGTTATAAGGGAGCTCTGTCAAGATCAAGACAAGAATTTATAAACATTATAAGATGAATGAAAGGTCATTGAGCTCGTTATGAGGCTGCTAAAAATGCTTTATGTCCACTTTACTTTCTGCTGTTATCATGTTTGCACTGATTTAAGTTCAAATCTATGTATTTATAATGTAAAGTATTTATATTTTGGGGTAAATAGTGAGTCTTAATGGCCTGCAGGTGTGGTTGTCTTTAATATGAGTCCTACAGTAAAATACTCCTGACCTGTCTGGGGTGTACCCACCTTAGCCCCAATGACAGCTTTAATAGTTCCTCACAATCATAAAATTAATATCAAGACTCTGCTTCTCTCTTCAAACTATCTACATTTTTTTTTCACATTTTTGTTTTGTTTCTTTAAACTGCTCATAAGTATTTCTGCTGAGAAGAGTTTACTCAAGAGAGGAGCTTCTTTCATTGAGAGGAAGCAAATCTGAACGACAACATCCAAGTCCAGCAGACATCTAGGGGTGTTTTCATGGTTGCTGTGCCGGTGCAAAAGTGAAGGCAAAGTTGAAGGCGACTAAATGCTATCAGTCATCATGGGAAACGTCAACTCTTTGCCCAACTAAGGTGACCAACTGGAGGTATTGGTGAAGACTGAGAACGCAGTCTCCTGTGTTTTACTGAAACCTGGTTCAATGAAAATAACTTGGACTTCAGTGTGGATCTACCTGGCTTCACTCTCCATACAGAGACGCTAAAGCTAGTTGTAAAAGAAAGGAGGAGATCTGACTTTATTTGTTAACCACAGATGGTGTAACCGTTCACACATAACTGTCAAAAAGAGGATGAGTTGTCCAGATATTGAACTGTTGGCAGTTGCTCTCCGGCCATATTATGTTCCAAGGGAGTTCAGTCATATCATAACAATACTTGTATACATGTATTCTCTATGATAATGTTGCTAGGATACAGACTCAACATCCCAAGCACCTGTAATAATACCAGGAGACTTTATCCATGACACCTGATTGCATTTACACAGTTTGTTAACTGTCCTACCAGACACATTTTTTCATGAGATTCCAGACAAATGAATTTCCCTTTGTGGGTAAATGAAGCTCTTGTGTTGTACTGCTAGTACTGATGTGTTAGCTCTGCAGCATATGATAAAATGTAAGTTTTCCAGTTTTAGTCAAACTACCACAATAAATAGTAGTCCCTCCCACTACTTTACTTTGCACTTCGAGGCAAACAGACTCACCATTGGGGATGGAGGTATCAAGGGCCACAGCAGTCTCATAGGTCCAGCAGCGTGCCACATTACGGATGGTGTATCCTCCTCCACCCAGCATGAGTAGTGGCAGATTGAAGCTCTTCATGTACTCCACACACTTGGCATGCCCTGAGCACACAGCATGAAAATAAATGAGAGAAAAGGGTTATTTTGGGGATTTCTTGATAACTTGAGTTCAAAAATGTGTAGACACTGTTAGTTTTGTTTTTGACAATTTACCTTTAATGGTTAGGTTAAAACAACCAAGCCTGTCTCCTGACAGAGAGTCAGCTCCACACTGCAAAACCACTGCACTGGGCTGGTACATCTCCATCACCTTGGCCATTATCTACAAAAACAATTAACAAAAGAAAACCCCATCAATGGTCCTGTACAGCGAGTAATATCGAAATCACAAAAACATTACAGTCCATATGGACATGTACTTACTGGTTTGAATATGGCTTCATAGGATTCATCATCAATTCCATCCCGAAGTGGGTAATTCACGGCATAATATTTTCCCTTCCCAGCACCAATGTCCTGTACAGAAAAAGGCAAGATTCCATTAACTAAATGAAATTTATTCAACTCCCTTCATCTGTTAAACAATCCCCAAGTTTAGGACACTGGTTTAGAGGTTCAAGTGTGCTTCCTATATGGAGAGGCTACAGTCCTTGTTGCAAGGGTCACTGGTTTGACGCCTGTCCTCTCCACATTTCCTGTCACTTGATAGCTATCGTACCAATAAAAGCAAATACCCCCCAAGAAAAACATAAAACATTGAGGAGTTTCCTTAGCTTACCCTCAGGTCCCCTGTGCCAGGAAAGTACTCCCCATACTTGTGGAATGAAACAGTCATAACACGGTCTGTGGTGTAGAAAGCCTCCTCCACACCATCTCCATGATGAATGTCAATATCTATGTACAGAACTCGTTGATGGTATCTGAAATGAGAGGAAAGAGTCTCTTGGTCCGAAAACGTTTGGATATTTTACATTAGTTAAGAAGCACAGGTGTGAGAGCGAGACAACAAAACAACAAGTCGACAAAGCGCTCATGAATATTCTGACTTTGTTGGCTTTGGATTTTTTTTGTACTCACTTCAGTAACTCCAGGATGGCCAAGACAATGTCATTGACATAGCAAAAGCCTGAGGCCTCAGACTTCTTGGCGTGATGCAAGCCACCGGCCCAGTTGATGGCAATGTCAGTTTGTTGCTTGTTCAACTTCACTGCACCAGCTGGAACACAGTAAGGTGGAGAACATTACCAACCACAGCTCACAGCTTAAAAGGGATACTCCGGCGTAAAATTAATTTGTAACACCAAGTTAGACACCCCCTCGAGATGAAGAGAGATGAATGTTGCCAACCACTTGCTTCTCTAGTTATACCAACTTTAGTCACGACCGCACGCTAGCAATACACAGCCGTCTGAGAAGCCATAAACAAGCCTCAACCAAAAAGCCACTCTATAGCTACAAATAATGCTCAGAACGTATGAAAATGCAATCAGACCGAGGTGCTAAGGCATAACAACTACCGTATCTGCAGTGCAAAATGATTAGTATGGTAATTATTACTTCAAGGAAATGATCATACGTGTTCTTCCTTGAGCTTTGTCACCCCACTGTAGTCTGTAATGGCCTGGCCTGAGGTCTCACTACAAACAAGTGGCTGCTGGAAGCGAATAGGTGAGTTGTATTTAGTCTCTTTGCTAAAGAAATCAGGCAAAGCTAAAAAGATGTTTGGTGGCTGGCCCTGTATGTACTGCTGATGAAGTTAGGTGCTGTTCTGAGCATTATTTGTGGTTATAAAGTGGCGTTTTGGTTGAGGTTTGTTCATAGCTCATGAAACCACTGTGTATTGTTATCCTGCGGTCGTTACTAAAGTTGGTATAACTAGAGAAGCAAGCGGTCGGCAACATTCATCTCTCGAGGGGGTACTAGGTGTTACAGTGTGTTTGACCCTAAATTAATTTTACACCGGAATATCCCTTTAATCAGTCACAGGAGTAACAATAGCACTGTAACTGTCCAAACACTATGCCTGCCTGAGTGATAATTCCTTGAGAGAGGCAACTTACCAATGGAGCCCCCTCCTGAGAGTTGACAGAACTCAAACAAGCCATCAAACACAGGACAGTCCTCTCCCACGTTGACTACAAGACACAGAAGACGCAATGATATTAACTTGGCAAATTTCCCAGGAGTTTTAAAGGAATTGAGGCAAGGAACATGGCCCTCCTCTGTGCTCATACTTACATCTTTGCATTTGTTTGCTGTACTCAGACATGTTGTCCGGCCGAATTGAACGCAGAAACTTGATGTAGTCATCGCTGTGATACTTGGTCATCTCCTCTCCGCTGGCTTTATGTGGACGCTTTGACAAAGAGTGAATTAAATATAGACAAATACAGCAAAAACAATGATAGTAGAGTTAGGGTTAGGGTTTTCAAGGTGATTAAACTTACATAGATTTCCATCTTTCTGTACAGGCCATAATTGAGCAACAGGTTGTGAGTCATGCGAATTCTGTGGGGCTTCATTGGGTGCCCCTGGCCGTAGTAATAGTTCCCAACATCACCTGGATTTAAAACATAAAAAAAATAAATGTTGAATTATTCAATGGTTTCCAAACAGCGAATAGTCCCAAATGTTACATGACATTTACATAAAAAAGTCAACAAGTCTACATGCAGCACCAAAAAGGAAGAGGAAATCTGAGGGTAACAGTATGCATGGCTGTAATGATGCTGCGATCTAACCGTTGAAACGACAACTTCAACAGTTTATCAAGTCTGGGCTGAAAAAACTCCACTAATGTCCCCAGCTACACTAACAGGATGGCGCTTTTTTAGACATAGTGACAACCGTCGACCGAGTTATCGATTCACGCCGAACTACCCGGCATTAGACGGCAGCGAGATGGCCCGTCTGAATGTTAGCTCTGCGTTAGCGTTAATTGAGGCGACAATGAAGTACTAGTATCCCCTTTGTTAGCGCTCTAGCTAGTAACCTCAACTAAGCCTACCTAAGTACTAATATCTGGAAGATACGCGGGTGAAACGGTGTCCAAAGGCAAACGGCACATTTAACTGAACTGAGTGCACCATTTTTGGGCAGTAATACTCTATAATGACTTCGCGACACGCTATTAGACTGAGATGAAGACCGCCGCCTGCGACTCAAGCTAGCTAGGTTAGCTAACGTGCCAGGTTAGCAAGAGGTGAAATAAACTGCAGCCTTTGTTGGTGCAAAGTCGCAGTTTTCATTCATCTGTGCAACCGTCAGTAACAAAACAGGTACACAAAGCACTCACCGTCATAGTAGTAGCAAACTTTTTTCTTTGTTCCTTGAGAAGTAAGCGCCATTTTAGTGCTCTTTGGCTGGCTTCACCGCACACCGCAGGAGACAACAGCGACAAGAGGCGGATAGTTTGTTTCACAGCCAATCAATGAGATGTAATGTGTGCTGCCTCCAACAGGGGGAGACAGAGTTTATGTTTTTACGCAGCTGAGCTTCTACAGCTGTGGCCAAAAGTTTGGAGAATGACACAAATATTAATTTTCACAAAGTCTGCTGCCTCAGGGTTTTTAGATCTTTTTGTCAGATGTTTCTATGTTATATTTAAGTATAACTACAAGCATTTCACAAGTGTACATTTGTAAGTTTTTGTTTGTCCCCACTGAGCATTTGTTGGTCTAAAGAGGTCTGATAGACGTCTTAATGTAGCCTAGATTGACTGGTCTAAAATCTGGCTACCACAGGTCTAAAAATGAAAGGTTTTTTAGACGTCTAAGTTCAGAACAAGTCTAAATCTGGGCCACATCTATACTACACTGTATACTGCTCAACGGTTATCATAATTATTTTTGGTTAAGTACTTGGAGATCAGTTATGCAGCTCACAGTTGCTTTTTGAAATAAACTGTTATCGAATAATGGGTTAAAGTGCAACGTCTAAATTCTGTCTGAAAATATACAGAATCTAGACGGTTGAAATTAAGTCTGAAAAAGGATTGACTCTCTATGGGATTAAGGTCTGGGGAAGTTACTGCCACCCTGAGTCCTTCTTCATGACAATTGAACCTCTCTTCTTGAAGTTATTGATGATCTGATAAATGATTGTTTTAGGTGCAGCAATATCCTTCCCTGTGAAGCCCTTTTCGTGCAAAGCAATAATGACTGCACGTGTTTCCATGCAGAGGTAACCATGGTTAACAGAAGAAGAACAATGATTTCGAGCACCACTCTCCTTTTAAAGCATCCAGTCTGTTATTCTTATTCAGTCAGTATGACAGACTGATCTCTAGCCTTGTCCTCATCAACACTTTCACCTGTGTTAACCAGAGAATTGCTAAAATTATGTCAGCTGATCCTTTTAAGACAGGGCTTAAATGCAGCTGAAATGTTTTTGGGGGGATTTTCATGGCAAAGAGGGACTTCGCAATTAAGTGCATTTCAGCTGATGACTGCTCATAAAATTCTGGATTATATGCACATTGCCATCATAAAGGCTGAAGCAACAGACTTTGTGAAAATTAATATTTGTGTCATTCTCAAATCTTTTGGCCACGTGTGTAGAGCACTTCAGTCTATGCTCCTGACCATCTTACCAACTTGAAAAGTATTACTTTTCACTTTTAACAGCTGCACCTTCTGAGGTCGAAGTCTGTATTCAAAACGTATTGTTTAAGAAGCCTAAGCAAGCTATTAACAACATTTTATACAGTACTAACAATCCTCATGTGCTGAATGTTTTTAGTAACACATTTTGAATCAGCCTCTATGAGTTTTAGATTGCCCAAACGTGATGCATTAGTAATACCGTAGCCCAGTGCCATCCAAAGAATTTGTTCAATGATTTCAAGTGACTGTCATTTTTTCAGCCTATAGAAACATCAACCAACAGCACAGGTTAGAATTACAGTCTCCATTAAAGCAGATTTAATGGGTTTTATAGTTGTTTCTCAACCATGCTGGTTAAACTTACTCTATTTTCTCAAATTATCCAAAAGAAAAATAACAACTATAAAGTTGATGATGGAACTCTGGTTCAGGATGGGTCCTTCTTTAGTAAATACAACAATGAATAAAAAGGTTTGTGGAAAAAAAGAATTACATTTATTATACAACAGAGATGACAAACAAGTAAAGCAGTTTAAAAATATGAACACATTAAAAATCAGCACCAGGTGATCAGCTGCTCGCTATGCCACATTTGAAAGTTCCCAGTTTCTTCAAGCAGGATAATAAGCTCTCCTTTCTGCGGTTGGCTTTGTAACGGTCCAGCTTAGTTTTGGGTCCACAGCTTCAAATGACACTGTTATTTCTGTAAGCCTACTTGAGAAAAAGACTGATGCAGAAACTGAGTATTTTAGCTTGTGAAATATCAGTGTGTACTGATCAAGACAAAGGCATAGAAAGTCCAACAACAAAAGAAAATAGCATCCAGCTTCACAACCTGTGCCTTTAGTTTGTTTTTTGTTTTTTATTGCATGTCTATGAGTCTCCACTTTCAGAGCTAGTCCTGGTACTGCCTCTCTGTGGCAGTAAAGAAATCCTCAAGAACACTCCTCAGGTACTCAAAGGTGGGCCTGTCATCAGGGCTTTCCCTCCAGCACAAACACATGATGTTATAAAGCCCATCAGAACAGTTTTCTGGCCTTGGCATCCTGTAGCCCCTCTCAAGGTTCTGGATTACCTCTGGGTTGGACATACCTGAACACAGAATTAGATGTTAAAAAGCAGCCCATTTAAATATATATTTTTTTCAGCAGCTTCAATCCATGGTAGACTTGTAACTTGGTAATCAGTGTGATGAATGGTTGCTTACCAGGGTAAGGTATTCGTCCATATGTCACAATTTCTGTTAGGAGGATCCCAAATGACCACACATCTGATTTTATGGAGAAAGTGCCATAGTTAATGGCCTCTGGGGCAGTCCATTTGATGGGGAACTTTGCTCCTGTGCAAAAAAAGAGGAAACTTTTTTTATTTATTTTTTCAAATTAATATTTTTTTACAGGAAAAAAAGCAACAGATACATAAAATGAGGTTACACCCATATCACATTTTCCTGTTTCCCTATTTTGTTCCCCTTTCTTCCCATTTCGACCCCAAACTCCCAAAACAAACTCAGGTCCTCACAAGACACTCGGGCAGTGGTCTCCATGAGCCATAGAGAAATGGATGGAGGTTTGGGGGATTTCCATGAGAGATGGATACAACGTCTCACCAAGAGAGATGTAAAGGCTAGGACACCTGACTGTATGGGGTTGATAAAAGAGGAGTCAACCGAGAGACCAAATATAACCCATAACAATGTTTTTCTCCAGAACCCTCTGCATGATCATAGAATAATTATCCCCAAATTTCTGTAAGACAGGACAGGAGAAAAACAGGGATTACAGGGAGAGCCATGGCATCTATCACATAGGTCGGGAACATTTGGATAGATTTCAGACAACCTGGACTTCAAGAAATGGGCTCTATGTAGCACTTTGAACTGAATAAGTCCTCGTCTAGCACAGGGTGTGATGTTTCGTACAGTGTGGATGGCTTTATCCCACAGCTCATCAGTCAAGTCCAGACCCAACTCCCATGACCAACTAACTCGAGCATTAATCACAGAGCGCCCATCAAATGTCATTAATCTTGCATAAATCTTAGATATAAGAGATTTCTGATCGAGTTTCAAAGTCAAGAGATCATCCCACGGTTGGTCAACAGGGAGGGAAAGGAAGCTAGGGAACAAAGAAGAGGCACAATGTCAGATTTGGAAATACTGAAACAAATGGGAGGCAGGAAAATCAAAATCTGACCTCAAATCGTAAAACTTAGAAAATACACCATCCTTATAAAGATCCCTGAAATGATCAGTGCCTCGATGATGCATATCATTACAGCAGAGTCAATCAGCGATGGGGGAAATAGATAATTTTTAGTCACAGAAATTTGGGTGGATGGCAACACAAATCCAAAATGCCGCCTGAACTGAAACCAAATCTTAAGGCAAGAGAGCAACACGGGGTTACTTGCAAAGCTAGAGGGGTTCAGCAGAAGAGAAGAAGAGAGTAAGGCCAGGAAAGAAGACGAAGAGAGTGACTAAACTTCTATCTACACCACAACAGCCCCGGAGACCGAAGCCGGTATATGAATTTGTGAATATGCGCTGACCAGTAATTAAGTAGAAAATTGGGTAGTGCAAGATCCCCATTAAATTTAAACTTCTGCAGAAGTGAATACCGCAGCCTGGGAGCCTTACCGCCCCACAAAAAAGTGGTAATAGTTTGGTCAAGTGACCTAAAAAACTTATTTAGCAGAAACACAGGAGCATATTGGAACAAAAAAAAAATAGGCAATACAGTCATCTTAAATGCATTAACCCTACCCACCAGTGACAGTGGTAAGGAGTCTGTCTTCACCTGATTAATCAGTGTGAGAAAATTAGCTGTGTAAAGGGCTGGAAGAGTGCAGGTCATGTTATGTCCTAAATATCTAAACCCGACTGGCTAAGTTTGAAGGGAAGTTCAGATTGTTTGAGCAGCAAAGCAGAGGCATTTATGGGGTAACATTCACTCTTAAGAAGATTGACTTTATAACCAGAGAAGGCACCATAATTCTGCAACAGAGTATTGACGGTATGCAGGTGAGTGGATCGGACACATACAAAAGCAGGTCATCTGCATAAAGCCACAACTTGAGTTCAACATCAACAACATTTGCGAAACAAAGGAAGAGATTTCAGCGCAATCGACAAAGGTTCAATGGCCAAGGCAAAAAGTGAAGGGGAAAGAGGACACCCGTATGGTGCTACATGATAATGTAAAATAACTAGAGTGGGTGTCATTGGTGTGGACGCTAGCCTTGGGGGGGAAGTGTCAAGAAGTCTAATCCAAGATATAAGTCTATCACCAAATCCAAATTTATAAAGTGCAGCAAAAAGATTATTCCATTTCACTCGGTCGAAAGCTTTTTCGGCATCGATTGAGACCACAACTTCAGGGAGTGGAGAGGGGCTTTTGGAGAAAATCACATTCAAAAGTATGCCAATATTGTAAAAGAGCTGACGTCCCTGGACAAAACCATTTTGTTCTTCTGATATGACAGTGGGAAGAATCTTCTCTAGACGAATTGCTAACACTTTGGCCAAAATTTTGACATCCACATTCAACAAGAACAAAGGTCTGTAAGGAGTGCAAAGTTCAAAGTCCTTGCCTTAATTAAGAGAGGGGATATGGACGCCGGGGTTAAAATTGGAGGCAATGATGCGTGCTGAAAAGACTCATTATACACTGAGATCTCATCTCAGCTGCGTCAGGTGGAGATTCCGATTCATAGAGAGACGAGTGATAGGATTTCAGTATTGTATTGATGGTAGTCAGATCGATGGCAAGCGAACCAGTGGAATCTCCAATACTAGGAATCAGTCTAGATAAAGCTAGTGCTTGAATTGATGAGCCAATAATCTACTCGATTTATCACCTTGTTCATAATAAGTAACGCAGAAGTGTAACAGGAGTCGTTCTGCATCTGCCATTGCTATAAAGTCAAATTCTGATTGTAAATTAAGCTGTTGTTTCAGCAGGTTTGGGATTGGGCTAGCTGAACTGAGTTGGTCCACTTCTAAAACTTTCGACATAAGGTCCCGTAGCTTTGCCCTGCTAGCTTTATTAGAGGAAGCCTAATAAGAGATTATGAGCCCACACAAATATGCTTTGAGGGATTTCCACAATAAGGAAAAACTGGTAGAGTCATTCTTCTTTAGAGCAACAAAATCATCTGTCCAGGAAGATGACGAGACTGTAAATGTTTTTTTTTTTTTCACCAACAATACTGGGTTGGAATTCAGAGTGCCCACAGCAATCAGAAATCTGCCCCTTTTATCATATATTGTCTTAGAGACGGAGAAATGAACTCTCTTATTGACCAAAATTGCCACACCCCTGGATTTGGAATCAAAATTTGAATGAATATTACCATGGCCGTCGGAGTATGAAATGATCTTTAGTGCGCAATGGGTTTCTTGAAGGAAGACTATATCGGTGTCAAAACGTTTAAGTTGTGAGAATATCTTTGAACGTTTGATTGGAGTATTCACACCTTTGACATTCCAGCTCAAGAATCTAATGCTAGGTGCGGTGACAGGGTCACTTAAACTTTATTTTTAAAGAAAATATAAAGTTCATATGATTTCATAACAAATGCATTCAACAAGTAAATGTCGTAAGGGTACTAGATTCTACAGAAGGTACAACCTAAAAGACCAGAAAGAACATCTGATACAAGTGGTATTTTCAAAGTCCTTTTACCCTCTCTTGCTGTGTACTCGTTATCTTCAATCAGTCGTGCCAATCCAAAGTCAGCAATCTTGCAGATGAGTTCATGAGACACCAGAATATTGGCTGCTCTCAGGTCTCGATGAATGTAATTTCTCTGCTCAATAAAGGCCATACCATCAGCAACCTGCAGAGGACAGCACACCATCAGTCACACACATGGCCAATGTACATGCAGAATGAATGGAAACACAAGTGACCTGTGCATGTGTTGATATTGTGTCAATTTGTGTGCTTTGGAAAGATGAACAGAATGATTCCCAACACAGGGAGTATACCACTTCCCAAGGTCAGTTCCTTTTTACCTCTGTACTCCACCCAGGTACACCACCGTGCCTGCCCTACTTCCTGAAACTAAGAGCTGCAGCTCTGACTCTTTACTTAACTACAGACAGATAATGATAATGAACATCTCTGATTCAACAAAAAGTGAGTCATTTCCTCTCTGTAGGACCTTAGAGGAACTGAGGTGCTACATTTAATGTACATGACAACTGATGAGTGCAGTAACCTCAATTTCCTCAGAATTTGACATCTATACTTAGTGAAAGTATGTGTCTGCAATGTCAGTGTCTGACAATGTTTCCAGAATTCTAACCATCTCTGTTTACGGGGTCAGTGGTGTATATTTCAGACGTAAGAATCTATCACATAGGTCCCATTGGCCTGGGGGTCTTGCCAGACATGTGAGATCTACGTAATACCTGTGTGTTTTATCTACCTCCGCTGCTGTCATGACTACTTCATGCCTCTTTACTCTTTGTTCCACTTATTTGAAACTTGAAACCTTTAGTGATACATGCTTTATATGCCTTTAAGTCAAATTCATTGAGGTTAAATCTTTTGCTCCTCTGATCTCATACATGATAACGTATACATTTTGGACAGTGGAGAGCATTGAGTAATGCAAGGAGAGCTTGATCATCTTGAATTTTCATGGTTGTTCACAAAAGTATAACACTTTTACCTTAAAAGCAGAGCAAGCCAAGTGGAGAAAAAGCATTGCTATATATAAAAAAAAAAAAAAAAAACGTTCACCACAACACCATCTAAACTCTTGCACTCAGCATAAAGCCCTAAGATGTCGGCGAAGTACATGCGTGATGAATCTTGATGAAATTGAAACTTAAGTATGTCTTCCTGTGGTTGCTTTTTTCCATTCCCACACCCTTTAAAACAGTCACACTTCCTTCTCATGCATTATTCTAAGAAGTGTGTGGGCATTATTAGAAGATGAAATTTTGGGGAATACTCTTTATCACACATAAAAAACAATTCCACTCTCGTTTATATACATTAGTCATGCGGTTGTACCTTCAAATAAAAAAATAAAAAAACTCTTTTTTTCCCCTAACTCATGGCGTAAGACCGCCGTAAACCTAACATTCTTTGTTTCACTTATAGCTGAAACTCTTTCGATCCAGCTTTGATGTAATGAGGTCTTGAATTTTTTAGCTATCAAAGTTTTTGTTGTGGAAACATTAAGGTGTGTACTGTTCATATTAATTAATGGTAAACAATGATTATCAGTCTGGCAGAGCAACAAACTGTAGGATCATAAAAGCCAGCAAGACTAATTCAGAAACCTACACAGGAAGTTGGCATCAAATAAGCTACAGTCTGTCACGATTATGTCTGTCTGAGTCAGCACCATATTGAACAGATGTACCACTGGGTATGATCAAGTGTAGTAGGCGTTTTCCTGCATGTTTATCATATTCACAGAGCAGAAAGTTCAAAATTGAACCACAGAGGATCTTGTTTTTTTAGTTAAAGGGGTACAGTGATGAGATCAGCTTCATTAATGACTTGCCTGAGATGCCATGTCTATCAGAGTGTTCATGGGTAAATTGCTTCCCTCTGTTGTTTTCAGGTAATCCACAAGGCTGCCTGAAAATGACAATAAAGTTATGTTGCATTAGAAAATAAAATACTGATGTTTTTTTAAGAATCCAGATTTGTCCTAATGTTTGTTGATATTTCCCTCTGTTATTAACACTTTTATCCCTCAGAAATATAAATAGACAGAGGTGAACTAGAATAGCAGATCAAATCAGAGAACTATGAAGGAAGTACGCAGAGTATCGGTCAACATGATGCATGGTTTCCGACAGTTGACTGTGGGTTGAATTTGATTACAAAGAACAATACATCTGCAGATCAGCCAACCAAGTCAAACCAAAGGAAACACTTTAAGAGGAATGACCGTGCCAGGAAAGAGGAGGCCTTTGCTCCTCTGCTTAAGTCCGGAAGAGTACTTTTGAAGTCTGAGAGCCAGGAACGCTCTTTTCAAGGTCACAAAGGGAAGCTGGACCGACACGCCTGTTATTTTCTATCTTTGTTGTCTTCTCTCATAAAAAAAGGACGAATTGAAAAGATGGGAACTCCAAGCCATCTTTTCTCTTGACAAACAGAGGCTGCAATTGTGTCCTGTCCACACGTGGATCCCAGACAAAGAGACAGCCTCATGTAGGGCCACTGCTGGTGGTTTACAGGCCACACATACATCACCACACAAAGGCACTCCAGTCTGTGGTCAGCTGGATGGTGGCTGCTGTGTTTGTGACAGCATCTTTCTGTGCGTTTTGTGAGGTTCTTCTTTGTGAAAAATAATTACAAAGACTATAAGGGTAAAATGAAAACTACAGAGTATCCCTTCCATATGACTTTTGGTTAAGAGTATGAATTGTGCAGGGTGTATTTCCACAATGATTTGTCGTAATAAAACAATAATGAGAGAAATATCCACTTGCAATATACTGAACACACTGCTATTGTTAAAGACTGTTTACAACCACGACCTTATCGTGTTCAGGTATTTGTGCCCTGTGCATGTGACTGTGCATGTGTTTGTGAGCGTCTGTGGATGCATGTGCGTAATAAAGACACTGGAAAGGAGCCAAGCGTCATCAGGAGTGAACAATAAACTAGTGAGTCACCCTCTGCTGTTTTTACACCTCCCTGTCCTAGATGGGCCAGATTCAGACTTCCCCTCTGTGAGTAAACACCAGAAGCCTGTCTGGAGGGTTTCTGGAAAAGAAGTGAAAGTTCATGTTTGCTTTGAAATATTTTAGTGGAGTGGTGAATCCAGGAGGGTCATGTGGAGACGCTTAAAATAGCCTATCAGACGGCAGGCCACTTCAGCAGAGTAACATGCTTTGAGAGGCCGAGCTCATGTCTTAACTCCTCTGTTAGTTTAGCACTACTGCTTTCATCTACAATTACAAGAGAGGAGTATACTATAAAATTCAACCTTTTATTCTTTTACTTATAAAGCACTAATACATAGAGAGGCAGCCGTGGTTATGGGATGATTCAGCAGAGTCAAAGACACAAAAAACAAGTCTGAAAACATCACAACTTAGAGTTTTGTTTAACAGATCAACATGTTTGATCCTGAACATCTCTGGCATTGACTATGATACACCCTCTTTTTTATTTGCTCTGGGCACTGAGTTTGCCTTTTTTCTTTGGTGTTCAAGGTAATGGAGCAGAAGACTAAGGAAGAGGCTCAGTCTGACAAGTTAGGACATATTTCAGGTGATGAAACTGATCTACAATATGCTGGCGTGATTACACAAGAGTTAGTTTGTCTCACCTCATGGAGATACCCTCTTCCCTCAGCATTATACAGAGCCCTCCTTTGACTGTCTGCATCATGAACAAAATTCCCCAAGCAGGTGACACAGACCTTTCAGTCACTCTACCTACCATTTTCCATGTACTCTGTGACGATGTAGATTGGCTCCTGGGTAACAACAGCAAAGAGGCGCACAAGGCGTGGATGCTGCAGGTTTTTCATCATGTTGGCCTCTGCCAAGAAAGCCTCCACCGACATTGTGCCCATTTTAAGATTCTTGATTGCCACCCTTCTGTCATTATTGTAGATACCTGAAAGTAAATAAAATAAATAACAGGATTTCTATTAGGTTTTAATTTGAACAAGAGTCTTCGCAGCTTTGTTGATGCCTTACTAAGATCAAATAGTGTCTAATAGTGGAAAACGCAGACATAATCTAGACACCTGTACTCACATACTGATGTTTTAGAGCATTAGAGATGCAATAAGCATGTTACACTAATTGTTAAAGTGACATGGATGTGGCTGTAGAGGAAATGTTAGAGCTTAAAAAAATAATTAAAATTAAACCTTAGGAACATACTTCCCATAAAACCCAATATGTTACTGTGAAGGAGTGAATCTCAAAGTCACGTTATCAACAAAAAAAGTAGAATTCTTTTCTCAAAACAATGAACAATTAAACTGTTTCAACATTTGTCCAAGTTTAGATATAAAAGTATATTTTGGAGCTCCAAGGAGCTGAACTGCTGGTATGACAAAACATGTTTTGAAATGATTCTCACTTTTTGTCTCATGTAAAAGTGAACCAGGAGGAGCTTTCATCTCTGCTTGGTTGAGTTGTTGTTGGTCGTGATTAAATATGTGCTAAACTAACAACTGTTTCACATGACTGTCACACAACCAGGATATCATTCCAGCTCTGTTACAATAAAATCCACTTGTGTCAGCCAAATTTATACCATGCACCAAGCATTTCACACCATGAATGAAGGGAGAAATGATGGAGTCAAATGATACATTTCCTCATCTCATTTATCTGCTGTGGAAATCTCCTCGCCATTAAGGATGGTTATCATTTCTTTTCTATTCCAACCAAAAAATCACAACATTACCAGGCACATGACAGCCACTCACGATATTCAAGTTTGTTCTTGTTTGTATAATCCGAGAGAAACAAATACAGTGCCCAGAATACCTGCATTAAGATTCTGTAAACAGATAGAGTCTGTGAAAAGATCACAAGTTCCTTGGTCAGCTGTACAACAGTTGTGTATTTGTTGTATTGACTTGTGGCACAGTTTATTTCAACTGATACCCCTGTGATCAAAATATTATGCCCTCTTGTTTAACTTTATACTCTACAATAACAAAAGACAGTGTTGTAAATACAATACGAGTTGGATCTGTGACCTAACAGGAAGTAAAGATCCTTGTGGTTTGAGTGGTGTAGGATAACAGAGATATTACTTCAAATCAGTCTCCAGTGAACCAGCTCATACAAGCCTACAATTATAGTTTATTAAAAGAAGCTGTTCAGCAGGCATGGCAGAAAATGTCCCTAAATGCTTTGTAGCAGACAGTTTGGCCCACAATGTGACTCAGCAACTGGGTTTGTACATGTGAGGCACTTTTACAAAACAAGTTCCAACACTCATTTACAAAAAGCTTCAGTGTTTTTTTTTATATAATTTAAGAAATCAATGATATCCAATAACCTCCTTCCTCTAATTCTGATGATTTTATTCGTTTGTCTCCGCTGTCACTCACCCATCCAGACTTCCCCAAATTGTCCCGCTCCAAGTCTGCGCTCCAACTTCAGAGACTCTCGGGGGATCTCCCATTCATCCTGCCACCAAGGCTTCTGTGGCGCCCTGGATTGGCATGGCTTGGACAGCTTTGTGCACAACCCATCTGCATCGCCTGAATGACAGAGAGAGGAGGGACTGGGTTAAATTGATTCAAAGGAACACTTTAATGGCAATGTGCAAAACTGATCAAGAGGCTGTACACACGTGAGTGATGCTGCACAAGCTCTTTCAGCGAGTTAAAGGATATCTTGGCTGTGATGTAGAAGCCCCCATTGTCCATGTTGCGGATTCTGTAGTGCTTGACTCCCTCACCAGTATTGTGGTCCAAGTCCCTGATTGATAAGGAGTATGAACCTGGAACATTGAATAGAATGTGAAGTGATGAAGGTTTCTCCAAATATGGCAGAAAATTAAATACAATGCTCTGCAAATACTACAATTTTTCACTTAAGAGCTGAAAAGTCCAAAGGCACACTGTTAATTCTGATTGATCAGTCTGTTTAATTTCTTTTAGGATACCATACATCTAGCAATGAAGGGATTCCACTGTCTGTGCCATATTTCTAACAGGATCAATGGAATGAAAAAATATGTATTAACACATCCTAGAATTGGAGTGAAAAAGCAAAAGTGAAATCAAATGTAGACAAAGGGAGTCGGGGAACAGGAAGGGGGTTGTGTGTACTGTGTCTCATTTTTACAACTCTACCCTAGAGAGCAAGACGAAGTGTTATAATGGGTAAAAGTCATATTTGCATTTCCTGTCTTCTTAAGCAGATATGTTGTTAAAAAACGGTACATGAGAGCACCTCTAAACCAGCATATCAAACCATATCCAGACACAGTGATAAAAAAAAAAAACAACAACCTTGTCAAATTTAAACTTGGATCATGTGTAAAATGTTTAACATGACTGAAAGAGGATTTCACCTGGGGTTGTTTCGCTCTCTCGAATCAGGAAGGAGCCCTGTGTATTCCCAGGAGCGAGAAGGAGCCTCATTGCTTCATTTCTAGAAATGTTCTTAAAGAACCACCTGCAGCACAAACATACAACATGCTTCATACTGTGAGCTAACCACTTCCCTTCCTCCAGCGACACACCATGCTGTTTAAAATGGTTCTGAGGTTGTGTAACATGGAGGTAAGAGATATGTGTGCATGTTTCCTGTATGACGTACGGTTCAGTCTCCACTGTGGTCATTGCAACAAAGTTGTATGGGATGTATCCCTGCTGGCCCGTGGTGAGAGATTCTGCCAAATACCACTCGGGATCATCCCTGGGTGTCAGAAAAGACAAGTAAGTTAACATGTCTGTGATGCTTCAAAGCAGTAGACCTTTTTGGATGAATTAGTGCACCTTCAGAGGGCAGTTTCAAGGAGACAGATAGCTGCTTTGCAATAAAAACAAAAAATAAAAAAACATTAAAAAAAACAAACAAGTTATTAGTGTCAGGTCAGAATTATCAGAAGACCTGCTCATTGATTAATTAAAATAATAATAAAAGCAATACATCCTACATTGCTTGTTTAACCTCAGATCCCCTGAAAATAGCATCATTTAATACCAGGTTTTTTAGGGTTTAATAAGGATTTTATCAACATTATTCTTCATTTAGAAAACAGCATCTAAAAGGGAAATTGTTGTAAAAGCACCAAACAAATGGGCAATTTTCTGAGCATTTAACTAAATGTCACATAAAAATGTTACCATGTAATTAGTATATTCTTCCATTTGCATTT
The DNA here is from genome assembly GCA_962446985.1 of Xyrichtys novacula. Classification (NCBI taxonomy): domain Eukaryota; kingdom Metazoa; phylum Chordata; class Actinopteri; order Labriformes; family Labridae; genus Xyrichtys; species Xyrichtys novacula. The sequence goes on from OY660878.1 coordinate 10,420,842, forward strand.
ATTTACACATATCTGCCACCCTAAAAAAACATTTTATTAAAAAATATTGAAATCAACCAAAACATGAACAGAAAACAAACAAACAAACAAATTAATTATTATTATTATTATAAAAATAATAATGATAATAATAATAATTCCCTCCTAAAACTTAAGGGTTTTTATGGTCATGACATGGTCAAATTTCCAGAAAACCCTATCTGCCAAAACCGTGATTGATCGATTAAAGTAAAATCCCATTTGAGCTTGCATTGCTGCACAATCAACTAATCTCCTCTCTAAGATTTTCTTATTTTAGAGTAATCATTTTTTGTTTTATTTGTTGGTAAAACCTTAATACCATTAGAGTGTTATTTAACTGAACGCAACATACATCTGAGAACAACATGAGCAAATCTCTAAACAGAAGGCATGAAGTAGCTAAATGGCAAAAACCACTTAATTCTTTTTTCATGTATCAATATATGACATTTTTTACTTTTGACTTTTAAGGGACAGGAAACACTTGGTATGATCGGGGGCGTGTAATCTCCCCAGTCAGATATGTCCTAGCATGCTTGTGTGTCAGACCACTGGCTCACATAAGAGATTCAGGTTTTGTTCCTAAAGCTGCAGGTGACAGTTAGCATGGAGAGTAAAGATGCAGAGGGGTTCTCTGCACTCAAGAGAGTTTAACACACACAATGAAAGGCCTGAAATAAATGAATACACTATGTTCAACAAAATTTTAACTATATACAGCTGATATGTAGGACACCTGTGTGTCAAGGGATAAAAAATCCCCTAAAAAGCACATTAGAAATGGTGATTGCATGCAAACTTTGCACTATCCTCACATATTTAAATCTGCAGGTGCACCAGAAGCTCAGCTGCTGTTTGAAATCTGCATCTGAACTGGAGTATTTGTTTTTTACTGTAGAAGAAGAGAGTTAATTACAACAAAACTACTCAAAACTGTAATTTCACTCTGTTACTAGGAGACCAGAACCCCCTCTCCCCAATTATACTGTAGATCTAAAAATAAATTTGCGGCTACAAACTGTGTTCAGGCTGGAGTAAGATTAAATTGAACATAATAGCAGAATCGCAGTAATAAAGCTGTGTGTGTGTTTGTCGAAATCTCTTGTCTAGTTTGCCCCGTCAATGTTTCAGCCCCGCCCATCGTCAGCAACAACAAGCTGTGTTCACCGCCTGCCTCCATATTCTGCTTCACACAGCTCCGACAGCTGGTATGATTTAATTTTTAATTTTAATTCCCTTGAGGGAACATCCCCAAAAGGATGAATTAAGTTTATCTAATCTAATCTAATGGTTAGCAGCTTACTTGTTGAGAATTTTGAGTTTGTCTCCCTTCTCAAAGCCCAGGTCACCATCATGGTTGGGTTCATAACTGTATATGGCCACCACAAGGTTGTCTGCAAGAAGACATAGACATAGTTTTAGGATTTAAAGTAGAGCACATTGAAGGTGTCATTTACAAATAAAACAATGCATCTACATATCTTAAGACAAGTTCAGTTATTGTGCTATAGGCTGTGAATGAAATAACATTTTAAGAGAGTAGACGTGTACTGGAAAGCCTTTGTAAATTTGTGTTGGTTGTGATAACAACTAAATCTGATTATGGTTTTGTCAAACTTAGTTTGTTTTATTCAATAAAGTACACTAAACAGTTCAAGAACACCATAATATTCATACACTCATACAATATCTTGCAAGCAATACAGGAAATTGGAAATGTTCCGAAGGAACGGACATGGAAAATGCCTAATGGTAAATTTTACGACTGTAGAAAAAAAAATTATACTTGGAGGATTTAAGCTAAACCACTATGATGACAAAGATTTTCAGCTTGCAAAGCCAATGGCTCAAATTAGGATAATAAGAATTAGAAAAAATTCATGACCATGGATTGAACTAAAGTTAATCTAACTTAAGTTAAAGGGAAAAAAAATACAGATCTGTTTCCTTGTGTCTTAAACATAATTCTCCTATCAAGAAGACAAGTCAACATTAAAACAATAGGTAGATTGAATAAACACTTTTTTCTTGATATTATACTTTTGTATTCTTTTTTTGCAAGTGTAGAAACTAAAATCACATTTTCTATTTTCCCAGAATTTTATCTGTGGAAATATAAATGCAGTGACACTTGTATCTTTGACACATTCAAACATATTTAGGAAAATAAAATGAATTCCATCACCTGGTAGAGGAGATGTAGGAGGGGAATACTGTGCTGGCATTAACTGGGCTGTGTACTGTGAAGAAAAACAAGATCAGACCTGCACTTAAAGTTCAGCTTTCCAAAGAACCATAGCAGATTAAAAGAAAAAAAAAGGCAGTATCGCATTTCCTATTCACAGTAAAGAACCTTTCTGGATTATTACGCAGATTTACCAATGGAAAGTATTTTTTTGTTCTTAGACACAATGTCTAAATGTACTGTGATGCCCACATGTGGTTTTCTCCTTTATTTCTTATCCGTCCGGACATCATACTTCCAAAGAGGAAACAACAACAATAAGAGAAGAATTACACATCATTTATTTCAGCTCGTACAATTTCCTCTGCAGTTTTAACACATATCGAGACTCTGTTCCATGATTGCATTTCCTAGTTTTCTTGGTAATGGCTGTGTAACAAAAATAACATGAAATGAATTGGGGGAGCTTGTGTAATGCTGACACCCCCCTCACTTGTGACAGAATGTTTTTTTTTTTTCTCCAAGTGGTCAGTCACATTCAGCCACAGAGGAAACCCAAATCTATTCATGTCAAGCTCATTGACTTTGCCATCAATGTAAGCATCCAAACTGTTACAAATGTCTATGTAAACAGTTGAAAATATAAATGTAAATGAAATACCTTGAAACTTACTTGATTGCATGACTGTGGTGGTATGGGACAGTTGCAGTGCTCACAGATTTCATCCAAGTTCTCGATCCAGTCGCTGTCCGAATAGTCCGAACTACAGTTACATCCCATCTTTTCTGCAAAGCACAGCGGCAATCTATTTTGAAAGATGTTCTTCAGGCACCAGAGCACTCAGTAAATAATGAACCTTTATTTCTTTAAAGGCTAATGTAAAGGCATTTTTCACCTGCATCTTGAACAAATATCGTGTACCTGAATTAACTTCTCAACAACTCTGTTTCAAAACAAAGTGTACTGCAGTAGAAATTACAGTAAATCAAATAATAATAATAATAATAATAATAATAATAATAATAATAATAATAATAATAATAATAATAATAACTTTATTTGTGTAGCACTTTAAAAAACAGATGTTTACAAAGTGATTTGACCTGTAGTCATAGAGCACATGGAAAAAGACGAATAAAAACAAAAAGCTCAGTAAAAACGGAATTGAAGGCCATTTTCATGTCATAAGAAACCCAGACAATACAAGAGCCATGCAACATAAAATGTGACCATGCAATACTGTGATAAAACAAAATCTAAAATTTAGGCGATGATTTTTGAATTTCAGCTCTATTTTGAATGACAGTAACCGGAGATACTAAGTTATATTTTCCAAAAAGTGCTCTTTCCGGAAATGACTGAAGGCTTCGCCTCAAAATGGAAGCTCCGTGATGAAACCCAGAACCCCACAAATATAGACGCTTGTGTATTACAGTCTTTTTTTATTCCATAAGTATTCATACTAGGTCAATAGAATTGAATATATTTCATCCACAATTGTTACAAATGACATATCAAATGCATTCATTCCCATTCCGTTTTAGAAATGAAAAGCAAGCTTACGGAAACCGTGCAAATTCTAATCTAATGTAATCCATCGTTTGCACGTGCTCTGCATTGGGGTCTACTGTGGTGTACAAACCAGCTTTCTCAAGCTCACTTGGCTCCCACTGGAACTCTCATGGAACAGGGTCAGTGGGCTAATCACAGCAGCCGTCTGTCCCAAAGGCTCAGAGCCGTGAGAAAAATCTGTGGACGCCTGACCCGGCAATAACAACCCACCACTGTACTGAAACCCCGAGGAACCAATAACAGCAGGATCACTGGGGTATGAGGAGCTTTCTTTATTTTTCAATGATCATCGCTGCTACGCCTACTGGTCAGCTCTCAGGGAGTCACACAGAGTCAGCATTTTCCATTGAGGGGCTGCCCTCTGCTTTTTATGATCTGCTGCTGAAGGCCTCTCCAAAAGACTGCAAACCATTGTTGTCATTTGCAAAGTATTATGGGTATGTAGATGGTGGAACTGATCTGAAAGAGTAACTGAGGACATTTGGCATTTTTTAATAAATTTTTGATGGCAGTAAAAGAAAGTGGACATGCGCTTTTGAGCCTTTGTGAGTTAAATTTGAGTTGGTTGTAACATTAAAAAGACACAGTTCTGTGAGTTGTTTCACTCATGTGCATCAAACTGTTTTCTATCATTACTGTGAAACATAAAAGGAGCTCTCTAAAGCTCAAGACATTGGATTTAGATTTTTTTTATGGGCTGCTACTGAAGGTCTCTCCAAAAGAGTGCTAACCATTGTTGTCATTTTTTTAAGTATTATGGATATATAAAGATGAACTTGATCCTTTTAGAGGAGAAAAGAAACATCTCTTACATATCTCTTACAACTCAATACTTTTATGGGTTGCAGTGGAACCACAACAATGTCTCATATCCCAGTGTCTTGATAGAGAACGTATTTAAACTTTACTTATCTTCATTAACATTAGGTCAGGAACAAGGACATGTTTGTGTCAACTGTGTTTTAACAAATCCTTCATCAGTGGAAATTTGGTTTTAATTTTATGCAAAATGAATAATAATATCAAGTATATTAAAATCTTTGATATATATCTTTTGAAATACTTTTATACTGACCGTATTTTACCATGACAATGCAATCTTAAAAAAGAAAAGGTTGTGAGTATCTGTTTTTAAATCATAAACAAAAGGTATACAAAAAAAATACACTCAATATTTGAAGCTGGCGAATACATTTAGATGTCAATTTTAATATTGTCCATTTATTAGTTCACTTCCAGAGTAAAGTTTGTTCAACAAAGATGTCAAAAGATTTTACCCAACAACATTAAACGATCTCTCTGATTCACAAAGCATAGTATATACAACACTGATAATGAAGAAATGAACTTTTTCTATATACTGTCACCTTTTCTTCAACATTACTTTCTCGTTCTATGTCTCACAAAGGGTTAAACTTACCTCTATAAATGTGAAATGTCACTTCAATCATCCAGTAACATCAGTTTTTAAATGCTGCCATCCAAATGTTCTTTATCTAAAAGTTATTTCCCTTAAAGAGGCTGTGAAGATCATCGTCTGCAGCTATTATCATGACCAACTCAACGCCACAATGCTGGTGTGTGACTATACACACACACATGCAAACACACAGTTTTAGAGGAGCTGAGGTGAGCAACCCAGTGAGTTTCCTGTCGTTGAAAGGTTGAGGGTTGCTCTATAGGCTTCCAACAGGTGCTTTACCATGCAGCTGTGTGTGAGCAGGGGAAGCGTTAGTCAGTTAGCACCTTTCCCAAAGTGGGAGCTTAGATGCAAATGTTCCAAAACAGTTCCACGACAGTGGCAAGCTTATGTTTGTATAAATTTGTGCCACTTTTGTGTTAAAACATCTGTGAGTTGGTAACCTTTGAGAAGATAAAGCCTATAACCAGCATACACACCAGCATATAAAAGATTTAAGACAGATTTATTCTCTATTTAGCTGTATAGGATGAGGCTATTTTTGTAAGTTTAAAATGTGGTTTGGGTGCTAGTGACCAACAAACTATTTTTAAGAGACCTCAGCCTCAATTTTATCAACAAAACACGTGGGTGAAAAAAGAACAGAATTGATGTCAAAGGGGAAAAAAGAAAAGATCTCTGTCAATTAATTAACCATTTGACTTGTTGGTATCTTTACCAAACCTCTTTCTTAAATGAGGTCTGCAGTACGCTCGCATACAAACAAGCCACTAGGATTGGTGACACACTCTAAGCCTATGCTGCTGCGTTTTCTGCCTGTGGGCCAAATTGCTTCACTTGTGGTGAACAGCTGCTGCAGCAGAGCATGCATGGGCAGGAAGTTAGTCCAAACCTTACAGGAAGTGCACAGAGATGTGTACACAGAAGACTACTGCAGTACGGATCAAGTGTCATCTGCAATAAAACCACCTTGGCTCAGTCTTTTTCCATTTACATGTATATGAGTTTGTCAGTCTTGAAGGGTGTCTAAGTAGTTTCACTTTTATCTTTTAATGTGATATAAGTAGGTTATCCTTTTCAAAAGAACAAAAGAGAAACACAACATTTATTTGATTTCTGAAGGCAAAATCAAATCAAATTCTTCATTCATAAGAATAGTTCCACCGTCTTTTGACAGACTTTTACAGGGTATTCCTAGTTCCCTTTAAGGCCAAACTGTTACTACCCCCAAAGTGGTTGGAAATCACATTCTATTGTGCAACCATTACGCATTCAAACACAGATGTTATCAAAATGCATAGTTTTCCAACCCTTTTACCCCTCCTACCACCAGCTCCACAATGCAGGTGCTGGCCTCCATAAAGTATTCAAGTGCAGTGTAGGTTTCCTTTTCTTCTTTTGCTCTCTTCTTTTTTGCTGATGCGTGTTCATCCACTACAGTGAAGTCTTGAAACAAACCAGATACCAGTTCAGTCTCAAAGCAAACTGGGTATACATTTGCTTTATGTACACTCCTCCATCAGTTTCTGCTCATATGACATGTGATACGACGATACAGGGGAAAGGTTGAGGGAAAGTATCTGCAGGGCAGAGTGGAGTGGTATGAGAAACAATAGTCTGCAGTGTTTAATGATAAAAGCTCTCACTGGATAAAGCCTGAAGTTATTAAACTATGCCTCTTAGCATTTCCCACAAGATACTTGCTTCAACGATAAAAGCCTGACAGCACCTATGAGGTCACCCATGTCCTGAAGTGTGTCACATTGTGAGCGTCTCAGCACTTCTAGTTGTGCTCTGGTTTCACGCAGCGACTGCACTCTGCTAAAGCATATTTGGTTTCGTGTTCGACTAATTATGTCGAACAATGTGTTTCTTCACAGCCTTCCAGGACCTCATTCATATGTTTAGATTTCACACCAGGTCGTGGATGTTTTGTGGACAAAAGAAGAGACTATTGTACAGGATGGCCTCAAGACTAAGGGCAGATAATGGTTTAGTCTATTTAGTCTAAATTGGAACAAGGTTGATATTGGTTTGAGCTTAAACATAGGATCAATCAATAAACACACATCTGTAAGCAAAATTATGAATGAAATGAGATTTGTTAGTGGTATAAAGTGAAGTTTCTTTACTATTGTTTTGCAATTTACATTTAAAAGCATTGTTCGTATTCACTTGTCATGCAGACATGTTAAATTTACAGTAACATTGTTTGAATATATACACAGTGACAAAAAACGTATAGATGTTTGTTTCTGTTAATTACTAATTAAACAGTAACAATAAATGTAAAATAAAAATCTTTTAAAAATTGGCTCCCCCTCCTATCATTGCCTCTGTAAAGTTGAATTATTAGGCATTTCACTTGTCTTGCAGTGGACCATAGAGCTTTAAAATACACTTGGTCAACATCCAGCCTTACATGGTTACTAATCTTTACTCTGTAGCATCTAAACGTGGTCATGGAAAACACAATAAATCAGGTATTACCTCCTGGATCCTGTTATAGCAGTGACAAGGCTGAGGGGATATTTTTGGTTCATGAAGAGGTGCAAAAAAACAGAGTAAACCCACACTCAATCAACCAAGTATACATATATATTTTTACAGTGTATTCTCTTTAACTGACAGCAAGAAATGCCATTTCCATATTTATGACACATGCCAGATTTCCATATGATGCAAAGTATCCAAACATTTGTACACCTTATGATATCTCAAGAATGGATGGATGTCTCCTTGCAGCCCCTTGTGAGATTTGTTTGAACTTTTAACCATATTTAATTTTATCCTGATCATTTCTTCATCGTGGAATCCCCTTCAACCAAACTAAAAAGTTACCTTCTGTAACCAGGAATCTCTCTCTTCCAAAGTAAGCTGCCTCTCATTTCTGAATCAATTTCCTGTCTCTTTTGTACATAAAATACATGTAAATCTTTGTTTTCATACCAAACCTGTTGGTGTCTAACAGTAAACATCACACCCTTCTCATCCGTCTCAAGATTTAATCTCCTTAGTCCCTCTTGACAGCCAGCAGAAGAGAAGAGCAGGTCAGGTCCACCATATAGGTGTGTTGATGTTAGGGGTGTGTTTCCCAAAAGGTTTGCACACTACCTCTTTCTTGTGTATCTACATCAAGCCAAGGTGAACATTGAAGGAGTATTTTATTTGCATTTGAGGCACCAATAGCCTCAAATGTTCATTCTATTGCCTAAATGTCAAGAAAAGAGAGATGAAACACAATGTGTTGTACGCAAAGACTGGGGTCTCAACACAAGGAGAAGCGCCTGGAGTTAATGTTCATCTTGGTAAGGCCCAGATGTTTGAGTGGGGTGGACAGAGCGAAGGCGGCCTTCATGGGGATGTCACACAGCAGGTCTGACTCCTCGTCACACTCCTCCAGCTCATACGTTGCATCATCCAGCATCTCTTTGTGGCGATGGCACACCTGCTCTATTTTCAAGCGGTGGATCTCCCCACGTAGGCTGATCAGCTGACGGGCCAGATGGTTGTCCTGGACCTGCATGTCCCGCTGAGGAGCAGAAGCAAGGAAAGGGGGTATGGATGGAAAGTTAAGGAGAAGTTCAGTGAGATGCCAGAAAATGTTTGGAGGTCTAGATTAGGATATTCCAACTCTACATTTGTTAAACAGATGACAGTTCATCCAAGTGTGCAGTAAGCTGGCTTGTGTAAAATAAGCACTCAAACCTGATATGTCAGGATCATCACACTTGAATAAACTGTGTTAAGTCAGTGCACTATAACTAAGTCAGACATTCATGGAGAGCAGATAAAGAAGAGTGGCATCTAGCCTCTCTTATCCAAGTGGAGGTGTTTGAGGAAGAGAAAGATCATTTTCATGTGACGTTATCAACGCTTTCTGCATAGAAACATAGAAACAGAAACTTTTTTCAAAGAGATCTTTCATTGACAAAAAAATAAAAAAATAAAAAAGGGGTTACTTACCAGCTCTTTTCTCAGGAAGTCCAAAGCATCATCAATAGTGTCAAAGCCACAAATGTTGCGGACAACCAACTCGGAGTTCTCATTCCTCAGAGTCGCGGGAATAGAAACAGGTTTTCCTCCAGATCCCTCGCTGTCTGCGGAATAACTCTCCTTCCATGATCGACTCTGCACCCGCTCCTGCCACTCCAGATAGGACGGTCTGCGGGTCTGCAGCTTTAGCTTCTCTGTAAGTGCTTTCACGCTGTCCAGGTCCTCTGTCTCCCCTTCTTCGGAAGACTCCCCTCCGAGCTCTTTAAAATCCATCGGCGCCGTGATGGGAACAGTCCTTAGAAATGCGCCGAGGTTGGCTCGGTGGATTGGCAGCTGAGCCGTGAGAGCGCAACAGGTCTTCACCTCCTTTATATGGAGATGAGACGCAGTGACCGCCCATCCTGCAGGGGACATAGAGGCTGGATATTAATTCAAGCCATTAGATGACAGATATCAAGGTAGCCTACTCTAGTTTCTTATCATTGAGCTCTAAAGTCTCACATTGGAGATGAAAAGTCACGCAAAATGAAGTCACAAGTTGAGATGAGATAGCTAAATTTGTGAAATAAAAAGAAATAGTGATACTTTGAGACACAATTCGAGGAAAAAATTGTTAACTTTTGACTTTTAACCCCATAACTTATAATTTTGATCTCCTTTTCAGACTTTAAGATGTCATGGTGTCAACATTTTTTTTTAAATCTCAAAACTTTTAATAATTTCCTTGTAATTTGGGCATTTTATCTTATTGTCCTGAGTAACTAATACACGTTCAATGTTTTATTTACATAGACTTTTATCTCTTAGACTTCTTATGTCATAATAATGATTTCACATTGTGGATTTTCTAGACTAAAGCCACTTCTCAAGTGTTTATTTATCTAGTTTTTTTTTTTTTTTAAATGTTGGTGGAAATGTTTTTTTCTTGTGATAAAAAGAAGTGAATGAATGATATCATATGACAATTCTGCTCAATAGAGACACATTACAGTGTGGGTCCTGTCATCTCATCAGAGGTTCAAGGTCATGGAAGACTCTTTCTAATATGATGATGGTTAACATCTCTCGTACCCATGTGGGTAATTAGCTAATCTGAATATTTTGGCACTTGCATTCATTTACAAAGGCTTTGTTCAGGACAAAAAAAGTCAGGGTGTCTCCTGACCCTGTTGAGGTGCTGATGATTCAGGATGCTCTTCATCTTTACTCTGCAGACCGTTGCTCTTAATTTGTCCATCCGTATTTAATAGAGCACATTAAAGACCCAAATCTTTTTACCCTGCTCATCCTTTCAGAGATGCCGTTATGGTTTGGGTTGTTTTTCTCATGACACCAAATAGAGCAGCTCATACGCAGACAGAAATAGGCCTACTTAAGGACTTTCAAATATCCATAAGCCTCTGCAAACTTGAATTTTAATTTCTCTATAAAACTTACCCTGAATGAAAACTTGAGCTAAATGCACAGATGCCAGATAGCAAATTTACATAAAATTGTTAACACAGGCAACTCTAAACCACTTTAACGGTATTATTAACCAGTTGCAGCAAGGCTCTGAAGTCATTGTTTTCTTAAGTTATCTGTAGGCTTGGAGGATAAAACCCATTCATGTTTCTTCTCACGGGGTCCTGCGTCAAGATGGAGCTAGATTGGTGTGCTCATGGGGACAGACTAAAAATTTGAACAAAAATTAAGCAATACAACAAATTTTCAAGAGTAAGGAGAACAAAACATTCAAAACTATCTCTAATTTCCTTGATCCCCTCTCAAGTATGGAGATTTCAGACTCATGTAGTAGAAAAGTCGTGTGAATTTTTCAAATGGAAATGAGGATTTGAACTGATTATGAAGGAAAAATGTAACTACAGCTGTGATCCTGTGAGGAAATAATTGGCTTTAAGGCAAGATCGCCTCACACCAGAGGTTATGCAATAGCCTTTGCCCTTCATACCCTTATATGAGTTAAATATAACCCTTTGTCTACAGTGTACCAACAGAAAAAATAATATTAGTGCAAAACCATTTGCATTGTTTTTTGGATTGGTTTGTATTATTATTATTATTATTATTATTATTATTACTATTATTTTGTTATCTGATTAGTTTTAAAGATTTTACCCCTCGGTTTAATCAAGAGAATGGGACAAGCATTGAAAAACAACTTATTTTGTTGAGAGGGGAAAAGGTCATCCCATTAAATTCTTGCAGTTTAATTTTGTCTTTTTTTTTCATTCTTGTGAGGAAAAATAAGTTTCCTCAATATCATCGGTATATTTAATAAAAAGACGGGAAAACACTCAAACCTATACCTCTGGTGTCTCATAACTTCCTGCAGAGATTGTGTCAAATGAATGCCTGGCGTAATTTTAAAAGCGTTGGACGCCATCTAGCGGACAGGCGCCACATTGCATCTAGATTTGCGGGATCAATAACGTATAATATCTGTCACGGAGGCACGAGTCTCCCTAACTTTGAAGAAAATATTGAATTTTGTCCAAGTGGTACGAGTAGCCTAGCTATTATTCATTTCTCTTTTTTGTCTTGTTAAAAATAATAATAATGAAGTATAAATATGTAAAAAGCAGTTAAAAGTTGCATTTATTTGGCGTGATAGTAGCCCACATTTAGGTCAGCAGAATAAAAAACGAGAACAGAAGCTGTTGTTATGTAGCTCGGTAAACTTCTGAGGCTATTAACAAGGAAATTGTAGTTTCGTTTCTCTTACCTGTCCTAGAAAAAAAAAAAAGAATCTCAAACGCTGATGAATGTGTTGCCATCTGGTGGTCATTATTTTACACTGCAGAATAAATGCCACTGTTTCCTCTCACTCTCTGAAGGGCGCAAAACTTTCACAAACGATTTGTGACACAATTCAGAGTTGCTCTTTTTCAGGAAACGTACACTTCCGCCCTCTGTCTCCTGGGTTAACGCTTCTCGGGTGAAGCCAGGTCCCCGTTTGAGAGTGGGTTTAGCTTTCTCGATGTCTGTTTTTGTTCAGAAAATGGAAATCTAATTATAGACACTTTATCGTTGAACAAACAGTGCACAAGTGCGCTGTGTGTTGCCTTCTCACAGACCACCGAGGAGGTTTTTCTTTCTTTTTTTCTTTTTTTTCATTTCATGAAAGGCAAAGACGAGATCAACTGTGCTTTTATACTTCTGTGCAGGCTCACTTGTGCTGCCAAGGGATTTGCTTAGTGACGGGGAGTTGATGGAGTTTTCTGAACACATCAAAACCGCTAATTTGGAGGATGTTGTCCTCCGACAGCCGCTGCACCCTCCGAGTAGAGGCACCCTGTGCATCACCGGCCACCACCTGCTCTTCTCGGACAGAGAGGAGGGCTGCTCCCGGCAAGTTTTACTGCTCCTCAAGAACATCGATGCCATTGAGAAAAGGTGAGAGTGGAGAGCTGTGCATCTCTCTAGTAAAAAAGACGATTAACCCTAGAAGACTATCGCTAAAATTAGTAACACCATTACTATCACCGGGTGATTTTTCCATAGATATACCCAACAAAAAGTACTTTTCATCAAAATATATTCAAATAGGACAACACATGACAAATTAAAGTAGTTTTCTTTTATTTTTAACTGTGCAATGTCCAAAGGAAGGAAAAAGTGCGATAAAAATGCAACAAAATAACTGAAATAAGGCATTCAAGAACAAAAAATTACAAAAAAATATAGAAACTGTAAACTTAGTTTCTTTTCCACCCATTCCTGGAGCATGTGAGTCTTCCCTGGTGAAGACTCAGGGTCCTTGGCACAATAACAGCTGCAGGAGAGAGAGTGAGTAAAAATGACCAGCTGACTAAAATATTTCTTATCACAATATGAACTCCCTTGAATATGACTACTTTGTGATAGTGATTCATAACACCTGCGCTAAATAAAGATAGCATGCAAATTCCAGGACCACTACTGACCTTATTCGCCTACATACTGCTATTAAATCCACACAAACCTACTTTACCCTCCATCACTATTGCCGGGTGAAAAAACACCCGAACACATGCCTGTAGGAAAAAAGCAAAACAAATATGCCTTCAAAGATGTCAAAGGCAATGCTGAAGCTACCCAGGGACCCATGATACTCAGACAAATGCAACATAATGAAAATCACATAAACATGTTTGGTCGGGTGAAAATCTCCCAGCGATGGTGTTCTAGGGTTAACAACTAAATAAATGGAGATAACAATGACAATCATCATCATCATAAAATCATTTCACATGATTTCTCCAACATTTTTCATGGTCTCATTTTTTCTCTTACTTGGACCTGACTTAATCAATGATCCCCCTGATCTGATCAACATTAATGAAGTCTGTTCTGTTCCTGTTTATTCTCCCATGTCTGGTTGTATAATGTCTAACTCCCATGTTCCCCAAATCTTTTTGACCAGTGTGGAAAATCTTTCGGCCTATTCCGGCCTCTTCTCTAATGCAGACTGCAGTAAAAGGTTGGATATACTTTGTGTTGCTGTGTTTCCGTTGTTTGCTGCTTTTATGTCTGAAGGAGATCTAACATTTGTCCCCAAGACCCCAGAACCACCTTGTATCTCAACACCGTCCACACATACATGCTGTTCTGTGTTGCTTGCTTCTAACAACTACTTCTTTCAGCCTCAGCATTGCAGGCCACTTGATATGTCTTTGTCAACAGTTGACGGTTTCACAGAGAGAAAAAGCCACAGCATAGCTGACTGGGTTTGCCTGTCTTTGTGCAAGTCACACATTCTGCACTGTCAAAATGTGTAGTGGACATTGTGGTGTGTTTTTGTTTTCTTTTGTTTTGGACAAGAGTCGTGATGAAGTTTGTTTTTCAGCACATCTGGATCTTCAGGGACTATAACCATCAAGTGTAAAGACTTGCGTGTGCTCCAGCTTGACATCCCAGGCATGGAGCAGTGTCTAAACATTGCATACTCTATTGAGGTATTAATAACCTTCCTAGGCCTGTAAACACAGATAAAAACAGTATTTCTCTTTTCACAATACTCAATACATTTGCTGTTTTTCTCCTTGCCTCTAAGTAGGTTTTACATCTAATAAAGTTTTCTTTCTCTAGACCCTGTCCTGTCTGGACTGTGCCACCGAGATGTATCCTTTCTTTTACAGACCGTCTGACTTTGGCCTGCAGGAGCAGTGGGGTCTCTCTTCCCCTGAAAAGTACTACAGTCAAATGAAGGAGCTTGTAAGTAAGACATGAATCTGTGTATCCGGTAAACCTGTTTCTACTGTGCAGGAATGTGACCCAACACACATAAAACATGCATGAACTGAGCTCGCAGTCACAGTCGCACTCGCACAGGCAGCGTGTCCTAACAATCATATGACAGAAAAATGTCAGGAAAACAAAAAAGTAGGGGTGAGGATCCAGGATATCCTCGTTGCTTGGCTTGTATTTGTTTTGCCTGAACTCCAGAATGTGCTGCACTCAGCTTATATCGTTACTTCATAGACATATGCCTTCCTTTTGAAAATAGCGTGTTGCTATGGTGAAAGGTCGACCCCAGGGGTTGCTCTGTTCTGTGTTTTATGGACTTCGTGTTCCCAGTGCAAGCTGTCCAAAGCTGAAGTTGTTAGTCCTTAGCTCTGAAGAACCTGCATGGAGCTTAAACTATCAATATCTACCATTGATTTGTAACAGTCAATACTTATTAAAGATTGCATACTAGCTTCTCCAGAGATTACTCAAGAACATCTTGTCTTTTTGTTTGATTCGGGCCTGTTGAATGATTTTCTTTTAGAAAGGACATATTTTAAAGGATGGATCTGAAGTGATGTATCCCCCAATATAACACAGCTTTTACATTTTCCCAGAGAAATGTCAGAGAGGTGTTCAGAGAGTTTACTTTTAATTGTTTTGCCAGATTTCCATTAGTCTTGATGACATGCGAAATCTGGATAGACGTATGTTGACTGTGTTGTAGATGAGGTATAGGAAGTGTTACAGTGTGTATGTTTCTGATGATCGCATTCCCCTGTAAACATAGGTCTAGGAGAGGTGAGGACAGAGAACACACCAAACAGCATACCAAAAAAATGGGGTGAAGACATAAAGACACAAAAAGTGACAGTGTGAGATATGAGGAGCATTTAAGATCCTGCGTCTAGTCTTTGTTCCTTTTCAGTCTTGCAAAAGTTTACACAATCAGTAGAGCCAAAGATTCAGTTCATGGTCTCTGAGAAATTGCTTGGTCATTTATTACAAAATTGATATCTTCTGTTTTTTAGAAAAGCACCATAGGCATCAGTGGTCCAGACTTTTACAGTTTTCTGACACTAACTTGTACAATTCTCTGTAGGACCTGTAAACCAAGGAATTCTAATTCTAAGAGAAGAACATTGTTGTTTAGATTATTATCAATAGAATAATTAAACACCCTCATGCATTCAACACCTCTTTTATGTATTTATACTCCCTCAAATCTGGTTTTCTTTCTTTCAATCATTCAATCTTTTTATACAATGGAGTAGCACAAAGTGCTGTACACATGGAAGAATACAAAAGTAAGAAGAATACCCAACCCTACCCCACCCCATCCCAACCTCACAAACTGAACACAACAGTGGGAAGTTAAAAAGTGCATTGAGTGGTCCGATAAGAGAGCTGTACGAGTTCAAATTTGGTTATCAGGTCTATTTTGTGAAAGCAGGAATATGCACACTGAGTAAATGCCATCTTAAAATTCAAAATGAGGAAACACTGGCAGTCAGTTTAAAATCTAATTTAAAATGAAATTTAAGAAACAGCAAATTTAAGTGAAATAAAAAAGAAGAAAGAAAGATATGAAGATAAGAGCGCCTAAACCGCTCAGTAAAACTGTATACAATAAGTCTAATACACATAAAGAGAATAGGATAAAATGCTAAAAGACAATTCTAAGATTTAATCTAGAGAGAGATAAAAGCTAAAACACTCAAACACAATTCAGTTAATGAAACAAATTTTGTTGAAGGACAGAATAAAGAGGTAGGTCTTGAGTTGGCGTCTAAATGTTTGTGTTGAAAATGAAGTTTTGACGTCTGTGTCTCAGCAAGAAAATAAATGCAACCCTCAAATACAAAACTCTTTTTAAACTCCCCATTCAGTCATTTCTTAGGTGAAGTTTACTCTTGTACTTGAGTGTGAGCACTTCTAATCATATGAAATAACAAACCATGAAGATGAATCATGAAAACTGTTCATTTGCACACTAGAAAGTTAGACTAACCAAAGGAAGATCTGCCTCCTGTAACTCCGGTGTCTCTACTTGAGCTGTAGTGAACAATCCAAAGTTTTGAAGGCAGTATTGAATCATCCTCAGACATCATTTATGTGTCCCTGTTAATTCTTTTCATGATTTTCCATCTACTCTATTTGCAGCATGACAAATGGAGACTAAGCACTGTGAACAGGGACTATTCAGTGTGTCCCTCTTACCCTCCAGCTGTCATTGTCCCCAAGAGCATAAATGATGACTCCCTAAAGAAGGTGGCTAAGTTCAGGCAAGGAGGACGCTTCCCTGTCATCTGCTATTACCACAGGAAGAATGGCATGGCAAGTCTCTTTTGAATGAAACTCAACCACAAGGCTACAATTCATACAAACAGATTATTAACTCCCATCAAACTTTAACTTTTCAGGTCATAATGCGCAGCAGTCAGCCACTGCCAGGAGCTAATAGGAAGCGCTGCAAAGAGGACGAGGACCTCCTCCAGGCTGTGATTCATGATTCAGACAAAGGTTATATTATTGACACACGCTCCAGTCAGCAGGCGATGCAGGCTTTGATGACAGGTGGAGGATTTGAATCCAAATCATGTTATAGCCGCTGGAAGAGACTGCACAGACAAATAGAAAGGTGTGTTTTTGTGAAATCTGACTTACAGAATGCTGGTCTCCTCATCAAACTAACATCAGTCACCTTATTTTCTTCCTTTGCATTTGCAGAGGTAAAGCACTGCAGGAGAGCTTGATTAAGCTGGTCGAGGCCTGTGGTGATGAGTCCCATAACATGGATCGTTGGCTCAGTAAACTTGAGAATTCAAAGTGGTTGTCTCATGTTCAAGCTGCTTTGTCGACTGCTGGCCTGCTGGCAGAGTGTGTGGAGAGGTAGGAACTCAAATCTCTCTGTGGTACTCTGGTACCACAGATAGTGTGCACTTATGTTTTGATTCTGTATGATTAGAAATATATGCAGGGATAAAGGCACTTTTGTGTACCTTCATTTTTAGGTCAGTAATTTCCAAGGAAAGTCAATCCAGAATTGTTTTAAAATGTAACTTACTTCTATGATGATTGCTTAAATTTTAAAAAAGGGGAAACAACAACTTCACATCTAAATGGTATCTTCTAGAGAGACCTGAAAAAGGCACTGTTTGCATCCTGATGTAAACAGAAGTGGACAGGAAAATTTTTAAAAAAGCAACACATAGTAAGATATTAGCTCAAATAGCCAAGTCAAGACATGCATGAGGAAACCATGAGAAAAAGATGGCTTAAACATTAAAAACGTGTCTGTATCACTCAAAAATAAATGCTTTTAAGTCATTCACAGCAGAGGATCAAAATCTATCTATTTGTCGTGTTGGCCAGGGACGGACATTCAGTTCTGGTTCATGGCTCCAAAGGGACAGACGCCACTCTTCTCATCAGCACTCTGGCTCAGCTCATCATGGACCCATGCTGCCGTTCACTGGAGGGTTTCCTGGCTTTGCTGGAGAGGGAGTGGGTGCAGGTGAGTGTGTAGGTGTGTCAAAAAGTTTAGACTGTAAAGCATTATAATTCAAATCTTTTTGTTGACTTTACTGTTAAAAATCACAGGAAAAAAGTCTTTTTAGCACAGCCTCACATGTGGTTATTACTAAATCTCAGTTTTACGGATATTGCCCCACAGTTTACCCAAATCAGGAAATGCCATGAGAAAAAAAGTCACATTCAGTCTGCTGCATAAAGTAGTCAAAGATTTTACAAATCATGTGTCTTTTTCACAACGTTTCCCTTGTATACATTTAGGGTAAATGGCATCACAAGGTATGGACAAATGTGCTTTTTTTCACCATTTGACTATTATCCCTCAATTTGTTCTATATGAACAATTGAGTTTGTCAAAAGCCATTAGATATCCTTTTAATAGTCTTAGAATTAGATTTCAACAAAAAATAGTAAAGAGGATGAGGGCAACAGACAGTGAAGTTGGTTTGGCTTTGTAAGAAAACCATTAACAAATTTAACTGAACAAGCTAATCAATAAAGTGAGTTCTGCATATTTTCCTGCAGGGGTGTGTCAACTTATCTCCAACTTGAGATGAAAAAGAACTTGGTAAACTACAGCGGATACAAGTACAGCTAAAATCAGCGAATAATTAGCCTAAAGAGCAACTAGCTAACCATAAGGTGACCAGATTTTCACCTTCTCAGTTTCCCCGGATTGGGAGGGGGGTGCATGGGCTGCGTGATCACAGACAACATCTCGGTACTATTCAGTAGCAGCGCACGCCCCTTGTAATAACCCCCATAAGAACTGTTGTTCAGGACTGCTTACTTGTGCTTCCTACCCTTTCGGCTACTGTAATAACCATTGTTCTAGCCTACATGCAACATTTTTCTTCTCATTCATGAAACGCTTAAATCGGGGACATTTTCTGGGACAGCTTTTGCCAGGGACAGGTCATCCATTTCGGCGGGGACTGTCCCCGGAAATCGGGGACGTCTGGTCACCTTAGCTAACCAGCTTTCTGGGAGGAAATACAAACAGAAATACTGCCTCACCAATTTACCTAACCTACAAAACCAAACTTTAAATGGAGCAGCTCCCCACCTATCACCTGTTGGTGATGTAGAGTGCCCCTAAGTATGCTTGTGAAGTTTCAAAGATTTGAATAGGACAGACATTAGTCCGCTCATTGTACCTTGTATATGTTTACAGTCAGTATTAACTGTTGTTTTGAGACCTAGCTTCAGAAACAGTTTAGCTGGCTGAGTTGTGGCAGGCCCTCAGTCCCAAACTTCATTTCTAGATCGTCAGACCGGCTGCAACATGAAGCAGGATCATTCAGGCAACAGCCGTATGTGGATCAGATATCTGGCTCTGGAAGGATATGCTCAACACAAATACACCCAGTAGCATTCAAATGGATTAGGTGCATACCACATAAGTTTGGTTGTTCATACAGGTCACCGTTCTTTTCTCCAGGCAGGACACCCATTCATGCAGCGATGTGCCCACTCTGCCTTCTCCCACGCCCGTCCACAGCAGGAGTCCCCGGTCTTCCTGCTGCTACTGGATTGTGTGTGGCAGCTGTGGCGTCAGTTCCCACTAGCAATGGGTTTCTCTGAGGCTCTGCTACTGAGGCTGGCGACTGAAGCCTATGCATCTAACTTTGGCACCTTCCTGTGTAACAGCCATCAGGAAAGGTTAGTGGTATTCCTCCTTAGGATTGGGGGTCTGGAATGAATGATTGTCACAAAAGTGGTTAAATCCTACAGGATTCATTTATTCTTTATAGCCAAGGTGTTAGTTAACTTCAGTCTTGCTCTTCTACCTCAGGTGGGCTCAAGGCGTGATAAAGAAGACCCACTGTTTGTTCCAAACTCTGCTGAGGCCTGGAGAGAGGGACCAATACTGTAACCCACTATATGAGTCAACTGAGCTTGCAATCTGGCCCTCTGTTCACCCTCAGTCCCTGCAGCTTTGGAGAGGTAAGCTTTAATCAGTCAGACTTGTATTTGTATCCTGCTGAACCAGAAACAGAGCATGTTCTTTTGAGCAGTCCAACCATCCATTTGTCACATTTGTTAGCCTTTTTTATTTACATTTAAAAGTTCTTAGAAGCTTATTGATTCTTATTGAAGCTTATTGACTAAATTGAACATTTAGTAGTTCAGACCAAACAAATTCAGTCTGTTTTTTTATTTATTTACCAGTTTATTAGTATTGAGTAGTGAAAGATTTCCCTGCTATAGGTCTCAGGTGTTTGCTCACACTCTGCTATCATGGAATGGGTCCAATTTGTAGAAAAAAGCAGAGAAGGGGTTGTTGGATGATACTTAAAGGTATATAAATTAAGTTAGGGTCAAACACACCATAACACCAAGTTAGACACCCCGTCGAGAGATAAATGTTGCCGACCGCTTGCTTCTCTAGTTATACCAACTTTAGTAACAACTGCAGATAGCAATACACAGGGCCACACGCTCAACCAAAAAGCCACTCTATAACCACAAATAACGCTCAGAACAGCACCTAGCTTCATCATCAGTACATATAGGGTCCCAGCCATAGTACTAGCCTCCAAACATCTTTTTAGCTTTGCCTGATTTCTTTAGCAAAGAGACTAAACACAACTCACCCACTCTCTTCCAGCAGCTACTTGTTTGTACAGAGACCTCTGGGCGAGTCCATCGACTGCAGCTGGGGTGACGCTGCTCAAGGAAGAACATTTATGATCATTACTTCATGGTTATTACTTCAAGGACATGATAAAGTAACGTTCATAAATGTTCTTCCCTGAGCTGCGTCACCCTGCTGCAGTCGATGGTCTCACCTGGAGGTCTCCGTACAAACAAGTGGCTGCTGGAGGAGAGTGGGTAAGTTGTGTTTAGTCTCTTTGCTTAACAAATTAGGCAAAGCTAAGAAGATGTTTGGTGGCTAGTGCTATGACTGGGACCCTATGTATATATGTATATATGTATATATTATGTGTGGTTAGAGAGTGGCTTTTTGGTTGAGCATGTGGCTCTGTGTATTGCTATCTGCAGTCGTTACTAAAGTTGGTATAACTAGAGAAGCAAGCGGTCGGCAACATTTATCTCTCGACAGGGTGTCTAACTTGGCGTTATGGTGTGTTTGACGCTAACTTAATTTTACGCCGGAATATCCCTTTAATCCTATGACTGTGGTATGATCCCTTGTGTGTTACATGGGCCCATGTTGTTCCCTTCACATTGGCATAATAGAGTTGACTGGTGAGTAATACTGGCTCTGATGCTGATTTGATATATGATCAGTTGATTATTTTGATATGAGCTCACAACCTTGCTATCCTTCATAATTCTCAGAACTAATTCAAGTATTGGTGCTGGTTGTCAGGTTTCTTTCTGAGGTGGACCCAGCAGACTCATCACCTTGCAGAGACTCAGGAGAAGATGCGGGACATGGTCATTAAGTGGGAAAAACTGGCGCTCAGCTGAGTCCTTTTCAGAACATGAACAATTAGAGATTTTCAGTGTGAACATGTGGAGCATGTTCAAGACGGAAGGTTACCAGGGTGCAGTGTCTTTCTTTGTGGTGTGATTTTTAAAATCTGCTGTGTTTTTATATGTTGGATTGCTTTTTTATTCCTGTATAAAATATGTGTTTATTTATTGTATGATGTGTCTTTTGAGACTTTGTCACACTTCCTAAAAATGCTGAAAAGTGCTGTCTTTTCTCAAAATCTTGCATAATTGAGATAAGTTGAACCTTTATTTATCCCAAGGTGAGGAAATTTGCAGTGTTAACATCAAACATAGAAGAATAGGTAGACTTTCATCATGCACACAGTGTACAGATAATTATAAAAGTTAACTTAGATCTTAAGAAAAAAAGAAAAAACATTAACAAGCAGTTATCTTGTTATGTCACAGATTCACTCATAAATATAACCAAAAGAGGAAGGCTGTATAACTGACACACCTCCCAGTCCTGTTAAGCTCAGCTAAACACTCTTCACAATACAAATCCCTGTGCACAGCAAGTCAGCATGTTTGCACACATGGAGCTTTGCAAGCTGGAGACTGTAGTCCATTTCAGTCAAGAGCCACAAGCCGGTGATTATAGTAAGTGGACGAGAACCACATAGCCCAGCATGACTTTCTTTGCCTGCTTATTTATCCAGTGGTTGATAGGTGTAATGAAACTAGGGACCATTTGGAAGGTAATCTTTTAATTCCTACTTTTTAATGCCTGGAAAACTGCTTTTGTTGCTCTTCTTTTATAACCTGCTATAGAATATTAGTTTTGGAATTTCTACATTATATCAACTGGTTTTGGACCAAGACTCATCTGTTGGGGTTTTCAATTTTGCCAGCACACAGGTAAAAAATATTTTCAGTCTCCTACCATAATTTTACTTCTTTATTTGTCAATATTGTTTGTTGAACAAAATGCTAAACGTGTGTGGAATCAGTCGTCTCGAGAAATGTTTGTTTCATTTTAAAGGCTGCCACTGGACATGCAACCAGGTGTGCGGGTCTGTGTGCCCACTGCGAGTGTGCTGGGCCTGTTCTGCAGCGGCTGTTGGAGCAAGGTGCTGAGTTTGCCTGGTCGTAGTTTTAGCTGTTTTCCCAGGCAGATGAGCAGATGGAACAGTCAGGAGACCCTTGCCCCTCCACCCAGAGAGGAAAATCCTCGTGTCCTCATCACTGGTAAAAAAAAAAAAATTATTATCATTCCTTTGGAAAGAGTTACTAACAACACAACTGCCTTCTTTTAACATTTATCCATTCAGGTAAAGGTGTGTTTTTACACCTAACCCAAACGCTGCACCTGTGAAGCTGCTATTGTTTTCTACTACTTTCAAAGCCAACTATTTTGTTCTGTGTCTGCAGAGGAAATACAATAGGGGTTGTGTGCCTCCTATAGAAAACTTCTCGTGGAGTTTGTAGAATAACCCTCCCCCTTCTAAGCAGATAAAATGTTAACATCAAACAAACTAGTGTTTATATTAAAGATTCATTGTGTTGTGTTAACGGTGTTAGTGGAATACTATGGAATATGGCGTGTTTTGTTTTTCTTTTTGAGTTGTTTTCACTCTGCACCAACAGCAGGACCCCATTTAGTCACATCACAATAGGGTACACACACACAGACAGTGCTTGTGATTTTAAAGAGCCAATAGGTGACGTGGAGAGAATAATAGCCCACTGTCACTGTTTGTCCCATGATTAAGCTTTTGGAAAGACAAAGAGCTGAAGGACAGTGTACCCAAACATTGGTCATTTCATTTTCATTCTAAACTCTAAACATAATCTTGTATGTATGCATGTATGTATGTGCTGACTAACTATTAAACTTTTTCTCTGCAGGTGGTCTAGGACAGTTAGGTGTAGGACTCGCACAGATGCTGAGGTTTGATATGCACAAATTCTTAAGACATTTAAGTCTATCAAAGGATCAGAAATCTGTTATCACCATTTCTATGTCATTGTCTAGGAAACAGTTTGGAAGAGAGAATGTAATCCTGTCAGACATTAAGAAGCCTCCACCCCACGTTCTCAGCAGTGGTATGCAAAAATGCTGTTAAGTTTTTCTTTTATGCTTTTCTTTTTCCTTTTTCTTCTTTCTTTTCTTTTTTCTTTTTAAACAGCTCCCTTTTTAAACAATGAAAATGTGAAATAATGCACTTTATATCGTTTTTGAATTTGAATTTGTTTTGCTGTAAAAGTTTTCATTTTTTATCTGAATCTTTTTAATTAACTGTGCAACCAATTGACTGTACCTTCTTGGGTTATTTATAAAGACGCCTTGACCCTCAGACTTCATCTTTTTCCATTAGGTCCATTTGTATACGCTGATGTGTTGGACTACAAACACCTCAGAGAACTGGTTGTAAATCACCGTATCACTTGGCTAGTCCACTATAGTGCTCTGCTCAGCGCCGTGGGCGAGGCTAATGTGGCTTTGGCTCGCAAGATCAACATTACAGGTTGGCTAAATACAAACCTTATTTACATGAATTGCCTTTAAATGGGGGGGTATTATTTTATTTTTGGATCTCCTGTTGTGTATCTAGGTCTCCATAATGTGCTGGACTTGGCCCTAGAGAACTGCCTGCGCCTCTTTGTCCCCAGCACCATTGGAGCATTTGGTCCCTCTTCTCCTCGTGACCCAGCTCCTGACCTCTGTGTCCAAAGACCTCGGACCATCTATGGTGTGTCAAAAGTACACGGAGAGCTGATGGGGGAGGTGGGTCAATCTGGAAATGGTCTATGACAGAAAAATATACATGCACCTTGGGAAACATGGTTTCATCTCAATATTTTCTGCCTCATTTTCTTTAGTATCTTCATCATAAATATGGTCTGGACTTCCGCTGCCTACGTTACCCAGGTGTTATATCAGTTAACACATCTCCTGGAGGGGGTACAACAGGTAGTGCATCAATTAATATCTTCACGTCACACAAACTCATTAGCGACTAGACAACATGATTTAAGCTTGCCATGCCTCTATCTTCCTAGACTATGCAGTGCAGATCTTCCATGATGCTCTCAGTACAGGTCATCATGAGTGCTATCTGCGTCCTGACACCCGTCTTCCTATGATGCATATCTCTGACTGCCACCGTGCTACAGTAGAGTTCATGCAGGCCCCAGAATGCCAACTGTCTTTGCGGACATATAACATTGCCGCAATGAGCTTCACTCCAGAAGAGGTGGCCCAAGAAATCCGCAAGCACCTCCCTCACCTCAAGGTTACCTACAATCCTGACTCTGTGCGCCAGACCATTGGTATGACTAAACACAATTAGTATACCAATATATGTTAATTACGTATGTGTGGGATATTATATCTTTTTCATATACAGTCAATTTAAAAATAGAAGTACCTGTCAAAATTTGGGATACAGGCAAAAAAAATCCCTCTTTAAAACCTAGGTTGATTGAAAATGGAGGTTTAAGTTGATCTTTTCATGTATTACACTATATAACCACTGAGAGATCATAAAAGCATGCGATGGTTTGTGATTGTCTTGTGTGGCAAAAAGCAATATTGTTGTTTCACCGCTTTAGAATTTTTCACTTCGGTTTCATTTTCAGACATTTTCAGCAAAATTAACATAAGTAAGACTGTAGAGACGAAACGTTTTTAAAGTTTTTATATGGAAAACATTTTGTTTTGTTTGGAAGTCTTTTTATGATTAGTATTGCTATTTTTGATAAACGTTATTGAATAAAAGTCATGTGATCATCTCGTTTGTCACTTTACAGCAGACAGTTGGCCTGTGAGGTTTGATGACTCAAACGCTCGGAGAGACTGGGGTTGGGCACCAGCGTTCGGGCTTGAGGAGCTGGTGGCGGACATGCTGCGCTCCATTCGAGACATGAGGACCAATGAGGGTTTACCAGTTAGCTAGCAAAACCTGCTGTAACCAATTCCCTTCTCCTGACTTCTACTCTGTTATTATTTCCCAACAATATACTTCTTTCCACTTCACTTTCACAACTTGATAACCTGTATTCTCTGTTATTTTACATGACAAAAATAAGCCAGGGGCTGATTGTAAAGAAGCAATTCTAAGTCAAATTCTCTACATTATATGTTGTAAAGTATGACATATGTGCAACTCACATTTCAGTCTTTTTCAGGGAACCATATACTGTCAAAGTCAGAGCTTTGTTTGATATGTGTTGTTATAATTGTTATAATAATGAAGGCACATGGGAATGATGGTTTAGATGGAACAGAGTACTACTTTTTCATAATTTTTACAGATTTACAACTGTCATGTGAATCACATCCATGAACTCTAAAGTCTGTTACACTGTCTAATAAAATGTTTGTCATGATATGGAGCAATTGTAGATTAGAATTAACAATTATACAAAACATATTGATTGCTGAATCACCTGTTATAGCAAACTTAGTTGACACTTAGTCTACTGTAATTACCCTTTATTTATTTTGGCTATTTTAAATGCATTCTTCAATGTAATAGTTACTAAAGTTAAAATACACACTGCTCCACTACCTTTGCTGTGGCATCAAATTGGTAACCCTTATGTTTTTGTTTTTTTCAGCTGTGTGATTCCGGTCATCAAGGAGTATAAAAGCAAATAAAGTCTTAATTACTATAATAGCCTTTGAAAACATTTATTTGTAAATGCAGTGTACTTTGACTCAGACCTTGGATATTAAAGTAAAAAGATATATATTCTTAACCAAACTGAAGTGAATTTGTAGAGGCTTATTCTCCCTTTTCAACATGTTGAATAAAGGGTTTTTGCCACTGAGTGGATCAAAATAATGTTACTGTTGGTGCTGATGGGGCCAATGAGGAGGGGCCAATGGGCTCACAGCTCCACTCCTTCCTGAATTTAAGGCAGCTCCTTCCTTTCCTGTCTTACATTACCGGACAAACTGATTAATCCAGGTGTGACTGATCAATGTGATTACTCATGCACACCTGGATGAATCAGTTTGTCCAAGAATGTAAGAAAAGAAATGAAGGAGCTGCCTTAAATTCAGGAAGTAGTGGATCAGTGCATAGAGCCCATTGAGTATGCTGGCTATACAGTTTGGAGGTAGTGAAATTTTAGGTATATTAATTCTTAGCTGATTAACACTCACTTCCACATAATTTCAGCAAAGTACATGTCTATCTCTGCAAAACATATTAAACAATGATCAATGACAATGATCAACTTTGGTTTTTTTTTTTTAAAACAGGGTGACAAAGTGCTTTACAGATGTAGTTACTGCTCTAAAATATCGATATGATAGGAGTATATATAGACTATTTTTAGTAGCCTTCTAAAGAAAATCGACTGAATTTAATTGAAGTAAAGGCTTCAGTGGAATTTATAATGAAACACAAAGTTTCCAGTTTTTGTTGGGTTACCTGTGAGACATAGGCCTACTTAGCTATAGTTTTCAAAACGTTGTCGTTTTGTACCGAAATAAGGAAGGTTTTTAAATTAAAATGCTTTTAAACTCTTAAACTAGTTGACGAAAAATAACCTCCACTTTACTTCAAGAGATATTTATATTCCGTTGAGATTAAAGTAAATTAAAGATAATATTAAACTTTTAGATATAACCTACCAGTGTAAGGGTTTTTCTAAAGTAAACAGCATTTTAAATCTCCGTGGTAACCTGTAACGATGTAAAAACTTATAATAATTACAAGAGAGCGGTCATTTCTGAAGATCAAATCTGAAGAGAACAGCACGAAAAACTTAAGCGGCTCACGAACTTACAACTTTTGACGGCTTCATTGTAAATAAAACCTCACCAGACGACTAAGGACTCGGACAAACACCTCTAGCCAACACCTGAACAGAAAGGACAACATCTACGATATGGAGACAGTAAGATTTCATGACAATACTAGAAAAATTGCATTTCCTTGCAGGAAATGCGTGGAAATGCTAAGTGCTGAATTCTGAAAAAGCCATGCAAAACTGCTAAAAAAACACAGGAAGGTTTAAATGTAAAATTGATTAAAGAGCTGGAGAAAGAGAAGTAGAAGTTAGATGAAAGTGAAAATTGCTGAAGTACAAATAGTATGAATGTGGTTCATAAATTAAAATTGCATTCATGCTGAATAAGGCTAGAAAGACTGTCTGAAATTGCAAAAAAATGGATAAGGAAGAAAATTACCTTAAAACATAGAAAAGTGAGAAGTGGCATAAGTTTAAGTTGTAGTACTAGAAGTAGTTTGATAATAGGTACTTGTACTAGTGATATTAGTAGTCATGTAAGCAGTAGAAGTAGTTTTAGAATATAAGAAGTAGAAGTGGAGGTAGAAGTGAAGATACAAGTTAAAGTGATATAAGTAGTAATTGTAGTGGTAGAACTGGGATTTTGTTTGAAGAATTAAAAAATACATAAATAATGAGAATGATTTTGAAATGGGAAAAATTTTTAAATAATTAGAAGTCCTAAAGTGTTAAACAGGTTTGAAGTATCAGAAAGGTTTGAATCAGTTTGGATGAGTTTGGATTTTTCTGAAGAATTTAATAATGCATGAATAATGAGAATAATTTTAAAGTGGGGAAAATTAAATGAATAAAAATCCTGAGTACACCCCATAATGTCCTCAATGAGCCGGATTTTTGGAGCCCTGAATGGTTTCTGTAGCTCAAAGTTTGTGGGAGGAGATAGGGGCTGAATATTTTCAGGTGCTCTGGTGAAGGGCTTAAATGTAACACTCAGTGCTCTGTGTACTGAGCCTGGCTTCACGTGTCTCATATGGCCATTAGAAGCAGCTTTCCAGTCAGCTGTGTGTCTCCAGGTGCACAAATTGGTTGCTATGGGGACCGTAGATGCAGGAGAAAGGAGCCTTGAAGCTGAGGAAACAAAATCCCAGACCATGCTCATCCTCTGTAACAGCTATATTCATGATAAGGAGGTTGTGAGAGCCGCAAGAGTCTACTGAACACATTGATACAATTTATTAATAAAATCTTAAATACACCCCATAATGTCCTCAATGAGCTGAATTTTTGGAGCCCTGAATGGTTTCTGTAGCTCAAAGTTTGTGGGAGAAGATAGGGGCCGAAGATGGCAAGCGAAGTGAAGGGTTTTAAATGTAACACTCAGTGCTCTGTGTACTAAGCCTGGTTTCATGTGTCTCATATGGCCGTTAGAAGCAGCTTTCCAGCCAGCTGTGTGTCTCCAGGTGCACTAATTGGTTGCCATGGCGAAGCAAGATGTAACACTGCAGCAGGAGAGAGGAGGCTTGAAGCTGAGGAAATGACTCTCCAGCTAGGCCCTGATGGTCAACCTCTGTATATATTCATGATAAGGAGCTTGTGAGAACCCCACGACTCTGCTGAACATATTGATACAATTAATTAACAAAATCCTAAATACACCCCATAATGTCCTCAATGAGCTGAATTTTTGAAGCCGAGAATGGTTTCTGTGGGTGGGGATAGGTGGTGATGCAGACACGTATTAACTGTGTGTACATGTAGATTATTAGACAGAGACACACACGCACACACATTGTCAGACTGTGTGTGTGTGTCTCGTTAATGACAGCTGTGAGATCAAAGGCATTAACTGGCCTACTGTTTGAATGAGAAGCAGCTGAACTGCAGTGAATGACATAAATGAAGAGAAAAATACAATAAAATAAATAAAAGGCCTAAAAGGTTAAATAAGAAAAGATTATAAGTAAAACAAAGGCTTAAAGGACGATAAGTCTAAATAAGATTGAGGTAAAAGAAATAAAAGATAAAGGAAAAAGAGCAAAGACTGCAAGGAGGTGCTCTGCATCAGTAAGTACATAGCTGTGAGTTTCTTTATTGTGGATTACATAGTTCTTTTTACAGTACTGCATTTTCTTCACTCACAATTCACCTCTGGTCTTGGAATCTTAATGTGCAATCGCACTGATAAATAAATGTAGATAGTTGGATTACCATCCAAATTTTAAAATGCTACTTAATATGTTAACACTTATTCATGTTAGACATTAACGTGTTATTTCTGCCGTGATACCAGGAAATTAAAAGTAAGAAATGTTAAGAATTACTGAGGAAAGATATCCTGTAACACTTATTATATCTGAACATTTTAGAACCATTCAAACTTCCTTATCTTCGCTTTTTTTAAGGGCTGCTTTATCAAACAACTCATATTATGTGTTACAGGTGGTGACCAACACAATGCTCTAAAAAAGTTTTTTTGGAAAGAATGAAGCAAACACAGCCTGAGATTGGTGTTAAATCAGGAAAAATCAGACCTGCAAAGCAAGAGCTGCATCCTTAAAGTGGCCTTTTGTGGTCATCTACCTGTCTGGCTGCAATGAATACCACAAAACATACCACATTATGACACACTGGTAAGAGCAATGGAGTGCAAAATTCACAAATACTGTATGTATACCCAAAAAGTTTTTCTCATTAATAATCATTAACAAGCAAAAGAAAGCATGTGCAGTGATTCTGCTCCCTGTCTGTATTTTATTTTTTAAAAAATAACATTTTACAAGGTTTCAAAGCAGTGCCCTGTTGCCTCACAACAAGAACTTTCTTGGTTAGAATCTACACCGGACAGGGTCACAGGAACATTTGACATTAGAAACAGAAGCAGAGATTCTTCTGTTTAAAAAAATTCAACTGTAATCTACAAATGTTTTTTTCCCATGTTCCCTTCTCTAACCATATTGACATGTAACAAACAGATAAATACAATTTATTTAGCATTGCCTCAGTGGTTGCTCCAACATGCAATGAGTCAGTCAAAACAACAATGGTTGTCTTCATATTTAAAAAAAACAAAAAAAAAAAAACAAGGTGCTGTAACAAAGAGTTTGGTAAATAAGACTGAGCTTACAGCTTTGTTTGTTTTTTTTCTGTTCAAGCACTTTGTAAATGTCTGTTTTTAAAGGTGCTATATAAATAAAGTTATTGTTATTAAAATGATCTTTTTATCCTTTCTTTTTTGATGGATAGCAGGCACCTGAATCAAACTGAATTAAAATCTTACTTTGGGAGACTTTGTGATTTGTCAAATATTGTAGTATTGTTGGCATGGGATTGCTGTTTAATTTTGGTGGTTTCTTCACTTCCTCTGTGTCTCATTATCATCTTGTTTAGGGATAAAATTAACCATTAATAAGCTCTCTGCTTTAGGTCTCAAACAAGAACCCTGCTGCTATATTCTCAACTATTTCTCCTAGTGAATTTTAGGAGAAACAAAAAAGCAACAACTGAGAAAAAATTTGATGAATAAAAAAACTGAGTAAAAAAATCCTGACTGAGGGTATCACAATTCACAATTCACAATTCAAGGATAAGGGCAAAGCTTTCATAAAAATAAAATTAAAAAAAAAACCTCAGAACTTAATGATTCATATATATAAAAACATACATTTGTGTACAACAAATGTATTTTTGCACAACTATAAATTCTTAGAGCTGCACACATACATTAGTTCTGACAGCTTTTGTACACAACAACCACATGTCAATCATTCACGTGGTTGATTCTAGAAGTCCCGCCCCTGCTTAATTCTGATTGGTCACGATAGATGGCAAGCCCAAAGGTAATTGTGATGTCATCGGAATCCAAATTGTAAATGGAATATGATGATGTCATAGGAATCAAAGTAAATGCATTGTGACATCACTTCGCTTTGATGATGTCATTAATCCTCAGACCAATTTGAAGTGAAGACAAATGTAGTAGAACGAGTTTTTAGAGTTCAGAAATTAGCAGAAGTACACAGCCTCGGTACCGACATTGACTTTATTTTACCGTAACATCAAAATAACGTCAAAATGTCGCAGATTGCATGGGCCCAAGAACAGATCCGAGAACAGCAGAGAAAGGAGGCCAAGGAAGCTGAAGAAAAGCAAGCAAAAGCTTTAGCTGCTGAGGACAAAGAGTTCAAAGATTATGCTGAGCGTGAATTACAAAAGGCCCGGTGCTCTGGACGAATTATTCTTGACACAAATAAGGCGCCTTCAAGGCTGGAGAAAAAATGTAAGGATGATCGGCCACAGAGCTTTCTCCCACCTATCAACTCATTGCCACCTCCTGCAGACATACACTGCGAATCTGCTGGAGCAAAGTGCAGAGAAGCTTTGCCTAAAACTAAGGCCAAAGTCACTCCACATATTGTCAACCTTACCTTAGGTACTCCCAAGGCAAATGGAGTACCAGCAAGGCTGACATGTAACAAACTGGAGTTGACCAATGACCTGAAGCCCAGTCCCCCACCCCAGCCCAGACAAAAAACGGAAGCATTCAGACACATGGACGGACCTACAGCTGCTGATACAGAGGAACCCTTACTGAGGTGTCGTATGGATCCAGTTCTCCCACCTATCAACTCATTGCCACCTCCTGCAGACATACACTGTGAATCTGCTGGAGCAAAGTGCAGAGAAGCTTTGCCTAAAACTAAGGCCAAAGTCACTCCACATATTGTCAACCTTACCTTAGGTACTCCCAAGGCAAATGGAGTACCAGCAAGGCTGACATGTAACAAACTGGAGTTGACCAATGACCTGAAGCCCAGTCCCCCACCCCAGCCCAGACAAAAAACGGAAGCATTCAGACACATGGACGGACCTACAGCTGCTGATACAGAGGAACCCTTACTGAGGTGTCGTATGGATCCAGTTCTCCCACCTATCAACTCATCGCCACCTCCTGCAGACATACACTGTGAATCTGCTGGAGCAAAGTGCAGAGAAGCTTTGCCTAAAACTAAGGCCAAAGTCACTCCACATATTGTCAACCTTACCTTAGGTACTCCCAAGGCAAATGGAGTACCAGCAAGGCTGACATGTAACAAACTGGAGTTGACCAATGACCTGAAGCCCAGTCCCCCACCCCAGCCCAGACAAAAAACGGAAGCATTCAGACACATGGACGGACCTACAGCTGCTGATACAGAGGAACCCTTACTGAGGTGTCGTATGGATCCAGTTCTCCCACCTATCAACTCATTGCCACCTCCTGCAGACATACACTGTGAATCTGCTGGAGCAAAGTGCAGAGAAGCTTTGCCTAAAACTAAGGCCAAAGTCACTCCACATATTGTCAACCTTACCTTAGGTACTCCCAAGGCAAATGGAGTACCAGCAAGGCTGACATGTAACAAACTGGAGTTGACCAATGACCTGAAGCCCAGTCCCCCACCCCAGCCCAGACAAAAAACGGAAGCATTCAGACACATGGACGGACCTACAGCTGCTGATACAGAGGAACCCTTACTGAGGTGTCGTATGGATCCAGTTCTCCCACCTATCAACTCATTGCCACCTCCTGCAGACATACACTGTGAATCTGCTGGAGCAAAGTGCAGAGAAGCTTTGCCTAAAACTAAGGCCAAAGTCACTCCACATATTGTCAACCTTACCTTAGGTACTCCCAAGGCAAATGGAGTACCAGCAAGGCTGACATGTAACAAACTGGAGTTGACCAATGACCTGAAGCCCAGTCCCCCACCCCAGCCCAGACAAAAAACGGAAGCATTCAGACACATGGACGGACCTACAGCTGCTGATACAGAGGAACCCTTACTGAGGTGTCGTATGGATCCAGTTCTCCCACCTATCAACTCATTGCCACCTCCTGCAGACATACACTGTGAATCTGCTGGAGCAAAGTGCAGAGAAGCTTTGCCTAAAACTAAGGCCAAAGTCACTCCACATATTGTCAACCTTACCTTAGGTACTCCCAAGGCAAATGGAGTACCAGCAAGGCTGACATGTAACAAACTGGAGTTGACCAATGACCTGAAGCCCAGTCCCCCACCCCAGCCCAGACAAAAAACGGAAGCATTCAGACACATGGACGGACCTACAGCTGCTGATACAGAGGAACCCTTACTGAGGTGTCGTATGGATCCAGTTCTCCCACCTATCAACTCATTGCCACCTCCTGCAGACATACACTGTGAATCTGCTGGAGCAAAGTGCAGAGAAGCTTTGCCTAAAACTAAGGCCAAAGTCACTCCACATATTGTCAATCTTACCTTAGGTACTCCCAAGGCAAATGGAGTACCAGCAAGGCTGACATGTAACAAACTGGAGTTGACCAATGACCTGAAGCCCAGTCCCCCACCCCAGCCCAGACAAAAAATGGAAGCATTCAGACACATGGACGGACCTAGAGCTGCTGATACAGAGGAACCCTTACCGAGGTATAGTACGCCGGAAACCCGTCGAATCAGACGAAAACAGGATAGCCGTGTTTTACTCTTTTAAAGATGTCTCCGTAAGCTCTGCCCCATACAGGGGGGGCTTATTCTGTACGGTTTTCTCCTGGTTGCTCAGGTTTTTCCCACAACCAAGTCACACACACACACATATGTTTATATTTACATATGTGTGTATGTTTGACTGAAAAGTTGAACCCCCCCCCATCAGTTTAAACATTGAAAAAATAAGCACAAAAAAGCACAAGCATAAAACCACGGCCCGCCCTCAGGACATCCACAGCAGTGCAGCATCAGCTGTGCTAGACCCCAAGTCCAGCTCATAACATTATTCTCCGAGTTTTCTCCTGGTGCTCAGGTTTCTTCCCACAATCAACTCACATATACACTTGTATGTTTTTATTTGCATATGTGTGTATGTTTGACTGAAAAGTTGAACCCCCCCCCCCCATCAGTTTAAACATTGAAAAAATAAGCACAAAAAAGCACAAGCATAAAACCACGGCCCGCCCTCAGGACATCCACAGCAGTGCAGCATCAGCTGTGCTAGACCCCAAGTCCAGCTCATAACATTATTCTCCGAGTTTTCTCCTGGTGCTCAGGTTTCTTCCCACAATCAACTCACATATACACTTGTATGTTTTTATGTGTATGTGTGACTAAAAAGATTTTAAAAAATAAACAACAACAACAAAAAAAAAAAAAAACATTAATTAAATGTATATTATCCCCTCCTCGAGCTACCACCTTACCGTGGTGGAGGGGTCTGTGCATCCCAGTGATCCCAGGACCTAAGTTGTCGTGGCCTTTATGCCTCTGGTAGGGTCACCCATGGCAAACAGATCCTGGGGAAGGGATCAGACAAAGGGTAGCTCAAATAGACCCCTCCTGAGGGATGAAATAATTGGTATCAATTTTCCCTTGCCCAGATGTGGGTCAATACTGAATTTTTCGTGACTTACAAGTTTTGAAGTTTTTCAAATGTCTACTGCTCTGTCCTTTTTCTTGTATGAATAAATACTTAAAAAATGATTTTTGTTGTAGGTGTGCTCCTTGTAGGTATAATATCACAATGTTACTGGTATTATTTGAAGTCTCTGAAGAATGTAATCATAACTTAACACCCTGGTAGCAGCCTCCCGCAGCCCTTTCAAATTTTTAAATTTTCTAGTTGATTATGTTGTGCAGGGTTGATGGACTAGATACCTACTGTATGTTTGCTTTGAGTTTTTAAAGAAGAGCAGATAGTTGCGATGATGTCTTTTCTTTTTATTTCTATCTATTTTCTATTGATTTACCAAGAAGGTGCTGCATCAGGGTGCCTCAGTACTTTACTCTTGCGTACTTAACATCATATTCAGGACCATGATCCACCTCCTGTCTATATGCATACTCATCAAACTGTGATGAGTATGCATATAGACGGAAGTGGATCAGCTGCTCTTCTGGTGCAGTCAGAACCATCTGGAGCTCAACCCATTCAAGATGGTGGAGATGACAGTGGACTTAAAGTGGCGCTCTCCTGCACTCCTCCCCCCCTCAGAATCCTGGACAGCACACCACTGTCACATTTCAGGGTAAAGCAAAAGAAGGGAGGACCCAAAATGCAGAACAAAAACAGATTTATGTAAAAAGGAACTAAAACAACAAAAACTAACTTCTAAATGTCCAACTCAAAAATCCCAAATCCAAAAACCATCAGTATAAGGGAGAGATACACGCACAATTGCATCAAAATACCCCCTCAGCACTGATAGCTATCCAACCTGCAGGGTTGGAGCAAAGACGAAGATTTAGAGACAAAGCAGTTAACACAGCAGTTATCCAGCTGGTGACTGAAATGGACAGAAGAAACTCTGGAAGGAGAGCAGCCATGTTGACACGGAGGCTGCACCACATTTTGCACATGCAAATAAATTGTGACATTATTGTTTAAACCATGTCTTAAGTTGTGTTTTCGAAAGATGAAAGTTCTTGAACCCTTTGCACACACTTACAGCCTTACTCCTCACAGCATTTTAAATTATTTGTATTGGATGCCATATAATATGTGCAGAGAAGAAGAAAACAAGTTCAGAAAAACACAAGATTTGTAAAATATTAAGACTTATGAGGCTGTAAAACCAAGTTCATTTCCCCAAGGAAATCTCACTCTAGGCTTAGTTCAAAACTTGAGAGCCCTGTAAATATAGTAAGCGAATAATATACCAGGGATCAAGGATCCGGCAAAATAGCCTATCCAGAAATGTATTTGGTGGTTTTATAACCCCAACATCCACAAGTTGAATAACTGCCCCTAAAACATTAATGCATCAGTCGTTATGAATGGATGGAATATTGCATTATCCTCAGAAAACTTAAATTGGACATAATGAAGGCATGTTACAGATTATATTGATATAACGTAATTGTTTTGGTCTCTGTGTTTCTTTTCATTAAAAAAATGTGTTGTTATTGTTAAGTCCACCCTCAAGATGATGACCGCAATGCTTGCTGCTTCCTGTGGGGACGCACGTTTCATCCGGCAAGCTTCTGTAAATTTCACCGGAGACACACGTCGTTCTGCACAGCGCCCGTAAAAAACCATTTTCCGACAATGGACGCGGGATTCTTCCGCGTAAGACATTTTATACCTATTTCTAGACTTATTTCTTAAGTTGTGTTATCATTTTGTCCACAGCTCGAACTTAAATTTACAATATGAATTCAGGTGAAAGGCCATAGTCGGAGACGGCACGGTTAGAAAATTCCGACAAGAACTATGTTCTAACTTTGCTAATACCAGACTGCACATGTCCTTTTCAAAGTAATGTATGTGCCACTAACACCTTCTGTTGTGCCTCATTCCTTAATTTTTTTGCTGTCATATATTCATTTGATGATTGAAATCTTTTCAGAAAATAGACAAGCTAGTCATGCTAGCTTGCTACGGCTAAGTCGTTAGCATTGACTAAAGATGGCGTCCCGGGCTTCTGTCTCTGTGAGGTAGTCACGACCACTGCTATGCTAATGCAAGCTAATATTGGTAGATTCAAACTCGTATCAGGTTGCGAGACTAAAATTACTTAAAAAAAACTGAATTAAAGCCATAGGCTGTAGAAGGCAGCATGTGGCTAACAAAAGCCTTTCGTGTCCTCTTGCAGGATTAGTCCAGCTGTTAGCTGTACTACCCTGAGCTGGTCTGACATGTTCAACTGTTCAAATAAGTCACTGCGTAATGAAGACAGTCACGTGCGCTTTGGTTAACCAGCGGGTGAATTTCTAACATGATATCATGTGTGAACATGGCAGTATAGTTTCTGACAACTGCAGAGATTGGTTTTCGATGCATGACCTGTTGTAAAATACATTGACTGAAACACTGAAATAGCTTAAACTCTTAATTTCCTGTCAGTAACTGAAAGAGTGATGTTCAGCATGCTAAGATTTCATTGTTGATGTTTCTTCAGGGCACAAGTGCGGAGCAAGACAATCGATTCAGCAACAAGCAGAAGAAACTATTGAAGCAGCTGAAATTTGCAGAATGTCTGGACAAGAAGGTATTAACGATCATCCACGTTAACTCTCATTTTCCCTCCACTTTTGTAACGCTTTGCCCTGCTCCAAATTAAATGTTGTTTGAAAAAACTGTCATGGTTATGTTGGTGTTGGTCAGTGTTGCATGTCATCACCCTATTAAAATAGTGGCCTATGTCATTTTTTGATGAAAATTAGTTTTTGGCCTATATCATCACTTGATAATGCTGGCCATCCCCTGTAAAATCGCCTAAATCCTTAGTTGAAAGGATCCTTTCACTATATATACACTACATATAGACTATATATACTATGGACAATTTGGTACCGCCTTCCGCCAGTATACAGATTTGAAGCCAAAAAGCTCCTGGTAATTCCACGCCTTTTCTCCATTTCCTGAAACCAACATTGCGCAGTAGCGTTGTACGCATATGGTGGGAGAGTCGCTGTGATGACGCTCAGCTCAAACAGCGTATCCCCTGGGTGAGCAACGAAATTCTTGTATGCCCTTAGGCTGTATCAAGTGTCAATCATAGAAAGCACGAACCCCCTAATAACTTTTAAAAACTGAGCTGAACAGAAAAAGAGGACTTTAGCACAAACCTGTCTTACCGTAACTACACGTCAACATCACAAGCAGGGGGGGGAAAATTATGGTCTGTGTAATAAATTTCTAAAGTTTGTCCACAGCCCCATAAGCTTTGCTGGCGGAGGCGGGATTTATGACTTAAACTGTCGTCCATCGCCAAAGGGTGCTGATCTCGGGGTGGCTTCACCCAACGCCGAGGCAGACGCTGTCCATTCTATATACAGTCTATAAGCATTATCAAGAGATGATTTAGGCCAAAAAATCATTTTGGTCAAAAAATGACATAGGCCATTATTTTAATAGGATGACGATGTGAAATGATTGTTTTGCATAATCGTTCAAACCAACAATTTCCTATAAATGTGGAAGCTTGCGTTTTTTTTGTTGTTGTCTGACTGGGGGTCTTGACTGCCTGTTTCACAATTAGGTGGACATGACCAAAGTGAACCTAGAAGTCATCAAACCTTGGATTACTCAGCGAGTGACAGAGATTCTTGGATTTGAGGATGACGTCGTCATAGAGTTCATATTTAACCAGCTTGAGGAGAAGGTAATGTCTTGAATGGTGTTTATTTATGTTTTATTTTGTGAGAGCTGTCATAAATTTGAGGGCATGATTCAGTCAGTAAGCTCAACTATAGGCAGTTGATTGCCCTTTCTAGTCAAATTTGAAATTGAATGGGTTTACTAGCAATTGGTAACAAACTGATATATCATGACATAACCATGTTTTGCTGTTCTGTGACAAAGTGACTTTCATCAGCAGTCTTCTAATGATGATGTGATTTATGATTTAAAAGGCCTGAACCAATATGGATGTTATACCTTGCATCAGAAGTATAGCACCAACACCTAATTAGCTCTCTCCTGAGCACAAAGTCTCTGAGCCCAACTCTCCCTTCATGATGCAGTGTGTGGTTTGAGGTGAGTTGTATGCAGGGCTTACCAATATCATGTCAGTAAAGAAAAACTGAATAATACCATGATTATAATCACCAGAGATATTTTTTTAGTGTATAACGTAGCTACCAAAAGCATTTGAAGTTAAGTGGAACCACAGGTTGAAGCCAGGCAAGGCTTAGTAATGTGCTGCAGCCACATTTTAAAGAATTATGTGAACTTTTAGCATAAACTTCTTGCTATTGTTCTAAGAGTAACTTAAGGAGAAATAACATTAAGCTCACAAGTAGTGTTCACTGAAAAACCCTGATGACAAGTTTCACGTTTTTTGCACCCTGTAGGATGTGGACAGAAGTGTTTTGCTTTGCACAAGTAAGCACATATTACAGTGATGTTGGGGTGCCTTGAACACAACTTGATGTATCTGAACATCACGGAAGACGCTTAAGAAGCTCAATCACTTAAAATCAGCAAAAACATAGTTTTTCAGCAGTTATTTAGACAATATTCAACAGTTATTCGATACCCCTGACTTCATTCATTAACTGTAAGATGCAGTTAGATGTCTAGAATTTTATTTTATTGTTAAGTTAAATCATTTGGAGTCTAGATTTATATATGTTGGTCATTTTCAGGCCCACACAACATCATTCCTGCCAGTAGGGCTGTAAAGCTAATCCCTACAGACATTATTAGTTCTACTTATAATGTAATTCAATACAAATTGAAAGTTTTTAAAATCTCTTTTGCTATCTGACTTGAAATGTACAGACCTTTTTTTCTTAGAAAATCAACAACTACAAAAAAAAAAAAAAAAGTTACTGCGTGCCCCAAAGGTGTTTCAACTGACTTAAAATGGAACTGGGGGCGGCATTTATGCATAGCACTGTGCATTAGACAAATTCAAGGATAAATCCCATAGAGTACTTTCAGGCAAGTCTGGTATGTATGGTATCTCTTCAAGGATGCTAAAATCCTGTTTGAATATTCAGACATGCTTTACGTAACAACACAACCATTAAAATTTTTTGTTTTTAGCTTTTCATTTAATCATCTGCTTGCCATAGGTTTTGTGAATGAGGTGGGCTGTTAAAGCTAAGATCATATGTTACTGGTTGATTGTTGTAATTAAAGTGAGATTAAGTTTCTTAAAAATATAAGTGTTGAAAAAAATCCTCTTTTTTTGTGTAACTGTGTACTCATTATTGCTTGTTCGTCTCTTGCAATTTAGATAAATGATATAACATTAAGCTCAAGGTGGTTGAGTCTCAAGCAGTAGGGAGGCGGAAGCAAGCCAAGGGAGCTCCGTGCCCACTGATCCCACGGGACTCACTGAAGACACCGGAACTGTACTTGCAGTCTTGGGTTTTAAAGCACTCTGTATTGTGGCTTTTGTTTAACTCCTGAATGTAGACTGTGGGGAGACTGGAGAACAAGGGGTGGGTAGGGACGCAGACATGTAAACTAGTGGGTATAGCACTAAGAAATACAATTAATGACAAAACCTATTTGTTTATTGGAGTTTGTTTTGATATGTCTGAGGATTACATCAGAAATGGGGATGACATCAGGATTGCATGCAGTTGTATTTTACTAGATATGTCTCCCCTCAGTTAGCTGGAATTCTCAGTTTGAAGGGTTTGTGAGTATATCAAACACTTCTACTTTGATAGGCTGATAGACCAAGATGTGTAAAAATATTTTAGTCCGTCTTACATGTTTTTGATATGGATAACTACATAGCTACAAATATAGTTGATGAGGACTAGAGGGTAGGTAGCCCCTTTTGTGGGATCCTACCTCCTTTCAATATGTTGCCATTCAGTCTTTCAATGGCCATATGGTCTCTTCTCTCCCCCCTTCATGTGTGTGTTACAGCACCCAGATAGCAAGATGATGCAGATCAACCTGACAGGCTTCTTAAATGGGAAGAATGCACGGGAGTTCATGAAAGACCTTTGGCCCCTGTTGCTCAGTGCCCAGGAGAACATTGCTGGCATCCCCTCGGCTTTTCTGGAACAGAAGAAAGAGGAAATTAAACAGAGACAGGTAGGCTTGTCCTTAAACGACACTTTGGGAAAGTTTAGATGATGGTTTATGAGGAATTGTGGCCTATGTTAAAACTATTGAAAACAATTTCCCAATATCTTTGTAAAATCGTCCCCAGCTACTTGAAAAATGCTACATGAATTGTTTGATGTAACCATTATTATAAGTAACAGGCAGCAGTTTTGATGACAACATAAGATGAATATGTACACTATTAATATATTATAAAAGTGTTGTTTTTGTTATCTAATTGTGGCATTTTTATAGATAGAGCAGGAGAAGCTCGCTTCTCTGAAAAAGGTTGATGAGGATAAGAAGGACAATAGAGAGAGGGCTCAATCAAAAAGCCCAAGGAGGTAAGAACAAAATGTTTTCTATATTTGAGTTCAGTGAAAGTTGTTTTGTATTTATCTCAGTGCATGAAAAGTAAGTATGTTTATTCCTTCACTGGATAGGCGGAAGACAAGATCCCCATCACCGCGGCGAAGGTCACCAGTAAAGCGAGAGAGGAAGCGCAGTGCATCCCGCTCCCCAAGACGTAGACTCAGCCCAGTTGGCAACAGTTCACCACCTCCACCCCTGATGCAGCTGCCCACAAAGCCTTTAGAGCAGCTTGTGGAGTCGGAAACATCAGAAAGAGCCATGCCAGAACAAGTCATACAAGATGCAACTCCCACTTGGTTAGTGGAAAGCTTTACTAACATCTCTAAATTTTGTACTGGATTTGAGTTGTGCTTTTATTCTTTTTTTCTTTTTCATGTTGTATTCAGTTGAGAATGCTTTGAAGTGTAGTCTTGAGTATTTTTTGAATATTCAATCCTTTGGAAAAGCATATAGTTTTTACTTGTTGTGTAGAGCTGTTGTGATAGTTAGTGGGCTTGACAGAAACTGACATTAATATGGAGTTATTTGAGATACAAAACAGGTAGGGTAGTGAATGTAAAAATATTATTTTTTAAGTTATAAAAAATCAAAGCTTATGCTCTATTTTCTCTGGTCTGCAGTGACACAGTTGTGGAGGTGTTGAGAGCAGACCCTGTGACTGAAATCAAAGAACCCTCACCTGAGAAAGTTCACAAGAAAGAAGAAAGGCCCAGGTCCAGGGAAAGGGAAAAGGACAAGGACAGCAGGCGGGAAAGACCACACCGCCGTTCTCGTTCCCGTTCCCATTCTCGCTCTCGCCGGCGACGTACTCGCTCTAGGTAATTTCTAACATTCTTGATGTCCTCTCAGGTTTGAAAAAGACAAAAAAAAGTTTGTGGATGCCTAATATATCTAGAATTAAATCACTGAAGGTTTTTTTTATTTTCTTTCCTTAACCATTTTAGATCATACTCCCCACGCAGAAGACCAAGTCCCCGGAGGAGAATGTCTCCCCGTCGAAGGAGTCCCCCAAGACGTGGCCCCACTGGTTCTAGACATAGACACAGACGCTCCCCTGTCCGCAGGTAAGTGACTTGTGAAAGAAACAGTATTTAAATGTTATGATCTTTGATCCTTTATTTCCTCTCCTAATCTTATTTATATTGCATGGTGTAGACCAGCTCTTATTTTAAGTGTCTTGAGATTACGTTTTATTATGATTTGCGGCTATATTAATAAAGATTGATGGATTCATTGTTTTATCTAGTAACTTGGACCAGATACCTCTGGCAAAAAGATGTAGGACAAAAATGTACCCTTTTGAGAATTAACCTGAAATGCCATTGTACTTATCTCCTGCAGGAGGCGCTCTCGTTCAGCTTCATCCTCTGGCAGTAGCTCTTCAGGCTCTCGCTCCCCTAAAAAGGCATTAAAAAGAATATCTAGCACACCACCTCGAAAGCAGGCACATCATCCTGACACATCCATCAGCCCTGCGGGGAAGGATAGACGGTCTCCATCTCCACGGGCCAGAAGAGGCAGAGGCTCTGCATCACCAGCCAGATCATCTGGTATGATCTAAATGACCCGTTTTTGTCCTTTGAAATTTGTACAGGCCTTTTTTATTTTCCAGAACTACATCGCATCTTCCAATTAACAGCTCCTTCCAGGTCTTAGATTGAAATCTGTATTTAATATCTTGTGATTCTTAAAATCTGGTTAATCCTCTAATCGAGAGCCAAACAGTTCCTGAGGATTCAATGTGTGTATCAATACAGGACTAAACTGTTATTTCAAAAGCAGTATACGAGGATAATCGTGTCAGTAATGCATCGATAATTCTTGGTGTCTTGTGTTTTAGGACTCAAGCGAAAACAAGGAGGAAGGGCAGATTCATCTTCTGATAATGCCAAGCCTAGACCTTCCGAGGGGTCTGAATCAGGTAAGAGCGATATTAAGACTGCTCAACATGTGTGTTCGTTAAGAGCCTTAATGGACCCCTGCTGACAAACAAGGATTAACAGTGAAGGTCTTGACACTTGGGGTCTTTGGAAGCGGACACATTTGCCTTGATTGTTTGCAGAAGGAACAATGTTGCCCAACATTTACTTGCTAAGACATTGTACAAAGTCTGAACTAATAAACTTATTTCAATGTTGAAAACTGGTAACAAGCCAAATTCAGAATGTCAGTTTCCCACCCAAATTATGTCCATCCACAAATCAACTATTTTTCTAGAGCA
Source organism: Xyrichtys novacula (assembly GCA_962446985.1). Taxonomy (NCBI): domain Eukaryota; kingdom Metazoa; phylum Chordata; class Actinopteri; order Labriformes; family Labridae; genus Xyrichtys; species Xyrichtys novacula. Next base: position 10,464,070 of record OY660878.1, read on the forward strand.
TAAATGTGAACATTGATAATCTATGTTCTTATTGCAGTTTGCTTATCTCACTGCCCTGGGTGATTACCATGAGTGTCTTGTTTAGACCATCACCACACACACACAAAAAAAGTTACCAACTGTGTGGGGGGGTTGTGCATGACTGATGGGGGAGCACAATTTTAAAAGTTGGTTCAGCATAAAAAAAAAAACAAGCTAAAATGTAGTTTGACTGAGGTGAGGCACATTGTCAAACTGCATCCACTACAAGTGCTTTATTTTACCTCTGATAGGCTCAGATTGTTATTACAAGTCCTCTGATGTGGTCACACAGCGTGGTGTGTCTGAGGTATTACCCCAGGACACATCAACGTCACTGACATTCGGCATCAGCAGGTCCCACTCATCACAACACAGACATTCTTCCTCTGTGGACACAGGATCACAACACCCACAGGAACACCATCACTCTCCAGAGCTTTGTGGAACAGCTGGTTCACCCTGCTCTGCTTGTTGACCTCTCTTTCCTTGTATTCTCATCAACTTGTTGGAGATCTTTACTGGTATACTATGGCTCAAATAAATATGGTTGGCCACTGTATTCAAAGACCTTATCCAAATGGCCAAGGCTGAAAAATACCAAAGTACCCCTTTAATTCAAAACTTTATGTAGCTTGAAACTGTGTCCAGGCAGTCTGTTGCACTAATTTTACAAACAATGATTATTGCTCTACATTTCAGAGGAGGATAAAAATGATAAAGGGGCAACGGCAGATTCTGTGCAGCAACGTCGTCAGTATCGCAGACAGAATCGCCAGTCTTCTTCAGGTTAGAACTGTTTCTATCTTCTTTTGAATCTTTGCCCCAGCTGTAACCATAGTGATTTGTCACAATCACATATAGTTCAGCTTAAACAAAACAGTTGTTGATGTCCTTTTGTTTCATTTCAGATACAGGGTCATCCTCATCAGATGATGAAGGCCCCAAAAGGTCAAAGGCAGGGCCAGGTGCCAGAAATGGTGAAGTCAGGAGGAGGCGCAGCCACACCCCTTCTCCACGGAGGCGTCACAGGGATGTTTCTCCGAGGTCTGACGCAGTTTTTGTATATTTTTATAAGAATGCTCTGGCTTGATGTTAGATGAACCTCCAAATTGTTCACTACAGTCTGATGTGTAAGGCTTTTTGGTGTGGATTTGTAACCCTACAGGAAAAGACGTTCCCCATCTCCTGCGCGCAGACGTCGCTCCCCCTCTCCCCCACGTCGCCGCAGGTCTCCTTCTCCTCCCAGACGGAGGTAAAGAAATGTTTATCAAGTGTTTGACTATTAGAAATTGAAATATCATGAGGGTTTTACATTCCAATTGGTTCTCCCCAGGTCTCCTTCCCCACCTCCCCGCCGCCGCTCTCCATCACCTCGACGTTATTCTCCTCCTATTCAGCGCCGCTACAGCCCTGCACCTTTGCCCCCACAGAAGAGGAGGATGTCTATGTCTCCTGCAAGGCGCTCCTCTCCAGGGGCCAAGCGACGGCTCTCCAGGTCCCCTAAGCGTAGAAGTCCTCCTCCTCAAAGGAGACGCGCATCTCCGTCTTCCTTGTCTCCACCCCGACACAGGAGGAGCCCAGTTAGGCCAAGCAGGGACACACGATCCCCTGTTGCCTCAGCCAGTCGTCTCTCCCCATCTCCTGCCAATCGCAGTCGCACTGTCAGAGGTTCATCCAGTCCACAGGGACCTTATGATAGGCCCAGCACGTCTCCGTCTAACCAGCGGAGACAGCAGTCCCCTTCACATACTGGGAAACCCATCCGTAGAGTGTCCCACACACCAGAACCACGCAACAACCAGAGGTAATCAGAGCAGCTGCCACTTATTGTGATTGCAGTGTCAGAATAATTCTGTTCCACCCTCATAGACATAACATAAACTGTTGCCCTCATGCCTGCCATGTCACATCTGTGCTTTCTATAGACCGTCTCCAAGTCCACAGCCAATGAGAAGAGCATCCTCAAGATCCAGATCACCTTCCCCTCAACAGGAGGCTCAAAAACGTCCAGCCCCAGCATCTGCCTCTCCCTCACCATGTCACTCAGCCAGTGGTTCTCCGCCACCAGCAAAAAAACCTAGCAGCGGCTCAGGCAGTCAGTCCCCAAGCAAGGTTTGATATTTCAGCTTATTTGCTCATAAGATAACTAAGAATCATCTGTCTACAAGTATGGTCATAAGTAGAGTCTCAACAAACCTAAGATGGTATACTAAAAGTGAAAAATGCCAGTTTTGCTGACGTACATGTGCCTCCCAGTGTTCTGCGGCATTTTAAATGTAGGCAATGTCTTTGTATAAGGTTGAAGTAAAAGTATACTGATACCTTACATTGTTTAAGCCATCTTTATACAACCATATTCCCCAATGTTATCTTCTTTTCAAACATCATCATATAGTTATATCATTCAATTGAAAAAGAAGAGATTGCCAAATTCTAAAGTTGGGAGTTCAAATATAATCATGAAGGTGACAAATAATTTCTGAAATTATTCCCATGATCGGTGTGTGTGTGTGTGTGTGTAGCAGAAATAATGTGTCAATATTTTTGCGCAGAATTCAGATGTTGATGCCAGTGGCAAGAAAAAGAAGAAGAAGAAGGAAAAGAAACATAAGAAAGAGAAGAAACACAAGAAGCACAAGAAACACAAGAAGAAGGCCAGTGGCACTGTGACAGGAGATGGACAAGACCACCCGGGCTTGGAGGAGGATGGCGAGTCCAGAAAGGTTAAACCTGTTTTTGGTTTTTGTTTTAAGCCTCTAAACTCTCTCTCTCTCTCTCTCTCTCTCTATGTTGATGCAGATTAATCCTTCATCATTATTGATCTGATTTTAAAAATTTTAACACAATCAACCCATCTGCAGCACAGAATGACTCAAAATCCCTGGCAATGCATTTCAAGCACTTTGTCCAAGTAGTGTTACCGTCGCACATGTGCAAATGGGCAGTTGTTTCGGTAGTGACAGGCTGCAGAACCAAGCAACTCAATATTGAAGACGTGAAAGAGCACGTTGGCCCTCTCGATGGGACATTTGAGTACAAAAAAATCCATGACGGAATAGTCAACAGACAAAGTATTATGCACACTCTGCAGGAAGGAGTTTTTTCATTTGAGCACTTGTAGCTTAAAATCCCTAATTAACATGAAGCCTATGTTAGTCAGGGTTTCAGCCAGCACTTTGGGTTTCTTGGGTCTCTTTTATATAGATTTATTTAATGAAACGTCATCCTGTTATTTGTTTCATAGTATCTAAATTGTAGATTTTTGTGTATTTCATGCTCTCTGTCTTTTAGGAATCAGACAGTGAAGTAGAGGACAGCTTGGATGACCTGGAAAAACATCTTCGAGAGAAGGCCCTGCGCTCCATGAGGAAGGCCCAGATGTCTCCATCACATACGTCCTGAAACAAGGGGCTTTGTCACTGTTTTTTTTTTTTTTTTTTTTTTTCAACTATCTTGTTTGTTAACCTGTTTCAGCTTTAGAATGTACAAATTGTGAAATCTTGAGGGTTTTTTGTTTCCTTTTTACCGGTTTGGTACGTTCTATAATGTGTCTCAGTAAGAGCTTGCTTTGTCAGTCAGTGTTTTCTCTACACTGTAAACAAGCTTGTGTTTTTCATTATTTTAAATTGTTTAGCTGGGGAACGGTTAAGGCACAGAGATGTGCATTAGGCAGCATCAAACCTACAGTAAATTCCACTGAGAAGTGATTGCATGTGCATAGAAAGTCTCTGATGTGCATGAACCACCAAATTTTTAACTGTAGACGAAAAAAACGCCATTCAGTGACACCATTACTAATGCCTTTGATTGGTGGAAGCAGTTTTCAAGCTGTCAACTATTACTGGCATTAACAGAAAAAGTCTAATCCCATATTGTAACTGAATGGAGCTGTATGGCAGTGTTGAAAATGCTGTTTTCTAATTTAGAAATGGTCTTGTTTGAAGATCATAGCAGTCTGAAGTGATTAAAATTCTGCTTTAATTTTTTCTAATGAATTGATATGCAGTTTTATTTTGACACCCTGCATCAAGCTAATCTCTGTTGGACTCTGATTTGTAATTAGTACCCCTGGCTTTTGTCATCTTGTCATCCTTTCAAAAATAAACCTTTTTGTAGGAAGTATGCTCTCCTAATTTCAAGATTGTCACCTGTGTTTTAAGTTGGATTTGCGAAAGTAAAACTTGATTTAAGGTGATTGAGAAACATATTACAGTTTTTACAAAGCTCAACTATAGATGAATCCAACTTTTTCAGAAGGAGCATTGGCTTATCAGACTTAAATCTCCTATTTTAGATTTTTTTTTTTTTTCCTTTTGCAAATGTTTTTGCCACCACTTGGAGATTTGAGGCCACTGCTGTAAAAAAGAATGCAAAAGAAAAAAAAGAAGTCACAATGGAAGTTACTGATGGGGGAAAAAAAGGAATCTAAGTTCCCTGCAAATAAAAGAAATGGTGCAGATAAAAAAAAAAGGAAAAAGACAAGTTAATGACACAAAAAAAGTAGTGATGGACAAAAAAAAAAGTTACCAACTGCAAAATATAAGGATGCAAATAAAAAAAAGTGGCGGTTCTCAGGCCACCGTACATAAAGCTCGGAAAAACTACCAGTCACATAAGTAGATGCTTTGTCGCGTCATTTGTAGTTATAAAGTTGGCTTTGGTCATCCCCACGGTGCCTCCTCCCAGGCGCCACCCCGGATCCCTCCCACATTTCTCCATGCTTGCGCCTCTGGTGACATCACAGTTTTAAGTATTCCCGTTGCTTCTTCTCCTTCCTCCACCCGTCCTCCTCCTCATCACCGCTACTCTACCAGCGTAAAAACCCTTACAGTCCGGGGATGCTTTTGGAGCTTTTAGCTTAGCTGGTTATAAGTTCTGCAGCCACTCTGTGATATCAGGCAGTTTCGACTGCTGTCTTGTCGACTGTGCCAAATCGGACTTCAGTGCAGCTGGCACTAGATTCTACTTCGGGTAAAGAGGAAAAAAAGCGCCCACTGGGCTTCGCTGAGGAAAAAAAGAGGTGGAGAAGAGGACTAAACTGAATCCGGGCGTGGTAGCTAGAGAGAGAAACCTAACCTTTGTTAGCTTAACTTAAGGTAGTAGCAACAACAATGTCGTTGTCGGTACCGCAGAACGGAGTGAAGGCGGACAACGAGCCCGTTATCGAGCTGTTCGTGAAGGTAAGACTGCAACAGAATTAGTTTTGGAGAAAAAAAAGTTTTTACATTTGGAGTTTCTTTGTTACTCTGACTAAACCAATATGAGTGAGCGGTGATGATGTGGGAATCAGGACCATAATTATGTCCGATTTAGAAATGGAATATATTCTGGACACGCATGAACATTGTATTTCAACAAAGCTATGGCCAATAGCGATAACCTTGCACTGATGTTAAACCCGTATGGTTTCCTACATTGGTTGAAAGGATTATCTCGGTCGTCTTTGGGGAAATAGGTTGGGATTCTCAACCCTCCACGTTACTCTGACCATGTGTAGCCCGCAGTGTGACACGCAGGGCGGATACTGGAGTGTGGTGAGGGGAGCGACTGCCATGCTGGAACGATGGGGGCTAATTCGCTAACAAAAGCCCTGTAGCGTGAATGTGGTCTGCAGCAGCCACTTTTATACATCTAACAATTTCCCCTCTTTGCCATTGCCTTTTTGATACGTGTGAACTAATTTGTATAACACTAAGTATCCCAAAAATGACGGATTATGGCTCTACAGGACGTTTCAATGTTAAGTTTCATTCTTGGATATCCGTTTAGTCTGAGATACCTGAGAGTTTATTGCGATGGACAGTTTTCAGTCAAACACATTTACACTATTGGACAATGAGGGAGATTAGGCGATTAGTACCCTAAGGGAGTGCTTTTTTTTGTTGTGAGTTGTGTCGTTTTTGTCGTTTCCTTTAAGCACAGCTTAGCTTTTCGATACTGTGATTGATTAAGAAGCTTAATAGTTGGACCTTGCAGGAAGCCTTTATTTTTTAAGTTCTACAAATCTCTATCAAACGACCCCTGTCCCAGCAGTAATAATGTGAAAGTTTGAAGGGTCTCGAAAGGCTGTTTGCCCCTCTTCTTTTGCCTGTTCTCCAGGCGGGAAAATGGCAGAGAGGGGAAAAAAGGGGGGGCTTTGGGGGTCCTCCTTTGACAAGCAGAGGGTGTGTGATGGCGTCACTGGCTGGGACATGAGGCAAGGTTATAGTTAAGGGGAGAAAAAACCTGCACGCACGATATGTAGTATAGACTAGATTTGTATTCCTTAAATCAAATCTTGAATTTGTTCCATTTAGTACTTTATGTCCATTCTGACCTGTTACAGCCAGCTCAGAGTGAGGTTTTGTATTCAGGTACTGTAGCTAGGGCTGGGCGATAAAACAATTATGATATATATCGAAAATTAATTTCCCTCGATATCAATGTAAAACATAGTCAATATGCTTTTCAATAGTCGGCTTCTGCCTTGTTTTGGTAGACTATAAGAATAGCCAATGAAAAGGGGAGTTGCTCCGGGTCCGTTTCGTGCTGAACCAATCATGTGCTGAATTAGAACCAAGTAGCAAACAACTGCGTAGTAGCAGGCAGCAGCTACACGCAATCAATCATAACACGCAAAGCCGACAGCACTGTTGGGGAGAAAAAAAGATAATGAGTGTTACCCCCAGCAGAAATGCAGACGACGGCTTAACAGATGACGATATCGTCAACAACATTGGCACGAAAACGTCAGTAGTGTGGAGGTATTATGTTTTTTTGAGGTCGGACATGAAGCAGAGTACATGTTCTCGCAAAGTCGGGGGATACCTCAAATCTTTTTCACCACCTGACATGGCAGAGCATGCACAATTCTAAAGATTACAAACTTCGAGCGGAGCAAGGAGCCCATGGCGCCTGTGCAGCCGAAACAGCTGACCATTCAGTCTGCTCTCTTTAGCGCAATGCCTTACAACAAAACGTCAAAGAGACACAAAGACCTCACAGATGCAGGAGCTTATTGTACTGCAAAACACATGCTACCAATAAGCACTGTTAAATTTCATCTTTTATATTGTGATATATATTGATATCAACTGATGTAAAAAAAAAAAAAAATATATATATATATATATATATATATCGTGATAAACTTTTCCCATATCGCCCAGCCCTAACTGTAGCTATAAATTGGGGTGACTTTTCTGTTACTTTTTTTTTACAGATTTAACAGGAACACAAACACTCCTGTCTGACTTTTCAGGGATAGGGTATAGTCGCATGGTATTGATGAAGCTAAGAAGCGGGCCCCTTGCGTAGAAGAGGCAGGGTTAATGGAAACTAACTCTGAACCATTTCGAAGTCTACGGCCTAAAGGAGAGGTTACATCATTCCCTGGCCTGGAAAGGTTATACATGTGGCCAACTCGTCCTCTTTCACTCCTCCGTCCTTGGTCTGCCTGTGTAGCCTGTTGTGTACAGAACAGGCACTTCTTCCACTGTGACTTTAGCCTAGTGTGCTGTCTTAACAACTTCCACAGCTCTGTGTTATGTGCTAGTGTCGGACATGTCTACATCTATTATTGATGCTGCTGTTCTCACCCTGCTGCAGTAAACACAGTCATGGGAGACAATGAAAAGCACACAGGTTGCCATTGGCGCATGCTGTGAGCCAGGCCTCTGGAAACAGCTGATAACAAACTGTGTGAGCTCTCCACTCACAACAGTGTTAGATCTGCCGAGGCACTGCTACCCATCAATGCTGACTTATTGTTTTACCTAGAATGCTAGTTAACAGTGTTTGAATGTTCAGACTAAGCAATTTTACCCCACTAGATTATAGCTGACTGGTCCAGTTCAGAGATTCTTTGATTATGCAACTTGACAGACCTGGGTGGTTTTTTAGCAGCTGTTTTCACGTTGCCATGGACAACGGTCATCCTCAAGGCAGGGCATGGATGTTAGGTTTGTCTGTCGGCTTTACTGCTGTCATTTGCAAATGAACATGGTGTAATGGCTTTGAAATAGGGAGGATGGACCTTTGACCTCATAACTGCACAGCAGTTTAGATATTGTTTTGCTGATATGAGAGGTATTTTGTGCCAGTGTGGTGTACAGGATGACTTCTACGCATCCACCCCTTTACTGTTCGACTACTTTGTAACAAACGTGTTAGAGCTGAGGCAGTAATATGAAAACCTAAATCTACTGTATTTATGTTCTTTGATGGTAGAGGGCGTATCACTGTTTATAAAGCAAGAAAGATTACAGAGAGCAAATGCATATAATGACATTGATTTAGAGTTGAATATTATAAATGTCCTTATCCACTCTTTTCCTTTTTGTTAAGTCTTGTTTCGTGTAAATATGTCATACAAACTTGAAGCTGTTCGGACATTAGAGGTTGTCTACTTCTAATATCTCCAGATGATACTGTATTTTCCTATCACTAGCAAAATTATCAGGTTTTGTTTCGTTTTTGATTTAGTTTCACAGTTTTTACTATTCCACTCTAAATTCATTCAGACATGCCAGTGAGTCATCCATGCCGGAGTGTGACCTGACTGTACTGTGGTGAACAGAATGTAAATGAGTCTAGAGGAACAGGCAGGCTTTATCTCTACTCGTGTTTGCATCTATTGGCTGCAAGTGTGCCAAGATCACACCACTGGTTGTGAAGCCTTGTGCTGCTTCCAGACTTCAATGCTGCAGCCAGCAGCAACAGCAGAGCCATTGGGCATGTTTGAGAAGTGCTCTTGAGTCTGGTTGGCATGAGAGCCTGTCTATGTTTATGTTAGTTCCTCAGGACAATACCGTAGAAACCATGGTGACGGAATGCAAGAGAGATGCAAGAGAGAGACCAGGACTTGCATTGTCTTCTATCTTACAAATATGTAGAAGCAGTTATCAGTGCACAACAAAAGGCCTTTTCAGGTTTTAATCTTTTTAGAAATTATGTTTCAGTCTGTGTATTCCTCCATATATTTTGGTGTACCAGGCTCTGGGTCTTCTAAGTCCACTCAAAAGGCTTATTTCATATTGCGCTATCAGTGGCAACATGTGACTTATGCCTTGTGATTGGCTGTTTAATGAAACACAATGACCTTGTTCAACACTGAGACTGCTTCAGTCAAGGCTGCTGCTCGAAATTACATACATGGTTGGAGTAAACATGGGTAACTAGTGTACACCACAGTTGTTTAAAGGGTTATCCCCTGTGGCAGATGGTCAACAAAGGTTTGTATTGAATTGGTCCAGTTTCTGTTTAGTTCAAGAATAATAAGTCAATAAAGTAGTTTATTTCCTGCAAGCAAATAGCATTGCTGCTGTTGGCATGAAACTTTGGGGTACAATAGTTGATAGGTTGTTGCAGACCTCTTTGCTGTTTTTTTCACTGCAGGGTTAATTTGCCTCTCAGTCTCTGACCTGATCACTCTGGCAGTTTTGTTACAATCTGAAGAGGGGTTCTCCTGTTTTTTTTTGGAAAAAGTGTTTTGAAAAGTCGGTTTGCGTTTGAAATGTGTAGCCTGGCTTGCTGTGTATTGTGCTGTCCAGCTTAGTGCAATGTGTCTCAAAAAGGAAGAGCTTGTCTCATTTGTGCTAATTGCTAATGAGGTATTTACCCTACATGCCCAAGAAAAGGATTTATCGCCACTCCTGAACAACATGGATCAGGGGATGTAGAGATTTAATCATTCAAATCATATAAACAGCTTCTTTTTGGTTGTTGTTTTTTTTCTTTTTTTACTACAGATGACTGCATCTGTTTTAACCCACAGATCAGAACACAGAAGAAAACAAGTCTTTCTTTTCCTCTGCCTTTTGTTACTTCATCTTCATTGCCAGAAAAGCAGCATGATACCTTTTTAAAGGGGCAGGATTTCTCCAGTTGCCTCACTTGTAACTCAATCAGTCTCAACATGATACAGTCTGCTTGTGTTTCTCGTGCTGTGCTCAAAGTGTATGTAATCCAAAGAGTGTTGCTATCTGTCTTTTAAAGGTGGGCTGACAAGCACTTTTCTGAAATAATCATCGCTCCATTAAGATGCGCTGAGTGCTCCAAATGTCAATCTAGGCTTAAATTCTTCACATCTTCATCTGGGGACCAAAGAGCTAAAAATGAAGATTTCAAACTTAGTTTACTATGCCCGTTGATATAATATAATATAATCTGGATAAATCATGCCTTTCCAGAAGTGTGTTTAGACTTTATCATTTATATGTAAGACTTGATTCTGAAAAAGATACTATATATGTAAAACTAGATCAAAGTGAAGAGTGGCAAGCAGATAGTCTGCTTGGAATCGCAGATGAGGCCAGTGTTAGCGTGGCCACAGTGCAGGCATTTGCTGCCATGACTATCTGCCATATGTGTTGTAACAGCATACTGGTATTGTGTTGGTGCCAAAGGCTGGCTCACAGCTGTCTACCAGCCATTTGTCTGCAGGGGTCATTTGGGTCAGATATGAATGTTTTTAGTCCTGTACAGGATTTTAATATGTTTTTGTAAATGAGTGTGGACTAGTCTTAATGTTTGCTTCTGTACAAATGTGAGGGAAAACAAGTGTCGATGTTGTATATAATGAATGCAAATAGTCTGCTCTAGTCATCCATCTCAGGGTGACTCCCACATGACTGTGTGCTCATCTTTTCCATCATTTTGGATCGGTATTAAATGTCACCAAACAGCTGTCTTGTTCCTTTTGAGAATCCTGAAATAGGTTTTTTTCTTATCTGTGCTTCACTGAGGCTTAATTTATTATTTTAATATGATTAAGTTCACGTATTATTGCTGTATCACCATTACACAAACACACTTTTTTTTTTCGGCCTCAGTCTCCAACTTTCCACAGAAGCTGGAGGCTCTCCACGGCCCTTGTGCGCTAACACAGAAGGCCTGTGTCTAACTGGAAGTCTTAATGTTTCCACAGACTGAAGTCAGCCTGAGTCAGAGCCACACCAGGGATGTGATGGCATTTCCATTTTCTGGTTAGATCTGACTCCTCTGTACACTCATCTGTCTGAAGCTGGTTACACGCTGCAACTCAACTCTTATTACACACACCCAGTCTAGCATGGGGCATAGAGTCTTAGTGCTACTTTGGCTATGGTCAACATCTACTCTGTAAACTGAAGGCTGGCATTAGATGTCTTCTTGACTTATACTCTTAGATAGTTTTTGTTTGTCCTGTATGCGACTGTGTAAATGTCAGTAATTTGATGATTTGATTTGTTGGATTAAAACAAGGGTTTGGAGTTGTGAGATTTCTAGCTGGTAGTCTGACATACCAAGTAATTGAGTTGTCCGGCTATAAAACTTTAATTATGTTTAAGCAGCTTGAGTGATAGCCTGAACAAACTCCCTTTTTTTATACTTCTGACAAGTAGGAAATGCCCAGGTAATTCTATCTTGGTAAACTGGCTTGCTGTGAGTTTGTCTGTGTTGGTATGGTTACAATCCCAACCCTCGCCCAGTCTGTGTGCTTGTCCGGCTAACAGGGAGAGGCGTTGCTATGAGGTTACCATGACTGCCTGCTTTCAAACGGACATTCCTGCTGTGTGTCATGGCAGAAGGAGGGGAGCTGCTTGATACATTGTTAGTTCCTTATTCGGTCAAAGTGTGGCTTGAACTCGCTAAGCAGCAGCCCACCCAATTTAGAAAATGAAGTGTGTTGGGGAGGGGAAGGAGCAGGCCTCCATGATTCTAAAATTAGACCGTGAGCTGAGACTGGGAGGACCGTGTCCAGTCAGAACAGCATCCATTGTCCCTCAGTACTGACTGTTTTAACTGTAAATCCACAACACCAGGCAACATCAAGGAAAACTGTATCTTAGATATTAATGAGAGTATGTATAAAGTGGTGAAGCTTGATATGATTTCCTAGTGAGTAATTTTGCTTCAACATTATACATACTAGTGCTGGGCGATAGGACGATAGATATCGTGGGCACGATAGAAAATGTCTATCGTGCCATTTCTATTTTTATCGTTTCGGGCGATAGGCTGTATTTTATCCATAGGGCTTGTGCCATCAGATGATTCATAGTAACAACAACAATAATTGCACATTCAGTAAGTGTATTTGGTGTCAAACGGGAAAGAAAACAATATTTTCTTACAAAGAAAAGGATGCTTTGACATGTAGGCTCGCATTTCTCTTTCGATTTTACGACATGACGCCGCTTTACGTGCCCTCTTCGTGTCCAGCGTCTCCCGCCGTTGCGGGTTACCTGGGTTACACACGTGAGGGGATCATTGTAAGCAGTGCTTAATTTGTGCCGGAGCAAGTCGGAGTGCGCTCCGGGACCTCTTTTGATCGGATCCGGGACCTATTTCAGCCGCTCCGGCACCTGTTTCATCTGCTCCGGGACCTTCCCTGTAGAGGATGACGTTTGTCGGGAATTCCCGTGGGTCACGTGATTCCCGCGGGAATCCCACGGAATGGGAGTCATTTTTTTATTAATCCCTTGATCGGGATGGGACGGGAAAAAAAGCAACGGGAGTGGGCAGGAGCGGGAACAACATTAATAGATGATAATTTTCAGCCGTGTTAAACAACCAGATGAACAGGTGCGTCCATTTTTGTAGTCATCTCTCAGTGAGAGCCAACACTCTTGACCGCGCTAGCAACACAAAAGAACTACAACAGTGGTTTGACTTCCTGTCAGCTGGGAGCGCGGCTGCGCATTTCTACCCTTCGAGCCAGGGGCGGGGAAACGTAATTTTGTGACATTCTGTAGTTTTTCAATCAATTCTGGAGTCGTGGCGAATCAAATCACCTTACCTGACTGCCCCTGATAGATGAATAAAGCGCTCGAATTCATGCTCGGGTCTTGCTACGTGCTTCAAGAGTAAAGTAAACAATGATGGAGGCAGAGAGCAGCTTTGGAGGAGAAACATCCAGCAGTGTGAACAACCTCTTCAAAAGAGCCCTAAAGACCTACCTTTTTAATGAAGCCTTAGGTTAGCTTTCCTTTATTCTTTTACTACCTTGCCTCTTACATTGCAACTCTTTTATTCGTTTATGCCTTTTTTTATGCCAATCTGTGACTGTCATTCTATTGCTTTTTTTATTGTTGCTGCTCTTTTTTTACTGTGTACTGTAGCACTTTGAGATTTTTTGTAAATGTAAAGTGCATTACAAATTAAATTTATTATTATTATTATTATGGAGTGCTTTGGCTCACACTATCGGCGTTTTCTGTGAGTGTTGCATAACTTTGGGTGAGCACAGACATGAACGCACTTCAGCCACGTATTTATTTATTCATTTTTCTAGTTTTAAGCGCTGGTCTTGTACTGGCACTGTACTAGGGCAGCTGTATACACTTTAATTTTTCATAGAACTGAAAGCATACCATAGCTATATCGTGATATATATCGTTACCGTGATATAAAATGATCCATATCGTGATATACATTTTTTTCCATATCGCCCAGCACTAATACATACTTACTACTACTCAACTTTTTATATAGACTCTTTTAGCAGTGACCCAAGTTAAGACTGCTGATGCATAATGTTACAAGCACAGTATCAAAATTCAAAAAGTCAGTAAGAGGTATTGGCAGATGTGAACATTTCTGATGCCAGTATTTATCAATAGACAAAAATTGATGCATCAAATATGTGCATGCAATAACAGCTCGTAGGGAAGTATCTGTAAGTATCAGGAACATAGCAGACACATTACTGTGTCTATGTGTAAAGAAAGTGTGAATTTTCTGTAGAATCAGGTGTTTTGGTTGTTTTTAATTTCTGTTTCTGAACCAAATAGAATATCACAAGAAGAGTAGCAGGTAAACTCTATTACAGGAGAGTCTTCACATTGAACAAAAGGAGTGTATTTATTTAGGGGTGGGAATCACCAGTGGCCCCACGATACGATATTATCACAATACTTGGGCCACAATACAATATTATTGCGATTTTTAACATTTTGCAATACAGTGAGTATTGCAAAACAATATATTGCAATTTATAAAATTTTTCAGCTGTTTAGCTAATTTAGCATTCGGCTTTACTGTATGTTTATCTTATTTACGCTGTAATTTATTTTCATGTAGCACATCTTGCAAACCTTTTATGTATTTGTTGTTCTTTCTCCTGCTCTATAATGTCACCTCTGCCAACCTCACTAGACAAACAGTTGATTTTATTTTTCCATTATCATAGATTTTAATTCATATTAGCAATTAATTTGAAAAATCGAAACTTGGTAAATGAGACGATACGATATATCACCAGACAAAATATCGCGATTCTATGCGGAATCGATTTTTTTTCCCCCACTCCTAGTATTTATTGGTATATGGTTGTCTGCAACCTATCAAAAGATATTGGCACAACAGTAAAAGTTTAATGCTGTGCATGCCTAGTGAGGACCTAGCATCAGCTGAGTGTGTCACGTTGGCCATTAAACCAGTGGTTTATCTGTGATTATAAAAGAAGATGGATGGAGTGATGACTGTGTGTTTTGAGAAGAGACAGTGTTTACAAGGCATCAGCGCCCCTTTGCTGACTGAGGACCCATTGTCCTGTTACGGGACCATGCTGTCCTGGACACTGACTCCTAGATAGCATCCGATTGGAGCATGACTCACACCCTCCACTGAGCAGCTGTGTGTGTGTTTGGCGTTAAATAAACAGGCATCTGTTGACTCGTGTCAATCCATTGAGCCTAAATAAAGCACCAGATTGTGTTAGCAGAAGTCAGCTCTTCCCACTCATGTGGCATAGTTGTTACTTCACATCTGGGTAAACTGTATCCTGTACCCCTTAAAAGGATGGTGTGACCTTCTGCAACAGGAGTTGAAATAGCAGGCTGGTAACTGGGAACCATTAAGTGTTGCTTTGAACCCTGCTTGCATTTGCATGTTAACTTCTTGGACGCCGTTTTTTTAGATGATCGGCTATTCCTTATAAGGGCACATTTGCAAAGACTTCTCACCTCCCTGGTGGGATTTTATTGCTGTTTTTTCCCTCCCCAATGCTCACTGGTAACTGGTCTGTAACTCTACAAACAATAAGCGCCTTGTGTCAACGCTGTATGAGAGTTTCTCCAGAAGCCCTTTTGTGAATGTCACACCCGAATATTGGCACTCTGGAAAGTGATAGGAGATAACAACAGCACAGCCGTCATTAACCCCTTCAAAGTAGCGAAGTACCAGGAGCTTAATTTATTTCAAAATCTAGTTTTCTTCTCTTGAATTAGTCTCAGGTGCTGCTTGAAAATGGTTATACGTTCATTTATTGCCTTTCAGAGCACCTTAGTTGGGAACAACTAAGTGAAATGTTGAAGAGAAACGTCCCAAAAGTGAAGCAGTTAAGAAAGTGGAAATAGAGATCAACAGCATCATCAGGTAAACTAAACAAAGCACCCTCTCGGTGGAAGTTACAGGACATTTCTGGAATAGTTTCTTCCTCCTCCCCAAATGCCCAACCCAACCAGTTACTCCACAGAGGGGCCCAGGAAAAGGGGAAAGGGATAAAGAAGGAAGAATCCCAAGAATCAACACAGAATCCAAAGCTCCTCTCAAAGCATCTATTACCACTTGTTGCATGTTGTGTCCATTAGCATTACTGTAGTCCCTACTTCGCTCACTGTTTCCTGTAAAACCTCTTTAGCTGTCTTTCTCTGTAGCAGAACTGTGCCGTCAGTGCGGTCTTTGACAAAGCAGGAGTCTGCTCTGCTTCAGAGGGTGAGGCTCAGCTTCCAAGAAGAGACTAAAAGAGAACGAAGAGTGTGAAATGTCTTCCTCAGCTGCTGTGACCTTCTTCTAGGCCACTTGAGAGACAGAACTAAAGATGAACCCAGATTTAAATCAGCTTGTTATGGCGAAGCTCAGAAAACATCATTTTATTTAACAAATAGCAGTACTTCAGTTGAGAGCTAGTGTCAGATAGTCTACCTGCAAATAGGAAATCCTCTCCATGCTGTCTGTTCTTCTCTTTCCATGTCATATGTGTCTGGCTATTGCCATGGGAACTGTTGCCGTGGTGCACTACCACCCTTGATCCAGATGGTTTCTTTGTAGTTGTAGTGCTGTGTGAAAAATAGAAGTTTTTCAGCAGCTGTTTCTTGTCTAACCAGGTGACAGTCATAATACCTGCAAATTTAATTTACCTAAGCTCTGTTTTAGAATTTAATCAAGTTTATCTAAAGGGGGGCCTCGATTTGAAGAACAAAAGCAGTTTTCTAATCTAAGCTTTTCAGATCTTGAATGTGTGGGGGGGTGGGGGGTTAAGCAGGGGAGGGCACAGTACAATGAGAGCCAGCAGGCAGATCAAACGGAGCCATCCTACTGGGCATCGCACAGAGGACAACAGCAGCCAGGCTGTCCACACCAGCATGAATCTGCTGGACTCTCTGAGTGCTTGAGAACAAAGTCCACTATTCAAGGCAGTTCTGATATCAAGAATATACTTGAAAGGTGATTGTTAAGCTATAACTGATTTGACCAAACCTGACAGAATGTAAAAAGATGCATCTCTTTGTCCTCTGTATTATTAGGAGGCACACTCTGCATGTCTAAACAGATACCAAGGACAGAATGCTGCTTTGAGTGGTAAGAGAAGAGTGAGTTAGAACAGGAGAGGCAGTCAAAGCTGAAAAAGGTTTAACAGAGACCCTTCAAAAGTAAAATGCTGAATGAAATGCTGTTTTCCAGAGACACTGGGGATACTCGACCTTCATGCTTGACCGTGTGAAAAACAATAAGAGGCAGTCTCTTTAAGCCTTTATGTCTGGAAAATGGTGTATCTCAACAGACTCACTCTCAGAGCTACAAAGCCCTGCTTTAAGTTGTGATTAAGATTTTTCTTTGGAAATGTCTTTAAAGTAAAAATCTTTATTTTAAAAGGAGTCCATGTGGACCAAACTGATTTGTCTTTCATAGTGATGACTCTCAGTTTTGCTAGGAAGTGGTTGGAATAGAAGTTTGTCTCTCTTGGAGCAGGGCCCGAGTTGGCGTATCTGATTTCATTAAGATGTTGCAGCAAGCTCCGTTGAATAAAGATTCTAAATCCAAATCACATTTTTGTCCTTTGCTTCACTTTCCACAAGCCATAAAAGGCAAAGATTTGATCTGAACACAGTGAAGGGTAATTTAGGTTTAGACAGAGAGTGCTTGATAAAGATAGATGATGTTGGAAAAATAGATCACAGAACCCCACTCTGTGCATTTCTGTCACGCACCTTTGGTGTAAAATCCATTACCTTTTCCCAGCCTCCATGGAGTGTCCAATCGTTTTGTTGTTAAATCTCTGAAACTCATTCTAAAACTCATCCTGTTGTACGTCCGCTACTTATGAATGGGTTTTAATTTGCCAGGCACATCACTGACACCCCACCCCTGCTGCCATCTTCATATGTGTTTGTGCAGTGTAGACCAAGAGGCCTGGCTATTCTTGATCGCACCAGAAGTCTCCTCTACAGCACTTGTACAGGGCGAGTGTGCCAAAGCTTTAAAATCAAGGATATCTGCTCTTTACTCTTTCCTTCCTTCTTGAGCCTTTTTTGAGGAGGGCAGCATAAAAGAGTCCTTGTCTGAAATGGTCCCTCTGTGGCTGGGTGCAGTAAACTGCTCTAGTTCATAAATTGTGTAACAAAGATGTGATCTCTATCATGACTGTCTAGACCATTTTGGATTTGCTCTTATCTTGGGGCCAAGAGCTATCAGTCGAAGACACCCATTACAGACCCTTTAAAGATTTAGTGTTTTATGCTTGCAACCATTACATCTGAAACAGTTCCACCTTTGCTTACTGGACCCCATAAGATAAAAACAGGTGGCATCATTTGCTCACTCAGTCTTCAGGTATGGGGCCTAGAGTATATTGTTTCTAGTTAAAGTGTTTACTATTCTAACCTATATTTATTTCTTTGTCTAAGGCGGGGAGTGATGGGGAAAGCATTGGGAATTGTCCCTTCTCCCAGAGGCTCTTCATGATCCTTTGGCTCAAAGGAGTTGTCTTCAATGTCACCACAGTGGACTTAAAAAGGTGGGTCCTTTTCTCATTATTATTATTATTATTATTATTATTATTATTTTGTAATCTCATCCTCCTTCTCTTTAGTTTTGGCTTCATAATAGGGCTGGGCGATAAACCGTAAATTTACCAATACCAAAATTTACGACAATAACCGACAGCAATAAATTTGGTGCCAAAAAAAATGAAATAAAAGTTGGTTTCAGATGTGTGTAGGTAGGCTATAATCTCATGTCTCTTTTAAGATGCTGTCCTACGTCAGAGACGTGACTCCACCCCATCTAGTCTGTAACAAAGAGGGAAAGACAAGTGAGGAGATGGAGGATGGTTCAAAAGTTGTTGTGGCTGGAGCGGCGGCTGAAGTAGACAAAGTTAATGTGGTAGGGGGTGAGCAGCTTGTGGAGTAGTTATCGTCTATTTATTGTTATCGAGGTGAACTTCTCAATATAACGTGAAATTGATTTGAGGCCGTATCGCCCAGCCCTACTATATAACCAGTATATGAAAAGATATTCGTCTTCTTTTCCTCTTCTGTGTTTTCATATAACCTTCTGAGGTGGTTTGATCCAACACCACCTCAAATGTGCTCATTGCTTCCCTGCTGCTTATTTGGTTTTCCCATGACCCTTTCCCAGGCTGTAGAAGATTAGAGTCAAATAAACATCCAGACTTTGGAGGCTATTTAAGGTTCTTCACTTGCTTACTTCCTGCTTAAATCTTAGTGGGGAACATGTTATTTTTCAGCCCTGGGATCAGAAAAACTCACTACCCTCTACAATTTTCAATGCACCATAACTTTTTCCTCCCAGCTGCAGAAGCCAACTTGCCTTTCACATGTGGACACCAGAAGCACTTTACCAAACCCACTATGTTTTCTGCGTGTATGATTCATCTAAATGCCCTTCTAATGTTTTTTCCACTAATACAGCTCATGCACATTCCAGGTTATTTTCAGGTTTGGTCAGTAACTTGTTTTTTATATGGTCATCCTCATCATGTGTCTGTGATTTTGAGTTGTTAGATTAGAGCCTTCTCCTCTGAAGACCACCGCTAGTTCTGAAAATATGATCTGGATTGAACAAATGTGGCATTTTAAACCGCTAAAAAGAAGAAAGCAGCCTGTGTTGGAGTAGACATTTGCTTTTACCTCTGCGAGCACATTAAAAGTTAGGGCGGGCGTGGTCTGGGGTATATTTGCATGGATTGTGTATTTGCATTTCCCTGGCAGAGGCCCTTTGACTTAAAACAGTGCTTGCTGATATCCTGTAAAAGGCAATGGAGGATGTCCGCCCACTTGGAACTGTTTACCCCTCGTCTCTTCGTTCAGCCCTCTGTTTTTTTCTTTCTACAGTAAAAGGGGGTTCAGACTTTGGAGTTTCTCATTCTAACTAGTGTCTGTAGTCTCATGTGAACATAAAGAGCAACTGTGCATTACAGTATAAGGCGTGTGTTTGCTATATTTATGGCTCTTTTATGGTTGTATTGAAATAGGAGAACACGTGCCTGTCATAAGACATGGAAATAACACCCCTGCCTTAAGTTGTTGTAAAGATCACTGAGCCTCTCTTAGGTCAGGGCTTTTGTTTTAGTCCTTATTTTTTGAAAGTCAGTGATTCTCAAGGCAAAATGCTATCTCCTCCATGATGTCACTGAATGAGGGTGCCACTTCCCTTTTGCATGCCAGAGAGTTGAAGTTATTTCCTGTTTTATGCGCCCTCAGATGCCTTGTCCCAAACTTCTGATTCAGCTGGACTAAGAGAGTCTCTGTGACCGCTGTTTATAGCAATGAGTGAATTTATGCTGTCTGCTGGTTTGTTAAGATGCTGCTGTGTTGACTGGATATCAACTGTCTACAGATTTATTAAGTTCACACTTCTCATCAAGCACATGCTCATTTTTGTTTTAATGTGTCAGTGGCATCTGCCTGTAAGAGACATCTGGTACAAAATGTGCTGGTTTGGAGGCCATGCTGAGAAACAAAACACCGAAGCATGCTCATGGAGACAAACACTTTGTTAAAGAGAGAGAGCATTGTCTTTGTTATTCTTGTTCATAGTACTTTTATGTTATACTTGAATGTGGTGCTACATAAGTTTTATTTTCATACATCTATACCCATTGATTATAAAAACATTGCACACTTGTTTGACTCAGTTTTGTTTTCTTCGGTGACTAAAGTGAATCCACTTGTCTTTCAGGAAACCAGCAGATCTCCAGAACCTGGCCCCAGGCACACACCCACCCTTCATCACCTTTAATGGGGAAGTCAAAACTGATGTCAACAAGATTGAGGAGTTCCTTGAAGATGTCCTCTGCCCACCTAAGTAAGTGCTTATAGTTTTTACGGCAAAGTTAATGAGCACATGTTGATAGGTAGTGGCCTTATACGGGTTTCTGTTGCTATAAATTGTTTAAGAATTGCATTGTTGTATAATTTTTTTACTGTTAAGAAACACCTCCAAGACCAAAAACAAACACCTGTCACTCTATAAGTTAAAAACGTAATAGTTATATAACATGAAGTGTATAAACAAACACGTGAAATAGTTATAGAATACAGAAGTGAAAGGTGGGTTTATGTTGGTCTATGAACATTGAGAGATAAACTGTAGACTCTGAAGTTACTGTTTCACCCACCTTTATTTACATAAAGTATCTGTTGTGTTGTCTTTGTTCTCACCTGCAGGTTTATCAAACTTGGTGCAAGACACCCTGAGTCAAACACAGCTGGTATGGACATCTTTGCCAAGTTTTCAGCATTCATCAAGAACTCCAAACCAGAAGGAAATGAGGGTAATTACATTTATCTGTCTTTAATATAAACACACACACGACTGGACACACAAGTTATGAACCTAGAGACCTTTCTAGTTGTTTAAGCGAAGTTCTCCGGTTGCTCAGGGACATTGTAAGCCCTGTCCTGATTGGTACATTACAGCCACAGTGAGTCACACAGAGCTTTTGTTCAGCTGCTATTCCTGCCTTCATGCTCACCGTCTCACCTGGTGGAGCTCTCCAAAAATACAGAGCAGCTAAATCAGGGAACAGACAAGTGCTTTGTTTCTTACCTTTATGGTTTTAAACTTTGTTGTGTTGACCCGTCTCTAAAAAGGTCAGCGAAGGGTCCACAGCTTTGATTTATAGTACAAAGAATGTGTTGACTTTTATTCAATTTCAGTTGTAGAACTTGCACAACTGATTTTACAGAGAAAAGTGTATAATACTTTAAAAATACCAAGACTTTGCATCATGTTTTGGTTGGCTGTTCTCCACCCTGGGAAAATATTGAACCATGGTGAGCTGGATGTGAAAGCCAAGGCTGTGTCAACAATCTGAGGCTGAATGATAAGTGTTCTCCAAAGTCCCAGCAAAATCTATAATGAAACAACCAAATCAAGTTTTCAGGACATTCAGGTCATATTTTACTACAATAGAAGGAGAGGTTTATGAATAATCTCCTAATAGATAAGGGAAATGTGTCTTATTTACATTCCACCACTATACTCCACTGAAATGTGTTGTTGTTTTATGAGCTTTTAAATATGGTATTTAAGCAGTGTGTTAAACTCAATGTATTTATGTATATTGTTAAAATGATAGATTAATTTAAAATAGTTTGTATTAGATTTTCTTGTCTTTTAAATGGAAGTTTCCAGCTCAAATGCTGCACACACGGCTGGATTTTGGTCAATTGCTGCCCTCATGTGGTTGATCATCATACTAGTTTAGTGAAGCTGCATAGGATGACCCCAGAAAAGCCATGATTCAATATAGTTGTGAGCAAATAATAAGTATACATTGAATATGTTGTTAGACTTGCATTAAAACAGTTTCTAAAGAAGTATGTCCTGTGTCTTTTTGCAGCTCTGGAGCGTGGACTTCTCAAGACACTGCAAAAACTGGACGAGTATCTGCGTTCACCACTGCCTGATGAGATCGACCACAACAGCATGGAGGATGTCAAGGTGTCCAACCGCAACTTCCTGGATGGTGACGAAATGACCCTGGCTGACTGTAACCTGCTGCCAAAGTTACACATAGTCAAGGTGAGACACGAGACTTCATCTCTGTGGGGAACCACAACATGTGACGAAATTTACTCAAAAATCCATTTTTTTTGTCATTGATTTTCTGTTAATGGACTAACTTATAAATGTGAAGTACATGGCTGTCAATGAATATTCTAAATTCAAATATATTAAAAAAATAGATTCAAATGTGAAAATTAATATTCAAATATTAAATAAACAGCAAGAGAAAAAAAATAGAGTAGGGAGAAAAAAAGAAAAAACAACGGACTGCTTTGCGAGTGAGTGCACTGTAACGACAGGTCAGGGACAGGTCACAGGAGCTGCACCTGCAGTGAGACTCGACAAAAACCGTCCTTGGCACATGCAAAGAGAGATGTCGGGTTGTTTGGAGCCAAACTCGGAGAGAATGGTCTGGACTCCAACGAACTTTAGATGCTCTGTTTAGAAATTCTTCGGATTTTGGGCAGACACGGTAGACGGAAAGAATGCTGAGCAAGATAAAGTTATATGCAAGCTGTGTAAGCTAGATATTCGAATATGTTGTTATTTGTTATTGTTGTTATGTGTTACTTTTCAGAACGAATATTCAAACGTAATTTTAGAGCAATTTTGACAGCCCTAGTGAAGTACAAGTGTGTCTTACTGTACCCATAGTATGCAGTTTAACCTGTGGCCCTGTGAGAAAGAACATCACTCAGATTTGGTTAATCGTTCAACCCTCCTCCTCCTCCTCCAGGTTGTGGCCAAGAAGTACAGAGGCTTTGACATCCCCAAAGAGATGACTGCAGTCTGGAAGTACCTCAACAACGCCTACACACGCGAGGAGTTCACCAACACATGCCCCAGTGACAAAGAAATTGAGATTGCTTACGGGGATGTAGCCAAGAGGCTGGTCAAATGAGCTCATCCTTCCCTGATCTCTCCACCTGTAATCCACTCTATGTATCCCCCCTCTCCTCCCCCTTCCTCCCAAGCACTGGACTGATGTGCTTATTTACGAGAAAGAAAAACAAACTCTGGACTTATTTTCCTTCTCTCTTCATCCAGAGCAATGCATGAACCCTTGCCAGCGTTATTTTCCTTTTCCACGATATTTACAAAGATTCAGCAAAGGTCAACCTTGGTTAACTCCTTCAATGTTAAATGCTTTTGTTTGTCACTTACTGATCAGTGTGAGATGATGAAGCAGCCATGCGTGTATCAGAGCTTATCAATGTTGGGACTGCCTGATAAGTGACCTTCAAGTGGACCTTCTCTCTACATGCAGGCAGAGGGTACATGTTAGTTTTCTGTTTGTTATTGACAAAGCTCTTTCTAGGATTTCTATAAAACAACACTGAGAAGCATTTTTTCTGTTTTGAGCGTTGAAGCTTCAGTGTTTTAGACTTTAGTTTTTGTCAGGTTGAAGAAGAAGTCGAAGCTGATCCAAATTTGAGTGGTTGACATATCACATGAGAGAGACTTTATTTTACTATTGAGATGTCAAACAGCAGGTAAATCTACCTGGCACCATGCTTTGAGTTTCTCATTGCCTCATATATGTACTCAAAAGTTCAGTAGCTTAGCTCAGCAGAGTTGTAGGGAATATCCTGTTCTGGCTGCATATCTTACAGCTCAGGAATAATCTACCCTGAGGTCTTAGATATATTCAACAGTATGTAGCTGATAAATCCTCAAGCATATGAAGGTATTCAGACATATGTTAATATTCAGACATATGTTAATCACCATGTTGCCATAAAGATAGGAAGACATTGAGTGGCTCTAAATGGCTTTCTTTATTGATGAAGTGTGAAGGCTTGGTCATGATGGCTGTAGCAGTTTGGATTACACATTTTTCTTGTCTATTAACTGCAGCTATATGAACCACCACCAAAAGAAATCGCATGTTATAGTTTTCTTCTCCATAATTTACAGAATGAAGGACACTAACACACAAATATTTATGACATAACAATTCAGAAAGAGTAGCAACGATCTAAATGCCTGGTTCACTTTCATGCTGTCTTCAGTACGTAGACCTGTCTCTAAGGTAGTGAATGTATGTAATGAAACAGTAGCTCCAATAGTGCTTTAGTGCAGATAAAGCAAAGCCTGTTTATGATTTCTGTTGATAGCCAAGTTTTCAACTTCGTTATGAAAAAAAAAAAAAGATTGATAAAAGGAATTGTAAATATTTTTGTTTTGGCTTCTTGGAGTTTAATGTAGAAGTTGATTTTTTTTTTTTTTTTACATTTCATCAAAATTGTAAGGAAAATGGGCTATTTCTTAAGCACTTGGGATCAAGCCAAGGTAAACCATTTCCACGTTGCCTTACTAGTGTTCTCAGCCGAAGTTTTGCAAGAGGTTTTCTTTAAGATCACTAAGTTACAGCATGGGCGTGTAAAAAAAACAAAACAAAAAGATATCCACGCTGTGTCATGGCTTTTTTTAACTGCATTGACTGAGCTGAAATAAACTTCTTATTGGCTAACTGTCTTGTGTTATTCTGGGGCTCCAAAGAGATTGGTCCTTAAAGACCATTTTTATATCCTCTCCTTTAACAAGTTAGCTCTTCAAATTTGACCCAGCATGAATGTGTACTCGCAAAGGACACTCATTTGTTGAATATATTTTCAGTTTTCTGTTTCTAGGTCTTTAATTTCTGTGTATTTTAGGGTGGAGGTAATTTTCTTGATCAGTTTTGTTTTTGTTTTTTTTCATGCAAGATTTTGAAAGCTTTGATTCACATGTTACAACTACACCAGCTGGATAAATAATGATTTAAGGCTCTTCTTTGTTATGAACATTGAGTGATTCATTCCCTTTTTGACAATTAAATCAGTCTGGATTTTCTGGGCAGAAGAGGTGATCTGTGAATTTACGACTGAGCATTTGGGCCACTTTGATTTAAAAAAAAAAAGAAAAAAACTCTTTAAAGACTTAGAGAATAAAGTCATAAATTAAGAATAAAAATAAAGTCAAGAAAATTCACTCTGGGGAAGATGAAAGAGCCATGGGGGTTGTGCTGGGGTGTGTACATTGTGATGAGATTTTTCTGAAATGTCAAATAATTAGTACTAGTAGCATTGTGATATTATATACAAAAACAAACCTATAACAATCATTTCTTTTTCAAGTATTATTTTATACAATTAAAGGAAGAAGAAAAAAAGAAAACGGGCCGCGGCAGTAGAGGTTTAAAAAACTTAAATAATTGCTCTTTTTTTTTTTTTTTTGCTTGTCCCATTGACTTCATCGCTATTTCTTTTTCATGTATGTAACACAGTGGTAGTCATTAAATGTTAAACCAACAATACCACCAGGGGACTTGCACCATAGGATGTAGATTACACCAGAGTCTGAACAACTCTTAAAAAGGCACACAGGAACGGCAGCAAATATGTCAAGGATTTTATTTAACAAATCAAAAAAATAATCCTAGCAAATTAGAACTGTGGGAGAGGAGAGTCAGTGAGAAACCATACAAGAAAATTGGTTAAAGGAAGTTAAAATTATCCTTTTATTTTAACAGTTGCTAAAAAAAAAGGCCCATACAAAAGCTGAAACCACTTAAAACTTCAAATGCCCCAAAATAAGCAGCACAATAGAAAACTACTAATTACTTAAGCAAAACTAAGCTAAGGCCACCAGTAGACAAGCAGACTACACAAGGAAAATGTGGGGGTGCTTACCAAAAGAATACTCACCACAAGTGAAGCACAGTAACACCACTACAATCCTTCAACACTATGGTGCAGCCTACTGGTGACCCAGTGCACTAAACTTTCATGCAAAGGTGGAGGGCCCACACCTTCCCTACTGAGTGACCAAAGCCTCTGAAAGAAAGAAACAGAATTAACCCACAAAATAAAACTGAGGATGATGAATAGCCTCCACAACTGCATCAGACATTTCTTTATTGAAGACGTGTGGCTTGGTGTAACAGAAAACTCAGACTATTCCCAGTGAGTAACAACAGTGTGACAGTGAGCAGACAGCATTTTCCACTGGGATCCTAAACCTGGAGCAGCTAAAAAGACTTTTGCCAGCATTTATTTTATTGTGTATGTACTTCTCTTACGCACTATAGCATATTAGAATGTCTCTGAGATCTATTGCGGTTATTTATCCACGTCACAAATGGAAACATAAGAGAAGAGGATACAATTTTTCTTCTGTTGTATACCCTCTCTTTCAATTTCAAAGTTATTTTTTTTGTCACTCTTTAGATGTGAAATTCACAGAGAAGTGGAAGTTAAATCAAAATTTAAGTATGTTTTGGGAAGATTTGCATTTTTAACTCTGTCTGGAAAATATCTCAGTACCATTTGATTTATTTTCAAAAGCTTTTTATAGACTTGAGGCCACTGGTACAGAAACCCTGAACTAAAGCATGTTTGTTTACAGCTCTCTATCTCCATGGAATGTCTCATGTGGGTGTCCACCCTCTTCGGGCTCCACCTCCCACTGAAGACACCCTGCGGCTGTCAGCTTGATGATGTTTTGCAGCCAATTCTCTACTGTTCTGAGGCAACAAACAAGTCTATTCTGCAGAGCTGATTGTGACCAAAGTTTTGCAAGAGAAGAAGAAAAACGTGGTGTGGGGGTGTACAGTTTTTTGGATGTAGTCCACATCATTAAAGTGTCAAGTTTCAGCCCCACACATTACTCCCTTCTCCCTCACTGCTGAAGTCTCCACTTGTAACTCACAGGGAGGAAATTCACCCAGACCCAAACAGAGACAGACAGTGTGTGTGTGTCTCTGTATGTGCGTGTGTGCTTATTAGAGAGAGAGGGAGAGAGAGAGAGCGAGAGAGAGAGAGTGAGTATGTGTTTTTTAAGTGGGGAGAGATATCAACATATCAAGGCTGGCTATCATTCAGACCACACAGTCATTACAACCAGGATGAGTGTATTAGTGTAATTGGGTAATGAAGGTGAAGTAAGGAGGGGCCACCTTTGTTTCTCAAACATGTAAGAATGTGTGTGTGTGTGTGTGTGTGTGTGTGTGTGTGTGTGTGTGTGTGTGTGTGTGTGTGTGTGTGTGTGTGTTTGGAAATAGCAGAGCTATACAACACACCATGAGAGGGAGCCAACTACTCAGTGAAGCATCTAAGCATGCCATAGCCAAAGTTGTTTCATGTTTTAGGATAGTTTTCAGTCTTTCTTGTCTGGAGTGGCATTACTATGTGTTGCCTAGAGGACAGAGCGGTTTTACCTTAAAGTTGATTTTGACTGTGAACTTTTCTTTTTCAGGCAATTTGGAACTCAATGCCTAATTATATAAAAAAATTAAAAGCACAGGTTTTATTTACAAAAAACTTAAAACAACACCTGATGTGATTAAGCCAAACAGTATTCCTCTCAAGATGGCTGCCATGCCTTTTTTCTGAGTCCTTTGCTCTTTGCAAACAACAAAAATCTGATTAATCGCACATTGGACCACTAGATCAACTTTGACATCTGGTCAATACAGAAGTCTGGAGTGTATAAAGTGTATTCTGAGAAAGTTTGTGCTGTAAGGAACTCTGTAAATTGCAATACTGTAAACCACAGATTGGAGGCTTCTGGGCCTGCTAGGCCTGAGACCCACTCCTTATCCTCACATGAACATCTGCCTTTGTACAGTACAGGCCAAAAGTTTGGACACACCTTCTCATTCAATGTCTTTTCTTTATTTTTTTATATGACTATTTACATTGTAGATTATTACTGAAGGCATTAAAACTATGAATGAACACATGTAGAATTTTGTACTTATAAAGAAAGTGTGAAATAACCGAAAACCTGTTTTATATTCTAGTTTCTTTAAAATAGCCACCCTTTGCTCTTGATGACAGAAGTACCTTGTCAGGGTTACTTCAGGCACTCCTGTGAAGTAAAAACCATTTCAGGTGACTACCTCATGAAGCTCATTGAGAGAACAGCTAAAGTTTGCAGCGCTATCAAAAAAGCAAAGGGTGGCTACTTTGAGGAATCTAAAATATAATACATGTTTTCAGTTATTTCACACTTTTTTCTTAAGCACATGATTCCACATGTGTTCATTCATAGTTTTGAGAATCTACAATTTAAATAGTAATGAAAACAAAGAAAATGCATTGAATGAGAAGGTGTGTCCAAACTTTTGGCCTGTACTGTACCTCTTGGTAAGAGTGAGTGAGTGATCATTCCTCCAGAAGCTAAAACTATGAGAACACTAACACAGTTACTGGATCCACAGAGGGAATTCTACATGGAAATGCTACAACAACAAGAAAACATCAAGAGTTTCATTTAAATTATCTTTGATGGAATTACAAAAAGGCTGGATGGAGTCATCAAAGATATCCAGGAGATAAAAACAAGCCTACATTTCACCCAGGGAATCATTGAGGAAGATGAAACCTGGATATCAAGACATTGATTCAAAGATCAAATCATTTGAAAGTACCATTGCAAAGACAAAGAAGGAAATGGATGACTTTTTAAACAAATTGGACTACATTGAAAATCAGTCAAGAAGATCAAATCCTTTGATTGATGGGATTGCAGAAGAGAGAGGAGAAACTACAGGTGGATTAGAAATGAAGATTCAATGCATTCTATCTTAAAACTTGGGTCTTGATGGATCAAACATTGAGATTGAGGGGGCACACTGGGTCGACCACTTCCACGAAGGCCGAAAGCCTAGAAAGACAATGGTGAAGTTTCTGAAATTCAAAGGTTGTCAACGTATCTGCTCTTCTACCAAAAAACTGAAAGTCAATGAGAACTTTCCAGATGTGGTGCAGCAAAGGAGAAGGGAACAGCTCCCCAAACTGAAAGCTGCCAGAGTAATTGATGCTGTAAATCTTGCAGCTCTCATTCAGATTTTTATTGGTTTTATTTTTATGAATATGTCATCTATATTTGTAAATTAGCGACATATAGGATTAGTTTTAGCTCGTCTAAATAGATGCAGTCTGAGAAACAAAATTCAGGAAATTATAAGAATCTTCTCCCTCTCTGCAATATTGATGTTTTGGCCTTGTCAGAAACACACCTGGACAGCAGTTTTGAGAACTCCTAACTCACTGATGATGGATACAGTCAATATAGAAGAGACAGAAATCAAAATGGTGAAGGACAATGCTATAACCCTTAAATCTGATTTAATGTGTGAAGACATAGATATTATAAGGTTTACAGATTAATCTTCCACCAAATAATAATAATAATATTATTTGTTAATGCCTACTACAGACCTTCCAGCTCCAATGTAGACTATTTACAAAAATGATGTGAAAACATGAACATGGTTTCAGATTAAAATAAAGATATCTTTCTTCTTGGACTGGTTTTCAAAACAGTGTTCTACACATGAAAGGTTGCAAATGCGTGCAATCTCAAACAGGTTGTGGCACAACACATACATATTTCACTGCATCTAAATCAACATGCATTGACCACATTTTCAGGAATGTCCCTGAATTGTGTTCTCAAGCGGTTTCTGTTGTTGTAGGTTTTAAAGACCACAACTTGATCGCTGTGACAAAAAGAACAAACATGCCGTAATCTGGTGAGAGGATCATCTATCATAGATCTCACAAAAGCGTTTGACCCCATCTTATTTGTTGATGATATTAAAAGTTCTAATTGGTCAGCAGTTCTTCAGGAGGAAGCTGTAAACACTTCCTTGAATGCTCTTATGGATACCTTTTAGGTCAAATTGTTGACAATCATGCTCCTCTTCATAAAAGATCTACTAAAAGCAATAATGGTTTTTATAGTTTTAACTCGTCAAACATTAAGCAATGAACTGTTGTTAATTAATAGATCTACAGCCAGGATTAATGTCATAACATGCATTTATAGCCCTACAATTTTAAAAACATAATACTTTTTTTTTTTTGTAAAAAATATATATCAACATACAACTTTGCATCTTTTCAAATATAACAAATTTTATATAGTTTATTTCAACAAAATCATCTAGTTGTATTATAGTCTTCACAGATTTATTGTGGCAATGTCAAAATTTAAAATACCTGTGGTACTTTCACCTTTTTGTTTTATGGTTTGTCATGGGTTGATTTTACTTTTTTATGTACATAGTCTACATAGTTTACAACAATGACATTAGGAAAACCTGTAACACAGAGCTATGAGAATTCTACAATAAATTTTAACAGGTGTCCTGTAATTTGTAAGATAAGGTAAGATATTATAGTGATGATGATTATAATGCATTTTATTTATAAGCGCCTTTCTCAATATTCAAGATCACTTTACAGATAAAAACAGTACAAATAAAACAGAAAAAAACCTACAAATACAGTACAATTAAACAACAACATAAAAGCCAACACAGTACAAAATGGGACAAACCAAAGAGTGGGCTGGGCATATAACTGTCCAATCAGAAGACTTCTTTTTTTTGTGGCCAATCATAGACTTACTTCTAATTTTAAAATTAAATCAGCAAAATCTGAAGGTTCCAGTCACCCAACCAAGGACTTGCTTCTCGTCTGCAAATCAACAAAATTTTTGTCAACTATTTATTTATTTGCTTTATTTTTTAACATAAAGTTAAAATCATATTCTAAAAACTAGAAATAGGAATAAATCAACTAAGCCACCAAAATCTCTGTAACATTTGCAGAATTCACGAAAGGGGAGCAAATAACTGATAATCGCCATTAACAGCATTTCATGATGTTTCTTGAAGTGGCACCTTACACAGTTTACCTCTTTATTGCTCCATTTACCACAGTGGAGTGAGGAATGTAATAATTTTTAATTTGGCCAGGCTGAACCTTTAAAGTTTGCCAGAGCTAACCACAGTTTCACAGAAAGGGAAGAATTTATGTTGTGTTGATACTTGAGAGTATAATGGTTTTAAAAATGTAACTTCTTAAGAAGCTGGGTGCATGCTGCCTTTGTGAAAAACACTGCTACTCCTTATTAGAGCTTTGCTCTGGTCTAATGTTACCAAAAGAAATTCACAGCGGATTTCTTTGTGGCATAAGCCATTTCATCAGCTCCCAAACCACAAGGTTACAGCCCAGCTTATCTGCCCCGCTGCAGCGCCCGCAGTCAACCAGTCAGGGTGGGTTTTGTGTGATCACATTGTTTATTTTAACCCTCATTAAAATGTGGTGGGGTGGCTTTCTCTCTCTAGGGCTCAGTGGCTACTGTGGTGGGAAGATAGGGGACTGTAGTGCATCCCCCTGGGCATCCCACAAAAAGTCGTCTCACCCCTTCCCATGCTTTGCCACTCGCCCCATCTGGGTCCTGCAGCCACACCCTGTGGCAGAGCAGCGGTAACTGTGGCTGTTGCCTGGTAGAGAGGCACAGTGAGGGTGCTAAGAAACTGATTCTAGAGGAAGAATGCCATTCAGTGTTATCACCACTAGAGGGTACTCAGCCACAGAGAGCCGACAGGGGGACTTTCAAATTTGGCTGCAAGTATTATCCTGGGGGTTTGTTCTTATCTCCTCTACATGGTCAGCACTTTTTCCCGGGAAGCATAACAGAGGTCTTGTGTGTTTGTGTGAAGGAGTCAGGGGATAAAGGGAGATGTGGGTCTTAAAGTAAGTGGTTTTAAAGAGAAAAAAAGGAACTCAGAGTCCTCATCAGCTGTGGTCTTAAAAGGCACTCTGTGACGTCAGGTATTTCATGCCTCCTGGGGCCTTTGTCAGGCTGTTAAGTCTCTTCATAAGACTACAATACTGGCCTGTTTTATTTTGTCTGTGACGGAAAAACTATTAGACATGAAAGACTTTGCTCTGTCAGCAGCCACACCCCCACCTTAGCTCTACAGAGAGGAAGATGTACCTTGCAGTTTTTGTTGTGTTAGTGTGTCAGAGCCTGAAGCGAATATCTGTCTGGTATTTTATGAGTTATTGCTCTGTCTGCGGGCGCATTTGTGTTATGCTGTGTCTGTGAGTGAAACACACTCTTGTCAATCCTTTTTAACATTAATCAGAAAACGTCTGTTGAGAGTGCTAATAATCCGACGTGTGTGTCTGCAGGAGAGACACTGCGTGAATGTTTTTGTTCTAAGTGAGCAGGTTCTCATCTAGGAGAGGAGAGGCGGTCTTTGAAGTTCTGGTTCTGCCATTCATCTCCAGACATTGCCTTCTTTACATGCCAGCCACTGCAGATGCCAGGCCTCTTTGAGAGAAAACCCCAACTGGTTCCTCCCTGCCATGTCGCCATAGTGAAATGACAACAGACAAAAATCTCATGCCCCTATACTCACAGAGAACCTCCTCTTTGTGTTGATTGTGTTTTTTCTCGAAACAGTTTTTCGCTGAAGCTATTACGCAAACAAGATCCTTGGATACACTTAAAACAGCAGGAGAGATGTTCAAAACTAAAGGCAATTACTTGCTGTACAAGTGAAAAAACATTGCTGATCTGCACATGTAGGCACTCATTCCCCCATCCCAGTTTTACTCTGATCCAAACCAGCTTTACTCACAATAGCTGCCGGCTACTTTACTAGCCAGCAGCTATTGTGAATGTCTTGATACTGTGCTTTAACAATAAAGGAGCAGGATGAAGGAAGATATATTGATTGCCCTTAGCTGCTCCTTCCATAGCCTGTGTGCATAGTTTGTATTCGCTAAGCCCTCTAGCCTAATGGCTTTTAGACTTCCATTAGGGTTGTTGCAGGCAGCGTGGTTTAAGTAAGTAACAAAAAGCGCTGTCAAAATGCTTTAAGCATTTATTAGACAGTCAGTGTTACTTCCCCAGCCTGTTAGCTCATCAGGAACACACAAGTCGTGATCACAAAGCCAAAAGACTGGTTTGGTTTACTGTCGTCATTTTACGACTTTTAGGCTGCACTTTTTTTTTTTTTGCCAGGCCCTGAGCCGGTTAGCTTCAACTTTGGGGAAGTTTGTGAGACTGAAGAGTGAGAGCTGTGGCTCATTCTTACTGTAAAATTCCAATATGCCGAGAGTTATGTGAAGCAAAATGTCTGTCTTGAACTGACAATCATGTAGAGAATTGATAGGAGTTCTGAATGCTTTTTACTTTGGTGAAAGAGAGATCTGTAAATCAAACAGGGGAAGAGTTTGAATAGAAACAGGGAAGAGGGTGCATTGGTTAGGCAACAGAACAATGGACCCTAACCAGCATAAAAGTTTTTGTAAGTTGCATTAACAACTACCTTTTCTGCATTATATTTTATAGTCTCTATAAGAAATTTTTGATTTCCTTTCACCTGTCCGTGTGCCAATCCTGTTACTAGTTTGCTGATGCGCTGGCTTGTTTTACCAAACTCCTCTTGCTTCAAGGATGTTTTATGCTTTGTTTGATCTTAAAATCTTAATTGTGTCCCTGTGCTCTCTAAAAGTTCTGAACTTTAACTCATGGGTGACAGTACTTTTCCACTGAGATGACTGTCATTTGCCGGGAAAGCCTCATGTCGTGTGTGTATGTGCATACGTGCACTTGTGCCGTATTTGGAAGCATCTCTGTGTTCTCTCTGCACCAGCGCTCATACTGCGGAAGTCTCCTGGGCCTTTTTTCTCCTGTGGTCGGACCACATGTGCCAGAATCTTGCTTTGGCTGGAAGTGTGTCTGTTTTTTTTTCCAGCCATAATTCGGAAGACAAACTCTTATACTGTCTATATTAACTGGCTATGTCTGGTCCTCGCTTCACCATAAAAGGCCTGTGTTCTGTTGCTGCTGGTTACAGGACATATCAACACCTTCTCTACCCCAGACTGATACTTTTTAATGTATAGATCGGATTTCCCTAACAACAACTTTAGCCGCCAAGTTGTGTGGGATCTTGGTTTTTAATTTCAGAAGCTACCTTGGTGGATTAGATCAAATTTGACAATATGCCATAAAAACTGAGCGCCATTATGCTTTGAAATTCCCCTTCTTTCATCTATATTGCATCTATTTGCTGGTTCATGTAATTGTAGCGATTAACCTTCTGTCCCTCAGGGCCATCAGAGGCACAAACCTGATCTTCTTCAGCACCAGGACATATCTAAACTGGTTTTTCAAACTCCGGCTTCTTCTTCGTTTGCCAACAGGGAACAATGAGTTGGCCCTAGATCAGTGGGTCCCCACTTGGCCTCTCCCAGACGCTACATCTTATTTCCTTTTAATTACTCATGCCTGTCTGATGAGCGGCACACTCACATGTCTGTCTGTCTGAAAAAAAATCACAAAGGAAATGCTTTTTGTAGGAGATGGGTTATGATTTGCAGACTGAAAATGCCTTCATGATAAGGTTTCAAGATTTGTCAGCAGGAGTGTGATAGATGTGAGTCACAAAAGTAGAAAGATAATGGAGGAGCTTTGACGTAAGAATGCTTATCACTCATTCACATTTTTGTATCACTCACAAAATTTCTGAATTCTGCCAGGTTGAGTAAGATGCGCTGATTTATGTTGTTTTCCACAGATACATTTCCATAACCAGCTTTTAAATTTGGGGAAAGTGCTGCTGGATATGAAAAGTCAGAACTGTATTGCCACCCGAGCATGAAGATCGCCTGCTGTGCACTGGGTCCCTTTTGCTTTGCCTTCTTGCTTCCACCAATTCTTGTTACCCCACCCCCTCCTCGTCCAAGCCGGAGGTAGGAAATCAAACCAATTACGGTTGTATTTAAAGAAAATTGGAGCAGGGCCGGAAAAGTGGGGGCATTTCCAAAAACCACAAAAAGAAAACTCTTCTCTGGGAAAATACATGGTGGCAGCGGAGCACATTGATAATTTTTTCTTATGGAAATAACACATCTGTACGCAGTCCTAACTTACCAGAAACCAAAAGCATATTAATTCCTTCCTCTGTCCGTATTAGTCAATTTTTATGTCTGTCTCTGTAAGTGAGATTGATGACTTTCGCTCGCTGGTGGACCTGTCTGATGGATAGTTTCCAAAGACTGTGCTTATGTTCCAGTTTGCCATGTCATGCCAACATGCTGCACCTCGAAGAAGCAGAATTCTCCAAAATGTCCTTTTGGCTTGTTCTACTGCTACAGCCCCTACTGAGGTGCAGTTCAGGGCCTCTCATAAAGCACAGACACCTGTAGGCTTCAAACTGGGTAGAGTATAAAGGGATTAGTGTGCTTGCACATGATCCATTGGCCAGAGTGTGTCACAGCCACAATCTCAGTACGGGATCAGTGTTGTAATTACCACCCCATGATTTGAAGCATCTATCCATTTTCACCTCTCTTTCTCTCTGATCCTCCTACTCACTGTCATCTTTCTGGAAAACCCCCTCATTACCAGGCCCTGAATGTCGATGCTTTATTTTCCCTCCCCTCACAACCCCTCTTTGTACCACAGGCCATTTTGGCTGTTACACTTCAGCACTTTAAAGCAATTATTCCTGATATGAATGCTTCATAACAGACATCTCCAAACACTTAAAGACATTTTTTTTCCTATCACCTTCCTTCATCTTCCTCTTTGCCTCTTGGGCAAAAATAAAAGGTAAAAAATTGAGATTTCTGTAAACCAGCACACACACATTTAACCGCATTAATGTGTGACACACACATTCAAACACAAAGACTTATCAATTTTGTTTTTGTTTTTGCAGGTGCATGCATGCACAGAAAATACATGCACATACATGCACACACACACACATACATAGTGTTGACTTCACATGCACACATCAGAAAGAGTGAAAGATGATCTGCCATTAAGGATGAAAACAAACCAGTGAGTGGGAGGTGTCCCCCGAGGAAGTCTACAGTCACTATAGTAGAACCATGGAACCATGGGAACTGTTAAGCAGAGGCCTGCAGGGCAGCCACTGCCAGACATGGGGGTGTGTGACACTGCCACACACACACACAAAGCACACACACACAGTGCAGACTAGAGACAGGAACACCAAGATGTTGGCTTCAAATCACCTCACCTGTCTAAAATAACAAAAGCTGACACTTTATTGGCTGTCAGAGGAAGACTGATTTATTTAGACTCACCTTTGATGTCTCAATGATGATCAAAGTGCCAAAATAGTGTAATAAATGTGGGTTTTTAAGATTGTCCCAGGCGTCTGTTGCCCCCAGTCAGAGTCGTCAAACAACCACAACAGACTTACACAAAACACAACTCTTGATTGAAAGCATATAAAACAATTCATAAGAACCTGCAATGGCGCCTGAAGACCCCCACTTTTATCAACGACACACAGTTGAAGTCACATGTCCTAAGTCACATTTCAACAGCAACAATTAATCTGACTGTTTGGGAAAGAGTGATCTTAAAAGAGTGTTGATGACAGACACGTTTGTGAAGCTTGTATTTAATCTTTGACAATTGTGTGGGTGAGGGGAAGAGTTGATTTCATTGCTTCTCTAATAGTTGACAGGAGGAGGCTGGAGGTTTTCACTTCTTACTGATCAAGCATTGTAGGAACTCAATGGTGAAGGTCATTAGTTCGGTTGGTTAGTCCCAGAATGATGTCATTTCTTTTAGATGGCCCTTGACTTTGCTGTGTACCAGGTAGTTGGTGGGGAACCAATAAGGAGGAAGGACACGTCTTTAATGACTAATTATGTTCCCACGTGACTCTAAACCATCTTGAAACAAACCTCCTCATTTCACACAGCTTGCATACGCAAATGAAAGTGAGGGTTATGGGATGACTGAAAGTGTGTTTTTGTGAACTGCTAGTATAGAGAGTTTCTCCGCTAGAGCAGGAAGTGAACAAAGACCAGGTCCACAGGGATCCTTGTCCCCCCCCCTCCCAACTACTTTGGACCCCACTGTGATGAGGGAGAGCCTGGCAGAGAGCTACAATGTGTGGGGTTTCATCTCCCAGTGTTAGTGTGTGACCGTTTGTGTGTATGTTAATTTCCTGTTTTATGGAGGAAGTAGTGTTTGCATGTACAGATCATTACTCCAGCCCTTTTCTGTGAGAAAAAAAGATGAGAAAAAAAGAAAAAAATATTGTGTCAGTTCTCATGAATCTTTATGGGAAACAACGAGCATTGTTTTTGGGAAATTGCCCAACCATCTTAGCAAAACATGTTTGGCTTCCCCTGTAAAGTGTAAAAATATATCTGAAACAAACTCAGAGACATTTTCAACTCTAGTTTCTTCAACACTCAAATGCTGTACTGTATTAATAACGAATTGATCAAATTAAGGCCAGACTGGTTAAACACAGAAAGCTGTGGTCATTATGCAATGGCAGGAATTCTAATCTAAGCCATTGGCGCATCTTAATGCGACATAGTCATTGTGGTCTTAGCCTGAATACCCTCTAACCAGTGTCGTAGCCACAGGTCCACCATGCAGTTGTCTGTTGGGTTTCTTTTCATGAATGTATCAAGACCTTAATCTGACTCGCAAAATGAAGTCTTGTAGTCTAATGAGGAGAAGCATAAGGTACTTAGATACACTGTTTTGAGCAAGTTATTTTTTCATTGCATTTATTTATTGCAGGAATAGTGTGGGGTATCTAATGACACTAATGGTATCTAAATTCTGTGTTAACTTAGTAAGAGCTTTTTATATCTTTAAAAAGAGTTGGTCTTCGTTTAGAGGCCGCCATTGTGTGCTACCATGTTTCTCCATCAGCACAAAACCGACAAACTAGTTTTGGCCGTTTGTGCTTTTGTTTGAGTGGCTGCCAAACTCCTTGAGACACAAAGTAATGCGCAAAAGAATCAAGTCTTTGAGGGTAAAAACTTTACATATAAAGAGTCGTACTTCTGATCAGGATAAATCACAGCCCGGGTTTTCTGATCAACCTACATTCAGGGGTCACAACAATGTTCTCTCACACAGAGTTTTGACAGCTCCATAAATTGATCTGATAGTGATACAGTTTCTCAAAGTGCCTTTTGTAAGCTTTTAGTTATCCTCTGGGTTTGAATGGGAACGGAGTCTATACCCCATGGAAAAGTAGTCCACTGTGGGAACTGAAATCTACTCGGTGTATCGCAGCACAGAAAGGTCTCCAAAGACCGAACATGGATGAGAAACTACCTTCACTGGGATCCCTTCATACTGGAAGAGCTCTTTCTTTCTCTCAGTCAGTATGCTGCTCTCTGTCAGCGATGCAGCACTATCCACTAGTGTGAGAACAGTTGCATCACAGCTCTCGCGGTTTCTTAGCCCCTGGCCCCTGTGTTTCTCGGTCAATCTGTGGGAACCCTGATTTTGGACAGCAGCCTCTGTTCCCACCACCAGCTTGGTTAGAAAATAGACTTCTGGTCATGTACCAGGCACCCAAACCAAGCCGGTTCTAACCCACTCCTTCTCACGGGTTCAGGGGGAGGAGAGGTCAGCGGCTACAGAGGAGGCCCTAATGCGTTTCGTATGCAGGTACCACAGAGGCGACACGGGATACTGCGCGCATGAGAATGAGAGGACTTTTAATGATTCTGTACTTTTTCCAAAACACTCCCTCTCTCTTCTCTGTGTTTCCTGCATCGTCCCCTCTGTCTGCCTTTCATTTGAATTTATAAATAGTGCTTTAATCTTGAGATCATAAGATAAAGCTCTGCGAAGGACAATGCTTGACTTTGTTACAAGACAAGAACAAAAGACGCTGCTTGTGGGGAAAAAAAACCCATCTTTTTTTCTTCAATGATTTTCATTGTTTGTATTTTTTTTTAATTTATAATGTTCACAGTCAGTCTGCTAGCTCTCTTAATATGTCAGCCACTTAAAGATCAATTTGCTATATTGTCTCGTAAACTAATTGATAATGCCTTTGACTTCAATTAAATCCAGACAATGAGCCTCATCCAGGGAAAAGAGAGAGGTACAATTTTCACAACAAGAAGAGCTCGGCAGAACAGAGGACGGATGAAAAAAGCAGTTCCACTCATGTATGTCCATGACAAAGACACCAGAGCACCAGATGAGAGCTCCTCTGCTCCACACATGTGGACTAAAGAGTCGGGTATCTCAGAGTGTGTGAAGACAGCTGGAAAATTCCCCTGAGCCCCGTCTAATTGAAAGCTTATCATCTTTTCTTTTGTGCTTCCTGAGCGGTAGGGATCAGTGAGGACCGGCTCAGAGAGTAGCTCTCTGATGAGACCTGGAGGAGATGGGGGGGAATATTTAAGACAGTGCTGATCTGTCATACACTCACACTGTGAAGTGGGGCTCAAAATGGGTGAGTGGGTGGGGGGTGGTGTGAGATCTTTCAGCAGGGGATTCTGTCTGTGTGCATGTGTGACTGTAAGTTTCTTGTGCATGAGTGGAAATGCTTTGAGTGTGTCGAGTTAATTGAATGCAGTGTGTATCGAGGCTATGTGTGTGTGACCTGAGGCTTTGTTGTTGTGCCAAAACTGCCCCCACAGAGGGCCTGATGCAGACACAGCGGTACAGACGCAGACAGGAAGAGACAAGGAATGAGTGAAGTTACAAGAGACATTAAACTTGGGAACAAAGAGTGAATAATTTTAAGTATTTTTTGGGGTCTTATATTGATGGTACAGGGTGAGGTATGGGGAGATAGAGAGAGAGAGAGAGGGAGGAGGACATGCAGCACATGGTCAGGGCCGGACTCAAACCCACGACTGCGGTCTCCATACAAAGGGGAATGCTAACCTGCTCGGCCATCTGCGCACCCCAAAGAGTGATTAACTTTAAGGAGGAACTAAACATTCACCAAGTTTAAGCCCTTTCCTGGTGCATGAACAAATGTCATTAGTTTGGAAGTGATTACTTTATTCTAAGGGTAACCACAAGAGACATCTAAAATCAGACCACCATACTAGTAGCAACTTGTGTTTAATTCTGTTCTTGGCTTCACATAGGCTGAACAAATGTAATTAATACTGCATAAATTAACCACCACGACTGGTAAAAAGACGGACGCTCCAACTTCTCCTGTATTGTTTTAACAAGTAACAACTTGTGTGCACTAACATTGAGGCTGCCAAGGCGGCGTTGGATTCTTGAGCTGTGCTTTATTTACTTTCTGGGCTCCACAGTGTTGACAGCTGACGCATTTTGAAACCTGTGAGAAGTGTGAGCAATCGCCTGCAAGAGTCTCGCTAATAGAGAGGAAGATAATTATTAAGAGAGGTTACTGGAAACAAACTATCAATAAACTGTCAGGGTTATGTGACAGAGGCAGTGACATATGAGGCATTTTTCTGTTTGAGGCTAAAGAAAAACTGGATCAGACTGTGCTAGCATGAAATGAAGAACATTTATGGTGTTTTCCTTCCTGCTCATTTGTCAGGTGTCTGGCATTCTGGGAGTGAATTATATCCTTCACCTTCATGTAAAATATTTTCAATTTCCACACCTCTCCTTGTTAAACTGCAGGAAACAATCCAGACTTTCAGGCATTGAGTTTCAAAATAAGAGGACTCTCATCATATTAAATAGTTTTGTTTTTTCTTTTCTTTTTGTAAGTATATGGCCAATAAATGTTGGCTAGTGTGGGTGTGATTTTCTCGAGAGAGCAAGTGGTACATAAGTCAAAATAAAATGGTGTGTTATTATAACTTTTTTCCACTGGGGTTCATTTAATTAAAATGGTGTTAAATAAATAGGACAAAAAAATGAGACAAGTATTTTTTTTTAATTAAAATGGTTGAAAACTACATTTTTCGCATACTGTACAAGCACTCAATATGGAAGCATTAACGATATTACATACATAGTTGAGATTTTAAATTAACATATCAGTATCAGGTGTACATGCTTTGAGCATTAGAAAAACAAAAGGAACAAGATGAATTAACATGTCGGTATACGTAAAGAAAACAAAGCTTCTTGTTTGAAGAAAATTGAAGGAAAAGTAATGTTGTGCTCTTTGATTCAATAAACATTAAAATGAAACTTGCTCATACACTTTGGCTTCCTAGTTTTGCTGAAAGAATGACCGTAAAGATATGTCAAAACAGGATTCATGTGCCACACATTGTCCCCATCATTAACATGACACAACAGCATTACAGGCAGTTAGTAAAGATCTTTGGTTGTCTTCTGAGGAAACCACACAAATCTAAGGACACATGTGGATACTCTAGCTGCATGATTCTTGCCCAGAGTGAGGTCAAATCCTCCACCTTATAAAGGCTCCAGAGGATAACGTAGAGAAACATGCTTTTCCTCTAACAAAGAAAGAAGAGTGCAATGGCAATAAATTAAAAGTAAGGCAATGGGTCTTTAGTGAGATCTACAAAACACCTTGCATGATTTTTTTGTACCTGAGCTGCAGATGCAAGCCTTTTTGGATCACAGTTTACTTTGGTAACGACTAAATACCCCTGCTTTCTTCTTATGGAAGCCCCTTGATATCTGCTGTAACTGCCTTTATACAGCCCATGCTTAGTGATCAGACACACGATGCAGGAATGTGTGTGTGTGATCATTTTGAACAGAATATGAACACTTTTGGGTTTATGAGACTGGTGTGGGATTGTACAATTGTTAAAACAACAATTTAAGTTTGTTTGAAACATACATTTTGG
The DNA here is from genome assembly GCA_962446985.1 of Xyrichtys novacula. Taxonomy (NCBI): domain Eukaryota; kingdom Metazoa; phylum Chordata; class Actinopteri; order Labriformes; family Labridae; genus Xyrichtys; species Xyrichtys novacula. The sequence continues at coordinate 10,505,475 of OY660878.1, forward strand.
TTTCAGATTGTTTTTCTTGTAAAACCATAGACTGTATATACTATGGACAACTTGGCTCCGCCTTCCACCATTATACGAATTTAAAGCCAAATTGCTCTTGGTATTTCCACGATTTCCTCCACTTCCTGGAACCACCACTTGCGCAGTAGCGTTGTACACATTTGGCAGAAGAGTCACTGTGATGACGCTCGGCTCAATCATAGAAAACATGAACCCCCAATTAAATATTTAAAATGGAGCTGCACAGAAAAAAGAGGACTTGAGCACAAACCAGTCTTACAGCAACTAAATGTCAACACTGCAACCAGGGTGGAGAAAAATTTGTATTCTGTGTAATAAATTTCTAAAGTTTGTCCACAGCTCCGTAAGGATTGCTGGAGGAGGCGGGATTTATGACCTATACCGTAGCTCATCACCAGAGGTTGCTGTTCTCGCAGTGACTTCACCCAGCGAGGAGGCAGACGGCGTCCATTCTACATACAGTCTATGTGTAAAACCCAAACAAGAGGAAAAAATTGTTGATTCATAGTGCAAAAATTAAACAAATGGCTTGTTTAGCAATGGAAAGCAATTTAGAAATTGTTTACAAGATCACTGCTCTAGATACACCATCTATTCTACAAAATGTGTTGGGCATAGTTCATAAGAAATAAAAGACTTAGTGCATCAAAGCTACATTGGAAGACAAAATAATTACATCAAAATTTTTATAATTTAGAAGCAATATATTACACAAAATCCAAATTTATACTCAACAACAAAACATGGTCTTTATACTGTTTGTGTATATAAAAGGAAAGATGGAGAGAAATGCTTAAAAACTTTGGGTATATGTGTACATTTCCTCACGATTTGGCTCAAATAAATATCAAAAGTAAACTGTGTCCTCCAGTTACAAAATGCCATAACAGGACTTTTTTCAGAAGAGGGCTTAAATAAGAAATTCAAGAATAGAATGAAAAGCAGACACAACTGGAGTGAAATATTCCTGCAGAGATAGAAACCAATAATCATCCCTCTCCATTCAGCTTTTATATCACTTAAAACATCAACATCATTGTCTGGTTAAAAGTCAACACACCGATTTATGACACAGCAGTGGAGAATTCAGTTTTTCAATCCGGCCTTACAGGTAAAATACTTCTGTCTCAAACATGCAGCACGTGTATTGAAGCATCCACTACTTACCATAGCACCAGAGGCTGATGTGTGCATCTTGTTTATAAATTAGGCAACATGTGCTGCATATGCGCTGGAAGTACAAGAAACTACCTTGGATGTTTTCTCCACTGATGTTTTTTTTTTTTTCTGTTTTACCCGATTTTGAAAAGGCATGATTGCCACTGCAGTGCAACTGTGCCTTAGAGGGATATCTGTGCCACTTGGTCACTCAAGCCCAACTTCGCTTCTCAACCTTCCAAGTCAGTTCGATTAGTCTGTGAAGTCTGTTTGATGAAATTCGGTGTATTTTCAGTTTGTTGGACTTTCTGGTGTATCCCAACTCCACTGTCTCTTGTCTCTTACACCAGAGAGTAAATTGGTGCTGTGGCTTCATATCTACTTGCAGCTTCAGTGGAACATCTTAACTTCTATGGCTTTTTGCAGTCATTTTTAGAGTACATGTATGTAGCACAGTGCAGGAGCTTTTCAAATATTTACAAAGACGCAGAATTCTTGAGAGATTTGGGAAAAGGCAAGGGAGCCTTTGGAAGGTGTGCTGGAGAAATCAAAGACAAACATGCAGCATTTCTCTTTTTTTCTTTCGGTGTTCATCTCTTTTGCTCAATTTTATCTCTACTTTTCCTCCCTCACACCATGATTGTCTAGCTGTCTGTCAGTCAGTAAGGTCTCCAAACAGACTCATCCAGGCGGCCTGAAGCACTCATGGCTGTAGGCGAGTTGCTGTGGCTGCTGTCGGCCTCAACCCCCTCGCTCTGGGTGTTCAGACCTGGGTTCATCAGACTGTTGGTCCCTCCGGCCCCCGAGCAAGACAGCAGGCGGGTGGGGGAACGCTCACCCCCGGTGTTTCCTGGCGCCACCATGGAGAACTGGTAGGAGCCTGAACCTGTGCCGTAATACAGGTAAGAGTTGGACTGGAAGTTCTGGCTTTGGTTGTTTGTGTAGGGGGGCGGCAGGTAAGTGTGGTATCTGGAGGAGGCTGACATGCTGAGACCACTGATGCCGGTGCTTGAGGTGTTGGCAGAGTATGGAAAGGCTCCAGGATAGTGCATACGTGGGTCTGAGAAGCGAGGGTCAGTCAGTGGCGAGAGAGATGGAAAGGTTGTCCTCTGTTGGAAGAGATCTGTAGTCCCTGTTGGTGGAAACAAGAAACAAAGTTGTAAAGACAGCTACATTTTGGTGCATGATTTAAAAATACTTTTGTGTTAATGAAACAAAAAGTTCCGGCATCTCTCAGTATTTGTCATTTTGAAAGATGACTTCCAGCACAGAAAACTTCCCAAAAGCCACAATTCTGAGCTCAGGTTTCCTGCGATGTGCCTGTCAATGGAAATGTTTGCTGAAAATAATGAACTGAGAGACTTTCATGCTTATAACAGTCATCAAACACTGACAGCACATCAGCCCACAGCCCTAAGCACAAGACTGGAGTTAAGAGGCCTACTCGCCCTATTACCCTCCCTCGAAAAGAGGGCAACATATACAGTATTCTATCTATCACAGAGCCATGAAAAGAGGCATTGTCAGTGCTGAGGGGTGCTTTGTAAAAACACCGACGGCTTGTTGTGCTGTTGTGCAACTCATCATAAATCATACTTATGTGGCAAATGCAGACGGTCACAATTAGAAGCAGACGGAGGGAGAATGAGAATGTAAAGAGGAAGAGGGAAAAATCAGCAAAGATGGTTTCTTGAGCAGATAGCCCTGAAATGAAGTTGAATCTCAGTCTAATACCTGTCAGAGTTGTGTAATGTGTAATATCACAGGTAGCGTAGGAGTGTGAACACAGCTTAAAGGACTTTAATTTCATTGTGCACTCTTATTTTAGCAAACAACAAAGAGAAAATAGAATTATTAAAGATCTGGGTCCCTTCATGTATCATAGATTGCTCTAGTATCCTGAGTTTCAGATTTGAGCCTATTTCCTCTTGAAGAATACCTGCTGTCTGCCGTCACCTGCTACCAGCCAAACCAGCATTTTGGTTTGGGCACAATTATGTGACATAATGTAGCTTTATTGTGTGTGCTAAAAGATGTAGCATCAGTTTTATGAGTATAACCATATAAAAACCAAGTAGGTCTGTGCCCATAGACCTTTTTTTAACTTTACTTTTCTTCTGAAAGTTGCATTTTAATCTCCTGCAAAGGTGTGCAGATCAAACCTTCACCTGGCGGGTTATATATGTAAGCCTTTGCACTCTTGACACATAATTTGTAAGAAGGTGAGGTGGTCAGCTGCCAGGTTGAAACCCTCTGTACTTGTAAATGCCCTTCCTACGCAAATATAGAAAGTATGGAAAAGTATGGAAAATGAAAAATAAAGTAAGGAAGAATATTGATGTTTCCGGGCTATTACCACAGTTCTAAAATACTGTTTTCTGAAATAGAAAAGTAGGTATTTCCAACAATAATTCTAAAAAGTAGGGTATGGAAAAGTATGGAAATTCCATCCGTGTAGGAACCCTGATCCAGTATGTACTACACACTTGCTGGGGAAGTGTCTCATAACTGATGATAATATACAAAATGCTCTGCACAACCTCTGCTTGTAGATAGACTTACACACACCTCTGTCTATGGTTATTTGTTTGTCTGCATGTGGTTTTCAAGGGTCCAATGTACCCACATGACTAGAAGTGTAAAATGTGGATTTGGATGGCAGAGAAAAGAGAGCTTGTATTTGTGAAATAGCAAGCGTTTGCACGCCACAGCCCTGAGGGGGGAGAATGCCAAACTTGCGTGCCACAGTCTTGTTCAAATGTCTTTTCCCTATGTCTTGAAAACTGGATCCATTTTCATCGACAAAAAAAAAAAAAAAAGGTTGCTTTGCTATTTCCACGGCCCCTGCTAAACTAGTTTTTAACAACACATTTCTGCAGCTGAATTTTCTCTTTCTTTTTGGGATGAGGGAGTTTAGGGGTGGTGGTGGGGGGGCTGTTTCTTTTTCCAAAGTCTGCAAGGCACCAGAGTCAAGCTGCATATCTGATTTCACGCGAGGAAAATCCAAGCCCTCAGCTGCTGTTGATTCGGGTGAAGTGGAGTAGGCCCACTAATTCCTACCGGACTCCCAAAAAGCCATGCGTCTCTTTCTCTCTTTTTCCCTCTCTCTTTTTCTCCCTCTTATCTTTTCTCTTTTACTCTTTCTGACTCTCATCCTTTCCTTCTAACTCCTTCTTTCTCTCTCTCTCTTAGTCTTTCCTTTCACTCTGTCTACGCTAAATTTAGGCTCTAAGGCAGAGCTCGAGAAGGGATGAAAGTTGTGGAGACTTGAGGGCCCTGGCTGCCACAGCCCACCCCTGCACATAATCTCCAGTTAATTTAAGTATGTGGAAACGTGTCGTCTAAACTGTGGTGAGAAACGGACTTCTGCGTCCTGTCAGGGGAAACTGCATCGGACACTTATCACCACACCTTAATGGGCTTTTGCAGCATGAAGCTCTTGGCTTTGTGCCATGGGGGAGTCTGCTACTACCTTTAACTCAGTACGGCACAGTAGCTCCCTCTTGAGGAGAGGGCTGAATGGAGCACTGTGGAATTTAGAGCCTTGTTGTCTGCTTTTTCCTCCTTTTTTTTACCATGTTACATACCTTACTGTATCCACACCCTCCCCCACCCAGTATAAGTACAGGCTTCGCTGTTGTGGCTGTGGTAACTGTGGTGTATCTTTGGCAGAGAGGGTCTTCCTAACTGAGTCTTGTAGTAGCTGCCTGTAACCTCTGCGGCCCAAAACCACACATGATCTCCATTAGGCTCATCTGAAATGTGTTGACTAAATTGCAGGGACAGGAGAGGGGATGGACCCCAGAGGGCTAGCTGGCAAATTCTTCTGTCTGTGATGTTCCCAGTCTATGAAGCGGGTAGCTGGGAATCAAGGCTTTTATAGAGCACATAGTGTTCCAGCCTTCTCTTTGCTCCTCTAGCTTTGAAGCACAGCACTGCAAACTTTTTTAATCCTACAACACCGAGGGTGGAGGCCTCCTCTTCTTCTTCTATGCGTAGCTCAAGAAGTCCACTAGTCCACAGTCAAGCGTGTAACCAAGATATGGCAGGAGGTTTGCTTCATTTGCGTATGGGAGAAACTGATTTTGGTTGTAAACTCAAGGGCAGGTTTGTGGCGGTCATGTCTCTGTGTGTAAATGTGTGCTTGGTTCTGCTTGGTTCTGTGTTTGTGTGTGTGTGTGTGTGTGTGTGTGTGTGTGTGTGTGTGTGTGTGTGTGTGTGTGTGTGTGCTTGTGTCTGTATGTGGTGGCTGGCTATGGGGAGATGCAAATCCAGGCGCTCACCTGTGAAATGTTTACTCAGGCTTGATGCAAACTGTGACTGCCAGCGCCGGGGGAATGGTGTCTCAGGCAAATAAGTGAAGGGAAAGAAAGGGAGAGAGCCAAACCTCATGTCTCATCCGGCTACGTCTGTATACTTAAGCATGCGCTGGTGTGCTGTGAGATTGTTCTCTTATCTACTCCTGTATTTTCTACATAAAGATTGCTTGAACGCTTGAAGCCATAAGAATAAGCAGTCATTGTCCATAACAGAGTGATGTAGACAAAGGGCAGATCAGCTGCTGTGCTGACCAAAGAATAGGAGACTCAAATGATCTCCAGGTGTTTTTTTAAGCACCTGAGGCTGCAGGGCACGAGCATCATGCACCCAAATGCAAATAACAATCACCTCTGTACTGTGGCGGCATGGTCAGGAGCCCCAAAGCCTCATCCATGTTAGGCTCTTTATCAAGTGAGCGGAGAGAGTTTTGCATGTCCCTAACTTGTGACATGACAAACAAGCAAAGGTTAAAGGGAATTTGTGATGACAGAAAACCTAAGATTTCCCTAATGCATTTACAAACAAGGAGACATGATTAAAGTTTTTGTTAAGTAAATTTTTTCATGACAGATTTGATACTTCCTTACAGCCAATGAAAAGACGTGTGCCTTGCTTTAACAAGTCCACCCATTAGCTCTGATACATGATCTTTATTATCTGGATATCCTTGCTGTTTATAGTTTGGGCAGTAAGGTCACGCTGTAACATCTGGAAATGTGTAAATACTTGATTTCAATACGGAGCTCCAGGCATTTTGTGTTAAGAGCTGAATCAGTGAACCAGTTTTTAAATCTTTATAATCTTCTGTAGGTATCTGAATTTGTGCCCTCACCACAGTATGAGTGGATGATTCAGCATGTCTGATGTGGTGTGGTGGTTTCTGGGTTAGGGTCAGCAAGGAGACTGAGGGGGCTGTGAGGCAGCGGGAAAGATACAAATTGCCCAGAAAGAAATGAAAGAAAGAGAGAGTGGGAGGGAAGGAAGGAAGGAGAAGAAGGCAGGCAGGCAGGGTGGTGGCGTTACAGGAATGTTGTGGGGTGTAGTAGGGCCCTACAGGCAAACGAAATAGTCTCCAAAATTGTCACAACCAATGGCACACCCTTTGCTTTATGCATATTTCCCCACTTCACTCCATTATTATCGACAATTTCTATGTTTTAATCTGAAGGGCAATCAGAGAGATTTATGAAGCTAAATGTCATTTACGGCTCCTTCTGAGATGATTTTTAAGATAAACCATTTGAAAGGTGTGGTCTGTATTTGGCACGTCATTGCTTAACAGTGACCTCACATGAGCTTTATGATAAAATGCAAGCAGCTAATAAAGCTCTTGACAAAATAATACACACACAAGAACAGAGGATTTTTTAAAAATAAAATTATTATTAAGCCAACATCTTGATTTTTTAACTTTTATTATGATACCTACAATAATGCCTAATTTCTACGTATGTACAGTAGGGGTGGGAATCACTAGTGGCCCCACGATACGTTATTATATGGATACTTGGGCCACAGTACAATATTATTGTAATTTTACACATACTGTGATACAGTGAGTATTGCAATACCATAAATTGCAATTTGTAATTTTGTAACACTTGCAATTTGTTTTAACAGTAATTTAAACCTCATGACCTCATATGTCATGTCTGTCTCATTTTGCCTACTTGCATTCCTAATGTCCCTTCCCAGATGTTGCTGTGTTTGTTGTACTAACTTTCTCCTCACTGGACAAACAATTGGTTTCATTTTTTCCATTAACATAGACTTAAGGTCATATTAGCAGTTAATTTGAAAACAGCGATACTTGGTGGATGAGACGATACGATATGTCACCAGACAAAATATCGCGATACGATGCTGTATCGATCTTTTCTCCCACCATGAATGTACAGTGTGTGTACTGGGGCTGGTCAACCAGAAGTCCATTTATTCTCACAAGAAATTCAATGAAATCAAAGCGTGTGCAAAACTCTCCGTCTCTGTAATATTGCTTCAGTCAGGGATCTGCCTTCAGTAACTTTTGCAGAAGATTTTAGAGAAGAAAAAGAAAAACTTTATTGATCCCCGGAGGGAAATTCAATAGAGAGACCATATCACAGTGTACTTGCAAAGCCAATTGGCTGCTAAACCAATAACAGTCATTTCTGGTGCCCATGTTGTTTGTCAAGTAAGTTTGTATGATTAAAAAGAAGTTGTTAATCTAGATCCAACACACTGAGTATCTGTAATTCTACTGAAAGATGGTTATACATGACATACCATTATATTTTCTACATTGATTTAATATGTCATACCATTAGTTACCACACACAATCATTATCTGCCTCATGACTCCAGGTAGTTTCTATAGTTTTCTCTATCTGTAAAGAAGTATTGTTTCTTGCATTAGACATTGAGGGTTTTATCTGTTTATTTATAGATCTAGGGCCACCAGATCCACACCTTTATGTGGAAACAAAGTTTAAGTCTTTGGCATGGAAATTTTTCAAAGGTTATTATCACTATAGATAAGTAAGGATTGTTGTCTAAAAAAGTCTTGTTAGTGTTTGCTGATGTAATATTTACATCAGCAAACAGTTAAAAATTCCTCACAGGAGCCTTGAGTGAGAGAATTAGAAAAGAGTGTGGAAAGAGTTGGCAAACACGTATACAGACCAGTGAAGAAGAAGTGAATCGCATGTCTTACCTGGCCATGGTCGAAGGTCCTCCTCCACTTTGCATGGCTTCAGAGCTGGGGTGTCCATCTGTTCTTGCCACAGGGCTGGTCAAACAAACAAGATGATTAAAATGTTAGTTCTCGAAACTTATTTGCACTAAACCAGAAGAAGAACTGTGTTTGCATAGGAATGCAAATTAAAGTCTTTCATCCACTGCACTGTAAGCATCAAGTGTTATGTGTGAGTTTTATGTGTGTCTGTGCCGTAAAAATCTTTAATAATGTCAAAAACTCTTCATGACAGACTTGTCAAAACTGACGTCTAACAGTTTAGAGATATCTTTCTGTCATAAGTGGGCTTGTGCTGACTGAGCAGTGAAGACTGGGAACGGGGGGGTGCTTCTCTCACTATAGTGAGACCAGGATTGGAAAAACATGCTTGATGGGTGGAAGGGAGATATTTTTGGGTCTTTTAGGTGAGACACTGGAGGGGCAGCGGGGACCTGTGAAGTACAGGACACTTGCTAGCCTGTCCAGCCAAGCTGTCAGGAAGCGAAGGAGGGTCAAGGCCGTACTGGCCCAACGCGTGGGACCCTGCTTCACACCCAGTAGCCACACCGCAGGAGGGCTGACACAAACAGGAGCTGTTTGCTCTGGGTCTGAAATGATGCAGTTGTTACAAGACATCTCACACGAAGCCCTGTTCAAATGGTCAGCCTCAGCATTGGTTTGACTCAGGTGTATACTCTGTATGCCTGCTTTCTAATGAACAAAAACTTGTAAATTTTATACAACCATTTCCTTTTCGTCTTACAGTACACTGCCCTTAATGACAGCAGCAGTCAATCAACCATGCCCCTATCTTATACCACAGTATAGTAAACCTCAAACCTCCTGGAGTGGCAATCAGGAATAAGGCAGATGCCAAAAGCAGAGAGGAAGTGGGCTGGGTCATTCACCTGGAGCTGCAGTGGGCTCAGCATGTGCAAGATCTGTGCTTCCCAGGGAGCTCCTTTACTTCCTCTGCAAAGGCCCAAATCAGCACTCAGCCACCAAGAGGTCCTGCACTATGCCTCACAATGGCAAATTCTTACACATAAATGGCCTTATTCAGACAGGCTTCCATGCAGCTGGTGCGATTCGCTCAAGAAAATAAACATTTCCTTCAAATATTTTGATTGGCCTGCAGACAACGTCAATACCAGAGGCACAGATTACCCCTGTTAATAGGAGGAACAGCCCTCTGGGCGGGGCTGAGGAGTGGGTAAGGCAGGGACTCAAACAGGGAAAAGTGGTGACTGCGTCATGAATAAGAGCTTTGGGGTGGTGCCAGTGTAGTTTTGGGGAGGACACAAATAAACACATGCACTGCTTTTGAAGTGCATATGTAGATGAAAGGGGAGCTAAAAAGATGTTTGAGCCAAAATGGCATCCATCCTCGTGACTCCGGATCCAGCAACGCCTCTGAGACATGTAATGTGCCTGCCGTAATGAAGCGTGTCATTGAGACACAGTGAATGCCGGTCCTTGTGCTGGCTTCCTGTTTCGCTTCGGCCTTAGGCGTTGCAACAGGGAGAGAATGTGAGAGAGCAGGCAAGAGAGAAAGAAAGACGCCAGCGAGGACAGGAGAGAGAAAGAGAGCGTGTTAGAGAAGGGAGGAACACGGCCTTGGCTCAGCTATGTGGGACATTTGATATGTCTTTTGAGCCCTCACTTATAACATGAGCAAAAACAAACACATGGGTTGAAAAATCCTGTGTTCTCTTTGAGAGCTTGTCACCCTCCCACCCTCACCCTCTCCCCAGATTGAATAGAGACTGTTCATGGCACACATGTAGATTCTGTAATTGCTGAAAAGCAAAACTCTCTCTGACTCTGATGTGAAATTATAACTTACACAAACAGTTGAGTCTAGTAAAAAACGACTTGCTCCCATTTCTCTTTTTCTTCAATTTTTTCCACTTGGAAAGCAGCTTCAAAAGATTTTTTTTCTTCTTTTTTTGCAAATGAACAAATACATTTTCAGTTTGAATTATTCATCTCAGGGTCACAAGAAGAAAGTAACCACAAGTGAGGCTTTTGGGCACCATAACAAACAAACTCTGTGGCAGCCATTGACATATTGTGTAAATAGAGTAGTTTAGAAGTAAAACAGGGTGCCTAAAGAACTGATCCAGATTCCTACTCATTTTGGTTGTATTGGCCTCAAAGGGCCAGCTTCCTGCTTGGGTTTGGCAGAATCAGCATGAAATCCAACCAGCGTAACTCAAAAGTCCACACCACAGCTACCTGACGATGTTAATTTCCTGTCTCACCCTTGCTTCTAATTGGCCGATCATGTCATTCTCAGTGTGTGAATTAGTATTCCCTAGCAGAAGCTATGTGCCACTTGGAACGTGGGGGGCCGGCCAGCTTGTTTATGTGAAGTAAACAGAGTGGTCACTGTGGATGAAACTGGAGGGGGCATCGCTGCATTAGCTTGGTCCTCTATCAAACAAGACTTTTTAAAGTTGTGTCCAGTCCAGAGGCCGCAGCCTAAACATACTGAGCAAAGAGAGCCAAAGCACAACTGTAGCAGATGTGTGCAAGAGGAAGCCCTGAGTACGAACATTTCTAGGTGTGCTGTTCATAGAAAATACTTGCTCTGACTTTCTGGATGAGAACTAAAACTAAGAGTTTTGTACATCATCTTTGCAAGACTTTTCTGACATTGTCAAGAACATAACACTGATCACACACTCAGATAGACAGACACACTGACAGACAAAAACTCTTGTGCCTGTTTGAACACACATACTTACTCACTTTTGGGCTCTTATCAAAGTGTTGAGTAGTTGACTCAGTGGCGGAACGTTATGCTACAATCAGATATTAATCTTCAGAGGAGAACACACAGGTGTTGGAACAAACAGCGTGTTAAATAATACCACCTCAAAAGAGCCTGTACGTTTTGTTTTTTTTTCTGGACTCCTACTGTTAGACATATATAAGTTAAAGGAGCCACTTTCGTCTCAGCTGCTTGTCAGAGGCTGTGCCAGGGATCTATTGGGTCCTGTTTATGTTTCAGTTGAATTAAAAATCTGTTTATAGTTATGCATGTTAGGAAAATTCAAAAGCCTCTATCGTCTGTTTTTGCTTTCCTAAAGGGTGAAAGTAATTTTACTTATTATAAATGCAACATTATGATTAATTTCAAGTATAATTTACTTTTTATATTAGAAGGAGAGAAAAAAACTACCACCCACAGACACATAATATACACATGTAATTCAATTGAGGTTTTAAAAACTAGAATAACAATTTAGTACTTGACTGTTTGAGTGTCAGATTTGCTAGACCATACTAGTTGAACCACACATTTTCAACTTCAAACACACACACACGCACGCACACACACACACTCGCACACATGTATACACAAACTCCCTCCACCCTTACCGAGAATCATTCCACATGTCTAGCAGGCTTACCTGTGGCCACAAAAGAACAAAAACAAGCAGTGAATGTAGCGTCTGCCAGCGTGCAGGAATCCTGTCACTGCATGCACTGTAATGAGCTCTTAATTATCCTGTCTGTCTGGGGCACTAGCGTAGAAGTTGCAACACTAACACTGAATTGTGTATGTGTGTGTCTATGTGTACTTTTTGTTTTTAATGTGCCCGTTGTGCAATTATCTATCTGTGTGTGTGCGTATGTGCGTGTGTGTGTGTGTGTGTGTGTATGAACTAAGAATCAGCATTAAGCAGATGTCTGGAGACATGTCCTGTTGACAAGAAAGCTGAGACAGTATTTCATAGCCCAGACAACAAAGTGAAGCAAGGAGGCTTTAGGAGGAGATGACTCTGTATTTTCTTATTCAGTCGTCATCAAGGGGCAAAACTGTGAGGTTCCAGCCACACATGATGGAAAACATCTTTTGTAACAACAAGAAGGGAATCCATTTAATTATAATGTGTTGATGGGTGATCCATCACCTGGTAATCCTCAAACAAACAGGCCCTGGGATTTAAAGTATCTACAAAATACAACAGTGTCTGGCATGGCTGCCAAAGCAGAGCGAGTGTGCTGTTGATATGTAAACACGTCCCTGTGTCTCTAGATGGGATTTACTACAACAGGTCTATTTTTGTTTGAGCTTTGCTTGTAAATCTGTATTGTTGCTGTCTTTGTTTGATCCTACACATACAGGAACGCTGTGACTGATGTCAGCCGCCAAATACATTTGCAGTCTGCTGTTCAGACACTCCAACCAATAAACGAAGTGGGAGGGAGAAAGGTCCTTCGCCCTGTTATTTAATTATTTTACCACTCTTGCCCTGCGGTTTGCCGTCATGATGGTAATACCACAGATTAAGGTGTGTGGTTTTTACAGCCCTTCCCCTTGTCTGTCTCATTCACACACACTCCTTACAGACAGCCCCCAGACACTAGCGGCTGTAACGTGAAGCTCCAGGCCTTCACTGCTTCTGATAGTTTCAGCTGACATTAATGTGTTGTGTCTGCTCAAAGTGTATGTACTGTACGTGTGTATGTGTGTGTTGTGACATCTTACAGCTTTGAAGTCTGACAAGTCTGCTTCGTTCTAATTCCCGCCCTAATCCTGTGCGAGGCAGACAAATGCAAAGCAAAGAGCCGCTCTTCTGCCGTCTGAACCAAGTCTGTACATCTCTCCCTGGCTTTCTTTGTTTCCAAGTCAGAAACTTAAAACTTCAAGCAGAAACTTAGCTGCAGGTGCTGTTTTTGTTTTTCCAGACATACACATACAACACTGACATCATCCTCACAATCATCAGAAAACTGAAATCACAATGACCGTATTGTGTTGACATTCAATTTCAACGTAACGAGTCTGTGATGTTTCTGAAATGGTTGACTTGTTCTCTCCTCAGTACAAGCTGTGCAAGTGAAAATCAATATCAACAGTAAGTAAAACACGGGTAGGAGACCCTGTGTTCTCAGCAGTCAGCTGTTAGATAGGCCTTTACTGGTGACTCAGCGCTGGCTAAGCTAAGCACAAGGCCAAACACTACAGTATGGCTGTGATACACACTGATAGAGTTCCACCCACACATGGCTGGGAGCTCTAAACAAGCCCTCTGTACCAAGCAACATGCTGATACAAAGTTAATGAGATTCATTAGCTGGCATGAGAACTAGAGAGTGGGTGGGTGGGGAGGGCACACAATGAGTGCATGTGTGTGTGTGTGTATTTAGTCTGCGTGCTTTCAGACATGGCATCCTGTTAAAAAGGATCTGACATATGACAGAGAGTGAATACTCATCCTCACTCTAGCCATCACCCACACAGCTGTCCACAGCACACATATATACACAAATACACACACACACACACACACACATCTCAGTCTGCCACCTCCCCTACCCCCTCACGAGTGACGTGATTGCCAAGGTAACAGGCAGCTGTTAAATTCCTAAGGTTGTGGTGTGTGTATATGTATGTGTGTGGAGGCCAGCTTCAACACCCAGGCCAAGCCCGGTTGGCAGCATCCGCCGTGCCACCTGGCCAAAGACTCAACCCTGCACACTGTGGGGCCCAGACCCACCAACGCAGGGCATGCAGGGACAGAACTGACATGAGCTACCCACTGCATTGCCAACACGTAACAGCTCCCTGATTATTGGAACAGAATAGGAAAGTGCCTCTAGTTCTGGAAATCCACATGAAGAGCTCTTGACTTATTTTTATCTTGGGTGAAGGGCACATTGATGTGTAACAGATCTGTGTTAGAGAGTACTTACCCTTTGGCAAATGAAACAAGATATGTTTGTTTTAATACGGGGGATTCAAAGAAATGCTGATTACTGTAAACTGACTTTACAAGGTTGTGGTGATTTGGTTTGAATTTTATCTGTTGCTCATAGCTAAATGCATCAGTGGTCCTCACCTTGGGTTTGGTGAATGGGACGTGGTGGGTTGTTTACTGGACCTATCCGCATACTCCTCTGGTAGCGCTCAATCTCTGACAGCCTGTCTGAAAACTGCATCTTCTGGGAGTCTTCAATCTTCACTCTGTGCCCTGAAACAGCAACATGAAGAAGAGTGGTCAGGAAAAAGATATAAACAACTTAAAAATGTATAATCTAGACAAATAGGAAATGGTACATAAAGCACTCTTTATTTCAGAGGTAAGTAGGGTAGTTTGACATGAACGAGCAAATATCCTCTTTCTTTCTAGTCTTAATTGTAACTTGAAGACCATCAGTATCCTACATTGGATTTTCCAACCACTCACTCAGAATGAAACTGTTCAAGTGAGACACTGTCACCATGTTTTCAGCTACCAAACACAAAAATATTATTTGAATCTTAGCAGACCTTGAAATACATGGGCTAGACACTAAGTGTTACCCAGGCTGCACCTGCTGTCGCGTCATCTGCAGATAACGACAGTATGAGTGTTTGAAAAATAAATGCTTGAGGAATGCTGTTTTTCCCCGACCCTAAGGTCTGAAAAATAAAACTATGAATAGTGACATCAAGCATTTCTATGAACTGACAAAGTCATTATTATCTTGCAACTTTGCTTTAAAAACAAGAAGGACTGAGTGGATCCACTCCATTAACCACCCTTCTCACTAACGCCCACACACCCCAGGTCTTACTGACACAGCACTTAGTCAGAGCAGACACTCAGACCATATAGTCATCAGGCTTAAATACATAGGATAAAAATAGAATGAAAGAGAAAGAGAAGGAAATGAAAAGTGTCGGTGTTTGAGGGGAAAATCGGCTCGAAAAGTGAATGTGTCCAGCTGCGACTCCAACAGTCTTCAGCACCTTCTCATTGACAGAGATGGTCAGGGGGGGAAAAAAAAGCTCCGATCAGGCCTTTAATGCAGACACAGACATGTACTCAGACATGTATAAATACTCACAGACACACATAAACATACATGCACTTGCTCTACACACACCTTAAATGTCAGATGTGAGTCCGGATGAGGGCTAGGCCTCTAATGGGAGGAAGACATTTTAATGTAACTATCAATGTACCAAAACTGTGTGTGAACCAGCATGTATACATTCTGTGGTTTTCTCCCTGGTATCTCTACAGAGTAGCCTAATGTGAAGTAATGGCTGGATTTGAATATTTTATCACTATATAAAGGGGGCAAGGCAGACGGACCAATATGGATTTTGCCCGTCCCCTCTCTCCACTGACCCATGGGCAATATATCTTCCCTCTGAGGCTGACCCATGGGTAAAGTTTCCTCTCGTTTACCGCTCTGTCCATTTGTTTGTGCCCACCACCTCCCCTCCATCCTCTCTTTACGAACTATATAGAAATATCTAGCATTGATGCCCCCCCCTCACATGCATACAGATGCTGAAAGGGAATGCAAGTGCCCATTGAATCACACACAACTTCTGAGCGCTTGTACACCCTAAAGCTCCTGCAGTCCAAAATTAGAAAACTGGGGAGAATCAGGATTCCTACACAATTGGAATTTCCATACTTTTCCATACCCTACTTTTGGAAATACTACAAAACATAAATTTTTTCCAACCAGTGAATTTCAATTTCAATACAACAAAGACCCGGAAATTGATCGAATAGATTTCCATACTTTCCATGCTAGCGTAGGAACCGTGGAGAATGATTTCCATTAATAATATGATGTTGTCTTTTCGGTGTGAAAATAGAGAAAGACTCAATCTGTTTCTGTTGAAATAACATTTCTGTCGCTGTTCTCTGGCGTCTTGTTTACTGGGCATTAGGAGGTTGGACACCAATACAAGTGTGCATGTGTATGTGAGTGTGTGTTTGCTGACAAACTAGTATGATGGTTTTGACTTTTTTGTGACCAGTCTGCCTTTTCCTCAAGCAGACCTCCACTCTTCCTAAAGAGTGGAGGTCTGTATTTTCCCTGCCCCTCTCTCCCTCACAGACAGCGATAGATTCAGCGGGCTTTGGCATCCACATAGACACTGACTGCTCTCTGTTCCAGGCCAGGGCAGAGGGGGGAAGCAGCCTCCAAATATAGCCCCTATTTGTGTCCTTGTGTAGTTATTAAGAGATTTTCACCACCTCAAACAGCTGAGGTCAGGGAAATGATACATCCCACTGCTCTCTGGTTGGAAAAGTCACAGACAGCAGGAAGAAAAAAAAAGATTATTGGTCAGTTTTATGTGGCAAATAGTTGAACTAGCTGTCTCTGTAGTGATGAAAGTGATCATTCAGCTGCCCGCAGACACACATACGCACCATCTGACACTACACCTAAGTGTAGCAGTGGATCCAGTTGCCTGCAGTTGGCAGATCAGAGATGCACTATGTTTGTCGACACACTGTTCAAAGCTTCTAGTAGACGGTTTATGGAGCTGTGAGAGGGTGATGTGGGGAAAGCAGACTTGAGGCCTGGAGTGTATTAACTCTTGGCCAACTGTCGCTGTTATCACCACCAATCTACAAGAGGACAGCTCAAAATTCAATGATATACTTCTCTGTTTGTCTTTTTCTTTCAGTCTTTAATACTCATGAAATAACCGAATCAGAAGGGCAACACTCTCACCTATTTTCCGTCACCTTTGTTTTAACTTTTTCATTATAACAAATAGCTACATTGTGCTTGACAGTAAACAGATAAATCAAATCAGAACCTGTCTATGATCTATTTTTTGTCTTTGTGTGTCTCCCTTTTGCTTTTACTCTTGTTTTTATAGACAATAAGTGAGAAAGTTTTGGGGAATAGCTTAAAGTGCATCAGACAGACTAAATCAGTATCCTCCTCTTGTGTTAATGTGTTGTCTTTGGCCAGCTGACCCTGTCCAAAGCCACAGCGTGTCTGCCCTGACCGCCAACATTTGACTTCTAGTCGGCAGTGCCGGAGGCCAGAGGGGTACCAGCACTGTGCACCACCATCCCCTTTTCAGAGGGGTTTCTGTGGTTGGATGAATATTTTATGTGTCAGGGTGCACTTAGGAGAGAATGCCCTTGTTTTTCTCTCTATGATATCATAACCACAAGATAGAGCTGGGAGATGGGGACCAATGCACACATGAGGCCTAAACAGCAGCGCTCAATATGCACCAAGAGTCGAAATGGATGGTAAAGGTTGCATATTTACAAGCCTCCTTTCAGAGTAGCGGTTGCTTCATCTGAAAGCATTATGGAAGTCTATGAAGAACAAATAAAATGCTGGATATAAAATGTCTGGTATTAACGATGTACTGAGAGGCTGTGGCTGTTTTGAAGGAATGGGTGTGCCGTTCTTACTCTTGCTTTCCGAGTGTGCGTGTGTGTATGTGTGTCTTTTTATTTCCTGGTAGTGTTTTATCGTCACTGCAGAAAAACTTGAGATGTTGCTTTGCTTGTTTGCCCCTCGTGTTGTTGAATTCGTTGGAAGAGTATGAAGGGTAAATAGAGCAAAGTTTTTTTATTTTTAATGATATTGCCCCAGTTTTTCTAAAACCAGACCACACAAACAGCAAACTGTGATACCCAGCCTTCCCTTGATACAAAGCCTGTATCAATTCAACACAGTGACAGAGTTTCTCAGTCTGGTGACAGCCAAGTCTTAAACACCAACACCATGGCCAATATAACTTGTTTCCTTCCTTTGTTGCTCTCACTTTTCCTCCTCTTCTTCTCCCTCTCCCTCTGTCTCTCTCTCTGTCTGTCTGTTTGTGTCTGACTCCATTGAAAGAAAGAACATATGTTCCCGTCCAAAGGGAGACATATTAAACACAGGCTCTTTTTAGTAAAGGTCTGAGTGCTTTTTCAGGGGCAAACTGAAACTCTATCTAGACGGCAAAGGGCAATACGTGCTTTGGATCCAGCCCAAGTCTGCACTGAATATATTTGAAGTGTAAATATTTGTATTGAACGTATAAATGGACTTGATAGGCCACTGATAACAGACTGGAACTGACTGCAGGTATCACATCTAATACTAAAAAATATGTCTCGGCTGTACAGTCTGTGTAAGTATGCTATAGGATTACATGCAAAAATGTCTGGGTTAAAACATGTTTAAACACAATATTAAAAAGGTTTTGTGAGAGCAACTGGCTTTCCTACTTGAGCATGTTTGAATGAGCTTTTTGTTGATTCAACAACCAGCTTCTTATAGCTTTGTTTCTGACTTTTTTTCATTTGAATACTGTGGAATAGAGAGTTGATAGAAACAGCATCCTTATCTAACTCTGAAACCTCACAGCGAGATGTAGGGCGACAGTTGAACTCATGCTGCAAAGAGGCCTACTTGCCTGCAAGTACACATCCGTTTGCCCTCAACAGATACTGGGGACGTTTTAACATCTGTTGAGCTAAGTCTCGTACACCTGTCTTCCTCTTCCTCCTCTCTAGCAGACCTTAACACCCTGCATTTTCGTTCCCACCCTGCTTCTTTCCGCTGCTCTTTCTCATACTTCTCTTTCTGTTCTATTCTTGGCGCCATAGAACCGCTCAGTAGTGTCTCTGTACACTTGGCACTGTGGTTCCCGGGGCCACCAATCACTCTGTGGGGTATTTACAGTGAGGCGAATCAAAGTTCTTGTTTTGAGGCTGACCCAAAAGGATGTGGGTTTTACCTTTGGCTGGAGATTTTGGCTGTCTGGTCTAGGCATAAATGACTTGTTGCCTGCCACACACAGACTTTACACCTTCTTAAGCTCATTTATCCAACCGTGTTTTGTGAAGTATTTACGCTTAAGGTTTAACAACTAGATAATTACTATAGATTAAAGGTCAGACTATTTATATCTCGGCACACTGACTGTGTGGGTTCAGCAGATCTAAGAAATGTGGTTAAAAAGAATTCATATGAAGCTTATTTCTATCTGAGCTCTCAGGAGGAGGTCAGAAAAAGTCATCGGCCTCTCTGACGACAGCCAGGGGATCGTCTGGGTCCTTCAGGCAGATTCATCAGACTCTCTGGGGACATCAGCAGTGTGAAAATCCCCCTCACAAGGCCCTGAAAACAAGCTGTTCACAGCGGAAGTTGCTACATGAGAGTGTTTGAGCGAAGAGCACAGCCTTTCTTTTCTGATAAGAGGATAAAGCTCTTCTCGCAGTCTCTGTGTGTCTAAGTGAGTGTGGAGCAGAAGCAGTGCCACACAAAGACAGCCTTGCAGCGAGGCAGGTTCAGGCACGCTAAGGGAGTGAAGGGGGTGCCAAAATAAGGGCCAGTGCACCCGGATTTTTTAACAATACAAGGCACATAGTACATCGAGAGCAATCATCCCTCTTTTGTCCCTCCATTCCATACTGTTTGTGTGTGTGTGTTTGCCCGTGTGTGTGTGAGTGTATGTGGTAGTTGGGAGTGGAGACGTGTGAGGTTGATATGAGCGAGGCTGTTTTTCAGGCCTTTTTGGCTGCTTGCCTACAAACTTGAAGATTTCTCAGTGCTGCTGCTTCTGTGGCTGTTTTTGCCACGACTACTTTGGAAAAACAAAATTTGGTTCTGGTGATGGATCATATTAATGAAAAAAGCTTTTTTATATGTGTGTTTCTGTAGCTCATATGATAAATTATGTCGTTTTGCATGTCTGTGTGCATGTTTGCCTGTATGATGTTGTGTAAGCAGGGGGGAAGGTAGAAGACTCACAAGGCTGTGGGAAAGGAAAGAGAGTTGCCACTGACACATACATCAATGCAACGGCAACAGATGTGTCAAACGGCTTCGTATTCACACCTCTGAACTCAAAACTCACACACAACAAGTATACGTTTACCTCAAATCATGCACAAGAACACACACTCACACAATTAATATTCCAGGCAGGTTAAAAATGTGTGAAAGACAAATGAGTGATATGTTCCATTATGTGGGCGTGCAAACAAACGAATTCTTATACTTATGCAAGTAGATTGCTGCGGTTATGTTAAGGTTAGAAAAATCCATACAAATGTTCTTTGATGTTTTAAAAAGTTCAGCTCCTTCTGTGTTTACCCAGAGGATTACAGCCGTCTCGACTCTTGGAAGCATGAGAAAGATTTCACTACACCTATTATTTGTTCACTGTTCCTAACCATTAAGGACTGAAGAAATAAATATCCAAAACCACAGGTTGATGGTACACAGTGTCTTTTCCAGTAACCAGCAGGTGCTTTCTTCCCACAAACATCCCACCCCCTTCCCTTCACTCCATCCCCACTGACCCGACACAGAATACAGTTTATCATCATAATGCAGCGGGGGTTAAAGTATCCCTCCGCTCGTAGACCATTTATTTTTCTAAATGCAGAATGGAACTTTTATTGGATTACGTCTAAAAGGTCACGATGGCTCCCTCCTGTATGGGTCATTGTAAATAAGGACGAGTAAGCACACACAGAGTGGGCATTTGACTTCCCCTCATAGGTAGGTAAACAGGAAAGACGCTTGGCTGCTGAGTTCGGAGGGGAGTGTGTAGGAGGTAGGCAAAGAGTCAGAGAGGGAGTGAGGGTGCTGAGTCGCCATGTTGGCTAAGCTTGGGAAAATGTCTTCAGTTGTTTCTTGAGCGTGTAGATCCACCTAACATCAGTAGAAATGAGGTGGTGGAGGTTTGTGCCCAAGGAAAAGCATCTGTGCTTATCTCTTCCAGGCCTGAGGATGGGACGTTGCGCTGTTTGAAATTGTTAGACAATGTTCTTTTCTTATCAGGAATATTTAGTGATGCTGGAGGAACATGCAAGCTCAGAATAAAGAGGGTAAGTGACCTTGACAAGCATTTGGGTGTTAATTCTCTCTTTCTATGTAGCCCCCAGAAATGTGGTCAGGGTGGCAACAGTGGTAAAAGAGCGTCCATCTGAGCCTTTTATTACCGTTCCAACAGATCATGTTAAAGACGCTTTTTTTGTACGTCTTATCTCCCTTTATTGACGCCAAAAGCAGCAATCTGGCATTCATTTCTATCTTATCTAACATCTCTCATAAATGTCTTGCTAAATAATTAACAGTAGTGTGTGACTGCTAGTCTCTTATACTTTAGACAGCCTGCGTGACGACTGGAGGAAAGTCTCCGTCACAAGCCTCAGACCTCAGAATGTGGCAAGTTTTTTTCCCCCCCAACACACAAAGTCCCCTCTGAACTCAGTCCAAAACTTTTCAATGTGCACTACTGCATTCCAGTGGATTTATCAGTTAACCAATATTTGCTCTACTTCTAATCACTGAGGCTAAGTATGATGCGTATGGAGTGACCTCAGGGAAGGGGAACGCCACGGTTGACGGCCTCCATTCAGTAGAGACGCCACAGTGTCATTTCTCAGAAAAACTCATAAAGTGGTGTCTTTATCTGTTCCAATCTTGTGTTAGTGGTACTGAACCAGCCTATTTTCTCTTCAGAAGCATAAATTAGGTGGTCATGAGTTTGATTGCAGGGGCAAACCGCTTTTCGTTGTGTATTTATACGTGTGGGTGTGTATGTGCACAGGCTACTTTGTCTCCAGGTTACAGATCTGGGAGTCATGTTGAGCCATTAGCAGTCAGGAAAGCACCCAGCATGAGACGTGCCACTATTTTCCCCTCCCCTGGCACTGATACACCTGTAGGCCTTCTTTTTTCAAAGACACCCATCTCCATTTCCAAACATCAAAGTTGCCTTTGAGAGAGCAATTCGCACTGAGGGTGAGCCTTTCATGTGATTTGTGGATCATGGGCGTGGCCCGGGGGCCGACTTAAAGAGATGGATGCACCTGGCAGGTGTATAAGCTGAGCACGCACACGCAAATACATACGCATCAACACACATGCTATCTTTTTTGTTGACTTTACAGAGGGACAGCAATATCACAGGAAAAATAACACAGCAAATGTCATTGTTTGTCTATTTGCATACTTTGTACAGTCTGTGTGCCAAATGCAAATAGAATCAACCTACCAACTTTAACGTGCACCCCCGCTGCCCTGACTCCCCCCACACCCGCCATTCTCCTCCTGGAGCTGTGTGAACACACCCAGCAAGGTAAATAGAGGCAACAAAACACGACAGCACTTGTGTGATTTTGATGGGTGTGTGGGCCCATGGGTGGGAAGGTGTATTCGGCCTATCTGAGTGTATGCAAGTATTACATGTACACTGTATAATTGTGTTAGCGGTTAGGGTGTATCATCTTTAACTTTCATCATAGTGAGGCCTGCAAATCGTCAACAGCTATCTCTCTCTCTCTCTCTCTCTCAGTTTCTCTAACATTGGTCCACACTGGTCTAC
This sequence comes from Xyrichtys novacula, assembly GCA_962446985.1. Taxonomy (NCBI): domain Eukaryota; kingdom Metazoa; phylum Chordata; class Actinopteri; order Labriformes; family Labridae; genus Xyrichtys; species Xyrichtys novacula. The sequence goes on from OY660878.1 coordinate 10,527,794, forward strand.
AGCTGAAGGCAAAATATTGACTTTTTGGTCCGTATCAGAATCATTTGCATATTTTGCTGCTGTGACTCAATTTTATCTTTGTCAAAAAATAAAAAAAATAACTTTAAGATTATAGCCAGATACAGATGTAACTGTTGTGCTGAGTCCTTGAAACTTCAGCAAATACACATACTTGAACATTGAAGTACATACTTGAACACATGGAAGTTCAATATAAAAGTAAATAAATGCACATTACACACACTCTCTTCTTTCATTCAATCAAAAGTCTTGATTGTGTTTTATCTGTTATTAACTTATTCAAATGCTATTATGGGGATTACTTTTTCAGGCCCTGAAATAGAACACACACACCCCCTCAGTGTGAAAATTATTTCTGAACAGTGTCAGACCACTTTGGATCTCTCTGCCCAGCTGACCTGCAATGAGTTCATCTTTCTTATAGGGTACTGATTCATTTCAGGTGGAGAGATACAGAAATACAAACTCCCCCTCCCCCATAGGAAATCAGCAGAGGCTGATATATTTATAAGTGAGAGAGTGAGAAGACACCCAAAATAAAGTTTCCCCCTAATGTTGAGTATGTGTGTGGAGGCATTTGAGAGTAGGGGTATTCAGGGAGGGTCTATGAGGATTTGATTGATGTGCTTCTGTCTTTCTAGAACAGCATGCTTTGTCTTCTTATATGAATGTGTCATATTGTTAAAGCTGCTGCTCTTAAAAAATGAGGGAAAGTTTTCCCCTCAAACAGTCCGGCCTTAAAAAAGTCCTTTTTGATCAGGGTGTTTCCCTGTGCATGTGTGTGTTTGTTCAGGGGGTTGATGACAAATGCTGGATGTATGATGATGAGGAAATTGGCAATAAGGGAATCAATAATACTGAGCTGATTATCGAGCCCGCTTTCTGTTTAGAAACAGAATATTGTCTTCATGTGTTTGTTTATTGCATACATGTGTGTATGCAGGCATGTGAGGATACATTAGTGCACACACATGAGTATGTATATAGGTCTCTATTTTAGGTGTTCTTTGTTATGTTGCTGCAGGCAAGGCACTGCTGCCGTCCTGTCCATCAGGTTCTCCCAACTAGATAAGTAAACATTAATAAACCTCCTTCCTCCTGTGCCAAGTCCTGCCGCCGCTCGACTGGCAGCCATGCAAATGCAGGATCCACACAAACAGTCTGCACAGTTCCATACAGGTAGGCCTCGCAGTTTGCCAGCCAGTGGACAGGTGAGCACAGCGGGGCCAAGTCTGCCTTTAGGCCGTCTGCATTCTGAGTTACAGAGCTGCATGTGCAGGCGGTAGTGTGTGTGTGTGTGTGTGTGTGTGTGTGTGCGTGTGTGTGTGTGTCAACGGTATGAAATTTGGTAATAAAAAAATACTGTTACTTTTATGTGTTGGCTCTAGTGCCCCTCTGCTCTGGCTCTAGCCAATGTGGTGCCTTGCGGTTAAAGAGAATCTGACTGTTTTTATGATGTCTGAATCATGGTGTGTGTTCCCGATCTTCATGGTGCCAGGACATGACTGATATTTTACTCTCAGAACGTGCTTCTTGTTTTAATATGAAAAGTTTTTTTTTTAATCACAATTTCTATATTAACACGTCATTCAATATAAAAACCGAACTGCAAATTTTTCTCCGTTTTGACGATTTAAACAAAACAATACCATAAACATTGTAAATGTGATGGTCTGACAGTGCTGTCTTTGACACAATGATCAGCTGTTTGAATCACCTGTTCCATGTAGTATTTGTCTTCACTGTGAAGTAAGGGACGTACTTTTTATTTTCCAGATATGCTAAGACTTAGTATTTCAGCCATCAGAACAAATCTCTGGCTCCAGGGGATGAAGCTAAAGCAAGTCCCAGTTGGTATAATGAGACCTTATTCAGATTCTCTTCAGCCCTTGCAGAGGTTTATTTTCTGTCATTCTATGAATTCCCTTTCAGCACTGTGAAACTGAGTTTAATGGAGTCTTAAATTCTTGCTGCCCTATATTAAACCCTGTCACTTTATAGCACCCAGCGCCAGTGCAAAAGTAGCACAGCCACTCTGACACCTCAGCTGGAGCTGTGACGTGCTGACAGACAGATGGGAGACAACATTTAATGTACTGGAGAGGCACATTAAGATGCATTTGTGCTCTGACACACATTGACTAAAAAAAGTTTAAAGTCAAACTTTTTACACACACGTACACTCATACAAACACATGCAATGTTTATTATTATCCAGTCCCTCCCTCCTTTGCAGGCACCGTTCTCTTTAATGCCTCTGCAAATAGCATCCAGCCTGGCATGGGTTGTGTGATGCCTCCTCTCTATGTGCCCCCCGGCTTCTTCTCTGTCAGCCATATACTCCCTCATGTGGCATTAGCAGCCATTCCCTCGTCCTCTAGCTATGTTCTGTTATGACTAGGCTAAATCCACCCTGTCCCCACTATCCCCCCTCCACAGACAGGAGCATGAGCCACAGATATCTATCTCCCTGTTCAGAGGTCTCTAAAAACCGTTCAATCTGGGAGCCATTGTAAACATGATCATGAAATCTTACCCACCTGTTCTATCCCACCTTGAGTCATGCATGCATGCATACACAAACGCCACCAGCCCTGACCCATCCGGGCATTACCACTCCTCACCATTCCTCACACCAGCAGCTTTAAAACCACATGAAAACACTGGTGCTAACAGCTTTAGCACGCTGAGCCTCCTTGCCAGGCCTAACAGCAGCCGGGGTCTGCCCTGCATTAAATCAACGAGCCACTTATGTGGTCAGTCAGGTGCAGCCCCTCTGACCAACAGGGGTGAGAGGGGGAGGATGAGAAGGGGGACTGAGCTGAGCCACCTGCGGCTTGGAGACTCACTCAGCCCCTCTTAGTGGTCTTGGGTTATGCCTCAATATGCTTTACAGTTCCCTCTGACTGGGCACTTTCCTGCGCCCTTGCTGAACACACACATACACGCACACTAAAACTTACATACACCCACAAAGCGCATCACTTTACTTGTGTTGAGTACGACATTGCCAAGCCAACAGTTTGCCTAGTTTTAGTCTTTAATTTCAATCCTTACAACTACAGGAAACAGACGCGCAAACATGAACGCTTGAGTTTCTTACTCGGGTTCAGACTGGCACCCATACCGACTAATATCAAATCAAAGATGAGACACTTCTAACCAAAATTCACATCACCACAAAATGCACTGCGGCATCAACTGAAGTGGTTTTGGTGAGTGTGTGGGTGCGCGTCCGTCTACTCACTGCGCGGTTCCCGGGGACCGTCCACGGTGACTTTAATGGCGCGGTGGTAGGTCGCCACTTGAGGCGGTCCAGTGAACACAGTGATGGTCAGGGTGAAACTCTTTCCTGCAGAGCACAAACACACCAAAAGATTTATGGAGAAGTTTCGTTTCACGTCATAAATGGCCTTTTTCAATTATCTGTAAACTCTTTGTTTCTTGTTTCCAACAAAACTGCGTTTGTTCAGCTTTAAATCATCGCCGGGTTTCTCCTGCTGAAGTCTTCGAATTAAGAAAAAGAAGACAGAGACCACCTCTTTTGATGGCCTGACTGCGGGTATGATTCAGATTATTGAGCGAATCTGTTCCAGATTGCCCCAAAAAAAGAGCTCACAGCGACAGTTTACTGTTCAACAAGGGGAGGATCTTCCTCCAAATCTGCATCAAAGTCCTCAGAGGGACGAAAGCTGTCTCTGCAGAGGCTCCAACAAAAAAAAAAAAAAGAAAATCCACTCACATCAAAAAGGAAAGAGAAAGAGTAATCAGATGTGGTAAATGTTGACTTTAATGAAGAGTCAAAACTACTCTTTTTCATTTGGAGACTATAAGCCAATGAACGTTAAAGCTGATCCAGTCAGAGCTTTTTTACATTTTATGATAAAATTAAACAATTCAAAATGTTTTTTTTTATTAAGATCTTCAAATTATTTTGATCTGAGACATGTCATCATTTATTACTAAAATTAGAGACGTTTTAATTCAGCCAGTACGGCGCATTCACCACATCATCCCGTCCTGAAGATTACAGGTCCGTTTATTTCTGATTTTTTATTTTTATTTCAGCTATGATGACAACAATTAAAACCATAATCCGCGAAGAAAAGGCTGGAAGCTTTTGTGGTGAGGATTATTTGACAGGAGTGGGGTGTGTTTTTTTTTTTTTCATTCATCCCTCGGATTAAGAAAATTATAGTCACATCGCAATCGTTCACCGTGACGCAGGCCAGATGTTTCGGATGACACCCGTGGACGTCAGTTGGCAGAATGTGGGCACTCGGCATACACATACCTAAGTGATTCCACATTTTCAGTTTTTCTCGGTGTAATGGGCAACAGAGACGAGGCCGAACTGGCAGGAAAATATTCTCAAAACTGTAAGCTCTATTTTAAGGTATCAGCGTTTCCTATGTGAGCGTCTGTGTAACTCCTAACTCCTTTTTTTCACGTCTTCTGTGGAATAATAACACGCTGTCAGCTGTCTGTCGTGTCTCCATTCAGACGCAGAAATATGATCCGAGAAATTATTAAGCGCGTCTCCAAATGTTGCTGGAAATGTAATGACGAGACGTCCTACCCAATCTACCCATTCTGTTTGCAGGCCTTCGTGTGTGTGTGTGTGAGTGAAAGTGTGCGCGAAGGAGGGATAGAGAGGAGGAAAAAAAAAGCGTACCTCGTCCGCTTCTGCCCACGAAGCGCAGGTCGTTGAAGCGTGCCACCTGGTTCTTCATAACAGCGGAGGCGTTCCTAAGCTCTGCCGAGTAGTTCTCATCGTTCCCGGCCATTACGGTGACCAGAGTCCCGTCGGGTACGTCACCGAGGGCCACGACCTGCACAGGAGAAACCGGGCGGTCAGTCCAGGTCACCAAATCAAAACGCACACACTGCGCGCGGCGAACCGCATCCGGCTCCCATAATATCAAACGCAAATAATCCCACCTGCCTCTCAACAACAACAACAACAACAACAACAACAACAACAACAAAAAAGACTAGTCTGACTGTGAATGATAATCCCCGGAAATTTTATTTGGTAGACAGCAACCAGACTAATGAAATTTGGAAATGCAAACAAAATAATCTAATATTAAAAAAGAAACTAGACTGGCGCCCTTGTGCTGTTCTCGGAAAAAATCCAAGACTAAACCCAAATGATACAAGGTTTAATGCTGAAACACACACACACACACACACACACACACACACACACACACACACACACACACACACACACACACACACACACACACACACACACACACAGAATCAATCTCATAATTTTGAGAAATGCAATCGTATGAATTCATTTTGGATCTGTTGCGCCAAGTCTTGCAAGACCATTTCTCTGTAAAATAATAAAATAGAATAAAAAAAATAAAAGATGTGCTGATTCTTCATCTTTTTAAATAAAAATGTGGAGCATGGATGATTTTGAAACAAAACATCTTACATTAAAACCACATATGGAAACTCAATGGCAAATGGTCTGTCTCTTTTGTGGATAGATGTAATAAAATTAAAGTTATTAAAGCAAGTTGGTTTGGATGTATTTGAAGTCTTCCGTCAGCGTGTTTCTTCATACAGAGCACAACACCACTAGGCTCCACTAAAATACAATCGTCTAAATGATAAAGACCATCAGAAGTGATATGTGACTGACCTTAAAAGCCACAGGCAGCGTCTTGTTGCATCTCCAGTGAGATGGGAGGACGGAGCACAGGAAGTTGGGGCTGTCGGTCCGGACTAATTCACCGGCATGGTCCGCTAAGACGTCCACCACGTTCCTGGTGTCTGGTCTTGACCTGAGGGGCCCGGGGGTTGCCATGGCCCCGTTGCCGTCTCCAATCTTACTGCAGGGGAAGGACGTTGAGGGCGGCGTGAACCGTCTGGTGGTGGGCGGCTCTACGGGAATATGCATCACAACAGCTTGGGTCAGTGCCACCTGGTCGTATCGGAGGAGTAGAGCTGTTAGGAGGAAAGCTGATTTTCTTTTCTTTTCTTTTTTTCCTTTGGACGCTGAGGGTCTTTAGAGTCTGCTGTGGGTGAGCGCAGGGGATGGAGGCGCAAGCACCCAAGGTGTGAGTGCAGAAAGAGAGAGAGAGAAGGAGAGAGCCCCGCGAACAGGAACAATCAAGTCTGATGACTTTTTACTCGATCATCTGCACAGAATGAGTCAGACTGAGGAACATCGCGGTTTTTTCGTTGACTTCAGCAAAAAAAACAAACTTCCTAACTTTTCTTTTATCCGCGTCCCTATCTACACGGTCTGTTCAGACAACATCAACAACGCAAAGTACTTGAGCTCTCACTTTGACAACTTCAATCAGAAGGCGAGTAATACATTTATGACCAGCCACAATCTTTCGGGGATAATCCGCAAATACATGCGCAAGAAGTTGAACAATCCAGTTGGCTGCTTGTTCGGTTTGTTTCTCTTAAATATGTATATTTAAAAAAACAGCCTAACTTTGCCAGACAGTTCTTCAGACCCCCTAGACTGTGCTGGAGAAAAAGTATTTCTGTATCCTTCAAACCCGAATATCTACAGTCAAAGTCAAGCTGAAGCAGTGTCCCTTTCCTGCGTGGAAGTGCAACTTTATCCTCGTTGAAACACCCCCCACGCACAAAAAAAACAAGGTTTCTCTGGTAGAAGCGGATCTGTCCTCTCGCTCCAGATGAGTTTCTTGTCAAGTTATCCTCAAGCACAGGGTTGCCGGGCGCAAGACGGAGCCGTGAGACTGAAGGCAGTGCAGAGTGCTGCGATATTATTTTACCCGAGTCATTTTAGTGTTTAGTGGTTGGGAGTGTGGAGATGATTTCCACCAATGAATCTGATGGGTTGGGCTTTCACCAGACCAATCAAAGTCTCCGGTGCTGCTCCGCTCTGTGCTGTTGTTACACTAGCTGAATTATTGATACATATCTGCGCTTGCTTTTTGCTTGTGTTTTCTATTCAGCAGATAATTCGACTTAAACGGCAAGCAGAGAGAAACAGGTAGACAACATAAATATGAAGCATTTAACATGTTTATTTTAATTCAGATATAGGCTGAATTCTTGACTGTAATTTATTTTGAAATATAATAAGTTACCACAGACGTCCAATAAGGTGGAATAATGAAATCGCAGAATATAAGTGTGCGGATCAACATAAAAATAGTGGTTGCTGTTTAGTGCAAAGAAACATATTTTAATGTCAGTCTGATAAGGAGACAGTTTAATTAATTTAATTATACATGAGCTGAAAGATGTGCACCTTCTCTGTGCTGCTGGAGTTGTTTACATTACATCTAAATAAGCAGGATTACGATGTAGATGTCTGCGGTTTGACTCTTATTTATCTGTGCAGGAAAGATATTTTTTCTGGCGGCTTTACACCTTCTCCCCCAGATAATGATGCTTTTCAGAGTGAAATTATGGCTACAGAACAGATAAACAGATCCATATCACTTTAATTGACTCAGATCAATTAACAGGAGGATTAAAGCAAAAAGGCCGGGGCATTTTTTTCGACATCAAACCCAACATTTGATGCGTTAGTGCGTGAGTGTGTGTCTGTGTGTGTGTCTGTGTGCCAGAGGCTGAATTCATCATAAACTTCAAATGTTGGAGTGATGAATTAAATGACGGCACTCCCTGAACGCCATGCGGCTTTCTGTCACTAGTTGGCGCATTTGCCTTTTCAATTGCAGACAAATCTCACTTTGTGAGCAGACATTTCACATAGGCAGAAAAAAAGAAACTTCAATCCGTGCACTGAGAAAATGAAACAAATAAGACCAAAGCCGATTCATTAAGGAGAATATGTTAAAAGTTGAAATCAGTGTCGTCCTACATTCATTTTTTCTTCTCCCACTTCAGTTAAAATATATTTTATAAATCAGTGTATTTGAGCTTTATGCCCCAAATCACACCCGTTATGTACATTTTGTGTGTGTGTGTGTGTGTGTGTGTGTGTGTGTGTGTGTGTGTGTGTGTGTGTGTGTGTGTGTGTGTGTGTGTGTGTGTGTGTGTGTGTTTCCTCGTCTTTCAACATGTACCAATTTAAAAATGGTCACTGCAAAGTGTTTAACAAATAAATGCAGACTCCCTGTAGTTACTCATAAAGAAATATTTATATTTGGTTTGCTTATAAAAATCTCTTTATATTAGATCAGCTATACATGTGTTTATATTTTTGTTATGTTCCTTATAATAAAAAAAAAACACGTTTTCCCCTACTACCGTAATGAACATCTCTGCAAAAGATTTTGTGGCCTTATTGATGTTGGAGTTTATTTTAGAAATGCGCTTTGTCCAAAACATTACGGTAACCTGTTCATAATGTTCCTAGATTCAATCACGAAATTTCAAATAAATTTAACTATTAATGTTAGGCGCATTAATTTGTCTCAGCTGTAAATGCCTTTAGTCAAGTCATACTGCATCTTCAAAGTAGGCCCAGAACATTTCCGTGCGCGCGCGCGCGCCTGATGCGCTTGTTATGTGTGTGGCGGTTTTTAAAGTTGTTTACTGCAGGAGAATAAATGAAATGCATTTAAGTAGCGTGTGGAGTCATCAGTGGCTTTAGATTTGTCTTTAATTTCCCACTATCACGCAAATCAAAGCCAAAGAGAGAGAGAGAGAGAGAGACATACACACACACACACACAGGGAGAGAGAGAGTCTAAAAGAGAGACACAAGGAAAGAAAGAGAGAGACACACACACAGGACAAGAGACACAGGGAGAGAGACAACGAAAGGGACACAGGGAGAAAGATGTTTGGGAAAGAGAAAGAGACACACATGGAGAGTGAGAGAGAGACAGAAAAGAGAACGAAAGGGAAAATTCAGAACAAAAATTATCAATGATTTTTTTTGCAAGTTTGCAGTATATCCTTCTGATCTGCTTTGATAAATTAAGTTTTAAAGCTAATCTGAAAACATTATTTCCTCTTTACAAATTAATCAATGAATTTATTATTAACTTGATTAATTGATTCAAAGTGACTCTTTTGGTGTCAAAAAGAACAACCTCCTAGCCCGTTTGCTGCTTTTGTGTTATTTAAATATAGGCTGTTTTTTTTTTGTTTTTTTTTGACTCCAAGGCAGCCCACACTAATAGGAAATGCTAGGACTATCTCGTCATTTGAAAAAGACACTTTCCAAAAGAGGAAATATTTCAATAGTAAAGACAATGTAAAAGCGATCATCCTGTCATTAAGAGATATCTTCTATAGCAGATCTAATGGTCCATGATTTTGACTTTTGAGTTTTTTATTTTTTTTACAAAAGAACAAAGTGAAACCCCAAAATATATAAGTATATGTTTAAGAGCTGAACTCAAATCACTAGCAGCAGCTTAATTCTTCCCAACTGCTGGAAAATACACCTCTGATCAGATCACACATCATGCAGCTTCTATTCTGAGTGCAGCTCCGCTGTAAAATGGGAACATGACAATGCTGGTGATACTTTAGTCAGCTTCCCGCCTTGGTTCATTATTAATATGTGACCACACTCCCCTGCTCTACCCTGCCCAGCCATCGTGTGCTCTAGGCGCCTGTCATATTTAGACCTCTGCTTTTCAACATCCACTTTCTACAGTTTCAGCCACACAAGCATTGAGGACCAGGCCCACAGTGCCCCTGAACAATTTTTAATGATCCGTGTAGGTTGAGCTTGAAATCAAGACAGAAATGTGGAGGATATGTAAAACCCCGGGTCTACCTCAAGCAGGGCTCAATATATATAGTTCTTAGCATCCAAAGATAAGAGAAAGGGGATCTTTTGAGATATAAATAAAAAAAAAAGTCCCATCATTGTTTACTGCTGTTTGCTCTGGGTGAACTTTCTGTGATACACTTTTTGTCCCAGTACTATTGACCTGTTGTCTCATGTAGATACTCTAAGTTTGAAGACGGTTCACTATGATAACAGACAATGTTAGCTGACATGAAGATGTGATTAATCTGCACCGCCATATTCATATGACTCTATATAGGAATGAAAAAAAAAATGTAGCCAATAGGATTAAAGAGATCCAAAACTGAAGTCAGTGAGCACCCCTGCATCTCCAAGTGTAACACCAAAGGGAAACCTATTCACTTTGGCTCTTAGGTGTATTAAGTTGAAAAATAAAGACAAGTACGAGTTAGATCCCTATTAGCAGAGAAACCAAGGGAAGCCTTTGGGGTCTGTAAACTTATACCTGACACAAAATGCCACCCACACTGTTATTGGTGCCACTTGAAAGTCACTTTGAAGACGGGGACGGTCTTTCTTTCTTTCTTTCTCTCTTTCTTTTTCTCTTTCTTTCTTTTTTCTTGCTTTCTTTCTTTTTCTTTCTGTCTTTCTTTTCAACAGAATATGATCTATTAGTCTGTGTAAACTCCAAGGCTATTTCCAGACATCCACACATAAGCCTCTGGATGGGTAGCTATTCATTTGGAATAGAGGGCTATGGGGGCAATTAGAAATAGTTTGAGGTTCGGTGATGACATAAGACAAAGATTTCTATCTTTAGAGGAACCATGGCGGTCACACATTTCTGTACATTTGCAAATTACAGGGCAAGCTTTGGCCCTCAACCCACCAAATGCATTCCTTCCGAAAAGTGTCTGCTCGAATTTCAGCCGGGGGTTTCTGCTCAGTGGAAATATGAGTGTTGTGAATGGACGACCTCTATGAAATGGAGTTTTATTCCTCTTGGATTAAATTAGCTCTACTTCAGGGCTTGTTTTTTTTCTCTTTTTTTTTTTGTATGAATGATGAATTCTGCGGTGGCCGTGGAACGCCAGGCTTGTTTATCCTTCTCCTCCTCCCCCACTTTTTAAGACATTTCTTGCCATGAAATGGACTTTTTCTGCTTGATATGACAAGAGTGTCTGTGATTAGACTTCCAAGAGTGATGTAAGTCACCAAAGTCATTTGTGCCAGTCCCTCAAGGCAAAATCATATTCTAGCGTTGGAGTGTTTATATACACAAGTATACGGAGAAACTTTTAAACAACAGTGAGTGGGTACAGCCTGTTTGGGTTTTGGGCTCTTGCCTCTCTGATGGCTGATTCGCTCTCAAAATTTGATTATACAATGTGTCAGCACATCACAATTGGTGGTCACTTTTGTCATTTTGATGTTCAGACAAGAAAATAGGAAACACATTGAACAGTTTTGATCACATAAATTTGTATGTTATTTTTTCCTCACCGGGGTTGTCTGTGTTAGTTTTAATGATGACTGGAATGCATGTGTATGCCCTACCTTTGCTTCAGCTCCAACAGACCCTCAGAACTTTATTTAAATCGAATTTCTCTAGTTTTCCTCTTCAACCCCTATTCATTTTCTGTATCCAATAACTCATAAGATTGTCAGGCCTCAATTCAAGATCCTTGAAGACATTTAGAGTATATATTACGGTAAAAATGATGGAGAGGATGATGACATTTCCAAAACCAACAGCTCATTACTATGTAAGCCTGATGTGTTGAGATACAGCAGTCACCAGAGGAGACAATGAGCACATTCATCTCATGCATCTTTAATGTTCTGCTTACATTTTATAAAAAGGTGCAGAATGGAGCCAAGGGCTTATAAAAGCCCTTTGAATCAATTGAACAGCATAATGGCTGTTGGGGGACGACTCCATCTCTGTTTTTATTTCTGTCTGCTGAATGTAAATGGGCTTCTTCAAGTGTATACTCATTTCAAATACAATCACAATACATTTGTCTACCTGGCACTCAGTGTTACATTAGATGCATTATGGAATGAGATTTTAAGCAGTAACACTTTATCCATTCCTTTATGGCAAACTTGGTTCACTAACCTACTTTATATGCAAAATAAACTATTTTGAGGCGATCATAACTGGCTTAACTATGTTAATTTCTACTTACTATAACTAAATAATTATATATTTTAGAAGAAAACAATGCATTGTTTACAACTCTAACTCTTTGGCAGCTTTTTGTAATAAGATTTATAATAATACATTTAGAAAAGTATGATCAACATCAAAAGTACACTGTGTTAAATGCTACTGGGTGTTAACAATCACTTTTTTCTGCAGCATCTCCTTAAACACAGTATCTATGACTTCAGCATTACTCTAATCCCGAGCCTCTCATATCAAGACTTCATAAATATACATAGATAAACCTCTTTTATATAAATATCTTTAAGGGTCTGACTGTTGCAGGTATACTTGGTCTGGTATGATAAACACCATAAGCTACTATTGGTGAATGTCACTTTCTTGGTATTAACACTTCTGGGTAAGTTTGGTGACATAAGAGCCAATTCCTACTGTTGCAGTACTTTCCGTTAATTCGGTTTCTGTTAATTGTTGTCCTATCATGATCACCACATGCTCTCACTACATCCCTTGTTCACTTCTACGGCTGCAGTACATCCAGTTGAAATGTTCACCCTTCAGTGAAATTACATTTTCACTGGGCTGTGGATGTTTTATTGGTAAATGCAGTCGATCAGCTTAACAGACTCTTTTGTGTGTGCTGTATTACCTAAAACTGAGAAGTTCTCTTGCAGCCTGCCAGAACTGCTCTATAACAAGAGGACACATATCATCTTAGCAGCTGTGGTCCCACATCATCATCACAACTAGCTAAAACACCTTCAAATGTATCATTGTCCAAACATCCTCCATGCATCCTTCCCCTCTTTCTTTTGTTGGCAATGACAGACAGATATCTTTAAAGGTACTCTGAGACGTGCAAGTGGGTTTACCATGATCAGGATTCAGAGCTCTAATAGAATTGTAACCCCTCCCTGAAAACCAGTAGAATTTCATTGGCACACACCAGAAGCAGGCAGGGGGAAACACACCGTAAACCCCAGTGTCAGGGTCACTCCGCCCTCACCTCATCTATCGGGTACACTCACCCAATGATGACAGTCAGCAGCCTGTGATGTGGTTCCTGGGCCTGTTTATTCTTTGGAAACCCACTAAAAGAAGCATTGGATGGTAAGCTCACCAACTAGCCCCAGAGCTATTATGGGAGCACTTTTGGTTGAGTTTTGATCTGGTGGGTTTGTAAATAGGGCCCTGCCTTGCTGCGGGGCACCACTTTGGGTTATATTGTTTAGTGTGACCTGAAGTAAGATTTTGATATCCATGGGGATTTGTACCCTGGAACAAAATGTTAAGTTTAAAACTGATATGAACTGTGGCATTTAGGGTTGTGTACTGCATGACGTCAGATGTGTCCATAAACATCAGTGTATCGTCCTCATAATGTTTATGATGATGGACAGAGGCTGACAAATCCTTCTGTACTTCTTTTTATTTCTCCAAAGAACAGATTGTGTTCTTTTCCAGGGCCTTTATTTATCCCAAGAGTCATCATAACTTTAAAATCTAAATAAGTCCCCTAAATACGTCAACTCCACCATTTTTTTCAGTTGTGGTTTTGAGTGTGAGCTATAATCATTTCTCATCTTTCTTTGTCTTTGTGTCTCTCTGTCTGTTTGTGTGTAACAGCACACACACACACACACATAACTGCACAAACACACAAGTGCACAATGTTTCTTCTTTTCGAGCAAGAGCTTCTGATGCAAAGACGGCAATCTGTAATCTGTAGTAATTGCATGTTGCAGAAAAACATTTTTCCGCTGTGGTAATCGTTGCAATATGTGCAGTTGCGTTGCCAAAGTCACAGCACCCCCATCCCCTGAAGACTGACAAACACACACACTCTCACACACACACTCTCTCACACACACACACATCACTCTTGCTTGCAAGATTTGTCCAGCAAGAAGCTTGGAGAATACTTCTGAAGATAGCTGAGAGACAAAAAATACAGGCAGGTGACTGTGATCATATGCTGTGATGAAATTTTAGCACCTAAATGCACTCACACACACACACACACACACACACACACACACACACACACACACACACACACACACACACACACCTGTGGCGCTGTCATGTTGTATTTACCTTCTGCGAAAGATTTACAGTTCCTGCTAGTGACAGTTTAACTGCCATGAAGCCTGCCAGCCCTGATGCCACACACAGATGAGGATGAGGATCTTAGACAGGAGCCACATCAATTCACTCTCCTGCTGCTTTGAAACAGCCAACACAATGACATGAACACCATCAGAGCAATAAGGGGACTTCTTATGAAATTGATATCCCCTTTTTTTAATGTGTAAATACATCTTGAAGAAATTAGTTATTAGCCAGAGTTCCTCCTGATTAGTGGAAGTAATGACCACATAAAATGTAGGAAATGTTTTGAGGGTCTGTGGCTAAACCATTGATGCATACTTGTGTAACCATTGTCTACCATTTCACCACTCTGACCCCAGTGTCGACCGTACTTCATTGGGCCGTGGTGCACATCGCCACTGCACATCTTTGGAGGAACTATGGTGTACCAGCAGATTACTGCTCTTCTCACCACCTCAGCATCACCTCTCTATCTGTCTCTCTCTCAAATGCTAATTTAATAAGCTCAGTTTTAGGAGGTGCAAATCTTTTAGTCGATCAATAATCCGTTTTATACGTTGTGTCTTTGGGACAGAGTTCAATTCAAGATCATTTTGTACTCCTCTTGTTTTTCAAGTATAAATTGGTGCTTGTTATAGGATTATTTATTTTAGGATTTATTTGAGTTTTCTGTGATTATTTATTATATGACACCAGAGGGAAATGTGCTCAAGATAATGCAGCATACATTACTGCAATCATGCAAATACACAGGAGTGAATCAGAGACAAAAAGTTACTTTTTTATGCCAAACATTTTTACAACCTCCCAATCATCAGTAATTTAGGCCACATAGAAAAACTTAAGTATATGTTAAATAAAATGCATACTTGCAATAGAAGGCTTAGTATGTACTAAAAACTTCATTTCAAAATATTTTTTTCAAGAATTTTACAGATTTTTTATAATTTTCAAACAATCACACAACAGTGCTTTACAGATCTATGGCCTGTTTCTCAAGGATAACGGATGGTAGCATTTTCTAGATTATTTTGCAGTAAAAGGAACTGGTCTATGCTCTGGACCTGTGTTGCTCTCTCACAGATAACAAACCTGCACTTTCAGAACTGGTTAGGAGTCCAGTGAAATAGTACAATGTGCTTTGGTTGGCTGTTTTTTATCATCCCATCTGTATATTACTTATTTCACATTTATTACTCATTTCAATGGCCCACGTTCTTCATATCTCACTTTTTTCTCTTATGATGTTTAGTATATTTAGTTTGTATTTATTGTATATACTTAGTATTTTTAGTCTGCATTGTACATACTTCTTATATTTTATTTTATTTTGTATTTTTTTGCTGCAGTGACGTGAATTTCCCAGTTTGAAATCAATAAAATCTATCTATCTATCTATCTATCTATTTATCTATCTATCTATCTATCTATCTATCTATCTATCTATCTATCTATCTATCTATCTATCTGTTGTTGTTGTTGGCTATTTTCTTCAAACTCCAGATTCTGGTGTATGATGTGAGTTCAGGCTCTTGAAGAGTTTCGCTGATTGCTTATCTTTGACATTGCATATGGATAGAAATCTCCTTTATACTCATGAGATAATTATATTCCAATAGCAGGCATTTGATATAAACAGGACTAGCTAAAGTTTTTGGTGCTCCACACAAACACTGATGAGCGATACAGAGAGCTAGCTCGTTTAGTTAGCAGTACTACTTGCTAACAGGATGAGTCCTAGCTGCACCTATGTACTTTTCTTCTTTTTATATTGTAATTTTACTGCCTTTTTCACATCATGGCCAGGGGACTACAGATGAAAACTAGCCTTATGGCTAATTCTGGCTTTTTTTGACCATGTGTAATCATGTGTTTTATGAAATTGTGCTGTCCCCTTTTAAATAAACTAATCTAATCTAATCTAATCTAATCTACTTCATAAATCAATGCTAGACAATGCTAGCTGCAGGTTGGTGAATGTTCACAGGCTGCTGGTGAAACAAAATTTTAAAAAATCAATCTTTTGACAGATCAATCAATTCACAAGTTTCTACGGCATGTACATATACAAAGATGGATCCAACAAGCAGTTTGTGTGTGGCATTGTGTATTGCATAGTGACTACAGCCCTCCTCCCTCTCCCTCTTTGCATTGATGCTTGGCAGAACCCACATTTGTAATATCATTATCCACAGTGTCTCCATCTAATTCCCCAACAGAGCCCCAAAAGCTGCTGTGAGCTTTCTTGTGTTTCACTTGTCAACGTGAAACCACACACACCTTGTATAAGGACAAGTCATACTCAGAGAGCATATTAGATACACAGCACAGACACCAAGATTGCAACCAGACTATGAGCAAACCTTTCCCTGTCTGTGCTGCTACTCTGCTACTCTGACTGCTGAAACCATCCAGCCTACTTGCAGTTAAAAACTCCTGAGTCTCAGATGGAGTGTCTCTGTCAGATCAAACAGCTCCTACTGACGAGGAGGGGAGACAGATCGCAGCGCTGGAAGCCGTTCAGTCTGACAGCCCAAACACGTTTGACTGGCAATGCAGCCTGTGTCTACTCTTCCTCGCTGGAGAGCCCACACAAATATAGAAGTGCCACAAGAGAGGGGAAGAGGGAGTAAGGAGTGGGGTGGGGGTAAGGGAGCCCAAGTCTGTTGGCTCAGACAATAAGTTTTGAGGCATCTCGCCTGTACAAAGGCAAAGCCCCATAGTTGCGTTTTCACAAAATCAAATCGTATGTGAGCTGAATATTAGGAAGTGTGCATGGCTTCCAGCAACCACTGGGTCATTTTAGCAGAGCCTGTACACCACATTTTCACCAACACACAATGCCTCTTTGTGCTCGTTGTGTGGCTGTCCCCTCTGCCTGGCACTCGAAGAGAAGACTGTTTTAGGAACTGTGGAGATTAGAGTGAAGACTTGAGGAAAAGTGATAAAGATAAAGTGTCAGTATTAAATCTCTGGTTAATTAGTGGCAGTCATGTCAGAAGGAGCGAGCAGGACAGACTGCCCTCATTTAGCCCCAGTGTAAGAGGGGATCTTTGATGTGGTTGCACTTGGAATGCTGTTGTTCATTCCTCTTTGCAACAAAAGCCACATGTTTTTATTTTTTGAGACTAGGTCCTTGTTCTTTTGAACTATGAAGAGACATGGTGAGGTATGTGACGTATGAAATGAAAGGCATGAACACCAACTAGCAAATCACAACTCAGAGTTGACTCTGCCAACCTGGCTCTGAGGATAAGGTATTGTTCCAAGTTGAAAAGAGAGAAAGCAGTCTGTCATTCTCGCTGTTAATGTCTTCCTCTATTGCACACACTAAAGCATAGCCTCTCCTGAGCATTTACACATTTCCATCTTTTCAGCTTTTGTCGTTCGTGTTTGTCTCTTTCTCTTCCTTTCATCATTACTGAGGGATCTTTTCAACAGAGGTCATTCCAGGTTCTGTCACACTCAGTCAAGAGCAGATTGACTTCAAAGAGCCTCCAACTATTGAATTTGCATTCATTCCCCTCTTCAGAGGGGTTCACCCTCCTCAGCACCATCTGACTCACCACAGAGTCCAACCAGATTTGAGCAGGAACTCGGTGCTGGTTTTCTGACAAGTGTCCATGCCACTTTCCTCTGCAGGCATGAGACAACTCTTGGAAAGTACTGGGCTGACTCTGAGGGCTTTTGATCGTCAGGAAATAGGGTGTGTCACGTTTGCAAGCCAAGCAGCTCAGGAGAGCATTTAGACACATAGTAATGTCATCTCCTATAAATCCAATCTAGAAAGTGATTATTGCCAATCATGCCAAATGATTTCTAATTCAATCAAAAGAAAACAAATTATCCTGTAAATGTCAGTGACCCTTTCTGCAGAGATGGCAAAGAGTCAATGTGTTGTAGGCAACCCTGTCTCTGTTATGTCTGGTGGCCAGATTCCCAGTTATATATTAAGTAAATGTAATTGAAGGCTAAAACTTATTTTCAGTGGAGTCCCTTCATTCAAATCATTGCTTGAGTCAAGGGCCTGGCTTAAAATGAAGTCCAGGAAACCAACTGCCGGGGAAACCCGCGTGTCCAAAGTGAGTGAATGTTTCTTCTCATCCTCTTGACTGCTAATCAGTAGTGGCATTACCCATATACAGTTAGCACCCTGGCATCACGGAGCTAGCATTGTACAGCAGGACTTTTCTTTCTTTGACTCAGAGCTTGAAGCATCCACTGAGGCTTTGCTGTAACTGCACACTAATCCCCTGATTGCTGTGTTTAAAGCGGCACGTCGCTGCTCCACGTCAAGGCGGCCGCGGCTAACGACAAGCTAATGACACCACAATGACAAGGAGGGTTTGTAAACCCAATCAGTAGCCTGGAGTCTGGCTGGCTGGTGATTAGGTTAATCAAACTCTCTACCAGCTGAATGACTGGCTCGCTGTCTGCCTCTTATGTCATCACAGTGATTAAAGGGGAAAGCTGTTGTAGAGTCCATCAGGCCCCTCTAACATACGTGTCTTACTGCCAGGTTGGCAGCATTAGCACAGTCAGCTGTAATGCTAAAACACTGACAGTTGAGAGGAAGACTCCTTGTTTGATTAGGAACAAAGTTCATTCTGACTTTATGCCGCCCCAATAAATATTAGAATAATTGTAAAGATCAAGAAGCAAAGTAAAATAAATCATACTTTTTTGTGTAATTGATGTTTTGTGTCATGCAAAACACTAGTGAGTAAAGAATTCAAATGATCTAGATGACACAGGGAAGTTTGCCAGTGAATATATATATATACATATATATATATATATATATATATATATACATATATATATATATATGTATAAAAAAAATTATTTATTTAATTATTTATTTTTTTATGGAAAGGGTATAAACAGGGCCAGAGCTTCTGAAGGGGCTGGGGGTGCAGCACTCCCCTGGCAGTGTTGCTAACTCCCCAGCAAAGAAAGTCAATAGTATCCATCGTAGAAGTCACTAGATGATGCCATCGCTTAATTTGCACAATTGCCCATTTTCATGGACAATGACGAACAAAAAGGAGGGGCCTAGAGGAGAGGTGAGCTCAGGTTGTCGAAACACCATTAATCACCACTGAGAGGAATACTGGATATGTGTGAGTTTATAGGTATAAGTATATGAGTACATAGGTTTCGCTGTCAGGATGAGTCATAACGAATTTACAAAACTGAGTATTGTACTTGGGTGTGAGACAATGAATAAAACGTTGTGCTGCATGACTGGCTTCATTTTCACTCTCACAGTTCACTTTTTGATGTGCAGATTTACAAGTGGATCGCTGATATTATAAGGGGTCAGGTAGCCTAATCTTTTTGTTCTTCTCTTGACTTCATGTCCATTTAATTGATTTCAAAATGACATAACCGTGTGTAAAAGATGTCGTACTGCCCGTAAGCCCCACTGTTGCAGGCATGTGTGTGTTATCATGAGGTTTATCAGGTTTAAAGGGCCCGGTCATTTGCCCTGCCCCTGGCCCAGCATTGATTTGTTCCGCTTGTGGATATAAATAATGAATAAAATAATGTTTTTAGTTGGATTCTCTGCCGTATAGTAACCATGTGGGTAATTGTGGTGGACTGAAGGCATAAGGCGACGATATGTCAGTCCTGACCAGCTATTACAGTGAGGTTAGACAGCATTTAGAGAGGGAGAACGTCACGCTTATCATGTTGAAATGCACTGCTTCTCTGACTCAGCATGGCAACAAGACAGAAAAAACTGCCAAATGACTTTTGTGTTCATACGTGTGTTCTTAATGTGTGTGTGTATTCATACAGTGTGTGTATGCAACAGTCATATTTTCAGTGTGCTTGTAATGGCTAGTATTCTGTGTGTATTTGTGCTTGTGATGCGCTGCTTCTGCAACCCTGAGAAGAAACTGTGCACTAGACACAGTGACCTCACAGCAGACAGACTATGGAGAAGAAATAAAGGGGCCGCTTCTGCTGCGCAGCTGAGGGGGAATCCCTGGCATGGTGTCTCCTATTGAGCTAATACAGAAGTGAGCAACCATGGAGAAAAAAAAAGCTTGCCAAAGTTTACGTCAGTGCATAACCTGCTGCAAAACAGGGAAACAGATAACTCTGTGAGTTCTGTGTGAATTTTGAAGGTTTGTCCTAATAAAGCTTGCAGAATGAGCACACTCAGGATAAAATATTAGAATATCGGTAACACTAAGGGTGGTGATACAGCCGCTAAATAAGTGACCAATTACCAATAAAGCGAGAGTTAGAATTTTTTTATGATGTTGAAATCTTGAATATGAAATCAATGCTATCTATCAATCTGTTTGTTCATTTTTCAACTTCATTCGGAAAATATTTGCTTGCTGCTTCCCTGTAACCTTTGCTGTGAACACTGTCCCTGCAAAAATCATTTTCCTGTGGTTTAACTTGTGAGTGGGGGGAAGAAGGAAGCAGCCCCTAAATATGTAAACATGTTTAATTGCAGAGACAACAATTAACTGTATGTAAACAAGCTAAGTGAAAAAATTCTGGGAAAATGAAGAATCTAAAAAACATTTTATAGCCCGAAGCATCTCACATCCTATCATTATCTGCATTTTTCCTTTGTCGTAATTAAGTTTTTTTCTTCATTGCTCATGGGAAGCAGGATAGGCAATAAAGAGCTGTGGCGCATGGTTAAAGCTGCGCCAAAGTGAAGATTCAGTCTGGAGGATGGATTATTTGTCTGTGAAAAAAAAAGATGTCTTTTCATCTTTTGATGGTGCCAGAATGAGTTCCTTTAGCCCTCAGATCTTTGCTAAACTTTCACACATGACAAATTAAATTCTTTGCTCCTCCTGTGTTCCATTTTGTATACTTAAAAAAAAAAGTCAGTGTCTGCTGTTATGATTCTGAACATTTGGGATCTGCATGAGTTTGACTCATTTTATGTGTTGCCAACTAGACCCATGTCTGCCCATTACAGTAATTTTGAGGTTAAAAGCAGTAATGTTAAAAACAAAAGTGCACACCTATTAAAATTGTACTTGGTCACTGCAGAAAGGATATTGTTGTCAACATTTATTTGACGATACAGGGAGGGGTCTTCTTCACCTGAAGCCAAACACAGGTCACGAGCAAATCAAAAGCAACTCTTCTCACGGATGAAACTGCAGCATAAATTTAGGTTAATAATAAATAAAATGGCTTAGTAATACTGTTTTTTCCTCTCTGATCCTGGCTCCACCATATAATAAGCTGTGGGGTTTGCCTGTGGTTAAGGGCGTAGGTTTAACACAAATTAAGGGGAAAAAATGGCGACAAGAGCTTTTCCTTATTTAGTCGTTTGCGATGTAGGATGGATGAGATCATTGAGAGTCTAATAACAGTGAAGAGGATTTAATCTTTTTCTACTGGATTGTTTGAATGAAATATTATCACCTCATAAGTGAAACAAATTAGGCATAAAGGAGAAGGACCCATAGGAATAGAAGAGCTCAGTCAGGCTTTATTTTTAAGGATTTTATACAGTGATCATTTCTACTTCGTTATGCAATCACACAAGCACGTTCAAAGTCTGCATATTTTCCTGCCTACATGCAGTTTGTTCCTGTTTCGATCTTTCCAGTTAAAGAAGCTGGTCTAGACATTATGAGCCCCTCTTGCATCACTTGTATTATATCTGGTTACTTGTGTCTTTTACACAAATTATTTTTAACTGTCTGTCTTTAATAATCATGTTGGAGGATTGGAGTTATTCTTTTTGGAGTAATTCAAGGAATTTTTAGTGAATATGTTCAGCATTCACCTCCTGAGTTCACCGTGTTTACAGCTACCACATACAATTTGATTGCAGAGTTTAACACGCAGGTTAACTCTGGATGAACTGCACTGAAGGAGGCTGAAACGCAGAGCTGGGTTGTTTGACAACGGGCTTGGATCATATTCTGTGGTTGCGACTTCAAGGCTGACGTTAACTGGAGTGGAATTACAGTAAACATCTCCCCTCCAGAACTCTATTCTCAATCTTTAAGAGACAGTCAAAGACACCTTCACAGCATATATCCATATGATCAGATATGCTGAAAAGAATCCGGTCTCTGTGGTTGGTTTCCCACCACCAGAAAATTATATTTGCCACGACACTTAGCACGACTTTTTCCCTTGACCAACACAACATCGAGCATAGAGGTTTGAGCCAAAAAAGAGTACAGGGGTGGAGGCAGGACTGGGATTAGTCAACCACATAATCAGCATGCCTCTCTGCATACTCTACCTGGAAGCCATCTTACTGGCAAGCCCTGAAAGCGGTCCCCATAAAGCTGTGTTGACAGACGGTGAAAACTGGGAGACAAACCAAAGAGTAAATATGTACCTCCAAAAACATTTACAGCCTTAATCAAGTCCAGATCATTCTCTCAGTCCAACGGGCTTCAGAGTTTTATAAATAGATATTATGCCTCGCTAAATTAGAGACAGGATTCTGCCGCTCTGTGGCTGTCATAAGTTTTCTATTATTTGCTTTCACTTTGGAATATTGAAATTTTAATATCTGGTTACAGCTCTCAACCCTCAGCCCAGTCTTCATGTTTTGGCGTCACTACGGGGGCCTCACTCTGCAGGAATTTGAATGGGCTTCAATCGAGCATGTTAATTCAAGAGAGAGGAGAAAAAAAAATCTTCACCATATGACTTTGTTATTAATAATTCACGAGAGGCCAGCCATCTGTTCTGTTGAATTTATAGCTTTTTCTGTCTTGGCTACTGTAAAGCTGCTGTTTTATTAGTCAGTGTTTCTCAGTTTTGAAACGGGCAAGTGTCACTCTCTGTGAGTGACTCATTATGATGCATTTAAAGTGTCATTTTCTCACACTGTGCATCCGTCTGTCTCTAAAGCTTCCCCTCCTAAAATGTTTCAGAATGAACAAAACCACCTCACAGAATTCCTAAAATATCCTTGGTACAACTTTTGTGAGGCATGGTGCTTTTCTCACAACACGAGCACTCACCCATTCATGCAGCTCCATAAGCCAAACAAATAAAACCATTCCCACCCTAATAAACCAGAGCCTTTTTTTGTGTCCCAAAGAGAGCTGGCTCCCACAAGTGTAAGACTGAAAAAAAACAGAGTCCTGTATAAAACAGCAGCAGGGGACAAGGTGGCCTTTCCAAGTGGAGGGAAATGCGGTGACAGAAACTGAGCCAAGGATACAAACTCACCAGGCAGAGCCAGTCACAGCTGTCATAAACCAGGTACCATACCTGATGCAAACACTGCCAATATGTCATGATCGGAAATTCGGTATAATTACTAAAATGCTTTACAGGGAAAAAGTCCAATACTTATTCTTTATGTTTGTTTTAGCAGACTGCTTCTTAAAAAAGAGTCTGAGAAATGCTGCTCTCTGATCGAACAGTGGTGCTGCAGTGTGAGGGTTAGCAGGTGTAGCCTCTTTGTGGTTATTATCAGTAAACTGCAGCAGCTCAGTTAGTCTGCATCAGATTAATGCCTTGTTGATGCAAAACCTTTCAGATTCTCTTTCTTTCTCACAACAACCCAACTGTCTGACATTAGCCCCATTTGTGAACTTGTGGAAAGAGGGACACCATGAGAGCTACAGCTGTTTGTCTGTGCCTGTGTCATATGTTATAGTCGAATATGTGTGAGTGTGTGTCTCCCTAAGCTTGAGCGAAGGACTGAGGTTTTTGAGGTGAGGCGTCCTCTCGCTTCTCACGCGAAGCGCATCTGATCTTGCACATCACATGATAACGTTCTCTGTCTGCACAGAGATGTTTGAAAGTAACTCATATAACACCTTCAGAACGGACTGTTAGTGCTTTAATTATTGCTGAGTGTTACATTATAATTCAGATCATCATCTTGTGTGACAATCAAGATAAATCTTTCAATGAGTAGGTATTGAAAAAGAGTTTGGAGCACATCTTCTATCCATGTTAATTTTCTTTAAATGTTTAAAGCAGGATCTCCTGGTCTCTGTTGGCATGGACACACAGTTTCTTATCAGCTGGAGTATTTTGCTTACATAAAGTAGTCCTGATTGGAAATGCTTTTAGATTGAACTTGAGGGTTAAATGTGTCTTGGCCTTTGTTCTCTCAGTTTGGTCCCAGTCTCCCAGAATGAAATGTAAAAGGATATTGCACATTCACTAATGATTTCCAATAGATGATTACAGCTTGAAATGCTTAGATGTTCCTTCCCTCTTGATTTATTGTCTCACGTTCCCTCTCACTGCTTTGGTGGGGTTCAAAATCAAAATCTTGAAGTTACAGAGATTAAAAAACGCGAGAAAAGCAAGTTAACTTGTCAATAGGAAACTATAAAAGCGCAAAGTGTCTAGAGAAGCTGTGAGAACATTTGAACATCAACTCCTGTCACTGCGGTTCTGCTGAGGATACCAGAGGATTGTTTTCATGTGAGACACAGATGTACTTATGTGAGGTTTTTACTGTCTGTGTCTAACTGTGCATGTGTATATGTATATCTGTGAGGCCTCAGAGATTTTAAGATATACTCTGCAAACAATTAGGACCTGGCAGGACTTCTCCTGGGGCTGCATCTAATTAACACAGCAACAAGGCCTTAATTGGGAGGGAGATATTGTTTATTCTACTGCTTTTCAGTGGCTGTTTGTGTGAAAAGCACTGGGAACGACTCCCCTGGTCGCCATCATATTAATGACTGAAATTTTTCTGATGTACAGTAAATTAAAAAAGAAATCAAGTTTAAGTCAGATAAAGGGTTCAAACTTTGTCCTTTCTGCTTCACTTAAGAGCCCCACAATTCGCTAGTAAATGGCGTCTGATTGGAAAAACCATGGCAACAAATGGTTTCTTCATTGAGCCCGGCATTTAGCGCCGCCAAGTATAGTGCACTCACCTCACCACATAGACCAAAAGTACCTCCTAGAAGTAAAGCAGAGTGAGAGACACTAATATGTTTTTTTCTTTTGCTCTTTTATTGTATTGCAGTGTTCCAGTAAAGACTCAGTCACATGGAGCCTGTGAGCTCGTATTCTCACAGTAAGAGCGCTCAGTCTCACTTGATAATGAATGTCTGTGGTGAGAATTCCATTATGGAGCTACTCCATCAAGCCTACAGAAAACACAGGAGCAGTGAGGCAAAGGCATTTAAGGCCCATATCAGTCAACTAGACAGGGGCTACCGTGCAAATCAGATCCTCCTTCATGAACCCCCCTCAGAAACAAGTCTGACTGTGTGTGGACAGAGAGATTAAAGCAATCACACGATACAAGAAGCACCCAGTTCTCACCTTTGTATGAGTCCATGTTAGTGTTTTTTCTTACTTTTCAAGTTATCAAACTGACACAGCTGCATTTAAAGAAATAACTGCACAGACAGGAAGAAGACGGTGGAAAGGAGTGGAGTGGACTGAAGGCCGAGCAGAGGATCACCACTTACCTCTGAGTAGACTGCTGCTGTAGTTTGAAAAAGAGTCAAAGATGCTGTTGGATGCCATGACAGGGAGGCCAAGAGGAGATGGAGCTGTTGATGCTGTCGACGTCCTGCAACCTTGGGGAGAAAAATAAAAAAAACACTTAATTGATACAAGTAGATAGTACAAGTGGTAGAGATGAGAGGGGAGGAAGCAGAGCGGAGTGGACAAGGAGAGCAGAGAGGACAAAACTCCTGGAGCTCAGAGCCAGTTTGCAACCAAGAATCCAGGGTTTGTGACCACCGCAGGAATCCCAAGCCACAAGCCTGTAAAGAGAGCAGCAGCATGTGTAGCAGCAGCAGCAGCAGCAGCACCAGGAGACGTTTGACAGAGAAGTGGAGAGAAAAGAAAGTGCCGAAAGAAGAGGCAAAGAAGCAATCTGAGTAAAAGCAACAGCACTATCTGTGTCTCCAGGTGTCAGGGAGGACTCACCAGGGCTGGAGGTGAAGGGGGCCCACCTGACAGAGCTTGCTGGGTGGTGGGAGTGGAGCCGGCGCAGAGGGCTGGGTTTGTGGTCCTCTGTCACGCAGTGGGCTGAGGGTCTGAGGTTAGCCAGCTAGCTTGTTGGCGTGGTCTGTCTTTCTCTTCTCTCCCACAATGGTGGTGGCCTGACGAGAGTGGCAGTGCTAGTAAAAGGCTAAAAGCCACAGTCTATCTGCATCCTCTTCGCCATCCTCCACACAGAGACACACACTCCTCTTAGTGAGTGGTGGAGCACACGTCACATGTCACGTGAGGTCACTGGGCCTCTCCCTCCCACCCTCCTTCCTCTCCCTCCCTGATTCTCCTTTCTACTTTTCTGTTTCTCTGATTTCTTTGCTTCAATTCTACTTTTCATGCATCTCCTCCTCTGATTCCCCGTCTTCACTTCTCATTGAACGCCCAAGTTTTGGAGACATTTGGTTTTCTGCGAGGTTTCAACCAGACAGTGCGTCTGTTGCTTACTGAGGTTAGCAAAGAGCGCTGAAACCACCGCTGCAGAGCGGGGAAGAATTAGAAATTTACAAGCCAAAAATGATAGATGAAAGAGAAGGAAAGAGACTTGAGTGAAACAGAAAATACCAGATAACTGTGGCTTTTGCTGCGACTGAGTGACAGGAAAGCGTCAGTCACTGAACTGCTGAGCAGCACTGAGCGCACTGTTCCTGGATGCGTATGTATGTCCTGTGCTAGTTTTATGTTTTTCTGACTCACAGTACATCTGTGTTTGTAAGAACCGGTGGTTTGGGGCCTGCAAAACCTCCACCCTCACTTACCGCTTGATAGTTTCATACTCTTAGGCTCATTAGGAGTAACGCTACCAGTTGCTCGACACTGTCCTTAGTCCTCTTCTGATCTGTTGTCCAGTTTAAACATCTTTCAGGCTATATGCTCTCCTTCTTATTCATACTTTATCTAACTCTGACACAACCACATTCTGAATCCCCCAAAAAGAGGACACTACTACGCAGGGCGGAGTTGTGCACAAAATTTTGAGGGTTTTTTTGATCGGGTCCAGTGTTCATGCGTGCGTCTCATCAGTGGCTGAGGGGCAGAGCAGCAGAGAGCACTGATGCACTGCACTGTTTTATAATGAATGAACACACAGTCCATTTTTTTTTCTTTCTTTTTTTTTTAATATCACCTTTTTTTTAACTGACAGGCCGAACAGCCCCCCAAAAGAGGACATGTCCGGGACGTCCGGGACGTAGAGGACGTATGGTCACCCTAACACAACCCCCCACAATGTGTGATTGCAAACTCCTTGTCATTTCTCTTGCACATTATGAAACCCCATTCCCCCCAAAAAGTCAGCATAGTGTAGGGACTGCCCCTCCTGAACATGCAAAAGAACGTGATCTGAGGGGGGGCTATCACAAACGTTTTCTGGACTTTTTGCATATCCGTGACCTTATTTTTTCATTTCATATTTGGGAAATTTTTTCAAAAGTACCTGGAAAAACAGGAAATGATTCATGTTGTCTCAGTCAGAAAGACAAAAAGTCGACTAGTGTTCAGTTTACCTTAGAATACTCCTGCGTGTGTTTGACTCTGTTTGTGTGTGCATAAAAATGCCACAGCTGACATTTTCAAACCTCCAACATCCACACTTCCCCTCTGCTTTCTCCTGTCTCTTAGTGACACACTGACCATGTCTGGCCATGGGACAACAGACCCAAACCACTGTCTGGTCACTCATGTGAACCGGTGGCTTTCCCGGGAAACCTCTGGGTATGTGAGTGTGTGTGTCGTCTCTGTCCTGTTTCTGTTTGATGCTGCTTTGTGTACAGATGTAAACCCACCTCGTCCTCTGCTAATTACTGAACACAACTGCAGCATGTTTGTATGTGTACATACAGTGCCATGTTCAAAGTATGTGTGTGTGTGTGTTTGTTAGAGAGAGAGAGAGAGAGAAAGAGAGAGCTTGCCGCTCTTCCTGGTAGCCCGCACTGCCCTGTAAATGAGCAGTTGCCATTGGGTTAGGCGGCAGCTCGGCCTAAATGACACGGCGCGTCGGCAAGTGTGGCCGAACACTGAGGCCACAGCTGCGGCCCCAGGGCTTT
Organism: Xyrichtys novacula; assembly: GCA_962446985.1. Taxonomy (NCBI): domain Eukaryota; kingdom Metazoa; phylum Chordata; class Actinopteri; order Labriformes; family Labridae; genus Xyrichtys; species Xyrichtys novacula. The sequence goes on from OY660878.1 coordinate 10,555,776, forward strand.
TATCAGTCCGTCCACACGGCCACTACAGGCCTCTGACTCAACCTCACACACAGCGAGGCTTCCTCTTTTCACACCTCTGCTGCTTCCCGACATGGTCTCTGCCCCGGCCTGCCAGCCCAGGGATAGATTATAGCTCTGCGTCCCATGGCTGAATGTCAGAGCTCTCACTCATGGCCAATGTGGGGATAAATCTACCTGCAAACCCAAGGAGATAATGGCTAAGCCTGTGACTGACTTATATTTCAGACTTAGCCATTTTGGAAAAAGGGGCCATTTGATGTTTTTCTCCCTCTAATAAACTCCTGTTGAAGTTTTGGATTCATTCTGATCTCATCTGTGTTTGCTTAGAAATAAGCACCCTCAAGAGCACAGAGTTTGGTTTCACAGCACACGGCCTTGTGCTTGTTTCAGTTTATAATCATTTAACATGTATGTATGTGTGCGAGTGATGTATGTTTCTGGTGAAAACTTGTGAATTTCCCAAACTGTTTTCTAAAGAGGGGGCAGTTTCAGATCATTGTCAGTTTGTTGTAAGTGATGTTGCAAATGGATCTCTAATGAGGAGTAGAGTTTAACATCCCAGAGCGTTGTGTAAGAATGGGAATCAACTCTTTTGTGGAGTCCAAACTTGAGATCTGAAGAGAGCGTTGGAGGCCTCTCTTTCTCTTTTTTCTTCTTTGTCTAGGTAAACATCTGCTACATGTTTTGAAATGTATCTTATGGCTTTGCACTGCCCATGACCGTGAGGGGAAAATAGCTGAAGATCATTGTGGCCATCTTTCACTCAATTCTTTTTTTCCCCTGCCCAGGCCTTGTTTATCAAGCCCCTGTATTTAAGCTTAATATAACTCCTGTTTTGCTGAGAAAACTGTGGTGGTTTAATCACTGTCAGTGGTCCTACGCCTCTCGGGTGTGGCTCGCAAAGCAAAAAGGACCCAGTGCGGTCGTGCGTCCAGCTGCAAAGGGGCTTATTTTGTGGTCTAAAAATTGCAGGCTTCCCCATATGTTCCCTATAAACCTGGAATGCAGCGTAGGACTTGAGGAGGCTTTTATAATGAAGTGGCCGTCGTTGCATCAAACACCATGGTCCTGCATGCCTAGGACAGGCCCTGTCTTTTGGGCTTCATGCAGGTCCGGTGTCCTACCAGCTCACTCACACCTCATACTGGCCATTTCATCGCAGTTATGCAACACGGCTCATTTTATTGACTTGTCTAGTTTGTCTACAGCAAAAGCATTTTCATGGATTCAGAGTAAAATCCAGTCGAGAAAGCAAGATGGGAAACTGTTGTGGATAACTTACATTTTTAGCCGATTTTTTGAAGTTCTCAAACTCTTCCTCATTCTCAGCACTCAAAACTATTGAGTTCATAAAAGGCAAGGACTCTGTTCCCACACCCTGAGGATTCAAATCCCAGAGTGCCTGAGGAGGGCTTTGTGGGTAAAGTAACATGTGGCAGGACCAAGACAATGGAAATCCAAGGAAGAGAACTCTCTGTGTAACCTGAAAATAAGCGGAGAAAATGGACATATACATGATCCCTGAGATGAAGTATGCTTAGAAATGAGCTGTGTAAAGATGGATGGAAGAGGCCTGGACAAAGATGTGGCCATATTTACTTTTACAAGATGATTTGTTGTTGTTTTGCAACCTTGAACAGTTCCTGAAAAAGATTTTACCTCCTTTATAGGTTATAAAATCCTACCCATCTAACAGAGGCTCTTCCTGTTATGTAGTTTTAAAAAAACAGCCATTACAAAGACTGTGCACCCAGCTACCCCGCGCAGTTTGATTCATGACCTTCACTGAAGGAATTGAGCTGTCTGAGCCTATTCACACACTCATGGAAATGCAATAACTTGAATATATTATAAACTTGAATATATTTTGTGCCAGCAGTTAGTCTTAGTAATCTTATACTTCAAAATATACACCTGATCCGCTGCACTCGGTGATCTACTCGTTGGGGCTGGTTGAGGTTTGCGCATGGAGACGTAGACCGCTTTGTATTGCTATCTTGCGATCTTTACTAAAGTTGGTGTAACTAGAGGAGCTAGCAGTCGGCAACATTGATTTCTCGAGGGGGTGTCTAACTGGGTGTTGTGGTGTGTTTGACGCTAACTTTATGTTACGCTGGAATATCCCTTTAAGGTATCCCTCTTGTCTGTATGAAGAGGAGAAGCTTCATCTGCATCATTCTGTGCAACTTACTTTAGCCTAAGATGAATGGTAGCATAGTAAGATGTCTTGTTCTTCAAATAATCACTCATACATACTTTGAAAACTTTCTTCAGAGTAACTCAGACTGTTAAGTAACTTTTTTAAGGACTGAAATAGGTTGTGCTTATTCCCATGCGTATTTCGTTTGAACCTTGTAGATCCACATCCTTTCTAAATACATTTTGGGGCTGCTTTTCACCGTGGAGGAAGCAGCCAACAATACATGCTAGTTTTTCTTATGTGGATTTCTTGGTTTTTCAAAAGCTGAAAAAAAGATACTTCTGGATCTACCGAGTTTGTTTCCTTTGAAGTTTGTAAAAATACAGTTAACTTTAACTGTTGAACCTCACTTACAGTTAAGTAAGGTTCAACATTCGTGACACATTGGCTACTGAGCTGGGTTGTTAGCATCAAGTGCTATCACCGTGTTATTCAAATGAAGAAGACAAGTGATGAACTAAACACTCCATTCACTGCCTTCTAGGTTTTACTTTGTCTATTTCATGCTTATCACACTGTCTCTGTGTTTAGTGAATGACTTGTCTTCACCAAAGTGGTAAATTTACACTCCACTCTGAGGTACACAGAGGCACCACATCACGGCGGCGGAGCAGCTGGAGGGCGAAGTGCTGCAGCCTCACATAAAAGAACACGTAAACCCGAGACCTCAGTTACCCCAAATGCCCCAGCTCTCAACATACAGGCAGCTCAGCCTCAGCCAGACCAGCAGAGAGTAGACCAAAGTCTTGCCACAAACCCGTTTGATCCCGTTCACCTCGATGAATCACTGGGATCATTTGAATTAATACAAATGGAGTGTTGCAAATGTGCAATGCCTTAATTTTGTGTGTGTGTGTGTGTGTGTGTGTGTGTGTGTGTGTGTGTGTGTGTGTGTGTGTGTGTGTGTGTGTGTGTGTCCACCTGTTGATTGTTAATGCCAAAATATAACTGGTGAGAAATGCAAAGTTTCTGTGAAGAGGGTTCTGCTTTGCAAAAGTTGCAGTGAGACTATAAGAGTGCAACTCTCACCATGTTTTATTACCGGTCTGTGCATGTGTTTGTGTCTATGTGTGTGTGCACGTACGTATTTCCTGTGGTTCAGACATGGGTTTTGGATGTGATAGACGAGCCTGCAAGCGTGCTAGTGTGTGTCGGCAGGCTGTTCCTCTATACGTGATGCACCTTGGTTTACGAAGACACTGTGTGTGTGTGTGTGTGTGTGTGTGTGTGTGTGTGTGTGTGTGTGTGTGTGTGTGTGTGTGTGTGTGTGAGAGAGAGAAAGAGAGAGCGAGAGAGAGAGAGAAAAGAGAGCAAAGCATTCCCAGCACTGTAAAAAGTAGCATTAAGATTTGACTTATAACACATTTTAAGTTGAACATAAAGCACTAGCTGCCAGACCTTAGATGTTATAAGATAAAGTTTGCTTATTTGTGTAAATAATTGCAAAGATACAACTGAAAAAATAAATAAAATAAAATAAAAAACAAATAAATAATAATAAAATAATAATAATAATCTTTTTATTTAAAATGATTATTCGCTAATAAAAGTTAATAGAGTTTATAAAACTTCAGGTTATTGGCAAAATATAGCTACAGTACTTTGTAGTAATATGCTGGAATCCCTATTCATTTTCATCATTCAATAAAATAACATTATTACTAATACACCAGTAATAGTCAAAATTTAATAATGTTGCTGAAGTACATGTGTTGAATATGTACATGAAATGATAAGATTATCATGGGTAGATTAATCAACATCAGTGCTTTAGTGTTTTAAAAGCCGATCTGTCAACTGTTAGCGATTCATTAGAATAACAAGCTGCTGTCTAAAAGATACAGTGAACGGAAAAGTGCAATAGTGCCCACTAGTTTGTCTTTTAAATATTTGCATGAAATCGTATCTAAGTTGTATTCAGTGTTAATGGTATTTTTTTTTAATAAGTTTTCTTCTATACCCGGGTGTTTGTTACTCCAGCTAAATAACAATGTTAGCATATGAGAAGTCGAGTGAGCAGGATGAAAATGTTTGACTGAATGTAATCCGAAAACCTACCAAAATAAAACTTATATAACCACATTAGTTCTGAGTTACAAGTATATAAACAGTTTATTAATGTCACTTTCAGCAGATCAAAAAATATGAGCATACTAATAGAGAAATACATCAATAGCTTGTGATTTATCCGTGATTAAAAAAATTAAAACCTTAACTCTGCCTCTTATTTCTTTGTTTGCGTGTGATTTTGTGTAAGTGTGTCTGTACTGACAGCAGTAACGTGTTCTCATGCTTCAGCCCACACGTTTCAGTGCTTTGGTGGGTTTTACTGACCTAGATTAAGGGGGGGGTGGGGGGCTCAGGAAATCCACTGCAACATTGAGAGAGCGTGAGTAAGTGTCTGTGTGCGTTTTTGACTGTGTAAACGTAGGAACATGTGCATGAGCTTTTGCAGTCTTTTGAAAGGCAGTAACATAATTGCACACTCCATTTTTCTCCCAAATGTCGTTCTCACTTTCTCTCCTTCCCCTCCCACTTACTGCCTCTCTTTCATTTGTCTTTTTCTTTGACAAATAGGTGTAACGTCCATTAGGATGCTTTATGAAGTGATAGTGACACAGGGCACTCTTGACGGCCTCTAACACAGTTGCAGCTTCACAAACACACACAGCACACTCTATCAAGACTCCCTGTCGGTCTCCCCATTCTTCCAGTGCGCTCTTTAATATTAGAGCTCATTGCTCTTTGTCATCCACTGCAACGCAAACCTACACCATCCGTTTTTTGCATGTGTGTGTATGTGTGACACTGGCTGAATCCTGAAGCTCTGGTAGGCCCCCTTTACTCCAGACCCAGCAGACACTTCACATGTCTGATCTATGATCCAGGGCTGGCTTTTATTGTTATGGAGACATACAGTGTTTCCTTTGTGTGTGTGTGTAAGTGTGTGAAGGGGATTTGTGTCTAGCGAAGACCACGGAGGGCAGCCTAAATCCCCAGCCTCTAATGCATCCCAGGCATCAAGGATGGGTAGGCAGTCTGGATGAATGTTACAAGGCTGAAGGGTGCACACCAGCAGAGTAGGTTCACTGCCCATAACTGCTTTACTTAGACGCTCACTCTGCTTTTTCCAGTCTAAAGATGCGCATGCTACATCCTGTATATCCTACAGAGTCAAAGTTCAGATCAAGTTTTCCTCTGATTAGTCAGTGACTGTGCTCCGTTGGCAAAGGTAGGCGCTATTGTTCGTAAAGCGAGATGCAGATCACTAAAGACTAAAAAGTCATTTCAATCCTGAGTTCAGATTTGTAGAGTCATTCTGAGAGTATACTCTGACATTTAGAGTGTAACCAATCTTTCCGGGCAGTGATGGATTTTTTTTTTTTTCCATTTTGACCGATCTTTGTGAAAAATTCCTTAAGAAATATTAGATTAAATTTAGCAATTAAATGAAGTTCACATATTAGCTTCGGTTCAGGAGTGGGAAGATGCGTCAACCACACCTGTAGTCACCTGTGTCTATTCCTAAGTGTAGTCTGGGTCAAGATCAGAATCCTGCCTGAGACAGTAATCCTTCCAGACCAGCCTAACACACAACAGCCTTCCTCCACCACCATCACTGTTCATAATAAACATACAGCACGTGATTTACAACATACGAACATAAACACACACTCCAGATTTTTCATTAAATATTGTGATGTGGTCCATGCTGGTGAATATTATTTAATTAATAGTTATTAAACCTTATGCCCCAAAACATATCCCCCTCTTGTATCAGGCAACATGTCCTTTTATCAACAAGGAAATGAATGTTATCTTACAAACAAATCAACCCCAAGATCACAAATTTAAAAATTTAAAACAATTACACTATTTACTCATACAAATTAGTTTTGCTAAAACGACTGTGCCTGCCTTTATTTTAAGCTTTTATGAAAAGTTTAAATGTATATTAATGACTGAGATGTTAACTGTATCCTAAGTAGAAGATAATACCAACCCAGCACAGCGATATGATAAGTTAAAAATGTGAAGAGGTTGGTTGTTCATTACTTATGTTGTTAACCTGACAAATATGCGTGTTAACTTTAAAGTTCATGTAGATTTGGACAAAGACACTTCAATTAGGACAGAGAAGCGTGTTGAATGTCACATTAATGCCTAACTGCTCCACAACAATAAAATGAAAATGAGAAGTGGTCGCATAGTTTTAGCTCCTCTAGTTTCAGTCTAAACTGCTCACAGCGATAAGAAATAATATAATGATACAGTAAATGAGAAGTGGTAAAGTGGTTTTAACACCTTGAGCTGTCGGTATAATCTGCCCATGATGATAAGCAAAATACAATGATGTAGCAGGTTTTAATTTTAAAGAACAAGTAGTGTTTAGAGATGATTGCTTTAAAATTTATCGCTGTGCCATTTTTGTGCATGTTTGATCACTAAAGCAAACATTTGCACTGTTTTTACTGAACTATTATCTGCCAAGATAAGATCTGTACATTTTATATGCATATGTGCAGACATGCACAAAAATATTTGTTCAAATTCACATGCCTAAAAACTGCTGGTAATTGCACTTGATTAAAAAAAAAAAAACATTACCTAGAGGGTGCTGCACAATACTCTGGCATACTGTTGATCCACTAAATATAAAAGTGTGATCAGTTTGGGAGAAGATTTTCAATCATCATTTTCCTTAGTTGTCCAAAGGACAAAGACAAAAAAGGATTAGTTGATGCACTGTGCTATTTTTTAATTATATTTATGTTTCATGAATGTAACACCTGTCAGTATAATCTCTCAGTTTAGAAAAATGACACTTGCAATGTGGATTCCCACGCTTATTGCTGTAAATAGGTCTGGTGGTTTTTATCTACAGCACAAACAAATTAACACACACAAACACACACATGCGCACACTGACACAAAAACTGTTGCTCACACCATAACACCATGCTATGCTCCAATTACATACAATAAAGCTAAGGAAAGAATGCCTTTTTTTACGGCTTTGAAAGAAGCAGGTGCATTTGCATAGTCTGCAGTCGAAGGCTAAAGAAAGAAAAATTGCGCATCCTTTTGAGATTGTGTGCAGAGAGCCTTGCATGTGTGTGTTGTGAATGTGTGTGTCTGCTGTCTGTCTGGGAGCGAGTGTATAGCCAGGTGCTTGCTGACATACTGGGGCTTGTGGTTGTGGTTGGTGGCTTGCTTGCTGTGCAGACAACCAAGAAGGAACTGTCTGTTTTTTTTTTCTGTATTCTATCTGCTGTTGTGTGTGTACGCATCTGTGTGAATATAGCATAAATATAAATTCCCTTCTGTATTGCTCAAAGGTTTTCGTGACAAGACAAGGGGGGTGATTTCCGCTTAAGTGCCTGTGAGAGTTTATATATACAGTGCTATGTATAGTATACCTGTATAGTTTTGTAAATGTGAGCTTTTACTAATTTCACTCTACAGTAGCGAACTGTGAAAAATGTAAAGCACAACACATACTGCATACAAAACACCGTATTATCTGATCGTGTGTGTGTGTGTGTGTGTGTGTGTGTGTGTGTGTATGTTCTGTCTGTGGTCTAAACACTTTGTCATTTCACTCCAAATGTAACTGTGTAAACACAGCAGCAGGTAGTTTTATAGACAGCAGGAAATAGATTGTGTGATAAAGTAGCATTTGCTTTACCAAAAAGCCCTGTCTCTACCCACATGAGGAGCTTAGAGCAGCCTCACTTCAAAAGGAACAATGGATAGAGTGGGAGAAGAGAGCACCCAGCCAGACTTTGCTCAGGACCCGTGATGGTACAGTGTCACATGATGCTCGAGGTGAATATCACAGTTTGATTGTGGCCTTAGGCTGGAAGCATCAGCCTAGGTCTGTGGGCAGATGACAAGGGTGCGGTATGGTAAAGCTTTGCTAACCAAGACTTAGACAGTGTGCACATAGCTACTTTAAATATGTGGTTAAATAGTAGTAAGTATTCTGATTGTAGCAACCCCATCATGATACACTTACTGCTTTGAGTCACATAAGTGGCTGGGGTTGGATTGTTTTTGTCTTTAAGTAAACCTAGGCTTGTGTTGAGTTTTGTACTATCACACAAAGGATAGCATCATTAGTCCCATTCTTTTGATTTAGTACAAGGCAGATTATTATGTGTAATTCGAACAACTTTAACCTTTGATTTTTCATAAACACTTCCTAAAGTAGTTCAACATCTTTGTGTTGGGTGTTCTACAGAGGAATGCAAGAAACAAGGCCGACTTTGCCACAGAACAGGACATATGTCGCCACATTCTCACGGTGTTGGTTAGCCAAATCTCTTTACCCAGAACTCCTGGCTAGCTTCTGCTAAGTTGAGTCATATCAACACCGCTTAAAGACTTGCCTTCACCCCCACACAAACAGCGATGCTAAATGAGTCACAAAGTTGAGGTGCATGAATCTACACAAACATCCAATTTAAATACACAGATTATGTATTTATTTATTTATTATTTATTATTTTGTCATTTTTAAATCCTGGTTTATCTTTCTGCAGAAGTTAATGTGTATATTAAAAAAAAGGAATATCCCCTTCTATCAGAGACAGCAAGGTATACAAATAAATCTACGGAAAAATATATAATCATACCATGACACATGATCCTGCTGTTCAGTTATACTTCACAATTCACAAAAGAAAGTGTGGTTTCTGCATACTTGCACACCCCCACGCATACCTTTCCACTGCAACATCAGCCTATTGTACTTCAACTGATATTTCAGTGAGCTGTCACTGTCATGATTCATGTTCTTCAGGAATGACTCGTTCTGTTACATCACCAGCAGAGTGTGAACTATTGTTTAACAGATGAAATTATAGCATTTAGCTTGCTGTAGCTAAAGTACATGAAATGTTTAAAGGTTTTGGCTAAAATGTTAACATTTGTCGGCAAACACCTCAAGGATCTCTATAGCGCATTTAGTTTTAAAATCCAATTTAGTGAACAGTTTTGTGGGAGACTATTCTAAATTTTTCAAAGTTTTTTTAAGTTTTATAATTATCATTTGAAACTTGAAATTATCCTCAACTAAGTCTTGAAATAAAAAAAAGTGACGGACACTTTGGGTCTCGTAAAATTTGAAAGATTTGTTAACAATAGAAAAATATCAAGAATACAGTTTCATTTCTGAAATGATTTTAAGTTTTGCAGAAAAGTTTCAGTGTGTGGATGTGTTTGTTTTATGCAGAGTACAGACTTTTTTTTTTTTTTTTGGAGTGAAATCAGAGACAGGTTGGCATAGAGAACACTTGCCTTGGCTCAGCTCAGGCCGCAGACTGGTTCCGGTATGAGTTTACATTATAGTTTGCCTCTCTGTGGCTTGACAAGTTGGTGCTCTGAGATAGACTTAACCATGCGACAGACATGCTTTGCACTTTCTCACAGCCAGTGTGCAGCAAAGGCTGCTCTTATGGTTGCTTAGCACTAATAGCTGGCTATCTACTTCGGATACTTTGGCAGCTACATTTCTGTCCTCCTCTCAAAAGCAACACTAACCTTATTATGTGCTGTGTCTAATTTTTACAGCATCGACATTTAACTTTCTGCATAACTCTGAGAGGATCAAAATAGATCCTTAGGGCATATTTGTAGTGGTTTACCCAGCATATATAATTGTGTTCAAAATTCAAGCAGGTCAGGCCATAACCTTTGGTTGACATATTAAAGGAAAGAGTCATATACTTCAGTTTTATTTGTTTGGCATGTGAGTAGTGGCCTGTATCAGCTTCAGTAAAGCCAGCAGTCAAAGGCCTGGAGATAAGAGACAGATATGAATCATCAATCCAACACTAGCTGTTGTTAGAACTTCACTAACTAAGTTATTTGTATTTGTACAATGTAGACAGCAATTTGAGTCATATCACAAATGTATAAATACTTGTTAACGTAGCCATAAGATGAGTGGAACACTGTACAAATTTTGGCCGAACATATTGTTGAAATTTCTGTGCTGATGTGACATTTGATTTTTCTTTTTTTTCAAACATTGACTGAGATTTGTTGCTTTCAGTTTGGTCAGAAATGCTGAAGACAATGAATCATCATCCATATTAACATCACGCTGTAAGACTATATCACATTTTGTGCACAACTTGTGTTTCGGCGGGAGGGGGGGCAGACGTCTACTGCTCTTCACAGACGCTCTGTTTTGTCTACATGTCTACCCAGCCTTCCCTAAATCAAGAAGGCAGAAGTGAGAAACGGTTAACAAGTAAGACCAGAGTCTTCCTGTTATGTGTGCGTGAAACCCCAGACGGCTGTCTAAGTTGCTCGCACGCAAATGCCTGTCCGGGAGCCATAGCAACGGCAGGTCCTCACATGCAGAAGGCGGAAGTGAGTCAGCATAGAGAGGAAGTTATCGGTTTTTTGATGGCCATCAACATAGTTTCATGAGAAAAAATGTGACTTGGTTGTTGCGCTGTGTGGACAGGTCAGTCAGTGTGGGAATGTAGTCGGCGTAATTATGACAGTGGTTACACATATGACCTGAGTCCATGTCTGCTACACTGATATTCTTGAGACAGGAACCAGCAGAACATAAGGTCAATCATATCAGAGTATACTGTAGGTTAAATTACCAAATAAAAAGATGATAGTTGATTTTGTAGCTTTGTCTGTGATCAGCATGCAGCCCCCTCTTTTTTAGAAACACAACAAGCACACTGGAAGTCCCGCATTCTCTGAAATTCTGCTGCAGCTTTTCCTGACGTGAGGAGAGGCCAGCCACAAGCTTTACCGACAGAGTACGTCTGCTGTCATGGAAACAGTGGTATAGGTCTCACCTGGTTTTAGCAGACCACAGCAACCTCACCGTATCTTTAGTCCAAAGTTCTCTTGAATTTTTTTGTGTGTAAGCTAGAAAGTGTGAAGGGTGTGTGAACATTTATTGCCATGTATATTTCCTACCAAAGGATTTAATTTGATAAATTCACTGGAGATCTTTTTTTAGCAGAAAGAGGCTCACAAAACCACTAAAGGTTTGACACCACCAGCAAGCGGTTTTAGTTGAGTTGCACAACAATGACTGATGTCTTCTGACCAATCATTACTCAGACCTTCATTAGAGTTTAATAATCATCTTTCCTTTTTAATAGATAGGTTTCTCAATGAAATACTACTATCATCAGATATCAGGTTAAAATGCACAAAGTGACGATAACCCTTGTGGTTGTCTGGCTTACCAAATGTCTCTGGGAAGAAGATTTGCAACACAGATGAAATTTCATCTTTATTGCGCCATTCCTTTTTTTCAATCTGCAGATACTGAAGACACTTTGCCGTTTGTTTAATTTCTGTCAATTTCTGCAGGCTATGAATGAATTAGATCATAAATCTTCTCACTTTTGGCAAGGTTGAACTTTAAATACTTATCTACTTAGAATAAATCTGCTGCTTAAATAAGAGATTGGAGTCCTATTAAGTGGTCTGTGAGACCCCATATGTTTATCCCCATTGTGGGTAAGACTATGTCTATAACATCATTCTGCTCCACTTCTGTTATTTATGTAGATAGTCTGATTTTCTAGAGTGATAATAAGCCATATTGTCACTTGCACAAACATGCTAAAAACATTCAAAGTTAACTGGGTGAGCTACATGTGAAGATAATAGTTTAGGTTTTCACCCTAGCTTTATCCAGAAATGTTCATACCGGCTCCCTAATAAAGTCAGGATGAGTCCATGTGAGAATACAGGAGGAAAGCTTCAGGAGAATTCACCCTGAGCAATTACACAACCAGTGCTCAGTAAAGTTCTGCCGCTCACCATAGAGTAAATGGATAGCTGTTAGTTGATGTTGTTTATCTGGGATAAAAGATATGTATCTTAATACATGAGCATCCTCATTCAAATACTGCATCAGTACAAAATCTCTTGATATTACACTAGTGCAGTCTCTATTTACTTTGTCAGGGTTGGAGTCTGTGTTTCAACACTATCAAAAGACCCTTGATAAAGATAAGGTTTCAAAAAAGCATATCTGAGTTTATTCTTTATCAAACAAAGCTCCCTATGGTGATAAGGGGGATTCTGGTTGTATGTGCGCACATAGCTGTTCACACTTCAACATGAACAGCTATTTTTAAGTATGTTAGTGTGAACATGGAAAAGCAAAACATAATGGGATAAAAAAAAACAAAAACATCAAAACAGAGGAACTGCTGGCCTATAGCGGTCCAAGCGTGCGTTCCATACATAGAGGTTATGATCCTCATGTGGACAGTTCGGGCTTGAGTACAGCCTGCCGCCCCTCTCACTGCCCTGTCCTATCTTCTAATTTAAAAGCAAATGCCCCAAAATAAATCCTCCAAATAAAACACCCAAACATGGTGAGACTGCCTGATATCAACTTCTTCTCAGAGTGTAAAAAATTGACTTTATTATAGTCTTTGATAATAATAATGGTGATAACATGCATAAGGGCTCTAGAAATAACCAAAAAAATAATAATAATAAATAATAGATATTACATATATGTTATCATTACACTGTGACTTTTACACATTTGATAGCCTCCTGGGTGTCTCTCACCCACACAAACATCCGATCTGTCTGACAGGTTGAACTTCACGTTGTGAGGGGATATTTACAAAGTAAACTCAGAATGAGTAAGGGAAGCATATCTCAAACAATTTCAAAGTAGAATATTCCTTTATTGAACAGAATATTCCTTTATTGATCCCCCATGGGGGAAATTTTTTTATGGACTTAAAAACTCCAAAAAGTAAAAGAAAACAAAGTGCCAGGGTCATGAAATGTACATGCATGGTTAGAATATGCAAAACACAACATTGCTTAATAAAAAGAAAGACAAATAAGGTGCAAAAAACAACAATAAAAAGGCAAAAACGTAAACTCTGCGAAGAGCTGCTGTGACTTGCTGCCACTCTCAGGGCGTTCAGTCACCAAACCCCTGTAAGTAATATTTCGCTAACTTTTAGTACCTCCATTTCTGACTCATTTTTAATGGCTGTAAGTGTTTTTTGTTTTTTTCATATCTGAAATAAACAGAAGTGAACCTGCATGCTTTACTGTAATATAAACGATGTTTTTACATTTTTTTGAACAAGTACCCTTGTTGACAGTTGAAGAGTCCTCTAACAGCAGCAATGTGTAGCTATTGCATGTGGCTGTTTTTCACCATATCCCATAGCCACACCTGCCACAGTTGTGCTCAGCTTGGCCTCAGACGTCCTGTAAGTTGCACCAGGGTTGACCAAGCATGCCACCAGACACCCTTGGGGGGGCAGGGTTTCCTCTCATTCCCACGGCCACAGCCCACCATGCAACCTATGGTGGAGTAAGTCTGAGGTGGATGAGGAGAAACCAGCCTCGCCTCTTACACAGTTCTGTGGTGCTCAGACAACCTAAGCTGGAACAGAAACAGACAAGAACAGATCACATGAAAAGAAACACCTGATGCTTACTGCGGTCAGAGGGGGGCGGGTTTATTGGCTGTTAAATACTAGAGTCACCACAGGTGGGTGCTACTCTCACAGACCCATTAAAAAACTCCGAAAGCAGTGACAAAAAACACCCGCTTAACTTTCTGCTGCAAGTTGACACACTTGTAAATGCCACCAGCTTATAGGAGAAAATAGGACAGGCAGATGAGGGTCTTCTGGGAAGTCTCTTCTCAAGAGGACAACACCTTCCTATGCGAGAAAACAGCAGGTGACCCACTTTTTCAGTGAAAAAAAGGAAAAAGCCAAGGTAACTGACTGAGTATTTATATATGTGTCTTTAAGTTGTGAAATTTTAAAGCCCCTGTAAGAGAACGTCTGTTCTTACCTTTTCTCTTCTTTTTAGGTTTTCTTTTTTGCAATCGTTTCGATTTTCACAGTCAGTAAAAAGTAAATTTAAGCATTTCTTTGAGGAAAAAGGACTTAAATCCTAACATTTACAAATGTTCCACACACATTGTGGCTGAATAATATGAACTCGTGATTTTGTGGTGAGGAACGCAGGCCCCATTGAGATCTATTACATTGTCCAGTAAAAGGCCACTCCTGTGCGGCCTGGTTTTAAGGCCCTGGTTAAGAACACAAAACCAAGCCAGGCTTTTAGTGCTGAAGCAGAGGAAAACCACCACTCTACAACGATGAATATTTTACCTTGCTACCGGCAGTCCAGCAGCATTTAGTGACCACAGGCAGTGTTAAGTGTTCCTGACCAGGGGCGAAAGGGGCACTTAACAAATGATAATGCCCACTATCTGTCGGTGCTATGGGCTGCCACTACTGCCTGAGAGCCCTGTGGAGCCAGACCACTCCAAGCCCACCACTGACCTGCCAAACTAACCACACACTCCACAGCCCTCAGCACACACACACCTCTACTTCCTGGTGTGAAGAGAGATTCTGTTCATTAGTCAAATGACAGATGCTGTTTTTGCGGCTAGCTGACCCTCTGACCCCAGCCATCAGTAAAATAAAGTGACACCGGGCTGATCTCATCAAGAGGCTTTTTGAAATACCAACAGAGAGCCACAGTTGCTTTTCGATAAATTGGAGTTTATTTTTACATGGAATTTCCTTCACCAGCTAACTTAGCAGTAAAAAACTGAACAATGATCAAAGATTAACTACTTTAAATATTTTAGGTCAACTGTAAGAAGGGGGCGCTGATGGCCTTGTAGCTTTGACGCCCCACATATTAAAGCTATAGTTCTTACTACAGTTCTTATTACAGCCTTTGCAGGTTCAAGTCCCTGTCTTGATCCTTTGCCGCATGGCTCCCCCCGCTCTCTCCTCTTTTCAGCTGTCCTATCCAATAAAAGCAAATTATAACTTCAGAAGTAAAAAAAAACATAGTGCAAGCTCCTGGGGCTAAAGTGATAACAGGAAAACCGCCACTCTGGTCCTGGTCTTTAGAGATGTTGAAGTTTTACATCTTCAGTTGGTGTGGTGCAGGACACAGACTGGACAGTTTGTAATAACTATAACCTGATTGGATTTGCCACCAAGAGGGACCCCACATGTGAGTTAATTGCTGACTGGCAGAGTGCTCAATGCCCTGGGCCCACCTCGATGGTTTCACATGACATGATAACAGTCAGAGATCTCTGGGGATGTGGGGGTGAGGCGCATCAGGCGTAGTAGATGTGCTTATCATGCATAGGTTAGCTGAGGAGTCGCAGTGCTCGCAGTGAATCCTTGTTGTTTTTTCTGGGTAAGTTGTCTTTGTTTTTTTATTTAAATTGCTGTAGAGTAAAATAAATATGTCAGCATACAGTGACTGATATCTGTTGTACTGTTTTACAACAGCAGGATCAAAGTCATGAAATTAAATTAATAATATGTTTTGTGAAATAAGTCATAAATGGGAAAATGCTTAATGCTTTACCTACAAAGCAAAAATCAGAGACTGCAGAAGACAGTAGCAAGTGAGCCCTCTGTGTGGTCTTCTTTGAGAGAGTGTTCTGTTTAACTCTTGTCAAAGTGTTTTTAAGTGTTACAAGTGCATTAGTGCCACAGGTCATGCCTTTGCTTGGCTAACCTTTGACCCCAGCCCCTGTAGCAACTCCAGGCTGGAGAGTGAGCTCATATTTAGGGGTTAGGCTCCATTGTTTGGAGAGGGAGTTGCCCCAGGGAAGAGCAGGGGTGGCTGTGGAGGAGGAGGACGGGCAGTGGCCTATAATGATCTCCTCATGGATCTTTAATGGCTCCCCCTAGTAAGTGTTAGTGTTCGCACAAGCGGGACACTGAATTATTCAAGGGGCTAAAACTGTGATCACACACAGACATGCTCATGGATGTGCACCACTTTGCACACACCATCACATCCCAGCACAATCACAAAAACATGTGAGCATACGTATTACAAACTTGTGAACGTCTCTCCATAATATCTAACACTGTTCCTTACACTGACTGCACACAGCAACAAACAGTTTTTGTTTTTCAGAACTTTCTCACAGTAAATTTGCTTATTGGGCAATTAATTACACATGGTTAGCACTGTTCGAAACATGACATCCTTTATGAACTACACAGTGTTGCTTGTGCCTAGATAATCAAATGCATATCTAAGTAGTTTATCTAAATATCTCATTGATCAGCATTGCCTCCTCACATTATGACCCAGAACTGAGATGCTCTGCTGTTATCTTTTTGTAATTCTTCTGTCAGCTTTTGTCTCTTTTTCAATCAGATATGCAGCGAAAAGGTTTAATCAGCAAGCTGCAACATGATATAAAACCACAATGCTGCAACTCACCAGTAAACAGGATTTTATTTTGTCAGCTTTGTGTGTATGCGCAAGTGTGTGTTCATGTATTCGTGTGTGTGTGTGTTTGTAATGTGACCAAGTGACCATGCCACCTAGAAAAACTATACAAGCAGATGTTTCTTGGCAAAGGGTTCTTTTCTGCTGACTCTGATGTCAAACTGTCACACATAGTCTCAAAGATAAAGAAAGTGACATACAACACTATCTTCACACATACGTCGTGCGTTAGTCAGTCTTCCCTTAAGTAATGTACAATCATCATCACCTTATCTACTTAATTTGTTCAGTTGTTCTACCTCTGGGGACAACAGAGGAGAAGAGCTAAGCTTATATTTATAGGTGTTCTCCAAAGAGCTGAGTCTTACACTTTTTCTTAACAGTAGAAAAGGGACTTTGTGGATCTGACTGAGTTTGGTAATTCATTTCACCACCAGGGACATTCTAGTCAGTGACGGGGTGCCCTGTTGGGATGGGAACACCTTTCATTGGCAGAGTGTAATGAACTGGAAGGGAGTAAGGACCTGCATTATAGAGTGCAGGTAGGCAGGAGCTGATTTTATTGCAGTTTTGTAGGCAAGAAGTTAAGTTTTATATTTAATGCAGGCTGCTACTGAAAGCCAGAGAACAAAGCCAGAGATAGACAACAGAGTATTATGTGCTGTTTTGGGTTGGTTGAAAAACCAGACAGGCTTCTGCATTTCCAGATCATCTGCAGAGGTTTGACAGTTTACTCAGGGAGGCCTGCCAGTAAAGAGTTGCAGTAGTTAATGGGTGATATTATGAGAGCTTATACCAGAAGCTGTGTCATCATTTAGGATCTGATTCTTCTGGTGTTATTAAGGGCAAATCAGCAGGACAGAGAAACTGAGGTCACACGGACCTGAAAGCAAGTCATGGGTTACCCCCAGTTTCCACCGCATCCAGAACAGCAACGAAAAGGCTGTATGCGCCGATCGCAGCTGAGTGTTTCCATTCAAGTTGATGCGCCGATTTCCACCGGCTTCTTTCCATTCCGCTGCAGATCAGCGGACTCCACAGCTGATCGCAAGAATTCTAATTTTGCCGGATTGTATTTCACACTATGCAAAACGGTGGGGGTGAATGAGTGAAAGGTTTTTAGACAGCATTCCACCTCAGTGACACCATGGATGAGAAGATCCTGATTCCAAAAGTCCAGAAATGGATTTCCTCCTCTGGAAGGACACAATCTACTGCTTATATAGTTATCTGGCTGTCTTTATTGAGACAAATTGGCCTCACAGACTGATCTGGAAGGAACTGGCGGACGGCGAAAATCACCGCCGTTCCGGATTGGAGCAGTTCCAGATGAGGTGGAAATTGGGGGTTAGACACCCAGATTCTGAGTAGACTTCGTAGACACAAGATCATTTGATTTTTGAGCTGACAAGAAGCTTCATTTTGGACACGTTGAGCCAAAGGTCGCGTTCTTTCATCCATTTAGATATATAACTGTGGTATGATGAGATTCAAGCTGAGACAGTAGTGTCACCTGGAGGGAATGACAGGAAGAGCTGGGTATTATCTGCATAGCAATGATACTAGAATCCATGAGATCAGATTATTTCACTGAGAGAGATGGTGTACATAAAGAAAAGTAGGGGGCCAAGCACTGACCCTTGAGGGTCCTGTATTATTAAGATCAGTGAGGAGCAATAAATTCCAGAAAGGCCAGCTGTCCAAGAGTTCAGGTTCATACAGTTTTACACTGCTTTACCTAATTGCTAGTTCCAACAGTTTGCACCAGTGACCAGATCTTCACAGTGTATGACTCTCAGGACTATTCCTGCTGCTGTTAAGGAATATTCCACTCTCTCCACTTAAGTCCCTTTTACACTTTAAGTCCTGTCAATTTTACTATTTTCAGGTCTTGGAATATTTCTTTTTTCTTTTTCCTTTCCTTTTACATATTTCCTACACCACATGAATTGCCTGTCACGTGTGCTCTCAGGACTCAAAATGTTGGGGGGAGCACTACAAAGTACAGAGCAGCCAAACATCACTGAAAAGTTCATTGATGACAAGGTGAGTAACTTGAATATTCATGTTAACAATGTCAGGAAATTATCAGTGCATGTATTGCTGAGGTATAGCTGCAATACAAGGTGAACTTCTCCACAGTTAGGTAACTAGATTGGTGTCCTGGTTCTTTAAGAAAAAGTTCAGACCTTGATTGACTTACTCACTTACTTACTTACTTATTTTGAAGCCTGAAGTGTTCATGCTTACATTTTAAAATAGCCTGCTGTGAAGAAGCTCCCCATTGTAGCATCATTTCTGTATTGTCTCCCAACTGTTCTGTCATCTTAAGAGCAGCATTCATTGTTCAATTTTGGCAGCAGCAGGGATTGTGTGTTTTTCAGTGTATAACACTACAAACACTGATTGAACATGTCACTGATGGCTGATGGGGGATCCCTGGGCACTAAATGGCCCATCACCTTGGTGAAAAGCTTCATCTGTCTTTCTCTCTCATGCTCATTCTCTAACCCCCCTCCCCCCCTTCCTCAGCCCCTTGAGTCCCTTCTCCTTTAGCCCCTGGCTGCAGTTTTTTTGAAGACCCAGGGGTCAGGTGGAAAACATACACTCATAAACAGCATCCATTATTAATGCCTTACAGCCCGTTGATCCACTCGCAGTACACATTGGCTACATCTGTCCAGTTGTTGACAAAATGATATGATCAGCCCACAGACAACATGTAATCATGTGCAAACAAACAGCTGTTTTGACCACTTGTGTTCAGAAGTGTAACTTAACTTGTGTTGTTCCTTTGTTCAGACCCGGCCAGTGCCACACAATTTCAACAGCAAATACATTTTCCCAGAGCTGATAATGATCACTTTTAAATATTCCCTTTTTGTTTGTCTGTTTTGTGTGATCTTTTCTTTTCATGTTGTCATTATTTTGCACAAAACATTGGAAACAAAAAATGGGTCTTGTTTTTGTTGATATTTGACAGAGGCAATTAGGACTTAGTCAGCACAGTAAATATCTCATATGACAATGTTAGCAGTTTTGTGTCTAATTGTGGGCCCAGCTTGCCCCATAGTTGACAGTGTATTAGTGTACTAATCCATTAGTGTCCCCAAAGGCCTTGTGATTACACGCACTGCTAATACACATTAATATTTACTTTGCTGCTTTTCTTTGGAGATTTTTTTTTTTTGATGATGTTATCAGTGGCAGCTTGGGTGGTTTTGGTGTGTGTGTGTGTGTGTGTGTGTGTGTGTGTGTGTGTGTGTGTGTGTGTGTGTGTGTGTGTGTGTGTGTGTGTGTGTGTGTGTGTGTGCTTGTATGTGTTCATACGTGTATACCTTCACTAGGTGAAGATGGTTATCTGTACCTGACATCTATAATGCTTTTGCTTAAGTCAGAAAAAGAACACCAAACCCTCATCCACCCCCAAAACAAAATACGCTTCATCCCCTCCTTTCTTTTTGACCCCACCCATCCTACAGAGAAAGCTCAGCAGTAAGTGACTCTCGCTAACGACCTTTAACGATTTTGATTATCTGCAATCAGGTGCAGGAGTCATGACTCTGTGGAGGGGGGGGGGGGGGCAGACGGATAGAGAAGCGGCTGTTTCTTTGAGGGGCAGCAGAGGAACAGAAGGCGTGTGGAAGCGTGGCACAATTACCTCCAGAACTCTGTGGGAACATGACTCCCAAGTCTAAAAGAAAGGAGACGGGGATTGGGAGCGCCGTCTTGGCTCAAACAGGCTTGATTTGTTGGCTGCCTGATGTGATATCTGTAACAAGAGAATCTTGAATCCTCATCATGTAATTTGAAAGTTGGTTTCCAGCTCATCAGTGTAATCCAGCTCATTAGATGATTTCAGTGCTGAGTCTTGATGATTTTAACTTTGGGTTATGGTTCATTGACTAAGGGAGAGACAGCATGGTCTTGTAACGGAAGGAGATGGAGTTAGTTTTAGCTGGTAAACTATGATGTGAAAGACCGCATGTCATGAACAGGCTTACAAAAGGGAACTCAATGACAGAATACATGAAAAACCAGTCCTCAATGGCAAAACTCTGTTTTATTTCCAGTCTAGGGTTCGGTACACAGTAGGGCAAATAACACAGGCAAGGATTAAAAAGCCAGAGTCCAAAAACTAGAAAGGTCAAGGTCTGAAACATGAGTAAATAGATAAATGCTGAACTTGAAGTAAAGACAATGGACTGGCAACGCGACAGGGAAAAACAAAAGGCTTAAATTATGGACTGTATATATACTTTGGACAACTTGGCTCCAGCTTCCGCCAGTATACGAATTTGAAGCCAAATTAGTCTCTGTATTTCCAGTTTTTTTCTCCATTTCCTGAAACCAACATTGCACAGTAGCATTGTACACACTCCACCACTTGCACAGTGGCATTGTGCACTTTTGGCGGGAGAGTCGCTGTGATGACGCTCGGCTCAAACATGGTATCCCCTGGGTGAGCTACATAATCTTCGTACCCCCCATAGGCTGCATCAAGTGTCAATCATAGAAAACATGAACCCCCTAATAACTTTTAAAAATGGAGCTTCACAGAAAAAAGAGGACTTGAGTACAAATTAGTCATACAGTAACTACATGTCAACATCGCAAGTAGGGGGGAGAAAACTTATATTCTGTGTAATTAATTTCTAAAATTTGTCCACAGCTCCATAGGGATTGCTGGAGGAGGCGGGACTTGTGACCTATACTGCAGCCTGTCACCAGAGGGTGCTGTTCTCGGGGTGGCAGTGTGATGGGATACAGGTGCGGTGGAAACAATCAGGGAGCAGGTCTGATGAGACAGGAGAGGGGAAATAGGATAACTTGACCAGTGAACATGACACCATTGTTGTAATAAGGTAAATGTGAATTAAACACATGCTTTCCTTTAGCTGTTTAAGATTATTAGACACTTGCACACATACACAAACACACACAGGAATGACCTAAAAACTAATTCAGATGAGATCAAAAATGTCTGTCTGCCTACAGAAATAATTTTAATCACCTATCACCACTCCAAAACCTTCAAAAAAACAGGACATCCACATCCTGCCTTATGATAAAAATATAACATTCAACATTGACTGATTCTCTGTGGAGCACCACACTGGGAACACAGCGAGGTTGTTTGTGGCTGCTGAGGGAGCCAGGGAGGAGGGGAGCCGAGGAGGAGGAGGAGGAAGAGGGAGATTTGAGCTGGGCTCTGCCAGAGCCGCATGAAGCAGGACCACCCAGGATGGCATCAGGAGCTTGGCAGGGGTTCAGGGAGGTTGGTTGTCGGGCCGGCTGGCAGCCCATGCTCGGGGCTGAGGCAGCAGGCGGCGGCAGGCACTCTGAGGGCCTGCCAGAGTGGACAGAGATATTCAGCTCAGCCCACAAAGGCCACTTCAGCCTCCCACGGCATAACACTGCAGTTCCACAGTGATAGAGAGTTTGTGTACACAGGGCGGAGTGTGTGTGCGTGTGTGTGTTTCTGTCCATCTTTTTAGGTTGGGTAGAGTTTGGGGTGAGTTAAGAGATATTTTTAGGATCCAGTTTCCTCAAATATAAGAGGCCTCCCATATGGAAATGAAGAGGTTAAACCAGACATTTTTATTCATGAGTAGTCCAGACATCAGCAGCATAGGAAAGAAGAACATTGCTTTTACCATAAAGGAAAAAAGCACAGGAAAGTTAACCATTTACCCTCTGCTGGCCTTTGAGGAGTCAGCTGGACTGCACATACAACAAAGACTTTCCCCTCGTGTTTATCTCTTCCAGCGGGGGCAGTCATTTCATCGCAGCACTTATTGCTGATGAACTCCTTGACATATCACATTAGTATTTAGCTTCTCTCAGCAGATTACTGCCTTGCTGCCAAAGTATCATTTATCACCCTGTAATTCACTTTACTACGTAAATTCACTTTGGCTGATCTAGTGGGTCTGACTGCTGTAGAGAATGTCAGGGGGGAATTTGAACACCTTCAGCAATTTTATCATTAGCTGCATTCAGTGACCCTCTCATGATCATAGGGGGCAGGTCGTGGGCCAGTCACAAAGCTCAGAGGTGTCAGAGTGAATTTGTAAATTACATTTTATTAAGGTACAATAGTAATAATAATAATAATAGTAATAAATAAGAGAAAAATTCCCCTGCACATCTGAATGTCATATTGAACTTAAAAAAAAATCCCAGATGTCTCAGTTGACAAGTCAAAAGTAATATGCACTTTGTGTCAACTAACAAGCTAAGGCGAAGGCCAGAAGACAACAAAAGCTGACACAGCACTTTTCTAGTCCGGGCACTTGTTTGCCACTTGTGGATGAAACTAATTGAGGAAATTAACTACAGTTCTTGCCTACTGGGCCATCCTCAGGCTGGTCTTTGTGACCAGTCATATGTCTTACCATCACAGGGATAACAGTCTCACACATACAGGAACTCTATGAAACACAGACGCATTCAAACATTCAAAAAGTGCAAATGCAGTTGCTTTAACCAGGGTTAACCAGGTGACAGAAAGAGATTGAATCGATTAAATTAGTTATGGCATAACTGGCAATGTTTAATCAATGCTCTTCATTGATTCTAAATAATTATGAATGATGTATTTCAATGAATTACAGCTTTGAAACTGTGTCTTACCTTTAAGATGTGGTTTTAGACTTGACTGAGGTAGCAGTATGCCATTATTGGTTAATCAAGAAGTAAAGGCCATGAGGAACACTTGCATTCCTCAGATTTGTAAATAAGTGTACCTTGAAAAAAATTTAAAAAATGTAAAATATAGGAATTTTAAGCATGCAATAAAAAACACAATTAATTGGGATTATGTACTGAAATTGGATAAATATTTGCTCAAAAGAATACATACTATATATATATTTATCTGTGTGTGTCTGTGTATACTCACATGACAGATTAATTGTAACCTGCAGTTTGTTGACAAACAGCACAAATCCTTTTTCTTCAGGTCCACATTGGTGTTGATAAATATGCTCGTGTATTTGTGGAATTGGTTTTAATCAGCGTTGTGCTAGTAACTGAAAAATAGTAACTAGTTACAGTTACTAGTCACTATGTAAAAAAAAAGTAACTCAGTTAGTAACTCATTTACTGAAACCAAAAAGTAATACATTACTGAGAGAGTAACTATTTAGTTACTGTAAAATGTTCTTCCAATGCTCCCATTACATAAAGATGGATTGACTGAGTTCCCCTCTAGCTGTCTTTTGGTTCTGTACTGATGCTGAATAAAACAAACTGTTGATTAAAACAACCATTTCAATTCATTTGCATCAACATTACTGAATCTAATCTGAATATGATCTATTATGCGCCAACACAAACCTTGGCACTAACACCAAAATTTCACCATTGGACTCTTGGAATTTAGCCTGATATTGCCAGAAGAGATCCAAATAAACAATTAAGCATACTGTGCTATTGTTTCATCAAGTTGTGCCCAAACACTGGTTTCGAGCTCCAACCGCTGCTGCTTGGGTGGAGTGGGTGTGTGCTTGCTGCTGTGCGGTAGCGGATGCTGCATTAGCTACCTTAGCTGCTAACTTTGTCGAAGCATGCTACTTCTCTAGGTGCTTAAGTAGATTGCTGTGGCTGTTATTTGCCGGATTTTTGGCCCAGGACACAGTTTACATGTTACTGAAATGTTGTTTTTCCCTTTGCTCACCAGTTGAAAATTATGTGAGTATCTCCATGAGGGGAAACTTATCTTACCCCTTCTCGCTCGCCATCATGCTGTTTTCTGACCTATCCAGTCCTCTTCATGGCGCATGTTTGATTATGTGTGTGACGCCAGAGGGTGACAAGTGCTTTGTTTTTCCAATTCAATTAAACTTTATTGATCGCTAAAATGTTATGGGAACTGTGTGCCATTGTAAACCCCCACCAAAATGAATGGAGTCATGCAGCATTTGGTAACGGAAATAGAGTTACTGAATTCAAAAAAACAATCCGTTACATTGTTAGTTACTGAAAAAAGGAACAGCGTACATAATGGTGTTACTAATAATGCGTTACTACCCAACACTGGTTTTAATAAGAAGTAAAGGGCAATCATAGTACAGGAAGTGCATTGTGCCAGCCCAAGGATAGCTGGCACAATGCACTTCCTACCACTGCGTCTTGTTTGAGTTACGAGGAGCTCATGCAGAGCAGGGCAAGTGTTTGACTGATCTCCATAACCTATTTCCCAGGGCCGTTAATCACTGTCACAGCCACAGCCCAAATCTCACTCTTCCCTCCTAGCCTCTCACCCTCCAGCAGCAAGTCGTCTTAAAGACTAACAGATCTACCCCTGCTTTTAGCTGCACTCAGACATGTAACACCCCACTGTTCCCTTCTTCCCATCTTTCACTTGGCTGAATCTCTGTACCTCATCACCTGTGCTGCTTTTGAATTGTCTACTGCTACTGCTCATCCTCTCACCATGGACCTACTAGCCTTGGCCCTGTCTTTCTTTCAGCACAGATAAATTGCCCCACTCTTTACCCTTTGACCCCCCTGCACATTTGCAATTAATTTATTTTGTCTTGGTTTCCTCTCTCTGCTCTCTCTGTGCCTCTCCTTCCCCCTGATTCATTGCAGAGCAGTCTGGAAATGATTTTGACGCTTTAGTTGTAGCATACAGCTGCCTACTGGGGACATTTTGCACTCCCTAACTTTTTCATACAAGAGACATGCAATAACAGCGTATGAAAGAAGGATTAGTCATGGACAGTTAACTTTTTATTCATATAGAACTAAAAAGTATCAAAGCAATGCAGTTTAGCTGTGTTGACGGGAGGTATTTTTGTGTTCATTTCTGTTATAAAGGAAAGAGAAACTATGAAAACAGCTTAAAGGCCAAGGATATGGCAGCATTGTTCATCTTTGTTTGCAAATTATTGTTGAAGTGGTTTGTGTTGGCAGCTTAAAGTTGTGAAGGTGTGAATTCTGAGGTTTGAAGTGTTATAGGCCCTCCACCCTAACAGTAATCCCCACCCTGCTCTCCTGCTAACACTTCTTCTCAAATACCCTCGGACCCTCACATAGACTGCCAACATTCAGCTGACCAGGCAATCGCTTACGTAGAAAAAGACATTAGTGGCAACCACAGCCAGGGATGATACAGCACATTTCCTTTCATCATCATTTTTTGTAACAGAATGTTAGTGTGTACGTGTGTGTGTGGGTGTGTGAGAGAGAGCGAGAGAGAGAGAAAGAGAGAGAGAGATGAGATTAAGGCTGCATCTGTGTGTGCAATACCTTTAGGGCTACTCATTCTGTACCTTTCCCATGAACTTGTGCTAAATATAACTACTAGATTAGTAAAATTGATTGCAGTAGGATGATATCATCCTTCCAGATTTACATTTACTCACTGAAATTTTCGCACTTTCATAAAAGAGTAATGTACCGTAATTATCATAGGTACAACGTCCTGGCTGTAACATTGTCAAAATTATGGACTATTATTGCAATACATGATAAAAACTAGAAATATAAAACAATGTAATAACCAAACTTTAAGTCTGTAGTGATGGAATTCCTTGGATAGTGAAAACCCTTCTGCTTTATATGTGGCCAATGGTCAAACTGCTGTTTATATTGCCACAACAGTGGTCAATTTGTTACCTCACGCCATACTTCAACTAGATGTCTGTGTATTGTGTGTGTGTGTGTGTGTGTGTGTGTGTGTGTGTGTGTGTGTGTGTGTGTGTGTGTGTGTGTGTGTGTGTGTGTGTGTGTGTGTGTGTGTGTGTGTGTGTGTGTATGTGTGTGTGCGTGTGTTAGGTGTGTGTGATCCATTCCTTAGTACACAGCTTTGTGCTAGTCGAGTGGTTTTACGGGGGATGGACTCTTTACCCCAAGTGCAAAGTTGGCTAATTGCCCCCCATAACCACACCACACACTAACTTATATATACGTACTCACAAACACAGACACTTGCCCCATCCTCTTCTGTCATTCTGAGGAAGGAGGAGGAGAGGATTAATCCTAATTGCGGTGTGTGGGAGCCTGGAGACAAGCCAGGATTACTTGGGGCTTCTTCTTGATCCACACAGATGCTGATGGTAATGCTCCCTGCCCATCTCTGGCAGCTGCACACACTGTACAAGCATAAGCATCATACATTTGCCACTCCCACGCACGCATACAGCGGAGTAAAGTTTCATGAACACAGCAGCCCATAAGTATAGGTTCTGTGTCCTGAATCATTGAGGTTGGTGATTCAGTTCTCCCAGTGCAACCCTAGCCTCTCTCAGTGTGTGAGGCTGTGGCTTTGCGTCAGGGCCATTGCACTGCTGTTTATGTCTGCAGTCGTGTACGCAAGCTACACCCCCAGCTGACGCACCGCCACCTCAGTGGGGTTAACCCAGTCTACTACTGGAGACAGATTTTACCTCCAGTACTGTCTGCTCATTCATTGTGACCATGAAACCTACTTGTTTTGCTTTTGTGTTGCACCTATGTTGTTAAAAAGGGATTTGTACCAGTGGAGGATCTTTCATCTGGCTAGGCGTCAAGTGAAATATTAAAATGGTTGTCTGAGCCTGAAAACAAAATATGAGATTGCACTGCCATGCCAGGTCAAACCTCCATGTAATCAGGCTTTGCCCCAGTTATTTTTACATTTCTTAGTTTTCAGACAAAAACATACAAACAGGATATAAGTCAATAGGTGCCCTTTGGATGTATTTCTAGATTTTACAACCAATAACAAGTAGTATCAATCTTCTTATGTCTCACCAGGTAAAAAAAAAAAGTAAAAAGAATTTGGTCATTTTCTGTAACGCTCCCATTTTTTCTACAATGATCCTTTTGTTTTATCTCTGGATTTGATTAAAAAATAAAAAATATGATTATGTATAATATTTTGTGTATTTGAAACTCCCAAAATACTTTGTTAAAACAGTTTTTTTGTTGTCTAATAAACTGTTTGATAATCTTTTGAAGGTAGTGTGGATAAAAAGCAGCCCTGTGGTGAGCCTGCTATGGCCCTTCCAGCATGGAGGCTAATGCTGGACACTTTCTGCCCTGTAAGTCCTCTCCACCATTACACTGGATGTTGTGTGAGAAGCCGCAAGCCTGCCCTTCTCTCTTAACAAAATCACGTCAAAAAGCAATTAATATCTTAATACCTCCATCAGCGGCAACCACCAAGCCGCCAAAAGGCCAGACTCTTTGTTTTTTCCGCCGCTGTGTTGGATGCTGTGCTGCTCTTGCCTGGCCCGTGGTTTCCTTGGTTTCATTCCCGGTGCCCCGGTGGTCAGCTGTGGTTTGCTGGGGGCATGGGGTAGGACTTTGTGGGCAGGAACGTCCCCCACTCTCTCAAAGCATTAAGTACTACTCCAGGCCTGAGAGCTCCGATGGCCACAGCCCTGGCCTGAGCTAATGCAGCAGCCTAAAGATCAGACCTGACCATAGATACTTATTCACTGGGGCTTTCTATCCATTAAGGAGACACCAGGATAACAGTGGACACCTAGGATCATTGCTGTGGGTTTGATCTCTCTGGGTGGTTTCTTATGTAATTCAAAGTTAAAATCTGTTTTTGAAGATTTGACTGAAAAGCTCAGCCCTGTGTCTCGCTGATTTTTGCATTTCATTTCTCAGATGGATCAATGCTTGTCAGAAAATGATTCATGATGTATTTCCATAAGATCTTGAGCCATGTGAGACGCTGACACAGTCATTTATTTTGGATTTACCTAGCTTCTGAATTCAAAGTGTTTCCCCTATCTCTCACTGTGTGAATCTGATACCCAGTCCTGGTTCAGTGTTTTTCTTTTTTGTTTAGCCCTTCAAAGGAAAGAAAAAGATTAGTTTTGACTAGTGAGCCATGGCTCCACAATATTTGGTTTCTCTACATTTTCATTCATTTCTCTTGGCAAGCGCAACCAGTAACTGGTGGAAGGTCTTGGCAGAACATGCGATAAAAACTCATGATTAAAGGGACAAAAATAAGTACTGTATATAACCACTCATGTATCCATTAACCACTGGGAAGAGAAACAGATCAAGCAAAAATTTGTTTTTCTTTCCCTCCCTGGCCTTACCAGCTAGACTACGTTGTACGCATTCATCCTTATCTCTTTCTCCACCTCCTTTCTGTTTGTATTTTATTTTCTTCTATTGCCCCGTCTAAATGGAAAACCAATCCTCGCTGTGTCATGAATTTTTGCGATGTGTGAACAATATGACAAGTATGGCTGATTTGCCTCCATTCTTTTGTCAGCTTTTGAACACTCACAAACCAAATACAGAGTGCGCACATTTGTAGGACTGTCCAGGGTCATCTGATCCTAGCCAGCAGGCCCACACACCTTGGCTGGCTGGGTGGTGGTGCCTTTGAGTACACTGTGGTGGTTTGGCCCCCAGTCCCTGCCTGGCTTGCCTGCCAGCGCCTGTGCTTTAGCTCCTCTGGACAGTTTGCCTTACAGTGCTGTCAGAGCCCTGCTATATAGCTGTTCTTTACCCTCAGCAGTCATATAGCAACTGTTCAAACACATAGAGCATATATTAAACCAGGCCTGTATTAATGACTTTATGTTGGAGTCTTTCTGCAACAGGGGTTCTGATATTGTAAGAAAAACAGTGGTTGCTGGAGTGATGGTGGTCTTATGTATAGAAACGCTGAAGTTGCCTTTTCTCTTTCAAGGGCACAATGTGGTGAAGGGTGAAGCCTGGTACCAGCTGGACCAAGCTAGACTTCAGGAAGTGAGTTTTTAAGAAGAATGATTGCCCTGACTTGGACAATGTCGTTGGCTTTGAACTTCTGGGTTAAAAGTGTTTTGGCAATAGTGAGACCATTGTCTTTTCAAAACCACAGGTTTTGTGATTATAGGATTGAATACTTCATCTGCTTTTGGCTGCCGTCTTTTCCAGTGCTTTGATTTATCTTTTTAAAATGGGTCAGACAATGGACTGATTGAGCAGCGTGAGCAGTGATTGTTGATAGTTTTAAGTCTCACTCTGATCATTTTTTTTCCTATTTAAGGTGCTCTAAATGGTCTTTGAATTGTGATTATGAAGTTTTTAGCCAAAATCACATTACCTGTGTCATTTTCAAGGGCTTTTCCTCTGCCGAGCTCCAGCAGCTCATTAGCAATTTGCATCTAGGTCGTGGGCAGAGACAGCGCTGCTCTGCACACTCTTCTTCATGCTAGCCTGTGGCTTAGCATTGCCAGTGCAGCAGAGGTAGCAGGTATTGTAGGAGCTATTCATCTGTCAGACACTAATGTCTTTGGGGGCATGGTGAAAGCTAATACCATAATTAGTTTTTTTATGAGAGTTGCAATCTGCAACCGCACACACTTGTTCCGCAATCGTCCTCTACTTCTCGAGGCCTGGTCTGCAGAGCGAGGCTCTGGGGGTGGAGCTTGGACTTGTGACATAGGAAATCTCACTGTATCTGGACCTGCCATTTGGGTCTGCCAGAGATTCACAGTGATTTGAATGCAAAAGTACTCAGAAATGCAATTTTGCACTTAGTTTTCTCATAATATGTCCTCTAGCAGCAGAAAAATGTCATACGAAGACTAAAAGAAAACCACGATTTTCATCAGAGTGGGTCTTTAAGGGGTCTTTGCAATCAAAGCTGTACAAGCTTTGAGTGGGGCCCATTGTAGAGAAGATTGATTTACTATTTATCCCTCTGACAGCCCAGATAGGGAAGAGTCATAATTCTGTGCACTGGGGAGATTAAATTCCTGTATCGCTGTCAGCTACATTAACTGACTTCCTGGATCTCAATTCAATTAGCGTCGCAGCATTCTCTAGCATTAATAAATCAATAGTGATGGCCTGCTGATAGACATGGTGTATACAGTACATCAAAGCTGCTCTACACACACGTACTTTTGAGCAACGAAACACAAAGGTCTACATCAGTTACAGTATGTCTCTTCTTCGTTCAATACTATTATTAATGATTTGCAGCCTTGATGCCCTTAATAGTCAGCCAACATGTTAGATGATGTTTTAACTACATTTCCAAATGACAAGAATGGACTTGTCACGTAATTATTGGCAGATTTATGGACATTTAAACACACAAACAGTACACAAATACTGATATAATCTCTGGCAAAATGGGAACACCCAACTTTACAGGACTATTTATTCTCATGATCAGCTTACAGTGCTGAAACTAAGTAATTAATGACTGATTGTCCCCTTAGGCCTTTAACTCTTACTTAACTACTCCACCAAGGACTCCAGCCAAGAGCCTGTCAGCCTCAAAACAGACACAAGCTTTTGTTTTCAACTCGTTAAGCCTCCACAGCTGTTGGGAAACCTTTGTGACAGCCAATAGAAAAGCGAAACCAGGTCTTGAGTGCCACTGTTAAAAAGAGGAGAAGGATATGTATGGAGTCAAAAGGAGACCAGGAAGCATTGTAAACAATAAAAAAAAAGGGAAAAAAAGAATTGTTAACATGGGTGAGGTATAGTAAAGATAGAAATGTATAAATAATCACTCTATCATCAAAAATGGCTTTTGCCTTTACGAAACTTATGAAACTTCTCTTTATATTTATGCTACTATTTTGCTTTACAAAACTTTTTCTGCATTTATAAAACATTCTGGCCTCTCTGTTACATGGGGGTGGGTTAAGATGAGTGACGTGTCCAGAGAGGAAAATGTAAACAAAACCATAAAGGAAGCAGTCAGTTTTCAGAAACTCTATGCAGTTCCACAAGGATGTGTGTGTGTGTGTGTGTGTGTGTGTGTGTGTGTGTGTGTGTGTGTGTGTGTGTGTGTGTGTGTGTGTGTGTTAACAATACTTTACTTGTGTTTGCCATGCTTCCCGGCCTGTTGACCTTAAGCAGTTTTCATTAACAGCAAATTAATATTTTGTTCAAATGTATTTTTTTTACTCAAAAACACTCTTGGTTATTTTACAGACATCATATATGTGGAGTATGTGCTGAGGAGATATCATTTAATCACAGGCCTTCATTATCTCCAGTCAGGCAATTTTGGGAATGTAATACTGTCTCAGGACTTGAGAGGCTGCCCCCATCAGGGCTGAGGCTGGATCAAACCACTTGCACCGGGAATAGAAGTTAAGAGAAGCACGCCTGCCAGTGAGCATGTCTCCCTTCAAAGGCATATGGTGCAAATTTGATCAAAAGTTTAGGAGGAGGGTTTGAGGGGGCATTCATGTCGCTGATGTGAAAAATAAGGCTGGGCTGTTGAAATTGACCTTTAGCAGTTTTCATCAAAAGCAAATTTCCAGATTTATGGAGAAACTAACTGCTTTTTTAAACAGTTTGTAACAAAATTGTTTTAGAGATATCTGAAATTTTGCACATAACACCCTCAGTTATTATACAGACATAATATGTGTGAGCAGGGTGATCAGAATGTGTAGAAGAGATATTTTTCAATATAATCAGCTCAACCACCAGGTAGCCTTTATATTAGTTTTATAGTATTAGTCTTTTCAGCTCATCTGTTAGCGGCTGTGGCTTTCAGGTAGAGTTGCTTGTATCCCATTCAAAAGGTTGGGGGCTCAATCTCATCCCACTGTCAACACACCAAGCTGTCCTTCTGCAGGACGATAACCCTTAACCTGCCCTCAGTGCTCAATCACTGTGAATGGAACTATTAAATCAAAGTGGGCACTTCACATGGCAGCCTCCGCCTTTAGTACATGAAGTGTATGGTGTGAATGGTCGAATGTGAAATGTAATGTAAACAGAGCTTTGAGTGGTCAGGACACAATAGCAAGTGTACAAACTTTAAAATTCTCATCATTTATATACCGTTTAGTTCATTTACCATTTTCCAGTCCATCTTTGGATGCAGTTAGCTGTGATTTTTCTTGTCACTTGTCAACATAGGTGTTTAAACCGTCAGGTGTCCTCCAATACCTGTGCACACTATAGATGAGGTTTGTAGGCTTTGATATCCTTCATCTGTTTCAATCCCTGCCTGTTTCGTTAATTGTTCTGCTGTTCCTGTTCATGTTCCTTTTTCTTAGATGTAGATTTCCCCCTGATTACTCTGACTATGGGCCATATAGGTAATTTGGCTGGTGTGCCTGCTGAGACAGCTGATAAGGGCATTGATTCGCTCTCCCTCTGAAAGAGGCAAGGGTTTCATTGGGATAAAGATATGGGGGCAACAGGGCGTTCATTTCAGCAATCAGCCCAACATCCTTCCTCCTTCCTTTTTTCCCTATTTGGCCAACTCTTCCCAGAAGTCCTTCAATATGGATTACACTACATGGTGAGCATAACAGTGATTTGAGGTGAAATGAAACTCTTTAAATCCTATTGGCTGCAACAGTGAGAGCGTGTCAGAGAGTGTTAAAGGGACAGACATTAAGCTTGTGGTGATTATATCTACATAGCATTTCCTTTGATGCCCATTTTTGAGTATTTCTGGAACCCCTAGACCTTGATTTGGTAGTAATGGTCCAGCGAGCATGTCTTTAGTCAAGTCCTTGTCTCTTTCTGGATGTGAGCACTGTTCCAAAAAAAATCACAGGCCTTCATTATCTCCAGTCAGGCAATTTTGGGAATGTAATACTGTCTCAGGACTTGAGAGGCTGCCCCCATCAGGGCTGAGGCTGGATCAAACCACTTGCACCGGGAATAGAAGTTAAGAGAAGCACGCCTGCCAGTGAGCATGTCTCCCTTCAAAGGCATATGGTGCAAATTTGATCAAAAGTGTAGGAGGAGGGTTTGAGGGGGCATTCATGTCGCTGATGTGAAAAATAAGGCTGGGCTGTAAAAACCCAAATCAAACCATGGCCAGCTTTCTGGGAATGATTATAGAAAAAGAAGAACCAGCTGCTGAATCATCTACCGCATCTCACTCTCCTCCACTCCCTGGCAGCCTCCTAGCAGGGTAGGGTAAAGAGAGGGGAAAAGACAAGTGCTCAACCCTTCATCTGCCTGGCTTCTATTTGTTGATAACTACAAAAAGAGTAGACACCAAGCTAGCTCAGGACAACAGAAAAACAAGAAAAATAAATAAGAGAAGTAGGGAAAACAAAAAGGAGATTAAAAACCAAACTGGGAAGGAAAAGGTGCTAGGGGCTCAGGTTTAGGAGACAGAGCATTAACTGCAGAAGTGAGGATACAGGGGCCTTTGTCACTCTCTCTGGGATGTCAAATGGAGGAGTCCCGGTTTGTCCTTAAATATTCATGTGTAGAGTGAGTTGCAGACCTCTCTAAATGCTCACTAGTGGCCCTAAGAGACAAGGCCCCAGCATGTAAGTGTACACACTTCATTTTAAATTAAAGCCCATAATGTTTAGACAAACACATAAAGATCATTGCTTTAAAGTCAAGCCTGCATGTGTTAATGGATTTTCATCCATGAATGTTGGTTCTTCAGTATCTAGTGATGCATTTTGTTATCTAACAACCAAGTTTGAATAGTTTGTTGATTAGACAGTGCATTTGACAACCAAACATTGCAGAATATATGATTCAGTTTTTGAAATGATCAACTTTGGAGTGGTTCAGCTTTTCCTTTAATGAAATGAAAACTTCCACATTGCCTGCCTCAGATATTTAAAATTTGACCATAATTATGTGTTACAGTTCGGGTATAAGCATCCCCATCCCTAAATGTGACTCTGTGATCCATCCGTCTACTGAGAGGCCTTTGCCTTAATGACAGCAGTAAGTGAGATGACATGGGGAGGACTCATCATCCCATGACCCTAACTGTATCCTCATCAGCGCTCTAAAAGCCCCTTTTGTTCTTCACCAGGGAGGGGTGTAAGATGAAGCTGAGAGGGTGTAAGGACCAGAGGGACTCTAATCTTTTTTCTTTACATGCAGAGGTTGTGACTATTTGTCATCACCATGAATCATTTAAAATACTCAACAGAGCCATATACAATCCATCTTGTGCCCATAACTCAAGGCTACTGATTCAGTATCAGTATCACCCACTGGTAATGCCCTCACATGGTCATGCCTGAACAAATACACACTGTCAGAAATCCTTCTATCCAGGAGCAGTAATCAATGCCATTACCAATAGAGTCACAGGAGTCAGGACAGGGCACTGCCCCCCCTCCATCCTCTAAAGCCACAGCCAGGCCTGGAGGTGAAGGTCAAGTTGCCAGAGTGACTGTCCCAGCTGGAGCTCAACCACAGAGCAGAAGGCTCAACCCTGTGTCCAGTCTGTTTGAGCAGATCTGGGCTTTTGTGGAGGCTGTGGAAACCCATATTGTGAATGGCCTTGTGGTTATGGTCAGCAGTGGCCAAGCGGTGGGACAGACAGGAGTGTCATGGCACAACAAAGATATCTCTTGTTTGCTGCAGGGGGTGGGTTTGTCAGGGTTAGCAGGAGGGCAGGGAAGTCTGATGATATTGATTAGCTATCTACTTAATAAGAAAAGACAAGCACATTAGGCTACTTCCAAGTCGCCATTACAGTCAAAGCCTCTTTTAAAAAATACAAAATGTTGATAATTTTTGTCAGTGTCTCCATCAAAAAAAATGTGGATAATCCTTGGCAGGTTTGGGGACCAACTTTTTCCGATGTTTTCATGTTTGTTTGTTCCATGATGCACAATGGATGTATTTTGAAACACTGACAAATGCACACGTTAGACAAAAAGTGGACAACATCAGCTGTGTAAGCCTCTGTAACACGATCTGATGGTGAATCAAATCAAAGGCAGCACTAAGATCTAGCAAAACACGCAGAGAGGGAAGACCGCTATCTGCTGCCATCAGTAGTTTTAGAGCAGTGGTGGACTTTATGAGTTTACCTTTATGTCACCACGAATAAAGAAGTGGGAAGTTGATTCACTTTAGAGCTCTGATTTGTTTGCGGCTCTGGACAGGCTTACAACTCCAGAGCTGCTCCTGTTCTTCTCTGATCAATAATTCTGGGGTTCATTCACGTTTGAATTTCCATTCTCACAGGCACTTTAATCACACAGATATTGTGTGTTATTCTTTGACTTGACAACTACCCGGTGGGGTTGTAACTCTGACAACCCCGCAACACCACCAAACTCATGAAGAATGTGTGTTTGCTGAGCAATTGTACTCTGCTGTCCTTTTGTTTTCCTCACACTAACCAAGCTCAGTGCATCAAATAAGCACTGCAGCACATTGAACACAGTGTTATATGGATCCCAACTTCATAACACAAACACCCACACACACACATATGCAGTCCTTATGTCAAGACCGGGCAAAGAGTGTGCTACTGGAACACACAGATTTGCTCCGGCTGATGGCAAACCGCAGCAGTGAGTCTGTGACAGGCTGCATTTCCTTTAATATCCTGGCTGATGTACAGAGAAAACCCAGGGCCTGGAGAAAGCCTCTGGATCCAAGCCAGACTTGGAAGCCAGACCAACCTTCTACTGCACCAGTCTTATGCAATGTTTTGATCAGTATTAAATGTGGGAGATATAAATTGGATTTGTGTGGACATCTCAGCTCGTAAGGAAAGGCTCGATGATTCCTTACTTTTGCTTCACTAGCAGGTCGTACAAACCCTAATTCTAATGAATGATGGACATGATGTAAAATGTGAATTAATACAGAATACAATGATTT
The DNA here is from genome assembly GCA_962446985.1 of Xyrichtys novacula. NCBI lineage: Eukaryota > Metazoa > Chordata > Actinopteri > Labriformes > Labridae > Xyrichtys > Xyrichtys novacula. The sequence goes on from OY660878.1 coordinate 10,591,813, forward strand.
GCAAATTCTTTTCAACCTATATCCAGTTTTGTCCTGACAGAGACTTAATGTTCCACCTGATAAATGTTTTTGCAAATCTTCTCCTGTTTTGAATTTGAATGCCGGCAACACCTTCCAAAAAAGCTAGGGCAGGGTCATGTTTACCACTGTGTTAAATCAGCTTTCAATTGAATATCACTCAATAACTGTTTGAGAACTGAGGACACTAATTGGTGAAGCTTTGGAGGAAGAATTTTTTCCCATTCTTGCTTAATGTATTACTTCAGGTGCTCAACAGTCTGAGGTCTATGTTGTCATATTTTGTACTTAATAATGTGTCACTAATGGGAGACAGGTCTGGACTTTAGTCAGGTTGGTGGAGTACCTGCACTCTTTTATTTCAAAGCCATGCTGTTGTAACACCTGCAGAATGTGTCTCAGTACTGTCTTGCTGAAATAAGCAGGGACGTCCCTGAAAAAGGTGAGACTTGGATGGCAGCTTAAGTTGCTCCAAAACCTGTATGTACCTTTCAGCAATAATGGAGCTTTCACAAATGTGACAGTTAGCCATGCTATGGATACTAACACACCTCTATACCATCACATCACAGATGCTGGCTTTTGAACTTTGGGCTGATAACAATCTGGATAGTCCTTTTGCTCTTCAGTCAGGAGGACATCAGGTCCACAATATCCAATAACAATCTGAAATGTGGACTCAACAGACCACAGCACACTTTTCCACTTTGAGTCAGTCCATCCTAAATGAGCTTGGGCCCTAAGAAGCCAGTGGTGTTTCTGGGTGTTGTTGATATATGGCTTTGGCTTTGCATGTAGATGTAGAGACGTATTGTGTTAACTGAAGTGTTCGTGAACCCACATGGTAATGTCCTTTACAGAATGATGTTGGTTTTTAATGCAGTTCTGCCTGAGGGATCAAAGGCCACAGGCATTCAATGTTGTTGTTTTTTTAGCCTTGCCGCTTACATGTAGAGATTTCTCCAGATTCTCTGAATCTTTTGATGACAATATGGACTCTTGATGAGGAAATCCCTGTTAGACTATTTGCTCACACAGCTGTAGTTGTTCACAATGTGCTGAACCTCACCCCCATCCTTGCTTTTGTTGCCCCTGTCCCAATTTTAGTGGAATGTGTTACAGGCATCAAATTCCATTTGTTTTAAGGTGGTCATCAAATATAATGCTACAGTCTGCTTCTGTTATATTCATCAAACCTTCTTATTTTTGTAAAACCCCATACTTGAAAATGAAACTACCCTATGGTATTATTGCTGCGTTGTGTTTATTCATGTGTAGAACAGTTGTCAACGTCACAGAGTGTGCATTCAGACGCTGCTATTTTAAGCAGACCCAGTCAGAAAAAGTCTTGGAATCCCTGCTCCCACTGTGCAACAGTGTGCAGTTGGCCAACCAAATTTTCTGACATGCCAGAATTTTCTCTGACCAGTAAGGAGCAGCTGATCAGGCCACTCTCACGGCCCCCTGTCCACTGCATAACACATTATATAGCACTAGATAAGTCTTGCATCTCCAGAGCAGAGTCTTAAGTGGCTCCAAATTGATACGTTTCACAAATGATAGAAAGTAAGTTGGGTATGCACTTCCAAGAGTATTAGGATAAAGGCATCAATTTTTTTAATGCAAGCTTGATTTACATATCTTGCATCCGGATGAATTGCAATTGCAGATAACTTTTATATATTTTGTTTATATAATTTGCATCTTTTTCTAGCTGGAACAAGTTGATTTTAGTTCTATGATTTTGATTTTTCATATCTATATCCTACTGTGCTTGATTTACATATTCCTCTTATTGTGCTTTTCCCAATGTCTTTATTGTTGTTGCTTGATCAGCCTGTCTTTTTAGTTTTACATTATGCATGTATGAAATATGTATCTCTTGATGTTGTATTCTTAATGCAAGACTGTCTAAGGATTGTAAAAACTATAACCATATCTGATTTGCCTACCCGTGAATATTTAGGTGTTTTTTCTGCCTGTGTTTTATTGAAAAGGTATTCTTTCAATAACAGAAAAGTATTTTACAAGTGTTATTTACAATTGTCTGTCTTATCTGTGGGTCTTTTCCTTTGTGAGTGCTTTATTTGCTAACCAAGGTTCATTTCGTAAAATGTACTTTGTGATCTGTGAAATGTTGTCGTGATCTGTGAAATGTATTTGTGTTTAGTTTTAAATATATTTTGTGCTTTTGAAATATTAATTACTATTGACCATTAGGGGCACCGTACATTTGGGCTTATGCAATAACCTCAGTTGAAGAAACAGAATTAAGTACAAAACTGCAAGAAAAATGAGGTACAGTGCCAACAAACAGGGATAATTGAGATGGTTGGATTTTACATTATCTGTCACTGCTATCTTTTTCTTTGCTCGTGTTTTCCTGTCTGTTGTGAAGCGCTTTGTTCAATCCCTGTTATTGGGACATATTGAGAGGTACTGAAAAAAATTACTCGACTTAACTTCAGAGGTTGTGAACACTGAGAGATATTGGAGTAAAGTGGTGGTAGGGGTGATCGTTGCCACAACCTCGCAAATCAAGCCCAGCTTCATGCACAGACTGTCATTGCAGGATTCACAGCAGCTGGAAAAACCACATCTCCAGAGCCAGGGCCACAGCCAGACCCAAATAAGCATCATCTTTTTTGTACCACAAAAGAAAAAGAAAAGGAGATTGAGGGCGGAGGGGGGCAGAGAGCTGCAGTTAAAAGAGAGTCAATGTGCATGGAGGTTTGAGGGCCAAGAGGCTGAGGAGGGGAACCACAGACGGATTATGAGAGGAGGGGCTCTGTGTTTAAGTTTCTATCTCTCTCGGAAACCTTTATATACTCTAGCTGACCCTTTCTCACTTATTCGGTCTTTTCCTTTTTCATGCCAAACCCTTCACTGGCTTCCAGAAAAATCACTCTTCTGAGCAAAGCTGAGACAGTTCATGGCTTACTGTAACTCACACCCCTGACCTCTGCATTTGGGGGTGGTAGATATAAGCGTAAAACTTGCAGATTTTTTATTAGCTTTCAGAGAGTCACTGTGCCAAGTTGTAGAAGCAACTGTCAGTTCACCTGACAGCTGTAAAGAAAGGCTCTGTCAGTGGTGAATCAAACCAGACACTGATACATTATTTCTCAGTTAGGAGTGTCCTGTTGACTTATAGGTCATGTGACAGGGTCTGACTAGTGATCAGTCTTTTATGGTATTTTGGTCTTGGTACTCTAAGTAGCTTTAAAATGCTTTCTCTATCAACATGTCCCCATTTGAAAAGTTTGAAAGCACACAAGTATTTGAAATCAGTGCAGAGCTGCTATAACTCTGTCCTTACTGTATTTTTATATCTTTTGCAGTGACCAATAGGGTCCTGACCACCTACAAGCTACTAAGCCAATCACTATGATGCACTAGTCATCAAAAAAGACCATTTTTTCTGTCCATTTTTGAAAGGTTCTTACCATTTCCTATTAGAATAAACTGTTTCTTCTTGTTTATCAGGGTTAGACGTACCTGTCTTTTTAACAGTGTGGTAAGTCCATAGTGAGAGGAGTTGTCTCTTCTGTTGGCCCAACATTTAATTTCTACTCCTCTCTTTAAATCTGGATAATGGGAAGAAGTGAAAGATGGAACATCTGCAAAAAAAAAAAAAACCTCTATAATTATACTTGAAGAAACAGAAAGGGAGGGGTACATAAAGAAACAAATCGAAGAGGGTGAATGGAGAGAAGAAGGGATGAACATTTCTAACCGCTAAAATGACTGCCAGATTTCTATTTGCGCGCCTTGAAAGACCAGTGTCTCTGCTGCTGCATATGGGATGTGGAATGGGAGTTCTGGCAAATCAAAGGCGTGCTGGATAAAGATCTCTGGAAGCTCATGCTAGTAAACAGGCCCATAAAGGCGGCTGGCGGGGTGGAGCGTCAAAGAAAAGCTTGAATGGCTGCCCACCTCCAATCGAGTCAGAGCTTCTGCAGACGTCGCACCCAGCACTGCAAAGCTCCAAGTGAGCAGAGCTGCTACGACTCTTACCTTTTTCATTGTATTGAATACCCCCCTTGGAAGCCTATCAGTCATACAGAAAACCAGCTATGCAGGTTTAACCCTTTCCTACTCTAATCGTTTCATCACTCTGCATGGCAATTCTCCTTTAATTTAAAATTCTACCTTTAAGCCTTTATTGTACATTTTTAACGCGGTTCCTTTATTCATGCACTTATCACTGTTTCTATGCAGTCCAACCTACAAAACTGTTTTTCCAGCATACAAGGCTGTTTAAAGTTGAGTTTATAGCATCACTGCTAGCTGCCTGAAACCCTGAGTCAGCAGATCTGACCATGTCATCTATCAGCCTCTTTTTTACTTCAAATGCTGCCCACTGTCATTGTACTCACAACTGTAAGTATATGTGACAGTGTGGCTTGAGAGGAGCTTTAGAAAAACACAATAATCTGAAAATATCCAAAATACCATCTTTTTGCCCTGGTTAATCATGAACAGTGTCTGTAGATGAGCATCTCTCAACAAAGAGAACTCTGTGTAAAGGCAGACAAAGCAGTGCCCTCCAGTGGTTAGGCCATGAAAAGGGCTTAATCAGAACTGTTCAGCCTTACATGCACCCCCTACCGCCACCCCCACCCCCAGTCACAGTCTAAAGCCCCAGGCTGACAAAGGCACACGCAGCAGCTGGAAAAAGCTGTTTCCACCGCAGTCTGAGGAATGTTTATCAGTGGTAAGCACACTGCCCTGGAAGCATATGGTGTGGTTTCACTGCTTTGGGTGCACCAAAGGTGAACCTGAGGAAGTGGCGTATGAACATTTAAGACCTAATGTTCTGTTGAATGTGTGAGAGTCCAGTTGCAAATTCTGCTCAGTTTTCTCTCCTTTTTTTCTGATAAAATTGAAGACTATTATTTATTTTTACTTTGTCCTTGGATATAAAGTAGATTTACATTACAATTAAGTGTAGGTTGTAGAGTTATTTGGCTTCTGCCACATCTTGTTACACAAACTGGGACATTTATATATTACCACCAGCTAGATTGTTTCTTGTCCTGAACAGTGTTTGTGTCTGAGACATTTTTTGAAGAAGACAGTCCCAGATTCACACTTTTGGTTGGTGCATTTGATAGCACTTTACTTGAAGTTTCTATTTGTTGTTCTTACAAACTTTTGATTCAACATTCAGAAGAACTATTGTTTCTTTTTTTGTATTGTATTTTTGGACAGCCAAAGTGTTTGGCCAGTTTTGATCTGATGTGACTAAATTTGATGGAATAAGCTTGATTGCCACTATAGCTATAAAATGGTAATGTTTGAATAATATTGAACCAGTTTATATATGTTCTTCTGTAGGTTTATATAGGACTTCTCTGACTTTGAAAAACTTGATAAGTTTTTTTTTTTTTACTAATATTTACAACTTCAAAGAAATCAAATTAAGAAAATTAAAAAGGACTTTTACGACTTCAATATGTGGTATTTTTATGGTTTGTCCGAAACACTCTTTTTACCACAGCAGCCAACAGGTAGAGTGGATACAATGATGGGCACACATACAGTCGCAATGCAAAGTCTGCAGTACAAGTTGCTTCCGAACGAGCAATAGACGACTATTAGACGTCAATTTTTTTTTTTTAGACCTAATTTTAACCTTTTAGATTCTGTACATTTCTAGACAGAATTTGGATGTTGCAATTTAACCCATTATTCAATAACTAATTATTTTTAAAAAATCAACGGTCAGTTGCATAACTGACCACCGAGTACTTAACCAAAATAAAATGATAGCCATTGAGCAATTTACAGTGTAGTATAGATATAGCCCAGATTTAGATTGAGTCTTAACTTGGTCTAAATTTAGATGTTTAAAAAACTTTTATTTTTAAAACCTGTGGTAACTTGACTTTAGACCAGTCATCTAAGCTACATTTAGATGTCTATTAGACCTCTTTTAGACCAAAAAGTGGGTTGTGTACTGCACCAGTGAGACTGTACCCTTAATCGGGGTTTCCTTCACTAACAGTGTTTCTCTTCTCATGTTTCTCACATATCCTCACATATACAGCAAGTTACTTCAAAAACATTCAGAAATCTCAGAAATAACTAACCTTGTGTCTTCCCAAGATTGTGAACTCCACTAACTCATCACATGAATGCACATGCTCCTTTCTCTGTCAACAGGGTTTCCGCTGCCCTCATTTTAATGACCCCTCACCAGAGGGCCTCGTTAACTTCTCCTGAGAACAAATTAAGAGGTGTTACCCATCTCAGAGGTCACTGTGCTGCTCTCCCAAATTCACAACACATGTTCAGATAATCTGTAACCCCAAAAGGTGTTAACTCAGAGTTCACCTCCTCATTTAAACTCTGTTGACTGCCAGGGCTCAGCCTTGGCAGGTCACCGGCAATCATAGACAGTTTTAACAGAAATGAACTGACAGACAAACCATGAATGAATTCAATTAATATCTACAGCAGCAGAGAAGGTGTTATACAATGGGTGCAATGGTTGTTGGACAGGAAAGTGACATTGTTGTTCAACACTCAAGGCTATCTATTTTTGTAATGCAACATGACACAAGCTGATGTCTTTTGATTATACAAATTTTGCACTTAGAGATGGAGTTTACCAGGAATAATAAGATGTTTAGAAATTAGCACCTAAATATTTTTTTTACCATTTTCACCAGCTGTACTTCATCTCACCTGTAAAACATATCACATTTATTATTTTTAAATTTTTGCCACATTTGTGCCTTATGCAAAGCTGCTGGTTCCAAACTTTTCCGATATGAATCAAATCAAGCACCCAGTTGTTGTTTAGAGGAAGGAAATCTGAGCCGACCGGATAGGGTTCATATAACACCCCCTGCACTGTTTGGAACAAATACACTTGTTTATTTTGGTCTGTGCTCTGTGATTTCTTGAGTACAAGTGTAAATTACATGTCGCCACCATTAATCATTAATCACCCAATGGGTAATTAATGATTAATGACATCACATCTTATGCAACAATGGCTTAGAAGATGGCCCAGAAAGGCCTCTTGCATTAGGCTCTCCTTGAGGTTAGAATTTGTGGCCACCTTGCCCACCCATTTCTTTTGAGACGGCTGATGGATGATTGCAGGAAGTTCATAAAAGAAGATCTCCCCTACCAGAACACCATCTTGGGCAGGGAAAGGCAGAGTGCTGAGTGGATTTAAGTGCTTCTTCAACCACAACTAAGTATGTTCTGTGGACCTGAAGACTCTCAAGCTGTGGGCAAGATGGGTATAATGATTGGTTTGGTGGAGTAAGCTATGTGTGTATGTGTATATGTGTGTGTGCGTGTTTGTGTGGACAGAGTGTTATGGATAGGTTGCCCACATGGCTTCTACAGCCTGTTCTCTCTACCCCAAAAGTGGTGTGTTTGGGGTGGCTTTAAGTGCTACCACTACTAAAGTTTACTCAATACATGGGCAGCCATAATTATTGTGACGATAAAAGCTGAAAACCACTTATGGAATTTGATTGCAGGAGGATTCCCCTGGCATAGGCTTGGAGAAATGCTTATTCAAAAAGGCTACCAAACATATCTTAAAGACAGAAAGAAAGATCTGACAATAAACAAGTGTATATTGTTAAAGATATGAAGTTGCTCTAATTGTCCAACAGTGTGCATAACAAATGTATAATGCAAGACAGTGCAGGGAGCTGTAAAAGTCTCTCCTTATACAGTTCAACACTTTCCATCCAGCACACTCAGCTCCTCCTGGCAGCAATCAATACAGCTTAATAATAACCTATAATCAGTCTCATCACTTTGAAATGATAGTGACTGATAGGCCTCCGCTGTCCGCCTGGCTCCTGCTGACACTAATGCACCAACTGTCTATGAATGACTGTTTATTACTCAATAAGGACATTTGGAAATGGCCTGATCAATAATTAATGGTGCTCTCTTAACTCTGCCTGCTTACATGGAGGAAACATAGAACATAACATGTAAACAACAAAGCATTTTATCCGATACGTCAACTTCAGTTTATGAGTTATGTACATCCCAAAAGCTCTCAAAAATTCCAGAGAAAAAAACAAAAACCAATTTACTTCGTTGACATGTCTGCATACTTGATCTGATTAATTCTAATTACCTAGATGCCATACTCTAACACAGCAGTGTCAAGCAGATGATTCTTTTTTAATATAATATGCGATTTTTTGTTCTGTAAGGCAACATTTTTTGCAGTGGAGGTGTCGCCCGTTGTGAAGACTCTTTCCTTATTCTTCATCTTATAGAGGATCACTCAGAATTACAGTGTCCATTCGTCAAATTATTTGTATTTGTTAGTGGAATTATTTGGTTTTACAGGCTATAATCTAAATCTTTTGGTTCAGAGTTCACCATTTTCAACCGTGAGTCTTCAATAGACTCACTGATCGCATCCTGCCCTTTATGAACTAGATGACACTAAAGCTATTACAAACATTGAAAGTCTTAAAATCGTCAGACTACCTGATATACAACTCCTAATCAATAACGATGAGGCTGAAGGTTTGCCGGGCGTTGATTTGGAGTCATTGGGAGCATAGTTTATCATAATGCCTCAAAGCTGTTTAAAATGCATATTTACGTAAGTGTTATTCAATTGAAAATGCTCCCATTAACATAATTTACAAAGATAATCTAGACCCATGTACTTCATTTTAGTCTAGCATCAAACACTCTTACATAAACAAAAACATGTACACAAAAAATGTATTAAAAGTCCTCATAATAAAAGCTGTCAAATAAAAAATGTGAGAAAATGTTGATAAAAATGGAGGGGAGATCCTGAAACTGACTGCGCCCTTTTTGAACATGACCTCCATCGACTAAGGTAATGAACATAAGGAGCTGTGAAGCCTAAACTTAGCTCTGTGGGCTGAGATGGCCTTCCATCTCAATAGAGGGCCATTTCACATCCACAGACTTTGATTCTGGCCGTGAATGGTCCTTTTCAGTTGACTCACTGACTTTCAAACGGCAATGGCGTCAGATTTATATATATATTTTAGGAAACCAAAATAGTCTAGCACTTGACAGAGAGGAAGAGAGAGAGAGTGAGGGGAGGAGACAGAGGAGAGCGAGAGAGAGAGACTTTAAAAGTAAACTCAGAGGGCCACAGACTGTCTGCCTATTGAAAAGTCAATGGAAATGTTTGAAAAAGTCAATTTTATTTTTATTTTTTACTATTTTTCGGCCACAACTGAGAAACCTTGAATCTACTGCCCTACTGCTTGCTCCACTATCTGATGGTCCACTGTTAGGGTTTGCCTTTGTAGTTGTTGAGGAGAAGGTGATTGACTCCAAAAGTGGCTGAGGTTTCCTCCGGTCCTGTTTGGCCATACTGAGGCTATCCTGTGCTGGGCTCGGCCTAACACCAGAAGTAACACAGTCTGAGAAAGACGCCCAGCCGTCTACCCATCCCTGTCAAAATATTTGTTCCACATGGATGGAGGCTGGGTGTGTGTGTGTGAGAGTGAGTGTGTTTGTATGGGTTAAATAAGATGGTCAATGGGTCTTGTGGCACTACATGTGTGGGCACTGCCCAGTTTTGCCATCCTTAGCAACCACACACACTCACTCATCACACCTTCGCTGGACAAGTGTACGTCCGTCCCTGTCCACACACACACACAAACTAACACCAGAGTCAGACCACCCAGGCAAGTAGGGAACCATGAGAAGGCCACTTTATGCTCCCAGACAGCTCAGTCCAACCACAGTGGCGCCCCTCAAACACCCATGCAGCCGCTATTACCCACGGAGCCTGTGTGTATGTGTGCACACATGCAACTGTCAGCCTATCCGTCTGCACTGACAAATGTGTGTACATGAAGTACTGACTCTTCTCTTCATATTCTGCCAACCACAGGCTCCAGCACATTTAACTGGGTTCATTAAGCAAAATTACTTCCATGCAACATTAGAAGTTTTGCATTTTCTACCTGGCAAACCCTTACGTGTCAACATGGAGTCCAGCTTCAGTCATTATTCCGCTATCCCATGTAACCATTATCCATTCTGATAAGATCATGATGGGGTGTGTTAATAGAAACAGAGTGAAAGGTTGGATTGGTAAAAGTGTTGACAGTTATCTTGTGTGTTTGTGGCTGCCACGGTTTGGTTGAGACTTGTCGCATGACTGCCTGGGCTTTGTTCTATCTCTTATGATCGACCACTACCCAACCATGATGGAAATTACCAGAGACAAATAAGCCACATATGATGAATAAAGAATTACAACAACACAGCGCTGCTCGCATAAGGGGATTTCCAAACTGTGCTTGTTACTGTGATGGAGCATTTTCGTGTGTGCCTTTAAATTTTTTGATTCATTTTCCTCTTGATTGAAGCTTAAATGTTGTGCATTTATTGCATGTTCCAGTATACCACTGGGAATTTGTAGAGTGATTAATTTGCATTGGTTGGTGTTCATGTAAGTCTTTCTTTGTCACTGATCAAAAACCAGCCATAAAACTTCCTCTGATTGTTGGGACATTCCTAATGAGGGAGGAAACAAGGAATCACATGGACAATTCTGAAAAAGCACGAGTCGTTGTCTCTGAAGCCTTTCCAACCTCGCCGTCCATCATGGCGCACACGCCATAGCAGCCATTCCACCTTTGATTGATGAGTTTTTTATTGTCTGCCCTCATGCCGTGATCTTAAAACAAGGTTTGTTTTGTGATTTTTAGTTGTTGAGGCAGCTTCAAGGATCTTTCATTTCATGTATCTTCTGTTGACAAGGCATGTCTTATCTCTTTGCTAACCCATATATCCTTTTAAGAAACATCTACAGCCACTTTTTGATAGACCAACATATCACTCACTGTATAACTGTATCTCTGTCAGAATATGCCCAGTGACACCACTTACCCTCATGTAAATAAAATAAAACCAAATGTTATGTTCATGCAGGACATGAAAGTTACACGCCCTTGGTGGAATCAGCAGACAGCCTGTCGACTGAATCATCATTTTAATCAGTAACACACCAAACATGGCACATTTGCAAGGCGGCCCCTTCAGATGCAATTTCTCTCTCACTCCTCCATGCTGCCCTGATGCTCTACAAGAAATGTTCCTGTTGCTGGCAAATGTTACCTTTACCACTCCAGCCTCCTCCTATCTAGTCTGAAGCCTTTGGTCACTCCACACAGAGAGGGAGGGACTAAATTGAGCTCTTTGAAAACCAGGAAGATGCTGCTTAGCCAGCCTGGGGGGATCATCCTGGTTCCAAAGCCGACAGTGTAAAGCATTACTTTTTATCAGTTTGGCAAAATATGGTTAAATCATGATGAGAGTGTTTGTGAGTGAACTGTAGGGAGATAATCATCCTGTAGTTGTCTTTGAAGGAGCTTTTCAAACTTGAGACTCAACTGGATTCATCAGGACAGCAAAAGAGATAGAGGAACTTGGCTCGTACATAGTGGAAATTGATGTAGCAAAGGATACCAGATGGGGGTTGAGTTAGTGACCACCATGACTAGGACTGCAGTCTCATCCTTGTCAGGCCAACTAGTGCCCAAATAATGAGACAGTACTTAAAGACCCACCCCCATGAAAATCATGTTTTTCTTGTTGTCTACATGTTCATATGGCATTTTTCTGATCCTACAGGACATATCATGAGAAGAATATGTGCAAAATCGCATTTCTGAATATTTCTGTATTCAAATCGCTGTGAATCTCTGGCAGACCCAAACAGCGGGTTCAGACACAGTGAGATATCCTTTGTAGCAAATCCAAGCTCTGCCCCCGGAGCCCCACTATGCAGGCAACACTCAAAGAGTAGATTGTGGTACAAGCATGTATGTTAGCGGATGGCATGCTCGTATGAAAGCAAATTATGATATTTACTCTCATTATGTCCCTAAAGACACGAGTGTCCGAGAGCTGAATAGCTCCTATGTTAGCTACCTGCCTCTTCTACTACACCACCAATGTTAGGCTACAAGCTAGCGTGAAGAGGAGTGTGCAGAGCAGCGCTGTCTCCACCCATGATTCAGAAGCGAATTGCTAATGAGCTACTGGAGCTCTGCAGAAGGAAAGCTCTTAAAAATGACACAGGTAACATGATTTCAGCAAAAAACTTCATCATGACAACTGAAAGACCATTGATAACATTTCAAGTAGTAAAAAAAATGATCGGAGTGGGACTTAAAAGTATGTTAGGAAACAGTAAAAACATTGTTAAACTTAATTAGTTATGTAATGCTGTGTGATTGTGTTCCCAAAATGTAACCATACCGAATATGCCATGTGCTGTGTTTAAAGGTGGTTTTAACAGCAGAAATGAAAAAGCTGAGGAAAAACAGAAAATGTAAACATTCTGAGACACTGTAGCTATTGAACACATCATGTTGGGAAGCTGATGATACTACCGGTGTGAGCTGTCCATATGGGGACAGGACAGTCTATTTATTTTCATTCCTTGCCTTCTGATTGGCCAGAAGAGGCGTGCAGCCAGTGAGCAGCAAGCTTCCCCTCTAGAGCCTGATGACAGATCTAAAGGATAGTTCCCTATCCCCCTTGTTACAAATAACTTCCTCTGACATGTTTGGGCATGCTGACAATGTTTTGAGTGAAAACAGCTTTCAGGCTTGGATGGAATACAGGCTTTCAACCCCAGGGGTGGGCTACTTCTTCAACTGCTGCTTTATCCCTCTGAGGAGAGAGAGCAAGAAGGACCAGAGAGAAAAAGAGAGGCAGACAGAGCCAAGGCCAGGCTGGGATTAAGGACTGATCAAAACAGCAAAAAGCCATGAATATAAAGCAGGTTTGACTGTGAGCATTTTGGCTGTGTTGTGTGACACAAGCCTGTTTTGTCTCTTTCACTCTGCTTTAAAGACAGCAGTAGGCGGGAGGGCAAAGCCAAGGCAGAGGTGTGTCATTGTTTACACAGACATGGAAGAATGCCTGGACAGTTAACTGTGACTGGATCCACTTCTGTGATTTGGCTATGTTTAAAAGCAGTTCCAGGTTGTTGCATGTGATCTGTGTCGTTGTTACAGACAAGCTTTGTGTCTGCATTAGGAATCCTCCAAAGTGACTGATTTAGTGCTTCAAATTTTGTTTTTTGTTTTTTTTATTCTGACCAACTAGCATGTCCAAAGTAAGAAAAACACTCATAAAATAGGGGAAAAAATACTGCTCCCTGGACCTGGAGTACATGACTGTTTAATGCAGGCCCACATATTGTCCCTGGGACTTCACTGTTGTCATGGTGACTGCTGTATAAATTCCACAGGGCGCTAACACTAACTGAGCCCTTGAACTTTTGTATGACACTCTTTAAGAAATCAACAAAGCATGTATCCTGAGGCTGTTTACATCATAGCAGGGGATTTCAGCCATGCTGATTCAAAAGCAGTCCTACCCAAATTCGATCACAATGTCAAGTGTTCCATCAGGGATGCAAATATGTTGGACAAGGTGTAGTCCAACATCTAACGGGGGCTTCAGGGCTAAACTACATCAACACTTGGGCCAGTCTGACCACATGTCCCTGCTTTTAATTCAGGCCTACACCACACTCAAGAAAAGTGCTCCTTCATAATCTGAGGATGTTAAAATGTGGTCCTTAGGTGCCCCCCCATCATCTCCCCACAAGAAGTCTTTGATGACAAAGCTACACAAGGACAGAAACATGGTTTTCAGGTCTGGTGATGAAGCCCAATACAGTACTGCCAGAACCAGCCTGGGACGAGGCATCAGAGAGGCCAAGGCTGTTTACGAAAGGAAGATCGAGGACTACCTCCACACCAACAACACAAGGCAGGTGTGGCAGGGTGTTCAACACATCACCAGCTACAAGTCCATCAACCTCTTGGTGGCTGACTGTGAAGCCTCACTTGCGGAGGAGCTGAATTACTTCTTTGCCTACTTTGAGGTGGATTCACCAGAGGCCACTGCATTACACCCACCAGCCCACAGCACCCACAACCTCATGGTGGAGAGCACAAAGTGAGGTGTACTTTAAGGGCTGTGAACCTGGGGAAAGCTATGGGACCTGATGGCATTTCTGAGTGATAGAGGACTGTGTAGACCAGCTGGTTGGGGTCTTCACCAAGATCTTCAACCTGTCTCTATTCAAATCTATTATCCCAACCTGCCTGAGTTCTCTATCGAAAGGTTAAAGAAACTAATCCAGACTTACATCATCCCAAGCCTCCCACCCTGGTTTGACACCCATCAGTTTACCTAAGGAGCAAATAGGTCCACAGAGGACGCCATAGCCACCATCTTCATCTGCTTCTGGATAAAGGTCTCCCTGTTGGATCACTCCAAGAGAGTAAGAGTGGGTTCCTACTTCTCCTCAGCTCTCAACCTCACAAGGTGCTGAGCCCCATACTGTTTGTTCACACCAAGCGCAAGGAAAATTATCCACACAAGTGAAATACAAGTAAAGTCAATGCAAAGACACCGTTAGGCGCTTGTTCTACTCTGGCAGCTAGGGTTAGGGTTATTATAATTATTAAAGATACAAAAAAGATGACTTAGACTTATACAAAAATGTTATTTACAATTAAGAGAAAACATGTAAGCAACAGCACCAACATTCCTCTGAATGTTCACTGTGGAAATCTACCACCAGCTCCTTGGTTTTTCCCATGCTGACACCAGTCCACAAAGTTCTGGTTCAGTTCTCTGTACTCCCTCTCGTCATGATTGACTATCGCAGTTTGTTGTGTGGTGGGTGAAGTCTGCAGTGTACAGGGTAAAAAGGACTGCAGACACACAGTCACAAGACCTCACAAATCGTGTCCAGTCTGCCAGATAGCCCAGCAGCCAAGATGCGAGGTGGTGGTCCACTCCTGTGGGCTGTAGCCAGATTATTCTGATTTAGCCATTATTTTTCTGGATTAGAGTTTCTAACGCTTTGTTATCAGCTGTCCTTGGGGGCAGGTTTTTCTGATCAGGCCCATTGGAGTGCTGGTATTTTGCCTTCAATTGCCTAATCACAGGAGATGGTAAAATCAATGAGGTGGATGGATTCTAACAGGAATCTGAAATGAACACCAATCCCAGGGATCAATGTGTATCTCAGCTCTGCTGCGTGTATTTGCACTGTTCAAGTGTGAGAGGCCGGAGAGGTTGACCTTCATTAGGGTGCAATGATTAAGTTGTGCTGCATAGGATCACTTTTGGAAATTAATATGAGAGAAGAAAAGGAACGACAGGAGTGTTAATTCAAGGTTAGGAGTAGACCAAAAGACCAGAACAACAAACCACTGCTCATAAACCAGACTTAGGGAACAATCTTTAGAGGCTGAACCAGTCCCTAATTGTTGTAAGTGACAACTGATCTTATCAGATCAATAATAGACATTGTGGAGGATAATGATAATAATAATAAAATGTATTTATAAAGCACTTTCCATCCAAGTGCTGTAAGATGTAAGGGTAAAAACACATTGGAACAAAAACAAGTTCAAAACAGATTACAATCCTAAAATAGAAATGCACGATTTAAATGAATTTAAAACATACAAATTCAACATAACTTACAAGTTGTATGTCAGGGAAAACCAGTGGGTCTTTAACTTTTTAAATATGTCCTTTAGACAGGCCTGCCTGATGTCAAGAGGTAAATCAGTCAATAACATAGACTGTATATACTATGGACAACTTGGTTCCGCCTCCCGCCTGTATACGGATTTGAAGCCAAAAAGCTCTCGTTAATTCCGTTTTTTTTTTTTTCATTTCCTGAAACCAGCGCTGCGCAGTAGCGATGTGCGCATTCAAAACACCGTATTCCCCGGGAGAGCTACGCAATCCCTGAATGCCCATAGGCTGTATCAGGTGTCAATCAAAGAAAGCATGAACCCCCTAATAACTTTTAAAAACGGAGCTGCACAGAAAAAAGAGGACTTGAGCAAAAACCAGTCTCACTGTAACTACAAGTCAACATCACAAGCAGGAGGGAGAAAAATTTATGTTCGATGTAATAAATTTCTAAAGTTTGTCCACAGTCCCATAAGCTTTGCTGGAGGAAGCCATGCATTATGACCTATACTGCAGCCCATCAACAGAGGGTGCTGTTCTCAGAGTGGCTTCACCCAGCAAGGAGGCAGACGACGTCCATTCTACGTACAGTCTATGGTCAATAATGGTGGGGCACAAAAGGAAAAAGCCCACTCACCAACAGTCTTTTTGTGGACCTTAGGGATGCACAGACGACCAGAATCCTGGGAGTGCAGTGAGTGTGCAGGCATGTATGGTTTCACCAATTCTGTTAGATACAAGGGTGCTGTAACATAGAATAGGATCAAGGCTGTACCTTGAGCTACGATAACAACTTTAGTAAGAGCAGCCAGGGAGACAAATTCAAATTCATGAAAACCAGGACAGATATGCCCGGGCTTGGTAATGAGTCCAGTTTCTTTGTCCCTGGAAGAATCTTTTTAATTAAAAAACATTAAAAGTCATGCGGAGACATGTTAGTACTGCAGACAGCCTGTTTATGCTGTGTGAGCCAAGAGAAAGCATCAAATAACAGGTTAGAATGATGCTGATCATTCATAATCAGATCTGAATAATATGCTGTTTTCACTGCTGACATAAATGTCTGATAAAAGGTCAAAATTTTTTTCCAAGCTTGATAAAAGACCTCAAGTCTGGAATGACGCCACTGACATTCAAGTTTTCTGCAGTTTTTTCCTAAGGGTTGACAATTTAGCCAGGGACTGAGACTCTTTTTGAACCGCTTACGCTGTTTAGCAGGGGCCACTGAATCAAGTAGACCCACACTCTGTAAAATTTCTCAGCGAGGCAGTTGACCAAAAACAGGGTCTATTACACCTTGATATTAAAACTTCCAGTGCACGGGGACTAATATATCAGGGTTGCCTTGTTGATTTTGTTATTTTACCCAAAGTTGATCAATTTGGAATTAAAATCTTGAATAAAATCAGTGAATGATCTAGAACTGGCAATGGGCAGATATTTACTGCCCAGTTACTGTAACAGACAGTCCATAGCCTAAGACAAGATCTAGAGTAATCCCACATTGAGGTGTTGGGTCTAAAAAGTCTTTAAAGGGATATTCTGGCATAAATTTAAGTTATGGTCACCGTAACACCAAGATAAACACCCCTTCGAGAGATGAATATTGCCAACTGCTTGCTTCTTTAGTTATATCACCTTTAGTAACAGCTGCACCATAGCAATACACAGCGTTCTAAGGAGCCAGCACAAACCTAAACCAAAACGCCACTCTATAGCTACAAATAATGCTCAGAACAGCACCTAACTTCATCAACAGTACATATAGGGTCCCAGCCATAGTACTAGCCACCAAACATCTTTTTAGCTGTTCCTGGTTTCTTTAGCAAAGAGACTAAATACAACTCACCCACTCTCCTCCAGCAGCCACTTGTTTGTGGGGGAGCCCAGTCTAGGGAGAGCCTAGGGAGACGAGTCTATCACCAAGTGCAGCAGAGTTTTGTAGCTCAAGGAACAACATTCATGATTATTACTTCATGGAAATGCAATCAGAGTTCTTGTGTATCTCATACGTGCAGTGCAGAGGCGGTAGGTCTTCTGCCTTATAATGTAGATAAAAAGTCTGCTAATTCAGAGATGAAGAACTCATTGCACTTGGGTGGATGATAAATCACTGCAATCAGTACCACCGAGGGCTTGTTGATGGTAAAAAGCTGCAGTTCAAAACTTGTGAAAGCAGAGTTCAATATCTGTTTACACTTTAAACAGTCTTTAAATATGGAGGCCGCGCCCCCACCTCTCCCTGTCAGTCAATGCCTGGACTTTAAGCAAAAGCGAAGACACCACTTAAAGTGTACAACAAATAAACAACTTAGATACAGGGATGGAGAGACAGATGCTGTGACACCTGCCGCTATCATGTATACGACTGAGTTGAAGTGAATGCATATCAAGTTAGAGTAGAGCAAATGTACTGGAAACTGGTAGCAATAAAAGACACTTTGATGACAGCAGAGAACAAAACTCTGATAATCTGATGGATATAAACGACCAAAAGAAAACATATGGACGAGAAGTGAAGAGAAGAACCGTTCAGGAGCAGCTCGTCACCATCTCTTCACCACCTCCTCCCCATCTGGTCCTGATCACTCTACCATGACTTCATTGATGTCCCTATTTTTGGAGATGGTACCAATTAGGAGCCAGACTTGAGCTGGTAGATGTGTCTGGGATCCAGGGCTGAACTATAGATCCAGTCCAAGGTCAAAGATTCAATAGCCAGGTCTCAGGGGATCAGGGATCACAACTGGCCACCAAGATCAGGCATACATGAGTTGGTCATTATGGCTGCTATTTCCACTCAGAGAAGTAATGGTACTCCAAAAATCATGAAAGGTGGGAGCAAAGAAAATCACAGCATAATGTCCCTTATTTGAACATAACAGTATTCTGGCTGAAAAAATCCACAATGTTTAAAGCTGCTCTTTCACCTAAAATGTGAGATGAGCAGCACTGGCTCTCCTCTTAATTATTTATCAGGAGCAGAGACGGTTCAAGTGCTTTCCCAGAAACTGTCAGGGACCAGCAAGCACAACGCTTCATCCATCACAAAAGCCAGCTCCACAGGCTTTCATTTAACTGCAGAGGCCCACTTCAGAGGCCAGGCCCATTAAGTTTTCACATTCATGTCCCAACGCCTGTCATTTGACTCAAATCATCTGAAGCACTCTTTCATTCTCATAGTCTCTCTCTCTCAACTCCCAAGGACCCATTCATCTTTATTTCCCAGTTTCTCCCCCATGCCCTTCATCCCTCTATCACTTTTCTAATAGCTAATGAGGAGTGATCTGGATTTGAAAATTATGACGTGATCTGAAGGTTAAAGCTGCAAATGAAACACACATTTCGGAGCTCACCTAATACATTGGGTAGGTAGGACTTGCTGGATGTCGAGCCTCCAAAATAAAGCTGCGCTGAGAAACAGTGTCTTTATCTTATTGATTAAAAATCTGTAATCAAATGGAATAAAAAACACAGCATCTAAAATCTACATACAAGTTGAACTGCTAAGTGGCCCGGCTTAACTCACCTAACTTCGCATGAATGCCAAGAAGTATCTTTGAATGAGTTACAACTGCAACTTGGAATCAAAGATTAACTATGTAAATTTGAGTGGTCCTAAATTTTTAAAAATCAAGGTCATGCCCACCTCTGTTGAACTTTTGTTCAAGCAACACTATTTCAGGAATGCCTCAAGGGGGCATCCTTAAAATTGTCCGTTAAAATCTTCAAAACACAAATTTGAACTGATCAAAATTTGAGGATTTATGCTGCGCTCCAGTTGTACTTGGAAGTCAGAATTTCTGAGCTCCACGTTGGAAATTAAACTGGAACGCCCCCCTGAGGTCCGATTTCTGACTCGGACAACCCCGACTTAGTGACAACGTCATAATCCAAGATGAAACCGCAGTGCATCAACAGTAAAGAGTAACAGTGAAAGCTCTCGTAATGTATTGTTTATTAGCTCTTCTTTTTTGTTTTTGTGAAATTAAATAAGTGGTATATGTTGAACTGCCCAGCGTCTAACTATGAACACGGTGTAAAATACTGTGTTAAGTGTTGTATACAACTGGTATAGCTAACAACAACTTTTGCTGTGCTCCAGTTATACTTGAAAGTCGGGATTTCTGAGTTCTGAGTTGGAAATTTATCTGGAACGCCCCCCTAAAATCGGATTTCCGACTCGGAAAGTCAGTTGAGCCTCGCCTACCCCGACCTGACAACAATGTCATTATTCAAGATGGCAGCACAGTGCATCAACAGTGAAGAGTAACAATGAAAGCCCTCTTAATGTATTATTTATTGGCACTTTTGTTTTGGTGAAGTTAAATATGTGGTATATGTTGAACTGCCCAACCTCTGTGAACACAGTACTATGGTGTTTGTAAGAGTAAAATACTGTGTCATGCATTGTTTACAGCTGATATAGCTAACAACGACTGACAACAGCTAACGACAGCTGACAATTGTTAACAACAGCTATCAGTAGGCGTCCATCTTGATTTTCCAACTTGTTTACTGGAACATCATCAACTCAGGTGTAGCGTCATTCCCAGGTCTGGAATCCGACTTCTGGAATGCAGCATTAAGTCACAATGATCTCTGACAGTGAGTTTTTGTTTATAAATTTAAAACAGCATTTTGACATAGAAGTTTTATTCAGCAAAGTCAAACTGCTAAAAACAAACAAATCAGAAAAACGTTTAGTTAAACATATATTCCAGAATCAAATAAACTGGATTTTTAAATGGAATAACTGGCAGAAACAGAAAAACTGCCAATACTAAATATGCAGATCAAGGCCTGTTATTCATCCCTATCATTACTGCATTTTAATTATCCCCTGTCCTAAATGCAGCCACACCTTTTAATTAATAAGACAAAGACTGGCATGGACAGGGTTGACTTTTATCCTCTTGTTTGCATGTTTCCATTGATTTTGTGCCAATAAAAGACTTTGGTAGTCCACATCACTGCCAATAAGGAACCATTAAAAGTAAACATTCCAGTTTCCTGAGCTCCGATGTTTATTACTCTCTCTGTGTCAACACTTTCCAGTTTCGAATCGATTCGTGGTCTTCAGTCTGAAAGCTTATTATTTATCTACTATTTTTCTGTAACTTG
Organism: Xyrichtys novacula; assembly: GCA_962446985.1. NCBI lineage: Eukaryota > Metazoa > Chordata > Actinopteri > Labriformes > Labridae > Xyrichtys > Xyrichtys novacula. Next base: position 10,612,477 of record OY660878.1, read on the forward strand.
CAATTTAAAGGGGGGAGCTGACAATTTTATCAGGATGGTCTTATGCACTCAAACCTCCATGCAGCAAAGAAACAACTGTAGTAAAAGACTCAGCTGGCTTCCTCTGTGCATCATCCATCAGCTCAAGCTGAAATACAGAAACAGAGTAAAAAAGGCTTTTTTAAAGGCCCCATTTACATTTTGACTAAACCTTGTGGTTTTTCTTTTACCTTGTCCGGCACTTTAAGGTGTTTGTACAATAAGGAGGATAGATTTGTAACTGGGCCTTATTTAAACTTTGGTAAATTAGGGGACCCTGAATTAGCCGTATTTTTTAAATGATATGATGAACAATAAAGAAGCTGTTTGTGGGCTTGTGCTTGGATCATGGTTACTTTTTGCATACCATGAAACAAAGTGGATGCTGTTTAACTGACATTTGAAGCAGGTTAGCTGTTAAGAGGATCCTGTTAACTGAGACTTTCAAATAACAGCTTTTTGAAATCATATCACGCACTCTGCACTCGACCCAATAGGTCTCCTGAAAACCTATGGGCAACATGATCAACTTAAACACACATATAAAAATGTGTTTTGTAATTTTTTTTTCAATCCACCCTTTCAAAAAGTTAATGTGTCTTTTATTTAATTTCAATTTAAAATACTTCAAAAACATTGCCTTAAATAGCAATTGTTGATCATATTAAGTTCTATATCACATTTTCATGAAAAGTGCTATTTTTTTTTTTTTTTTTCAAATTTAAAGACACGGTCTTGCTGAGCTGGAAATGGAGTTGAGCAAAGATGGATGTGAAACTGTGCATCAATAGCTCTTGTACATTTCAGAGAAGGCTTTCACAAACCACTGGTAAAAATGTTTGTCTGAAGTTAATGGTCCTCTCCCTACACTTGAGACCAAACAGAACAAACAAAAAGCACTTATATCAAACAGCATCCTTCATTACATAGGAAAGCAAATGTTTTATTAACTCCAAATAAGCCCCACACCTATCGTAAACACCTATATTACTGTAACGCTGTCATTAAACGAGCACGAGGAAGTCTTGCAACCTGATAAACAGCAAACAGCTTTCCATTTGCCTCTGACTAAAATGATTTAATGGCCAGATTGAGTCAGTGAAATTAAGTTGCTGTTTCAGTCCTAATGTATAAGTAGCCTAGCCTGAGCCAATGGGAACACTATCAGTAAACACTATCATTTCCATTTCCTTTCCATTTCCTTTCAATTTAGCAACTTCTCTGTTATTTTCCTGTATTTACAATCTAACTAAACAGAAATACAAAGTTAGTGAAAGTAAATGGCAGTGAATGCGAGTCAAGACATCAATGCAGATTATAACAAATATTTACATTATTTGTGCACCACAGGACTCAGTAAGGATAGGAAACCCTGTTTGTTATTTATCCTAGATCCAAGTGTTTTCTTCACAGCTTTCATACCAGAATTTGAGAATTGGGGCTCTATTTTCGTGTCCGCCGGGGACGTGGCAGAGGGTGGTGGACCCCGTGCACTGGTATTTTCGTCTGGCAGAGCCCGGTGTACAGCCAGTTTTGTATTTTCGTGGACTGAGGCACACTGAGGTCCACCAAGCTGGGCGTGGTGGCATGGCAGGGGGAGGTGTCGACAGAATCAGCTGGCGCAGTGACATTTTCATGCTCGCCGCTGGCGTGTGAAGTGCGCTGAAAGCTCGCCGATTCAGACCTGGTCAGCTTTCAGCGCAGGTGGAGCACAGCTGGTCTAGAGGTATTTTGGTAGACTGGCGGTGTATTACGCATACATCACCGATGCCTCACCGGCAGGTTTCCACAGTGTCAGGGATATTTCAGTGCAATAAATAATCATCAACAACTAATAATCTGAGTCAGCACATACATTTAGATCTATATAGATATATTCTGATCTATATCTGATCTGATGAGCACGTTTGGCACGTGTTTGGACACTCAACCTGACCGAATTAACACAGCTGAAACCGCATTAAATTAAATTAAATATCTAGTAAATAAATACACATGATGAAGTTAACAAGATCTGTAATTCGTCTCCCCTCTGCAGGGCTTACAGCGACACTTGTTGAGGAGCTGCCTTCTGTCGCCATCGTGTGGCATTGCTGTCTTCAGACATCTCTTGATCTCTTTGACTACTTCACAAAAATTGTAATACGCCTCGCCGTTGGGGGATTTAAAGGTGAGGAGAGGAGCTGATGTTATTGGTCAATACAGGTCTCTGCTGTGTTAAATCCACAGCCGAGACCTCTACCTCTACGACTCTCTATCTACGACTTACGCCACTGGGAGGAGCTGAGTAAGGGAGGGGAGACACTTACGCCGGGCTGTGCCACTCACCAAAATACCAAATTGTGCTTGGGAACGCCTTGTCGGGCCTGACTTATGCCGCGCCTGCGCCACATCTCCGGCGAAGCACGAAAATAGAGTCCTTGGACTCAAGTTGCACTATAGTCGCTAACGTGACCTCAGACTTGACTTAGACTCGACTCCCAGGGACTTGACACTTGACTTGGACTCAAGCTTTAGAACTCTTGGACAATCTTTTTTACCCCGTCTCAATAATATCATGAGCACAGTATCGTTCCCTCTTATCACACCCAATATTCCGCCTCTGGTGTGTGAGCGGCCACACCATGACCAGCAGATCATCTTCTGCCATAACAAGTTTCTCACACACTCAGATCAAAAGTAGAAAGACTATTAAAGCACAACCACAGACAATTTTTATTGACTATTTATCCGTATGAGACCAAAATAAGTAAACAATCACTCTCTTTTGGATTTATTACATGAGGTGATTGCACACGGATCAGCTGTTGTGATTATGAAACACTGAGCATGTGAGTTCGGTTATTTGAGATCTTGCTGATGAGTTCCTTCAAAAGATCCCACACAGAAATGAATTGGTAAAAGGGGATAGGTCACAGTGCTGCTAAAGGAGGAGAGATGCAGGTGGCAGGGGCAGATTCAAGATATAGCTCAGGGTGCCCTGGCCCCAAGGGTGTCTCGCTGCCCCTCTGAAACGTAATAATACCGCCCATAATCCGAAACCTTCACTGACTACTTACCTTGATGGGACTTCTGTTAGAATCAACTGTCTTGGTTAGTGGCATAATGTAAATACTGTAACACATTTTCAATTGTGAAGTGAGAGATTACTTTTTTTGTGCTCATATAGATTCAGAAAATGTAGCTCATATGTTGTCATTGTGTTGTGTTACTTATTATCTCACTATTTATACTCAATATCATATATGTACAGGTAACAAGATATCAATTTACCATGATGCAAAATAAAATGTGTACTGGTATCTTCAGTGACTTTGTCTGATCAATTTAAGCTTTACTTTTTAGTGGGGCTCAGGTTTCATGACACAGACTAGACACACATAAATCTCTTCACTGCCTCTAATCTAGCTCTAATATTGTGGAGTGTAGACAGATAGCATCATTACAACATGGTGTGTAATAAAGCCCTGTTTACTTTCAGATATCAAACGACTAGTTTCATACCACTGAAGAGCCCACGTCTTCATGTGTGGGAGGACCGCCAGGCATGCGCTCATACCTCTGGTTAACCATTATCTTACATCAGGTTAAACATGCTAGGCCACAACCCATCAGGCCTGAATTGGGCAGTTGATTTGAAGACGGGTTTGTAAATGGGGGGAGTTGTGAGGTTGGCTCTAAAGGAGTGGTGTTTGCTTCAGCGCTGCGAGTCCTGCTTGGGGTATTTTTAACTGTCAGCACTAAATGCCTCTTTCAGCCCAGCAGAAGCCCCCCACCCACCCACCCACCCACCTCTTAACCTCAACCAGAATACCTTCATTCTGTTTACACAGCACCACAGGCAGGCCTGCCAGCTGTTTGCAGATGCAGTCACTCACTCAGACTTTCATACACATACTTGAAAACACAAAAAATGCTTTCTCTGACAAACACTCAAGCCCAGAACACATCTCAGTCTTGATAAAAATGTATCGACAACAGCCAATGAACACACACCAATAGACTCTGCCTCTCGTGTTGTGTATACACACATGCACATCATGAGCTTTTGCCCAGGCCTGTTCTGTCTGTTGGCAAGTTAGAGGAATGGAATGCATGTGTAAGAATTGGTGCCCACACATCAAGCAGCCGCCAAAGCTTGAGTTGGCATCACACACAGCAAGGGTATGTACTGAGAGAACAGCAGGAGAGGAATGCAGACGAATAACATGTTGTTATTAAATAATGCTGCTGCAATTAAATGGGCTCTTTCTCACCTTCTGTCTCTCTTCTCCTATATTAAGATCAGAGAGATAATGGATGGTACTATGTGACGAGACGATGGTTATCTATGAGAGCCAGCCAGAGCGCAATCAATCATTTTAGTGAGACAATTTTATGACTTCTAATGAATTTCTCCCACGCCACCACCAGTGCCTGACATTCAGTTGCCAGACAAAGTTTTTATCTTCAGGCTGAAAACTGGCACTCTGTTGAAGAGTCTGAACTTCTTTTCTTTTTCTTTTTTTTTTGCATTGAAGAATGGGAGTTTCACTAAGAGATTTCACACTAAGTAATAAGAGATTATCCCAGTTTTTTGTTTTCACAGCTACTATCAAAGATACTTCACTGTTGCATCACCCATGCGCACAGCCACCTCCTGGGCTGCTGCACGTCTTCCCTCCTTTAGTTCCTGAGTCTGTTCACTGCCAGTGAATGAACGAGCAGTACTGTGGCGGATCCTCTCTGTATTTTTAGGGCTGTGTGCCTGTGGTCTCAGTGGTCTGTCTCATTCAGGGGAACTATAGGGGGATATTTTTGGCCGGGCTGAGCTGAGTCCAGGCCCACACAGAATTGCTGACAGACGCAGGCGAGAGGAAAGAAGGATGTTTTCCTATTGGGAGGAAACCAGGCCTGATTATGGAGGGGTGTAAGAAACCAGGAGAAAAGGCAGATGACTGCGTATGTGTTTATGTGTGAGTTTGTTTTGTAAAAAAGGGACAAGGGAAAAGAGAATAAAAAAACATTGTGATACCACACCCTTTTACATTGTGCTGAACATATATCAAACTGCTATTAATTTGACCTTATTTCTGCAGAGAAATAAGAGTGAATATATCTTTTTAAATATGTTGTACAGCTGTGATTTCTTAATAATTAATTTCATTCACAGTCCCAAACAAAGTCAAGAAACATCATGAAAAGCACAGCACACACACACACATATACAGTACATATATATGACATATGTATATTGATATATACTGTATATATGTTGAGATATATATATATTGATATGGATGTTAAAGACACCGTCTTATTTATACAACTCTCCTGGTGCTATTTTAGTTGGCTCACTGATTGGAGCGATTTGCATGCTCCATGTAATGCGGATACAGCTCTCAGGCTATGATTCCCCATATTAATATTTAATTGCCATCAAAGTGTGTTTTCAAAGTATAGGGTGACACTCTGGTCTTTCAGACTAGTCATGATAGAGCCGATTCCGTAGCGGGGTGAGGAGCGTGGTGTGGTTCCAAAGAGACGAGTTTTCAGTCATCTTATCCCTCCCTCCCCGTGCTCTGGCACCTGTAGCGCCTCTCCAGCAACAGTAAATCACGTGACCATTTCCTCATAAGGAAATCCTAATCCTCATGCCAGATCAGTCTGGGTGTAAGCAACTGGCCGGCCCAAGACAATGTGAAACCAGAGGCGACGGCATTAAGAATCAAAAACGCTAGAAAGTGGTCCCTGTGCGCGCCTTGTTTTGTCATCAATGTTCCATTAGTGTCACTTTATTCCACGCCTCCCCTCCTTCTCCCCTCAGTGCATTTGAGTCAGTATCGGGAAAGCCAGCCTGTTTCTGCCCAAATGGTTACAATATACCTTCTTCACGCCTAAATAGCTGACAAAGGTTATTAGGTTGATCTGTGCAGTGAGGAGGATGGCAAAGAAGATAAATCATAGCTGTTAGAAATATTTAACCCCAAGCTGAGCCAGTTAATGCCTTACTGCTTGGAGTTGAGCTATACAAAGAGTAGAGATGGAAGAGAGATGTACAAAAAAAGTCTGTGTAAAGGCATGTAGGGTCACTGACAATGTAAGTTTAAAACCATCCTTAAACTGTATTACTTCCAAGACACATAAAAAAACACAATTCTTAGCAGTTATGTTTTCTTTGCAGTAACCTCTATCCTGCTCTTAGGGCAGGATACTTTATGTACTTCCTGGACAGTGGCCTTGTTGTTTAGAGGGTTGTCCTTTGACAGGACATCTCATGGACACAATACCTATGTGTGGCTCCAGCCAGTGGCCAGTGTGGTAATGTTGAAACAGAAGCAGACCTGACACACAGCTGTTGTTTATGATGTGGCTAGCCCAGGTTCATGGGCCACGGCCACATCCAACCTAACCCAGAATCCACAGATCTATAGTCCCAACCACAGCTGTTTTTAAGTCTTTTTAGGGGAAAGAACGTCAGTCACGTCTGAATGAGTGGGTCTTAAATGATGGTTTGTGTCTTTTCAAGCAAATGCTCTTATAGAGTCCAGATTTAAAGCCTTTTTGATTTGTTAATGTGTATTTTAATGGTTATTTTTATTGTTCTGTTGAGTGACCTTGAGTGTCCTGAAAGACGCCAATAAATAAATTATTATTATTATTATTATTATTATTATTATTATTATTATTGTAGGTAACTTGCAAGTCAAGGCAATATAACCCTGTCAGTTTTGAATGATTTCTGTTTTCCTTTCATTATCTTGTACTGATCAGATTATAATAACACTAATAGAGCCTTCTTGTACCAGAAATTTTTTTAAAGGAAAATATCCAGCAAATTAATTTTCAGTTTCCACATCTTTATGGCGCTTATTTGTGAACAGTTATTTCCAAAGCTGTTCCCCGGAGTAGTTATTATATAATTGTTCACAGTTAAGTAAGGCCCCTATTCAGTTTGACTTTCTAAGAATAGGAAAGACCGGTGATTAAAGTATGCCTTTTTTTTTTTTACTTGTCGGAAGCTTTTTAGTATTATTTAAAAATGTTTCTGGAAAGAACAGGCAGATCAAAGGATCCATGACTAAAAAAATAAATTAGGCTGAGGTCTGTTAGTTCTGTTTATTGCGTGAGTGAAGTTTATTTAGTGCTGTAATGTCTTCTAAATGACCATCTCTAGTACTTATAAATATCAAACCAAGAAGCAGTTTTCAAAAACATCAGTTGTATGGGTACTCAGAATAAAACTGATTTTCAGGATGCTGGTTTTGGTAAGACGCCAGCGAACTGTTTTTTTAAAGCAAAAACTACAGTTGCTATGACCCTGACATCATGGTATTTGGCAATGCCACCAATCCAGGTTCATTCCTATACAATATGTAGGCTAAGTGACATGTTTTAGATATTTTCCATTCATGCATTCTGGGATAAATCCATTTTGCTTAAATTATAGCTCTCTATATACTCTTAAAAACCATCTTGTTTGATTTTATATGCAACCAGGCTACTCTATGATTTCATGACTGGTCATAGAACATCCAAACGTTGTAAATCAAATGTGCCTACTGAACATGTTTGCTCGAACAAGCACCCAATACCAGGAAATTGCATAACACGTTATTATCAGCAAAGAATGTCATTTCCAAGAAACAAACTCAAAAATAAAGATGAGAATAATTATCAAGAATCATTCAGTGTTGTTTTATCAAGGAAGTAAATTTGTCTGTAAGCCCCCAGGCTATATCGTATGATAGTCATAAACCTTTCAGCCCCAAACACCCGAAAACATCGTTCCACCTAATGGCTTCTTGTACAGTGCATACATTGAGTGGTACTGATATGCATGTAAGGAGACAGACAGCAAGGCAGTAACAGAACTCTGCAGCGAGTCATCTCACAACATCAATAAATACAGGAAAATAGCATTAGCAATAGTTTCAGCTATATCACCAGGCTCTAATATTATAGAATTACTATCAGTGTTTTAAGGTTTGGCCATTTAGGTGAAATTCTAAGCCAGGCAGGGAGTAATTTGGACACAGAGAAAATTGATTTTGACCATCAGCACTTTCTCATTCTCAAACAGAGCCTGCGGCTAAATGGGTTAGCCTGTTAAGCACATTACACAGGTAGCTTCTCCTTTCCTCCCCAATGATTATATGTCCGCCTTGAGCAATTGATATGTCTTGCAAATTAGAAAATTATCATATTCCATGACTGGAAGAAGAAAAAAAAGACCTGCTGTTATTTTCTTTTCCTTTCCTTTAGTTTCTTGAGGGAGGGGTGTATGTATCAGATGTCCTGAACAACACTACAATTGGGGTGCTGTCACGTCTTATCAATAAAAATATGTTATGATAGACTATAAGTAGAGAAAGGGGGGACAAAGAAGAATGCTTAGACAAAAGGACCAGCTTATACTAGCTGGGAAAGAAGGGTGTGTCATTAGAAGGCTGTATATATGTAAACTGTATATATACCCACTGTAGATTGAAATATATTGACAGTGAGATAAGTAAATCTATTCATATTCTTTTATTTTTTCAGGGAATGGTAGCTAGTTCACTTTGAGTCAAGGGGCCTGATTTTCTCGCAGTTTTGTGGACCATGAGGGGGGTTATTGGGCTTTCTGCACGTCCAGTCAGTGGGGCTTCCCCAGTATACCACTCTCCACCTGTGCCCAAAGAGGCTGTCTGCTGTCTGTAGCCAGAGCCCCTAGCGGTCTGAGTGGAACCACATTGGGGGAACCTGATAGTGGCACTTGGGAAAAGTTAACCTGGACAGTGTGGTAGCAGCTTTAGGCCTGTGAGATAGATCGTGCTTGCTGCCATAAGCAAACTCACACAGAAACAACACAAAACAAATACACACTTCAATGCATCCTTCATCTTTCCTCCATCCTCTCACGGGTCCTCTGCAGCTACAGTGCCCTAAGGATGGGCTGGCTATGAAGGAGCATTTACTGTATGACCACTTGGCATGTCAACGTCACAAAACTCACTAATGGGAGAGAAACAGCCACAGACCACAGATGTCCAGTAAACAGCAGACCACAGTTCCTTGGGTGGATGCTGTCTCCTCCATTGACCATACAGGTACACTGAGGCACCAACAAGAGTCTTGACTTCTTTTAATCTTTAGTGTGTTAGCACTTTCTATGTGGCCGTCTGAACCTGGATGACTTAAAACAGCAGGCCTGAATATAACAGCGAAGGAGCAGCTACTGTGCAGTAATGTTGTCAAAGGGCTGGTTGCTGTCCTACACCTCATCACAGTGAAGGATCTTTAATAGGTGGACCAGCTCCAAGGAATAATCTGTCTCTCTTTGTCCCCCACCCTCTATCAAATGTGCTCTGCAGTCATGTGTTTCCAGTTAAGCTGGTGCTCAACTCTGAGCAGAGGTTAAGTGAAACTACCTGCTCCTCTGTGTCTGGTGATTATTTGCTTTGTCCACGGTGCTGCCAGATCATAAAACACTTGTGTCCACTTTCCTCTCGCTCCCAAAGGCCCTGAGGTTCATTATTGTTACGCCTCGTACAAGGCCACCTTTTGAATGTCACACTGTGACAGCCCACAGAGGGTTTCACTAACAACAAGCACCACCACAGGCCAATATTTCACTTCTGCACTCCTAAACCCTTTCCAAAAGCCTCCACCCACACACACACAACACACACTTTACACAATATCAGGGGTGATCAGTCTGGAATTGATACAGGGAATAATTTTAAAAAATGAGGTTTCTGCTGGCAAATGGGATGAGACATGAAAGCTGACTGGAGAGCTGGCTCTGGTTTCCTGTCTGAATGGCTGTTAATTAATGGGGCAGACGAAGACCATAACTCTTCACTGGCCTTAGACTGCCACAGTGCCAGGTAGTTCACTACTACAATAGTACGCTTCTAGAGGCCTCATACTTTGGGTGTTGAAGTGCTTTTTTTGTTTGACAAAATTCATAGGTATTGCTGCTAGATATAGTCCCTTTCTTGTTCTTTTCTAACCACACACTTGCAGGAAGAGGAAAAGGGTTCTGGCAGATATAATAAAGATCAAACCTTTTTCACCCCCTATTAGTTTGGAAAGCCAGTCAGTTCTAAATCATTTCCAAAACCACAGGTGATTTGTCTCTGTCTCTCTTCTTGACTTGGTTTGCAGGATTCAAAGATCAAAGGGGCATGCAGCTCTTCGAAGATGGGCTCTAATTGGTTGAAGTCCAGCACAGTCATCAACTACATAGTATAAATGTCTTTGCCCCAGTGCCTGCAGAAAACGCCAGTTCTGAATTTATACTCCTTCACCACTCACGAAACACGAGAGCCTCTCATATACTTTGATTAAAGTAGATGAATGAAATGCGATACAAGGAAATAGAAATGATTGAAAAGACTGGCATGACAACATTAATTTGGGAAAGAAAGGACTTAACCAGTAAAATGATTAAATTTAACAATCAACCAGGGCAATGAGCAGGCAGTTAATGAGGGATATGAGAACACATGATGTTGGAAATTACACTGATGGGTGCACCCATGGATTCTGTATGGTATGTTTTCAAAAAGAGGATGATTAAATATCCCTGAAGAAATATACTCTGACATTTCTGTCCTGTATCTTCCATCCAAATACATCTTTAGTGGCACTCGCTTGGCTCAGTTTGTGGTGTTGGCCACAGTTCTCATTGCACTGGCTGTATGTTCATTTTCTGATCCTGTTGCAGCATTTCACTTCCCATTGTGTCTGCCCAGATATCATTTTTTTGTTTTGAATAAAAGCAAAAAGCCCGCCTCCCACATATTGCTTCTGGTTTAGAATGAGTACATGTTAAACCTGCAGTCACTTTTCACACCTTTTTACCACTTGATGCAGCGAAAAAACTGTAAACACAAAATTGATGACCAGCTAGTCACAACTTTTGCTGTCTGCCACTAGTCCCTGACAGGTAGGACAATGTTGATTATTAGTACTTTTCTCAGGAACCAGCAGCCTGCTGCAGCCAAAAACATAATGATGATCCATGATAGTAAACTAGCTGACATTGAAACATAAAATTTAAGAGGCAGCTAAGATATGATTTTTAAGAACAGAGTAAGATGTTTTACCCAAAGCACTCAGCTATTAGCAGTCTCATCCTCACAGGTATAACATGTAGGGTATCCATCTGATTTAATGCTGGTTTAAGATATGACTGCAGCTTCTATATTACTTAGGATAAAGAGATCAGGATGAAATGTTTCCTGTCACAGTTTCACCTTTGACTTCGAGTGTAAATTATCCCTATAAATCCAACTCCTGTGAATACCCAGATTATTTGTCTCTTTTGACAAAATGCTGACAAACTTTTTCATTCTGTTTCTTTTGAGCTTTACTCTTCAAAGATGTATTATTTACTTGTTTTTTTTTTTATTTAGACATCTCACTGGCTTTCTTTTCTGTCTTGTGGCATGGGTGTCAGAGGGACCGCATTCCCAGCAGGGACAGTCAAATCCCTCAGAGGGGAAGTAATCAAACCTAAACCTCCAATTGAGGAGTGTCGTCTTCTTCTCTCCCAATCCGGCCGGAGAATGTGCGCAGCGGTTGGTTTGTCCCACCATCACCACCATTTCTGGGCTGGGGTTCCCAGCCGAGAACCCACACATCTCATCTGGAATGGCTGGGATAATGAGATACTGTAGGGACAACAACAGCATCTGCCCCTGCATCCAGTCACACTGCAACTATGTATGTAAAATTCCCAACCTCAGATATAGAATGCAGAATCCGACTTTAGACAGTGGAGCCCGTTGTGAGTTTAAGACATGAGTCATCATGATAGAGACCCTTTTCATAGAAAATGCTCCGCTACTACACATAGAGCAATGATTTTGAAAGAAAGGTGAAGTTATCAGCAGTTTTTAAAATATTTTAGTGAATCTTTTATCTATTGAATAAAAGGTAAAAGATATGGAGTAAAGCCTGTGAGCTAGTCCAGGCAGGAAACTTGAGCTGCACTGATTTCACCCTCGACATCCATCCTTCTCACAATCACATGACAAACATTAACTCCCATTTAAGCTTCATCACTCCTTAATTTCTGCATGTTAAAGCACAACTGCAAGGAGTGATGGGGCTTAGGAGCCAAACGCAAACAATGTTCATCAGCTTCAACAGACAGTTCAGAGCATTACAACATGGGTTGTCTGACAGGACTGCTTTAATTTAATGTTGTTTGTCATTTAGAAATGTCTCAGGGAGCTTATGACTAACAACTTTTGACCATTTTTATGTGGGTTATTAATGGGCTTAGAAACTTAAATTGAATCTTTCCAGTCAAATAACCACTTCCCAAATGTAGCACGCAACACTATCACCACCCTTTCTGTTGTTTGATCCAAGGCCTGCATCCCCTACCAGCTTCTCGTAGCACTCTTTCATCTCCCACCCACTTGGCATAGGAAAAAAGGCAGGCTCTTAAAAACAGAGCAGAGTGGGGTGGCACGAGCATCCATCATGCAGTGTGTACATTTCTAAATTCTCTCATTGCCTGTACTGTTTCCTCTTCAGAAGCCATGCACCACTACTAGGCCTGCACCCCACCCCACCCAGCTCCTCACCACCTTGTACCGTGACTTCAAAGTGACAGGAGTGAAGACAATATGCAGCATGCAGTTGAGTCATAACAAGGTCATAGTCAGAGGCGCTCTTGAGAATTAAAACGCTCAGCTGCATCACTGAAAGTCTTGCTGCGAAATTAGTTGAGGGTGCTTATGGCATGGCTGGTTGCCAACCTGGAAGCTTCAGGCCTTCTTTGTAGGGCACAAGTTGTCACTTATACCAGTGGCCAAACCCAAACCACCATGACCAAGGGTGGAAGTGACATCATCCTCTATGGCTTGGCAGGCAAGGATGATTGCATTATAATAGCAATGGCGTCACACTGTAGGAATGAGCCAAAAGTTGGTTAACCGCTGAAGAAAAGAGCTGGGGACGCAATAAACGACAAGAAAGGGAGGAAAAAAAGGATTCATGTTTGTCAGGTGAGGGTTAATTGGTCCCATTTTTAGCCACACAACCACAGTCACTCCAAATTAAATATCTCAACACTCATTAGTTAGATTTTGATGAAAATCCAAAGAAATACAGATAGGAACAAATCTCTGAGACTTTCATTTAATCAGTTTTTACAGAGGAATTAAAAATGTTAACTGTCCAGTGCAAAAAAAAAAGTTTTGTCCCTTAAATTAGAAGGAGATGATTTATTTCCATTGATCATTTGTTTTGATTATATGAAGGGTGTGCATACTTAAGGGCATGGCTTGTTTGACTGCCTTATCAGTTGCAGATGGGCATGCTCTTAGCTCTGAGGCTATCACCCCAACTCATACCTGTTTGTCTGTTTCTAGAATAGCTGGATATTTGTTGGAGTAAGCTTTTTCAACATGACAGCCAATGTTGTTGGAATATAATTGGACTTCCCAACCCCTTTTCAGAAACCAGTGTGTGTTTTTTCTGAGACCACGTCCATGTTTTATACTGTCCAAAGCTCTGCAGCCTTGTTACTCTAAACAAAACACCACCTGAAATAATACATGGTGTGAATTAAAAATTGAATATTGAACATCAGCAATATTTTTTTTCTCCAAATACCTACTCATGGTTTCTAACAGCCTGTAGTTTTACCCTAGCCATCGACCATTAACAGGCCTCATTTCAACACCTCGTTTCTTTGCTAACTCTCAAGACATAACAGCTTTATATTCAGCACTGGGGCTTTCAAACGAATGATACTTTTGAAGCTTTCTGAATGTGTGTTTATAAACAAGACTCAATAATATTGTGATGTCTGAGCTGAATTCAATAGATTCCTCCTCTGTCAGTTTTGCTTCCGCTGCAATATGATCCGAAATTACATTCAACAGCAACTGGAGATGAGCATGGCTCATTCACTCTCTGTGCCGTACGGCTCATTCTGCCTCTCTAACTTCATCACAGGGGCTCGGTGGAGCTCACGAGGGGCCATGGGAGTCTGTAAAACACCCTAGTCCATTACTCAGAGTGAGAGGCTAACCTGGAGGTAGAGTGTCTTGGCTGCCTCATCAGAGTCCCATGTCTGGCTAGAAGCACTCCCTCTGAGACTTTTGGCTTTAATGGACTCTGCTAAAGGCATTCTCTCTGTATGTTACCTTTAGGATTGTGCATATCTAGTTACTCTACACTGTGTTCACAAATGGCTTGTTAATCACAATGATCACCTCATCTTTGATAATCACACTTACTTTTTGGCAAACATTTCGGTAACACTTTACTTGACGCCTATCTCTATAATGCATTGTAAATATATGTATAATGCGTTACAATCACATTATAGCACTGTATAACTATAGTTACACACTCATAAATGATCATAATGCTTTATAGCAATAATAATAACACATTATAAAGTATTTTATCATGACTAACAAGGTCAGGGATTATAATGTGTTATTACTGTTAACAACTCACTGACAATGCCCACATAGATAATGCATTATACATGTATTTATGATTTGTTATAATTTGCTTATAAACTTGTTATGCTTATTGCTATAAAACATTATGATCATTTATATGTGTATATAACTATAGTTATACAAGTTTATAAGCAAATTATAACACATCATAAATACATGTATAATGCATTATCTATGTGGGCATTGTTAGAGAGTTGTTAACTGTTATAACACACTATAATGCCTGACCTTGGAAGTCATGATAAAATGCTTTATAATGTGTTATGATTATTGTTATAAAGCATTATGATCATTTATTAGTGTTGATAACTATAGTTATACTGTGCTATAACGTGATTATAACATATTATAAATGTATTTATAGTGTATTATAGAGAGAGGCGTCAAGTTAAGTGTTACCAACATTTCTTCCCTGAATCTCCACGCCAGCCTTTTTTTTTTTTTTTGTCCATTGTCATTTGACATCACAGGGTCGCTTTTCCTCTTTGTGTTCAAAATTCTCATATGTTCATATTCGTGCAGGTTCTGGACCAGCCTGAATTTGTATGCTCTCTGGAGAGACTCAGCTTATAGTCCACTTGGCTGTCATGATGCACCATGTCTTATTCAGTGCTCATGTGCTTGTGTCAGGTTTTGATAACCACAAGTAATCCACATTATAACTTGACATACCAAATATACCAAACACACCGGAAAAGCTTTATTTTTCATCCTGTTCTGATACCAGCAATTCCTACAGTTATTAATGTTGTCCTGTTTGTGTACATCACCTCAGACCTGCCCCTTCTCAGCTTCTCAGTTAAAGCTGAGGAAGTGCTCCACATAAACCAAAGGCTGCCATGTCAATTGATGGACCATTGTTGCATATAATACCTTACTCTTTCTTAATATTTTCATTTAAATCTTTTAAAAATAATATAACAGGAAGTGACAAAAACACAAAAGTGGCAGCACATTTTAACCAGTAAATAGAGATATATACTGCTCATACAAATTTCTCTTCTCAAGCTCATGTCATATTTCAGCCTCTGCCATCAGAGGTGCAAAAGAAGAGAATCACAACTCTCCTTTAAATATTAAACACTTAATACGTCTATGTATCTCCTACTTACCTTTGTGTATAATTGAGGATTTAAAAAAGCTGTTGAATGTAGTCTGCCAATAGTTGTGTCAGTGGTTTGAGGATTTTTTAATGTGCCATGATTGGTTGTGTTGAACTCATCTGTAGAACATTTTCTCACATTGCTAACTCAACTTTGATATTATTCCCAGGGGAAAATACTCTCCACCTCGACAAGAACTAAATTCTAATTTTCTGCCTTGCAAAATCAGTTTGTTCATGAATATAAAAGACCTCTTCAAGCTCTAAATGGTTCAGAGAAAAGACTATGTTGACCAGGAAGAAAGAACTCATTTATCACTTTGCAGTTCACAGTAGTGTTGTTGTTGACACTTGTTTAGGATATTTGGCACTGGTTTGTTAATCATCCGATTTGAAATTAGATCAATGGGGCCTTGAAGTGGAGATGAAAAGAGTCACTACAGTTTATGCGCTAAGTAGATTTTTAGTTCTCAGAAGATGGATGGGAATGGGATTGACTTTTTTGTGCATGCCCACATGCATTTTGACACGTGTGTATGAGGTTACTTGATCTAGCAGGCGATTTTGCGTGTCAGGCAAGGGCCAGATAGCGAAGACTGTCGGCCTACACAGCTGCATGTCCAGAGGCTGTTGACGGGCCACCTCTTATCACATCCCTTTACAACAGCGTATTGTTTGGGCAAGTGAGAACTTTACTCTCTTCTTGAGGTCACTGGGTTAGAGGATGGGAACTCAGACACGGAAACCCATGACAGTTTTTGGTCCCGCTCAAGGGAAGACACTCATGTTGAACTTGTGTGGCTATCATGGTGAACGGTTGCTTGGGAGCAAATATAGAGCCAAGTGCTTTTGTCCCTTGTGAGAACCTAACTCTATTAGTAACTGCATCTATTTGACACAAATACACAGTGACTCAATTAAGAAAATACATGAAAATGTGTATTCATACATTTATTATCCTCACTGGGATCTGGATTGAATTTAAGTTCTGGTAAAATATCAGAGAAATGCCTCCCTCTTGTGGTAAATAAGAGACTAATGGGCTTTGGAAGAAAGTGGATTCAGCCACTGCTTGACAATATTTAAGTGTACTTTTCTCTACAGGGTAAACATCTCACAAACACTTACCTCTGATAGTCCCTATTGGCGAGTTTTACTGGAACAGCCCAAACTTTTTATTGCTTCCTTTGGGCTTATATTGTTGTTGCACTTTAAATTTGATCAGTAATTATGATCATAAAGTTTGTGGATCAGTCAGGGTTCCTTTGGATGACAACACAGGAGACATCTGTGTGCCCACAATGTACGGGCCTAGGAACCGCTCTCCCTGTGGTTGCTGCTAGTGGAAAACCCATAATGGCCTTTAATTGGGACTTTAATTGTGTGTGGTGGAGCAGAAGCATTGACTACAAAACTGGTGGTATTTGAGTGCATGCATGCATCTTTTGTATAAGTATATGTGTCGCTCACCAAATCCTTTTCCTCACTTGGCCTCTGAATGTCTACGGTTGGAACTAGAGGAGCTGGTACCATTCATTTCAAATCATGTATGTCATGATCTGAAAGAAATGAGCATAATTTTGCCTAGGGGCGGTCAAGCTTCATAACAACACACATACACTGGTTCTTGTACAGACACAAAGATGCTTTTGGGATGAGGCGTTTTACAAGGACTCTCATCTTAATAGCACTGTGCTCACTGCATTTATCCATGCCCTTTGGATATGTTTAACAGAGTTGAGCTTTGAAATCAATGGGATGCATGTTGAGTTACTGTGACGGCTGATAAAGTTGTGCAGTGAGAAATGTTACTGTTGAAAATTTGGCTTGCTGACATATGACTTTGTCAGAGATTTCTCACAGTATTTAAAGCCACAGTAAGTATCGGTGGTATTTTTGGCAACATTGCAAAGAAAACAGAGTTTTAAGGGTAAGAGTAATATGAATGAAGTGGAGGGAAAGGGTGGCCTTATTTTAACAAACAGAGAGCAGCAAAAAATATGAGCAGGAGTGAAGAGGGTGGGAG
The DNA here is from genome assembly GCA_962446985.1 of Xyrichtys novacula. Taxonomy (NCBI): domain Eukaryota; kingdom Metazoa; phylum Chordata; class Actinopteri; order Labriformes; family Labridae; genus Xyrichtys; species Xyrichtys novacula. The sequence continues at coordinate 10,630,085 of OY660878.1, forward strand.
GAAGGAGAAGGAGAAAGAGAGAGATGAAATAGGACAAGCTGTGCCTGTCATAATTAAACTTGCACCAGTGGGAACATTTGGAAGAGATGGAAAACAACACACCATCTTATGTTCTATTCATGTCTACAAGCCATAGCCACTGTTCCCTTGACACACACACACACACATGCACACGAAAAAACACTCAAATATACACATTCAAAAACTGGCAGAGCGAGGCAGGAGCTTGTGGTTATTATAGTCCAGTGACAGCGGTAGTCAGGGCAGTGATGTTTCAGGAGCAGCCCTGTATATTAGAGAGGAATGTGTGCTGTCCCTGAATTAATAACTTTTCATTTAGTGCGGAAATGACAGGAATAGTAATTAAGGAAATGCAATGACTTTATTGGCCACGATGGTTATATTAAGTTCCAGATGTGAAGCAGCTGCTTGTGTGGCAAGAGGCACCATCCCCATGAGCTATCTAAAGAAACCACCAGTTATGTTTGTCTGTGTGTACAAACAGTAATGTATTTCATTTGCAACATTTATCAAATCAACAACCATGACCAGTTTGATTAATAGGAGACCTGATTTGAAGTATAATGAGGTCTTCTTTGTATACATAAAACTGTTCCCAAAGCATAGTTTAGTTGTACTTGCACCATTACTCTGTTTCAGCCCTGATTTGACTGAATTAATGATTTATTATGAAGGGTGGCTTGAAGGAGTTTTTGATGGACCCCCTAAGAATAATCTAATTCAAAAACCCTTGGATAGCAATGACAGCATTGCTGTCATTCTCATGTTTCCCGTCAAAAGCTTTTTTGATCCTACATTTACATCAAATCAGTGTCTATTAAAACTTGGGGAATTGTTTGAGAGGCTGGAGGCAAGTACTGGCACCAGGATGAAAATGAAAAGGCTTGTTTTCTCTTACCATGGTCAAACCTGTAGTATTCTTAAAATATTACTGTATGGTCCAAATGTGACATCCTTCACGCTGAATATTGTGATCCTGCGCAGTGAAATTCTTTAATTCTTAGTGATTTCTTAAACAGAAATTACTCTGTTAGCCCTGGTTTCATACATAACTTGAATATCAAAACATGCAAGTATGGGAGCACAGGTTTGGTTTCAGAGTTACATACAGTGCACCCCATGTACAGGGGCCATAGCCCTGAAACCTGAGAATGATTCAAACCTGTGTCTGTCTGCATTATATTTTTCCTCATTCTCTCTCCCAGTTTTTCTACCCTTTTTACTGCCACTTCTCCACTTAAGTAGAGCATTAAAACCCTTTCTTATATTTAAAAAAAAAAAAAAAGGTTATAACATAAAGCATACACATATCTTGCAAAACAGTTTGCTGTCCAAGTAAAGTATCCTGAAGGTTACAAGGTCAGAAAATACAACCTCTTGGGGGTTGAAATGAAATTTAATAAATGTATACAACCCTGAAAATCTTAATTCCTCCTTTTTTCCATACTGCCTTTATAAACTAAACAAAGAACTTTTGAATATTGATTGTCCTCCTCTGTTGCTGTGTTTGCCTTTTCTTATACAAGATAGAGTTATTACTTCTCTTTTACGTTGCTGAAGTTGAATCTTGACAATCAGTGTGGTAAATGATGTTTTGCTCTCTTGTGATGTTCTCCCATCTGGTTCCCAGTGAAAATGCATCAGTCCATTAACAGTGCCTGTGATCTAGAGGATGCTTTAATCTAAGACTATAAACTCCACTTAATTACATCCTGCAAAAGAGCTCTAATAGAATAATGCAATCAAATGGGGAGCACATCCATTCTGTGTAGGCAAATATGCTCACACAGGTCTTAAAAGTGTCTGCCCTCCTCCTCTGACCAGATTATAGAATCATGTTTGAGTCATATTTGGATCATATTTGGATGGTATTTGTCCAAATTTCAATACATGGCTCTGGTTGAAATCTGCATTTTTGTGGGTCAGAATAAGATGCATTGCTAATACAAATGAGTTTTTATGTCTCTGCAGGGAAAACAACCATCATAATTGAGCTCAGTGGAGTCAAAACAGACTCTTTATGTGGTACACTTATGATATTATGCTTGACCTTTCATGCATTTTTTTTCTGTAACCTCCAGCCATATTTCTAATTGCTGTTAGTTAGTGCATCGTGCCAGTTTCCAGAGTAGCAATATTTTTGGGTTAGTTTCAACATCAAAAGAAAGTGAGAAAGCCTGGTTCAAACTCACACACAAAGACATTACTGTAAGTAAAAGTTGCCAGACAAATACTTTTTTTTCCTCCAGGGCCATGACAAATAGGTTTATTTAGCACAACAGAACATAAGAATAAATTACCAAGAGTTCTTGTGATTGAACGGTTAAACTGTGATCACATGTACCTATTTGTCCACAAAGTTTTGGTGAAAAATAAAAAGTCCTGACAACCCCTTATTTGTCAATTATAAGAAGTATGTTACCGCAAAGGCTTTGCGTCTTTGGGTTCAGAACCTCCTAAATGTCAGTACCGTGTAAAATGATTCAGTGTAAATTGAGTAGCCTAAATCAGAAGACAAATTAAAAATTTACTATTTTTTCATTTTGTAACACAACTTTGTCCGAGAAAAACAGGAAATATTCTGCGAAACTTTTCCTCAATTTCCTTTTAAATTTTGTGTATAGTCAGTATGGTGTCAATCCTCTACTAATACTATCTATATAAAGAGAAATTTCTTCAAATTCCTTAGTAGGTTTAAATCCACAATGGTATGACAGAAATTGATAATGAAATTGAGTGATACTGCAAATATTATAATAATTAATAACTATCACATTATCATTATCAAAAAAGAAAAAGAAAAACACTTCCACCTTCTCTTCTTCAGACCAAAGAAAAACGCGGAATGTAATATACATTCCTGAAATATTACGACCCCATTTTATGATGTCCAAGTTGTAGACAACAAGGACATCATACAATGTAGCCATGACAAATAAATCAGCTTTTGTACATTTGTTAATTTTCTCCCAATAAGGGCTGATCACAAACTCATCTTTAGAAAACCCATATATATTATTTAATTGTCTCTTGCAGATATCTGAAAAAGTCTGGTTAATGTACACCACTTCAGTTGCTTGTTTGCGCAAATAGCTAATCAGCCAATCAGGTGGCAGCCGCTTAATGCATTTAGGCATGTAGACGTGGTCAAGACTAATTGCTCAAGTTCAAACTGAGCATTACAATGGGGAGGAAAGTATCTTTACAGGATTTAAACGTGGCTTAGTTTTTGGTGCCAGACAGGCTAGTCTGAATACTTTAGAAAGTACTAATCTCCTGGGATTCTGACGCACAACTATATCGGAATTACAGAATAAAAAAGGAGGAAAACTGTCCTGTAAACGGAAGAACGACTTTTTGATGTTACAGGTGAGAGGAAAATGGGAGAGAGGAAGCCAGCTGCAGCGCAAAGATGGCGGACCCAAAGATGAAAAAACGCGATGAAAAAACGCAATAAATTTCCGCATTACCTCCGATTGGCGGACCCAAAACAATTACTTCCGGTGGATAGGCTTTCTCGTTGGCGGACTTCCGGTGCCGAAATGCTTCAGGTAGTCGGATTTAGTCGCCGGATCCTTTTTTTTCGCTCCGTTCATTCCATAAGAATCGAATTAAATTTATTATTGAGCTAAAAATCAAAATAAAACGTTTATGTATTAATTATGACTACTGTTTTGTTCTGATTTAATTCTGAAGTTTACAGTAATATGTATATATAGACTGATGTCCTCATATTCTGATAATTTGTCAGAATAGGTATAAATGTATATAGAAGTTATCATCTTACTCAAATTCTTATGTAAGAGTTTGCTACAAGTATGGACTGTTTTAACCTCTCGTTACACATCATATAAGAGTGTTTTCTAACTTCTCTCTCCAATAGCTTTATTACACAGCACATCAATGTTTCTTAACTTCTCTGTGACCTTGTTTCTCCACTCCTATTAGGACCTCGTTTAATGTCAACAATGTTGCCCTGACCCTCACATATTTTCTGTTGTTCATAATTATGTTTTATGAGAGTGCTTATGTTGCTGCACATATTTTTCCCCCCATCCTTTAGTAACATTGTGTAACCAGGGACATAATTTATGAAATGGTGTGCTTCCTGGTGAACCTCTTCAGGATTGCTTGACTGTGCAAAATCCAAGTATACAATAGTTGTAGAGACACAAGTCACATGATCTCTTTAAGGTTCAGAAGAGCCATATAGCAAAAACAATTGAATAGCGATATCATTACAGACTGTGTAAAGAAATGGGAAATTGTCATACAACTGCTTCGAAGATTTCTTTAATGTTTTCCAAAAAAAATTGTGAACAGTAAAAAAAAAATATATTATAAACATAATTCAGAGCACTGCCGTCGGTGTGGTGGGGGGCTTGAAATATGTTGCCACAGGCCATCATCTGCTCTGCTCTTAACCGGGTGATGCCATGCTCCTTAAGTGCTTTGATCAAAAGCTGAAAAACAGTCAAATAATGTGAACAATTGAAGTTATGCAGTATGGGTTAATTGTTGTTCTTGAGCTTTCCAAATGAATAAGAACAACTTCTTAACAATATCATCAATTTTCAAAGCAAGCTATATAGTTTGATCTACTCACCTCTGGGAGCGTGACATCAAAAACAAAATCAAGCAGATGAATCTCGCCTCTCTTGATTTTTTCAGAAATGGTTGTTGCCTCCTCAATGAACCGCAGGAGCTCGAACATCTATTGAAGAAAAACACAGAAAGTAAACACCTTTCAAATGTAACACCCCTGAGAGTAAAAATACTCATGATGGATGGCATTTTTACTTACGCGCTGCTCACTCCAACTTAGTGTCCTTATCTTAAGATGCTGCTTTAGTCAGAGTGAGGTGGCGGGATTCCTCCAAAGGAACATTCTGTTGGAGCGGATCTTTCCAGAGAGTAGATCATCATGTAATGTCTGAAACCAAAGAGCAAGAGACAAAAATGTAATCATCTGAAAAAGAAACGGTGGCTTTAACAACTGATAGTGCATTCAAAAGCAACCTTGATCTGTGTTTTAGAAAAGACAGCATGAATTCCTCCACTGTCAACAGCATCCTTGATCCTGCAGAGAAATAAGAAAAAGAGCAAGCCCTCATTTTTTCATCCTTTGAGCCTCGTATTTTTGACTGATACTATGTTTCCTTGATAAATTATGTTATACCGAGGATGCTCAATGGAGTCCTCGCACCCGCAGTCAAACGGCTCCATTTCAATCCCAGCACAATCCTGATGCAGCCAGCCCCTGCACGTCTTGCACTGGACCCATTTTATGACGTTTACCTCAGGGTAAAGCAATCTGATCAAATGAGAGACAAACATAATATTAAACAAACACGCTGTCCAATTGATTATACCTCTGCAGCACATTTGAATGTATAAATAATTTTCTCGCATGATTTGTGCATTTAAACTATATGTAAAAGTGGTCACTTCATGGAAAATCACTGAATAGGCCCCGATAATTGCATTTATTAAATTGAGTCTGCAACACACCTCTCTCCTGTGTTGTTCGATGTCTGGTAGACACAGAATTGCATTGAATCTGCCATGCACATTCTTTGGACATCCGATGCCGTCTGCGTCATGGTTTCCTTGACAAGGCAATTTGAAAAGTAACATCAATTACCAAATACATCGAGACAATGTTGATCCATACAACTGTGTGCATTTTGAAGGACTCCCACTGAGATAATACTGTTTTTAGAAGGCAATTTTCTAACCTCTATGTCCTGCTGCTCTGCCTTCCTCTTTAGACTGAAGACCGGAGTATGCTTTCCAGCAATGAGCTCTTGACATTCTTTGGTCCAGTGGGCGAAGATTTTCCCACAACTGTAATGACAATATATCTTTAAGTACAATATATTGATTGTCTTCCAGTTAATTAGGACATCTAGTTTACTTAAACTGTCTACCTGTTCAAAGAATTGTTCTCCAGGAGCAACAGGCACCACCATCGCCGCAAAACAGGCATGTCATGCTGAAATTGTTGTTTGTATTTCATTTTAGTGCACAATACAAAATACAATCTTGAGGATGACACTGCGTGCTGAAAAGTACTTACAACTGAGTAGTCAAACTGTGACTCCATAACGATGTACATGGCAGACTTAAAAAAAAAAATTATGAGACAACATGTGAGATAACTTTAAAAAAGTCCATGTTGGAAAGTTATTCTAGATACAATATTTGTGCATTACAGCTCGTTATGACCTACCATCAACATGAATATGCCACAGTCTGAGCCGAAGTCCTGGCTGGGGAAGCCCTGATTTAACGAAAGCAAACGTTAATCATCTTGTCACATACACTTTGTAGGAGCCAGATTGGGGTTTTGCAGTTTATTGTTATGTATTTTTTGTGCCAGCAGATGGTGCTATTGTGCCTGTCTATTTAATGGGTGGGTTGATTAGGACAGGTGCGCACACCTGGGAAGCCGAACAGTTTTTTGACCGTGTGAAGTGGTCTTGTGTCTTTGTCTTACATAAAATGATGAATGAGTAAATAAATCAAAACAACAGAAAATATGGACGGTGTGACATGTGACATTATTCCACCTGCGGGCACGCGTCAACTGAAGCAAAAAGGTGTTCGCCACAAGTAACAGCATTGGAAAGCTGTTATACACTTTTCAACTGTAATATAGAGCATGCACAAATACCTCCAAATCTCTGCCCGTTTTCTCAGTCCATTGCCCAGGACATATCTTCTGCGCAATGTTCCTGTTAATTTGAGAGCGTCACTTAGATTTCCCATGATGGAAACAATGGAATGCAGGGTTAGGGTTAGTTTGAGTGGGTCGGAGGTGAGATTGAATGAATGCGGACGGCTTGCTATTTTCAAACTTCCTGAAAGTTCTTCTTCTGTAAATTTTGCCGCAAGAAAGTTTAGGTGCATACCGCCACCTACTGTTCTGGCATCGCAAAGCCTATCGGAGGTAATTGCGGAAGTTCATCTTTTGGGTCCGCCAATCGGAGGTAATTCTGAGTGAGTATTGCGGAAGTTCATCGCGGAAGTTCATCTTTTGGGTCCGCCATCTTGGGCTGCAGTTGGGTACTCTTGGGCTGTGTCCGAAATGGCATACTGCCTACTATCTACTTACCTACTCAAGCAGTAGCTACTGCCTACTGACTACTCAAAGATGATTTGAGTATGCCGCGGCCGCCCGAGCGTTTACATACAGACGCATACTAAATACCCCAGAATGCATTTCGTGCCGGCCGGACGCAGCGCCGGGAAAATTTAAATAGTCCTACCACAAGCTACACAGAACGACTGCATTCCGGACAAATTATATAAATTCATTCAGTAGTAATATTTTTTCTAGCGAGAAAGTAAGTGTTTACATCACGAGTATGAGCCCAGTTGTTTGAAATAGTGGCTGTTTGTAAATTTGTCTCGGCGTTTTCGGAGACCGAAGCGTCCGCTTGGTCGGTGTTTGCGTCTATTTACCGTAAACACCGGGCAGCAGCAGTCTATATATATTATATACAGTCTATGGGTTTACTGCATTAGGATAGCAACTCATCACCAGAGGTTAATCTTCGGTTTTCAGCCTAATTTACAGAACACCAGGAAACTTTCATGCAGGGAGACTGCATGAGAGGGAGGAAAGAGCCAGAGATGAAGAAAAAGTGTAGTGTAATGTAAAGAGACGATAAGAAATCGGAAAAGAAATATATAAAGATATATTAAAAGAGGAAAACAGAGAAAAAGCCCAGAGCTCTTCCACAGCAGGCAGAAGCCTTGTACATCGCAGGGACATTTCATTTGTTGTCTATTTGAGTGGAAAATGTCGGGTTGTGATGCAATGAAATGGCCTGTCTCGAGAAAGCAAGCCAATATGAGGAAACGCATACAGACCGACCAGCCTTCCCTGCCGCAAGCATCAATCTCTAGCATCAGATTAATCATATCTGAAATTAATCCTGTCCAAATGGGCGACAAACAAGCGACACCGCCGTGTGTAAATGATGCAGCAGCTGTCTCAGAGGTGGCTGGAAACCCAGCCATGTGGTTTTGTCTCAAACAGCTGTCGATAAAACAGAGATAGAGACATCTGCACTGGTTTTTGTGTCAGGGAGTCAGGTTTAGATGCAGCGCAGGACCAAAGGAGAATATCTCAGTTTAAGGCTTCATATAAATGTCAAATAAGGCAACAATAACGCTGTGAATATGTTGAAATAGGTCAAGCGGAGTGCAGTTGATCTGAGGTCTTTTCGCAGCAGGGTGAGCTGCATCCGTGAGGCGACTGTGTGTCTGCTTCTGAAAAACACACCAACCAGATAAAACATCCTATCTGGATACACAGCACCCCCTGGAGGACAATCCAAAATAGGGAGTCCCTCTGTGTGTGTGTGTGTGTGTGTGTGTGTGTGTGTGTGTGTGTGTGTGTGTGTGAAAAGGATTGAAAGACAGTGTGTGTGTGTGTGTGTGTGTGTGTGTGTGTGGGCCTATGTGGTATAGCCGGACTTTTGACCTGAATACAGTACATTACTGCGCTGCTGCGATCAGTGCTATGGGTTTGACTCTTTGTGTGTTACGACAGAGAAGAAGTTTGTGCGTTTCTGTTTTTTATGTGTTTTATGAATATCTTTGTCTTCCTATGCATAAATCTGATGCCGTTGTGTCTTTTTTTGCTTCATCCCAGTCTGTTGGCTGACTTTCTGAGAAGCTGTTCATTAGGCGTTGACTTCCTCGAGTCTCTGGACGACAACAGATGCAACCTTCTTGTATGCCTCGGCCTAGAGAGTGAATGCAAACACACACATAGCACTTAAAATACAAAATATAATACAACAGAAAAAACAAAAATACAAGTGTTGTAGAATGATAACGTATAGAAGTGGACATGCTAGAGACCTCTGGGCTATCTGGGGACGAGACAACCACTGGAGTCCCTCTGTCTGACATCTCTCTGATGTTTAGGTAAAGAGGAATGTCACCTGGATAGACACAGAAGGGATAAATCACATGAATGAGAAAATTAGTCAAAATGATTGTTAAATGTGAATAAAGATGAAAAGTTATTCCAGTATGTTTAAACTAAATAAGACTAGAATTTACACAGACTGTGGCTGAAGGTACTTACCTAAGAATTTGACCCCCAGAGTGTCCGCGAGCTGCCGAGCCCCATCAGAGCCGAAGATGTGAGTCTGGTGACTGCAGTTAGGACACTGGAAGACGCTCATGTTCTGAACTAGACCAAGAACCTGCAGGAACACCAACCAGGATGTTTTTAACCTCTTGTTACTCTAATCTTTAAATCTATAGATGCATACAGTTATAGTCACATTAAACATAAGTAAGCCCAAAGATATAATACAAGTGTGTGTCCTCATAGAATCAAAAAAACCTACGTCTGTATGTGACCTCCAAGGACGAGAAAAACCAGCTTATATAAGTGTGTGGGCTAACATCCCTTTGAAGGTAGAAAAAAACAACCTATATTTGTTTGTGACCCACAAAAAAAAAACAGTACAGTACTTCGTGATCTATTTAGTTTTGGCTCCAACAGGTCTTTAAATCATGGTGGGAATTTTATTTACTGACAAATATGCACAGAGATTCAGGTACATGAACTGTCTTGAACAAAGTAGCTATTTTAAACGTCTAACAGAGTGCTATTTGCATCTATAAAGACCGATTTTCTGTAAAACTCCATAAGAAACAAGAAGAAAAGGCAAAAATAATTTGTGTGCCTGGGACCCCACACAGATAAGAAAAAATAGTTTGGGTCTGTAAACCCATTTAACATATAACAGCAGGTGTTACAGATGATGTCTCATGTCTTTTTTGGATTTTCAATGCCATGCACAGAGAAATTACCGGCACATTAACTTTCTTGAACATCTCAGCTCCTCTGTGAGCATCTAGCAGGGCGATGTCCTGTGGTGTCGACACAATGACCGCACCTAACAAAACAAAATAGCACAAGTTTATTGTATCTAGTTAGTGGACTGCACTGGATGCAGTTCATATAAAATGATAAGAATCAAAAACACTCTTGTTAAAAATAGCTCAGTGTGTGTGTGTGTGTGTGTGTGTGTGTGTGTGTGTGTGTGTGTGTGTGTGTGTGTTTGTGGGACTAACCTGCAACTGGGATGTTCTGTGAGATCGACAGTTGGACATCTCCTGTACCCGGAGGCATGTCAACTACTAGATAGTCCAACGACCCCCAGTCCACCTACAATCAAACACAACCTTCATGCACCTATATCAAATCAGACTTGTTGCCCTACCTCAGCAGTGCATTTTCACACTGTGACTATCACTTTCTAAACTCATCTCACCTGTCTGAGCAGTTTCTCTATAGCCGACATCACCATCAGCCCCCTCCACACAATGGGAGCCATGTCCTCCACAAGGAAACCCATCGACATGCTGAGAGACAATGGGAGAGGGTCAGAACAGACAGCACAACAGGCTATTATTTCAATTTTCCCCAACATGAAGAGTTTGAGAGTGAAAACAATGTTCTAACTGGAAGGACTCACCAAGGAATCCCATAGTTGGTAAGTGGGATCATCAGATTGTCTGCGAGGAGGAGAAAAACACTTCAGTCAATAAATACAAAACAACCCAAGATGATGGTCAGGGGAAAACCAGAGGGGAAGGTAAAAATGTGTCATACTGTCACTTAGATCTGGATTTCCCTTAAGGTTCATCAATTTGGGAATGGATGGACCATAGACGTCGGCGTCCAACAGGCCGACTGACTTAGACTGAGGGAAAGAGAAGAGACACAGACTCAGTAATCTTTACCACACTGTTTCTTCATAGCCAGTGAAAATGAGGTTCTCTATCTGTCCATAACGGTTTGAAATGATCTGAGTCATCAGCAAGACACCAGCTGAATGTCAATCCTCCAGAGAACATAGTTCTACATAGATAAAAATGAACTTCAGCTATTTCACAGTAATTACTTAACAGTCTGATGTGAGAAAAAAAGTTCTGTGCTTTTTGAAGTTCTGAAATGGTATAAGTGCCTTTTTTAAGAACATAGAAAGGAGAAAAGAAAAAGACAAACAATGCAAATAAATAACTAAAAGCAAATGCAAGTCCTTACTGGGTTGTTGGCCATTAATCCAAGAGCCAAATTAACTGCAGAGAGACCAAAACAGACAGTAAACACCTAAAAGTTATTAACAATAAAGAAATACTTTGGTACACCAATACATTTGGTAGGTTTTTTTAAACCTCATTCTGTTTTTCTACATATCATTTATGTGAAACTGAACGATGTTACCACACTTTATACTTTGCTCATCTCAGCTTAAAGATTCTTAAGGACCGTTGAAGCTGTGGGAAGATAAGAAAATCAAACAGTCTTTAATTCTCACCAGGAACATGTGGCTGTACCTGCAGTGGTGGACTTTCCTACACCGCCTTTCCCTGAAGCCACAACAATGACCTGTTTGACCCCTGTGATTGGCTTCTGTTTAGGGAGTCCTCTTGCCATGTGCTGCTGCTGCCTCTCCTGTAATGCCTTACTGTCCACAGACCGCTGTGGACAAGAATAAAACAGATTAAACCCCTAAATTAAAAAAATATCACCTGACTTTGCTAGGATCTAGTAGGTAAACCTAAATGACCTATATGTCACTTTTTTCTCTTGAATGTTTAGTATATTTAGTCTGTATTTATCGTATATATTTAGTCTGCATTGTACATACTTCGTATATTTAATTTAAGTAACTTGAATTTTATGTTGTGTTTTTATTGCTGTTGTAACATGAGAATTTCCCAGTTTGGGATCAATACAGTCTATCTATCTATCTATCTATCTATCTATCTATCTATCTATCTATCTATCTAAATTAATGCTGTTTCTTTATCTAATATGTGAAAGTAACTTATTGTAGGTTTTAGAAAGACAGGGTTTTGCTATAGTAACACTGAAACTACTCGCTGTACTTTAAAGAATCTGTCAAATAATTTGAAAATATACCACAAAAGACTTAATTTGACAGGAAATGCGGTTAATAAACGCTTTACAAACAGTGTAAATGCAGCAATTAATATCAATTTCCGGCCCACTTTTGGAAAATTTCACAATATCCAGAATTACCCACAAAGTTTTGAAATATACATAATGGAAAAATAGAAACGAACAGTCACAGATAGTCCATTTATTTGACAGTTTGTGAATGAGTTAGCAGTCAATAAGCAGTTGGGTATAAGAGATTACAGCATACACTTCCGGTTGACTTTTCAAAATAAAGCTGTCACCTTTAAACTACTTCTTAATAAGAGCGAATGACACGAGTTAAAACGTAACAGTTACAAGAAGGAAAAGACATAATTATTTTTATCCATTGTATTCAAATAAATTCGTTGGGCATGTTTCACTAATTATTCAAGCAATCTACCTGATCATAACACATTTCCGGTTTACTTTTCGCATGTTGTTAAACTTGACGTTATCGTAAAGCTGCTCGTGAGCTAAACTGAAGGTCTGTGAACTAACAAATACAGAAAACATACCTGGCAGCGTATGAACTGCAGACAGCACGCATGTCCGTGTTTCATCTCTGTTCCTGTTCGTAAAATAGAGCCCTTATTACTAGATATTCTCAGTAAATGAGACAGTTTGCTGTATGTGAACTGCGCCATATTTAGCTGTTTGGATCAGATTCGTATTGGTTCACTAGTCTGTTGAGCGTCAAGCTTGCGCAAAGTACGCATGCGTGCATCCTGGAGGGAGAGGAAGACAGCTGCAGCGCAAAGAATATAAGAGGAAAAAAAAAAATCTTTGGGTCCGCCATCTTTGCGCTGCATCTGGGTACTCTTGAAATGGGAAGACTGGCTCGAGATAATAAAAAGGCAGACAGTATTAAAAAAAACATAATAATAATAATAATAATAATAATAATATATAAGAAATAATAATAATAATAATAATAATAATAATAATAATAATAATAATAATAATAATAATAATAATAATAATAATAATATAGCTAGAAATGTCGGCTAATTAGTAACGTTTCCGTCTTCGTCGTATCCGGTGTTATGTGTCACTTCCGGCTGAGCTCGGGGTTGAAGCTAAACAATGGCGTCGTCTAGCCAAGTAAGTATTTTGTCTGTGTTTTTTTGTACCAGATCACCTCGTGTACCGGAGTTTGTGTTTATAAAAGTATTTTGGTATCTGTCATCGACATAGCATACCAATGAAGACTTTCATTCTGTATTTTCTTGACGTTTAGTTGACCGTTAATCTAAATCGTTGTACGCAGCTAACTGTTGCTAGCGGGGGCTAGATTAGTTTATGTCGTCGCAGGTCATAAGAAATTACTTTTTAATCTCCCTTCGATAATCATATCTACCAGATGCGTTGAAATTTGTTTTGTTTGTAAAATAATCCCGTCGAATAGTTTCGTTTCATGTCACATGTGGACTAAGTAACTGTCTTTTTCTAGGAGTCTGCTGCCGTCACTGAGGCAGAAGAGCGGACTGAAACTCTTCCCTCCCAGAAGAGAGAAGACAGACTTCGTAAATTCAGAGAGTTACATTTTAAGAGAGTGAGTATTTTACCCTTGTTTACTCTACCTGGTTGAGGTAGACAGTCCATGAAGCACTGACAGTTTTAATGTCATACTAATGCAACAAATCAGCATGTCACCCACCCCCAGAGATCGCGAGTCAGTGTTGCAAACGGCTGTTTTGAAATCAAAATGATGTTTTTATTTGGCTTTATTTCACTGCAGAATGAAGCACGTAAACTTAATCACCAGGAAGTTGTGGAGGAGGACAAGAGACTGAAACTCCCGTCCAACTGGGAGGCCAAGAAAGCCCGGCTAGAGTGGGAGCTTGCCGTGGATCAAATGAAAAAGGTACTTCGTATGTCTTACTTCCTCTGTACACTATATACTAACATTATGTCAACATCTTATCAACTAACATACAAAAACGTAGTCACAGTAACTAAGCAATATATAACCTCTGTTGAAATATGTAAACAGGACCATTTAACAACTTATCAAAGGCAGAGTGCATCAATATCTAGTTGGCTGCCTCCCAATATATGGCTGGATCTCATTATTCAGATTCAGATTCTTTTATTGTCAGAATACAAATACAGCCAAATTTAAGCAGTCCTGCCTGGTGCAAAATACAGCTATAGTAAATAAACAAATAATATCCCAGCAGAAATAGATATGAAGAAGAAAAATAATACAGCCATCTGTACATTTAGCTGGACATGTTTGTAGAATCAAAGGAAGTTAACATGTACAAGATCCTGGATTTCTTATGAGTGCTTACATTACTTATAAAATATCAATTAAAGTATTCAGACACATTCTTCCTCGTATTAATTGAATTACTCTTTGGCTTTCAGGACTGTGCTGCCAGAGGGGAGGATTATGACAGAGTAAAACTGCTGGAAATCACCGCCGACGATGCAGAGCGGTGGGAAAGAAAGAAAAAGAAGAAGAACCCGGATACAGGATTTGCAGGTTGGTTGAAAAACCTTTAGTTAGAAGAAACATAAGTGTTCCCCTATGTGCAGCTTGAGTGAAGAAAGTTAATTTTTTTTTTTTAAGTGAAAGAATTCATGAAACGATAGCCTACCTATAGGTGACTTATACTGGAGATGTCTACACTAAAACCAAAAACTATTGTACCCTTGGTGGTCCTAATGTGTGCTCAATGTCAATGCACAACCGGACGAAAAGGGATACAGTGGTTTTAAAATCCTTTTTTTTACAATCATGCATTTGCAGAGGATGTCTTGGGTGGCAGTTTTGTTGCACACATGTTTAAATTTTTTGTGATGTGACACACAGACTGCATGCACTTTGTTCAAAGTAAGGGGCAACATCCAGTGATTGACACTTGTTGTAGATTGTTTATGAAAAAAACACTTTGTACCAAATGTAGTAATGTCAATGCAGTGTAGATGTATGTAATGTGGATGTCAGTGCAATGTAGAAATGTATCAGTTATTTCATTAAAAAGCATCTGTACCTAGATATAGCAGGAATTTAGAAACTGCCCTCAAAAAGTATTTTTAAAATTCAAAATCCTTAATCACCTTTTTGCGACTGTCAATCTGGCATTAAAATCGACCTTGAATCCGGAATCTCTGGGAAAATTTATCTGCACAGGGAGTTGAAGGATGGAAGGAAAGAAGAGTTTTGCTTTCCTGACCATATGTAGATTGCTGGGCCTTACACCCTCTTGTTGTGCATGGGTAATCATAACGCCGTTGAATTTTCACTCCTTCTCACACAATGAACTGCAGGTTATGCTGAGGCTCAATTGCGACAGTACCAGAGGCTCACCAAGCAAATCAGACCAGACTTGGAAAGCTACGAGAGGCAGAGGGAAGAATGGTGAGTTAAGCTTTTGTCCCATCATCCTTTACCACCATGCTACACCATGTAAGGTTCAATACAGTTCTTTTTCCGGGTTTATAAACAACTTTGGAGGAATTTACTTCTGGTAGTTTTTTCTTGTTTTCCTAGAGGGGCATAAAATGATGAGGACATCCTGCTTTTAAGGGTAAAACTGTGAAATTTTCAGCCAATTATCATGTCTGAGTTTATCCATCATGTGTGCATAAAGCCTTTTCTGTATGTTACCCCTTTGTTGCCTTGGGGTTGCTGTTTATACAGCTTCTAACTCCTCAAAAGTCATTGAGACTTAAGATTCCTTGAACACTGTTAAAGAATTTGATGCCTGTAGGTTTTCTGCTTGACGGCTGACCCAGTAGAACCGTGACGGATGCACCAACACAGTTTGCCCTGAAGCAGCAGCATTATCTCTCACTGAGATGTCCATAATTGAAATGATGAAAAAGAAAAGGCCCTTTAAGTGTGCTAAAATTGTGATTATCTGTGGTTGTGCTTTACTAATCAATTCACTGGTGCTCTACAGTGGTGAGGACTTCCATCCCACGTCTAATAGCCTAATCTACGGTACCCATGTTCCCACAAAGGACGGCATTGACCGCATGGCAGAGGATGTTGAGAAACAGTAAGTCATACTCAAAAACAGACATGCTCTCCTGACCACTGGCCATTTATTTAATGTTGCTATAAGCATATATGTGTAGTACCAGCCTAAATTACCTCAAAACAATAGAAATGATTATTTTCAAAGGAATGAAATTTAACTGCATTTATAGAGGTTCAGAATTTTCAGACCCGAGAAACACAGTCTGTATAGAAAACATGAAACTTCCGAACTTGAGCAACAAATCGACTAGGCTCTGTCTTCTCTGCAACAGAAATGATCCAGGAGCACTGTTAAAGTTATTTTCTTCATTTGTAGGCAGACCTGACTTGGCTTGCAGTTTTTTCTTTGTACAAATCTACAAAGATTTTGTTATTTAAACAAATATAATCACAGTCAAATCAGTCTCAGCTGAAGAAAGCCATAATAGAGACCATGTGAAACTTACAATCACCAGTGAAACTGAGGACTACCACAAACACAGACAGGTGGTTCTCCATGGTATGTCATTGACCAAGATTTTACAGCATTCATGTTGGATATAAATACATTGAGGATTGCATTCCGCCTTGCTTTTTTAATCTGAACACATATTTGCTAGAAGAGGCACCAACTATAACCAATAAATAATTTACTTACATTTAACTTTTATCTTAATATTTGTTCCTTATTAACCTTTACCAAGGTTTATACTTCATTGTATTCTAATAAATGATTTCATTTTCCATTCACTTGATTTAAAAAAAAAAAAGCAAGTGTGAGGCTTATAAAAGCCTGGCCTTACATGACTAAAGTTCAGTGTTGGCCTGGTGTTCTTGGCACGGACGTAATGGCAAAGGCAGAACACCAAAGTGAGCACTGGTGGAGAAAAAGAGAATTACTGGGCTTGTCAAGATTGGCTACGGCAATAAATCATACCATGATTTGTTTAAAGAAGTTGGGTGAGTGGGGCTGTATAGTTTGGCAAACCCTTATTTAAGACACACTAGAGTCCTCTATTCAGCCCCAGCATTACTCTTCACTTTTTATTGCCATGCTCTTTCCATAAACTGTTCTATATTTGAGAAAGTTTCACATCTTGAAGACATGGTGAATACAAATTGACAGTTTTTAATGATCAGTCTCCAAGCCAGATTTAATGCCCGATTATTAATAAAACCATTCTTTATTAGATATGACAGAGGATGTGGCAGATACTGGTTTGAAAAATTCACCCTAAGCTATTTTTTATTTGTTATTTACAGGATTGAGAAGCGAGCCAAATACAGCCGACGCAGGGCCTACAACGATGACGCAGACATCGACTACATTAACGAGAGGAACGCCAAGTTCAATAAAAAGGCTGAGCGTTTCTATGGCAAATACACAGCAGAGATCAAACAGAACTTGGAGAGAGGCACTGCTGTCTGATGGGTCATGTCACCTTTATGATATATTGAAGATGTTGGTCCAGCTGTGCTGTCATTTAGAAAGCTTAGATGCAGCTTTTATTTCTTTATGCATATATACAAAAATTTGCTCCGTGTTGTAAGGGAACTATTTAATATTATAACAAGGTAATCTTCAGCTTAAACATCATTCAATAGTTTGTAAAAGTAATGTGGACTTTTTGTACAATTACAATATATTTTTTTTTTTCAATAAACCACCTCTTATTATCCAGTCATCTATGCTCTATGTGTGTGGTTCAATATTCAAAAGAAATGTGCTCATCAGAAGTATAAAAGTGTGGGTGCTTCAAGAGATACAAACGCACATTTTCAATGAGCAGTTTACTTTTTGTCTGTGATCTACATCTCCTTTAAACCTCCTTGCCTCAAGCTGAGACATGAGAAGGAAAGCCTTGTGACTGGGGAAGACATGGAAACCGGTTCTCATGCAAGTTTCACACCCTTGAATTCAGCTTTTAGAACACAGGAGCAGTGCACCCTCTGCAGGAACGCAGCCCAAAAATGAAATAAATCATGTCAATTTATTCCAAGTCTTATTCTCTAGTATTCTACACATGCATGGCAATCCTCAAACTAAGTCCATTGGTTATCTTTAAAGTTCAATGCAAAAGCTCACATGTTTGTCATCCACAAGTTGTGGTAGATATCTGCCTTTCTTCTATATGAGTTGAGAAGTGGATGTGGTATTTGGATTTCTGATATTGATTTTTTTGTTGGTCTTTGAATGTCCAGCAGAAATTGGCTCAAGAGTTTTTTCAGGAACTATATTGCATCGACAGTTTTGATTATTTCAGAGCCAAGTACCACTTAGTGTTCCCTTGTAATTTAAAGTGGGTGATATAAAACCCGGTAAACTTAATGCAAAGTCTATATAAATAATTTGGTGAGCAGAAGAGTTTGTCGTCTCAAAAATATGAGAATAACTGAGCAGCAATTCTTTGTAAAATACAAGGTAGAAAAAAACTTGTACTACACTTAATTAATATGCCCATCGATGATTTTCATGTGAAGCCAGTAAACAGTACCCTAGCACTTGTATTTCCTGTACTTAATTCTTACTGTCGGTGTTTGCATGTCTTATTTATTTCAAAATGATCAATCAGACTTACAGCAGGAGATGTGGTCAGGAGACATGAAACCCGTTTTCACAGGTTGATTTAGGACTTTACCACTCCTCTGGCAGAAATGTTACAAGTAGCACAAAGGTATCAGTCTAATTTGATAGTCTGGCATTGGCACGATATCAGATTAGAATTTTGTCATTAAGAAAACTTTGAACAACTACAGGTCCAGGCTGATTTATTAGGAGTGTTCATTTCTTCTTGAAACTCACAGCTGCCATTTTTGGTCTATACTGACACCATGTGGTCATCAGGGATATTGTTGCATTGGAGGGACTATTATCACTAATAAAATGAATGTATAAAATTATAGACACTGATATATCTCAGGGTTATTTTATCTTATTTATTCTTGAAACTCAGTTATGGCATCTTTTTCCTAAAACTGTACCTTTTTTCCCAAGTCAGTTAAAATAGATGATGCATTGTCTTGTCAAAACCAAAAATAAACTGTAATTTTAAGCAGTGTATTTTGTGTAGGCTGTTGTAACTATGAATTGAATCAGGCCCATTTCTTCCTGAGTTGTGTCACGTTGTGTGGTATTTTGGAAATCATACATATTGGATGCCCTTTAGGGGTATTTTACAGGTAGCCAAGTCATTAGATGTTTTACATTGAGCGCCAAAGGAATATAACAGAGCCTTCATTGGATTGTAGGTCCAAAACTTAGTATTTGCTTATTAAAATCTGGATCAATCAACAGCACATTAGAGATGTATACTTTATTGATCCCAAACTGGGAAATTCTCTGAATTCAAAGAATTTCCCAGTTTGGGATCAATAAAGTATATTGATGTATAAGACTTTAAACCAGAAAAATACAGGATGGCGTCACTTTTTCGAATAGATGTCTTTATTGTAATCAATGAAAAACACAAAAAGTGGAAAAACAATCCCACCTGAATGAATTCTTCACTTCTCCCCATCTAACATCTGAAAGGAAAAATTGTCAAATCTTTAAATATTTGTACAAAACATTTACAGTATTTACAGTGGTACATTTATTTTGCCACACTAGTGTGACACAGCAGTTCAATATCTGCGTGCATTTTTTTTCCTGCTTAATTTAACTGGAACCCAGTGGCCGTAGGGCTTCCTGCTTTCATAGCTGTCCGCTCTGTGGGTCACCTTGGAAGTAGATGGAGCAATTGCTGTTGGTTTGACCACGGAATTCTAATAGAAAAATAGGAGAAAAAAGTTTTACCAACAAATCATTCAAATGCTTGATTTCTGATTTGATTTATCACAATAAAAGATACGGAGATCAGGAACCATTTTGGACACTTACATTAATGCTGAAAGAAATTTTCCCTCTGAGAGATAGTCTTGGGCTAGGCACAAAATCAGGCTCCTCATCATTGTTCTGTTTCAAAGACAAGAGAAAACAGATTTAGTCAGACAAGCTAACAAAGTTTAAGGTGAACTTTTACAGGAAGTCAAGTTCATAGATGATGGCTTCAATTTTTCTTTGTTACAAAGAAAAATTGAAGCCTGAAACAAAACTAACACAACATTGCAAGAAAAGGATGCATTCTCTTTCTACAGTGACAGAATGATGGTGACGTAGGTGTCCCAGTCCCACAGCACATGGCCCGTGTACCAACTTATCTTTGGCAAAGAGAGAAGAGTTCTTCATCTGTTTTAAGCACTCTTGACAGGAAAAGTCACTATAACGCAGTCCACATCCCTGCACACCATCGGCATTTGGAGGACTCTGCTAAATAACAATGACCCATTTCAACTGACAGCACAAACACACTTAAAGTTTCAATTTTTTTATGGCTTCTGCATAAATAAGAGTTAAAAATATATAGATACTATGTGCAGTATGCTGAAAATGTGGAAAGATTTAAGTACAATTGTCAATAAACTGAACATACTGAACATTGTAAGAGTGTATTAATTAACCTTGAACACAAACACATAATGGCGTCACCCAAGTCACATGACAGCCCTTTAATCCCAGGTGCCGCTGAGTGATGAAGATCACTGTCATGTTATCTATGAAGACAGGGATAAATACAAAGAGCATGTGTGTTCCCGCAGGGGTCCATAGGTTAAAACAACACAGAACATTCAATAACATACACCTCAAGCTTTTCAACTGGCAATTAGGCTTTACTTGTTCTAAACTATCGTTAAAATTCATTCATGACTAGTAGACTGTATAGCACAAGTGTTAAAGTAAACTTTGGTTCTTGCTTAAATTCCATCAGTGTTTGTCATATACTGCTATTCAGTCAAACAGAGGGGGACTCTCAATTCTATTACTCATCTTTGGTGTGTGGAGTGTTTCATGTGAAGCTTACATTATCACTGGGACTCTTACCTGCGAAAAACTCTCTGTATGGAGCTGTGGAACTCTTGTCCCTGGCTCAGGTGACTCCTGTTCAGACCCAGACTGCTCTGACAGGGTTGGTTGAACACTTTCAGGAAGTTCCAGATTTTCCACTCCTAGGATCTTCATAGCGTTGACCTTAGCAGCCTCAAGGAGTTCCTTTTTATCTGGGGAACATAGGCAACATTTAGTATTTTTCCATCAAATATCTGTGGCCTATCCTTTTTATCAGTGGGACAGATATGTTTGTGAGAGAATCTAAACATCATCTTCTGTCAGTGATAAAAAACTTTGACCGCTTCATGCAAGTTACTTACCATCCAAACTCAAACTGACTGAGCGCGCTGGGGATCTCGACCGGCTCCTGTATGTTCTGGAAAACCCACTTGCAGGCCTACTGTACCTGCTCCTGTTCCAGCGCCTGGAAGACTTTGAATGGTCCCGGTTGGGTCTCACATGGGCTGACCGGCTGTGTGAGCGAGAATGTGCCCTTTGGCGTCGTGGAGGGGAACGGGAGTATCTGCCAAGGCCCGATCTTCGAGAACTGTCACAGCGGCAGCGGGAGGAACGCCTGTGGCAACGGGGGTGAGAGCGGGACCTGGACCGCGAGGAGGTTCTGCTGCTGGTTGAAGATGAAGAAGAGAAAGATGAAGATCTGGCTCGTCTCCTTCGCTGGCCTAAAGAGTCTGAAGAGCGGTCACTTTCACAGCTGCTATTCGAGCTTGAGCGTGAATGAAATGTAGCAAGGCTGTTCTTGTCAAATACCACATCAACGCCACTGGTCCGACGGGTATGTGCCATTTTAGACAGTGAGGGTTGTTCCTTTGCCACAGTTTATGTACTGAAATACGACCTGAAATAGAAGAGAAAAATCAGCATAAACATTCTGGACGTCAAATTTACGCAATTAAAACTAAGTAACAGTGCGTCCTTCATGTTTTGAAGACGAGGCAATAAAATGTGAAGGCCCGTGGTTGTTAATGCGTGTTTGTTTTGAAGCAAGAGAAGCGCTGTTGTGTAACTACAATGGCTGACCAGAGAGAGCTGGAAATTTCCACCATGACGCAACCAGGACAACAAAGCCAGCCTCGGATTTTTGTCGGTACTCTTCCTGACTTCAACCATTAATTTGAATATTCATTAAAACCAACTTCATGAACCACTTTATGACATAAACAACGACAAATATAACCCATATCGTTTAGGTTGACTGAATTAAATAAATGTTAAACTCCTTACCGTGTGGATAGAAGCTCTTAACCTCTGTTCTGATATCGCCGACAAAGACGATTCACGAAGCGGAATTTTACTCACTCAAAGGAAGCAAAATTTCGTGCTAGGATCTTTGTAGTTATACTTTGTTTAAATGGTGATACAGCTCTCTACGCGAGATTCGTCGTCGACACTCTAGATGACGCGGAAATGGTCGCACAGCGAGTTTAGTAGCCTCTGGAAAATTCCACGCACGTGGTCTTCTTCTTCTTCGTTTGATTGGCGGTTGGCAACCAGTTAAAGGAGCATTACCGCCACCTACTGGATTGGAATGTGGCACAGATTAAGCAGGGGGAAAAAACGATATATGCCTATACATACTGTTGAAACCTGAAGTTTACATACACTATATAAAAGGGCACATAACCTTTTTTCCCACCGTCTAACATTAAATCAGATTAAAATTTTCCTGTTTTTGGTTTCGGTTTGGATTACCAAAATTATTTTATTTGCTAAATGCCAGAATAATAAGAAAGAGAATATTTTAGACAATTTTTTATTACTTTCTCAAATGTCAAAGTTTACATACACTAAGATGACTTTACCTTTACACAATTTGGGAGAGGCCAGATGATATCATGTCTTTGGAAGCCTCTGATAGGTTTATTGACAGCATTTGAGTTAATTAGAGGCACACCTGTGAATGTCTTTTAGGGCACACCTGAAACACACTGCTTCTTTGTGTAACATCATGGCAAAAAAATCAAAAGAAATCTGCCAAGATATCAGGAAAAGAATTGTGGACCTACACAAGTCTGGTTCATCCTTGAGTGCAATTTCTAGATGCCTGAAGGTGCAACTTTCATCCGTTCAAACTATTGTATGCAAATAGGAGATGGATTATGTGTGGGTTATGTGTCCAAGAGATGAACATGCTTTGGTCTGAACTGTGAATATCAATCCAAGAACAACAGCAAAAGCCCTTGTGAAGATGCTGGCTGAAGCAGGTAAGAGTGTGTCGTTCTCAACAGTGAAAAGAGTCCTGTACTGACATGGGCTGCAAGGCCACTCTTCCAGGAAGAAGTCATGACTCCAAAAGAAACATAAAAAGCCAGATTACAGTTTGCGTATGCACACAGGAATAAAGACCTTAATTTTTGAAGACATGTCCTGTGGTTTGATGAAACTAAAATAGAACTTTTTGGCCATAATGACCATTGTTACATTCGGAGGAAAAAAGGGGAAGCTTGAAAGCCTGAAAACACCATCCCAACTTTGAAATATGGGGGTGGCAGCATGATGTTGTGGGGTTGTTTCGCAGCAAGAGGGACTGGTATACTGGCATCATGAGGAAAGAACATTATGTGGAAATACTGAAGCAACATCTCAAGACATCAGCCAGGAAGTTAAAGCTTGGGTGCAAATGGGTTTTCCAAATGGATAGTGATTCTAAGCATACTGCCAAACTGGTTACAAAGTGGTGTAAGGATAACAAGGTCAATGTTTTGAAGTGGCCATCACAAAGCCCTGATCTCAATCCTATTGAAAATTTATGGGCAGAAATGAAAAGGCATGTAAATTCAAGGTGGCCTAAAAACTTGGCTCAGTAAAACCAGTTCTGTCAGGAAAAATGGGCCAAAATTCCTGCAAACTATTGTGAGAAGCTTGTGGAAGCATATCCAAAGCATTTGACCCAAGTCATACAATTTAAAGGCAGCTACCAAATACTAATGAAATGTATTTAAACTTTTGACTCTCGGGGAAAATAATAAAAAAAATGTTTAAAAAAAATTCTGTCTCTAATTTTGGTAATCCTAATTGACCAAAAACAGGAAAAATTTAATCTGATTTAATATAAGACAGTGAGGACAAAAAGGTTATGTGCCTTTTTATATAGTGTATGTAAACTTCTGGTTTCAACTGTAAATATACTCACTAAGCTCCAAAATTAAACTCTGTACAATAAGCCAGTCTCCCTTAAATACTTAATTAATGCCTTGAATACTTTTTCAGATGCTGGCCCTAACGGTGTGATCCAGATTTTCTTTTTCAAGTTGGTGACTAACCTGTTGCCTTTTCTGTGTATGTTTGACACAATCAATGAGTACATGTTTTACTGTTTCTACTGTCTAACAGTAATCACAATGTCCTATTGAATGTTTTCTTATCAAATACAGGTTCTGCTTGAGTCCTGTATGCCCAATTCTTAGACGGGTAAATACTGTCTCCTCCTTTATGTATCTGCCCTGCGTGGCAATTCTGCCAACATGTTTTTGGATATTGTACAGATGTCGCCCTGTATCAGCTATATTCCAGTTTTCTTGCCATATTTCTAAAGTGTGACTCTTTATAATACATTAACTTGTGTTTTGGAAAGTGTAACCAATTATTATAAATAATAATTATTATGTCTATGAGTGTAACTACCATGTCTATTTCCTGATTAACTTTTTCATTCCCCAGTTACGTGTTGCTCTAACGCGCTTCTTCTTTTTTGTTTTATTGATGGGCTATAAACCGTTTGAGGTGCATGCCGCCACCTAATGTATCGGATGTGTAACAACATAACATAATTGGAATAAACGTCCTAGTCTCTCCAGTATGGTTCTGTGCAGCTACACAATATCATGGCGCTGATGTCTTAGAGGACAAGAATTGTGCTTCTTTAGATTAAAACGGAGAGCTGCGAAGGAAAGACGTTTCCAATTTCACCCATAGAATTTCAGTCACCTTATAGTTTGTTGCAATTGTTATTTAACTACACCTTCACAACGGTTTCAAAATGAAGCAAGTCAATTCTGCTGCCGACTTGGTGATTGTATTAGTGTAGTATACTTAAGACTTAAATTATCTGTGCAAACTACTGGCAACGTGGAGGTGTGTGGGGGAAAAAATTATCATACAATTGCCTTTGACCTAGTGGTCGAGCGATCTCGCGATAGTTATGTAACTACTCGTGTTTAGCTTTTTACTTCCTGTCCGGGGCTCCATTGGTATATTACCAAACGTGTGGTGTGCACGCATACTTGGCAATTTTGTCGCATTCAGAAATATTGTGTGCACCATGGACGCCCTTGCTGTTTTGCCGTCCAACTTTGGATACGCCATCTTTACTTACCTTTACAGCTGGATCATGCTGTGTTATTTAGGTGTTAAAGTTGGGGCTGCTAGGAAGAAGTTCGATGTGAAGGTAGGTGGTCAAAAAGTTACGGAATAGATTCTAGCGTTTGTGACTGACTAATTTGCGTGATGTTTTGACTCGCAGTACCCCACTATGTACAGTGACAAGGAGCAAGTGTTCAACTGTATCCAGAGAGCACACCAGAACACACTGGAGGTGTACCCACAGTGGCTTGTTTTCCAGACCATTGCAGCTCTAGTTTACCCGGTATTGTCCTTTTTTAAATACACTTACATAATCATACGAACAAGTCATTTTCACAAGGCTAAAGACCGTTTGACCGGACTGCCTCATCCGTATTTCTCTATTTTTTTTCTATTTTCTTGTGCAAACTTTAGTTATCAGC
Organism: Xyrichtys novacula; assembly: GCA_962446985.1. Lineage (NCBI taxonomy): Eukaryota > Metazoa > Chordata > Actinopteri > Labriformes > Labridae > Xyrichtys > Xyrichtys novacula. The sequence continues at coordinate 10,655,731 of OY660878.1, forward strand.
CTCAGTGCTCGGGGTCATCTGGGTCACCAGCAGGTTTTCATATGCCTGGGGATACTACACTGGAGGTAAGACTGATGTGTAACTAACATGGAGGTATTGCATGTTGTGCATAAAATGTTGTACCTAAATACAGCTCAACAACTGTACTGGTGAGACTTAGGGTTTTTACAGGACTGGACTGACATACTACAATTAAAAACAAGACAAACATTTAATGGCAAGTTTCAGCTGGTCAAAGGTTGTTTTCCAACCTTTGACCAAATGTTCTTGCACTGACCAGTATTACTGCTATCAGTCTTAACCCATAACAGTACAGTTTATTTTACCATGAACTCTAACTGATGACATTGATTCATAGAGAGGACATAGGATACAAATCAGGTGTAGTCTACTGCCAAAACTTCACCCCCACTATGTTGCTCCGTTTGGTACCTTAAAAATGGGTTTAAGCTTAAAGAGGGACAGGTGATGCACATCAGCGGGGTTATGTTTTTAGATCATTGTCAGTATAAAAAGAAATACAATTGTCAGTGTATTGTGTGATGTTGTATTCATCTTTTTTTAGTTTGTTTTCAAATTCTGCCTCATTAAAGTTTTTATTGTCTGTCTGTGTGTTTTGTTTCAGATCCAGCCAAAAGAATGAATGGTGCATATGGCTACATCGGATATTTTGGGGTCATCATTCTCTCCATATCTGTGGCCTTGCAGTTACTTGGATTCTTTTAAATGAACTGCCATGTCCAATCACTATCAGTCTGAAGAGTTTTTTCAGTGCACTGGCTTATTTTTAGAAAATTTTCATAGCAGTGATACAACATGTGACACTGATTTTGTTATGCAAAATCATAATTTAGGGACCACTACCTCTTTTTCTTTATATTTTCAATAAATGTGGTGATAAAACTGATGTTGCAAATACAGCATATGCTCTGTAATACCAAAAAGGGTTAACAACAGGCTTTAAAGCTCCATGTGACTCACACATGATGTTTTAGGCACATATCTTTGGAATGTGAAGCAAAATGATTGCACAAAAAGATTGCCTTTTGGACATCTTGAGAAATAAACCATCAATCAAATGTTCCACTGTTTATTTTTAAAGATGTAATGAATCTAAGATCATGCTTTCCTTTATGGACCAATAAAAAAAGTGCTTCAAGCATTTTTCAAGCATTTTTTTTAGCTTCATTGGATTGGAAGGCACCCTCTCTTAATTAAACATTAATATTAATGAGATGATTTTTTTGTTTTCAATTCACATTGATCTGTATTTGTGGGGTCAAGCATACTCAGGTAATCTTTTCACAGTCAGTACAAAGTAAACTGTTTTCACTTTGTAGTGAACCAATTTTTCATCAATGACTTTTCTCAGTGAGTTGCTGTTAAGCTTGTAATTTCCTCTTTCCCCCTTTTTTTGGTAGCAAATGTCAAGTCAAAATGTTGGGTATCAGTACTACAGATGACCCTGAGGCAAGGTTCATGTGTGTTGAAGTAATCCCCAGATGAGACTACAGGGTGGTCTGAATGACTTGTTCAAAAAGTCACATGAGAGTTTAGCAAAACCAATGTGAGATTTGCTCAGCTCATGGCATTATTAAGATACTGAACAGTTCAGTGATACCATAACAATGCTTGTATACATCCCACCAAAAGCGACTGTTGACGTTCCTTGTGATGTTCTCCATGATACTGTTGCTAGGATATGGACTCAACATTCTGAGGCACTTGTGATAATATCAGGTGACTTCATCCATGTCACCCGCTCTTCTCACTTGACTGGATTTACACAGTTAATTAACTGTCCTACTAGAAAAAACAAAAACCTTTGATTTGCTGTATGCCAAATTTAAGAAGCTTACAGAGCTACTGTCTTACCACCATTGAGCAGGTCAGATCATAACTTGGTCTATCTGCTGTTTATCAGGTTAATATCCCTTTGGGGGTAAACAAAGTTCTTGTACCACCAGACAGTGACTCTTCTTAAAAGGGCAAATTTTACACTTTATAAAAAGAGGCACAAATTCATTGCATGGCAACAGTGAAGGAGGTTTCTAGAATGACGGATGGGCCTAAAGAGCCATTGTCTTCAATGTTGCATCCCAGACAGACGCTAAAAGGAGGGTTTTCAAAGACAGCAGATATGTCAAAGATTTGTTAGACTGTAAATCATGTAAAGCTGCTATGAAACTGTCAGAGGGACAATTTAAAGCTAAACACAATCCTGCAATCTTGTTGAAGATTAGGATACTTTATATTCTATTACTATCAGTGTAAACAGCCAACTAAATAAAAACATCAACTTATCTCTTTAAGTCAGAATCAACTTTATTGGCCAAGTATGTGTACACAAACAAGGAATTTGACTCAGGTAAACTTCTATGTACAAACATGAAACATGAAATGTTACCAAAAAACAAAAGATGATGCACATACTATGCACAAGCTTGAACAACACATTTAACTTTTATGTAGCCTACAGGACAGTGGTGCAATAAATGCGATCATGAAGAGCGCAATTACTTAGAAGTCACGTTTTGTATAACATGGAATATCAAGTTTTGATGGCGGTATTTGACAGATGCCATTGTTTGACGTCTAACTCCTCCGTTTAACGCATTCTTATTTTGTTCTCGACACTTGAATGCAACACTCACCCTCAGCAAATGGGTGTGGACTAACTGCGCATGTGCATGACCAAGCTTTCTTGTAGGCTAAATCGGTTTTATCCAGGGGGTCTACTTCAAATAATCGAAAATAAAAGGTAAGAAATCATTTGAAAACGACAATATAATATAGTTATGTTGTGTGGGAGTTAGTTTTCGCAATGTAAGATCGTTGTCGTATGCGTTACGGTTGTACTAAGGCGTGTTTGTTGTCATCAAAAGTCTTTGAGGAAATGTTTGCTAGTGCCAGAGCTGTGAACAATAGGCTTCTACTGAACGTCAACACTGAATATCTTCCATGTAACTACGCTTTGTGTTTTTAACTGTAACCTAATAACTCGACAGGAATATAGTCGAAGAGATGTCACTAAACATTATCAAAAAAGAATTTAAAGAAAATAATTACACCGTACGTGGTATACGACAGGGTTGAACATCACATTTACAGTAACATTCCGACGATCCTACGCACTTCTACGGTGTGCACTCTTTTACAGAGTTCTTCTAACACCAGATGTTGTAGAACTTGAATGCGAGGTTTATTTAAAACTATTGTTCATCGTCTTGATGACAGTTTGCGTCTATCAAGTTCATGATGTAATCTTCGCATGCTCTGGTTGATTTCACGTCCTTTTCTACAGTCATGTCAGGTTTTCTAGACGGAATCCGGTGCGGAGATTGCGAGTGCAATGTGGACTGGGGTGAGAGGAGAAACACCATCGCATCTATTGCTGCTGGAGTTCTGGTAGGGATAGATTTAATTCTCTCTCAAGGGGAGATGGGTCTGTACATGAATCTGCTTCAAGTGGTATAACTGTTTCATACTTGTCATTAAAGTCTTCATGCTTACTCTGATCTCATTTTGCAGTTCTTCACTGGTTGGTGGATCATCATTGATGCCGCAGTGAAATACCCAGATGAGGGACAGTTCCATCATGCGTATCACACCTGTGGAGTCATTGCTACAGTGGCCTTTCTCATGTAAGACAGAGATATTGATATAAGACACATTCTTCAGTTTGAAAAAGCAGGCAATCCCGTGGTACAACTATTTTGTGGTGCCTTAACCCGAAGCAACAACTCCTTTGCCATGTATCCCTTGCCGTGTAAAATTCCTCATTAATCACAGAGATGGCACTGTTCTTCTGTTACCTTAAAACGTGACCTGAAAGCTTGGTAAAAAGTTGACATTGTGGTGTCATTTTTTGGTCAGTCATATTTACACACTAGATCCTGATAACAGTTACATCCCTTACTTTGGTATTTACAATAGTTTCTTACGATGCTACAATATCATCTAGCAGATGCGTTTGTCCAAAACAATGTACATCTGTGCATTTGAGACCTGCATAATGCCTCATATGGGTCTTGCAATCTAACGGGCATGTAAACCTCTTTTTTTATTATTATTACTATGATGTCCATCACCAGGTAAAAGTTTAATTCTTTGTGGCTCTTTTATTTTCTTTCGTTTCAACAAAATTAGGATAAATGCTGTTTCAAATGGCCAGGTAAGAGGAGACAGCTACAGTGAAGGCTGCATGGGACAGACTGGTGAGTGTTTAACAACATAGTGAACATGGTAATATCTTAATACACTTACCAACAACAAATACTTGTATATTTCTTCACCAAAGTGTAGGTTCTCCATCTAGTAATCGTCCTTTCATTTTGTATTAGCTCAATGAGTCAGCAGTGAAAGAGAAACTCTGGAATCACCCAGTAGCTGTGTCTTGTTACTGTTTTCAGGAGCTCGAGTGTGGCTCTTCATCGGCTTCATGCTGGCATTTGGCTCTCTCATTGCCTCCATGTGGATTCTGTTTGGAGGATTTGTTGTGCCTCGTAAGTCCTGTTTGCATGACACGATTTGACTTAAGTTGCACTGACTTTGCAGTAGAATTTTTTAACGGTGTGGTAGCATCCGGCTAAGAGAGTAAGTGTGAACCAGAGTTATGATATTTTCTTCCCAGTTCCCAAACCACAAGCCGTAATAATTTAACAGTTGTGAACAAAAATGATTTATTTACATAATACAAATAGTAAAATACAATAATCACAGAACCAAGTGAAACAATACATATGGGTGAACCAAAGCCTTAACAAGTTAACTCTTTTTAAAACACAGCTTACCCTGTATGAAACAGATAGATCAAAACGACATTCTACCTGCCTCACTTAACATAAATAAGACAAAATAGGTACTAAAAAAAGGCAGCTAACCCCTACTGCTTCTCAAAGTAAGGAATCAACCAAGAAAACCACTCTTAAATGCAACACAAAATCCAATTTCTAAAAAGTCTAAGGGAAAACGCAAACGGTTATAAGTTTTGACAAAGGTTTAAATGCTTAAGACCTTCAACAAGTGCTGCCATCTGTACGGCAACAACTGCCTGAAAGTGTTTTTTGAAGGATGCAACTAATGCTAACAACCAAACTAATTCAACAACCAAGCTTTCAGCAGACAATTTCATCCCAGTAGCTTAACAGCAGTCCCAGTCTGCCTAACAGACTTTGTTGTTTTCCAGATCATTGTTGATCCACACACTGTCAGAGCACTCGCAAAATGCTCACTTGAGCACAAAAACGCCCTGCACTGAAAACAAAAGAAATTACCAACACAGTACAGATAGGACCAACAAGTGTGACATTGAGTATTTACGGAAGCTAAGCAACAAAGAAGTATGTTGTCTTTGATTCCAAAATGTTTAAGTTCAAAGACATAGGGAGTAACATCACTGAAATTTGCTGCATGAAGCTAGCGAAATATTAGACATTTTAGTCTTGTACAGCTTCTCAGCTGCAGTTTTAGCTTGTGTCATTATACCTCACTTTGTAATTTGCTTTATTTTTTTTTTTGCAGAAAAACCTCCTGTGTACCCTGGCATTGCCATATTCTTCCAAAACGCTTTTATTTTCTTTGGGTAAGTTAATGTTTTTAAGCAATACTGTACTTTTAACAGATGCTCACACATGAACACAAGTATTTTTGTCAAAAGTTTTTTGACTATCTTCCTTTCTTCTGAATAGGGGTTTGGTCTTCAAGTTTGGACGTACAGAGGATCTCTGGCAGTAACGGATTCAGTATGTCTTCATGCACTCAGTTTATACACTCTGCTTTCTGCAATGTACTAAACAATATGCTTTAGTGATTATTCACTTTATGAAATGTTTTCATAGCTTTCAAATTGGCCTGTACATTTTAAATTGTTTGAGGTAAATGGTCAAGTCACAACTTAGCATAGCTTTTCACTGATTGTTTGAACGTGTGATCTTTTCGAGTGTGAGACATCTGCAATGTGTTCATTTGCACTAAGATTGCATAGCCAAGAAACTATAACAGTTTACTACTTGTGTATAAGAAAGTTATTTTTGGGAACTTTTCCTGTCTGAACTGGCCACATTTTCTTTGGGTATACTTAACTATATGACTGTCTTTAATTTGAAGCTGTTTCTCACTGAGAAAATTAAAATAAATTATTGTGGTACAATACATTTTGTGGGGCATTAATGTCTATGACTGTTCTTCTTAATTTCTTATTAACCTAGATAATTTTTTTGTATTCTCCCTGGTACAGTCTAAATCCATATGCACAGTGTTAGCCTTAAGCCAAGGTTCATCTTTACCATTCATGTAATTTTGCATGCATAAAAATATGAAATTTTTACGACAGAAAATTGTATTTTTTATTCAAAAATACTGATAAATGAAAATCCAAGCCAAGAGTTTGAAGCCTATGTCATCAGGCCCTCCTTCATGCTCTACTTGCGCACTGCAAGATGTGGAAACTGAAAAACAGAAAATTATTTGAGTACTGCATAATGAGTTTAGTTATTTTCTTTGAAATACCATGTAAAGAAGCATGACTGTGGTTCCTGAATATAAGCTGCAGTGACGCATGCAAATATCACTTTATATTTATAGTATCATGCCATGACACTTTATCCCACAGATTTCCCTTTTAGTATAAACACTCACAAACATACTTGTGTCTTTTTAAACTATTCAAGTTTTATTTATAATCTGGGGGAGTTCTGACCATGTCTATGTGGCTGCAACAACTGAATTTCCCATCTAGGCATCAATAAAGTAATATCTTAAATATGATCTTCCAATTGTCAAGTTTTTACAATAAAAGCTCATCCATAAAATCAATTCTGCACAAATAATCTCTTCCAACCCATGCACTTCTAGCAGCCACAAGATGAAATACAAAAATGTGTATGGCTGTTAATAGTCTCTTCCATCTTGGCTACTGTAAAAACGTGGTGTCAGATGGCAACGTCTATGAAAAGGGATCTGCTTCATATTTAGATAAAGGGCTTGTCGGTAAATATAGAATATGTTATTTTATGTTCAGGTATTATTGTGCTAATTTAAACATACATTATACACCATTTCAACCAGGTTTCACCAAATGCTTCTAGATACTACACACTGCACCTTTAACACTGAAATGCTAATTATTTAAAGTTATATTTATTTGTCTATAAGAAGATAATGTGGTGATTGAATACCTCCCAATAGGCCTGATCATCGAAACATTTCTTGTCTTGAGGTGGTCTCCAGAAGTTTGATTTAACTAAAAGCCCTTTGAACGGAGAAAAGTGTGAGCAATTAGGACATTTAATCCATGGGTTACTGACTTACATGGTATCTGAGCAATATAAGATTCATTTACTCCTGTATTTGACATAATGCTGAAAGCTCAAAATCAAGTATTTAAATTTGGCATTAAACTTCATTATCAATGGTATTCTGTGGCTACAAAAAATTGAAGTTAACTTTTTGCTGTCTTGTATGACTCTTCACAGGGTACTGTAAGTTAAAACCACACTTGAGAGACCTACCTGTAATGATTCCCATGGAAAGACTCAGCGCAATGGTTAGGAGAAGTGTACAAATGTGAAAAACGGTGAACCGGATTGCCCTGCCCAGTAAAAGACATATTACACAGGCTGCATCACATTTTGTACCTTCATGCATATAGAATGTTTTTTCCATGTAAAGTGCATTCTTACATGGTGTGATCAGCACAGTCTTTAAGTTGAAGAAGGAGATGTGCTACCCATCCCAGCAGACTAGGAAGTCCATGTGTGCTCAGGACAGCACATGTGTCGTGGCACTGAAATGCAAGAAGCATGTGGATCTGGAAAATAAGAGTTTATGAGTTGATATGTTTCCATTCTTTGTTCACAGTAAATATGAGCTTGTATGATGATCAAAACCTTGAGATATCGGACTCCAATGGTTGAGACAATTGCAGCTGTGAATCCAATTGCCATGGCCTCCCATGGCTGACGCACCGCTGTCATTGAAACCCCAACAGCAACACCACCAGCAAGGATGCATGACTGCATGTGGATCTGACAGAGGAGTGTAGAGACTGTATATATGCCCCTTAATGCCGTAAATCAGTTTGAGTATTTAGAGAAATCATTGATTAGACATTTTATTGGCAATTTAGGTATTCACAACATTTGTCTGTCCAGCCTAAAACACCTGATCATCAGATCAGAATATGAAATATCAAGTGCCAGATCATACCAGGTTCAGTTTCCCCCTGGGACTTGAGAGGACAGACACAGCCGCTGCTGTTACAGCACTCACAGCCAGAGCCAGGTAGGTGCTGCAAACAGCCTGTAACTTCCTCCCAAGAGCGCCATCTTTTACAAGGGCTGAATTAAAACTTGGCCAGAAGATCCAGAGGCAAATGGACCCTGTAGACCAATGAACAAAGGTTTAAGGTCAGATCCTGCATTGACAATGAATGATTTTAGCTTTTGCCCAGGTAGAAGGATAGCCATAATAGTGATGGTGTTTCACAAAACCCAATCTAACATCTGAATAAACATACCTAACATAGAAAATAATCCCATTTTGCAATCAGATTTCTCTTTTTCAAATTGTCGCTCAGATTCTGTCCGATACAACATCCAAGTCAGCACAAGACCAAACAAGGTCCCAAAGATGTGAAGCTGCATAATGCTGTTGGGGAGTTGTACCTGGAGTGAAAAAGACATAGTAAGTCCATTTACAATAGTGAGAGGACAGAATAGGCAAATTTTATATGAATTACATGAAACTTGTAAGTATGGAAATTTGATAAAACACTTTCGTAAGAAGCTTACCCTCAACAGAGTCCGGAGGAGCCATTTATTCAGGACAAATCCTGATACCTCAAGCATGGCAATGAGTATAAGGTGCACAGGGTTTGTCTTCCCCATTACTATTCCGATTGAAATCAGGGCCGATACAGCACACATCTCATCAACAACAATGCTGAATTGAAACAAAACATTTTCATACTAAGGACTTTTACGTATAGGAATTAAAGATATTACTTTGGAATTTATGATTGTATTGATATTGGTAAATCTTTCCCAGTTTACTTGTATTTTGCCATATTCATTCCAAAGAGATCATTTGTTTAAACAAATGTGTAGTCAGCAGATTAAAGAAGGGAAGCAAAATAATTGCATCATTTGATAGCCTACCTTTTCAAATCTATTATGATCTTTCCACTGTAATACCAGGACTCAATCCCATTGAGTATTACAGCCAGTTGGGTGGCCATGACAGCCACAAGAAAGTTGAACCCAGAGCCACTGAAACCATAACGCACAGGGAAAGAGTATAAGAATCCAAAACCCAGGAACACCATAACAGTCACATCCTGGAGGTCTGCAAGAATAAAGAAAGGGTTCTCCTCAAAAGTTGTCCCATGCCTTGGTCAGATATAATAACCGTCACTCTCTGGATTTGGCTCACTACGGCAACCTGGTTTTTCGTCACGATAAAATGTGAGCTTATCAGCATCGAGCAGTAACAACAAGCAGTAACACCCCTGAGTCTGTAAACTGCATTTGGCCGTTTAATGGCGTAAATGACTCAACTGAGCACACAAACCTTTATTTGAATGAGTATTTAAAACAGACCATGTCTTCATTTTGACATCCATTGCAACCTCCCGGGGAAAAAAAGAAGGGTTGACTTACTTGGGTAGAAGCAGAAGAAGTTATCCCCGCGAACTTTTACATTGCTTTTGACCTCAGTGTAAAAGCCATAAATAAGAATGAACACCAACTGCAGTAAAAGCAACAAAGGTGCCAAACGTGAGCGAAGACTTGGTGCGTAACGAGGAGCCATATCACACTCTGGGCCCTTCTCTTAAAACTAACGCTCATCTGCTCCCCTCTGCGCTTTAATAGAGTGCACCCCCCACTCTTATCTTCTTCATCGATATGGAGCAACGTCAATACAGTTCAATTCAATTCATGCTTTCTATTTTCAATGTCTGCTATACACGAGTAAATACACAGGAATCAAAAAGACGTGTCAGAGATTTTTTGTTTCAAATGGATTTAGGTCTATTATGGTTATTCCTATATAAAAACACTCTTCATTTCAGCCAAACAGCAACAATTACACTAATCAACACAGCTTTTCAGAAAGATTCCAGTTGTGTGGCGATCTTAAAACGCATGAAGCCTATTTAAATCGAATAAATTCAGCCACCCTCCAAAATGCCTTTAGGGATATAACAGAGAGCAGCAATGGGGGCCCCTTTTGTCCCATCACAGAACAATCCTACACTAAAGGAGCAAATATTGTAGCCGCTGTCACCCCATTGTTTTGGGGCCAACACGGGCATGAGTGCGCGTTTATTTTGGCAAATTCGCTTGGGAACCACAGTGCAACAAAGGGGCCTATGTCAATGAACCATTGAGTGTTGTGGCGTTGATGTCCGCCGTTTAATTAAAGAAAGGTATGTTTAGCACCAGGTACGAACTACGAGAGGAATTTTGTCCCTTGTTTGCGATTCAGCCCAGAAGCAAATTTACTGATGCAGTATGGACCCGCCCCCTTGATCAAATGATTGGTCAGTCATCGATACCCGTTTTGCCCAGTGTTCCGATTAGTTAAACGGCGCGACGTAAGCGTCCCTCGCGCGATCTTTTTTGTAGGATGGTAGGGGAAGGTCCCGCCCTCCTTTGCCTCTGATTGGCTAGAAGTGCTGGCTTCCGATTGGTTACTCCTTATGGCTGTGAAACGTCATCGTCTGACCGGTTAGGGTTAGAGTTAGGATTAGGATTAGGGTTAGTATTAGGAGATTCAGATGTGTGATAATGTTCTGTTCGATATATAGAGCAAACAGTCCGCGTTTGGCTTGAGCGTGTGATGACGTGTGCATCTTTTCTAGCCAATCAGAGGCGAAGGAGACGGGACCTTCCCCTACCACCCTACAAAAAAATATAACGCGTCCCTCGCTTTCATTCGTTCCCTTGTTGTCTGTTGGTGGAGGAGGGCTGGGCGACCGACTACTGAGCTAAATAAATGGCCAATCCTTGTATCCGTCAATGAGAGATGTTCCAGCGGATAGCTCGATTGGATAGACCAGCTGTCAATCAAGTAGACGTTTCGACACAGCGCGCTTTAGGCTTATTGAGTCTGCGCTAACAGAAAGGAGGAGGTTCCCGAATAGACTCCTTTATTTATTTCTTTGTTTCCAGTGGGGAAAATAATAACAGCAGACACATACCACAGCCACTTCATTCATTATCTTTGTCCGTTTACACAAGAAAACTGGATAAGATTACAGTGGTTACTCGAAGGCCAAAGCCAAGAGGAGGAGGATGAAGCGGCGCAATGCGGACTGCAGCAAACTCCGACGGCCGTTAAAACGGAACCGAATCACTGAGGGTATCTACGGCAGGTAAGCTACATCAAGTCTGGAGACGGGATCGTTCTCTTGATAATCACGGGGGTCGCTAAATGGGGATCCTCGTGGCCTGTATGCCCAGCAACGCGAAACTTTCTCTTGTTAACATTGATGTCAATGAACTGACACTCTAAGTTAGCTCATTAACGTAGCACATAGCTAATGAAAGCTAGGTGTAAGCTAGCAGTATGTTTTCGTTGTAGCTACATTAGCTGGAGACTCTGGATGTGGAGCTAGCTGTAGCGTTAGGCCCCAATACAGCCTGTTTTGAACCATATCACAGCGTCCTTCTCAGTACAACGATACCGCTTGTAATACCCTGGTGTTATTTCTTCAGATAAACACAATAATTATCTATCTATTCCAACGCCATTGTCATTTGCTAGTTACGACCATATTAGCGGCTTCACTTTAAGCTAGCTAAGGTAACTTGTACTCTCTAACACTGAGTCACAGCAGCGCTATCTACTTGACACCCGTTTCCCTACATACGCTGCACCTATCCGGCATAGGTTAAGATCAACATCTATGAACTAACTTGACAGTAGTCATTCAGGCTGTATTTCGGAAAGTGCGGCTCTGTAAAGTTAGGATAGATTGTAGTTATGAGGTAGAGAAAGATGTTAGCTGAGTTGTCTTTAACAGGTTTATCTCCTGTCATAACCAGGCTCAATGGCTATGACAAACGGACGGGAGAACGAATTAACAAACAAAATTTATTTACAATTTGAAATAAAGGAAACGAAGAAAAACTACAGGTATGAGGTGTGTTAGTCTGTATTATCAGTAGTGTGGATGTGGTTGTGTAAGAATGGTGTGGTGCGAGGTGTTGAGAAGTGCACTACCAAAAGTAACTTAAGAAAATGTGAATGATGATCTGCAGGCAGCCAAGCAGAGCAGGATGCCGAGTGGCAGGGCAGAGAAGGCCAGACAGGTACCGCAAGAGAGCAAGGACAGGCCTCAGGAAGTTAAAATGTCGAAGTTGGAGCAGCAGGCACAGGTGCTCCACATCTGAGCAGATTTCAATGAGCCACTCCAGGCACCTCAAAAGAGAGCAGACAGATATGTCACATCTCCAGTTTACACATCCACACAAGGACCGTCACATTCCCCCCATAAAGTCGGGGCTCCATAGGAGTCACTGGCTCCAAACCACCAGGACAAAACCCACAAATCTATAGTTACAAACAAACAAGTGATCAAAAACCCACTACCAAAACCCACAAGACCAGTGATGGACAAGAGAAGTATATACATAACCAATATTTTAGGTCAGCCCAGCAGTGTGCAGGAGAGAATGTCCCACCCACTCTCAGTAACCCCGGTACCCGAGAAGCAGATTAAGAGAGACAAGCAGACAGCAACAATAGTTTACACATCCACACAGGGGCTGTCACACTCCACTGCCAGGTCTTCCCCCTGTTTAAACTCTGACACGTTTGCGAAAACCAAATAGTAAAAGGGTGAAACATGTGGTATTTGGGCATAGAAATAGACGACCCCCCCTACATTTTCAAGTAAGTGCCCACAACACAAAACACCTGAGCTTTAAAGGGTCCCAGTGCTAAAACAACAACAAAAAATGTCGACCGTAAACAGAACTGAACCTCAGAGACTATGACACCCTCAGTCAGTAGTCTTTATCTGGACTCTGCTTACGGTCTACATGCATACTATTTTACTATTTTGTGTTGTATAAAGTGTATAAACTTGTATATTATCTCTTTATTTCTACTTATTTTATCTATTAATAATCTCTTTCTACTTTATTTGCACTGGAGTTACTGTGACAAAAAGCAATTTCCCCCTGGGGATTATTCAAGTGTTTCTGATTCTGATCTGATCCATCGTAAAGCGATGTCTTGACTCATTGCGTTAGGATCTTGTGAGCACTACATTCTAACTCTTAAGTGCAGTCCTTTCCAGAAATATTAATGCCTATTTTCACACATTTGGAGTTTCAAACACAAAAGCTGAGAAGAAAATTGTTAAGGGCAAATTCTAAACATCCTGTGACTGTTTTTTTTTCCTTTAGTACCTTCCTGTACCTGAAGTTCTTGGTGGTGTGGGCCCTGGTTCTACTTGCAGATTTTGTACTGGAGTTCAGATTTGAGTACCTCTGGCCTTTCTGGCTTTTCATCCGGAGTGTGTACGACTCCTTTAGATACCAGGGGCTGGTGAGTGGCAATATCCTTATACTTGTTATGCTGTCATAAAGGCGGTGATACAGCTGCTGATGCTAGGTGAAGCAGTGTTTTCGGCTTTTCTTGGTTCAACATGTGTCCTTTAGATCAGTGGTTCTCAAGTCCAGTCCTGGAGGCCCACTGTCTTGCATGTTTTAGATGTTTCCCTGCTCCAACACACCTGATTCAAATGATTAGCTCGTTATTAAGCCATTGCAGAGCTTGATAACGAGCTGATCATTTGAATCAGGTGTGTTGGAGCAGGGAAACATCCAAAACATGCAGGGCAGTGGGCCTCCAGGACTGGACTTGAGAACCACTGCTTTAGATGAAACATTAGATAGAGAACTAGATACAAATATGAACAGGGTTAAAGGGGTTACCCTCCAACTGATATGTAGAGATTTAAGGGTATTCTTCATTGCAGTTGTGCTGTCACAAAGATTAAGTGACCCCACCGTTGTTGCCTTTCTACAGCAACTTGATTTCTTTGATTTTATTAGCTGTTAACACTACCTGAGCAAACCAAAATAAATCTTTTACTGGACTTATCATGTATTTCTTGCAAATATTTAGCCATCATAGTTTCTTTTTGTAAGAGTTGATCAATTCTGAGTAGTGGTTTTTAATTAAATGCTTTGTTATGGTTTGTGTTTGTTAGAGTGCCTCAGTCCCCAAGAGATGCAGGAAGAGTTTATGTTTAATTTTGATTTTATTCTTAAAACTATTCATGGTACAATTTTCATTGATGATTTAGGTAAATTACACGGTATCAGATCAACCTATTAAGAAAAAAAATAGCTGCAGGGGCATACCTGTGTAAACAGGGGTTCAACGTCATAAGGATTGGTTTTTATCCTGGAATCCCTCTTTCAGGCTTTGTTAAACACAAGAATCACAAAAACAGTTTGCAGTATAGAACACTTGCAGTGACTAACAGATTAAACCAGGCAATTAGTATATTTGTTTTGCAATATAAATTGCTGATTAATGTGACCACACATCCTCTTCTCAACAGGCCTTCTCAGTATTCTTTGTGTGTGTTGCGTTTACCTCGGACATCATTTGCCTCCTCTTCATCCCAGTGCAATGGCTGTTCTTCGCTGCCAGTACCTATGTGTGGGTGCAGTATGTCTGGCACACAGGTAATTTATCTACTATTTAGGTGTCTCAGTAACTGTTGATATTGATACTTTGTTGAAGAAATGGATGAAATTAACTTGTGTTTTGCAAAAAGGCTCACATTAATCAGGAATGAAAAATGTCCAATTTGTTTCTGAATGGTTCTGTTAAAAAGGGAATTTGGCATTTTTCAACCTGGGCCCTATTTTCCCATGTGTTTGGGTGTCTGAGTAATGGGGGATTTTCAAAATTTCTATAATTGGTCCAGTATTGAGGGAGCAGCTGTTAGCTGCAAACAAGCTGAAAACATGGTTTAATGCAAATAAATCATTGTTGAATCTTGAAAAAAAAAAAAAAAAATAATGATATTAAGTAACAGAAGTAGAGGCCCGTATGCCTCAGTTATTATAGATGGTATTGAAAATAATAGATGTTTCCCTGCTCCAACACACCTGATTCAAATGATTAGCTCGTTATTAAGCCATTGCAGAGCTTGATAACGAGCTGATCATTTGAATCAGGTGTGTTGGAGCAGGGAAACATCCAAAACATGCAGGGCAGTGGGCCTCCAGGACTATAAATCATTGTTGAATCTTGAAAAAAAAAAAAACAAATTTCATGATATTAAGTAACAGAAGTAGAGGCCCGTATGCCTCAGTTATTATAGATGGTATTGAAAATAATAGAGTAAGGGAAACAACATTTTTGGGTGTCATCTTGGATGAGGATTTGAGTTGGAAACCACAAATTAATGATATAAATGTAAAAATACCAAGAACAATTGCTATGTTAAATAAGGCAAAGGATTCATTAGATAACAAAGCATTGCACATTTTACACAGATAATATAATATATATTATAAAATGAAACATGACTTTTAGTGTTGGCTGAAAATAATTTTATTATTATTACTATTTTGCTGCTTATTTTGTTTTTTTTTTAATTTAAGTTCTTTGTGATTTGACGCCTCGGGCAAAAAGGGGAGATTTTAAGATTTTTCTTCTGTCAGCTCCCTTTCATGCAGATTATGGAACTTAAGTGTGTACTGTATATTAAAATATCTTGATTTTAATGAATGAAATGAACATTTAAATAAAATAGATTAATCAGCATAATTTGATCACGCAACTATGCATCGTTATACTGCATCCTACAAGTGCTTTATTTTACCAATGATAGGCTCAGAGTGTTATTATAAATTCTCTGAAGTGGTCACACAGTATTGTGTGTCCGAGGTATCTCCTCCAGACACAACACCACTGATGTTCACCATCAACAGGTCCCACTCATCACAACACAGACATTCTTCCTCTGTGGGCAGTGGATCACAGCACTCATAGTAACACCACCACTTTCCCAAGCTTCGTGGCCTTGAATCAGCTGTTTCGCCCTCCTCTCTCTCCTCGTTTGCTGATCAGCTTGTTGGAACTCTTCATCAGTATGCTCCGGTATCGGCTCAGTAATTACAGTCGGCCATCCTATTCAAAGACCTCATCCAAGCTGTCAAAATCAGGCAAATATTCATCCATGTTTCTAAAAAAGAAACTATGCTATGTTACTGTTCTTAAACAAACTCTGGTCCAGTCTTGGTGCCTGTCTGACTCTCCCATTGTCACTCACGTGTCCTCTGTTGTCTTCCTGCAACAAGTAAGATCTCTTAAGACATTAGAACGACACATCTCCATCGATAAGATTTGGTTGTACACAAACAGGCACAAGTGGAAGGTAAGGGAAACCCCTGCTGTTCCATTCTCGGGACTTGTAATAACAATCTGGGCCTGTCGGTGGTAAAATGAAGCACTCGTAGTGGACACAGTGACGATGTGCCATAGTCCAGTCAAAGTACTTTTGAGCTTGTTTCACAGCTGCTGGCTGCTCTGCCCTCCCTCAATACTGGACCCATTTCAGACCTAGTCAAATGTTCCCCCCCAACAGTCAAACACACACAAACACATAGGAAAATAGGGCTCAGGTTGAAAAAGCCATACCCATGAGAAGAAAGGAAAAAAAGCCTTTGTTATATTTGAGTATGAGACATCAAGAGAAGTAATTACATGGGTTTAAGTAAGTCTTGGACCACAGTTACTCTTAAAACTACCACTGTTATGTAGTATTCTTTCTGTTGGCGCTACAGGGAAAGGCAGGTGTGAAAAGGTTTATGCTGTACCCATGCACATTGTGTAATCTTATTTACAAATAGTTAGCTTGCTTCCTAGAATTTGGCATGGTGCTTGTAATTGAGCTGTGTTCAGAAGATTAGTTGTCAGTCAGATTTATTGGTATCCCCCTGTGTTGACCATGGGCCAGGTGTCGGATTGAAATCTAACTCTTGAGTTGGGGGAGGGAGTAACACTTAGTAGCCTGTTGCTCTCCAAGCCCTCCAACTTTACTAAGAAAATCAACATGGGATGTTAGATGCATATGAATGTTGTATTCCACTGCACAGCATGGTGCTGAGAGTGACTTAGTTTTACTGCAGTCTTAGACAACATCTAATATCTCTATCCTGACCACTGTCATGTGTTAGGTCTTTCTCTTTCCGCAATTTGTTAGAGGTTTGTGTACAGTATGTTAAGTGCCTTAAGCCATTTTACTGTCATGAATACATTTTATGTGGTGTATACTATTCCTCAGGCCACAGGGATCTTGCTGACAGTCATAAAAGAAATATGCCTTTTTACTGCACAGAATAAAGATTGAACTTGTATTCCACGCTGCTATGAAGGGGGCAGTTTAGGTTTCACACACTGATGTTGATGCCCCACTTGTAACATCTTTGCCTTTTTTTTTTCTTCCAGAAAGAGGAGTCTGTCTGCCCACTGTGTCTCTATGGATACTCTTTGTGTACATAGAGGCTGCAATCAGATTCAAAGACCTGAAGAACTTCCATGTGGACCTATGTCGTCCTTTTGCAGCACACTGGTGAGCCACAGATATTTTGTTTGAATAGAAAAACATGTCAAGAGGGACTGTACATTGTCACTGGTCTCCCAGCTTGATTCTGTTATCAATTATCAATCATCCTGATTCATCATGAATTGATGCACAGGTGTACACAGGTTCGGGTAGCAGCCACGTCAAGATGACTTTCCTCAAAATATTCCAGATTAGAATCATGACAAGATAAACTCATCACCTACATTACTTTCTTTTCTAAAACGACACTTAAATGTTGAATCTCATGGTTTATTGATTGTTGTTGATGACAAAGTAGGCTTCATAATTTTAAATCACCTTAATGTATATACAATATTTATAGGAATATACAACTTTCCTCACAGTTAGTAGGTTTCCACAGCTTAAACCCCTTCTATCAATATTATTTTTTGAACCTGCTAAAAAAAACTATTGACCATTATTCATGCGCCCCTCCCACACACAGTTGAGCCTCCTCTTTGTTGTACAGAGCAGTTTATGACGCTTTTTCGTTTTGCCCTTACTGTGCCCATCGCGCACACAGGAAAGTTCCCTCAACAATCGGAGCATTTACAGGAGGGATGTTGAGTGAATGCAAGAAATTATTATTTGGTTGTTTTACGACACTCAGCTCCTCCCCCGCTGGCCATAAGGAGAGTTTTTCTAAATGGAGTGTTTTGGCCCTAATACCCCTCTATACTATGTTGTGAGGAAAGATTCCTGTAACACCCCAATTAATAATGAAATGTTCATTTTGATCCATAAAAAAGAGATGCACCTGAGTTTGTTGTTATGTTTATCTCTGTAGCATTGGTTATCCGGTGGTCACACTTGGCTTCGGCTTCAAGAGCTATGTAAGCTATAAGATGCGCCTTCGGAAACAGAAGGAGGTGCAAAAGGAGAACGAGTTTTACATGCAACTTTTGCAACAGGCTCTGCCCCCAGAGCAACAAATGCTTCAGAGACAAGAGAGGGAAGCAGAAGAAGGTAAAAGTCAAACACACTCAAACATAAACTCACGAGCTGCAAGTATTGTTTCTGGTTTTTGAAATCTGACTCTTACACTAACTTTTTTGTGCAAGAACAAAAAGTTCATACGATGGCATTGGTCAGAAAAGCATGACATTTTGTATTGAGTATCACTAAATACAGTGGAAAGTATTCAATCTATCATGGATTTTGTTAAATTTGTGGATGATAAATTACATATCAGAGGCAGCAAGCACCAGAATCTTATTTTTAACTTTCTACGCTGGTTCCTGTGTGAAAGTAAATATGTAGGAGACCTTGAGAGCTTGCAGCGTTTGATGTGAAAACTTGTGAAATGGGATCTGAGAAAAAGAATTATAACTTGAATGAAAAATGTTTGTCCTTTTTATATAATTTTCACACATTTGATGGATTTGATGTCACAAAAATTTTTTATATCGGAGAGCTTAAAGAACCTTTTCAAACTCGTAAGTGAAAATTTTTACTTCAAAAATTTTTTTGCACACTAGTATTTTCAACTTAGTACATTCATATCAAGTGGGAATGAAATCATTCATGCCAGTGAATTACAAGTAAAGTCAATGCAAAGACGCCATTTGTCATGCGTTCTACTCAGGCGCAAATGATGCGGTGCCAATAGCACAAATTTATCAGACGAATGCCGTAAATTGGGTGGATCATAGGCGTGAATGATATGAAGTCTGACGCGCTCGTCCCTACAAGCACTTGTTTGGGAGAGTTAGAAATCTCAGAACTCAAGTGAATGTTGGCACTGGGATTACCAATCACGATCAAGATACCCTGGTGACGCATGTCAAAGACTGACCTGCAGGAGATTCATTCATGTGGAAAACTGAGGATTGACCTAAGTGACAGTATGTGGCCACCTAGGCTGGAGGATACAACTTGTCTGTGACACTGAGACACAGAGTTAAAAAGAGCTCAGCTGGATGAAAGTGAGTGACGAGCTCTGATTATCAGATTATCAACTTAAAAGTGCTCACATCGAATCCTGCAAGCTCTCAAGTTTTGCTACATATTTATCTTCATACTTCTTGCTTATAAGTACACAGTACATAAGTTATACTTCAGAAATGAAGAATAGCCGTGTGGTAAAGGAGGATATAAAATCTCTGCCTTATTACATCAGTCATAAAGAGTGACTACATACACTTTAACCTCTCTTTTCCTTATACAGCAGCTGCAGCAGCAGCAAAAGGAATATCCGAAGTGGACACAACTCCAGTATCACAGAATGGTGCTCCAGCAAATAAAAAGGCATCTGCACCAATGCCGGAGTTAGAATATAGAGAAAAAGGGAAAGAAGGAAGGAGTGGCGGGGATGCTAAAAAGCAGCACAACAGCATCCTACCATCGTCAGTGGACTCTAAACTCCAGGAGATGGAGTACATGGAGAACCATATGAACAACAAGAGACTGACAGAGCTGGGCAGCACAGAGAACCTGTTGCTTAAAGAGGACAACAATTCCTCCTGCTCATCCTCATCATCCTCCTCCTCCAAAAACTACAAAAATGCTAGCAGCAATGCAGCAACAGTCAACTCCTCCCCCCGCGGCCATAATGCTACCAATGGCAGTGTGCCCTCCTCTGCCTCATCAGCTTCCTCTTCTATGGGGAAGAATGAGAAGAAACACAAGTTAGCAGTGGGGAAAGGGAATTCGGGTGGCCCTCACAGGGATCCCACGGACAACTGTATCCCTAATAACCAGCTGAGCAAGCCAGAAGCACTTATTAGGTAAGAAAGAAATACACAGACACATACTAAAGAAGACAAATGTTATCGCCAAATTATTTTACAGTCTACCATACAATCAATGACATCACTCCCCTAAAAAATTTACTAATATATGTATTATTATAGAGATAAATCCATTTTTAAGTTTAGCAAATGAAGCTTTACATTGTAAAGACCTACCATGAGAATACAAAAAGCAAATACTTTGAAACACTGGCAGGGATAAACACTTAGAGCCACAGTCATGGGCGAGTAGCTAACTACCAGGATCCATCCATCAGTTGTGACTGTTTGGGCAGAGTAGTGTGATAGAGGTAGAGACCAAAAAAGTGATGTGGATAGACATGAAAACAAATCAACAAACAATAAAAATTGATTACTGAGTATAACCTTAAGATTGCAAATGATAATGGTAGAAATCGTTATTATAATAGTTGTCTGCAGGTGCTGGGGTCTGATGTTATGATCCTCATGAACTGTTGAGACTTTAGTAAAGGCATATACCGAGTATGGAATCAGACTCCAACATCTCTTCCAGAGTAAAGACAAATGTTGTTACTCTGTTTTCTGTAAATTGGTTTGTCACAGTATTTGCTAAGTACCTCTCTGTTATTTCCATTGTGACAACCGCACAGGACAACACCTAAACCTTAAAACAAAACACATTGTCACTAGTACAAGCAGAAACCGCAATTGCATTCAATACCTCAACAAAAAAATGGAAATAACATGAGGCTAAGTAGAAGGCTTATTGGTACAGGGTTTTAACTTTTATACTCCTTTTACTTTACAAATGATCAGCTGGAATCTCAAATGTTGATTTTAAATGTAGGAGGCAGATGGCAGGGTGCAAAGGGGTGGATTATGTTCTTGACAAAAGGAACTGAATGAGCACACAAATAATATAGTATCAAAAACATTACATTGACTTGACAGTTACACAAATTCTCATTCTGCACCAGATAATGGTTGCTATTGGATATCAGCAGGCATCCATCAATACACCTGCTTTCAAGCCGCAACTCTGAACATCACATGGTCCCAACCAGATGATGAGTTTAAGAGCAAGTAACCATGAGGATTTGACCACATCATAGGCATAGGAAACTTGGATTTTAGGCTTAACAGAGTTAGCATACTCTCTAAATTTACCAATAGTAACCCCCCCTTCTGATCATACTGTAACACCAAGGGTTGCAACCTTTTTATTCTGCATTTAATTGCATAATGTTGACTTAAAATCAGTTGAAGTTGTTGTAAAACGGTAAGTTTTTTCAATCAGGATTGACAGTGGAGAGTAATTTTAAAGATATTATTAATTTGTTAATAGTTTAATTACTTTACACCAACATCAAGCCTCTCTTTCTAAGAACAGAATTGGAAGATCTGATGTAGACACATATTTTTAAAAACAAACTAGCAAAATGTTGGAGTAGCATTCTCACCAACTCTCTTCTTCATTCATTTCCTCGTCCGGTATAGATTGGAGCAAGATGTTAAGAAGTTAAAGGCAGACCTTCAGGCCAGCCGGCAGGTTGAGCAGGACCTGCGCAGCCAGATTGGCTCCCTGGGCAGCGCAGAGCGCTCCATACGCACTGAGCTGGGCCAACTGCGCCAAGAGAATGAGCTTCTGCAGAATAAGTAAGTTGAGATGCCATTTAATGGATAAAAGGGGATTACACCAGTGGTATCATTTTTCCAGGGGATATTACTTACTGTGCATCAGTGTGTTCATTGCCCTGCTTTTGTAGAAATTACTACAATGGAAAAAGATTAAACCATGTTAATACTTGGTGCTCAACAGCTTTAAACTCGAGAGCTAATTCCTGCTTGAATGATGTTTGCAACATCAACCTGACATGAATATTTATGAACCAACTGGATGGACCTCTCAAATAGCTTCTTAACCCATTATATTTGCCTGTACACTTGTAGGCTTCATAACGCCGTGCAGGCAAAGCAAAAGGACAAGCAGGTAGTTGGCCAATTGGAGAAGAAGCTCAAAGCAGAACAGGAGGCCCGAGCTACTGCTGAAAAACAGCTTTCAGAGGAAAAGAAGCGAAAGAAGATAGAGGAGGCCACAGCAGCAAGAGCAGTAGCGCTGGCAGCAGCATCCAGGTAATCGCACATCTTTGAGGTAGAGGGTACTCCTTCTACTTGTTGCTTGTTGTCATTCATGAATCGCGCCACCATAGACTGACCATTTTTTTTGCCTTTTCTATTTTCAGAGGGGAATGCACGGACACGCTACGGCGGCGGATCACTGAATTAGAAACAGAGTGTAAAAAACTAACAATGGACATCAAGCTGAAGGAGGACCAGATCAGAGAGCTTGAATCTAAAGTTCAGGTAATGTTTTTCAGTCAAGTGGAAATGGAAAAAACAAAGAATTTTACTGTGCTATAATAGATAGATAGAGATTTAATTGTTGGTGCAGAGTTTGCTATTTGAAAAATGTACTATCTAGTCTTGTCAGTAGCCTCCAGACATGACATGTACTATGTTTTGTCCACCATCTCAGGAACTTCATAAATATAAGGAGAATGAAAAAGACACAGAGGTGCTCATGTCGGCACTGTCAGCCATGCAAGACAAGACACAGCACCTTGAGAACAGTCTGAGTGCAGAGACCAGGATCAAACTGGACCTCTTCTCTGCTCTGGGAGATGCCAAGAGGCAGCTTGAGATTGCACAAGGTCAGCATGATTCCAATTTAAAAAAGGGTTTGAAGGTGGTACTTGGAGTTCAAAAACACCTACAAATTTGGCCACTGTTGTAAGGTTATCCTTTTATTTTGAACTATCCTATTTCTGTCTTAAAGGTCAGATCCTGCAAAAGGACCAGGAGATAAAAGATCTGAAGCAGAAGATAGCAGAAGTGATGGCAGTTATGCCCAGCATCTCATACACAGCCGACACCAGCAGCATGACCCCCGTTGCCCCTCACTACTCCTCCAAATTCATGGACACCAATCCCTCTGGCCTGGACCCCAACGCCTCTGTCTATCAGCCACTGAAAAAGTGAACGCTTTGTCCTGCCCTATCCCTTCCTCCATCTTCCTGTCAGTTTATTATCCCCGCAGACCCACCACCTTCCAATCTGCTCGGCATATTTGCAGCTGAGAATTTTCTTTTTCTTGGGTTTTACTTTTCTCCACGCCAGGTCAGAAGGATGTTGTGTTGTGTGACTGTATTTGTTGTAGTTAAAACAAAAGACAAAAAAACAAAAAAACTTTAATCAGACATCACATGTGAACTAGGAAGTCCCATTTTTTTTTTCTCCCAAGTGTTAAGTGAAACCTCACAGAATCAGGTATGTATCTTCATCTCAAGGGTGTTGCAATATCTTTCCATGAGAACCCCAGTGCAACAACCTGCAATCAGTTCCCCTCGCTCATTTGCCCTGGGAAACTTGTAATGCTTTTAGGTTCATCTTTTCTCTCGTAAAACTGCAAAACAGCGTTCTTTATTTTTATCATACAGCCTTACTCATTACCCAGTTCCTTTTGAAAGATTGTTTTTCCTGAGGTAATAACGGTAACATCAGAACAACCAAAGGGAATGTAGTGCAAAGTTGGCACAGAATTTAACACCTGATATATTTCATTTATATTTTTGGACATATTGACCCTGCTTTCAGCTGTTTTTTTTTTTTTTGAGTTTGGGGTAAGTTCTGAAGGTTTGTTGTGTAGTTCCATTTGTTCACTTGTTCAGATTTAAGAGTTGTTTTCAACAAATTTGAAAATCTTGTGTTGTAAGAAGAAAGAGAGCCTCCGCACCTAATTGACCCCAAGCAGTTTGTCTTTTTCAATATAACTGAAAATACAAGTTAAGTTTCCCCGCTTAAATATTTATTTTGAATTGAAAGAGTGCAGCAAGAGGAGTCTGTGTTGTGTACCAGCGTCTGTGCAGGGCTCTTCATACTCTTTCATTAGTTGTCATAAACACTGTGCCTTGAGTTAAAGACATGGAATGAGTTGAATAACAGGATCCAATTGGCGTGACCCTTTTTGAAAGAGAAGACAAGTGTGTGGCTATGCTAAAAAGGATCAGAATTTGACTTTATACAGTAAGGGACAAAGTTGCCTTGGGATGTTGATGTGATTTTTGGACTACCTGCTCTTAGGGAATCGTGGTCAAATGTGGGTGGCCTTGTTCCTCATATTGAAAACCTAAAACAAATTTGATAAATACAGTAGACAGCACTGAGTCTGAGACATTTCACCATAGTCCTGTTAGCCTACTGTAATTTAGTTGACATGTTAGCCACCACAGAGTCTACTACATACAGGTCTCCTGTTCATTACATGTCCACTCACAGCTCAACTCTTCTTTTGTTAGACTCCAAATATGTAGGTGCAACTGCAGCCCTATCCTTTTTTTCCAAGTTAAAAGTTGCACTATATAAAAAAAAACACAAGCTGTTTGAAAGGGAAAACTGCATAGACGGACTGTGCAATGTAAACATTTCAGAAATGCCAATTCTGTTATAGTAGCCTATTTTATTTAGTTAATCATTCAGTTCCTGTGCCAAGATTTAAATGCTTTTTTTTCCAAGTAATTTTCTCATGAATGTACTGCAAATACATTGGCCAACATGTTTGTCAAAGAGCCAGTTGAATATGACTTGATGGAAGTTTCTGTTAAGCAGGCAGAGAAAATGGTTACCTGTTTGTAGTAGACTGTGTAGTTTAAATTAAAGGACTAGAAAGTCAATTTCTTTTGTGAATGTTACAGTATTTACAACTGTTGGGCATGTGGCTGTTTAAAATCCATTTTCTTAACTTCCTGTTTCTGGTATTGTTATTTTTCTGCAGGGAGAAATATTGCTTAAGTCTGATGTGGTTTCACCATTATCTGAGATGGTCAATGTTATGCGTGTAATTTTCACCTATTGTAAATGGAGAAGCTTTTTTTGGCTCAGAGTGCTGTCATTGGCTCCTTGAAAAAAGTGAAATTACAAATTAGTCAGTTGTTTGGTCAACTGATTGTTGAAAGCATAGAGAAGTGTTTTGTTTGTTTTTTGTTTCTATGCCCACAGTCACTGCTGTGTTTCTCCCCAGGTCTGACCTTGGCTGTGGTCTCGCTCTGTGAGGTTTACAAGGAATAAACATTTTTTCTCGCAAATTGACTTTTCCTCCTCTGCTCCTACTTCAGCCATTTCTCTAGACCTGTGGTTCTCAAGTCCAGTCCTCGAGGCCCACTGTCCTGCATGTTTTGGATGTTCTCCTGCTCCAACACACCTGATTCAAATGATCAGCTCGTTATCAAGCTCTGTAATGGCTTAATAACGAGCTAATCATTTGAATTAGGTGTGTTGGAGCAAGGAAACATCCAAAACATGCAGGATAGTGGGCCTCGAGGACTGGACTTGAGAACCATTGCTCTAGATAAATAAAACAGCATTATAATTACCACATACATAATTTTTACAAGAGAGTTGATTAAACTTTGATCAGAAGTCTTTACAAACAAGATCGTAACAGACCTATCAAAGACCAGTGTTATATCTAGGCCTCCATTGTTTACAGTTATTTGATTGTTTCTTCACTTTATAGAATTTCAAACTAAAATATCAGACTACACCAAAATCACTGCTTGGACAGTCCACCAGCTTTATATTAGTGTGACAGTTTTTCTAATTTCCTTTATCCGATCCAGTAATGATGAAAAAACTTGAGTATAAATGAAGTTAAACAATATCTAATATTGTATTCTATAGTAATGTAATACACAAGTAAAAGGGACAAAGCTTAAAACATTTTATTGCATTGTAAAGCTGTTCATAACTGGGTGCTACTGATTAAATGAAGACATGCTTTTGTCACTAGGGGGCAGTGTCTATGAAGTGTAGTTTGAGAGAACTTCTATCCCCCAGGACTGATTATCAAACGTGAAGAACCACGTCATTTTATTTTTTGGACACCAGAAAATCTAATGCAGTTATGTTTCTGCTGACTCCTTATCATGGTTTAGTAAAAGCAGTATGACCAGTTCTCGTTATCCAGCAGTTCTGTGTGACCAATGGTGGCTATCCAGTAGAACTGGATTGGAAGGTAAATGAATCTGGTACAAAAACTGAATAATATCAGAGGGTAATTTGATGTATTAAATGAATATGAAAGCCTAATGTTGTCTCTTTTTCTACATTTCAGGTTGAGATATCTACATGTCACAACCACTGAGATTTTGGAGCACTGCTCAGTGTAAAAAGGAGCTTTATATGCACCATTTTGTCTTATTCCATGCTTGCCTGAATTTGCTTGATTAACATGTGCAACAAAGCAAACTTAGGCAAAGCCTTTTGCTTTATTTTACCAGATCAAGTGGGTTTAGAGTACAAACATATTTTACACTCCTCCGTGGTTTATTACTGTTCTGGGTTAGAATTTTGCAACACATTGTTTTGTTTGAGAATGTTATTCATATGGATTAAGAAGATCATAATGGATGTTTTTTTTTAAGCCATCTGCATTTGGCATGACAGATTTAAACCAGGAATTCTTCAGTAAATTGAGCTCTTTATATGAGGAAGATTAAAATAGAAAATTAAGGCACATTGCTCTTGTTTTTTACCTTTTTGGTACCTGAGTGATTTTCTTTGTGACGAAACACTTTTCATTCCCCATCTCCCTTTCTCTGGAGAGCATGGGGCATGATGAACCTACAGTGACTTAAAAGGAATGCACCCGAGAATAGAAGTGCTTGGTGTGTCCTGTATCTGAGTTTTTCTATGTTCTAAAAAATCTGGTAGAACCAGATTTTTTAGAAGCTGTTCTCATGAGTAGTTTATGTCAAGTGTAGCTCAACGATAAAATTTAGCTTGGTATACAAGTGCTAAGCCTCTCTAAAAAGAAAAAAAAAGAAAAAACGCACAAATGCATCAAAAAACAAACAAACAAACAAAAAAAAAAACAACAAAAAAAAAAACACGTATTTATTTATTTATTTATTTATTTATTTGCCCTTATAACTGTTTTCACATGACAAACTGCTTTTAGGGGGCCCCCCAAAAATTGCCTGAATATGATTAAGCTTACAACACGAAACAGGATGCTATCAAAGTATATTAATTTTAAACTATTTCAGACTTAACTATTCAGAACCCATTCATAATTTAGTGCAACTCAAAAGATAGGATAATGAAGTTCCCTGAATACATCACAAAAGGGGATAATATCT
Organism: Xyrichtys novacula; assembly: GCA_962446985.1. NCBI lineage: Eukaryota > Metazoa > Chordata > Actinopteri > Labriformes > Labridae > Xyrichtys > Xyrichtys novacula. Next base: position 10,683,264 of record OY660878.1, read on the forward strand.
GTGGTCCTGGTGGTTACTGTAAAACAATCAAAATTGGCAGTCTGTCAGTCATCCAAAGACCTGTCATCTCCAGATGTTCCAAAGGGAGGTTATGCTGTAGTTTTGAGTCTCCATTCATGATATAGGGGAGAGTGGGGTAAGAGGAGCCATTTTTTCATACTTCGGATCACTACATCAAAGCAATCATAGTTTTGTCTCTATCTAGTGTATCGGCATATATTTCAAGATGTCGTGCATCCCTGCAAACCAACAGAATGAGTGTAAACATAACTGTCTTGATAATATAGCATGCCAAAAAAAGTGGTCTCCTATGGTCAACTTACCCTGTGTATGGGGTAAATAACAGTCACTTCTTCACATTCATGTGTATTTTTATCTATTATACACTATTCAACTGGTACAATAAATATTTTTATTATTATTGCATATAACTGCTAAAAAGCTGTGCTGTTAAAAAAAAAAAAACAGTTTAACATGAGAATGCCTTTGAGTGATTCAGAACATTCACAGCTGTATTTTTGAAAAGATAAAGTAAAAACATTTCAACAATCTGAACTGAAACTCTGATCCTCTCATCAGACTCCTTTACTTTCTCAGTTGAGTCACTGGCTCAATTTACCCCAGAACTACCATTATGACTTTATTAGTCCTCTAAGCTAAAATGGTGGACTTCTATGCTAGGTTTTTGATCTCATGTTGTAGCTCATAGATACCACAATTGATGCATAAAACAAATTTAAAATAATCTTTTTGGTCTGAACACAATTCTAATTAAACTTATGACAGACTAAATTCACTTTCAAGAGTGAAAAATGTTTTTCTATGGAAATAAATGTCTAACCCCTTTACCAATGTGCTTCTTACCTCATATACTTAATGAATTGATGCCCATCTCCTAAATATTTGGTCACATGATCAATTTCTTTCCTAACTACAGGGGGTGGCTCAACTTACCCCACTCTCCCCTAATGGGCTATTTTAACCCGTCAGCCTCCTCTCAGTTGTTAGGCAAAGTGTGTGTGAAACCCGAACAGCAATGACAAGGAGGAGACCACAATCACAAGAGGAACATCACACATACATGCACGCTAAGGATCTGTGTTTAGGTCCAGGCTTTGTCATTCACCACTCTGAATGGTTGCTTTACATTCCACCGGCTACACAATAAATTAAGAAGCTCAATAAAGCAGATACCAAGGTAACTAAATTGAATCAGAGAAAAAATGACAACAGTCTGTGATATGACTATTGCAAAATGAATAGCCTCTGAAGACACAGGGTGTGAATAAACGCTCTCGTGTACAAAGAGGAGCAACAGCCCCGCCCGCACTGGAATAGAGCGCTGCCTGCCTGCCCTGCTGCTGCTGCTGCAACAACCTCACTCGCGTGATTTCACAAACGGGCGTCACGCACATTATTCGGCTGATATACATACATAACGCCGCCCAGGGGGACGAACATGTTAATTCACCATCGACTGAAAGCTGTCTGTGGGGAGGAGGAGAAAAACAGCTGAAAGAAAGTTTGCGGAGAGAGGGCTGTTTTGAACTAGTGGAAGTGTTTCGACCGAAACCTAGAGGCGCTTGTTGGGCTTTTTGCCCCACTTTTGGATTACGACATGGATGCTTTGAAATCCGCTGGAAGAGCAATTATACGAAGCCCGAGTATCGCCAAACAGTCGTGGGGTGCGGGCAGGCACAGAAGTGAGTATACAGTAATTCACAGCACTACCACGAAGACGTTAGCTGACGCCACTTAAGCTAAAAAATGCTAACTGGGCTTAAACAAGCTAGCACCGACAAGGAGCTAACATCGGTTATATGTTACTCAGCGTTACTTTCCAAGTCGCCTGTGGATGTCACACATAGTTGTTGCCACATAGAAGCTGCCAGTGTAGTGTTGAGCAAACCAAATGTTGGTAGGGGGGGTTTCATCTCCAGTGCGACGAACTGATGTCGAAAGTATCTTATTTTGCCCGGTGTTATGCCGTAGAATGCACCCCTGCCGTAGACTGCACCTCCTGACGGCAGCGCGGTTAAAAGTACATAACAAGGCGAAATAATCCAAGTTTTCTCAACTATTGGATGGATTCAAAAGCGTGTGCCTTTGAATGATATCATCTAGGCTATGCAGATAAGCCGAAAACAATAGCCATCTGATTCGGAATATTTGCTGTCCCGAAAATATAATGTTCTCTACCTTGACAGCTTACTGTACAGTTTACATACCCAAGTACACCTCTATTTGTGCATTTTTGAGACACATTAAAACAGAAAGAAAGTTTGCTGCTCCATCTGACATGTTGTCATAATCCAATACTCGTGTTTTTTTTAAATATGAGGTCATTTTCTTCCACTTTAAGAAGCTAATGAGTGGATGGGATGCAGGGGTGCATTCTACGACACAACACCTGTGAAACTTGCTTTACAACCTTCACTGTATAGCATGGCTACTAGACTGAATGTACACTCATACTGACAGCAGCGTCCCGGAGCTTGTAAACAAACTCTTGTTTAGCAGAGAGTTACACACTTGCCTCTTACACTGGTTATAGCATATCGAACAAGTCATATTAGTCACTCGTTCTCGTACACTTTGGCCAAAAGCAACCACATGATACAACATAACTTTAAAGAGTTTGGTGAAATCCTGTGGTCGTCTGCCACGTCACTCCTTCGACAAACTGTCACGATTTGGAAATTCACAACAGCGGCTTAGCCGGGAGCTTAAAAGCATAAACCAGACTGTAGAGCGGCCGGGGACTGGTGTAAGGGAGTCGCCGGTGTGAAAAAGCACGAAGAGATGAGTAGTCTCTCTGGCAAGGCTGTTCAATCCTAGCAACTCACTGTTGCTAGGTGATACATTAAGTGAAACAAAAAAGCAGACTTTTCAATGAGTAGATTCAGAGCCAGAATCAAATAAGAGTCTAATTAAACTCGTGTGCCACGCTCAAATCAAGGGTAAAGCTAATAATCGCTTTGGGTGTCAGGCTGTAGCTGATGCTCTACAACTGTATAGCATGGCTACGATACTCAATGTATAGGCTAGCATGGCTTTCATTCGAAGTATAAGCTGCCTTGAGTGGTTCTATATTGCGTCCTCAAAAGAGGACCCATGACACCCTCCATTCTCTCTATTTCATAGACAATAGTGCACTTGACAGCAAGATTCCACACGTGCCACACAGTGAAATCGATGCATTGTTTTGGTCAACTCCTCAGCGGGAATGCTTTAATCGCACGACCCACTCTCATCTTGACAAGGCAGGAGGAACAGGGCTCTAACGACCAATGAATCTCTAAAGCTGAAACCTCACACTGATGGTGAGCTTTACCTTGACTCCACATTCAATCTGCAGGAAATGTCACATTATTATAGACTTTACTGTGTGTTAGCAAGCACAGAAGAACTGCAGATTAATAAATGGAAAGGCAACATGTTCTGACTTGTGTCAGTAAGCTACTGACTCATGGCTGACCCTGTATCTGCAGGAAAAGTATCAAGTTACCACCTCTATTTTGGCCATGATATTAAAAAGACATTTCTGTTATGAGGAGCCTTTCTGGCAGAAATTTCAGGTGATTAAAAGTGTGATAACTCTACATTTTGGAATAGTAATAGTTTTCCTCAGTCTTGTTACTGTGCATGCACCATCATGTGTCAGTTACGCCATTTCCTGCTTGGAATGAGTCAGTTCGGTTCCTAGCTGAGGGTAGGGAAAAGGGAATGTAACATATCCATTTTTAATCCAGACACTGAGTGGCAGAAAATCTCTGTCTGCACTGACAAAGATAAACAGTTCCTCCTGTATACCTGTTCAAATAGCTGCCTTAAGACTGTTTGTACTGAGGCAGCCACACAGTCTGTGTCAGTAAATCCATGTAGATGGCAAATGGGGAGAGTAAGTAGACCTCAAACCTTTAAACTATATTTTTAAAAAGATGTGTGCCAAGTCAACTTTGCTTAAACTTTACTCTAGAGATGGTTTGTGGTGTACCTGTTGATCACTACGTGTTCTTGTGGTTTAGAAAAGGCACGTATATAGAGAGAAGCTGAGGTGAGGTGAGGTGATGGTACACATCCTTATACAAGAGGTCTACCTTTTTTTGCACAGGCTCTTGCACTGACCCTGCACTTCTGCCCCTGCTCTGGATAATGAGTGCTATGTCCCTCACAGAGGTCAGTCAATGGGGTCTGCTAGGCTGTAATGGAGACTGCCTCTTTGTCGAACAGTTTTGTTCTCAGTGATTTGTTGACCTGTTCTATCCTCTGCTGCCCCGGTCTTTTTGAGTCACAAGTGTCATTTAAATATTTTGGTAAAAGGGACTGCACTTTCACTCTTTCTGAAAGAGGATGATTTGTGTTGTAGAGAAATGGATGTTGACTTCTCACTCAAAAGTTGACACAGCAGTTACATGGCAGACATTGATCATCAAATTTGTTATCATGATCAGTGGTTGGCTGATTATTGCCAAATGAGTTTATCAAACATAATCTGATCTATTTGCATCTGTTTTAACTATATTGAGTACACATGTACATGATACCAACATTTGATTTCTTTTTTCTCCTAAAACAGAAACAAAATTTAAAAACCAAGTGTGTCCCTTTTTGCCATGTTACTGGCTACTCTGAAAGACGTAACCACAGGAAACACAGGTGGCCTCCGTTTCCCTTTCCTTGTGACAAATAATTGATGTAATCTCTACCAGCCATATGTGTAGACATGATCAGTGTGGTTGTTCACAGTTCTTCTTGTCAGGTGGACATGACTCCAAAGATGCAGTTTTACTTTGTTTGTAAGGGGGGAGCTTATTATGAATCCAAACTAAATATATTTAGCTAACAGCATGGGAACAGCATTTATTTTTCCTATAAACTACTGCAAATATGATCCCAGCTTAAAGGCCCCAAAAGCACAAGTGAGGCATTGTTTTGAACTGGCAGTAATTATAGCCTGACTTTACTTAAACTTGCCTGTCAGTCTGTTGAGGCCTTTTTTATGTCCTCCCGGTGTAAGGTCAGTAGACAGGAATAAAAGTGAAGTAGTTAATGAGGCAGCCTCTCTGTCTCAATCCACTATGCAAACGTGTAATTCTGGCAGGGCTTGCTTTTTGTTCAGCAACCACTCTCAGACTGACACTTGTGTCCTTTTCTTTCTCGGCCAGTGTTGTGAAGTCTTATGAAACTTCACTTGAGACGGCCTTTACTGTGAACTCCTCGTGTATTTGAAGTCCTCTGGGGATTCTAGGCTGATCCCTTTAATTTGAAGGGGTGGTATTATGCCATTATGACACCCAGAGGTCATTCCTGCTCATGGTTTTTAGTATCTGAGAACTGACTCAGAACCCAAGTCAAACTGGTCAAAATTAGATCACTGAAATGGTTATGACACATAATGTGGGAGTGGGACACTACACCTGAACCCTGTCTTTATAACGTAACAGTCTTAAAACCAAAATAATTCAGTTTTTATTACAAAGACCAGTTACAAAGTTTTAAAACATGAGATACTTTGTTCATGTTTTGCCTATTTGGAGAGTTACATATATTTTTTTCAATTGTCATTTCAACAGTATTTATGCCAATCCACCAATGTTTAAGGTCCTACTTCTACCAACTCTACTGCTTAGAAATTACATGTACAACTGTGTTGTCCTTCTTCATTTAATTCCAGTTTATATTCTTATATGGTGTATTTAGTTAAGCTCATGTTTACTGATTTTAGGATGTACCTCAGGATGTCCCTCAAAACCATTTGACTATCAATAGAAACTGGCTCCTCCTGTTTGGCTTGACAGAGGGTGCTTAAACAGATCAGTTTCACTGCCCTGCTGCTTTCTGAAAGCACATTCTGGCCTCAGCTGGTTATCAGCTGTAATCCCCATCTGGCATGACCACTCATTTCCCTACACTCTGTTTAACCCTAACTTTCCTCCTTTGAGTCGATTTGGCCAATACTGAAAGACCTGTGTCCAAATATTACGACTTAAACTACGCCTGTAAGACGCTTATCTCCTGTAATCCTCCTGTTATCCAAGAGTCATTGTTTTGCATGGTCATCAAATGAAATACTTATAGCTACATAGTCATGCAGCACTTGATCCAGTATTATTCTTATAATAATTATTTTTTTAACTGTAGTAATATCCCTGTTAAGAGTTTCTAGCTGGCTATGAAACAGACTAATAATGAAGTGATGCCTCTTTATGGCCTGAAAGAGCAACAGGGACCATTGGCAACAAAAATGACAATCTAGGACCTCGAGAGAGAGAGACCATTGAATCGGGGGCTGATTCTCCAGGTCGATTTTGGCATTTTGATGTAATTGCACTTTAGTATTGCCAGAAATATCAATCATTTCCTGAAATCTTTTGCATAACCTAGAAGCTTTGTCTTTCCGAGGAAATTTTAAATGTCTTCTCTAAAACATGTTCATTGGTTAAGGTAACCATTTGACTTTCATGGGCTAGTCCACACAAATTTCTTTTTTTATTGCATCCTCAATATTTTTTACCTGATGATATATATTTGCATAATTTCAGATCAAGTCCACTGTGATGAAATTTTACTGAGCCTAATATTAGTCCATTTCCATTTATTTGATAAAATGTCTATTCTTGTTCAGTAATCTAGTTTTTCAAGAGGCGGAACAACACTACTGGAACAGTCTTTGTACCAGGCAGAGACAGACAGTGAATGGTCCATGTACAGTAACAGGCTGTCCCCTTTGACCAGCAACACTAATTCTTTTTTCTCCCAAACAATGCCCTATCCCAGCCTTTTCCTGTAGTGTCAGTGTTTCTGTCAAAGGAATAGGAATAGAGGATGTTTCCACATCCTTGACCTAGACTTCATTTAACCATAAAATGGTTAAGACTGAACCATAGAAGTTACAAATCTGCAATAAAATGTTAGACTTAATTTTGTTGCATAGAAAGAAATTGTCCAAGGCTTTTTTCTAACAAGTGTTGTACCGTTTCTGTGTGTATCCCTCGGGGCATTACTTCCTCATCTGAGTCAGCCGTTTCTAAATTAGTTTTAAGTGTCCTGATTGGAATCTAATAATGCTGGAATAGGTCTTTTCTGCATATGCCTCATCACTGTGAGATAAGAGGAGGTCATCTCCTCACCACAGCTCTGTTGGTTAGGACCCTAAATGACTTGGAGCACTCTGTTTTTCAAAGTTGTTTGTGATTTGTGGTTGAAGTCAGGTTTGATAGTGCTTACTCAGTCTTTTTATGGTCATTCTATTCCATGAAAAGACTTTGCAAAAAAACTTTGATTGTTCTTTGTCTGACATATTGTTTTTTTCTGAGCCCTACACTTCCACATATTCATAAACCAATTCTTTATATTGGTAATGTAAAGTCGTGTTTCTTTACTAGGATGAACATTACAGTTCTTGTCTAGCAGGAGCTGGTTCTGAAATGACCGTGCTGCTGTAAATCTGCAAACGAAAGTGACCCTGTTTCTTGTAGTTGAAGGCTTTACATCCAGATGAATACATGCAAATACATGCTAAAGGTCTCAGGCCCTGGGTGATATGTGGATACATTCACTATTTTGGGTCAGTCATTCATAAGCAAAACATTACTTTCACCAAACTGGCACTATTCTGACCACCTCAAGTCAAGCAAATATGTTTTTTTTTTTTAACTTGGATCAAAATTACCCACCCCACTTACCAACAACACTCTTGATCTTCAACTTCACAGGGTCAGCTCTTAAATACCTCTGCTCAAAGCTCCTTATATCTCAGTGCTGTTTTCTTCTAATTCTATAGACATATTGTTTGTGAAACAAAGCAACAACAAAAATAATAATAATTGCGTGGTTTGGAAACCAGTTAAAGGATCATTCAGAAGTGAGATGTACCTGTGAATTATCAATACATTTCTGCTGAGCTGGAAGTGTTATAATAAGAGATTTAGAAAGATGTAAACTTGTACTCTTGTTCATTTAGGGAGACTAGTTGCTAAGCATGGTAAGAGCTGCATACCTTTTCTTTGTTCCACGTGTCTCTTCCTGGTAGCTTTGCTGGTGGAGTGTTGAAACTTGTCAAAACAGGGTGATGGGAGCAGGTTTCCAGCTGGTAGAATGGTTTTCCACCTGCTGTCAAATTACAGACTAATAATACTTCAGTGGGTGTTTGACTGTGTGTTTTAACAAAGCCTTAAGGCTGTTGTATATTAACATCCCCCAAAATGATAACCCATTTTTCTCATCTTAAATTCAAATATATAATAGTTACAGGCTCGTTTTCAATATTAATTCTGTATTGATCTTAAATATCAGTTAAATATTGCTTCTGACATGAGTACTAGTCATCTTCTGAAATCCATAGCATGGCAAACTGCTTCCTTGTGTTTCATGAAATAATTAAAATCCATCTAAAACAGGTTACTGGCTTACTTTTCGTAAAAACTGACATACATGTGATGTTTTTTTGAGGGGGAAATATGGTTCCTGGAATAGTCAGCAGACAATCATAATCATTCAACTGTTTCACTGGTGTTGACTAAATGTAGTCTAGAAATCGAGAAAATCAACAATATCGTAGAATCGCAATTTAAATCGAATTAGCATCCAAAAATGGTAGAAGAATTGAATCAGGAGAAAAGCATGTTGTCCCAGCCCTCGTAATTATACAAATGATATCTTTTCTGAGCCTTAAATCTTCGAGTGCTGTCTGAGCAAGTCTTTCAAATTCATTGACACATACTGTGCTTTAAAACTGTACTCTCAAGTTTAAGCAGATCCAGTGATTTTTAGAGAAGTGTCTTTTAAATGAAAAAAAAACAAAAAACTTACCCACGTGTCTATTTTATTTGATTGGCTTTGCTCTTATAAATGTTAAAATCTACTATTTTTGGTTAGCCTCTGCTGCTTTTTCCCACATGGTTTATGTGCCCATAAATGTATGGCTAATGCAGCGTAAGGAAAATACTTGCAAAGTAAAAATGGTAAGGAAATGCATCAGCTGTAAACTTAACCTGTTCAGTCAACACAGTAAACCAGCCAACTCCTCTAAGAACCTGGAAAGAAATAGTAAATCTCAAATGTCATTTATACATGTAAAAGCTGAAGTTATCATTTGGCTGCTAACCAGACTGTGCTGCTGTTAGATACAGATACCCTTTTTATTAGTTGTAACTGCTCTTTTCTTTACTATTTGTTGACCCATCACGATTTCTCAGTGTAACACTTTAAACTGCTGTAAATCCAAACTCCTAATATTCCGTTTGAGTCATGCACACCTATCAAAAAGCAGATTTTCACATTTAAGAGGCTGGAAAAAGTGTTTTTTGTGCCTTGTAAAAGAAACCAGGAGACTCAAGTGTAATGCAGAATAGATTAACTAATTTTACCAATAATAGTTGGCTGCACATCTGCTTGGATAATTTTGACAATCCTTATGATGTAGATAAGATGATCACCCCCAACAATGGGGACGTGATGTTGTTGAGAGTGTTTGTGACAGATCTTTTGTTGAACAAAACCGAATCCCTTTGCCCTCTCTCACTATCACAGCCAACAACAGCACAACAGTGAGTTGTTTATGAGCTTCAGACAGAATTTAGATGTTTGCTGTTGGACAGGAAGAAGCAATTCCAGATCAACTTGTCTAAGCTTCTACCCTGGTTTGTTTCAGTTGTCAGTAAATGTTAGTTCACACAAGATGTTTGTGGTTTTTCTTTTTCACTTCCCCATCTCTGTGGTGTAGTCTGTTATTAAGGCCTCATATCAGATATATTTTTACTCTTATTATGTGAGAAGTCGGAATGTGTCTGTCATGATCAACTCAGCTGACAGTGCATGAACAGTAGAATCTGGCTCCTGTTTAAGAGATGGTTTCCCTTGACCCCCTTTGTTGTTATTCGATATGTTGTTATTTAATATGTTATTTACATGACTATATAGAGCGATAACTCTCTCTCTGTGGGGACAGCAAGTTCAGTTGGCATGAAGGCTGGTACTTGATTGTGTGATATTGTTTTTGCCATGGATGTCAATTCTACCTGACCTATCTGGAGTTCCAGATTCTGTCAAAATAACATCCTGAATACATTTTAGAGAGAGATAAAATCTAAGTCCTCTATACTATCTGAAATGACAGGTTTGCAGATTATGCAGTATTTCGGTTGTTATAACAGGTCGGGTGAAAACCATAAAAGTTATTTTAATTCACACTATACTCTCAGCGTCTCTTCATGTCCACTGTTATTAGAAAATTATATTGAGTTTTTTTTTCTAGTATATATGCTGAGATAAATCATGACACAAAGAGTTAAATGGAATTGAATTGTAAGGTTCGTGACAATACCCCGCCATAGTTTAAAGCACAAAGTCATCACTCCTTGCTCCATAGCAAGGCCTTTAACCCGAATGATAAAAATAGGATATGAATGTCATAATGGCATCTATAACTGGAAAGAGTGTGTAATACCGGGGTGTAGTACTTTTGCCTGCTAATACTAGCATCATAGCAAAGGTTTCATTGTGGGGTCTAGCCAGATAAAACAAGTCTTGCAGCCAATGTGCATAATCTATTTTCTGCAAGGCAAATAGACAAGGAGGCTTTTCTATGAATGTTTTCTATCCTTCATGTTAAGTCCACATGACTTGGAGATTTTTGAGGCCGAGAAATTCATGGAATTCTGAAATAATCAACATCAGTCAATATTTGGGTTTATCAATAAACAAATAAATAAACTATGTCTGTGGGCACTGCCGGCAGCCAAATAGAGATGTTATCTGTAGATTGCACATCAAAACTTGCTCCATTTTTACATCATAGGCCAGGTATAAAGAATTAATTACATTTCATAACTTCGTTTTTTAGGATGTGGAAATTTGCAATTCAAGGTTTGGGTGCTGTCATATCTAAAGCAGTTGAGTTTACCATTCAAAGTTAACTGAGAGAATGCAGTGCTGTGCTGACATGTCATGTATCTGAGCCTGCCAAACAGCACAAGCAGTGGGATTGCCAATGAGCATGTGTTATTGGTGTGTGTCCTATCCACAGAGCTTCCAGAAAACTGGTCAGACACGAGGGAGACCCTTCTGGAGGGCATGGTGTTCCAGCTCAAATACCTTGGGGTGACGATGGTTGAGCAACCCAAAGGCGAGGAGCTGTCTGCAGCTGCTGTAAAGAGGATAGTGGCCACGGTAAGAGACAACACACCTCCTCCTCTCAAATGCAAAAAGCAGGGCATCCAAACACACAGGGTACATTTGAAAAGTAAACAAAATCCTCCTAAACCTCCTCTCCTTTTACCAAGTCATAAAGGAAATTCAAAAAGCATTAACACCCCTCGCATTTGTTTAACTTATTATGGAGATGCAAATTGTGAACACATTTTGTTCTGACAATAATTTGCATTTCATGACTAAATGAAAAGGCAGAAGTGGGACTTTGCAAAGTTTAGTAAATGTATCTAAATTAGAAGAATATGTACTCAGAGAATAAGTCAATCTGTAAACTCAGTTCTCAGTCGAAGGATGCCTGAACCAATTCAGCCAGGAGTCAAACCCTGCGAATTTAAGCAAAGGAAAACACAGGTTAAAGGTAACTCCAAGATGGCATCAGTCCATAATGACTCTACAGAGATTTCACTCAGTTTGATCTCGGTTTTATCAGACTGGAGATCACTGAGTTCTATTTTTCCCCCTTATGTCAGCTCTGAGACCTGAAACAGGTCTCTTGTTTTTCAGAAAGTCCCCAGTTGAGGTGTTGGAACATGTCAAAGATGATCAGGAGATAGAGGTCACATGTGCTGTTTGATGTTCATTTCAAATATCTGAATGTTTGTATCTCTCTATTTTTAACTGTTTTAAATCTTGTTTTCACTAAGTATTATAAGATATCAAGTTTAGATATTTATCAAGAAGTCTGGTTGTTATTGTTTGATGACAACTCACATATCCGCCTTTCTCTATGTAACCCGCACCTTTCTTTTTCTTTCTTTTTCTTCTTTTTCCTGTTCTTGAAGGCTAAAGCTAGTGGGAAAAAACTTCAGAAAGTCACATTAACGGTTTCCCCTCGAGGAATCATTCTTTATGACAGTGCCTCCAACCAGCTGATAGAAAATATCTCCATTTACAGGTAATTCTATTTCCTTCAACTGTTGCTGTTTCCAACATACTCTGTGTTCATGATTATTATTTTTTATTTATATATTTTCATTTTTATTTTTATTTTTTTGGGGGGGGGGGTCTTGTGAGACAGTCTTAAGTGTTTTCCTGCGTATCTGTATGATCTGTGTGCAAAAAAGCTGCAAAAGTGTCCAAGACACTTGACTCGATATACCCCCGCTTGCTGCGCCCAGTGGTGTGTGGATGGGATCACTGAAAAACTGATGGTCTCTCCAACATCAGTGTGTGAATTATAGTATGAATGGGTGAATGTAATAAGTGATGAAAAGCGCCTTTAGTGGTAGACGAGAGAAAGTCCTACATAAACGTAGTCCATTTACCATTTACACATGGAACTATACAGTCAGTGTCAACAGATTGTGCTTGATTGTATATCAACTTGCAAGTTTAGATGATCTTCTCTGGCCTTCACCAAGAATCAACATGTGTTAGTCTATATATCAGTCAGTGGCTGAACTGCCAATCAATTTCCCATTTGCCCATCGGTTTTCCAATTTCATCATATGACCAACACAATATCTAAACTAACCTTATTTTCTCACTTTTCAGCAGAACCTTGGGCCATTTTCTTGGTTTACTGGGTACTTTTATTCTTTCCAGCTACTTAGTTTTGTCATTGCTTGTCAATAAACAATAACTCCTTTGTGCAGCTTAAAGTAATCAGGATAAAGTTGATCTCTAAAGCTTGTAGCATTCGACCATAAGAAACTCTAGTTTCTGCATTGCTAAGGTATTTTTGTTTCTGATTTAACCAGGGCCATGCTTCACAAAGCAGGTGTAGTAGAAACCCTCAGTTTGTTAACCCTAGAAATGCAGAAACTCTAGGTCTCTCTGTTTCGGACAAGGACGTAAAGGGACATAACTTAGGCCCATTCAAGAAGCTCTGGGTCAGTTACTATGGTAACTGAGTCTGTGGACCTAATCTGGTTGGGAGCTGGTATTCTTCAGTGAGCACTGAGTTTCTCTCTGTTTCCTTTCTCTTCTAAAGTCAGAAACCCAGTTTCATTTGTACATTTATTTACTAAGTCTGTATGATGTGTGAAAACAGAAATTCATCATTTATCAAAGTAAAGATCTAGACGTCAGTTAGGCATGTAGAATGTAGTTTTTCCAAACATGGCGTGTCCTTTGATCAAATAGTCTCGAGATTAAGGGGCTGCATTACCCTACTGAGAGCTAAATTTCCATTGGAAGAGGATTTTGAGACCCAGCTGAATGTTCAGTCATTTCCAGACAACAGTTTGAGTGTTACTGTTTTTTCAAATCTCGGTTGTGTATCTCTTCATGATCTAATAGAGCCTCAACATCACAAACTTCACCCATTATAAGCAATTTCTCTTCTTTTCCCCCTGCCCAGATTGCATCTCCGCCAAATTAAGAATTAATTTAGGTTCAATATCATTCCACCACTTTTCACCTTTAACTTAATATTATGCAATTAAATATTAAATGAGACTAAATTCAAAAGCAGCATATTCTCCTACGCTGCTCTTCTCCCTTTTGCTCTGTACTGGGTCTTGTTTTTTTTTTGCTGAAAATATGTTAAAATTTGAGGCATGTAGGCAAGAGAGTTTCTAGTCTTACAGGAGGTAAAGTAGGCAGAGCTCTTTTTGTTTGCCATGGTGAATCATAGGCCGCCAAAGTTCATTGAAAGAGAAGAAAAGAAAAGAAAATGGTATGTAAGATAAGGAGAACTTTATTGATCCTCGAAGGGAAATTCAAATGTGAACAGAGATCTAACTGTGCAGACATGGCTGAATCCTCTTGTTTTATTCTCTGTTCCTCTGTATTTTCTGTGCTTGCACGACTCTCATTTGTTCTTGTGACCCTTTGTCATCAAAATGGTGCAGTAGAAATCTTCCTCTTTTTTTGTTAATGACCCAAAAATATGTGCGTATACCCAGTAAAACGCTGCACAGATAAAGCAGCACTCCATTAGAGCTCTTCTCACTGGACATCTACTTCAGAAGACAGGGATGGATTAATAAAAAAAAAAGTATTTTCTTAGGCCCAGTTCCTCCTGTACCAAAATGTGTGTTTTACTTATCTTGGGTTTGATGTGTAGTCCCCAACAGTAGCCATGTTTACATGGGCAGAATTTCTTGATCTGATTAAAAATTTGAGGGATTGGATAATCTCAATCCACTGTTTATATGAGTGCAAAATCAAATAATCTGATCATGACGTGTGTATACATGCACCAAGCTTTATTCGGATTAGAAGTATTTGGATATGTGCAGAGTTGTCTGATTTCGCTAAAACAACCACAGAAGAAGAGTTGTATTTACACCTGTGCTGTCAACAAATCAACAAACGCCATAGTGGCTCACTCACTCCGTCCAATTCAGGAGTTTTCCCCCTGTTAAATGTTGTCAAAGGTTACACTGTGCGTGCACATGTGACATCATTATGCTGTATGTACGCCTTGTTATGTTATCGAAGGAGCAGACACAGCATCTGCGGTGGTCTTTTATGCCAGAGTGTTAATGATGAAACCTCCTGTACTGGCCTGAATAAATAAGCCAAAGGCTAAAAAGTGAAGATCGAGTCAGGTAAGAGAGTCACGACCGGAATAAGTGTTTACATGGATGTGTTTAAGAATAACGATCGGCATAAACCACCCCTCTCAATCGGAATACAATTTCTTTCCGATTGAGCCAAATTTGACCAGAATCTTTTGATCGACATGTTTGCATGACGCATTTTTATTCCGATTGGGCATTTATTCCGATTATTTGTTTTCATGAAAACACAACTGATGATTCTGCACCCTTTGAAACTTAACCTCCCTTACTTCTTGTATTTAATTGTTGCACCTACTATGTATGAAGTTTACATGCAATGGTAATGTTAATAGGGGAGGTAAGAACTGATGCCAGCATTTATTGTTTCCTCTAACTTAAATAGCAGGTCACCCACCTCAAATGTCCGCTAGCATTTCTAGTATTAGGAAAAGAAAAGCTTTTAATGGAGTGGTACATCTTAATTGAGATTCTTATTTTGCACTTGAAGAGAAGGACTGCCATCATCCTCACATCTAACAGAAAAACCAAGCTTCCTTCTCCTCCACCAAATGAAGACAGAGAACTGGCTTCTGTCTGTACCAGTCTTTTATGTCCCTTGCAGGGGGCAGTTCAAATATAAAAGCTGCTTTAAGCCCTGCAGTTTTTTAACTTTGACAGAGAGAAAGAGAGGGATGAGAATGTTACAACTCCGAAATGCAGAGGTAACTTTGAGAAAGTAACATAAGTCTGCTGCAAACATGTTCAGCTTCTATTCCTTCATTAAGAATGGATCGTTCCTGTTTGATTCATTTCAGTCATTGAGATTGTAACATGGGGGGTACTTACAATATCAGGGATTGTTCCTAGAACAGCTGGAAGAAATGCAAGATTAATCAGATAGCAGGACTTACCCAAAGGCTTAGTACAGATGTACTGGTATGATGACCCAGAGTGATCTATGAAGGCTTTGTAAAATGAGAGTTTTGTTTTACTAATGTCTCTGCATTTGTTTGTGCTTTGCTTGGTTTTCAGAATATCATACTGTACAGCAGACAAGATGCATGACAAAGTCTTTGCCTACATTGTCCAGAGTCAGCACAATGAAACCCTAGAGTGTCATGCCTTCCTCTGCACAAAGAGAAAAATGGTAAGGTGATGAATTATGGGATGTCTAAACTACTTCTGAGTGAACAAGTAGACTTGTTTGAATAAGTAGTCTAAGAAGTTATTCAAGTGAAAGAAAGTTGCACACACTGGACATGCAGAACGTGTTGTGAAAAAGTTAGATTAAATGTCCCAAATGTGTCTCTTCTCTGTGTATTTTTTTTATCATCAGTAAGGTTAATTCTTTTTGTTTTAAGTTATTTTTTTAGGTCAGCCAAAGAGAGACAGAAATTGCAGGGAGTGGAGATCAGGGGAAGATAGACATGCTGCACAGAGCCGAGGTCAGGAGTCAAACCAGCAACAGCTGCGATGAGGACTGTAGCCTCTGTACGAGGGGTGCTTGAACTGCTAGGCTATCAGGGCCCCAGGTTAAAGTGTTTTCCAGTTTATTGTTGTTTGACAGACTGTTCTTTCTCTTAAGCCAGTGACTCCCCTGCTAGTTATTTGTGCGCACCTGTCAAAAATATAAATAACACCAAGAAACTAACAAGTTGTTATTCTTTCCTGTACGTTTTACTTTTTTTTAATACTGCTCCAAATAACAAATAAGGATCCCTCTGTTTTGAGTCCTTATGCAAATCCCACTGAATCAACTTATATCTTTTTATGCCATCTAGGATACATGCTGAAGTTTCAAAAGCAGAATACACACTCCCAATGCGGAACTCTGCATTTGGGTAATTGGTTCAGCTTTTGCTTTAGGCATTATGAAAATGATTTTTATGCTGATACTGCCGATTAAAGCTGCTTTGAAACCCTGGGGTTTTTAAGTACAGCTCATCAAGAGACAGGATAGGAATTGTACTGCCACTTTGAGTCACACGTTGCTTGTATTTACGCTCATATCCAAGTTTTCAGCCAAGAAAAACACCAGGAGTGAGAACGTAAAGGGTTGGGAGGCCGTCAACCCTCTCCCACATTCTCTCCATCCCTGGAGATTTACAGAACTAGTGAACCACTCCCTCCTCTTCCTTCCCCTCACCAATTTGCTTCTGGCCATAAGGACAAGTATCCTCCCAGTTACATAAACAGCTTGTCATGGAGCTTGCTGGTTCTCTTTGTCTTGAATAAGTGTCTGTGAACAGACTTTTGTGTTGGTGGTCTTTTCCTGTTTTTGTCACAGTCATAGTTCCTTGATTTCCTTGCCCTGGATGAAATGTTTAAGGAAATAATGGATCTTCTTTCCCTTCTTTCATGTTGTCTCTCTTTCTCTCTCTCTCTCTCTCTCTGCTCCCCAACAGGCCCAAGCTGTAACCCTAACAGTGGCTCAGGCTTTCAGAGTGGCATTTGAGTTCTGGCAAGCCGCCAAAGAAGGTGCCCTAGTCACCCCTGACAACCATATGAGTGTGATGAACAAGTGTTGACCTTCCTGTCTTTTCTAACCCTCTACCCTTTTGAAATAGGATTAGTGTATGGCCTCTAAAACATACAATAAAACATATTTGTAGCATTTCCCCACAACACAGGCACATTTTTGTGTCTTCCTTAGCCTCAACTTCTAGAGGAGTCATTGAAATACAGACTCCTCTAGAAATCAGCACAGCTGCTGTTATTTTACTCAGTCCCGGCAGACACACACAGCTCCCTCTGTGGTTGAATTATTACCTGGGGAGTCAAGGTTCCTGTTTTAGTTTAGTGATGCCTGTTTCTTACAGGCATGGTTAAATAAACATCAAGATACTGGGGGTGTAATTATCGTTATTAGTAATCTGTCTTTTTGGAGACACACTTGTACGAATGAGAATTTTTTACGAATGTTTTTTTCACTCATAACAGATTTGAATATGTTTTTCTACTTCTAATGGGATGTCAAAGAATTATTAATGTGTTTACACTTCCACTTAGAGGGTGGGTTATTTATCCCAAAATCAAGGCCACATGTCTTGATGCCTCTTATTAGTCGTTTGTATTTTTCACTTGAATATATCAAATCTGCTTCCTGTCTTTGCTTGCCTGTTCTCTTTAATTATTCAGCTCTTTTCCTCTCTATTTCCTCGATGAGTAATGTGATCTTTTTAATTATAGCTGTTTCTGTTTAGTTCAGTAAAGTGGCACCCATGAAAGAGACTTGATTTCTAGCTGTTTTCGTCTCACTGTAACTGTTTCTTCTTAACTCTTTGACACCACCCACAGCCCCCCCCCCCCCCCACACACACACACACACACACACACACACACATTCCTGACCCACATTCCCCTGTATTTTGCAGCTCAGATCACTCTTCGTAGAATATGTTCTGTAAACACCGCAGCTAGCTTTGAAATGGCATATCTGTACGTTTCATCTTTGCTACACTTGAGTGTCGTCACTGAGGGTTGTCAATACCTTCTCTGAGCACACTTTATTTGCACAACTAGTTATCCTGGCTTGATACCAGCTGTATAATGATGAGTACCTCAATTTTGATTAAGTTGACTTTGTTTGGGCTCGTATCTTTATGGTGAATCATCATGGGTTAACAACAGGGGTAGCTGAAGGGTCTATTCTCCAGAGCTGAATTTAATTTACTTTACACTATACCTTAATAAACCGTCACTTTGCCATCATACACTTTGCCAGTCAAAACTGTTCCAGGGCTCATGTTATTCAAGGATGCAAAATGTATTCTTCAAAATTACAACCATTAGTTATCTGAAGACTCAAAGCACTGGACTTAGACTTGAAGCTAGGAAAGGGACCTTTCTCAGGGAAAGAAGAGCAACAAAGTAGAGAGAAGTTTTTTTCTTTCTTTCTTGAGGTTAAGACAACTGTGGTGAATTAAAGGAGAAGCACAGTAAGCAGAAGTTGTGTGTACTTATTGAAGTGCTGTTTAGGGTCACTTTGTTGTTACATGTTAATACCACTAGAGGGCAACAATGTATTGTGGGGTGCTTTGTAAAAATTATGAACTCCCCACTCAGAAACTTTGGCTGTGTCTGAAATGGATCCCTAACCCCTATATAGGTGACTACATGGGGGTTAGCGCCATTTTGAGGGGTGTCCGAAATCTCAGTAATCAATTCTAGTGCCCTATATAGGCGACTCAAAATTTCCCATAAAGCATTTCAAAATGTAGTGACCATCCGATGGTCACTCACCGGTGGTGGGCATCCCATCATGCATTGTGTCTTGCCATGTAGTGTCCGAAACCTCCGGTAACTGAGTTCACTACGTAGTCAACTATATAGTAAAATCCCATATGGGGGTTAGGGGTTAGGGATTGAGTGATTCATTTCTGACACAGCCTTAGATTTTTCCCCAGCCAGACTAACAAAGAAGCCATGTGAGAGTACGTACCTCTCTGTCATCTTTTAGCTGAAGAATACTAAATCCCACTTTTATGTGTTAAGACCATAGACTGTATATACTATGGACAACTTGGTTCCACCTACTGCCTGTATACAGATTTGAAGCCAAATAGCTCTCGGTATTTCTGGGATTTTTCTTCATTTCCTGAAACCAGTGCTGCGCAGTAGCGATGCGCGCATTCCCAGAGAGTCGCTGTGATGACGCTCGGCTCAAACAGTTTATCCCCTGGGAGAGCTACGCAATCCCTGAACGCCAATAGGCGATATCAGGTGTCAATCATAGAGAACATGAACCCCCTAATAACTTTTAAAAACGGAGCTGCACAGAAAAAAGAGGACTTGAGCACAAACCAGTCTTACAATAACTACATGTCAACATCACAAGCAGGGGGGAGAAAAAATTATGTTCTGTGTAATAAATTTCTAAAGTTTGTCCACAGCCCCATAAGCTTTGCTGGCGGAGGCGGGATTTATGACCTATACTGCAGCACATCAACAGAGGGTGCTGTTCTCGGAGTGGCTTCACCCAGCAGGGAGGCAGACTCTGTCCATTCTTTATACAGTCTATGGTTAAGGCACAACAACAACTTTCTTACCCATCTACCCCTTAGTAAGCATTTAGAAGCACAACAAGACTTTGTCAGTTTTATTGAAGATTTTTACTGCCAGATGACTTAAATTACATCCTGAAGGGATTTCCAGCGAGCTTCAGCAATTTTTTTTTTTTACACAAATAACATGCTTTGGTTAAAAACATTTAACAACCATTGTCATTCTCAGATCCATGTTCAAAAAGTGAACACTTTTTCTGTTCTGTGTTCTCTACATAGAGAAAGAGAAGCGGGTGAAGTCCAGCCCAGATGGAGAAGGTGCCAGCAACACTCAGTCTGACAGTTTGGCCAGCCTGGGTTGTTTGAAGGGAGGAGGTGAGTAGGGTTACCCACCATCACGTCTTTTCACTTTCTTCCTCCTTTTCCTCTTTTTGTCAAAGCAATTACAGCCCTCGGGGGCGGGAGGCTATTCAGCTGCTTTTCAGAGGTTGGTTTACAAAGTGGAAGTTTGGCAGCTCAACAATTACCGTTTTACATCAATTTATACTCCTCCTCACAATTATTATGATAAACAGTAAATGCCATTATCGGGTTCTGATGGTTCATGACAATGGCAGTGATAAGGTTCACAATCATCTTCAAAAATATGAAGGCCCCTTGCTGTGTGGTCCGTCCATCCATCCAGTATCTTTACTGGTCAGGGTTACACAGAAAGGGGCACAGCCTATCCCAGCTCATAAAAAATAAGTGCTGTCACTAATCACTTGTTGACATTCACAGATGATTCAAATTATAAGATACATTCAAGTCTTGGCAAGTAAGAGGGATTGTTAATGAATAGCACATCATAAAAGACTTATCTCATGCATGCTACTGTTTATGGTTGCACAAGTGTGATAGATCACAGGTTTTAATCAAGGGGTTAACTTGCACTAATTTGTCTTATCGCTAAACTGCTGACTCTGTGCTAGAGGTTAAATCCAGAGGGAATCATGGTAGACACATGGAATTTTTAAATGTGTTTATACGCGCTGTGTTTAAAAACATATTCTTGTTTTACATCACAGAGG
This sequence comes from Xyrichtys novacula, assembly GCA_962446985.1. NCBI lineage: Eukaryota > Metazoa > Chordata > Actinopteri > Labriformes > Labridae > Xyrichtys > Xyrichtys novacula. Next base: position 10,704,000 of record OY660878.1, read on the forward strand.
TAGCCACAGGAGAACTTCTGGATCTGGCAGAGGGAGCCAATGTGGCACTGGCCAACTCAGGAACAAATCAAACTGAAATGGATCCTTTTATGGTGCATAATCACACCTCAGAGAACAACAATACTGTATGGGTAAGACAAGTCAGGCTACTCGGTAAGCCTCAGATTTTTTGGCTTGAGGAGGCAGCAAAAGAGAGTGCTATCATGCAGAAAACACTGAAAGGTTATCCACGTTGCTTGGTATTGTACTATATTGTATTCACTGGAGTGTGTTCTGCAGTTTTACAGTTGCATAGGTAGATAGTATTATCTCATTTCGCTGAACTGCCCTAACAAAATTGTCATATATGTATCTGAGTGAGGGCTGCACATAGCTTACACAAGACTTTTAAGAGCATTTAAACAAATTAGAGAAATGTTAAAAAAATATATATATATAATATAATATAAATATAATAAATGTTAGAAAAATAAACTATGACCATGAGACTCAGGACTAAGCTATATAAACCTGACTTGAACCTATCTGTCTTTTTGGCAGGAGTTGGAGGATGGTCTGGACGAAGCTTTCTCAAGGTGAGAACTGGGGTGGACTTTTGTGCTAATTGTGTTTGCTTTTTATTTTTAAAGCAACAATCTTCTGTTCAGAAAATAGCCACTTGTGGTTTGCACTGCTTTTGTAATATGCTCTGCCTTTCCATCTTTTCTGCTTGTTCTGGTGCACTCCAAAGGGTTCGAGATGGGTTCAGTTGACAGGTCATCACAGGCAACACCCATCCTTAGTTGTGCTGTTTTTCTAATAGGCTTGGTGTAAAAAAAATATATTAGTAATAATAATATTCCATATTAGCTCAGATAGCTGCTGCTGACAGTTCCCAGCTGTTTATTTTGGACCATAGAAGAGATTCAGCATGTTATCAATATTTTTTCCCCTTTGGAGTCATCTTTTACTTTCTCTAGTAATTGTCTCCAGTCATCCAAAGGTTAGGAGAATGAACTGGATAGTCTCAAGTGCTCAGAGAGCATTTTTTGTATTGTTATCAGGTGGTTATTAGTCTGCAATGACATCCTTATGCAGTCCATTTTTGTAGTTAATGAGGATGCTCCAGCTGTTAGCAGCGATGTTTCTACGTTGATTTTTCTTCTCTACAAAAAAATGCTGGGAATGGATTACAGTTGTAAGTTTTGCTAGAATAGAATAATGGTATTTGTATTTACTTCACTGTACCCAGCAGATGATGTTTGTCTCACACATACGGGCCGACTTAATCTCTGTTTGAATTCTCGATGATGGATTGTTTATCCTTAAGTTATTATTTTTTTTTTCTCAAATCACCATGTCCACTGAGGAAGGATCAATACAGAGTATTAACATATCATTTATGTTAATATTTAAAGTACTGTGCTACCATCTACTGGTGGTGGAGTGCTGATCACTTAAAATTGTAGGTGTAAAAGCCTTAGAAATGCTTGTTGGTAAAAGTGGGGGAAAAGACAAGTATTAAGTGCACAACTGTTTCCTGTCTTGCAAAGGATTAAAGCAATTATGCAATTGTAGCTGTCTATAGTAACTTTGTAGGTAGTTTGGTCATTTTTAAGCTCAAATTTTTTTTTAGAAAGTGGCCATTTAAATGAATGAATTCACTTTTTTGTAAGGATATTCAAAGTAGCTTAGAGTGAAATTTTTGCCTGACTTTTGATATTTCCTTTGCACCCTCAGCCGCAGTCTGGATAGCTTTGAATCTTACTCAGGTAACAATGTCATTTGGATTTAGTGACATCCATCTCATTTTTCCATAGTCCACCTACTGTTCAAACCAGACTCCTGTCTGGTTATCAGTGTTCAACCATTCAGATAAAACTCATGTAGTGTCACATTTTCTTTGAAGCTCATACACCATAAACATGATGGTATGACTTGCGGTCCCAACACGGGAGGAAACGCCTCACTGTCATTCCACAAAAACCACTGTAGTCTGCCATTGTGTTCTTGTCCTCATCAGAAATGTGTTGTGTCTTTGTATGAAAATTGACAGGTGACTGGTAAGGGTGTGTACACATGAAGCTCTGTCTCGTGTGAGTTCCAATGACAGTTCGTGTATCTTCTAGGGTTCGCTCACAAACATTTTCCACCAGGAAAAAATACTCTTATCTAGTTACTTGTGGGTTTCATTTATTCAATCAAGGTTATTTTCATCACAAATATGAATGCTAGTGTGTCAGTAACTCGTCTTCAACCAACCATTGTACCAACACTCATCTGTCCATTGTTAAGAAACTTTTGAAAGAAATGAATTGTTATAAATAGTAAGAATAAATTTCATAACAGGTTTCTCTTGTCTGTTCTCTCAGACTCGCTGAGTCTCGCACTAACCCCCAGGTCCTGGACATTGGGGTAAACCCTCAGGATTTCAACGCTGAAGAGTGCCTATCCCCAGGGAAATGGGACCAAGATGAAGCAGACTTTGCTGCACAAAAAGACACTTTTGGGTTCTAATGTGAAACCTATGCCAGGCCAGAAAACAGGAAGAAACGAGGAGACAGATATTTGTGTCCTACTTTCTCACTGTTGCCAAGTCCTCTTACGGGTAGGACGAGTGAAATTGTGATGCTTTTGCATCCACATGACCACCAAGCAAGGACAAGATGAGTACGGTGCTCACAGATCAGACCAAAGCAATAGAAACCAACTTATCCCTGAAAATGCAGTCATTAGTGTTTGTTACAGTCAATGTATCATTTCTTTTGTTTTGATGGTTTACCCAGTTGTAATTTGTACCTGTTTGTATTTTGTTTATATGTGTGCAGTAAGGTGTGTGTGTGAGTTTGTGTGTAGGGATGAGTGGCTGTGTGCACATGTGTACATGCATTGATGTACAGGATAATACAAATGAGATTTGAGAACTGTTATTTGAGTGGATTTGGGAAGAGTTGTCATATATATTTTCTATTTAGAGATGGAGACATAAGCGGAAGGACTCACTGGAGGTGAAGGTCACCATTACCATTTGTTCCAGTATTGGACAAAAACAGGATTAATTCCCCTCTGTCCTAGGATTTAGCCTTTCATTGGCTACAAAAGCTTTAAGTAATGTATATTTGTGGGTCACAGAGTGTTTTTAGAAAATTGAAAGACAAAATGACAATCCTTTTTCTTCTTTCTAATGCAAAATCTATTTTTGCACTCAGCATTTATCCAATTTAAAAGCACACATTTCATGCAAGGGAAAAATGATTTAAGCTAGCATTCAACAAATTATCTAAAAGGCCAAGGGCATGGAGGTGTTCTTTGAGCACTATTCCACTTTAGATGCATTTATATTGGTATGTTACCTTTATTAGATAACTGGATTTTTTATGGATGGTTCCTAGTGTTACATTTGGTATCTGTTTATGTATACAATGAATTTAATTCATTAATTTACATAATGTCAGAGTTAAAATGTGAGATGTTAATTTGAAGAAATACACCACATTTGTCTTGAGTTGGGTATGGTTTCACATTTATTTTTACCTTAGCGCCATGTTTTTGCTTAAAGCTTAAAAAAGGTACACATATTGTCCTTGACTTTTTATATTTTTTGATCTAAGAAACTAACCACTTTCACCTTTTGAAAGCCAAACGAGGAGAAAATTTGTAAATGTTGAACCCGCGTCTTAGAGCTGTGCATTAATGAAGAACAGAAAATCTTACCACATTTTGAATCTGACATCCTAAAGCTCTACCGTCATTGTCCTTTACAACTAAAAAGTTAAAAAAAAAAAAAAAAAAAAAAAAAGAACAAGAAACGACGCTCGCCTTGATTTGTTCCCTGATTTGCAAAGAATCAGAATGGCATTTATTGCCAAGCAGTTTTTACACACACAAGGAATTTGCCGTGATGTTTTGGTGCCAAAACAAAGAACACAGATCTACAGGAGGAACGAAAATATAACCCAGAACAAATGCTTTACACATTACTAACATGGAGCCTTGAACAGAAAAAAGTATAATTCTAAAATAAAATACAATGCTGTATTTATAAAACCTGAAAATACTATGCAGAAAACATGTAATGGAAAACTGTGCATTTTTGCAGGAAGGACAAACAAAAGTCTGAATCTCAGTCTCTGAGACACATGGCTTTTATTTTGTGAAATTTAAAACCTACATTCCTTCCCTTCTTCAGCCAACTGTTTGATAACAAAATAATTTCCTTTTATTTGTTTATCTTTCAGAGGTAAAATTACTGTGACTTATTTGAGTTACATACATATAAAGAACACATTTCAAGGAAAAATTCACTGTGGAAAACCAACAAAAAGTGAGGCAAACCTTCACTGATCAAAAATATACAAGTTGATCAAGAAACTGAAATAAAAGTTATAGAACATAAGTATCAGAAAATAAAGATTGTACCAGAGTGAGTAAAATAATATAAAATCCTAATCCAAAAACACTAAACCTGCAACCTAAAAAATTACACCAAAAATTATTTTTTTTTTTTTAAATATTCCAGAGCTGAATCAAAACAATGTTTAAACTGAAAAAGAATTTTATATACTTTTTATTTGACGACTGATTTATTTTTCATTTTTAGATCAAACCTTAAATTCTCAGGTTTTATGTGTTTTTTTTTTTTTTTTTTTTTTTTTCTTAAGTAACTAACCTTTTGGCCTGGATTTAGCTTAATAGCAGTTGGCGTTAAAAGTAAAAAAATTAAATAAAACAAAACCCTAATCCAAAAACATTAAACCTGCGACTTAAAAAATTACACTAAAATTTAAAAAAATTAAATCGGAAAAATAAAAAAAGACTGTATCTAAAAAATCCCAGAGCTGAATCAAAACAATGTTTAAACTGAAAAAGACTTTCATGCACTTTTAATTTTGACGACTGATTTATTTTTCATTTTCAGATCAAACTTTTAATTCTTAGTTTTTTTTTTTTCTTAATTAACAAACCGTTTGGCCTGGATTTGGCTCCATAGCAGTTGGCGTTAAAAAAAAAAAGTCTTTTGGAGCAATTTTGTGAGGCAGGTTTCTTTCACCAATGGACTACTCTGTTTAAAGTGGTATATAGTTAGGCAATAGGAATGAAAAGACAAAATTACAGCAGACGATGGCAATGACCTCACCATTTTGAACTGCCGCGCGGATGTCAGTTTCTCACCGTTACTTTTCCACCTGCTTATTCAGTACACCGAGTGGCAGCAGCTGTTAAAGTCTCATTTGGTTGACTATCCAAAGGGTGAGTCCCATTATTTTCGCTATATTTTGATGGTGCCTGGTTACGGGAAGGTCCAAACGACCGTTTTCATCGTAGTCAGCCGCTCAAAGTCTAAATTTTGTTCCATACTATTATCCGTGCTCACAAAGTTGGCCATATGCAATCTCACTAGCTACAGTTAGGACAAGCTAGCTTCCACAGTCGTCGCCATGTTTCTGCTGCGCAAAACCACGACCGTGCTTGACAAAGCTAACGATAACGCACTTTGAGAACTCTTAACATTTAAGAACAACACGTTTTTATCTGTAACTGCTATTTATCTGTAAGTGCAACTTATTGTTTTATTAGGGTGGCCGTATATTCTGACTTCACATAAAGAGGACACGGCTAGCGAGAACGGAGTCATGGTGTCGCACGAAGGTAATTTTGAGAGTTTTCGGGTCGGATCATTGTCTTTTTCGCGCTTCTAACTCAGTTAGTCCACATGACACAAAATCAAAACTCTCATACAAAGCTGCGGAAATTTTAAGTATTTTATAAATTTCCCCGGACAGCCCCCCAAAAAGCGAACATGTCCGGGTAAAAAAGGACATAGCCACCTAACCGACGTGGCTGCTGTAGCTTTCGCTAACGCTAGCTACGAACTTGAAGCAATGATGAGCACACTGATATCGCTGACCTAGTAAGCTGTTGAGTGAAAAGTTAATTTTAACAATTGTCGCGTTTGTTCTAATAAAACAAAGAAGAGGTGTCCATAATATTTAAGGAAAATTGTAATATAAGAAAATGTTGCTGTTATTTGTTATACATCTTGAGGCAGGCCAAAGCTGACTGAAATTTAGGAAATGGCACACAGATTACAGCTAGGTTAGGTCTTAAGGAACAATTGACCAGATAAATAAGACACAAATGGCACTAATACTAACTAAAGTCTTCTAAGGTGAGTCATGACTGAAAAATGAATGATTTTAGGAACAAAGACTCAGTATGGGAAACATTTCCAGTTAACTGGAGGAGTTGTCTTGATAAAACAACCTTGCCTTTTTAAAGCCTTCTTTTTTGCTTAGTATAGTTAGACTCTAAGCAAATCCTTTCTGTTGTTGTTTGCTGCCATTTGATAAACTACCTGAAATCAGATCCTCAGAACAGCAGCTACAAGTGGCATTCATGAAGTTGTTTCTTGTTCGATTATAATCTCAAAGTATGGAAACAAAAAAAGTTTGTAATTTAATCTAATCACTATATACTATGAATATAGATCTGCTTGAGTCTGAATAACTGCTGTTTTGTTGACAACTCATATACGAAAACACGAATAGCTTTTTACTGACATTTTCCTTTATTTTTTCCAGCAAATATGGATAAGAAAGACGAGCAGAGGAGCACACTCAGTGGGCTCAATTCAGTAACATGTGGAGTCTTGAAACCTCTGTCTAAGTATGCAAGGAAGGTCGCATGTGAGCAACACACAAGTCTGCATCAAGCAGCCAAGCTTTCCCCTCCATTTGTTGATTTTAAGATGAATGAGCTGAAATTGGATGATTTTATTTCTGATGACAGTTATGAGACTCCAGTAAGAAAAGCCTATAGTCCAAATGTTTTTTCTCCAGACCATGGATGTGTTTTGGACTTTTCCACCCCCTCTGAAGGACAGCAAGAATGTGGGCTTGAGCCACACAGCTTGAAGTGTAAGGAAGTCCTCTTAAATCCTTCACCTGACCTTGACAGTGATGTTGATAACATGTTCTGCCTCAGTCCCCGTGGTTTTCCCACTGTTGGACTAATTTTAAACACCCTTGAGAGCGACAAAGTTCCCAGTGGACGCACAGTAAGTCCCCCTGTTGCACACATACGAAAAAAGGCAAAAGGATATTGTCAAGAGGCTGAAGAACGAGAAGAGCAGACCAAAAAGATGTTTCTAGATGCAAATGATGGAGGACAAGAAGATAAGGGTTATTCTTCTGAGTCCTACATGAAGATCTTTGAATTGGCGAAGATCCTCTCTCAGCCAGTGAACCCTTCGTTGACCCCCAAGTTGCCAGAAGATGAGAGCCAGCCAGCAAGTCGAACCAGACCAGGTTATCAAAAACCAGCCGATGTGTCCTTCACATGTAATGATTTATATCCCATTATTAGTGGACCACAGCTGGAACCCACAAACTGTCCTCAAGAGCCTTTAGACAATGATATTGAAGAGGAGTGGAATATAGGTCTACCCATATTCGAGTCATCTATATGTCCAAAAAGCTCTGTGATTTTGGATGATAGTCATGAGCAGGTGTCAGAAGAGCTGAAGGGAAACGTGGAAGAATCGATCCAGGAGGGTCAGTCCACGCTTGACTGGGAAGAAACTGTATTACCCCCTGTGAAGGTAGGCTTTGTATTTTTATTTTTTTACCTTGAACAGAAGTGTGCACTGTGTAGTATAATATTAGTAAATTCTGGTCCTCTGAACCTTTGTGCCCCTTCAAGGTAAAATCAGTTGTTGTTGCCATCAATCATCCCACTACCAACAGCAATCAATCATCCTGTCCTCAGCAAAGCCAAACCAGGAGCAGAGGTTTTCAGTCTGGAGGACTCATCAACCGTGATACAAATCCAAGGTACAGTAATGATCCCTTTGCCCTCTAGGGGGAGTACAATGACCATAATAAAGACTGGAAGTTTCTACCATGGCCCTGGTGTTGGAAGGGAAGCACAGCCTATCCCTAATAATGCTCTCATATTACTTGTCTGCTGTTTTCATGATCAGTATGCGCTTCATGTTTTGTATTCCCAGAGGTTGTTGATAAGATTGTTTTTTTTTTGTTGTTTTTGCTTGAATAAATGGTTAAAATAGTTAATCTAGAGGTATTTTCATTTTTAGATCAGTGATCTTTGACAACAAGGCTGACCTGGAGAGCAGAAAACGGGCGTATGTCCGATCGGTCACAAAACATATGAATGAGAGACCCTCAGCAGATCCAGGTATGACCCTTAAATCTATTAGAAAACACTAGAAGAAGAAGAAGTAGCATAGAACAGCTGAGCATTTTCATCACATTGCCTCCTAGATGCACCACATTCATCAGGTTTTATTTACCTTTGTTACTTTTTATGTTCATGTTTGACAGAATGAATAAGATTGTATTTTTCCAATGTGATTTTTTTTTCTTGATGTGGTTTACAGGCCAAGTTTTCCCACTTAGAAGGAACTAGTTTCTTTCTCTTCGTTCTATAAACCACCTGTCAAATGATCAATGTTTTTGCGTTCTTTGTCATCTAATCTGGATAAAAAAAAATTCCCGTTTGTGTGAAGATGCAGTGAGTGAGCTGCAGAACCTAATGACCCACGTGACGGATCAGACCTCAGGCACTAATGAAGGACAGTGGCAGCATCCCTCAGATCTCACTCAGAGGTACAGCATTTTCTCTGCTTTCTGAGCACAAAATCTGTGACCCTGTATCTACTTATCTACCAGCTTATCCTTGGATGCTAGGGCTTGTACAGACTCAAGTTCTTTGTCTGCTTTAAAAATGAAATGAGTAAAAACATCAAACACTTTTTTGTTTTCATGAGCTCTCCTAAGCTACCTGGGAAAGGATGTGGTTCAAAAACCGTCTTTTTCAATAAACGCTCCAAGATTAATGTGTTTTATGGCGGTGACTGACAGTGGAACTTTTAAAAAAGGATTAAAAACAATGTGGCTTTCTTGATGTTTTTCTGTTTTACAAAATGTCAGTTTACGTACCCTGTATCAGAGCTGGTAATTGGTAGAAAATTGATTGAAGTTAGTTTATGGAGAGAAGAAATTCCAAATTTCTATTGAGAAAAAAAATTGGAATACAAACGATCCTAATGTGTGCCTCCGACCCTGTGCTTACTTGCAGAAACTACAAAAAACGCTTTGGAAATGAAAAGCCAAAAATGACGCTTGATGAATGGCAGGCACAGAATGATGCAACCTACAAGCGCTTCAGCGGGATCCCCAAAATCTTCAAAAGGATTCCATATCCTTAGAAATAGTCTTTTAGACAGTCGTCTGGTATGAAGAGCACTTGTGTCACAGAGATTTAACAACCTGGATTGTGACAAAATCTGAAGCTATACACAAAGAGTTCTTGTTTTAGTGGTTCCACCAAAGTTGTATTTCTATTTTTGTGTTATTGTGTTTTGTTTGTTGTTTAATATTTCTTCATACTTCTATCCATATTTCTGCATGTTTTAAGTATTGCATGCTTTACGTGTTTTGATGTTTTGAAAACAATGCACTAGAGTGTTTTACCAGCTTGCCTTTTTAATGTATTTGTATTAACCTGCACTGACATGTTTGTATCTGCTGTATCTCTGTCAGCTTTATTCTGAGTGTACTAAGCAGCATCTGAGTGCTGTGTAAAGTATGACAGAAGTGAACCCGGGCAGTCAAAGTACAGAGAAGCAACAGAGAAACTTAGTAACATGGGACCCATCTCTTAAATAATGCACTCTGGGGAAAGTAGTCCTGTCTGTACGCAGTAGGTCGAGCTGGTTAGCCATCCAGAAGACAGCTGTGTTGTGTCAGTGAAGTCCTACTGTCACATGCTGGGCAGGCTGCAGGGTTCATGTGTAGCCAAGCAACCGTAGCACCTCTTTTCACCTTCAAACAATATTTTCCCCCTCTGCAACCAAGAGCACAGATAAAGGTCTGTATGTTTATCTGGTTTGCTTTACAGTTCCCCATCAAGAATGAAAGACTGCAAAGACCATGCATGTCAGCAGAGGAGTCCCTGAGCCAATAGTTGGTCTTGTATTGTTGCCCTTTAGTGATATCACAAGTCTCGTTCATTTCTGCATTTTCACATATTCAGGCCCTTATATTGATGGATTGACAGTGAATGTATCCTGAAACCAAATTGCTGTGTTTGTTTTTAGCCATGTATATTACTCAGTATCGCAGCAGTATTACCAAAGTGTTCACATTCTGAAGTTCAGTCCCGTTGGATGCATACACATGTTGTTCACTGTCGAGCACCCATGGGCCCAGTTCTGTTCAGTTTCTTTTTCTGTAAGGTTCAGACAGAGTCATATGTTTGACATGTTGCCATTTGATGTGAATGTCCCAAATTAAGATAAAACATTTTTTGTGGAAAATATGTTGTTTTTATTTTATTTAAGCATACACAAGTAAGCATATACACTATATCCTTCAATATTGAAGTTGTGTAACCTTGTGCATAATAGATAAACCATGCTAGCCCTCATATAGCAATGACTGCAGTACACATCATACAAGGAATATAAACATGATAGCATTAATAAAGCAGTTTATTTTCTAAACCATGCTTATTCATCTCATTTCTATTCCGTATTTCAAGAATCCATAATGAAGGAGGCCAACATCTGCTATATCCAATTTGAATTCAACAAATGTCATTCAAACTAAATAATGTGCAAGTTGATTTGGAAATACATTTTCTTCAGAGACTGAAAAAGATCCTCGGTGTAATGAAAAGAGTGGTTTTCCATCACAGGGTTCAGTGGAATGTTAAGTTCATACAGTCATTACCATTAGTTAAATAATAACAGTTTTTTGTCTTTGACAGATGTCTCTGTAATCATCTTATAAGCCTTTGTAACCAGCAGATGTCTTCAGAGTTGTGAACAACATATATCCAGGGGATCAGCTGACTTCTTAAACAGAAGGACTAACTGGTGATATGTCTAATTGGCATCTATAACGGACTGGGAAAGCTCTGCTGTACTTTGATGTAGGGATAAAAAGACACCCAGATGTGTCCCATTATTTTTCCAACACATAATACCTCTGTGATATTTTTGTGTCAAACCCACTTTAATGTTTAGATTATTTTATGGTAGTCCACTGCCAACTGAGGCTGCTGAATTATGTCTATGCAAAAGAGCCCATTTCAATACACAGCTCATATGCAGGCCCTATTAATTAAGAATAGTTTGACCATTGGAAATAATATTTTGTACCAAGAGTTGGAAGAATAGCTGAGTATTTCTCTCTTCATTTGCCTTCTCTAACTGGCTTCTCAGTGTCAAGGGTTACAGTGGTGAACAACTGGTGTGGTTCTGGCTCTAGTCTTTATCCTTATTGGCCGAAATCTGCTGTCTGTAGCTTCATGTTGAATATGCATACACAAGAGTGGCATGTACCTAGCTTGAACCTACTTTGAATCTCCTGTATTTTCCAAAAATGTCAAAGTAGACCACTATCAAAGTGGATGTTAACGATGTTAGCCCTGCATTTGAACCAGTAATGAGGGATACAATATTTACAGAGAGAAGACTGAGGACTGAACCATCATTTGGAGGTGATTATATAATACATTTCAAATGTGCTCTATTCAATTGGACTTCTTACAGCTTTAAAAATAGACCTCATGCTTCTGGCTCATTCAAGCAACTGGAAAGAATGAAACTAAATCATTCAAAACAAGAAAGTGGCTAATGGCTGGTGGGAACACGGCTTGAGCAATCTACTGTTGGAGAAATAGGACATGACCCCAGTTTGGACAGATCATCCAGGGACACAATCCATCTGATCTTTCACTGAGTGGATCAATTAGAGCACTAGCTTCTGCAGTCCGGGACTTATGTGGCACCACGGACAGAAAAAATGATTCAGTCTCAAAACTTTTTGATGAAGTGCAAAGAGCAGTCTCATCAAGGTTGCCCTTGCCACCACATTTCACATTAACCAAAGGTCAGAGGCCTCTGATCATTTCTTTCCTTTTCTCCAGCTACTTATTTTTAACCTTCGACATAAATCAGCACTTTTCAGAGGACTGCATTTTGATCTTGTATTTTAATTATCTTAATTTCCCATGGCCGTACAGAAAAGGGGAAGGTGGCCTACCTTTGCATAAGTCATCATTTATTTGTGAGATTAATTCCTCTCATAGCTACCATAGCTTCATTTTGCCCCCACATGTCTGAGTTCACAATAATTGAGTGGCCAGTGTATCTCTAGACTGAGATGACGACCATCTAGCATGCAAATAGCTGATGGCGTTATCATTCTGTCAGTACAGGCTTTAAGAGGCTGAACAGCCTTTAAAACCATTACGCTCAAGCTAAATAGTTAACACTCCTCATCGTATTCTCATCACAGTCTTTTCAGTTGGCACATAAATAGCACAATGACAGAAGGTAATAGAAATACATATCTGTAGACAAGTGCTATGAACAAGCTCATTAATGACAGGACTAAGTGTATTAAACACACAAAAAACACATACATTTCACCAGTAGCTGTGACCCTTTTACATGAGGAGTCTTAACATTGTTCAAAGTAGTTTTGTCACAAAAGGTACCAAAGTGACACCATCCAACAAGAATGAAATACAAAATGTATATACACATCAAATACCCATCTCTTCCTTGGTTTCAGAATATCCCAGCTTGGTTTACATTTTCACCGATTGTATAAGTATTTTTAAACTTTGCACATATTTTATTTGAAAGCCAATCAATATGCTCAAATGTCAGATATGGGGCTTGCCATCTTTAATAATTAATGATTACTTTTTAAGGCAGCACTAATGAGTCTGAAGCAGCCCCCAGATACATCATTTTCTATTTGAAAGGAAGTTCCTTTACCATATGCAGTGCACATTACCATATGGTGACAGCTGATATCTAATGATTTCGTCAACAAAGAATTTCAAAACTATTATTTTCTTAGACTTCTGAATAAGTCTTGATAGAAGCCCTTCTATTAAGGATGTCATGTGTCAGGGTTGAAGGTTGGGCACATATTCTTTATAATCCCACGCTTTCCATTAAAAACATTTTGAAGACAGCACTGAAAAGACTTCTCTGTGAAAGTTCAGGGAAACACATGTCTGCAAATGAAGCTCAGGATTTCCCCTTGGCTGATAGGCAGATGGAGCATCTGTCAGACAATTGCATGCTGAGGCATTATGTTTTTGACAGAGGTTACAGAATTTGAGTCCTTCCTTACGTGTTTCTTGAAGGCTGTTATTGCTGATACAAGGGATCTTATCAGTGTCTCTCCAGTGACTTTTCCACGGAGTCCAGCCCCTTAAAAGTCCATCAGGTGAATGTGCTCAGTAATGATATTCCTTTCATCCCTAGAGTCCTTTAAATTCATTGCCTCTGAAGTGAAAGACACAAGGAAATACTTAGGTGTTCTGAATGTTGGAATGTTACATTTTGGAAATCTACAATAAAACTATGAAAAACTGACAGGATAAACTCAAACATGAGCAAGATGTTACCAAGTCTGGCTTGTTTAAGACTACACTATGTTTGTGTTTAGATTAGAGATGCATCTCTAAATGAGTGAGCTAGTTTCACTTTTGCAGACAAGTTCAGTGATTCAGAGCTGAGTGATCCCTTTACAAGTGCTCTGGCTTGTTGCAGCACCTCTGAGGACTGGCTCCCAAATTAGCCCGGTGGGCTCTGGATTCCCTGAGGTGGGGGAAACAGGCTTGCCAAAAACAGCCCTCAGGACTCCAGAGTTTAAATCTTCTAGGGGATTTAAACCAAAAATAAATAAGTAGAAAGTGGAACACTGTTCAGATGCACCTTTTCCAGAATCGTTTAAGTATAACCAGAGATACACATGACGTTTCTGTTTATTTGAAAGAAGAATAAAAAAAATGTAATGTTCTTAAAAAAAAACCTTAAGCTGAGATTTAAGTACAGTGTACAAGAAGAGATGATTGTAGATTCTCTAGTTTGCTGTTGTTTGAAAACACAAGGGGATAGAAGTGACTGAGGAAGACCGAGAGTTTGAATTGGTCTTTGATTCTGTAATTTGGTTTTGGCCCTTTAGGATCGGTTCATTTCCACTTTCTCCACTTTTGTACTATATTGTCTGTCCTATGCCAAGGTAAGATGTTGAGCACTTTTACAGCCACAAACCATCCACCTAAAACTCTGCTCTCAGACCAGCACCAGCCATGTTGCGTCCAAATATCTGGAGTCCTGCAGCTCCACCTCTGCACCAGACTTAAGGGGCACAAGCTCTGCCGAGGAGCCCAGAATCCCAGCCTTATCCCAATGACAGATGGGCTTGGAAGGGGCTGATTTGTGAGAACACAAAGTCTTTCAGATAAAGAGAGGAGCTCCTGAATCCACATCTCTATGATGTCCACAGATGGCGTTCTATTGTTGTTGTTGCTCTTGGGGATCTGCAGGAGTAGAGAGGTAGATGACAGGTATGATGAGGTTGTTGGATCAAGAAATCATTCACAAAAGACCCTTTAATGAGGATGCCTCTGTTTTAATGTTGAGGGACATAAATAGCAAGAGAGAAGGGAATGATGCTGTTCTGTGCTTGAATAAAACAGAACTAGAAGCCAGGACTTGTGTTGTGCTAATGAAAAGTTGGTAAGTCATGTTTACTGCTCAAAAAATAAAGGAAACACTTCATTATCACAGTGCAACATCAAGTCAGTCACACTGCTGGGATATCGGCCCGTCCAGTTATGAAGCAATAATGATTGTGAATCAGTTTCACTTGCTGTTGTGCAAATGGGACAGACAACAAGTGGATAGGAGAGGCAATTAGCAAGACGACCCCTAATAATTTATAATTTATTTTCCTAGTGTCCTCATCACTAGTGGTAGCATGAGGCAGTATCTTCAGTCCACATAGTTTGCTCCGGTGGTACAGCTTTTCTAGGATGGCACATCTATATGCCTACTGACCAGAAGGTTTGCTTTGCCTCTCGGCATGGTGTCAAAAGTGTGAAGGAGATACCAGGAGACAGGCCAGTACACCAGGAGATGTGGAGGGCAACTGCCAGCAGCAGGACTACTATCTGCTCCTTTATGAAGGAGTAACAGAAGGAGTACTGCCTGAGACCCACAAGATGACCTCTAGCAAGCAAGGAGCCTGGCGTCCACTGTCACACGGAGCACATGTGATGGACCTAAAGGAGTCTGGAGAGGCTGTGGAGAATGTTCTGCTGTCTGCAACATCCTCCAGCATGACTGGTTTAGTGGTGGGTCAGTGATGTTCTGGGGAGGTATATCCTTGGAGGGCCACACAGACCTCCACATGCTAGCTAGGGGAGATGAGAATAAGAACCTCAGACCCATTGTCAGACCATATGGTGGGCCCTTGGGGTTCTTTTAGGTGCATGGAAGTGTCCAGCTTCATGTGGTTGGAGTGTGTCAGCTCTTTCTGGATGATGAAGGTACTGATGATATCAACTTTCCCTCCTGTTCCCTAGACCTAAATCCAATCCAGCACCTCTGGAAGTTCATGTATCATTGAATACAAGGTTGGCCCAGTATGCAACTAATTCTCTGGTCCCTGCTGGAAGGAGATCCCCTTGGAGGGCATTCATCGCCTTATCAGGAGCATGCCCAGATGTTGAGGTGAAGATGAAGATGCCCAGATTTTTTTCAGAGTGCCTACAGGCATATGGAGGCCTTACACTCTACTGAGCCACAGTATGAATTGTCAAGTTAGATCAGCCTGCGATTTCATTTTCCCACTTTGATTTTGAATCCAGTCTTCAATGGGTTAATGATTTTAGTTTGATTAATTGTTTCTATGTAATTTGCTCTGAAAAAAAAATCACACTGTGTAACCAACAAAGATTTTTAACTTTAGTATTTCATTCATTAAGATTTGTGTGGTTGTAGTGTTCCCTTTATTTTTGAGCAGTTTGTGTTGAATCCGAGTTTGTTGAAGCCTTGGAGGTTAACTCCAGATGATACAATGACATGGTATTACTGGTACTGGGAGTGTCAGTGGAAAAGATCTATAAGTGAGTGGGATCATTCACCTGCCCGGCGCTGTGGAGAGGGAGGCACCCAGGGAATGCAAATGGTTGGGCTATACCTTACTGCGCAACAGCCCCCCTGTTGGATGTTCAGGGGTACTGCACTCAGAGGAGTTTTTGGCTTTGTCCTTGTTGTTGTTGGGCTCGTTGTCTTTGATAATGTCATACTGGCGACAGAAGAGAGCAATCACGCCTAGGAGAAGAGTTACAATCGATTTACTGGTCATCCTGGAAACACAAATACTGTACATGCTCCTACTCTTGAAGACAACTGCGTGTTTTCTGTTCTGTTTTTAGCTGACACCAGATTAACACAGAAATAATGTTTGATTTGCTGTCATCCTGGCAAAACCATGTTTAGCCTCACCTGCCCACATTATGAGTACTACCACAATAATGATGAGTTCCCCTGCCCTCAGCTGTGTGGACTGGCCCACTTCCTCCATTGTCACTTCATCTGAAAGAGTCAAGATACAAGCTTTTTAAATTCTGTGATCATCAATATGTATGCAACATGTTTCATGATTAAAGGTGGGGTAGACAGGAATCCGTTCAAGAAGCATCTTTTTTGTGGTGTGTACACAAAAAAGCTTTAAATATCAGTCAATAGCTATTAGTTATTGATGACATTTGGTAATTTAATGATATCACTGTGTTTTGTTATGTCTGTGTAGTCAACAATTTAAATTTTTTGAGCGGCCCGCTCTTTCTGACTGTAAACAAAGCCAGTCAAATTTGTCACTGCAGAAGTGAACATCATAGAACTGTCAACAAAATGAAAAATTGAGACATGTCAGCCTCTGTTGCTTTAAATTCTTAATTTTACACCAACCTAAAAACCTCTGCTCAGAAGGACTCTCCTGCGGTTTCACTTCCGCTTATTAGTCCTTCAACCCATTCAAACGTGCACTGGTGTCCATGCTAATACAAGTAAAATGGTGTTAAAACAGTGCCTCCATTTGTTTGAGATCTTAAGTCCCCTCATGATGTCACAGAGACACTCACTGAACAGCGTTTTTAACAGAAAAAGTCACTTTGTTATAGTTGTGATATCTACAAACATCACACAGCATAAGCAAATAATAATGACAGATGTTAACTTTTGAGATTTCAGTTTGCTTTTAGTGCTTTACAGCGCATGGGGCTGTTCCCAAAAAGAGTTAAACACTAAAACACACAATTCATACATGTAATTGCTGGATTTATTTAGATTTTTCCGCAGTGAAAGGTAAAATAATCCTTTAGAGAGTGGTAAAATGATTAACACTATATAATCCATCTATCCATTAACCAGTCAACTCAAACATATTATTCTAAAATACAAGAGGCTTACGTTTGATCAAGCATAGACTGCAAAGGAATAATTCCTAAAACTTGCTTCTTTGCTTCCTTGCAGAGTAAATCGAGAAGAATGATGCTGCTCATATTTCTGAGCAAAAGTTTTTTAGCAGTTGATGTAGCTCAGCTTAGAGAGTGAAAGCAGATGGAGAGCCAGTCTGGGTTTGTTTAAGGGCAACAAATTCCACTGTCTTCTAACTAATTAACATATTTCATTAGTTTTTTATATTTTCATCCTTCAGTCTGAGGAGAAATGGATGGGACTGAGCTTTAGCCAACACGTTGCAGCTTTGACTGTGTGCCTGATAAACACCTTTACAGGCTGGATGCATGCAAGGAGAGGCCTGCTGAGGCATGCCAAAACACACTAAAGTATACATCCATTTGGACATTTTGTCCCCGAACTGTGGCAAGCCGGAGGAGAACTGTGTTGAGAAATTTCATATCACACTTTGTGTGTCTGTTTAATGTAATTGGTTTTTGAACAAAATCACTAATGATAAGGTTAATAAGCAACTTTCTGTCTTGAAAGGCTCAAAATAAAGTGTGAAAATGTTCCTTTTTTAAACGCTGAGTCTGGTTATGTTCATTGACTGAAAACATGTTTATATTGTGATTTTTGTCTTTTTGAGACTCAAAAACTACCTTTACTTTTAGAGGCTTGAGTCTCTGCCTCCTTTGGCGTTCGAAAGCGCAGGGGTTCGCTCAGTGGACTCGTTCCAGACATGCTGATAGATTGGACATGCACGATGTAGTCTGTTTCTTCCTCCAGGTCCCACAGTGCACAAGACCGTGTGGTGGTATTGACCTCCTGGATGAAGCGTAACATGCGCACATCTTTCTTCTGTTGGAGAATGACAAAGGAGAGAAAAGTCATTGTTTACATTAGGAAGACAGATGTGATATGGTTTGACATAAAATAAATAAATATATTAATAAACTGGATCTAAAGTTGCATCATTGACTAAATTTGTTCCCATATAAATGGATTGTGGCTGTGGTTTCTCTATATGTTCCTGGATCAATTGAGAGGAATGCACAAACCGAGAAGAAGCAAGCAGCATTGACAACAAAGTTTAACAATGAAAGATAAAAAGGAATACACATTAAAGGGCAGATGAAAAAGTCACCTTGAAGTATATGTATTCAGAGAATGTCTCAGTAGAAGTATACAATATAGAAGGAGAGTTTTATAAATAAAGTAGAAGTCTGAATGTTTAAACACAGACAGATACACAAGTAACAAAACCTGAACCAAACTCTCAGAAATGAAAGGGATGTTCAAACGAAAAACACAAAACACTGGAGACCTAAAAAGCACAGCGTCTACAGTCTGATCCGAAACAAAAACAAATAAATCTTTATACAAGATTTATGATCTTATGATCTCTGAGGAAGAAACAATGAGTCAGTGCTCTGCCCTGGAGG
The DNA here is from genome assembly GCA_962446985.1 of Xyrichtys novacula. NCBI lineage: Eukaryota > Metazoa > Chordata > Actinopteri > Labriformes > Labridae > Xyrichtys > Xyrichtys novacula. The sequence continues at coordinate 10,722,723 of OY660878.1, forward strand.
TCAAGGACTTAGAGTATATCACTTTCACACACCTGGTCTCACACAAGCCAATCAGACACTCACACACTGATTCTGCTCAGAGATGAGTCCCTCTTTAACTCAAGGGAAGACCAGAGGGAACTGTCCATCACACAAACACTGTTATTTTCTTAGCATTGTTACAGATCACACGTGTGCAGAAACAAACCACTATTAAAGCTGACTGACAGCTGATTCTGAGGAGATCAGCTGATGCTGTCATCAGAAACAGGCGTCGCTTCATGTGAGGCTCTGGAGGATGGGACATCGCACGTTTCTTAAAACAAAATCCCTCAACCACTTTCTCTCCTCTCTTCATTTCCTCGCATCTCACCCGTGCATCTCTGGTAGGTGGGACGAAGATGCAAGTGAGGGATACAAGTGTGAAACTTTAAAGCTTTGAAATGCAGTCTCTGTGTTTCATCTATCCGGTGTTGCTTTATTGTGTCTTTCACTGTGTCCTCTCCTCCCTGAACTCTGCCCGAGGCCTTTTTTTAACTTTTCTGCTCGAAATGTTGGTGTCACAGTAAAGGAAAGATTTGTGAGATTTGTTGAGATGTGTTAATATGAGTATACGAGATGTCAAAGTCCCCTAACTGAGGAACTTTGGGGCAACAAAGCTTAAATGGATATTCCAGCGTAAAAATTAAGTTAGGGTCGAACAAACCATAACGTCGAGTTAGACACCCCGGCAAGAGATGAATGTTGCTGACTGCTTGCTTCTCTTGTTATACCAACTTTAGTAACGGCCTCACGACAGCAATACAGAGAGCCACACGCTCAACCAAAAAGCAATAATTACTTTATCGTTTCCTCGAAGTAATAATCATCATATTAATCATTTTGCACTGCATATGTAGTAGTTATTCTGCCTCAGCGTCTCGGTCTGATTGCATTTCCATGAGGAAAGGATCATAAATGTTCTTCCTCAAGCTGCGTCACCCCGCAGCAGTCCATCGTGGACTGGCCAGAGGTCTCGCTACAAACAAGTGGCAGCTGGACGAGAGTGGGTGAGTTGTGTTTCGTCTCTTTGCTAAGAAAAATCAGGCAAAGCTAAAAAGATGTTTGGTGGTTAGTGCTGTGGCTGGGACTCTACTTTTGATGAAGTTAGGTGCTGTTCTGAGCATTATTTGTGGCTATAGAGTGGCTTTTTGGTTGAGCACGTGGCTCTGTGTATTGCTATCGTGCAGTCGTTACTAAAGTTGGTATCACTATAGAAGCAAGCGGTCAGCATCATTCATCTCTTGCTGGGGTGTCTAGCTCTGTGTCACGATGTGTTTGACCCTAACTTAATTTTTTGCCAGAATATCCATTTAGGTTTTTTCCCCTTGTTGGACCTCTGTTTCTCATGTATTTATTTATTTATTTTTGTGTGTGTGTGTGTTTGGACTTTAGTAAGCTTTGATAATCTTTTGCCTTTTTTTTGATTGATTTCTTTTTTAATCTGCAATATTGGGACCACACCTTCACTTTATTACTATACATAACATCTATGTTGCTATGACTATCAAAACTTGATAAATATCCCTTAAGTAAACAAATCATGCAAGTGGTTTGCAAAAAGCTATGAACAATCATGCAACAAATCTGGACCAAAAGGTTTATCATATGACAGTCTTAACATCAACACATACCTGTTCAACCTTTTAAGTTGTTTCTGCTCACCTGCTGTGTGATGGCAAAGCCAATGACGGGGTCTCCCTCTGGGATGTCCCATGTCACCACCGCAGAGTTTGCTTTCACCGCTTTGATGGTCACATTGACAGGAGGCAACAAGCTATCTGCAAACAGGAAAGGAACAGCAGACAAGGGCATGTTTACATTTATAATGTCCAACATTTTAGTTTCTCCATTTCTCCATTCAACAGTAACCATTACGTGAATGGTCTGATATTTGTTTTAAGGTTACTAGTTCTCAAAAAAGGGGAATCTTTCAAACTCTGTCCATGAACTAAGATACTGACATGTAAATTTACAGAAAGAGTCAGATTTATAGGTTTATTGGACCAAGTAAATTCGTCATAGAATTATTGCATTACATGCTAAACTGTGGCATAACGCTGATTGACAATTACATAACCACAATACTTGGAAAAAATATCACAAATGGTATGAGTGGTAATTATATTTACATAGTTCCTTATTTGATCCTTTGTTCATTCAAAGCATTTGTACTGATTTTTTTATTATTCATAAGACTACCTTTTAGTTTTGTAAATATTAACTATAGTGTGTGAAGTCTTAATGGGGCCACAGGACAAACGAACCAAGGCACCATTGTCATACTGGGGATCTTTTCCTATTCCTCCTCAGGACAAATTTCGATTCGCTACTCGTCCTACAGCTTGAAGAGTTGTAGGACAATTATATATTAAAATGTGCGGTTTGATAGGGATCAGTGTGCTATTACTTTCACACAGAGCTAGCTCAGGGCATAAGTGAACTAAGCGCCTGCTTAGGGCCCTACTGCAAGTAGGGGGCCCGCAAGAGCAATTAAAAATAAAAAAAAATTAAATATTTTTTTTCTTATGCATGTATGAGTGATGCTTTCTCTATGATCAAATATACATTATTGTAAATATAAAATAAAACAAAGTAAAAACATTTTAGTGCTTCTGCTGATGAAGGCCTATGATTCTTACTGCCGATATGTCAAAGCTCCGCTACCGTTATGTGCCTCCTGTTGTGCAATGTGCGCTGAGCATTCAAAGTACAGGTAGTTGTGTCACAAAAAAGGACATATCCTTCAGAAGCAGAGAAAAGAAAGAGGAAAAAGAGAAAAAAATGCCAAGATAAAGGTATGTTTGCATGTCATGGAATGTTAATCAGATTTGTGAAGGTGAGTCAATGATCAACAATCAATATCATTGGAAGAAATAGAGGGCCCCAAAATCAAATTTTGCTTAGGGCCCCACTGAGTCTTGGGCCGGCTCTGCTTTTACATTGTGAAAAACTGCAGATTTTTTTTTGCATTGAAGTCAATGGGACAAGCCAAAAAAAAGAGGAAAAAATTCCAGTTTAATTATGATTTTTTTTCAGATGTTCCTCTAAAAGGGGGCGATATGACAAGACTGAAGTGCAGCCTACTTCGGTTCACCTCTGGGGCTCACTGTCAGACTGTAGATAGCACAAGTGTGTAGTGTTTTATTCTGTGATATATGGGAGTTGCCTGTTGAGCTAGGCTAATAGATGCCATAGTGCTTTGCACTAGCTGTTGCTGAACACTAGAAACCGAATAAACAGCTCAATAAATGAGTACGAGTCAGTGGATTTCATGACATGGTCCATTTTGAAAACTTTACAGTACCTTTATACCTTTATTTTCATAAGTGCAAAGCGATGTAACTTGACATTGTTTCTTTGTTGAAAGATAAACCAGCACTTTCCCATCATGAACAACCAGCCAAGATGGGCTCAGCACAGGGAGCTAACCATCTTATGAGATTTCTCAAGGTAGGCTATGTACCACTGGCTTTTCATACCAACAAATCATTTGTTCTCCAGTTGTTAGGAGTTTTTGTAACAGGTTGATGTGGGAATGCAATAATTAATCTTAAATTTGTCAAGTATGTTATATTCATTATGTGTCTATGAATCTGTTTAATCCAAACTACAGGAAGGAGCCAGGCTCTCAAAAATTGATGCAAGACATCTTCCATCTTTACATCGAGAGCAAAGGAAGAAGATCCAGTGTTCTTCATTTTGGTGGACCAAAGAGTGATCCAATGTGGTGCTCGGACATCAGTAGTTGGAGCACTTGGACTAATGCATGAGTATTTTTTATTGTGAGGTACAATTTATAAGAGGAAAAATACTTAAAAGGTCAATAATGAAAACTGTGTAAAATTGTGCCTTTGATCTAAAATGCCAGATTATTTAATCAGCCAATCATTGACAAGCGTAAGTGATTGTCAGAAATTTGAGGCTTTTTAAAAAAATCTAAAATCATGTAAAGGTATTCAGAGGAATCAGACAGAAAGTATAAAGTCTGCAAAAAATGCAGAACCCCCGTTTAAATCATGCATATGCGCTCCTTTTTTTCACCTATGGTCATAACTTTATTTTCATACTTTTTTTATACAAGATGTTATCCCCTAGCTTACCCTACCTTGGCACTGCTGTTCGTTTTAGTGGGGGTGTTGTCTGTTAAGCTGCAGTCAGCCTGGGCAGGTGACCTGCTGCAGCCAGGTGAACTCAGGTGTGGAGAGGGGGAGGGGAGAGAGGCAGAACAATGGAGGAGCAGGAGGGAAATGTTTGGAGGGAGATTTCGCTGGATCAGGAAAGGAACTTTGAGTTTTTGTGTGTCCATCCATTGTGTGGAGACCAAAAGCTTTTCAAGGGCTGCAGGAAAACCTCCACTGTGCCTAAACTTGGTCGCTGGTGGAAAGGGTGGCTGTGAGTGGTGGAACTGTCAGAGTTTGGCAGAGGAAGCATTCCCAGGACTGGTGAGTCTTAACTAGTCAGATTTTTTTTTTTTCTTTTGCAACACATTGCTGTTGTTTTATTATTTTTTTTCTGGACTGTTATGTTTTTGAGTTTTGGAGGACTATTTTTGGACTCTTGTGGTTGGATCGGGCCCACTATCTTGGGATTTTTTTTTCACCTTCTCCTTTGAATAACTCAGACGCTATACTGGGAGCTTAATTATTTGAAGGACACTCTTTTTTGTTGTTTGGATTTTCTGCTGGGCAAAACCTAATGAATTTGTGTTGGAGATCTTTGCTAGGGATGACAAGATTTGTGTTGAGTTTAAGTATGTTCATTTTAAAACCCATGCATATAAAGGAGGTCTCTGTGGTGGTCTTTAGCTGCAGTTAGCTTACAGCTAACCACTAGCATAAAGCTGGCAGGACTGCAAGCTTTCCCTCTCCTTTAGTGAACGGCTAAAAGACAGAGCTACCAGGATTTTGTGCTGATCTGGAGTTTGCCGCAGCATGTGTGAGAGGAGACCTTGGCATGTGGTCCTGTCATTGTGAAAGGACACAGACTCAAACAAACTGCATTGACGCTAATAAACGATCCCAGGAAGCAAAAGGAGACTTAAAAGCTCTGTTTTGATTTGGCACTTTCTTCATTCAAAGCTTTTGGATCTGTATCAACTACTTCATTTGCCTTCTCACCTAATACATCTTTGTGTACTTTTTTAAGTGGCTCAACTATCTTTTGGACTACATACTACAGACAATTGGTGCTAAGCTTCATATTCACATACAAAAAAAAATGTCTTGTCTCTGTTTTTTTTTCACCTCTGTCTATCTCTCCCTTGCTTTATTTCTGTGCTGCTACTGCACATGGGCTTTTTGGCAGGTTTTTTAATAGCCAGATGTTTAAAGCTTATTGCCTTCAATGGGAATCCTGGGTACAGGGAACAGATGGTGGACGGTGAAAAGGGGAGGTATAGCAGAGATTTGACACCCTCCTCTGCTATTCTGATATTGATTGATGATATCACACTGGGGATCAAGTGAATGTTGGCAAATATGAGGCTAATAAATGGATGCTACTTATTGTCTGTGCATAAATATTGATTTGAAACTCATTTAGGATGTCCTCTCCCACATAGCGCCTTTTTGTGTGGGAGGATGGCTCTATGCAAGTGCTTTCTGCATTTGTGAAAGTGGAACAGAGCCTGTGGCTTCTCTGCACTCCATTTTCCCTTTAAAAGTTTAGGGCTCTCACACAAATCAAATCCAAGGGTTGTTCCGTTCACTTGTGTGTGAATGTTTCTTTACTCACAGGAAATGAATTTCTATCTCTTCTGGCCTCTAGAACCAAGTGAGGTTTAGATTGTAAAACCCTTTTTTTCTGTCTTTCTTTCATAAAAATGCTGTAATTACATTTTAAAACAATGCAGTTTGATAGAGGGTAATGATTTCAAATTATTGCTTGAAAAAAATTCTCTTGTTCTCTCACCTCTGATTTACTAGATTTTTTTTTCTCTAGTCCTCCAAGGCCATTGAGGACTCTACAACCGTAGAGCCCACAGTTGGTGTCAGGAGGATGGATATCAGAGGAAAGTGGAAGAGTAGAAGGCAAATAATACCCTCCCTCTGTCCTTCATTCTTTCTGTCCTTTCTTGCTTTGTTTTTCTCCTCTGTAAACTAACACTAACAATTCTCCCTTCACCCTAACTACATACAGTCTCTGTGGATAGAGGGACAGCAAAGCCTTTCTGCAATGATTACTCCCAGTGAAATTATCAATGCAATTGAAACGCACCCACTAAAATGGCTTTTGGGAGAAAACGGGTGGGAGGAAGGGTGTAACCTGGGTGTTAGAGCCGTTTGCTATATTTTCTTTGGGTTTGTGTTTTGAAACATATTTCAGTTGTAATCGTCCTGGTGCCACACCAGGTGGCGTGAAGTCTTGGGTTTTGTTTGTTAGAAATAGAAGAAGACGCAATTAGTGGCAGGTGTGTTGGTAGCTAGAGAAGCAGACAGTTTTTTGACCATCTATATCTTTATCATCCTGTCGTCGACGTTTGTTGGAATTTGCTTTGTCTTTATTTTGCATTTGGTTTCTTTTACAAAAGAAGAATAAACAAGGAAAATGTGACTTGGACTTGCCGTTTCATTTACACGTGAGAAACAATAGGCTTTCTTACACCTCAGTGGCTCTTTAGATAATTTCGGCAGGCGAAATTAAGTCATAACACAGGGTGCTTTGGGGGTGGAGGGTAGGCATGAGATGGGAGTGATGATGATGTGGCAGGGTTGGAGGTGCGTGGAGTTGGTTATCCTGACAAAGGGTTGGAGGTTGTTGTTAGTGGAAATGTGAGGGTAGCCTGCCGAGGGTTGATGCTTTCCTTTGTCTTTCTTTTTATGCCAGCAATTCTCCATCTATTTGATGTCCCTCTCTACTCCATGCTTCTTTTTAGTGAGTGTTTACTCATAAAAATACATGCTGTGACCAACTACAGCTCATGAGTAAGGTTGAAACCCACCCACTAACAACAACTTGCAGCAACAAACAAGCATGCCCACCTGTTCCCAGTTTTAAGTAATAAATGCTTATTTATGTGGTAGCATTCACATTCATACAAGCATTACAATAACCGTCATCTCAGATTGTGAGCAATTTCTATGGTATGACAGCGCACCAAGGCCTGTCTGTTCCTAAATCTTTGCACAGCAAGTGCCTGTTCAAAGAAACCTTAAGACAGCCAAGCATGATAGGAGTTTTCACCACAAATCAACTACACACAACAGATTACATGTAGAAATATAACATTTTGAGTTATTGATTTCACTGCAGTGTCATATGTACAAAACAAAATGCCTCTGGTGACAGGTAGCACAGTCACAGAGACTAAAACAGGACCATTAGTGCTTATCTTTGTCAAACAAAACTTCTTGGAAAAAATAACAGCAGACATTTTTTGTCACAGGTAACGATAACAAAAGTTGATTCTAGTTTAAAATGTGCAGGTAAACTCCTCAGGGGCCCCACGAGTGCTGCAGGCTGCATAAATTGAAAACACCATATGGATCTCCCTGTCTACTGACCAGTGCAAGAAAACAAAAAACTATTTTAATATTCTACCACATCTCTAATGCTTTAGTTTTACAAAGACCCGCTCATGACGATGCCTATAAACAAATCAGATAACAGTTTTGTTTTGTTTTCTGGAGGAGAAGAGAATGATTGATTTTATAAACCCCAATTCCAATGAAGTAGGGACACTGTGAAAAACATGAATAAAACAGAATAGTGATTTGGAGTTCCTCTTTGACCTATATTCAAATGAGCTCACGACAAAGGAAAGATATTCAGTGTTCAAACTGATAGACTTTTTTTCGTTCACATAAAGTTCTGCACATCTGTAAACGATCATGAGGGAGACTGTACCATGGTGAATTTTTTAGATAACTCTTAATTTGTTCAAATTAAGCCAAATTAAAACAAATTACTAAACGTCACTTCACATAAGACCAAATTTAATATTTACAGCATGAGGTATGTAAGTCAGAAGAACCAGGTTTGTGGGATATGCATGAGTGAAGACAATGTGTGTAAATGTTGTAAAACACAAACCTAACCGAAGCTCAACCTAATCTTACATAACTAACTCAAAGGGTAGTATACCTGTGGAGGCCAGGTCAAACTCAGAGAGAATGATGGTGTGACTGCAGGAGCTTATATAACCTCCTCATTCTAAGCACAGGTATGTGACATTACCCTAATCAATGAGCTGCACTCACTGACTCAGGCTGGAGACACTCAGGCTGACAACACCAAATATCACACGTAATATGTCATGGACATCACACTTCGTAATACTGAAAAGTACATACAGGTTGGGGTCAGGTTGGGGTACCAGGCTGACCTGCCCACAGTCCAGACCTGTCTCTCTTTGTAAATGTGTGGCATATAATGAAGTGCAAAATACGTCAGCAAAGACCCCAGACTGGTGAGCAACTTAAGTCGTAAATCATTTAAGAATGAGAAAGAATATCGCCTCCAAAGCTTCAATGTCCCAACTTGGAACTTTAGTTTGTGTTGTTTCGTAAGAACTCATCTGGTTTATGAAGCAATGAGGACAAAATATCCCCATGTTTAAATGGCTAACACCGTTATTAAAGCAGTTTATATTTTAATTACCACAGTTATTTATCTCAACCTCATACAATGACAATTTTGTTACATCTCAGTGTCTATCTATATCTGGATAATATCTACTGCCAAAAAAGCTGATGGCCCGATTTAATAAGTAGGACCCTAAATTTTTCAGCTATAAAAAAGAGGTAAGGGAACTATTACACAGTAGTAGTTTAAGGAAATAAACAACAGCAACTGTGCTTTAAACAAAATACTTTGGTGTTCATGAAATTTTTTAAATTTATGTTCAGTTCTAGTTCATGCAGGGAAACTCAGATGCTCTGAAAACACTTTCTTCCTCAGGATTTAACAGCTGTCTGTGTCTTTTGACTTTGTATTGTTGTTTGTTTGTTTGTTTTTATCAGCTGCTTAGAACAAATAACACTGCATACGCATGACTTAGACTTTAAAAGTGATGAAGCTGACCACATATGGTAATCTCTGCGTGTCTGCAAATGTAAATGATATATGCTCATATATGCTAAGGCTTCATAGCTCTTGCTATGAACCACATTGATGGCATTGGTACCAGGCTGTTTGAAACATATTGCCAGAAAAGAACAGAAGAAGTCATATGCTAACAAATACTAATCCAGACACTGGTGGGAATGTAAGGAAACAGGTGAGCTTGAAGGTTTGCTGGCTGTCAGACAGATTAAAGGAAATTTACTTGGTAGCACAAACTTCGTGGTTGCGAGGAGACCCTTGGGATCCCTGATTATACCTTTGTTGTAAAGGAGTCAGATTTAATACTCACTCACTATGATTAATTGTGTTAAAGGCTTTGTTCATAATGAATGATTTGATACTTAACACATATCAGGAAATGTAGAATCACATCAAACATTTCCATTATACTTTATGTATCACTTCTATAAAGAGCACTGATCAAATTACTCTGAAATCAAACAGATAGTAACACATAGAAACTGTGAACATCAGAAGAATAAACACATATTAATGAACTTCATGATTAATAATGGATTCTATATATTTGCATTTGGATTATTAAATGACATAATAACCACCTAATGGTTAAAAATACTATATGAATGGTTAAAACATTTTAAAACCATTTCTGTGAATTAAAGTAATGATTCATACTCAATAATTTCAACTCTTAAAAATTCATAACACTGTCTGGAAAGCTGCTGATCTGAAGGAACTAAAGAATACAGGATTTATTCTGTCAGAGTGATAGTTTGGTTGTAACCTGAAAGTCCAAACATTTCTGGAAAGATTTATATGATCCTGTGTCCAGGGACCAGATACCCAAGAACCTTTCCTGTGAGGAATGTGTGAGTTTCACACACAGGGTTGTCTTGATGCTACAATAGTTAGGAACAGGGGAAAATTGCTTTAAGTGTTTTTTGGCCTTTTTAGAATGATTGTGTTAGAGAAGCGATTTACATTTTAAATGGAAGCATCTTCTCCCCTGTCTCAGAATCAACTGACAGTTTATGAGTCCAAATAAACACAGACGCACTTAAAGATGTCACTGTGGTGAAAATTTAATGGAGCTGTGGCACGCATCCTCTCACTGCTGTCAGTTTCCCTCACTACCTCTAAAATGATCTTGCATGGTTGTCCTTTTGCACTTTTTTAACTCCCAAGATAAACTTGAGGACAATAACTTGAATGAGGCTGCATTCAATACACTTCATTCAGGTTTATTGTGTAAATATATAGAATCATCAAGGTATATAAGTAGTTACTGATCATAAGGAGAATTGCTTTTTTGAAGTCCATTTGGTTGCGGCTCTAAACCTTCTGATCATTTCATATCTGTCAGTCATTAAATGTCCATCAGTAGATAAGCAGGTATTCAGTCTGGGTAATTGATTCTTATCACTTCTTATCTAGTATGGTTGGGGATATAAGTCAGTATAATTATTGGTAATATTGTTGTGAGATGTTTTATGAGCAAAAGGTCCAGAACAGCTATAAATCGGACTTTAAAATATATACCAAAACTTGTCATTGAATCCATTGCTCACATTCTTTCTTGAGATTATTTCATTGAAGTGAACAGTATTCGTACCATGCATTCATGAATTGTTCCTGCAATATTCATCTTATCAATGGTTAAAACTGAAAGGGTAATAATGATCTCTCTGTCTTGTATTGTTGTGAGTTACAATTTCATCCTGATAAGAACAGCAGTACTGAAAAAACTCTTAAATAGCTTAAAGGAGCAGCTGGTGAGAACAAATCATAGACATTCATTATAAATATATGTCTGCCAGTGCACACTTAACTCAAAGCTAAAGCTTCTGTGAACACAGCTACAGCAGTACAATACAGTCCTAACTGTATGCCTAATTACAACATCTGAAAACACATTTTAATGCAAAATCAGCATAACTTTGCAGCTATATACAGGTACATCTTCCTTTTTGTTGTTAATTATCCTATGATTGAGGGGTAGATTGTCTCAATGCATCCACTTACTAGGATGCTTCACCATAACAACATCAAGACACTTCAGTGTATAAGAGGAGATAAGTGACACTTTAAGATAATATACATGTGGTTAGAAAATCTAACCAGTTGTGAGTTTCATAAATGACGAATACATCAACACAACTAACAAATGTACAAACTTGTTTACTACTACTACTACTTAATGTAGGAGAGCTCAAACAATAAAAGCATTTTAGGTTCAACAATTAATTAAAGTGTCTAAATACTGTGTGTCTGTGTGGACTCTTAAAAAGCATATTGCACAGTTTAAGCTTTAGAAAACTCTCACACACTTGACAGTTTTGTAGTGTTCCTTTGGATCTTATACAGGACCAAAATGGCTGACCAAATGTGTTTCCAGTGGCCAGGGACCATTCATTTCATACCGATAATATGCAGTAAAATTAAAAGCTGGACTCCAATGATGTCCAGTATACATTTTATATAGCAGCACTGCAGATGTTTAGGACAGCTACAGAAACTGTGATATCCTGCAGACAAATGGTACCAATAAGGAGGCCACAAGGAAGTAAGCCACAGCTAAATACCTACACACAGAAAGGCAGGTCCTGAAATACGATGAATGTTGAGGGTCTGAATCACTGACCAAGATCAGGATAACGAAAAGCCTCTACATGGCACGTACTACCAAGTGATAGAGGAAGTGGCTAATGTCTAGAAAACTGTTATCCACAAAAAGACAGCACAAGAAAAGTGATCATAGCAGCACAAGAGGAGACACTTTGAATCTAAAGGGGTGGGCTTTACCTTACCAGGACCCTATGTGCACTGCAGACTGTGCTACGATGGTCCCGAGACAGTGCAGCATGTGATAACAGGGTGCAGGAATAGCATACATGGAACAGTGGCTGGCAAAGTGTATACTGTACAGGAACATCTGCACTGAGTATGGGGTTTGAGTCACATTGTTAGAGTGGAAGATACCCCCTGATGTGGTTGGGCCATGATCATGACTGGATTTCAAAATTTAGACTGACCAAGCAGTGACGATTTACTAACTAGACAATGTTGATTGACAAACCACAAAAGAGGGTACTGGTGATAGATGTAGCAATCCTGAGTGACAGCAACACTGGGGACAGAGAACACAATTGATCATACCAAAGGCTGGAAGATATGGAGGCAACATTGGTATCAGTAGTGACGGAATCACTGGGGGCTGTGACCCAGAAACTGGGAGAGTGGTCCCAGCAGATTCCAGTACCTGAGATCTCTGTTCAGAAAAGCACAGTCTGAGGACCAGTTAAGATGCTGCACTGAACCTCCAAATTCCCAGGCCTCTGACAGAGGACTTAAGCTTGAGGAAGACACATGAGCCCCCGGGGCAATATGGGGGAAGTAATTATGTACATGTCTCTTTTTTTCTTCTTCTTTGTGTGTGTGTGTCTGTGTGCGTGTGTGTGCTCGTGTATTGGTATTTGTGTGAGCCAACAAGCTCACCTTTGAAACCCATTTTAGCCATGTATACACTCACAGACACACACTCTAAAACACAATCACACACTGCTTGGCACGAGGAAAGAGACAAGAATATGAATTTTGTTGATAATCTATCGATTAGGCAATTTCAGTCATTTAACATGTTTGATTCTGTTTGGACTTATAACCAGTAAATTGATAAAAACCATTTGTTTCATCAGATGACGGCATGGAAATACCTATATAGCCAACAACCACTGCTAGCCTTTCCATAAACACAACAGTCTATGCAGCGTCTCACAGCAGCATTACCTAGTCAAATTTGCAAATCAATGTTAGACAATTGCGTTTCACACACATGCCCCTGCAATCCCTCGATTGTTATATTTGACGATTAAAAACCACACTGCAAGGTGCAGCGCCAAATGCACGGAATCCTCCCTCCAATGCACATTAACATAAACTTACCCGCTGTGACTCTAGAGACGCAGAGACAGCTAAGGACGAGCAGGAAAAAATATCTCTCCATCTTTCTAACGCTCGGTCGACGTGCGGTCCCATTTACTCTTGATGATGGTTATGTGTTAACAATCGAGCTGGTGTGCCGTGATGTGCTGCTCGGCGTCCACGCCACTTCATATGTCTCGTCGCGCCTGGAAAAAAGGACTAACGGCGGGTTTGTCGGTGGCTTTTCAGCACCTCGGACAGCGCATCTGCAACACATCTGTTCATTCCAGAGCCCTCATTATCCCCGAGTCACTGGTGAGCAGCAAATGGTCGCCTTGAAGCGTTGGTCGACGCTTCAAAAGATTAAAAGAAAAAAATAAATTAAAAGAAAGAAACGAGAAAAGAAAAGGACCCCTCCCCGATCTGCTGCTGATTCCTCCGGTGAAGCTGGATATGGTTTTCGGCACCACTCGGCGGCTACTGCAGACGGTTATGAACGTGCTGGCTTTGTGAACTACAGCCCTGAACGGTCCCTGCACGGCACTGACTCCTGATGGCTTGCAGCTACAGGGTGAGGTTGCAAAACATCCAAATCACTCATCTAAAAAAGGAGAAAAAAAAAACATCAAGTCGAAGAAAAAGTTGGTTTAATACTCATTAACAGGCCGATGCCATTTCAACTGTTCGTCTGCTCTAGGTTTAGTTGCAGCCTTCCCTGTATCTTGTATTTACATATACGTAGAGGTTGATAGGCAGACTTCTTCTTAACCCCTTGAAGCACAACAATGAAGGACGGGCTTAGCTGATCAAGTGCATCTTGTTGACAAAAGCCCTATTCTTTGATGGAGCGTGCCTGCTCCCTCTCTCTCGCCCCCTATTTCTCTGGCCAACTTGGTGAACCAGTGCTCTGAATATTGCAGCCCACTCCTCGATTAAATATGCATTCGTTTACCCACGCAAACAGCCGCCTGTGCAAAGATGAGTTTCTTTTTCTACTTCAAAAGCAAGCACGTGCCTCTACTCCCTCCCCCAAATAAATAATATAAGGAAAGAAAATGTGTATCACATTAGGAAATACCTTAACCCTCCTATTATCCTCAAATTTACCTGACCCCAGGTATATTTCCCTCCAGAAAATGATTTACATGCAATTGTTGACCAAGATTTTTGGCCAAGTGCTTTGTTTATTTGTTGAGTACATAAATAACCCCTTAAGAATGAAACCTATCAACGATTTGACCTGTTCTCTAGCGCCACCAATAAGCTAAACTTTTAAAGTAGAATTAATAACTTGAAAAGTATTCATACAAATCTTCTCAAATTTACTGACAACCTTGATTACCACATCATCAAGTAGGTCACTCATACACACCTTCATGCCCATAGTGCAGGAAGGTTTTTGTGAAAATATTGTTTACCCCTCTCCCAAATCATGGTCCCTCTACTGACTTTGACAACAGGGTGGACATGCTGCTATGAGTGTGTCTCACCAGACACACAGTCCGCCATGTTGTTCATTACTTGAACTCTTCGTATAACCATCACTTGAAAATATTTTATTTGTAGTTGGAAAGACTTGGGTGTGATCAACTTGCAAGCCTACAGTGGCTTCCTCATTTTGGCAGGAGCTTACAAGTCAAGTTGTTTCCAACATGTCCACACCACAAGAAGTACCAAAGTTCTAGAGGGAATAGTCGTTTTCCCCACCTCACAGTTATGTATCAACTCAAAAGTATCAAGTCTGCATCTGTAGGTACGGGAATGTTAGGTCGCGCACAAAGACAGACAAGTTTCACACAGCCAGAACAGCTTGGGGTCAAACTGGCCCCAGAGGAACATCGATGCATGCAATATGTGTACAGCACATTAATAATATATCATCATGAAAATTTTATGCCAAATCAGTTGTCCCCATCAAATTAGGAAAAGTCATTAAATACGAAGCAAAAAAAAAAGTCAGCTATTATTTTTTCAATGATAAACATTGAATGGGGTCAAATTGACCACAAGGATAACAGGAGGGTTAAAAATGACTATGAGAATATAAGTGGTCGCACCTGAGGACCTATCTTTCCTGCTGTATGCCACTGACTTGAAGCTGTTAACTACTATTAGGCCAGCTGACTGTAATCACATTAAATTAATTTAACATCGTCCAAAATTACATATATCCTAATCCTGTAAACTGAATTCATATTGTTTCATCTTTACTTGCTCTGCAATCACAACTCTGAATGAGCTGTTGTTGTTTTATGTTGCTGCTGTCCCGTCTATCTCTCATAATATACCCTCGTTCTCTATTCTCTCTCCCTCCCTCTCCCTACTCATTCTCTCTTTCTTTCACTCTATCTTGTTCTCTTTCTCTCCCCCTGCCCTCTCTCTCTCTCTCTCTCTCTCTCTCTCTCTTTCTCTCTCTCTCTCCCCCCGTCTCTCTGTATTCCTCCCCAACCCAGCAGCGGCCTGGTGGCTGTCTAGCATTAGTCTGGTCCTGCTCAAGGTTTCTGCCTTCAAAAAAAGGAAGTTTTTCCTTGCCACTGTTACTCATGTTAAATGAGATGGGCCAAATCCCATCTTAGGTTGGGTCTTGATAATTCATCAAACAATGAGCGTGGTCTAGACCTACTCTTTTTCTTTGGAAAGCATCTTGGGATGACGATTGTTGTGAATTGGCACTATATAGATAAAATTTGGTTGATTGATTGATTGATTGATTGAAGCTTTCTCAGCTGTAATTGTGCGTAACTAGAACGTGGTGTGTGAATAGGTGTGTGAATAAGAGCTTCAGCCCTAGGTCAGAACTCTTGCTATATCATTACTGCTTTCTGGGACAAGGAAGGTAACATGATTTATTCATGCCTATTCAATCTATTCAAAGTGCAAACCACAACACCAAATCACTAAACACAACAGCAAATTGTAAAACACAACCACATTAACCTACCAGTAGAGAGAGGTACTGGTGGGCAACATGCGTGATTGCTGATTGGACAATACAGTCTATGGTGTGAAGAGGGAGGGAGGACACCGTTCATCCTTTGATCAGAAAGTTGTTCTGCCTTTAGCAAGGTTTTTAAACATGAGCGTTCCTGCTGATCCAAATGTGACTGCCACTATCAAAGAATATTTTGACTCAGGACATACATGTGAGATCATGCTGGATATGCCCAGGACTAACCAGGACATTTCAGCTTTGGTAAAGATAGAAAGATATTTACAAATTTGGACTTTCTGGGTCAATAATTCATCAGTGAAACACTGTAGTTGCAAATTGGTCCCTCTTTTCAATTAGTGTCATGAAGACTGTGAATTGTCTTCCTCAAAACAAGCCAAAACAAGCCATCCTCTTGGCCAGACAACTTTAATCGGTCTAAATACACTGCTGGTGTTGGCTCTATGGTGTAGGGACTGTCTGCAAGTTACCATAGTGGAGCAATGCTGTGGGGAAAAATTCGTACACATACATACAGTACAGTACAAATAAATGACCTTATTCTTTTTATACTACATATCATAGTTGTAATAAACATGAATTTAAATATTTTAGAGGATTTTTTAAAATTGAAAATAAAGCAAATGCCTTTATATTTATGTGATCTGAATGTTAATCTCAAGTTTACACTACAGCTCTTACTTTGGAGAATTAGGGCTTAATTTAATTTATATGATTTTTTTTTAGATATATTGAATAGTGTTGATTAATAGGTAATGACTATATAAACTGTAATGTACTGTTTTAATATAATTCACAATCCCAAAAAATTGCATACTTTAAATTAAAACCTATTTCTCTAAAAAAGAGCTATAATATAAACTAGAGGAGATGTTTGATCATCAAGATGAGTGAATTTGGTGTAGTATCAAAATACTCTTTTAGTTATTTGTTGTTGTGTTTTTTAATTTGCTGTTGTGTTTTGCACTTCAGGGCCACCGTAAAACAAAGTTGTAATCAGCCTTTCCCCCCCACCTGGTCACATTTTACTTGATCAACATACCAGACCTTTTCCTTCCCTGTCTCAGTTTGACTACATGACAAATACTACCGCTAAGTTATAGAGTTGGCTATTTTCCTGAATTAATTCCAGTTTCAATTTGCCTACAGCTGTTGCTTTTTGATGGATTTACACACAGAATTACCTCAGATTGAATAAAGAAAACCACACAAACGCAGCTATGTTATTTGCTCCTTACAGTGTCTCCTTATTTCCCACCTCCTGCATGTTAAAGAGGGGATATTATGCTTTTTTTCAGATGCTATACTTCCTTTATAATACCTCTTTAATAGTGTTACATGATTTTATGATCAAAACAGCCCTGTGTTTCTTACTTTGGTGTATTAAAGTACCATTATTGCAGCCTCTGTCGGAAATACTTTTTAGCTGCTGTCTCTTCAAGACCCCCACCACGACCCTACTTTCCTCTGATTGGCCACCTCTCCTGTGGCTCTCTGGAGGCTTTTGTGAGGATAGAGCGCGATGTTTTGGGTCCGCCCCCTCTATTGTGGTCCATCAGTAATGCAGCAGAGCAGTACTGATTGACCATGATTGAACAGGCATGAATTTATCATGTTACTTTCCTTTCCCCAGAACAAAGCAGTCACGCTACAGCAAGAGTTCTGACCTAAAGGGGAAGCTTTAATTCACACACCTACTGTATATGCACAGTCTAGTTACACACATTTAAAGCCAAGATAGCTTCAAGTCTGTGGTATTGATAAGAAATACTCCTTGGTTATGGATTTATTGTTAACGCTGAACAATCAAATGGCCTATTCTGATCCATATCATCCATTGTTTTCAGATGAATTTACACACAGGATTACTTCCAATTTAACAAATGAAACCATACAAATTCAGCCATACTGTTTGCACTATACAGTGTCTCTTTATTTCCAACTTCCTGTTTTCTGTTTATTGCAGATTTGCAGATATCAAAATAAAAGCTTCAGAATCTATTTAAGTGTCACCCTTTTCTGAATCCATCGGGGTTAATATGGTGTCGGTCCACCCTTTACAGCTGTAACTTCTTCAACTCTTCTTGGAGAGATTTCCACAAAGTTTAGGAATGTGTTTATAGGAATTTTTGACCATTCTTCCATAAAGCATAAAGGTCACACACTGATGCTGGTCGAGAAGGAATAGCTCTCAGTCTCTGCTCCAATTCATCCCAAAGATGTTCTATTGGGTTGAGGTCAGGACTCTGTGCAGGCCAGTCAAGTTCATCCATACCAAACTCTCTCATCCCTGTCTTTATGGATTGGATCTTGATTTGTGCACTGGTGCACAGTCATGTTGAAACAGGCCATCCCCAAACTGTTCCCTCAAAGTTGGGAGCATGAATTTTCCAAAAGCTCTTGGTAAGCATTCAGAGTTCCTGTCACTGGAACTAAGAGGTTCTCCTGCAAACCACTAAACCAAGACTTGCCCATCAGATTGCCAGATGGAGAAGGGCAATTCGTCACTTCAGAGAGTGTATCTCCACTGCTCTACAGTCCAGTGGTGGCATGCTTTACACCACTGCAGCAGTCGCTTTGTATTGCACTTGGTGATGAATGGCTTGGATGCAGCTGCTCATCCATGGAAACCCATTCCCAATCATTTTCTCTTTGTTGCAATACAGTCGGCAGCACAATAATTAGGAGGAAAATTTCAAAGAAATTTCTCTATCAGACTTGTTGCACAGGTGGCGTCCTATTACTGCACCACGCTGGAAATCACTGAGCTTTTGAGTGTGACCCATTCTCTCACAAGTGTTTGATTTTATACACTTGTGGCCATGGAAGTGATTGGAACACAAGATTTTGATTTTTTGGGTGAATGAATGAATACCTTTGGCAATAAAGTGTATATATAAAATAGCACAGAAGAAATAACACACAGGAACAGGGAACTGCATAGTATGAAACAATGATTCAAAGCTCATCAATGTATTTTTACACAGTTGCCAGAAAAAAAATTGTGATTAACGGTGAACTCTGAAGTAAGGCTATATATACCTGAACCTGTTACACAATAGCAACACAAATGTTTTCTTAAAATCAAAGCCCTACATTTGAGGGTTCACAAATAGTTGTCTTCTTATCTTCACATTTCATCAGTTAATTGCAGATTATTCTCTGCAGGTTTGAGATCCTCAGCAGTAGCCTGACTGATAACCCCGCCTCAAAGGTTTAGACTGTGGATTTTTTCTTCTTCCTCTTCCAGAGAAATTTCGTTTGGCTACGAGTCCTTCAGCTTGAAGAGTTGTAGGACAAATTATATGTCAAAACGTGCGGTCTGATTGGAATCAGTGTGCTGCTGCAGAAAAACTTTGCATTGAATTTAATGCAACAAGCCAAAAAAAAAAAAAAAAAAAAAGGAGCGACTATTGGAGTTAATCACACATCTACAGCTCCAGCATACTTTCACTAAGAGACTAAATTTAAACTTGAAAATGTAGACACAAATCTTGTCTAATCAACGTTTTTATTGATATTATAGTTTTTGATCACTCATTGTTCAATGACCATGATCATTTTGGGAGAAATTTTGAGATTGTAATGGCTGTATAATGGGTCAGTGCATGCATCACTTTCACCTCTGGCATAAGGGCGTTAGGCCACTTTCCACTTCCAATCTGGCCGATTGAGGAAGACAACAGTAAACAATGGAGTCAGAGTCAAGACGGTCAAATTCAATCAAGTTTACTTGCTCGTTGGAGTTGCTGAAATTATAGAAGTTATAGATTGTCTGGGTGAGATTAAACCTGAAAAAGGGATTCAACGACTGTAAATGACTTTTATAACTGCTCAAACAGTTAATCTATAATCATTCCTCTCATCTGACCCCTGCACAGGGTATTTAATATATATTTCTTTTTAATGTTGACTGTTATGACACAATGCATATTTAATTTACCTCATTAACATAAGCCACCTGTAATATGAAATGTAGATTTTTCACAACCACTCTTCACACCACTGCACTCTTCATCATTGCATTATTGCACTGCTGTCTTGTATTTATAAGTTAAATGTCTAGTCTGGTTTGTACATCCTTTGTAATTTCTGTAATTTTCTTTTTGTAATAATTTTTGTAACATGTCATGTTTAATGTTTGTACATAGAGGGCAAAGTTTACCGGAGTCAAATTCCTTGAATGTGTACACATACTTGGCCAATAAATCTGACTCTGATTGTGCTGTATCCTTCCTGAAATGTTGGTGTATTTCTACTCATCAATGGTGACAATGAGGGAAGCAGGATATTTTACTCACAAAAAGGAATTTGTATTTGTGTGTAGAGAGGAATAAGCATTAAAGTGTAAAGTGTTAAAAAAACAAAACAAAGAAAGCCAGCCCACTGGGGAGCTGCAGTAGGGAAAGCACCAATGCTCACTTTAAGTGTAAGAAGAACTTTGGCCTCCAATTGAAAGGCTCTGTGCCTCCAACACCCCCTCAGTCCAGCCTCTGATGTAACAGGTCAGCTTCACACACCTACACTCATAAACACCCTGCTGTTCATCCCTCAGTGAACTTCAATTCGGTTGGACTGGATGGATTTCTTACAATGTGGATTGCTAATGTGTTATATTTGTTTGTTTTATTTATATATATATATATATACCTATATATATATATATATATTATGAAAAGTCAGAGGATGTCCACACCAAAAAAAAACAAAAAAACCTGTAGTTTGAACCTGAACTTGTGTTTTTTTAATCAATAAAAATGTAAATAAAAAAATAAAGAGACTGAGTACATTGAATGAAACTCTAAATATATGTAGCTGGATGGTAGATTTATTTATGTTTTTTTTACCAACCTAAATTGTTATTGTTTTAAAAGTGAAATGTAAGTGTTCTGTATTGTTTTCTTAGGCATGTGGCATTGTTAAGTTAAAATAAGATGAATTAGGCTGTAAGTTGACTGCTATAGGCAGTTACAGACTTTAGTCACAAGGTAGCACCATCGTGCAATGATGTTGAGGCCATTTTCAATCTACTATACTGGCAGTGTGTATTAATTTGCCCTAAATGTAGTTTGCAGTGTGCAAACAAATGCAAGAATTATTATTATTGTTATTACTTTGTATTGTGCAGTCATAAAACAAAACATACAACAAAGTAACAACCAAAACAAAGGAAAGGACTTCTAAAAACTTTCTCCATGATGGTGTGTGTTTTGGCAGCTTTCTTATTTGTGATGTTTTCGATTGCAGCATAAAAGAGTAGTTCTAAAGAGTATAATGTTTGGTCTGGATTTGGCCCATTTTTCTTTATTTTCCCTGAATGAAAATCAACTGACAGAGACAAAAAAAGAATCTTTGTTTACAGTCCGGTTACCAAAATAAATTAAAATATTTCTTTTCTTGAAACTGATTGTTTTTCCTGTTTCTTCTTGTACAAAATGCTGGGCATCTTTCCAAAAGGTTCTACTATAAGTGCATTCATAGAATAAGTAAGCAATGGATTCATCTTCAAATTCACAGAAATCAATCAAATATTCAATGTGTATTTAAAATTACCATGTTTTTTTTTTTTTTGCTGGGTAGATTTTTAGATTTTTGAGCATTTTGGCATCAAATTCCTGCAATGACAGGAGGCGCATTGTCCATTTTATATACAGTCTATGAGAAATACACAGAGAAGTCTGCTCCCTGCTGGCATTGTTATTCAGTCTTTGCTAATCTATTTTGGAAACTCACGGTGTGATCTGTACTTATTTCTAATCTTCATCACCCAAGAAACATCTTTCCTGTCTTTATCACAGTGGTTAGGGTCTTTATTCTGCTGCTCACTCTCTCATATGTCAGAGTAAGGAGAAACCATTTATATGAACATTAGTTTCCTACCAAGTTACACCAGCAGGTGTTTTTTTTTTTTTTTTTACCTTTTTAAATTGTTATTTAAAAGAAAAATAAATACAATATTAAATAAATAAAATATTAGATAAATAAAAGATGAGGTTTAAATGTCTGGGTTGGACTGTCAACTAGTTTAGATAACCACAAACTATGAGAACAGGCACTGACCAAGAACTGCTGTCAGAGGCTGACATAAATCCATGTAAAATGGACGTTTAATGGAACAATACAGTTAATTCAGTAAAATATCAGTGTCATGCCTTTTGCATGGCATAGTTATAGAGGCCTTTTATTTGTACACCATTCTGGTGAATACTGCCACCTTGTGGCAAAGAGTTTAAATGTTGCTCCTTGATAAGTTTTATCATAAGTTTATCATAAGTTTTATTCCTAAAGGGATTCCTAGAGGGAACTTCTTTGGTCTAACAATGTGACAGAAAGTCAAATCCTGAAGTTTTATGATGTCTTCTAAGTGTTTGATAAGTGTACTATGTGAAGAGACATTTTGTGTGTTGTATTTTCAAAGAGACTATTTTGTGAATGTGATGTGTATGTTTATTTAGCTTTTTGCTTGTGAGCCATTTAGCTTCATACAGGCTTCTCTTTTACAGACTATGAGTATTGTATTGCGTTTTGTAGATATTTTCATGTTTTGTAGTAACATCTTTGTGTAAAGTAGGGTGACCATATTTTGAGTACAACAAAATAAAAAATACAATAAAAAATAAAAGCAGTGAGATACACAAATGATATTCAAAGTTTACTCAAAGATGCCTTAATATTCAACACATTTAAAGTATGCCTCCTCTGTAAGGATAAAAAATGGTTATATTACCAAATACTTTCTATAACCAAAGACACAAATTCAGATAGGCTTCTCAGAGGCTGCTCAACATGTTTTATTATGACAAGTTTCAAAACTAACAAATGAAATAATAACAGGGAATAATGTCTCTGCTACACAAGTACCTCCCAACATACCAAGAAAAAACCGACAGCCAAGAAACACCATGACACAAAACACTTAACCAAGCGGAAAAAAAAAGGAAAAAGTACAACGAGAACGAGCCTCCAATCTGGAGTATGAGATGGCACACCTAATTTCACTTAGACTTAGACTTTTTTTATTTGTCATTGCACAGAATAAAACACAGCAGTGATTCCTCTCTACAATGAAATGTTGTTGCCATATCACAACATGATTTTGTTTAATTTAATATACAGAACAAATAAAAACAATAAAAACTAAGGGTAAAAAATAGCATGCTGAGTAATATTGCACTTTCTAGAGGAAGAGTGGTGGTGGAATAAAAACCAAATAAATAAAAGTATAAAAAGATATATGTTCTTTGCATACAAGATAGGCGACGCACACGCCACACATACACCAGACACAGCTAGGCCAGAGAAAACCATTACAATCCCGTTGTATGATGTCCATGTTGTAGGCAACAAGGACTGTTTGACTGTTCAGCTAGCTGGATAAACTGCTTCAAGCTTGGAAAGAGAGGCCAGCATAATTAGTTAGCTTTATGGGTCCAATGTTAGTTGAGCCCAACTTGAGTCTCATTGGTGGAGTTGCCAATTTGAAGGATACAGAGGAATTGTTGAAAAGAAGCATGTTATGGTTGTATAAACATAAAGACAGTTTTAAGATATTTTCAAAGCAATAAGGAAAAATTAAAAACTTTAAGGATAAATAAATGTTTTTGTCCCTGTTTGCAGTTGATGAGATCATCACTGGTCAGTTTGTTTTAATCTCAACTCTCTCTCCCCATGCTCTTTGTGTGTAGCACCACCCAAAGCCATGTACATTTGCTTTAAAGACAAAAGCATTTCCTCTAATTATGTTGACTCTGTGGCCGTGGTTGGGTCTCATGCAGTGGCATGCCCACAACCCCACATCTTGTGGGCTGCAGCATCAAAAAGACTGCGGTTGGGGAGCTACTGAAACCTGTCTAAATCCTCCTATGCACTTAGCATCACAATGTTTTCGGGGATGTTCCCACACTTAAGCCCTCACCCACTCCCTATCATATGCGTTTATCAATGACTGCCTCCTTTCCTTTTAAACCCACGTGTCCCTCCTCCTGCTGTTTGACACAAATTACACCCTGAGCTATTTAATCTTTGTCACAAAGTCCCTTTACTGAAAAAATTAAGGCATATATATTCTTTGAAAAAATACAGATCAGGAAGGAAGATTTTTTTTAAAGCTGCATCATTTTAGTGTTTGAGCTTGTCATGGATTTTGGCTGTAGAATACACTTGTTGGTGCTGTCAACTGTACATTAACCATGTCTAAGCTGCACCAAACCCAGATCCATAGTTCAGGGCATCCCTTTCTCCAATAAATAAAAATCAATCGTGTTGATTTGGTGCTGGAGTCTGCAATGGCATAAAACTAAATATACATGTCCCATACATAACAATACTTTGTGTGGATAATGAGAATATCAGAAACTTACAGATTTTGCTGATACCACAAGTAAAATGATCTTGTCTAATTTTCTTTTATCACTTGATTGACTCTATAGAGACATTAGTTTCTGTATTAATGGAGAATACACCATGCAAATATCCATCCTGCAAACTGATATCATTGCAAATAATCTAGTTTTTCTGTCAAATCACAAAGATGTGAAGGCATCACAAATCTTATCATCCCATTGACAAATCAATTTTAAAAAGTTTCTTTTTTTTCACATTCTAGTTTTGGTTAGATGTAAAAGCTCAGCAGAGTGTTGGTAACAACACGTTGTGGTCAACACATTGCACTCCAGTTCTCTTTTTATATTTAAATTGCTCTCTTGAATAAGGTTGGATGGTAGCAATACACTCAGGCATGTGGATTGCACCATAAAGAAAAAAAAACTTAAAAGTTTTCACAAATTTTATGCTACAGATGGACAATGCAGGCATCCCATTTTGACCAGATTAACATAATTCATTGCACTATCGAGTTGACTTTTCAGTCAAAGAGAGACTTGGTTAAGACTTGTTTAAGTGGAATGGGAGGAGGAGAAGCAAAGGGCAAAGGGCACAAACTTACATGAGTTACCTCTTTCTCTGATAGCCAATAAAACTGTGAAAAAAACTGAAAGTGAATGGCAGGAATAGGGTCACGAGAAGAAACAATAGTAACTGGGGAGAGAAAATCTAATCAGCTTGGACATGCTAATTTTATGGAGCACCAATTAAGAAGAGAGAATTTTATTATCTCTCCCCCCACCCCTACCCCCAACCCCACCCCTTCCTTTTTGTCACCCTCTAATGGGATGGCACCACCTTTATGCCTGCTCTTGCCCACATTGGGGAAATGAGGCAGGGTCTGTTTGTTGTTCAGGAAAGTTATGTGGGACATTCATCACTGTCAAAGCACAGTTAACACACACAAAAAAAGGAGGATTATGGGGAAGGGGGGAGGTTATCCAATATGTCCTGCATTGGGGTGTATGACCAGGGGCCCCACGTGGCGAATACCCCACCCTGGGTCCATACATCTTTTCTTCCCTTTTGGGCAGCGACAACCTCTGTTTACGCTTATTTTGGCTGCCAAAGTGTGTCTGCACTGCTAACAAGGGCCCAGATAGAGCTGCTAACCAGACAATGAATGATCCAAGCTGGCCAATGTTTAACAACCGAGTGGCCCACTCATGCCCCTGCCTGGCCCCATACCCTTGTGTCCTAGTGAGTTTAGGAGTAATCCTTTGTGAGCTGTAGTCAATGTGCAGCCCTTCCTACTCACTGTCTTTCATATATACTGCTTAACAGTCTGTAGAGTTGTACTTTTATTAGACCTTTTGTTCTAGTTCTGTGTTTTCTGAATTTCATTACTCTCTGATCCTTAAACATTTTCAGGAGTATAAACATCATTTTCAAATGACTTAGTCTTGTGCACGTCTGGCCCTTATGCAGACAGTACCTCTTCATATGAGAAATTTAAAAGCGTTAAAACAAATATTTGTTATATGATATAGAGGCAAATATTAAATCACTCATATAGGAGAAGCGGGTGTCTGTCAGAGCATGTCATCGATGCTGTGGATTCAGGGAGAGTAGGTGGTCTTCAAAGTGGTCAAGGACGCACAAGCATACATACCTCCTGACAAGTGTGGACAAGTGCAACCCAGACCAGCCCCATATGTGGCCTGAGTGCACATTTGTAGTTTAGACTGAATACTAAATCATCCTGGAGGTACATTAATGCCAGGTATGTATGTTGTTCCGTCAGTGTAAAAGGGGAAAAAAATCCCATTTCCCCTCAGCGTTCTTCTTGCTAACTTTTTTGAGAAAGATTATAACCATCATAATGTGTGGATCTGGAATACTGATCAGCTTACACTGTATGAGTGTATCACCTTTTGTGAAATCAGTGCACTTCTTTATTCAGGTAATGGGAAAAATCGTACTATAATGAAAAAAAAAGATTTTTTTTCAGTGAAAAAGTTAATCATTCTAGAAATTACATTTTATTTGCTCTGCAACTGTATCTTCATTTTTATCAGACTTAATACTTCATATTAATATTCAACCTTTCAATAACAATAGTTTGATTGGCAACAACTTAAAAAATGTTGTGAAAAAATGATTATTATACTTTTAACTTGTTTCAACACTAGTGCATTCAAAAAAAGGCTGGGCAATATAATAAAAAACTTATAAAAACAACATTAATGATAAGAATGAATAAGAATTAATAATAATTATAGTTTTATGTGTTAAAATTCTCAGTATAAGTAACTATGCTTCACAACACACTAAAATGGGGAATAAAAGCAATAATGGAACTAACATAAACAAAATTAAATTCACAGCATGAAAATGAACTTTAGCAGAAAAAGCAGTTCTAATATAATAAAATAAGAGGAATGTGTGCAGAGTTTAAGGATCCATTCTGACCTGATTCCATTAAGGAAAAAGACCAAAAGTAGACTGCAACTCAAAAACAATAGAAAGGTAATTGATTTACTTAACAGATGGGCTTTAAGTGATCAATTTCAAAATCTGTTTTTCCTGTTAACACACTGCAACGATTCTCAATTGTCATGAAACTTGAAGTAATATAAATCTGGACTTTAAAAGGAAAGTTGTTAATCCTCTATTTAAAGTAAAACTTGTCACTTCTGCCACTGATCACAGAGTAATTGATCCTTGAGAAGCTTTCCCAGATGTCGAGAAATTAGAAAAAATAAGATACAAGAAATTGAAATGTAAACAAATAACAGCAATAACACTCTAACTTGATGCTATTCCAATGTACAGAGCGATTTACAGACTAGGCATGTGCCCATCGATCTAAATTGTAGCCATTTCATAGCATAAATCTGGAAGCCAAAGCGCTCAATTGTGTGTCACTAACTAGTCTAGTGCCTTCAAAGGAGCATTACTGAAAGAACAGACTTGCTTGACTCAATGAGTCTGCAAAAGGTGTATAGAAACTTAACACGTGTTTGTGCACACACACACTCGGACCATTAATCAGCCCATCAATCTTAGCCTAAGAGGACAGCTTGTGGCCACTGACAACCAGGTTATTGTGTCCAGTGACCCCAAGGTCAGCAGTAAGGAGCTAAGGACTTAGCCCCACACAAAAGGAGAGCAACATGTACATTCACATACAGTTGTGTTGTTGCCGGCACCCTTTTGAAAAGACACATGGCAGGCCTACACGCAGATGGGACGGAGAGGAGGCTGGGGTGGGGGCACAGGTTGCCATGGTGAAAGAGCACATGCAGAGGTAACAGATTTAAACAATGGTCCTGATAAAAGGCAGGAGTCATACTTTGGCTTCAAGCAGGGAGAGTATCGGTCAAACTGGTCCTTTTTTATCGGACGGGATTACAAGGGGATGGAAGGGTGGGTAGAAGTCTGAACTGACGCAAAGCCATCTAAATGCACCAGTGGAAAAACCAAGCATGTGTGTATAATTTTTCCAGTTGGTTAGAATTCCCCAACAATATATGCCGAGTATCTATTTATTGTCCTTTTTGTTTTAAATTAATTAACTTTACAATGAACTTGATAGGAACTGAACAGCTGAATAACAAGCCTTGTTTGTAAAAGTAAGTTCACACTGAAAAAAAAGCATCCAAGACCATCAAGCAATTTACAGAGGTATTTTCCAAATTCTGCACACTTTTATCATCATTGGTTTTTCTATTTTTGTTGCAATACAAAAAATTATTGTCCAAAAAATTCTCCAGAATAACCTTTAAAAGGACAACACTCCAAAAAATATGCTGAAATCAGAACATGTCAAACTTGAGCCGAAAAAAATTACAACACATCACATTGTATGTATTACAGCATATCAACCTTGGTTCATTTTGCTGTATATATTTTTTTTTAAAGAAGTATTGATCAGATGGCTCCTTTTAAAACTTTAAGAATACAACAAAAAAGGTTAAAATTTTATTTTTTATGCAGGATTATGTTGTAAGTTATGTTTTGATAGAAATTCAACATGGGTCAGAAGATCTGGAAAATATGTCACTAAGGTCCATTTGGCAAGACGAGCTTGCCGGTGCATGTTAAGGTCAGCCAAGACAAGCTACAACTCCTGATCAAATAATAGCACAGGGTCACAGCAAAGTCATAGCACAGGGTGCTCTTTGTACGTATATATATCCACAAGAACGATATTTCATTTTATCTGTCAAATGTCTAATAATGTTGATCCAAGATGTCAGAATTTTTCATATTAGAGTAATGATGTTTTGACAGCTGCCATCATTCAGGTTCTTAAAACCTAAAGGTCATCATCTGGAACTGGGTCCTACACCTCCTCATGACAGTCTGCACAACAACTGGTTCTGTTCTTTCCCCATTCACTCTTTCTCACCCTCTCGCCTTTCTTTCATACTGCAGCATCCCCCAGGGGTAATTATGGGGTAATTTATGAGGTTCTGTCAGCATGGAGCAGGCCAGTGTATGAGACAGCCTGCTGACAAAGCCCCTTTCACCCCTGGAGGAGAAGGCCTGGACCCTTTTCATACTACCCAATCAGCATCTCTTATTTTTCCTGGATCCCCCACCCCCCCACACACACACTCTGCCCAGCCCTGCAGCTCCCCTCAGCATGAGACCCTCAGTGGCTGCTTAAAGATGAAGGGGAAAGTTATTGGACTCTTTAGAGACTCATAAACATCCAGGGGACTTTCAGCATGCTTTTGTTACTTTTTGTTGTGATCCAGAAAATACTGTTGTTTCTAGCTGAGCAAATGAATGAATTGTCAGGCTGTTTTGCCTGGGGGTGAAGGAAGACAAAAGGCAGTACTTTCAGATCTCCAAAGCACTTGTTTTCCTGTTCAGACAGTCTGAGGAATAACGCCATATCAGGCCTAATTTTACCAACATGTCTCAGACGGAAAAGTTAAGATCCATTAAAAAAAGAAAAACATTTCAACTGTATTTTGTCCAGCTGGTTTGGGAAGACAACACGTTTTCAACATGTAAGCAAAGCTACACAGAAACAGTATGTTTCTGGAGTAAAACTGCCCTCTATAAGAAGTACCAAAAATACCAAAAAACTGAAAACTTCTACAAGTGATATCACACAGAAATACATTTAATAGAAATATGAAAAATAGATTAAATAATGTAAGATCATCATGGTTTAAAGAGAAACACTCATGTAAAGTGATTCACCTATAATTTCCATTCCCCTTTTTCTATGTTGTTCCATATATTGAGTATTACAGTAACAACATAAACTATTTTCTACGATTTAATACTCCAAACATGAGGACTGGTAGTGATGATAATAATTTGTTGTTATTGAGAGGTAGAAGTAAAGAAATGTGTCACATATCCTGCTTGCAGCTGGGTATTACTCATGATCTTGCACACACTGGAAGTGCGTTGCTCTGTGCAGATTCAGTGCTGCGCTCAGAGCTGGAGAAAGAAAAAGGTGGGAGGGATGGTTTAGATCAAACCATTTTCAAGACAAGGGGAGTGCTGCTGTATTTTTGTTTAAGTGATATGTTTCAATCATTTCGATCAGTGTGTATGGTTTTGACATTTTTTTTCAGCTTGAATATGTACATATTGTTAAAACAAACTCTTAAATCTTGGGGGTTGGGGTTAGAAACACCTATGCTACTGGCGATGTTGATTTAGAAATAAGAGTTTTTCTTACATGTCAGCTGTTTTCAGCTCTGGTAGGGAGATAATTCTCCAGCTCTGCATTAGTCCTGAAATCTTTAGCTCCACTCTGACTTGTCTTTATTTTTAGAAGCATCTCCAATATTTATCCAAGCTTTGACATGTGTTTTCTGGTCTAAAACTTTTCAGAGCAATGCTGTGGCTTTTTAGGCTAGATATAACTTCCACCTGCACAGAACATTACAACTGAACTACTTGGCTTTCCCATAACTGGTTTTGATATCGCAACCTGATAGTTGTCCAAAAATGCCCTGTTGGGATGCCACAAAACCATCAACCAAAACAAGATTATTCCGTCCCAGAATCACAAGTCTAGAGGAGAATTAGCTTGCTGCTGCATTTTTATCAGAGTAGCCAATATTTTAACAAAAGCATGGTTCCTTTATGTGTGATTTCAAAAATTACAGTTTCATTTAGTAGATATCTTACATATTGCTCCTAAAAACACACAGACCCTGCCTTCAAAATGCCCACAAAGAAAGTTTGAAATACAAATCATTGTGTTCAACGTAATTGATTATAAACTGGCTCAGTTAGCAGCAGTGAGTTTAGCAGTCTTGTTAGCTCTGCGCCTAATAATAGGAACATCCACATGCTCTAAATAGACAGCCCATCTTGGCTCTCAAGGTCCTCCAATTATAATATCACTTGAATGCCAGTTGTGCCAAAGTGCCCTGCAGGCCGCCTCTACAGCTTCAGTGGGGGGCCCCTAGGACCCTCTTGATTCCCATTCTCAACTGTATGTTGGTCCCTATTTGTTCAAGAGGAGTTGCCTACTGTGCAAATGCACAGAGTTGCAGATCAGAGCTAAACGTCCTGTCATTTTCGAAAGTCTTACTTTGATAATTATAACATGGACAATGTACTACCTAACTAGAGAAAAATCTATATGCAAATTGAAAATGACAAATATAAGATATCTAATAGATATTTTTCTGCTATCGCTTAGGAATTCAAACCATGTAAAAATACACCAGAGTTACAGTATGTTAAGATTTATCTTGAGTTAAATTAGGCATTATTGATACAATTTTAAAGAGTAAGACTGACACAAAGAATCCAGGTTACATGTTCTCTCAGAACATGTAACCTGGATTCATGTTGTTTCCCTCTGTCTAGATCTTGCTTGTGTTAAATCTGTTCTCAAATGTTCGTCACTTTGGATATAAACGTTCACTAAATGACATTGTAACATTAAAACAAATTAAATAGGTGTAAACAAACAGAAAACTTTAATTGAGTGAAGACATTTTAGTGTCTGTTTAACCACGTCCTCCCAAACGAAAGGACCCCCTTCCAGTGTTAGGGATGTGGCTTCACAGACCGGTTTGGGAGCCAAATTGAATTTATCTGCCTCTTTTGTTTCTGGCTCCTGGTTAAATTGTACCCAGTTTGCTATTTACATTTACTGCTGTTCTTTACATGAAAAAGCACCTCCTGCTGATCAAACATTTCACCGAGGTGTGTCATGGATACCATACGTAAATACGACATTAAAGCTTGATACTTGTTATTTTCTCAAGCAGTGCAATCAAATGTGTTCAAAATCTCCCACATCAAACTTTTGATTTTGAAAAACTTTTTTACCTTTATTCTTACGATGAGTATTTGTTTATTGTAAGTGAAAACCTACTTGTGCAACTCACTGATAGCATATCAACATAATTGACTGAGTCTTTGTTATATAGACTTAAATATGCATTTTGTTTCTAATAACATTTTTAAATCTTAGTCCTGATGTGCCTTTGTACACACTTTTGCCACACATCATTCATTATCTTTCTCGGATAGAAACTCAGCACAGTTCTTGTTAAGTCTGGACCAGTCTCAACAAAGCATATTCCATCTTTTAATTAGCTTGTAGAGACTTTATGATAGTTTGTGGTGTTAAATGTGGGTGTGGAAAAGTAAAGTGTGGGCAGTGAGAGAGATGTAGGAGGGGGGTGGACTGAACCCATTTTGCAATTGGCTGAAGCTCCAAGTGTCTCATTATGTGCCTGTATTGTTCCTTTGTTGTGCCGGTAGTATAAATACACCCCAGCTGGCCCAGAGGGTGAGACTTTAGACAGGCTGATTCAAGGGGGAGGCTGGTCTCAGATTTGGCAGGTCAAACTTAGAGACAAGTGAAGCTGTGAACTGAGAACAGGAGAGCAGATAATTAAGAAAGACAACTGTTAATTTTCTTTTACATATACTTTGGCACTTTTGGTCTCTTACTGCATTTGAGGTCTATTTTCCTCTTTTCAACAACCATGGATTCTGACACTGGATCCTCATGTAGCCGCTCCTCATCTCCAGACCTAGTGGTAAACGATGCTGCCAGGAGCTTCTTCTCCAACAAGATGTTCCAGACCTACTACAGAGAAAATGGAGAAGACAACAAGGCTACCAAAAGCAGAATGGATGACGGCTTGACTGCGAAGCCCAAGGCCAGGTCCGAGCTCAACAGGGACGAGATTCAAGACATGAGACTGAAGGTCAACAGCCGGGAGAGGAAGAGAATGCATGACCTGAACCAGGCAATGGACGGTCTGAGAGAGGTCATGCCCTACGCTCACGGACCGTCAGTACGCAAGCTTTCTAAAATCTCCACCTTGCTGTTGGCTCGCAACTACATCCTCATGCTGTCCAGCTCCTTGGAGGAAATGAAGAAGCTTGTGGGGGATGTTTATGGAGGAAGTGCTACCATCCAGAGTCGCTCTTCTGCCCTCTCTGCGATGAACCCTACAACCCCCTCTGCACACCTCCCTCTTCATCCTCTGGCCCAGTCTTTACACTCTCTGGTTGCTAGCACCCCTTTGACTTTCCAGCATCACTCAACTTCTGCTGTAGCGCCAGCTCCACACTCCCCTCCTTCTTCCACCTTCCTAAGCTTTCATTCTCCCATCCAAGGACTTCTCAAGGACCCTCATCACCTGTCTAGCACCTACAGACACCTCCCTGGCATGCCTTGCCCCTGCTCCCTCTGCCAGCCTTTGCCCACCACTACCTCCACATTGCAGAGCATGTCTATGACCAAGTGAGCAGAAATCTCCATGAACTATTTGGACCAACTTGTGAAGGCTCACCTAATGAACTTGCTAATGATGGGTGGTGCCAGAACATGTACATACTGGACTTATCCTCTGCAAAGTGCTGCTATTTTTGAAAACAATTTGTTTCATCCTTTGTTTCATGTTTACAGTTACAATGAATGTCTAGGGGGGGCAAACACAATAACTTATCTGTTGTCTGTTGTATTGAATTTTAGAAATTGAAGTGGTTCCTAACTTGCAGGATTTGTAAAGATTTTAATAAATTAAACTATTTTTAATATAAATATAACTGTTGTTTATCATCATTATTTCATGAAATTAATGTCGCCCTGAATTTAATGGTTATTCAAATTTTGTTCATGTTATTTTATTCAAGAAAAAGTTATATCAACATATTAGGTTATCTGTGAGGTTTTTCTTCTAAAGCTGTCATTTTTTTGGGGGGGAGTTTAAGAAAATCTCTGAAAAGTATATTGCAGCTTAATGAAGCCAAAACAAATTCAAAAATGCCCTCTTAGACCAAACAGAAGTACATAAATTAGGGAAACACAAATGTACGGGTCAGTACATTGGCATAGAGGACAAATATGACATCCATAAACAGGGGGACCATTCATCTTTATCTTAAAAAGTGTTGAAGATGAAACAACAGCACAGATGCCAGGAAGGCACATCACTTTGGTCTGGTCAGTCAGATTTAGTCAAGTTATTTGTCTCTGTTTTGTAAGAAAATTAGGGCCGGAACTCAAAGTGCAAATTGAAAGAAAAGGCAAACAGCAAGCATTTTTTTTCAACAGTTTGTAGTTGTTTATAAATCCTGAAAACATATATTTTACTTTATATTTGAAAGTGATTTGCAGGTTTTTTTTTTTTATGATAATTAGTCCACTAAATAATAAATATGAGTATCAATGACACCAATTGCCAAAAGATGATGAGATCTTACTACACTAAACTGGATGAATAAGAATAAATCATTGAGTGTATTAAAAGACAAGCAGCATACATAAACTGTAGACAACCTAAGTTTTAAGTTCTTGTCTGTTAGTGTTCCTCTATGATTCTCTATGAGGTTCAGGAAAGGCCAGTTAACTGGCTAATCGGTATTCCTATGGTCAGCGAACCAGTTTCTGTTAGTTCTGGCAGTGTG
The DNA here is from genome assembly GCA_962446985.1 of Xyrichtys novacula. NCBI lineage: Eukaryota > Metazoa > Chordata > Actinopteri > Labriformes > Labridae > Xyrichtys > Xyrichtys novacula. The sequence goes on from OY660878.1 coordinate 10,756,882, forward strand.
GAAAGGTGTCAGGTCCTGCTGGAAAAGGAAATCTGTACCTTCATAAAGCTTCTCATCAGATGGAATTGTGAAATACTCTCACATCACATGGTAGACTTAAAGTTTCATTGACTCTGGACTTTATAAAACATATTAGACCAACACCAGCAGATAACATGGCATCCCACATCATCACAGACAGTAGAAACTTCACGTTGGACTTCAAGCATCTTGGATTCTGTGCCTCTTCGATCTACTTCCAGACTCTGGGTCCTTAATTTCCAATGAGACGCAAAATTGACTTTCATCTGGAAACAGGATTAGAGCTCTTTTTGGGATTGAAATAACTGACAAGAAACTGAACTTTTCCTTATATATTCAAAAACTGTACATTGAGATAGCAATCTTTATTTTTTATTTTTTATTGCCCTGTAGCGCAAGGTGTAATCACCAAGGTTCAAAGAAAAAAAAATACTATGATGCCATTTTACCTTAAGTTAAGTAGACTAGTTTACTCAAGTTCCTCAAAAACAGGGCTGATCTAGAGAATTAAGGTTTCCATTTTTTAAAATTACTTATTTAACCCTAGACCACTATCGCCAGGTGATTTTCACCCAACCAAACAAGTTAATGTGATTTTCATGATGTTGAGTTTGTCTCAGTATCATGGGTCCCTGGGTAGCTTCAGCATTGCCTTTGACATCTTTGAAGGCATATTTGTCTCCCTGATCCAAAACCTGCTTTTTCCTACAGGCATGTGTTTGGGTGATTTTCACCCGGCAATAGTGATAGAGGGTAAAGTAGGTTTGGGTGGATTTGATAGTTGCATATAGGGAATAAGGTCAGTTAAGAGTGGTCCTGGAATTTGCATGCTAGCTTTATTTAGCACAGTGGTTATGAATCACTATCACAAAGTAATGATTTTCAAGGGAATTCATATGGTGACAAGAAATATTTTAGTCAGCTGGTCATTTTGACTCTCTCAAAATATGCCATATATTGGTTCTCTCTCCTGCAGCTGTTATTGTGCCAAGGGCCCAGATTCTTCTCCAGGGAAGCCTCACATGCCCCAGGAATGGGTGGAAAAGAAACTAAGTTTACAGTTTCTATATTTTTAGTAATTTTTGTTCATGAATGCCTTATTTCAGTTATTTTGTTGCATTTTTATATGGTCCCCTCATGGTACTTATCCCCCCTCCCTTTGGACATTGCACAGTTAAAAAGACAACTACATTAATTTGTCGTATATTGTCCTATTTTGATGCATTTTGATGACAAGTACTTTAATGGTATGGTATGTTATTTTGGGTAAAAATCACCCAGCGATAGTGATGGTTTTACTAATTTTAGCGGTAGTCTTCTATGGTCAAATTTAATGGGATTTGTTTTTTCTGTTTTGGAAATTTGATTCAATTTATTTTATTTTATTTTATTAGGTTATGTGATCACAGGGAGAATTACTCTAGTCTACTCCCCAAAATGGCCGATAGATGGCGGTAATGCACCTAATCACTGGTTCCTCTCTGCTCTAAAACAAGGGTCTGAAAAGAAGAAGAAGAAGTAGCTCGCTAAATACTGATGATGTCACCGTCTGAAAATGGCTGAAGGGTGAGATTGAACTCGCAAATGACTTTTTGTTAAAAAATACCACTCTAAAAAACAAAGGACATTAATGTGTTATGCATATCATGTGTCATATTATGCTTGTGTTTCTGACTAAGGCGCCACTTTTAAGCCTGCACTTCCCAGCTCACAGAATCAGTTCAGGAAGTGCATTTGTTTACCTAAACTCAGCCGATATCAGCGTTAGCATAGTTCCGATACTTACAGTAAATATTATTCTCAAAACGCTTTGAAACCAGAGGATCCCATTGGTTTAGCTGTTATTGTGACATTCAGTGTTCAGTCAAAGCAATCCCTTGTGAGAATTTGTTGTAAACTGTTTTCCTGACACTGATAGCTGTCGTTAGCTGACCTGGAAAGCTTGAAGGCTCTGACGAAGTAGGTTGAGTAAATCCAGAAGTGACTCTGAGTTTGATGTTTCTCTAAAGCCACCTTTCAAGCGTTTATCCGGGCTCAGTGTCACTCAAATTGCAGTATTTGTTCTCGTTCGGTTATGTTCTCTGATTTTTTTGGTTTCAGAATCGTAGCTAAAGTATTATTTTTAACGGTCTTACAGAGAAGGCTGGTGGGGAGGCTGGCTTCAGCAAAGCTTCCAGGCCGTCAAAGATAAGGTAATCAACATGAGGTAGAAAATTCATCCAAATACCTCTTCACAGCTCACATTTGGAAGGGCTCATGAATTACCTGTTATCATAGTTTGATAAGGGATCTTTTGGTCTGTCAAAAAAGTGCAACACTCATATGTAGGGTGACCAAAACGTCCTGTTTTCCAGGGACATGTCCTGTTAAATGTCCTGTCCTGGCAGTCCAAGTTGATTTTTATATAGGGATGGCAATGTCCTGGTTTCCTTTTTTTATTGGGCCACTAGGATGAAGAGGAAAACTTAAGATATTTTTTGTTTGTTTGTTTGTTTTTGTACTTTTGTGAGCTCTATTTTAGTTTGATTGCTAAAATAGCAGAGTTATTTGTTATTCAATACAGAACCGACATTTCTATCATTATTTCATTTGTAGTTTTTTAAACTTGTCATAATAAAACATGTTGAGTAATTGAATTGTTGTCTTTGGTTATAGATTGTATTTGGTAATGTGACAGTTTCCTATTCATACAGAGGATGCATACTTTAAATGTATTGTCATCTTGTAATAGACTTGGAGTATCATTTGAGTATGTCATTGCCAGGTCAGGTGTCCTGGTTTTCAGTCTTTAAACTAAGTTCACCCTACACATATGAGCCAAAACAAAGTTTGCACAGCATTACCAAGGCAAGACCAGAGTGCCTCTGTTGTTTGTTAGCATAATGGGACAGTCATCTTGAGTAAAGGAATTTTGCAACATATTTTATCAGAGGCAAAGTCATTAAAAAATGTTCTTTTTTTTTCATATATCATGTCATTACTTTAAAGGTTAAAGGATTAAGTTGATTTGCTCTCTTTTTGCAGTCATCTGAGGCCTTAGAATTCATAAAGCGAGACCTTACAGAGTTTTCTACAGTTGTGCAGCATGACACAACCTGCTCCATTGTGGCCACAGCCACTGCTGTCAAAAATAAGCTTGCGGTAAGTTACACCCTGTACCTCGTTTTGTATTTTTGTTGTTTTTAACAATGTGATCAAACGCAGGCGTAGTGTTTGTATCCTGTATCACATGCACATCTTATTGATGTAGAGATGATTATTTACTAAAAGATAATCAGCTGCAAAATGCCTATTCTCACCTGTCGATATAAATATGCTTCTTCCTAGGTGGAAGGTTCCTCAGAAACCACAGAAAAGGTAAAAAAGAGCCTGTCGAGTTTCCTAGGTGTCATAACAGACACTCTTGTCCCACCCCCTGACAAAACCATCGACTGTGATGTGATTACATTGGTGGCAACACCAGCTGGAACTACAGAGATTTATGACAGTTCAAAGGTAGGCAGGACTTTTTACTGACTGCACATTTTTCCAATTTACTCAACCTTTTGCATTTGATGCATTTGATACAGAACTCTGGTTAGTTTCCTTGAAAACAACACAAAGTAGTAATTGTGTAAAGGTTTTTTTCTTGTACTTCAAAAAAAGGGGAAAACAGCAAGGTGAAAGTAGCTCAAAATACTAATCAGTCTCAGCTAAGCATTTGTTTTTTTTCTGCAGGCGCGTCTCTACAGTTTGCAAGCTGACCCTGCTACATACTGCAATGAACCTGATGGTAAGGTTGTATTGTGAAGTATCATAAGGCCCTCTCTCTCAACAGAGTATTAGTCTGGCTTAGGTTTATTATTTTTGTAGTTTAAAGGTAAACTTTGGTATTTTTCTTCCTGGGTCCTATTTCCAATCTTGTTGGTGGAGAAGTCAGAATGACACCTCTCCACCATTGAGATTTGGTAGTACACACAGACTGTATATAGAATGGACAGAGTCTGCCTCCTCACTGGGTGAAGCCACTCCTAGAACAGCACACTCTGGCGGCGGGCTGCAGTACAGGTCATAAATCCCGCCTCCGCCAGCAAAGCCTATGGAACTGTTGACAAATTTAGAAATTAATTACACAGAACATGATTTTTTTTCCCCACAGCTTGCAATGTTGACATGTAGCTACTGTAAGACTGGTTTGTGCTCAAGTCCTCTTTTTTCTATGCAACTCCATTTTTAAAAGTAATTAGGAGGTTCATGTTTTCTTTGATTGACACCTGATACAGCCTATGGGCGTACAAAGACTGCGTAGCTCACCCGGGAGATACACAGTTTGAGCCGAGTGTCATCACAGCGACTGTCGACGACTCTCCTGCTGAATGCGTGCAACGCTACTGCACAGTGTTGGTTTCAGGAAATGGAGAAAAAATGCGGAATCGCCGAGAATTTTTCGGCTTCAAATCCGTATACTGGCGGAAGGTGGTACCAAGTTGTCCATAGTATATACAATCTATGGTAGTACATAGCCCAGCACAAGGTGGAAGGTAAGGCACACGTTTGCCATTCCATTTTTGAGACTCGTACTAACAATCTTGGCCTTTCAGTGGTAAAATAAAACACTTGTAATGGATGCAGTTTGACGATGCGCAATCGCCCAGTCAAGCTTGTTAAGCTCGTTTTGCTGCTTCCGACTTCTCCGCTCTCCGTACTGACCCAATTTCAGAAATTCTTCCTGTCAGTCAAACACATGCAAATACATGGGAAAATAAGGCCCAGGTTGAGAAATACACAAGTTCCCCTTTAAGCTCTCTACAATTTCCTGTGCTTTGGCTGAAGATGTTCAGGCTTTTACTAGTATTTTTACTATCTCTGTTATATGTTCCAAGTAAAAAGCTGCTCTCTCATTTGAAAGCAATGAACCTGCCTTAAAGCATTGATGAGAATTTTACTGCCAATAGCAAAGTAACAAGGAATTATCTGCTTTGATGTGTGAGTCAAACCAACCTGTTGATAAAAAAATTATTTTTGTAAGGCGTTCTTGTGATGATGGATGGACATTTCATGCTTTGTCAATACTCTTGATGCCCTTGATATGTTTTGGAGTGTTTTTAGGTTGAGTTATTTCTGTGCAGGTCCTCCAGAGACGTTTGAAAACTGGCTCTCCACCTTTAGTTTGGAAGACAAAAAGAAAGAAATCTCAGAACTTCTGGTGAACAGCCCCTCAATACGAGCCCTCTACAACAAAATGGTACTTGTTACTGATGGCCAAGGCCTATTCCCATTGTACAGTTTCTCATTTCAAACCAAACTTTTACAATATGTCACAGTATTTCAGCTTACGTTCTATAAGAGCACTTGCCAATTTGTATTCACAGGTTCCAGTAGCCGTAGCCCATTCTGAATTTTGGCAGAGATATTTCTACAAAGTCTTCCAGCTGGACCAGGTAACCCTTCCCTCTTAACATTAAACTGCAAACTATCTGCAATATACTGAATATAAAAATCGGTCCAATCGTCTCATTTTTGGTTTTGGGTACCACCTAGTGGCTGATTATACAACTGCCTCTTACTGTAAATTCAGGTCTTAAAATCACTCAGGGACTTTTTCTGTAGCACAACCAAATATTCATTAGTTTCATCAGTTCTTAAAAACAGAATCCATGCTCAAGGTTTTAAGTCATTACTATAGCATCTGCCAGCTGAGACAATGTAAAGCATGGGTTATGCATTATAGGTTGTTACCATTTTAAAAAGAAAAAAACATTCAGCAAAAATGTACTGAAACGTGGTCAGCATTGTTATTCTTCCTCAGGGTTTCTTTCCCCCCTAAAATTTGTGACCAAACGGTTTTATTTTATTACAGCAGGAGAATAATTTTCTCTGACAACTGGATTCTTTTAATCAGTGGTGTGTAGAGAACATTTTCAGTCAAAACATTTTTTTGCAATAATCTCTTGTACCAAATACACAAGATAAGGTGCATCCCTTGAATGAGATTTTCATTTTTTAAAATGGTAGAAAAGCACAAATATGGATCAATCAATTTATCTCTATTTACAGATAGGTGTGTGACCTTCATCACACCTGAAACAGAAATATCAAATTTTTAAAGTCACATGACAAGAAATGGATGTCAGTTACAGCACTCTGTGGTCAGTTATTTCTGTATAGCAGACCACTGTTATTAAAGGACTGTTGCTATGGACACGGTTCCGCTCAGACCTCGTGTCCGGAGCACATCTGATCATACACCATCTAAAATCTTGGACAAAACAACAGTGGTTTTGAGTGAAGCTAAAACTTTCAGGTACTTTTACATAAGTTGGCATTTGACGGTGGGGAAGAGCATATGATAGACCAACATAATCAAGGGGTGCAGTATTTAGTCTGACAGAGTGAGACGGGACCCCTGGTTTTCACCACCATGAGGGTCCTGTCATACAGAATCTTAGCTGCCCCTGAACAAGAAAAAATGTAACCATCATTATGTCCTGTTTGTTTTTAGCTTGGCTCAAAAATTAGGCGATATCTATATTGAAATTCTTGCATTAACTCAAACCTTATTTTTTCCTGTGTTTTCAGGAAGAGAGGAGGAGATTGGCGTTAAAACAGAGGGCAGAACAGACCACACACAGAGAAACCCTAGGCTGGGAGGAAGAGGAAGAGGGTATGCTTTCCTCAGTTTTATATGGTTTGGGTTTGGATTCATTTTTGTAATCTGTGACTTAAACTGCCATTCCAATGTCATTTTCTGTCAGATGACTTCATTGGTGCAGCTTCATCAACGCAGCCCAACTTTATTTCCAAGCTGGACAACAACTCAGATGACCTGACTTCGACGACTCCAATGGGAACAGCTCTGCCCTGTCCTGCCTGGTCACCCTGTGAAGAGCGTGATGTCACCAACTCAGTCAGCAGCGATAGCGTCAGCCAGCCAACACAAGTGGAAATGTTGCCAAAGCCCGTTGCCACAGAGATAACCAAGAAACTAACAGAAGCTAGCTTGGAAGATGTTAAAGTCAAGACACAAGAAAAGCAGAGGCCTTCAAATAGGGACTTACCTCTTGAGGCTAAAGAGGTGGCCGTAACTCTGCCCGAAGTCAGTGTTGGTGGGGCGTCAATGCAGACTCTTGCTTCTAAACCAGAGGCAGCAAAGGAAGAAGGGCCACAGGACCTGAGAGTGTTTGAGCTTAATTCTGACAGTGGGAAGTCTACGCCTTCTAACAATGGCAAGAAAGGTAAGTGGACCTAAAAAGGTTTTCCAGTTGGCATGGAGATCAAGTTAACTGAAATAGTAATAATTTGGGTGTTTTATTGGCTCAAGATTGGTATGCCAAAGCATGAAAATGAGGAGCTCACATAATCTTAAATTTATCAATCCCTCTACAGGGTCAAGCACAGACGTGAGTGAGGACTGGGAGAAAGACTTTGATCTCGAGATGACAGAAGAAGAAGTTCAACTGGCTCTCTCCAAAGTAGAGGCATCCGGAGAGGCAAGTATTACCTTTGCATTTTGGTATTTGGTTGATTGATTGAAATAAGAAAAGTATGATAACAGGTATGATTTATCTTTTTTGAAGTAAGTCTGATCTTTTTTGCTTTTTTAATAGCTGGATGAAGACTGGGAGAACTGGGACTGACAGCCATTCCAACAGAAACTCTTGACTGCAATTAAAGCTAGTTCTACGCAGTTGAACCATGCTTAATGTGTTGTTAACTCTTTGTCCACACAGCCACCGAGTAATGACTATTAGTAAGGTACTTTTTGACAAATTTAGTACCATCTTGGTAAACCTGTAAACAAAAACACAAGGAAGACATGGGCAATTCGCATTAGACAGCTCAAGCTTGCCTCAAGCCAAGACATGTCTAGTTCTTGGGAACCTTCTGGCCCAGAGAGTGAAAGACACTAGTAATGGGATGATGTTGACGCTGTGTCAAGAGCGTTAAAGGTTTCCCAGCAGCTCCCCAGCTGTTAACCATTTTTCTTTGTATTGTTCAATTTGCAATGTATGTCGGAAGTTCATTCCTAATTTGGTATTGACTTAAAGAGACAAAAATAATGACGAACTTTTAGCACGGCGTGTCTCCTTTCAAAGATGAAATACTGGAAAACTCTATGGATGAAATGGAGTTTTTGTTTTTCTTCCTTATCATAATGGTGAGGGCCCCTGAGTTTGTTCCTCTTCTTAAAGATGGTGAATCTTGAGAAAAACAAACAACAAAAAGAGCATCTTTACTTTTGGATAAACTCCGTTCTAACATTAAGGCCTTACTAAATGCAAACCAATGTTTTTTTTTTTCTTTCTCTTTTTTTTCATGCGTCAATTTATAACACAATAAATGTATATGTCAATTTAAGTTCTTTCCCCTTGCTTTATCATATCATAAAATTAATAGAATATATGATACTGTTGTAAGCTATATTCATTTTTTGTCTTTTTTCAAATTTTCCACTTCTTTGGGTAATAACTCGTTTATCTTATTTAAGTAGATGACAATAATCATTACTTTCAAAGAGGGAAGTCATATCTGACTTAAAATCCAAAATTGAAATGAATCCTCTTATTATGGTACTGTGTTCTTTAGTTCAAATTTGGGTTAAAATCTCTGGGTATATATATCTTGACAGGAATGAAGAGATCTATTTTCATTTTATTTTTTTTCCAATGCCAGCTTATGCTTGAGGCAAAATTGTTCAGCAGGCACTCTGCCACGTAGAGTTTTGTGCATCATGTGCTAACTGATATCCTTTTCAATCATCTACGATGTAACAGAGAAAATTAATCTTAGAGATGTAATATATAAACCTCAATCATTGCCTATTAATGTACAATGTGCTTTTGATTGCATGTCTATGCATTAACATGCAAGACATTGGGTCACTGGTTATTGTTCTATGTATTTTGGTTTGCATTGTTTTTGTGGAGATATTGGCTGTTCATCAGAATTATATGTTCTGGCAATATGTTGCATGTCTGCAATTGTCAGCTGTGTATTCCTTTCAGATTTGCACTTTGCACCAATTAAGGCTGTTCTACTGAATTGTCAAAAAACTGTCCAGTTCTTTTTTTCAGTCCAGAATGCAAATGAAATGACTATCCTCATCAAATAATTCATGGACAAAAGGGCTTACTATTGTTAATTACTAAACTTTCAGTATGGCCATTTAGCAACCTGAAAAAAGAGAAGCTGCTCAAACCACAGTCCAACCACACAGCCTCTCCAAGATCCATGCCAACCATAACAAGATTTCTAAAGTAAAGACCCACTCCAATGAAAATCACGTTTTTTCTTGTTGTCCCTATGTTCATATGGATTTTTTCTGATGCTAAATGACATATCATGAGAAAACTAAGTGCAGAGTTGTGTATCTGGGCATTCCTGTTCTCAAATCGCTGTGAATCTTGGACCAACCGAAACAGCAGGTTCAGACCATATGATATGGTTCAGACACAGTGGGATTTTCTATGTCACAAGTCTAAGCTCCTCCCCTGGCACCCCGCTCTGCAGGCCAGACTCAAAGAAGTAGAGAGGATGATCGTGGAACATGTGTGTGCGGCCTACTTTTTTGAAACTGGCTCATGAGACTTCTAACATTAAAAAGGGACGCTACACCACAGTTGCAAGTTCAACAGAAAGTTGAGGTTTCTGTAAAACTCAAAAGAGCAGGGGTAAAAATCAAACCAATCTCTAGGCGATGATAGCAGACATAGCGGAAAAAAAAGATGAAATGGCTAAAGTTAAGATGAGCCAAAATATCGGGCCAAGAAGGCTTCTTCCCAGACAACGATGAACGTCAAGGTGGCTTTCACTTCCTGAGTGAACTGAAGTAGTGGCCCAGGATGATGATTTGGGCCAAGATAGCGTGTTTTTTGTTGCACAGGTAGGTACCAAACACTAGGGTAAAAAACATAGTTTCCCAGGACATGTCCTGTTTTCATGTCCTGTCCTGGCGCTCTTGGTTGTTTTCAATGAAGTGATGAAAATTATCTGCTTTTCATTGGGCCACTAGGATGAAGAAGAAAACTTCAAGATATAGATTTTTTTTGTTAGTCAGTTTTTGAAAGCTAGTTCGTAAGTTTAACTTCGTTTCAGGTTGTACAGAATTTGAGCTTTACATCGTTTTCAGTCAAACACACACTGGGTCACAGGTAGCCAACAGTGTAAGCTAATAGTCAGAGAAGTGATGCAAGCTGCTCATGCAGTTTGTAAATGTAAATCCAGTGCTAGCCAGTGCATATTTTTTAAATATTTTCAATCTCTGCTAGTTAACTGTTTTTCTTAGCATGTTTGTACTCTGTTTCAGGCCCGTGTGTCACAGTGAGGGTGTATATCACTACCAGAAGTTAACATAACTCTGACAGAGTATTTTAGGTATAATATTAAACAAATAAGGTTTACCAAGGGCAACTTAAGCTCTACATGTATTTTCCTCTTGTATAGATATCAGTTTGTTGCTGTAATATTGATGTATGTCTTTTGTATTGGCATATGTCTGCAATGCTTACTCTAACCCCATTACATGATTAGCTTTCAGCTGATAAAAGTTAATTGCATGAATGAAAGAAGGGACTTCATTGTTCTCAACTGGAGTAATTAGAGTGACAGAAGATCCGTTAGATCTCTTTTCTGCCCTATTTAGCCTGAGGAAAAGAAGCTGCCTCATAATTGTACACACCTGATAGGCCTACAGGGTGTTGATTCCTTAGGACCACACCCTCCCTCATTTCACAAATGCATATCACCTAATATGCTTAAAACTCAGAGTGGTAGAAAAGTCAACAATTGGTTCAAATCTAGACTTTGTTTAAAAGTTTTTTCTAGATGCCAACACAGGAAAACAAAAATGCTATTGGTGCCACATCTTTAACCTAAACACCAAATCTAGAGAAAATCAAGAAGTTTATACCAGAACCACAGTTGCATTAAGGATAGTGAAAACAGAAAATGTGACTTTTTGTCTCTGTCTTTAAAGACTGACAGAGCTAATTCAGCTGTAAGGAAAACCACACCACAAAAATGCCTTTTTATGCAGAACAACCTTGGTGTGTTTGTAACTGATGTTTAAATTCAATTAAAATTTAATCTTAAATTTAAAAGATTATTTATTAAAAAAATACAAGTCACTCAAACATCACTTAAAATAGTAAAACCCAAATCCTGGATGTTTCTCAGTAAAGCCTTAGACCTACTATACACTGAACAATTGTTACAAAGACAGAAATGTGATATTGAAACATGGTAATACTCTTTTTTTAAACAGTGTCAGTTACAATATACAACCAGCCAGTACCTTACTTACACAGATTCATGAATGTTTAATGTTCTGCTGTACCACAGGGTCATGTTTCACGAATAGTCCTGTAATATTATTTCCATTCAGTGAATTCATTCTGTAACATGTCTTGTGGTGTAGCCAACTATTAGGAAAAAATGTATTTATGTACCTGAGTCCTACAATGTTGTAGTCACATTTGCTTCTTTGGCCTTTTCCCTTCTGTTTAAACTCATCTGGCTTTCTGCCAATGTAGGGTCAGTCTTACGGTATTGAGATCTAGGTGGGGCCATGTTGGTAAGCTCATGTTGCTCAGCAAATAAGAGCCTTTCATTCTCCTGGCGGACCCTGAGCAATTTGGCTATGCGCTTGCCAATGAGATATATCATCTCACAGATGCACATGAAGATGCACAATGCACTGGATATGACCATAAACAGCATGAAGATCTTCTTCTCTGTTGGACGACTAATGAAGCAATCAACAGTGTTGGGGCACGGGTCGAGTGAACACTTGGATAACCTAAAAGCAAAGAGTAAATCAGCTTTTTCAAAATTAGTTTATCTCAGTATTATTGGAGGTTAAAATAAAAGACTTGAAAAGACGTGGCACAAGGTTTACCTGGGCAAGTCATATCCATGGTATATTCGATACAGAATATAGAGAAATGATGTGTCAAATCCTGCTTTGAAGACCAAGCTCAGTAGATAGGTCCACCACAGCCCTCCTCTCTTCTTGCCAGGGTTAGCATACAGGTGAGAGCCATGGTGCAGTGCCACATATTTCTTGTCCTTTCCTTCACGAAATTTAACGTGAGCCATCACCATTAGAGATGGACAGGTAACAAAAATCAGCTGCAGTGCCCACAGACGAATGTGGGAGATGGGAAAGAGGTGGTCATAGCAGATGTTTGTGCAGCCAGGCTGTAAAAAGAATGAAATAATGAAACATATAAATATCTTAATTTTTCCATAACTTCCATGACTGTAATGTCAATCGTAAGTAAAGTGAGTGATAGCATTTGCATGTGGCTTTTTTTGTGAAAAAAGATTAATAGAGAAAAGAAAAAACCTTTAGCATTCTAAAAGAAATATATCCCCAATTTTTGAACTAGAAGACAGAACAAATAAATTTTATTGTTTTTAGTCTCCAGAATTAATAAACCTCCTGATCGCTCTCTCTCTCAAAAAAAGGAACAAGTCCTAGAAACACTTCATATGTATCCACTTGTTAAAATGCATCATAAGCAAATTTATAAAGCCTTATAAATTCTTTTATAAGTCTTTCTAACATCCCTGATGATTGATGATAAGCATTTGTAACAGCTTAACAAAATGTTTATGAAGTGTTGTAAGCAGAGAGCTTAATGTTAACAAGTAGAGAGTGCTGGTACAGAAAGATCTGCAAGAAGGAGAAGGACCTGAAGATCCATCAATCAAGGATGAAATGTAAGGAGTGATTGCAAGCATCACAATGCACAGGTCCAGTACCTGGTGAGACAGAGGAGGAGCTGAGCCGGGAAGCACCCCACAGACCTCAGAGCCTCCAAGTGGTACAAAAGGTTCCTTCATCCAGTCAGTCCGAGAAGAGAAGGATCAGATGACCCCAAGCCTCCAAAACAGCAGAGTGGCAGAAGTTTGATGGTGATGCAGACAAGGTTCGAGAAGCAACAACTAAAGGGGATGTTAAGAGGAGGCTTCAGCCCATGATGACCATCATAGTGAGCGTGGCTTCAGAGGGGTTCAGTGTTGACGAGGAGAGGGAACCATAGCAGCCTAACACCAAGAACCAGAGGGTGGTCAAAATCCACAATACCAGGAAAGAGCTGAAAACCCTTAAGAAACATCATAAGGAAGCCAGTGAAGAGGAGAGGGGACCACTGGCTGAGCGCTGTCACGTGGTCAAGAAGAGGCTCCTAGTCCCGCAACACAGGAGACAGAGATGGAAGAGGGCTAGAAAGCAGACTGCTTTCATAAACAACCCCTTTGCCTTCATCAAGGAGTACCTCTGTTGGAGACGCAATGGACATCTGGCTTATTCAAAGGAGGAAGTCGACCAACACCTCCACAGCACCTTTAATGACCCCACCCAACACCAAGAGTTAGGGCAGTGCAAGGCTGTACTAACACCATCTGAACCCGCTGAGGCCTTCGATCCGATGGAGCCACTCCTGAAGGAAATTCAGAAGGTGGTGTAAAAAGCAAGCCCCAGGTCAGCACCAAGACCAAGTGGAACACCCTATAACGCTTACAAGCACTGTCCTAAGCTTCTACACCATCTCTGGAAGATCTTGAAGGTCATTGGGAGAAGGGGAAGAACACTGTAGCAGTGGCAATTTGCTGAGGGAGCATGGATTCCCAAAGAGGAGGCCATATCATCTCACTGCTCAGTGTTGAAGGAAAGATTTTCTTTAGTATTATTGCCAAGTGACTGGTGGAGTTCCTCCTCAAGAACAGATACATCAACACTTAAGTGCAGAAAGGGGGCATCTCCAGGGCAACAGGGTGTTTAGAGCGCATAGGTGTGGTCATCGACCCCTCGCAGAGGCAAAGGAGAATAAGGGTGATCTGGTGGTCCTGCGGCTGGGCCTGGCCAATGCCTAAGGCTGAATGCCTCACAAGCTAGTCCATAAAGTACTGGAGAGGCAGCATGTTCCAACTGCTGTAAGAGACCTCATACTGGATTACGACAGCAATTTCAGTGTAAGTCTCTACAGGATCAACAACATCTGAGTGGCACAGATTAGAGGTGGGAATCATCATGGTCTGTACCATCTCAGTGATCTTGTTTGCACTAGCCATGAACATGTTTGGGAAATCTGCTAAACCAGAATGCAGAGGCCCCAAGTCCTAGTCTGGGATTTGCCAGCCACCAATCAGTGCCTTCATGGATGACCTGACGGTGAACCCCCGAGTAAGTGCCCAGAGGCAAATAGATACTAAAGGGGCTGAAAAAACTGATGGTAACCAGCACACCCCCTCTTTTTGACAAGGCCAGAGGGAAGGAATTTAGGCAGTTTGTCCAGAATGAGGTGAGAGTAGCAGTATAGGAGGAGCGGTCCAGCAGAGCAGTGGGGATAAGACAGCAAGGTGCTTGGACTAGGTAAGAGCAAGCTGTGGAAAGAAAAGTCCCATGGACAGACCTCTGGTGGACAGAGCCACACCGTATCCAGTTCCTGTTCCAGACTGTCTATGATGTCCCTCCGATAAACCAGCATGCTTTGCTAGAAGAATGGGACCCTCAAGCATGTACTGAGTTGCTGCCCAAAAGCTCTGGGGGAAGGCCGATGGTGACATGATAGAGCATCTGTACTGTCATCCCCATCTGTCAAAAATCAAGACCCACAAAGCATAACATCAATTTCATCAGAGCTGGGGAGAGGCCAAGAACAACACCAAGACCAACATCACCTTCTCGACACCACGCGGGACAGGCAGCTGCCAGTAGATCTGGGCAGCAAACTGAAGTTCCCCAGCATGTTGCTAGACCATCCTCAGACCTGACATCATTCTGGGGTCAGAGGCAACAAAGAGTATTATCATTCTGGAGCTCAATGTGCCATGAGAAGAGCGCATGGAGAAGGTCTTTAAGTGGAAGAGGGAGAGATATGACAGCCCGGTGAGCGACTGCCACAGTCAAGGCTGGAAGGCAAGGTGCATGCCAGTGGATATTCAATTATTGAACATCTCTTGAGCTCTTTATTTAGATCTAGGAGGTTTTATTATTATCAGTTATCATTATCTCTTGCCCCTGTTTAAAGTGTGGAAATACCAGCAAAACTGAAAGTACAGTGCATATTCATAGCTCTTGCTTTGTTTTACACTTTGGTTGCATTTTTAGACAAAGCAATGGAAATCATGAAAATGGTTTGGTTCTGATTCTTGAGGTTAAAACTTTAGTTATTTACCACCCAAGTATCAGGAAAAAGCAAGGCCTTTGTGCATGTGTGAAATTGCCGCAGTAAGCAGGACAGCTTTTAAAATGTGCATGGTTATTCAGTTTATTTTTGCAGCATTAATCAGCATTGTTTCTCTGTCTTACCTGGCGAGTATTACACACAAAGTCTTTGTTCTCATCACCCCAAACCCTTTGGGCTGCCACCACAAAAACCAGGACACGGAACACAAACACCATGGACAGCCAAATTCTTCCAAATGCAGTGGAGTATTTATTGACTCCACTCAACAGACTCTCTAGTCCCGACCAGTTCATCTCTGCTGCTCAACTGATCCAGTTGACAGACAGCTAGACCCTTTAGAGAGGAAAGAAGATGTGTCACATTTTCATTTTTCCAAAGATAGTTTTGATCAGAAATCTGTTGATAGCTGATTAACTCTACAGATAGCCTAAGATACCTTAGCTATCTATTATGATAAAAGTCTGAAATTTGGACTTACTATTGCATAGGGCAACTTACATATTGCGCTATCCAATGGGTGCAAGGCAGTGACATAGATATGTCAGGGGTACATAAAAAAAAATTGTGCCACTAAACTGTGTTTTAATGTAGACCAACAACTTTCGGCTGAGTTGATATCTGAAATGTCGAATTTAGTCGATCAGTCAGGACAGTTAATGGTAATGGAATTATTATTATTTTTTAATTTAGTAAAAAACAAACTGAGGCGTACGTCTGCTGAAATTGTAGTTGCAATGTGGTGACAAAAATGCTTCTTGGAAGTAGCAGTGCCATTTAGGTGCTCTCTTAAGGTCACGTACATAGGAAATAATTTGCAAGAAATAAGAAATAACTAGATGGACTGAAAAAAAAAGAGCATTTCTGTTTACAACACTTCAAGCTGACTTGGCAGTGTTGATAGTTACCAAAATCTTCACACCAGTTTTTCTCTAATCCTTCCTGTTGTTGATTCATAAAAAAAAACATACTGTGGTCATTACCCCTAGCTTTCTGGATTCTCCATTGCTTGCCTGGCCTGCCCCCACCCTAGTAAAAGTCTTGTGCATTATTCCTTTGAAAGGGTAAATTAATAGTTTCAAATACTGGTTTTAATGTAGCTTAGTCCTTACGCTTAGAGAAGCTCAGACAAGCTCTCGTTATCAAGCCAATCTACACATCCTCATATACTCAAGAAAGTCAAAGTTTCCTCTGATTAATAGGACCACTGTGTGTGTTAAATTATCTATTTCATCTAACCATGGCTGTGGTATGGATGGTGATGTAAGAATTATGTCTTTGATTGGACTTGCCAAAGCTTTAAGGAAGCTTGGACTGCACCAGAAGCACTAAAAAAGCGGCAAATGCTCCTGCCATATTCATTTCTGGCACCCATGAAGGTTCCTCTGACAACTATTCCCAAGTTATGATGTTCATGCTTGTTTATTGTTTTTTACAGCTGTCACACAACTTGTTCTGAAAAGTTGAATTTTAAGTAAAAGCCATAACATTACTTAAAATATGCCAATGTCCAGAGGTTTAACCAAAATTCATGTAAACGTGCTGTATGTCATTAAATCTATTTAAAAAAAAGAAAAGAAAAAAACACATTCTTCTCGCTACTCAGTCTTGAATTATCCTATGTTCACACAGATGCTTTGCAGATGTTGTCTGTACATAGTGCACGTGCAAAAAAAAAAAAGAAGAGAAGAAGCGGAAGAGACTAAGCTCTTAGGGCAGGGTAAACACTTTAAACTCTGAAATAACTCCAATGCTACTTGGTTTGACGCTTTCATCTGGATTAAGTTTTAGTCTCAATATATAAAGATATAAACAGTGAGGGGCTTTTTCTCCGCTGTGACTTGAAGATGAAAAACTGGTGGCATTCCATCTGTTTCCATCTTGTTCTTTAAAGTAACCTACAATTACTTTAACTTGTGTCAAAATGAGACATTTCTGGCTCTGCATTTTTAACAACAGTGAAACAGCATAGTTTATAAAAATGAAACGTAAGGAACCTTACCTCCAGCTAAACCCTGGTTGAAAAAAAGTTTCCAGAATTTTCAGACCAAATGGTAAAGATTAACAATTAGCTTTTAAGTTAAGTATAGTAGGTGAAAAATTTTCCATTCTTTTCTCTTCTCGTCTCTACTCCAGCCCTTCCCCTAAGAAATCCTGCTCAACCAGATTCAGCAGCTGCTACGTCATTGCTTACACACGCAGGCACAGAGAGACAGACCAAGAGAGAGAGAGAGAGCGAGCGAGCGAACGAGAGAGAGATATGTTGCAAGCCCTGTCTTGTCTGTGTGCAAAAAACAGAACATTATAACTCTACACTCTGAAACCCATGTCAACAAACACAGTATAAATAAGTAATGAAACAACAAGAAGACAGAATTTCCATCTAAAATGTAAACATACAGACATGTTAAAGTGTGTAGGCTATGTATGTGATTGTTTGAGTTTAGGGAAAAGAGTTTGAGACAGAAAAATGCCACACCCTCTCTTTTGTAAAATGGAGTACATGATTAAAGGGTAGTTCTGATTCCTCCTCCAGAAACCAGAGCATCATACTGTTGATTTCCTGCATCATGGCAGATATCCATTCGAAATCTGTGGGAATTAAGTTAAACATCCATCCATCCATAATTTTTTTTCAAACATTTTTTTCCAGTTTTGGTGGGCTAGAGTCTATCCCAGCTATTATTGGGTGAGACACTGCTATCTATCACTGTGCTGACATGTAGAGACACACAACCATTCACATACACTCACACCTACGGGCAATTCAGAGTGATCAATCAACCTAAGGGGTGTTATAAATGTCTTTTACTTTGATAAGGTTAGATTTTAACTATTCCACTAAACTAATGCAACTTACTGAATGTTTTCATTTAACTCACTGGTTGTTTTCATTGAATCACAACAGTGTGACATCTAGCTTGATGAGGAGGAACCTGATGAGCCACAGGATCTCTTTGTTCTGTTGGACAGGTTGGCTACAGTAGTTACATTCCTCAAGGTCAACAACACACACATATTTCATAGCACATTTTAGTTAGACCGTGTGAATAGTGGTTGGCCTGTTCACGTTGGATATAGCTGGCCAGTGATACTTGGTTGTTTAAGTCCAACCTCTGTCTGGGGCAATCCAAGTTAAATGTGAATTATACCCGGAAATGGGCACTCGTTGTAATGGAGATCCTAAGAGCTCTGTCTTTGCGAGTCCGGCGCTGTACTACCTTACATGTGACCTAAATAAACGTAATATCTGAGAACTGACAATTTCTCTGGTTGTCTTTGAGCAGTCAACCAAAGAACCAATTACATTACAACCATAGGTGGTTATAATGTAATTGAAGAACCTAAATGCAAATAATTACAGTTAAATATTAATTGTGAAGAACTACACGTATGTATGTTTACTCATTTTTTCAAAGTTTCTGTGTTACAATCTGTTTTATTTTGTGTTCTTTAATTTATTTGGATTCTGAAGGTGCTGGTGCTGCCTTCAGGTCTGTGCGCTGTGACTCCAGGACCATCTTTCGGCTGATTTTGGTCCTCTGCTGAGTCGAAACCTTTAAAATCACCAGTAGCCTGGACCTTTTGTGAATGTGCTCCATCCTCTTCAAGGGCCAACCTCACTGAAGTATGCAAACCTCATTAGACCAAAACAGAACGTTTTGACAATGAACAACTTTTCTCAAGGGGAGATTACAGCTAAAGAGCCAAATGTGCAAAGCTGTTGGCTGTGGCAAAACGCATTACTCAGGGGAAGAAAGAATATTTCAGTGGTCTTGCCTTAGAGAAGATGGAAAAGAAGAACCGGAATGTACAGCAACCCTTGTTTAAACAAGAGATCAGACAGAGGAAAAGTATATATATATATATATATACTATATATATATATATGTATATGTATATGTGTATATGTATGTATGTATGTATGTATGTATGTATATATATATATATATATACTATATATATATATATATATATATATATATATATATATATATATATATATATATATATATATATATATATATATATATATATAATTTTTAATCATTATTATTTCCTGCCCTAATGTCCTGTGCCACACTCCAGTCCAATTAGTGGCGGTAATGCGCCACGAAGTTGGTTTGCCAACTGCAGTTAACTAACAAAGAAGAAGAAGAAGCAGCAGTTGTTTTATTTTTGAAGGATTGTGACCGGAAGTCGCATGGTGATCGTGACCATTTCAGCTTTCAGATCAACATGACGAGTCCCTATCACTAGCAACATCTGGATTTCCCTTTGAGTTCTGTTTTTGTAAGTATTTGAAAACAATGTAAGTTGTTTGTGATTTTCATCATGGTAGCAATGTGGTGACAAAGCCATGGTAAAGCGAATGCTTTATGCTCAGAAATGTAATTGTAAACAGCCTGCTGTCAATTCTCGGATCATGCTGTTGACCTGTTTAAACAAGTGCTCGCTTGTAGCGTCTGTAGCGACAGATGGTGTAGCTAATTGGTGTTTGGTGTGGCAAGGTACTTCGCAGTAAGCGATGCACTCTGATTGAAAATAGTGTAGGAACATTTTGACATAAACCAGGCAAGAAAAACAAAATGATATTTTGATGAAATAACTGGCACATGCTGTCATTTATTTGCCGTGAGAAGCACGACAACCATCGCCAGGAAGGTGAAGCTAGTTGGCTGCTTGTCCATCACAACGGTAATTTAACGTTAAAATGTGAACCGTTAATTACAGTTGACGTGATTCGTGTGATTTGTGCTTCTTCCCCATCCTTCTGTGCAGCTTTAGGATGATGAATTTGGCGACACGGTTGCATTTTAAGTTTTTAGTCAGCCTAACAGGTGCAAAATTAGAGCTCTGGTCACTGCAATAGCATTACATTAAGCTAACTTAACACCTTTTTGAAACCTCCTGTTTAATCGTGCGGACAAAGTGTGGGGCTGATCTCCGTGTTAAAATACACAGAGATGAAAAAAAAAGAGCATTCCATAGTGTTTCGATTTTCATATTCATATCACATATTCATCCAGGGTCGTGACGCCAGACTACGTTTGTTGTTTTCCTTGTGTAGCAGGTTAGCAGCAAGCTAGCGGGCCGTTGTCAACCAGGACCCGGAGAAGTAGCATCATCATCAATGGTGTATCTACAAACACGAGCCTTCACATTTTCCCGTGTGTGCTCAATGAACTATTACCTAATCTTTCATCGCAGTAAGTATTTAACCAGCAATATTTTATGTTGTGTCACATGTCTTTTTAATAGGTGTAAAGTGGTAGCTACACGTCATACTTGCGATGTAAACTTTCTTTTAGACCGTACATGTATGGCGTTTGCGAAGCAGGGAGGGGAATTTTGTCAAGCCCAGCACCTGCTGCTAATTGTGGACAAGTGAACTGGAGACACCATCTTAGGCGAATACAGCCATTCACACAGACAGGTGTGTGGAGTGAAATTTTGTTGTTTCATCTAGATTAATGGTTCTCAACTGGTCTCACTCTGGGACCCACATTTTCCCATAGTCCTTAAGCCCATAGTCCCACTTTTATAGAATTCAAATCAAGCAAATGTATGTATTTTTTAATTAAAAAAAAAAAACTTAAAAGACTCTAATCTTTAACATAAATCCACTTGTTTTGTTGAGTAAAGTGCATTTCAGAGCACATGAAGGGCACAACATGAGGATGACAACTACTAAAGTTGCATATACAGAAAATATCAAATATCTAATAAATATCGCATTAAACATTTACTTTTTTGACCAGCTGTTCGTGACCCATCCAGAACGTGTCCACGACCCACTTTTGGGTTGAGAACCACTGATCTAGATTATCACATAATTTTATCACTGTCGTTATTACATAGTGATCACTGAACCAGTGTTAACATTTAATTGTCCACAATGGCATGAAACCTTTTGGCTATGCTTACCAAAATTTAAATGTATATATTCTTTTCTGTCATTATAGGTCCTTACTGTCTCCCTTTTCAACCCATATGAAGACAAGCCAATCTCCAGCCTGTTACATGTCCTGGGGAATAGGGAAGGATTTGATTTAACTATTGAAGTTTTCTTCAGAGCTCTTGTCCTTCTGCTTTTTCTGCCTTCTTTTGCTCAGATATATTGTATGCAGCCCTTTTCTGAATTGGCTAACTGAACTAGGAAATAAGGAGGTTAGTCAAACCATCACATACTTAAACATAAATTCGTGCATATGCATTGGGTTTTAGATTTTCTCCCTTTTTGTTAACAATCAGACACTTTTTACAAAGACAATTTGGACACTCTGCCTGCTACTCCATTCAGTAAAACATAGTTTTTGTGTACTACTATATCCCTTCATTAACAAAACTTTGTAGGTCTCAAAATGAACCGACCAGCTCCAGTGGAGATCTGTTATGACTGTTTGAGGTTCCTCATTACGCATAACCCAACTAATGCGCAACTGGGGAGGTTTATTGAGGTAGCATGCATTTATTAATTTACACCCTTCTGTTATTGTTTAGTTTTTTTATCAGAAAATCACTGTGAAATGCTGTGTTTAAAAGTTTGTTTTGATGTGTAGGATCTAAAGGCATTTGGAGTCAACACACTTGTGAGAGTGTGCACTCCTACTTACGACAAGACACCATTGGAACAAGAAGGCATAAATGTCCTGGTAGGTCATATAGATAGCAGGAAAAATCCACTGAATTGGTCAGCTTATTTATTAACCAACACAGAGTAAAAATAATAACATTCTGAATCTGACACTGTTAATGTTTTTATCATGTAAGTTAGGAGCATAAACTTGATCTAATCGTTATCCAGAAGACCCTTAAGTGGTTTGGATAGGACCATTCCCTTGCAATTGAGGGTAACACGAAATGGAACAGTTAAAATAATCTGCATGTGTTTATATCATCTGTCTACCACTTGGATAATTAAGTGTGAAAACTTGGCTAAACAGTGTCAGATAAAAAAGAAGAGGCGAGTTCTAATTTGAAAGTGTCCAGCAGTTAAAATACTAGCCAGCCCGCCTAAACAAAGAACACCATGTAATAAACGATAACATACAGTATGCAATATATAAAGCAATAAATAAAAGGTTTGGCAATACACCTTTGAGTTTAACCAAAAACCCCTAAAGAAGTCACCGCTAGGGGACTGTTTTACTAACAGAAAATCATCTTGCACAGTTGACACTAACACGTGAGCTGTGTCTCCTCCTGATGGAAGATGACAGCTATTCAGGATTTTATCTACACATAATGTGTATTATTATTCACTTTAGTTGATGAAACCTCCAAATCTTTGTAATTTTACACTCAGGAACATTGTTCTGAAATTGTTGACATATTTTTTCTCACAGAGAATCTTCTTAAAGACATCTCAGAGTGCTCTTTTTATACCTAGTTATGTTGTCAACCTTCATGATATTACCCTAAATTACCAGGATGTTCCTCTATTTCTTTTTAGTGTTATATAATTTTTAAGTATTTTTTATGATTGAGGTTTTGCAATGACTCGTGCTGATTATGCTATTCAAGAGAGATGGTGACAGAATTGCTTCCACTTGTGTGAAGATGCTGACTCATGCTCAGGTTTTAATGTATAATGTTTTATAGAGTGTTTTTAAATAGTGGCGTTGACCCTCTCAATCCAAAATGCAACCACTGATGCTTGGTAATTAAGAATATGTCATTATTGGACTGACCTTTTTACTTTACTGTTAGTGATATGGTTCGACACAAATAGTAGTGTAAAAGAAATGATAAAAACCAATTCCAAATGACTTCATGAAGTTTTATCATTAATATAAGAGGCTTGGAAATTTGATATGGTATAATTTTTGCTCTATATAATTTACAATGGCATTAACCTATTTAATTTGCTGGTTATTGATTGATCAGGTGGCTTGTTTTAAGATTGGTTGACGGTATGCATGCAAATTATGCTCATCGGAGTGTGTATACTCTTACAGCATGTAATAGTAACAAATGCAAGAACAATTGTAACACCGTCTTTCTCTCAGGATTGGCCATTTGAGGATGGTTCTGCCCCCCCAGAACAGGTGGTTGATCATTGGTTGAACCTACTGCAAGTAAAGTTCAGAGAGGAGCCTGGGAGCTGCGTGGCTGTGCACTGTGTAGCTGGATTAGGACGGTCAGTATGCAAAGTCGACCATACATGGTATAGTGTAAATCTCATATAACTTCTGCTACCAAGGTTTTTTGTCAAAAGTAAGTTGTGTTTGATATATTTGATTTTTTAGATGTGGATATCTGTGAAATAAGTCAAATTTATATATTTTTTTGGTGGTCAATTAAAAGATCAAGCCTGCCATTCATAATCGACCTGTGTTTGGTTTGTTGTTATTAATTTTGGATGATTGGACATTGCAAAGCAAAGTCTTTTTATAGCTTAAGATTTTACACAATGAAATGATTGTGCTAAATTCTCAACCAGTGTTGAAAATATGATATATACTGTATCATCTATTTTTAAAGATATTCAAAATGTTTTATTCTCAGCACCAGCACTGTCAGTGAAACTTAAAATGAAATGAATGTATGAACCACCACTGCAGTAAATCTAGCCAGCTAACTGGTTTCAGTGTCTACCCTCTGCTTTATGGCAGTATTAAGAAACCCCCTTGCTGTGAACCAGTTAGTTTATGGCACAATTGTATGCTTATTTAAAGCACAATTTCAAAAGACAGTTGTTGATACTGATATAATGTGACATTCGTATTACTTTTTTAGTGTTTGCACCGTTTGCAAAGACAGATAGCCGTAGAACTGTTTCCCATGGTGGTAGTTTAAAATTTTAATCTCTCTGTTATTTTTCAGAGCTCCTGTGTTGGTGGCCCTGGCTCTAATTGAGTGTGGGATGGAATATGAAGATGCTGTGCATTTCATTAGATTGTAGGTACAAAAGCTGATAGGAAGATTGAATTATGAAAATTTTGCTATGTACCATCCATTTATCTATGTCAAATTTTTCACACCTGTGATCCTCTTTTATTACTATATTGTTTTGAGAATAATGTTGATTTTATGTCATCAGGAAGCGTCGAGGAGCATTCAATTCCAAGCAGCTACTTTACCTGGAAAACTACAAGCCTAAGTTATGCCTGCGCTCCAAAGATGCCAATGGAACGAGCTGCACTATTCAGTAAACACGCCCCACGCATCTTCACTGCAGCCCTATTCTAAATGTTAATCTTTGATGTTCTGTGGAGACATGAAACATTTTGCCTAATTTTTTGTTACACTGCAGTCCTTGACAACTTTTTTAAGCTTTCAAAGTTCTGTACTTCCAGAATTTCCCCAAACTTAAGTTATTATCTTGTGAAAACATAGAGCGTTGATTTAATATTAAAACGATCCTCCAACAGTGGAGGTATTTCAAGTCATTTCCTCTCCTGTGTCTGTTACCTTTCCTCCCAGTTTTGTGGTGATGTTTCACTTATACTATTACAAATGATAGCTTAAAAAGGAAAGAGACCCCACAAAGTAAGTCACCTCCAGTCTGATATTTTCTGGAGGTATCTCTCTTTTTGTGTTACAGATGCAGCAGCTGCAGTCAGTGCTGTGCATCTTAACAAACTAACAAAGTGAAAAACTGTGACATTAGATTAGTGGAAATTATTTTTTTTAGATGGCAAGTAACAGTTACATTTGGATTCTTTTGATATTAAACTATCATGCAATACACTGTGGTTCTGACAGATTTGCTTATTCTTAAATGTTGCAGCCAAAATGTGGCCAAGATATTAAAAGCTTAGAGAAGATCAAAATAAACAATACTTAACTTTTTCTTCTCCAACAAGACTGAATGTTTAGAAATTTTTAGAAACAGTGTCCCCAGTCTTATGCAAATGTGATGTGTTTTAATGATGCAATCCAGAATAGGCCCCTTGTCAGAGACATTGCCCTACATTCAGCTTCTCAAAGAAATGAACTTGTGCTGGCTGTAAATTTTTGAAAATGGACTATGCTTTCTTTCCGCGAGGCAAGAGGGCTAGTATGTTAATATTAATTTGTTTAATATATTTTTTAGATAAAATAACACACTTAAAGTAGTAGTACTGTAGGCCATCGATCAGCAACTGTACTCTTAATGGCTGTTCAGCTGCTGTGATTGCAAGATGCTGCGGTGTTTGTATCATTGTTTTTATTTCTGTAGATTCAATTTTCATTTTCTGTATCTTTTTTTTATCAGTATATACATTTTATTTATTCAGTGATTCTGCTGTATTTTCTGTGAAATGTCTTCTTGAGCAAATCTATTCATGTGCTTGGACAAATAAAGTATTTCTTACAGTTGTGGTTGTTTGCAACAATTCTACTGTGATGGATCTGACAATTTCTTTTCTATAAGTTAATTTTTTATATTTCAGATTCAATTTTTCATTATATTTGCATAAAATAGTGTGAAGTCTCAATCTCAATTCTCTGACCAGGACCGTTATATAAACTTCATTTTTTCTTTCAGTATTTATAAGTTGTAAAGTTGTATAAGTTGTAAATATATATTCTTTTCTGTCATTATAGGTCCTTACTGTCTCCCTTTTCAACCCATATGAAGACAAGCCAATCTCCAGCCTGTTACATGTCCTCAGGAATAGGGAAGGATTTGATTTAACTATTGAAGTTTTCTTCAGAGCTCTTGTCCTGCTTTTTCTGCCTTCTTTTGCTCAGATCTATTGTATGCAGCCCTTTTCTGAATTGGCTAACTGAACTAGGAAATAAACAAGATTAGTCAAACCATCAACTACTTAAACATAAATTCATGCATATGCATTGGGTTTTAGATTTTCTCCCTTTTTGTTAACAATCAGACACTTTTTACAAAGACAATTTGGACACTCTGCCTGCTACTCCATTCAGTAGTTTTTGTGTACTACTATATCCCTTCATTAACAAAACTTTGTAGGTCTCATAACGAACCGACCAGCTCCAGTGGAGATCTGTTATGACTGTTGGAGGTTCCTCATTACGCATAACCCAACTAATGCGCAACTGGGGAGGTTTATTGAGGTAGCATGCATTTATTAATTTACACCCTTCTGTTATTGTTTTGTTTTTTTATCAGAAAATCACGGTAAAATGCTGTGTTTAAAAGTTTGTTTTGATGTGTAGGATCTAAAGGCATTTGGAGTCAACACACTTGTGAGAGTGTGCACTCCTACTTACGACAAGACACCATTGGAACAAGAAGGCATAAATGTCCTGGTAGGTCATATAGATAGCAGGAAAAATCCACTGAATTGGTCAGCTTATTTATTAACCAACACAGAGTAAAAATAATAACATTCTGAATCTGACACTGTTAATGTTTTTATCATGTAAGTTGGGAGCATAAACTTGATCTAATCGTTATCCAGAAGACCCTTAAAAGGTTTGGATAGGACCATTCCCTTGCAATTGAGGGTAACACTAAATGGAACAGTTAAAATAATCTGCATGTGTTTATATCATCTGTCTACCACTTGGATAATTAAGTGTGAAAACT
The DNA here is from genome assembly GCA_962446985.1 of Xyrichtys novacula. NCBI lineage: Eukaryota > Metazoa > Chordata > Actinopteri > Labriformes > Labridae > Xyrichtys > Xyrichtys novacula. Next base: position 10,783,570 of record OY660878.1, read on the forward strand.
TGGCTAAACAGTGTCAGATAAAAAAGAAGAGGCGAGTTCTAATTTGAAAGTGTCCAGCAGTTAAAATACTAGCCAGCCCGCCTAAACAAAGAACACCATGTAATAAACGATAACATACAGTATGCAATATATAAAGCAATAAATAAAAAGTTTGGCAATACACATTTGAGTTTGACCAAAAACCCCTAAAGAAGTCACCACTAGGGGACTGTTTTACTAACAGAAAATCATCTTGCACAGTTGACACTAACACGTGAGCTGTGTCTCCTCCTGATGGAAGATGACAGCTATTCAGGATTTTATCTACACATAATGTGTATTATTATTCACTTTAGTTGATGAAACCTCCAAATCTTTGTAATTTTACACTCAGGAACATTGTTCTGAAATTGTTGACATATTTTTTCTCACAGAGAATCTTCTTAAAGACATCTCAGAGTGCTCTTTTTATACCTAGTTATGTTGTCAACCTTCATGATATTACCCTAAATTACCAGGATGTTCCTCTATTTCTTTTTAGTGTTATATAATTTTTTAAGTATTTTTTATGATTGAGGTTTTGCAATGACTCGTGCTGATTTTGCTATTCAAGAGAGATGGTGACAGAATTGCTTCCACTTGTGTGAAGATGCTGACTCATGCTCAGGTTTTAATGTATAATGTTTTATAGAGTGTTTTTAAATAGTGGCATTGACCCTCTCAATCCAAAATGCAACCACTGATACTTGGTAATTAAGAATATGTCATTATTGGACTGACCTTTTTACTTTACTGTTAGTGATGTGGTTCGACACAAATAGTAGTGTAAAAGAAATGATAAAAACCAATTCCAAATGACTTCATGAAGTTTTATCATTAATATAAGAGGCTAATATGGTATAATTTTTGCTCTATATAATTTACAATGGCATTAACCTGCTTAATTTGCTGGTTATTGATTGATCAGGTGGCTTGTTTTAAGATTGATTGACGGTATGCATGCACATTATGCTCATCGGAGTGTGTATACTCTTACAGCATGTAATAGTAACAAATGCAAGAACAATTGTAACACCGTCTTTCTCTCAGGATTGGCCATTTGAGGATGGTTCTGGCCCCCCAGAACAGGTGGTTGATGATTGGTTGAACCTACTGCAAGTAAAGTTCAGAGAGGAGCCTGGGAGCTGCGTGGCTGTGCACTGTGTAGCTGGATTAGGACGGTCAGTATGCAAAGTCGACCATACATGGTATAGTGTAAATCTCATATAACTTCTGCTACCAAGGTTTTTTACCAAAAGTAAGTTGTGTTTGATATATTTGATTTTTTAGAGGTGGGTTTCTGTGAAATAAGTCAAATTTATATAATTTTTGGTGGTCAATTAAAAGATCAAGCCTGCCATTCATAATCGACCTGTGTTTGGTTTGTTGTTATTAATTTTGGATGATTGGACATTGCAAAGCATAGTCTTTTTATAGCTTAAGATTTTACACAATGAAATGATTGTGCTAAATTCTCAACCAGTGTTGAAAATATGATATATACTGTATCATCTATTTTTAAAGATATTCAAAATGTTTTATTCTCAGCACCAGCACTGTCAGTGAAACTTAAAATGAAATGAATGTATGAACCACCACTGCAGTAAATCTAGCCAGCTAACTGGTTTCAGTGTCTACCCTCTGCTTTATGGCAGTATTAAGAAACCCCCTTGCTGTGAACCAGTTAGTTTATGGCACAGTTGTATGCTTATTTAAAGCACAATTTCAAAAGACAGTTGTTGATACTGATATAATGTGACATTCGTATTACTTTTTTAGTGTTTGCACTGTTTGCAAGGACAGATAGCCATAGAACTGTTTCCCATGGTGGTAGTTTAAAATTTTAATCTCTCTGTTATTTTTCAGATCTCCTGTGTTGGTGGCCCTGGCTCTAATTGAGTGTGGGATGAAATATGAAGATGCTGTGCATTTCATTAGATTGTAGGTACAAAAGCTGATAGGAAGATTGAATTGTGAAAATTTTGCTATGTACCATCCATTTATCTATGTCAAATTTTTCACACCTGTGATCCTCTTTTATTACTATATTGTTTTGAGAATAATGTTGATTTTATGTCATCAGGAAGCGTTGAGGAGCATTCAATTCCAAGCAGCTACTTTACCTGAAAAACTACAAGCCTAAGTTATGCCTGCGCTCCAAAGATGCCAATGGAACGAGCTGCACTATTCAGTAAACATGCCCCACGCATCTTCACTGCAGCCCTATTCTAAATGTTAATCTTTGATGTTCTGTGGAGACATGAAACATTTTGCCTAATTTTTTGTTACACTGCAGTCCTTGACAACTTTTTTAAGCTTTCAAAGTTCTGTACTTCCAGAATTTCCCCAAACTTAAGTTATTATCTTGTGAAAACATAGAGCGTTAATTTAATATTAAAACGATCCTCCAACAGTGGAGGTATTTCAAGTCATTTCCTCTCCTGTGTCTGTTACCTTTCCTCCCAGTTTTGTGGTGATGTTTCACTTATACTATTACAAATGATAGCTTAAAAAGGAAAGAGACCCCACAAAGTAAGTCACCTCCAGTCTGATATTTTCTAGAGGTATCTCTCTTTTTGTGTTGCAGATGCAGCAGCTGCAGTCAGTGCTGTGCATCTTAACAAACTAACAAAGTGAAAAACTGTGACATTAGATTAGTGGAAATTATTTTTTTTAGATGGCAAGTAACAGTCACATTTGGATTCTTTTGATATTAAACTATCATGCAATACACTGTGGTTCTGACAGATTTGCTTATTCTTAAATGTTGCAGCCAAAATGTGGCCAAGATATTAAAAGCTTAGAGAAGATCAAAATAAACAATACTTAACTTTTTCTTCTCCAACAAGACTGAATGTTTAGAAATTTTTAGAAACAGTGTCCCCAGTCTTATGCAAATGTGATGTGTTTTAATGATGCAATCCAGAATAGGCCCCTTGTCAGAGACATTGCCCTACATTCAGCTTCTCAAAGAAATGAACTTGTGCTGGCTGTAAATTTTTGAAAATGGACTATGCTTTCCGCGAGGCAAGAGGGCTAGTATGTTAATATTAATTTGTTTAATATATTTTTTAGATAAAATAACACACTTAAAGTAGTAGTACTGTAGGCCATCGATCAGCAACTGTACTCTTAATGGCTGTTCAGCTGCTGTGATTGCAAGATGCTGCGGTGTTTGTATCATTGTTTTTATTTCTGTAGATTAAATTTTCATTTTCTGTATCTTTTTTTTATCAGTATATACATTTTATTTATTCAGTGATTCTGCTGTATTTTCTGTGAAATGTCTTCTTGAGCAAATCTATTCATGTGCTTGGACAAATAAAGTATTTCTTACAGTTGTGGTTGTTTGCAACAATTCTACTGTGATGGATCTGACAATTTATTTTCTATAAGTTAATTTTTTATATTTCAGATTCAATTTTTCATTATATTTGCATAAAATAGTGTGAAGTCTCAATCTCAATTCTCTGACCAGGACCGTTATATAAACTTCATTTTTTCTTTCAGTATTTATAAGTTGTAAAGTTGTATAAGTTGTAAATATATATTCTTTTCTGTCATTATAGGTCCTTACTGTCTCCCTTTTCAACCCATATGAAGACAAGCCAATCTCCAGCCTGTTACATGTCCTCAGGAATAGGGAAGGATTTGATTTAACTATTGAAGTTTTCTTCAGAGCTCTTGTCCTTCTGCTTTTTCTGCCTTCTTTTGCTCAGATCTATTGTATGCAGCCCTTTTCTGAATTGGCTAACTGAACTAGGAAATAAACAAGATTAGTCAAACCATCAACTACTTAAACATAAATTCATGCATATGCATTGGGTTTTAGATTTTCTCCCTTTTTGTTAACAATCAGACACTTTTTACAAAGACAATTTGGACACTCTGCCTGCTACTCCATTCAGTAGTTTTTGTGTACTAATATATCCCTTCATTAACAAAACTTTGTAGGTCTCAAAACGAACCAACCAGCTCCAGTGGAGATCTGTTATGACTGTTGGAGGTTCCTCATTACGCATAACCCAACTAATGCGCAACTGGGGAGGTTTATTGAGGTAGCATGCATTTATTAATTTACACCCTTCTGTTATTGTTTTGTTTTTTTTATCAGAAAATCACGGTAAAATGCTGTGTTTAAAAGTTTGTTTTGATGTGTAGGATCTAAAGGCATTTGGAGTCAACACACTTGTGAGAGTGTGCTCTCCTACTTACGATAAGACACCAGTGGAACAAGAAGGCATAAATGTCCTGGTAGGTCATATAGATAGCAGGAAAAATCCACTGAATTGGTCTGCTTATTTATTAACCAACACAGAGTAAAAATAATAACATTCTGAATCTGACACTGTTAATGTTTTTATCATGTAAGTTGGGAGCATAAACTTGATCTAATCGTTATCCAGAAGACCCTTAAAAGGTTTGGATAGGACCATTCCCTTGCAATTGAGGGTAACACTAAATGGAACAGTTAAAATAATCTGCATGTGTTTATATCATCTGTCTACCACTTGGATAATTAAGTGTGAAAACTTGGCTAAACAGTGTCAGATAAAAAAGAAGAGGCGAGTTCTAATTTGAAAGTGTCCAGCAGTTAAAATACTAGCCAGCCCGCCTAAACAAAGAACACCATGTAATAAACGATAACATACAGTATGCAATATATAAAGCAATAAATAAAAAGTTTGGCAATACACATTTGAGTTTGACCAAAAACCCCTAAGGAAGTCACCGCTAGGGGACTGTTTTACTAACAGAAAATCATCTTGCACAGTTGACACTAACACGTGAGCTGTGTCTCCTCCTGATGGAAGATGACAGCTATTCAGGATTTTATCTACACATAATGTGTATTATTATTCACTTTAGTTGATGAAACCTCCAAATCTTTGTAATTTTACACTCAGGAACATTGTTCTGAAATTGTTGACATATTTTTTCTCACTGAGAATCTTCTTAAAGACATCTCAGAGTGCTCTTTTTATACCTAGTTATGTTGTCAACCTTCATGATATTACCCTAAATTACCAGGATGTTCCTCTATTTCTTTTTAGTGTTATATAATTTTTTAAGTATTTTTTATGATTGAGGTTTTGCAATGACTCGTGCTGATTTTGCTATTCAAGAGAGATGGTGACAGAATTGCTTCCACTTGTGTGAAGATGCTGACTCATGCTCAGGTTTTAATGTATAATGTTTTATAGAGTGTTTTTAAATAGTGGCATTGACCCTCTCAATCCAAAATGCAACCACTGATACTTGGTAATTAAGAATATGTCATTACTGGACTGACCTTTTTACTTTACTGTTAGTGATGTGGTTCGACACAAATAGTAGTGTAAAAGAAATGATAAAAACCAATTCCAAATGACTTCATGAAGTTTTATCATTAATATAAGAGGCTAATATGGTATAATTTTTGCTCTATATAATTTACAATGGCATTAACCTGCTTAATTTGCTGGTTATTGATTGATCAGGTGGCTTGTTTTAAGATTGATTGACGGTATGCATGCACATTATGCTCATCGGAGTGTGTATACTCTTACAGCATGTAATAGTAACAAATGCAAGAACAATTGTAACACCGTCTTTCTCTCAGGATTGGCCATTTGAGGATGGTTCTGGCCCCCCAGAACAGGTGGTTGATGATTGGTTGAACCTACTGCAAGTAAAGTTCAGAGAGGAGCCTGGGAGCTGCGTGGCTGTGCACTGTGTAGCTGGATTAGGACGGTCAGTATGCAAAGTTGACCATACATGGTATAGTATAAATCTCATATAACTTCTGCTACCAAGGTTTTTTATCAAAAGTAAGTTGTGTTTGATATATTTGATTTTTTAGATGTGGGTTTCTGTGAAATAAGTCAAATTTATATATTTTTTTGGTGGTCAATTAAAAGATCAAGCCTGCCATTCATAATCGACCTGTGTTTGGTTTGTTGTTATTAATTTTGGATGATTGGACATTGCAAAGCATAGTCTTTTTATAGCTTAAGATTTTACACAATGAAATAATTGTGCTAAATTCTCAACCAGTGTTGAAAATATGATATATACTGTATCATCTATTTTTAAAGATATTCAAAATGTTTTATTCTCAGCACCAGCACTGTCAGTGAAACTTAAAATGAAATGAATGTATGAACCACCACTGCAGTAAATCTAGCCAGCTAACTGGTTTCAGTGTCTACCCTCTGCTTTATGGCAGTATTAAGAAACCCCCTTGCTGTGAACCAGTTAGTTTATGGCACAGTTGTATGCTTATCTAAAGCACAATTTCAAAAGACAGTTGTTGATACTGATATAATATGACATTCGTATTACTTTTTTAGTGTTTGCACCGTTTGCAAGGACAGATAGCCGTAGAACTGTTTCCCATGGTGGTAGTTTAAAATTTTAATCTCTCTGTTATTTTTCAGAGCTCCTGTGTTGGTGGCCCTGGCTCTAATTGAGTGTGGGATGAAATATGAAGATGCTGTGCATTTCATTAGATTGTAGGTACAAAAGCTGATAGGAAGATTGAATTATGAAAATTTCGCTATGTACCATCCATTTATCTATGTCAAATTTTTCACACCTGTGATCCTCTTTTATTACTATATTGTTTTGAGAATAATGTTGATTTTATGTCATCAGGAAGCGTCGAGGAGCATTCAATTCCAAGCAGCTACTTTACCTGGAAAACTACAAGCCTAAGTTATGCCTGCGCTCCAAAGATGCCAATGGACAGTGCTGCTCTATTCTGTAAACACCTGTCGCCCCACGCATCTTCACTGCAGCCCTATTTGAAATGTTAATCTTTGATGTTCTGTGGAGACATGAAACATTTTGCCTCATTTTTTGTTACACTGCAGTCCTTGACAACTTTTTTAAGCTTTCAAAGTTCTGTACTTCCAGAATTTCCCCAAACTTAAGTTATTATCTTGTGAAAACATAGAGCGTTAATTTAATATTAAAACGATCCTCCAACAGTGGAGGTATTTCAAGTCATTTCCTCTCCTGTGTCTGTTACCTTTCCTCCCAGTTTTGTGGTGATGTTTCACTGATACTATTACAAATGATAGCTTAAAAAGGAAAGAGACCCCACAAAGTAAGTCACCTCCAGTCTGATATTTTCTAGAGGTATCTCTCTTTTTGTGTTACAGATGCAGCAGCTGCAGTCAGTGCTGTGCATCTTAACAAACTAACAAAGTGAAAAACTGTGACATTAGATTAGTGGAAATTATTATTTTTTTTTAGATGGCAAGTAACAGTCACATTTGGATTCTTTTGATATTAAACTATCATGCAATACACTGTGGTTCTGACAGATTTGCTTATTCTTAAATGTTGCAGCCAAAATGTGGCCAAGATATTAAAAGCTTAGAGAAGATCAAAATAAACAATACTTAACTTTTTCTTCTCCAACAAGACTGAATGTTTAGAAATTTTTAGAAACAGTGTCCCCAGTCTTATGCAAATGTGATGTGTTTTAATGATGCAATCCAGAATAGGCCCCTTGTCAGAGACATTGCCCTACATTCAGCTTCTCAAAGAAATGAACTTGTGCTGGCTGTAAATTTTTGAAAATGGACTATGCTTTCCACGAGGCAAGAGGGCTAGTATGTTAATATTAATTTGTTTAATATATTTTTTAGATAAAATAACACACTTAAAGTAGTAGTACTGTAGGCCATCGATCAGCAACTATACTCTTAATGGCTGTTCAGCTGCTGTGATTGCAAGATGCTGCGGTGTTTGTATCATTGTTTTTATTTCTGTAGATTAAATTTTCATTTTCTGTATCTTTTTTTTATCAGTATATACATTTTATTTATTCAATGATTCTGCTGTATTTTCTGTGAAATGTCTTCTTGAGCAAATCTATTCAGATGCTTGGACAAATAAAGTATTTCTTACAGTTGTGGTTGTTTGCAACAATTCTACTTTGATGGATCTGAAAATTTATTTTCTATAAGTTAAGCTTTTATATTTCAGATTCAATTTTTCATTATATTTGCATAAAATAATGTGAAGTCTCAATCTCAATTCTCTGACCAGGACCGTTATATAAACTTCATTTTTTCTTTCAGTATTTATAAGTTGTAAATGAAGTTGCTCATACTGTCAGGCGGCAGGTAAACTTCAGTTCAAGGTGACTTTCATTACATTGCAGCTGCCCAGCATGATGTTGAGTCTAATGTGACCTCTGTGATACTGCATAACTGGTCATCCTGAAAGACTGGCAGCATTACATGTATCAGATGGATGATATTAAATTGATTGGTCGAAGTGACTGAGCGTAGAAAACAGTCACATGAATTAACTTTATACGGAAAGCATATAAATACAGTGCATGTAAATGTTATGCAAGTAAGGCCAAGTTCTCATACTTATAAACTTATATATACTTACATATAAACTGGAAGTAAAGTATAAATAAAGATTGGGAACTGTAAATAATTACTTGTCAGAAGCAGTCACTGATACAGAAGTCACACTATACTGATTAATAGAGATGATAATGCAATATTCACTCATTTGCCATCTAGTTTAGCGGTTCTACGTGTAGAATGCATGGTAATTGTGTTACATTGAACACTTTGATAACTAAAATCCCTTTTTATGGGATTATGTTTTTACGTCAGCATTGATTGTTGTGCCAGATCTTTGCCTCTAGCTTGGACACAGAACAGTTAACCCTGCCGAGCTTTGAGTAATAGCGGAAAAACATCATTAAAAATGGTGCTCTAATGTAAGATCATGGACCAACAGGCTGGCTGAACTTAACAAGCAAACATCTAATAAGGAGATAGAGGTGAAGACAAAACTATTTGTATACTGCACTGATCCATGTTATATCAAACTGTCTGAGTACTAAGTTCCTTCAGAACAGGTGACTCATAAAATGTTTACAACAAAATCACAACTGACTCTTAAGCAACACTGTCATGGCAAAATTAGTCACATATTTACATCAAAGAAACAGATTATTTAAGGTTAAGTCAGGGTACAGTTGTACCATGTTTGGTAAAGACATACCCCTCTTTGTATTTTGTGATATAGTATCACAAACCTAAAGAAAAAAAAATAATACAATACTAGACACAAAACAAACTGCAAACCTTTCCAAAATAAATCTGTGCCAAAGTCAAGACAGACTTTTTACAAAAAGGTTGCTTTAATGGTCAGCTGGTATGAGCAAAACAAAACAACAACAACAACAAGAAAAATTCTTATATACAGTGATGAGTTTGAAGATTTGTAATAACAGATGTGTGAGTGACATTTTAAAACTATTTAAGGACCCATTATCACCTTTGAAATGAAACGTATAACATTACAATGGCACTGCTATTGATCCATAATACCAACTTGTGACTGCTTTTGGTTGTATTACATTTCTTTTTTATTTGTTTCTTTTTTTTTTTTTTTTACTTCAGTACAACCCTGCTGAAGTGTTTAACTATTTGAGACCAACACAAACCATTTAGCTCTTTAGCTTTCATCTCAACTCTGTAGCCTCTTGCTGAAGTTCACCTCGGCACAATGTGGAGCGTTTCTTGGCTGGCTGCTGCTGCGATTTGCTGCCTCGATGTTCTTCACAGAGATTGGGAAGGAATAGAATAGAATAGAACCAGAAGAAAAAAAAAAAAGTGGATAAGGCTAAGTCATTGTTCTTTACATGATAAAAAAGAGGTAAAACTTGAGTTAGGTTATCAAGAACAAGTCAAGCAGTTTAAATCATTTTATTATCCTGTCACTTTTTTTTCTGTGTTTAAATGGTGTTATATAGAAAAGTGTAGACCTTGAAGATGTGTTACTAGGTAGATCTGCTCATGAGTCAAGCTTTTTACCCACGGCAGTGTTATCTGACAAGGAACAACAGACTATCGAGTAAGTTTTTCTTGAAACCCTAATGACAGATTATGTAAGTACAATATCAAAACTCACTCCGTAGATTTCTGGACTCATCTTCATACAGTAAACTTATCCTTCCATATGACCTGAAAACGTCAATAAACAGGCCATCTCTGTTGAGGAATTATGCTACATTTTTTAACCAAGAGGCAAAACTAGACAGAATGGCCACATGATAAACCTCAACAATTTCTGTCTACTCCCCCTGCTGCTCTGAGCTCACTCAGACTTCACCCCAATATCATCATGAATGTTTGTAGGAATTATTCAGGGTAAAGTCAGGGTAGAAAAAGTTGGCTGTTTGTGTTCACATACAGCCCATCCAGGTAATTTTGAGAAATTTTCAGCAAGTTTGTGCATGTATGAAAGAGATACTCTTGACAAGGCCCACAATCATTTTCTTGCAGGACCACCATTCACAGAGCTGAAAGGGCAACACTTTCTTTCTTGCAACAGTAGAGATAGAAAATTTTGACATGCTGACAAGCTGGCTTCTTTCATTAAAATTTTCATAGTCTAACTTCTTAACTTTTAAACATATAATCTATATGATGTTCAAAAGTGAAGAAAAAAAAAAGAATCCCGCTGCAACTAAAAAAAGAAATGGTACAGATAAAAAAAAAAAAAGCCACAACAGAAGTTAACGATGCAAAAAAAAAGTGGCGATGGGAAAAAAAAAGTAACTAACCACTTTTCAATGTGCCATTTGTTTAGGCCGTGTAGCGCCTGAGTCAATATGAAGTTAAACTGGAGGATGCCAGTGTAGTGTTAGCTTCAGTTCATCTTCAAATCCACTCAGGCGCTACACGGCCTAAACAAATTATACATTGAAGAGCAGACGAAGCGAAATTAAACAATAACCTTTCCACTTTCTTCTTTGCTCATCTTTTTGCGGTCGTCTTCTGTGCCGAGATCATCATTATTGGTGCCCGGCAGCTCACTTCCGTTGTGTGTTTTTTTTTTAATGCATCCTTTTATTTTTGCAGTAAGGAATCCCCCCCCCCTTGTATGGCCACTCTTTTTGCGTTGTTAATTTGCAATATGTTTTTTAAAATATTTTTTTATTATTATTATTATTTTCTTTTGCTTTTTTAAAATTTGCAGCATTGAGGTTCTTTTTTTTTTTTTGCATTCTTTTTAATTTTAGCAGTGGCAGTTTTCAGCCACCGTACAATGTCACCAGGACAATGCATTCTCAAACACTGTGTAGCCCTTTTTTTGTAATAATAATAACGAAATTCAAATATTATTATTTATACTGTGAGCTGTAGACTTGCTACATACAATATTTACTATGAAAGCTTTTAGGCAGGGCTATACCATTACGTAAACCCCCTCCTCGTTGCCATAGCAGTGGGACGATCCCCACCTACACCACCCGCTTTGGTAGATACCAAAATAAAACATCATGGCGATTGATGGTAAGTGGGTCGATTACGTCTCTTGGTGTCTGCTTAACTTGAGCTTGTAATAAGACGTGATTTTTGTAACACACATACGCGTGACATCAAGTGAATGGTGTTTTCTTTGGCTTGAAACAGTGATCGTTTTTGTTTTTTTCCAATCAAGTGGGTTTTTTCCTGAGAGAGTGGAGGAGCCAGCTGCTGTAAGCGACATTTGCACTGTCTCTAACGACGGTATACAGAAAGTAGCTCCTATATTTGATCTATTTTTCGACGCTCAGAACAGTGTGGCTGATTGCTGCTTACATTACCGTAAAATCAACATAACTCCCATTTCGGAGTACTCGGTAAAGATGACTGTCAGTTGTATATCCTCGATGCGTTTTCATAGTTAAAATCTTCTGGTGAAATAGAGGCCACAGAAAGGGTGTGTGGTTTCATTGAGTTGATGTATCCTAATGTGAAGGCAGTATTTGAAACCAACTTTAGAAAGCTGTCATTTTGGTTTTGGAATAACATAATGAAGGTTGCATTTATTTTGAAATTGCGAATTACACCTGATATCTTGGCTTGTTTCAACAGCCATAATTTCATGTCACCAGCCTAATGAACAGGTATGATTGGACTTGTTCCCTGTTTAAAAGAAAAAAAAAATTCCGTTAAAGAAACAAAAAAATGACCTGGGTGCAACTGCAGTGACCTGCAACAGTAATGTAAAATAGCATGGGTATTATGGGTTCCGCACATGCAGTGCCGGCCCAAGCCTCCACGGGGCCCAAAGCAAAATTTGATTTGGAGGCCCTCTATTTCTGCAAATAATATTGATTGTTGATGATTGGGGGCCCTCTAGTGGCTGCAGGGCCCTAAGCAGGCACTTAGTTTGCTAATGCCTTGGGCTTAAATGTGGGGTGGGCAGGATCTGAGGAAGTGCCAATTTTCAGGAGAAATCTTGAATGTAAACACTACCCCTCCCAACCAGTTTTCCCCTCAGCTCCTCCTCTCCCCTCCCTCTCTGCTCCAGCAAGCCCCGCCCACAAACAGATGCTCCTGCTCGGTCGTATTGTTTCAATTAAATTCTGATATAATGCAGAAAAATACTTAAGATACTTAAGTCAACGTGAAAGTAAACAGCATTGGTGCTACTGTAGATGCCAACGCAACCAGCAAACACAATGTTTGCAGGATTTCTAAATAAAGTAACATACTCCAGGACCTGAGGTAAACAGTTTAGCGGCACTACAACATGCAGCAGGTCTCGTTTGACAAGAAACACTTCTGTTACAGACACTTGGCTTACTTTGTTAAAGAGGTTTACCTGTCCAGCAGAAGGTTACAGGGTCTGTAAGATCCCGAAGCCTCCCCCAGCGTTTGACCCGGCTTCTTAGCTCTTGTCCCGGTGGTCCACCTCCTTTTTAAGTGCCCGTTATTCCGCCAGAGTCTCCAGTATTTACTTCGTTTTATTGGTTGTGTCGGCAGTCATGGCCAACGGAGGATTCAGCCTTTTTTCATGCTTTCTGGTTGGTTTCTGCTGTCCGATATTGTAGCACGCTAATTTTATTTGGGCTCGTGAATGACACGGGGGAACAGCGTCTGCCTCACAACCAATCAGCACTAAGAAGCAGCGTCCGCCTCACAACCAATCAGGCTGAGGGAGGCGGAGAATGGCTTTGTTTACAGCAGGGGTGTCAAACTCATTTTGGTCTGGGGGCCACATACATCTTAATCTGATCTTAAGGGGGCCAGGCCAGTAAATTTGTTGCAAAATTGCATAGAACTAACAATAAGTCTACTTTTTTCTTTGTATTAGTGCAAAGAAGAAGTAAATTATAAAAATCTTAATATTAAATGAATTTCCCTTTTACTAAATATATTATGAACAACCTAAGAATTAAAAAAAATATATATATGTGCAATTTCAACAACACTTTTACTCAGTTTAACATTCATTTAAGTGCATTATGTATACAAACTGGTAACAGTGATTGTACAATGTTGCAAAACATTTAGTCACAGTTTTGTGGACTTAAAAACACTGTCCTTTCCACATCTGGGAAGCAATTTGAACAAATGAATTGCCTCCACATATTTGAAATCTTAAGTGGCAGCTGTTTAAAACAGACATTTGATAAAGTAAATTTGTCTCCTTCCTTGTTAATGCATAAAATATATACATATTAAAAAAACCTCACATACATAACATATATGGCATGCATAAGAAATATTTTATTCAACAAAACTCTTCTGTTGTAAATCTGTTACTGAATAGCACTGACTTTCACAGCAATTACTACAGCAAATATTCACAGCTGTTTATTTTTATAGTGCAACGTTGAAAGCAGCATTCCATAGGATTCAGTTTTGCTCAGTATTTGCCCCTGAAACTTGGCATCTTTTAGCCTTCACAAGTGCATCAATATCAGGCATCATGTCTTGAGTAGCAGCCAATTTCAGAATCTCATGTAAGTGCTTATGTGAGAGCTTTGAGCGCAGCTTCGTTTTATTAATGTTCATTAGTGAGAAAACTTGCTCACAAAGGTAGGTAGTCCCAAACATGGACAACATTTTTGCAGCCAGTGCTGTCAATTTAGGGTAGCCTGGTAGGAGGTACTTGTAAAATGTGTCCAAGCCCACAGAGGCAAATTTGTCCTTCAATTCTACATCACACTGCAAATCAATGATTTCAAGTTGCATGTCAACTGGCACATCAGAAGCTCTGACTGTGAATAGTGAGCGAAAAACTGCGAATTCTGTCTCGAGTTCGCTAAAGACTTGAAATCGTTTCTCAAACTCCCTCAGCAACCCTGAAATCTTGTCTTTGTACTGTTTCATGTCAGGATTAACGCTTGCTGCGCACACATCTCTTAGACAGGGGAAATGAACAGGGTCACCGCTTGCCATCTGCGTCTCCCATAGCGCGAGCTTTAACTTGAATGCACGTATGCTGTCATAATACTGTATTATAATTTTTTTGCGTCCTTGCAACATTTTGTTAAGATTATTCAAGTGCTCTGTGATGTCAACCATAAACGCAAGGTCCTGCAGCCATAGTGGGCACTGTAATTCCTTAACAGGTTTACCTTTTTTATCCATGAATTGTCCGATTTCCCCACGTAGATCAAAGAAGCGCTTCAGCACAGCACCTCTGCTTAACCACCTTACTTCTGTGTGGTATGGCACACCATGAGTAATGTTACAGTCACTGAGAAGGCTGTCGAACTGACGATGATTGAGACCTCTGGTTCGGATGAAATTAACAGTCCGGACAACCACCTCCATAACGTGATCCATTTTTAAGGACTTGCAGCATAATGCCTCCTGATGCAAAATGCAATGAAATGTCCAAAAGTCTCCCCCTCCATTTGTGGCTTTTACTTTTTCCCTGAACTTTGTCACAACACCTGCCTTTTTACCGATCATTGACGGCGCACCATCAGTAGCCAGGCTTACAGCGCGAGACCAGTCCGCCCCGACTTTGTCCAGCGCTCCAACGACGGATCGGAAAATGTCCTCAGCTGTGGTGGTGTTGGTCATAGGCACCAACTCGAGAAATTCCTCTGTGACAGTCAAAGTCTCGTCCACTCCACGAATGAATATGGCTAGTTGAGCCACGTCCGTAATATCAGTACTCTCATCAATTGCAACAGAAAATGCCAGAAAAGACTCCGCTTTGCGTTTCAGTTGGCTGTCCAAATCTGCCGATAGTTCTGAAATCCGGTCTGCCACGGTATTTCTCGTTAAGCTAATATTGGCAAAAGCTTGTCGCTTCTCAGGACACACAATTTCGGCAGCCTTCAGCATGCAGTTTTTGACAAACTCTCCTTCACAGTACGGCTTTGACGCTAATGCTATTTGGCTAGCAATTAGGTAGCTGGCTTTCACCGCTGCATCACTGACCTCACGGCTCCGCGTGAAAACAGATTGCTGTTTTCTCAGACCCACCAACATTTCATTAACCTTCTGTTTTCTCAGTTCTCCGTGCAAGCTGTTATATTTTTCACCATGCTGAGTTTCATAGTGGCGCCGAATATTGTATTCCTTAAGCACCGAAACTTGTTGTTGGCACACCAGGCACACGGGTTTCCCATTCACCTCGGTGAACATATAAGAAGAGGTCCATTTTTCTTGAAAAATCCGACACTCGGTGTCTACTTTTCTCCTTTTTGACAAAGACATTTCGCTGATGAGGGTACTAGCGCCAACAGAAAAAGCGGGTAATGCGATGCTTACAGACCGTGAAGTTCAGTCAGCAGATGGTAATCTGCTCTTAGTTCTGCTCTGACAAAAACATAGCGCCCCTAGTGGACAATATAGGAACTGCAGATTTGAACGAAAATGAAGTTCATTCTTTTTTTTATATTATGCAGATTTATCCCTCGGGGCTCGGGCAGTACTGAATCCCCAGGCGGGCCGGTTCCGGCCCGCGGGCCGTATGTTTGACACCCCTGGTTTACAGTCAGAAAGAGCGGGCTGCTCAAAAAATTAAAATGTTGACTACACAAACATAAAAAAACACAGTGATATCGTTATATTACCAAATCATCAATAACTAATAGCTATTGACTGGTATTAAAAGCTTTTTTGTGTACACAGCACAAAAAGATGGTTCTTTAACAGAATCCTGTCTACCCCACCTTTAATGTTAATAGATTATGATTTTTATGTCTTGTAATTAGCCATGCCAAGACATTTCCAATATGTTTCAGGTGGTCTCCTTTAACATATCATCTTGCGAGTTCAGAAAATCATTCAAACTAGTCACATTGATAGACTAGTGCATGCAATAAACAATCAGGTGCACTTCGCTTGATTCAAACTGTGCTATTTTTTTTTATATGTATAAGATTCTGCCACTAGTAATTGTGAACACGCTTGCAGTGCTTTTGCACCATTTTACTCCATTTACCTTTGGATATATATTAATGTTAACAGACCATTGCTAAATATATGTCAGCAAAAGATAATAAGGGCTTAGTTTTAGGGTTGAAAACATTTGCAAGAGTCACAACTTTAGTGCAAAAGCAAAAAAACAAATCACAGTTGGATTATTCACTTCAACTTTTTGGCTTTTGAGAGTCTGCATACAAAAATCCTAATAAATCTCAACTGCGTTCAAACTACCACAAAAATGGCTAGAAAGAAGCAACTGAGTAAAGAAACAAAAGTACAGATTTGTACATTGAGGAAAGAAGGGTACACAGAAAGAGGTGTTTAAATAAGGACTCCACTACACTCTGAAGAGACTAGAGGAACCTGGAAGTTATGATGATGGAAAAAGACCTGGACAAAAGAGAGATACTATCAAAGCAGAGGATAAACATATCATTGTCACCAGTAAGAGAGATCGGCGAAAAACAGCACCACAAATAAGGGAGGAAATCAACATGACAAGGTCGAAACCCATATCTCTGATAACCGTGAAATGACATTTGAGAAAGGCTGGTCTGAAGGGTTGTGTATCTGCAAAAAAACACTACTTCGTCCACAGAACAAGAAAAAGAGATATGAGTGGGCAAAAGCTCACAAAAATTTGACTTATGATGACTAGAAACAAGTTTGCACTGTTTGGTTCAAAACGCAGAGTCTATATTTATTTATGGTCACCCCTGTGATGATAAGCCTGCTTCTTTTCCCTTACCTTTGGTTTAAGATGAGCAAAGTGTAGATGTGTTTAATTCCTTTTAAACACACCCTCATGCAGGAGGAACTGATGGAATGGAGTTGAGTTACTGAGCAAAACACCACTTCTGTTGCCTTGATGCATGTCTGAGTTATTGAAGACATATAAATGGTGGCACCTAGTTTCTGAACTCACGTTTCCAATATTGGTTGGTTTCTATATCAACAAAACTACATCTGAATGATTTTTTTTTTGTAATATTGTTTTCATGTTAGTTATAGCACAGAAGGCCACATTGAAACTAATTTGTCTTTGCAGGTGGTGAGCGTAACTGTGGAGTACATGAGCTGATCTGTGTCAGAAAAGGTAGGGCAGATTATGTAAATCTTTCCTCGAACATGTTTTTTTTTTTTTTTTTTCATACACCTCCCCAACAACATTTCTCATATTTAACATATGTCTGTGTTCTGTTCCTCTGTCCTCAGGTTATGCTGTCTTCACTCTTGTTTGGGTGTGCTGTTTTTTAATTCTTACTTTGTAGTATGTGCTAATTGCCTTATTTAAGAAATGTTCAAATGAGCTTCCCATGCAGCGAAATTTATGCTTATTTTCAAAAGTAAAAACTTGGCACAAACAATAACTTTTTTATGTACTCATACTTACTGATGTAATTTTTCCCAGGGAGATCACGTTTGTCATATCTGTTAGCAGATTTAGAGTATGGTTACATACTCTACATACTCTAAATATGAATATGGTTCATATTTAGTAAATATGATGAAACAAGTTAATCTAAGTCTGTTTGAACTTGACTGGAACAGGCAGGGCAAGAAAGGCTAAACTATATATATCTATATGGATGGTTGGCACGAATCGATACATTCTGGTTTCTTTATTCAGGTGGGTGCTGGCTCTTATTGGCACTAAAATGATTATCTGTCGAGTACCTGGGTACAGACACCAGATTTTTGATGAGAAGGAACTACTGAAATGAGCTGATATGCCAGTATTAAAGAAAAAAGTAGTAACCCATACAAACAAGGGAAACAGTTCTTCCTGTATTCCTTTGAACATAGGCAATGTAATGATGGCACATAAAACTAGTTTTATAACATTTGTGTGGACTGGTAGTAGACAATTTTATGTTTCTCCTACACTTTATGTTTTGTTATGTCTTCATTAACACATATTGCCTGTATGTCAGGAACAGAACACACTTTTTGTTTGTCTTTCTCTTTCTCGCTGTCCTGTTTTTGTGGACACAATATCAAGGAAAATTCATACAAAATTAAAATATTTCAAACACCGACCTAGAAATAAAGGATCAACCAATTAGAAACACTATTAACTCCTACATATCAACAAGTTTTTGTACAGTACGTTAGAATCTATGGTTTAATTGAGACAACTTCACAAAAGTGTCTTCCTCAAAAGATATCTACACTTAACTCAAAAATTTCATGGAAAATAAAAAAATATTTTGGATATAAACCTTGATCCACACCTGTTTTTACCCGTCTTCTTTCTCTTCTGTCCTTTACCTTTTAAGATTAGAGCAGAAATGACCAACTAACCATACATATTTAGAATCTGTTATAGTTATAGCATATGGGCAGCTTGGATAAATCATGTGTTGAGTCCATAATTTACCGGATATTGTACTGGGCTAATCATAAATATCATCCAAGAGACCAAATGAAAAACCTCCAGTAACACAGAGAGGAAAATCAGTCATAAATCGGCCTGAAATTCCTGTGGTGTGTGTCTGGTCTTGACTGGTCTGGTCTGGTCTTTTACTCTAAAGAGGAAAATTTGCGCCTACTCTGCCCACACCCTGTTCATTTCTCTGTCAGGAGACTTAACAAGAAATCATATACTCTGTAGAGCTCTGTGTTGATCTTTCTGTCTTGTTACCAAGTAACAATTACTGTGCGTTATATAAGGGTTGAATAGGTGCTGGTTAATTTATCAGTACAGTTGGTTTCATTGCTTACCAAATATTAATAGGCCTTAACAGTGTTTCAAGTGTAATGCTATCATTATAGATATATTTTGAGAGGACTAGCATCAAAAAGCAAGCCTTAGAAATGAGGATGTTGGTGAAATTTCTCCAAAGCTGCAGGCGGAGGCTGTGGGTGTCCTTGTGGCTTTGTTTTTTTTCTTCTTTTTTTTCTTTTTGTCATTCAACATGGCAACAGTTCCCATGCAGACTAAACTCAAAACAATTCAGACATGCAATAATTAAAAAAAAAAAAAAACAGGATAATAAGTATTTCTGTAATTTCTCTAGAGGAAAAACAGTATTTTGATATGTTTTATATTAAAACTAGGTCTCACTGTCAATGAAGATACTTTTTAAAACAATCTCTAATTTTCAGAAAAGTTGTCTGTTGTCTGGCTTTCTGGATTGAAAATATGAAACCATTAGCATGCTATTCCATGATTGTAACCACATATATGCACCAGTTTCTCAGTTTGAGTGTAACTCCAGTTTGTACTCTCACATTCAGAAATTCATGAGCTCAGATTGTTGCAGTGAGTAATTATATCAATAAAACACAGCTGAACATAGTAAGCATTAACCTCTCCACTTTTTTGGTCCAGTCCTATTTTCAAAGAACAGAGTCATCTAGTGCATCTTACAACACAACACTTGCAACTGTTTTTTTTTTCTCTGAGCTTCTTGTGTGATAATCTATTATTACAACTTCCTGTGAGTCATTGCCCGTGCTGCTCATTATGTAAGGGCTATTCCCAGTAATTTGACAAAGTGCACCAGTTTTGATTAAATACAACAAGTGAACCAAAACTAAATTTTTCCATATACCCAATCCTACACTTTTTTTTTCTTGGAGAGAACCCTGAGTTGTAAAGATCTTGATTTGCAAGATTGTGCATTGTTGTGACAGCCTGAGGGAGAGAGACTGCTTCATTTTCTCATTGCAAGTGCTTTATTAAAAAAAAAAAAAAAAAAAAAAAAAAAACTTGGCAGCTTGCATTATGCAACAAGTTGTGATAATAGAATTTTCCATCTGTTAGTAAAGCGAAGAGAAAAAGAGCAGGTTAGAGTGGGACTCTTCATTTGGTTCATTTACTTTATGTATTATTTTTGTTCCCTTTTTTTCTTTTAATTTTCTCTCACCTTTATTGTTTTTGTCATGTATTTACTCATTTGTTGTTGTATTAATATTCCAAAACATTGATGCATTGTATAAACTTAAGTTGAATGTGTTTCTGATGCACTGTTTGCTTCACAATAAAGATATTTGAAACAACAAAGCAAAGAGGAAAAGAAATCTGACTGGCATTCAGCACCTCAGCAGAGTTTGCCTGAGTGTTGGCCCAGGACTATTGTGTTGCTCACAAGGACTTTGTGCCCTTGGGTGACCTTTTTTATGTATTTTATGACAAGGTAAACTGACATTTGCTGTGCAATCACTATAGAAGACATATCCTAGAATAAAAAACAACTGTGGTAAATAAGAGTTTAACCATCCAGGTCTCTCTTATTACCTTTTATTTTGGACATTGGTGATATTGCTACTCTGAAGTTTTACTGTGTATGAGAACCTCTGTTGAAAACTAATAGTATGTCTACTCAAAAAGTGCAGCTGATGTTTCCTCAACCAGTAGGAACCTGATTTATCAAAGTAAAACAACTGAATATTTAACATGACCCAAAAAATAATCAAGAGACTACTAAAATATTTTTCAAAGACTACTGTGCTACCGTTTTAGGAAATCAGGTGGTTTGCTTTAATGCTGCTGGAAACCATGTCATTTAAAGAGGACAAAAATTAATTATAGGACCAATTTGTTTTATATTTAGTAACTGAACACAGTAGTCCCCACAAAGAGTCACAGTTATCAGTAAATGCATATGATAGAAGTTGGACTTGATTTATTTTGTTTGCTAAAAGAATGTATAGATTAAAACTTGCTGCCATTCAAAATGGCATGAAATAACCTATTCATTTTTTTTTTTTTTTTGGTCTAAGTCTCTCCAGAGGTGCTGGGATTTCTGACAGCAATCGGGCTTTTCATCATGCTGATTACCCTCCTCTTCTGGTACCTCAACAACAAGCTATCACAGGAGAATCCGGGAAGCCTTCAGTGCCTTGATGAGTTAAGGAAAAAAACAAAGGTGCAAGGTAAGGAAGTGTTCACACACCTGTATATTTGTACTCTCAACATATTTAAGTGGGATCACATGTTAAAAATGCCTTTTGGGATTACCAATTCTTTGCACACATCTTAGCACACTGAGAAATTATCAAGATAAGATCAACTTTAAAGGATGTCAACCTTTAACACACAGTGATTTTTTAGACCTTAAGCACACAGAGGTAATTTAAGAGGCTTTACATGACAGGGGGAGAGCTACATCCAGACACTGAAATCACAACAAATTATTATTTTATGTTTCTCTTGAATACTACTCCTTCATGTAAACCAACAGTTGCACATGAATTTGTTTTGCCATTTTACTATCACAAATGGAAGAGATACATACAATGCAGGACTGGGTCCATAGTGTTTAGAGGCTTAAAGTGTTGAAATTTGCATCTTAGTGTGTTTTGCAGTAACCAGGACAACTGTCTTAAACCTGAACAGGCACATCTTACCCTGACGCCAACCTGCAGGCCTCATCTTCAGACAGTGAGGATGACCTAATGAGTCAGTATCAGGAAGCAGTCAGCCGCTCCCAAGGCCTGAGAGAAGGTGCCAAGGCAGCTGCTAATGCAAAACTTGCAGGTGGTTTCACCTGGCAGAGCTTGCAGAAGCATAGGTCACTGACTGCTGACTATGATGGCTACAGCAGCGAAGCCTCAGCTGACAATGGTATGTTTTGCATCTATTAGGTTGTTTTAAGACATACCGTTCATGCCACCACTAAAATTCAGTTATAAAGTACAGTAGCAATGCATTTTTGTTCTTTGTGTTTGTATCAAGAACGTTCACACTTCACTCTCAGTGCACAATAAGGAGTTGGACTTGCATGGTAGGCTAAGACAGATATTTTGCTAGTCTGGATTTGCTGGATTCATGGGTTTGTATAGGATAGTTTTCATAGACAGGTATATTTAAAATTGCAGATCAACATTTTCAGTAAACTCCAATATTCATTTGATTGTAGAGAGTATGTTGAGATCTGTTGGACAAATCTTATGGCTGCACTAATTGCTGATATATGTGTAAAGGGGAGGTATTGTGCTTTTCCACATTTACCACAAAAAAATGCAAAGTTAAGAAGTTTTGTGTCCATGAAGATATATTGTATGTTAAGTTCCCAGATGCACCGCCACCCTGTTGCACCGCTCTAGATGGTTCTGACTGCACCAGAGGACCAGTTGGTCCACCTCCCGACTTATCACTGTCTTAGTTGAGACCGATGACTGTGGTGTTGTCCACAAACTTCAGGAGTCTGACAAACAGATTTCCTGAGGTGCAGTTGTTGGTGTACAAGGAGAAGAGCAGTAGGGAGAGGGCACACCCCTGGGGGGCACCAGTGCTGATGGTCCAGGGGCCTCCTATCAGCCATGAAGCTGATGATCCACTGACAAGTGGAGGCTGGCACCGTGAGCTGGGCCAGTTTGTGGTGAAGGAGCTCAGGAACAGCGGTGTTGAACACCGAGCTGAAGTCCACAAACAGGATCGGTGCATCATCCACCATCCTAGGCAAACTGCGGGGGGCCTGTGATGTCCTTCAGGTGGCTGAACACCAGTTTCTCAAAGGTTTTTATGACCATCAGGGCAATGGGCTTGTAATCAGTTAACCCTGTGATGGAGGGTTTGAAAATGAAAGGGGCTTCACACTGCTTTAGAGCTCTGTTTAAGACGTGGGTGGTCAGCTGGTCAGCACAGACTCTCAGGCAGGAAGGGGACAAATCTTCAGGTACTCGAGCCTTCCTTATATTCTGCCTCTAAAAGCTGACACACCTCCTCTTAATAACTTATAGGAAAATTAATCTATGAAGTAGGGATTTGTTTGTGCAACATTTATGCCCTTGATTCTTGAATATGTGAAAATGAAATTGGGGTGGCACTTGATGAAAATCAATGGATCAACAAAGTCAAGAGGCCTCAGTTTCTAGTGACTATCAACTCTTTCAACTACATTCACTCACACAGCCACTCGAGTACTGTTGCGGTGAGAAAACAGCAAAACCACAGAAGACTTTTTCAATATGGTGTAAAATTTAAAATCTATATATATTTTAAACTAATCAATATGTATACTTTTTAATGACTTTGACGTTTCCACTTACATACCAACCAGCCAACAGCATCCAAAGGATGAGACAGACCCCTCCGTTGGATGAGCTTCAGCCACCTCCATATCAGGATGAAAACGGGTCTCCAAGGATGTCTTGTACACTGTCAGACCTGGGAGATGCAAAGTGTTATCTATCTCATACCAGTGGAAGCCCACACCTGTCCTTTGACAAATGCCCAAGTGAAGGCAGCGATGGAAACGAGACTGAGAGCTACCTCAACAAGGGTTGTGAGGAGGACGTACCAAGTGACAGTACAGCAGTCCTCAGCCCAGAGGTAAGGGAGTGACAGTAATTCAAGCATTAATACACATACATGGTATGGCTGGAATTGCATATTGAGAGGTTCGATTTATATTGATTATATCCTTGGTTTCTTAGGATTTGTCAGCAAGAGGATCAGCAGCCCAACTACTGAAAGGATATGACACAGATTCTCTTTTGAAATATGGCACTGTAGATGTTGTGTTTGACTATGACTCGGAAGACCAGCAGCTGGTGGTCACAATTGTGGCAGTATCAGATCTTCCGTCCCTAAAACACACTGGAAATATTTCTTGGCAGGTCCATCTAGTGATGCTGCCCACCAAGACACAGAGGGCAAAGACAGGAATCCACAAAGGCCCATGCCCTGTCTTCACAGAGAGCTTTCGATTCAGCCATGTGGAGTCAGAGATGATAAATAACTATGCCATCCGATTCCGTCTGTACAGTATGCGGCAAATGAAAAAAGAGAAGGTGCTCGGAGAAAAGGTGTTCTACCTCACCAAGCTCAACCTTCAAGGCAGATTGTCTGTGCCTATCATATTAGACCCCCGCTGTGCTATCCTGGTGAGTAAAATTTTGCAGGCTGTCAAGCTTTTTCAAAATACCTAATTAACGCACTGCTACACTGACTGATATTCTTTTGTTTTGGAAAGCATTTTTAGAAAGCGGGAGTTCAATATCCCGGTTTCGCAAATCCTATTATGCTGTTGATCACGTTGTGTTTTATCATCTACATGTACTACACATGTACATATACATTTAAAACAATTGGTATGGCTTGTTTTTTTTTTTTTTAACACAAAGAAAATAACAGAAAAAATGATATAGCTCCCCCACCAGCACACACACACACACACACACACACACACACACACACACACACACACACACACACACACACACACACACACACACACACACACACACACACACACACACATCAAACAGATCACATTTTATTGATATATTCTCATATTTTCTGCCATTGTCATCAGCATCTCTCATAATGTTAGATGAATTGGATCAATAACTGATTGATTTTAGGATGAAGAAACATAAATATTGCTGTACTTGTCTGCCATATCATTAATTCAAGTGTTAGGAAATGTATTTGTCTACAGTCATGTAGACTCAAACATAGCACCAACTGGGTGATACACCGTAGGCTTTGATTATGCCCTACTGGACTACTAAAGTGATTCATACCTCTGCACATTGTATCAATCAGTTGGGTTTATCAGCCACAGACAGAAGGCAGGAGCTAAAGGGATGATAAAATAAAAGCATCATGTACAGTAAAACAATATTGCAATAGTGAAATGTATATTTACTGGTAGGGTGGGATTAAACCATGGACACCAGACACTAGTTCCAACAGATAAGCTCTGCAGAGAGAAACTATTTGAAAACATTAGTCTGGAGACGAAAGCTAAATTACTTATATCTACAAAGCAGGGACTTAAATCAAATATTTGGCTGTGTTACCTACCTCAGAGTCACAGTGAGGGGACTGTGTAGCAATTAATAAGACAGAGACTAAGTAAAAGAGGCCCCCATGATGCCACTGGTGCTTTAAATACCTTCATAACCCTCTAGGGGCTGGGTCAGGGGAGAGTTCAGAATCAGAATACTTTCGTTTTTCCAGGGTTGGAAATTCAGTCAACTCACGGTTAACCCAGCTTTTAAGCAGGGTGTTTTTGGAGGCTAGTAAGAGCAATTCAACAGTAATGCACCAACACCAACAATGCCCACCACACAATATATCATAATTTCTTATATTTGTTGTCTCTCCTATAAACCACTCAAACAGTTTAGCTGTTACTGTGCTCCCATGTTCAACAGTCCAACAGTTTGGCATGATTACAGATCTGTTGGACAGTTCAGTACAGTTGTACAAAAACATATTGGCAAAAAGGCTGCATGGCATCAAGGTGAGGCTGTGATGATTTCCCAAACACTGACCCTAAAATCCTCGTTCTCTGTAGTACTATTTTAAGTTGCTTAGTTAAATGGTAAATGGACTATATAGACCTTTACTAATCTTTTTTCAATCATTAAAAGCACTATTAAATTACATGTCACATTTTAATAATTCACATCACATTTTTGCAGTGATGGCAGAGGTACCTGTATAAGGCAGCCATCAGTATTAACTAATTCCATCCATACACTGCTGGTAAAGTGACCAGGGGGCAGTTATGGGTTAGGTGTCTTGCCCTAAGACACCTTGGCATGTGGATGACCTGGGATTTAACCCTTTAACATTCTGGCGAATAACTCTACCAATTACTCTACAGTGACCTTTTGTAACCCTCACATCATTCTGAGGAACATACAGCGTAAGTACAACAGCAAGCCTTTCTGGGGCCAGAGTTCATGGGTTGCCCACGATGATACCACTGATGTTATTTCCAATATCTCTGAAACATTAAAGAGGACAACGTAGACCCTAAGAGCTCAGTGTTTGAGGGCCTAAGGCAATTATATACCTACATTTTTTTTCTTTATTTTGCATTTTGGTGATGATGACACCTTGTTTCCTCTTCTGTATGAGGCAAGTCAGCAGGAAATCTTTTTATTTCTATGTAAATCTCTGTGGCATCTGAAGTGCCTTTAAAACCCCTCCCCTCTGTAACATTTTGGTTAATAATCTACCTTGAGTATGTATTACAGGGTTTGCTAATATAACAGATTGTCATCTGGCTAGCAGGCATTTTCCTTCAACGGAGTCACTGTTTTGATTGTCCTGTGAGATCGTACGATTTAAAATACAGGAAAAATACGTTGTTGCTTCATCTCAGTTGCTTTATTATTGTAAATTGTTATTATTAAATTGTTATTATTATAAATTTTAGTACATTTTGAATCTGAGTAATGTTATTCTGATAAAATATGGTTATACTTTACCACTTTACAATAACTTTTGGTGGGCCTATTGACTAAATAGGTGCTTATTACTTGATTGTGTTTGCAAGGGTTTCGGTTATATGTATGTATAACGAGACCAGAGGCATCAAAATCAACAAAAATGGGAAGGATGTGAAAAGTAAAACAGTTTAGAAACTTGAACTGTCCACTCTACGAGTAGTAGATGTAGACATAGATATCACAATAGATGATATTACAATGGAATGCAACAACATTACAATAAATGTGATGTATTTCAGTATCCAATTTTCTGATTGTCTCCAATTATTTCAGGGTGGTGAATCCCAGGTCAATCTCTCAGACATGACATGCAGTGAAACCGCCTCATCGTTTCAATCAGTCAGTCAGATTTCCATCCCAGAGATCCTTGTAGGCCTGGTGTACAATGCCACAACAGGACGTCTCTCTGTTGAGGTCATCAAAGGTATCCATTTCAGAAATCTGGCTGCCAACAAGCCACCCAGTAAGTACTCTTAATTGGTTTAGTGTGGTTATTTGACATAAGAGCAAACAAGAGCTTGAGTTTGTTACAGAAACAAAGCCTTTTAATAGGAATACTGTATGTGTCAAACAGCCTGAAATGACCAACACCTCAGTGTGATTTTATGGTGACTGGCAAAACAGTTTGTCTGGAATTTAAAATGTAGGTCTTTTCACTTTTTAATAATTAGCAAGCCATTTATACACACCACAGGCTTGTCTTCCGTATAAGTTTGTGTAAGATTTAAATGATGACAAAGGTCCCTAATAAACCTGTACCTTCTAACTGATTGTGGAGTGTTAACATAAACTGGACGGCCAAAAAAGTATTTGGCTTTATGATGAATTCAGTTTACCTTTACTATTTTACTATTACTATAATTTTTTACCACCAACAAGCAAAAGTATGCATCGCTTGTAATCTCACAAAAAAAGTCAAATGCATGGTAACTGAAGTTCCTTTGTCTCATTTTACCTCTGGTTTGATGCCTGAAAAATTAAGGAAACTGCATTACTGTATGGTCAACCCTAAGATAATTTCAAGGGTTCAGAGCAGCAACGCCATTCAAAACCTGAACTTAGTGTTTTGTTGTTTACCTTCCAGTCCTGTGAGTTTTTCCTTTCATTTGTTGTGCCTGCATATGAACCCCTCTACAACTGTGTTGACATCTTGGTCCATTGTTTTTCCTACTGCTGTCCACCCCTTATTGTCAGATGGACTATTCTGTTGTCTTAAACACTTAATAGGTGGACAGGTTTATATTATCAGAGGTGAGTCTTTGTCCTTGATATCGAGTAATTCATACTTTCATATAGTCTATATTTTTTTTCAGACTATCTCCATGGATGAAGTCAGTCAAATTTTTTGTTTAATTTTTCGTGAGTTGACTCCTTAATTTGCTCACTTTTTCTGGCTATTTTATTGACCCACCTGGCTTCTATTGTTAATATGTGAAGCGCTTTTCTTAAGAATTGAAAATATTCATTGAGAGTGTGACATCAAAAACACAGGTAGTATTTCAGATGTTGCCAAAGGTGTTTCTACTATCTGAGCTCCTGGGGTCAACATGCTGGAGTGTCCTTTGGCAAAACACTTCAGACATTAATTGAGATAAATTAAAAGTTGTGAAACTTTACGCGTTTTTCTCTACCATGATGAACAGATGGATGCAACAATTACAGTAAAAAGCACTGTCATCAGTCACAAGAGTCCAAAAGCACAATCCTGTAATGCATAGTCCAGCTTCCATTTTAATAAGGCCACTAGTAAAATGGTAGCACTAGTATCCCTCTTCTCGACAATGATTAACATAATTGTTTCTGAAATGTAAAATTTGGTTTAAAATTGGCCCTTTCTTCTGTTAGTCCTGCAGAAAGACGAAAATCTTTATCCATGGAGATAGTTGCTTGCAACTTTTATTTTTGGATGTGTATGTCCTATGATGCATGTCGCCCTGCAATCACTCTGCAAAGTTGTGTTTTATGTCTATTCAGATGAAATGTGGCGGAACACTAAGTGGTTATTTTTATTTAATGTAAATGGTGCCACTCTGCATGCTTTGTTGGTTAGTTCTGCATGTAGCGCATGAAACAAGGCTTTTAAAACAAATTATGCGTAATTATTTATCTAAATAGTATATAACAGTATACATTAATGTACTGAAAAGAGTGTGGTATTTGCACTGATTCTATCTTTTTCAAACAGTACAAAAGTGACAAGTCAAGTTAGCAGCTGCCTCTAATTTTTTAAAGTACACTAAGCAGGAATCAAAAAGGATACCAAAGCCATTTATTTACACACTGCTTTGATAATCAAAGGCAACATGTGTAAGTCAAAGACATTGATATTTTAATCAATGCAAATAATAATGATAAAATAAATGTATATATATGTATATTATAACTATAATCAGGGCACCCTGTAGGTGCAAGTTCCCAATTGGAATCCCTCTGGTCACTATTCCGTCTTTTGCCGTAATTTTAAGGGTCTTGTCATGTTGAAACGTAAGCCGGAAGAATACACCCCGACAAACAGTTTTTGAAAATACAGCCACTCCCAGCCATTTCATGTAAAAAGACAGTTTTTATACACTCGTCTCTTTTCTAAAAAACTCCTAACGTTGTGGTGAAATATCAACAGGAAGTTAGGTAATTTGAAAAAAGGAAAAAAAGGTGAAAATCACCTCTTTTTTTCACCATACCCAGAGGTCCTTTTCAGATTTCCTTCTCATTCAGTGTTTATCCTCTCTTCTTATATGCAGGTTTACAGATAGAAATGACCTGAAACTTATAATCACGTGAGTTCCTGCACAAAGGTTCCCTGTGTCACCATTAGATAGGAAGTTGTTTTTTTCTCATCTATGCAAGCTCCAGTCTGACCCAAACTCACCATGCATGATAGCAGTCAAGACCTGAACACATATTGAAATATTAAATCTCAGTTGTAGCACCTCTTGACGGCAGCAGGAATTTTCATGCTGTTACTCTATGACCTGAATCCTCAAGACCCTTGAACAGATCCGAATGATTTTTGCTTAATTTGTCTTTAAGCTATTGATCCAAATGTGCCCCAAAAACTTAGCTTTCATCTGTATGGTGCAGCAAAGATAAAATTTGACATCTCATCTTCAAATTTTAAACAAACGTCAAACGTCAACATAGCTACTATTCCTGTCCTCTTGAGGCAGTCGAGCCAACTTTGATATTGTTTTAAGAACCACAACGCCACCTGCTGTCAAATAGAAGTGACTGTTTCAATTTCACCACGGTTAAATCCCATGTAGTATTAGGCCTAAATACAAGTAGTTTTTGGTAGGCGGCAGGTTGTTTTTCCGTTCATGAGGACTAGAAGACTGACAGTTTTATTGTTTGAAAAATGGTTGTGGATTTTATGCTTGAAGAGGCCTAGACACTGCAAATTGGAGGGGGTTGTGCTAGGAGAACAAAACCAGATCAAGTGTGTGACCTAAAGCATCGGTGGGACAATTAACACGGTATATTTCTATCAAGCAGTCTGGTCTGGTCCAGTACAGTTTTGCATCTTCTTTCCTTCAAAGATATAACATGGATGAGTACACAAATCCATCATGTTCATTTTATCAAAAATTAAATTATTAATCAGCTGTCCCTGTCCTTTTTGATTGGTAGTTACTTACCCCTCAACAACTGCATCCAGATGAGTTATGAAACCTATTAGGATGTATGGAAAATGTAGGGATGGGCATTAGATGACAGAGCTAGTATACTTGGGTGAGTCTGTATTCTTTCTCACGTATCGAAGCTTGTTTTGAAGGTTATATGTCATCTGACTGTTGACAGTTTGAGTATTGAATGTCAGCAGTGCTTCAAAAACTGTTCATCTAACCTGTAGTGGGCTACTTTTTTAGCTACCTCTATATGTTCACTTGTGTTTGATATCCACAAACAAAAGAAATAGATAGGCCTACCTTTAAAACACCATTTAGTTAAAAAAATTTTAACAACAAACTCCCACGTAAGTATGAATCCTGTGTTACAAACAAGCTTGTGAAGGGAAAGGATGCAACATAAAACCCCAGTTCTGTGAGGTAAAAATGATCATTTATTCCTAAAAGAAATCATGAAGTGCTGTTTAACATGAAGTTGAAGCGAGGAACAGAGGGATGTGGAGTGCTGCTCAAAGAAGCAAATAAACACAACAAAAATGTCACTTTCTGAAATAAGCTCTAAACAGCAGTTAAAATGACACAAGGGGTGAGCAGGTCCCTGTCCCTTACAATTCAATATATATGTATGTATACGGTATATGTATATATATATATATATATATATACATACAAACAATTAAATCGCCTCCATGGATGAATGACAACACAGGTTTCCTAACAAAGAATCTAGCAAACGTGAGTGTCTGCCTGGAAGCGCTCCTATCGGCATCCAATCGGAATCTGACGCTCTTACCCGATTGGTCTGGCGGACTCGCCCATTAACCAATCAGCAGCTGGTTCGATAGTATCAACATCCTCTCACAGTCACACACAGACACTACAAGGTAAACTGGGCCGCACATGTAGTACACACACAGAGCGGGGGCACAGAATGGAGTACTGCAGCTTAACAAGAGGGACATACACTATATACGAAAAGTCTATTTCATAATTTGTAGACATCTCAAACTTTTACGTCCGAGAAAAACAAAAACTATGAATATAAGAGAGATGTGCTGGTGCTCATTATTAGAGGGCTGTCATTAGTTCTACAAACTAGCAGATGTCATAATATTGGCTGAATTTGATGCTTAAAAAGCCTGGAATTTTTTTCATCACAAATTGAAAAAAAAAAACGAATTAGCAGTTTCATGACTTGATTTTGCACAAAGTATTTATTATGAAATGTATGCCTGGTTTCTTTTTAATTATATAACAAAAAAGTCCAACAATTTAACATTAAAATTTAAAATGGATTTTTGAAAATTAATTGAATTTCTTTCTGTCTACTTCCTGTTTCTTATTCAGACACTTTTGTGAAGCTTACCTTACTGAACTCCATGGGCCATGAGATGTCCAAGTGTAAGACATCCATCTGTCGCGGTCAACCCAACCCTACCTACAAAGAGACATTTATTTTCCAGGTGGCCCTTTTTCAGCTTTCAGATGTCACACTCATCTTGTCTGTCTATAACAAGCGCAGCATGAAGCGCAAGGAAATGATTGGATGGATTTCACTTGGCCTCAACAGCTCTGGAGAGGAGGAGCTTGCCCATTGGACTCAGATGAAGGAATCTAAAGGACAGAAAGTTTGCCACTGGCACACTTTGTTGGAGTCCTAGCAGCAAAAATACCTGAGGAAGAGAGAGAGAGGGGGGGGGGGGTGGTAGATGATAGCAGTTGTTCTGCTGCAGTTAGGGTAGAGGAAGTTGACACATTCCATCCAGCACACAAGTGGTGATTCAGGAATAATAGTATTTGTATTAAAAGTTGTCTAACAACTTTTCACAGCAGAGTTTGAAATTTCTCACAGCTATTTATTTGTCGTACAGTTTGTAATGTGATGTAAGATGATTCTACACTGACTTATAATAATTACCTTGAAGTTTCTGTGGAAATAGTTGATCTGGGACTGCTCCCAAAGCTTGGCCTGTTTTGATGAAAAATGCACCTCCACCAACCATGATATAAGAGATTTTTTAATCTGATTAGGAAGAAAGGACATTGTTTTTCAGTTGTTGTTGTTTTTTTTTAAAATGTCATATGGAAAACAAATTATCCAGCTACAAGGGGGGGGGTTATGTGTTTGACACGACATTTTATTTGCTCTATTAACTTCTCATTGGTTCAACATGTGAGCGGTTCATTGAAAAGTCCACTTGCCACAGACTTTGCGACATTTGAGTCAACCCAGGTGGAGTTTTATTTGTTTGAGTCAAAGCTTTCTTTTCCTCATTCTTCCCAAAGGAACGTAGGAGCTCACATTGTCAGAAAACTTTTCAATTTGGAGCTCCTTCGTTAAAATTTTCCATGATGCCATTTTTAAGCCAGGGACTTTGTTGAAAATAATTAACATCACTTTTAACATCACATATTGCCCAGAATCAATACCTTTTAGGGCTTGAACAACAACATGCCAAT
This sequence comes from Xyrichtys novacula, assembly GCA_962446985.1. Lineage (NCBI taxonomy): Eukaryota > Metazoa > Chordata > Actinopteri > Labriformes > Labridae > Xyrichtys > Xyrichtys novacula. The sequence goes on from OY660878.1 coordinate 10,816,064, forward strand.
TCGTCTTTTAGGGGGAAACATTTGTGAAACACAATGCATAGACAAAAAATGGTAGCATACATTGTCATGTTTGAAATGTTGCAGTTTTTGATACATTTTCATGTTCATTCTTCATGTTCACATGTTTAAAGGTTTTTATCTTTTTTGTTCTGCTCATGTTTACATAGAGTTGAATAATGTGATGGCATTTGTCTTTGCCAAAGCTCACAGTCACATCACGGCCAGGAACTCAAGTAATGAAGAGAAATAAACAACTGGGACAAATTTTTAATCAAATTAGGCATTTAATGTACAGTACGGTCAGAGAGAACTGACACAAGGAGTGTAGTGGTTAATAAAATTAATTGTTTTTTAAGAGAAAATTACCTTTTTACAGTTAGAAATTTTAAATACACGTTTGTTAAAGCACAGACATATTTTTAAAAAGTTAAAATGTATACTTGTTGTTCTGGCAATGGTACTTATGTACGAAATATTACAGTGAGAATGAACTTCAAGTATGTTCTATATAATTTCAGATGGAAATTTCACAGGAAAGTGAGGGCAAATTGGGTATCTACTGAATTAACGACTGCAAAAAGGAATGTAACAACTGAATTATTCATCAAGTGTGCCAACACTAAAACTGATTAACCAACAAACAGAACTACAAAAAAATTTAAATGGCTATTTTGTATGATAATTTTTCTTTTTCTTTTCTGATTTTTTATGTATAAAGAGGAAAAATTGGGTGTCAAAACAGTAGTTGTGCAATATTAATATGACACAATATTATGACATTGTCTTCATAGTTTTTTATTGTTCACATTGATTTTGTTTGTGGAATGTAATTACTACAAATATGATCATTGAGTAGCTTTTGGTCTTCTTACACTTCCTTTTAAAAAAGACAGGGTCGTGTTGGGATTGTCGAGACTTTTTTTTTTTTAAGCTTTCACACTTTTTAACAGCCTTTACAGCACAAGAGATAAACACATTTAAATAATATGCCTTTTAATAAACCAGAACCATGCTTACCTCTTGACAACCAGCAGATTGAACCACTAGGGTTGATTTGGTGGTTCAGAGGGAGTGATAAAGTAAATTCTTTTTTAATGTGATTAAAATCGGTTCTTAACACATATATTCCGTAAAAATGTAAATAAATACAATTTAAAATTGAGAAAAGTTACTTAATTTGAAAATCATTGATCTGTTTGGTTATATTGATTCTTAAGGATTATTTTGAGTTTTTTTTTAAATACAACTCATAGAGAAGAGTTTAAATGTGTCCTATTTTAATAAACAGGTATTCTGGGTAATTTCCTGTAATTTTTTAAGCAAAAAAGCAAAACCAAACCCATCGTGGCCTGTTAGGCTAGAGCCAAATTATTTTTAATATATTATAAGTGGTGTGATGCCAGGACAAGACACTTGCATTTGGGGGGGGGTTATATGTGTCTTATATTCTGATAAAAAAAACATTAATTGAGACTGATTGTTACTAAAGTAAATACTGCATTTTAATTAAAACATTTTGTGGTGGAGGATTTTTCAGTAATGTCAGCCATGAGAGAGTGCAAAACAACCCTTTAGCACTCTCTTTTGCTAATCTTTCATGAGGTGCAATTATGTCTTAATAAAGTTTTTGAAAAATTATGTTGTGGTAGGTTTCTTCCCGCACTTGACCTTACAAGGAATTTTCTGAATATATTCAGAAATAAAACTGAGCAGTAAGAAACAGAAATGTAGCTCTGACAACTGGGAAATTTTCAAATGACAAACATATCAAACATATGAATATCAAAGTTATGGCTCAAAGTAATAAATGTCCTCATTTGCTTCTCATTGTTTGTTGAAATAAGAAATACTAGCTTTCCATCATACTGTGCACTTGTCACATCCGAGTTTTGTCAAACAGCACTTCGTTTGACTCAGAGCCTTCCTTCGATCAGAATTCCCCGCACCGCTGCCATGCATTGACCATCCAGAGGTTGGCCCTTCAGGGGACACTCGTGTGCACCTCAGCCCAAGGTTGGTAAGCATAAATCAAAGCTGTGTTTGGTGATTGATCCTCAGGGTTGGGGCAGGTACACTGAATAATGTGCGTGTCAGGGTTAAAAGGGGCTTTGATCCCTGACTTGAAGGGGGGATCTCTGGATGGGAGGATAGGACAACATCATGACGTGTGGGCAGGTGTGTGTGTGTAGGTGTATATTTCATGCATTTGGGATATGCTGATTTTTTCATTTTTGGTGTCGCATCATCTGTGCTTTCTAAATATGTTGCAATGATTTCATGAATATCTGAAATTATATACTAATTTGTTATGTATTTCTGGGTGGTTCGGGCGCGGACACACAGTAGCTTAAAGCTCCTGGTTGTGAAATACAGTTACATTGATATTGACGTGACATATCTTTATGACCTAAAAAGGATAAAACACTGAGATAGATTTTTTTTTCTACACGGTTCTTTTTGATGGGTAAAACCACTGATAATAATAACAATCATAATGATAACGAATGCTCCACCGGGCACCAATGGGCCCGAGCAGTGTCACAGCTACCTCTGTAAACCACCTCCCTAGCGCACTGCCACCATTTTGCACCGCCTGCCATCCCCGGTGCCATGCTCTCCACAGCAGCCCTTACCTTTATGATGGTTGGTACTTGTGACTGCCTTTGAGTGTTGTAGGTCATTTACTGTGAAAAGAGTTTGAAAGGACATCACGGACACGCCCTTTGACCTAAACATATGAGTTTTTGATATGGTGTCTCTCAAGGTCTATTTATCAGAACGGAAGAAAAATAACACCAAGGGCTCTATTTTCGTGTAGGCCGGTGAGGCTGCGGAGGGTGGCGGACCCCGCTCAGTTGTATTTTCGTCTGGCGGAGCCCGGCATACAGTCAGTTTGGTATTTTCGTGGACTGAGGTGCACAAAGGCAAACCGAGATCCGCCAAGCTGGGCGTGGTGGCGTGGCAGGGGGAGGCGTCGACAGAATCAGCAGGCGCAGTGACATTTTCATGCTCGCCACCGGCGTGTAAAGTGCGCTGAAAGCTCGCCGATTCATACCTGGTCAGCTTTCAGCGCAGCTGGTCTAGTGGTATTTTGGTAGACCGGCGGGGTATCGGCATACGTCACCGATGCCTCACCGGCAGGTTTCCACAGTGTCAGGCACATTTCAGTGCAATAAATAATCATCAACAACTAATAATCTGAGTCAGCACATACATTTAGATCTATATATTCTGATCTATATCTGATCTGATGAGTGTGTTTGGCACGCGTTTGGACACACAACCTGACCGAATCAACACAGCTGAAACCGCATTAAGTTAAATTAAATATCTAGTAAATAAACACACATGATGAAGTTAACAAGATATTTAATTCGTCTCCCTCCTTTTCTTTCTTCCTCTTCCTCTTATTTCTCGCGCAGCTTGACCTGGACATGTCTCCGTGTCCTCTCTCCGTCCTGCTGCAGCTGCAGCTGCGGCTGAACAGATGATTTGCATCAGTGCTCAGATAAGTTATTTACTTTAAGCCTACATATGGATATTATAATATTCAGTTTTGTGAGCCAAATTTATTTTATATGCCAACATCAATGAAAGAAAGAGCCAGGCCACAGAGCGCGATGCATCCTTTATGCACAGGTGGTCCCGAATTTAATGCCATTATTGGAATTTATGTTGTGATTTGTGCACACAACCCACCTTTGTCACGAGAGTTTTAACTTGATGTGACTGTCTTTATTTGTGGAAAAGGGTGTTTGTCTTACCAGTGGGTCCAACCTTACACACACTAAATCCCTCTGTGCTTATATGAGAGAGAGTGAAGGACACCCTCCACAGCGCTTACAACGACACTTGTTGAGGGACTGCCTTCTGCCGCCATCCTGTGGTATTACTGTCTTCAGACAGCTCTTGATCTCTTTGACTACTTCACGAAATTTGTAATACGCCTCGCTGGTGGTGGATTTAAAGGTGAGATGAGAAGCTGATGTGATTGGTGAAAACAGGTCTCGGCTGTGTTAAACCCTCTCCATGCCTTCTCTCCTCCCCCTCTACAACTTAAGCCGCTGGGAGGAGCTGAGTTAGGGAGGGGGGATACTTACGCCGAGCTGTGCTGCTCACCAAAATTCCAAAATGTGCTTGGGCACGCCTTGTCGGCGCAGCGGACCTGACTTATGCCGCGCCTGTGCCACGCTGCCGGCAAGGCACGAAAATAGAGCCCCATGTATGTATCTACCATTTCCAAAGCTACTAAGATTTGCTTTCATACAACCTCCCAACTTTTCTTCTTTAACCAAATGTGTTTTTGTCTTACCAACTCTTCTTACATGTCTGTCAAGCACCAAAAACATATTGTTTTTTATTCAAATTAAACAACCCCTTTAAAAACTACAAAAAAATCCTAGGACATACAACTAGCACTTAATTTTCCCCATTCCAGGTAACACACCCTGCCATTCCTCAGTTTATCCAACAATGTTATGAAGACAAACAGGGGAGGGTTTCCACCACACTGTTCTGCAAATAGACAATGTAAGAAAAACAATTTCCACCAGAACTGTTCACTGAAAGAGAGGTACATACAGTACATTTGTGGCAAATATTTTTTAATCATGTCTTAGAAAGAACCGCAATAACAATTTTTCACAGAGTTTTTACAAATTTGTAAAAAAAAAAATTCCACCATAAAAAGTCTGCTCTGATTTAGTTTCATCTTTGCATAAACTTTCAAATCCAGCCATTCCTACCACATTCTATTTGTTACCTCTTTCTTGCTAGAGCTTTTGGTACAACATTTAAAGGCAAGACACTGCCTTGTTCAGGCAATCAGGATGGTTGTTGACAGTATCCACTCTGTTCTTATTTGGCATTTGAGAGCAACATATTTGAACCTGGGTAACATTGTAAAGCATTTTTTTCTGTTATGTCCTTCCTAGAAGTTGGTCATTCGATTTACTCATTTATCCATAAATCTTCTTTGGTTTAAAACAAAGTTTTATAATCACTCAGCTACACTGCAGGAGGTTTTTTTGTCACTTGTAATGGCTAACACAGAGTATTTGAAATGTTATGGGTTCATCTGGGCCAACTACCAAATACTTTGCTTCTTTGGCTCATATTAAGATGAGATTCTGACAAAATGTGCATCCTGAAATAGAAACAAATAAATGACACATTATTTAGCTCTCTAAACTGAAAGTTCAGATGCTCAATAGTACCTTCTACTATATTTTTTCAGCCTCAGAGGGTCAGAGCTCATTATGCTCCAAAACCAGGGGTTCATGAGGTAGTCAAGACATGTCAAGTGGTGGGATTCACAAATGAACTGAGAATCACCAACTTTCTTTTTTGAATAGTGGGACAACCACACAAATAAGGTGTGTCTGAAATTTGCCCGAGCTGACTACCATACTCACAGATGATTTGCAGTAAGACTTGAGAAGTAAACTTCAAAACTGTATAAGCTTTACTGGCAACTTCCATTAAATGTGCCATTATGGGAGATTTTTACTCATGTACCAAATTTAAATTTATGTTAATGGTGGGCAGTACAGCAGGTGGTTAACGGAGAAGAACAAAACATACCAGCAGCACATTTGGAAGAAAAAGAATATGAGAGTTGCTATGGTCCATTACATTAAGATACACATGTATGGTTGAAACAAGGACTTCATTGAATTGTCTTTCAGTCTTCAAACACTGACTGTTCCTCATAGAATAATTTTTTAAAGTAAAATTAAAAAGGCTTCATTCAAGCATGATTTAAAAGAAATACTACTGAAAATCAAGCTGTGCAAATTTCTACAGCCCAATTCACAAGAAGGCATTGAAATACAATCTCTACGTTGTTATAATGCCAGCTGTTGACTGTGGTCCAAAATTATCAGTACACTTAAAAGCTGTTTTGGTATTTGTTGATCAGTTAAAGTAACAAAAAAGACATCTATCCAAATCTTATTTTGTTCTTCTGTATTTTCCAATCCCTGAAATAATTATTGCTTCATTTTTTTAACAAGCAACATGAAGAAACATTTCCAAAATATTATATTCACATATAGTTTGGCATAAATTTGGAGGACTTCAGGAACATGTTAAGACATCAGCAAAGACAAAGAGAGCCTTCTTTTTCTATCAGTGTGTTTGTGTGTTTGCAGAAAGATGGAGGTTACGGCCCTCAGGCTGTCTTCTTACAGACATGGATGAAGTAGCATGGGGCCTCGGACTGGCCAGGGATGTATGTTTGGAAGTCTCCATACACGCTGTGCTCCAATTTGCTGTTGAAGGCCTCTTTCAGCAAATTTTTGAAGCTTTCCAGGCGATGTGGATAATAAGACAGACGGAATTTACTGTGGACCAAAAAAAACACAGTAGGCACTCATAAGTATTCTTTCAAACACTTAACAAAAGGCACATCCTACTGTGCATTACATGTCCGGTCAAAAAAACAAAGGCAAAACAGACTTTTAGAGTTGAAGGTGGGTGTAAGGGTATGGATGTCCAGACTTCCCGAACACCGACAGATGAGTGAGAAAGAAAACCACTGCTGCTGAGCCGCTGAGCTGAATCAAATTCTCAGAAAAAATCTGAAATAACATCTTTTATGAAAAAATCCAGACCGCCAGGAGGGTTTGAAGGAAATACTCAAAACTCTGGGGACACCAAAGGCCCAGTCTCTACAGCCAGATCTAAACCACAAACAAATATTCTTTATACAAAGTACGAGGTGCTTTGATGAAAACTGCCACAACTTAAAAGACCAAAGAGGTAGATCTTCCCACAAACTCAGGGGGAGACAATGGCCCCGTTTACATGGGTAGTTTTCCTCAATCTGATTGAAATCAATCTGATTAAGTGAATCTGATTCAATCTGTATACATGAACTTTAAGTAAAGAGATCCACGTTCAGTCCGCGTTTTCATGGCCCCAGCTGAATCCAATTGTATTGTATTGTATCAATGGGAATTGTTAATAGGAACCATTGTTTTAGTTCTGTTTTAGAGTTGCGCACGGACGTGTTTGTGTGTGACACCGCCAGAGTTACCAGACCGAGCAGAGTAAGGAACCTATGTGTTGAAGTTAAATAAAAGTATAATCCATCCGGGTTACACAGCAAGAAGTGTACGCTTCGTCAGTCGCACGAAACAACACACTTGTAAATATAGCAGTGTTGATATCATGCTAACAGACACGTGTATTGATTTATTATTTCTGGCTCATACAGAGGAAAAATTTTCTTTCCCAACAAGAGTTGAATGTGATATAAATGTACAGTAAATGTAAATGTATGCTGTTATAAATGTTCAGAATACGAATGGTGGTGTCTGATCATTGTGATCACAGGTAAATTCTTCTCCATATTTTCACATTTTATATCAGAAATTTAAAACTGCCCCAGCTAATAATTGAAAGTCGGTTTTTATTAACTCGTAAAGCTTGTGTCTTAACTTGGCCTGATTGAATACCAGTTTTTAGTTGAGGATTTACAGTTAATTACCCTGCACCAGTAATTTCAAAAGGGTTTATATTTATTACTTGACTACAAGCCTCCATTGTTACAAAAGGACATAGTAAAAAGTTGTGGTATTTTACTTCAACACTGCAGGCCTACCTGACTTCAGGAAGATTGTGGAGAGTGGCTTTTGGCACATGAATGGTGTAGTCAAGGGTGATCATATGTGGCTTACTGTTGACCCACAGCACTGAGGTGGAGATATCCTGAGTAAGATCACTCTGAAACACACAAAGGAACACACATTTATTAAATATGTTGGTGACTTGACACAGATAAATACGAATCACAACTTAACTCTTTTCTGCAATACAGACAGAGAGAGAATTAATGTTTGATTAGAATTAGAATCACTATGGTTAATTAAGAAGTTAGGAACTAAGAAAGCGACTGAAGAATTCATTCTTCCAAGAGCATTTTTTTCTTGTCATCTGTTTATGTTCATACATAAGTACTTTTCAAAGCAGCTTTCATTAGGAGGGAAAAAAACTAAAATTAACGCATTTTTGGCAACACTGCATTAGTAGATCTCTGGCTTTCCACAATTTGACTGTTTTGGCACAATGTTCGTAGTACCCTTACAGAAACAACCATGGTCAAGATTTTTAAAACCACCAATAGAAATCAGTTTAACCCCATACAAAAGTGCAATTTTAAAAATGCCTTGACGTTCTTTCTGTCTGTTTCTCCTATATACAAGAAAGTCAATTCCACATGTTGAAAATAACTTAAACAGTCACAAGATTCCCTAAATAAGGGGCCACAATGGAAACTACCTAGCTTTCACAGGTTCTGTGATTTCTCTTTGCTCCCCTAAACACAACAAACAAAACCAATCCTGTTTTGTAGTGTTTGACCAAGCTTGAAGTTCAGCATCCAAGTAATAAACCCAGAGCACATGCACTTTCATCAATGTTCCCAGAGAAATATAAAACCCTTTGATCCAGATGTGATTTTATGCTGAGACAGCAGCTTATCATTTGAAACCAACATCACAAACTTTAATGTATAAGGTAAATGCCTTGTATTTTCTCAGATATCAATGTTTATTCATATTATCATATTCACTAAAATCTTCATATTTTTAACCTTTGATCTATTCTCTGTCTGACTCATGTAAGAGATTAAAGCTACTGCTGCTATGCTACTGAACTGCTCTCACAATGCAGTTTGCCCAGTCATTGTACTAATACTTGTTCACATACCAAAGCATTGCAAAATAGCAGCAAGGACTGAGGTTAGACTGAATGCAAAATACAAATCAACATGCTGGTTTGCACCATTTAATTACATATGTCTACTTATATTGAGATGCCCTACTGTTACCTTATAGTAGATATTTTTGCCTTGAGGTGCTCGGCCGGTCTCCAGGATGTAATCATAGTTGCGGTGGTCAATGATAAGGATTCCACCGGGTTTGACCATACTAGCAATGTTCTGCAGAGCCAATTTTTGGTCACTCTGGTCCCCTAAAAGTAATACAGAACAAATCATAGGATCAATTCATCTCAAAATTAACATCCATTCCAGATAGTACTTAAAAAGGGGAAAATATTCAAAAAATTGACCATAAAAAAAGCTCTAATCTTGAATATATAGAGAGCACTGATTGAAGGTACGCTTGGCACGGTTTGAGTGGTTAAGCAGCAGCTCAGATTAAGCCAGCTGTATCTTTTTCTCTTTCCAATACCTTTGAAGTCGGGTAAATGGGCAAAGGAGTTTCCAAGGCAGATAACAGCATCATAGCCATCGCCTGGTTTCTGGATATCTTCCGGTAATGTCAACCAGTTGGCTTCTTCAATCACTTTGAGAGGTGACAAACAACATAACAGAAAAACATGGCTGATCAACACTACCAAATTCGACTTCATGTCCGGTTTCAAAAATAAACTTAATATGCCATTTTCTTAACATTTAGAAATAATTCAATTTTTCCATGAAAAATACCATACCCCACTGATCAAAAGCTGGTTCTTTTCTTCTCTCCCATCTTGACTTCAGTGCATACTTCAGCATTTTGTCACTGGCATCCACGCTCACCATATTAAAACCCTCCTCTACCAACATAATGGAGTCAACTCTAAACAAGAAAAAAAAAAACTTACTTGATTACACTATTTTCTATCACAATAAATTGCAATACAACTTTTAGTTAAGTCACGTTTATCTAATTGACCTTACACTGTCATCTGAACTGAATCTGAAAAGATCTTATAAGCTTCCATTAAGAGTGTGTCAGGGAAATTCTGTGTAAGAGAAGGCATGTCTGCAGACAGGACAACTGAGGTTTTTTTTTTAACCCTGCGATGGGTTGTGATTTCAGAGTATTTGAATATTCATCAGATAATTTTTTTAAAAAGTTCTAAAAAAGATAAAAGTGCCATTTATCTTATCTGAGTTTTTCAAATGTTATAACCAGCAGCGACTTGTAATGCTGTACAACCACTGGATGGTGATGGTCCCATAGTAAAAGCTGCTCACTAATTGACATGAATAATAAAAGATAAAGACAGTATAGATGTTGATTCCAGAGAAAACAGGCAATAAATCAAGTGTGGGACAATGAAATTCAGAACAGGAAAAAAACAAAGCTGTAAAAAGCGGAGAGTGCGGACCTCTCTTTGAAAATATAAATGTAAATGATTACCTAAGAAAACTTTTCAGGTAAATCTAGCATATCTAGATTCCACACATCTAACTATCATTACCTACAACTACTATGCAAAGTCATAGCTCTCTCTTTCTTGTCTGTGTTTCAAGGGATAGGGGGTGGTTATTTAGTCTTCCTCCTGTGTTAGCTTTTACTACACACCCACTATGTTAAGGTTCGGTTTTGACCATGTCTTAAATCAGCAGCAATTTACACTAAAAACAATTATATATCATCCAATTTGGTTCTCATCTCGAGGTTACCTTGTTAGGCTTTATTATCCATGAAAATATTGCTTATAATATTTTTAATGGGCCTTTCTTTGTCAGTATACCCCTCATACAGACATCTATACTGAATTGATCTCACATGTCTGGACATGCCCGATGTTGTTTTTTGTGCAGGGAAATACATGGCAAAATGAGAATTTCCTAAATCTCACATAATTGGAAGAGAATCTGACTGTTATTGTGGTGCCTGACAGTGCACATTTGATTTTAGTTTTTGCTCTAACTATTAGATATTAATCCAACCAGGTCAACAGCGACCCTAACACGACAAGTGCCATAATTTTATTAAGAGCATTTTATAATTTAGTGAATTCATTTTTTTTATTTCTATTTTGTTGAAATAGAGATTCCTGACAAAGTCAAAAAGTCTTGATGCAAATAAACTAATTTATGTGGTTCTTTAAACCATTTGAAAACAAAAACGGGTCAGGAGCAGGGTTAAACATGAATGAGCTCCTATACCTGTGCATTATACCAACCTTGTTATTACCTCTCCTCACCCCCAAAGTAGATTGCAATATACACTATGAGGAGTAAGTGTTTGCAGGTGAATGACACATGGTAGTTAGTAGCTCCAACTTTTGGACTGTCCTACAGGCCAAAGTAACCAAAGTCAGACCGCAGTCCTGAATGTTGATTTTTGTTTGGACAATGCTTATTTCTTATGCAAATAATATAATATAAGCTAATGCTCAGTAAAGGAGTTATGCAACTCTGTGAGGAGCACAGCAATGAAATTTGTTGGAAAATTAAGTGAAAGAGTAGCACACTGATTCAAACTTGAGTCATGCAAGATTATTAACAATGACATAGAAACCTATTTACAAAGTATTACAGTATGTTCGCTGTATGAGCACCCAATTCAACTAAGACACAGAAACTGTAGCTTACAAAGGAAAGTTTTTATGTCCTTAGATTTTTTTGCAAGTACATAAAAAACGCATTACTCAAGGAAAATATAGGCAGGTAAAACAAAAATAATTTCACCCCCAATAAATGTTAATTCCTTGATAATAAGCTTGGTATAGAGCGTCTACTCTTCTGGTGAACGTTTCAGAGCTACTGTGGAATCACTTGCACGTTTAGAAAGCCAAAAATAGTAGGGCTATTTGTAACCTCACTCAACTTGTCACTGAGACATTCTATAGAAGGGGGTCAGAGTCCACGCGTTTACAGCCTCTTCACCTCTACCACTAGTGCTCCCTAACACCTACTCAATATTTACTTTTGAAGCACAAATACATAGATTACATCCAGTGTCCTTGTTGTCTCTACACAAAGATAAACTATCAGCAGAGGTGAGCACACCAAAGGGAACCAGCCAAAACTGCCTGCAGCAACCCAGAACAAGCTCATCAACCCCCCTCACCTGATCCAGCCTAAACACTTTAGCACACCTTCAAGAAATATATTTTTAATGCAAATTATTTCAAATAGGTGACTGGCAACCTATCTAAATTCAACATAGGCTAAAGCTTTCAGGAGGCAGGGACTGGCATTGATGGTGCACCTCTGCACTGTCATTCAATCCACTCCATCCTAATCCGTGTTTTACCCAGGTTTAAAAATGTTGACTGGTTTCTAACATTATTTATAACTGTATTAAAACCTGTTTATTCAAGGACAGGATTAGCACGTTGTGTTGCTCCACCAAACCCAGGACGTAAAAAGTACACATGAATAACCAACTCTATACATGTGGACAGATTGCATATTGATCTATGATCTCTGATATGGTGCTGGATTTTCCAATTTGAATTTTTATAATCAGACATCTTTGTTTTTATCGTACTATTTCATGAATAAAGTTTAGTGCTCTGTCACTTTGTTAGAGGCAGTGAGACGTCCACTGCCACGCCTGCCGAAGCATATGTCACAACCAACAACATTACCCTGTTCCGCAAGCAACATCCAGGATACTCCGCACCCCTTGCTGTTTCAGCAAAGCCACCACCCAGCTTTTGTACTCCTGCGTCCTACTCTGCGTGTCTCCGATGTACAGCTCCCAGACTTTCGCCGCTTTGCCGTCGGCATACTGATCAGGAAGACCCTCGGCGGCCACACCAAGAGAGCGGGTCCTAAACACACTGTCAACCGACATGCTGCTGCTTTTTTTGGGAAACTCCTCCGTCTTACCTTACCTAACAATTGACAGTAACAACCAAACGAAAAGTTTCACGAATGCAACAGGTAAACTACACGTTTCACGAACTGCAGCAGTTCAATTGACATGTATATCAGCAGAAGAGTAGAGGGTGGGGGTGGGGGCAATTTAAAACCAATCATAACCAAGAATGCACTGACGCCTTCCATCTGATTGGATGGGACATAGGAAAACGCCCCCACTTCCGTGTTTACGTTTGCAGACGCCCCCCCTGACGCACGCTTTCGCTCCACCGTCTCAGGATCATTTTTACGACACACTTTTATATAATGAAACATTATTCCATCAGATCGTAGCGTATGGGTCTGACGAAGAGTTTGTGGTCACAGGCCCTGCTGCTAAAGAAAGAGGCATTTATTTGTTCAGTGTTGCCTTCAAGGCTGTACCCAGGTAATAATGAAACAATGAGCAATGGGAACATCCCTCCCCTAAAATAATTCAACTTTTTCCTCATCATTTAGCAATCGACCCGTCGTTTGTGAAAGACATTTCATATTGTTTGAGTAGTTAAGAAAGCAAAATAGATAATATAATGACGCTGTTCATCTAAAAAAAATAAGTATTTATTTGCCCTCTTTAGGCTTGCTTGGAGGTTGACTCCCACTGTTGTGATTGGCTGTTCATTTTCACACAGGACCGTAATTATGAGTAGTTTCTGCAGGATTTTGTCAGCTAAAACCAGAGCTATCCAGTGGATAATCTAGATCACATTCTCAGTAAAACCTGCAGAGCTGTGTGGTCCAACTTGGCAACAGTTACCAAATAGCTTTATTGAAGATAGATAGTATGGCAACCCCTGCAACTCGTGATACACTGCAGCATGTACAATAAAATAAGAATATAATAGATATAAAATGTATGCAGTGCCACAGAAGATCATATTGTTTCAATTAAGTCTCATGGCTCTGAAAATACAAGTATGAAAATACAAATTTAGAATGGTTGGCATGCTGCAAAGTGTACTTACACTAACCTAATTACTTTTAGACTATTAAGTAAAACTTGTTCAGAAATGAGTTACTGACAGGCTTTTTATTCTAGCTTCAGAAATGATGCAAGTGAAATGGACATTCTTAAATGTGAATTTAAACAATTTAATCAATACAGGAAAAAAATGTCTACTTATCTTTTTTATTTTATGTTGCAGAAGACAATATGAAATAAGAGAATAACCATTGTGCAGCCAAAGTACTATATTGTGATGTAATTGTGTGTGAACAACACATTACCTGTAGACTATGGCTCTTATGCAAAGACAAGTTGCTAAGTCCCTTTATACCTGACCCTTCCCATTCGAGACAGAGGAACAATTGCAGTATCAATAATCTCACATTACATGGTATTCAGCATACTCCTTCACTGTTAACCATTGCGGGAAGATGTTGTGCTGTTGTCTTAGCTTGAAGTATTGTATTTGAAAGTGTATTTCTTTATTTGTTGAAATAGAAACATGTTATTTTGATGCATGCTATAAATCAAAGTTGGTAGAAGACAGCATGACCTTTAGACCTCATTGGAAAAAGATGTTTTTGATAACTGATGATTCCTTTCAGGTGTCCATTAACCCATTTAAATGCAGCAGTAACAAGCTTACCTTTTTATGTATGTACAAAAAGCTGGTGCTGATTATTTACAGCCAAATATGTCTGCAAACTTGTGTGAATGTCTATTGATGCTTTTATCTGAATTTTACACAGAAATTGTTCTACTAAAAATATATACACTACTCAAAATAAGTTATAGATATTGTGAGATCCTCTGTGGATTTTATACATAAGGTTTTTGTTTCACTTAAGTGATTTTTGGGATAGGGAGACAATTGTGTTGTATTGAAAATTGTACACCTCATTTTGTGTTTTCCATGTAATGGTCTCACTGTGAACAGTGTGCCTCAAATATAAGGGCCATTACCAAAAAAATTGAAAAAGACAGCCCTTTTCAACGTGGCATAAATTTCAATATTCTGGGGGTATAAAAGGCTGGTATTGTCAGTAATTCATTCCCAGTTCATCATTTAAGCAGCCATGAACACACGTCATCTAAGGGAGGAGCAGCACCACTCGGCCATGGCGGGCCTTCTCCCTCTCTTGTAATGTGCTAAACTGAACACTAGGTGGTACTCCAAGGAAAAGAATGATAAATATTGTAGAACAAAGTCAGACTCAAATCCATTGTTTTTAGTTACCGAGGTAACCTTAAAAATGAGATGTGAAACCACTTATGTTTTAAAGTTATATTTAGCAAACAGTTCAACAAAAAATACAAAAACCAATTCTTTAAAAATTATTTCCTTAAGTACATTTGCTCAGGTAACATCTTACAGCATTCTGAGAGGCTGGCATTTTTGTTATGGTTTCCATTTTGAATTGTTATTTGAGTGTGTAGCCATAAATTGGCTTTAAAGTAATATGTTACAGAAAACCTAAGTTCATAAAAGAGGAATTGTTGAAATTAGACAGTTTAAGCACCAAGGAGCACATAAAATCAAGTATTTTCAGTGTTTAAATGTTTATAGATATTAACCTGGCATTTGTAAACATTGAAGTAATACTGAAATGATTGATCTCAATTTTATTTCATTTTTGATGATGGCTATTTCTTCTGCTACTACTGCTTGCAATCTTGTATATTAGAAACCAAGTGACCATGTTGTTTTGTGAAGGGACAGTTAGCTCCTGCTTTTTAGAATGATAATATCAATAGTATGCACTGTCCCTTACACATGGAATAAAAAAACAGAACAAAAAGGATTTCCTCTCATTTTGGAAGGCTTCCCAAAATGGTGTAGCCATCAACCAAATGCAACAAAACTCCAAAAACATCTTAAAAAATATACGCTAAAATGGGTACAGCAGAGTCAGCGGCCATCATTTTTAACACTCAATATTTTGCGAGGGGACAGTAAATTGTTGATTGGTATTTTGTGCTCTACCCCTCTGGTACTTGACAACATAAAACCTTATGACAGCTATAAACACAACTACAGCCAGAGCAAGAAAAATCCATATCCAGAGAAAACCACCAGCAGTCGAAGACGCGTTATTTGTATGATTATTGGTAGCTGGTTTCACAAAGCCAATTATGATGGGAGTTGTGACCACAAAATGTTCATCATACGCTGCTTTGATGCATTTGACTTCATCTTTAAGTATGAATCCTTTTTCACAGGAGCACTTAAAGCTCCCAAAAGTATTGTTACACTTTTGGTCACACCATTCCATTGAACATTCATCAAAGTCCACACAAAATTTATCAACAGCCAGGTATCCTTTAGGACATTCGCATGCACTGTCAGTGTTTCTTTGACATATTGCAGGACATTTCTCTTGCGAGCAGTGCAGTTCGCACCGCTTGGGGTTGATACTGTCTGGGATATATCCATTAAAACAGGAACATTTATATCCACCTCCTACAGCCGTGCATAGATGCTCACAGGGAGCATTTGAGCAGCCTTTGGAGCTTTTGTAAAAATTGGAATCTGATTGTCTCTGAATCTGGCATGCATCTTTGTGCTTCATTTTGCACAGATAGCCATCAGTCCTGTCAGTGCACAATCGCTCTGTCAACCTTCGATCATTTGAAATAGACACACAGTGTGGAGAGCAGACTTTAAAGTTGTCATTCCAGGTGCAGAGGGACAGAACAGAGCTATTTTGCATTCTACCAGACGCCCACTTATAACCTCTCAGTGGAGCTGAAAGGTTGCTGCAGATGCCAGCAGGTAAACTGAGTCCAATCCAGAAGTTTCCATACGATTCTTTACTTAAAATGTCGAGGATGTTCCCGTCTTTCTCAGTCTGAAAGGTCATCAGTTCTCCATTCTTTTCATGGCATTCCTCTTTGGCTGTTTTAAAATCCACCATTTCTTGGTTCACAGTAACACAGTCACTTCCAGTACAAAAAGGTCTGCAAGTGCCTCTCTGCATCAGTCCAAATCCTGTCTTAACAGACAATAAAAAAATCATCCAAATAGGCATTGTTTTTACCTTCATTGTCAAAGACACCGTGAGCTGCGAGCAGTTCTTGATGTTGTGCTGTGGCTGCTTATAAAATTGGCTGAACAAAACTTGGACTGAGTCTGTTGCGACCTACACAGGAAGCAACACCCCTTTTGACAATGGCAAGACAGGAAGGAAATGAGATAAAGCTGAACTTCTATTTTCCATGGTTGGCACAGGCATGAACAAACATTATTTCTATTATATGGCTTAAATTTATTTGTTAATCATATATACAACAGTAAGGATAGTTAACAAAAAATACAATGTCAATCAATAAATCAATAAATCAATTCCATAGCCCAAACTTACAACAGATGTTATCTCAAGATTCCTTCACACACCTGTGTGTGTGTTTTCTGTGTGTACACTTTTGCCATTCCATCAAGCCAAATTAAAAAAAACATTACTTACATTTTGTACATGTACTATCTAAACAACAACAGCTTTACACAGAGATATTACATAACAAGTATAAAGACATGAATTAACCTATCAATCCATCTTGGTTGTTTTTTTTTTTTTGTCGTTGTTGTTGTTTGTCTGTTCGTATTTTTGGTCACTGACAAGTCACAGGTCATCAGTCAAGATGGACTCATATAGTTTCTCCAAACGTGGATCCAAACCAGAAGACACCCAACAATAGCCATCAGTGGTTGCCTTCTTCTTGGCTTTCTTTTGTGATTGACTGCATCTAAAAATTGCAATGGCTGCAGCCACTGTGACCAAAATTAGCAAAGGAATTACGGAACCAAGGACACAGATGATCACCCTGGAATTTACTGTTTTGGCAAGACTTGTCAAAGAGGATATATTGTTGTTCTGCTGATCACTGTAGGTAACATTAACAGACTCTGAAAGTGGTGTGTAGGGGGACTGGAGCTCATTTGAGTGTCTGGTTAAAAATTCTGTCAGGTTTTCTTGTGTTTCTGCTTTGGCTTGATCATCCGGTGAAGCAGCTGCTGTTATTGTCATGTCTGGAACACAAGTAGTTCCATTGGTCTCCATCTTGAAGCCTTGCTTGCAGGTGCACAAGAAACTGCCTTCAGTATTGACACACTGGTGATGACAAAGACTACTGATACATTCATTTATATCCACACATGAATAGCCATCCTCAGATAGCGTAAAGCCTTCATTGCATTTACAGAAAAAGGATCCAATAGTGTTTGAGCAGAGGTGTTCACATCTTGACTGCACACACTCATCAATATCATTACATTTACCCTCAACCATTTCATAACCATCTCTACACACACAGCTGTAACTGCCATGAGTATTTATGCACAAATGAATCCCACAGATCTGTGACTGGCACTCATCAATGTCAGAGCAGTTGTGTTGGTTCTCATCTAGTTTGAAGCCATCCGGACATTTGCAGGAGTACCCAGACTCCCCAATTACACACTGATGATCACAGGTATCTAACCCACACATGTCATTCATCCTGCAGGTGAGTCCATCTTCATTCAGGTTGTAGCCTTCTTTGCAAATGCATTGTGCCTCATCTGCATCCTGAAAGCACAAATGTTCACACTCACCATTGTTAATTGTACAGTTGCGCTTTTCCATTTTGCAAAATGGACCTGGGTCCGTCCAGTGAAAGAAATTGTCTGTCTCCCTGCACACGGAAAAGTGAGACTTATTGTCCCCACATACAGTTTCAGCATATGTTCCAAGGGGGAATAGTTGCATTTCATTTCTCTGTTTCTCTTCTGAGAAGGGTGCTGTGTAGGTTACTTGCCCAGGCCCCAACAAAGCTAAGGGTTTACACATTCCCCTAAAATAGAACCTACACACATAAAAAGCATGGGCTGTGCAAGATCCATCTGCCCATTTTAGTTGTGTCTGACCTAATGAAGTGTATCGAACACTTACACATCTCTCCGTTGTGCATGTGCTGGTAGGATCTCTTCCCCAGTTAGAGTAGTGGGAATCTTCCTCCCCAGATACCCACTTAAATCCTTTGAGAGTCTTGTGGGCCAAAACACAGTCCCCTCTGTGCAGTTTTAATCCAATCCAAAATTGTACTGATCTGTTCTGACGTTGATTTTTCATCTGTGAAAGAAGCTCGAGCAACAAATCCTCTTCTCTTTTCTCTCTGATGGACATCAGATAACCTCCATTGTGGTAACAGCGTTCACTTGCCTCTTCAAAGCTCACCTTCTCCATATGCAGTGTGAAGCAGGAATTGGAGCTGCATAGTGTCTTATGTTCAGCTCCAGATAAACCCTCAAAGCTTTTCATTAGCTGGAGTACAAAAACCAAAAGCATAACTGCCATCAATATCGACGAATAAGCTATTCTCCAAAGGGTTCCTGAGAGTTTTGGGACAAAATGTGTCCACTATATGGCTGTCCATTCGTTGCCAAAAACAAGTGATGCGTGTCTGAAACCTGGATTCGTGATCTTGCATCCTGTCTGGGACAGAAACTAAAGACGGAAACCATGTTTAGTATTAGTTTGGGGTTCCTTTCCCCCAACCCTGCTAACCATTTCCGTCTCAAAACAGAAAACAATGGCTTGCTTTGCTGTGTTTTGATTGCTTCTCCAGATGTTTCCGCTCCCAGTACACTCTGGGCACTCTCTTAATTGTGGTGGTGCACAATACATGAAAAGGGTCAGAGTCACTGAGCACTTTGACATTTCAAATAATGCTGTGAATGGCTGCACAATAGCTCCAGTAGCCACCTTCTGCCCCAGGGATAGTGTTGACCATCACTTCATGCCAGGTCTTACTTGTGTTTGAGGAGGAACCTAATGTCATGTTAGTTTAGTTGTTTTGTAATGAAGTTTTATTCCCTGTGTATTTTCCCTGTAGTGTCTCTGTTCCCTATTGTTCCTTTGTCTCTGTGTTCAGTATTCTTGTTTTCTTGTTCTTGTGTTTTTCTGTTTTAATTTCTCAGGTCAGTTTTCATGGTTCCCTGTTTTATTTTGTACTCGTCAATCCCTGTGTGCAAAGTCTAGTTTTACTTACTAAGTTTTCCCTCCTCTAATGATTTCTCATGTCTTGTCTGTCTCAACTGTTACCTGTTACACGTCCCAATGTTTATATAGTCCCATTCTTCCTCCCCTTCTTTCTTTGTTTGTTCATTGTCTATTTCTTGCTGACATCTTTGTTTATATGTTTTCCCAGTGCTTCAGTGTTCTTCTCGGCTCAGGTCGCTCATGTTTTCGGTTTGGGTTTGCTAGATAGGGATCTTTTTTGTAGATCTAAATGTGAATTTCTGTTTTTTGCTTTTGAAACTCTTTTTTTTTTTTTTGGTCCACATTTTGGGTCATTTTCCTTTTGTTTAAACTCTGTTATGTGACACCCAACTAATTACTTGCCTCCTCACTCACTTTCCTCCAGGAAAGATCTTTTTTATTTCTTGTTTTTATATGGCTGCGTACTCTTGTAACTCTCTCGCCCCCTCCAACACATACTCACTGCACTGAGGAGCTCCTTAAGGGACAGGATGCTCCACCCTAAGTTCGTGATGGAGAGTTATCGCAGGTCATTCCTTCCTGCAGGTGTTAGACTCCACAACAGAAACCTCAGTGTGCAATAAATCATTTATATACATATAAATTCTGCACACATGTATGTCCTGTACATAAGTATGCTTATTCTGTGTATATAGTCATATAAATATCTAAATTTTTAACTGTAATATATCAACATATAAATAACAGCTTTAAACAACAGTCATGTATCTATCTATCTATCTATTCATATATATATATATATATATATATATATATATATATATATGTGTATATATGTATATATGTGTATATATGAATATATATATGTATATATGTGTATATATGAATATATATGTGTATATATATATATGTATATATATATATACATACATATACATGTATGTATGTATATATTGATTATATATAATATTATATATATATATATATATATATATATATATATATATATATATATATATATATATATATATATATATATATATATATATATATATATATATATATATAATATAATATTATAATGCCTAAGTTTCTTCATTCTTCAATATGTCTTTTGTATTCATCGCTGGACTTTGTGGACTGGTGCCAGTGGAACCACCTCCAGATTAACACTGGAAAGACGAAGGAGTTGGTTGTGGACTTCTGCAGACCCCTCCCCCTCCATCACCAGTGAACATTCAGGGACATTGAGATGGTGACGTCTTATAAGTACCTGGATGTTCACCTAAACAATAAAATGGACTGGACTCATAACACAAACGCACTTTACAAAAAAGGACCGAGCAGACTCTATTGAGCTCAGGAGGCTGAGGTCTTTTGGGGTGCGGGGGGGCACTCCTAAGAACCTTCTATGACTCTGTGGTGGCCTCTGTCATTTTCTATGGAGTGGTCTGCTGGGGGAGCAACATCACAGCAGCTGACAGGAAGAGGCTGGAGTTAGCCAGCTCTGTATAAAGAAGGCCAACTCTGTCCTGGGATGCCCTCTGGAACCTGTGGAGGAGGTTGGGGAGAGGAGGATCAAAGCCAAGCTGTCCTCCATGCTGGACCGTGACTCTCACCTCCTCCAACACACATTCACTGCACTGAGGAGCTCCTTAAGGGACAGGATGCTCCACCCACCAAGTGTGTGATGGAGAGGTATTGTAGGTCATTCCTTCCTGCAGCTGTCAGACTCCACAACAGGAACCTCAATGTGCAATAAATCCTATTATGTAAATATGATGCGTGTACATATCTTTTTTTAACTCCAAGTTTCTTTATCTTTTAATTTTTCTCCTTTTGTATTGATACTATGCTGCTGTAAATTTTGAATTCCCCCCTGTGGGACTATTAAAGGAACATCTTATCTTATCTTATCTCAATCTGCTCCTAATCCCTCCACCCTGCCGACTGAGGACATTATTGTCTCACATTTCACTGATAAAGTTTCTACCATCATGTGGTGATGCGAGGGACTCTGAAAGTTAATTCAAAAATGAATCTTGTAACTTGACACAAAAACATGGGAAAAGATTTAATATTGGAATCTTATCATTGTTTATTAGACTGAAAAAAACCCTTTGTTTACCACATTTTCTGATTTCATGGGAATTGCTGTTGACACTCAAAAAAAGAGCACAATTTCTATAGTCCATCATGATCAATGTGTGACTTAATTTCTTTTTGAATTCATTTCAATCAATCAATCCAATTTTATTTATAGAGCACCAATTCACAAGCAGTGTTTTACCAAGATGCTTCACCAAAATACAGACCAGACTCTATTTACAAAGACTAACTGTAAAGGTGAAATAGAATTAAGCCCCATCATGTAAGACCATACCCACTCCCATCCCATCTTAAACACTTTGAGGTATTTAGCAGGTTACAGTTGAGAGGAAAAACTTCATTATAACAGGCAGAAACCTTGAGCAGAATCAGACTCATGCATACAGTCATCTGCTGTGACTGCACTGGGTTTAGAGAGGGGATGGAGGGAGATACAGAAAGAGAGAGATGGACAAAGATGAGACTGATAGACAGAGCTAAGACTGATGCATGTAGACAGAAAGAGGATGGAGAAGAAAAATGGATTATTAAACAAAAGCACCAATGTCATAAAAAAACTGTAAACCTCAGTGAATTGTAACAAACAATGTCTTACAGGTGGAAAATAGATTATCAGTATTTATTAGTATCCATGGTCTTAAATGCCAACATTCCCAATCAGCAAATACCTGAAACATTTCTATGTTTTTCAGTGCAGGGTTTTGAAACCATGACACGTCTCAGGATCTCCCAGATGCCAAACACTTAAGGATGGTTCACTGTAAAAAGAAACAGAAGCATGGTTTTCATGCAAGTTATTGTACTAATAGTTGTGTTTTTATCTTCATTGTTTTTTCATCTCATAAGAGCATTAGCCACTGAAACATTTCCTCCATAATTACATAAGGCTTTCTCAGGTATTATTGCCATATCAGATGGGATAGAAAAACAAAATATGGATGGATGGGGTGTCATAGAGTTAACATTTAAAAACAGTTTCTTATTGTCGAAGAACTCGTTAAGTATGTGCTAATGTAATGTGAGTGGGTTGTTAAAGTAGACGGCTACACAAGTAGAAATATCACGACACAAAAACTTAACTGAGGAAAAAGTACTATGGGAGCAAGCCCCCAATTGGCTGCCAGAGCAGCCAATTCAGAGCATGAGATAGAACAACTAGTTTACATACAAGATAGGCGACACACACACACACCACATATACTCCAGACACAGCCAGGCCAGAGAAAAACACAAAATACAATATACATTACTGGAATATTTTAACCCTGTTTTATGATGATCATGTTGAAGGCAACAAGGACATCATAGAATGTAGCAACAACATACAAATAAGCTTTTGTACATTTCTTAATAGGGTTGGTTACAAACTTATCTGTGGAAAACTCCGTGTCAGTTTAACACTACACAAGTACTTGTCGAGTGTTGGTTTGGAAAATATGATCATAATTTCCTGTCCCTCTGTATCACATTATACTTATAATATAAAGACCCATAGATATGGCAAAGAACTCATTACAAACAAACATCTGAAACATGTCCATAAGAAAATAATAATGTACCTGTACACTCTGGGGGTTGATCACTCCACTGATTTCCTTCACAAGTGATTGCAGCAGCACCTTTCAACTTGAAGCCATAGAAACACGAGTACAGAGCGACCAGTTTGCCAGGACCCGAGGACAAAATAAAATCCCCATTCTTTATTTCCCTCGGAGAGCCACACTTTACCAAGTCTGTGATTTAATGATAATAATTATTCAAATTAATGTGTCATTGTGATTCAAAGGAATGAGTAAGGACTTCAT
The DNA here is from genome assembly GCA_962446985.1 of Xyrichtys novacula. Classification (NCBI taxonomy): domain Eukaryota; kingdom Metazoa; phylum Chordata; class Actinopteri; order Labriformes; family Labridae; genus Xyrichtys; species Xyrichtys novacula. The sequence continues at coordinate 10,839,515 of OY660878.1, forward strand.
AGAGCCTGACAGTGTCTAAAACCCACCTTGGCTTCTTTCCTCTCTCCAAGCTTCCAAGTTCATTGATGGTATATGCTCACAAGGGAGGTAACCAGAGGGATATTTCCTGAACCTAAAGGAATCAGGGAGTACTTCCTTTACATTGCTGTTATCACAAATGACCCGTGAGAGTGACCCCTTTAAAAGCTCCATCTTCTGTTGCTGGCTGAACATGCCGTCAGCCTCCCACCAAAATCTGAAAAAGATGAACTCCTAATTATTTCAGATTTTCATTAATTTAGTAATCTTCATTGGTATTCTATGAAATCTCTTTTTTTACACAATTTTTTAATTTCACTTTTTAATCCCGGACGTCAAGTGATTTATAGCCAAAGATTCCAATAATGATCCATTTTTAATATCAACGTACCTATCACCATCACGGAGTGTTTTCATCTGCTTTCCTATCAGGCAAGCAAAGAGGGGACCAGTCCTTGAGTCTGGCAGCAAATTTTCAACAAGTCCCCCGAGCCACACATCAATATTATCAGGATGTTTGTATACTTTCAGTATCTTCTTAGCAATTTTGTGATCACTCACAACTTCCTTTAAATCATCCAATGTTTTTATGGTCGGCATTCCACAGAAGGCTCTCCAATCATTGTATCCTAAAAAAATATTTAATTAGAATATAATGTAACAATAATACATTCACATTTGGCCGTTTTATCTGATGTTATGCTGGAGCCACACTGCACAGTGAAACAGAATTTAGATCTGCTTTAGAGAGCACGTCGACAGAAAAGAGAAGCCAAACGGCCAGAATGAACAAGGCTGCTTGGGCATGGATTCAGAATTTTATAGGCGACACATCTTCAAGAACCTTTAGCAGGTCCAGTTGCCCCTTGAACCAAAAATGATATAACCATGACCTGGATGAATGAGACAGCCCATTTTAGTTTCATGCTTCTGCTTTCTTATCAAAACATAACATTAGATTATCCACCATGCAACCTATCCCCAACAGTTGGCACACCCCTGAGAAGAGCCAAAGGACTTGAAGGACTTTTAAAGGACACTCACCAGGAAGCGCATGATCTCGTCCTCTTTGCAGGTTTAGCGATGCAAGGTCCATACGGTGTGGCATTTTAAGGACTACTAGCCTCTCTGTTAGTTCATCCGTCAAAAGCATGTCTGCGCTTACAGCTTGTGCTGCAGATCCAGTTGTACCTCTTAAGATTGGTTCAATTCCACCTAAAAACAAAAACTATTCTATTTTGAATATGTGATACATCTTTTGTATTTTTTATATAAATTAAACATGTTTTTATTTGTATTGCTGTTGTAAAAGAAAAATAATAATGATGATTTTGACAAAAAATTTTATGACAAAATGTACTATTTTAACAATCACTTAAATGAACCAACAAATGCATGGATTAAGTATGACATATTGATCCAGGATTGCTCTCTCCTCTGCTAACAAACCTGTTCAACTGTCTTACTATCAGCTGAATTGCATGGAACAAATTTCTTGTTACACTGCAGAAGACTTCTTATTCTGAATCTGATCTACATGCTATCTTTCTTTTACTGAGTATTTAATGTACTTGCAGACCACTTAAGTGTTCTGATGTGAAGCTTCATTAGATTATACTGACCTTCTCTGACTATTCTCCAGGGACTGAAAAAAGAAGTATGGAGTCTCAAGTGGGCGAACTGCTCATGTTCCTGGTAGCTCCCGTTAAATCTCTTGACAATCGGAGAGATTGTGGCATGGCCAAACCTGAACGCAGCGCTGGCGAACACATTGGAGACTGATGGGTCGGTAGTTGGGTTGTATCCCCTATAGGGCCCGATGTACTGTTCATAGGATTTTGAGCCAATAATTTTTGGAAGATAATCTCTCATGGTAATTATCTGAAAGGCAAAGAAGAGAGGGAGGAACATAAAAAGCCCCCCCAAAATCCAGAACTTAATAAAATCTCAGAGGAATGCAAACCTAATAGTTATATCTATATATGAACATATCACAAAGCACTGCCTACAGAATTTCTAGTAACATGAGTATGATTATGACTCATTTGGACATATTTAGTTCTTGGATTATCAAAGTTTACCGGACAGAAGAAGAAGATCATGAATGGATTGAAAACACACTGAAGGGTCTGGTACAAAAGTAAGAAGGAATTAAAGATTTACTGTAATGAACTTATTGAGAGAAATAAGGAATGACCTGGACATTACCCCAAATACAAAGGGAAGTTTGTTTGAGACATGGGGTTGATCATATTTTGATAGTTCATCAATGACAAAGGGATTGAACAGTTTGAGTCCTTACAAAAAAAATATGGCTTGCTATATTCTCATTTTGTATAGCAACTCGAAATAAGATTTGCTTTTGATCGGCCCTGAATAAATGAAAATGGATGGATAAATAAATGACTGATTGATCCATTGATTGAATTATTGTTTGATAGATTTTTTTATGGCATCAAATATATATGAGGTTATTTTTAGTAAGGTGATGGTGTTGCAGTCGATTCTGCAACAGTGTCTGCTGGCTCAGCTTAGTATAGCTGTTCACAGGAAATGTTTTGAATTGCAACATTTGTGAAAAAATATGCAAGGTGTATAAAATTTTATTCAGAAAATTGTTTTTTCTAACACTGCTTTTTTATTTTTGTGTTTATCTGATGTGTGCTTCTGAGTTTGCAATATTCAACCCTAAATGTTTGTTTTTTGTTTGTTATTTGTAAAATTATTCAAGTTATTGGTTGCATACCTGGTGCAGAGCTCCGATTATTTTCCGAGTTTCTTGATATATAGTTTCTGGACTCCAGTGACTGTTTATGTGTTTCAGTGCCTCTGCAATCCGATTGTGTTCCCTTAGCCACAGAGTATGCACAATAGCCAGAGGGAGACCCTCATTGACACGACTGTCTCCAGCACTAAAACAGTCTACTCTCTGTCCATCTGGACCCTGGCGACAGATTGATGGCAGAGTTGGCACAAAAGGGAGGTAGGATCTCCCTTTAGGATCCTTGAATTGGCTGTTAATAGCAAGTTTTCCGTTACGACCTGAGAGGTCACGGAGGTAACTCTCCAGTTTTGGAGTGTTGCCGTACACAACGGAAGCATCAATGAATGATGTGATGGAATTCATCTGTTGTCTCTGCAGAGCTTGCTGGATATCAAAATTGACAAAACAGGCAGGAATGGAACGGAAGAATGGCATGCAGTGTTTTTCACCAGTCACACTTGGCTGTAGAGAAAAGAAAACAGGTTTGTTCGTTATTTGTCAATATTTTGATCATATCATTAGAATCATTAGGTTAAAAGAAGTTAAATCTTTTAGAAGGTATGCATGATACGGTTTGCATGAATCACTTCTCTGCTGTAACTGGTTGTCAATCTTATCCGGGCACTTTGTGGAAACAGTGGAAAAAAGCTAGTCTAAGTCTATTCAATAAGACCAGTGTCAATCTACATTGGCTGTCTGGGCAGTCAACAAAGACTTTCAGGTCAGTCTGTGTGTTTAACCGAGCTGAGCAAAGTTGTGACCCAAGCTGTTGGAGATCCTCTTTTCTAACTTTAAGAATAAATGAAATAAATCATCTTCTAAAATCGTTAGGATACCTTTATAATATCCATATCAAAAACTGAGAAAGACAAATTGTGCAAGCATGTATTGAGGGTGACGTCTTCATAGTTTACCTCTAGTATGGGAAAGCATGGATGCATGTTTTCACATGTATCCTGACAGTCCATGCCAAAGAAAGTGTTTCCAGTACTTTGAGGGGTAAATGAAATGTCATGGTCAATATACTGGCCCCACTCCACCAGCATATGAGAGTAGAGATCATCCTCCCGTTTTGAAGAGCTTCTCAGTATTCTCGTGCTGACCTCTCTTGGCTGTTGAGACAGAGGGATTTGTTATTTTGGATTACAATGACACAACATTAGTTGACAATGTGTGATTTATTCACAATATTCCATGTTTTAACACATAACTTAATTTCTGGACATTAAAGGTTTGATTTCTTTGCATATGTGTGTTGCACGGGTTGTTACAGACGTCTGATAAAAAATTCATGTCTGTAGCAACTTTAGAAACATCTTACTGAGAAAAGTGGTGATGTGTTCAATACTTATTTTACCCACTGCACTTATATTCCATGTTTTTAGTTGTACTTAAAATAAAACACATTGCTCAATGTAAATGTCTGCTGTGGAGAGCAGTGATGTTCTCTTCCTCAACAGACATCTACCACAACAGCATTTCAGGCACAAAACCGAACAACCGGCTTACAGAGAGAAGTAATTTGTTCACTGTTGTTGATCATATAAATGGCATCAGTAATCCAATTAATATTATTTTTCTTTTCTTTTTAAATTCTCTTTTACATATTATATAAATTCTTTCCCCCGCCCCTCCCTCACAAAAGTATTTTTGTAATTTTTTTATTTTCTATCTCTTTGTTGTTGTTGTTGTTTCTGTTGTTGTCGTCACTCTGTTTTGTTGTTAAATAAATAAATAAAAAATAATAATAAATGGTATCAGTATTTCAGTCTGTTTCACAGCCACCTAAATAAAAATAATTAAATATAGGCATTTAATTAAATAAATTATTAATGAAAGAAAACAGCTACACTTTTGGAATAATTTCCTCCACTAAAGCACCTGTACCAAAAATCACACCTCAGTGCAAATATCTTTTTAGAAATATAATCTCTGACACACTTTTTTCTGTTTAAACTGTGATGTTTATTTAATCTGTATCAAAGCAGTATACAAGTAGTACAGTTTACCAGGGGAAGCTGGAATCCATTGTAAAGCCTTCCTTTGTTCCAGCCCTTGGGTTCCCTCTCTCCATCTTCATACTCAGCTGGAAGCCATCTCACCAAAGGAGTATTGGCTGCTCCCCAGAGAGGATTTTGCCTGACAAAAACACTCATGAATTGTGCCCAACTTACAACAATGCAAAACAGGAAACACCTTCTGTGAGCAGATCAGCATTTGCTTTCCGCCCAACTGTCACTGAGTTTTAGATTTGAGAGGCATCTCTTCCTTTTTAACCCAGCAGTCATTAGCTCTTTAGCCTGCACACTCACGATTGCTCTAGCATCTTTCTTGTCAGACTTATTCTAATCCTCAACACACACATAACTGTTTTTTACCTGGTTAAATAAAGGGTATTTATTGATATAGATTAAACTCCTATGAACAGTAAATTCAAATATTTATTTTCATTTATTTTAAATAATTTTCATTCCACTGAAATTAAAACTGGTTTGAGATCAAATTTGCTTTAATCATTATCTTTACTCGGATGATTTACAGTCTAACTATGATAATGTGATTATTTCGCTTTGAAAGAGTGAATTGAGTGGACTTACCTGTTGTTGCAGAGACCAGATATGGAGCGGTACTTGTTGTGATGACTGTGCTGGCAGATGGTCGGGTGTGTTGCAGGAGGACACCGAGACAACTCTGCAATCAACTCCACATCCTCCCATGAGAGTAGTGCTGGCATGATGACATAGTAAAGTTGATCAGGGAAAAGTTCAATGGAAACATTTTTGCCTCCCTTAAAGAGGATATACATGTTAAAATTACAGAATTGTAATTTGGTCATTAAAAACAAATGAAGACATGCTCCCTGGACTGACTGCCTTGGGATTTTTCTCAGCTTTTTATATGAATTTTAGTTGTTGAGAGGTTTTACTTGCATGGTGTCCAGCTACTAAAGGTTAATTTTCAGATGGAGCAGTCTTAAGTTGATGGAAAAAGCAAAACTACCTGTTGTCATGGTATCCCTTGAGTGTCTTTTTCTTGCCCTGTCCTTGAAGACTTGCAGGGTTGTTTGAAAAATCTCTGCAGCTTGAGAAACCTCCAGGGTCTCCGGCTCGGTTTGCCGAAAGAACGGAAACGCATTTTTTGAAGATGTGGGTGTGCTTTGTCTAGGTGCAAATACATCCAGTTAATAAAAAAAAATTTGGCAACATTTGTCCTCTTTTGGACACAAACTGTTGTTGTAAGGAGAGTCAGGTGATTTTTAATCATTTCTTACAGTTGTCTTGAACGGGTCAACGCTGCATGGACAGTTTGAAGGCCTTCGTGATATGAGGAGAGCAGTAGTTGTCCAACAGTTGTGGCTGAAAGAAATACAATGAATCTTCATTACACAACAGTCTGAAATATCAACAAAGTCTCTAGGACGTTTTCTCAATCCTCCACTTGAACCATCTGTAAGATATACTGGTAAGAACACAACATATTCATACTTGTTAAAACCATTTTCTGATTCAACCTGTACAACTTCAAGGCTTTTCCTTTTTACTTCAGTTCTAAAATTCACTGCAGCAAAATGAACTCTAACATATGCAGTTAAAACAAACACAAGCAGTTATTTATTACATAAAATTCATACTTTGCACTGCATGAAGTATAACGCATTGTCATTTATTGAACCATTGGCTGTCAGTTTTTCCTGCTTTGGCACAAACTCAGTGGTACAAGTAATGGACAAGACAAACAAAAACAAAGCACAATAAAAACAAGATGTATGTAATTCAGGGCTACTTGTTTTTAACTCAAGTACTGCCAGATTTTGTTATTTTGTACTTCAACTGCACTATTTTTCAGGGGTAAATATCACGCTGTCTGATTATCTAATTAATAGAGGCACTTAAATCTGAGTGTTTGTCACAAATTAAGGAGCCATGGTGGCCTCATCCCCGTATTCAGCAGTTTTACATGATGTCCACCTGTAGCTGTAAAGAACATATCCTCACTGTAAAGTCAGTTTTATTTGGAGATCAGTAGACAAAAAGTTGATGAGAAAAAAATCATTGACTTTCTAGTTCACGAGTTTTTTTGTTTTCTCTTCGGCTTCATTTTTTAAGTTATTCAAAAGAGTACTATCTTTTGTTTTGGTTGTAAAATCACTGTTATTTCTCTGTTGCTTTACTCTTAGATCACTGCTGTGAAAATAAGAAAATCAGCTGATTTATTCTCATCTGTTTTGTCACATTAACAAGTGTTTCACGCAGAGAATCTTACTGAAAAAAAATGTATGAGAAAAAAATGGACTACTTACAGTTTAAATGTCTGGCTTCATTGTTTGGAAAACTTGGAGTTATAAGGCAGGAAAGCAAAACAAGAAAAAAATCAATGGAGTTACATGCCATTCCTGTGAGCAATTTAAGAGAGTCAAAGCTTAAGACTTCAATGTTGTATGTACAGCCAAGCCTGTCCTTATGTAGAGAGGTGAAGTGGGAAGCCCATTTCCAAGGTCAAGTAACCCAGCTCAAGTATCTCAGAGATTCTCAGAGTTTCTCTTGTCCTTGGTTGACTGGTTTACACTCTGTACTCCTTTTTTTGTCTTACTTTTCTGTCAACGTTTGTTTAGTTTAAGACCACTGGGTCTTTGGGTGGTCCTGGAAACATTAAGACTTTAATAGACATTAACACTTAATAGAGCCTGTTGGTAATAGTTGAATGATAAAGCTATTTTTTTTTTTGTATCCCTGTTGAGTCAAAGATGTGGTCTGACTATTTGGGCCATAAGCATGCAATGTAGGCAATGACAGTCTTAGTTGATAGCCTGTCAAGAGGTCATAGTGACCAGGGAGATTAAATAAAAGGACAAACAAACAGCTATCTAGGACTGATATGCTAACCAAGGACATTAATTCTCAGGAAAGATAAGATTTTGGGGGGAGGAATCAGTCAGACAAACTGTTGTTATGGAAAAGTTATTGCTTTAGTGGTGCCAAATCATGACTCTGCTCTGATACGTTCAAGATAAATGCTGAAACTACATCATTCCTCTTAGTATTTTGACATAAGTTATGCATGACATTGTCAAAAGTCAAATAAAGGGCCATGAGTTAGAGCTTACTGAAATAAAGTAAATCAGGGCCCTTCACCCCAAACGAAGACTGTATCAGCAGTATTCATTAAATTCTCGTTGCAGGATCTAATATCAAATATTCAGATGCAGACTCTGGAGCTCTGAGAAAGACCATGGCTGTTTGTTTGTTTTTTAGATACACAGGAAACTTCTCGACTTTGCCGTCAGGGCCTGATGCTACCAGTGAGGTCGACTCTGATGGTTACAGCCCACTGATAGTTGAATGAGGTGCTTGAAATTCATGCTTGACGTAGTGCTGATGTAACTTTAGGATGCTGTGTGCGTAACAGCAGTTGGTAGTAACTGTTACTGGAATTCAACAATCTTATTAGTTTAAGCTCTCAATGCACTCTTTTTTTTAAATAATAAAAAAGATAATAAATGAGTAATGATTATTGATAAACAGGGTGAGGATATATTGAGTTTGACTAATAGATAAGTGATAATGCAGAAAGAGAGAGATGAACAGAAACAAACATTAGCAATAGTAGCTGTTGGCAGCAACAGTGTTTATCACTACATTTACATTCACAATTATGTCGAGTGGATGTAGTTTGAATAGGTGACCTAAGTGTATCACTCTTCTTGACCCTGTCCACCAGCACCAGGCAAGAATGGAGTTATTTAGCAACACTTCTAAAATTAAAACTTTGTCCTTGAAAGAATATTTGATCACAGTTCAGCGCAAAACACCACACATCAACATCTGACTGTCTTAATTTTTATTAATTTAGGAAATCAGCACATTTACGAAACTTAAGTATAAACACTGACTCTGCACAATGGATTAAAAAGAAGGAAAAAAAATCTTAACACACAAGGCTAGTATGTTACAGACTTTGCGTTTCACATACCCATGTATAGAAATAGAGTTTAAAATTCTGATTTTAAATAAGGTCATCTTCCAGACTGAGTGGTGTACTCTAACATCCCAGAACTGATTTACTTACAAAATAAAATAAAATAAAATAAAATAAAATAAAATGAAAATCACTGTCACTGAACTGCCCTCACATCTTAGAACTACACTATAAAATACATAAATCATCTCTACCGTGTGTTCCATGGGAAACAAAGAAAGGCAATGGCTTAAAAAAAATTATTTCTCATGAAATATTAATGAGTCTTAAAATAAACTTAAAAGCAATTTCAGTGAAATCATTTACAACAGGTAGAAGAGGCAGGGTGTCACCGTTAAGAGTCAAATATTCTGACACTTGTTACTTTGTTCAAAATATACAGAAAATAACATTGGTGCAAAATGCTTCAGTCAGAGCCGCTAGTGGCTTGGACTTCTGTAAACAACCATGCTAGATCTCACAAGGTGTAGCAGGACAAATGCATAAGTGACAAAGAAGTTGTACAGTATCAGCTATTGCAATACAATTATCCAGAGTTCAAGACTATGGGGACTTCTGCACAGCTTTAATTCCAGTGTTTTGAGTGTTTCTCAGTGTTCCTCTTTGTCTCGACCTTTCTTTTCCTTCTCATCCTGTAGGGCTGTGCCCAGCTTCTTGATCAGCACTGACAAGACCTTATCTAGGGGATCCATCACGCCCCTCTGCAGCCACTTGGGAATTGTAGTCCTGGCGTGGTGGAAGCCCAGTTTCTGCAAGATGTAGTCAACACCCACTGGGTCAATCTTTCTTCCAGTCCAGGAGATAAGCCTGAAAACAGAGTGAATATGCAGTTTGATTACGCATGCATCTGTTGGGGCTCAATGACCTTTGGTAAGGCACCAAATTTCCCCTGCTGACATCATCAATGGTGAGAATGCTTGTAAATTTACATAGTTCACTACAATAGCACTCTGCCTCCAGTGAAAAAATAAAAACGAAATAATGGGTGAATGTGATCAGCAGCAGTGGTTGGAAAAACAGAAACAATTTTTTTTTTATTCTTAGTATTTTACTTTTTCTTCAAAAGTGATCCCAAGACAAATATCATGCAAATATTAAAAATAGTAAAAGCAAGCTACTTTGACTTGCAATAAAGGGAACCTAGTATCAGCAAAATTCAACTATTCACTTTATTGCATGTTGTTGTCCATGGCTGTAACATTACTCGATCTTTTGGTCGAATGTCCATACAGGAAAAGTGCTCTATAAATCAAGTTTTGATCTGGATTTTTGTGATTTGTCCATGAGAAAATTGACAAATCCACAGTTATCACTAGACTCATGTAAGCTTGGACAGTTTCAGAAACACTCTTCCCTGTTCTCTTGTCTCCCTGTTTATAATAAATATTCATAACTGGGAAATGTACCAAATTTTACTCTTTAACATGAGAGTTTGCACCGAGAAACTCTAGACATAGCTGACCTGAGAGTCGGCTCCAAGTGCCAGGTATTACACATGAACTCCCTCCAGTCTACTGTGGTGTAGTTGATGCCATCATCTTTATCTTTGTCCGTGGAGCTGTCATCGTGCAGGGCTGTAGGACTCTTTTGGCCCGGCCGAGCCAGGAACATCCGTGGAGCAAAAAGAGCTGGGGACATACAGGAAGCAAGACTGTAACGAAGTTGTTTCCCTCACTGCGTCTGATTTTTCTTGTTTATACGGCTGAAACATTCTGAAACAAATACTCAGCTACCATACTTGAATTGAACGATCTTTGAGAGCCTTGTCTTCAGTGTAAAAAATGTATATAACAGTTGAAATCTTATAAACATGCCTTCATTGTGCTCTCTGAGCCCGTGAGTGAAAATAAGACCTAGCTTGCTTCCCTTCATCATGTATTTGTTCTTTAAATGCCTAAAATATAGAATAAACAAATAAATAAATCAAGTATTGTTGAGACAAAAACCTTTTTCCTTCTCCTTTAGGTAAGCAGACACCAAGTCATGAAGAAACATGATGAGCTCTGCATCCATAGTGACACAGATGTGGTCTGTGAATTCTGTCACCACGCTGCACTCCACTTTGGGTTTGCTGTTGGAGTCTGAAACACAAAATCACTTTTAATCACTTACAAAAGTATGCCAATACAAACAAAACAAAAAAAAACATTTTTTTCCTTGTCCAAACCAATCAAGTCAGTCTAGCACACATTAAGAGACATCGACTTGGAAATATTGTTGGACAGAGAGATTACATTTTTCTTCTCTAAACTAGGCTTTAATTTGAGAAATAGATCCTGCTTCTCACTTAGAACAAGAAAACCTCCTGTTTCAGCAGCCTCTGCCTTTACTTGATTATAGTGATGTGCTGTCCACGAGGACTTCTACTAAATGTTTAGTCTTTGAATACTGTTTATCTCTGGGCCCTGAGGTTTGTCACCAGTTGTTTACGGCTCACTCATGACTGTGACCTTTAGACTCAGCCTGACTGGTCCTTCTCGAGCAGTTGCAAGTATACATACATATACATACTGGTTAAGTCTTATTTATAAAACTACTTTGGGCTTAGCTCTCTTCAAAGAACAAATAGCCACTATGCCTTGCGTTCAGTTGGTGTTTTCCACCTGTTTGTTCCTCGTGTACTTACTAAGATTGGAAAAAACTGCATTTAAGTTTAGCTGCCCCTTCAGCAGAGTTAAAACTTTTTCATCTGAAATCTTTTGCTCGATCTTAAATGACAAATGAAGCAAAACTATTAAACAGCGCTTTGTTCTTACTGTGAACCATCTCCACTGTTTCTGCACTTAATTTTCTAACTCGTTTGCTACCTTTAAACTGTTGTTTTCATCTTATTGTCTGTATTCTCTCTTAATTTTGTAATATTGATCAAGAGTGAGGTGCTGACCTCTTTGCCAGGTCACCCTTGAAAAGAGATCTCAGTGGGTTAATTCCTGGTTCAATGAAGGTTAAATATATAAAATAAAACTAAGGGCTCTCCATACCTTCCTTGCACCCTTCCTCGTCACTGTACCTGATGCTCATTTAACATCTATGAGGCCTTCAAATTGTCATTAACTATTTTTTAATCAATTATTTACACTCTCTAATGATTTGTAGTTGATGTGGCTCTGCTGAAGTAGTCAGGAGGAAAAACTGGCACAATACTTAATGGCAGTTTTGACTGACGGATACTAATCTGATCTTAAAGACAGAAACCCCATCTAATGATTTACGTGCCTTTAAGTTGCATTATTTCCCAGTTCAACTCCTACCTGATAAAGAGGGCTCATCCGGATCTTGTACATGGATGGACTTGAAATCCAGCTGCATTCTTGGAAGAGCAAATATGGTCTCGGTTTCATGGTTATAGCTAGAGGAGCCACGGAAGCTGCTCAGCAGACTGGAGCTTTTGGCTGCTGCTCCACTCTCCTGGTTGTTGGCTTCAACGTTCCTGAGCAGGTTCAACTCTGTGATGAGAGATAAAACGCTTGAGTTTAAAGCCACATACACACTTAACTATTATGAACAAGATGTGGTATATTATGTGAAGACAGAACCTGTTACTTAGAGGTAAATATAGAGGTGACAAAATTAAAGGTTTACAGGGGCAAAAATGGATTACCTTCATTCCTCATGGCAGTGACATAGTTGAACCACTCTTTGACGGTGGCTACTCCATGTGGGGGGTTTTCATGCCGCCGCCGGGTGATTTTAGTGATAGTGGCCATTGGGCTTTCAAGTGCACCGCAGGGTTTGGTCACCATTGTATTATGGCCCAGATGAAAATCCAGTGTTTGAACAATGTAGGTTGAATCATCTTTGGAACCTGAATGTGAGAGATTAAAACTCAGTTGTCAAAGACTGATTACAAAGCCTAGAGTACACACACAAATCTGGATATCAACAGATTGTCATGAAACATCTCACCATCCTCCCAGATTTTCTGTGCCTCTGTCCAGAAGGCGATGTTGGGCTCTTCCAGGTGAAACAGCGCCCATGACTTCGAGCGGAAGTTAGGTCCATGGAAGCAGGCCAGGGTCATGTGATTGCCATGGAGGCTCATTGAGCCGCCCAGCTGCACAGCATCCTCAGGCAAAGGCATCTGGAAGAGGGAGATGTGGCAACCGGCAATAACCTTCAGCACCCCGGGCCAGTGGCGGTGATGAGCTGCATCCATGTCTGTGTGACACGGACAGTTGAGGGACACAGAATAAAAGGAAGGAAAAGTAAGGGTAACACAGGAAAAAAAAAACTTCACTGCTAGTGCTAACAGGTTTTGGCGCATGATGTCTTTTAATTCCTTGGTCATAACTCTGTTTTTTTGTAAATGTACATAGACTGAGTATGTTATTTGTGTTCAGTTATCATGTTAATCTTTTTAACTACATCCAGTTGTTTGAAAATAGTGTCCAAATCGAGCTACAAGTCATTTCAGTTCCTGTAACCAGCATGACCGCCAAATAGATAATTTCTTCCAACACTATAGCAAAAAAAAAGGCATGCTTACAAAGCTCTGCAGCTCCTTTTTCAGCGTTGATAACAGGGGTTTTGGGGGGCAGGTAGGAACCTGGGCCCCAGGTGGAGAGGGCCCGCTTGCTGGTATCAAACTGCTGAGTGAAAAACTCCTGCAGCTTCATACCGATCTTGATAAGGTCTGGTGTGGTGGAGCGTGAAATTATCACCTGGAAAATGTCCCACTGCAAGTCTCCGTGTACAAAAATTTCACTGGGAGCAAAAACAGACCAGACACAGAGATGGAAAAGATAAAAAAAAAAGACTGAAGTTCAATATTTGGGTCAAATCAAAGAATAAATCAGTAAATAAAGGAAGAGTTTGTGCCATGATTAGCATCTCATGACATGAATTCATACCTTTTCTCTGATATGCTCGTGTCAACAGTGCAAAGGTTGACCTTCCATTCATCCTGCAGCTGTAGATCAGCATTGCTGAATACTCCCATCAGAATGCTGGAACCCATGTAGTCCACACGGGCCTCTGTGGAACCCATGGTAATCTGGATCTTATGGCTGGGTTGCTGGTTGGGATGTTCAGAGATGTGGGCTAAGAGACAAACAATAATCAGAGATGTAATTGGCATCCCCTCAGTACATACTTGGTGGTGTAATTGTTTTTCATGTTTTCCAATGAAATTTGGTCTTCAAGTAAAAGTGATGAGAAATGATAGCCCCTTTAAATCACTTTAATTAAACATATTGCTCCTCTAAAAGTAATTTTAAGGGTATTTTACAAAAATCAACAATCTTTCTTAAGCAATATTTTAACACCATAGAATTTCTATGGCTGCAGGCAGCATAGTTGGTCTTTATAAAGTTCATGTGTACTATGGCTGGAATTTCTTTTTGTATAATGGACTGGTAAGACCCTAAATCTAACCCTAACCCTGGAAATTTGAGACTATACTGCAGCTGATCACCCTATACTACTGTGTTTTCTGTTTCCACAATAAATCAGTGCAGCTCACATTATATTTTCCTGGATTTCCTGGATGTGGATTTACCCACCAGGTTCTGGACCTCCATGTCATCAAGGTGAAATACAGACATTAGAAAATCTATTGCTTTGTTTACTTACAGACCATCTCCAGGGTGTTCACATCTATATTGCCGCCCACCACTCCACCCTTGGAGTCTAGCTTGGAGCGGCCAAGGCCAACAGACATGCTGATCTCTCGGTCCCGGTTGCTCCCAACAGACAATCTGCCCTGACTCTTCAGACCGCTGGTTGTCCAGCTGTAGAGGAAAGCATTAGAGTGAGTGCACCTTGAAAACTGTTGAATAATGCACAGTTGTTTTCTACGTGGAAAAAGCGTATAAAGAAAAAAAAAAACACAATTAACTGCAAAGGAAAATACCAACCAATTTCTTGCATTGAATCTGACCCACAACACCAGTTTAGATTTATCTTTGGACAGTATGTTTGTTTCTAGGCAATTTAATATATATTTTAAAAACTATCTGCAAATAACATTATGTTTTTTTTCTTCTAACGTTGTCCTGTTTTTCACTATGGGAATCACCTGTGTGTGACCTTCTACAGAAGCTCCAACGACACAACATTTGTCTGTGACAGACAGGTCAGGCTGTACTGGGGCCCCAACCCATTTATCAATATAGCTGAGCCAACCCTCCTGAACCGTTCTGTCTTTCTTCCTGTGAGAAAATACTACACAGGCTGTTTCAGCTTATCCAGGCCAGCTTGGTTTCAGTTGTCACCGAACACAGTTCCGGGCTTGACTCTGGATTTGCAGCGTATGTCTTTTGTAAGAAGTATTTTGACTTTGTAATTTCGACTTCAATCTTGATATTTTGATTTAATTCACGAAATTTTGACTTTATTCAAGTCGACTTTAATCTCAAAATTTTGACTATAATGTCAAAAGTTTTATTTTTTCTTAATCTCGAAATTTCAATTTTTAATCTCAAAATTTTGACTTTATTCACATAATTTTGAGTTTTCAAAACTTGAAATTTTGACTTTAATCTCAAAATTTCAACTGTAATCTCCTTCCTGTAATTATTTTTTTTCTCTTCCTGTGGCCCTAGTCCTCTTTCGTACTTAATACATTAGCCTCCCATGAAACAGCATTTATAAATTATATACACACAATTTGGATGTAACATGTCTGAACGGGATGGACATGAAGGTTTCATCACTCTAAGCGGAAACACTTACGTATTATTTCCCATGACGTTGCTCATGTTCATCTGGACTGTGAGTTGTTTCAAGTTGATAGCGAACACCACCAGTGTCTCCCACGGAGAGCCCTGCTGACCTGCTGCCTTACCATTTTTATTGAGGGACGGAGTAGATGTTTTTGTCACTGAATCTAGACAAAAATGGTTTATAATTAAAAGCCAGGCAAAGACAGAGGGTAGGTAAGTTGTATTGTCATCATTTTACTTTTTTTTTTCATACAGTGTTTATTGTTCTTTTATATCTGAACTTTGAGTATTAAGACCATCTTATTTTAAACAGAATTCTTGATTTGATTTCTGTAACTAAGAACAATATCTAGTTGGACACCTTTCACAGTGTTTCTAAATACCTCTCCTTGGAGCTGAGGAATCCGACACACTCCTGGTGCGTCCAGGTGCTGGGGACTTGAGGTGCCCCAAGCTGCTTGGAGACATATTGCTTCCAGTAGAGTGCTCTGAAAAGACGTTGGGGGATTGAGGCATGTGCTGTGTCACTGTGCTCCCATCCCAGGTCCTCCAGTAAGCTTTGCGGCTGGACTCAGGGGACAGATGCTGAGTGACGTTTTCAGCAGAGTCAGGGGTGGCAGGGCCTGATGCTGAAGCCGTTGAAATGTATGAGTAAAGGACATAGAAACAAAAAGTCAGCACAGAGAAAATAAGACTTTAAGAAGAATACAAGCTAAGGGTAACTGATGAACAATCATTTTGTAAAACCTGTTCAGTAGCTAAAGTTCCATATAAAGACAACATAAAAGAAACAGACACAAGGATTGAACACAATCCTCCACCGTAACAGAGAAGCTGAGAATTGTTTGAGGTAAATGCAAAAGAACGTACGATGACCACCATCGTAGTCACCTGGAAGGTTGATTGTCTGGTCTCCCAAGAAGAGGCGTCGAGCGATACTTCGACGGTACCAAGCTCTTGGAAAAGCAAGGATCTCACTTAGTCGCCTCATGTCGTACTTGAAGGAGGCTGAGCCGATATCACACACAGCTAGGAGAGAACATATTTTATTATATGTGAGGACACAACTTTAGGAGGTTCATCAGTGCAAGTTTATCCATGGCAGATCTGCAGGGGAGTGGGGAGGTACATTTTCAGTCTATCAAGCTCCTCTGGATAATTTCTATGCTTGTAAAACTGGTATTATTATATGTATTTTGAACTCTGAATTGGTTTGACGTACTGCCGAATTAAAACTCCCTCAGTTAAGTTGATGAAAACTCTGTGACTGTGCTTAATATTTTATCCCCTGTAGATGCTATACTATTAGGAATAATTATAAAGTTCTGTTCTGTGTCCTAAATAAATACTCAAACACCCAAAAGCTTTGTGTTCGTACAACAGAATGGATCGAAATATCTCTTGACGTATCATGAACCTTTTTGATGTAGCAGACAGAAGCTTCTGCCAATTCAGGAAAAGGATCTATCAAAGACTAATATTCAAAATCACAGACAGTCACAATTATTTTTAGCATGTCATTTAACAGAAATATGTCCTTCTAGGTTGATGGTGTATACCTGAGATGTTGATGAGGGTGGTGTCCATTTTACCACCTTTAGGAGGAACGAAGCTTTCTATGAAGGTTGGGCCCCCACTTCGCCTCATCCTGGACAAGCTGACCTTCACAAACTCCAGGTTTATACTCAGAGAGTCTTTTCTTCCAGTTACTGATGATGGCTCTTCATCGACGGTACCTTCACAGACACGAGTGATAATATCACACCCTGCAATGAGTGGCTTTATACAGCTCCATTTCCATAAGATAGACACTGTAAAATGTGTATATATATATATATATATATATATATATATATGTATAGATATGCACACTTATTTTGAAATTGACACCAGCAACAGCAAATTATAATAAGCACAGCAAAATATGACAAGTTAAACTTTTCCATACCCAGAGGTCCTGGACCGGGAGGCAGGCCTGTGACAGCAGATTTCTGCTTTCCGGCGCCATAAGGGTGGAAAACATAGAGGGAAAAGTCAGACATGCAGGCAGTGAAGCTGAGGCCGGAGGAGTTAATGGCAGGTCCAGTTAGGTCTGACTGGCTGCTGCTGTGTCGGCTCCTGCCCAGAGGGCTCCCCAGCAACGGTGATGCTGATAGAAGGCAGAGACACAGAGACAGATGAGACCAGCAATCACATAGAATTTGATTCATTTTTTTAAAGTTTTAACTCACCGTTCACAAGGCGCTTATCTTATAGAATTTGTGGCATAAATGTGTAATTACTATTTTTAAAATAGGGCGAGTAAGCTGTTGAGATTAGGTTTTTACATGAATTGTTTTTTCATCTCATTATCAGGCAATGCTCTCCAGCTTTAGTGTTGGGAAGACTACTAAAAATGATACACTAATTCAGTCCATTTAATGCAATCCATCTGATGTTTTGTCAAGGCAAACTGAGATCTAAGTATGAATGGACTGAAGGGAAATAAAAAATATTATCTGAGATGCACTCTAAAAAGCAAAATATATAAAAAAATATATACATGCAAAGCGGCAACACTCTACTAAAGAGTGTCTGTAAGCATTCACATCTGCAAAATACTCTTTCAGTAATACTTAACAGACCTTTACTGGGTGGAACTTTGGGGACATGTTGTCCTGGGGGAGTGGAAGAGGGTGGATGAGATCCCTCAGAGGGGTGGGCTCCTGTTGGGGTTTCCAGTTCTCCACGATTAGAGGAGAAGACGAGGTCTAGAGAGGGGAGTTTCAGCATGCATTCCACCCTGGACATCGGCAGGCAGCTGAAGCGGATCTGAGAAGGCTTGAGACATGAATTAGAATTGATTACTGACTTTTCAGTATTCATCTCTCTCTTTCTGTACATCCCTCTATCCCCTTTCCAACCAACTCTTTTTATTGAACATCTCGAGGTAACACTGTTCAGCACTGACACTTTATTAATAAAGATTGATTGATTTTATGTTGATTTGTATTTGGGTAAATCATAAAGTAAACTGATACTGCACAGAACAGCATTTATATTTCTATCATTTGCACTGACACAATGCAATGTCTTTTCAAGTTGATGCATAGCAAAGAAAGGCTAAGGAACAGAGTAAATATGTTAACAAGATCGAGAAACAAAGTCTCAATTTTTTCAGAAAGCTATGAAAAATATTGCAAAAAGAAAAAAAAAAAACTCCAAGCACAGGCTCCTTGTGTATGCTTGAATGTATGAGGACAAACAGCACAGTATATTCAATCTATAAACCATTAGTAGGAAGTAAATTGGCTTTTGGGACAGGAACAATAATGATTAGTTTTGCTGAAAAAAATCTAAATGAAAACTAAAACAAATCTAAAACTTAAGGAAGAATTAAAAGAAACAATAAAATTATGGAAATGAGGTTTTAGAAAAATGACAGATGCAGTAAATATGTTTGGATCGAGTGTAACTGAAAAACTGTGATTGAGTAAGCAGAAGAGTAAATAACCATGCTTGATGGGATCTAATATATAAATGAGAAAGTTAGCTGAGAGAGCTACACTTACCTGGACTCTGACGTAGACAACTACATCTACAGGGAAAGAGGAGTAGGCTGATGTGGGTGGAAAAACCAAGGAGGTGGTGGACTCCTCTAGCTGCTCCACAGTGTCAAACTGACCCATGTCCTCCTCCTGGGAGGCCACAGCTGATGGGAAGTACATAAAAACAACACAAAGAGTTCACCTTACATGCAAAATAGCAAGAAGACGTCACTACACTGGGCTGTCTGATAAGGTGTATCCAATAAATTCATGATGTGCAACAAGCAAACCTGCATAATTCCTATCTACTGGAGTAATAGGAATGGTCTCCAGTGCTTTTTCCAGGAAGTCCAGCAGACAGGGGCTGATAACCATTTCCTCTGGTAGAGTCTGGAGGGCCACCCAGGCGTAAAGCTTGGCTGTCTTTACCCCTCCACTTCCTTTGCCTTTGGCTGCAAAGACACATGGGAGTTAAAGCCACGTATATGGACAACACTTGCAAATTATTCACTGGATGTGATCAGATTTTGATCTTTGGTTTAACTCTGTAAAAACATGATGATAAATGATTCAGAGCAGATGGTAGCAGGAAATGAACCCCCCACCCCCACCCCTTTTTTTCATTCTGAATCAGTATGCATGTGCCCTTTGATGACTGTTTCCCTCTGGATTCATGCCTCACACTTAAGGATGAAGTTACATGCATTTAATTAAGTAGTTGATGAAAATCATCAGACCTGGGAGGCGGAGCACACTAGAGACTGTGATTTAAAATAAGAAGAACTTTACTGATCCCCAAAGGGAAATTTAATTGAGATTCAGATGGTGCAAGGGAGGCATGCAATTAAAAATGAGGGAATACTCAATACCTGATGGAATAGGTGGGGGCAGGGGAGGTAGGAGTGAGTTAGTCTTGGTTTGGACAGCATTGGAAGGGTTGGGATAGCTGCTATCTTTCATACCATACAGCTTAGACTCTTTGGAGAGAGTACGAGGGAGAGAGGATCCACGAGAGGCATTTGGGGACTCTGTCTTCAGTGTCTTGGAGTTGTAGTGCAACTGAAGGACAGGATAGAATGGATTTAATCATTTGAAGCATAAAAAAAGTTTATCCTAAAAAAATGTTTACAGTCGAAGTCTGGATGATGAAGAAGCTGACCTTAACGTCTACTCCTGGGATATAAAAGACTGTAGTTTCCATGTCATTGGATTTGGTCTGCAAGGAAGAGGGACACTTCTTGCCGGCCAGGAGGTGGGTGGTGGAGGTGTAGGTGGGCTGCAACTTCTTCTTTTTGGGAGGAGACTCCTGGTCCAGACTCCTGAGACTGCGCTCACAGCTCCTACAAAACCAAGAGGACAAAGGGTTCAATGTATGAGAAAGTTGTGCAAATGCCTTTTTTCTTAAGCTGTCTGAATAAACAAAGTTTTAGGAATAGCCTCAACATTTTATCAGGAAAATTAACAACTGGATTTTATCACTGAGTCTGATTTAACTCTCTAAAAATTAAATTACAAATGAGTCAGAGTGCATGGCCCCAGGAAAGGTGTAACAAACCTGAGTCAGAAATTCTATTCTCCTACTGGTGGTGATAACAGAATAATGAATGAGCGTTTCCTCATACCTCCTGAGGGTAATTTCCTCTTGCTCTGGCTGCTGAGTTGTGGGGTGAAGGACACACTTTCCGCTGTCAATCTCAACACGGACATCGAGCTCAAAGTCAATATTCCTTTCAGTTGCTGGGCCACTAAAGCTGCGGCCGGCAGGTGTGCTGGGCCAGCGCTCACTGAAAAGCTGACTCACAGCAGAAAACCCTGAGGACTTCCTGTGGGACGTTTGGCTAAAGAGAGAGAATTAAAGGGATCTGAATGATGAAAGCTGCCAAGTTTTATTTAAAATACAAAACATTCAAAGAAAAAAAGCAAAATGTTTCACTTCTTTTTGTATAACATTCATCATAAACATGCTTGGCTGAAGATAAAAACAGAGGTATAACTCACAGTGGCCTCCGGTAACTTGGCGGCCTTTCCCGTTCAAACTCATCATCCTTTTCAGAGTCCTCGGATGAGGAAGAGGTCAGATCATCTCGCCTTATGTCGTCGTGCTGGAAGGGAATTGTGGGTGAAAAGACAGCTGGTGTGACGGGGGCACTGAAAGCTGAGTGTTGCCCCTCAAAGACAGATGGAGAATGAAGATGATGATGATGATGACTATGGGATGGCTCATCAATGGAGACTGACAACAGGTCGACGTCTGTCTCTTCAGGAAACTTTAGAGAAGGAGACAGAGTCAGACTTACAGGGGGAAAAGTCTTTACAAAGCTCTTTAGACACACAGAAAATCTGATCTTTCAAAGAGGCAGAGCAACCAAGGTAGATAGTTCTCTGTCTATTGGACTGAGGCGATATATCAATATTTTTAATTTATGTCATTTCTACTTTATTTGCTATATGGTGTATGGACTATGGATATAGATACAGTATCTATCTATCTATCTATCTATCTATCTATCTATCTATCTATCTATCTATCTATCTATCTATCTATCTATCTATCTATCTATCTATCTATCTAATTTGATATAATCTAATTTTTTATTTATTATTTTTAAATACCCATTCGGAAAAGTAAGGGGTAAAAAGTACAGAATTCTTCCAACTCCTTGTTGAATGTGTATAATGCTTTTTTTTTATTCTTCTTTGGATGTAAATGACTTCTTCTAATATTCTACTTCTTTGCATACATGTTTGAAATTAATAAATTCATTCAAATTCATTCCAAAGACAGAGCACTACTTGTTTGGAGCTGCTCTCTAAAGAAGCCAAAGGCCATGCATACTTTCAGCTAGAGCACTGAGAAAAGAAGGAAGATGAAGAGGATTCCACAACCCACACCCAAAAGAAGAAAGGCATGATACACACCCAAAAGAGTCCCATCACAGAATCAAAATATTGTAACAGTTCACCATAATCCCAGGCAGCTGGAAACGGGCCCAAGTGTCAACAAATCCCAAAGACAGGTATCAAGAGAGGGTAACTGCTGCTGGACATGGATCTTAAAATTTAAAAGTTTAACACCTGTTTTTGAAACAAATCCAGAGCTATGTTCTGCTTAAGGATTTCTAGTTTTCTGTTCCTTCTCCATCGGCTAAAAGGAGTACTTTTACGCAGCAGTCTTAGCTGACATACATATCAGCAGCCAAGTTGGGAGGCCAGATGAATACAAAAGGATTGACAATAATGTCCAACTTATCAGATTAAAAGAGTATACTATGCAACTGTTTAGTAAAACAACCAAATAAATCTAAAGACCCTCCCATTGGTGTTTTTTTCCATTAATGACTCACCATCACAGTTAAGGGGGTCATGTCCTCTTAACCTAGGCTAAGTTTGGCATGATTCGTCTTCAAGCTCCAAGATATCAGTTATCTTAGTCTACAGCTTGATCCAAAAAGTAAATATAAGCCTGTCAGAATTTGGTTCAATAGCAAGTCATGCATATTTGTTAGATAAGAGTCAACATAGCAGAAGAGAAATGTTGATTTGGATTTCTTTTGCAGTCTAAAGACAGGAGGAGAATTTGCAGCTTCGTCAAGCCATCAACAGTCTTGACAAAGACTAACAGTCTTGACGAATAACCCTGTTTTTTTTATTGACTGATCAAAAGCTAAAATAAAAACAAGGGTTATCCAACTATAATCAGGGACAAATCACTACTCTGCATATGTAAATGATGGAAGCTATTTGTATTATATGTAGAGTTATGATGTAGACTGTAAAACATAACATTTGCTTCCACTTTTACAACCAAGTACACAAAAGCAAATTGAATAACCACTTAAATAGCAGGAGCTTCATTTGTAAATCATCATCCTGCTTTGACTGCATTTCAAAATTTGATCAATTAGGTTATTGTGATCACAGAGATGAGGAAATTAGATTATTTGTCAGAGCTGGTTAGGAGTTTTAATGTGTTTTAATTAATATTTGGAATCATATATACCTTGAATACCTCTCCTGGACTTACAGGTGTGTGTGTTGAGTCCAAGGCCAGATTATTCATCTTCAATTAAGCAAAAGAGTCATTATGGAAACAAAAAAAAAAAACCAAAACAATCCAAACATAAATAAAATGAGCATATCTGTCCAACTTTGTAGGACATCTGCGAAACTGATGGAGCCATGTGGACAACACTGACGATGACACACTTGTACCAATGATAAGATGAGACTGTGATCTTTACACTGACAGCATAAAAATAAAAATGCCTACTCTCTGACAATCATTGCTGATTTGGTTAGAGCATCTAGGTAGAGCTAGAACTAGAGCTACCATAATTAATGAGCATGTGAGACATACGAGATGTTTTTAGAAATAAGGTTACCGTTTCCTGGATGTTGAAGGTAACCCGTGGTCCAGGAGAGGCTGCGTCCACACGCATATCTGGTAAATCATCCACATCTCCAATTCTAGAACTTGACACAAAAGGACTATGAATATACTTCATGAAATACATGCATGCAACTATCAAAGGGTAAAAAAAAACATACACTTCCTTATCTTAAGGTGATGGATATTAGAAAATACTGTTTGCAAAAAATCTAGACTGATTATTTAATCTTAACCCAAACTGTTACTCATCTGATTGATTTCTAGTTATTCTGCCCCTGAATTTACTTTTTTTTCATTGCTGAGGGTCCAACAGTATGTCAACTCCTGCAAAATCTTTTCTTTTTCATTTTCAGAGTGCCAACACGGTTACTACAAACATGAAAAAATGAGCACTTAAACTCATCTGTTCTAGGTTCTAATTTGCAGGTCACTGCATCTTTATTTTAGAAAAAAATATATATATATGGGAAAAATAAGGCTGCAGGAAAAGTCCCTGTAAAAATAGGACTAATTGCCCTTAACAGGATAATCTACATGAAGATACAAAAACCAGGGGCATAGGTCCTTCCAAATTGTACTGTACCTCTGTCTATCCATTCTTTTCAGGGAGGGTCTGCCTGCTGCTGCAGAAATGCTTTTAGAACGGTTGTAGCTTGGTTTGTACCCGAGACCCCACTTATCCTTCAGAGAGGCAGCCTGGAAAGAAACAATCAAGATGAGATCAAATGCAAGAGACACTCACAGCGATTTAAGCCAAAAACAAAAAAAAATCTTTTGACGGAAATTGTATTCATCTCTAAATCATATTACCCCACCATTAACCTCTGTGTGTGTGTGTGTGTGTGTGTGTGTGTGTATGGACCATCAACCTTGTCCCCAGCACCCCCTGCGACCCAGTAATGGACAAGCAGATGTCTGACTGACTGACTGACTGACCGTTTGACCAATATTTCTTCCACGGTGTTTACTTTCGCTACTTTCTAGAGATCTAGCGAAACTTTGATAAGTATCTGAGGACCCGTAACCACCATGCATTGGCACGGCCCGCCCCTCTGTGCCTCTGAGTGGCTAAAACTATGGCTCTGGCTGGCTTTATTTGTTGAAAGCAGTGTCAGTTAATCACTGTACAATTGTTAAATTGGATGCATGAACGGGACTACAACAACAACAACAAAAAAACATGTAGTTTTTTTCCCCCTCTTCCCCATAGCAACGGGAAACTAATTCACCTGACAGTTTCCAAGCTTCTTTGCCCAAGCACTCACCCTCATGCTGGAACGCCGTAGTTTCTTCCTGACATCTCTCCTGATATCGTTTACAGCCACAGATTCCAGCTGTTGATAGCGCTGGATCTCCTGGTTGATGGTGCCTTCGCTGGCCCCTAATTTCCTGAAGATAAGAACAGTCATCGTTGATACCTTTAACAATATAGCAATGAAATGTGAGGCCTTTTATTATTGGAGCTATTCAGAGTACATCAGAGTACAACGATGAGTGAGCAAATATCTTACTTGAGATCATCGATGACCTTGGCCTGTTCATTGAGTTCTCTGATGTCCACCACTCTCTTAGTGAACTTTCTCCCACGTGCATCAATGACTTGGTTACCTAACACCATCTGCCGTCTGAGGTCAATGGTCTCCTGTCGGGTCAGAACAATCGTGATTTATGATCATAAGTATCCTTAAACACCGATAACCCGGTAAAAAAACCCAAACAAACACAGATTAATTCCTGCAAAAAATTGTTCTGGGAAAAAAAAATTCCACCAAGCAGCTGCTTCAGTTAACACATCCTTTTCCAAGTCTCTGATTTCAGGTGTTACGTTAATAGTTATGATAGAATGTAAATTAGTTAGGTAGTTCCCTCTACACACCAGGTTTAAAAAAACACATACACAATATCAGATAATAGGAGACCCTACCACCACCACCACCACCACTTAACTCAATGCAAATAGAAAAAAGGAAAAAAAAAAAAAAAGCCACAAAGAGTTGTGTAACACTCACTGATTTAATTTCACCAATCATGAAAGCAGATGCTAAGCGACACTGTTCCCTGTTCAACATGCTTGAGTTAGAGCGTTAGTGTTGCTTAGCATTTTGAAATCCATAACCCTCATTGGGTAACTGCAGGTGACTGGGATGTAACGCCACCTTGGAAGTGATCTTGCCAGCCCAGAGAAGAGATTAACACTATAGGGGGGCTACATACACAGGCCCAGGAGACAGGTCTCTGAGCCCTGGGATTGCCTGCTCGGAGCCGGGGTGATGCACAGTTTGAGTTGTCAGCAGTGACAGACACACTCTGAGGCCTTGGAGTGAGGCCCAGGATGTGGTTTACCAGACGTTTCCTTAAGGTCAGTCGAGGGCTAAACTGGCTTTCTGGACTCTGTAAACAATGTTAGGGGAAAATGGATGGAAAGATCGAAGGAAGGGCAACTCAGGTCAAACTTTACCCCCTGGACATGGAGGTAAGTCAAGAAGGTTTATATGTATGTTTGTAGTTATGGTGGTTAACTTTTGTGTCAAGATATAAATATTTCACAAACATGAAAGCGGCATTCCTAACAACACAAAGAAGCAAGTCTTTTCATTACAGCAAAATCACTGGACAATAAAGGTCTTTCCAAAGATTTTAAAGATCCTCCTTTGCACGTCTACCGCTCACCAACACATACCGTGTATGTTTTATCCATGGCATGCTAAAAAGTCTAAGAGGATGCACAGTTAGGGGTGCGTATCTTTAAGTATTTGATTGGTAAGGCCATTATTCAATTCAAAATCAATTCTCCTCTCAAACCACTTTCTGATTCCTCCATTGTTAGATTCTTATTTCAAGACTTATTTTAGCCTTTCAGACAGTAAAGGAGTTTGTCTGTTTGAGCTTGTCTCGCTTCTATATTTAAAAAAAGATATATTTTTACAAATGCAATAAGATACACAGAGGCAAAACCGAGAAGAAAAGGTAACAACTATTTCATGCTTAACCTGCAAGATTTGAAGTTTTTATGTTTATTTTTCCAAAGCTTACAATTTTTAGCGTCTGAAGCCATAACACGGTAAAAACAGAAAGTTCAGGTTTGTGTGATTTTGTATGAGCACTGAGCAGTCACATTATCTTTAGCAGTGGAGATTACTCTCTTTGGTAGGCAGCATAGGGGTGCAGGTCTCTGGAAATTTAACAAGCAACGGAGCTCGGTATTATTTTGTTCATTCAGAGTTGGCCCAGAGTTTTGAAAAGTGGTGGAGAATGTATTTTCAGCTGTTGTTAGCTGTTGCTCTGCTCCTTCAATCTTTAGCTACAGATGTATGACAGGCATTGAAAGTGCTCAACTTCTCTTATGAAATATGTCATGTAAGGTTATGGTATCCAAAGAGCGTCCGGACGCTGGCCTTTTACGAGGACCTGACAGGCTGGATTTTTTGCCGCTTCACAGACATAAAGTGCTGACAATGAGAGCTAGTTTGCTGAGCTAGCAGTGGGATGGACTGGCCTGGACTGGACTGGGCTAATCCCTTGCTGCAACTGTGAATTAACCTGACTGCTGGTGACTTGGAAAAAAAAAAAAAGGTTGAAAAACAAATTCTAGACTTCTAAAATTCATTAAAAATTGTAGATATTAAGAATGATAATTCTGGTATGAGTGGAATTTTACCGCTACCTGTATATACAGTACTTAGAACAAGAGTAATAGTGATCTCCTTTTGTAACCTTCAGCATGAATGGAAATAAACATCAGATGGACTGGTGCTGCCACCTGTGTACACTATACTCCCTCAGTAACCTCAGAGTCTACAATATAGTTATCTATGTAATTATCTATGTCTGATTTTTGACCCTGTTTTTGTACATTTCAAAATTTCAGAACAACCTGTTGCAAAATGACAAAAAGACAATAAACAAGGAGAAAAGATCAAATAATGAGCAAGGATCATTATCCTGCATTCATGACTGACCATGTGGGTAGTAGGTGAAAAGTTGTCGGCTTCGTCCTCATCTGAAAGGTCTGCCATGTTTACAGAGTTCAGGTCGGCAATGTCATCTACTTCCTCTTCCCCTGTCAGTGATGTCAGGGTGTTACCTAGTGCATTAAGGCGCTTGCCAATGTTTGGATCCATGTGGACATCAATACCACACATTTTCCAGAGCACATTCAGAGTCCAGGTACCAGCACTATTGCTCTCTGCTTTTTGGAGAGGAAGGAGAGGAGATAGAAAAGTACAAAATATGTTTAAAAATATTGCAAAATTGAACTTTCTAAAGATTATCAGGGGAGGATCCACGTTTTCATGGTAAACAAGACTTGCCTGCAGAGGGCTGCCCTGTAGTCCTGGAACATACTTCATATGTACCATCAGGGACTACACCTTTACACAGAAAATAAAAGTGAGTTTTCTAATTATATCTATAATGTGACATGATTAGACATACATTAAACACATAAGTAAAAAAATCCATTACACGTCACTCACAGGCATTCATGACCAGCTCTCCTCGGATCTCAGGCTTCCAGTCATCCCAGGAGGTCTCAAAGCCCTCAGCAAAGCGGATGCAGAAATTCTTGAAGTGGCCTTTGCTTACCAGGGACTCAGAGGAGCAGGCGGTGATAAGTGTGCTCTCGATAGTCAGGACCAAAGCAGAGCCAGTGTCAAAGTCAATGCTGTGGTTGGCCTGGCAAGGGAGGGGCAAGGAGAGGGGTTATGCAGGCTTCAAGTCTGGGTGAGATAAATAGCAAGAGAGCCTCCACAGGATTTAGAAAGAGGTACAGTTAGCTGGTAACACTTCATTCAATAACACTGTTCATCCACCTAATTAGTTATGATTATGAAATCAATCATGACATTACTGTATGGTAAAGTTTGTATGATCATTTTCATGTAAATTTAAATGAATAATACATTAACATGTTACTGGTTCAGTAACAGCAGTCCATGAATATGCTGGTGAGTGAAATGTTACCGAGCTATTGTTTTGTTAGCTTTTACTTCACAGGATTTGAAAAAAGATTGCTCATAAACCCGAACAGGTGCCAAAATTAAGGTCTTATTATCACACCAGTCATAACTGGAGGCAGCTGAGGTATCATTTACCTTCTAACTCCTGCAGTTTTCTCCAATTATGACTGAACAAAATCAGACCTCTGTTTATGCAGAAGTTGTTGCGGAATTAATCAGGTAAATTTTCCCAGGTCTGTGGTTTTGTCCTTCAAAAGCACAGAGCCTATCATGCACACCACAGCACTATGTGATTAGATCTCATCTTGTGTACAGTATTTTTTTTATTTTCATGGCAGCCACTGAGAGATTAGTCTGACGAAACATTGTCATTTCCAAATTAGCAGCAGGTGAGCAATGCTTTGAACATCAACTGGCATAACCTCTTTCCAGAAATCACTACATACCCATACACCTCAGACACCAGTTCAAGCTTCATTAGTTGTTATGCCAGTTTAGTGAATACATGTGATTGCTACAAAGTCACAGAGCCATATTTTATTAGATCACTTTGGAAAACAAGTGCTCTTGTGTCGTCAAAATGGATGGATCACAGGAAGTCATTTTACCACAACAAGCCATCAACGCAGATGTAATAAATTATAGGTTACTTTTCGTGCATTTTTTTGTCGGCCTACTGATGTGCTGGCCCCAGCTTCAGAGTTGGTGCCCTCGGTAACTGGTCCTCTCTATGGAAATAAGGGTGAGATAAAAGCTGGTGTATCCTGTCACCATGGACAAATGTTAAGTATAACAAGACAGCTGATATGGACCATGTGTTTTCCCTTTAAGTTTATATCTATGTTGTGTAAATAATTTAAATCTATGAAATTATTTAAGTCTGCAGTGCTGAAGGATAATGCATTTGTTTTTATATATGTCAAAGAGGAGATGAGGATAATAAGCACCAAAGAAGGTGAGAAATGCTTCCAATTCTATTAAGTGGTACTTTTTTTTTTTTTTTTACAAAAAAGCAAAGAAAAAAATCAATTACTAATTCAGCAATTGCATCTTGTATTTAAAGGGATATTCCACCGTAAAATTAAGTTAGGGTCAAACACACCGCAACACTGAGTTAGACACCCCCTGGAGAGATAAATGTTGCTGACCACTTGCTTCTCTAGTTATACCAACTTCAGCAACGACCGCACGATAGCAATACACAGCGGTCTATGTCTCCACATGCAAACCTCAACCAAAAATCCACTCTATAACCACAAATAATGCTCAGAACAGCACCTAACTTCATCAACAGTATATATAGGGTCCCAGCCATAGTACTAGCCATCAAACAACTTTTTTGCCTTGTTTTATTTCTTTAGCAAAGAGACTCACCCACTCTCCTCCAGCAGCCACCTGTTTGTGGGGAAACCCTGATGAGATAATAATCATCAGAATAATCATTTTGTACTGCAGACACAGTAGTTCTTCTGCCTTAGCGTCTTGGTCTGATTGCATTTCCATTAAGTTATAATCATAAATGTTCTTCCTTGAGCTGCGAAACTCCACTGCACTTGGTGATCTGTTGATCACTAATGCTGTTGATGAAGTTAGGTGCTGTTCTGAGCATTATTTGTGGCTAAAGAGTGGATTTTTGGTTGAGGTTTACGCGTGGGGACGTAGACCACTGTGTATTGCTATCATGCGGTCATTACTAAAGTTGGTATAACTAGAGAAGCAAGCAGTCGGCAACATTCATCTTTCGAGGGGGTGTCTAACTCGGTGTTTGACCATAACTTGATTTTACGCCGAAATATCCCTTTAAAACAGAACATGTTTTTAATCCATGATCTCTATGTAGAGTTGTAAAAAACTGATAAAAAGGAATGCTGGTCATTCAGTGCCATCTCCAAAAAATAAAAACTGAGTGTCTGCAGCTCTCTGCCGACATCGTTTTAACCTTGTATGTTTGTACATTTTATGCAGTTATGTAAAATGAACAAACATAATGTCGTTTGATGTCCAGATCTATGTTGAACAGAAGCTGCAAACAGGTTACCTGGGATGTAGTGGTGATGGGTAGGCAGATGCCGAGGTCATTCACTGTTAGTTGCAGGAAGAGGGTGCTAAAGGCCTGAGCTGAGGTCTGTTGGATGCCTGGTAGCTTCTCTACCACCTCTTTGGTGGCCATGTGGATGTCCTTATTGAGGGCCAGACGCTGCTCATTCCAGTTGTCATAAGCTGCTTTATAATTCAGCCAGAAGAGCACAGCTGCAGGGGGCAGAAAAACAGGATAAAGAACTCAAGATTAGAGCCTAAAAATTGAATACAATGTTAAGCAGTTTAAAACACTTATGATTCATTTTGTTGTTTTGAAAATCCATCCTTTTGTAACAATCTGTGTTGAGCGAACAGATAGTTCCAGACAGTCCTAATACAAAATCCTGAGGTCCCCTCTGACTGACCGTTACAGGCTGTTTTGCTCTGAAGGATTCAGAGGTGAATGAAAAATAATGAGGAAATCACTTGGAAGTGAACATCAGCAGTGTAAGAATGTTTCTAAAAGTGAATCTGAGATTGATCATTTGATTTTAGGCGTGAAGCAGCAGGAGAGGAAACAGAACCTCTGTCAAACGCCACAGGCTGAGCAAAGACGATTGGCCTGTTGAGCGTAATAAGTACAGCCTCCTTGTCTGAAGCACCACTGATCTCTTCCTGCAGAGCATTCCTCAGGCCAATCCGAGTGCGGAAGTACGCCACCTGGTGGAAATCAGAGCCAGCTTCTTCATACACCTGTTCAAAGGGAGTCGGGGCCAGGATGATAGAAAAAAAAAATGACGTGTGAATGATTGATTGTATGATTAATCTGGCGCTTTGTTGTTTTGTTCCTGATTCAAAACTCTACCTGGTGCTTAACTATTTGCCCAAGAGCCAGGTTGAGATCAACTTGACATTTGCCAAACAATTTCAAGTAACTGCTGCTGCCCCCAGGTTGAGCTTTGCACTGGATCCTGTTGGATAGCTCCAGCTCAATCAGGCCCGTCTCAAAGCGCACAGCTCGCATTGAAGGAGTGGTGGCTGTCATCTGGATTCCCTAAATTTAGAAAGAAAAAGGCAATCGGAAGTTGTACCAAAGCTCAGAATACAACAAAGACAAAAGGAAGAACCCCTACGACCCATTTGAAACCTGAATAATAAAATACAAAATGATCCCAAAAGGGAAATTTACACCTTGATCACAGTTGCTTGAGTAACTGTACAACAAATGTGCTGCTTCAATTTCAATCCAAGAAACTGAACATAGGCTACCTTGAACATGAGACTGAGAGAATAAAGCAATATCTTTGGCTTGTCTGCATCTGTTGAGGTGTCATGCTCATTCCACAGTGGTATGGGTTGTTCTCCTCCTGCATGGAGAGAGTGTACAAGTCAGACTCACAAGTGAATACAGACTGTTGTGCCATTGATGTGTGGTGGACTTTAGGATTTATTAATTTTTTTTAATGGGACAATATGCATTAATGAACATTTACATGTAAATACATGGGATTATAACCAAGCGGCTAATTTCCATCCCCAGTCCCATTAGCAGGTTGGTGTCAATACATAAAACCAAAAACAACATCAATAATAAGAGTGAAGCACACAGAACATATCTGAATTGTGTTATACACTAATCTTCTTAACCTTTACTCTAAAATGGGTAAAGATTTTTACAGCTGGACAGTTATAAAGAATTACTTTAGTGAGTTAAACAAAGTTGTATCAATACTATTGTAGGAATGAATAATGGTAGGATTTGTCCCAATGTCTCGAGTACGGGTTTGTGTGGGAAACCATGTTATTTTTAAAGAGTGACTGAAACATCCTGTTAGCTAGAGAATTAAACAGGAAAGGCTGAGAAATCTAAAAACAGATTAACTGTACTGATCTGTGCTTAGCATCAAACTATGGTCTTGAGAAATTAAACTGTTGCAGAGGTACTAATTCCTGCAGTTCCCTGAGTGCCTGCATGAGGCTGGCTGCAGAAGCACTGGAAACCACATAAAGTACCGATAAGCACTTTTTCAACAAAAAGTCCATCTTTAGAGCAATATTAAACATATGTCAAGCCTGGTACAAAAACCCTTTTGGTCTAAACAAGTGTCTGCACACCGAACAGGGAGTGACGTTTTTTTTTTTACCTCATTGATTTCAAAGATATTAAGGTTACAAGTTTTTTTTTTGTTTGTTTTTTTTTCACACTAGGGCACAGCTGACTCGATTGACAGGCCAACACCCTAGAGCTGTTTGCAAAGAGGCGAAACACACTCAACTTCCAGCAAGCCTCAGCTTCATTTCTTGCCTCTCTGTCGGTCTACCAGCAGAGTCAGCATTTCTAATACAGTGGTTACTTCTGATGGGCTTCAAAACTCCAGTAACACATGGATAATTTTACAGAGTCTGTGTCCCTGTATTACACAGTCTATGATCTGTGCAGGAACTGTGCATTGAGCAGCATTGGAAAAGATATGGACAAACAGATAAGTTTGAATTAAAACGTGTAAATTCTGTAAATCTGCAAAAAGATTCATACTATATATACAGTACCTGAGACCTTCTGAATGACCTCGTTGACCTCCTTCATGAAAACCTTCTGCAGGAAGACCAGGTGGTTGAGCAGGTCAGTGGTCAGGTTGTGCTCAAATGAACCAATCTACATTTGAAGGAGGACAACGATAGGTATATGCAAATCAGCAAAATGTATCCGCTCTGGTGGCTACTTAATCCTCAATCCATCTTTCTGCAAAACAAATGGAAAGTCTAATTAGGGGCATCTTACCTCAGCTACACAGCGCAAGTAGTTTCCTTGAAGGTAGTTCCCTTGCTTTGCTGGGAAATCATCTGGTGCCCAGCCCTGGTCTGAGTGGCTCTCGTGGTCCTCCATGATGTACTCTCCTGACATGGTGACTGGAGGCAGGGTGAGGCTAGCTGTTGGTGGCATGGTAGACATGTCCACTGGGGACACTTTGGACTGGAAACAAAGCTTGTGGTTCGGCAACTCAAAGGTGAAACTGGTTTGTGCACCTTAAAAAGATGTGATATAAGGAGGAAATTTAAAACATCATTATTTTTACCTTTTCTTTTGAAGAGCATGCTCTCCAACTTTGATCTGAATATCAGGAGGACACGTTTTTAAGAGTTTGGATCATCTAGTCCCTTAAACAAACCTGTCATGCCATGGCTCTTCATGCGACCCATTTTGTACTCGGCTTTTAGAGAAGGCAGCAGGGCAGCCCCAATGGTGATGCCATCCATCATGGCACTGAACTTCAGGACAATGGGCTTCTTCTCCAAGCCTTCAGGAAGCTGAGGGAACTCATTAGCCTCCACTGGGGTCTGATTGATGCTGGATGTCTTCTCAGACGGTTGTGGGGTGGGAGTGTCCTCCCTATTGGAAGGCTGACTGAAAAGGGGGAAACAAACAAAAAAAAAACTGCATTGACTCCTGACCCACAATAGTGATTACCTAGATTATGTGGATGCAGTGCTTTTTGTAGTCACAAATATTATATTACTGCCGGGACCTTGCTCACTGAACTTAACTGCCTCAATTTCCATCCCAAAGTTCACAGGATAAACTGTATTATTTCTTATGTGTGTGTGCGTGACTAGGCAAAGCTAAACAAATAGTACTTGTAATCATCAAATTACAAAGAAGTTGTTAAATATCCTTAGCACGCTTGCAACTCTATAAAGAAATTAACATTATTCTAAGTATTATCATGGAAACAGACCAGATTCAAAGTCTTAAAGCCTCCAACTGAAAACAATGTGGATGATACAAGCACTCCTAAGAGAAAGTTAAAACATGATTTTTGAATATGGCGACAGTATTGTGGACACTCACTAGCTAAAATGCCATACACAAGACTTTGTTTAAAAGAAAGATGATTAGGGCCGCAAGAAGAGAAAAACATAATTACAGGAGAGAGACTTTTTTAATTTCCATTTCAAGATTAAAGTCGGAATTTTGAGATTAAAGTCGAATTTTAAGGTTAAGAAAATCTTAATTACATGAATAAAGTCGAAATTTCGACTTTAATCTCAAAATTCAATTTTTTTTAATCTCGAAATTTCGACATTTTACAATCTTAAAATTTTGACTTTAATCTCGAAATTTCAATTTTTAATCTTGAAATTTGTACTTTATTGACATAATTTCGATTTTTTTAATGTTGATATTTTGACTTTAATCTTCCCCTTGTAATTTTTTTTTTCCACTTCATGTGGCCCTAATCCTCGTTCGTAAAGATGATGATGTGCACCTACATGTTTGAGGGCTGGCGGATGAGGTCAGAGATCTGTTTTGACAGCTGGTGAGAGCTGCGGACCATCATACTGTGTAATGTAGCAGGGTGCTGGGGGATGTTGATCATGATGGCCCCCACTTTGAAAACAGCTGCATTGTTGGTCTTCAGTCCCCGCTGGGCGCTGTATAATGCCTGGGACTTGGCAATGTTGCATTTGACGACCGTTCTGAAACACGACAGGAAACTCCAGTAAGCAACAGCAAAATGTTATTTTCAAGGTGATGTTGGCGTATGGATGGAAATGGTATCAAGTGAAATACCAAGAGGACACCATTCAGTGAAATACCATGCAAATTCAGGACAGCATTCAGTTTTCACAATCATAACTGTGACACTTGTTTCATCATGAATAAATGAAAATGGATGTGCACATCAAGGCAGGTATTTCAAGATAGCTTACACAGTATAAGTGTTATTACTGGAATAGAGGACTGAGACATCAGACTGAAATGTTTGAGTATTTTTCAGACTGACACTAAACGTGATAACAGCCATGAAAGACTTAAGAATAACTTCCACATTGAACGGAATGGTAACACAGAGGAATGTAGAGCCAGAAGGTGGCTTACAAGCACGCACGCATATACCCCAAAAAAGGGAATCACTGGGAAATGAATCAGACACATGACGGATGACAATCAGGATAGCAGTGTTTCTGATTAACTGATGAGATGAGTCCTAAATAATAACAATAACATACAGAAACTCTTGTTTAGCTGTGCTGGTAGGAGATGTTGGGAAATCCTCCAGTCTATGCAAGTAGTTAGAGGAGAAAGACAAGGAATAAGAAAGAGAACAAAATGAGAAATGTTGGTAGCTACAGTAAGAATTTTGACAAGATTATACGAGTGAAAGTGTGCTCAGTTCAAGCTCCCTTGCTTTTGTTATTTTTTGTAGTAGAGTTCATGATAAAAACGGTAAGACTGACTGTGTTTCACTTGTAGTGTAAAAAAAAAAAAAAGGCTGTCAAGGATAACTGGATAAAAATCTGAAGTGGAACATCAACTGTAAAACTTCTACAATCTGTTTCTATGACGGACAGTATGCTCTAACTTTATCCCAGTTTTGCAAGAGAAACTGTCATACAGGCAGGTATTTAAGTGTCCAGAGTGGCAGTTACTGCTTAATCCCACTGGGGGGGGGGGGGGATTTCTATACATCCGTAAGAACTGCTGTCTCCAGCATATATACACAGACACTTGGGGGCAGTTCAGAGTGCACAGTATAAAAAGATGATTTAATTTCAGTTTTGTATTCTCAGTGGATGGACAACGTCATTAAAACAGAGTGAAAAAAGAAATCTTGATGAAGTGGCAGCCGGTTTGTACTGAATCAAAACATTGTGCAGATACATTAGCTTATCTGAACGTATGACTGCAAGACTTGGAAGCTGACTTCGATGATTATGTTGCAGTAAAAGCTTGCAGTAATAACAAAGCCTGCTGGGGAGGAGTTCATGTCCGGTTTCTTAGTTCTCATGCAAGAATTTTTTTTTTCTCTTAACACGTATTTTGTAATGTCAACGGGAATCCAGAAAACAATTAAATGCCTGATGAAGTTGTTCAATATGCAACTGAGAAGTTCTACATTTTGGACGTGTAAATAAATAAAAGTAAATACAACATGGACAACCATGTACACATCATGTCAGTTCTTTTAACATTAATTACTAATTTTACGCTAAATTCTGTCAGTTAGCCATCATCCAGAGAGGTTTAGCTTAACACAGGCATGGTTACACATTATTTTTTAAGAATCCCCTTCAAAACACGTTTTCAGGTGTTTTTCTCTTCTGAGGCTTTTTTAAATCATCCACTTACACCCTCATTTGTAGAGGCTGAAAGGATTTAATACATACTGGATATCAGGTGTGATTCCCTCCAGTAGAACGATGTTAACCCCTCCTATGTGAGCTGATGCACAGGTCTCAGTCATTTTCTGGTGCAGGATATCTGAGAACAAATCAAATTCAACAGGACACAATAAACAAACCATGACATGTTTTGCACCTTTTTTCTTTCTTTATATTTCTACAATATTTCGCATTAGCTGATTTTGTTTTTGCAGAGATTTGAGGAGGGTAGGTCAGTCATAAGTGACTGATAAAGTATATAAAAAGCAACAACAAAGAGTTACATAAACAAAAAAAGAAAGCATTGAGCTGATAAAACCAATTATGATCATCTGAGCTTCACCTTTCATCTTTTCCTTCAGGGTAAAACTACCATGGATCTTCTTCAGTTCAGCTTCCATGGTCAGCCCTCCAATGTCAGCCTCCAAGTGGGTGCGGTTAACCATGCCTATGCCGAACACGATGAGCGTGACATGCTGGGGTTCGGAGCTCACCAGGCTCCGCCGTCGCCCGCCTGATCCCAGGGGTTTGTTGGGTGTGGTGGGTTCTTGCTGTTCATTCTCAAAGATCACTTTACAGAAGGGCTCTGCAGGCCGAAGTCCACTTTCTACAGAAAAAAAGGGGTTTTGAAAAAAAGTTGAAAAATTAAAGGGGGCTTTAAAATAAATCGTACATGGAAGACAGGTGAATGCAGGAAAAGAGCAGAGACAGGAAAAGCAAGGAAAGCCAAGAGGAATAAAGAAGTTGGATACTGGCTGGAAAATTAGGAGCTGATTGTCTGCTGGGAGCTGTTTCCAACCTGAAAGACAGTTCTCTGGGGAGCTTTTCTCCAGGATTCCTGTGGGATCAGAGATGAGGGAGTAGAAGTTGAGCAGCTTGTACATGTTCTGCCAACATTCTGCAGATGGCTCGCTTTGTTCTGACACAGTGATGGAGTCAGAGTCATCCATCTGGATAGCCATGTGGTCTGCTACATCTCGGGAGCCTTTCCTCGACACCTGACATGGAGACGCACGTGACGAAACAAATAGAAATATTAAAATATGTATCAAAATACATTTCTTTTTTAATAACTCTGTTTACTGTCATTATACAGTTATAAGCCTCTATACTGTCAAGACAATAAATTACTACATTTACTGCAGAACAATGGGAAGTTGCTCACAAACTCTTCCTGCAATTTTTCAATCCCTTCCCAATGACACCCAGTTAGCCAGGAGTCGTTACAGGTAGGAGTGATCTCAGTATTTGTGCATGAATGTTTACTCTTACTGAAATATCGGCCACTATAAAAGAGAAATAGAATTCTGCTGGGCCTTGATGGTTAATATTTCAGGAATTTTGCTGCTACCATGTTAGAATGTGTTGTTACATTTTAAGAAATTTGTTAAATCTATTGGCACCCTCTGGGGTTCAAGTGAAAAATTTCAGTTGTGGACCAAATCTTGGTGATTGCATAAGTGCTTTTTGATTTTTACTCTTATCACAGCCAGATCTAGGTTAGATCTTTGGTCCCTTAGGCAAGTATTGACCCTTTCATGATATTATACTGTAAATCTGTCTGCTGTAAGTGTTAGACATGGGATAGCTGCTGGATCATGGACTATATATCCTATGGACAACTTGGCTCCGCCTTCCGTCATTATGCAAATTTGAAACCGAATTGCTCTTGGTATTCGCGCAGTAGCATTGTAAGCATTTGGCAGAAGAGCCGCTGAAAGTCGCTGTGATGATGCTCGGCTCAAACACCGGGTAAGCTACGCAATCTTCGTACGCCCATAGGCTGTATTAAGTGTCAATCATAGAAAATAAACCCTCCCATAGACTTTTAAAAACAGAGCTGTACAGAAGAAAAGAGGACTTGAGCACAAACCAGTCTTACAGTAACTACATGTCAGCATCGCAACCGAGGGGGAGAAAAATGTATATTCTGTGTGATAAATTTCTTAAGTTTGTCCAAAACTCCATAGGGATTGCTGGGGGAGGCGGGATTTAAGACCTGTACTGCAGCCTGTCTCCAGAGGGTGCTGTTCAAGGGGTGGTTTCACCCAGTGAGGAGGCAGACGGCATCCACTCTATATACAGTCTATGTGCAGGACCTTTGCATGTATTGCATTGTAGAAAGCAATTAACCCTAACCCTAACCCCAAGGCTAATTTTTTTGTGATCTATTGAGCTGTTGTACAAAAATACTCCTTATCTAAATTAAAAACAAATGCTTGACAGTTTGGTCATTTTTACCTTGGATGTACGTCGCTCCGAACGTCCAAGAGAGCTACGCCCTCGAGGTTCCCTTCGCCCTAACGTGTCCATTCCAGATGGAGGCCCATTAGGTGGTAAACCTCCAGGACCACCTGCACCAGCTGCCACTCCCCCTGCACCTAACCCTCTCTTGCTCTTCAAGGTTTGAGTTCCACTGCGTCCTGTTCCATTGAGGCTACCTCGGGAGCTGCGGCTAAAGTCAGAGGACCTGAAGTGGCGGTACGGTCGAGCCTTGAAGGTGGGTGTAGGAGAGGCGGAGCCAGCAGTGTAGCGGTTCAGCTTTATATCAGTCTGTGTGGCCTTGATGTCATCGATCATAGTGCTGAACTGGTGGATGAGGCGCACCAGGGCCATATCAACACGCTGACTGATAGCTTGACAAGCTGTGGTGAAATCACAGTGGAATGTGTTGTAGTGGCGGCGGTTGAGGTCATGGAAAGAGAGTGGAGCTGCGGAGGGGCCCTGTGGAGCGCTTGCTGACTTCTCCATCACCACTGCATTAAGGCTGAACGTCTCAATCAGAAGTGCTGGCTTGAAATCCAACGGTGGAAGATTCACCATGCCTTGTCTAAAGACAGAGTGATAAAATGTTTTAAAAGGCATTCTGAGTCTTCCACAATGAAACACAAACAACT
Source organism: Xyrichtys novacula (assembly GCA_962446985.1). Classification (NCBI taxonomy): domain Eukaryota; kingdom Metazoa; phylum Chordata; class Actinopteri; order Labriformes; family Labridae; genus Xyrichtys; species Xyrichtys novacula. Next base: position 10,878,891 of record OY660878.1, read on the forward strand.
TAAAAAGTCTTTCCCATTTGATTATGATGCATTTTACCTCCTGGATCTTTTATTTTTCCGTTCTTTGGATGCATCAGAGTCCACAATGTCTGCTCTGAGACACTCAAGGTTGCTAGAAAAAGACAGATGCTCTCCAAAATACATCTTGTAGCTCAGAGGAGTGGTGTCTTGGGCCTGAATGCCTGTGTAGCTGAGCAAAGGCTTGAAAACAACCTGAGGGAGGAATACAGACGTCACAGAAGTTACTTTCATTCAATTTTTTTTAATATTTTGAAATTATGTCCTATGGTAGCAGTATTTTCTTTATTATTTTTATTTTTTTTTAAGATATTCATGTTAAGACATTCATTTTCTGACAGTTTCCCATCCTGGGAAAAGAAACATTAATAGCATTTCAATTCTAAATATTTTTTTTGTACTCCACTATGAGCACAAGTGCAGTAAAACCATTTTAAAGTTTTTAAACAGAATTCAATAACTGATGGCATTACAAGTTCAAGTTTGAACAGAAGCAGACTGCAGACACATGTATTCACAGCACCTGAGCATCTGCTAGCTGAACAGCAGCTGGACACTGGTTGCCTTCCTCGATGTCAGCCATGTCGTCCTGGCTTGTGCTATGCTGGGAGTGCTGGGAGTGGGTTCCATCCAGGGTATTCTGGTCACTGGAGAGCACCGTGTTAAAGTCTGATGCTGAGGGGATTGTGGGTAGGTTACACGTCCCACCTAAAGTGTGCGACAGAGAGGTCTGAGATGGAACATGTGGTCCAACACCAGTGGTCACAGAAACTGGTCTTCAGTTGTCCGGATAAAATAGGTTCAGGCCTCAACACAGGAACACCTTCTAACTTGTGCTGATTGTTTAACAACATTTCTACCTCCTCATGATTAAGTTTTTGATTGGAATAAGATTAAGGGTAACAACCATATGATGGAGAATGTTGAGGATTCCACTGTGCTGTTCTTCATCACAGTTGTTATATCTGTTGCCTAGGAACTGTGTTAACCATTAATTGGATTTGGGGATTGATAATGTTTTTATCTTATCTTTTCTTAATTAGTAAAATTATCAACCTAGGCACACATGTAGCCCTTTATACAAAGACTCTATGAACATAATGTGTTTAGTTACATAGGATAAAATTCATATTTTCCACAATCTGAGTGTGTGAATCCAAACACTAAACTAAACTAGCAAGGAGGTCATAAATGCAAAGTAAATCTGTTTGTTACTTAATGTTGAGTGGGAAATATGAGGAACAGAAGGTAGGGAAGGCACTGGGCTATGAGGGATAGGTACATTTCAGGGAACTCAATTTTTCACTCGCACATGAGTTAGAAAGTTAACAGTGAGAAAAAAAAGGACTCTATTCAAACAAAAATCCTCCAGCCTGCAGCAAAGCTTTGGAGAGTCTGATAAGGTACCAACATACTCAATAGATGCTGATCATATTTTCATATTTCTTTGAACATGTTAGATGAGTTAGGCCACATCCACAAGGAAATAAGTTTAGGAGTATCTGCAAAAGATTTTTTTTTAAATCAGGACACTTCTTCAACACCGAACCAGCATTTTAGGAGCCCAAACATACAATTTTTAGACTGAGCATGAATGCAACTCTCCAGGGTGCCAGAGCCTTATCCATTATGCATATGATAGCAAGTGATGGGTTTTTGAGGACTGGTGCAGAAGGCTGAGGTGTTAGTTTTCCAGAATTCAATGTCTATTATTCTAACGCTCTTACAAGAGCTGCTGGATAAATGCTTAACTTTCTCCACTCTCCAAGTGGATTTGGCAGCTGTATCTGTCTGTCACATGGGCTTTGGAGGTAAAACAGTAGGCCAACATCCTCTTGTTTGTCAGTTTAGGAAGAGCGCCAGGTGCCTTTGACCAGTGTCAAGAAATTGGACAGCCCCTAGGGATTTATCAGTGGAGCTTGATGCTTTCTCTTTCACCCTTTGAACCCCTAATGCAGGTAGAGTTTAAGGTTCTCTCGCACGAAACAGTTTTGTTACTAGTGCTGACTTCCGCCAAACGTGAGTGAAATCCATGCTCTGTCGGTCAACCCACCTGCATGTCATTTTCAATGGGGGACTCTTGGGTTTTACTGAAACCTAACTGAGCAACTGTGCCAAAAAAAGTATTAAGCCCAGCACTGGCATATCACCCAGTTAAGTTTTTGTTTTTATATCCTCCCCCCTTTTCCACACAGGAACACAAGCGTCTAAAAGTGCTCTCTCTGGTGTGTGCTTTACACACATATGCAGACAAAACAGCTGGATTCAGGAAAACAGAGCAGCTGTTCGTGTCATGGGCCACCATGAATTTGGGCAAGCCTTATGATTCTAAATTAACAGATTTTTTTGTTTTTAAACGAAAAAGAAATAGGTTGGCTCTGTCTCCATGTTAACATATTCCTTCTACATTATTGGAAAATGCTATAATCAGTGACATTTTCTTTCTATGCTAACCTTAATAAATTCACGTTTTCTAACTACCAGGATAAATCCACTTTTTCCCAACATTAACCTTATCACACGAACAACAATCAGGTGTCTAGACTTTTCTGCAGGATAGACTGACAAAGATTAGGAAGTAACTGTTTAACTAACTAGAAGGGAAATAACCTCTATATAGCTAGCTAGTTCACCAACACCTTTAGCACAACACTGAGTCAGCCCCTGACCTCCTTCCGGACTGTTAACTGTTGGTAGTGGTTGATACTGGTAATGGTTGACAGGAGAATCCAGCGACTCTAGTGAAATAGCAACATTATATGGATGTTTATCGATAATTCTCAGCTTTTACATCCATTTTATTAAAGAATGTTTAAGGTGTTTAAGAGTTGCATAATGTTAAAGAGTATTATAACAAAATATTAAATAACAAAAACAGAAACAGCATAACATACCAGCAAGATTTCCAAGAATGTAAACAATACTAGACTGAACCTTCACAATATTCAGGGTCTCTGCAGGTTTTCATTATTTTCAAAACCCAGGTTTCAATTTAAGAATTTTGAAGACTTTTTAAAGAACGTAATGAATAAAACTTAAGACCCATTCAATGTCCATAATGGCAAAGAAGTACAAAAGACATTAAGGGAAATTGGAACATTTTACATTACTTAAAATCAATCTTTATTCCCATGGCACGTTATTTATTTGTAAGTAGAGTTTATACACTTTTTAGACCTTTCAAAATCTTATTTAGATTTAAGGCCTTAAATACAAATTATAGGATTCTGGACGTTTAAAAACTTTTTAAGACCCCACGGATACCCTGAATATTGTCATTGTTTTCTGAATAAAAATGGTTATTTTTGACATTTACACATTGACCATAAAAACAGTCCTGCCTGGCTGATCTTGAGCTCACAGATTTACCTGTCTGTAGGCTGTTGTGCTGGGAGCGGTTAACCGGAGAGTCTATGGCCCCAACCCCTGTCCTGTTGCCCACAGCGTTTGACATCCAGTTGTAAAAGCTGACAGAGGAGGGCTCCGAAAGCAGAGGGTGTTCAGTCAACACGTCTGTACCTAGGCTGTTTCCTGGGCCCAAGAGGAAAGAAATTAAAAGCACTTAGCATCATGGAAAAAAATAAAAACTGGACACAACTTTTATCTTGCATCATAAAAGGTACATACAGTTCATGTTAGCATTAAAGACGGAGGGTCTTATTTATGTAACGTGAGCAGAATGCATTTTTGAACAAACACTGAGCAGAAAGAAATTTATGGGCAAACCTGCATTCATCAGTGTTAGTAGTTCTGATTTGTTTGTAACTACTAACGAGATCTACACCTGCCTGTGACCACTTGTAGAGTTGTGTCAGTGAGGAACATTGAAGACATTGTATAAAACTGGAATTAAATCAGTCCCAAATTCATTGGAATTAGAAATATAATTCTTTTGCACACAATAACCACTCTCTCCTTTATTCATATCCTAAACGGTGCATTTCACACAGCCACACTAAATACTACATATCTAAGTATTTTGTTTGATTTGTGAAATTGTAAATCATGATGGTGTAAGATGGCATAGAAAGCTCTTTTATAGTTCACATAAACAAAATAACCATGAAAATACTGAAACTATTGATTATCAGAATCTCCCTAACCTAACCCTCTGTAATAAGCATCAGTACAGCAACAGCAGTAGTTCAAGCATGGTTACCTGTGCGTGTGAGGGAGCTACCTTTAGCAGCAGCTACAGCCGATGGTTCATTCCTCTGAGGCATGCTCTCCAGCAGGTTATGCAGACTACGAAAGCTGCCTGTCAGATTGCTCAGGAGGCTTTCCTTCCTGGGACTGTCCTTGGCTGGCAGACCTGCACGGCTAACATGAGCTGGTGAATCAGCTGCTGTGTCACCACTGGTGTAGCTAAGAGACTGGTATGGGTGGGAGCCCTGGGGTAAGACAAATGTGCAGATTAATAAGAGGAGTGTGACATATGATAACAGCTATAATGGATCATAAAGTACTGCACCCCCTCCACTTTCCAGAAAAAAAGATCATGAAAAGACAAATTTGGAACGTTTGGGTTTGTTACTGTTCAAGCACACAGGGAGAGGTACAATACTGTACTGTATGGTGTATCAGAGACACAGTTGACCCAAGTGTTTCTCCTAGCTTTGTAATTCTACATATTGCTGGTAAAGATCATAATGAATAGAGATAATGTTTGGACAGGTAATCATTTTACATGTTTTCATATTTCCTTACATTCAACAAGCACACAGGCTATCACAATAGAGCTGATTTAGTTGAGAAGATTGCACATGTGAGCTAAGATCTGTAAAATTCACACAGAAATAATGTACTTTTTCCTCTTTTTTTGTTTTTTAACCACAAAAATGTTTTGAGAGGTTTAGTTGTGCCCACATAACCCTGCCTTTAGCCCCTCACGTGAGCTATTCTTTCTGGTAACCCGGCAAGGGGTTGGTGCTACTCCAAAACTGTGCTTTCTGGTTCAGAGCCAGTTCTTTGGTGGTGTAAAAACAAAGATAATCAGGCACTAGCTGTGAACTAGTACTGGAACCAACTCGGTGGAAAAGGGGTAACAGTGTTTCAGACAGCGTTTTGATGATGGACAGCACTTGAATGTGTCAAATATTAGGGATGTCCTGATCCGATGTTGATATCGGATATCGGGCCAATAACGGCAAAAAAAACAAAAAAAAAAAACAAATATCAGATTATATCGGCCTGCATCTAAAATCTCCAACAGCAGCACTCTGATACAAGCAGTCCATTCCAGAGTCCATTCCAGCACCTCTATCTAACAGCGCCCACATAATTACAACATCAGTGTGTACTATGGTACTAACAAAGTAGCAAGGAGTATCAATATTGGTATTGGACAAGACTGAAGGATGCAATATCGGTATCATATTGGAAGTAAAAAAGTTGTGTCGGGACACCCATATCAAATACAGTATATTGTGCTAACTTAGACTAGCTGTAGTCTAGACTAGTTGACTAGTCTAAATTTAATTTACTCTAAATGGGGGGGAAATAGTCACTAGGAACATCTTTAATACAAACAACTCAAAGAATCTATCGGATTTATAAAAAAACTGACAACAAAAAGATGTTTTTGTGGCTGGTCTGGAAAAACATGGCATCCATAAGATAAACTAGTTAAATCATGTGAAACTTCACTACACTTTATATGGGGTAACAGGAAAAAATGGTGCACATATTCTCAAAGCTGTACCTTTATTCTGAGCGCAGACTCATTGTGGGTGTGGGATTTTGACAGTTTCCTCATGATCTCAACACCACTAACAGGACCAGTGTTTGCTTCTTTTGGTGGGGGACGGCTGCAGGCTCCCTCCAGCAACATGGTGTGTTCACTCACTGTGGCTTCACACAAATAGGATAAAATAACACTTCAAGAAGAACCACATGACTTCTACAAAAGGTAAAAACATATAATGCACATGTTTATACGATACCAAGAGGCTTAGCATCTTGAAAACTAAAAGTTCCCACCTGCGTCAAACTCAAATTCAGCTCCATCGGCACTGGTGTCACTCTGCAGCGCAGCACCATTCTCCAGGCCCAGGATGGTCTCTCCCAGGCTCTGCTGAGGCTCCTTGGGTCTAGTCAGCTGATTTGGCCTCATAATACCAATAGCTTTGAAGCCCTGGGTAACAACAATAAATTTCATCCACTGTCTGGCCAAAGCAACCAGACCCTTTTTTAAAGTCACAAGTGCAGGAACCCCGTCGTTCTGGAAAGAAAAGGAGGAAAGATCAGAGGTAAATTGGTACCACAGGTAAATTTAAAAAAGCATAAGAGAGCTAAGGGCACTTGATGATTTAAGTTAAAATGAATTTATTAGGAACTTAAGCAGCAAGTAAGCTATAAAAGGTCAAATTGACATGATGTAGATGAAAGGATTTGGCTTCACACTGACCATGGTAGCTTCCTCGATGATAGAGTAGTCTGCCTGTTGCAGATAACGGTGAAGGATGTTACATAGCATGCAGGATGGATTCTCATACAAGTAACGAGCTCGTTTAGTCACACGGTTGTACTTGCTCCGGATCGGGATGTGAATGGTTTTTTTCTGTGGGAGAAGACAAAAACAGCTCACAGGAAAATGCAAAAAAATGCTCAGAAGATGAAGACAAGCAAAACGACAGGTTGAGGAATCATATATTTGAGCAGATGTTCAACTCACCTGCTTTGAGAAAATGCTGATTCATTAATGCAGTCAGAGTGTACTACACAAAATGTGATTCATCACAAGGGGTATATGTTTGAGTGTACAGATGTATTATTTACCTCGAGAGCTTCTGTCATGATGCAGCCCATGACAGCACACACCCGCAGAGTGCCTTCCATGTCCAGTTTGCGCAGAGAAGACTTCAGCTGGTCAATGGGAACCAACCAGGCTCCGATAGCAGGTGTGGCTGTGCTCAACAGATTCAGCTGCCTGTAAGTCAGAAGAGCCTTTATTATCTACATCAGTGTTATATACTGGTGTTTTTTGTTTTTGTTTTACCATGTAAGAAAACTGTAGTTTTGCATTGGAGGGCACTTTCTGATGTCTGTTCTTGAAAGGTGCTTTATCTTGAAGTGTCAACAATTTTAGCCTTGTTTACTCTCAGGCAGAGGTTTCAGCTATTTTTTTTCTTCACAGCACACGAAGAACATGATGCACTGAATAAGCAGAATAAAACTTAACTCAGCTCATAGCCTGCTGTTTGATCAGTCTGATGACCTGTGAGGCTGACATCTCTGCGATAGCAGCAAAGGTGAAGGGGTTGTAATGATATTAGACCTATCATTATATATTACAACTGACTAGTAAGCATTGAGTGCTTTAGATATCGATAAAATTTGTCTGCTTCGCATCAAAAAACTGTGCTTGATTGGATTTGACCTAAAGAATAAAATATGACAGAGAAGTTAATCTCCTAGCAAAAAGGTAGACTCTCAACTCAAAGGATGCTGCACTGTTTCTTCTTGGTCCAACTCAAAGAGTGTGTGAAATATATGACCTTAAAATGTTTTTTTGTTGGAAATACAAAAGGCACAGCTTGTCCCAATGTAGGTAAGTACTAAGTGAGCATGATCTTGAGTACCACAGTGGTCTCACTTAGTGAAGAGAAAACTCAACATCCTATGGAGTACAACATTACAAAATTAAAGTGGTGCATGTTGGGAGGGTCGTACCTTGAGAAGGCCTGTGAAGGGGAACGCACATTTGTGGGAGCAGCGAAACTGAACCAGATCTCTCTTATGGTCAGTTTCATGCTGCTGGAATCAGGAGGTGGGGGCATAAGGGGAAGGTCTTTCTTGAGGTCATCTGACTCCACTCCTTCATCCTACAAAACAGAGTTTCACAGGTGGATGAAATTGACAGGTGAGAGTTGTAGTTATAGTATTGTAACTAAGATGTAGTCTTGAGACAAAAGACAGCTTTACACAGAGGTTTATTTAACCTTAGATTATATTCATTTCACCTTGAAATAACCCATTATTTTTAAATTAACCTGTATTAAATTCAAAACTGTCTCAAGGGACAGTTTTGTGAGCAAATTGGAGTAGTTGGAAATGGTCTCTCAAACACTTTTACCAGGCACAGTTGTGTGCTTGCAAAGTTAAGTTAAAAAAACAGAGACAGTATATATACGTAGGACCTGATGAATAAGCAACACTTTTGGATAAGATTGTAAGCAATATGTAGTAAATTCTGAGAGACAGAGAGTGTTGCGCTCAGTAATGTTTAAGACAGCTAATCAAGCTTAGCTGCAGCTAAATGGAGACATTCACATAAGTGAGGCCACCAGAGCTGCAAAGGCTTTGTGTGTTCTAATCCTAGATAACAAACATTGAGCTCATTTCTGCGACCACTGAAAGGATTGGAATGTAAAGAGAGCTGAAATATTTAACGTGCAAGCTAGTTTCAAATGAGCTGAAATAATAATGTGAAAGCCATCTTAAAGACAAACACCTGGTCGTCTGAATCGGAGTGTTCATTGACATCAGAAGTAGGGCTGATGGTATCATTCGGCAGGTTGTCATCAGAGACATCTGTGCTGTATCCACTTCCTGTCTGTGAGCCCGTCGAACCATTGGACTTCGACATCCCTGTCTTACCGCCGGTGTCTGAGCGCCCCATCACACCAAATGCATTGTAAAGAATGGCTCCAGACTGACGGCCCCCTGCAACACAAATGCATTTTAACTACATATATCTCTCTGATATCTTTTTTAACACCCTTAGGTCTCAATGTTAGTCATGACCTTTGTTCTGTTTTTGGAATACTTTACCTTTGACTGTGAGGTTTTCTATGCCACATTCAAACATAATCCAGCCCCATTTCTCAAGAGAGGCAGTCGAACGGCTAAGATCCCCTTGTGGGGCCTGAGCATCAGTTTCATCCACCAGTGAAAACTCCTCCATTTCCTCCAGGCCAAATAGCACTTTGGACTTCTCAAAAGGTATCGCTGTGATAGAACAAGTGCCAATGTCTGCGGATGAAGAAAAAAAATGCAGTTTCTTAAATTTCTATTTTACAGGAAACCATGCAGTTGTTCAGTTCCAAACATTTGGTATGTTGTGTTTGCACTTTGTCTATATTTGATTTAAATCATTTGCAAACCATCAAAATCAGCATTTTACACAGCATCCAGTTTCGTTGGAGTTGAGATTGTACGAAGTATTTATAAAAGGAAAGGTCTATTAATGGCAAAAAGTAATTACTTTGTATTGTAGGTCAAACGAATGCTTCTTATGTCTCCTATTCTCTTCAGCAAACTAACCAGTGTCATGTAAAGGGTCAAGGAGCAACTTTTCAAGAGGGATGAACAGAACTTCTTTAAATCCTACCTGTAGAGTCCAAGCCTCGCAACTGGCTGTGGATACGGTGGATGTTGAGCCTGGCAGCGATTTCTTTGCCTTTCTCGATGCCTGCGTTGGAGCGTAATGAGCCAGAAGACTGAGGCTGCATCTTTGTGGCTGAGGCGTACTTGTCCAACAAGACTGAAGGACGCCCATGTTCATTGGTGTTGGGTGTCTCTTCTACAATACCCCTAAAACAAACAAAAAGAAAATGTTTTATATGGTATCTGTTTTGGAGACAAAGATATACACTTTGTTGATTGTGTGGCTGGTATGCACAGTCGGGAAACTAGAACCAGCTTTTAGGAAATAAAAGGGAATGAATGGATTATCAAAATCATGCTGGATTGTGCCTGGGTTTTAAAGGTTACCTCACTACTGAATTTGAGAATAGAGCCCATTAATAATACATCTAAAAGACCAAAACTGAGAGAGTCAGTAAACATCATAAAGAATGCAAAGAAGAAAATTTACCAGGAGTCAAGATATACTTAGAAAGTCTGAGTAATGACAAAGAAGCACATTCACACAGAGATAAACAAGTATTTTAGGTTCATACCTGTTCATTCTGAACTGGGTTGCGATCCTGTCGAAGCACAGTGCCACAAGAGACACATGTGTGATGCACTTGCTGGAGCAAGATGGTGACCCCTCTTCTACAGAAGCTTGTAGGAGGCAAAGGTTTACCTAAGATAAGATTAGATAAGATAAGAAAAATTACTTATCCACAAAGGGAAAATTCAGGAAATAAACAAACAAAACAAAATGTAAAGATAAACTGAACCAACTGAACTGCACCTTACTATGTCATTATAAACTGTTATCTGAAAAATGACTGCATAAAAACCTCATGCTGTAGACATAAAAGTCATCTCGACTCTTTATAAGACAGTTAATTTCTTCAAACAGAAGAAAATCCTACGAACAGATTAGCCAAACGGAGTGTGAAGCAATCTTTCTCAAATGTGAGAGTTTTATGGGTTCTTTTCTAAATTTTGATTTGCAGAGGGCAATAGAAAGACTTTTAATCCACTATCCATAAGAGATAAGATATTCCTTTGTTCATCCCACAAGGAGAAATTTACAGCAGCAACAAATACAAAAGAGAAATTAAGAAGGAAGAAGTCTGAAATTTTTAGCATACAAACTCTAATAAGTCCAAAAGGTACACTGGTTTTGATAGCATAGGCAAGATGCATGGGTAGAAAAGCCATATATCATTAATCTACACAATGCTTAACTGGATCAGTTTGAATGTTCTGAAATCTGCAGCAACGTTCATGATGTTGAAACTTTCCTTGAACCTCTCTGCATCCTAAGTCCATTGGTCACATAACATGACTGGCTTCTCATTAATCAGGGTCATGGGTCTTACCTTGGGAATGGAGACGTTGGCTTGTAGACCCTTTATTTTCACATTGTCAGGTTTGATTGACAGGTCTGTCTGGCCATGAGAGATGTTGAGGGAGCCAGGAGTTGTGCCCTCTGTCTTGGACAGCTTGTGCTCCTGCTTGCCTGTTTGGCTCTGTAAAGATCCAAAAAAGTGAGATGTTACTAATTTCTCCACAAAAGTTGTTTTTATTTGTAAGGTCGATCTACAAAAACTCTGGCATTTGGAAAACAGCGTCTGGTTTAACTCTACTAAATCCAGGTTTTTTCAGTTAAACCTAATTACTAAGTAATGGTAATTGGTAAATAGACTATGTTTTATATAGTGCTTTCTTTAATCTTCTGACCTCTCAAGTGCTTCTACATCACATGTTACATTCACCAATTTACAGCACATTTACACACTGATGGCAGAGGCTGCTATGTACAGAGCTCATCACTTTTGACAGACTCTATTCACAGCACCACTGGGTGCAGCCATAGACTGCATATAGAAGGGATGCCATCTACTAAAAGTAAACATTTAAAATGTCTTTCATAGTAATCAAAACTGTAACCTTGAAGAGATTAATTTTTGTGTTCGAAGCTTTGTTGTGCTTACAGACTCAGTGACGGTGGACTTGCTGATTTGATAGGCTTCATTGAGGACTTTCCCATGCAGGTCATCCAGAATGGCTGCGGGATGGCGAATACTGGCAAAGTGGACCATGGATTCAATATACCTAAAAAGATAAAAAAGAAACACTACTGTCATGAAACAATGACAAAACAACACAGTGACGAGTGCTATGCATGGAATATTTCCTGCATTTGTAAAACACAGAGATTTAACAAAACCACAAAAATCACCATTTGCATGCTGTATACTTAATATGTCAGTACACGAGAGCCTGCAACTCTTCAGAGAACCTACTGCAGTTTAATAATTTAAGAATTATTAAAGTAATGCTTGTAAGACAGTTGAAACTCAGTACTTTCAATCTCTAACAATTTTAGATTCACATGAGTAGACCAACCCATGATTTTGATCTGAGGAGTACTGTGCATTAAGAGCAATTATGGCCAAAGTAATAGGCCACTGGATAAGTCGGTCTATCCCCAATCCTGACTGTTTGAACATTTAGCTGAAAGGAGATTTGGTCAATAACACCAAATAACATACGTATAAGTGGACTAACTGGGGAGTCACATGACCATCCTAAGGGGTGTAAACGCTTTGTTTCGTCACCCTGGTTAATTTTACTGTTTTGTGCTTTGTGCACACCGAGATGGCAACAAGCTCGGGGAAAAAAAAAAAAAGAGATGAAACAGCCGGCAACAGCCCATGTAACTAACAATGTGGAGCTTGTGGGGGGAAGTTAGGCTTACAGGAGGAATCATGTTTTGGTTTTTCTATATTTTTACATCCATGTGAGTTTTTGTTTGTTTTCATGCCCTACATATATATTTGTATTATTATTTTTTCAATAAAAAATTAAACACAAAAAAGAATAAGTAGGCTAACTCAACAAAACATTTTGACACAGTTATAGCAAAGGGAGGTAGAAACAAAACCCTTTGGAATAATTACTACCTGTCAAGTGATTCAGCTACAAGGGGTGTGAGCACCACATTAATGGCACCCTTCACCTCCACTATGGCAGTGGTCCTGGTCTGAGCCAGGGGCTGCTCCAGAGTCCAGTCATCTGTTGTGGTGTCGTCATCTGTGTTCTCCATGGCTCTTTTATCTAGCGGAGTATATGGTGTACTGTAGAGGGAAAGTGAAACAATGTTTGATCATACATTAATGTGATTAGAACAGATAGATAAGACAGATGAGACAGAAAGATGAGATAGATAGTTGAGATAGATGAGATAGATTAGATAGATTAGATAGATGAGATAGATAGATAAGATAGATCAGACAGACAAATAGACACAAACCTATTGTTTTCTCCCATCAGCTGGACTCCTCTATCCAACAGAGAGCTAGCAGAGAGGCCAGGCTTTATCACCTGTATGTGAAGAAACATATGACACCACAAAACTGGTGAGCTCTATTGTGGAAGGAAAATTACATGTAAACCTTAAAACAGAGAATAATTTTTGTTCACGCCCACAAAGACAGTTTGTTATTAGTCAAACACCTTAAAGCTAGGGACAGAGAGTTGGTCAAAAGAAGCTGAGCTCTCTTCGCTGGTGGGTGTGTCCAAATCTAAGGGGCGATGCAGAGAAGACTTGGAGGTCCTCTTATTGGTGGGCTGCTTGACAGACCAGTTTGAGACCTGAAAACAACAAGGTTAATATTCTTTAATTGGATGCAAAATAAATAATCTGATGAAAAGGCAAAGTTCGATCCCTATCCCATCTAGGTCATTCATAGCCACAATATAAACCAAATGAACATGCCTGGTAGTGGGCTAGGTAGTTTTGGTAGCATGCCATGACATGGGGCTGGCGAGTTACAGGACCCGGCTCTGCAGTCTTCTCTGCTTCCACTGAGCTCTCCTCCTCAGCAAGGGCAGAGACAAAGGAGGCTTGGGATGTGTGACTAGGCAGGGGATGCGGCGGCAGAGGAGGCAGCGGGGGCAGAGGCAGAGGACGTGGTTCGGTAATGAGCTCCCCGTTGAGCACGTAGGTAAGAGGGCCCTCAACACTGTGGTAGATGGAGCTCCGACTGCGAAGGTCAAAATATTAGAAAAACATAGAAGATTAATGTCTTTAGTGTTTTACATTAATTACAAATAAAGAGATGCTCTATGAAAGACCTCCTGGTCTGAGTTCTGTGCTTTTGAAGATCATGTTTTCATACACATTATTTTGAAACCTCGTGTGAAAAAATGATTAAATTCATCACTTGTGTTTATGTGAAGGTCCTTTCAATCACAAGCATACTAAAATCAATGGCAGAAAATGTTGAGTGCTTGAGTGTTTAATTACCTCGTGGTTACAAAACAAGAAAAAAAAAATTTTTCAAAACACCAGCTGGCTGTCTATGAATCAAACCTCTCATTTGCTACAGTCCTTCTTCCAATAACATTAATGTTTGCATTATAAAATCAGTAGCAAATGAAAGCAGCAATGTGCGTAGCTTTAGGGAGAGATCCTTAACACATTGGAAGGCAAAACTTGTCAGATATCAAACATAAAAATATCACAACACTGTTTTAGTATTCCTGTGTCATAAAACTATTTTACAGCCACTAACAGGATATCATTGTGACACTTTATAAGGAGTACAAAGCAGTACTTGTGAATGGCTGTTTTTTTTCATCTACTCCAGAATGGTCTGAAGTAGGTATGGGCAATAAATTATCGCTCACGATATATCATCAGAAAAATCCTCTATGATAAGTATTTGCCATCTCATGATAAATATGATAAATGTAGCCGTAGCCCACACTGATCAGAATAACAAACAAAGACGAAGACGTTTCTGAGCAGCTCGTTACTGAACGAGGCTCCACATGAGGGATTTCCTTCAAGATTGGGGCTTAGATGAGTGCAATCAGGTATGCCTGATATCGGACAGTGGATCTGCTGCTGCTATTCACTCTGTGCAATAAGAGTTTTCAACAAATATTGACAATTTTTTCACATTTCAGACTTGTTTGATGTCATTAGTTTTCTCCATAACCTACCACTCAAACTTGTGGTTAAGTATCTTATTTGAATTGAGATTTTTTTCACAGGATTATCACCAGAATGGCAAATCTTATCATAAGTTTCTTAGAATATATTGCCCATCCCTCGTCTGAAGACCCTGCTCGAAGAAACTCCAGAACGCTGCTTTTGCCTCTAACCCCAGCTACCTTGAAACTTGAAAAAAGCTAAATATTCATTTGATTACTACAGTTTCAATACAGGATTTATTGTAGTTAACACTATCAAGTATTTAAATGAGATGTCAGAAGTACTGCAGAGTGGCCCTTTAAAAATCATTAAAACGATAACACTTCGGGCAATCTGGCATGGTCAAAACCTGCTGGACAAGTTATTAATTCATCTGCTCAATACACAAATGACAGATGAGAGTCTTTGATGTTACTGTGCGCTCTCTCTCTCTCTCTCTCTCTCTCTCTCTCTCTCAACCTTCATCTGACCAACCACCTAGTCTACCCTCAAAGTCTGGAACCCTTTTACTTTGACAGCTTTCTTGAGACCTACTCAAAAGGTGCTCCACTCACTGAAGTTTTCATTCTTTGAAGTAATTGAATACGTGAGCTGACCTATAGTTCTCCATGTGATACGGGGGCTGCTGTGGCTGCTGCATCTGCTGCCTCCTCTTCTTCTTGCGCCCGGGGTATGTCCCTGGACCCTCATCAGCACTGCTTATTGGCTCAAAGTCCTCAGCAGCAGAGAAGTAGGCCTCACTGTCAGCCACAGACATGCTGGAGTCAGCAGAACGGTACTGGTGGAAGGTGTTGGAGTCGGCTGAGGGTGTGAAGGGAAAAGAGCCGTAGCTCCTACGCTGATGTGGTGAATCCAGGACATTCTCATCGCTACGGGACACCTCACTGCTGAACTGGACGCCGCTGGACAGCACTGGTGGTGGCTTATCAGTGAAGACAGCAGCTGATAGGCTCTTGGTGCTGCCAAGCCGACCGGAGTGTACAGAGGATTGTCGCTTGAGGGGGGAACAGAGGGGGGAGCGCACTGATGAGTGATCCTGGGAGCTGTTTGGAGAGACTGGGGAGACCTCTGGCACTTCCCCTAGAGTGCTTCATAGAAAAGAAGGAAAATTACAGCCATTATTTATAATCAGAGGACATAGAAATGACATGATTCTCCGATATTTCAAGCATAACTTTGGATGTAACTTACTCAGCAGGGCTTTTGCCATTGATTGGGCACAAGTGTTCCTCTGTGCTTGGTGAGGGAGAGTCCCTTTCTCCAGCCAACAGGGGCAATGCAGCGCTAGAGGAACTATTTTCTTCAGAGGAGGAAGCTGAGCTGTGAGAGCGCTGGGGCACCTGAAGACTTAGGTGTTGCTGACTACGTCTCTCAGGCAGCTCAGGAGGAAGGCATGGTGAGTGTGTGTCTGTTTTAAGTCCCACAACTCTCCCTAAGAAAGAAATATTGAATACTGAGTAGACAGACAATAAAAAAAGCTTATTTAATTACCATAACGCAGAATAAACTGTCATAAAATTAACAACTAGAGAAACAAAAAAACTCAGAATGTAACACTGTTTTAGAAGAGCAGATACTTTTTTCATGATAAACAAAGCATTTGGGGTTTTTAAATTCTTAATTTTGTTTTGAATTCACAAAAATGACCCATGAGCAAGTCTAGGGAAAATCAGGACATTATTGTTTAATCTTTTATAATCCATACCATCAACTTTGGGTGTTTCCTTGGTAATAATCCACTCCCCGGGTTGAAGCAAAGACTGGCCATAAGACATGTCTGACTCTGTGCTTGAAGAGGAAAATGCAGACGAAGAGGAGGGTGTGAGCTCCTCAAGTTTGAAGAAGTCCAGGCTCATGTTGGTACCTCCAAAGAATCTGCAGCCTCCGAGACAGCCACAGCGGTTCCTGCCACGCTTGTTGCGAATGCCTGCATCTTCCGGCCACAGAAACCAAAGCCTGAGAGAAAGAAGATGAAGAGCAAGATGGCCGAATAAAATGAATACATAATAGTTGTCAGGATTAAGCAAACAATATCAGACAAATTGGCTTTTTGGCTGCTGTCACTAAATATTGCATTGGTCCATTTCTTAACGACATTACAGCATGAGGGCTGTCAAAATGCTATGTTAACTTTGATAAATGAACCCAAATAAAAATAATCAAATAAAAAAAAAAAAAAAATCATCTCATATTGATTTATATGCTCTATAACATCTTTAGACCTCAAATGACTCTGAACAGACAGCCTTGAAAACGGTCCTCTGATTACAATGAAAAAAGGTGACACAAAGTTACTTGGCTATAATTTTTATAGTTTTAACTGTCTAACAGAACAACGCTATTAAATTTATTGTGCAATTGTAAATACACATCTTCTAGGAGAACAGACAAAGAAGTGCTCAGAGCTCTAATTTTTACCACTTTATGAAACATACTACCAATCAAAGACGGTCAACAGAGCACACAAACAAGGCAGGGGACGTAGGATCTTTCTTCTCTTTTGTTTCATAAGCTTCCAGAATTTGTTACTGATATATTTCTTACATTTACTTACACTCACACTTACAAGAGTTGTCTTGAGTAATGACAATTTAAGGCTACAAAATAAAAGCTGTTGTGGAAATTGTTTCCTGCTGTTATAAGCTGTTGGATATTTTATCAGCTGATGATCATTTTAAACAAGAAGAAAATCGACACTATTGCAGCAAGCTGGACATTTCACATTTCCATTAGTGATCCATTACACATAGAGAACTGAGAACTGTGGTTTTTAACTTCACGCGAACTTCATAACTAATGGGTGCTGCTGTTCCCTGTGAGCATATTCATGCATTAAAGGGATATTCCAGCATCTCCACATGCACACCTCAACCAAAAAGCCACAAATAATGCTCAAAACAGCACCTAACTTCATCAACGGTACATGTAGGGTCCCAGCTACCAAACATCTTTTTAGCTTTGCCTAATCTCATTAGCAAAGAGACTAAACACAACTCACCTTCTCTCTTCTAGCAGCTGCTTATTTGTGGGGGGTCCTGACGAGTCGATCACCGAGTGCAATGGAAAAATTTATGATCATTACTTCGTGGAAATGCAATCAGAGTTCTTGTGTATATTGTATGTGCACTGCAGAGGCTGTTGTTCTTCTGCTTAGTGTCTCGGTCTGAGTGCATTTCCATGAATAAAGTAATAATCATAAATTTTCAGCTGCACTGGGTGATCGACTTGTCAGGACTCTCCCACAAACAAGCGGCTGCTGGAGGAGAGTGGGTGAGTTGTGTTTGGTCTCTGCTACAGAAACCAGGCAAAGCTAAAAAGATGTCAGCAGTTGGCAACATTAATCTCTTGAGGGGGTGTCTAACTCGGTGTGTTTGACCATGACTTAAATTTACCACAGATTATCCCTTTAAGTCAATAAAAAATGTGGTTGATGATACAGGCAGAGCATCTGAGGGACAAACTATAACAAAAATACACACACATGATTTTCACAAATACATACATATATAGACACAAACACGTACACTGACCCACACAGTAAGAGAAGTCATTAAAGCAGCAAAGAACTCATACAATGTGTTTTTTCTACCTTTTGGTTTGAGCATCATGTAGCTCCAAGAAGTGTCTCTGGACTTCACATTTGGCTGGGTGGTCAGCAGCCAGGGCAATGTCTGCTGTAATGAGGTTCAGGTTGACTGTACCCGCCTCAAGCCAGACTGAGCGGCGTAGCAAGGGGGGCTGACCAACACCTAATGGCTGACCCAGACCTTGACCCTGACCAGCTGGCTGCAGCCTGGTTGCCTCACTATGCTGCTGCTGCTCAATGAACTGCCGGATGTTTATATCCTGCACCATAGCGCTGATGCCCTCCCCTACAGCCTGGTTGTGCAGGTTACAGTTGGCAATGCGAATATTTGTTGTCTGTGATGGAAGAAAGAAAATCAATGTGAAATTTTTACACTAGGGGTGGAACGATTCATCTACAACATTGATTTATATTCCTAGGATCCAATTACATCGATCTGTGCTCGGCAAGTTGTCCTATGGGTGACATAACTTCATCTAACATTGTTTTAAATTGTAATAAATCAATTTTATTAATACTAGGGAATAATGCAATAGATTCAAGCACGGTAGATTGTATATGGATGTTTTTCTTTTTTCTTTTTTTTTACTTTTAATGATAAAGACATTAAACATTACTTGACTCAGTCACAGTCCAGTATCCAGGTATTTATTTCACAGTCATTCTGGTTGAATATTTGGCTAAGAAGTTACTGAATTGTATTGTTCTCAATGAACCAATATCGTCCTTGAATCATATCGGCAACCATTGTTAAAATGAATCGTTTCACCCCTAGTTTACACCACTAATAATCTTACAGAATATTCATAAAGTGGGTTTTATAAATCTACTTTACTTGAAATACACTGAATACAACACATTTTTGGGCTGTAGCTTATTACCTTGATGCTGGTAGCACAGCCATGCTCCACGATGAAGAGGTCAACTCCATCTACGGCCAGTCTGGTCATGGTGTACTTCAGCTCCTCTGATGTTCGACAGTGACCTGGTAGGCAGCTCATCTGAAAGACAACCATCACCAAAGCTTACTGATGATATTAAGGAAGTGTTGGTGAATAAGGCTGGCTTTGTTAACATCACCCAATAGCCTGTAGCTGCTTCTACAAACAGAACATGCATTTTGTCAAACAGATTTTTTTTTTTAAAGGAACTTCAGCCATAATGAGTGACTTTCTCGGTTTCCTGTTTTCGAATAAGACACACAGAAACAGCAGTTAGACCAAACCAATGCCAGATATCATAAAATTTCCAAAGAAGTAAGATTCAGACTTTTTTTTTTTGTTCATTTCATAGTGCACAGCCTGTTTGTACCTTGGCATCACATATGCGGCGGTCAATGCCATGCTGGCAGATGACAGAGGGCTTGGGTTGTTCAAGCTGGAACTCTCTGGATACCCCATGGAAAAGGAAAGTCTCACCCCACTCGATAATGCTGGCCACCTAGTTATTAAATCACATGTAGACACATAAATACTTCATAATTTAAAGCTGCATCTCAATTATTATCGTTAGAATATCATCGAAAAGTTGATTTCAGTAATTTAGTTCAAAAAGTAAAACCTATTTATTATATTGATTTATTACACACCGACTGAGATATTTCAAGTGTTTATTACCTTTCATTTTAATATTTTAACTTACAGCTGATGATAGATTTGTATATGTGTGTGTGTGTGTGTTTTAAATGTATATATGTATTAATGATCATGGATTTTTATCTTTCAGGTGCACTCATAATTTTTTATCTTTAAATTTTAAAGATTAAATCATTGTATGTCAAACTACCTTTCATATGGGTGGAAGGTATAACAAACGTTTGCTGATTTGAACCCATTTATCCTCTCCTACCTTTTACAGTTTTAACAACTTTCACACACCTGTGGCACAGTTACTCTGCCAGTGAGCCCCCCAGCCTGCACGTCAATGAGCCAAGCATACTCCAGGGTGTCACTGCCCAGGGGGAGGCCCTGAGCGGAGAACATGGCATGGGCTCTCATCTGCAAGCCAGACAGGCTTAGGTGGCCATCTCTCAACACCCCATCTACAGTGGGACGCTGTGGGTGAAAAGAAGAACAGAATATCAAATAGGCTTTCTTTTAGGCTTATATCATTACTATCCAAATTTTTTAAAAAGTTATAAAATTAAATTCATTATATTCTGTAATTCCTATCCTGTTATCTCTGCACAACTCATAGCTAAAGCTTAGAAACTGGGTTAATGCAATATGCAAGTATTTATGCTAACATGCAGCTGGTGAAATGCATGTTTTACGTAACACAAACAACAGAGACATGCTCACTTTTTTCAAAATTTTCAAAGACTGAGTCAGTCTTTTAGTTATCACATAAAAGAGGCTTTTTTGTATTGACAGCTAAATTTTGTGAGATGTGTCTCACAGTGGAAGGCTGCTTTAACCGAGGTTATTTGAATGCTTGCTTGAATTCTAAATCAAAACTTAAAGTCCATTTGTTAAGATCCAAGATTTTTAACTATTTTTCTGAAGCAGTTTCCGACAGATGAGGTTATGTACGTAGTTAAGATAAGGAAGACACATCGAACATTCAGTAGTTATGTTTCTGACCTGATAGTTGTCACTGACAAAGATATGAATGGGAGACAGAAGCAGCTGAAGCATTGTCTCCTTGTAGCCCTTTTTCATCTCAAAACAAAGTCGCTCCAGGTAGCCGGATGGACCTTCAGGACCCTCACTGCTGCAGTGCTTGAGGCAGAAACAAAAGTAAAAAGAAGCAGTTTTCAATAACATAAATACAGATCAACTCAAAAATCATGGCTGGCATGTTTAAAGAGAAAACATCAATCATTGTAGGCCAGTAAAGGCTTAAGAGTAATAACAGGGGAAAAAAGCTTAATCTTTGAACATTCTATGTTCACAATAAAATATATTTCATTTAAACCTTTCAACAAAACTCGCAGGCTTACCATTGGTAGTCTGCCGTGGACTTTGTAAAGATTGATGTACACAGTAATGTCCCATGGGCGCAGGTCCAAAGGATGGATGTCTGAACTAACTCTTTGTTCACTGTCCTCCATTCCCAGAGGAGACCAACCCAGACCTGAGGAGGTGGAGGTGGACAACACGGGGCTGGAGACTGCCTCCTCAAAGTCTGTGTACATGTCATCCTCACCAAAGTAGTTTTCCTGTGCAAACAGGGGAGGTGATGATAAGAAGGCTGTTACCAATTAAAAATGTCTTTTGATTCTTTACATCATTTCATTCTAGGCAAGGACATTGCTGATCTACACATAGTACTTGTTTTTTTATTTACCTTGAAGTCAGAGACATAAACCACACCAGTTTGTAAGACACTGTTAGTTTTTGGGGGTGTCCAGGGGGATAAAAGTCAAAGCTGTGGTCTCATAAAGAATTCCATTGCTTTCATCCAAGTCCACAACATGCAGTCTTTATGTAACTGTGAAGCTCTTTCTAGTACTATCTGGCAGCTACTGGTACAACAGTTTACTTCAGTGGAAAAGTTGATATTTATTATTCTTAACTATCCAACTTAAGAGTTTTCATACCTTGATGGAAATGAGCGCTCGGAGCAGAGCTCCATAGAGAATGATCTGAGAATCAGGGGCCATTTCCATCTCTACGTGAAGTTTATCTGGGGGGAGCTCTGAGGGATCAGTGGGCGCTCGGCTGTGGGCTGCTGACCCTGATGTGCAGGTATAGCGAGGCTGTGCTTTTTGAGGTCCAGAGGTGTGTTCTGGGGGACGCAGAGCTGAGAGCATGGATTCCTCCATCTCAGACACTAGAGATACAAAACAAGGGTCATCCATGACATCCATGAGTTACAGCAACAAACGCAAGAACATGAACATGATTACATCTTCTACACCGTAATGCCTACTGTCCCACGGTTGTCTTCTAGGGGTGTAACGATTCATCTACTACAAAATCTATTGAATATTGAAAATGAGAACAGAAAAGGTTAATCTCCTGTTAATTCAACCTGGAGTAAGTTGCACTTTATTCAAATAAAACATGAATGCATTTGCTGTTAATTGTCGTTTACTTCTTTGTTCATAACTAATTAACTTAACCTGATTCCCTTCCAAGAACCAACAGGAATATGGGAAGTTTCACCTGCACTGTCCAGTATCCAGGTATTTATTTCACAGTCACACTGGCTAAATTTTTGGCAAAAAAAGTTACTGAATAGTTTCAGATCGTACTGTTCTAAATTAACCAATATCATCCTTGAATCATATTGGAAACCATGAATCATTGTTAAAACAAATTGTTACACCCCCAATTTATACCACCAATAATCCTACAACATTTTCATGAAGTGGGTTTGATGAATGAATGAAAATGAATCGTTACACCCCTATTGTCTTCAGTGTAATACATAATAAAATGATGCTAAAGCAGGTAACTTACATGACTGTTTGAGCTGCTCATCAGCTTTCTGGGGATATATAGGATGCCAGGTATAGTCAATGATCAGCAAGAAGTTGGGTACACTCCAGCAATCCACCCAGCCAGCTCTGATAGAGGGCAGAAAAAACATGTCAACTCAACACTGAGTCATATCGCAGAGTTTATCATCGTTTCAAGTGAATTTTCCAGTTCATTGTTTGCTTTATGACCCGTTCTATTCAAGGACACTCAGCAGAGGTTCAAATCAGCAGACTGGTCAACACCTGGTTACGCTTAACACAGAGTGTATCAGCCCTGTTAGAATTCAATTATAAACACCCCGGGGAGTCAGTGTGTTTCTCACGGAGCTACATCACTCTGGTCTGACTTGGGGCTGCATATAATAAATGACATAGACGTCTGGTTAAACTACACACTGCATATGCTACCCTACTTGCAAAGGTTCACTGACAGTTTTGTTTTTACTTTCACCAACCTCAAAAGAGTGTGTAAGACGGGAATAGACTACATAGACTGTAGGAAAGATGGAGAATATGAAAGCATTGAAAAATAGAGCAGAAAAGTTTGAGACTGCCCCTGTTGTCCAGCTGCAGTGTGGGTAATCTGTCACGTCTCCATCGTGTAAACAGATCATCAACCTGGGTCAATCTAATCAAAACACACAGTAAAGAATTTTCTTAAATATGGTTTCTAGCATTACCGCTGATTTCCCCATGCTAACTTATGTCTAAGGATTTATGATTTAAGGACATTAGCAGCCTGTTTGTCTCGCAAGCTGAAATTCTCGAGAGGCTTGCTTATTATTTCCATCAGTCACGTATGCGCTCAGCCAAAGTAAGCAGAAGATGGATTAGTTAAAGGCTGCACTGGCCATCATATCTGTGTCGCAAGCATAATAAATGATTAAAATAATTTTGTAATTGTGTCCAGGGTAGTCATTTGGGAAAAGGAGTAACTAGTTCGGCTC
Source organism: Xyrichtys novacula (assembly GCA_962446985.1). Lineage (NCBI taxonomy): Eukaryota > Metazoa > Chordata > Actinopteri > Labriformes > Labridae > Xyrichtys > Xyrichtys novacula. Next base: position 10,902,212 of record OY660878.1, read on the forward strand.
TTCATTCACACCGACAGTGACCTTTGTTGGGGAAAAAAAGTTTGCTGCGGTTTAACTATGTTAAGTATTGATCATCTAATCTGTCTCGTAAAACTGACAGAAATATCAATTATTGACACAATCAAAGCATAAAAATTTGAATTTAGTGGTGCAATAACTGAATCACCACCTCCATGACATTTCCTATTTAAATAAGCATTGAATAGAGTCAGTGTCACAATAAGGAATAATCCTGCTCTTCACTAAGGCCCGGACTACACGTATACAGATATTTATTTATCAGGATATTTTTGTTCTCCCGTCTAAATAAATGTATCTGTCCACACGTGTTAGTTCTCAAAAATATCTGCGTCCACACAAAGCCGTCAAACTCACTCCTATCTGGTGCCGCTTAAAAATAATTCAGGAACAAAGCTACCTGATTGGCCGATGAATCGTAACAGCGTGATGCGTCATGCATTGTTTGGTCCATGTGACGGTGTGGCGGCTATAACAAAGCAGACGCCTCTGTGAGCTGGCTGACTGGTGGATGTAATTGTATAAAACAAGGTTCACTGTCAAGGCTGAAATTAGCCACAAAAGGGCAAAACAAACGTAAAGAATACCCTGTCTGTCCGCCATCGTTGTTGTTGTTGTTTTTAATTCGCATGCACGAGCTGCAGTTTGACGTCATCGATCCGTAAAAGTTCAACCACACGAATCCACTTATACGGATATCTTTTTATTCTCCGCTTGTTTTTCCGGGTTCAGATTTATCCGGTCTGAGTGCTCCCAACTCCCGTTTTGGTGTGGTAGGGAGGCCTAATCGGACATAAATATGTGCGGTTTGAAATATATCCGCATTTGTGTAGTTCGGGCCTGAGACATACTTCTTTCACCCTCAACTACAAAGAGATAACTTCCAATTTCCACTCACTCTGCACTGGTTATGTTCCTCCAACGAGACTTTGTGGGCTTTGGAGGGGGAGCCCCTTGGTTTTCCCCTGGCATGAACATGTCTGGGGGCAGCTTTACATTCTGGTAGTTTTTGGCTTGGGTGAGAAGGGGGTAGCGGCTGGGATGACACTCTGGCAGGGACAAACGCATGTCTGTATCTTCGGCCTGAGAACAAAGACAAATCAGGGCAATGAAGTGATCCAGGCTTTTTCATGGCTTGTGTCAAAGATACAAATTAAATCTTCTGATGTGATATGTAGTAGTACATCTTTTAAAATATGTATAAAATGAAAATATACTCACACTCATATCACTGAAAATAAAAATAGGCATTTTTTTTTTTAAATATGACAGCACTCACCTTCAAAATGAAGCGTGTATGGCAGGTAGTTGGGACAAACTCGTTGAAAGGCAAAGTGAAGTCTATATTGAGTGTCTCCCCGCATGCTGCCAAGTACACTATAGAAGATCAATAAAGCAACTGATTAGTCTCCCCAGCTCTGCCACTGTGTAGAGTTCATATATCAAGATTAATTAGTTATGATGTAGTATCCTATGATGGAATTGACTTTCAGTGCAAATGTTAATGCAGCATTAAGCTATCATCTGTCATGATGGGATCTGAAGATATCTGTTGTAGATATTTGGAGCCTTGATTACAACTAATAAAGAACTTGACATGCTTTACATAGAATCTGTCACATGAGTTACACAAAAACTTATTACGACCCTAAAACTTAAATTGGATTATTTTCCATCTTATTTTTCAGCTTACTTACCATTTTCCTGCTGCTTCGTGGAACAGTCAATCCAGTTGTGCTGGTTAGCTGCCCAGATCATCTCAAACTGGTGGAAAAGAATTTTGAACTTCCAGCAGTACGGGACAAAGGAGTAGATGTCTGGGGCATTGTCACTCGCCCAGTCCTGGATCAAATCTAAGAAGGACAAAAGAAACAGTGATGAAGCAAAAATGTTGGTGGTTTTTATACAAATTCCACATGTTGCAGTAATAAAATGCAAATGCTGTCATTGACAAATGCATAGAAAAGACAGAAAAAACAGCACACATATCTTAGATATATAAAATAACTTTTATATTCAAAATTATACGTCAACTCAGAAACAGGCAAAGAAAAATTAACATCAATAGATTTACATCTATGGGTACAAAAGTCAAAGCAGGGATAAAAAAAAAAAAAAATCTTTTTAAAGCGTATCGCTTCATCCTAAACTTGTGTTATTGCTAATTTTTGCCAACCAGCTGGGTCTGTTTCTTTTTATTTATTTATTTTTTTGGCTTTTTGTCATAATCTTCGTCAATAAGTAGTGACGTTTTAAGAATAACGTGAACGATTCAAATTCAATATCCTTTTGCTTTTTGAAAATAAAAAAATTCCCAAGAAGCACAATGGTGTAAGATTTCTTCATCTTCTTCTTATCATCAGTTATTTTCCATATTTCTAACATGTTGTCAGTGTTTTGTCTGTCTGTTTGTTTTGGGACTCACCGGTGAAGAAGTTTTTCTGGGCATAGATGAAGTGGTAAGTTGCCTTGTACACTTCAATCTCACACTGCCATGACTGAGGCATGTTCCACACCCGAGGATAACTTGCGATGACGTGAAACTGAAAAGGCAAAAAACATTTCAGAAAACCCAAAGTACATGCACATTTGCTAAACTTTACCCTGCATACTATACTGGGGAGAAAGTGATTATACTTTTAAAGTTCTGCTCAAGGCTTATCAAATAACTGCCTCCTACTTACAGCAAGCATCTCAGCCTCCAGAAGAGTCCTGTACAGCATGCTACTGGTGGTGTCCACATGAAGCAGTTGGCCTTTGATGGTTGGAGAGTAGCCTGAGGTCAAAAGGGAAAGAAAGAAAAGCAGGGCCATCAATTATCACAATAGGGCTAAGTTAAGTTATAGCTAAGTTCATGCCAGTAATTTCATCTACCAGAAAAAAAACCTTAAAAGCTGCTTATGTTATGTTAACTACAATCCCAGAACAGAGGAGAGCACTGATTGACAAGACATTATCAGTTTAGTGTGATCAATTATTTTGTAATTTTCAAAATCTTGTTTCTAGATTTCTGGTATTAAGGAAACACTGGGGAACTCCTAAACAGTTATTCAAAATGGTATATGATGAGTTCCAGGTACAGGAAACCATCCTTATAGTTTCCACATTTTCCTTTATCAAGTTGTAAATATGATAAATTCTGCTCAAATTGTTGACACTTCCTTACAGCCTGGTAGTTACAAGAAGGGAAGGGGCTGCGATAATCTCAAGAGATAAAAATTACGAGATAAAGTTTATGTTGAAAATAAATCTTAACATAAACTTTGTAAATTAATTATTTATAAAGACAAGAATACAAATAAAAAAAAAACTATTTTTTTTGTTTGATATGACATTTTCATGAAAATCTTATGTGTACATAATGAATTTCAATGAAGCTGCTTATCATGAGTGTGGAATAACAATGAGTTCAAAAGACCTAAAGAATGAACGAATTCTGAGTATGATGTGAACTTCTATGTGCATAGAATGTGTAAAAATTGATCCACTTACCATTCTCACCTACAGTCATGGGGATGTTGACTTCTAAGTAAGAGCCTGCTCCTACATTCATATGGATAGCATTGGTCTCCTAGAAACAGGGATGACAACAGGCCATTGGGTTAAAATAAGCAAACCTACTTGCTGTAAGACTATTAAAGGACACCTCAGCAATAAATTAGAAATAATAATGATAAAATGACAATTTTCCCTGACTCAAGCCATCTAACATTTTCATTCAAACACATTTATGTTATGATATTTAGTAAGCACTCCACATACTGAGCTTTTTAAAAGTCCTTACACAGCTCAAGGGTAAAATTTGAAGAGGCATTAAACTTAAATCAATATCTGTGGCTCAAACTGATAATAAATGACAAGAAACACAAAGAGAGAAGTAGAGGGAGGACAAAGGAGTATGGGTAGACAAGAACAAACTAAAAAGTATAAAGAGTGTGTTGATGAGTCACCCTGTTTTTGGTAAAAAGTAGATCAATGGTTGCATCAGCGATAATGTTCATGCGGAGCTCAAAGGCCTGGATCTGCCTGGGTTTTCCTGGCTGGGCAACCTCAGTCACTTTCATGGCTTGATAGTCAGCCGGGAGGAAGAACTTCCACAGACAGTCCCTGAGAGAGAGAGAAGTTCATGTAAGTGTTAAGACTGCAGCAGTTAGGCCAATCTCCCACCCTGTAGAAGTCAGGATTAAAAACTTCCTGAAAGCTTTAGCTTTATTGCAACAGTTTTCTGCAATTGTGTGAGTCATATATTGTAAATGTATGCAAAGGAGAATATTTCAGTGTATGATTTATGTTTGAATATTTGCAGTGGAAGCAGCTTTACAATTAACTTAAACTGAATTGTGGCAAGATTTATGAGTTACTTAAAGTTAAAATTCTTAAACAGGACAAAGTTTGCAAGATTTTTTCACAATCAGTTCTTACCTCTGACGATCCGCCCAAGGACCGTAGTTAAAGTCAGTCCCTTTCCCACAGACAATGTCCAAACCCCAACAAGGAGGCAGGTCCTGAAGCTTATCATCCTCACTGCATGTCTCTGCTTCCTCCACACCCTCTTGCTCCATGGGCACCAGACCTAGATATACACACAGAGTTTAAGCCCTTAGCCCTGACAACACATATTTAACAACATCACATAAATATATGATTTAAACTCCCTAAAATCATCAAAGCAAAGTGAAAGTTTCTACCAGCAGTCGCGCATAAAAGGGTCACAATTCAGACAGGCTGAAATGTATGGCAGAGTATACAACAACCTCTTTGATTTGGTCGGAACTTATTGTCTTTTTTGAAATAAATGAATAAATAGAAATCCAATGAATTTTATAACAAAAGTTAAAAAACATACACAACAGGAAACCAAAACCGCCATGGGTGTGTGAGGAAAATAACATAAGACAAGATAAATCAGGGTCCAAAAGAGACATGTATAAAGAACTAAATGGTGAGCATTTGTTTTTGTTAGACCAAGGGGCAATGGTGGTGGCTTCTCTCAGAAAGATTCAGATATTTTGTACCCACAGCAATCAGACTTTATAATTCTTCTTTAAATAGTAGATAACATGAGACTCCAGACAAACGAAATTCCTTTTGGGGATCAATTACGTTCTTGTACTGTATTGTAAAACACTACTGTCATTGGCTGCTATGTACGTCTGCTTTGAAACATTGATTGTAACAATACATTCAATACAAACTATCAGCAGTAGAAACTAATCTTAAATCTTAAAACCAAAAGACATTGACCAATCAAAATAATATATAAGGGTGTGTGTTTTTGTTTACTGTTTTTCCTGTGGGCATAAGCATACCTGGTTCATCCTGGTAGTAGTAGATGTCCACATCGTTGGACTGCATTACCACAAAGCCTTCACCCATCAGTCTGGGAGGTCTAAGTAAAACCACAAAGTCACAGTTATGAGGCCAGAAATTACCTACATGCAAAGGATATCTGCAGACTGTTCTTACTGTCTTTTGTAGGTCATATCAGCTAAATATTCACCTCAAAAGTATTAAGCAGTTGAGCGAATGCATTTAACTGCAGTCAACAGTAAAGCTTTGTCCTGAAGAGAAAACACTCTCTGAATTATTCAGTCATCCAAGTGAATCTTCCCATGCTTAGAGAAAAGTTAAGAACTTGAAAGTCAGAGGTCAAACATCATCAATGACTTTCTAGAGGCTAAACTTGCAGAGTTTCTGACTTCTTAGTCCCTCGGGGTTGATCTAATTAAACTCTGAAAGTCAAACTGAAACAACTGAAGTGCAGGAAAAGGTTGATGATTTTTTTATGACTGCAGTCAGAGCATAGCTACAGAGGGTCAAATTTCAATGGAGAAAAAGATTGTCTTATTTAACCTTTTGGCCATTTGCAAGTGACAGTTGACCAATACCAATACTGTACATTTAATACATCCACATAATGCAGGAAAATGTACTGGATTTACTGGAAATTTACTGTACCTTTTTTTTTTTTTTTAAAGGTAAAATAATTTAATTCAACATTTGAATCAACCCCTTAAAATGTTGCACAGACCATTATTTTGGAGAATTTATATAGAAAAGCTCAAACTACCTTTAAAAGAAACTGTGGATAAACTGTCTGTAAGAAAACTTACTCATCATTCTGCATGCCAAGGTAGCGTGGACTGGGAACCAGCATGACACGTACATTCTCCAGTGAGCCCTTAACAATGTGCATGTACTGGTCCAGGTGGCTGGATGGAGGCTTGGTAGCATATGTCAGGAAGGCATCCTCGAAGTTCAAACACAAAGTTTGTGGGAGGTGGTGATTTCCAAAAGCCAAACGACCCTTCAGGGCACAGGCAGACACAATGAAGGAACATGGCTTACACACATTAAAATCTTCTCTCTTTAAAGCTTTAAAGATTCGCTTTTTTAACTGGCCTCACGCTCACCGTGCTGATGTTGACTTTGATGACAGGAATGAGGGAGCGCCATGATGATGAGGGGTCTTGGCTCTCTGACTTGATGTTCACACTTAAAAAGAAGAAGAAAGAAGCTATTCAGTCTCAAGAGAAATATCAATATTCATTGCCTTTTAATTTTGCCCCTTCTTGAAAAACTTTGAATCATTCAGAAATTCTTTAAGCCGTTTCCCTCCTGACATGAGATACAAGGAAAATTGTTTGATGTTGCCTTCAAAGCACCTTTCCAGGGTTTTTTCTCTATCCTCCGGCCCACTCTCTTCATCTTTTTTGGGTGTAATGAGAGTGGGTTCAAGTCCAAAGGTTTTCTGCAGGCGAGCGTAGAGGTCAGTCCTGTTGTACACGTGAAATTCAAAGCCATTCACCGTCACGTAAAGCCTGGTCTCTGCCTTGGGGTCTAACAAAAAGACAAAGAAAGGACATTCAGAGTTTATAATGTTATTGATTTATCCTGAAGTTTTTAGAACATGGTCATAAAAAACTGGAAAGCTTTGTAGTTGTTATCAATATCAGAACTTGTTAATTAATGAAGTGTGGATGGTTATAGGATGAGCAAAACACATCTGAAACAATTTCAGGATGGTTGGTGAAACAAGTTCCAAGTTCCACATTTCTTATCCCCTCACCATGCTGTTTCTGTTTTGGGTTGTACATCTTCCACCAGCGAAATATGAGGAAGCCATCCTGAATTCTGCAAGAAAAATTATTACTTCATCAGTAACCAAGCTAAGCGCTAACAGAAGTACAAAGAAGTAACAAACAACACAGCCATGACATGATAGGTTACCTGATTGACATGTCTTGGTTGATGAAGAAGACATCTCTGAACATAATCTTCCCTGACAGCACAGAAAAGGAAAAGGAGCCTGTGGAGAGACAGTAAGATTTAATGTAAGGTACAAAAGAGTTTAAGCATTATATTATTTCTCTCTGATCAAAGAGGAAAAATCAATCAAATTCAGGAACGTATTGTAAAACAATCGCAAAAATAAACTTAAACTAGATTTCTAAGCAAGAATTCTTATGACACTCGTGTTTTTTGTTTTGTTTTTCTTTTTTCACTTGTCCTCTGGCTGACTAAAGAGAGGATGTGCAACTCTGCTCATTTAGAAACTTGACCCCCCATGTGAAGCCATGCAACAGTTTTCTAGTTCCTGGCCTTGAAATAAAAAAACGCACCTCCAAGAATGTTCAAACCCACTCTAAACTTTTCAAGTTGTGTTATGGAAGTTGAGTCAAAACCATTCTAGTATGTTTTACAAAAGATTCTGTTACAGTGTGTCTGCTTATTTCTAAAACTGTATGCACTAACAATCTTTGTTGAAAATACCATGCCTGGAAACATAAGACTTGTTGAAAAATATGTATGTATGTATTTCATTTTCTTTTTTTTTCATCTCTATTGCTCCTATCTTGTTGTTTTATGCTGCTGTTCTTACTTTGTAAAGTGACCTTGAGTGTTTAAAAAGGCGCTTATAAATAAAATGTACTATTTCTATTACTATTTAATGTTTGAAAGAAAAGGAAAACAAAACTACTTCTGGGACTCATTAGAATTCACACTTGTGGCAGTACAAGAAGCATTTAAGCATAAATAAGCCATGCTTTGATGCTGCTTTGTAATCACTGACTTTCATTTAAATTGAGAGCATTAAGTATTTGTGAACAAACTGCTATGACTTAATCCAACAATGATACAATGATTTTGCAATTTTGTGGTACACAGTTGCCATCATTATGACCATGCTAGACTTCCTTTTTTGTTGATTTGTGGTGTGGACATTATAACAGAGAGGATGCATAACATCTCTTTGTTTAAGAAACTTAACAACCTACCCACCACAATAAAGGCAGACATTCAAATACATGTCATAATAGTGCTTGAGTTGTGTGTCATTTCTGTAAAAAATGACACAAAATTGAATCTGCTAAAGACTGTGAAGAAGAATAGTCACTGGCTGTAAAGTCTCCAGCAGACCGTGTCAACAACTTTAACTGACTTCTTTAGTAATTCTCTTTTTCTCTATTCATCACTGTGTAACAGAGCTCCTGTTCCACACACCAATATGAATGTAGCCCTCCTTGTAAAGCCTGTTGATGATGAGGGTGAGAATGAGGCCAATGTTGCGGGAGTTGTAATAGGTTAAGTAGATTATCCATCCACATGAGAGAATGGTGGCTGAAAAGCAAAAGCAAAACAAGGTCAGGTTTGTTAACGCAAGAAAATGTAAACAATGTTTCAGTACAAAAAGGCTTAAGGCTTTTTGGTTGTTTTAAATGATTTGTCCACATCAGTTATGTAGGTTTAGAGAAACATGGACCTTGACATCATATTTTACCATTGATATACTGTAAATATCACAGATTTTTGATCATTTCAAGTAAGGGTGCACAACATTGTATTTTTGTTGTTATCTAATATGTCAATACTTTTAAATAAATCTTTATCTATTCTGATATCAAATAACACACTTTTTCATTGTAAAGAATACGTTTTTTTCATGTCATGAAATCTGACACAATGAAAACACAAAGAATAAATAGCAAACAGCAAAAATTACTTGTAAAAACGCATACAATATGCCACATAAACATTACAATCTACTGTGTCTGAAACTGAAATCCGAAGTAAAATCCACTGGTCTGGGTATTTCACCACAGTATAGACATAGACCACTTACCAACAAGGAGCCAGATGAAGTTGGAGTTGTGCTTGTTGAGAAAGTCATCCAGATCAACAAAGCTGGGGAAAGTGCTTTCATTGTTTTTGACAACATGCCCATCCATGGCTTCAAACTCTCCGGCTGATGTCAACAGCTGCAAAATTAGAATATCACATTATTTCAAAGTTAAGCTCTACTGTATGCATTTCAAACTCTACTGCATGCCTTCCCATTTCCTCTGAAGCTGAAAGGCACACAAAATAGAACAGATGAAATACTTTGACTACAGTTAATTCAGTTGAAAGTGAACAAAAACTGTGCCTGTTATTTGAATTTAATTTGCACCACCAGTATGCAACTAATCTACAAATCAATATTTCACTGATGAAAAACAAATTATATTTACAATATATTAACATAGCACGCTCCAATCTCTAGACAACCAACTCAAGTCTATGACTATTTTTCATGAAAAAAAAAAAAAAAATTCACTTTGATAATGTTCTCAAGGTCACAACTGATTATGCACAGAACATCACTTTGTTTTACAGTTAAACAGCCTTGTTTTGCGGAGATCATTAAACAAGGGAGGAGAATTAAAAGACTGACTGGCTTGTTGAAAAGTTGTGCATGGGGATCAATATTGTGGTACATCACAATATTGTGCATGTAGAGGCTAAATATTCTCCAAAAAGCTACGATATTACATTAAGAGCTACAGAACGGTGTTACACTGAGTAAGACATCAAGTTTGGAATTGTTTTGTCTGACTTCAAAACTTTTGCCAATCCTGCTGCTTTCATAGGGGCTGAGTCCAGAAGCGTTTTTAGCACATTCTTGCAAAGCAAAACATCTCATGTGGTCACAAAGAGCTGTATCTGTAACTTCTTGGCATGTAAGAAGGATATAGGCCACAGCCGGTGAAGTGGACTTTGTTTCTACAGAGGGGATTATTCTAATTTTTCTGTTTGTTAGGGGGCTGGTGGAAGGTTAAGTGTACGCTGGGATACCACGGGTCTGCATCGCACTCTTGAATTCCACTACACTCAGACACAAAGACATTCACAGAAACACATACCTTCATTCAAACCACCGCAAGTTAATCTGGCTGTAAGAAAAAATCTGAATCCAACCTATCAGGGTACCACCAGCTTTGTCTTTCTGACTGTTATACAAAGACATAATGTGAAATACGAGACATTGGGATGATGACAGAAGACCTGCATATGCTACAGCACACTTGAAGAGAGCTACTCACTTGGTATTATTTCCATTCTAGTTCAGGCTGTGGGTTTATTTATTATATCAAATAAGACAGGAAGCAAATACTCATTTCAACGGACAGCAGCCCTACAAAGAACAACAACTTAAAGACTTGTGTACGAAAAAAGAGAGCAGAGATCCTGATGACTATATAATGTCTGTATGCATCAGTTTCACAATGCTATGTGATTAAACTAGGAAGATCATAGTTATTACTGTTGATCATGATAGGCTGTATTTCTAGCGGCTATCTTAAAAATATAAAGGCCAGCCTGTTCATATAAGTGATTCAAACTTTAGGAGAAGAGGGAAACGCTGTCAGCCTGAATACTCTGTCTGTTTTAAGAAAGCCATTTGGCTCTTACCAAACATTTTATGGCATCAAATCTTGTAGCAGTGCATCTATCAACAAGCATTTCAATCAATCAATCAAATTTCATTTATATGGTGCCAATTCACAACAATCGTCATCCAGCAGGTCTAGACCACGCACATTGTTTGATGAATTATCAAGACCCAACCTAAGATGGGATTTGGCCCATCTCATCTAACATGAGTAACAGTGGCAAGAAAAAACCTCCTTTTAACAGGAAGAAACCTTGAGCAGGACCAGACTAATGCTAGACAGCCACCATGTCGCTGCTGGGTTGGGGAGGAATACAGAGAGACAGGGGGAGAGAGAGAGAGAGAGAGAGAGAGAGAGAGGAGTGGAGAGAGGGCAGGGGGAGAGAAAGAGAACAAGATAGAGGGAAGGAGAGTGAGAATGAGTAGGGAGGGAGAGAGAGTACAGAACAAGGGTGAGAGAGAGAGACAGGGACAGCAGCAACATTAAAAAAACAACAACAACAACAATTTGAAGGACACTATGGGGAAGTCCATGTTTCTGTTATCCCAATAAAGTTCAGAGGACAGGGGAACACACAAATGACTAGCCAGTGCTGGATTTTGTACTTAAGAAACTTCGTAATTCACTAAAAACTTGACCTGTTTTTTTAGGGACTGCAGCAATCAAAGCAAAATCAAGCATCACAAAACCTTTCCGAAACAGAAACTGCTGGTATCGACTCAAATATTTCAATGGCTGTTTGCGTGACCACATTCTTATTCAAGATCAACATGAAAGTGTGGAGTCTAACAGACAGTCAGATGTCTGATATTGATGTGTTTAGATGTCAGGGAGATTTGACCAATCTTGCCAAAGTACAAGTCTGACCTTGCTGCATAAAAATCCACACCCAAGAGATATTATACAATCTTTTCCTGGTGACGTTTGAGGGACTCAAATAATTGATACAGCAGCAGTTTAACCATCAAAGACCACGTGAAACCAGAACCAAATGACTTCTTGATGTTTTTAGGATGTGGTGGACATCTAACATTAGATGATTACAAAAACTAATAGAAAGGGGCATCTATCGAGGGTAGTGTATTACAGATGGCTCTTACCGCTTCAACAGTTTACAGACATTATTAAGTCGACGCGGTTCTCTACATTGAAACAACACTCTGTTCATTTTAGGTTAAACGTGGTGGGCGATGAACAGTAACAAAATAAATACTGACTCGATCACAGATTTAATCTAGATCTTGGAGAAAATCCTGAGCCCTTCTACACACAGAGCAAACGTTAGCTAATCCTATGTCTTCATTTATTTCCTGAGCGTTATGCCCATCATTACGAAAATGAGCTGTAGCCTCATGTATTCCATTTCTGCTCAGTTTAACATGACTACGATTGATCTGCTCAACAAGCCAGACAGTCTCTAGACTATAACTGTTGAAGATCCTGGAAATACAGTGATCAAGCTAACCGCTAAATATCATAACGTTAGCAGCAGTGTTAGCTAGCAAGGTAGTGACAGCAGGCCGCACCCTATAACTTCTACTATGTCGAACTGCACAAACAGGCCCAGTTGTAGCCGCAAAGTACCTAAATGCATGTGGTTTCATCTTTGATCCAGTGATCCAGAAGTTGAGGTCCACTTGTCGTGTTTGACAGGCAAACAGCCAGCATCTTCTGTTGGATATCTACCTGGCAGACGGCCAGTTAACATCTCTTCCTGCTCTGTACAGAACAGGCCAACAGTCGACCAATAGTAAAAATGGAAAGTCAGGAATTGACCAATTAGAGAAGAGCGTGAGCTAAAACGTAACCATTATTGATGGTTAATCTGTCCAATCACCGCCAATGTTTTCGTGAAAATGGGAGTGTTTTAAACAGCATAAACAAAGCGAAGGGATTTAACCATCACACACACACACACACACACACACACACACACACACACACACACACACACACACACACACACACACACACACACACACATATATATATATATATATATATACACAAAGTGTACTAATTTACTTACACATTATACTGAGTAACTTTATCAGAAAATAGCAAAACATTTCTTACTGGTGTGGCTGGAGGAGGAAGGATCAGTGAGGAGGGTATCAGCAAAGGCACCAGAAGCTGACAGGTACAGCAACGCCACCTAGAAATGTATAAACCTCTACAAAATACAAGGCAACACAGGTTCAATAACAGGAAGACAGAGACGTGGTTCCAAACAATTCAGTCAAAGGAAGCTTCCTCAATCAGAGGGGACCGTGAAGCAGCCAGAACAGACTAAGGAAAACATGGCCATGATGCCACAGGTGTTTTAAGTACCTTTGAAACACTCCAGGAGGAGTTTACCTACACTTTACAGGGTACATTCAAGGCAAACAGGGATCAAAACAGCTGTGAAGCATGCCCAGTGTCCTCTACAGCTTTAGTTAGTAGCTTGCATTAGCTGGTGGCACAAAGACAGTTGTTTACTTTCAGACCAGGACACTGACTTACAGTTGAAATGCAGCTCTACCAAACAGTCATCTTCTTCATAGTCCTTAAAGTCCACAATGTCCTCAACCACATTTGTGATTGACAGCCTCATTGCTGTTATCTTAGTATTAAAAAACACTCCTCCCGCAATAAGAAAGCTCTGAGATGTTTTTTATTTTTCATGTTTGGTTGACATAAATTATGATATATTTGTAATTATGATATATATACATATGGCAACACAACAGAATCAGAATTCACAACGAAAGCCCCATGTGGAAACAATCACATGACATGGGTTTGCTGGTTCAACTCCAGGCCTTGCCTGGAACATTGCCTGAACATTATCAACTGGAATATGATGCAAAGCAATCTGGCAGACTCCTGTAACTAAGTAAGGGTTGTGTTGAAAACTCTTTTTATAGTTAAATAACACTAACAAAAATAAAATCATAAAGAGAAAAGAAAAAAAGATCATATTTTATTTTTTGCTTGTTTGAACAGCAAGAGGGCTATAAAATGCAATTTATACAAGTCCAAAATTAAATAGGCTGATACACTACCTTCAAAGAACCACCAGAGGTCCACATCATGTCACAGCCAGGACACTCAAACATAATCACCCTTGAAAAACATTCAATTGAGCATTTCTAAAAAATATATTGCTAGTGACATCCAATCACAAAAGTTATCTTAAATAACCTACAACAGCTTTGATTTATTTTGACAAAACTTCACCTTTTTAATAGTTCCCATTTGGAATTCCAAAAAATTATTCACTCATGCTTAAGGGGGACAGGATCTGCACAGATGGATCTTCTCGGTAAATCAACATCCACAACTGAGAGATTAGAACAAAAATCTTAAAAACTCAAGGCATAATATAAAAATACGCCAACAAGAATTTTCATGCCTTTATCAACAACTTAACAAGGACATCACCTCATTGTTCTACCTAGGTGGCAGCCATCTTGGAAAAATGGCCGCCATTTTTGAAATTTCAAATGGCTGGGACACTTTCCTGGTAAAGTTACCCATGAAGAATTCTCGTGCCAATTTTCATGCTTATATCACCAACTGAACGATTATATCACTTATCTGCTCCACTCCCCTCATCCATCATAAACCAAAGTATTGTTTAACATGACGGACTGTTTGTGTTTGATGTCTAACTGACTTTTGGTTGCATCCTGTCACTTCCTAAAATGAACTGAGCATGACCTCCTCCTTCCTTGGCCAACCCACTGATGAGAGCAGAGCTGGCCCCTTCTCCAATCCCAAAAGAGAAACATCTGAAATACAGTAGTTTTACTTTTACCACAGGCAGTGGGAGAACATGGGATATGTTGTGCAAAATAATCTGGGTGTTGACAAAGATTTTAGCTGTTCACCTGTGGGCATGTGAATTCTTCTTTACCAGGTCAATAACTAGTTTGGTGTTCATCACTTCTCCGTCAGTAAATACAAATTGCTAGGGAAAAGAGTTTCCATGTTATCCAAATGTAACGCAATCGGAGACATGCAGCATCTGTTTAAATTATTGAAATAATTTTCTGAGAGCTGTGTAGATGCTACAACAGTCACAGAAGGGGTTGTTAATGCCAAGTTTGAAACCAGGTGTGGTAAGAATAAACTTACAAAACCAGTTTCTTTAAAAAACAAACATGACAGATTCTTTTTATTGTGAACTGAAATAATTACTGTTTAATTATTGGCAGTGGATGTTTGACCTGTTTCACATGTTTTGTGTGAATGTGTGTGTTACTTGTCAAGGTTGATTGGGAATGCAGGGCTGGCTGAAGAGCTGTTTAAGTGGGTCAAGGATCTCTGTTCCTCCCAGATTAGCCTGCATCTCCCCAACTTTCTTCAAAGCTCCTTCCATTGTCCTCTGGCTGTACTCCACACTCTTACTGTGATTACATCAATACGTGACAGAAATTGACAACAAATTCAGGGACAAATTTATTGGACTGTCTTTGAGGAGTGACTTACGGGAAGATAGGTTCAAATCCGGAGCCAAAACTGTAAATGTTAAAATAGAAGCCCACTGGTAAGCTCTTAAGCAGGAGCAGAAGAGTATCCTTCAAGGAAAAAAAAACAATTACGAAAGCTGCCACATGAGAAGGAAATTCCTGATGGTTTTATATAAGAATACACTCATTCATACCCTGGCGCTACTAATGCGAGTCTCATTTCTATTGGTGTGATTCACAGGTGAACTCATACTACCAGAATGATCCAACAAGAACACAAACTCTCCACATGTGGCAACTGAGGACATCACAGCCTGAGGGAACTCTGGGTACAGACTCAGCATCGCTTCTGGATCACCCATCAGAGTGCCTGAGCCACAAAGACATCCAGTCTTACCTTTGTTCTTTATTGAAGTATGTGATTTATCTGCTGGAGGGTGAGGCTGTTAAGCTTTTCATAAATGCAAAATAGGGACTTCACAAATTTCTACTCACCAAGCTCAGCAGAAGTCTGGCCTGCCTCCACCACCGCAGTGGGCTGGTGGGCATCTTTGTAATAAATCAGAAGTTCAACATCTCTGTCAAAATTGTGCCCTGCCCTGTGCCCTGATCTAGAGTTTACAGGACATACAAACAAACATATTAACATGCATGACACACAGTGTAACCGGTGAAGGGAACATCAGCAGACACATGAATATTCTACCTACCGTGGCTTTGGTTTGCTCTGAGTTGAGGTACTGTAGAGGATCAAGGGAACAGTTGGACTCTATTCTGGACACAGGATGGGGAGAGGACACTTGGGCAGAAAAGGACACAGTGTAGGGCACCAAGGAAGATGGACATGAGGTTACTTGGATGTTGCCACCTTCACTACATCCACGTCCTTTGAAGGGGTGATGGATGTTTAAGTTAAAAAATACAGGTGTTAACCTTAATCGTCATTGAGGCTATCTAGTGGTGAATTAGTGGCAACCACCACCGTTGCAAATAAAAAAAAGATGCAAAAAAAAAAGAAGTCACAATGGAAGTAACCGATGCAAAAAAAAGAAACCGAAGCCTGCTGCAAATAAATAAGGAAATGGTGCAGATAAAAAAAAAAAGCCACAACTTAAGTTCACGACGCAAATGGCGATGGAAAAAAAAGTTACCTACTGCGAAAATAAAAGGGTGCAAATCAAAACGGAAGTGAGCTTCCGGGGACCAATAATGATGATCCACCGGTGTTTTATGATTTAGGCACAGAAGACGACGGCAAGAAAACGAGCAAAGAAGTAAGTGGAAAGGTTATTGTTTAATTTTGCTTCATGTACTTTTCAATGTGTCATTTATTTAGGCCATGTTGCGCCTGAGTCAATATGAAGTTGAATTGGAAGATGCCAACTTCATAGAAGATGAAGTACGCCCCAAAAGATCACCCATAGCTTTATGGTTCAGTTGCTTTACTCATAGAAATAAGTACAGAGACCCCTTCTTGTTTTTATCAATGGTCCCCGGCAGTTCACTTCCGTTGTTGCTTTTTTTATTTGCATCCTTTTATTTTCATCTGTTGTGGCTTTAAAAAAAAAAATCTGCACCGTTTCTTTTTTTATTTGCAGCAGGCTTCAGTTTCTTTTTTTTTTTTCATTGGTAACTTCTGTTGTGGCTCCTTTTTTATTGCATCTTTTTTTATTTGCAGCAGTGGCGGTTCTTGGCCACTGTACTCTGGCACTGGAGCATTTCATAATCTTGCGAATTGGCGATCTGATGAAAATAGGTCAGCGATCACAAACTCTAACTCTACTCTACCATGGCACTGAATAGTATCTGATTTATGAGATGAAACATATTCGTTACCTAGAGGAAATTTTTCTTGGGCCCTGCGCTGCATAACAACATAGTTTTCATGTGTTATTCTTTGTCACATATATCAGACAAATGGTCATGATACAGGATTCTTGGTTACATTAAAATACTGATTTCCATATAAAAATGCATTAATTTATACAGATAGTAACAGTAATAGTGATCATGCAGACATAAGGGATGGATTAGTTGAGTCAATATATGTTTGCAATGCTATTCTGGAAAATTAAAAGATAATCCTTAAAATTTTATTAATGTTCTTAAGCATTTGCAAACTTTTCAACAAGTTTCTTTTAAGTTATTGTAAATCTTTTATAGGCTGATAATAACTATATTATAATGAGATTATAACAGTCTTATAAACATGTTACCTGAACCCTAACTCTAAAGGTACCAAGCATCTTGTAAGGACTTATAGGAATATATTTTATTCATAAGAAAGGGAATAAAAAAAAAAATTCAAGCAGTAATCCATGCATAGACAGGGCTTTTATGCACTACT
Source organism: Xyrichtys novacula (assembly GCA_962446985.1). Classification (NCBI taxonomy): domain Eukaryota; kingdom Metazoa; phylum Chordata; class Actinopteri; order Labriformes; family Labridae; genus Xyrichtys; species Xyrichtys novacula. The sequence continues at coordinate 10,919,749 of OY660878.1, forward strand.
TACAGTGTGTGTTTGAGTAATTACACATCTTCACTAAAAAGCATGATGTTATGGTATTGGCACATTTATTTCCAGTTTCAAGCCTTAACCCCTAAACTTATTGGTTTAAATTTCCGCTGTGATGGAGCCAGGTTACAGAGAGCCAGCTCAATGACATGGAAAACTCTTTATGCTCTAACAGATTCAGCCTCTAATCTTGCTGTGTGGTGCTCCCCTTAGGTCTTAGGTTCAGTGGAGCCTGACTCAATTGTGTAAAATTAAAGAAAATGAAGGACTAAGTCCCTGAGGCCTTCTGACTGATCAAGTGAGAGAATACCTGTTTCCTCTTAAAATATGTGATGAAAAGTTCAGTTTAAGAGGAAACCACAGGTGAGCTGTCTTTGTGATGACAGCTGTGTTCGTGGCCCCTGTGAGGTTGTTTGAGAGGTGCAGACCCGGGTGTTTAAGAGTGGTCACCATCACCACGGCTGCTCCTCCCATGAAGAGAGGGAAGGGGTGTAATGTCTCCTTCAGTCCAACACCATCTCCTTACTCTTCTCCACATCGATGAACAGATTATTTGCTTCAAATCAGTTCATTAGTTCTTCTACCTCCTGCCTGTACATTGACTCTTTGACTTCGATTGCTGAGGATCAGTCCTACTGCAGATGTTGCCCTGGTGCCTTGCAGAGCGATTGTATATCAAGAGGATGTACAGGATGGGGCTCAGAGCATAAGAAGGAAGAGTATAAAAAGGAACGACAGCAGCAGTGGAGTGCAGATGATTCAATACTCAGTGTGATTTCTGTCTGTGCACCAGAGTGTTATTAACTGTAGAGGACACTTATGGACCAGGCAGTGCTCCTAGCTCTGCCTCTGCTGTTTTGTTTCGTCTTAACACTCTGAACCTGGTCTGCCCTGACTCACTACTCCATTGGCATCCTTTCTCAGCTGTTAGCATTCCCCTGCTGCTACCAGTGTGGGCTGTACCTGGTCACCAGCTGGCTGTTGTTTGTCGCCTTTTTCTCCATTCTGGTTTCTCCAGTTGCTCTTGTTTCTTCTGTTGCTTCAGTGTTGCCCACACACTGTTCTTCTACTCCACTTGCTCATACTCCTCTTTGTTACAGAAAATGCATGTAGTCTAAAATTAAAACGAGAATCAAATGAAACACCTAGATGTATTGCTGCATAGCTAGGATTTAGTCCAATCTTATTTAGTGCAGAGGCCAGTTTCTCTCTCTTGACCTTTGGACTAACTTCTGTTTTGTCCTGGTTGAGCTGTAAATAGTTTTTTGGCATCCAGGCTTCAATATCTAATAGGCAGTTAGAAAGTGAGTCATTTAGCCCAGTGTCATTGGGAGTCATGGCCATGTTGAGCTGAGTGTCACTAGCATAAAAAAGAAAAGAGATGCTGTGCCTCCTGGTGACACTGCCAAAGGGTACCATATGCAAATTAAAAAGAAAGTAAAATCAATCCTTGTGGTACCCCAGAGGTCACCTCATAGTCATGGGAGGAGTGCTCATTAATAAATAAAGTTTTTCTTTCACTTAAGTACAAGATTTTACATTTTAACACATTTCCAGACTGGCCAATGTGCTTACATAAACAATTTTAAAAAACTGTGATCAGCAGTATCACAGGCGGCGCTGAGGTCGAGCAGAACCAAAACTGTAAGTTTATTGTTGTTGAGGTTTGTTCTGATTTCATTGCTACTATTGGCAGGGCTGTCTCTGTGCTGTGATTTGACCTAAAACCTGACTGAAACCTTTTAAATTTTGTACTTGAGTTTAAAAAGGTATTTAACTGAATTGTAGTTTCTTTAAAATCTTACTTAAAATTGGGAGATTTGAAGTTGGTCTACGATTGTCAGATGATGACATATCTAAATTCTATTTCTTTGAAAGAGGTTTTACAAGTGCATTTTTAAAACCAGAGGGGAGGACACCAAGCTGTAGGGTGTAATTGACTTTGGTGAGTATGTCTGCTGATCGGAATCACAAACAGTCTGAAAAAGGGAGGAAGGGATGGGATCAAGGAAACACGTGGAGAGTTTCAGTTCTGTTACTATCTTTCTCAGTGTGTCGACATCAACCAGGTCAAAACGGTCATACCCATCATTGTTGCTGGGATACAGTTAAAAGTGTAGTGTGCTGTTTATTTTCTCCCTGAAGTAGCCAGCAAACTCTTCTGATTTAGAAACCAGAAGCTGGACAAGTCGATTGTGCTAAAAAGCCATCTGGGATTGCTAATGTTAAGGGTCTGAGGTTTAAGAAATATTCTCCCCTTGATATGCTGCTTGTTTTTAAGTTTTTTTTTTTACTGAATGTGAATGCCACCTGGTGTTAGTATTACTTTGTTTTTGGTCATAAATTACCACAAATTTTGTTTCCTTTTTCATATGGATCACACGTCACCATTTCTGTTGCAATATATCACTTTATTTCACTGATGGCAGTTGTTTTCTAAGTTGGGTGCACACAATTCAATTGACATTGTCACATGGTTTAATTTATCAATAATTAGTTAGCATTTATATGATTTAATTTCAAGTAATACTTACCCTTTTTGTTTTGTTTTTTTAGAACTCTCCAGTAAAAAAAAAGAAAAGGCTGTCAGTTGAAGATGGCCTTTTGAAGCCCTGCCCACAAGAAATGGGAGTTGCCATCCCGGGAAGAAGAGAGACTTAAACTTTAAGGAAATTAAAACTTTCAGTACACAAATACAATTAATTTTTCTGTAAATAATTTATTTGGATTGTTTATTTGTGTTGGTGTATTTTTTAGTTTGTTAGATGTTTAGTTTAAAATCACTTTCGGTTCCCCTTACGTTTCTGTTGGACTAGTCCTTTGTTTTTAATATCCCTCACATGAGTAGAAGTTCAATCTTGTGATTTTAAGAGTCACATATTCCCTACAGTTGATCAAGGCATCTGTAGGCTTTAAGTTCTAAACTTATATCCCAGTGGCTTATAACAGCAATTTGCCATGTATTGATCAAGAATCTTTTTCCTTTTATTTCAGCAGGGCAGACATAAATATTGAAGTGAAAGTCAGTGCTCTCTTCAGGGTACACACACATGCATTAATAAAATAACACAGTAAACACTAAAAGGAAAAAAAACTAAACAGCAAACTGACTGTATTCATCAGTTTTTTTAAAAGATAAAGTACAGGCGAAGAATTCAGTCAAAAGCTCATGAGAACATCTCGCTCCTGCATGCTGGTGAAGAATGGCTTTCCAAAAACAAATGAGTGCAGTCCTGCCCTCAGCTTCTCAGCAAAGGCCATAATAATGTTCAGATCTCCTTCAACTGTGAGATCCAGGTCAGTCTTTAAATTGCGCAGTGATCTAAATGGCTTCTTCCCTTTTTGCCTGTAAAATGAGAGGAGACATTGCAGTGTAAAAGTTAACCTACAGTTGTTAGGGACTAAAGGCTTACATCAATATCTAGTTGGGTTGCAACTGTGTGCAGAAACAATACGCCACAATGAATTATGTATGCTGTAACAGGATGGAAACTGAGTATAAACAATCTTGTCAAAGCACCTGTAAAATTGTATACCCTCAGATCTGGGCTTTAAGCAGCACCATAAACAAGCCAAATTTTATGCTTCTGCATGAGAACTCAAATAATGGTTTTACTTGTGTAGTTAGTGTTGTCTCTGGAGTAAGATGTATTTGAAGGCATTTGTTTGAGAAAAAAAGATGTAGTCAGCATTCAAGATATAGGAGGGAAAATTAAATCCATGTAATGTTTTGGAGCATGTAATACCTCATCAGATAATTTGCATTTTTAGACACACATAAATAAATGTTCTTGTTATGATTTATACTGAGCAATGGAGGAATTGCAGGATTGAAAACCACTGTGCAATAAGGGACTCCTTGCTAAGACTGAAGCTACACCATTACCTATATACCTGGGGAGTGAAGTAGTGGGACAATATACAGCAGCACACTTTGTTTTTTGTCATTTAACACCCCAGTTTCAATCATGATTATCAACCAGTTATGTCAGATTATGCTCTTTTCCAGGCTTGAGTCATCCGACTTTTTTGAAGAAAATCAAGTAAGTGTGCACTAATAGTTCTTCTATCTAGAGCAGTGTGTTGTTTGATTTTTTTTACCTTGAAATGTTTCAACTACAAATTTTCTGCAGTCTTCCTCAGAAGAGTCAAATGATAGACAATGTAATTGTCTATCAACTGGTTTATTAGTATTTGTGGTTTTTCTACTTCATTTAAGTTGTTAAAATAAACAACAATTACATATTAAAAAAGTATTACATAAAAAAAGAATTTGACCAAAATCTACAATGAGCTTTAAGGAAAAAAGTCACCTGTGAATTACTTCAAAGTAAAATATTTGATATTAACACTCAGTGTATTCCCACTGCCTCCTATTATTCTATATATAACAACTGCACATGCAGAGGTCTTCAGCTTTTTACTTGATACAGATTATTTACAAATAAAACTGCAGGACTGTGTAAGTTTGACACTGTCACACTATAGGGGACGTGACAAGAAAAAAACTTTTTTGGGCAAACCATACAAAAAATTTATCGATTTAATATAACCTCTGATTACTAAGATGACTCAGTTTCCTGATCTGTTAGTTACATTACTGAAAGCATAAAAATCTCACTTAATGGCAACAGGAGCATGCTCAAAAAAACCAAAATGATCTATAGGTACTGTCCTTCAACATTTTTTCATTGATGGATGATATGGTGTACAAAGTTTGGGGAGTAAATTATTTCCTACATCAAAAATTAAAGCATGTGATGAATGTGCTCTGATTTAATGAGTTTGTGCATAAATACCTGAACAACTATTATTCGCATTACTGACTGTAAGGATCAACAAGTTTGCGTATATTCCACGGTGTATGGTATCCTTTATATGTTTAAGTACAAATTATGAATTAGTAAAAGATAAATTACTTATGATGAAAAATAATCAGATCAAGTCAGAATTCTAACCATAACCTCAGATGGCAAGGTATGTAGCAAAAAGTATTTTTGCAATCCAGAAGGATTAAAGAAAGCCACCTTTGTGACTTTTGTTAAGAACTAGACTCAGGCTCAACATATGTTTGCAGCCCACTAATCTTGCTGTCTAGTTCGTCATCTCTTACTCAGAGCTGTGCAGTTAGTTGTGATGAGGATTTCTTCATATGTGTTTATCACTGAAACCAGTCAGGTAGATCCCAGAGTCGGAACTAATCTGTTTTTAGTTGAATTTGATAAGATGTCTGAAACTGTCCAAAAATGACATCAAAACTGCCCTTGCTTAATCCCAAAGATGTATTTTGTAAAATATTTGAAGCCAAATGGTGTTCAAATAGAAAAAAAAGGAGAGTGATGGCAGTTCAGAGAGGAGTGGGAAGGGCAGTTCACTGTTGGGGAGCACAGACAGGGATGAGTCAAGACCAGATGGAGCAATGACCAGGTCACCACATGGTGGGTGCAAGAAAAAAAAATTGGGAAAGCTTGGCACAAGTTGAGTTCAAGTCCGGGATTAATGTTGAAGTGTACTTCTAAATCTGAGGCAGAATGTTGTGCCTGTGAATAAGACGGGACCTTAATGTGGCAAGAAAAACAAGTAGTTTTAGGTCTGTGACATAAAAAAAGGGTAATTTGGTTGCTTGATTAGTCTAAAGAAAATAACAGATGTTGAACTTACAATTGTATAAAACAAATCCAGTGTTGGATTTAAGTAAAAATAGACTGAAGTATTTCACCTTTCACCATTTCACATAGTCAGAATTGTTGTGTAGAGCTGAAAAAAGTAGTACCAACACAAATATAATACTATATACTGAATTTCAACATCACTGCAGTGCAACATTTTGAAGTTCCTCCTCACTACAGTCACTAAAGATGCATCTTTTTTATGTATGTAAATCTAAGCACAAAGGTAATCTGTCTTAACTCTTCATCAATATTATCATCATAAAGAAGGATGTGCAGTTGTGTCATTGTCATACTCACCTGGTTCAGAACAGGTTGAGCAGTGATTTTATTTTGTTTTAGTCCTTCATAAAAAGATTAAGATGTTTCAAGGAACCATTAAGTTGCCTGAATCATGTATTCTACTCGTCATTTTGATGCCTTAAAACAATGCTCTGTATGGGCCTACTATGCAGTGGTGTTGTTTTATACCCTGTGAACCGTGGCCTCACAATTTGTCAAACCTGTACAGCAGAACTCTGGGGATCACAGTACTTGTGAGTGTTTCTGGTTGTGAGGCACGATTTGGGCTCAATACATAAGGTGACCATACGGTGATGTTGCTATGGTGATGACATTATCAGAACAAGGTCAGTGGCTGCAGTGCATATTAGACAACTGCTCTTGTCTAGACAAGTCTGACAGACAAGTCTGGGAAAAAGAAGTGAATCTTAACCCCTGGGATTAGAATATTCTGTTCCCTCACAATAAGCCTCTCTGTTATTTGGATTACCGTCTTATTAGAAACAGCACTTACGTTTCGTCCTCAATGTACTTGAGCAGTGTGAGGGCCTTCCTGTGGAGCAGCAGCAGGAACTGGGCCAGATAGGTGCTCCGCAGGGACAGGCCTGGTTTCAGCATGAACACCTGGGTACAACACAGGATGTCAATTAGTAGTCCCAGCTACAGCTGCTCTTACTGTTGTCATGAGAGAAACTCGCACCTCCACTCTGGAAGTATTTCATGTTAAAGAAAGATGGCTTGTGACCCTGAACCAGGGTTCCTAAGCAAGTATGGAAAAGAATGAAAATAAATTTGATCAATTTCCAGGTCTTAAGAAGTATGGAAAATGAAAAATAAAGTATGGAAAAATATTGATGTTTCCAGACTATTAACAAAGTTCTCAAATACTGTTTTCCAAAATAGAAAAGTAAGCATTTCCAACAATAATTCTAAAAATTAGGGTATAGAAAAGTATGGAAATTCTGCCGAACAATAACAGACAGCAGCAGCAGCAAAAAAAAAAAAAAAAAAGAAAACGAAGAAAGTACAATTTAATTTTCTTGAGGGAACCTTCCCAAAAGGATCAATAAAGCTCTATCTACTCTCCTCTAATAAAAAGTAGAAAAAACAACAACAAATAATCAAACAGGGTTATGATAAATAAGACAAGTCAATCACATTTAACCCCAATTTGAAAAGTTAAATAGCAGGGCAATCTAATGCACAATAATAACTACAGCTTTGCCATAAATTCAACATTTTTGTTGCTCGTACATTTTCACTTTAGTTGACATGGTCAGGCAGGTGAAAACTGTTCATTAAAACAATTGCTGCTGGTGTACAGGGTGCATTATAGTGAAAGTGTTCCTCATTTTTGTCAATGGTCAGATACAGTTGTATGCAAAAGTTTGTGCACCTTCCTAAAAACAGCATATTTTATATATTTTAAAATGTATATTTACAGTCTCTGTTTCTTTTTTAAGACAATATTATCAGTAACATTAATGAATGGTTAGTATTATTTAATAAATCGAAAAACAAACAACAACAACAACAACAACGAAAAAACATCATTTTGGCATTTGCAGAAGTTTGTGCACCCTGAAAGTTTTAAAGTGTCAGATTCTTTCTACCAGCTCAGACCTTTACCAGCTCATTAGGCCTGAAGCATGTGTCAACTATCGTCGTTAGGGAGAGCCTGCTGGTGCCAATTTCAGAGTTTCTTTAATACTCGGATTCCACAAACCTTGTGCAAGCACTTAACAACTATGGGTTTCTCTAAGCAGTTGTGTAAGAGAGTAAAAATGAAGGTTTTGCTCAAGTTTATAATGCATACATATGCCTCAACTTGGTTTGGAAATACTTTTCTATGATTTAATAATAAGTGTTTTTTTTCCATTGAGACACAAAATACAACAAGAAGCACTGTTCTTTCTTACCTCATCTATAAATGACTTCACCAAAGTGTCTTTATGCATGACATCTTGAAATATATTCCTGAAGGAGTAATAACATTTGTGAGGATAAAGGCATTTTTGAATTAAAGGTTTTAGAAAACATGGAGCAAAAATAAATAATATACAGTATTGTGTTAAACATCAACTTTTGTTTAATCCAAAAATACAAAATGTGTTTATGACTTACAGGTCAGGTGTAAAGGTTTCATCTGTGTGAATGACTGTGTCAGGGGCGATGTCATCTTCACTGTCTGTCTTCCAAAGTGCAGTGAGCTCAGACCTCATGTAGCGTCTCTGGTTGTACGTGTGCTCATGGCATGGTGGCATCTGCTTGACTGTGTTGATGTCGACGTCAATGTGCGTGGTTGGGTAGGGCGAATAAAGAACCTGGCGGAAGGGCAGGACAAAGCTGCCTGTGGAGTCCTAGGAAGTAGAGTGTGAGAGTACGTTTGTTTTTTCTCTTTGCCATACTCCAGCCGAACTTAAAGAGCAGACAGGAGAGGGCACATAATGCTCCAAAAAGAAGAAACGCAACATCAGACAGAAGTTTCTTGTGAGCAAACAGTAAAATTGTCTATTAGAAGTTCAATATGCTTTCTGCTCTTTTTCCTTTAGCCTGTTTTGTTCAACTCAATACATTTTATATTGAATCTTAAATTAACTCCTGCAGGACCTCAACAACACCACAAGAAGCCCTGGTCTACCATAATAACTTACAATCATGGTAAGAAGCTCTACTGGGTTTCAGTTGCTACTTTTGCATCTCTAATTTCATATTTGGTGTCATACAGTACAACCTGCACATGTAGCCTGAAATCTTTTTGAAAAACTGCAGTTACCTGATCTTGAATACCTCTAAAAGTCTGATTCTCTGATTCACAAATGTAAAGCAAGAGGGTACCTTCAGAAGACCCTGTACGAACAGGCCTGCGTCGTATTTAAAGGAAGAGTCAGCCTTGCAGAGGCGAGAGCACTTCCTCTCAGCTGGGGCGAGGAAGAGGCAGAGGGTTCGCACAATCTGCACAACAAAAGCCACATTTTAACACTTGGACAAAAAAAGCCTTCAAATAAGGAAACATGCTGAGATATCTTTTGAAACTATATAATTTCAATAGCTCAGTTGCACTGAGTTCCATGACAACACATGCATAAACAAATACAACGTAATGCTTCAGATTCTTACAATGAGAAGAGATGAAAATAATTCAATTCAATTTGATTTTACTCGTGGTTAGATTTGACAAAACTGCCCACTCTCAGCTGGGAGTTTTTGAGCAGTTGCCAGGTTCCAGAAAATAGTCACTGACTAGTTGTGTAATAAAGTTGCAGTGTTGTGTAATGCAAAAACTGTAGCTCAAGCATTTCACTGTTACTTGTGCAATACAACTCTTTATTCTTAGTTAGTGCCCATCCTCTTGTAATTCCAAGTTTGTGCTCATTACCCACTTTGCATTCACTAAATTCTAAAAAACATCACAAGGGACATCCAACTGTTCGAGTTTTGTCGATAAGTCAGAAATGGATCTGTGTGCAGCCACTTATCCCGTAAATGTACCTTGTTAACTTTCTCTGGATTGCTTCCGACCACAATGGAACAGCCACAAGTCTGCAGATGAGAGCTGATGGCCCTGAACCAAAGAGACAGAGGAAATCTGATTAATTAGCATTGCTATAATTATTCATCATGGCTTTTAGCATTAATGAACAGTCTTGAAGAAATGGACCCAGCAAACATTTCAGACAAAGGTGGATTTAACTGGCTGCAGTTCAACTACCTCTTATTGTGCCTTTTTAATGTGTAGATTGGTTCATATTCTGTCCTCCCATATATACTGCTGGGCATTAAACGACTCTTAACTTCTAAGGTTAGATTTGAAATAGGGCTGCACCATACATATCGTTTGAGCATCGTCATCGCGATGTATGTGTGAGCGATAGTCACATTGCAGAGCCTGCGATGTAGGAGGCGAATAAACTCATCTAATTTCAAGGGAAGCTGACTGAGATACACTGCATGTGACTCTGCACGTGCTTTGCAACGATCCACCAATCACATTCGTTCTTTACTCAGTTGCCAATCAGACTACCCTGCCAGCATTCAATCAAAATCAGAGAGGAGGAAACCACGCCCCTGCACATGGAGTGAGTCGCTGGCGTTGCAGGTGTTGTGCCGAAAAACGCATGTCCGCTGAGAATTACTTTCGGAACATTACTCATCACTGTTTAGCCCCACAAATAAGAACTGTATGGGTTTTAAATTGTACATTTCCATGGACCACTCTACTATAAGCGGTGCGCATTTTGCCAGGTGCATGCAATTCTTGGCAGGCATGCGTTTCTCCACACAACAAAACCATGGAAGATGAAGACTTGTTGCCAAAAAGAAAAGCAACGTCAGTTATCTGGAATTATTTCAGTTACAAGAAGGATGATGTCCACCAAACGTGTGTTTATCTGCTGCCACAATAACGACCAAGCACAATTAAAGCAAGCTAAAAATATCTCTGAGACAGACAGAAGCCACTCTACTAACATTCAAAAAAAGAGGTAAGATCAGAGCAGGTTAACTGTCCTCAAGAATTTCAGCAGTGCAGTATAGCATAAAGTGCTATTCAGGTCATCTGGTGAAAATTCTTGTATTTTTTAATATCGCAATATGAATCGCAGGTTTGAAAAAAATTGCAATGTTAGTTTTTTCCACTATTGTGCAGCCTTAAAAATAAAATAAACATGTTGCCTGGGTAACTAAAGACTGCGACTCTGCGGTAAAAAGGCTCCATTAACTACAAAATTCTGGATAATTAAATAACTGCAAACAGGTGCTTTATAGAGTACACCGGATGTTGAACTAATCTGAGCAGTGGGTAGCTTAACTGTCACAATGGACTTTCTGGTCAGTCGACACTAACAGCGATTTAACTTTGGCCCCTTCTCCAGAGAAAACTTTGCAGCAGTGAAGAGCCATTACTCATCATTGGGAGGTTGATGGGTGTTAAATGGGCAGTGTTCATCATCTATCTCTATTTGCTTTGTACTGGAGTGCTTACTTGTGGAGGAAATCCTCGTGGCAGCTGTCCCCGATGTCATCGTCATTTAGCACAGTGTCCTTAATCTAAATAGTTGGGGCCAAAAAAATGAGTCAATTTAAGAACTTATGCTGCAGTTATAATTTGTAACAGAATATAGAAAACCAGCCCCAAGCAAAAGAATCTAGGAAAAGCTAGATTCCTCTATGTGCTGCTTTCCTCTTATTCTAACATTTGCAAATGAGGAAGACATGTATCTTACTGCACTGGGTGGTTATCAACACAAGAACCTGAAGAATGTAAACCCTTCCAAAATGATGAATTACCAAAATGTGTTGCATTCACAAAGTGATATCTAATTGTTTTAAAATAATGATATAAAACTTGTTATTTTGCCCAAGGGGTGCAGAATATTATAGGTGTGATATTGGTATCAGCAGTCAATAGCTTCAAAAATTATTTATCTGCAGATACAATTATGGACCCAAAGAGTGCTTGGTTAAGTCCATGTACACAACGACAGCTGACACAAGCTGACTGTACTTAAATGATTGGAAGGGTTGGTAAGCGCAGCACTTAATGTTCATGTTTAAGAAAAGTGCATTTGCCATTTACGGTATAATCGATATTGGTATTGGAAAAAATTAGTTTGAGATGTTGGTATACTGGCTATTGACAAAACTCCAATATTGTGCAGTTTTTTTCTCCTCTGTACTCCTTTTGTTTTCATGTGAAAACTAAACAACTACTATGGTCTCTAGCTATTCTTTTTGTGACTGTCTAGGCCATATGTGTTTGTGTGTGTGCGAGTGTGAGTACACCACTCACATCTATTTCTTCTGGCACACTATGCGTCTTCATAGAGGCCAACAGCTCCATGATAGGGACGATCTCCAAGCTAAGCACTGAGATGATGTTGTAGCCCTAATGCAGAATGAAATTAGGAAAAGTTGGTGTAAGGGCTACAGAAACACTTAAGTTATTTCAACAGTCAGTTCACCAAAACAATAACCAAATATTATTGCCCTGACAGCTTTCCTTAGTGCATGTCTGTAATACATATTTTACTCATTTTATGTCAGACAATAAATATATGACGAGAAAAGAACTCAAAGTGAATAAGCAACCTAACAAACCACATGATCGTACTTTATTACCAATATTTAAAAGGTTCCTCAAATACCTGATAATTATAGTAAAAATGTCTTCTGATAAGTTTTTCTTTAGATAATTATCAGGGTTTTTTTGTTGCAAAGTATTATGATCTTTTTTGTACAAATTTGATCTTGCTTCCAAACTTTTGGCCTGTGGTGTACATAGTCAAATTAGTCAAGTTTTTAGATTCTGGGAAACCACTGCAGCTCAGTTGTTAGAGCAGACACCCTATGTCATGCTCAATTCTTGTTGTACTAGTCTCATATGGATTCCCAGACCCTGCATGAGTCGGTGCATTTTAGAACCTCATCTCTCTCTCCCTACATTGGTAATAATATGTAAGGACATTTTTGTAAGTGCCAAAAGATTATTAAGATTTCTATCTAGCCCAAAGGCAAAACAGCAGTAACTGTGAACTATTAATTAAAGGTGAGTATCACAGTACCCAAAAGGCAAAACTACACTCAAAAAGTAAAAAACAATCCCATTTAAAAGGTAAGACCAACAAACATTAGGATGAAAATACCTAAAAATACAAAATAGGGTTAAAAAGGCATTTACACAACCAAATACAACCCCCTACACTGCAGTCTCAATATTACTTTTGTACATTAAAGCCAATTTTTATGAAGTCTTGTCCATGCTGTTATTTTGTTTGCCCCCATTATTACCTGCTCACAGGCTTTCTCTGAGGGGGTACTTAGACCCAATTATCTAAGTTGCTCCTTTGTGTTGGGAGACTGCAACTTTATTGTTCTGCCAATGTTGCTACAATCCCACGTGGGTAAAGCAGAGGTGATGGATTATTTAATACTCTTTTAAGATCAACGCTGGATAAGGTTTTTAAGTGCATTTAATAAGCATAAAGGGCAATAATTTGCCTGCTCTTGTGTGAATAATAAGTGTATATCTAAAAGTGACAAGCCAAGAGATCAGCAGAAATACCAAAATACCTTCTGCATCCAAATGCGTCCCCTGCGGATAACATGCTTTAGCCTTTCCACACAGATAGTGTGCAGAGGCAGGTAGAAGGCCAGCTCTGTCTGAGGCAGGATAATGGACAAGGCACATGTGTTCTTGTCTCCTTTCAGCTCACCATCAAAGATAAGAGACACAATGATGACACCTTTTTCTGCCAAAACAAAGAACTTAACATCCACAGCGCCGCACTCAGCGCTGCGCAAAATCTCTCCATTTAGTGTATGATTGGCCAAAAACGTGACCTCTCCATCGCTGAGGAACATCAATTGGTCACCCTTAGGCGTCCAGATGTGGCGTACCCGTGGACCCAAGATGTTGTCCCAGTAGGCAAAGGTGGCAGCAAGGAGTGGGCATTCTCCCTCTATGACTACCTCAGACTTTGCCACAGCAGGTGACTGGGGTGGGCAGCCAGAGGACATTGAAAAGGCTCTGCAAAGTCAACACCTTCCAAAGAATAAGAGTCGATGATAGGGTACCTGCATCATTGACAAAGAGAAAAAAAACGGAATTGTAGTAGTACAAGTAGGGCTGGGTGATAAAACAATAAGGATATGTATCGAAAAATTAATTTCCCTCGACATTAATATAAATATATTAATAATAATATATGCTTTTCGATAGTCGGCATTCTGTCATGTTTTGGTTGACTATACAAGTAGCTGATAAAAAGGAGAGTTTCTCTGGGGCCACTTCGTGCTGAACCAATCGTGCTGAATTAGAACCAAGTAGCAAAAGACTGCGTAGTCGCAGTCTGCAGCTACATGCAACCATAGCACTTTAACACGTGAAGCCGACAGCACTGTCTGTGAGGAAAAAAGAAGATGAGTGCTACCCCCGGCAGAAATGCAGATGAAGGCTTAACAGATGATGACATCTTTGACAACACTGGCACAAAAATGTCGGTGCTGTGAAGGTATTTATTTATTTATTTATTTTTAAGTCATATATGAAGCAGAGTAATGTTCACTGCAAATTATGTCAAGTTCATGTTCTCGCAAAGTCCGGGAATACCTCAAATCTTTTTTCACCACCTGAAGCAGTGCCACGCGGCAGTGTGCGAGCAATGCTAATGGTCACAAACCCAGAGTGGAAAAAGGAGCCCGTGGCGCCTGTGCAGCTGAAACAGCTGACCATTCAGTCTGCTCTCTCTGGCGCAACATCTTACGATAAAATGTTGAAGAGATACAAAGGCCTCACAGATGCAGTAGCTTATTGTATTGCAAAGTTATGCTACCATTCAGCACTGTTAAATTTCATTTTTTTAAATATCGTGATATATATCGATATCGACTGATATGAAAAAAAAAAATACATTGTGATAAACTTTTTCCCATATCGCCCAGCCCTAAGTACAGGGCACAATTGTAAATACAGTTTCATGTCAGTTCTTGGTAAACAATTTAAAGTATTATAATTCAGAATGTATGTAAATCCCCTTTTGTGTATTAGCTTCTTGTTGTTATTGCAGAAATGCGTCAAACTGCTGGCGGCTTTCTGTGGAAATGAGAGGGATTTGTTGCACGCTGTTTGGGTCAGCTGATATTTATTAAGAGAGCAACGAAATACGATGTAACTCCTTGTATCACATTTACCAGTAGATTCCATCGTCTGTTTTGTTATAAATATAAATCCTTAAAGTCGAATAAGTCCTAACAATATTAAGAAATCACAGAAACCATCATGAAATGATCCTGACAATCTTCTACGGCCGCCTTTGAGGATTACGCTGTTGTCATTATGCATGGCTTATTAGCAGGACAATTATCAAAAATAAAAGTATAAACCGAAAGTAATTGCCTTCTTAAGTCTGACACAACGAAAGGGGAACTTTTGAATTGAGCTATTTTAGCATTACATTAGCAAAACTAACACTGACAGATCATTGGAATGACATCGCAGTGACTTACTTGTTTACTCTTCTTCGTACTAAATCGCCAGACCCAGCGCTTTTAAAGGGAGAGTTCTTGATATTGCTGAAAAATCATAGTTCCTTATTTTCAGAAGCATGACACAGGTAAATATCGACTAGCCCCCCTAAGCATCTCTATGGTCAGCTGCATTTTTTTCCTTCATGATACTTCCTCGTACGTCAGCTCTACGTCAACCATCGCCAGAGTTGCACAGCGCCCTCTAGCGAACAAAGCAGGGAGACACTGAGTCAATGATGTCATTCTCTTTCCAAGAAGCCACCTACAGACAAACATGAGTTCTTCAAATTTATGAGAATTAAGCCTGATCTTTCAGAGCTATCAACCAGTCGAAACCCTTAATCACATATTTATTTATTTGCCGTCTTGCCTGGAGAACGTTGTTGTTTTTCCTTTTAATCATTCCACTGCATCTTATCAATTAAACCTATAAAACTTTTGGAAAATTATATCAAAATAAGCAGTGTGTATGTTTTTCTGCAAACATAATTATCCACTGAGTCCCAGAATCAAAAGAATTTGACTGAATTCCTATAGAATTCTAGTTGCCTAAAGACCTATTTTCATCTGAGTGAATTCATTTGAGCATAATAGCTTTTATTTATCGGTACACCACTTTTAAAAGCAGGTTTAAAAAGAGCCTTGACAAACTGTCAGGTACATACAGACAACAAAACACGAGCGCTTCAGCACATGGAAATAAAAACAACGAGCTTGTCATAAAAACCCAGACATACACATGATTCATAGCATTTCTCCTAATGGGATCAGTATGGCAATAACAGGATAACTGACGGTCTTAGCCCTAAATAGTTCATCATTTATGTGCTGAACTGTCTCTGCCAAGGTTAAGCCTTTATTATGAATTAATTTACACAGAGTGGAGAACCATGTTCCTTGTTTCGCATCAAGGATTTTGCGAGGGGTAATGTTTGGTTCTACATGGTATTTTATTTCTATTCAGTCTTGTCAGACGGCAATGGAAATCTAGGTGTCTTTTACTGTCCCTGAAGTTTTCCCTGGCTCATGCTTTTTAAATTAAACCAAAAATTTTAGCATACAAAAGATAAAACATAAAGTTAGCTCTGTAGTGATGAAAGACACATTTTGTCATCATCCAAACTGAATATTGGGGTTTTAAAATTGAAGCCAGTGTTTGAGTGTGTTTAATTTACAATTTTCCTAATAAACAGCAGGGGGGCAACATTTCTTTTAATTAGTTAATTAATAAATGATGTCACTCATAGCATATGATAAAGCGGGCTACATTTTAGTGTGAAGCTTCCTGAAATTGACAAGTCAAGGTCCACCTTAGCAAGGAACTTTAAATAGAGTAAACAAATGCGCATCATGTCCTCTTGCACGTGTTTGTAATTGAGATGGTTCCATCTTCAAAAGGTACAGATCAGTAGTCCGCAAACCACTGGGAGACATCACTGAGGCAAGGTCAAGTTTTGTAATGCAGTTGATGTTTTGGTCAAAGCCAGGTTATCAGTTCCACCTTTTTATCTGACTTTATTTAAGGCCACTTTTATAAGCCTGTATGCTGAACAGACAAGATGGTAGTTCAGATCTTTTCATATTCTGTTTTTATCTCCTATTGGTTGAGAATTGCCTTCACTAACCTGCTCTATAGCAAGGTGAAATGCTTCTCAGACTTGTATTTTGCAACGATGACACAGAAAACTACTCACCTGTACATGTATAACCGTTGTTAATCCTGATATGTTTTAAATGGTTGTTCCTTGTTAGCTCTACATTTTTAGGTCGACTTTTCCTTAGAGCCTGCAGACCATTGCAAAAATGTAATTAAGATCTTCGTCCACCCTTGGTAGAACAAACCCATCTTGTAACTAACTTACCGGCAGTATTAGCACACTGTAACAATGTAGCTTTTTCTTGGCAGGTTATCTTGTACCATGATGACCAAGGCATAGAGAACTGGGTATGTTGCCCACACTGTTAGAACCACTTATGCAGGTATGCTGCTTCTCATCTGCTTGGTGCTTATTCTCATCTTAAATGAAAAGTTGTATGTCTTAGTATTGCTATAAAAAAAAAGAGTCCTCTGTCCATTTATCTCTTTGTGCGTGAAGCATCAGTCCCATATGGTCTGACATGTCTGCTGATGACCACACTGTTTTCAGCCAGCCCAGCAGTACATTTGGAATAGTGCTGACTGCACATGCTCGTGGTTGACTCATTACATTAATGGAAAAGTTTGTGAATGTGAATACAATGTTAGTCAGGTGGTTGTAAACCAAAAAGCATTCATTCTTAGCCCTGGAAGGTCTCCATTGGTTTACCTGAGCTTAACAATTTCAATTTAATAAAATTTGCATCCAAATTCACTTCTACCTCAACTTGGCTAAGTATGTAGCTCTGTCTATAGAGTTATCATCAGTTTGTATTTTGTCTAGTTAGTAGGCAAAATATTTTTACCAATTAATGACATTCTTTAAGAATAACAATTCTAATAAACTTTTACGATTTTTCTTTGGGATGAAACAGATGAGTGCATTAAAATTGGAAAGTAAAGACTTGGTATAACAACAGAAAAAAAGAAGCAACCACTGTAGTAAAATAGTAAACAGCAAATGCATGAATGTTGTCACACTAAACAAACAGTGCAAGCGAGTCTTGCATTTGGACAAAGGTTAATGTATAGTTTATGCTCAAATACTCTACTCTCGTTGAATTGTGAAACTAAATTTCTCTGCAATATTAAATGGTATAACAGGTATTTATTACTTCAACTGGCAGCCTGTTTTTTTTCTTTTCACTTTAATACAACTGCCTCCTGATAATATAGAAAAGTAAAATGGTAAATTTTAGTCTTGATCTTAATAGTAAAGACATTTTATAACATCTAAGAAAGTCATTTTCATGAATTAGTAATGTGCTTGACACAGTAAATAGCTCATAAGTTGCTAATTTCGTTTGGATTTAATTGAATTTCAGAGTTCAAAGGATATAATTGGGTTTCACCTCAGCTAAAAACTCTTGGGTAACAGAGTCTAAGGCTGTGTCTCTGCGTCTCTGTATGTCTGGTTCACTTCATTAGTGTCAGTGTTTTTGCTCAGGGAGACATGATTGAGCGGAGTGACAGCACAGCATCTCTTTTCATCTGGCATTAAACAGACAGCCAGGCTCTTGTTTCCACTAAGGCCAACAGCTCAGTGCCTACTGCCAACATCCATTATGGTTGTTAACATTAGTCTACTCCCCACTACCTCACATGACCACAAGAAATGGGGCAAAACTGCCCTCAGAGCAGCCTCAGTGAATCCTATCTCCCCTGATTCTGCCACCCCAATCCACTCTCATTGTGATAAAACCCTTTTTTTATCCATTTCTCCTATTCAAGTCTTGTTTAGATTTGTGAGCAACACACATTTTGGATACAGTAAAAGCTGAGTACATGCTGTGAAGGTCACAATGACATAAGATAAGAAAACACAAGACACAAACATGCTTTCTCATTGCACATGGAAAGGGAAGAACAGAAAAAACACAATGAATCACCTTAGCCGAGTCAAAAAGCTACAAAATCTGTGATTCTGATGATTGTGTTGAGTAAAGGCTGATCCGTCCAATTCCAATTGCTTCTCGGTTTTTTAAAAAGGGCAAAGTGTGAAAGCCTACAATGCTTTAATAAGCCCCATCCCTTTGTACGGTTTCAAAGCAGGCTCCAGGTTTGAAACAAGGCACAACGGCAAAGATCTGTGCAGATATTCAAAAGAGGGGACTTCAAAGAATCTCATTTTCTATTGCCCAGCAGCACTTTGAAAACCAATCATTAGAATCGGAGAGAAAAAAAAGGACTCTGAAATTGACAACTACATGAACTAACATTGCAACATAGAAATCGCACTTGCAGCTGATCATGAGATATTAGCATTCTTGGAACAGAGGCTCTTATGGTAATTTGTGTACTAGCTGTCTAAGTGTTAATTCTGAAAGATCTATAAGGCCTGTAAATGAACCCATATATCAAGCCCATTGTATCAATCTAAGAAGTGTATTTCTCTAAATTCTTTTGCATCACCCGTATGTGATCCACAAAGACTTGTGTGGCCCGAGGTTATGTCCCTCCTGGCCACTGTTGGGCACTGTGCCATAGGCATGGGGATCATAATTGTTTGGCTGTGCAATATGCGCCTTTATATCCAGGTGAGTGTTGGTGGCACTTGCTCTTCCATGGCAGTTGTGGCTCGGCATGGCGGCATTGTGGTTGCCATGGCAGCCTGCTCTTTAGGAGCTGCAGATGTGTGGCACTGTACTACCGCCAGGTCTGATCACCATTGGGCACACTAGTCTAATCTTGCATGGGAGTGCTCAGCCGTCTTCTTTGTAGTTTTGGTGCAGCTGCATCCTGGTCAAGCCACTTTCACTCACTCCTTTCAGTGTGATTGATAGCCAGTGCCAGAGAGGGTGGAGTGACCCACTGAAACAGGTCATTTATTCCAAAAAACAGTTGGGTATACAAAAATTCAAGCGGTTCAGGTAATCAATCAAAAGGGGGAGGAAGAAGGTAGAACCAAGAAAAAGGCAGAGGTCAAAAACACACAGAGTCAAGCACTAGAAAAATGCTGAAACAGAGGTAATATGTGGGAAATACGTGGGAAAACACAACAAACTGGCAACAGGAGGGAGAACACAGGGATTAGATACACAGACAATCAGAGGAGAACAAGACGCAGGTGAGGGTTATCAGGGAGGAGCAGACACAAGGAAGATACCACAAACACAGGCTTCAGATATGGCCATGAGTACCCAGGTCATGGATCTTCACCAAATGAAAAAAATACACACAGAAAAACAAGAACACAGTTGATTGTCTTTAACATGGAAAGAAAATTCAAAAGATGACTTTACAGCAAAAGCAAAAACTGAGAAAATTAAAAGACATTTTGTAGAATTAGAAATTTGACACTCAAAGACTGGCTTCACTTTTGAAACCCCAAGATTTTGTTTGGATGCTGACAAAATTTGTCCTTCATCACTACAGAGCTGACTTTCTGTTGTATCTTTTATAAATCTAAGTTCTACCCAGTTCTGGGTCTTCCATCACTTCCTACACTTGTCTGTCATGCCTATCTTTGTCTCTGAGCTTAAAGGTCCCAGTGCACACCTCTTGTTCTTGAGCGTCACTTCTTCTTACCATGCAGACTCTGCAGAACTTATCAACAGAGAAGCTCTCGCAGAATCCTGCCAGTGCATGAAAACCTACTATAGGTTGTCAGCAACTATGAGCAAAACTGTTTCTTTCACACTTGCACCTTAGGCCTCTATGTAAACATCATATTTTTCCAGTGATATTAGATCCTGTATAAGTGGGTCCAGCACTTCAGCATAACCACATGCTTTTATGTTGGTTGTGTTGCATATAAGAGCAAGTTGTATAGAGTTGAGTGATGCTCTACAGTATATTGGCAATTACCTAGTACACAGCACACATCCTAAACACGGCACAGGCTTTTGAGAAGTACTATGCATCGTGGTTTTCTGTAGCTTTGTTGGAAAGAAATTCTTGTAAATAAATCAAAACAGCCAAAATTTATGGAAGTTATAAAGGCTAAAGGGAAAAAATTAATAAATAAAAAAAGAGAAAAAGTAAATAAAAAAGAAAAAGGAAATAAATATGCACATGGCAGGTGACAAGGGATAAGTTATATGGATGTACTGTGATGTACTGATGCTTTTCAGCTGATTTTAAAGCTGCTTTCTTTGGGTATGAATCCCAGATTCTGCGCTGACTGGGTATGATGTTTACACGCACACTTGTATTTAATGATGCTCCTGGCTGACAAGCCGGTTTATGTGTTGTGATCTATTGGTCTTGGTTCTGCTGTTGTTATCACATTCAAGCCCACAGACACTGTTAGGTGTCAACCCCAGTCTTCTGCAGATTGAAATTCCTCCAGACATCCTTCCCAGACTGCGAAGACATTAAGAGACGCCTGGTTGTTTCCAATCCCAAAGTCTTTGGAGAGAAGCATAGCAAAGACAGCCACCCAGGTTTCCTGTGTGTCTTTCATCCTGGATCAAACAATCCAACAGACTACATGAAACATGCAGCACCAGTAGTTCTGCTTATTCCAGCCTTTTTAGGAGAGAGCTGAACAAGCTTTAATAATATTCAGGCTGTTTCTCTCTCCAGACAAGCTTGAAGTGGCATTCTCCCATCTGCAGATGCAGTCCAACTCATCTGGAAGCTCATGGGGAGACAGGGATGTATACTTGGGGGCATGCTGATCTTCGTTACCTCAATGCCCTGCAGGATTTATCCCTTTTCTTATGCCTCTCAATCTGTTTGTAATTGCATTTGCCCCCTCAGGTTTCTGTCATTCATTCTGTCTAATTAGCTCTCCTTACCCTCTAAGCATGGCTGTGACCTCTTCATCCAATAAACCTGTTGATTTTCGTCCCATTGCTTTGACTGCTGGATGATATGTGACTTCTGCACTTCGACAAAGATTGATTTTTCAGGCCAATACATGTGCAATTAGAGCAAAGATCTTGTAGCACCCCAAGAGGATTAGCAAATTATTCTTGTGTTTACAGGAAGAAAGAAAGAAAGAAAGAAAGAAAGAAAGAAAGAAAGAAAGAAAGAAAGAAAGAAAGAATGGAAGAAGGAAGAAGGGAAGAAAGAAAGAAAGAATGGAAGAAAGGAAGAAGGGAAGAAAGAAAGAAAGATAGAATGGAAGAAAGAAAGAATGGAAGAAAGAAAGAAACAAAAAAGAAAGAAAGAAGGAAGAAGGGAAGAAAGAAAGAATGGAAGACAGAAAGAAGGAAAAAGGGGAGAAAGAAAGAATGGAAGAAACAAAGAAACAAAAAAGAAAGAAAGAAAGAAAGAAACAAAGAAACAAAGAAACAAAGAAACAAAGAAACAAAGAAACAAAAAAGAAAGAAAGAAAGAAAGAAAGAAAGAAAGGAGCATAGATCCCAAATGTCTGCTTAACTAACTGTTATGGGCTCTCTGGAATAAATGACATTAACAAGTGAATCAGTGAAAAGAAAACTGCAGTAGAAAGGTGAGTGTGTCTGCTGATAGCAAATACCATTTAAACAATAGGTTTATTTAAAGCTGATTGTTAGGATTGTTGTGCAGAGGATGAATTTTTGAATTACTCAGCACCTGGCTTTGCTATCCTCCTCAGTGATTTAGTGTCTGCAGGAGGAAAGGGAGCAGGGAGTCATAACTCATAAATTAATTTATTTATAATCATGCATCTCACTTGCTGGCCAACTGCAGTGCAACAGTCAAAAGGAGGAACTACCATGCATGGACAAGAAACACTATTATGTAAAAGCTTTTTGCATCCCAACCCCATCCTTTCAAGACAAAAATATTGCTCTGGGGTTTTTGAAGAGCAGAACCACAGTGGTGCTGAATGCAAGGCAGCTTTAACACTGAGCCTATAGGCTGGTGTTCATGGGAGTGGATAGTTAAACCCAGAGGACTTCTCTAATATGACTGTAATTCTCCATGGCTCCAGCACAAATTATGGTGCATGCCTCCAAGATTCCGGCTGTAATTTGTCATAGGCATGTAACACTCCATGTAGAGAAGGCATTTATAAGCTCCCATAAGACCCAGGCCAGTACAACTCAGGGGAGAAGTCTGTAAATGACGTCACAGTGAACCTTTTTCTACTCCAGAGGTTTTTGTATATAAATTTAATCCACACCCTCGGGGTTGACTGCTGATGCAATGTGATGTGCTTCTTTTCTGTTATTGCTCTCATCTTTCATACTGCACCTCTTACTGACACTTGCCACAAGCTGTGTTTTAATGGGGCAATTCCACTGAGATGGGATGAGTGGTTCTCAATTCTGACCAGAGCAGGGTTAAATGGGTATTTAGTGGTAAGAGTGAATTTACCATCCCAGACAACGAGGATAGTATTCACTGCTGCAGCATGAAGTATATAACTCTACATGTAACTGCGCATCTTTATGGAAAGATGCGCTTGTGTCACAAATCCTTCAATTCCTATGTGTGTTTTGGTATCAAATTTTCTGCAGTGGTGATTTTTTTATATATTTTTTGATATGGTGAAGTCAATCAGTTTTTGACGAATTCCATTTACACACCACTGGGCACAATCAGCAGGGTTGGACAGGGTCAAATGTCTTGCCCAAAGACACTTTGGCATATGGGCAGCTCTGACCTTGGCCCTCTGATTGGGAGACAACTGACTCTGCCAGCTGAGCCACAGCTGCCTGTGTTCATGTCCAGAGTTCATCCCTGTTTTAGCAGATCAGAATCCAAAATTATACTCTGTAGTATTTTTTCTAACACCCATGTGATAGAAAGAAGAAGAAGAGAAGAAGAGGAAGAGTCAGTAATCAATTAATCAATCAACCCCTGCAAAGAGCAAGAGAAACACCCTCAGGTATTGATAACCTGGATGTTAAGTGTGACGGCCCTGTTGTAGTTATTCTTCAGCCCAGCTATACCTAACCTGTCCCGTCCCCTCCCTCTTAATGTAGAGATACCCGATTTCATGCTCACATCCTTTACATGGTCTTGTTTTGTTGTTTTCCATTGCCATTTGTTTTGGTTTTCTTTATCGCTTCAGCATAAGTGATTCCTCTTGCTGGCTTCACATTTTTGGTGAGCTAAACTGTGTTCCCCCCCACAATTACAACATTTAAGCTTAGCACCTCCTTCACATTTCCCAACAAATACAGTGATCGCTGTTATATTTGCCATCAGTTAAAATGCATATGATAGTATGTAGTAACTAGTTAATATCCAAATGTGCTTTTAGTGTGTGTAACAAATCTGCTCTGATAGGTAGTAACAGCTTTCGATGGTAACACTATCACACCCACACAGGAAAGGGGAGGCAGGGAACCAGTGGATCAGAGACCTCCTCACACAATATGTAAAGAACTTCCCGCAAATCTCCTGTGTCTTCAGGGCCAACATCAACAGGTGCATCTATGTGCTAAAAGGCTTCGAGGACCACACCTTCCAGGTGATGTGGGAGCTCTTCAGCCAGTACTGCACCTTATAGGACAAGTGGGGCAGTTAACTGTACTGTATATATATTCTTATAAATTACCTAACAGCCTTTATTCCTGAAGACTTTCTTTCGGTTCTGAGATACCGTCTTTAAGAACCAAACAATTTAAACTTTATTTTTGCATTTTTTTGGAGCAACTTGACCAGACAGTTTTAGCATCTCCAACCGCAGAACAAATAAAACCCAACAGATCATAACATTGTGCTTTGAGGCTTTTTCCCCTTTAGGCTCCAAAGTGGCATGAACCTGCCATTTCTATTGGCTAACCCGGTTAACCACTGACCTTTCATTATTGTCTGTACATTTTAAGTGAGTCCCAGGGCTCTGGGAAGAGTGACTGCACCAAACTCCAATATTCTTTATTGGTTCATGTTACTCTGAGGCAAGACTCAAAACAGCAGATGTCTGGAGTGGCCAGACAGTGAAATGCAGTGAAAACTGTGAAAACAAACTTTTTTATGATTGGAAACACAACCAAGGCAGGGCCATTTTGGAGGCTTGGTATCTTATCAAGTTTGGTCACAAGGACTGAATATTTATTGAACTATAAATATGTCCTGGGGGGGCAGGAGTACTACACCCCATTTTAGAATATGCTCCCTCTTTTTGTGGTTCTGGGAGTTCTTACAGGAACTCAAAGGTAGCATGTCACTTTTGGCATTTTGTAAGCTCAACATTTGGATGAAAAGTAGAGAAGAAAAGTTTGATTTGATGAAAGATCATTCCATGTGACAGGATGAACTTTTAACCCCACTTGCAAAAGTACATTACAGGACAGATTCTTTGCATTTCAATGAAGTTCACAGGTCAAAAACCTCCTTCTAGGATCACTTATTAGCCTGGATCTACAGAGAGTAGAAGCTCTTCTTTCAGTACCAAGCTTACTCCCACTGATGCAACACCCAGGTGCACAGAGCCTCTTCTTACTTTGATTCATGCTCTTTGATTAGGCTGTGACAGGTTCTTTATGAAGATCGGTTATGATGGGTGAAATGATTAATTCAGGAGTGCATGGCCCTGAGTCTGAACACCTACTTGAGTAGTGCTAAACACTCTTTAGGTCTTTTAATTCACTTGAAACACTGACACCATGTGTGCCCTGACGATTGTTGAGATTTAATTATTGGTGTAACACAGAGCTCATAACATACCATCATTTTTTTAAATACATCAGCCGGGAAACCTTCTAGATTCTTTTTAAAATGACATCCTGTTAACAGTTGTAGAAATCCTCAATCTTTGTAAGTGATTCAGAGATCCTCCACAGATGAGAAATATCATGTGAGGAAACAAGGCAGTCATAAAATCATTACATTTCCTCTCCATTGTTTAGATTACTGCCTTGGTAAATATAAAACTGCAATGAAAATGATAAAATGCTGTCGGAGGAACTTTGATCTTGTCTTAATAACGCCACAGCAACAGCCTTAATATTCTGGACTTGAAGTGGTTTGTTGCTCTGACTGATCTTGTTTCCTCTTGTCTGGATCTGTGCTTGTGTTGTTCTGGTTCATGTATGTACCTTGCTTTGGATAAAAGCCTTTGCTTCATGACAATTTTTAATTGTAATACTGTATTCTCTATGAGCTTTCGCATTCAAAAGAGAGAGAAATGTTTTTTTTCTTCATTAGCATGATAGTATCAAGTGCTGTCAGAAAAAGACCGTTTCAGTAGAAGCAAGATGCTAGATTAGCATTTCCTTTCATCTGATTGTCAGGTGAGGCAGTGAAGATAGCAGCCGCTGAAAAGCATATTTTAGTTCAACATTTGACCTGGATGACGGTATATTGAAATTACCATATATGTCATACTGGTTTGCACATAAAATAGGTGTAAGGCCAGATAGTATAGAGACCTGTTTTACTTCCTTACCAAGTATGTGGGCTACATACATACTGTCACTCCAAGTGCCCTAATTCTGATGTTTTCCTTCATGTGTCCCACTTAAGATGTTTTTCTGGTTGTTGTGAAAAGCAGCAAGCTGCACTTAATGTAGTTTTGACATTTCCATCTGTATTTATTAAAATGTGGCGCACCTTTAAATACCAGGGTGTAAAACCTCTAGCTGCTAGAAAATGAATACACTATCTAGAATATGTCACCCCTATTAAACCGTCACCTTGACTGCACTGGCAGTTTTGCCTCAGTGGTGGAGTCAGCGATCTCTCTCTTGGATGGTTGATGGTTCAATCCCAGGTCCTGATTTGTCCACAGGTGTTCCAATGTGTCCTTGGGCAAGACTCTCGACCCCACCCACATCTGCTGGCTGCTCCCCATTGGTGGTTAACAGATTAAGTCAAAAGTTATGATTCTACACCATCAATTTATGAACATGATGTGAATGGGTGAACTTATCTTGACTTTGTTAATGTTTACTTACATTTACAAACATGAAAGCAGTCTGCAATGGTGATGTAATGTTGTGCCACAATTGCATATAAATGGGCTAATCTGGAAGTGACTAAAGCAGAGTGCTAAATTTACTTGCTAACATTCCCAAAACTACATGGCTTGTAAGTTGTTATTTGGCATTTGCAATATTTAGCCCTCCATCACTATTTGTAGCTTGATATCAAACAGAAAACTGCTTTTCAGAATTTGACAGATAATACTTCATGAAAATAGCTTGTTTTACTGATATAAAGTCATAAGGAGAACCTAAAAATGTTAAATCTTAATGGGATTGAAGTTTTGGGCAGTGGCATCAAGCAAGTAGACAACCAACTCTGAAAAATTCTCATTAGCTGTGGAACTCATTGAAACCAGTTAACTTTGTGTCTGTCAATCTGGCTTAATGTTATATGTTATGTTTCATTTTTGTGGGTGATATTTTAATTTAAACAGAATTTCAACAAAATATATGTAATAAAATTTCAATAGACAGCCAGTAGAAATCCAGTTATCAAAATACAATAGCCTTACTTCTTTTTAGGGGTATGATTATGATTTATTTCCTTTTGAAAATATACCCATAAATTTGTCATATGAAAACAGTTTTACAACCTGAAACATTTTTATCACAACAGGATCACACAAATTACAACCCACGCCCTGCATTACAAAGAATTGCCCTTAACTGTTATACTTTTTTTTTTCTAAACATTTAAAACATTTCAACAAAAAAACTAAACAATACAAGATTCCACAACATCTTTCTCATTGCCATCTATTAAATACTCAGTGCCCAAGGGAAGAATATGGACACACTAGCTCGAAGTGAAGATTGGGGAAAAATGAGAGAGGGAGAAATTCAACCCATAAATCTGTTAAGCTCAACTTTGTCTCATCCCAAAGTCGGCGCTGGCCAGTAAATCTTTGCCAATTTCTCTGGCCACAGGCCCTTTTATCATATCAAGGGATTTGTCTAGCAGGAAAATCTACCCATGATTTATTGTGTTATAAACTGGGTTCAACATGCCATTTCTATAGCTAACAGCTTTTCCAGAGTAATAACACAGATGACAACTGCTGTTTCAGAAAAGTGAGCTCTTTGGTAAAGAGAAAGCTCATATAACCCACATTGTAACTTCTCCAGTATTTTGTCATTTCTTCAAGTTAAAAAAATTCCCATCTGATGCTGGGATAAGTCCAATGAGATGAAGACCTATTTCAAAATGTATGCAGCATTTTTCTCGAATACAATAACTGTGATTTTGCATACAAACATAGATAATTCTCTGTTTTCACAACAGGGACCGCACTGTTGTTACATCCACAGAACAAAGGCCTGAAAATGCTTTGGACCCTTTCAGCCTTTTTAATTGTTCCGTCAAACAAGAAAGGCAATGCGTGCACATGCACAAAGAAACGCACAAATGCAACATGCGCACGCTGATGCACTCACGCATACACACTCAAGTGAACACAGCATACACCTTTCATACTGCAGCTAATATGGGTACTAGACAATTCAGTCCTGACATGTTGCAGTGATGATAGTTCAACTGCCACGTAGAGATGTCCCTGGTCACTCCCAGTGGCGCCATCCTTCACCTTGATGTTACGGTGAGTCGACAACATCATTACTCATCACATCACCACTGAAACACATGTCTAGTGTAGCACTATATCACTCCCATATTGATATGTTGGTTATAGTATTATAGTCTATGTACTGTATGAGAACATTATTTCATATAAACACGTCCACGGTTTCATATATCACTTTTATATTCACATGCCCACTTTATCACTAGATCACTGTCATATTGACACCCACTATATTTATACATAACTTTCGCTTGTCACAAATCCACTGGGTCATAGAAAAAAAACAGAACAAATCATTTTTTTTAGCTGATATGTAGACATTTTCTTGTTGACTTGCTCTCTTATGTTACAATCTTAAACATTTCAAATCATTTTCATGTTGACCCGTCGTGGACCGCTTGACTCAGACACCTCCGCTGCTGCCCCATTAGATTTGCGAGGGACATACTCAATATCAAAGTTGCTCTTATGGCGTCCTTTGCCCCGGCTCCAGGCAAACAAAAGCAGGAAACAAAAGACGACCACACCTAGGAAAGACAGACAGCCCATGGCTGTAGATATAATGATAGTTTTAATGTCTATAGGGACTGTCATGTTGTACAGAACTGTTCCATTCCCCCATGTGCTGTTGGAGTCTGTCATATAGTTTGAGCTCCTGTTGCTGTTGTAAGATCTGTCCCCAATGCCCAAACTCTTTACAGCCAAAGAGGCTGACAGGCTTGCATTGCCTGCAGGGTTACTGGCAATACACAAATACACCCCGCTGTCGTGCAGTTCTGCTGTCTTAATTTCTAGGGTACCATCTGACTGAACTTCTACCCTACCACTACTTTTGGCTGTGATGTAGCGTCTGTGAGGTGTAATCCAGACCACTGAGGGCCGAGGTGCTCCCTCTGCCAAGCAGCTTAGACGGGCAGGTTGACCCTCATCAGTCATCAGCAGCTGAGTCGTGTTGGGTCCAATCCGTGGTTTGGTGCAGGTCATATAGCGGGAGACCAGAGGCTCTTTGAGGTCTCGAAGAGCTTTCCCTTGAAGGTGCTCAGGAGCACTGCACTCAGGCTGGACATCCAAAATCTGCAGAGAAGGGGGCTTGTGGCTGTTAAGTAGCCAAAGCAATCTGCAGTCACACACTAATGGGTTTCCACCCAGACATAGTCTCTGGAGGCTGTCTGGTGAGACAAACACTTCCCTTTCCAGGGAGTCTAAGTGGTTCTGTGACACATCCAGTAGGTGCAAAGATTTGAGGCCCACGAATGCAAAAGGCTCAATAGAAATCAGATGGGCCCCTTGTAGCCGAAGCTCCACT
This sequence comes from Xyrichtys novacula, assembly GCA_962446985.1. Lineage (NCBI taxonomy): Eukaryota > Metazoa > Chordata > Actinopteri > Labriformes > Labridae > Xyrichtys > Xyrichtys novacula. The sequence continues at coordinate 10,949,067 of OY660878.1, forward strand.
AGGTGTGGGAGTTGGCCCAGCTCTCCTTGGTGTATATGCTGGATGCGGCAGTAGGACAAGTTGAGATGTGTGAGGTAGTGCAGGTTGTGCAGTGCTGCGCCGGGGAAGGCAGACAGGTTAGTGTTGGTTATGAACAATGTTGTAAGGTTGAGACCATGCAAAGAGAGCGGGGGCAGTGTGTCCAGCCATGGCCAGTAATCAATCTCTAGTCTGCGAAGTCGTGATAACCTCTTAAAAGAGAAAGGCTTCAGAAAACTTATACTTAGGTAGCGCAAATGTAGTTCAACCAGGCTGTGGAGATGTCCCAGGGCGTCAGTAGGAACTACAGTGAGATTGGAACGTTCCAGGGTCAGACTCTGTAGTCCAAGTAATCCCGTAAAGGCCCGCTGAGAAATGAAGACTAACTCATTGTCGCCAACCTCTAGGGATGTCAGCCTGCGCAGATCTTGGAAAGCGTGATCCAGTAGAACCACCAGTCGGTTGTGGCTGAGATCAAGGTGGGAGAGATTGGTCAGGCCTGACAGCACACCAGCAGGAACAAGCTGAAGCAAGTTACTGCGAAAGTTGAGTGAACGTAGAGCGAGCTGAGATCGAAAAGAGCCTGGCTCTACCACACTGATTAGGTTATCACTTAGGTCCAGGTCCTCCAGCTGAAGGAATGAGGAGAAGTTGTCTGGTGTGATGATGCGAAGCTTGTTCTTACTAAGGTCCAGGACGCGTGTTTCGATGGGGATTCCTTCAGGGATGGCGGGCAGACGCTTGCGGTAGCAACTAACTGACTTGCTTTGGGCTGAACACTCACATCGAGCGGGGCAGCTTTGAGCCAGGCTGGCTAGAAGAAGCACTAGGGCCCCGCCCAGGAGGAGATGGTAGTGGGGCAGGGCTGGGTGCCGCATGTCTCTCTTACCCATGATGCCCCCTGTCACGGCCCATTTTACTGTCCACATGGAGCACCATCACGAACAAGCCCTGGAAAACACAATGTAAGAACAAGAAATATGTAAGTACACACCATAATCAGCCAAAGTCACACTTTCCTTTTAGCCTTTCACACTCTGCCTCGTCTTTTCCATCCTGATAAATCATCCTTTTTTCACGCAAGGGTGAAAATGTTATCAAACTCACAGCAGGGTAAGACACGGCCAGAGAAAGCTGTAGAAAAGTGTAAATGTTCTCCACTTTGGTGGTAAAAAAAAAGGTCGCAAGCTAACTCCATAACAAAAAAAAAAAAAAGTGGCAATGGAAGATTTTCTGTCCAATGACAAGGAATACCCCTCTGGGAAGACTGAGACTGAAAGCCCATGTGAGAATTGAGTGTGACTAAGTACTTTGCGTCAGCGATGATGGTGTCAAAATGTCTGCATCTGCCGGTGGGGTGATGACTGAACTATGTGTAATGTGTGTTCAGTCTAAATACAAACCAAAGAGAAAATGGTAGTTTTCCACAGTGCAGTACACTACCTTCAGTTGAATGAAAGCAAAAATATACGACTGCTGAACAAATAATCAACGTAATGAATTATGTCACTGACTCACACTTGTTTCATTTACAACTTACGCATCATGATTTAAGAGTCATATTTGAACACTTGACTTTTTTAGTACTCAGAATGTGGAAAAAAACATGGATGCATATATTTACACCATCATCTCTTTGCTTCATTGCTTCATGGCTCTGCTTGTTTCTGTATACGGTTTGTCACAACCAACTACTTCTAATTTTGCTGCACTAATGATCCAGCTTTTCCAGCACAAACTGTTTTTTGTCTGCTTGGACTCTTTAATCTTTTTTCTTCATTTTTTTTGCTTATTCCTTTAGCTTTGACTTTTATTTTTTTTTTTGTATTTTTATTTTACTCACAAAGATATGGCTTCACTTCTTAGCCAGGGTACATTATAGTTTTTCAAAAAGAAGTGACAACACCAAAGCTAAGGGAGAAGGATGCAGAACTTACTTGTTGCACAGATTGCTACAGCTTTTCCTACACTGATTGTAAAGACACCCTTGGACAGAAAACCACCCTCTAGTAGCCACAGGTTGTTGAAATGACAGATGGTTCAGCAGACACTGTACTGGAATTGCTCTACTATTACTGTATCTGCATGCTTTTCATTCTGCGCATTCCTTGCAAATAAAGTGTACAGGTCATAAAACACATATCTATGAGCACTAAAAAATGAATGCATCATTAAGCCAAAGAGAATGACAGAAATATGAAAGGTGCCTCTTACAGATTGCTTGCACAGCTCTTGTCAATCACTGCACAGCAAAGTTCTGCCAAAGTAAGCAGATGATGAGCACACTGGCAGACACATACCTTACTTTGATAGTGAAGTGAGTGACATTCAGAAAATAGCTGAGATGAGGCAGACAGAGTTGAAGAGCACACACTACACTCTTTCTTCACACAGCACTCACCCCTCCATCAGGCTCAGCAGCTGCACTGCTCCTATCTCCAGATCTGAGCTCTTTCTCTATTCTGTCTTTCATTAGTATATCTCTCTATCCATCCATCCATCCATCTTCTCATTCACACATTTTTCACCGAACTCTTGCTCTTTCTTCCCAGTCCTGGCTTGCCTGGTAGAATCCCTGTCTGTTCATCGGTCTCTGCAGACTGGGTTTTTATCGATCGCAGCGCAGAAACATCAGATGCCAGGAATGTAGCCTTTAACAAAGAGCAGGCCGTTGCCACAGCAACTACAAACCCTGACTCCCATTTGCTCTTTGTAGTCTGCCAATCAAATTAATAGAAAAACAACAACAACAACACATAAAGTAAGGGGGCATTTTCTACATATTCATCTAGTTATCTTAACATGCCGGAACTAAAATTCATTGTGTTTCTGGATATTCAGATGATATAATTTATATGTATAGCGAGCCTGGTTGAAGGTGTTTCCAATCTGTCATTCTGGATGCCTCACTATTTGTCGACCTGTCTTGTTGCCCATCCATCTGGTGCTCTGGTAACTATCTCTGTCTATCTATCTTATTATCCATCCACGAGCACCCTCCTGTCTTTGTGTATATATCAGTCTGCCTGTGCTTGTCAGCCTCTGTTACTCTCTCTCTCGCTCTCTTTCTCTCTCTGTTTAATAATTACAGTCCAGTTGTCTGTTGCTGCAGCAGGGAACTGGTTCACTGATCTGTTGGTGAGTTAAATGTCAGGCAGCTACAGTCTGACCATGACTCTGATCAGAGAGATGGTATGTACACGTAAACAAGAGAGCCTTTTCAGTTATTTAAGAGGAAAGAGGAAAAGAACATGGGGGCATCTCTGAAGGCCGTTAAATATTGCAGACATATTTGATTTAAAGGAGAACTGGTCACGTTATACCTGTGATCACAGAAATCATTGACAATAAATACATAAAAATTTGGCGCATTGAAGATGATGACTTCAGACTGTAAGTCATGTTTTTAAAGTGAGATACCATGTCAGTTCTTTCACAACTTATAACAGTAAAAGGGATTTTGCTCTAATTCTGTAAAGACCACCTGTCTGTTTGATGTCCAGCTCCATTTTAGCATGAAGAGCCCTCTGTCCAGAAGCTGTTTTTGTTTTAAAAGGTTGCCCCACAGTCCTCAAAGCCCCTGCCTAGTCCCAGCTTCATGGACAACAGACCTGTGGCATTGACATCTCATAAAGACCCTGGAGAGACTCATCCTAGAACAGCTGAGGCCAAAAGTCAGACACCTCTTGGATCCACTCCAGTTTTCCTACCAGTCTCGCCTTGGAGTAGAGGATGCCACCACCTTCCTGCTCAACCACGTCTACACTCACCGAGACAAATTTTACAATCCTCCATGAGTGTCACACACTCCTACTGTCCCTGTACTCATTTTCATGTAGTAACTGTTAACTTTTGCACTTCATATAATAGGGGTGGAAGAAGAAATGGATACAACATAGTATCGTGATATTTTGCCTAGTGATATATCGTATCGTCTAATTTACCTAGTATCAGTTTGTCAAATTAATTGCTAATATGAAGTCAAATCTATGATACTGGAATAATAAAACCAACTGTTTGTCCAGTAAGGTTGGCAGAGGTGACATTGTAGAGCAGGAAAAAGTTAGTACAACAAATATATATATAAAAATAAGGTTTGCAAGATGTGCTACATGAAAATAAAACACAGTGTAAATAAGACAAACATAAAGGAAAGCCTATTGCTAAATTAACTAAACAGATGAAAAAATTACATAAATTGCAATATATTGTATCACAATACTCACTGTATTGAAAACGTTAAAAATCGCAATAATGTCGTATCGAGGCCCAAGTATAGTGATCGTATTGTATCGTGGGGCCACTGGTGATTCCCACCCCTATCATATAAATATATTCAGCTGTGCAATCTGATCATAAACTTGTAAAAACTTCAATGATCTAAGAGTGCAATATTACAATATTATTAACATACACTGTGCAATATTCTGTTAAACTGTGCAATACTTTGTTGTAAACCGTATAAGACTCTGTGCAATATCCAAAGCCGCAAACTGCTACAAAGCTCATTTTTCAAACACTCTGTACTTTGTAAATAGCTTATTTCTAATATTCTGCACTTTAAACTAACTGCTGCAATTTCTTATTTATTCTCACTGATCCCTAATTTTTTTCTCCTTCCACTGAATATTTATATTTTCAAGAGCAAGTGTAATACTGTAATGACAGGATTTTCCTCTGTGAATAAATGAAGTATTCTGATCTGCCTTTCAGACGTGCCTCACTCTCTGCACTATCAATAAATGAAATAGCTGACAGTATGTCATAATATACGGTCATAAGTGAGCCTCCAAGCATTAATGGCACCATGTGGTTTTAGGAAGCATAAAGCCAGTGAAACAAATATCCAAGAGTAGCAGCTACTGAAATATCAGTAATCCATTCATTGTGGGATCCACGTTTTTTACCAAAAGCCTTCAGAGAAATAATGGTTTAAAACAAATGTGTGTCTGAGTTTTTTTTTTTCTGTGCTGTGTGGCACCTGCTCCATATAAACAAATGATTTAGAGGTTTGTTAAAATAAGGCCTTTGATATTGCAGCAAAATGGGAGCGAAGCTTTTATGCTTTATTGCTATGATTGAAAGAATATGTCAGATGAGGAAAACTCTCTTCAAACATGTTGAAAAGTAAGGACAGGATCTTCGGAAATGTGGTCTAAAATTTAAGTTTCTTATCCAGAAGCACGTTTTGAGTTAATGAAAACAATATCTTTCACACTGCACCACAATCAAAGCTTTTTTTAAAATTATTTCCCAGAGAACTCATGGGAATTCAAATCATTTATTGACAATTACTAAGTTATCAATACCAACACTGGCCCGTGACTCTTGACCTGGGTTGGCCTGTTTGTGTACACTATATCTGTGGTCACCTGACCCAGGGTGACCTAAGAGGCACGGGGGACACTGTACTGCAGGGGGAAGTGAGTGACATACTTTAAACCTGTTCATATTTTCATAAAGGCTTGGAGCATCATTGGCTGGTTTAAAAACCTGTGAGATCTCAGAATCCCGAGCAAATGATGATGGTAATTGGGGCCATTGAGAGGGAATGTAGAATTGACCGTTTTGGGATTTGCTCCTGAATTAGATTAGAGTCAGTAAAAGTGTTGAAAATTTGACAGCCGAAAGGAGAGCCATGGGGTGATGCATGAGTCACCATGAGAGGGAGAGAGGGAAAAGCAGATGAAGGGAAAATGAGGCATAGAGTTAGTGATAAAGCATAAATACAGAAAGAATGATGAAAGCCACACTCCGGTGCTTTTAAAAAATCCTTGTTTGCATGAGTTGACTGTGATTTCTTTTACGGTTTTAACTGAGTGAACCTTGACAAATTGATTACAACTCTTCAAAGAGACCTCTGTAATACTGAAGCAATGCTCTCAACACACATTACTTTGGATCTGTGGTCTTATCTGTCAAGATGAAAACCATTAAATACCTGATTATTACAACTTTCGATAATCAGGTATTGAACCACTTTCAAAATCAACAGCATTTTACAGGAGCAAAGCAAATGAATTTTAGACAGAATAGTTTGGTTGGACTGCACCTATGAATTTATGGAAGCAATGAAATTACAAATGAATCTTTAATGAATATTGGCAGAATGTGTGCATGGGACATTTCCTTTTGCCTTGAGGTGCTCATTAACCAAATGCTTTATGTTGTGTCCTTGTGTTGAATTCCTTCTGCAGTGACATACCTCAAAGTTAATGTTATAAGTACATTATGTTCGGTTTAAGTGCATGGCCAGCTTTTGTGGTAATTGTGCAAAAAATTGTCTACTATAAATCCTATACCCACAGCTTTGTGAACACAATGCTTTGAATTCATTAACATGGTTGTAATTATTCACCCAGCGCCTTGGAGAGATGCCATTATCATTTTCTCCACATATATCTTATTCATTTCACTCCCACATTAAACTTTTAGCGTTTTTATTGGTTTAAAAAGAAGTGTTGTATTTCTTTCAAGCTTTCATTCGTCACTTTGCATCAGTCCAGTAGTATCAACAGTGTACAGTACTCATGAAACATTAAAGCACAAGCCCATGTCTCACTGCTTTACTCTTTTTTTTCCCCCCTGGATGTAAGAGTGGAATGCATAATGGAATTATTTCAAATGAAAGAGTACATGTAGATAATCATTGCTGCACTATAAACATATATAGCATACACATGATAATCAACCCGGAAGCACACACCTTTAAACACTCCTCTTCATCCTTTTTCCATCATATTGCTGCACAAACAAACATGCTGACAAATTGTGTTCATGACCCTTTTAACAGTGCACTATTTGACATACGGGGGCATTATTGCCGTCCTCTAATTATTCAAAGCATGAGGGTCATTCACCGATATTGTCTTAAGATACACAAAAAAATCACTGATTTCTCTTTTAATGTCCATACCATTTGACACAAGATACAAAGAAAAGAGACAGAGGAACTGAAATATTAAAATGTGGACTGTGCAACAATACACGCAACCCTCCCCATTACTTTATATTACCAGTCAAGCTCAGTTTTATGGTAATTCTGTGTGTATTGAACACAAATGCTAACAAGAAAAATGCATTTGCTATTCTGGGAACTCCGCACACCCACTGACCACCCTACAGCTCGCAAAATGTCAGCAGAGTTTTCAGCATGCTGTTGGGATTCGGAAGTTGAACCATGTTCTTTGTGGCTAATTAGTGCTTGTGCATTCAGACTCTCCCAATTAAACAGGTTCTTTCTGCACCACTGGCCGTGTTTCCTCTGAAGCGATGCCCTGTTGAGCTATCACTGGCGTTTCCCCATCTTCCACTATGTCGTTTGTTGTATGTCTGCTGTACTGCCAGATCAAGGGGGATAATACATCACCCCGCAGTGTCTGGTCTGGATTTAAAAAAAAAAAAACACAAAATACTTAGAATTTATTTGTACTGACAGACAGTAGAAGGGATGGAATAATGCTTCTAAACCACAGCTCCCATAGTGAAGACACAAAACACAAACCATTGGTAACAAAGCCTCCATGCTGTGGACATGGTGTCCATTTTCTGTGGTTGTCATGCTTGAAATGCCTTTTAACACCCTTTTAGCTTTCACCCTCCAGATGATGTTGACAATCGCTCTAGGGCCTCATAATATCTCTAGCCCTGTACAAGTTTGTATTATTACCCTTTCATTCACAAAAATGCTGCAAGGTTAACCGTGTTCACAAAAAAATCTGTTTTTAGCTAAATCGACTTCAAAGTTATCTCACATAAAAACACTTTTTTTTTTTAATTGAATTTTACGGTGCACTATCTATATACTGTAGTTCACACTGATCACCACAGAAAGTGCAAGAAAGTGCATGATGTCTTCACAAAGCCCTTACATATAATGGACACATGTGACTGGACGACAAAACACATTCCACTTAGAAAAAGTAAAAATTCTGTGTTATTGTGTGTGAAAAATGGACAAACTTGAATAAAAAACCATGGGAGGTTACATCTACTACAAAGATTTTTTTATCACATTGCTTATTTTCACAAAATAAACAATGGAGAAAACCCACTTAAAGCTATGGTCAGTGGTACACAGTGGTAGCCATTTCAATTGGACCAGCGATCAAAACCATATATTAGCAGGGCGAAGCGGGCAGAGACGATTGTGGGCGAGGCTTTACCTTTCTCGGCGTGTCTTCACCAGCTCAGTTTACAATGCTAAAGATGCGTGGCTAACTTATGCTAAAAATCTATTGACAGAGCCTACCCGTTCCGACCAACAACGTTCAGTCATTAGCCAGTATAGGCACAGACTAACCAGAGTTATTCAGCAGACATCTCCCACTGTAGTAAACAAAGTAATTACCTGTTCAACAGAAATTCGGCTGTCTCAGCATCAGTTTTCAGTCCCAAACCCTTCAGCAGCTTTTCCTACCGGTGTTGTGTCATAGAATGCAACCTTGCCGTAGAATGCCTCCCCTGACGTGCGCGTGGTTGAAAGTACATAACAAGGTGAAATAATCCAAGTTTTCCTTACCGCTGGATGGATTCAAAAGCATGTGCCTTTAATGATTTCTATTGAGATAAGCCGAAAAAATAGCTCTCTGATTCGGAATATTTGCTGTCCTGAAAATATAATGTTCTCTAACTTGACAGTTTACTGTACAGTTTATATACCCAAGTACACCTCTATATGTGCGTTTTTGAGCCACATAAAAACAGAACGAAAGTTTGCTGCTCCATTTGACATGCTGTCATAATCCAATATTCGTGTTTTTTTTTAAAATATGAGATCCTTTTCCTCCACTTTAAGAAGCTAATGAGTGGATGGGATGAAGGGGTGCATTCTACGGCACAACACTGGTCGTATGTTTCTCCAGTGTAGACTCCCCTTTGGCACCTGTATCACTCATATTTCTTCCTTACTTCAGCCTTTTCCTCGAAACTTTCATGTTTCCTTCCCTTCGATGTGGAGGGTAACAGAAGCGGCCTCCTGGTTTCGTTGTTTGTCTTCTCCAGCTCCATTACGCTTCAGCGGCTGTGCAGCTCGCTAATCACATGTACGTGAGGGGGGTAGTGGGGAGGAGGCGGGACCATGGACGGGACGGTGCGAAGCAGGGGAGACAGGGGATTGGATGGACTCCAACTGCTGCCGGTTCGGAGTTGTCGATTATTATGCCTTTTTGCAGTGGACATACTGAATGGATTTTTTTCGTTCTTTATGATCTTTATATGCGTAGATCGGACCATAGGACCATAACGGCCTTATAAACAATGTTATTAATATAAGTACCAAGCTTCCAAATGGTAGACCATAGCTTTAAGTCCTTTCTCATTATTTAAGAAAAAACTTGCAGCTAATCTATTGACAGCTTGCCATACAAATCCTGACTGTTATCAACTAAAAATACTAAAATCTGTGGTAAATGAAAGTGGACCATCAATATAAATTTAGTGTGGTTAATACAGCCCTAAGGCTACTTGATATTCTACCTTAACCCTGTTGCCACAGAAGGACAGTCACACAGTAATCATATTTTATCAAAAGGGTTGCTTAAAAAAAGACCATTGCTATATTGCAATGACTGCTCTGGTTTTCTGCAAAATACATGATCAGATTTTGCATGGTGTCTTGCTTTGCATTTTTCCTGCCTATCCTTGCAAGTGCATTGTGGAATAGCAGGTTTTTTTAGCTTACCCTGTCTCCTTTTGTTGCATATAAATCAGAGAGTTACTTGAAGGACACTCACCATATAAGGTTTCTGTCTAATTTTAGTCTCGGGAGGTAGAACTCATCCATTTTTCATGGTATATGCGTACACACACTGACTCATAGGCCCCTTCCTCATTCACCGAAATACAATTTGTCAGCCTATTACACTATTTTTTTCTCCATCCATTTCTCTAATGCTATCTTCTGCAAAAACAAGTTTTGTGTAACCGATTTCAAAAATGTCTTGTAGCTTCGTTCCACTTTTTTTTTTTTTTTTTTTTTGTGACAAATGTAGGATTGCCACCCCAGGCTTACTTTAGCTGGGGAAGGGGTTGGGTTTATGTTTTGTTTAGGCTCTATGAAATCCTAGCAACCAAATTAAAACACTACAACAGTCCACACACGAGGCCATGGTAAATGCTATGGAGTTAAAGATATTCTTGTTGGCTTCTTCAAAACATTGTCTCTTTCAGTTGTAAAAGGGGGATAGGTGGGTTAAGAGTCTGTGTTGTAAACATTTTTATGTTTGCCACAGAACTCAGGGGGATGCATTTGCTCTGTCCTAGTCGAAGTCTGTTGCAATTTTATGGTGCCTGTATTGATTAAAGTCTGTCCTTGTCTTTAAGATTCAACAGACACTTCTCTGGATTTATTAGGAAATGAGAACAATGGTAGAAACTCAAATTTAAAAAATACTGGAAACGTCATAAATAGAGCATATCTACTAGGAAAGCATATAACTCACACCAAGTGTCAGTGTTGTGTTTTATAGGAACCAGTCTTTGATATGAGTCATTAAGAGGATCAAACTAATGAGAATGATAACAAGATGGAATGATGTAATGGCCCTTGTATTTACTTTCATGCCACTGCTGGAAAATTGAGAGCAAATTTCATCAAAGCAGCAATGCATGAATAAAAAGACTGAATTTAGTTTGTGCCCTTTGTCTCAAACCATTACAGTCACATTGATTTAAGTAGTTAACACTGAAAACACGAAAAGTTCGGCTATGACGTCACCACTGTCATCAGCTTATCACACAGGGACTGCTGACAGTGGCAGTGATAGCTTGGATGTACAGAGAGTGGACAGGAGGCCCAGAGAGAGTGGGGCCAAGAGCTGTAGCAACTGTAGCTCCACTATACATGCAACCAGAGATCAGTCATGCTCTGCCCAGGGAAAATGTTGTCGTAACTGCAACAAGCTAAACCATTTGGCACGCTGCTGTCACTCCTCTCCTGTTGGCCGTGATACTGCTGCTGTCCCCATTAACACTGTACAGACCTCACAGCCTTCATTTAAGCTCTGCACATATCATGTGGGCTCAGCTTACATCCCGCTTCTAGTGAACACAGGGGTTAAAGTGTCAATCCTGAACAAATGCACATATGACCATATACACTGTTTATAATATATAAAAATAGTCTTTTTATTAACTGAAAAAAATAAGCTGCAAAGAAGTTGTGACTACAATATGATACCATGCATATTCATTTCCCCCTTAGGACTCTGAATCCCTGGAAAGTTTGCTCTACCTAAACACTGGGTATGCACATGTTCTCATATTATTTCTTTGTTACTTCCCAGAAATGTTGGGCTACAAACACCTACGAGCTGAGTGTACTATAATCATCGTTTTTTATATTGAGTGGCAGCAGCTTAACTTGGAGCCAAGACTTCCTTTGATGACAACATTTTAAAGTCACCAACTACATGTTCAATGAGTTAAAAATACTTGTAGGGAGTCCATTTTCATATATTCTATGATATTTACATATTTCAACTTCACTTTCAAGGTCTAAAATGTAAAAAAGGTATAAGGAGCCTCCCTAAAAGGGAAACTGTTTTTTTAACCTGAGCCCAATTTTCCCATGTGTTTATGTGTGCATGACTGATGGAGAGAACAATTTCTGAAATTGGTCCAGTATTGAGATAGAGTGGAGCAGCTGGTAGCCTCAAAACGAGCTAAAATGTAGTTTGACTGGGCAATTACACATTTACAGAAAACTGTGCCCACTACTTGTGCTTTATTTCACCACTAACAGGCTCAGGTTATTTTTTTAAGCCTTGAGAACAGAAATGCAAGTGTTTCCCTTTTCCTCCCACTGCCAGTTTGTGACTCTCCTGGTGTCACTCACTCTTGTGACCTCTTTCATCTCCCTGCAACGAGTGAGATCTTGTGAGACATCAGAACAGCAGAGACATCCACCAACGAGACGCTTCAGTTTCCCTTTATTTTTTTAAAAACAATGTTTTGCAGTACTCATGATCTCTGTTTGCCCATGCAATAAAACACATTTTCAATGTCCTGTCAGTCATCAGATGAATAATTCTTTGGCTTAGAATCAAAGATTTTTAATGGCAAAGTCCACAGAGGAGCAGGAAACATTTACTGTGCCAATTTCAATGTGAAGTAGAAGTTTAAACTTTCTCTAAGACCCTCCTATCATTTTTCTGGAGGTTAGTATTTTCTTTTTTCACATCAGACCTCCAGCAAAGGATTAGGCAGTCCTCCCTAGCACTGAATGACTTGGGAGGATTAGCACCTCTGCCTGTCACCAAATCACTCTGCTGGATTAACAATTTCTGCTGTTACACATGAGAATTCACTTCAACTACAAAGGAATTCAAGTTGATGTAACAGCTGTAGCACCAATGGAACGAAAGGAGGAAGTGGTTTTCTATCGACCCCTCCAATCAGTATAGCTTCACATCCAAGCAGGACAGCCTCAGTCTGATGGAGGTTAAGTAGAAGCTGTAAATCAACCGCATTAGCAAAAGCTGTCAAGCATGTCTATGTTCTGTTGAGGGTGTAAATCAGTAACAGATCATAGGTCACTTTTAACAGGGGCTTGACACAGTTCACATGCCCTGCGGGAGGCTCCTAAAAGGTTAATCACAGCAAGGCTATACACATCATACCACAATTCTAAAAGCTGAAAACCCTTAATTTTTCAGCAAATTCACAGAAGTAAAAACAATGTCAATTTCTCTGTGCTTTACAAAACAATTATCTCTCAGATTACAGCAGAGACGCAACATAGTTCAGATTATGTTCTATTAACTTTTAGACAAAGAATGTCTTTAAACTACGGTTGTTAAAAAAAATCCACTCAGGTAACTCTTCATATGAACCCTTGAAAAATGCATTATCAAGTGTTTGAGCATTCATAATAGTTAAGAGCAATGTTTATAAGCAGTGCTATAGAACCCATTCTATTTATCATTGAAATAAAGTTGTCATTTCTATAATTCTAGTTCAGAAAAATGTCTTATTCATACTCACAAAATGCTAAAGCAGGGGATTTTTTTAAATGAAAAGTGACAGTAGGGTATGACATTATCAAAAATAACATGTTCCTATAACAAATTTATAAGGATGTGTACGCAGTACCTGTACCTGTGCCTGTAAGTTAAGTTACAGATAAAAAATTGTGTGTGCACATGTTTGTGCGTGCACATGACTCAGTAGTAGAACCTTAAATCAAAAAGTTGATCCCAAGACTCACTGTCCTCATGCAGGAATTACGTTTGGTAAGACACTTGACGCTACCCGCCCTGCTGGCTGCACCCATTGGCCCAACTGATCGGCTTTATACATAGTAGCCTTTGCCATCAGTCTGTTAATGGGATGTAAATGGGTGAATGTGACTTGTAATATAAAAAGTGCTCTTAAGGGGTCAGATGACCAGAAAAGTGCCAATAAACATAGTTCCATTTTTCCATTGTGTGTGAGAGTGTGTATCTGTGGTTTATAGATGCTCTCACAAAATAATACCTGCTTTTAACACCAGCTGCATAACTGACTCTCTGCAAACATATCAGGAAATAATAATAACCTCTGGGTTTGGATGACACAATGTTCTCCATAGTTACTGAAAAGCCAAGCTAACTCATTTTTGCATGCATGAATAAATGTTCCAGAAAATAATGCATTCTGCCATTCACTTTAAAGCTTTTAGACAAAGTGTATACCATGCATAAATTAATTATCTATTTCCTGTACTCTTACATTTTAAAAATTTATTTGTGTTAAAATATATGTATTTTAATTTTGTGTTTCTTAAGTTTATGTTGTTTTAATGTGAATTATTTATTGATTTGTTTTGTTTTTTTACAAAATCTTTTTTGCATTTATTGAAATATTTTCATGTTTCATGCGTTTTTGTTTTTTTGTTGCCCTCCTGAAATATTTGTGCCAATTACCTCGAGCCACTGTAAAAAGTAGCAGGAAATACTAACAAAGTTTGGCTCCCCTTTGACAAATTAAAGCCAGGCTTCTTTTTAATTTCTCTTCAAAATCTTTCTCTGAGCAGCATAGCTATGCTTTCCTGTTAATATGTTTCTTACAAATTGTAACCTTCAAGAAAGTCGAGCATTTATCAGAAAATCAATACAGCTGAGGACAAAGGGGTTTCTTCAGGGGTTTCGTCTGTGTCTAACAGGATGGAGAACTACTGATGGCTCACATCCATTAGTACCTTATCTATTTTCTTTTATGGGACACATGAGGAGAGTATAAATAGTGACAGCTGCTCATACTTCATATTGCATTTATTTATTGCACTTCATATTTCTCATTACAGGTATAATTTCAAATCATATTACATAACATTTGTTGCCATGCTTGTTTTCAAACACACCAGTTCAGATATTTGTACAGGTGATCTTTGGCAGTGGACTATGGACTTTGTCAAAGACTTCACCTGGAGTTATTCTAGATTAGATTCTTCTCGTTAGTATTCTGGAAAAATGTTGTGGAGAAACTCTGATACTCTTATCCAATGCTTCGTTGAAATGGCAACTGGACTTGTTTAAGGTTCTTGAGGACATTTTGCCTCTCTTCCAGAGTGCCTATTTAGCTCAGTAAAGTTCAGAACTGAAGAAGCCTTTCGGAAGAGAGGCGAAATGTCCTCAAGAACCTCAAACAAGTCCAGTTGCCATTTCAACGAAGCATTGGATAAGAGTATCAGAGTTTCTCCACAACCTTGAACAAGTCCAGTTGCTCTTTCAAAGAAGTATTGGATAACCTTGACCTGGATGAATGATAACCTACACAAACATCTCTTTTTCTCATAATGATTTTTAAGCATATACAATGAGAGAAGTACTTGCATTGATCAACCATCACTAACACTTTATATTTCTGCTGTTCGGTAGTAAAGATCCAGTATGACAGAGGATTATTTGATGAGGAAGACAATTAAGCAGCCCTTTTGAAATTGTCAGTGATTCAAAATCTATAAATGTCCATATACATCAATTTTTAAGATGAGTTGCTTTGTAAAACATGATTGAACACAGTGATGGAAGTCCTATCCACAAGGAACTGTTAACTACACTTGGCCCATGTCATGTAAATTTCAGTGCACCAAGCTATTGCTCTCTTTTTAATGATTCATCAAAAATAATAAATGGCTAGAAACATTACAGCTACTTAATGGCTTGTAAAAGCAGTGTACTTGTTTTCCAAAGAACTACTGGCAACAATTGCCTGATTAGTTTCCTTCAAGCATTTGTTGTTTAAAAAGCTTTTTGTGGAAATATGTCCATTTATAAGTAATTAGCCACAAAGTGCAGCCTCAAGAAACTGCATTGCAATGCAGCCACAAGATACTTTTAGGGATGTATTGTTGAATACTGTAAGAATCATGCACAGGTCACTTAACACAATTAACTGTCACTGTCTGCTTAATTACTGTCAGGAATTTAATTTAAAAAAATTGATTTGTACTGAGGCACATAGAGCAGCAAGTACAGTAAATTATGTAAACACTGTACAACTGTAAACAACCAAGGAAAATAAACAATAGTACAAATAATATATCCCTGTATCTAATAGATTATGGGAGTCATATAAACTGATCTACAATTGAAGAGGAATAAAATACTACCAATAGCAATAAACATCTTTTGTGTTACAAAATCTCCTCCAAGAACTGACCTGATGCCTCATCCTGCAAGACAAAACCATATTACAGTTGTCATGTCTCTGAGTATACCTAGAGAATGACTGAGAAATCTACAAGATTATTCTGCATACTTGGTATTGTTGTGAGAGGTCACCCTAGATTTTGTCCTTGATAGTCTGAGTAAAGGAGGAGTCTTCATCATGACTGTGACTGTGAAGTGGTGCTGGAGTTTCCCCAAGATGGGCAGAATCTGGTCTAAAGTTGGACTCCTTTCAGTGAAGATGCAGATGGTTGAAGTGTAGAGTATCTTCATAACTCTGACAATCTGTTCTGCTTTTCTATATTCATCATCAGAAAGTCTCTCCAGTCTGCTAAAAAATATACACATTGTTTAAATAGCTAGATCACAGCCTAGCACATACTGTAAGTTCACACTGACAAAGTAATAAGCTACTCATCTTGTTTTTCTTTTGACATTTTCCTCTTTCTTGTCAGTGTGAGTGGATTTACACTGACTGGCCTTTTCCTTCTCACATCAGGGTCAGAGGCTGCTGTGAGAAGAAAAACAGAACAGCAAATGTAACTGAGCTGTTTAACTAGCCCACTCAATTGATGAGCATTGATGAGTTTTTACAAGCTAAACTTTGTCTGTTACTGTCAGTCATTAGTTAGCTTTTGATTTAGCTAGCTACACAGCCATGAAATAAAGCTACACACTACTATCTTAAGTTCGCGTTACATGGATCCCTGTTTAACTCACCATGCAATGCACGTATCAAGTTGCAGTAACATTAAGTTACCAAGCAAGAAAAAGCTAGCCAAATTTCGCTGAATGTAAACTGACCTGTTGTAATCCTAGAGAGGGCTCCACCCTTGGTATTGTCAGATGAAGCAGAGTCAGGCAGTGGACATTTTGATTCCGGCCACTCTGGCTCTGTAACATCCACAGGCAGACTTGAATGCTGAGAGGAAGTGAATGGCTGTGGTCCCCTCAAACACAGAGCAACATTCCGTTCTTAAATCAATACCGTGCACTGTTAGATGCTTCATTAAATCTGTATTGTTGCCAGCCTTAGCAATGATGTTTGATTTTTTTTGCATACTGTATATTGCACCATGCTTTATTGACATTGATTTTGCAAAAGTAAAGCCACGATTTTGACCTCAGTGGTTCGAGACACGCAATTACAGCAATGTTACTGTTTGGCACACGTGAATCCTGTCCGTGGGCGTAACCTGTATCTATTTTTCCTGCATGCCACAACCACATGTAATGTTATAGCCAATCACCGGTGCCATTATCAAATCCTGATCACGTGATTAATACCTGGGTACAGGAACTTGGCACCAAAAGACAAGACATATTTTGATACTTGGTACCACTGAAGCGTTTTGGTCTTTGCCATAGAAGAACTGAAGTTTGGTACCCAGCCCTAGTGAGGGCCCTTTTGTTTCGTTTGGATGAATTGGGAGTGGGACTGCCTGGAATAATAAACTCAATCTTGAGGAAGTTGAGCTGAGGGTGACATTTTCTCATGCATTTAGAAATATCAGCAAGGCAGGATGAGATCTGAGCTGAGACAGTTGTGTCATCAGATGAAAAAGACAGGAAAAGCTGTGTATCATCTGCATAACAGTGATAGGAAAAGCTGTGGGAGTGCATGATTACACCAAGTGAGATGGTGTTTATTGAGAAAAGGAAGGGACCAAGCAATGACCCCTGAAGCACCCTGTTGATAAGCCATGCATATTGGACTCCTCTCCCCTCCATGATACTCTAAATTGTGTAGCTGTGCATTTACACAAAAATAACCAACCTACATAGATGCCCTTGTTTTTTTAATGTCATTACCCTTTTTTTTTATTTAATTAGTTAAAAGAAAGGTCTCCACAACACTTTCAGTATTGCCAAGTGACATTTACATTTCCTCACCTAGCAAAGAGCAAAAACTGTATATTTGTCTCCATAGCCCAGAGTTTCCTCCTGTAGTAAGCTTTCTGTCTCTGTAAGAACATGATGCAGTGTGAAAAATAAGGGACAGCCTTCTTTTGCAGAGGATCTGTTTCTAACACTGCTCTGCTAATTAATCCCCAAAGCAGCTGACAAAAACAGTGAGAAGGACTGCTTGCACATTTTGCAAGATTAGGAAAAGGCAACACATTCAGGATGTTCTCTCCTCAAATTGTGACTGTTCCAACAGCATTGCACTGTTAGTTTATTGTGGCATTTGGTTTGCTTTGCAGAAACAGCTCTTTCAAAACATTTTGTGGTCTAAGTACATTAATGCAATAATCTTATTGCATTAAATCCAATGCACTTGGTTTGACAAACAAGCAAACTCATCAAATTACATAAAATCCACAAAGTTTGCATTAATGCAGAGCTCAGCAAGTTCATGTTGAGTTCAGATTCAACTTCCAAGTCCCTGAAAACATCAATGTAGGCACCCTCACACTATTTCCAGAGCCTTGTCAGTGACTCTGATGTCAGCCAAATGTTAAAGGATGTAAAATGTCCTTGGAATTATTTAACATTGTATATGTTTGTGATCTTTTTGGGGGGTGTTTCATTTCAACAAGAAATAAGAAATAACTGGATTTGCTTTTTTGAGTTCAGTTTGTTTGCTAATATATTTTACTGTAAAAGGTAGTGTTAAGGCGTACTGAGACAGGGAGAAACCCTGGTGTAACACTCCCCCCCATAAAGATGGCACAGGATGTGACATCATTTAAAAACACGTTACATCACATCAGCAGCAACATTTTTTTGCCTTTCTTGCAGTAAATCCCAATCTTATAGCTATGGGCTTGTCGGCTCAGTGCATTAGCCTCTGGTTGCTGTTGTACATGCAATTAAAAAACACAACAGCTTGTGATCAGTGAAAACAACAACAGGCTGCAAAGAGGATCCAACACACACCTCAATGTGCTGAAAAGCCCACTGCAACACAAGGGCTTCTTTTTCAATAGTACAGTAGTTCTGCTGGGCCTGTGAGAACTTTTGAGAAAAGTAGCTCACAGGATGGTCAGTGCCTACTGTATCTTCCTGAATCAGGAAAGCTCCAGCACCTGTAATAATGGCATCCACCTCAAGCTTGAACAGTATGGCAATATTAGGGGCAGCAAGAATTTGGGAGTTGCACAAGACAGCTTGAAAAGCCTGCTCACATCTGAAGTCCCACACCAAATCCTGAGTGGGACTGACTGGTTAAGTCAGTTCTGGCAAAATTCCAGCAAAATGCTCGGGGTTAGCAGGTTACTTACCTGCTAACTTCAGAAATCATCTGAACTGATGTTTAGTACTGGGGACAGGATACTGGGCAACAGCAATGATCTTGGATGTCATGGGCCAAACCTGACCCTGACCTACCTCCTTGCGATGGTAAGTAATGGTAGCTCTGTAAAACTCACATTTGCTAAGGTTAAGAGTCAAGGAAGCCTTTACAAAGCAGAATTAGCCTAAGAACATCCGTCTTTTGAGTGGCTGTAAATAGGACACACAAGTCTTGAAATTTTCCAAAATCTGGGAGTTCTGAAGTCGAGCAGCCAATGCAGGTGAGTTTTCTTTAGCTTAGTTACATCAACGGGACATGCAGCAACAACCGAAACGGCACCAATATAACCAGCTTCAGACAAGAGGCCTTGTCCCCCTTAGGGCTAGGGAGCATGTAGCTTCAACATGTTCAGCTGACAAACAGGAAACGTGCATTTCCTGTCATGAGTACAAATAACAAAATCAGTGTCACTCAACTTCTTCTCAACAACATAGGGCCCTAAAAACCTGGTCTGTAAGGCTGACCCAGGTAATGTTGGTAGCTAAAGGACTTTGAGTCTTTGGGCTCTATTTTCGTGTACGCCGGTGAGGCAGCAGAGGATGGCGGATCCTGCGCAGTTGTATTTTCGTCTGGCGGAGCCCGGCGTACAGACAGTTTGGTATTTTCGTGGACTGAGGCGCACCAAGATCCACCAAACTGAGCGTGGTGGCGTGGCAGGGGGAGGTGTTGACAGAATCAGTGGGCGAAGTGACATTTTCGTGCTCGCCACTGGCGTATAAAGTGCGCTGAAAGCTCGCCGATTCAAACCTGGTCAGCTTTCAGCACAGGCAGAGTGCAGCTGGTCTCGTGGTATTTTGGTAGACCAGCGCCGTATCGTCATACGTCACTGATGCCTCACCAGCAGGTTTCCACAGTGTCAGGAACATTTCAGTGCTATAAATAATCAACAATAACTAATAATCTGAGTCAGCACATATATTTAGATCTATATAGATATATTCTGATCTATATCTGATCTGATGAGCGCATCTGGCACGCGTTTGGACACACAACCTGACCGAATCAACACAGCTGAATCTGCATCAAATTAAATTAAATATCTAGTAAATAAACACACATGATGAAGTTAACAAGATATGTAATTCGTCTCCCTCCTTTTCGTTCTTCCTCTTCCTCTTATTTCACGCGCAGCTCGACCTGGACATGTCTCTGTGTCCTCTCCCCGTCCTGCTGCTGCGGCGGCTGAACAGATGATTTGTTTCAGTGATCAGATGAGTTATTTACTTTAAGCCTACATACGAATATTATAATATTCAGTTTTGTGAGCCAAATTTATTTTATATGCCAACATCTATGAAAAAAAGAGCCAGGCCACGGAGCATGATGCGTCATTACGCACAGATGGTTCCGATTTTAATGCCATTATTGTAATTTATGATGTGATCTCTGCGCACAACCCACCTTTGTCACGTGAGGTTTGAATATGTGCAACTTTCTGTGAGTGTCTTTATTTGTGGAAAAGGGTGTTTGTCTTACCAGTAGGTACAACATTACACACACCAAATCCATCTGTACTCATATGAGAGAGTGTGGAGGACACCCTCTGCAACAACACTTGTTGAGAAGCTGCCTTCTGTCGCCATCGTGTGGCATTACTGTCTTCAGACATCTCTTGATCTCTTTGACTACTTCACGAAAATAGTAATACGCCTCGTTGGTGGCGGATTTAAAGGCGAGGAGAGGAGCTGATGTTATTGATCAATACAGGTCTCGGCTGTGTTAAAGCCACTCCACGCCCTCTCTCCTCCCTCGCTACAACTTACGCCGCTGGGAGGAACTGAGTTAGGGAGGGGGGATACTTACGCCGCGCCTGCGGCACGTCTCCAGCGAGGCACGAAAATAGAGCCCTTTGTCTCAGGATGGAACTTGACATCTATATGACATCTTGTGGGCCAAAACATGCTTATCAGCCATATCACATCATCCTCCACAGTTTTTGTGTCACAAGGCTTCTTTTGTTTTTACCTTTTGTGAAGTACACCAACAATCAAATAAAATCTATTTGTCTCAAGTAAATTCCACGAAGGTTTGCTTTTCACTTTGGCATAGTAGTGGAAACGTTGTCGATAGGCCACTGGCACTAGCTCATACGCATGTAGAATGGCAGCTTTCATAATTCACGTTTCATTAATTACAACTCTTCTCTAAAGTCAGTAAAGCATACATGTCTCAGGCTTTACCAGACAGAACACACTGCAACAATAATGTCCAGTTGTGCTTTGGCTACTCCAGCGTAGTCGCCACCCTCCACTAATTTTTTGGGCGCAGTTATTCTTTATTTCCTTGCTAAGGAGACATTGAAGTGTACTTCAAGGTGTGGCAGTTTGCTGGTACTAACAAACATGAAAAATGGAGCCCCCAAATATCCCAAATCTTGATGTCGGGTTTTGGGTACAATCAAAACATGACTTGATTATTGTCTAGCAAAGTGCATTGTTTGAACTGTCAAATTAAGTAAAAATAATTGTTAGTTAATGATTGTCTTTGGCTATGTTGTATAATTCCCTCAATTGCGAAGCTGCTGTGCATACAACCATCAGCTCAAATGCTCAGTGTAGCAGCAGCACACAATGCAGCTCCACCACTGTCAGCCTAAAAGCCACTAAAGCTGTGGCTTTGGCCCTCAACCAGACTTATAGCCCCACGGCAAGCAGTGTGCTCTCAGACTAAAGATCAGTCCACACAACAGGACAGCTGGGAGGCCAGGGGCTTAACAGCTGGAAATATGCTGTTAATAATAGGTCTGGTGCTACACTCTTTGGGAAATGGTGTTTGTATTCTTTGAAGTTCTTTATGATGATGACTTGGCCAAGTGCATTAAAAAACAGCTCATTGGTCAGCTATTCTGACTGGGTGGTTACAATGGTATAGTGGGTGTTCCCTGGGAGCAAAGCTTTGTTCCCTGCCTGGACAAACAACCTGTTTGTATCTGCGCTCACTGTTTTTATTTGTGTTATTACTGAGCACTCCAGCAAAGCCATCCTGCATCCTGTCACAGAGGTGAATAAACCTAGATTGACCACCCAGGATTAAAACAATATTTATTTCAAACTGTGCAACAGCAAGCAGCCTGCCCCCTTTATCATATGTGACTAGTAATCAGTGTTTGTTTTTATTACCACCCATATGATGTCAGGAAATCAGTGTGATTTGTTTTTGTCTATCACCTGGTGTCATTTCTGACACCTTAGCTGTGCCATGAGGCCTAACACGTAAAATTTCCATCTAAATTGGAGTGTTATATTGCCTCAGTCATGGCATTTTGATATTGCATGATAAAAAAATACTATATACATTGCCTCCTCTTCACTTTGCAAGGCAATAAATAGTTTTGGAGTACCTTTGATATTTAATGTAATCTATGCATCACTGCCCCAAATGCATCATAACTCAACAGATCACGACATAATACAGAGAAACGTTAGGACAAAACAAGCACCAACTGTTGCATGCTCTTATTTCTAAAGTTGCTCTTAAAACAGATAGGATTCAGATTCAAAGACAGAATAGGTTTCGTCTAGTCTGCCAGAACCTATTGAATCTCACCTTATCATTTGGATCACACTTACTCATCTAAAAACCCTCACTCCAATTTTTGTCTCAGGATTATTTTACTCTTGCTCTTTCTGCACCGACACACCTGCACCTAATCATGCAAAAGTTTTGAGCTTTTCTAGTGTTGTGTGTTTGCTGGAGTTAATTCCGCTCTCCTCCTTTTTCCTCCATTGCCTCCACAAGCCACCAGCTCTTTGCCCAACCTCTGCCATACTGCCACACTCTTGCACCCAAGTCACTCACCTGCCTTCACCTCGAGCTCTCATGCCTCTGTGTCCTCCTCACTTCTGAATTCCCCCCACACTTTCGACCCTGGATTCTCCCACACCATCCCACCTCCTCTTACATAAAATCACTGAACACTTACTCTGCCTGCGATCCTGCTTTTGGGTTCAACTAAAGCATCTTATTCCAAAATCATAACAGTTTCCCTTTTTATTTCCCTGATCTTATGTTTTTGTTTCATCAACCTCTGTGGATCAGCCTCCTACTTTTAACCTTGTTCCTGTAAAAAGAGAAAAAAAAAAACATGCTATTTACAATTATAAAGGTCAGAGAATTTCTTCATAGGAAAATGTCATGATTTTGTTGTTGCTCTTGTCTGTCTCTTGCCATCCCTTTCTATCTGCATTTGCAGCCCAACGTGGTCTGAGTCTGGTTCAGCTTGAGGTTTCTGCCTGTAGAAATTAACTCTTTTCTTGCCACTGAAAAATGATACAAGAAAATTGATGCTGTATAAATAAAGACAGAGTGATTGAATTGTTGATTGATGTTTTATTGAGTCACAAGGTTTATGGCTTATCCAGGTAAAGCAGGATATTGTTTCTGATGTTGCTATTGGCAGAGATAGTGCCAGATATAATGTTATGGCATTGTCTCTCCTGGCTTGATTGAAAAACTATTGCATTGAAACAAAGGCTATTATCACTGTTGAAGTGGTCTAACAATGAGAAACACATTGCATGCTGAAAGTCCTTGTTATCCTCCATTGGCTGAGAGAATTGACATTATAATAAATACAAAAATCTGACACAGAGCTGATATCATTTTCAGATACACATACCACTGTGTTAATTAATGTATGGTTAAATAGAGATTCTGGCTCCCCTTACACATTGAGCTCTTAAATAATGTAACATTTCCTTTGGGTGTTGATGACAGAGGACTGTAGGTGCACACTGACTGAACTGAGTATGCTTTTGTGCTCCAAGACGTCTTCCCTCTGATTAGTACCTTCCACAGGAGTGCGTCCTCCAGAGACCTGCCTGTTGCTTCATTTCCTCATTTCTCAATGGAAAGGATGTGTGCTATTATGCGCTCTTGACATTACTGAGAGTTGAGATGCTTTATATATAGCAGCACGAATGACAGGTACTTTAGAATATTTTGACTTACAGTACCCCAAAGATGTTTGGTAGCAGTTGTCTGCTGTTTTTGCTATGGTGCAAGCAATAATAAAGAGCTCCACAACCACTTACATTACAGCAACAAATAACCTCATAAGTTATTAATGCAATAACTGCGGTGGTGCTCTTAAAGGCGCCATGTTCAGCATTTATTGTGAATACTTGAGTTAAAAAAAAGATGTATAGGAAAGCACTAAGACAGGAATACTACGTCTAAATCTAGGGTATTTGATACTCAGACACTTCTTTTTTAATGCTACATATACTGTGGGCCATCTATAAAAAGACCTGATGTTGGCTCTTCCTTGCTCAGTATAACTGCATACCATCTGTTCAACAGTTATATCCAACTCTGATCTGGATCGATTTTTAGAAGTGTTCAGCAAGTGTGTGTGAGCAGTTGCAGCTTATATAAAATGCAAGATTTGATTTGAATGGTCGATGATACTATTGGCTCTTACTGTTGTTTACAGTCATGAATATTATGCAGTGTGATTGATCGCATAATTACTTACAAACAGATCAATACAATGCTGGTTGTTTTGTGGGGTAATTAAATCTGAATCGGTTTTAATTAATTCTGAGTCGGTTTTAATTAAATCTGAATCGGTTTTGATTCTATTTATATTTTGTTGGGAATAACTGTGGTCTTATCTAGCGTTTATCTGTGACCAGGACACTGTTTATGTTGAAAATGTATTAAAATGTTATTCAGACACTGTCAAAAATGATGTTTGTCCTTTCTTTTTCATAAGGAAATTTTCACAACTCTCATTCCCAACACAGTCTTCCATCACAGTCACAAAAAAGGTGATCTTGATTATCTGCAGTAAATAGTATTTTTCAGCAGCTTTGAGCCAGTTTTGACTTCAGCGCAAGAGAGCTTTAGTGGGAGGAGGTGCAAAACATACCTGAGCAAAAAATAGGCTATCTGTGTGCTGAAGCATAATTCTGCTCTAGTGAATTTCCCACGCACTGGAGTTACATTTTAATCATGCACTGGAGACAAGGAAACCTTGAATTTGTTAAAACTGACGCCTACTGACACCTGCATCTGCAATGCTAATCACAATCGCAAAGGGCTCAACAGACTAGTCTCGTCTTTCCTGTCAAATAAATTGTCTCCAATGTCAAGTAAGCACTCCATAACTTGCTGTATGGCTAATGTGCTGCATGGCTACATCTAAAAAGAGCCTTCACCACCCTATTCCTTTGTTTCGTCTGTATTCAGAACAAAGGCTAAGACATCACAAGAGTAAACAATCTTGCTGCTTTACAGACTGTGGTGTCATTTTTCTGCCATTATAATGCAAACAGTTGTGTCTTTCTAATTTGTTTGTTTGCTCACTTGTTTGGTTGTACACTGTGTGTGATCAAAGTTATTCTATTTTATGGCAAGGATCTGTGAAACAATTTCCTGCAACATTATAAATCCAGATGAGTGAAGCTTGAACCAAAGATAGCCACAGTGACATTACTTTCAACTGTGAAGATAAAGTCTTCAGTTGGCATTTTACTTACCCTGTTTTTGTTTTTTTATATTGCCAGAATTTACCACACAGTATAAGGAAAGGGCGGGGATGGAGAAGAAGAGTGAGAGGTTGATAAATAGCAAGCAGTCACAGCTAAGTAGTTTATACTTGGAATGCACCATTATGTTGGCTGAGAAACAACACCAGTCAACCTCAACCCTGCCCACGACAAAGACCTATCCATATATATAATGTGGCATTTATAACTTGCAGAAGCTGACATACAGTATATGAACCCTTGAGCAACGCTGGGCCCATGTCCATCAATCAGTTGATCATTATTTTTTTAAACAATATTTTGGAAATGTAGACATTAATTTAAGGAATGACGATTAAAAGCTTTAAAAGATAACTTCTTCTAAAGATAACTTCAATTATTTTCATATTATCACCATTTTCATGTTACCAAACTACACTTAGCAGCAGACATCTCCACTGAGGAGGGGTGCCAGTGATGTGACATTTGTAAAGACTTGGCCCTAGAAGCCAGCTATCATATGTGAGTAATGTTTGTCTCCTTAACGAAGTGAAATGATCTGGATCACTAAAAAAAGCAAAAGTTCCCTTTACTGGGATCATCTCCACTGAGGTAGTTTACCTGGGAAAGAAGTAGGACCCAAACTCTGAACTTTGTTTGATGCGGGGTTAGTGTGTAACACTTTATTACACTGATGGCAGAGGGTGGGCTGTGAAGTGTCTCTCAGCATTAATCATACACCGATGGCTACTGGCAATTCTAGGTACAGTGTCTTTCCCAAGGACACTTCAGCATATGGACTGCAGTATCTGCGATAGAACCCCCATCTTTGCTTAAAAAGACACCCATCTCTACCACTAAGCCACAGCTCCCACTTTTTTCCACTTATTCAGATGATGCAGCCATGTACAGTTTTGCTAATAAATAAAGAAAGAAAGAAATGAATTTAAAAAATCATCCAGATAATCTTTAGAGCTAAGCTCTAATATGCTGAAGGAGACTGTAAGACAATGCCATCAAACTGAATCATTGTGTCCAATCACTTTGTAAATGCGATCTATCCTTGTGGGATGATTCAATAATCCATTGCAACCAAAGTCAAATGCTTGTGTTTGATCAGTACATCTTGAGCATTACTGAATTTCGATATCAATTATGATTATTGAACGATCAAAATATGACAATCAAGAATTAAAGATTAAAATAGCAGAACTCACTTTTGCTGTACCAAAAACTGCTCATATCTATGTGGATCAAAGTTTGAGGGGAGGAGTCCTAAAGTTTTTTAAAACAG
The DNA here is from genome assembly GCA_962446985.1 of Xyrichtys novacula. Taxonomy (NCBI): domain Eukaryota; kingdom Metazoa; phylum Chordata; class Actinopteri; order Labriformes; family Labridae; genus Xyrichtys; species Xyrichtys novacula. Next base: position 10,975,794 of record OY660878.1, read on the forward strand.
AGTAAAACTCCTGTGCCACCATTAAAATCTGGTACTGAAATAAATATGTATTTTTATCAAAATTTTGTCTGAGCTCTTATAGTATAGTAAAGAACAGGTCCGTTCAGAGTTACTACATCAGTGCTACACACACCTACTCTCTAAAAACACTTGGGTTATTTCTTCTACCCAATTCCTTGGCTATAGGCCTGCATGTTGGGTAATATTTCTGGGTTATTTTTCAGAGACAAACCCATTTCTTGGGATATAGAATTCTTTAAAACACAATTTGTGGGTTTTTCGACTGGGTTAATATTTTTTGGGTTATTTTTTCTGAGAGTAATCCATTAACTGGGTCAGAGAGTTGGGTTAGATTGATTGATTAAATACTTTACCGACAGTTTTCACAAAAAGCACAGGAGTAGAGTTTTATACAAAAGGACGCTGGTCTAAAATGATAAACCAAAGCACTATGGCTTGTTTTCATAGGGGTCCTGTGTATTTAGTTGATCTACATCAACTATATAAATATATTTTACAACATGAGCTAATAGCACACGTTATCTAATGTACATTACAATAATAACACAGGTTTAAGGATACCTAAATTGATTTGTTTTAATGTTTATTTAACAGGGACAATACATACAACATTGCCACAAGAAATGGAAAATGTGATGCATAAAAGGTGTCTAGCTTCAGCTAATTTGTAGTCTTTGTCCCTGTTTAAGCTTTAGTGTAGGATAAAATATACTGAATACTATAAATACAAGAATACAACTACAGTGCATCATACAGTGAATGGCTAGGTGACAGAAAGAAATAAACACAGCAACAAAATTTAGGTTAAACAATTACACATGTTAAATTTAACACTTAACATTAATAACGTTTCATAAAAAAGTTTAATAAAAGTTTAAAATTAATGTCTCCATATTAGAGCTACAGTTTCTGACGTTATTGTGTTGACTAAATGTCAGACTGGAAAAGTTTGTTAAAGTTTTTATATGAAACAGGCCTGAGTGGGAGAATATAAAGTACTAAACTAGACTGGCCTCCCTGCAGTCCAGACCTGTCTCCCGTTGAAAATGTGTGGAGCATTATGAAGCACAAAACACCACAACAGAGATCCCAGACTGTTGAACAACTGAAGTCTTACATCAAGTTAGAATGAGGAAAAAAGTCCAAAGCTTCAACAATTAGTGTCCTTGGTTTCCAAATCACTTAAGTGTTGTTCAAATGAAAGCTGATCTAACACAGTGGTGAACATGACCCTGTCCCAGCTTTTTTGTGATGTGTTGCAGGCATCAAATTCAGAGTGAATTAATATTTGAAAAACAAAAAAAAAACAAAAAAAAAAACATTGAGGTTATAAATTTAAACATTAAATATTTTGTCTCTGTAGTGTATTCAACTAAATATAGGTAGAAGGGGATTTGCATATCATTGTAGTCTGTTCTTATTCACATTCCTCACAACACCCCAACTTTAGTGGAATTGGGGTTTGTATTTTTCAGCCCATCATACCTCCATTGTGCTACCTTATTTTTATCTTACATCTAGTCAGGAAGATTTATCTCATCAATACAAGAAAAATATTTTAACTTTTAAAAATAGCAGTATATGTGAATTGCAAAAGAATATATATTTCTTTAAAAATATTGATCACACTTGTTGCTGCAGCAGTGGTTTTTTTTTTTTCTATTCGGATAAAATAGTAAATATTTGCACAGCCTATTTTAAAGGTTCTGTGTAGACTCAACCTGTTGGATTTCTTGATACAGATATTATTCAAATGTTTTTCATGGTTTGATTATATAGGAATAGTTTGTTTAGAAAGCCGTGTAATTCTGTTGAATTTATTTTAATAGCTCGAACATGAACATCCCACACCAACAGGTGTAAGTAGACTTAAAAAATCCAGAGGAATTAGCTTTAATAGAGCCCATTCATACAGATCATTAGCACTAATTGGGTGGGAAAGGCTGAGAAGGGGTCAATTGAGTTTGCTCCTTAAAAAGTTGATAAATGCAGGGGCTTAAATTTGACCAAGAATGTCAAGACTGTGGTCTTCTATACTATGTCTACAGACACTGTAAAGAAGTGCTGAGAGGCATTAAAGAGTAGACAGCTCATGTAAATGTTCAAATATGACATACCTTTCATTCAAATGAAAGCATCCCATATAACATGAACAAAGGCATGACAAGCCCAGCCTGTTACTTCCGACTGAGGAAACAAGGTGGCGTGAGAAGAGAGAAGGAAGCTTGGATAGGAGAAACACAGCACAGAGAGAAGGAAAACAAACAATGGTGGTGGATGTTGGGGTGGGGGGTGTGGGGGGCAATCCCACCTTTCCCTCTTCTCTCCATTATCTCCTTTCCCCATCCCCCTCTCACCCTTAATGAGGGATAGTTTTCTCTCCACCTCTCATCTCTCTCCCTTTCTCCACTCCCCACCATCTCCAGAGACCAAACACACCCCTGACAGGTTTCCATGGAAACGCCTCACACACTCTTCATCGCAGACACACGCTCTCTCTATCTTGCCGCGGTAACGCCTGTATCCTCTCTCTCCTCCATTAGCATCCCTCTTGCTTGAAGACAGCAGAGGCAGGGGTTGTCCAAAATCCTTATATCTCTGAGCCCAAATTGCTCTTTTTTTGAACAGGAAAACTTAGAACAATCAACCTTATGGCCACAAGATAAAGAAACTGAATGAACTGGGTGAGCTTGATGAATCATTTGACATATTTCACCTTTTTTTTCCCTGCTAGCTCATTTATATTTCTAGATACACCTGTGAAATGCCTTGCTGGTTATTTGCTCTGCCCTCAGTTCTATGGATAGAACAATCAGATAAAATCTGCACTCATCTACTGTTTCTATTCCATACCCAATTAATGCTGATGGAAGTCAGACAAGAGACAGTAGCTGAGTCTTTCAGCTGGAGCATAACTCATTTATAATTCAGTCCTATTTCTCATACTTAAGCTCAGCATAGAAGTGTGTAAAGTGAGGCTTTTTTGCAACCACTCATCCGCATGAAAGGAAATATCTACTCTATATCTCACCCCCACATGCTTTTAGAGATCCTGTTGGGGGGGAAGGGAAGGGGGGTGTACAAAAAAGACTATGTACCTCTGCTGCAGGCCACTTTGACTCACAGCAAAGCACCAACCGCCAACTTCATACAGTGCGTGTGTCATCCCCGCTGAGCATCTCAGGGAGGGTTTTTATCTACCCTGTGAAGTGTGTTGGAGGCATCATGTCATCTGGTGCAGGCTACAGATGTAATCTCTCTAGTGCAGGTTATTCAGTAGAAAGATATAACCATACTAAGAATTGAAGGCATCGCAGAACTGTTCAAACACAGTAAATATGACACTTATGTGTGGTTTTGACATCTGTTAATTGATTCCTTTGTGTTAGGTGGCGGAAGTGAAAGTGTCGTCATCCACCCAAACTCATACAGTGGATGCACCACATTTTCTTTTCTCTCTACACTCCATCATATCCTAAACTGAGGAAGAGCCTATATCTCCATTCATTAGAATGCCATGAACGTCATGGGAACTCCTCTGTTGTTTCCTAGTGAATTATCTGCATTCCTCCCAAACCCTCACACCTCTTGCCCATATAGACTAAAGACTACGCCTATCCTCTGCTGATGAAACCAGGTGTCAATCTCATTTTCCTGCCAGTTAACACTCAGTTAGTCGTGAGTCATGCAATGAGAGATTTTCACTCATCTGGGCAACAGATTAAAGCAACCAGAGCTTGATTCTGGTGTGTTCAAGCAGCTCAATAGCAACTGTGTCACGAGTCTTACCTTTTACCTGCTCTTCTCACATGCCAAAATCCACCTTCCCGTTTCTACATCACTGAGTGAGGAGTCCGACACACACTATATCTGACATACACTCACACTTGCACCGATTCTGAACGCTAATCTCTATTACGGAGTTGTTCTTCTTGAACTGTGGCTCAAAAATCCCTTTTCTCCGTCATGACTTTTGCAGCCTGCTTTGAAGTGAGCGGGTAGCTCTCTCTGTCTGGCAGAAGATCCAGGTTTCACGAGGCATCGGTACTGCGCGGGGTGACGGCAGTTTGAGAGAGGATGAGAGGAGAGGAGAGAGATTCGTCAAGGCAACAGATACAGCCATCGCGAGACTGAGATTGTTCCTCCTTCAGAGTAAAAGTCTGCAAAGTAGGTCTAGTCAGTTTAATTTATTGCGATGGTCTATCTCATGAAGAGCTGTGAAAAAAATGGGCTGAACCCACCAGAAATCAAACTTCCTCTTGAGGCTTCTTTTCAACCTTTCACCTACCCTCTTCACCCTCACCCAGGTCTTTATGTGGTCTTTATGAGGACATTTGATTTAAGAAACAGGTAGTCTGTTTGACCAGTGCTACAAATAAACATTCCAATAAACGTTGTACTTCAAAATATATATAGTTTTAGATATCTTACCACAAACTATACACAAAGTTGAAAAATTCTCTATATAGGTTTTATTTATTTATTTATTTATTTATTTTATGATCTCTTGATTAGGGGTGGCACAGTGGTGTAGTGGTTAGCACCATAGAAATTATATACGTAGACGCCTCATCACGTGCTGGAGCGTAATCCAGCGTTGTCGCTATATTGGATGGGTCTCTCCACTCAGGGCTCGCTCAAGAGCCAAACGGGGTCCATGGAGAACGAGCAACTATGCCCGTATTTTTGCACTTTATGGTTGAAAAACCTGACGCAGTATTGAAATCTGACAACGTAGGACTACATATTACAAATAGGATTGAAAAATAATTTGGCGTATTTTTAATGTGTGACATTGTCCTGCTTTATGGCTACATTCCTGCTGTTGTAACAAACCAAACAGTGTGAAAATCGGGCAAAGATTCAGAGAGTTATTATTTATATGGTTGGGCATTCCCACCTATCTTAATGCACTGGAGGCGCATGGGAAACCCATCCAAGATGGCGGCCACGCTGATACATGAGGTCCAGGAGCAGCATCAGGCTTTGAGGCGTCTACGTATATTATGTCTATGGTTAGCACTGTCACCTCACATCAAGAAGGAATCAAGAATATATGTTAACCCCCCCCCCCCAACACAGGAAGAAGTGGTAGAAATTGGCTGGGTGGATGTTGATGAGTAAATTAAAATTTTAGTGAGGCAACTCAAAGTATCATCTGAATACCTGCACCTGAGTTTTACAGGTAGGATACCACTTAGAAAACACTGACAATGGTTATTGTAAAACAAATCACTCTTGAGGAGCAGTGGGACATCCCACTGAGCATTTTTTGGTCTAAAAGAGGTCTAATAGACGACACACAGTGCCTGGTGCTGCTCCATGTCACTTTTGTTTAGAAAGAAGCGACAGAAAGCCAGCATGAGGAGCAAAAATCAGGTGGAAAAAAGTGATCAGGCAGCCTCTATTTTGCCCTTAGACTCTGCAGTAGAATCCACATTGATATAACAGATCTAGGCAGTGTAGTGCATTTTTTTTTAATAAAACATGCTTTCTCCCCAATTTTCTTTGACAACAATATGTTTGTTTGGAATTGTTTGTGAAAATCCAGTTGAGTCCAATTGAATGTGTCTGCAAAACCAGCTCATTTTGTCTTTTGTTTTTACAAAAAATATTCTGGGTTTTAAACTTATGTCACGCGGTATTATTGATATTAAGGAAAGTCTCATGTTAGAAAATATGATGTGGTTCGGTGAAAATAGTGGCTGAGCGGGAGAGATTGACTACTTGCAAGAGACTCAACATTTCATAATCTCTCCAGGGGCTAAGTCTCTCTGCAGGTCTGATCTTAAAATTGCTTGTGCTTTAAAAAAATCATTGACTCTTGTGAGCTTGAATAGGTCAGAATCCAGGGTTGTTTGTTCAGCCCCAGTCTGTTCCTGTTCTGGAACACCAGGTATTTGTAAATCAGACTTGAACTATTTTCCTTTTCTTTTTTTTTTTAATATCTTTTTTACAACATGGTGTTGATCTCTGTAGTATCAAGACAACCCTGTGCTTGAAAGTCACACATTATTTACAGGAAAGGTTCCTTATCTGGTTCTTCATGGAAACAGGATCACAGAAATCTTTCTCAACTTATTGGGACTGTTTTTCTGACCCAAAAGCGAAGATCTCACACTGGCAGAATAAATCCTTAATTCTTTAGTTCCTTCAAATTAACAGCTTTCCTAACTGTTTCATGAATTTTTAAGAGTTGTTGTTATTGAATATGAATCATAACTTTGCTCTGGTTAATAACTTCATTAATTTCAAATTAGTGGGGACCACAAAAGCCAATGGTGGAGGGGGGAAAGATGACCTAACTTTCTGTTTAGTATTTCCATCCAAGCAAGTAAAACTTTGTGAAAACTGCTTTCAGAATTATTTCCGATAAATCAAGATGCATGAGACTAGTTTAATGCAACACATGCCAAATGGGAAACATCAAATCATAAAATGAGTGTGTCCCTTCTGGCTGAATTACTGAGCAATGGTCTGGATCAAAATTTGTTTAATGGATGTCTAATGAAAGCTAATACAAATACACTGATTAGCCCCATGCTGTATTCTCAAAAATAGACAATTCCCAAATAGTAGACATGGGATTTTAAATTGTAGCATTAAACCAAATATATAACGAATCACATGTATTATGACTGTCTATTTTTTGTATGGCAGTGGAATGAGTCAAAGTGAGGCTCATTTTCATCCCTAGAGTTTCATGCCTCAGACCAGCCCACTTTAGATCACAAGCTGTTGTTATTAATATCATGTAATTATAATATTATGTTAAGTCTACAACAGCTCACCTGTTTCTTCCATACTGACAGGAGAAATTCTCTCATCACCACTGGCTCTGCATCTGACACAAAATCGTATTAAAAAACGGTCGTAATTCTCAGTACAAATCTCTGCTTTTTACCAAGTCTTCTCATCAACTCAGGTCAGCTTCATTAAAGTAGTGCTGAATCATCTAGCATCTTGCAGCACTAGGTAATGTTTTCCACTTTGTTTGCACTAGCCATTGAGCCATTATCAGTCATTTAAGTCTGTTGGAGGGTTCAAAGGGATTAAAGGGGGTGTTAAACATCGAGCTTTGCGTTATGCTGATGATCTCCTCCTTTATGTGTGTGACCCCCTTACGTGTATTCCACCTATCCATTCACTGTTGAATACTTTTGGCGTTATTCCTGGATATAAACTTAATATTTCAAAAAGTGAATACAGTCTGATTATTAAAATGTCAGTTGTCTATTGTATTTAAAATATCTAATGCAGGAATAAATTACATAGGTGTCACAATCACACATACCATTCGTACACTTCGTGAACAGAGGTTCACTTCTTTAACTGCTACAGTCAAATCAGATCTACAGTAGTTGAATTGTTTGCCACTATCTTTGGCAGGAAGGAAATACAGACTAAAAAAAAGAAAGTGCTACCCATATTTTGTATGTATTTTATATTGTATTTTTTTAAATTTTTTGTCTTGTATTGTAAAGTCCTTTTTTTTTAAACTATCAACAACATCGTTTCTTCCTTTATTTGGGCTTGTAAGCGTGCGAGAACAGGTAAAACTTTACTCCAGAGGAGCAGGTTAGTGGGTGGGCTTGGGCTACCTAATTTTATCAGCTACAACTGGGCAGTCAATGTTCACAAAATTTAACTGTGGTTCATTTTCTCCCAGTTGCAGCTAAAGCAGATTAGAGGCTGACTCCTGCTCTTCTTCACCCCCATCTTTAGTGTGTGGCACCCTTCTCCTCTATCCCTCTCCCTTCATGTCTAATACTGTGGTAATGAGCACACTCAAACTATGGTCACAAACTAGACAACACTTAAGGCGGCTTTCTTCCCTAACACAACATCCATCTGTAATAAACACCTTTTTATACCGGCTAGTAATGACCCATGACTTACATCCTTGGAGAGGAGTAGCCTTTGCTGTCTGGGTGACTTATACATCAATGATGTTTTTGCCAGTTTTGACCGATTACATTGTGCATTGAATTCCAATAGCTCAGACTTTACACACACACACACACACACACACACACACACACACACACACACACACACACATATATATATATATACATTTCAGCTCTGTGATTTTGCCAGGACCCACTCGCCAGCAATCCCTCAAGTTCCAAATCCCAGCGCCATTAATTCAGCACTCAAGACAGGAGTGTTGCCCAGAGGTCAGGTTTTCTTCCTTTATGATCACCTGTTCAAAACAAACGAGTCTGCAGTAAGTAAGATAAAGGCTGACTGAGAAACCAAACTACAAACTAGGATTTCTGGAAAAAGGCTCCAGGGTCTGTTTATTCCTCCTTCAGCTGTGCTAGGCTGTCTCTCATTGAGTTTAAAGTGCTCCACAGACTTCATTACAGCAACCATAAACTCTCCAGAATATATCCAGATACAGTTGATGAAACCTGTGGTAGATGCTTCCGGGCTCGCATCCGGGCTTGCATCCTGAGTCACATGTTTTAGTCCTGTTCTAAATTAGCTCATTATTGGCAATCCTTCTTTAAGTCCATCTCTGACATTGTCAGTTTGTACATCAGTCTATCCCCTCATATAGCTATTATCGCTAGGTCCCCTGACAATCTTGCCACCTTGACCACAGAGGAAAATGTTATTGCCTTTGCCTCTTTAATTGCCTGCAGGAGGATCCTTCTCTCATGGAAATCTTCACAACCCCCTCCTTCAAAGCATGGTTGATGTCTTATTTCTCCTTCTGTTCGAGAAAATAAAATTCACCCTTGGAGGGTGTTTTGATAGATTTTACTTTCACTGGAGACCTCTGCTTCAATATTTCGAGAAACTTTCACCTGATGTGGTATTATAGTAGTCCACCATCACCTGCCAATACCGATCTTTTCCTCTTGTGCCTGCCCAGCCACCAAGTCAGGGCAAACCTGCGTGTTTAAATAAGAAATTATATGTTCTGACTATACTCCTTTATAAGTGCAGGTTCTTCATCTACATCTGCAGTGGTGTCCTGGATGTGGACAGTGTGGGAGTGAATAATACACATGCTTTGAGCAAAGTTGTTGTTCATTGTGGGGGCTCCAAATGTTTGAGCCCACATGGCTTTGATGTCTCCCAGAGCCAACAGTTTTCCCACTGTCCCTTCCTCAAATGCCCTTATCCACTTGCTAGCACCCTCATGATCATCTGGCAGCCGCAAAACCATCCCAGCAAGGTCGAGTGTTTGCCAAGGTATATAATGACCCTGGGTGCCCTTAACCAGTATTGGGTACTGTCCAGGATCTGTGTATCTATCTGGAGGGTGTATGTTGGGTCTGTATCTCAAGTCATAGGGCTCTATTTTCGTGCCTCGCCGGAGACATGCGGCAGGCGCGGCCTAAGTCAGGTCCGCCGCGCCGACAAGGCGTTCCCAAGCACAATTTGGTATTTTGGTGAGAGGTGCAGCCCGGTGTAAGTATCCCCCCTCCCTAACTCAGCTCCTCCCAGCGGCGTAAGTCGTAGTGAGGGAGGAGAGAGGGTGTGGAGTGGGTTTAACACAGCCGAGACCTGTATTGACCAATAACATTAGCTCCTCTCCTCGCCTTTAAATCCGCCACTGGCGAGTCGTATTACTAGTATTACTATTTTCGTGAAGTAGTCAAAGAGATCAAGAGATGTCTGAAGACAGTAATGCCACATGATGGCGACAGAAGGCAGCTCCTCAACAAGTGTCGCTGCAGAGGGCGTCCTCCACACTCTCTAATATGAGCACAGATGGATTTGGTGTGTGTAATGTTGGACCCACTAGTAAGACAAACATCCCTTTCCACAAATAAAGACACTCACATAAAGTTGCACATATTCGAACCTCACGTGACAAAGGTGGGTTGTGCGCACAGATCACAGAACACACACAGATATTCTCTCTCAGGTCATACTGTTTTTCCCATGTGTTTGTGTTGTATACACATAATGACATTCAGTGCTGTTAATGTTGCACTACCCCCTAATGTTCATTTATTTTCCCGTTTGTCAATTTTTTGTTTGTTTGTTTTGTTTTTGGTTGTCTGTTTTTTTTTTTTTTTTCTATTTTATTTTATTTTATTTTATTTTTTGATTGCACTTTGATTCTTGTCTTGAAACTGCGAGGCCTGTTTGTTGGTTTGGGAGGTTTGGTGATAGGGGAAAGGACACTCTTTTTTTTTTTTTTAATATATTCCCTCAATTGCATTGTATTAAAGATTAAGAATAAATAGGCTTCTTGCTGATAAAAATAAAACAAAAGGACTGCTCAAGTGATTCCCTTTCACCCTAAATTTAGAATAGTCACAAAAACAAAGACAAACAGAGATGACAGTCATGATGAAGCTTAACTATGTGTGGAACCACATCATAAGCCATGTTAGCCCAAGTCAAAGTTCCTTCATCAACTACCAGCCTAAATCAAAGGTCCAATCACTGCTTTGTTTGAGCAGACACTACATTATGTTAGGGGAGGACAGTGCTGACTTGAAGATAAGCTCATCCGGATTCCAGGGCTTGTTCAGTACGTGGCTCTTTATCTTAACTCTGATCACATCTTTCTAACTCAAAGCAGGATTTGATTTAAGCCTATCTAGGAAAAAAAGCACCTCTCATCACCTTAAACTTCACTTACAGCCAGACTGTTGGTAAAAGAAGAGTGCAGCAAATAGCAATAAAGACCTGTTATAGCTGTTATTTCATTTTCTTTCTCTATAAAGGTTTGCAGGTATTTGGCAAATTGCACATAGGTTAGCTTTTTTATTTTGAAAATTATTATGGGATGTACTACTCCTATTCTTGCTAGCTTGCAAGTGTAAGAGAATCCAGTTTTTCAAATTAAGTCTGCTACAGTGGGCAGAACATGTATCGGGGTGAAAAGGGAGAGAAGAGTCCGCAAAATCCACTTTGCTTCTTCCTTCATTACCCTATTTTGTGTCATATATCTTGCCCTTCTGCTCTGTTTGGCTTACAATTATAGATCAGCTATAATCTAGTCTTAGTCTTTGATCCCTGTTTCCATATACACCACACTGCTCGTTTTCTTTCCTTTGATTAAATCTTGTGACATACACTAATCCTGTAACTGAGACCCAGGGGACCCCAGACTCACATGTGGCATCATGATGCAGTGCAATGTGTGTTAGATGTTTTGTTCATAACATACTTATCTTTATGGAGACCCAATGTTCTATTTTGAAAGTTAGTAAAAAGTCAAAAAAAATCATCTGAAGTGAGGAAAGTTTTAATTTTAATGGCTAACCCTTGTTCAGAGTATGCTTCAGGTCATAAAGGAATGCCAAATCAGGGATTTTGGTTTGAAAGGGTGGATTAAGATTAAAGAATAAGGTGGTAAATCCCAAATTAAGATCCATAATGTATAATCCTGATCCATTTTCATATAGAAAATTAGGCAGAGTTTGCAGATGGTCAGATGTCAACAGAAAAAAAATTGTATGAAGCTGCAATCAAATATTACTTTGCATCAAAATAACTAAAAAAAAAAAGTATCATCTTCATGAATTAATTTTATAAACGTATAAGGACAAGAAGAAAGAAAACAGTAGAAATGAACAAAATATCACTGTTATGATCTTATTTTTTGTCTTCGTTTTAAGTGAATACAGGACAAAATAACCCCGCGATGAAACCTCAATTCTAGTGAAGTTGGGATGTTGTGTAAAACACAAAAATACAATGATTTGCAAATCCTTTTCCACCTATATTTGATTGAATGCACTATGAAGACAAAATATTTAATGTTCAGAATGATAAACTTTTTCTTTTTTTCCCCGCAAATATTCATTCATCCTGAATTTGCCAGCAGCACATTCCTAAAAAGCTGGGGCAGGGTCATGTTTGCCACTGTGTTACATCAGCTTTCCTTTAAACAACAATCAGTCAGTGTTTGAGAACTGAGGACACTTACTGTTGAAGCTCTGGAGGTGGAATTCTTCCTTATTCTTGCCTGATATGCATTTATGCATTACTTTACCACTGTTGTTTGCATGGTGTTAAGTCCTGTACTAACCACAGAGTGACCCATTGAAACAAGCAGAAAGAACCTTAAAAAAATGGCCATGGGATTTATTAGCATTATTAAAGACAAGGGATCATCCATCCATCCATTTTCTGCCACTTATTCCTGTTCCCGGGGTCACGGGGGGGCTGGAGCCTATCCCAGCATCTTTTGGGTGAAGGCAGGGGACACCCTGGACAAGTCATCAGTTCATCGCAGGGCTGACATAGAGATGAACAACCATTCACGCCTATGGGCAATTTTGGAAGTGGCCAATTAACCTAACCCCACTTAGGCATGTTTTTGGGATGTGGAAGGGAAACCGGAGTACCCGGAGTAAACCCACGCAGACACAAGGAGAACATGCAAACTCCAAACAGAAATGCCCTGACCCAGATTCGAACCCAGGACCTTCTTGCTGTGAGGCGACAGTACTAACCACTACACCACTGTGCCACCCGACAAAGGATCAAATGATTGAATGATAATTAAAGATTGGGCAAAGAACAAATAAGCAAGTGAACTTCAACTCAAAGAACCAAAACACAGGACTCCCTTTAAACTCTTAAGACCAGGGGATCAAGCACATCAGTTTAGCAATGCTGCATACTGCAGAGCATCCATGTCTTATGAAAGACACCTGTGCATTTGAGTTTTAAAGACCAACCCATTAGCTGCCCGATGTGTCTGTTTAAGCCTTACTCATTTTACCACAAATACACCATCCTCAAATACCACAAATACTTTGGTACATGAACATTAACCACTTTATAAACAAAATAACAGTGTTCATACACTTGTTTCACATTGTTAAGGGTCCCATTTATGTGCGATCTGGTTGTCCCTGGTGTCATTTGCTATTCAGAGTTCGTTGTTGTTGTAGGGTTTGGACAAATCAGAACCAGATTTTGAACACAGTTAGGAAACTAATAAGAAAGCTGGGTCAAAAAGATGAATACTTTGCAGTATGATTTGAGGTTTTAACTTTGAGGAGTAGGGTTTTAAGACTTCTTGTATCACCTAAAAAGTCTCGACAAGAATGGAAATACCAAAGAGTGTGTGTCTCAGTCTTTGTCTGTGTGTCTATGAGCTGCTGTGAGGAGGATGGCAGGAATATAGATTTCATTGTCTTCATTAGCATGTACCTGTGGGGGCTAATGTCTCCATGGGGTTCTGGCTAGACAACCTAACGCCTGTTTTTCCCCCTGTGGTGAAAGACTGGATTGCCACTCCCCCACCCCCTGAGGTACCTGACTGAGAGAGTGACTAAAATAGAAGCAGTACAACAGAACCAGAGACCAAAGAGGAACAGACACTGCTCTGGCATCTATGACAACCGTGCTGAGGAGGAAATAAAGCATATCCTAGACTCACTGTCACTGATTCCCCTTTTGAATTTTCATTATTCAGAAAACAGCATTTACTCATGATGTTTATGTTAAATCTATACCTTCAGTTTGATCCATGATATTTGTGTAATAAAGTTACTCGATTAGCCCTTTAACTGATCATACCCCATTAAAACGTTGAATTTGATGGGCGGTAACTGAAACACCCACATTAGGAAAGTTGTCAAGAATCAGTCTGTGAGGAATTAAAGATATTATCTGATTTTTGACAACAAATATTTGTTTATCGATTTATTCATTTTGTAAGAAGCAAAGTTTTGTGGTATAATGGGCATAAGTGACTGAGAGTAAAAATATTTTGAATAGTATTTGGAGCATGTTTTAACAATGGCAGACTCCTGCCTTATAAGTGTAATTTTTTTGACTGATAAGAAAAAGACTCATTCTGCATTTTGACATTATGAATTGATTGTAAATATATTGAGAACACACACACACACACACACACACACACACACACACACACACACACACACACACACACACACACACACACAAATAAATAAATAAAAATAATATTACCCCTCCTCAGGCTACCACCTTAATGTGTACCTGCTGTACTGTATGTTTGAATGGCTGAGTGTGCATCTTTTTTTGTTGTACGTGTGTGTGTGTTGTGTAGAGGTGGTTGTAACATCAGTGGAGCAACATCTGCTCCTTCTGCAACCCAGATGGAGCAGATGTTGATGGCAGAGCTGGAGAAGCTAAACAATCAGCTCATCATCCAGAAGAACTGCAGAACAGAGCTTTAAGCCACAGATGACGAGAGCCTTGGACAACTTAGAGCTATGATTTTGGAGGAGAGGAAGAAGACAGACTTCCTCCAAGAAGAACTGGAAAGGTATAAATCAGCTCACAGGAAACTCACTGAGAAGCACAAGTCTGAGGTCCTCAGTGTCAAACCAAAACCAAAGATCTAATCTCACCCGGACCAGGGCATCCAGAGGCCAAAAGGGTCCAGTGCAGTACAAGCCAGGCAGTAGCCAAAGGCGGGGACCTTGGCAGTCAGATCCTCTTGCAGGAAAACCCCACCCACCTGCTTGAACTGAAAGATCCCCTTATTGTTCAGCTATTACAGGGGATCCTTTAGGCAGAAATTTAACAAGACAATCCCACCTCATCAAAGAACATCTGGAGCAGAACAGGCTGCTGTTAAATCACCAGGATAACAGTGAGGTGGATCAGGTCCCCACCCACAGGAACCCTGAGCGTTTTAGGCCTTAGATCTCCACAGATGCCTGATTTCTTCCTTGAGCTGTGTCCCCCCGCTGCAGTTGATTGACTCGTCCGGAAGTCTCCATACAAACAAGCGGCTGCTGGAGGAGAAAGGGTGAGTCTCTTTGCTAAAGAAACCAGGAAAAGCTTAAAAGATGTTTGGTGGCTAGTGCTATGGCTGGGACCCTGTATGTACTGCTGATGAAGATATGTGCTGTTCTGAGCATTATTTGTGGCTATAGAGTGGCTTTTTGGTTGAGCCTGTGGCTCTCTGTATTGCTATCTGCGGTCATTACTTAAGTTGGTCTGTGTTACGGTGTGTTTGACCCTAACTTAATTTTATGCTGGAATATCCCTTTAAGTGATTAAAATAAGTTAAATTCATCAGTTTGATTCAAAGTTATAAATTATACTGTTTGTTTTAGGAGGCAGGGTTTAGGACCTATACTGCAATCAGTCTACAGGAGGTGCTATTCTTGCAGAGGAACCATGTGGCTCAAATGTGAGGTGGATCAGGTCCCCACCCACAGGAGCTCTGAGCGTTTTAAGCCTTAGTTCTCCACAGGCGTACAGCAGCAGCAGTGTTGGACCCCAAGTCCTGACATCATTTATAGGATTTTCTTCTGGTGCTCAGGTTTTCCCACATCCAAATTCAAATTCAAATTTATATATATGGCACTTCAATCCAAAAAGATTGAAAAAATACAAATTGTGTGTTCTTATCATACATGCTGTTATACATACAGTGGATGTAAAAAGTCTACACACCCCTGTTCAACGGCCAGGTTTTAGTGATGTAAGAAAATGACAGCAAGATAAATATTTTTCATACAACTTTTTCCACATTTAATGTGTCCTATAACCTGTACAATGCAATTGAAAAACAAACTGAAAACTTTAAGGGGAAAGATAAAAAATAGAAAAGTTAAAATAACCTGGTTGCATAAATATGCACACCCTTGAACTAATACTTGGTTGCAGCAACCTTTGGCTTTTATTACAGCACTCAGTCTTTTTGGGTAGGAGTCTATCAGCGTGGCACATCTTGATGTGGCAATATTTGCACACTCTTCTTTGCAAAACCGCTCCAAATCTGACAGATTGCGAGGGCATCTCTCATGCACAGCCCTCTTCAGATCACCCCACAAATGTTTGATGGGATTCAGGTCTGGATTCTGGCTGGGCCATTCCAAAGTCTCAATCTTATTCCGGTGAAGCCATTCTTTTGTTGATTTAGATGTGTGCTTTAGGTCATTGTCCTGCTGAAAGATGAAGTTCCTCTTCATCTTCAGATTTCTAGCAGAAGGCCAAAGGTTTTGTGCCAACACTGACTGGTAATTGGAACTGTTCATAATTCCCTCCACCCTGACTAAGGCACCAGTTCCAGCTGAAGAAAAACAGCCCCAAAGCATGATGCTGCCACCACCATGCTTCACTGTGGGTATGGTGTTCTTTTGGTGAGGAGCAGTGTTGATTTTACACCAAATATACATTTTGCAATGATGCCCAAAAAGTTCAACTTTGGTTTCATCAGACCATAAGACATTTTCCCACATGCGTTTGGGAGATTTCAGATGTCTTTTTGCAAAATTGCAGGTGATGTGAGGTCTGAGGTCCAAGGCCTTGGGAAGACTGCAGGTGAGTGAATCTGGAGTGAGGCTGTGGCAGTCCTGACAGAGGTTGGGCAGACACTGGTGGCTGGCAGAGGCACTGAAGTAACAAAGGAGGAGAGCGGGGATAAATCAAAGGCAGAAACATACAGTACACTGGTAAATCTTAGAATTTTGCAAAAGACTTCACTAGAAACTGGTCGAGATACACACACAGTGCATGAGAGAATAATCTGACAATTAGCTGTCTGGGTCCTCAAAGCAGAGCTTAAAAGCATGTGGTGATTAGGAGATCAGGTGCGAAGGTGCGGGAGGAGCCAGCGCTGATGAGGAACCGCCCAACCTCTGTATAGGAAAGAGAGAGACTCCACATACAAAATGACTCCATAATGCCCTCAAGTCTTAAATCCAGAGTAATCATGACACCTGAATGACATCCTTCATATTAATTGAGCTGTCAAAATGTGTTTTTATTTAACAATCTTGGTTTTTATTGTTGACCTAATGAAGAGGGATATTCTATACTTGTATGTTGAGAAATTGAATGCTAATTTATAGAGATAACTTATAGGAAATAAGTCTTCAAAGTCGAGTATTTCTTTATCTAAAAGCAATGGAAAAACATTCATGAAAAGATTCAGAAGCAAAGTTGAAGGCTGCGGAACAGTACCTCCACCCAGATTGCACCTCTGCCCACTGTCCCTGAGCCCCTGAGCAGTGAGGCCTCATGGTCAGCAGCACATCCTGGAGTCACTTGCACTGACACATATTGCAGGAAACTGGAAACACCAGTAAATGAAACCTTATTATTGGGTCTTTATGCCATCTTGAGTTCATAATGCCAAAGACATTATGCGTCAGGGTGAGTCCTTGGACATAAAGTCCTCGGTGTTCAGTGGTGGTGTCATAATGGAGTACACAGCACATGATTTTCCACTAATATTAACCGGGCAATGTTTGGGCATACCGGTGAAGCTCACAAGACCCCTTTGAGGAATTCTCCTTCTCTTATGGATACATCTCTCTGAAACTGTCAATATGCATCACTGACTTTATGCACTGAAGCTAAACCAAGTGAAGTTACATGAACCATCCTCAGTCCATAAGAGCATCTATCCCCCCACTCATGTAGTGGCATGTCCCGAGGTGATGCCTGGCTGACCTCCTGGTGATCTGGAAAATGGCAGGGGGGTTGCATAAAGCTTTCAGTGTTAGATTGTGTGACAGTTTACCCTTACTGTAAACAAGCAGCAGCTCCTCCAGCCTGTGTGCTCCGCAGGGATATCACTGTTGTCCAGTGGCTGAACCAGGTTGTGTATTGCCACCTGGAGTGGTCAGCTTAAAGGTCAAGCTTTGGTGGTCATCTTAAGATCTGCTTAAAGGTCATCTTCCATAGTAATTACTCAACAGAAATGTCTGGTCTATCTAAACTCATGTCAAGACTTATATGACAGTTTGTAATTGCTCAGTGTCTTCATAAAGTAACAGTTGCAAACATTGGGAAATACACACCTGCTTTCTTGCCTAGAGTTAAATGACAACTTTAATATCTCTACAATAGGCATTTACACAAGGATATTTCCCTTTAACTTAATCTGAGAATGGAAATCTCACTTACTGATTATATTTTAAGACAAGGCAAGTTTATTTGTTTAGCACCATTCATGCACAAGGCAATTCAGAGTGCTTTGCAGACGCAAGGATATTCATTTTTTTTTTTAAAGGAGAGATTAGAGCAATTTAAAATCAAAAAGACATAAAATGATTTAAAATCAATAAGACAAGCAGATACATTTTTTCATCTGTTCCATGTTTGCCCTGTTATTGGTACTGGTTATGTACTGGTTATGTTACAGTTGTTGTGGTATTTCTAACAGTCTTTATTACCTGGCATTTTTACAAATCACCAGCTGTAAGGACTAGGAGGGAGGAGAGCTATTTAAGGACACAAAAGTCATCACGAATATTTCAGCAGAAGTCCTGTTCACCTTGTCTAATCTAATTTGATGTGATCTATTGAACAATAAGGTCAGCTGGGACTAGCAGGATGGTCACTAAGTGGGGACGTTATTTGAGTCTGATCTGGGATTGAGAGAGGCTAGTGAGTCCATTGGTTTGGGCGATAGCAAGCTAGTGCAATTGCCTGACTCTTACAACTGGTAGGCTAACTTTGGCTGAAATCTTGTTGCTAATCGTAGTGCCACTAATTTTGCCACATGTGTCTGCAGCAGTAGAGGCAGTGTTGTCAGCTTCAGTGGCTGCCTCAGCCATTTTTGGACATCCATAATCCATTACATGGATCACGCCAACTCAACCCAAAGTTAGCCCACAGTAATCCCCTGACACAATTCTGCTATAGTGTGCATGTTGCAAATGACATATAAGATAAGTCACGCACACCTGTAATCACCATGGATGTATTAAACATGACTAGACTTTGCTATCATTTAAACTTCAAGAAAAAAAAACTTTTTTTCTTCTTCTTCCAATTCAGTCAATTTAGAGTGCAGATATTTTGAGTGCAATGTGTACTTTTGTACCCCTTTAGAACAAAGTCAGGTTCTTTCTTTCAGTGTAAAGGGAGAGTCATACTAATAAACAATATTAATTCTCAAAGTCATGTTCATATCATAGTAATGTTCACTAGTGTTCATATTTTTAAAAGTAAACTAAAGACCTACCTTTTTAGTCTGGCTTTAAGTTGAAATTTGTTTTAATCTTTTAATTATGTAAATTATGTAATTTTACGCTATCGTCATCTGTGGCAAGTTTAAGAGTCCTGGTCTTTTGTGTATGCATCTGTGTGTCTGAGTGCTGTTTGTGCTTCATTCCATGTATGACCACACACCAATGCAGGTTTGGAATTTTCACTAATTGAAGTGTTGTTGTTGGTTTGGATTACTCTAGCTGTTTGTCATTTCACCTAAAACTAACATGTTGATTCAAAGCTTAATTTTGAACATGAATTTAAAAAAATAGGAAAAAAGAGATGAAAGACAAGAAAGGAAAGCCAGTAAACTTCATTAGAAAATGCTGAAACATTTTAATGTGTGTGGTGGGGTTATATCAACTAACTTTAAGCATCAAACCAACACCTTTTTAATTCATTTAGCGACATTCCTGAAATGCATAGTCTTTCAACTGCTTGGATAGGCTGTAAAAACAGAAAGCTGTGTTCAAAACGTATATAAATGACTCATTAGGTCCAAAGGATCAGACTGACAGAGGGATGAAAGTTAGGGGCCTTAAAGTTGGTCAGTCAAATGTTAACATCAAGCCAGCGATATAAAGCCAACATAAGCTGTGTTTCCTTAGTTGAATCTGTCAGTTGCAGAGGTTTAGTGTTTCATTTTAAGTCCACACTCAGTCAGAAAGGTGAGCTTTCATCAATACTGAAAACTGCATTGTGTATAATATCAGCCTCACGCTCTGCAGTGATAGTGTCTCATGGGTCCTTCTCTGTTTACAGTATGTTTAGTTTTAAACATAATCCAAGACTTCTCAATTACAAGACCACAAAGTGGGTCAGCTGCCTCTCTGATCACCGTCTTCATTCATGTAATCTGAGTTAACAAATCCAACCATTGATTTTGATACTATTGAAAGAGAAAAAGGGGTGCCAGATTGGACCCAGGGGAAATTGATTGGCCATCTACACAGTGGCGAGCTGATCAAGGATTGAGCCTCACAAATGGCCTATCTTAGATCCTCCAGCTGTACTGGTATCACACGCTGTAATGTCCTAATTATAGCTACTGGCAGCATACTCAATATGCAATATACATTTCTTTGAAGTAAAGTGTGTGATCTCATTGCCAGTATAAGCTGTTATAAGACATGACTATCCTCTCACAACACTGGCATTCATGACACCAAAAAAGGGTCCCTATATGATGTTTTTTTCTTGATTGTCTGAAATTCCCTTTTCACCTCAGCACACAAACAATACATTTTTCCGAAAGTGTTTTTGTCAAAGTTAATTTCGTTCCTTCTGATTTGTGAGCTGCCACCATTTCAGCCCCGGATATAAAAACCCAGACAGTTAGACAGACAAGACCTCAGTGTAATCCACATAGCCCTGAGCCTCTAAATTACTGTCTTTTAAGATGAAAGCCTACAGGAGGCAGACTTAGGGCTGTAAACAAATCTATTGCTGTACTGCCTACTGGCCTTACAAACACCAGTTTTCAGCTAAAGAGGGATGCAGCTTCCTCCAGTGTAAAGTGATGGACAGCAATAGAATTATTACCCATTAAAAACTGCCTTGGGGGACAGCATCAATAGAAATACCCACTGCAGCCCTAAAACAAGTCTGCTTGAAAGAAACATCACAGAAATAAAACTTTATATTCAGAGCTTTGTGCTTTGCTACCTTATCCAGGCTTCTATAGCATGGAAACAGATTTCTCTAGCAATATTTTTTCCTTGGCAAGTCCATCCTGATTTGGCTCTTCATGTTATATTTCCCCTGTTGAATTATGTCCTTCAGTCCAATTGATTTGACCTGAAGTCTCACATCAGAGACTTTGGCATTATGGTAAGGGACTCTGATGGAAAAACAAGGAGGTTTTGCAGGGTCTTGTGCCAACTGGAGACTGAG
The DNA here is from genome assembly GCA_962446985.1 of Xyrichtys novacula. Classification (NCBI taxonomy): domain Eukaryota; kingdom Metazoa; phylum Chordata; class Actinopteri; order Labriformes; family Labridae; genus Xyrichtys; species Xyrichtys novacula. The sequence continues at coordinate 10,996,644 of OY660878.1, forward strand.
AAACTGTGCCTGATTCAATTTAACAGTGATTGGATTCATTGCAGCCAAGGTTAGTTTGTTGCCCCATTTCATAAAATGACTGTCAGTGGTCATGAGAATGAGACATTTGACTTTGATACTACCCAATCACAATTACTCACAAAGGACCTAAATGATCTTTTTATCTAAGATTTGTAATGACAAGTTTCATTTAGATAAACGATGTGGAAAAGCATGTACAGGGTTGCTGCAAAAGATATGCCTGTCACTGTTTGCAGTTATACATCTCATGCTGTACAGACTTGGCCACATTCAAAACACTCCGGCGAATTCATCTTTTGAAACAGGCTTTTTATATGTGGTTGTGTTGATGTGTTTGTCTGCCTGTGATTTTTTGTCTGTAAATGTTCATACATAAGTAACTGCATTGTTTTCTTCTTGCATTGTACAGTATCTCTGATGAAAAACGGTTAATAAATAAAGTGTATTATTATTATTATCATGCCTTGTTATGAGACGAGAGAATTCTCCAAAATCTTCAGTGTACAGGTTTAAGATAAAGCTAAGTCCAAATTTTTCTGCAACAGAAAAGTTCCATTTAATTCAGCTGTATATAGAATTGTAGTTCAGTGTACAGTAAATGTGCTTTTTTAGCAACACTTACTTAACAAATGACCTTGATGTTTAATATTTTTAATTTAAATGTATAATTCTGCAAGTATCAGGCAACAAACAAATTATTTGAAGTCACTGAATTTTGATATTAAAATTATTTAGGAAAATGTAAAATATCAATTCTGTGAATTCAAACCATTATTAGTATTTTCTAATAATTAATAAATCACATATTTTTTAAGTTTTACACACATTTGTTATTGGCCTTGTGCAGCTGTATTGTCTCGATAGAACAAGTGCATCCTTACCTTGGTATTCCTATCAGTTACAGCTCCTATGCATAAATGATAGCTGTTTTGTGAGACCATTCTTGTGGATTGAATGCCATACAAATTAAAAATAATGTTTAATGTGGCAGGTATGTTTAAAACTCCCTACCCAAACTTTGTTTATATCTTTTTCGATTTTATGTTGCTTTAATTTTGTTGGTCGTCTATTATTGCAAGGTACCATGTGCTGTCTGCTTTAAGAGTAAATGATAAATATGTTTATATCAGAGTGTCGTAGTTGCAAAGCATGTTACATGACTGATGAAAAAGGTGACTTGATGAGGCTCCTACAGTCACTTAATGCTTCATCAGATCAAATGGGATCTAAATGTGTCTGCTTTGCCAGCTGGCATAGAGAATGTCAATAACAGAGAAAATCGTGATGCTAGTCATGTTGAAGTGACATTTAGGCAGAGATGGGAGCCATGTTGGCAAAAGTAACCTTTTCCTTTCTTATTATAATGTGATCTTTATGGATCTGAGGATTTTGGTGTGGGTGGGTTTCAATTTCGGATCTACACCTACAAATGATGAATTCCCCAGGAAATATTTTTTGTTTTCAGTGATTGTGTCGCCATTATGTCTATCACCAAGAGAAAACAACAGGATGGTGTATTACAGCCTCTGTAGCTAATAAAGGCTGTATCCCACAGTGCATCCACATTGTAAAAAACATTTAAAACAAATGTGCCAACCACAGATTGAAAAACTAATGGATATTTACAGTTTGACTATTTATAATTGCAAAACCAATGTTTCAATTATATTAACACTCAAATGAATATAAGCCATGAAATACTTTAAAAAGTTGATTACATGCAACAGTTCAAGGCAAAAAAAAACATAAAACAAAAGCCTAACAATCTAATTGTATGCAGGAAAAAATTTATAATAAATTAAAAGGGTTAAATGTTATCAAAGATTACAGCAAAAGAACGTTGCTGAAGAACACAAGAGGGAAATATTCATTTTTTTGCATACAGCATTCTCTGATTTAAAAGTAAATCAACACAAATTTCTTTTGTAGAGTGTGCATTTTTCTAAGTGTCATCCACAATTAATACTTCTTATTGCTAGTGTTTTGAAGGATTCATTGGTCATCTGTTTTCCATGATTCTTTTCTGTGTTTCAAGTCCTGGGGAGGTTATGGAAAACATTTGACATGTAGCCTGTGGTTGTAATTTCCAGATTGCATTCTGCTGAGTCTTTGCATTAAAGTAAACATTTGCACCAATGACAAATAAGACAAGAAAAATTAAAAAGGCACATAAGGTAGATCTCAAATAACAAATTTGTTCTTGGTGGTTGAACCACTCTTGGTAGCCGTGTCTGTGTGAGATTGATAGCCAATAGTCATCTTCGTGGGAAGCCCCAAGCGCTCTTTGTAAACTCGCCTGTTGACAGGATAAAATCAGTGTCAGAAGGTTCACAATACAACATATACTAAAGAATTAAAACATCTACATAGAGAGGAGGAATCTGTCTCACCCTATGTGTGTCACAGCCTCCCAGTTCTCAAAGTCCGATGTCCATACGGCTATTTTATCTCCTTTTGTGCGGATGTTGACCACAGCTCCGCATACATCATCACTGTAGTCATCAAATGCCTCTCCAACTAAGCACAGAAGCTGGTGAAGGGACAAAGAAAAATGAAAAAAAAAATCATAATCAACAACAAAAATTTATAACAAAAATTTAATTGTGGTTTAAGGTATTTTTTTGAGAACACAAAATCACTGTAATTCTTCCGAACAAATTCAAGCCTTAGTAGAGATGTCATCAGGAGTCTCAAAAGTTACAAACAATTGTCACAGATTATTAGGGGTTCACGTTTTCTATGATTGAGGCGCGATATCGCATATGGGGATAAGAAGATTGCATAGATCATCCAGCAATATGCTGTTTGAGCAGAGCGTCACCACAGTGACTCTCTCGCTGACCACTGCTGTGCAAATGCTGATTTCAGGAAGTGGAGAAAATCCTCTTCCTGACAGTCAGGTCAATCAAGGTGTGGATGAAGGACAACCAGATTAATAGCCTGGCTGGGCCATCCTGTTGCATGAATCACTTGACGTTCCTTCCCACCACAGTCTGGACTTCGGCCCATAGAGAGCGTGTATTCCCGATCAGAAAATAACAGGGCCAATCAGAGACTGTGTTTCCACTGTTACCTGGACAACAGGGAAAGGCAGCCCCTGATTGGTCCATGTGTAGATGGTGATGTCTAACACATGGTGCGGGACTTTTCAAAGCCCCATTCATTCAGAACGCCGTTGATTCTGCAGTTGACTTTGCAAAGTCGACAGAAATCATTTATATCCGCAGAAGACGTCGGATCTAAACGATTTCTGCCGACTTTGCAGAGTCAACTGCAGAAATAACGGCGTTTTGAATGAACGGCGCTTTGAAAAGTCCTGCAGCATGTGTTAGACGTCACCATCTATACATGGACCAATCAGGGGCTGCCATTCCCTGTCAGCGAGAGAGTCACTGTGGTGACGCTCTCGCTGACCACTACTGTGCAAATGCTGGTTTCAGGAAGTGGAGAAAATCCTGGAAAAAGTACAATGGTGGTAGGCGGAGCCACATTGTCCATAAGGTACTGATGAGGTTATCACCTGAACTAAATCTGAATTAAGAAGGAAAAGTATAAAATCCATTGCTGTGGTCATCACTATCCTCTTTCAATAGGACCAACTGGATGGCAAAAACAGTGCTAGTATACATCAAACAGTAACTGGAATAAAAACAAACTGTTGACCATGAAATTAAAAAAAAGGTTTTGTGTGAGGAAAAGACAGGTTTAATTCAAGCTTTACTGACAGAGGGATACAGTGAGCGTTGGGTTGCTTCCATCCTTAACATCTCTAAGACAACAATTCATAAGAACAAGGTCAAGCAGCAGACATTGGGAACAACAAAGCTACACTCTGGCAGAGCTGAAAACAACTCTCCACTGACCGGGATTATTGCCACCTCATCCGAATGTCACTCAGGAACCGTAGGATCACTTCAAGTGACCTACAAAAATAGCAGTAAATGGCAGCGGTGAAGTGCACAGCAAGAACAGTTTTGAAACAGGTTCCTTGAGGCAGGGCTTAAGTCGTGTAAAGCGAGGAAAAAAGCCCTTTTATTAAGAGAGGCAAAGAAGAGCCAGGCTGAAGTTTGCAAAAGACCATAAGGATGGGACTGAAAAAGACTAGAGTAAAGTCATCTTCTCTGATGACTATAATTTCCAGCTTTGTACAACACCTTGTCACTGGTGGTTAGACAGAGACCTGGAGAGGCCTTCAAGCCACATTGTCTTGCAACCACTGTGAAATTGCGGGAGAATCAGTGATGATCTGGGGATGTTTCAGCAAGACTGTGGTTGAGCAGATTCGTCTTTGCGAAGGACACATGAATCAAACCACTTACAAGGTTAACCTGGAATAAAACTTGCTGCCTTCTGCTCTTAAAATGTTCTCCAACTCTGAGGAGTGGTTTTTCGAGCAGGACAATGCATCACAGTCAGGTCAATCAAGGTGTGGATGAAGGACAACCAGATTAATAGCCTGGCTGGGCCATCCTGTTGCATGAATCACTTGACGTTCCTTCCCACCACAGTCTGGACTTCGGCCCATAGAGAGCGTGTATTCCCGATCAGAAAATAACAGGGCCAATCAGAGACTGTGTTTCCACTGTTACCTGGACAACAGGGAAAGGCAGCCCCTGATTGGTCCATGTGTAGATGGTGATGTCTAACACATGTTGCGGGACTTTTCAAAGCCCCGTTCATTCAGAACGCCGTTGATTCTGCAGTTGACTTTGCAAAGTCGACAGAAATCATTTATATCCGCAGAAGACGTCGGATCTAAACGATTTCTGCCGACTTTGCAGAGTAAACTGCAGAAATAACGGCGTTTTGAATGAACGGCGCTTTGAAAAGTCCTGCAGCATGTGTTAGACGTCACCATCTACACATGGACCAATCAGGGGCTGCCATTCCCTGTTGTCCGGGTAACAGTGGAAACACGGTCTCTGATTGGCCCGGTTATTTTCTGATCGGGAATAAATACACGCTCCCTATGGGCCGAAGTCCAGACTGTGGTGGGAAAGAACGTCAACTGATTCATGCAACAGGATGGCCCAGCCAGGCTACCAGATTAAGACCTTGTTATGGCCAGACCTGAACCCCATTGAATACCTCTGGAATGTGATCAAGAGAAAGTTGGATGGTCACGAGCCATCAAACAAAGCTGAACTGTTCGAAAAGCTAAACTGCACAAGGAACGTGTGTGAAAGCTGTGATTGCGATTCCGTGTTATTCCGCCAAATATTGATTTCTGAACAATTCAAATACTCAAGTTAAAACATGAGTAATGTGTTATGTAAAAATGAATATGAACATTTTGGGGGGAATATTTGAGGTCTGAAAACACAGGACCTTTTTTGGTATTTCGACCATTTTCCATTTTCCATAAATGTTCTAAATGACAATATTTTTATTTGAATTTACATGTAATTCACTCGTGCAAATGATTTTACTGACATTTAGAGTGAGTGCAACAACATTAAAAAAAGGCTAGGGGACAATGTTAACACAGCAGAGAGGCCAAACCTACAGTTTCCAGCCAAAAGCGGTCCAGGTCTAATCTCCTCTGCTGCTTGTTGAGTGTGATCAGCCAGCGGCCACCACGCTTGTTCCTCTCGTCCTCCCACATGGGTTCAATGCCATCCTGTAGCAACAGTTCAAAATGTCAACACACATCACAAACTACAGCAGCAAAACTTCTTCTTTATGAGTAAGTCGTCAGCATGATTGAACATTGCCTTAAGATGAGATCAAATTAGACAAGAAGAACTTCATTGATCCCCAAAGAGAAATTCAATTGTAAGGCTAATGTATCTGTTCTAACTTTGAAATGATAACGGCAGTAAATGCTTAAATCTGCCTTTAAGGTTTGCAGCTTGAATACTCATGTGAACCTAGCAGGTGCTGAATATTGGAAGTTGTGTATCTGCTCTTCTACACAAGCTTTGCCTTAGTAATCTGACTCACACAGCAGAGCTTGTAAAAAACTGACAGAATATGCCTTTATGAAACTATAATTGTACAATAGTAAACTACTTTTAATTCACTTCTACTTAAGCATGAATGATGTCAACTACTGTGAATGAGGGTAATGATATGATGATGTACATTTACCTTAAATAGGGAGTAATCACAGCCTGACATGAGGTTACTTGATAACTGGATATGGTTGTAGAGACTGAAATGAAGAGGGAAAAGCATTATTTATATATTATTTATTTATATAACATGCTACACACCAGTGTGACTACCCTACAATAAAAAAAACATCATGACAATTTAGTGACAGTTGCTTCATGGTTGCACAAAAAACACTTGACACTCAGAGATATCAACTGCTCTTACGCCCAGAAATCTTCAACTGTGTCAAATTTAGAGATGAGTCGCAGGTTGGACTGCCATGTTTTGCTCTTATCATTTTTGAAGAACCACAGGGACCACCTGTTGGGTAAAAAAAAAAAAAAAAAGATATTTACGTAAGTGTAATAAGTTCATGATAAAAGGTACACAAGGTAAACCAAGGTACTCAAACGCCATTGAGCTTTGGAAAAGAGTGAAGTATGGATATATCTTGGTTCTGAATCAGAAACGACTCTATTGTGAAATGGTGTCTTTTTTAAAATGAAATATCTCAAAACTCATCAACTATCTCAAGCTCCATACAATAGGTGTAGAAATAAAGGTCTCTGCCAACTCTATCATAGCTCATCACAGTTCAGTCCACATTTGTATGTCATTCCTTTTTACTTGTGTGAATATTCAACCCCAATTCAAAATAATTCAAAACACGGTGGAAAACGGTGATTTAAAAAATTGAAACACGGCCAACAATACAATGAAAAAGTATATATGTGCAACACAATGGTAGACATTTCCGGTCCAAAGTGTTATGAAATGCACAATCATACATCAAATACAGTCTTAAAATGATTTTTAAGCAATCAAATCTGTTTGTATTAACATTTTACACAGAGTCTTAACTTTTTTGGAATTACAGCTGTATTGGTGTTCTATCAAACTGGCAAATTCAAGGCTATAACATTTCAGCATATATTTTTAAGATCCATTCAATCAATAGCTGTCAAATTCAGACTAAAGATTGAAGATGAAATGGTTTAAGATCAGATTGCACCAGTGCAAGTAGACAGTACAGTCTGTCTCTTTTTTTTTTGAACTGCCTCCTTTCTAGGCTTCTCTGTGGCTGATTACAATGTCTTTAAATATTAATGAGGAAAGTGAGTTACTTGCTACAACTGCATTTTTAGACAGACAAAAAAAGAAAAAAAAGACAAAAAAGAAAAGAGCCCAAAGAAATAGGTAAAAAAAGAACAATTTCAGCAAAGTAACAGCACAAAGTAACACTCTCTGTAAAACCCCTCTTTATAACATGCATAGACTTGTGGGGATAGTAATTGCTTTTGGCTTGCTGACAGTCAGCAAATGACCCTACCAGCAGGCTGACTGACTGTTGAAAAGGGCGATGTGCCTTATTTTCTTAAACTAGCTAGTGTAGATTTAATAATAACCTGATGAAATAAGTCGGCTTGTACATTGGTGTTCTCTGCCAAGCTGAACAACAGTTTCCTTTATTGTTGTTTTTGGTTTAAACCAGCCATAGATTGACCTCAAAGTGTTTATTTGCCTTCTCATAAATGCTTATGCACCGGATTATACCGTATAATAGCAGGCGGATCTTGTAAAAAAGTGGCTGTAGACTAAATAACTCGATTTACAACTAAATGACTATTAACATGAAAACTTCTTCATTTAAGTATCAAACTCATTGTTCCAGACAAGTGAAAATTTGAAGCTTTTGTAATTTTTTTTATTATTATTACAGTAACTACTTTAATATTAGTTTCTGCAAACATCAACTTTAATCTGTGCTGCAAACCCACCAATTAAACTTTGAAATTACATTATAGTGGTATAGGTCTAACTATTGCCTAGGCATTTTAGCATTTTGATTGGATTTGATGTCTGATCCTTGTGAAGAAAAACATCTTGGTGGGATTTAAATACACAGAAAATATTCAATTGTTGCACATTTGCATTCAGTACAGTAGGAATCCGAAACCGCACCTGACTATGGACTGAAAGAAAATACTGAAACACACTGGACATGTCAACGACCCATCAAACACAATCACAATAATACTGTGGGGATATAAAACCTGCAGTCCATCAGACTGTCTTTGTTTGGACGGTGAGAGAAAATCCACTGTAATACTTGAAGAAAGTGAAAACAAACAGAAAAGATCCGAACCACAAGTGACACTACATACCAATAAGTCATCATCTCTGGAAACAGAAATATGAATTATCACATTTTTATGCTACACTTTCAATCACTGTTAAAGTGGATAAAAGACACTGGTAATTTAAGAAATTATCAGTGTACACTCAACCTTTCGAAAATCATTTGCAGATATTTTCAACCCTATTTAAGTTGTCTTTCTACTCAAGCATGATTTTTTTTCTCAAATATATAGCAAACGTGTTGATACCTGGAGTGAAGTATATTTTGTACTTCTCATAGCCTTTTCTTTTGCATGATTTTACCTTATACAATGCTCAAACAATTTGACTACTTTGTTTTCTGGATTTAAGCAAAGCATGACATGGTTTTTGTTTTGTTTTGTGCCATCATTCAGATATTTGGAAGTAGGGTCATAGAATTTTTGAACCATGCTTACTGATCTAACAACTGAGTGACAAGTTAATATTGACAACAACAGGAAAACATGACATTTTCATTTCAGTAGCATAACAACTGTCATCCAGAGTGCTTGAGATAAAACTGTCAAACCAGAAAACTAGAAGTCTAATTACAAGTAGATCAAATAAATGCAAAGCTTGGTTTTAACCTGAACACAACTTACATGAGAATGGCAAATAGTTATGGCAACAGACTATTTCATTCATTGTTCATGAAAAATCAAAAGCTTTTTATTTTAAATGCACACTCTTTTCTTTTTTAAGGGTCACTTCTTCAAATGTTCTGTCAAAAGAATCGCTTTAATCACTTTAATAGTTAGTGTATATGTTGTAAAAAAAATTGAAAAATCAGCAAATATTCACACCATAGAAGGCAATAACAGCATAAACCTGTATTTCCTGTGGGGCTTAACTTATACATTAAAGTTTTTTTTTACAAAAAAAATGGTTAAATAATTTTGTGTTTTAATATAACTAAAACTTTTGCCAACTAGAAACATTTATGTGAAGGTAAAATAGCACTAAACCATACCTAAACTAAACATGTCATTCTCTTATCCTTAAACTGACCCCTGAAACAGGTGTCAAAAAAGTTTTTTTCAGAGTCCCACCTGTTCTGGAGGGGGTGTTTGATGTATGCCTCAGGGTTTACAATTTCCTGCCCAGATTCCTCTGCTCCATCTTCATCAGTCTGGGTTGGACTTGGGTTGCTTTCCTAAAAGAAATCATTTGAGGTGAAATACATTGAGGAGACAGTAGAATTCCTTTCCCAGATTAATTTTAAGTGATAAGGATTATTCTGTAATCATTATAAACAACAGCGACAGGGATATCCTGAATAATGACTCCGAAGTTGTGGACTCATAATACACCAGTCAGCCATTAAAACTTATAGTTGGTGTCATGACAAACCAAAGTAAAGAAACATATGACAGTGCAAAAAATACAGCAACCTATTCTCAAGCAAACACTTTTTATGAACTGACCGTCCATCACACAGATACACATTTATAATGCATTTCAAATGCATTTATACAGCTTAAGAACAACCCTTATAATAAGCATTAATAACATCTTATAGCAACGTTTATGAGGTGTTATAACAGTGAGCATAATACCTCGTGAAATTATGGTTTTTAATGTAACATACCTTAATACAAAGGAGTATTTTCTAAGTCAAGTTCCAGAGAGAAGTACTCCACAACAAAAATACATTTTTAATGATTGTTTTTTCTCTAGCATTATAAACCATACACTTATAAGACATGACACACACTGCTGTTAACGCTTAAGAAACATTGCTCTAAGATATTGTGAATGCTTATAAGGCTGATAAAAAGTTTAATAAAGCCTTTAAGATGCATTTATAAAGTTTTACAAATATACTTATGGTGCATTAGGAGAGGTGGGCTCACGTTAAGTGTTACCTAAATTTCCTTAACTTGCAAAGACTTAAAATAGACTGTATATTGCTCGACGTAGCGAAAAGCGACCACCAACATCTGCTACACATTTCACTTTTACACATTTGGTGAAGCTCGGCTAACATGACCGCCTCCTGTTTGACAGCAGCTATATAAATGAGGAGTTAAGCACAGTTGTGTTTGTTCCTGGGATGTTAGTAACTGAAGTAATCCTGCTTCGAGTTCTCAAGTTAATTTTCTGACATAACCTTAAACAGAAGACGTGCGCTCTCACTCAGATTAGACAAACTGCACCCAGCTGTTCACTGGTAAAAACATTTAGAAAAGCAGACCCTTCAGCTTTCTCGCCATCTTGATTCGGCTGAATTTACTTAAACATTAACGTCTTGAGTACTAGTTTCTGTGAAGGTCGGTGGGGACGGAACTGGAAATCCAACGCGATTATTTCATTATTCGACTATTAATTAAGCGTTAAATTTACTGGTAGTTCATTACAAATAAATATGTCTTGCGTGTTTACAACCCCTGCAATTAACTACGACCCATTAATGAATTTCGTCCGGGAAGTTGGTGGTGGTTCTCATCACAGAGGTGAATGGCACGTCGGTGAGCCATAACGTCAGCCTTAAAGTTGGGAACACTCACGAGCGTTCCCTTTTGACGCCTGGGTCGTGGCACAGCAGGCAAAGTTGAAACTACTCAAGACAGCACGTGTGGCTGAAACAACAGTCAATTTCCTTTCATGGAGACTTAATAAAAGTTATACTGAAACTTCCAATGTGAACTAGTCTTATATTCACCAATAACAGCCTCTCAATTGTTTTGATATGTTCTTTAGAGAAAGTGCTCACCGGTTCGGCGGTCGCCATCTTACAAATCTGTGTTAGAAAAGTTGATGGTGATTGGACGAAGCTGTCCAACGTGACGCCCCCGCTGCGGACATGCGCTGTGTGCTGCCGCTGGCTGGCTGTTTCTCTGCGACTCCACCCCTCCTGCAGACGAAGGCATGGCGAGCACCGAGGCTAGAAGGGAGTGTGAAACAGAGGGCTGCAGCAAGGACGCTAAACTTCAGTGTCCCACATGTATCAAGCTTGGTATTCAAGGGTCATATTTCTGTTCCCAGGTACTGTTGCTTTGTGGTTTTGTGAAGTGTAAATATCGGCTATGATCAACACACTAGGGCCCGGCGTTTCATCACGAGGCTGCTAATTGTCAAGCTAGGTGGACATGTGTAGGTGTTTGGAGAACAATTTAAACGCCAAAATGAGAAAGATAACTCGTGCTTTCTGTTTTTGTAACTGTATACAGATTGCTCAGTATGCATAATGCAGTAAGTGATTGTAACAGATGCTTTACCAGCGACACGGCCTCGGGAAAACGATAGGCTAGCCTTAGCTAGCTGTCGACAGGTTTGCTGAAGTGAGAAATACAATGTTCCTTGTCAATCAAAAAGTCTCTTGTAAAGGTATGTGGTTAAAAGTGTTAACCTGTAAACTTAAGCCGGGTAACAGGTTACTGCGCATTAGAATGAATGATAGTTAAGGTTTAAATCAGTCATAGAAAGTTAAAGTGTGAATGTTTAATGCCGCTCTGCCATCATGTCCACCCTCACTTACATTCTTATTCATTCTTGTAACACTACTTCTGAATATGACAGCTTAAAACTTCAGATGCATTCCAACACCCACAAACTTGGGGAAGGGAAGTTGCTGACAACTGAAGAGTTGTCCTGCTGAGCAATATTTCCATTCAGTACAACTGGTGTAAGGTCAGATGGACTCTCAAAAGTGAAGTTGTCCACCATAAAATTAGTGCCAGGGCTTCTGTCAAGTCACACCATGTTTATTTTTTTCTTTTTTCTTACTGATTGATTTCAATTCAGTATTTTGATATCAAAACATTATTTAAACTCCATTATTTTCAACATTAATTTGAGTTTGAATTAAATACTAGCCAGTGCCTTCTTGATATTTGATATGCTGCCTTTTTCATTTGGAAGCTTATGGTGATATCGGCTTTGTTGAGGGCTGATGCTGATTTGATGGTGATCCTGTCAAACTGCTATTAATTGGCTGACTGAGCAATCGTCTTTCCTCTAGTAACATGATCTTGTGAAGTTATGCAGTGGCCTTAAGGTCCTTGGTGCAATTGCGGTCTCAGCTGTGTTACCTCACCCTGCTACACGATCACTCTTTCTTTTTCTTTCTTTCTTTCTTTCTTTCTTTCTTTCTTTCTTTCTTTCTTTCTTTCTTTCTTTCTTTCTTTCTTTCTTTCTTTCTATTAATTGTCCTGCAAAAGGGCCAGTGGAAGTGCAGAAGATGCCAGAGTGGTTGTGGTTTTGTTGGGTTTGATTATGATGGGTCATGCATCTGCACAAAGTAAATAATCTTTTGTAACTGTAAGACAAAAATAAATTGATTTTTTATTTGATGTGATTTTCTTGTGATGTATACCAAGCATCTGCCTCACTGTTTATGTCAATCCCTGTTTATAGTTGGTATGTGTCTGGGTTTTTATCACAGGAATGTTTCAAAGGAAGCTGGGTATCTCACAAGCTGCTGCACAAAAAAGCAAGTATGTATGACTAATTACCACCTGTTCTTTGAGTTTTCACTATCAAGTTTGACTGTGAAACACTAATGAATACATTTAAATTAAAATTTATTTTGGTTCAAAATACTTTGATCAAGTCGTAGTGTGTGAAATTAAGCAGCTTAATTTAAGCAGAGATAAAAAAAAAATAGGGAAATCTTAACTGTTGACCAGCACAGTGGTGATAAATGCTTCAGAGACTTTGTGTTGTTTTATTTTTAGAGGAGGACAAGAACCAGAATGAATCCAAGAACTGTGTGGAGAAAGACGTTAATACAGACCCATGGCCAGGCTACCGCTACACAGGAAAACTACGCCCTCACTATCCACTGGTGAGTTCTTGCATGGCCCATGAAATGCATGTAACACCCTCCCTGACCCTGTCAAAACTCCAACAAAGTAGAGAAAAACACACACACTCTGTCTTAAATAGATATCTATCCAGGTTACAGCAAGAAGAGTAAGTGAGATGCCAGAGTTACCCTAGTTTTAAAAACACAAATTAATACCATTTGTCTTTTTTATTTTATGTTGTACAGGCTACTTTCCACGAGATTGCTTAAGGTTCTTCTCTGAAACATTATCAACACAGAAACAACAATTTGTTTATTGACTATTCTGATTGACATGCACATAACGCAGCTGCTGCCCTTCAAATATTAGCTTGTTCCTATTTTGTCATAGAAGGTGGAGAAAAATACAATTTACCACATTTAACTCTCTTTTACACTTCAAGACACATGTCTTTTCTCCATTTGCAAATTTCTGATTTACACAAGTAATCCCAAGAGCTGTGTGCTCTTTCAGTCAAATCCCATCATGGTTTAGATGGGAAACTGTCTCACTTTTTGCTGTACACATAAACTCTGTTAGCTGCCTTGTGCAGGTTTTCTGCTGAAAACCCTGGTTTCTCAAAATGCTCACAGTCATTGGGTGAGTTGTCTCCTTTGCAACTTCGATTGACCTTACCTTGGAATCAGTGTTAACTTTGGCAGCTGTTTTAGATTTGGTTTTAGGCTTGAAACCAAAATGGCTTTTAGTTTGAGTCACAATTAAGACAGTTTTGCGCTTTTTACTGTCTGTCTAGTTTTAGTCATTTCAGCAATTACTTTTTGTATTTTCTTCTACTTTTAAACTACTTAAATTAATAAATAATTGGTATCAAGGTCTTAAACTTGTATAATATCTGGATTTTCATACCATAGTTGGATGGTCAAGTTCAGACTTTCCACCAATACAGTACTGCTGAGCTTTCCCTACTGACATACTAAGTATAGAAGAATGATCCTTCTTCTAGGTTAAACATTCCTACTGTAGACACTATAGCTGTATTTATTTTATTTTATTTTATTTCGTTATCTCTTTCTGGACATAAACGTCAGATGGAACTCAATTCCCTGTGCTCTCAGCTGCATTCTCATCTCATCTACTAATAAACGTGCTGAGTGATTGCACATGGCAACTCACATATACTGATACATACTGAGTCCCAGGTAACGCCACGTAAAAAAAACTCTAATTTGTAAGGTGTGGTGGCTTTTATTTTGCTGTGGTGGTGTGCCACAATCAATGATATATGGGTGAAACCCTGGTATATTGTAAAATGAAAAAAGCATTATTGAATTTGAAAGCTGACCGCCAAATAAGAGCAATTAAATAAGTATGCAGTGTATTATCTGATGAGTTGATTAATCTTTTTTAATTGATGATTAAATGGTAAATGTACTATCTTTTATATAGTCCATTCAACATGTCACCATTCTATAAAAAAGAAGAGGTTATTTAAAAAAAACAACAACATGGGATGTGAACAGTCTCTCATTTTATGAAATCACTGAGGCTGTTCTTGGTCAACTTTATGATTAATTGGGAAAATCCTCAAGTCTTTGATTCTTTCTGACCTTTTTTCAAGCATGCTCTCTCCTTTTGAAAGACTATCTTCACACACTATTTCATGAGTTACTTGGTTATGTGAACACCCCCTTCAGCCATTGCATGAAATGATAAATTTCATGTCCTCTTCTTTACACCTTCCGTAGACTCCCATGAGGCTTGTACCGGGTGACATCCAAAGACCTGACTACTCTGATCATCCCAGAGGTAACAATGCTACTTCTTGTGAACTTGGGATTCAAAAGCTTGTTTGTCGTCGACAAAGCCACATCCTATACACCGGTGCAAACATTGAACCAGAATCAAATGCAGAGAGAACTTTTTTGTGTAGTCTTAGTGTTGTACCCAGCCATGCTGGATACATGGCATACACACATACCAAGACTAGTCCTACAGTGTGAACTTTTGAAATAAGTAAATAAACATTGTGGAGTGCTGTTTTGATTTAAGAGTCCTCAATTTAAGATAAATGACCAGCAGAATTAGAGTAGCACAGATCGTTCCTCGCTATTAGTGCTTCTGTGGGCAAAGCTCAACCCTGTACAGGTGGCTGACAGGAAGATGATAAAAATGGTACCAGAGGGCTACACATCTGCATAATAACTACAGGAAACAATGAACAATGAAAGCCCTTATACAGGAACATGGTCCAACACCCCCCCACCCAAAATTTATCATGTCTGCTGACTGTCCGCTTGGGAAGCATTGATATCTTTTTGTCTTTTTGGCATTGATTTGGTCTGTCTTCCAGCTCCACTTTAAACACGTGGATTTTGGGAAATATACACTGAATAACCATGAGCTATTTAAATACTATAGATTGACTCAAAAGGTGGGTTTCAACAGACACACACACACACACACACACACACACACACACACACACACACACACACACACACACACACACACACACACACACACACACACACACAAACATCTAGGCAAAGTATCAACAAGACAATTAAAGCAGTGGCATGACAGGGTTCATATTTAACCTGGGATGTCATGCTACAAGCAACACATATAAAGATAGACAACGACAGACTTCTCTGTTAGATTACATACAGAGGGGTTTAAAGTCAGTGCAGATTACACATAAATTAATTGGTTTTAGATTACGTATGGAAAACAAGAAAAGTGTATGAATGGTCGGCGGATTCACTTTGCTGTCGTAGAGTATCCTCAGATTGTTTAAGAACACAACCCACTTTATCACTTAGCATGGGTGCACAAAAGTAGAAGCTATCACTTTTCTTGCCTTTTGACAGTATGGAGAAAGCTTAATTACGTGTATAAAATCTTAACACCAGAGAGGACATAAGGAAGTCTGATCTAGGGAGAGAATAAGTGAGAATAGAACATAAACAGATATGCTGATGTATCATTGATTTCTGGCTTCACGCTGTATATTACAGGGCAAGGTGTCATTGCCACAGCAGACTGTGTTAATAAACACAGAGAACCCTAATGAGGAAGAGGAACAGATGCTCTACAAGTTTTTCATTTATTTATTTTTTTAGCAATTTAAATAGAAATCTATGTACTAAAGATATCACTTGTTATTATTCAAGTCTGGAACATTTCTTGCATGTTTTTTTTTGTTTTTGTGTACTTTATGTAATGTAGATTTTAATGAAATGTAGGTAGGTATAATAATAATTATAATATTAATCATAATAGTCATAATCAAAAAACATTTCATCTATTGGTGCCTTTTAGGAAACTCAAGGTCACCTTACAGAACAATAAAAATGACAATTAAAATACACATCAATACATCACTATATTTCAGTTCAGTTTATTTTTGTATGTAATTACATGTACGCACAATTTTATATTATGGTGGTAAGACTCTGATAATAATCTCTTGTTTCGAATACATCTGTTGATTTTGATTCTTTGAAACTCTATTCTCACCTTGGTTTGTTTTTTAGACTAGTGGGCTTCTCGTTAGTAATTGGTCCACACCTGTTATTGTTACCTGTCTTATTTATGTCTATATCTCTGGGCAAATTATTCGATGAGCAACCATGGCAACCTCTACATCCTTGTCATCTGACTGCATAGATCCATGCTCAGGTAGTCATGGATACGGTTCCCTTTTTATTCTCCAGTGGTGCATCACAAGACCTAAGGCACAAAATGTTACAGGCTATTTCACCTTCAAGATGTAGCTTCATTCTTTGCTAAAGTCAAATTAAAAGCTTTTTTAAAAACATGTCAGATAGTTACCAGGAAAAAGCTATCCACAAAGAGGACCTAACCTATTTCAGATCATTCATCATGATGTAAATGCTCTGATTTTGTTTTATGCAATGCTTCTTTCCAAGCAGCACTATCAAAGCATGTTTTTGTGGTATTGTTTCACTCACATTGTAGGCTCTTAAGGTCCAAAGAAGGGCTGTCTTTGTCGTGTACATGATCCTTACCAAAGTCTGTGTTGCTAGGCAACTGTCTCTGTTCATTCAGCAGTCATCTTCTTGGGATTATAAATTATTTATGAGCAAGTTGTTGATGACTCAAGTGCTTCAGCCAACATTTATTTAAAAAACTATTTGTGTGTGTATATATATATATATATATGTATTTATGTATATATGTATACATGAACAAAAACATCTTTTCCTACTACATGTGGTGTAGGTGTGGACTATTAAACGGCCCCAGGCGAAATCCAGCCTGCAGGTGTCCCCAGTACTGGCACTGTGTGCAGGCTGGAAATCAAAAGTAACAACCAGTTCTGTTATTGTTACTGTTATTGTCTTGCAGTAACTAACAAATAGGTCTATAACATATGAAGGCATCACTTTACATGTTACAGTGTTACGGCTAAGATGATGAATTAGTCTGCCTTTATACTCAAATAAAAATTTAACTTGTGTTCAAAGCAAAACTGGAAGTATGTAAATCCAGCAGAGATAGTCCAAGTTAATGCTGTGTGTAAGAGCTGGTATAGAGCTGCTTTACACGTTCTCTTTCAAGTCATAGGTGTTATTTTTCACATGTAAGTAATGGTATCTGTCTGTCCTTGTTTCCTTCACTCAGGGATATCTGAGTCTGAGCAGTTTCTGAAGGGTACGTCACAAATCAAGATCCTTTCTCCTGAAGACATTGAAGGAATGCGAGTAGTGTGCAAGGTAACTGTTTTTGACTGTTGACTGTATTAGGGTTCAGAAGTTTATATTCCATTAACTGTATATTGATTTCGTCGTGTTAATTACAGTTGGCACGAGAAGTCCTAGACATTGCAGCAATGATGGTGAAGCCAGGTGTAACAACAGAAGAAATCGATCATGCTGTGCATTTGGTATGTATTACACAAACAAACATTTTTGTCCTATCTTGCACCCAGTATCCCTTACACAATGTCATTCAGTGTTCTTAAATTAATGACAGCTGTCCAAAAA
Source organism: Xyrichtys novacula (assembly GCA_962446985.1). Lineage (NCBI taxonomy): Eukaryota > Metazoa > Chordata > Actinopteri > Labriformes > Labridae > Xyrichtys > Xyrichtys novacula. The sequence continues at coordinate 11,014,678 of OY660878.1, forward strand.
TTAGTAAACTTGCCTTATTTGTTTGTTTGTATATTTATTTATTTGTTTGTACACTTTATAACTCAGTCACTTTAACTCAGTCACTTTATCACTGGTCACTTTAGTTTAATGTACCTTTTTTTTTTAATTGCACTCCTCCCACTGCACTGTTGTTCTGTATTGTGTAGTTGTACATAGCCTGTTATAATTACTGTACATAGCATTGTACATAGCCTTTTATACCTTTATACTTTATACATGTCCTGCATGCTCTTATTATTTTCTATTCTAGTATTTTATATATTATTCTCTGTTTAATGTTGCACCATCACGCCATAAAAAAATTCCTAGTCTGTGAATCCTGTTCATTGAATATGGCAATAAAACCCCTTCTGATTCTGATTTCGTGACATGTAAAATAAATAAATAAAAATAAAATACATGACTACTGTTGTCATACAGTAGTGGACAGACTTAACAATACAATTTAAAACTGACAAATATGAAAAAATATACATTATGAAAATGAAAACTATGGTCTGCATATCTGAAAAGGAGTTGTAAAAAGTAACACTTATTTCATCCCACTCAATGTCCATTAAATATTACTTGACTTCCTTATCAACATTAATCTATACAGCCATATATACAGCCACAGACAAAAACACCCTGAGATTGTCAAACACCTTCATTCCTATATCTTCTGAAAACCATTTCTTTATCCTTGTATTTAAAGAGATTTTTGTCCAGGCATTATTTCAACTCTTTATTCAAACTGGTCTATGGTTTCACTCTACAAATAGGAATTCAAATCTTTTTGTTGATGAGTGAAAACCATGAAATTTGAAATTAAATTTCAGCAGATTATAACCCCCTCCCTTTCACTTAACAGTCTTTAAAAATTCCTTCAGTGAGTCCTAGATAAGACTTCAAGAATAAGTGTGTGTCATACAACTACAGTAAACCGTACAGCTGCTACAAATGGGGGTGGGGGGGTCACTATGTAGTTATGTTTAGTATTGTTTACTTGGTGCTTTGCTGCAATATCAATGATCCAATAAATCCCGTCTTTTCAGGCTTGTTCAGCGAGGAAATGCTACCCTTCACCCCTCAACTACTACAATTTTCCCAAATCCTGCTGCACATCTGTCAACGAAGTTATCTGCCATGGAATCCCAGACAGAAGACAACTACAAGAAGGAGATATCCTTAATGGTATGTTTATTTCACCACATATGATGTGATTTGTTTTTCACATGTTTAAAGGTTTATTACAACTTTATTAGTCCTTTTTTACATGAAATAAACTTTCTTTTAAACGAACTATTTAACACAAACAAGTATTTCATGATTGTATTTTCAATGTTAAATCAAGTTCAAGCAATGGGTCAGTTTGGGTGAAGAAAAAAGATTTAAAAGTGGAGAAAAGAAAAGAATCCTCCTCTTTCATGACAAATGGGTGATACAAACATCCTTAAGTGGTATCAGCAGGAGTTTGGCTTGATTTAGCCTGTTTATGAATATTCTGCCAAGGCGTTGTCTCTCAACCGCCACTCCCCTCAGTGTCTGATGGAGTACCTGCCAACAGCTCATCTAACACTGCATGGTCCAGACAAGACAAATTGTTTCATTAGCCTTTAACAGCAGGGACTTGTGGTTCAAAATCTGCACTCTTTGTATTCCTCTGTAAGTTGGAGGAGTCTTTGTTTGCCCAAAATGAATTCAGATTTTATTAAAAACAACAATACCTCAGCACTTTGTTTGACCATGTGATTAGTTAACTGGATCAATGTATACTCAGCAGACTTCAGTGTTTTATACTGCTCTATACTTTTGTACTTTTGTTGTTACACACAAACGTGAGTAGTTTGTAATACGATGATTCTTACCCACATTTGATACCATTTTAAAGTGGACATCACTGTATACCACAATGGCTTCCATGGTGACCTCAACGAGACCTTCTTTGTTGGTGATGTGGATGAGGAGGCGAAGAAGCTGGTTCAAACCACATATGAATGCCTTATGCAAGCCATCGACTCTGGTAGGAATTTATTTTTGTTTTTGTTGTAATTTACAGTTCAAAGCTGTACATTGTAAATTCTATCTTCCTTTTTCTATATAAAATGTTAGTGAGGGGCTGCCTTAAAATTTTGCATTGAGTCTAAAGATACAATTCTTTATTTTCAGACTGTACCTCCTCTCTGATACCTCTTTAATAGCATTACATGATTTTCAGATTTAAAAAAAACCTTGTGTTTCTTACTAGTGTATTTAAATGCCCCACCCCCCTTCTATCAATCAGCAGAGTAGTTTTTTTGACAGTCTACAATTTTGCAGCACCTGCTTCGTTTCATGAACAGCGTCACTTAGAGACTTTCACTTGAGTATTGGAAGCAAACATGCTGCTGTGTAATATAGTTTGTGTGATAGCAGTTTAAAGCTATAGACTGTTGCAGGCTACTGGGTAAAGATGCCAAAGTTAAGCTATTGGCTGTTGTCACACAGCCACCTGCGTACACCTACCTGCATGATGAATGAAGATAAAGACATGAGAGAGGGGGGACGGTGAAGCACATCTGATACACACAGAAGTATACACTTCCTGATCCTGTTCATTGTGAAAACACAAACACATCTAGGAACAACATTGGAAAAACAAGACTGAACTGCCATGCATATTGATTTTTTTCCTTTTACAGTCAAGCCTGGGATTCGATACAGAGAGTTGGGGAACATTATCCAAAAGCATGCTCAAGCTAACGGCTTCTCTGTGGTGAGGAGCTACTGTGGCCACGGGATCCACAGACTTTTCCACACTGCTCCAAATGTGCCACACTATGCCAGTAAGTTGGTGCATCCCAACCGCAGGAACATGATTCAATCCTTTTTAAAGTCTTTCGATGGTTTCATACATCCGGCTCATTTAATTGTATGATTGAATTTTCAGAAAACAAAGCTGTTGGAGTCATGAAGCCTGGCCATGTATTAACCATTGAGCCCATGATATGTGAAGGTGAGTGAGACTACTGGTGGTCGACCAATATAGCCAGTGGTCAGTATGTAATGTCTAAACCATGTTGATTTGTTTGTTTTTGTATTTGATGAAAAAAATTTTTTGATAATGCACACGGCAGTGCGACAAATATGGTTATCATAGTCAGTTACATGTTTTTGAAGAATGTTTTAATCTATGAAACCAGAAGGTTATTTCATAGACATCAGAGCATGTCAGAAACTATATATTTCATACACCATAACAGAAATTGTTAATAAATACAGCCAGTCACTTTTTTTGATGTGAATTGCTATTGAATCTTTCAGTGGGCCTAGTGAAGACAGGTAACAGCAGATGCTGATGATCTCAAAACATATTATCTCAAAAACTGATCAATAAGTAGTGTTAAGTTGTAAGGATCTTTTAAGTCGAACAAGGCAGACCGGATGGGGGTGAGAAAAACCTCCAAAATGTTGAAAATTCAATTATTTTTCAGATCAATATTCCTGCATTTTATTTCTCAACTTTTGATGTGTAAATGGTATCTGGAATTGCAAGCAGGAGAAATCTTTAGATCTGAAAAGGACCACTTAATTGTTAGTTCATGGATCAAGTCTTGAGACACAATGAAAAGCAGAAAAATGTTCTATTTTATGCCGAGTTTGTCAGTTTTCAATAAAACTCATTTTTCCAAGCCTAATCGACTGGAACACCACTTACTGCTTGGCAATTACAGGAAAGCACTTCACTTGACTGCCTTGCTGTAGTTCAAATATACTTTGTGATACAACAGGCTCCCAGTCAGTGCCAGACTTCAGTCGTTGGTTTTTGAAACACTCTTCAGTGGATGGTGTAAAAGCCAAAGCTCATGTGTTTGTGTTCCAGGTGGCTGGCAAGATGAGACGTGGCCTGATGGCTGGACAGCAGTGACCAGAGACGGCAAGCGTTCAGCTCAGTTTGAACACACCCTGCTGGTGACAGAGACTGGCTGTGAGATCCTCACCCGCCGTCTGGAGGACAATGGCCGTGCTCACTTTCTCAGCCAAATGTAGGCTGGAGCTCCACCAGTGACTGGACCCTCCAGACATGGACAACCCAGCACCTCTGGGTCTCACACACACACGCACACACTCTCACACAAGAGGCACCACTCTGAGAGCTCAGTTTAATACAGGCTCTTATGGCTTTTTGAATTAATTATCGTTTCCTTAAATTAAATGGAAGTACTTGAATGTGTCTAAAATAAAACATGGATTACCTTTTCAGTGAAATCTCTATCCTCTGAAGGAAAAATGGAAGTATTTATTAGGGTTTGGTTTTGCTCTGTGGTTGGGCTTGAAATCAGGTCAGTTTTGACCTCTGGATGATGTCATCCAGAGTTTGAACCAGCTGGCTCGTCGTTGTCTGTGGTGTGTGGAGCTCAGGGCAAATCCAACTCGTATGCCATGCTTTGCTTCTTTCTCTCTGCCTCTGCTAACCTCATCAGACTTCTTTAAATATCCCAGAGATGGAATGGAAAGAACTAGCAATACTGGAGACGGGGTGAGGGTATTCAAAGGAACTGGGTCAGCACGTTTTAATCAATACTATGATAACCAGCAACTCAAAGTTTATTTTGATGAGATAAGATGAGGAGTAGAGAGACATGAAATTTGATCTTTTATTGATATCCAATCATCAATATTTTCAAACTCAATTTGGCAATTCCCAATTGTGATACCAATATCTAAAACCCCGTATTTTTACTTTAAAGAACACAAAGTTTCCCCTGCAACAGAATTTACTGACAGCTCTCCTGTATTAGAACCAGACAAACAGCATTTGACTCTACTGTATATTATCATCTATGTATTTTATTTAAAATATAGACATTCAGTAATACCTCTGCTATTTGTTTCCAACACTTCAACACACTTTTATACAGCAAGTATAAATAAGGTGTCATTGTGTGCACAAAATAAATGCATCACCCTTTTGGTTGGCGGTTATCAGTATCTGCTGCAACCAATGATGAACTTCTTAACTGCAGTAAATACTCATTCTTCTTTTGGCGTGCAGCTTACAGTGAGTGTAAAGACAGCCAAGCTAGCGTGGCTCAGTCCAAAGTTTAAGAAATCCTTGTAGCAGCAGCCAAAATGTCACAAGTTAAATATAATTTATCTGTTCAGTACAAGTGTGTTACAAAATTATCATTAGTTCTTACTGTGTGTCTATAACCCTGTCAACAGATTTGGAATATTTTCCATATTTTCATGTCGGTTAAACAAACAAGATAGCCAACGACATTTAAATCTACAGAAAGGGATTACCAAGGGTGCTTGCAGCTTGTGCTTGTAACTTTGGGACAGAGCCAGGGTAGTTGTTTTCTTCATTCAGTCTTAACTCACGTTTTAGCAAGGCTATGAGGGACATCATCTTGTGGTAGCTTCACATTTAAAGATCCAGGGGATCTGTTAGAGTTACCAGCAGAGATGGCTTATATATTTATAGGGATGCTATTATTATGATTATATAATTAAATATTACAAATGATCACTGAGTTTACATAAGCTCACTATATCTACAGAGTCCACAGAGTCTGCTACTTTGCATGTATGTGGGCCTTGACATTGAACTAGATTTACTATGAATTATACAGGCTTAGAAGAGGAGAGTGAGGAAAATGGTTATCAGCAGGTTGCAAACTAAAATCCTACCACTAGATGCCCCTGAAATTCTTTACTGCTCCTCCAAAAAAAGATATGAGATTTTTATTAACCTTCTTATTTGAGGCTTAACTTCAGAGTAAAATTATGAGGGCCCCTCTAAAGACAGGGATAATATCTACTTTGGTTTTGAAAGAAAAAAAAAAAGTCATTGGTCAGTTCACGTACAGTTTATGTAAGCCCGTTAGCTTAGCTCAAGTAGTGTCATGTCAAGCATTGCTGTCTTAGAGCGCTACTGCTGGATAAATCAACAGATGAGTAACTTCACTGTAATAGAATGTGGCTACTATTAGCACAATGACACAGCTGTGGATGTCAGACATGGTTGCTTGGGAACTGTCAGCTAACTGCGAAGTATTGACACAGATATCCAGAGTCAGAAAAACAATGTAATAGTTGTACAAGTGCTGAGCTTGTTGGAAATTCTTGAAATGTCTTCTGTTTCCAATAGCTCTGGTGTAGCAAATTGAGCCTTAATGTGTGAAATTCAAACTTGCCAGGTAGATAAAGGCATGCTAGGTGATGTTTACCCTTAACTTAACAGTCACCATTACATTGATATCTGGATTTACCAGACTTTTCTGATGACTTGTTTCAGTTTCTCTGCCATCTTTGTATTTCTTCTTATGGAGTAATAAATGACTCTTCTGTAGCTCTGTTTGAGTGACTTTGTCCTTTGATTGATTGGTCATTTCTTTCCCTAATGGGGTGAGTTCACAAGCCTTGTGTCAATGGAAATGACTGTAGGAAAATCTTCAGGCATTTAAGCCTTTTTTTTTTTTTTAAAACACATTGTTATGCAGTGTTTGTCCAAAATGCATAAGCAGGTGGTACTTAAGTTAACATTTACTTAATGAAAGTTAAACTTATGTATTTCTTTTGCTTCTGTAAAAATAATTCTGTAAACATCATGTTTTTTAAACTATCTGAAAACCCACTGCACATCAGTAAACTATAATAATAATAATGCCCATAGCCTTTTGTATTAGCATGGCAGAAAGAGATTGTAAGTAAGTGAAATTTGTAAAATTGAGTGATAAACTGGGTTTTTTAATGGCATATCTTGACTAAATTTTATGAAAAACGATACAATTATAATAATATAAGTGTTTGTTAAAGGGATATTCTGGCATGAAATTAAGTTAGGGTCAAACACACCATAACACCGAGTTAGACACCCCCTTGAGAGATGAATGTTGCTGACAGCTTGCTTCTCTAGTTATACCAACTTAAGTAATGACCACAGTTAGCAATACACAGCAGTCTAACATTTATGATCATTACTTCACTTCCTTGAAGTATTAATCATCATATTAATCATTTTGCACTGCAGACGCAGCAGTTCTTCTGCCTTAGCATCTAGGTCTGATTGCATTTCCATGAAGAAATTATCATAAATATTCTTCCTTGAGCTGCGTCACCCTGTTGCAGTCCACTGACTGCAGCAGGGTGGGTCTCCATACAAACAAGCCAGGTGGGTCACCCGGAGGTCTCCATACAAACAAGCGGCTGCTGGAAGAGAGTGGGTGAGTCTCTTTGCTAAAGAAATCAGGCAAAGCTAAAAAGGTGTTTGGTGGCTAGTACTATGGCTGGGACCCTATATGTACTGTTGATGAAGTTAGGTGCTGTTCTGAGCATCATTTGTGGCTATAGAGTGGCTTTTTGGTTGAGGTTTATGCGTGGGTCCTTAGACCACTGTGTATCGCTATTGTACGGTCATTACTAAAGTTGATATAACTAAAGAAGCAAGCAGTCGGCAACATTCATCTCTCGTGGGCGTGTCTAACTCGGTGTTACGGTGTTTGACCCTAGCTTAATTTTACACCGGAATATCCCTTTATAGGAAATGTACTATGTTGATCACTTTCTCTAGTTTTCACTGAAGGCACTTTTGCATTACATCACACTCACTCATTTACACACTGATGGCAGAGGCTGCTATGTAAAGAGGCCATCAGTGTTTGACTAATCCCATTCACACAGCCAGTGAGAGCAGGTGGGGTCAAGTGTCTTGCCCAAGGACAAGGTGTTATTAAGTGATGATCCATGTTCTCTACCTTCTTCAGTGTGCATCTCTCCATCACATCCTCCAGTGAGTCCACCAGATTCCAATCAAATGAAACTTGAAGCCAAAGAGAGCTTTAGCATCTCTGTCTAACATTATGAAAGTGAAGCCAGGTAGATACACACCGAGAAGTTTTGATTCAACCAGCTTTCAGTAAAAGATAGGAGATTTCACCCATGGTATGCTTTCTCAGTCTTCACTAATATCTCAGCTGCCAGGCTTTTATTATGCCTGTTTTACTCTTGCACCAGTTGAAGGGTAATGCCTGTTTTAGCATTTTTACATTGGCTGCCAATACGTTTTAGGATTGATGTCAAGATTTTATCAACTACTTCTAAAACTCTTAATGGTCTTTGCCAAAGTTATATCACCAATCTTTAAATTCTCTACAATCCAGTGTGCACTTAAAAATCCTCCAGTAAAGGCTCGCTTGCTGTGGCAGACACTTGGTTGAAAACAAAGGGGAACAGAGTGTTTTCAGTCCAGGCTACTAAACTTTGGAAAGATCTGCCAAAGAAATAAAGTTGGCTGATTCAGTGCACTCATTTAAGTCTGAAGACTTACTTTTATAGGAGAGCCTTTCCTGAGTTGAAATGTCTTTTACAGTGAACTGATTTTATGTTTCAAATATGGTTTTGGTTTTATGATCCAAGTTGGTTGATCCCTTCATAAATTTGTTAAGTTAGCATTTTTTTCCCTGCCCCGTAAAGTACTTTGTAATTGAGATCTTAAAAAGTACTCAATAAATAAAGATTATTAGTATTGTAATATAAAGCCCTGGAAAATTCATTTTTTTTGTGTAAGCAAGATTTTCTGTAATAAGACCATTTCAGTAATTCTATCTTGAAAAGCAATGATGACTGGAATTCATTACAGCTTTTTCCCACACTGTGTAAATTTAGACTATGGTGTCTACCTAATTTAAAGTGCCAGGCATTTGTGAAATACTTTAAAATAAACTTTCACCAAGGCTGCATGCTTTGGTATTTCACTGGTTGTATGATCCAGCTGTTGTACATGCTCATCACCTCAAAATGAAACAGAATGCAATTTTGGTTGTTATAGACTTTTGACTGTGCCCTTCCTTGGAACTGAAAAAAAAAAAAGTATGCTCATCCAAACCAGAAGAGATCATGATATAGGATGGAGCAGGCAGTAGAGCAAAATTGCATACTAGTTTTACTTTATCTGCAGTTCTTGTGCACATTTTCTTTACACATTTTCTGTACACATTTGTTTATCAGGTTTGGATGTGTTATTAAAAGAATGACTCAAAAATTCTCCTGATAAAAACCAAATGCTTGGGTGTTTAGTTGTTGGTGGATGCTTTTATTATTCATATTCATGCACTAATGTAGATCAAAGATGTTTCAAAAATAATCTTGGTTTCATTCCCCTGGTTTCCTTTGCACAATGTTCTCTCTGTGTTTGAGTACTTCTTGAGCTGGTGGGGCGATGGGGAGGGTAAAGACTTGTTTGTGCATTGCTCAAATAAAAAAAAATAAAACAGACCCGAATAATGACTTTGAAAAATTATTTATGTGAGCAGGGTAAACCTTGTATTAGACCATGTTTTTTCCTGTGCCCCTCGAACATCTAGAAGTGAAGGACAACCCGGATACTGAAAGATGATAAAAGAATCAAGTTTAACATCATACAGACTATAAATACACATACATTTTACAATAGTATATAAATAATATGGTTGTCAGTTTTAGCTGGTGCCATATTTGAAGACATGTCCCTCACTGCACAAAGTATTTTAAAATCCTGCCTCAGATCTGAACACATCTAGACTTCGTCCTCAACAGAGGGCAGCAGTGATGCAGAGGGAGCACGACAGACAGAATCCAGAGGGACACCGAGTCTGTACACACATTTACATAACAAACAACTTCAAAAATGTAACTCAGGCGAGAGCTTACCATTTCCCAGCATGCATTAGATTAAAACCATCAGTGATGTTCTCAAAGGGCAGAGTGTGAGTCACAAACTCATCAACTTTGAGCTTCTTGTTCATGTAATCCTCCACAAGTTTGGGAACACTTTGGACACTCTTGTAGCCTGTAGGAAAAATATAAATGAGTCATTGAAGAGAGGGATGTAAAGTGCTGTCCAGGTGATCAAAGCTGTTTGTCAGTGTAAAATCAGACCTTAATTTGAGAAAGACTGTTATTTTTTTAAAGGAAAAACTTTATATTGAAAAAGCAAAACTCGAATGAGATCTAGTTTCTGAAAGTTAAGCCCACAATGCAAAGGTGAACCAGAGGAATGCTAGGTAGATTCAGTCTAAAGTAACAAAACATTGATGTTAGGAGTGTGTCTGTGTTTTATGGTAGAAGAACTCTTTTCTCTGTATTATTTTTCTTTTTTTTTGGCTTGTGACGGTAAGCATCCAAAACTAATTCAGCTATAATTCTTTTGTCCTTTAAACAAAACAAAAAAAAACATAAAATCACAATGGAACATGCCAAAAATCTACAACAATGCGTACAGCTTTGTTAGGTTGTTCCTTGGCAGATGCAGCGTTTAACTTTTAAACCCTCCTAGTTATAAATGTAAGAAATCTCTTGTTGGCCAGCAACTGCCAAACAAAGCACAAGAGATGCTTACTTCACAAATATCATGAGTTAAGAGTCATTTCCTGAGGACAAAAACAGATGTCTTAACAGATTCTTATCATAATTCCATCAAAACTCAAGAGTCTCGACTTCAGTGGCATACAAAATGTCATTTTCATTCTGAAGCCACCACTCCAACATAACTGTGCCCTGGTCATGAGCACTCAACCTACCTTCAGAGTTCGAGCTCTTAGCAGGCCACTTCAGCACTCAAAGACTCAGAGCAACAAAAAGGCAGCCATGGCATATGCACAGCTTTGCAACAATGCTGTACTTCCATAAATGCATTACATCTTGTGTCATACATCTTAAATTTTTTTGTTTTACATTTTTGACATAAAATATTCTCAATAAATGATGCACTGGACCGTCAAAAATCAGCAGGAAGAGATTTTTTTGTCAGTAGACTGTACGATAAGCAGATAAGCAGAAACTGCTTTATCTACAGGAGTTGCCAAAATTAGCACTTAATGGAAGTTCTTCGGAGAAGCTTTAGGATGTGGAAGTTCTTCATAATACTTTGTCTCTGTCAGTGATGACACAAAATGTTAATGAGGAAAGAAATTTCCTGCTGCTGAGCTTTGTTCTATTTTATCTTGAACGGTGAAAGATCAGATTAGAGAGTATTTTTAGCCATAGTTGTTAGCTATGATGCTCACTGAATAATATTCATTGTAAATTACCTGTCAAACTAGTTTGAACATCAGCATTTTAAATAACTGGCTTACCTCCAAATGCACTGCCTTTCCAGGTGCGGCCAGTCACCAGCTGGAAGGGTTTGGTCGATATCTCTTGTCCGGCTGCTGCCACTCCAATGATGATGCTGGTGCCCCATCCCTTATGGCAGGCCTCCAGAGCTGCCCTCTGCCACCAAAACACTCTGTAAGAACTCTCTACCACAGCATTTGGGAACTACCACAACCTAACCCATACATATGTCAACACTGGTTAATTGGGTTTAGCCTATCGTAAGAGTAGCCTTTTCATAGAAACTCATGCTGTCTCTACTGATGCTTAAAGAGTTTTCCAGCCTGTCAAGAATTACATTTAGCATAGTCACATTATTTATGTGATTTATGAACAGAATTAATTATAATTTCAAGCTGTACTGCTACTCTTTTTAAAGCTCTGTTTATCATCCACTGACAGACTATCACATTTCATCTTGTCATTAAGCAGACAGAGTGTTCATTTAATATGTGAGATGGACAGCATCTCACAAGACTATAAATGTCATGTAAATTTCATGAAGTCATAATTACCATGACTGCTACATTGCCCACACATTCAAATGAATAGTCCACTCCTCCATCTGTCATCTCCACCAGGGCCTCTTGTATTGGCTTGCTGTGGTCCTTGGGGTTCACCACATCTGTGGCACCAAACTCTTGCGCTATTTTGAACTTGTCTGGGTTGAGATCAACTCCAATAATCCTGGAGGCTCCAGCTGCTTTACAGCCCATGATTGCTGCAAGACCCAGAGCCCCGAGGCCAAACACAGCACAGGTTGAGCCGACCTCCACCTGCAGAGTGGAAGACAGTAGAGACAGGTACATGTTCTTCTTACTGCAGCTATTCATCATTGCGAGGGAAAAACAAGAGTGAAAACAACAAAAGAATAGAAGTTTTGCCTTGTATTAATACACACTTTGCCATTCTTGCTTCTTTTTTCTTGTTAACGTGATCACTGTAGGTTTATTAATTAAAATGGGCTCATTAAATCCATGCTAAAAAAAAGAAATCATTGTCACAAAGGCATGACAATGCCCTTTGTCATATGCTTGAGTCATGATAACTAAATCAATCTAACAATGTAATATACAAATATGAATTGTTATCATCTTTGTTAATCTTACTATCATCTATGCTAGGATTTCAACATTTTTCAAACATTCAATAGAAGCACAGTTGCTGTTGGAGTATCATTATTTATGTAGACACAAGATAATAGAACGAAATGCTGGAACAACTTGAAAGGTTAACCAATCATAAGCGTCATTAAGATCATTTGCAGTCATTTGAAAAGTCCATTTGAAAAGTCCATTAGAACATTTTAAAGCAAAAATTAGGCTTAGGTCATCCCAGAAGTTAGTGTGCTTCATCCTCTGCTCTGGGTGCCATGTTTATTTGCTAAAATATCAGTGATGGAGTATTAAATAGTTGACTGGCCAAAAGTGCCAACCCTTTGAGTTGCTTTTGGATGGTCAATTTATAATCTTACACATGGTCAGAGCCTAAAAGCTTTTGGTAAAAAATATGGAACAAGTAAAGGGACATGAGGTTGCAATTACCAAGATAAGATCTGTTTGCCCCTCATTCAAAAAATCCAGCCTGAATTGATCAATGATTTTTTCTTCCGCTTCACTTACACCTCACAATCATATCCTCTTGCTCAGGGCTAATTCATGGATTGATGCAACTACAATAACAGTAAGCGGGCTTTCTTCTTCTTCCATCAACATTTCCTCTGCTGAGGGAATGGTGAATGATGATAGAAAATGATAAATGATTGGCTGAAAATAGCACAGTAACATCTGGGGAGGAAGCTGACTCACCTTGGCTGTGTTCAAAGCGGCTCCATATCCAGTGGTAATGCCACAGCCCAGCAGACATACCTTGTCTAAAGGGGCTGTATGGTCCACTTTGGCCAGGGAGATGTCAGCCACTACTGTGTACTCAGAGAAAGTGCTACACCCCATGAAGTGGTAAAGGCTCTTGCCTTTGCAGGAGAAACGGGTTGTCCCATCTGGCATCAATCCTTTGCCCTGAGTGAGCCTGAAGAACAGGATGCATTCTCAAGTCAGTCTTGTTCTGAGATTAATGAGCCTCAAAGGATAACTTCTGTTTTTAGAAGCTGGTCTGCATAGTTTTAGAATGCTCAAATCATTATTATCTACCTGATCTTTTGACACAAGTTGGTCTTGGGATTCTTGCAGAACTTGCACTCTCCACACTGTGGAATATACAGTGGTATGACCGTGTCTCCTAAAACACAAACAGTATTTTATGTTTGAACAGTCACAGTCTGGTCAGTCCTGTCAGTAGAACAGAAGAGAGAGAGAACCTGGCTGAAACTTGGTGACTCCCTCTCCAACACTCTCGACGATGCCAGCTCCTTCATGGCCCAGCACAACAGGAAAAACTCCTTCAGGATCAGAGCCACTAAGTGTATAGGAGTCAGTGTGACAAATCCCTGTGGCCACAATCTAAAATAAAGGACATTTGAAGAGTTATCCACTGTAGTCTATAGGAATGAGTCAGTTCATGGATCTTAAGTCAAAGGTACTTAAAGGCATGGTTGACAATGGGAGATATTGGTAATTATTATGAACCTCGTTTATATGGTGATAATGGTCCTATAGTGCGATCTCCACAAAGAGAAGAGAAGAAAGAATGGAAAAAATCAGTTCACCATAGCAGGTGCAGGGCTGCAAATACATTGACCGATGGGAGCCATCTGTCCCAGACAGCTCCTATTGGTAAATCTCCTGCTCCGCCTCTCCATCCAATTACCTCGCTGTATTCGACACACCCCTCTCTCGTAGTTCTGACTCATCCCCTCCCACTCTACTTGCCCCCTCCGAGCTCTGAGTGGCTAAATGCAGTGTAGCAGCTTAGCTTCAGGAGCTGTGATAAAGAAGGATGGGAAAAACATGACTTCTGCGTGCCCCACCGCCAGAAGTGATAAGAAAACGTAAGCCGACAGAACAAAGAGCAGAGTCAAAGAGGAAATGTGACCAAGTGAGGAATCTAACTCGAAAAAACATTGGGTCATCCTTCAAGCGGTGGAGAAAGATCCGCCAGGTTTTGGGCCTGAAAACAGATGCCGAGACAGCAGAATTTTTGTTGAACAGGTAATTTTTGCTACTTATCGTGGCACATTTTACATAAATAACTCTTATTAGTCTCTGCAATGTCAACACGGTAGCTGTCCAGGCAGCTGCAGATGGTGCGCGCTAGCAGAGCTGGCATTCAATGCTGCTAGTCACTAGCATTCTGACATGGTGAATCCTTTTTGAAGCTAGCGTAGGATCATCTGCCAGCCAGTTACTTGCTCTTCTTGTCTGTCAGAGGGGGTGTCGTGGGGAGGGCGGGGGGGTATCATGGAGCACAGAGGGGAGGAGAGGTTCGTGTGTGGGGGGGTGGGACGCTTTTTTTCAAATCTGCTTCTCCAGTCATCACCTATGCATTTAAATATTCTAATAAATAAGCAAAATAACAGATTTCCAAGAAATGTTGGGTGTAAAGATTGTCTCAAAGGTCTGGAATATTTTTTTATGGCAGAAATTTTGTGAAAGTGGGTGTAATTGATTCCTCACCTTGAGGCGGACCTCTTGTCCTTTAGGAGGTGCCACTTCCACCTCCTCAATTGCAAGAGGTTCCCCAGCCTTCCATGCAACGGCAGCTTTGCATCGGATCACCTTCAACACAACACCAAATAGCTTCAGCAGACCTGGTTTTACTAATGTCAACCCACTGGATGTTTTGACCAATTCAGCCAAAAGTGAAGGCAACTTTGACTATACAAATGCAAGAAAAAATAAATCACACCTTTTAATGTGGCCTGCAAACACATTAATCATTGTCACATTCAGTTTTCCCAGAAGGCTCAAAGAACAGAACCATAAATCTGTCATCGTGACAAACTTTGACCGCTTTCTAATCTTGTGCAGACAGTTTATGTTATCCTCAAGAAGTACCAACATTTGAAGTCCTCAAAGAAACACAAATGTTTACTCCAAGTTCTTTCATAAATCCATTGTGGATTGTGAAACTGTAAGCAAAGGCCAAACCGATTGTTAAACCAGTCACTGCATGTTCAAACCCCACCTTGTTTCTTTCTTTAGTTCTGTTACATTCCCTCCAGGCGGAAAACACAAAAGTCAATCCAATTTCAATTACTACACAACCACAGTACATCATTTTGATACATCAGCATCTGAGGCATGCTTACCTTTCCAGCTGTCTCCATGTTGTTTCTCAGCAGAACTGCCACTTACAAGGCTAGCTAACAGTGTGGGTTCTCTAGAGAATCACACACAAAGTAGGGACCTCCCCCTCGTCGCTGTTGGCCTATCCAACACACTTTCATCAAAGCTTCCTTTTCCTCCTCCTTTATATGAAAGAGAGAAAACAGCTACAGAGGGTAATGAAAAGCATGATAGGCTACTATGGACACAGTCTTAGGAGACATTCAACAGCTTGTTTCCATTTCACGGAAGTGTTTTGTAAAAGCAACAGACAATATACATTAAGGATTAAGGATCAGGAAAAATAATTTTTGATAGTACTTTTTTTTCACATTGAATGCAGTTCATGTGTCTTATTGATAAATCAAATTTCTGTTCTGTAGCTGGTAGGTGTGCAGTACATTAGGAGATAGCATGGAAACAAGCAGAGGAAGGCTGATAAAAGTCACAAAAGTTGGATCCAAATTTTCCATACGCAACAAGTGGCTAGTTTTCTGCTGAAACTAACACAAGCAATAAACACAGGATGTTGTATCCACCTTAGTAGATAAGCTATCTCAAGCTTTAATTTCTGGGCCATAAATAGTCTCAATAGCTTGTACCACCCTTTATTATACATAGTTCCCAATTTTATAATATTTACTTAGCCTGCCTGTTGTTTAAATGCAATATCCTGTCTTTTACTATGTAAAGTGTCCTCAAAAATAGACAGATTATTACCCCTAGAGAAACCCTTGAACCAATCCTTGCAGAATAATCACAAGGCTCTTTGCCAAGCTAGATGAACTGTCATTTAATCCGGCTTTAAAAAATGAAGCTAGACAATTGATAAGATCCTTACAAATGGTTTAATAAGGTGTTGACAGAGACAACAGACGTGGTAGACATGTTTATGCAGGACTAGTTTCATACAGCAGAGTACAAAGCAGTCAACAAACAACAAAGCCACAGATCCCCTCCCTCTGGAGTATTTATTTTGCCCTGTAAACACATTTACATGTTTATCCTTTGCCTAATATCAGCACAGCAGATGTTTCTCACATGGTTTTCACATAATTGTAAAGCGCTTTGAGGGTCTCTGATAAAGCGCTATATGAAATCTGATGCATTATTATTTTTATAATTTACTAAAAGTGGGGAATTTGGGGCAAATTTTGATGGATTACTTTTCTATAGCAGTAGAGAGAAAAATATAAATCTCAGATTTTGGATGAGGAAGTGATCATAACTGTTCTGTTTGTGGTCTCCTATTCTGTAGAAATGTTGAGGACTGTCCGGATGCTGTGAACCAAAAGAAAAAAGAAAAAAACATATATTAGCAGACTCAATTTAGCTTTGATAGAGTTCAGCTCTGGTTGTTAATGAAGTGTGAGAAAGACTACAAACTTACCATTTGCCATTTTTCATCATTTCAATGGCATCGTTGATTTGTTCCAAAGGCAAGTTGTGAGTGATAAACTCATCAAGCTTCAGCTTTTTGTCCATGTAGGCTTTAACCATTGAGGGAACATCATCCCGTCCTTTAAAGCCTGAGTATAAAATACAACAAATGTCAAAATAATTACATACATACTTAATAAACTGGAAAATACAGAATATTAGACGACAGCCTGATGTGTTTAAGAGATGTATTCATCTTTAATGATGGTCATAGCTGTGTTACCTCCAAACACAGAACCCTTCCAAGTGCGTCCACTTATCATCTGAATTGGTCGAGCAGAAACATCTTCCAGGTTTGTCCATCCAACGATCACACTGACACCCCAACCCTGAATACAAGACTCCAAAGCACTGCGCTGGATGGAGAGACAATTTTTTTTTTTTGGCACAGTTTAAAGTGTGAACATAAATAGTCCAAATAAAAACACAACTATGTACCGTTTCAACTCTAATTGGTTGTTGATGTCTACAAGATTATAAGTGTCAAGTTAATTTCTATTGTTTTGCTGTAAAGTAATGGATACAGTATGGTTGAGAGGGTTGTTATGGCATTTTACATGATTGCTGTCTGAAGCACTTAATTCCAATTGGTCACTACACGGGTATTTTTTACAGGAAGCCATGGCCTGCTATTCCTCATTAGCAGACCACTGCTATATTGTGGCACTGATTGATGCAGTTCTGTCCTTGTCTCATCAGACAAATTCACACTAAATAGAAGATAGTGTAGTCAGCTGCAGTAGTTAGATACTGCACTAGTTCAGACAGTTACTTTCACCTTGTCTCACCTTACCATCAGTGGAAATACTAATTTTGATGTGAAGAATCACTGCTTAGTTAACCCACTTAAAGAAGGCTACAGACTTAGCTATTACATTGATTACAGTGCAGACTAAGTAATAAGGACTATTTTCAATAAATCAAATATAATCATCTTTAAATCAGTAAAATAATTTCAAGGGTGGTACTTTGAGTATGATTTCTGATTTCTTGAATAAGTAGCCATGTAATGATTCATGTAATGTACAGTAAGCTGGTTGTTGCAGTAGAGTAATCCCCTCACGGTGAGACAAGCAGCTTACATTTTATGCAAGGGGTCCTTCTGGTCCAATTTGGTGTCACTGTTGATTAGCCCTTACATGAAACTGAGAGGGAACAGAATCCCAGTGAAAAACAGAGAGGTCCTGTCTCATCTACCAACCTGCTTGTGATGCAGAATACACAACGATTTACCTAAGAATTCAATCATTTGGCAAAAAACATAAATTTGGAACTAGTATGAGTATAAGTATGCGTCTTCTGAAACCCACACCCTTATTCCTAGAAATAGTCTTTTCAACTCACAGTAAGAGCTGCAACCTTAGTGATGGTAAAGTGCCTGATCAAAATAATATAACTGCCTTTTTTCTTACAGGATCATTTTTACTGGTGGTGAGGTGAGACATGGTGAAAACAAGTGCATTACCCAGCTGAGGTGTTCTGTCTTGTGTGTCGAAGTGTTTTGTTTTGGTTTTTTTTTCATTTTCCACCAGTCTAGTGTTATTATGATGTAAGAAAATACTACAGCCATGAAATCAATACTTTTATTGTAGTTTTATTACTGAACTGTCATGATCAGGGTTAGGGTTAGTCTGTTTAGAAAGTCTGTTTATACCAACACACTACATATTTTTTCTTGTTCTGTGCAGTGCTGCTCAAAATTCTAACTTTCTTTTTCTTTTTTGCCTTGACATCACGTGCAATTTAAAATTTCCTTTTGCATTAAAAAAAGGGAACATGAAAAGAAGAAACTAATTTCTTAGTAGTTGCCACGGTAATCCACAATTGCATTAAGCTAGCTAGCAAATAAATGAAAGTCTGCAAGTACTGACATTCAACGTCTGTAAAGCATGAAAGATAATACTGTTTGTAAGTTGAAGTATGAAATTTGGAACATTTTTGAGGGATATGCATATTCACTACCGAGATCTGAGAAAAACTGTGAATGAAAGCTCTTCCTACCATGACTGCCACACTCCCGGCACATTCCAAGGAAAAATCTACTCCTCCATCCGTCATCTCAGACAGCACTTCGCTGATGGGCTTGTTGTGATCCTTTGGATTCACGAAGTCTGTCGCTCCAAACACCTTGGCCTTTTCAAACTTATCTGGATTGATGTCAACGGCAATAATCCTCTTGGCTCCTGCAGCATGGCAGCCCATGACAGCAGCCAAACCCACAGCTCCCAGTCCAAACACAGCACATGTGGAGCCTGGTTCAACCTAAAATAAAACAGATTTTGGTCATCATTGTATTTGATGTTTACACAGACAAAAATAAGTGGAAATATTTTCTTTTATATGAGCAATCATTTTTCTCAATCAAGTGTTTTTTCTTGTGTCATAAAAGTTGCCAAATCAATGCACTTCTTACTGAAGTCCACTGTTTCTGTCAAATAATATGCAGGTAAGCTGCAACAGTTTAACATTTATACCTTGGCAGTATTAACTGCTGCGCCGTATCCTGTGCAGATTCCACAGCCAATGAGACAGACTTTGTCCAGAGGAGCATCTGGGTCGATTTTTGCCACAGCCAGTTCATTTACCACAGTGTATTCAGCGAAGGTACTGGTTCCTGTAAACTGATTCAATCTCTTCCCCTTGCAGGTAAATGAGGACTTTGGCGGTGCCATTGCTGCATTACCAGTGCTAGCCCTGAGGAGAAAATACAATTAGAAAAATATGAATTAGTATTTTTTTGTCCTGAATTTGCAGAAGATACCAATGTAAAACAAAGACAAACAAACAAACAAACAAACAAACAAAAAAAAAACAGACAGTGGGAGGTGGGCTCTTCTCACACTTACCAAGCAGCCACACACTGGTTGGTCTTTGGGCTCTTACAGAAGCGACATTCTCTGCACTGGCGAATAAACAGAGGAATGACCTTGTCACCTGAAAATCAGAAATGGTTCTGATGTGACTCCAACATCATACAAACATTCATTATGTAGTTTTCCAAAGTAAACTTACTGTTTCAACGTTGTGTTTGTATCTTTTATATAGGGCTATTTTCTAAGTGTTCCAAATGACCAAAGATTATTTGATATTTTAGGACAGCATGTAGTATTCAAATACCATTAAAGTGAGGTGGTACACCAGTATATTTGTATTACCTGATTAAAAAGGGGGGGTACATTTACCATCTCATTACATCTCATTTTTATTCATTCTGTTGTCTTCAAGTCATTTAACTATAGCTGTTATTTTCATCTTTTCAATCAATCATCATTTATCAGTGTTATTCCCTTCACCATTATTACCATAATCAGTATTACTACTCATTATTAACCTATTGTTTCATTATTTATTCCCAACAAATACAAAAAAATTGAGAATTTTATTTGCGATCCCTGACATAGGACTCACTAACTTTAATAAAAAGACTTTTAACTATTCCATTTCTTCTCTAGATGGAGGTGGTACCCCAAAGTTGCATATGTGTTTAAGTTGTGAAATATTAATTTGATATTCAATTAACTTTGAACCCAACATAGTTTATGTCAAGATTTGCTTTAGGTTGTTAATATGAACTGAGAAACAGTTTTGATATGCAAAATAATGGAATTTTCAACATGCATTTCAAAATAGATGGTTTACAAACTTACAAATGTGTTTACTCATATTTTTGTATATGCCAACCTGGTTTTATTTCAGTGACTCCAGGTCCAATACTCTCTACAATCCCTGCTGCTTCATGACCAAGGACTGTTGGAAAGCCTGCTGCACCTGTATCCTCAAAGAGCCGATATAAGTCTGTATGGCATACTGCAGTCGCCACAATCTGCACCAAAGACAAAAATCAAAGAGTTGAAACAAAAATCTAGTTTAAGGAGGCATACTGATGAGGGTTTGTTTTCCATGTTTCAGCAGTACTAGCTACACATTCATTTATTACATAAACACTCTGATTTTTAATTGTAACCTTTCCTTGTAAATGTGTTTGAGCGGGGTTGTGAAAGAATCAAAGACTGTATGCAATTGCCCTTCATGTCCTTGCCCCCAGGATTAACCAGGATGAAATTAAGGGATGGGTATTGTAGCAATCAAGACAACCCTGTATGTGAAACTCCTTCCTCGCAGGAAAGTTTCCTTATCTGGTCCCAGGACACAGGATATAAATCTTTCCAGACTTGTTTGCACTTTCAGGTTACCTAACTGACCCGACCGGAGGTTGACCAAACCTCTGACTCGTCACGATTGGTCAATTCAGAGAACAGAGACAGAGTCTTTAATACCTTTCAAACTGACTCCATCACTGACCATCTAAATAATCATTCATACCTCAACCCAGGTCTTCCATTTGAGATTTACTGTTTTAAACATACGGACCCCAAGATAAGGTCTGAGGAGCAGGACACTGACCTACAGACCTCGGTCGTAAAACCCTGCTCAACCATGTACTGATAAAAACTGCATTGCTTTGGTGAAAGAATACAAATGACTGATCGTGACATCTTATGCATTCAGCAATGTACTAATCTGTCTAATCATGAAATTTGTGTTAAAATGAGATGTTTCCTGTTTTTCTATGTGCTCCAGAAGCCAAGTTATCACTCTGACAGAATAACTCCTTATTCTTTAATTTCTTTAGACCAACAGCTTTTCAGACTGTTTGAAACATGAACTTTTAAGAGTTAAATTTATTGACTATGAATCATAGCTTTACTCTAAGTAACAGAAATGGTTTAGAAATGTTTGGTTTATAATTTAGTCGTTTATTTAGTATTTTTAACCATTGGGTGGTTATAATGTCATTGAATAATCTGAATGTGAGTATTTAGAATCCATTATTAATCATGATGAAGTTCATTCACATGTGTTTACTCTTTTGTTGTTCACAGTTTCCATGTGTTACTATCTGTTTCATTTTAGAGTAATTTAGCATGTTCAACGTGATACTTAAAACATAATGAGAATGTTTGATGTGATTCTAAATTTCATTCATATGTGTTTAGTATCAAATTATTTATCATGAAACCAAACATTCAACGATATTAATCATAGTGAGTGAGTATCAGATCTGACTCTTTTACCGGCCAAAAGTATAAGTTAGATCAAATAATCAGAGTCTCTGCTTGGAGACCCCACGACCCCTCCTCTTTCTCGTCACACACACACCCTAGAGCCACTCCCAGTGTGAAGGAGATAAAACCACTATTGGGGTTGCTCTCTCTCTTACACACACTCATTCCTCTTGTCCTCTTTACTCTACTGCTTAGCCCTCTTTCTTTTTTTCTCTCTTAGCTCTTACTACTTCGTCTTACTTTTTCTTAATCTTCTTAAGTTTTACGCCACATCCTCATTCACATAGATTTTTCTTTAACATCGTCTTAGTTCAAGTTTTGAAACTATAACCTTTTGTGCGCATAGCAATTCAAGATAAAGCCTTTAACAGATTTTTCTTTAATTTCGTAAAGGCATTTTTGAAATAGTTTAGACTGGCTATAGAGCCTCTTTTTCTGAGTCATCTGCGTGATTTCAAAGTCACCTCTGAACACCACCCAGCAGGCCTAAACTCATCCTCTGTGCCAGAGTTTGTGGTGAGAAAAAGGAGCATTGAATAGGATCCACAGCGCTGGTTTTTGCTTCGGGCCCGAGTACTGCAACTCCTGGCCCATCTCTTTCGGCTGACTTCGGTCATCTTCTGAGCCGAACCTCTCGAACAGCCGGTAGCCCCGGACCTTCGGTACCTGCTCCATCTTCTCCAAGGACCAGTCTCACTTAAGTATGCAAACCTCCAGAGCTCCAAACAGGGCTGATGCTGTCTCGTGTGATCATAACTCAGATATTCACTCATTCTAGTAATCCTATGTCCATCCAGATCCACATCCAAATTTATCTTGGAAGATATTTTGAGATTGATTAATTTAAGATTGACTTAATGTTTGGTTTCTGAATTAAACTTTTGTTTTTTCCCACCATTAAGGGTGGGTGATGCCCCTTTCAACGAGTGCATAAATGTCATAATTTGAGATTATTAATCTTCAGACATTAATTATAAATTCAAATCGCTACAGTATGCTTTGTTTCTGACTGGCCACCATGGTGGCTTATCAATCACAGGTAACTGTGCTCTGAAGTACTACCTGATTGTTCCTCTATTTTATTATGGATGGGACCATTATTAAAAAACAAACAAACTATATATATATATATATGTATATATATATATATACATATGTATATATGTATATATGTATGTATTGTATTTGAGAAAACTAAATCCATGTGTTAAGACAACAGCCTGACAAACTTTGTCGGTTCCCTGCCGGGGTTTTTAAAATTTAACTTCATTTTGCAACCAGTGGATTTAGAAAGTGGGCAGAAGTCTGATCTGGGGCTAAAAAACATTGGCTGCGTTTAAAAATCTAGAGGCTCTGTTTATTTTTTTTAATATATGTTCTGATGTGACAAAGCCCCATTGGAGTCATAGAAACAAGTGCAGTAACAAACTGTGTTTGTGTGCTCTGTGAAAATTCATATTACTCACCTTTATCCGGACTTCATTGGCCTCAGGAGGGGCCACTTCAATCTCCTCAATCACTAAAGGCTTGTTTGGCTCCCAGGCCACTGCTGCCTTGCACTTGATAACCTAAAGGCAAAGGTAAACCATGTGAAATAATTAACACACCTAGTTTGACACTGGCACTGTTTAACCATACTTGGGAGGAGCGCCTAGAAACAACACAAGGGTCACAAAAGGTTGAATTTAACAACCCTGAGACTAACTTGAGTTCACAGCCTTAAGTATAGAATAAAACAGATAAAGAACATGAAGCATGGGTGTTTACTCCTGGCTACCTCTCAGCAAATATCAGATGACTGACAGGAAATTTTTCAATAGCACTCCAAGTCAGGACATGATATAGAGTGAGGTATATCACTGAGCAAGAATAGCGACTAAGAGAAAAGGTAGAGGACAGGGTGGGAGGGTACAACGCATATTTTAAGATTTACAACTTTTTAACGTAATGCTTTTTGCAAAATTTTTAACCAGTTACAGGGTGTAGTAATGCATAGAAGTGCAATGTTTTAGTAGTACTCTCTTTTGCATAGCAATCATATTTGGATTGTGCATGAGTTGGCAACAAACATATCATTTAACAATGGCAACACATCATGCTTAAAAAAGATCTAAGTAACGTTACATCTCACATGGTGAATTCTTCTTACCTTACCAACTGTGGCCATTGTTGCTGCAGTTTAAGCCAAACACGGTGCTGTGGAGTAAACAGTGAAAGAGGAGTGACGAGTGCAACCGCAGGATGGACTAGGGAGGGAAACAAATGTGATCCTGGACTTTATACAGTGCAAGCACTCTGCACATATTAAACAGGAAGAGACTTGTTATAGTTTCATTGAGCACAGAGACACTGAAAATCTAGGTAAAAGGGTCTGAAGCATGTAGGAAGCAGCAGTCATCACAACCAAGAGTATAGAGATTTTAAGATTAAATAAGTTTGTGATACAAAAAAATCATTTTCAGATCCCTATGTTACATCACCTTTCCTTTAACAACACTCACTCAGTGTTTGAAAACTGAGGACACTAATTATTGAAGCTTTGGAGGTGAAATAATTTTCTATTTCTGCTTGACATACAACTTCAGTTGCTTCAGAGTCCAGGGTCATGATTGTGGTCTTTTCCACTTCATTATGCAAAACGTGGTGAATTCAGCAAATATAGTTGGAAAAAGATTAGTAAATCACTGTATTCTGTTTCCACTCATATTTTGCACAATGTCCTGACTTCAATGAAACTGGGGTTTGTAGATGCAAAGACTGATACTGCTCTCAGGTTAGCAAATTAAAAGTTGTTGTTAAGCTTGGCTTTAAGACTGCAAATATTGGGGGGGAAACAGCAAGACCTTTAAATCCACCCACCACGACAAGCTGTGTGATTTTTTTTCCTGGCACCATGGCATGCTAAAGTGTTTGCTGGGAGGTAGGAAAAGTAATTTTGCAGAGAAACATATTTTATGGAGTATATACCTTCTTAATTCTGGCTTACTGTTTTCATGTTGCTTGCTTAACTTTCAGAAAACTCTGCAACACTTGTGCAACCTCAGCCTGTACACTGGCCCATCTACTCTTGCTGTATTGTTTGATTGGGTTTATTGCTTGATTTAATAAAAGGTAAATTGGAATGCGCTGAAAAGCACTGTTAAGCTGAAAATGCTTTAATATTACCAAAATATTACCAGATTTTTTGATAAGTTTAGTTCTACATTTGCAGCCTTTGATTCTGGTGACCTGACATACCCTGCTCTATCACCCACCTCACCTTTAGACTCTGGTCTGTTTATGGTCAAATGTGGACCATCACATGACTTGCTTGCCTTTGTCTCCTGCATCTGTTTACTCATGGTTAACTACTGCAGTTATGTAAGGAGAGGTCAATCTAGCTCAAACATTTTACAAGTCTTCATTTGCACTGAGGTTACAAAGATAGTCCATTGGTAATGACTGTAAACATGGTTTTATACATTCAAAGAAGAGGCATTTGGACCAAATAATTTTAGATATTTGTTTGAAAATGAAATTCTGCAAGTGATTCGTTTCATAAATAATGTTGATGTTGTTGCTATTGCTATGGTGATGATGACACACACACACACACACACACACACACACACACACACACACACACACACACACACAAAGCCTCCATCCATCCTGTGCATTGCCTCCACACTGCATGCCAGCACTTTGTTCAACTGGACTTGAGGTAATTTGTGGAATTTTACTTGAGTTTTTGCTTGAGTTTGTACGTCGAAAATGTACGTCACTTTGGATGTAAATATTTGCTAAATTAAATTGTTATGTTGTAACATTTTAAAGAATATAGAAAGTATAATTTTCAATTACCATTCTATTTTCCATTATGTTACACCTTAATACAACCCCAGCCAATCAAACATAGATTCAGTCTTACATGTTGTAGTGATATGTGTATTACAGACTGAGTTTTTATTTCTTTTTTTTTATATTTTGGGAGTTATCTGTGTTTAAGTTATAATGGAATATCCCATGATAGAAAACAACATCATAGTGAGGAGTTGTAATCACCATCTAGGCGCACTTGTCTTTCCTTCAAGATGAGTGATCAGCTGTTTTCTCTGTATTCTTGCTGCATTTATGTGCATCCTGGTCATGCCACTTTCGCTCCTTTCAGTGTGGCTGATAGCCAACGGCAGTGAACGGGGAGTGACCCACTGGAACCCTGTTGTGTGTGGTTACTCACTCGCACGGGTACATAGTCTGCATTTTGTCTGCATGGTTTTCTTTTTATAACGTCACTCTGTTCCCAGCTGACTTAAGCAGAGCACAGTTGTTTTAGGTGGTACATTGGAAACACACCCTCAAGACTAACATCATCTGGTTGCCTAGAGTTTGCTGTGCCTGGTAATTTAGCTCCCCTTCTTAAGTTAAGTTGTTTTATTTTTATTAATTTACTAACTTTACATGTGTTTTTTCAGCGGCCTGTTGTTTTCTGTTTTGTTTTCATTTTTTTGGTCCGGTCCTTGGGGGTGGGCTTGCTTGGAGCGCCCTTTGCCTTGATCCTTTTTGCTGTTTTATATGCCTGAGCATGTCACCAACTGTTTACATAGCACCCATGCTAGCTAACACGTCCTGCCGGTTTTACGCCTTTTCTCTTGCATTGACCTGTTTCTTTATTTTGTTACTCAGAAAGACCCCAGTAACTCTAAGAATGTAAAGTGGAATCTGACATGCCACTTAGAGGCATGGGTGACAATTGGAGAAGCAGTTGAACAAACCTGAGCCGTTGAGGCAGATTTTTTTTTAAAAAGCGTCCCACCCCCACACACAAACCTCTCCCCTCTGTGCTCCAAGATAACCCCCCCCGAACATGTATCGCCCTCCCCACGACACACCCCCTCTGGTAGAGCAAGAAGCCGGCCAGTAGAAGATCCTGCACTAGCTTCAAATAGGAGTCACCATGTCGGATTGCTAGTGACTAGCGGCAGTAAAAGCCAGCTCTGCTAGCAAGCACCGACTGCAGCTGCCGGACAGCTACTGTGTTGACATTGCAGAGACTAATAAGAGTTATTTATGTAACATGTGCCACGATAAAAGGGAAAAACTACCTGTTCAACAAAAACTCTGCTGTCTCGGCGTCTGTTCTCAGGCCCAAATCCTAACAGAGCTTTCTCCACCCCTTGAAGGATGACCAGATGTTTATTTGAGTTGGATTCCTTGCTTGGTCACATTTCCTCTTTGTATCTGCCCTTTCTTCTGTCAACTTGCATTTTCTCCCCACTTTTGGAAGTGGGGCAAGTCAGAGTGGCATATATCAGTTTTCAAACCAGCATTCCAGTTCAACCAGTGGCATATTACATGATAATATACAAAAGTATATGTATTATGTGGTCTTTCGGCATTGTTTACATGTATGTGCCTTTGTTGTCTTTTCTTGTATAGCTATACTTAGTGTCCTGAAAATAGCAGCCTATTATCAATGTTACAGATTATCAGCTAACATGGTTGGCATTAGCCTAGCCTAGCCACCGTGTCCAGTCTGATTAAATTGAATTCAGAGCATTGCTTCTTCTTCTTTGGCTGCAGACAACTTTAGATGCTGACTGCCACCTACTGTACACGTGCATGTCATCTTAATTTGAAACCGTCCCGCCCTGTGGTGTCTGAACCTACATGACCTTGGTTAATCAAAGAAGGCTTTTGCTTTACTTAACTCTGGGCTTAAAACACCTGGGATTCTGTGCCTCTTAACTCTGCCTCAAGACTCTTGAGATGTAATCTTCAATTGAAATGCAGAATAAACTTTCTCTGAAAAGAGGACTTTGGACCACTGAGCAACAGCCCAGTCCTTTTCTCTCTGGCCTAGATAGGACTCTATGACGTTTCTGGTTCAAGAGTGGCTTGACATTAGAAAAGCTACAGCTGCAGCTCTTCTCCTGAAGACATCTGTGCATGGTGGCTCTTAATGCACTGACACCAGCCTCCACTCACACCTTGTGAAACTCTCTCAGGTCCTTGAATTGACTGTTCCAGTAAATCACCTCAGGG
Organism: Xyrichtys novacula; assembly: GCA_962446985.1. NCBI lineage: Eukaryota > Metazoa > Chordata > Actinopteri > Labriformes > Labridae > Xyrichtys > Xyrichtys novacula. Next base: position 11,042,546 of record OY660878.1, read on the forward strand.
CTGCAGTCATCTGTTTTTCCCTATCTCCACCTATAGATTTCCTATCCAGTCATCTTCCCACTAATATTATTTGGTACAGTGCTCTGCAAACAGCCTTTTTTTTGGCAGTGACTATCTGTGAGAGCTGACAAAGATTGTCCTTAGAACAAATGTCTGGCCAAATGTCTTCACTAAGGTTGACTAGACCAACAGAAACACTTGAAAAATTGAAATAAGCAGATCTCAGAGGTCATAATCAAAATCAAAAATCAATCATTTGACATCTTGAGTGGACAAACTTGTCAAATATTAAAGAAAGAGGACAATTTAAATTCATGAGCTCTAGCTTGTAGAGAACTCTGCCTCAATTAAAAGTAAAACCTTCTAAACAAATGGAAAAGTTTCTCCAGGAATACTGGTGCAAAGTACATGAAAGTGTCAGATTGTAAACATGACTATGAGGAAAGAAAGCATAGATAAAGTGATTACAGTGGTTAAATTCTGTAGCTGATTAACTTCACTGTTGTTCAAAGTCTGTGTGTGGCGGCGTGTTGTCTGGTTTTGAGTGACAAATGCCTCTGCAATGAACAGCGCCAGAATTTCTCACACAAGAGTTTACAGGCTGTCTTTGTCTACATGACACACATGTTTTGACGTAGAATCAACACAAGAATTGAAACTGAAGAATGTGTTAAAAAGACAAGTGAACTACAGTGCACATATTTCTGCGGTTGCAACGACATGAAAACGTTTATTTTTGATTTTTTTTACATTGCTGGTAAAGTTGATTCAACATTTTCATGATAAAGCTTCTGTGGGTACATGAGTGTTAAGGACACTGCAAACTGCAGGTCATGAACGGGATCCGTCTCTGTTAAAATGAACATGATGTTCTCATTGTTGGGAAACACTCAGGACAGTCCGAATGCTGTGGAAACAAAAAACAGGATTAAGAGGGGTTTTTTAAATTGGTGTAGCTGGTTTGAAAATGTTAAATGATTGAAAATAGTAAAAAAAATACAAACCATTTGCCATGCTTCATCAGTTCAATTGCATCATTGACCTGAGCCAAGGTCATGTTGTGAGTGACAAACTCATCCAGCTTCACCTTCTTGTTCAGGTAGGCTTTAACCATTTCAGGTACACCATCCTTACTCTTGAATCCTGACACACAGAGAACATACACTGGTGAAATCTTCACAGGAGCCTTTTTTTCTCAATAGAGGCTTAAGAGTTTTGTTCTCTCTATGCCATATAGTTTAGATTCAATTTCAATGTTCAGTTTTAACATCAGTCAACAGTAGTGGGAGTGTCATGATGTGTGAAGTAAGGGCCACTGGTCTGCAGTGATTTAGTTCAGCGGGACATTTTATTTTTGGTACTGGTACAATACAGGATATTTTCCACAGAGCAGACACCTGCCTTAGCTGCACTGACTTCAGTCTGATTCTTAGATAGTTAAAAATCCTCACACAGGGTTAAAAAGCTCACTTTTTAAACTTCCAATAGTTCAGGTAACAGAAAAGCAACATGTGACAATAAAAGAAACATTTATATTAAAGGTTTTTTCATATAACTGACTGAATCTTACCTCCAAACACGGAGCCCTTCCAGGTGCGTCCAGCTATCAGCTGGATGGGTTTCGCAGCGAAATCGTACATGTCTGTCCAGCCAACTATCACACTGACACCCCAACCCTTTATGCAAGATTCCAAGGCACTGCGCTGGGGGGAGAAACAGCACAAAGTCAGTGGACTCAAATTACAAGTGCACTTGATAAAATGTTTACTTTTGTAGTTTTAACAGTACTCTCCAGCAAAGACTGTTAGCATAATCATCCCTCTTCCTCCTTAATCGGTTTAGGACAAACTCTTTGTCTTCCTACCATGACTGCCACACTCCCGACACATTCCAGGGAGAAGTCCACTCCTCCATTGGTCATCTCAGCCAGCACTTCGCTGATGGGTTTATTGTGATCCTTTGGATTCACGAAGTCTGTTGCTCCAAACACCTTGGCCTTTTCAAACTTGTCTGGATTGATGTCAATAGCAATAATTTTCTTGGCTCCTGCATTATGGCAGCCCATGACAGCAGCCAAACCCACAGCTCCCAGTCCAAACACAGCACATGTGGAGCCTGGTTCAACCTAAAACCCCCCCAAAAAAAACCCACATTATTTAAACATACCACGCAACGTTAGACTTTTCATTGCTTTAAAAATGATGAAATTCAGATCTTTAACTATTCTTTGGTGTCACCTGTAGTTACAATGTTGGACTTATATTATATTACTTATTTCATATTCCAGAACCTGCGCTCAACCAAAAAGCAGCAAAGTCTGGCCTCTCTGAATTTTCTGCAATTTTTGATAAGATAAGAACTTTATTGTTCCCCAAAAGGAAGTTCATCTATAAAGGCCTTTATAGATGAACCGTCTTATAAATTTATCATGGACAGGCTGAATGAACTCCTCAGTAAACTTCTCTATTTGTTGATACTTTTGTTTTTTGGCTGCTGATAAATATTTCTGCTGAGAACAGTTTACTCAAGAGAAGAGCTTCTGTCATTGAGACAGAGCAAATCTGGATGACAACATTCAATTCCAGCAGATATCTGGAGATGTTTTTGTGGTTGCCGTGCTGGTGCAAAGGTGAAGGAAAAGTTAAAGGGTTGGACATTGAAATATAAGCTCTTTCTTTCATCAGTCATCATGGGAAACGCCAACTCTATGCCCAACAAAAGCGACAAACTGGAGGTACTTGTGAAGACAAGGTGCAGTCACCTGCGTTTTATTGAATCCTGGTTGAATCAAAACAACTTGGACTCCAGTGTGGATCTACCTGGCTGCACTCTCATACGATCAAAAAAACAGATGCTAAAGCTAGACGAACGGAGGAGGTCTGACTTTATTTGTAGACCAGAGATGGTTTAACTCTTCACACATAACTGTCAAGAAGAGGATGTGTTGTCCAGATATTGAACTGTTGGCAGTTGCTTTCCAGCCATATTGTGCTCCAAGGGAGTTCAGTCATATCATAACAACACTTGTATTCAGCATGTATTCTCCATAATGCTGTTGCCAGGATACAGACTCAAAAAACTGAGGCACTGGTAATAATGCTGCATTCCAGTTGTTCTTGGAAGTCTGAAATTCCAAGCTCCGAGTCAGGAATTCATCGGGAATGCCCCCCTGAAGTAGGATTTCTGACTTCAGGGGGGCTGACAAAAATTTGGACGCTCCTCACCAACCCTGACTTGAGGACAACTTCATAATCTAAGATGGCAGCGCAGTGCATCAAAAGTAAAGAGTAAAAGTGAGAGCTCTCGTAATGTATTATTTATCAACACTTGATGTTCTGCCCAACGTCTAACTGTGAACACAGTGCTATGGTGTTTGTAAGAGTAAAATACTGTGTTACGCGTTGTTTACAACAGCTAACGACAACTAACAACCGCTGACACCAGCTAACAACAGCTGACAACCGCTAACAACAACTGTTAACAGCTAACGATAGCTGACAATTTTAAACAACAGCTAACAACGGGTAACTGTAGGCGTCTATCTTGGGTTTCTAACTTGTTAACTGGTACGCCATAATACCAGGAGACTTCAAAACATGTCAAATGACAGCATTTACAGTTTGTTAACTGTACCAACCTTGATAGACTGATTTGGGAGGTCACTGTTTTGTTTGAAATGCTTTACTTTTAACAGACAGGTATGGTAGGTATTCATCACAGAAGGTAAATTATGGCAAAAATACATGTTACACCATAGGATACATTCAAACATACTGACCTTGGCAGTATTAACTGCTGCTCCAAAACCAGTGCAGACCCCGCAGCCAAGGAGACATACTTTGTCCAGAGGAGCAGCTGGATCAATCTTTGCCACAGCTATCTGGTTTACCACGGTGTACTCAGAGAAGGTACTAGTGCCCATAAACTGCAGCAGTTTCTTACCCTTACAAGTAAACCTGGACTCTGCTGCTGACATCACATCATAAGAATCAGCAACCCTGAAATCATTGAAACCAACAAACACTCAATGACTAAATTCTGGCATTGTTTGACTAGTTGACCAGTTGAAATAACACTTTGTAAAGAGAAAAAGTAAATAAGATGTTAAGTTAGCTTAAGAGGACTTACTCTTAGCTTAAGAGCTCACTGAAACACAACAGATCAATAAAGTTAAGAGATGAAAAAACATGAGCTTACCATCCTTTCTCACACTGGTTGGTCTTTGGGCTCTTACAGAAGCGACACTCCCTGCACTGGGAGATGAACAGAGGAATCACAGTGTCCCCTGGAATTTAAAAGCAATGTGACTGTTACTGTATTTCAGTTTTAAATGAAAAAAAAATATATAAATAAAAAGTGGATAAACCAGATAACCGAGTACTGACTGACCAACTTGGAATTCTGTGACTCCAGGCCCAGTGCTCTCTACAATGCCGGCTCCCTCATGACCAAGCACTACAGGAAAGCCATCCTTATGCATACCCTCAAACATGTGATACAGATCGGTGTGGCACACTCCTGTTGCCACAACCTGGACCAGAACAATGACCACATAAAGAAAAATACACTGGTTAGTTTTTCTTAATGGTCGAGCATGTTGCTATGGTTAACTTGGTTGACTTTTAACTCGGGCATTTTCAAGTTTTGGTCATACAATAGAAATTTACAGCAGTACAAATGGGGGTCGGAAACATTAAAGAAAATATACAAATAAACAAACAGTTTATGTGCTTTGAAATGTTAATATTAGCAAGTAGGTTGAGAACTCACTTTTATTGAAGACAAGAATGGCCATGGATTTTCTTTTTTTTCATGCACTGTTATCTTGGTGCGATGACTAATTGTCTTGTTATCTTGGTATAACAAAGTTTGTTTTTGCGTGATAATTTTTTTTCCCATTATCGCAACATAACAGATAATTTTCTTGAGATTATGGAAATTGCATTTCCTTTATCATGGAAACACAATCTGAGTTATGTCGAGATAACGAAAAATAATCCTTATCATGAGAAAACGAACTTTGTTATATTAGGATAACAGGAAGTCAACGAAAAATAATCCTTATCATAAGAAAACAAACTTTATTATATTAGGATAAGAGGAAGTCATTATCACGAGATGACACTGCATAAAAAAAAGGAAAAAATCTTGGCCATTCTCACTTACATCTCAAGTAAAAACCAAGCATTTCTTTCAAAGCTAGGATCAGTTTTTGTTTTAAAAACTCTTTTTCATTTTAAACTATTCACAGGATCATAGCCCATTCATCACACTGCTGCTTAAGTTAGAGTTAGGAAAACATGGCTGTAGTCCCTTCCCTGAAATGCAGGTGGATAACCTTCCATGCCAGCAATTCATGTGAAACCCATTCAATATCTAACTTGAACTTTTGCTCTAATTGGCATTACTAGCACTGTTATGTAACAACAAACTTACAGTCTTCACTCTGCAAAACAAGAGCAATACAAATACTTTTGGTTGGTTTTCTTTAATATGAATCAGTCTCTGGAGAGTTTACCAGATGGGCCTTAGTTTCAGTTAAAAACTCAATATAATGTACTGAAAAACTGGAGGTCAGCTTAATTATCAGTCAGCTACAGATTTGTCTTTCCTTTCTTTGAGTCCTTTGAGTCATTTCATGTGACAAAAATCAGAGTCCTGGAAGTCCAAGTTTATACATCTGCATCAAAGAATCTAAAACTGCCTATTTCAAAATTAGAGGTTTTAGAAGAGATGTATGTGTTAAGTTATAAGTACTTTCTACTTCCACAACTGACTTACTGTCTAAACTTTCGAGTTTAGACAGTAAGTCAGTTCAGTGCCTGTGCAAACCTTAAAAGTAGATATCTCTCACCTTGATGCGGATCTCATTTGCCTCAGGCGGGGCGACCTCAATCTCCTCTATCACCAGAGGCTTGTTGGGTTCCCAGGCGACTGCTGCCTTACACTTGATGACCTAAATGACAGTGACTCTTCCTCAGTTTTACATCACCACTAGCTATCATTGTTGCAAAATTAGATTGTGCTTCTTGGATCAATTTTAGAAAGGCATTCTGTTAGTCTCTTTGAGTGTGGATGCTTAATTTGAGGAGGGTTTTCATTAGCATGGCAGAAAAGACTGTACAAACATTAGTAGGGGAAGCAGACCGGAAGAAAAAGACAGAAAAAGAAGAAAAGAAAGAACAGTTGAGGAAATAGAGAGAAGCAGAGAAATACAGCAAAGCACCCGACCAAAGTTGAGCCAAACTAGTGAAGACAGCCTGGGTGCATTTTTTGGCACCATCAGTAAGCAATAAAATATGAGCCATAGTCCTTGTGCAAGGATGTCAATAAAAACTGGTCCGGAGGCATCAGATTTATTTAAATGCATCCATGCAAACTATCATCACTGTAAACACCAAACACATTTCATTATGTAACAGCAGGGTTCAGTGGGTTCTCATTATCTGATACGGTGGTTTTTCAAAAGCAGACATCAAAGCAGAAGTTTTATACCAACCTTTTAAAAATACATAAACAGTATTTCAATTTCATATGAGTAAACCACAGAGTGAATCTGTCATTGTTACTGACTTAGATGAACCAGTCTGCTTTTATGGCTTTTTTTTTTTTTTTGTCTTCGACTGTGGAAGCACTCCTTGTCTTCCTCCATGACTGTTTTTGGCCTTAAATTCCCTCATCTATGCCAATAGCCACAGTTGCACAACACTGTCTGGAATGTCAAGCTTTGTGTCTAATCAGAATCAGACTTTCAGTATTTGACAGAGTAAGAAGAGAAAGAAAGAAAAGAGGAAGACATAGTTATCTTATTTTCAATGTTGAGAGCTTGAGAGTAAAATGAACTATCATGGGCATGCAAAACTTTCCAATACACACACACACACACACACACACACACACACACACACACACACACACACACACACACACACACACACACACACACACCTACCTTTCCAGCTGTTGCCATTTTTCCAGCAAAGACCAGAGTTCAAGTGGAAGCTGAGTAGTGCACAAGCTGTAGGACTAGGAGAGAGAGGAGGAGAGAACTTGGACTTGATGTTTAAATACTGCTGAAAGATAGAGCAGTTGCGCAAAAGTTCAGATGGGCAGGGACTTGTTTTTTTTTCCTCAAATAGATTTTGGTCACATGAAGTTGTAAAACACAAGTTCTCTTAAGTGATTGTATTTTTTTCCACTTCCCCATGATGAATATTGGAGTCTTTGATAATTTTTAACACTGTACTTGCATGTAGTTGTTTTTGGGGTCATTAATAATGTTGAGCAAAAACTAACATGAGTCACTGAGGAAATTAAGTTTTGCAATCAATACACGTTGACAAATAGGGTGGGACAATCATAAATAACTGCACTTGACAGGCCCTTTTTTTTTTCCTTTATTGTGGATGCCAAATGTCATTTAATATGTGTGCAAGTGTAAGGTAAATGTACCTTTAGACATATTAAATGCCAGATGGTTTTCTTTATATCATGCCTTTTATGACAAGTACATTTTATGTCAATGTTTGATTACTTTGAGAAGGGCAAAGTACAGCAACTGTATCTTTATAAGGGTACACATAATAACCTTGACAACCAAGTTCTTCACACAAAGTGGGAACAATCTCTCTTCTTTTAAAACACAATTTTTTAAATCTTTTGTTTTTAATTTCCCAGGATATTTCCCAGTGAGAGAACAAGGCATGTTGTTTTGTTGTATCTGTTTGGAGTCTGTGTGAGTTAGGCACTGATTTGTAATGTAAATGTGGTTAATTCCTTTATCATCAACCTTTGACACTAATGGAGCACATGAAATGTCCCAGGACATGAAAAAATAAAATAAACAACAAAATTATTTATGCTCTGTGTTATGTGATAAATCAAATGACAAAGTTCACTGGAACTATATTCCATAACAATCTAATTTCTCATCCCTCCCTATGTCAATGTGTGTCTGTGCACAAAGGTACCAGTAATTAAAATGTTAAAATTAAAACTTTTTTTTAAACGTAAATAAAATAGTTTTCTGAAGACTCGAAACATTTTTTCAGACGTGAATACTGATCATTGTAGAGTTATTTAAATTATTTTTGGTCTGTTAAAAAAAAAAAAAAAGAGAAAAGACTTACTTTTGAGTTTTGAAACTGAGCCCTCTGGGAGTTTATTTCCCTGAGTAAAAACGTGCCACTCTATTGTTCAGTGTTGTCATCATTTTTAGCAGGGATCAGAGGCTCTGAATGTGAGCTGCGCTTGGATTTATGTGTTAACAGTCCAAGTTTTTTTGCCATGCTGGTAATATGAAGCTCAATGCCAATGACATTCAGTTCACATGGCCGGACTTAAATATGTTAATATCACACCACACCATGTCTTTTAAGGACTCAAGAATATATAAAAAAAAAAGATGTCCTCTTTGTTTTTTTTTATTTTTTTCCTTTTAAGAAAGTTTATAGGACTAGTGAAATAAATTGCACATATTTCTGCTGTCACAATACCATAAAAAGGTCTCCATGGAATCAACTTTCACAGTTATGCAGATGATATGCAGCTCTACATCTCTGTATCTCCTGATGACACCAGGCCAATGGATGCTCTTTTAATTGCATTTGCGATATCCAATCCTGGATGACAGAAAACTTTCTCCAGCTTAACCAGAACAAAACTGAGGTTTTAGTCATTTTAGTCATTTTGCCCAAAATTATAACAGGAGAGTTGTCTCCAATGGTCATTTAATGGTTTTGTTATTGTTAAAATGAACATGATGTTTTTATTGTTGGGAAACACTCAGGACAGTCCGAATGCTGTGGAAACAAAAACAGAAATCAAGCTGTTCTTTTTCAGTGTGGCTGCTTTGAAAGTCTTGAATGATTGAAAATAGTGAAAAAAATAAAATAAAATTTACCATTTGCCATGCTTCATCAGTTCAATTGCATCATTGACCTGAGCCAATGTCATGTTGTGAGTGATGAACTCATCCAGCTTCACCTTTTTGTTCAGGTAGGCTTTAACCATTTCAGCTACACCATCCTTACTCTTGAATCCTGACACACAGACAAACAATAACAAACACTGGTGAAATCCTTAATAGAAGCTTTAGAGTTCTGTTATCTCTATGCCATATGGCTTAGATTCAATTTCAATTTTCAGTTTTAACGTTGGTAAACAATAGTGGGAGAGCTGAGAAAAGTTTAATGGGCCAGAATTTTCCCATTACAACATCACTTGTACCTTATAGTTAAGAAGGTTTCTTGTGCCAATTGTGGTCCACAAACAAATTCAGGACAGCTTGATTTGCCAATAAGGGTCTTTCTGGTAGATTTTTAACTGGACTTTTAAACAGCATTACTTGATAATATTATCTCAAATATCTGTCAAGTTCCTGGCTCAGATTTCTTCTCCCACATCCTTCTAGTGAGTCCAACTTGATTCCAACCACAGAGCCAGCTTTTCTCAGCAGTTTGTTTATCCTTGTGTTTTATACTGCCTCCCCAGCAGACTGTAGCATAAAACAGAACACTTGCCACCACAGACTGATAAAACATCTTACTGCAGAACTGCTCCACTGTGTTGTTTGAATGCAAACTGCAGGGTTTGTATGCAGCCGCTCCAGGGTTTTTATGATGTGTGAAGTAAGAGCCACTGGTCTGTAGTGATTGAGTTCAGCTGGACATTTTATTTTTGGCAAGGCTTAGAGCAGAAAAAAATCCTGTGCCTGAAAATTCTTATGCATTGGGGGAGAGGGGGTATGACGCTGTATAACATTTGAGCTATTGATTAACATTGGAAGATAATAATCATTAAGAACAATAAAAAATCACCAAAATTGTGAAAAGGCACATTTCTCCAAAAACAGCTGTTGCAGTATGACCATGAGGACTCCCTTGGTGTGTGTGGTGATTTTGGAGTCTCTGTACTAAATAATAGTGGAATTATTGATTTTGTTTGCAGCATCTTGCCCTTGTATTGCAATTTGCAGACGGTCCTTGCACACTCGCCCGGCTACTGGCTGCATAGAGATCAATGTTATTCATCCAGCTTAAAGAACAGCTTGTTTAAAAAAAAAAAATGCTTTTTGATTCTTGTAGCTAGAAGTCTGTGCAGTTACAACGTGAAAGAGGCATCATTTGTGTTTAGACAACATTATGTCTCAGAGTTATTGTTTCCCACTGCTGCTATATTAAAGCCTTCAGGCGCACGGCACACAAAAACAAGCACCTGTCTTTTTCAGTTTTCAGCACCAGCTACCGTGAGGCTTTCCATCTTTTCCAGCCTCCCCTGCCCAAGCCCAGCGCCACTTGTTTTTTGCCCCAACTTCCAATATTACAGTTTCTCTTCCTGGTTTGATGTACCTGGCATCCATCGTTTCAAATTTGCAGTTCCCCGCTCTGTGATACTACTTCTTCTTCTTTCTCTTCTTCTTCTTTTTCTCGGGCAGGCTGTACACTATCCAGGGTAATGCTGACCTGTACCAGTCATATCCAGATCTAACTAACTAGAGGGTTTTTGGTGATTTATTTTTTTATACATGATTTAAAGAAAATGAAAAATAAAAAGATCTAGAGCTCGATTTACAGCACCATGCCGGAGCTTTTTAAGCCCTGTTTTTGGTATTGGTATGATACTGTGGCTCAAGGAAGAACATTTATGATCATTACTTTATCATTTCCTTGAAGTAATAATCATCATATCCATCATTTTAGTTTTTCTGCCTTAGCGTCTCGGTCTGATTGCTTTTCCATGGGGATCTCTTCGCTACCTCTTTGTTTGTCCTTTTTGTTTGTGGTGGCTTCATGCCAGGAATGTATTGCAACATCTTCCAAACACTCTTCCGTTGTGCTTTTTCAAACAACTCCAGTAGCTAACATCACGCCGTTCCTGGCGTACCAAATCACAACACAAATACAGTGCGCCGCGAGGGTCAAAATAGCCTGACAGTCAAAACTCACATGCAATTTCAAATTTTCCAGCGGCCACTGGCATATTTTTGTTTTAACTAATTTTTTATCCTTATTCGCGCCAATGGCGGCTGTTAATTTTATGCCCTGCATAAGCCACCTACTTAAAAACAAAAATAAAGTGTTTATAAATAAAACATTATGAGAGCTTTCACTGTTAGGGCTCTATTTTCGTGCCTTGCCGGAGACATGCCGCAGGCGCGGCGTAAGTCTTGTCCGCCGCGCCGACAAGGCGCACTTTACACGCCACTGGCATGCACGAAAATGTCACTGCCCCAACTGATTCTGTCGACACCTCCCCCTGCCACGCCACCACGCCCAGCTTGGCGCATCTCGGTTCGCCTCCGTGCGCCTCAGTCCACGAAAATACCAAACTGGCTGTATGCCGGGCTCCGCCAGACGAAAATACAACTGCGCGGGGCCCGCCACCCTCCGCCGCCTCACCGGCGAGGCACGAAAATAGAGCCCTTAGTGTTTATTGTTGCCATCTTGGCTATCTGGTAAAGTCGAGATTGATGGGGATCGGCTGACTTTCCGAGTCCAAAATCTGACTTAAGGGGTACGTCCCAGATAAATTTCAATGTAGCTATAGTCCGTATCTTGTCTTTGGCATATTGACTATTTTTGTATTTAAGGTTAATTCAGAAAGATAGGTTTGATAAATCACATTGCGGGTGCTAAATTATGTCATTTGCATCTGCTCCTCCATGTATTTTGTGTGGTCTGATGATCTACATACATTCTGCATATTTATGAAGGCGAACACATATAATGGATTGCACATGCTGTTTTGCTCATTTGACAGATACAATCCTCGGTGCACCCAGTGGGTAGATCAGGTTTGCGTGCACTATCAGGTTTGCACATGTTTTTGTACAAACAAACCTTAAGTAGATCGGGCCCTTAACACAGTATTTTACAAATACAAACACCTTAGTAAACACCTTAGTAAAATGTCCACAGTTAAATGTAGGACAGTATTACATCCACCACTTATTTAATTTCTCAACACAAAAACTTGGATTCTGACTTTGTGGACATGTGAGGGTTGGTGAAGATCGCCCAACTTTCGTAAGTCCAAAATCTGATGAATGTCAGACTGGGAACTCAGAAAATCCGACTTCCCAGTATAACTGGAATGCAGCATTGCATCTATTAAAGCTATTGTCAGGAGCTATTGGTATGTCGCTTAATCTGAAACCTCACACATCATATATTTAAGATATTGGCTATTTATGTACATAAGGTAAGTTTTAAAAAAATATATCTTTCCTGGGTTTTTCCATCTGTATTGACTTCAGTCTGATACATGGCAGGTTAAAAACTCCCGATAAAGAGTTGAAGATAAATACTCTTGAAATTTCCAGTTGTTCAGGTGACAGAAAAATGTGTGACAATAAAAGAAACATTTACAATACAGGCCAAAAGTTTGGACATACCTTCTCATTAAATGCATTTTCTTTATTCTCATTACTATTTAAATTGTAGATTTTAAGTGAAGGCATCAAAACCATGAATGAACACGTGTGGAATCATGTGCTTAAGAAAAGTGTGAAATAACTAAAAACATGTTTTATATCTTAGATTCCTCAAAGTAGCCACCCTTCGCTTTTTTGATATTGCTGCAAACTTTTGCTGTTCTCTCAATGAACTTCATGAGGTAGTCACCTGAAATGGTTTTTACTTCACAGGTGTGCCTTGTCAGGGTTACTTTGTGACTCACTAAATACTTCTGTCATCAAGAACAAAGGGTGGCTACTTTAAAGAAACTAGAATATAAAACATGTTTTCAGTTATTTCACACAGTTTTGATGCCTTCAGTGATAATGTACAATGTAAATAGTCATATAAAAAAAATAGAGAAAAGACATTGAATGAGAAGGTGTGTCCAAACTTTTGGCCTGTCGTGTATATCAAAAGGTTTTTTCATATAACTGATTGAATCTCACCTCCAAACGAGGAGCCCTTCCAGGTGCGTCCAGCTATCAGCTGGATTGGTCGTGCAGCGAAATCGTACATGTCTGTCCAGCCAACAATCACACTGACACCCCAACCCTTTATGCAAGATTCCAAGGCACTGCGCTGGGGGGAGAAACAGCACAAAGTCAGTGGACTCAAATTACAAGTGCACTTGATAAAATGTTTGCTTTTGTAGTTTTAACAGTACTCTCCAGCAAAGACTGTTAGCATAATTAGCCCTCTTCCTCCTTAATCGGTTTAGGACAAACTCTTTGTCTTCCTACCATGACTGCCACACTCCCGACACATTCCAGGGAGAAGTCCACTCCTCCATTGGTCATCTCAGACAAGACTTGGCTGATGGGTTTATTGTGATCCTTTGGATTCACGAAGTCTGTTGCTCCAAACACCTTGGCCTTTTCAAACTTGTCTGGATTGATGTCAACAGCAATAATTCTCTTGGCTCCTGCAGCATGGCAGCCCATGACAGCAGCCAAACCCACAGCTCCCAGTCCAAACACAGCACATGTGGAGCCCGGTTCAACCTGAAAAAAAACAAACAAACAAAAAAACCATGTTATTTGAACATAGTACCCAAGGTAAGACTTTTCATTGCTTTGAATATGTTGGAATTTAGATCTTTTTCCTTTTTTTTTGGTGTCGCCTGTAGCAACGATGTTCGACTTAAATTATCTTATATTGACTTATACTGTTATTACTATTATTATTACTTATTACATATTCCAGAACCTGTGTTCAACCAATGAGCAGTAAAGTCTGGCATCTCCAAATTTCCCCAATTTCTAGATAAAAACTTTCTTGTTCCCCAAAAGGAAATTCAATAATGTTTTAATAGTAACATCTGGAGGTGTTTTAGTAGTTGCTGTGCCGAGGTGAAGGCAGAGCTGAAGGAAATGGAGATATAAGCTCGTTTCTCCATCAGTCACCATAAGAAACATCAACACTCTGCCCAACAAAAGTGATGAGCTGGAAGCATTGGTGAAGACCACAGACTGTATATAGAATGGACAGCATATGCCTCCAAGTTGGATGAAGCCTCTGCGGGAACAGCAACCTCTGGTGACAGCTTGCAGTATAAGGATAAATCCCGCCTCCTCCAGCAAACTTAATGGCGCTGTAGACAAACTTTAGAAATTAATTACACACAGAATTTTTTTTTTCTCTCCCCTGGTTGGGATGTTGACATAGGCTGTAGTTATTGTGAGACTGGTTTGTGCTCAAGTCCTCTTTTTCTGTGCAGCTCAGTTTTCAAAAGTTTTCAGGGGGTTCATGTTTTCTATGATAGACACTTGATACAGCCTATGGGTGTATGAAGATTGCTAAGCTCGTCCTGGGATACACTGTTTAAGCAGAGCGTCATCACAGCCACGCTCCCAAATGCGTTCAATGCTACTGCACCATTGGTGGTTCCAAGAAGTGAAGAAAGTCCTGGAAATACTGAGAGCAATTTGGCTTCAAATTTGTAAAATGATAGAAGGCAGAGCCAAGTTGTCCATATTATGTACAGTCTATGGTGAAGACTGAAAAAGCATACCGTGAGTGCATTCTCCTGTGTTTTACTGAAACCTGGTTGAATCAAAACAATATTGACTTCAGTGTGGATCTATGTGGCTTCACTCTCATAAGGTAAGACAGAGATGCTAAAGCTAGTGACAAGCAGAAAGGAGGAGGTCTGGCTTTATTTTTTAAACAGAAATGGTGTAACTATTCACACAAAACTGTCAAGGAGAAGTTGCGTTGTCCAGACATTGCATTGTTCACAGTAATGTTCCAAGGGAGTTCAGTCATATAACAATACTTGAATACATGTATTTTCTATGATGCTGTTGCGAGGATATAGACTCAACATCCTGAGGCACTTGTAACAATACAAGGAGATTTAACCATGTCACCTTCTCCTCTCACCTCACTGCATTTACACAGTTTATGGGCTGTCCTACCAGAGAATTTTTGTCACGAGATTCCAGACAAATGGATTTCTCTTTGGGGATAAAAGAAGCTCTTGTATTTAGATATCTAAACTTGATAGACTGGTTTGGGAGGTCACTGTTTTGTTTGAGAGTATTTTCACACTTGGTTCCTTTCAGCCCTCGAAATGAACTCAGACCAGTTACTCAGCAATTTTTGTCTATATGTGAACCACCTCCTAAGACCCAGTAGGGTTGCTTAAAAGTCAGCGGTATGGTTTGCCTATTCTGCACATTGTGAACATTAAGGTTCACTGAACATTGCGTTCACTTAGCCTTTTGCACAGCATTATAATTCATAACCTTCTTTGCTTGCCGCAGATTGGTCATGTGACTGCAGCTGGGATTACTCAGAGGGGTAGAGAAAAGAAAGAACACCAAATCCAAAGTGTGGCTCCCAAGGTTCTGCTACGATACCTGGACGTGGTGTGGTTCAGGGAGAAGACAAAACTTAACGCCTTTTGGAAATTCGGAATGACGAGAACATAAAAGCATGACTATTTATGACCCACCATAATGCAGAAGTCTTTCAAGAATTTTCAGAAAGGATGAAAGTGGCCAGTTATAATTGAACATTTTTACAGTACAGAGTTAAAGTTTAAAAAAATAACAAAGACAAAAGTACCTTAGCACTTATGATAAAATCCTCCAGAGGATCTAGTGTGAACAGAAAGAGTACTGAGGCCCCATCAAAACTGAACTGGACCAGAAAGAGAACCCGGTCCTCTTTGAAATAAACTCACAATGTGAACACAAAAAGAACTGAGTTCATTTGCTTTTGGTCCACTTAAAGAGGATAAAATTTGGTTCTTTTAAAGGGTATCAAGTGTGAAAACACCATGACATGCCTAACTTTTAACAGACAGGTATAGTAGGTATTCATCACAGAAGGTATAGTACACCAAGAAACATGTAAGACTGTAGCATACATTCAAACATACTGACCTTGGCAGTATTAACTGCTGCTCCAAAACCAGTGCAGACCCCACAGCCAAGGAGACAGACTTTGTCCAGAGGAGCAGCTGGATCAATCTTTGCCACAGCTATCTGGTTTACCACCGTGTACTCAGAGAAGGTACTAGTGCCCACAAACTGCAGCAGTTTCTTACCCTTACAGGTAAACCTGGACTCTGCTGGTGCCATAACATCGTAACGATCATTAGCCCTGAAATCATTGAAACCAACAAACACTCACTGACTAAATTCTGGCATTGTTTCACCGGTTGAAAGTTGAACCAACCAGTTGACCAATTGAAATAACACTTTGTAAAGAGGAAAAAGTAAAAAAGATGTTTAGTTGCCTCAAATGTTAAATACATTTATAAGTTGAGAAAACATGAGCTTACCATCCTCTCTCACACTGGTTGGTCTTTGGGCTCTTACAGAAGCGACACTTCCTGCACTGGGAGATGACCAGAGGAATCACAGTGTCCCCTGGAATTAAAAAGCAATGAGACTATTATTCTATTTCAGTTTTAAATGGAAAACATTCAGTGGGTAAACCAGATAACTGAGTATTGACTGACCTATTTGGAATTCTGTGACTCCAGGCCCAGTGCTCTCTACAATGCCGGCTCCCTCATGACCAAGGACTACAGGAAAGCCATCCTTATTCATACTCTCAAACATGTGATACAGATCGCTGTGGCACACTCCTGTTGCCACAACCTGGAACCGAACAATGACCACATAAAGAAAATACAGTGGTTAATTCCTTGATGGTTGGGCATGCTGCTATCTGAAAAACAGCATATATGCATCAATGGTTGACTTTTAACTCAGGCATTTTCAAGTTTTCGTCTCACAATAGAAATCTAAAGCAGTGCAAATGGGGGTCGGAAAAAACAGAGAAATTTTAAGAACAAACCCTAAGTATCCTATTAATCATGCTGCTTATTAAGTAAGAGTTAAGAAAACATGGCTGTAGTCCCTTATTTGAAATGCAGGTGTGTAACATACCATGCCAACAACTCATGTGAATCTAATTTAATGTCTAACTTCAACATTTTCTTTACTTACTAGCATTGTTATGTTACAGCAAAACTACTGTCTTTACACTGCAAAAATAAATAAATAAAAATAAAAGCAATACAGATGTTTTCAGTTCATTTTCTGTAATACTGATCATCCTCTGGAGAGGACACTAGATAGACCTCGGCTTCTTTATGAAACTCAAGATAATGTACTGGAAATCTGAGAGTCAGTTTATAAATCAGACAGCTACAGATTTGTATTTTCTTTCTTTGAGCCCTGAGACAAAACTGATCACATATGAGACAGCTGTCATTTCATGTGACAAAAAAAGCAGAGTCCAGCAAGTCCAGATGTATACATCTGCAACTGAAATCTAAAACTGTCCATTTCAATATTTCAGGTTTTAGCAGTGTCTCTTAAGTCTCTAGATGAAAGAATCAGCTACTTGTTTGCTTAAATCTTTAGTTAACTTACTGAGCTCAGAAAATCCCTGTGAGGCCTCAGAGGGTCTCTACCCCTTCCGCTGCACGACCAAGAAGATGTTAATCTGGAGTTATTACAACTTACTACTTCTACAACTAACTTACCATCTAAACTCAAAAGTTTAAGGAGGTGTAAATGCATGTGAAAACCTTAAAAGTAGATATCTCTCACCTTGATGCGGATCTCATTTGCCACAGGTGGAGCGACCTCAATCTCCTCTATCACCAGAGGCTTGTTGGGTTCCCAGGCAACTGCTGCCTTACACTTGATGACCTAAATGACAGTGACTCTTACTCAGTTTTACATCACCACTAGTTTTCATAGTTGTGAGTCCCCTTGATTGTGGGAGTGCAGATGCTTAATTTGAGGAGGGTTTTCATTAGCCTGGCAAAAAAGACTGTACAAGCCTTTACTGTATAGGGGAAGTAGACAAGAAGAAAAAGACAGAAAAAAGTAGAAAAGAAGCAACAGTGAAGGCAATCAAGAGAAGTGGAGAAATGCAGTAAAGCACTTGACTAGGGACAATTTAAACTACTGAAGACAGCCTGGGTGCATTTTTTGGCACCATAAGTAAACTAAAAATCCAAGGATTCCACTGCAGGCAGATCCGGAATGGCAGGCGGATCAAAAATGCAAGCATACAGCGCCCACTGGATCCGATCCGCTGCCGCAGTCAGAGGATAAGCGCTTGCAATATTACAGATATTTCTCGCAAGACTGGACGAGATCGCATGTGTTTCATCGCGAGACATTGAATGAGATCGGCGGTATATATGAACCCCCACATCCCACATCCCTGGCCCCATTATCATGTGAAGAACAGTTCAATGTATTTACTTTATTTTATTTTGAAAATTAACTGCATGTTTTACTCTGTAGCTGCATACATCTTTCGCTGCTGCTTGTGCTGCGCTGCACTGAATTGATGCGTTGTGCTGCAGTGTCTGGCAAAAATAGAAGCCTTGCGTATCTGATCCCATCGCCAAAGCGGATGTGCAGCAGAACAGGACAGCATATGCATTGTGTGGAATCACACCAATGATTATAAAGGTCCTCACACACTGGCAGCATTTTTTTTTGTGCGATTATGTCAGACATCAGTATTTTTTTTTCGAACCCGTATCCTGTCACACAAGCATTCACATCAATGATGTTTTCCCGTTTTTTCGACCAGTCAGTTTTCGTGTTGTTATATTACATAGATAACCACCTAAAGGACAACTTATGGAGAGTCATAGCGTTGGATTTCTCATATGATGACAGTTTGTCTGCTTTAACAGTTTGTAGACATCTTTGTTTTAACTTTCATCTGTACTAAGTAACTTTAGCTTGTAAGCTAACCTGTTCAGGTACAACGTACCTTATGTATTTTCACTGTCTCAAACCCAATTGCATTGCTGTCACAGCATCATTAGGTCTTGGTTGTTACCTTCCGTTTATGGATTATAGTTTAATGTACTTATCTGGTACTGGCCCCGACTCAGTACATGCTATCATGGCAGACAGCCATTTCAACACTAGTGTCTATCAGAACTGAAAAACACTCAGTCTGCTGTTGTGTCAGTCTTCTCGCTTCCACCCGGGATGCATCTATTTTTCTCCCCGGAAAGTCGCAAAATCGCATTGTGCTTGATGCGTGAAGTCAGGCACGTCAAAATTCGTCGAAGAATATTTAATAATTTCGCGGCGTATATTTGTGTCGTTCCCGTGGTGTAAGGACCTTAATGCTTGCATATTTGGTCAGGCTGCCG
The DNA here is from genome assembly GCA_962446985.1 of Xyrichtys novacula. NCBI lineage: Eukaryota > Metazoa > Chordata > Actinopteri > Labriformes > Labridae > Xyrichtys > Xyrichtys novacula. The sequence continues at coordinate 11,061,656 of OY660878.1, forward strand.
TTCAGGAGCACAGCACAGCTGTTCCGTATCCTGTGGAATTTGTGGAACTATCATCACTGTAAACACCAAACACATTTCATTATGTAACAGCAGGGTTCAGTGGGTTCTCATTATCTGATACGGTGGTTTTTCAAAAGCAGACATCAAAGCAGAAGTTTTATACCAACATTTAAAAAATATATGAACAGTATTTCAATTTCATATGAGTAAACCACAGAGTGAATCTGTCATTGTTACTGATTAAGATGAACCAGTCTGCTTTTATGGCTTTTTTTTTGTCTCTGACTGTGGGCACATTTCAGAAAGAAAGAAAAGAGGAAGACAGAGTTGCCTTTTTATGAACAGATTATTGCAGCATCATTGGTAATTTTGAGAGCTTGAGAGGAATAGGAACAAACATGGGCATGCAAAACTTTTCACTACTCTCTCACACACACGCACATGCACACACTTACCTTTCCAGCTGTTGCCATTTTCCAGCAAAGACCAGAGTTTAAGTGGAAGCTGAGATGTATACAAGCTGTAGGACTTGGAGAGAGAGGAGGAGAGAACTTGGACTTGATGTTTAAATACTGCTGTAAGACAGAGCAGTTGCGCAAAAGTTCAGATGGGCAGGGACTTATATTTTCTCCCTAAATCAAGTTTTTTGGTCACATGAAACTATAAAACCCAAGTTCTCTTTAGTGATAGTATTTTCTCCACTTCCCCTGATAAATATTGGAGTCTTTGAGTATTTTCATCACTATTTACCAGTTTTGCTTTGATTGACATGCTTATAAAATTGGATAAAACAATTTAAAACCAGGTTGTCAGTTCCTGATAACAATAAGAACTATGAAAGTATACTTGGTCAAGCTGTGCAGATTTCAGTCTGTTTCAATACATACCCAGGTTAAATGTAACATGTTAAGGACAGTGGTATTTCAGGACTTATATTTTTGCTGAGTTATTGCCAGGATGAAGCAGTCCAAAACCACAGCTGCATATTGCACAACATATAAGTTATTGCTAAGATGAAGCAGTCTCACCCTAAACCACAGCTGCTTATTGCACAACAAATGCCTTTAAACTACTTCAACTACTACTACTTGTAAACAATAAACCCTTTTTTTCAAACTCAACATCTGTTTGAAAGGGAGTTGTCTGTTGCACCAGTGTAAGTTTGTGTGGTTTTCTAACAACAATACACATTATCCTAGTGCCCTTTGTTTCAACTGTGACATGTCAGTCTGTACTTTTATGTAGTTGTTTTTGGGGCCCCAAATGAGTCAGGAAGATTTGCACCTTGTTATGCATCATTAATAATGTTGAGCAAAAGCTAACATGAGTCACTAAGGAAATAAAGTTTTACAATCAATACACACTGACAAATAGGGTGGGACAATCATAAATAACTGCAATTGACAGGCCCTTTTTTTTTTTCCTTTATTGTGGATGCCAAATGTCATTTAATATGTGTGCAAGTGTAAGGTAAATGTACCTTTAGACATATTAAATGCCAGATGGTTTTCTTTATATCATGCCTTTTATGACAAGTACATTTTATGTCAACGCTTGATTACTTTGAGAAGGGCAAAGTACAGCAACTGTATTTTAATAAGGGTACACATAATATCATTGACAACCAAGTTCTTTACACAAAGTGGGAACAATCTCTCTTTTTTTAATCTTTTGTTTTTAATTTCCCAGAATATTTAACAGTGAGAGAACAAGGCATGTTGTTTTGTTGTATCTGTTTGGAGTCTGTGTGAGTTAGGCACTGATTTGTAATGTAAATGTGGTTAATTCCTTTTATCATCAACCTCTGACACTAATGGAGCACATGAAAACGTCCCAGGACATGAAAAAATAAAATAAACAACAAAATTATTTATGCTCTGGGTTATGTGATTAATCAAATAACAGTTTATTGTAACTATATTCCATAACAATCTCACTTCTCATCCCTCTCTGTGTCAATGTGTGTATGTGTCTGTGCACAAAGCTGAAAGTAAATAAAATGTTAAAAGAAAAACTTTTTTTAATGTAAATGAAATAGTTTTCTGAAAGCCTTTCCCCCCTGAAACAGTCCTGTATAAGTGAAGAGTGATCATTTTAGAGTTATTTAGATACATTACTTGTTTAAATTATTTTTGGTCTATAAAAAAAAAAAAAAAAAAAGAAACATTCCTTTTTGAGTTTTGAAAATTAAGCCCTCTTGAAGTTTATTTCCCTAAGTAAAAACGTGCCTCTCTAATGTTCAGTGGTGTCATCATTTACAGCAGGGATAAGAGGTTCTGGATGTGAGCTGTGCTTGGATTTATGGGCTCTATTTTCGAGTACGCCCGTGAGGCGGCGGAGGGCGGCGAGCCCCGCGCAGTTGTATTTTCGTCTGCCGCAGCCCAGTGTACAGCCAGTTTGGTATTTTCGTGGACTGAGGCGCACGGAGGCGAGCCGAGATCCGCCAAGCTGGGCGTGGTGGCGTGGCAGGGGGAGGTGTCGACAGAATCAGCGGGTGCAGTGACATTTTCGTGCTCGCCACCGGCGTGTAAAGTGCGCTGAAAGCGCGACGATTCAAACCTGGTCAGCTTTCAGCGCAGGTGGAACGCAGCTGGTCAAGTAGTATTTTGGTAGACCGGCGGCGTATTGACATACGTCACCGATGCCTCACCGGCAGGTTTCCACAGTGTCAGGCACATTTCAGTGCAATAAATAATCATCAACAACTAATAATCTGAGTCAGCACATACATTTAGATCTATATCGATATATTCTGATCTATATGTGATCTGATGAGCGCGTTTGGCACGCGTTTGGACACACAACCTGACCGAATCAACACAGCTGAAACCGCATTAAATTAAATTAAATATCTAGTAAATAGACACACATGATGAAGTTAACAAGATCTGTAATTCGTCTCCCTCCTTTTCTTTCTTCCTCTTTCTCTTATTTCTCGCACAGCTCGACCTGGACACGTCTCTGTGTCCTCTCTCTGTCCTGCTGCAGCAGCGGCTGAACAGATGATTTGTTTCAGTGCTCAGATGCGTTATCTACTTTAAGCCGACATACGGATATTATAATATTCAGTTTTGTGAGCCAAATTTATTTTATATGCCAACATCTATGAAAGAAAGAGCCAGGCCACGGAGCGCGATGTGTCATTTACGCACAGATGGTTCCGATTTTAATGCCATTATTGGAATTCATGTTGTGATCTGTGCGCTCAACCCACCTTTGTCACGTGAGGTTTGAATATGAGCAACTTTATGTGAGTGTCTTTATTAGTGGAAAAGGGTGTTTGTCTTACCAGTGGGTCCAACATTACACACACCAAATCCATCTGTGCTCATATGAGAGAGTGTGGAGGACACCCAATGCAGCGCTTACAGTGACACTTGAGGAGCTGCCCTTTGTCGCCATCTTGTGGCATAACTGTCTTCAGACATCTCTTGATCTCCTTGACTACTTCATGAAAATTGTAATACGCCTCGCCGATGGCGGATTTAAAGGCGAGGAGAGGAGCTGATGTGATTGGTGAAAACAGGTCTCGGCTGTGTTAAATCCACTCCACGCCCTTTCTCCTCCCTCGCTACGACTTACGCCGCTGGGAGGAGCTGAGTTAGGGAGGGGGGATACTTACGCCGGGCTGCACCACTCACCAAAATACCAAATTGTGCTTGGGAACGCCTTGTCGGCGCAGCGGACCTCACTTACGCCGCGCATGCGCCGCGTCGCCGGCGAGGCACGAAAATAGAGCCCTATGTGTTAACAGTCCAAGTTTTTTGCCATGCTGGTTATATGAAGCTCAATGCCAATGACAGTCTACTGGCCAATCCATTAGTCAGTCATTTCACATGGCCAGACAAAAATATCTTAATATCACACCACACTATATTTGTCAGGACTAAAGAATGTGTAAAAAAGATGTCCTCTTTATTTATTTATTTTTTAAGAAAGTACACAGGACAATTTAATTAAATTGCACATACTTCTGCTGTCGCGATGTCATAAAAAGTTCATTTTCAGTGGGGTTTTCAAATGATCGCTACAAGTCAAGTTGATCTAACTATATCATTACAACAGAAACAGAACACAAATAAGGAAGCCATTACCCTACATGCTCAAATAATCTCACAATACCAATAGGTGATTTTAAATACCACATGCTCTCAATTATTTATTGGAATGTTGAGAATTTAAGGTTAGGAATTTTCCCAAAATTATAATTGGAGAGATGTCACCAGTGGTCATGAAATGATTTTGTCACTGTTGAAGTGAATGTTTTTATTGTTTGGAAACACTCAGGACAGTCCGAATGCTGTGGAAACAAAAACAGAAATAAGAGGGTTCTTTATCAGTGTATCTGGTTTGAAAGTCTTAAACAATTGAAAATAGTTAAAAAATAAAAAAAATACATACCATTTGCCATGCTTCATCAGTTCAATTGCATCATTGACCTGAGCCAAGGTCATGTTGTGAGTGATGAACTCATCCAGTTTCACCTTCTTGTTCAGGTAGGCTTTAACCATTTCAGGTACACCATCCTTACTCTTGAATCCTGACACACAGACAAAAGAAAGGGCTTGTGTTTTCATTTACTAGCCTTCAACATTTCCTTTACCTGTGCACCAGCACATCAACCACAAAAAAACTCCAGATGTCTGCTGGAATTGGATGTTGTTGTCCAGATTTGTGCTGAGTCAATAAAAGAAGCTCTTCTCTTGAGTAAAATTGCAACAGAAATATCCATCAGCAGCCGACAAAACACAACAAAAATATGAAAAAAAGAGCAAATATTGCAGAACAATCAGAGAGACCAAGCTTTGCAGCTACCACCTGGTTTAAGCGCAGGGTCTAGATTGATAATGTCAATGACCTATAGTGTATTCCTCGGAAGTCCGATGTTGGAGTTGGGAATGAAGTCACACCCGAGTTGTACCAGAACGAGTTGACCGTGTTCTGGTAAACTAGTCTGAAAAAAACAAGACTGTTGTCTACTGTTGTAACAGTAGCCATTGTTAGCTGTTAACGGTATTTTACAAATACAACCACCTTAGTAAAATGTCCACAGTTAAATGTTGGACAGTATTACATCCGCCACATATTTAATTTCTAAACACAAAAACTTGGACTCTGATGTTGACACGTGGGAGTTGGTGAGGATCACCCAACTTTCGTAAGTCCAAAATCCGATGAATGTCAGACTGGGAACTCAGAAAATCCAACTTCCCAGTATAACTGGAATGCAGCATTACATCTGTTAAAGCTATTGTCAGGAGCTATTGTGTCAGAATAATGTGTATAAATGTATATAGAAGTTATCATTTTACTCAAATTCTTATGTAAGAGTTTGCTACAAGTATGAACTGTTTTAACCACTTGTTGCACATCATATAAGAGTGTTTTCTAACTTCTCTCTCCAATAGCTTTATTACACAGCACATGAATGTTTCTTAACTTCTCTGTGACCTTGTTTCTCCTATCAGCAGGTGTGTGTGTGTGTGTGTGATGTATCCTCCACTGTGAATCGTGCGAAGTAATAAGGAGGATCCGCTCCTATCAGAAGGAGCTTGTTTAATGTCAACAATGTTGCCTTGACCCTCACATATTTTCTGTTGTTCATTATTATGTTTTCTGAGAGTGCTTACGTTGCTGCACATAGTTTTCCCCCATCCTTTAGTAACATTGTGTAACCAGGGACAACCCTAAATAAAAGAGACGGGACAGAAATACCTTCAGAATGGTTTTGAGATTGTAACTGAAACTATCTCTGTCCATTCTCCTCGAGTAAAATCTAAACCATTGTCTTTCTCTTCTTTAAGAGTTTTCAGTCATTTGGGCAGGTTTTAGACCTAACATATTGGTATGTCACTTAATCTAAACCCCCACACATCATATATTTAAGATATTGGCTATTTTTGTATATGAGGTAAAATTTAAAATACAATAACTTTCCTGGGTTTTTCCATCTGTATTGACTTCTGTCTGATATATGGCAAGTTAAAAATCCTCACATAGGGTTAAGAAACTCACTCTTTAAATTTCAAATAGTTCAGATAACAAAAAAGCAACATAAGACAATTAAAGAAATGTTCATATTAAAAGGTTTTTTCGTATAACTGACTGAATCTTACCTCCAAAAAAGGAGCCCTTCCAGGTGCGTCCAGCTATCAGCTGGATTGGTCGTGCAGCGAAATCGTACATGTCTGTCCAGCCAACCATCACACTGACACCCCAACCCTTTACACAAGATTCCAAAGCACTGCGCTGGGGGATGAAACAGCATGAAGTCAGTGGGCTCACAACCACATAGTTCAAATTACAAGTGCACTTGAGAAAATGTTTGCTTTTGTAGTTATAAAACTGTATTCTTCAGCCAAGACTGTTAACATAATCAGCCTTCCTCCTCCTTAATCAGTTCAGGGCAAATGTCTCCTTACCATGACTCCTACATTCCCGACACATTCCAGGGAGAAGTCCACTCCTCCATTGGTCATCTCAGACAAGACTTGGCTGATGGGTTTATTGTGATCCTTTGGATTCACAAAATCTGTCGCTCCAAACACCTTGGCCTTCTCAAACTTATCTGGATTGATGTCAACAGCAATAATTCTCTTGGCTCCTGCAGTATGGCAGCCCATGACAGCAGCCAAACCCACAGCTCCCAGTCCAAACACAGCACATGTGGAGCCCGGTTCAACCTAAAAAAAACAAAAAAACATGTTATTTGAACATAATATTTAAGGTAAGACTTTTTATTGTTGAAAAAATTATGGAATTCAGATCTTCATCCATACTTTGGTGTCACCTGTAGTACAATGTTGGTCTTACATTACTTATTACATATACCAGAATCTGTGCTCAACCAGTGAGCAGCAAAGTCTGGCCTCTCAGAATTTTCTGCAATTTTTGATAAGATAAGATGAGATAAGGGGCTCTATTTTCGTGCCTCGCCGGAGACGTGCCGCAAGCGCAGCGACAGTCAGATCCGCCGCGCTGACAAGGCGTTCCCAAGCACATTTTGGTATTTTGGTGAGCCGCGCAGCCCGGCGTAAGTATCCCCCCTCCCTAACTCAGCTCCTCCCAGATCCATAAGTCGTAGACAGGGAGGAGAGAGGGCGTGTAGTGGGTTTAACACAGCCGAGACCTGTTTTCACCAATCACATAAGCTCCTCTCCTTGCCTTTAAATCCGCCACAGGCGAGGCGTATTACTATTTTCATGAAGTAGTCAAAGAGATCAAGAGATGTCTTAAGACAGTAATGCCACAAGATGGCGACAGAGGGCAGCTCCTCAACAAGTGTCACTGTCGCATTGGGCGTCTTTCACACTCGCTCATATGAGCACAGATGGATTTGGTGTGTGTAAAGTTGGACCCAGTGGTAAGACAAACACCCTTTTCCACAAATAAAGACACTCACATAAAGTTGCATATATTCAAACCTCACGTGACAAGGTGGGTTTAGCGCACAGATCACAACATAAACTCCAAAAATGGCATTAAAATTGGAACCATCTGTGCGTAAATGACGCATCGCGCTCCGTGGCCTGGCTCTTTCTTTCATAGATGTTGGCATATAAAATAAATTTGGCTCACAAAACTGAATATTATAATATCCGTATATAGGCTTAAAGTACATAACGCATCTGAGCACTGAAACAAATCATCTGTTCAGCCGCCGCAGCAGCAAGACGGACAGAGGACACGGAGACGTGTCCAGGTCGAGCTGTGCGAGAAATGAGAGGAAGAGGAAGAAAGAAAAGTTAACCGAGTTAACTTCATCATGTGTGTTTATTTACTAGATATTTAATTTAATTTGATGTGGTTTCAGCTGTGTTGATTCGGTCAGGTTGTGTGTCCAAACGCGTGCCAAACGCGCTCATCAGATCAGATATAGATCAGAATATATCTATATAGATCTAAATGTATGTGCTGACTCAGATTAATAGTTGTTGATTATTTATTGCACTGAAATGTGCCTGAAACTGTGGAAACTGCCGGTGAGGCATCAGTGACGTATGTCGATACGCCGCCGGTCTACCAAAATACTACTAGACCAGCTGCGTTCCGCCATGCGCTGAAAGCTGACCAGGTTTGAATCGGCGAGCTTTCAGCGCACTTTACACGCTGGTGGCGAGCACGAAAATGTCACTGCGCCTGCTGATTCTGTCGACACCTCCCCCAGCCACGCCACCACGCCCAGTTTGGCGGATCTCGGCTCGCCTCCGTGCGGCTCAGTCCACGAAAATACCAAACTGGCCTTACGCCGGGCTCCGCCAGACGAAAATACAACTGCGCGGGGCTCACCGCCCTCCGCCGCCTCACCGGCGTGCACGGAAATAGAGCCCAAGAACTTTATTGTTCTCCAAAAGGAAATTCAATATATTTTTTTGTTTTTTAATATTTTTTATGTTTTTTTTTTAAATCATTATTATTTTATAATTTTTGCTGCTGCTGATGGATATTTCTTCTGAGAAGAGTTTACTCAAGAGAGCTTCTTTCATTGAGATCGAGCAAATCTGGATGACAACAATGTCAACTCTCTGTCCAACAAAAGTGATTAGCTGGAGATATTGGTGAAGCCCACAAACTGTGCATAGAATGGACGTCATATGACTCCTAGCTGGGTAAAGCCTCTGCAAGAATAGCACCCTCTTGGGCTGCAGTATAGGTCATAAATCCGTTCTCCAGCAATCCCCCCTCCCCCCCCCCCCCCAGTATTTCCAGGATTTTCTCCTCTACCTGGAACCACCGATGGCACAGTAGCATTGTACGCATTCAGTGGAAGAGTCGCCGTGATGACGATCGGCTCAAACAGCGTATCCCCTGGATGAGATTTGCAATCTTCGTACACCCATAGGCTGTATCAAGTGTCAATCATAGAAAACATGAACCTCCTAATAACTTTTAGAAACAGAGCTGCACAGAAAAAGAGGACTTGAGCACAAACCATTCTTACAGTAATTACATGTCAACATCGCAAAATTCGAGGTTTGTCCACAGCTTCATAGGGATGACTACGGGATTTATGGCTTTTACTGCAGCCCATCATCAGAGGGTGCTGTTCTCATGAAGGCTACACCCAGCGAGTAGGCAGATGGTGTCCATTCTATATACAGCCTCTGGTGGTCCTTCCAGAGAAAAAAAAAAAAGAGATACTAGACCAATGAATTTCCATTTAGGGATTATGAAAGATCTTTTATTTAGATGTCTTAACTTGATATACTTGTTTAGGAGTTCACTGTTGTTTGATTGGAATGCTTTACTCTTAACAGTCAGGTATGGTAGGTATTCATCACAAAAGGTATAGTACATCAAGAAAACATGTAAGACTATAGCATACATTCAAACATACTGACCTTGGCAGTATTAACTGCTGCTCCAAAACCAGTGCAGATCCCACAGCCAAGGAGACACACTTTGTCCAGAGGAGCAGCTGGATCAATCTTTGCCACAGCTATCTGGTTTACCACCGTGTACTCAGAGAAGGTACTAGTGCCCACAAACTGCAGCAGTTTCTTACCCTTACAGGTAAACCTTGACTCTGCTGGTGCCATCACATCGTAACGATCAGCAACCCTAAAAACATTAAAAGCAACACACACTCACTGACTAAATTATGGCATTGTTTCACCAGTTTACCGATTGAAATAACACTTTGTAAAGAGCAAAAAGTAAATAAGATGTAGCGTAGTAGCGTTGTACGTAAATAAGATGTTAAGTTAGCTTAAAAAGGCTTCAAAAAATCACTAAAATACAACAGATCAATAAATTTAAGAGTTGAAAAAAACATGAGCTTACCATCCTTTCTCACACTGGTTGGCCTTTGGGCTCTTACAGAAGCGACACTCCCTGCACTGGGAGAGGAACAGAGGAATCACAGTGTCCCCTGGAATTAAAAAGCAATGTGACTGTTACTGTATTTCAGTTTTAAATTTAAAAAAAAATTAAGTGGATAAACCAGACAGCTGAGTATTGACTGACCAACTTGGAATTCTGTGACTCCAGGCCCAGTGCTCTCTACAATGCCGGCTCCCTCATGACCAAGCACTACAGGAAAGCCATCCTTATGCATACTCTCAAACATGTGATACAGATCGCTGTGGCACACTGCTGTTGCCACAACCTGGACCAGAACAATGACCACATAAAGAAAAATACACTGGTTAAGTGCAAATAGGGGTTGGAAAAACTGAGAATTATAAGAACCAACTGTTTATATGTTTATGTACTCTTAGATGCAAATATTACCAAGTAAGTTGATAGCTCACTTACATGTAAAGTAGAAACCAAGCATTTCTTTCAAAGCTATGATCAGTTTTTGTTTTTAAAAACTCTTTTCACTCTAACTTTTTCACTGTTCTGTGAAAAATGACACGAGGTCTTCAGTCAAAACACTTGAGTTTCTTACACCCTTTAGCCTCTAGATGAAGAAATCAGCTACTTGTTTGCTTCAATTTTCAGTTTATTCAATGAGCTCAGAAAATTCCCTGTGAAGCCTCAGAGGGTCTCTACCCCTTCCACTGCATGACCAGAAGACATTAATCAGAAGTTATTACTACTTACTACTTCTACAACTTCTACAGCTAACTTACTAACTCAACTCAAAAGTTTAAGGAGGTGTAAATGCATGTGAAAACCTTAAAAGTAGATATCTCTCACCTTGATGCGGATCTCATTTGCCTCAGGCGGGGCGACCTCAATCTCCTCTATCACCAGAGGCTTGTTGGGTTCCCAGGCGACTGCTGCCTTACACTTGATGACCTAAATGACAGTGACTTTACTAAGTTTTACATCACCACTAGTTGTCACTGTTGTGAACAATTATAGATTGTACTTCGATCAATTTTAGAAATGCATTTTTGTTAGTGTGTAAGTGTGGATGCATCATTTAAGGGGGGGGGGGGGGGGGGGGTTATTAGCATGGCAGAAAAGACTGTACAAACATTAGTAGGGGAAACAGACTGGAAGAAAAAGACAGAAAAAGAAGAAAAGAAAGAACAGTTGAGGAAATAGAGAGAAGCAGAGAAATACAGCAAAGCACCCGACCAAAGTTGAGCCAAACTAGTGAAGACGGCCTGGGTGCATTTTTTTGGCACCATCAATAAGCAATAAAATATGAGCCATTCTCCTTGTGCAAGGATGTCAATAAAAACTGGTCCGGAGGCATCAGATTTATTTAAATGCATCCATGCAAACTATCATCACTGTAAACACCAAACACATTTCATTATGTAACAGCAGGGTTCAGTGGATTCTCATTATCTGATACGGTGGTTTTTCAAAAGCAGACAACATTTAAAAAATACATAAACAGTATTTCAATTTCATATGAGTAAACCACAGAGTGAATCTGTCATTGTTACTGATTTAGATGAACCAGTCTGCTTTTATGGCTTTTTTTTTTTTTGTCTCTGACTGTGGAAGCACTCCTTGTCTTCCTCCATGATTGTTTTTGGCCTTAAATTCCCTCATCTATGCCAATAGCCACAGTTGCACAACACTGTCTGGAATGTCAAGCTTTGTGTCTAATCAGAATCAGACTTTCAGTATTTGACAGAGTAAGAAGAGAAAGAAAGAAAAGAGGAAGACATAGTTATCTTATTTTCAATGTTGAGAGCTTGAGAGTAAAATGAACTATCATGGGCGTGCAAAACTTTCCAATACACACACACACACACACACACACACACACACACACACACACACACACACACACACACACACACACACACACACACACACACACGCACGCACGCACACACACCTACCTTTCCAGCTGTTGCCATTTTCCAGCAAATATTAGAGTTTCAGTGAAAGCTAAGTAGTGCACAAGCTGTAGGACTTGAAGAGAGAGGAGGAGAGAACTCGGACTTGATGTTTAAATACTGCTGAAAGACAGAGCAGTTGCGCAAAAGTTCAGATGGGCAGGGACTTGTTTTTTTTTTCCTCAAATAGATTTTGGTCACATGAAGTTGTAAAACACAAGTTCTCTTAAGTGGTTGTATTTTTTCCACCTTCCCCCTGATAAATATTGGAGTCTTTGAGTATTTTCATCACTATTTACCAGTTTTGCTTTGATTGCCATGCTTACAAAATTGGTTAAAACAATGTCGAACCGAGTTGTCAGTTCCAATAACAATAAGATTTATGAAAGTATACTTGGTCAAGCTGTGCAGATTTCAGTCTGTTTCAGTACATACCGAGGTTAAATGAAACATGTTAAGCACAGTGGTATTTCAGGACTTATATTTTTGCTGAGTTATTGCCAAGATGAAGCAGTCCAAAACCACAGCTGCATATTGCACAACATATATGTCATTAAATAAGAATAAGAATAAGAAGAATAGGAAGAACTTCATTGATCCCCGAAGGGAAATTCAAATCCAATTTAAAGCTCCACTGGCAAACAATAAACTTGTTTTTTTTGTACCAGTGTAATGACACTTAAATATTGGTAGAGCTTACAGCCTCACGTTTACATCCCATAGGTTTAAATCAAGATTAAACCTCAAACTACTGCTGTTCTAGGCTCACAATTTGTGACCATATCTACACTTACTCCTCTTGAGGCCACCCTTTGATTGGCTCATATCTTTTAAAGCTATATTAAGAGACTTTGGCTGTGGTGGCCTGAAAATTGAGTATAAAGAAATAAATCTGTTGTATTCCCAATAGTCCTTTGTGTTCATGTGAGCCTTAGGCATTTTTATTGATGTTAGTCCATGTCAATAATAAATGATGAATAGACAGTATTTTTACAGAGCTTTTTCGTTCACTTGTTTACACCACTGGTGGCAGAAGGTGTTATGTAAAGTGTGCAACAGTATTAACCCTGTGGTGAGCATGTTTTTTTGTACATTTTATGTGGTTTGGATTCCACATGACTTAGTACACAGGGTTGGAATCTTTAACATTGCTTCCAATACTGCTATGACTATGTTTAAATTTAGTGGTGCAGTCAGATGTTTTCAATTAGGGTGGTGGGGCACAGACATTAGTAGGGGTGGCAAGACATTGAGAACATAAAAAACTTGCCCCAGACCTTGGAATTTTTACAGCTTTAACCTTTTATGTAAACAATTCAAATAAGTGATTTATTCTTGTGTGTCCTTTTTGAACTTTGAGAGGTACTTCAACAAAGATGCAACATTTAAATCTGCTGATTTTGGGTATGACACCATAGATGTCCGTCTGCCCAGACAATCTTACCATAATGTCTCCTCATGTACGATTACAGTGAGGCTTTGTCGAGTTCATTGTTTTCACTTTTCCCTGTGATTTACACAGCCGCCCTAATAGGCACGTTACCACAATTACTACCAAGGTTATGTCACAGATTCTACCCCACATCTGTCTTTGTGTTTCTCATGCAGCACACAGTGTATCCAACACTAGGACACAGACAAGTTCACAGGCACGCATTTGTCTTGAGAATAATCAATTGCAGGTGGGGATACATGCAGAACAGCCTTATATGGTGGGGAAACATCCCCTATCTTTGGCATTATTTTATAGGATAAATATCACGATTACAGGATGGTCCGGCAGGAACTGATTTAGGGATACAATTAACTCCCTTGTGTTACTGCCAAAGTCCTTGATGAGACTTTACATTAATGAAAGTCATCAGAGTCTCCTGAGTCTTGATTATCTGAGAGCCAAGATCAATACATTATCAGTAAACAGGGATTTACAGACTTTTTCACAGTTTATTTTTGGGCTTGCACTCTTTTATTATTTAGAGGACAGAACAGTGTATTGAGTTGGAAACTGGAAGAGTGAGTGGGGGAGTGAATTGAACAGGGGCCCTCTGCTTCATGGACTAAAGTTCAGTTTATTGGGTACAGGATCTAACTGCGTGGCCAAACCAGCACCCTGTATCCATTAGCTTTTACTCTCAAGTTTACAGTTTTTTTTGTGTAGATGTGAATCATTAAAGCAGAAATCTCTCACCTTGATGTAGATCTCATTTGCCCCAGGTGCGGCGATCTCAATCTCCCCTATCACTAGCAGTTTGTTGGGTTCCCAGGCAAATGCTGCCTTGCACTAGATGACCTAAACTGCAGTGACACTACTTCAGTTTTACATCACCAGTAGCTGCCATTTTTGAACTTCGAGATTATACTTCTGTTTAATAATCTTTAGAAAGGTTTTCTGGTGATTTTTTTAGTGTGTGTGCATTTTGAATTGCATTTTTATCAGCATATAGAGATCGTAAAGTATTTGGAACAGTGGAAAGCTAGCAAGAAACAGGAAAATCCAGGAGATTCAAGTGCAGACAAGCAACAAAGCACCCCAGCTGGAAATGATCTAGAGTATCGTAGGAAAGACTCAGCGTGGGTACATATTTTGGAAGTGAGGTTAAAGCCAAAATGTTATGCATTACTTTGCAAACAACACTATGTTCTGTGATGTCAAGATGAAAATTCAGCTGGAGGCATTAAATCAACTCAAATGCATACATCCATCATCACATCAATGACTGTCACTTATTCTTTGCATGCTTTTTCATTTTAGTTACAGCAAGGTACAGGAGGTTTTATTTATTTAATAAAGAGGTTTCTCAAAAAAACATTAAGTTTACAGTCCATACAGGGTATCCCATAAAACAATTAATACTGAATAAGCAATACAATTTCATGAACTTCTGGTTCAATGGTGCAAACTCTTTAGGCAAGTCTACTACTATCATTGCTGTTAAATGATTTATTCTATTATTTATTTAAAAGACGAGTATTTTATTTCATATTAACTTACTCAGTTCTTTTCACTATAAAATGCCTGTACGCTCCAGCCCACATTGACCTTAACAGCAAAGAAAACAACTTTAAAGTTTTACTTTTCTATTATTTCCTAGACAAAAAATAATTTTATTGATAAGATGCCTAAAGCATTAAGCACACTCAGTTGCCAGTTTGTAGACCATACTGTATAGGGAGAATGCTGGGTAATAGTAAAACTAGACCTAGGAAAACAACACTAAGGCAGTGTAACAGTTATCTACATAATAGATTGTCTTAACAAAATGGACAGCCATTTAGAAAAGCAGTTTATAGTGGTTTAATATTCTAATCTGACTGTAGACATGGGTGACACTTATGGGAAGTATGTTGATATGTTGAAAATAATGCATTTTCTATAATTAAATAAACTGAAATAAGTTAAAAAAGGAAAATTTAAGACAAAGCAGTCAATGATTAAATAAACAACCCAAGTGATAACAGCCGAAGTCACAATTCTTAGATCATCATTTGCTTCAAAGGCACTGTATGAGAAAAAGTAATTCTCTCTGATTTGCAGTTACTCAGAGTCAACCACTGAAAGGGTTGCATCCATTATTGGCACGCTTAAACAATGTTAACAAAAGCTGCAAGTAGCAGTGATAAACATCTTTCCAAAACTACTTTTGGAGAAACACACTTAAGAAAAGACAATGGATCAATTACCCTTAACTGCCACAATAGGATGTTACTGATCAAACCTCAATAAAGCTGAGAATACCACAGACATCAGGCCCTTATATATTGCTTGCTTTGAAAATCATTTCATAGCTTGACTGTGTGAAGAACATAAAAATACGTTCTTGTTTCTAAATGGATGACATAATTCTCCAAAGCTTTTTGAAAATGGACAACCATTTAGTAATCTCCAAGATATTGATTTTTAAAACTTTTTCTAAATTGTATTTTAATACATGAAAGTACAAATCACATACTTCTCCCATTTATAGTAACAGAATCCATTGACCTTTCAAGAGTCCAGACACATGATGACTTGTGATTTTTCAATGACATGTAAGAGTCTAGTTCCTAATAACACAGTATGTGTTGAGCACTTCTGTATGAGGAGCAGCTTCCATGACAGATTCTGACTGAACATGCATTATTATGAGGACAGAGTGGTTACATAATAGTTGCCAGTGTGTATAAAGGCAAGATTAAATGTATGCCTGTGGAATTTTCCACTCTCCCTTTTGCTTCTACAGCTGCCTTGATTTAGGAGTGTTGCCTCACAGCTCAGTAGCACAAAGTGTACAGATAAACCAAAAGGCAGATATGAACATGGAAAAAAACAAGATAAATGTTCAGTAACACACACATAAGTGCACAGATCCACGTCCACGCTCTCATGTTATTAATGACTTTTGAGTCACAGCAGATAGCACTTTGATTTACAAGGCATTAAAACAATGTCATCTGACACTAAGCAAAGAGACTAATACTAGTAAACACCCAAGAAAGAGTGGACATGAGAAGGTACAAGTATTTAACAGGGTCTCTGCAGGACTCAACAAGTCAAATTTAAGACTTTTACACTTTTTAAAGAAAGTAATGAATATAACTTAAGACCCATTTAACGTCCATATGGGCAAAAATTTTAAGTGCTTTTTCCATTTCTTTTCTAACCAATGCCTCAAAACTGTGCCATACCTATCAGTGTCATTTAGAAAAACATAGGTTGGTGAAGTTTAAGGCCACCAAATCCATAATAAGTGTTCAAAGTCTCCTAATTTATCTTGGGTCTGTATTGTGATTTGTTACGTATTGTAATTTATCATGCCGTATGGTTTGATTATTTTGTTTTGTGTGCTCCTGCAAAATTTATAAAGATATTGATTGATTGAGATGAACTCATTTCTATTTGGCACTGCTGTCTTTACCTGAAGCTGGTGTTTTTTCAAACAGGTAAAGTTCTCAAGTTGTAGCACAAAATGTTTTGTCTCAGTTTCTTCATGGCTTTTATGAACCCTAAAAGTGCTAGAGAAAAAACAAAAAACAAAACACTACTGTCTGTTTGCTGTTGAAATAGCAACGGCTAATTACAAAGCTTTCAGAACCTAGTAATTAGCCAGGCTTAGTTGTGATGAGTTGATGATCCTGAAATTGGAAATAAGGAATAGATATTCCCAATAAGACAATCTAAAGTGTGGTGAAATGTAACAGGATTGTTTTTGTAAAACTTCTTTATAAACTCTTCTGACCATTCAAAGTGCTTTCCTTTCCATACCATTCATCATATTTTCCAACTAACAATGATAAAGACTAGCATTGAGGAGGCAAATCTGCCCTCAGCTAAGGAAGAACCAGGGAATAACATGGAATAACAATACTGTAGTGCATGTAAAGATGGTAATACCCTTCACTCATATTCAAAAGAGCCTGATAGACTACAAACCATACACAAAAAATTCTGATGACAGAAAGTCCAAATCTGGATGATCATTTTAAATAATCCTTAAAATTAAATCCATTTTCTGTGATATTTGCTCACATACAAACGGTGATCAAATCTTGTCATATGCTTCGGGGCAAGGTGGATTCTGTAAGCACTGCAAACATACAAAGATACACCTTGAAAAAAGTCAAACTTTAAAACATAAAATGAAGATAAAAAAAAACAGAAAGCAGAAAGCAGATATGCTTTTCAGCATGTTCGCACATTATGCACATTTAGGCAAGGCAAACTAGAAAATCAATGTTTTCTTTATGTATTTGTGAGATGTTGACAAGGGGCACCTGTGCACATCTCTGTCCTTCTGGAAGGCATGTGATCCATCACATATGCACTTAATATCTTCAGGGGTTGTTCAGGTTCACGCCACTTTGAGAAAAGAGTGCTTCTTCAGTCATCAATTTCTTCATACACGTTATCGTCAAAGGGCCGCACCAAAGACGGCTGTATCCTGTGACGGGAATACTTGAGCTGAAGAAGGTCTCCTACTTCACTGATGACACTCAGTGCCTGTGGAGACATTCGTACCATAAAACAGCTGTCAGCAAGGAGGGCAAAATGGAGCTTCAGGAAATTTTAAAGCAGCATCAGGCACACCTGTCTTCTAGGATTAAATCAGGAAACTTGGGCTCAGAGAGAAAACACCACTAACTTTAATGCTCCAGATGGACCCAGTCCTCTGAATTTTTCATTTAGATTACTTGGATGTGAGGGGGAGTCACCAGTATGACATTTTGCTTGGATATAGGAGTAGCTGAGTTTAAACAGGTTAGTAATCTAAGTCGAAGAAAAGTGTACACTATGGTAGATTCATTTATTTAACTATTCTGTAAAACAGATGGCAAATATGTAATCCAAAACTTTTTAAAACTAAAAGGAATTTTTGGTGGACAGACACGTTTGTATAAGAAGCATTATGTCACGCTGTGCAAGGTTAAACAAAGATAAGACCCAAATGCAGAACAAAGGATTTAATTAAAAAGAACTAAATGAAAAAAACAACAAAAAACAAAAATCCAAAAGGGCAAAATCCAACTAAAGACACTGGGGGGAAAAAATCACAAGGAGACAACTGGGAACACAAGCATACGCACACATCGACATACAATAAACCAACAAGGACAGAGGGGAAGAAAGGACTATACACACACTGGAAAACGAGCAACAGCTGAGGCAAATGAGACACAGGTGAAATTAATGAGTGATTAATGAAGGAGGGAGCCACGTCCTGCGACCTCCGTGACTGCAGCTTTGGACCTGGTGTGAACACACCAGGGCGCGACGTGACGTGATTACAGCGACCAACGCGACTAGGTCGCTTCAAGTCGCGTTTGGTCTGAATGTGTCTTAAGAATGATTTTTCTGATTATCTGATTGAAATTCTTAAGTAAATAACAGCAAAGAATAGGGCTGGGCGAAAAACCAAATATTTTCGGATACCAAAATTTACGACAATAACCGACGTCATTTTTGCCCAAATCAGTATATTAGGTGTCAAAAAAATAAATAAAAGTTGGTTTTGGATGTATGTAGGTAGGCTATAGTGTCATGTCCCTTTTAGACGCTGTCCTACGTCAGAGACGTGACTTCACCCCGTCCAGTCCGTAACAAAGAGGGAAAGACAGGTGAGGAGATGGAGGACAGTTCAAAAGTTGTAGCAGTTAGAGCTGCGGCTAAAGTAGACAAAGTCAATGTGGGAGGGGGTGAGCAGCTTGTGGAGTAGTTATCGTCCATTTATCGTTATCAATGTGAACTGCTAAGTATATCGTGATATTGATTTGAAGCCATATCGCCCAGCCCTTGAGGTTCTCCTAATGGGTGCTCAGTCTGAATAGGCTTGACAAATCTTTGAATTTGATTTTGGGTCCTCCATCCATGGGGGGAGGACATACATTTTTTGCACATACATCTGCACTGTACTGAATCTGTAAATTGAGGCCCTGCTGCATACTAAATGACAATAAAAGTCTGTCTAAGTCCATGTCCAAAACAATATTGACAATTTCAGCAGTCTGGCATTTTGATGTAACCACTTTTCAATAAGACTAGTTGAGCGCTGCTCTTGAAAACAATGTTGATTAATTCCTTACTCAAGCTTTATTTTATCAGGGTTATTCTAAATGAGTTACAAAACCTCTTTTACCAGGGGTCTCCGGCAAAGACAGCAGCGAAACACTTTAATTAAAGAATGAAATAAACAATTTAAAAGTTAAAATTACAACTTAAGATGTGTATTAGAAGGTCACACATTTTTTACTCCTGGTTTTGAATCCAAGCTATAAAAACAATCTCTTAAAAGTTGAACTTTTAGCTTAAATCAAAATTGAATCACAAAGACTATGAAAGCGCTTTCACCAAAGATAGTGAGTTTGAGGTATGACCTACATGAAGGTTATCGCTTGTAATAATTTTAGGTGTCAGAGGAGAACAGAGATAAGAGGGCAATTTTTGTAGATTCACCTTGTAAAGAAAGATTAATCATTGCTTTATTCTCCTGCTATGAAAGAAGACAGATCTAAGATTTCAACATCCTCGTTAAAGCATTTCAGCTGAGGATGCCCCGAATAAATGAATTTGTTTTCATGTTTTCAAGAGGTTGGAGTACGAGGTTTGTGTACTTCAGTGTTTAAGTTTGCTGAGGGCTTGAGGGTTAAAATATCGACATTGTCAATAACAGAAGGTATTTGGAAGGACAAGAATTTTGAATGTTCATGGGTGAGTGTGTTGAATTAGGAGAATAAACTGCGAAAGCTCACCAGTAGATAAAAGAAACGCAAAATGGATGTGACACATCAAAGTATAAGAGAATGATCCAGAGGTGAAATCTAATATGTAGAGATTTTTACGTCTTGACAGATGAAAGCTTTACTGCATTACAACACTCCCACTCCCTGTCTTCACTATGTTTGATTTTGTTTTGTGAGGAGCACAAGGAGAACGGTAGTGGATGTCAGTCCCAATAAAGCAGCACTTTCTAGAGATGCACTGTGCATGAAAAAGAAATCATATCTTTCAACATTCAATGCGATTAAGACCTTAACAGAAGACCAGGCTAGCGTGTCGTGAGCTAAACACAGAGGAAGAACTGGAGACCCTGGTTTAGGCAAGTTGTCAACTTCCTGAAGAACACTTGAAGAGTTTGCACTTACACCAGGAAATAGGGTGAGTAAAAACAATGTTTAGAGGCTGAACAACTGGAATAGAGAGTGAATAAACTGTGGAGTGCATAAACTGCACAGAGAGGCTTCAATTCTGCTCATTTCGATATTTTGCTCAGGTTAGAGTGAAAGGCATGACTTTTCAGCTGTCTGTATTGTTGAAATTTCTGGCAGAGGGTCATTGTTCGGTAAGCTCCTGAGGTCAGTGAACCGCTTTTTCTACTTTTAAAATTGTTTCTTACAATAATGCCTCACTTTGAGACAAAGCAAACACTATGTTGCAACAGTACATTTTACAGTACCCCACACAACTACTTACTCTGTCCAGCATTTCTTTTGTGTGGGCGGCTGAGATGCAGAAGCGAGCCCTGGACTCGATAATGGGTGTGGCGGGGAAGCCAACGCCCACGACCCCGATATTTCTCTTCAACATTTCTCTGCCAAATGCTCTGGTGGGACAGACAAGAGGGAACACAGGAAGTTACATGAGCACAACAATATCTGTCCTACTCTTCATGGAAAAAAAACCCAAACTTCTCTCTATCTATATGGACAAGTAAAATACTGACACAGTTCTACATTCACCAAAATTCCCTACCTAAGAACAAACACTTATTCTACAGTGGGCTTTGATTCAAGCTTTACTTCCCACAAACACATTTAAAAGGATATGCAAAGAGGAGCAGTTTTCAGATACTTGCATGCTGCAAAATAAATACAATACAAAATATTATTTTCAATCCATATCATATGGGATTATTTTGCTCTTAAAACACACACATTTACTTAGTGTAAATGCCCTCTAGATTGAGTAAAGGCTCACCCTATCTTGGCAGGCATGTAGAGCATCATGGGTATAACAGGTGAGTCCTCATTTCCATAGATTATAAAGCCCATTTCTTGAAGCTTCTTGCGGAAGTAGACCGTGTTCTCTGCCAGCTGTTGCACACGCTCAAGGCCTTGGGATGACAAGAATTGGTTTTGAAAGACCAGATCTGACAGTGCCGGACAGTTTTCCTCTACAGACATTGGTTGGCCTTCATTAACAAACTTGTTCCCCCTGGCTATATGTTGTTTACAGGGTTATGGCTGTTGTTATAGTGACTGTGTCTGAAATTCAAATGTAATCACACATGTGCTGCTGCCTATCTTGGCCAGAAAAAAGACATCTGGTTAAATATAGTTGAAAAAATAAAGATTCATTTATAAGGTTGGCTTTTTTCAGGTGCTCAACTTGATGTAAATTTTTTTTTTTCATATTTGATTAATAAGAGTATACAATTATAGATATATATTTTTTGTTTAAAAGACAAAAAAGAGTCAAAGAGGTGAAAACTGCTGGAGATCAGCAAACTCAGCTTTTTTGGCCATCAAGAAAATCAAACAAATCATGAATTGCAGACAAACGCATGGTACGTGTGCTTTAATGAAGAGGTTACACACCCATCCTATTACGCACTCATTCCAATATCTGTGCTGTACAGATAAGTTACACAACCTACCATATGGCCTCTCATGTCCTCTATGACCCAAGCATGAAGATAGATGGAGACAGATGGGCAGTGAGAGCCAGTACAACTCTGGGGTTATTAAGTAGGCAACTCCCTTCATTTGTGTTTTATCAAGTTAGACCCATAAGATCTTGGGAGGCTTAAAAGCTCCGGAGCCCTTGGACCACCCCTGCAAGCGCTTACCTCCCACTTTTCCCACAGTTAATTCCGTTTGAGGAGTCATTTGTTCCTGGTTGTGGCTTATGTGCTGTTTGCCTTTCTAGAACCTGAGTGTGTACTGACACCTAGTGACCAATAAAAATCACAGCACTTCATTTCGAATTCGCTTAACTCTAGCAGACTAAAAATGTGGCAAGATAAGTCGCATGTTTGTCATTGAGGCTTTTTGTTATGAAAGTACTTAATGCCTGTTAATCTTTAGGATACATTTTCATGAAAGGTGTTTTATTTATTTTTGGATACAAATATTTTATTTTATTTTAGCCACCTTATATTAACTTCTGGCCTCGAATTACCATTGTGTGTGACCACAGTTTGTCTTCTTCAGTATCACGGGAAGGGCTCTGGTTCTTTGGACTTTTAAAATACCTTTTGTATTTATGGAGGAAAGACAATGGCCCATTACTGCCTTCTCTAAAGGCCTCTGTGATTTGCTATCCTAGTGGTGCATAACTCCTTTTAAAGAGCCACTTTGGATTGCAGGACAAACAAGCAAATGATTTACACGTTTTTTTTTTTTTGTTTTGTGATAATTTTTTCTTTTATGATTACAGGGATGAAAATAATAATAATAATAATAATAATAATAATAATAATAATAATAAATTAAAAAAATAATCAGCAGCATCATCAGTACATAGTAAACATAATCATGAGATAAATGGATAAAATGCAAAATAAAGGGAAAAAAGGCAAAAAAGAAAAGAAAAGAAAAATGATTTACATTTGTTAAGAATGTATGCTGGACATTAAACTCCAGTTTAAAACAGTTTGAGAAAGATGATGTATCGACACACTCCAAACACAGTCAAGATGATGTAGATAGTATATCAGTTTATGTTTGATGAGCTGTTTCTAGTTTACAGGGCATGTGGAGTATTATCTTTGACAGAGGTTATGTTACCCCACAATGCTGCTGCTCAGTTTAAGTTTACCAACTTAAGGATTTCTGAAAACAAAAGGCAGGCAAGTCTATTTTTGGAAAACTCTGACACTTTAATTGTCCACAACCATGTTTGTTTTATTATTTAATCTGCCTAAGTAAATCACTTGCTTAGTGGTTTCACACTGAGTAAGTGATTTACTAGTGTGGGCTGTGTTACCCCAGTGCACATGCATAAATGGAACCCAGTGATTCAAAACCACTCCACAGAGGCTATTGGGATACACTTACCTATTGTTGTGCCATCCTTTCCCATAATGCACTTCATAGAAGTGATGATTTGTTCCACCACAGGAGGAGACATGGAGGTGGCATAGACTGCGCTGTGGGAATGGGAGCGCAGGTACTCAATAAGCTCCTAAACCCAGCAAATACATAGGAGATGTAAGATAAATATGCATGGAAAGCTTAAATCACTCTGCTGTCTCTTCAACCATAAACTCTCAGGGATGTCCTCGGAAGTCAGGACTGGCATAGCTTACATGCACACAAGATTTATTTGGACCAGACCTTTAGTTTTTCTAAGCTGCTTTCATAACTTAAGTGTTTCATGAAACTGGGCTAAAATGTCAGGAATGCTGCTTTACACACCGCAAGGCTGTTGGTCAACATTGCTAAGATTACAGGTGAGTTTTTTTCAAACTTAAATCTTTGTGATTTTTATTGTAAGCCCTGATGATGACATTAAATAATTGTTAAACATTGTTTACTATCCCAGGAAGAAGACTGGGCTTTGAAGAGGAAAACTATTCATATAATGTGACATCTTATTTTCAGTTCATTTTACCCTGCCACACCTTCTTGTCCCCTTCAAAAACAAAATGCATGAAGAAATGAATGAATGATCAAGTGTCCTCACCCTTTTTCCTGCTATGTAACCACCTGCTGCACCGAAGCTCTTGGTAAATGTGCCCATCATGACATCCACATCACGGGGGTCTAGGCCAAAGTAATCAACCACGCCTCTCCCTCTTGGTCCCAGCGCCCCTATGCTGTGGGCCTCATCTAGATAAAGGTAGGCCTGGTAATGCTTCTTTAGGGCAACCACTTCTGGTAGACGCACAATGCTGCCTTCCATGCTGTGGTGTTGAAAACAGAGAGCGACAATCAAGGGGGTCAATTGGTGTACTGAGATACATTATTTGACCACCTAAAGCGTTGTTGATGAAGTAAGCAATAATGAAGCAGTACCACAGGAGCAGAAATGACCTGCATATAGCTTGGCAGCATCCTGAAGGTGTTGTTCACTAGTTTGGCTGAATGAAGTAGCTCATCAAACTTGCTCACAGTGTATATAACCACTAAGAGCTAACCACGCACTGAGTCAGCTCTGTCAACCAACAGTCCACCCCCAGGGGTGTAGATAGTGCTGAGCTTAATGGTCCAACATCAAAAGAGGATCAGTGCTGCTGCCTTCTGTGAGCCTGTTTGTAAGTCATTTACTCAGGAACATGCTTTGCTTATTTTAAAGCTGACACACAGTACTACTGTGAAATGTTAACTTTAAATTAAATATTGTATTTAAACAGTTAACAGTGGCTTTTGATTCCTTTTGCACAGCATAGCGCATGGTGATTTAAAACAATTAAAAAAACAAAAAGGGTCAAAACAAAGAGCGTGTTTGAATTGAAATAACAAGGGAAATAATAATAGTGGCATTAAAAATATATTTTTGGTTCAAGATTTTTATGCACTGGTAACTTTTAAAATAGTATCTTCATAATCAACACTATGGGTGTCCAATACAATTTTTTTAACCTCCAATAGGATTCCGATGTTTTAGCCTTCAGTAATTGCAATTATCATTAATGATCCGATATCAGTACAAAATTGTGCATGACAAGTTTTGCACTCAGCTGCAACATCTTTTTTTAAATTAAACAAAAATTACTGCCAAACGGACGACATCACTCCTACTCTTTGCTACTTTGTTAGTACCTTAGTAGTTCATACTGTTGTTGTGGTTATGTGGGCTCTGCATGCTGGATCCAGGCGCTGCTAAATAGAGGTTCTGAAGCGGAGTCTGGAATGGACTGCTTGTATTGGAGTGCTGATATCAGAGATTTGAAATGCAGGTCGATATAATCTGAAATTCTATTTTTGCTCATATCAGACCAATGTCTGATTTCAATATCATATCAGGACACCCCTAATCAACACAATACCACCTCAGTATTATAAACCCTTTATAGAACAGATATACAACATATTTAAATATGTGACAATGTCTTAAAAGGTTTTATTAAGCTTCAAGACACTGTTCTATGTAGGCTACCTGTAAATGCCCTCTACCACGATGAGGATCTTCTTCCATGGTCTGTGAGTCCTGGGCTGTCCATAAACAATGGCTTCTCTCAGCAGTTTCTCGAGGCTCTGCATGTCTGACAGGAAAATTACAGAATTATTAAAAAAAAGGTGGTTACAGAATAACCACCCACATTTTATTAGGGCTGGAAATTCATTTAAACCATGAGACGCACACCAACAGCATCAATACAGTCTCAAACAGAGTGTTGGAAAGGTCAGAGTGCTGAAATATCGGGTAGTATATATAAAAAATATATATATAAAAATATATATATATATAAAAAAAAACAATGTCAGATGGGATAACAGTGGTCCTGTACTTGGATCATTAGGACACTGCTGTTTTAGTATACAAATTAATGTGTAAGTCATGTGCGTTCATGGCTTCAAAAAAAGGCCAATAGTTTTAAGTGCAAGCTAATGCTTCTTCACATCACCATAATCATAATTATATTATAGGTACATTCTTGGCTGTGCTGACATCCAAATGTAACATCATTACATCCAGCAATATTATCTGCAAACAGTCAGTGATTGTAAGTGTGTGTAGCTGCAGTTTAGACTGTGCTGGGTAGCCCGGTTGCTAATTGGAAATTAAATAACCATCAATTATGAAAATAAATAACAAACAACAACAATTTTCCATATAGTTCAAATGTCTCATGGTGATTATGAGTAAGATTCATTTCACGAGTCTTACTCATTGCTTGCTATCTCTTTGACATAGAATAAATGACATAGAAACGCAGACATTTGTTCATGTAAATTCTGTACAGTATGTCATAATCCTCCAATAAATCAAAAGGTGCAAAACAAGACATACAACGCAGTGCCAACTCCAAGATAGTTTGTCTTTATGACAACCAGTATCCCACTGTGTAACTACAGTGACCAGATTTAAGTCATGGCTCCATGACAAAGAGCACATGAGAAGAAGTTAAACATAAGAGCTGAACAGCATGGGGGGGCTGTAAAAGCCAAAGGGATTGAAAGGGAAAAAGGCTATGAGTATCAGCAATGGCAAAATTATTTCAACAGGGTGAACTGACCATTAGGGTTGGACATAAAGATGCATGTGCAAGGAAAAGTTTGGTACCGAGGAAACTCTTCATTGAAATCACTGACTTACTGTTGTGTTTGAAGACTCTGATGATGGATCCAGACAGCCTGGCTCCCAGGACAAGAGAGGCATGGTTCAACTCATCACTCAGAATGAGACAGCCCTGTAGGACACCAGACCAACGTCAGTATGTAAAAATGTACAAACCCAATGAAGTCGAATGAAGTCAGGACGTTGTGTAAAATGTTAGTAAAATAGAATACAATGATTTGCAAATCCTTTCCCACCTGTATTCAACTGAATATGAGACTGCTTAAACAAAATGATGTGTTTGAATAATCTTAAGAGTAACTTTATATGTGCGGTCATAAAGCTGAGAAAAGCACTGCCTCTCTGAGCCTATGAAAAATGTTCCTACTGGATAAACAAAAATATAATAATATAATTAGATATAATTCATTGATATAAATTTAACTGAATGGTGAGTAACAATATTGCCCAGCGTTAACATTAATCAAAAACTGTAGAATCAGTGGTAGTATACTTCAATCTTAGAGGCATTGTGGTCAGTTTAGAGATGAACTTGGCTGATATCAAAAACATTGCTTCAATTAAAATTCTGGATGTAATACTTTTTCAGTAAAGCATCATCACATTAACCTGTTATCACTGAAAGATTTAAATAATTCATCTACTACAAATTTCCCTTTGGAGATTTATCAAGTTCTCATATTGAATTGTCTGTAATGTACCACTAATCATTTCACATGCATCAATTTTTAGAAGCTGTCTCACATTTTCCACCAATGGTCTTCTTTTACAATGCAAACCATTTATGTCACAAAGTAGCTACTGTACATAAAAATAACGTCTGTAAGTTTTGAGCACACGCTACTGTTATTTTTCTATTTTGACACGCAGCCAAAAAACAAACTGCTGGAGTCAACACAAAGTGTTTCCTCCTGATGAGGCTGGA
Organism: Xyrichtys novacula; assembly: GCA_962446985.1. Classification (NCBI taxonomy): domain Eukaryota; kingdom Metazoa; phylum Chordata; class Actinopteri; order Labriformes; family Labridae; genus Xyrichtys; species Xyrichtys novacula. The sequence continues at coordinate 11,089,047 of OY660878.1, forward strand.
CAGTGTTTTTGTGTCGCCGTGTTTTTGATGAACTGTGATAGTGTGTTGTCATACTTTGTAATAGTAGAAATGACAAACAGTTGCATAAAAAAAAACAAACATGACAATATTAGAGACAGTGTGAATGACACTGGGCAGATAGAGAGTGTAAAGAGGACAAAAAGTGCTGAGATAAGATCGAGTAAATTTGACAAGGACACAAATAACTACCTAGAGGGCTGAGATGAAAAATGCAGGGGTTGAGATAAGTTACAGGGTTCTTCAAGAAACAATTGACATAACTTTCATTGACCTGTAGTCCTACCTTGCCTGACAGTGCGGGTATGTTCATGGAGTTGGTTGCAAAGCCCATCCCAAATGCCATGGCTGAGTCTACACCAAGAAACTCAGCCACCAGTTTTTCCAGCTCCTCGTGTCGGTCTAGGTTACCTGAAAAGCACAAATCCAGGAGATCGGCATAGAGGTTTCTCAAATCAAACCTCAAAATTATGTGCCCACAGGGATTGCCTGTAAAAGTTGAAGGGCATAAGGATGGACACTACCCTCACACCTGTCCATTTACAACTAAGATGTGTATAGTTAGCTTTAATTTTCTACTCTTTGAATATTTTTTTAAAAGGTCACTCAAATGTTTAAAAGGCTGTCACTGACTTAGTAGTTTACATAATACAATATTTTAGGTTTTATCCATACTTAATTTTAAAGTAAAAAAATTAAAAGATGGAGGTGTTTGATTTGGAGGAGTAGAGCTCGCTTATTTCTCTTGCTGCTACCAGTCTTTATAGTGACCTATATCAACTGGCTGTAGCTGGAGTTTAGTTTTATATTCTGTTTTGAGACATGACAGTGGCTCCAAATCTTTTGTCTGACTCCTGGTGAGAAAGCAAGCTAGTGTATTTCCCTCAATGTTCTTAATAGATTAAACCTTTTATAGCTGAATAATGCTATAGCAAATTTAATTGTAGTGTGTCTTGTCTAAAAACAACACTTGTTGAGTCAGTTCGTCCTTAGGTAACTTAGACTGTATAGTGTATATGATTATTTGGGGTGGGAACCACCAGTGGCCCCACGATACGATATTACCACGATACTTGGGCCACAATATGATATCATTGCGATTTTTAACATTTTGCAATACAATGAGTATAGCAATACAACATATTGCAATCTATACACTTTTTTCAATTGTTTAGCTAATTGAGCATTTAGTTTTCCTTTATGTTTGGCTTATATACGCTGTGTTTTATTTTCATGTAGCTCATCTCGCAAACTTTTTATATATTTGTAGTACTAACTTTCTCCCGCTCCACAATGTCACCTCTGCCAACCTCACTGGAGAAAAAGTTGATTCTATTTTTCCATCATTATGGATTTGACTTCATATTAGCAATTAATTTGAAAACTCAACACTTGGTAAATGAGACGATACGATATATCACCAGACAAAATATTGTGATACCATACTGTATCGATTTTTTCTCCCACCCCTAATGTTTATAGTTTATTTGACTTTCTCCTTGAAGCAGCAATAATTTTACGTCATCAGTAAAAACAATCTGCTTGCCATATGGTGTGCTTAACTTCCTCCACAGAAATCTGGGTCACATCAGACTTATTTGGGAGACTTTGATATGCCACAGATTCTCCAAGTTAATCCAGATCTGTGAATACACATATCTTCTCGATTGTCCTAACATCAATTACTACTAAATTAAAAGTAATAGCTATTGTTTCTGGGAATATCTTCATTCATTTAGTCTTCAGTTTTAATCAAAGTTTGGGTTAACTGGTTTCCTCCAATCAGAGAAAAGTAAACTGTTGACACATCAAAAATCAACCCAACAGCTCTCTTACCAATAATACCGACCTAATAATACCTTCATTTGCTACAGGCAAATCCTGGTGTTAAGCTTTTAAAAATATGAATACAGGGTTTGTGCTTGTGTTTGGGTGTGTGTTTGTACCAATCTCCTGCCTGGTGCTTGCAACTCCAACACCGTACTTCACAGTGAGCTCGGCTGCAGAGTCAGCACACGGGCCTGTGTTCTCAGCGAAGCCGAGGTAATTATATGAGCCCAAGTTAATCACATCATGCACTACCCGCCCTGTGTACCTGGGTACCAAAGACAAAAGGAGACCATCAGCCAAAGGCAAGGAGGAAAGACAGGAAGGTTTAACAAGCTTATTGTCATACTCCAAAACTCGATCTAACTAAAGACAGGCAGAACTAAAGCCTACTTCCCATAATCTTTTTACTAAGGAGCCAAATCTGCCATTTTGTTGGATGCATTACCTGCCTGGCACTCGGTATACTCTGATTTTGCTCTCAGCCGTCTTCTATGCAGTGTGTGATGTCTGACATCACACAACCCCACAGCCCCTCCACTGCGTACTCAAACTACAGCTGCTCTGCCAAACTCATTAAGGAGTCACTACGAGTTTGACTTTTCCTACTCTAACTTTCATTCACTTGTTTGTATCTGTTGAAACACAGTCCAGTTTCACTCAAATGTATGATGCTGCTTGAAATAAGAAAGCAAAGTGTCTTCGAAAAATTACTTCCAATATATTAACAGGTTACTTTCACCACACTACTGCCTTAAAAAGATTGACAGACTAAATCAAATGTCTGTAAATCATGACAGATGTATTTGAAATGAGAATGCTGAGGAGCTGTTCGTCATCTACTCTGGTTCTGAGGGCAGCATAATCTTTGTTAACCTAGCTACAGCCTGCTGAAGAATGATGAAATGAAATAGACTCCACATTCTGACTCCCTCTTTTCTTCTTTTTAATGGACAGCTCATGAAAAAACTTTTCAGATATACTGTAAAAATGTAATAACTTCATGTCACATAAATTATATAAGCTACAATGCAACATACAGTGTGTACTGAGCTCAACTTCAGACATTTTCCTCACTATGATCAGTCGTCAGAGATGTTGATTGACTGCTTACAAAGACCAATAATCCCAGTTGATAAAAGCACCCCATACTGCAAAGCATGTCATTCATCTGATTACTCCTTAACATCTGGGTCTTTGGTTGGAATTTTATTTGCTTATACTGCAAATAGGTCTCCATCAGAGTTTACTGTGAGCCTCCTTTTTTTGGTCAATCAAATTGGCCGCTAATTTTACAATAAAACCTCCCAAAACACCAACACTTTAAAGGGGCTTTCTTTCTTTCTTTCTAATAAATCTAAGGCTTAATGACCATTGTTTGTCTTGTCTGTCTCTCTTTTCACACGATTAACAACATGAGACTGTAAGTCATCAACCACGAGGTGAGGTGAGGGCATTCACTACAGTTCACTTCATCCACTTGCTATTATCCCAAAGGATTGTTCAGCTCTTCGCTGTTAGTGATTACTAAGAAGATATCAGTGTTAACTGTCATTAATAAAATGTCTTGCTTACTCAAAGGTCCAGTTGTAGTCAAGGGAGGTTCGTTCCATCAAGTCCATTTTGGCCCCTGGGACGCTGCATAGTGGCCTGTTCCAGTTGTCTCTTATACGCATGTAGAGGTTTCTGGTGTAGAAGTTTTCAAAGTCCTGGTACAGGGGGACAAAGTCCTACACAAGGATAAAGAGGAAGACAATTACAAGGAATTGTAAAGGGAGGAGAGAATTCGGGAATGTCACTCTGTTATTGTAAAAATACCACCTCAAAGAAATGCCAGTCATACTTTAGGAAAGCTTAGCTAGAATAAGGTCAGTCTTATATAATAAAGGCATGAGGAGTGGAGAGCCACTGTCTTGACTCTTGAAGGATACATCCGTCAGGTTTCCCAAGGTCGAATTAATCACTTTCCCCACAGCCATTCTTCTAACTTCCTATTTTTTGACATAACCAAAACCCTAAAAGAATGGACTTCACTATCAAATGTTACATAACAGGATGAAAACAATCTCAGTGATGAAGGACACAATCAGAGGGTGCAGATAACTTCTCTAGTAGCTGTAGTTTTCCACAAAAATGCAGTCTCATGAGGACACTGCACTAATTGTGAAGAAAAAAAAAAGATACTAAAGCGGGGAAATATCTCAAATACTTCAGCAGCCTCAGGGTTGTAGTTTTTATGGAGACATATTTGAGCTTCTGGTTCAGCAGCGATTAAGGGTTTATTTACTGAGAAACAGAAAACACTACAAGGATCACTGGTAAACTTGTTGAAAACTTTTCTTTCTTCCTTAAAAGACAGACAATGAAAATTGCACCATAATGTGTATGTGGTTTTCCTCACCTTTTGCTCCTCTTTTTCCCTGGCTATGTGACACCGCTCTATCTTCCAGTGACGGAGAAAGTCCCGTAGGTAGCCGAAGATGGTCAGGATACCGTAGCCCATGTAGGTAAGTACAGCCACCAACATGGGAGTCTCCTCAAAAGACTCAATGAACGGTCGCCTGTACAAGCCACCATGACATGGTTCTGCATTGGCCTGAGTGACATGAGAAACAGAAAATCACTGCATTGCTTATTACTTGCAAAAAACAAATATAACTCTTTAGCTGAGGCTTTACTGAAAGAAAAAAAGCCAGTTTTCAGACTTCATTTTTGAGAAATATTCTTAGTAAAATTAATGAAGTTTTACTGGCTTCAAATATTATCTTGCAGGGCACATAAATACTTTTTGTAGATGGGCTGTGATAATCAGTGACAGTGGTGACATTTTTGTGACAAATGAAAAAAAAAAGATTGAACTAACTAAAGGTGTAAGATTTAAATGCTGGTGCTAAAGTTCATGGTGCCATCAGTTAGACAAATCCCAATTAAGTACAAGTATTACCCAATACTTTCCTTCAGTGCAGGGAGTTATGGTAATGGTCTAGCCATCTTATTTTTTAACTTCTCATGCATTAACACATTGGCTGAAAGCCTCTCATTAGAAAATCATCTGATATTCATGTACATTTACACCTGTGATTTCTGCTAAATTTCATGGGAGGATTATAAGAAAGCTGACACTGTACCTTTCTTGAGTTGTACACTATTATACAGGAAAGAAAACACTGTGACACTGGCAGAGCAGAGAGGGACAATTTGACAGCCAAATATGGGAAAACTTGGTGTTTTTTATGTAAATTTGCACACTCGAAACACAGAGATCTATATTGCAATGACACGCTTTTGAACTACAATTCTACATGTCCTATATTAAAAATTGTTTAACCTATTTTTGTTTCTTTGTTGTCAAGAGCGGATGGGCAGAAAGTCAGTGATCGGAGAAATTTATGCAATTCACCCCACCGGTACACTCATCGCCATGCTTATGGCTATTAGGCACCACATGTGACCAGTCATGCCCCTCTCTCAAATACCTTACAGAGCAGCAATGCTGACATCCACATGAACTGTAATCAGCTGAGGTTCAGTCATCAGGCTTTCACTTTTCTCAGCCAGCCAACTGACCAAGTAAAAAATGAAAAATCAGTGGAGGGAAATGCTATTGCCCTAAGATGCCAGACGAAAGGGGAAGCCTGTCAGCCGTACACATCTGCTCTTCCAGTCCGTTTGAACTAAACTAGGAAAATTAACATCTTTTGCCACTGTTTATTCCACAGCCGGTTAATACTGTCTGACAGCAAAAAGGAGAGGCAAAGGATGCTTGACTATAGTTATTTTACTACGCAAACACTTCTTTTGAAAATTCACAAATGATGCTAAACAGGCAACTCTTAAGTGCAACTGCATGTCATAGTCACACAGTCCGAAAGGATCAGTAATTTGGGGCAGAAAGAGGGGTTAGGGTTAGGGAAAGGTGGAAACTTAATAAACCTCTTAGGAAAAGCCATTTCAATCCATTGAGGTGTGCCATCCCTATCTCTCACTTGAACAGGAGTTCTGGTTCAATTGTCCCTCATTACTAACTTATTACTGTTTCAGTCCTAACCTGTAAAATCTAATTTAAAATCTTAAAAAGTGGGAAACTGGCCTCTTAAAACAAAGACTACCCCTCAGAAGATGAGAAAGTAAATAATTAATACATATACAACATTTACAAAAGTTAGAGCACAGCAAACTGTTGATAGAAACAGTACAAAATGATGTGCAAAACACTGACAATCCATGTTACATCGACAAAAGCAATAAGACAGCAAATGCTGAGAATGAGAATTTACTCTGCTTTTAAAGAATTATTCACAACCAGCTTAAAACTTGTCCCAAGAAACTAAAACTGATGAGATAAGGATGAAACCTGTTGCGGTCATCAAGTGAAGAAACATAAACAGTTTGTAAGCTGTTGAACTGGCTCTGTCAGCCTCATGTGGAATGAGATAGAGTAGTCTATCCCAAGTTTGTGCCTTTGACCAAAAGCAGGACAAATGCCATATGCTTATTGTTTTAAGTATGACAAGTGAAGGTTTTGGAGTTTTAACACCTGTTTCAACCCTCTTTCCAACTTGACGACAGGGGGTGGTGAAGCGGGCTACTAACTTCGAAGAAAAAACATTGGACTCCATTGAGTTATTAGACTGTCTGATGTATCGATTTTGCCAAACTGAATGACTTAGATTCAACTAAAGACAAACAGTTTCAGGGGGAATAACTAAAAAAAACTTTTGGTGATATTTCCTCTGGGTATGGGCGTCCACTTTGAGTGATCCAGACAATCTGAGCACGACCAAACTGACACTGTCAACAAATATTACTATTTCAAATAACGCAGAAATCTATGAAGACTTACTGGTGCAAGAAAAACCCCAACATTGTTGGGATGTTTCCGGGTCCGCACAACGGACGCTTCCCAGGCTTCAGTAGCCTCTTCCCCCATCCCGGGCCTTACCTCCTCCTCCTCCTCCTCTTCCTCCGGGTGGTACTGGTGTTTGGGTTGCCGCTCATGGCAGCAGTAGAGGGTCTTCAACAAACCGTTGCGCTCCGGCTTGAGTCCATTCCTCACGCGTTGACATACATCCCCGTTGCCTGGCTTGTTCGTGGGGCTTTCGGTCATTGCTGGCCAAAGATTGTGGAGCCGCGGCGGGATCTTGCATGAAGAAACACGGTGCCTGCCTACGGTGCAAGGCGGTGACAATATCCACGCTGTGAATGGTACAACCACACAACAAAGTCCCTCTCTCTCACACACGCACACACACGCACCGACAAACAACACATATACATGCAACCCACGGTCTGTGGAACCTGAAAATCCAGATGCCAAATACCGGAAATCAACGCCCATCAATAATATCGGTGCCTGCAGAAGGGGGTGGAACCACGTGTTTCACATGCACATAAGGGCGTGGCTTAGTCTACATACCGGTGTCTTTCTACACTTGATGGGGTCATTCAAAGTTTTTTTTGGAGGGGATTTAAGATTTATTTGATAAAAGTATTGAATATTTTACATGCTTTTTTTTTTTTTAAATAAAAAACAATTTAAAAAATCCTCACTTAAAGTCTTTACTGCTAACTGCTGGTAAAGTAAAATAATCAGACACAATTACTCAATGATCAGTCTTATTTTGAATAAAATGATTTGCAAAAAATTTCCTGCACAAAGTTTATGCACTTAAATTTTAACACGTTATAATAATACAATAATAAGAATAACAACTTTATAACTTCACCTTTTTAACCAGGCTTTTATTAACTGCCTTTTTCTGTTTCTCTTATTGCAAATGTTCATCTTGATCAAAGTTCTTATAGGTCATTTTATGTCATTTTATTAATTTTCTCTGTTCTTAGTCTTTTCCTTAACTCCTGCCTTTGAGGTTTTTACTTCTTTTACACCTTTAACATGGTAAAGAGCTCTTACTTATCTGTTCATTTAAGATTATTTTCTTGTTTTAGTCCATCAGGTTTTACTCTTTCCATTTACCACTTTCTATTTTTTATCTTTTATCTCCAGTGTTTCCCAAAGGTAGCTATTTCCTCACGTAGTGTCTTGGTGTCAGGCCATGTCTCTTTAACAATATATCTTAAATTCTCACACTATGTGTGCTTGTGTGAGTATGTGTGGGTGAGTGAGTGAGTGAGAGTGTGTGTCTTTGTGCGTGTGGGTCCATGGGTGGGAGGGTCGGGTTTTTATTGTTGTTAATTGTTGTTTTAAGCCTCTGTGAGGCACTTTGAACTGCATTTCTTGTCTGAAAAGTGCCATAAAAATAAAGTTGAATTTGAATTTATATAGCACTTTTAAAAACAGAAGTTTACAAAGTGCTTTGACATATAGTCATAGAGCTCATGGAAAAAGACAGATTAAAACAAAAAGCTCAGTTGAAACGGAACTGAAGTCCATTTTCATGTCATAAGGAACCCAGGCAATACAAGAACCATGCAACATAAAATGAGACCATGAGGGCCAAAATAAAAACATAAAATAGTTAAGAAAAAAGAAAACGCAATTAAAAGGAGGGTCGAAAGCAGAAACAGTAAAGTAAATATAAAAGGCAATATCAACAATGCTAATAAAATAATAGCAGGTAATACTGATAATGATAGTAATGATAAAATAGAGCAACAGAAATGAGCAAGAGATAAAACAATAAAAGGCCTTAAAGATTAATTAAGAAAAGAGGACAAGTATAACAAAAGCTAAAAAGACAGTAAAGCCAAAATAAGACAGAGGTAAAAGAGATGAGAGATGACAGATAAAAGATAAAAGATGGCATCACACAAAAGCAAGTCTGTAAAAGTGAGTTTTTAAATTTGACTTAAGAGAAGTGACTGTCTCTGCATGCCCTATCTCCTCCGTCAGGTCGTTCCAAAGTCAAGGAGCTCTGATGGAGAAAGCTCTATCACCTTTAGTTTTGAGTCTTTGGAACTTTGGAACAAACAGGAGGCCTTCGCCAGAGGATCTGAGGCTGCGAGTTGGCTCATAAGGTATTAAAAACTCTGAAATGTAGCTTAAAGCAAGTTCTGTTATCGTTAATGTGTGAAATTGTGTTCAAAGTCTAAACATAAGACTTTCCCCTGAAGACAATAAAAACATAGACAATAAACAACCTGTTTATGGTTTGTAAGTTGTAATTCAGTTTAGACTATTTTAAAACGTTTTTTAAATTACAGCTCACTGACGTGAGTAACACAATCATTTCCCTCATGGTTTTGACTTGACTTGCAGACAGAGTTGAAGTAATCACAGTTGAGCTGCTCCCTCTTGTGGTTTAAAGTTGAGCTGGCACTGTTTTCTTCAAATGGAGATGCACACAAAAGACTACAGAACAATAAATGTTGAGAAAGTCACAGAGCTGACAAGCAACTACTTTGTCAAGTAATTTTGAAATAAAGGGAAAGTTTAAGGTTTGATTATGACTTCTTAAAAAGACTGTAGAATTTATCCTGTCACCACAGAAATATTGATCATGCTACATAAAGATAAGCTGATTAAGGGAACGATATCTCTCAGCAACTTGGTAGGAATCAAGTCGAAGTGACAAGTTGATGGCTTGGCTGAGGAAAAAGATCAATGGGTGAAAACAATCTAGGTTATACATTAGGTTTTACAGCTGTTTCCGTAATGTCAGTCTTACAATTTCAATGAGTGATCTGAATCTTTCTGTGTCAGTCTCAATGGCTGAATCTCAATTTCCTCCCTTAAACCTGAGCCTTGAGCCATAAGAACTTAACAAACATCACCTGAAAAGTGATTGAGTGAACAAGGCTGCAAAGATTGAAACGATACTACTACGAACCATAATTCCAATGAATTTGGGATGTTGTATTGCACAAAGAATTGCATTTTTTCAGCTGTGATGTCAGGTTTCTCCATAAGATGGCAGTCATGTATAACTTATGTTTAAATGTTAAGGCAGGAGACACTGTATGTACATGGATATGGCAATTCACACATGTATATATCTGTCCCGTGTCTGCATCCAGTGTTAACAAAACAGTTTTCTGCTCAGTTTTAATGTCTGTTCTTCAGTTGTAGATGTGATTATATTGGTTTTCTTTACAAAGTTACTGATTTAAGATGGCTAAAATTGTGAATCCAGGTGGAATCATGCCTGTGTCTTTAGATAGAGCCTCAAACCACTTTAATCAAGCATACTTAATCATGTAAAAACTAATTCACCAAACAGAAAATTCACTCTGCACTGTTTCTCATTATGAATTTATGTTTTGCTCCCTTTTATGATTTTTCTATCTTAATCTCCACGCACTCTCCTTTCGCCTGCCCTGCCCTTCCACACCTATCTTTCCTGTCCCTGTGAATCTCCTTAGCTTGCTAATGAGGGCAGGCCCATGATTCCCCCCATTCTATCAATGATAGATTACAGTGAAAACGTGAGTCAATATTAATAGTCTGAATGCTGCTGATAATAAAAAGTTGATCTCTCTGCCTATAAAAATCTGATCTCTGAACCTATGACTCCCTTGGAAGCAGACCTTTAGCTGATGAGAACAGGGAGGAGTAAAAAAGTGGAAAAGTATTATGACCTTTTCTGTGCATACTTCTTTCTTTCCCTTTTCTGCTCTTACTCCACACTTTTATAAGATGCTACATTAATTTTAACCTGGCAAGATCCTTCAAGGAACTAAAAGAAGAACTTTGGTATTTTTCAACCTGGGCCCTATTTTCCCATGTGTTTGTGAGTGTTTGATGTGAAGAACAATTTCTGAAAGTGGCCCAGTATTGAGAAAAACTGAGCAGCCAGCAGCCACGTAACAAGCTAAAAGGAAGTTGAGCAATTGCACAACATCATCATCGAACTGTGTCCACATTATAACTTTGCCACAAAGCTTCTTATCAGTCAATATACCACTACTCATAGAGGATCGAGGGCTTCTTTGAAAGTTAAAGCTAGTTCGAGTTTCATTCAGCTAAAAAATGGATATACAAAAATATTTCAAGGCCAAAGATAAGAGCAGCTGTGACCCAGAAGTCACCAGCAGCAGTCAGGACACTGATGCACCAGCCAGTGCACCTGCCAGGGAGTCACTGGTCACCTGCACAGTAAGGAGGAAAGATGAGACCGGGGCGCCTGTGGTGGCTGTAAGTCCCACAGGCAAGAAAAAGACACTCAGAGAGAGAGAGAGAGAGTACAAGAGAGGCACAACTGTAATCAGCTGTTTCCATCTGCCCCCTTTCTGTTGGTTTCAGTGATTATCATTCATCATGCAAATAAATAGCTTTGTTTGTAATGACAGTTAGGCTATATACATAATCACATTGTGCTTTCTGGTCTTTATAACAATATGCCAGCGGTGTGGCAGAGGGTGGGGACCCCGCGCAGTGGTATTTTCGTCTGGCGGAGCCCGGCACACAGCCAGTTTGGTATTTTCGTAGACTGAGGTGTACCAAGCTCCGCCAAGCTGGACGTGGTGGCGCGACAGGGGGACGTGTCGACAGAATCAGCTGGTGCAGTGACATTTCCTGCTTGCCGGCGTCATAGAAAGTGCGCTAAAAGCTCGCCGATTCAAACCTAGTCAGCTTTCAGCACAGGCGGAGCGCAGCTGGTCTAGTGGCCTAGGGCCTAGGGTGCAGAAGTCCCCCTTTATGATTGTTGACATACAGGGAAATCCCCACAATTCCCTCAAACCCCATGGCCCCAAATTTATACCAGCCTGTCCCTGGATAATGAAGACCTCTACCCTCAGAACAACCCCTTTCTTATAGTTCATCAATTTAATTCAGGCAGGTTTCAGGCAGCCTCTGTATGACCTCTGGGTTAGCTAGAGTTATGGTTACTAACTACTAGTAAGAAAGTTCCAGGGGCAGATCCTGTTAGGTTCTGGAAACCCCTGGGATACACAATGTGGATGTTACACTGATTCTACTCAGGCATGCTGGCCTTTTTATGATCATGTGAGGAAATGGTTAAAATTACAGTTTTATTCAGGGATGACCTCAGTGGTCCAATGTTAAGGCCTTTGGTACTCTGGAGGAGCCCATGGGAGAGTACATTATTTAAATACAATGGCTCTGGCAGGCGTTTATGGCTCCTTTAAGTATTTATTACAGGGGACCGACTTGACATTGGCCATCAGGGATACTCTGGAAACTTAAACTTGAGTGCTTTCAAGACAAGGACATTGTAAAAGCACAGTACTTGATAATGGAAAAAGATAAGTCAAATGTTGAACTTTGTTAGAATCTAGCAAAAAATGTTTTTTGTGTGTTTTTAAGGACAATTAAACTATTAAGTATTTTGGAATTTTAATATGCATTAAAAAACATAAAATGATTCTATGTCAGGGTTGAAATAATATGAATGGGCCATAGGGGTGAGTACAATATGATGAGACTCTTCAGAGATTTCAAGTAGTTATTACTTGCACTACTGTGGTATTATAGAAAAGAAGCACACCTGCAACAAACGTCCCTTTTGCAAGTATTTATGTTTAAAAGAAAAAAAAAATGAGCCAGAGTTGTAGACATTTGAAAAACGACAATAATTACTCCTTTTTTGTGGCTTGTCTTAAAATTTTCCTGCAAATTTCCATGATTTATGCTGTGACCCCAATCAAACAGCATGTTTGAGTGTAATTGCTATATGGGGGACAGTTTCCTTTATGAGTGCACATGTTGGGTGGTGTCATGGGGTGTTGGGTTAAGTATTGTTGGCCTGTGTCTGTGACAGCGAATACTTCGGTCCTCTCTCAGTGCTGCATGTATTAAAGAGACTTGATTTGTCAATTCTTCAGCAGATTAATCTTAGGGATGACAATTTCCCTCACAATGTGGAAATCAGTAGCACTATTTTAGCACTTAGTGGTTATAAATAGAAATTTAATCTAAATATGATTTCACTAAGTCACATTTAAAGCTCCTGTAAATAACTTTTCGTTTGTCTCAGTTTCAGTTGTTTTAAGAGGTTGTAAAAACCAGTGGGCTTACAGTTTTTTGTTGCTCATTGTGGACATTTATGCCAATAATAGGTCCTTGAAGAAGCACAGTTAGCTTTTTTTTTGCGCAGAGGTTAAGTGTGTGGTGCAGCTGACAGATTCAGAGCAGACTGCATATTCCTGGGGGAAGAGAGCCATTTTTCTCTTACCTGTTAATGAATATAAACCCATCTCAACGGTCCAGAGCAGTGAGGTGGACCAATGACGATGATGGTGATATTATGGGTGGTGTTCTAGAGTATGAACAATGTTTTAAATATTAAAAGAGAGTAGAATTATAGGTGCTACAAACAGCTCGATAAAACAAATCCATTTGACATCTTGTAGATGTCAAGTGTGTGCTGGCGTGTATGTATTGTAATGGCGGGTTTGTTTGGGAATCCGATGGACACCTCGTGTATTAAAATTTCATGGTTGCTTGGTTTGAGCTGGTTCTCTCTCTCATAGCATGTGATTAAGTGCACTGACGTATGTATGTGTGTACGGGTGCGTTCAAGTGCACAAGGCAGGGAAGGGGCGAGGGTGAGCTTGTGTGCAAGTCATCTCACAAGGTCTGCAAGTCCGTATGTGTATGTGCGTGTGTATCCCAGTGCATGGCTGAGTGTGTTGCATTTGTGCACTATGAATATTTGATGTGCTACTCAGTATTCATGAGGCTGAAAGATAGAGAGAAGAAAAAGGGAGAAGAAGAGATGGAGAGATAGGGGAAGACAGATGAAGAAAGATTGAAATCTTTGGACAACTACATACGGTTACTTCCAGGGTTGAGCTGTTGTCCTTGTATCAGGTGATTATGGGCCCAACAGTGTTGATTGTCAGGTAAGATGGTCCTTTGCGTTAAAACACTTGTTTCTGGTTATAGAATAATCTAACGCACATTTGACATGACCTTCAATCACTGGACTTCTGCTGTGAAATTTACTATTTCCTATTGGACCCAGAGGCAAACAGGCTCTGAGAGGGTTGGCAAGGTAGAGGCTGGCTGAAGTTGAGACTGAGGAGCTGAAGAGAAGAATGGAAGGTGTTGGAGTGGAGAGGCTTGTGGAGTAGCACTGGAGCTCAGTAGTGGGATGTAATGGAGGCAAGAATATTAGATAAAAAATTAGTGTAAAGTCTTTCTTAACAAAACAAAACAAAAGAAAAAAAACTGAGTTCTGGCCAACATTACCATATTGAGAGCAGCAATCATCTGGCAGGTTGGTTGAGTAGAGCCAAGGTAGAAACACTACAACAGGTGATTGAGAAATGAAGTGAAAGTGTGCAGGGAGCTTTGACAGCAGGGAGCCACACCCAACCTCTGATGAAAAAACACATACAGCAAACTAAAAACCAAATACACAAAAAGAAACATTGAATGGTGTAAAGAAAATGTCAAGAAAAGCACTGGACAACCACAGCCCCTGTTCAATCATCTTCATGAAAAATTTGATTTTTATTTTAAACAATACAGAATTGAACTGGTGATATGAATTTTTTAAATAACATTTAAAATCTTATATTTTTGATGTCTCAGCATAATCTGCTAAATGAATTATTCAGTGTTATTACATAACACATCAATAGAAGCTCAAATCCTATTCAAGTGAAATAATCTGTGTGTGACTTTGTCTAAGAAAAGTGGAATGCTGAATGGCATGTAATTCCAGCGAAACCATCCACTCGGATATTTAAGAAAAGCATTACTTGACAGAAATAGTGGGAAAGAGGAACTCCTTGGAAATTCCAAGGCATCCCTACCTAATCCATCACAGGGAAAAAGTAAGGCTTTACCTTTACTGGTCATGATTTTAGACAGCACTCTTATAAACAGCACAGGAGAGCCAACTCTTCTGGCCAGGACCAAGCTGTTCACCCACACCTGAAGGATACAAGACAATCCTTTGAGGTTAGCTATTCTGACCGGAGAGGACTGCTGGTTTAAAGAGGTGTAAAGGAGGCCATCTTTGTCAAACTGGAGAAACCATTCTTGAACAGAGGCAGTGGACTAAGACACTTCTTATCCCCCACTTACAAATCAGCTTTGGATTCCTTTTAACAGCAATCAAAACAATGCCTTCATACTGGATCACAAGCTCCAGTACCACATGGGCATGGCAAACCCGAAGAAACCCTGGAGGGTTTGGAAGTGAGGCACAATGTCTTGTAAAGACATGTCTCAATGTCAAGTTCAGTTGTCCTACCAAAAAAGAATTGGATCCCTCTCTATTTAAATAAATGAATAAATAATAAAAAAAAGAAAAAACATCTCTGAAGAAAACCCCACTGCAGTGAGGAAGTGCAGCGACCTCAGACGAATCACGACAATGCAAGGTTTCAAAAAACAGACTGACAGAAAACCTAACAAAATGTGTTTTGACAGAAGCCAAAAGACTTGATCATAGTTTGACTTTTTTATTTAAATATCCTTTTATACCTGAGGGAAAAGAATGCCTCTCTTCACAAGGTGAGTGTTTGAGCAGTTGCCACCTTCAGCTCTGATTGTGCTTGCATTGCAACTTCACATATAAGACGGGCTCAAACTGCTGCTCAAATCGGTAGTTGGATTGGATTTTACCCCCCTCTTTCAAACATTAAAAAGCCTCTTTAAAAAGTTCTACTTCAATGTAACTGCAGATAGTGTTGTGTTCACATTAGTGCTGCTGTCTGATTTCATTATGCAAACAGGAAAAAGCAGTCACTAGCTCTCTAAGCAAGCTGTGTACCAAGTTTTTGAGATAACAAATCCGGCTACTTTGGACATTGTGAAACCCACCTACTGTTTTTAGGCACTAATGAGGGTATATATACCTTGCTGCTTTGTAGGATGATTTTTCTGGATCATAATCCTCGCCAACACTTCTCATCCTGACAGGCTTATACAAACTTAACCAAACTAGTGTTTAGATAGGAATGGGTGGCTCCTCATTTGTAGCTTATTATGTCACACTTTGAGTAGTGTAACAGCTATCAATAAAAGTAAACACAACTGATGTAACACAACCTTGTAGAAAGTATTAGTGTTTTTTTAAATGAAAGGTAAAGCTAAATATATTGTTTTGACATGTTATTTCTGGCATTTATAAAGACTTCAGTCAATTTTACTTTAATGACACGAAAAAAAAAATGAGGTAGGCCTTTTTGTTGTAGTCCTCATAATATATCAACAGAAAATGCCCAGGGACAAAACAACTATAAATCACTCACAAATGACACACAATAACAACAACAACAACAATAATAATAATAAGAAGAATAATAACTATAACTATAACTATACTTGTGTAGCACTTTTAAAATACAGAGGTTTACAAAGTGCTTTGACAAATGGTCATGAAGCGCAAGAGCTTCAGCACAAGAAAATAAAAACAAAAAACACAAATCAAGGCCTCATAATTTAAAGGCCCTTTTCATGTGTCATAAGGAACCCAGCGAATAAAACAAATGGAGTTAAAGCTAAGATAAGATAAAAGATAAGGCTTTCTTTTAAAGAAATATAAATTAAGTGCAGAGAACATTTACATGAATTTCGTAGAAGATATCACTCAATGAGGTGTCCTATATTAGATTAATTGAAAAACTGCCAAGCCAACGGTTGTTTCTTTGGAGTTCATTTAGATGAACTGCAGTCACTTAATGAGAGAGCCTGTAAATAATATCATTGTGACTGCTGTTCTTTTCTGCCCTGTCACCTGATGAGATAGTTAAACTAATCTTTGTTACACAAACTTCTTAGATAACCATGCTGTGATTGCAGAGACTTGGCTTAGACTCTGGAGCAGTTTGACTTGTTATTGAATAAACTGATTTTGACCTGAAATCAACTTGGCACCCTGATGTGTAAGCAACACAGCAACACAGACTCCACAGCTAATGGGTGGCTTTAACACCCTGGCATGCTACTTCCCACGCACACACGCACGCACACACACACAACAAAACAACTGCTGAAGTGAAGTTGCCAAGCTTGCCTATGTAGGCAGAGAAAATGGACATTTAATTGTAGAGCAATCAAGGCTGAGAGCTTAATGGGACTTTTATAGCTTTCTGTCGCTCAACCACTCTCTCACTCTGCCTTTCTCTCTGTTTCCATGTGTTTCTTCTTCCTCTGTATTTTATATTTTTCTCCATCAAATAGTTCAAAGATGTAGAGCTTTTGTGCTGCTGCCCAAACTCACTTTCTCCCCTTGAACTCCAGATTTCTTCCTCTCTGCTTTTAGAGAACAATTAGTTTCATTTGGTAATGAAGGCAGCATTTTCATATCTGTGAGTGTTGTCGGCTATGGTTTGTTCGTGCCTTTGGTCTTGGCTGCTTGATGTTGTGTACACAACTTTTTTTGAACACAGCTTTATAACAAAACTTATCTTGCTGGACATATGTGAGTTAATATCAAAAGCAAGCAAAATAAAGTAAAGTTTAGCTTTTTGAGGTTGGTGGGTGATAAACTGAAAAACTAAACAGAGATCAATTGATGCAAAATTGAAATCTTTTAGTTTGTCATTTAAAGAAGGAAAAACAGCGAGACTAATTATAAATATCTGAAAGGTGGAAAAATGTATTACGTTCTCAGATAACTTAGCAATATGTATCATTGTTATCATCATTATTATTTGGGCCCAAGCTGAAGCTGTAAAGCAGCAGGCAAGAGCCCTGTTCGAAGTACAAGGAATTATTATTATTATTGTTATTAATATTATGAGTATGATTATTTTTATTAACTTTGCCAGTTTTTCAATGTTACGACCCTCTAGATAGGCTCAAAAATGTGTGAAATTTGTGTATTTTATGAATAGGATGAAAAAAACCTACTCTGTACCCCCTTCAAATTGTTATGCTCAGGGACTTTTTGTAGGACTTTGAAATTTTGTAGGTGTGTTGGTGCAATTGAACTTTTTCTTCTTAGTTTTTTTTTTTTTTTTTTTCAGGATCATATGTTCCGTTTGGAAAATTTTTTGTCATTTATTTTTAGTTTGTTCACTCACAACTTGGTGTCAATTTGATGTTGACAAAATAGAGTTTTGTTTTATTTTTTATTTTTCCTCCGCAACTGAGAGCCCTATTGAAATACTAGGAATATTCATCATTTTTAGCCTGGCCAGTTTTTCAACATTACTACCTTCCAGACAGGCCCATTTATTGTACCATATGTATGTGTACCATAATGATTTTAGATTCAGGTTTTCTGATATGTACCGTATATATCTAAGAATATGCATGTCTGCAATATCACAGAATGCATGTGGGAGTAAATAGCGCCAGTGCTATCATACATGCTAGAAAAAAAAACCAGCAATCACAATGTTTGTAGGACTTCTACAACTAGAATAAGGTGACATATACTACTACCTTAGATAAACAGTTTAGCAGCAGTATGCAGTATGCAGCAGGCCCTGTTTGACAAAAAACAAAACAAACAAACAAAAAACAGTCAATGAGCTTACTTTCTTACAACTGGGACAACTGGGGCCAAGTCAAAGTAAATATAAATAGCGCCAGTGCTAATGTAACAGCATGCTAACATGCTACCTACTCACACAATGCTCTCAGTGCCCCTGTAATTAAAATAATGTGCCTATAATCTGATGTGTTTAAAGAGAAAGAAAAAAAAGTTCTTGGACTTGACAAATTTATTGAAAATCTGTGGTTTTGTCTTTAAAATCTTGTCAACTAAACAAATGAATAAACTAAAAAACACACATTCTCATTCAATAAAAACTGTACTGTACAGTTTGAAATCTTGAGATAAAGTTCTTCTCAAGTGTGAGAGAAACAGACACACGTAAACTCTGTGGTTTTGTTTTCTTCTTGTAAAACTCTCGTCTTTGCCCTTCTCTGTTCTTCTCTAAGACATGTTACATCAGCTCTTTTGATGTGCACGACTGCTTCAGCACATATGGTGCTATCATTTGCATTCTATAATTGCCACACACAGTGGCAAATTTTGTTCCTAGCCCTGCTGATTAAATATCTTTTGTGTCACTATGTGTGTGTGTGTGTCAGAGAGCAGTGGTGAGAGAGACAGGTTTTATGTGTGTACTGCAGGCTTCAGGAAATATTAACATGAAAATTGTGTTGGGGGCGTATATCTGTCCCTATTCATCATGTCACACTTCTTTTTAGCATTTTCTCTATTTATCCTCAGAGCTTTCTTTATATTACCAGACCCTATTATTTTACACGTTGTGCATTTTACATCATTTTCACATTTTCCCTTCATGAGATTTCAGATCATCTACTTTCACAAACATTATCATATGCCAACACACGTGCACGTATAAACACACGGGCAAACACAAACATACAAACACAATAGCACACACTGCTATAATTGCATACCATCTATGTGACATTTCTGTAATTACCTTCTCCAACATGTTTGTCCAACTATTCCTCTATTTGAAACATCATAAACATGTGTGCTCTCTGACAGCATGACAAATGTGTGTGTGTATGTGCAAAGTAGAGCAAAGGAATAACATTGACACAAGGACACAGTGAGGAGATGATTTATTACAGATGCCTTTTCTGTCTGCTTAAGTGTTCATTTCACAGTTAATTTTCCTTGCAAATCAGAAACTATGACGGAAAATGGACAAGGTGCCAGCTCAACAGCGAAAAGAAACAGGACATGAAATTTTACATTTGACAGGCAGAAGTCAGCAGAATTAGATTTTTGGCGTAAAGTCAATGCTCAAGCATGTAGAGGACAGCATAAGAAAAGACTTTTGTCCACAGGGGGTGGCAGAATCGACACAAACTGAAAATTCCCCCCAGGAGCCTTAAAAACTAAGTTGCTGTCACTTTAGCACAAAACCGCTGTACCTGCTTTGGTTGATGGCTGCTTGTTTCTTTTCATTGTCCTCTTCTTGTCCTATCCTAAGTGTGCTAATAAGCAGCTAAAACACATGTGAATAGTTTCCATCCATGTAGCAAATGTATGCTTACCTCACATAGACTGTATATAGAATGGACACCATCTGCCGCCTTGCTGGGTGAAGCCACCTCGAGAACAGCACGCGCTGGTGAAGGGCTGCAGTATAGGTCATAAATCCCACATCCTCCAGCAATCCTTATGAAGCTGTGGAAAACCTTTAGAAATTTATTACACAGAATATAAATTCTTCTCCCCCTTGTTTGTGATGTTGACATGTAGTTATTGTAAGACTGGTTTGTGCTCAAGTCCTCTTTTTTCAGTACAGCTCCATTTTTAAAAGTTATTAGGAGGTTCATGTTTTCTTTGATTGACACTTAATACAGCCTATGCATAGCTCACCCGGGGGATACGCTGTTTGAGCGTCATCACAACGACTCTCCTGCCAAATGCGTACAATGCTACTGTGCAAGTGGTGGGGTGTGTAAAATGCTCATTGCGTAATGTTGGTTTCGGGAAGTGGAGAAAAAATGCACAATTGCTGAGAGTTTTTTGGCTTCAAATCCGTATACTGGGGGAAGGCAGAATCAAGTTTTCTATAGTATATACAGTCTATGGTACCACAGTGTTGAATTGACCCCAATGTTTTTCTAAAATCATGAATTGCCTCTTGTCAAAAGCTGCTTTTAAGTTTTGAAGAATAAAATGTGACATTCTCCCATCAGCATGTGTCACATGCTGATGGGAGAATATACAACTAGCTTGAACTGTGTGGCTCTGTCTCAAATGTATCTGTCAGGAGACATGGATTATAACCCGCATACTGAACTTAAAATTCAGTTGAATGAATTTTGATGAAAATGTGACAGTGTTACCTATGATTTGCTGGTTTACTGACACAATGTGAAGACAATTAAGCTCACATTTTGTCCAGTCCTACAGTTAGAGAGACCCTCAACCAGAAAGATGTGCCTGGTTGAGGATGTGTCCTCATGAGGTTTCCCTACTTCAAGTGGCTGTTTCTGTATGTAGACATGATAAATCATCTCTGCTCTGGCTCTTTGTGACAAGGCCAGTGCAGAGTGCACTGTGGTGAAGTATGTAGGCTTGATTAGTGAAGCTGCGCTCCCTGGAACACTGTATGGTTAGATAAAGACATGACTACCGCCCTGCAGGACCATGAATAATGGCTTATACAGCAGAACAATGAATGCAAATCCAAAGTGTCATCTGCAAGGTAAGACAAGCAACAGACCAGAGAAGTAGCCAATATCTTGTCAACCTGTCAAGGACGCTAAATTTGTGTGTAGAGTATACATAGCCTGGAGGTACTGTTTTATTCATTTTAAAATGAATCTGTGAATAGATAAAGAATGATTTCCTCAGTCAGTCTTACCTCACAGAGAAGCACGATCCTGCATGATAAATAAATACCCTTTTTTTCTATCAACTATCCAGCACCATTTGGTAGAAAAAAGCCTCTGGTCAGGTAGTCTCACACAAATGACATGTGGTCAAGGTCCTCCACTTGTCTGCAGTCATGAACTAAATGAAATTGTGCTTCTTCGAAGTCAGCATATGTTTTGTTGATTTTTTTTTCTATATTTCATTTCTCTTGCACATATTCACATTGAAATTTATGCTGTACTTTTTTGTCCATTAACAGAGTTAACCTCATGGTATTAATGTGCTTGATTGGCTAAGTTATAGCCCACAGTGTCATATGCTAACATATATTTTACTTTAAGGCTAATAATTTAGCCTTTTTTATATCATAAAGGTTAAAAATGATGTGAAGAATACTTGTAAACCCCATTAAAGACATGGGCTTCAAACTGAGAGCTGAATGTGTCGAAGTACCTCTACCATGCACAGCGGAGCATAATTGATGTTCTGGTCACATATAGTCTGGATTGACTGATGGGAAAAACTCTGTCATATAACAAGAAAGACAATGAACACGGGAAATGTGCTCCGCTTGGGTTAGAGCACTGCTGTATAGAGACATGAGATAAATCTGTGTGTATTACATAAATGTATCCTTGAGCTGAAGGGTTCATTAATCAGAAGTAACGGTAGGAGTGAGAGAGAAATAAAGAAGGTGGCAAGGAAGTAGAAAATGAGTAGGCAGCCTCTTTATTTCTTCTCTTTATTTTTGCTTACACCTCTTCCTTCCTTATATCTCGAGTGCACACCAAACGTATCACTATCTGGACCTTGATTCAGACATCCTAATGTATTGTAGGGTAGTTATCAGAGGTACACTGATATGCCAAAATCCACACAGCAGCAAACATTACATTGGTACCATTGCTACTTAAGCAAATAATAAATTTGGTATGTTGAAAAACTCAATCAATGGCCCTGCTGTTTATTTTTCTCAATTCATAAAAACCACCCAACCTACCTTAGGACAGGTATCATAAAGAAAAAGGCTTTTGATTATCCATTTATCGAATATACACATGGCGTATCCTGTTAGAGCTAGAGCCAATCCTAGATGTCATTGGGCGATAAGTATGTTATACCTATCTGGTTGCTATCTGTCATATCAGCAGTGAAATAGTCTTTGCTTCTGCCTTACAGCAAAAAGGTTTCTAGCTCAGATCCATGCAGGGGCCATTGTGTGGGGGTTTTGCATGGTTTCCTTGTGCATGTAGGGATTCTCTCTGGGTACTCTGGCTCCCTTCCACAGTCTGAGGACATATTAATCAGGTTAAGCATCCCATAGCAAAAAGTTGTGCACAGCAAAGATGGAGAAAACATAAATACTGATAATTAACCCTGTGAAAATATTTGACTGTGCCTAAATTTAGTTCTAACATGTTCCTCTGCACCATGCCAGCCATAGGAAATAGATATCCTCAACTCCTTACATGGTGGTCATTAGCAGAGATTTCTGCTGATTGCTGACTAGCGATAGCATGACTGGTGTACATTCATAAACAGATAGGTCTAAAATCAAATGAGAGTTTCCTGCCATGTTCATGAATCTGATGTAGGTTTTCAGTACTAGAGACTTCTTTTTTCACAAATGTATACACGGGTTAATTGATAGCTGTTAATCACTAACATATACTATATAAAGGTCAAATATTAGTTTATTGCTACAACTTTTAAAGATCCTACAAATTTATTGGGGATCCATTCAGTTTTTTTACGGACTCATTTAAATCAAAACCTGTGGTTCCCTAGGATGTGAAATTTAAAACCTGTGAATGTCACTCAACAGCTCAGTTAACTCACATGCTACATGTATGTTGCAATTGCGGGCAGCAATTGAAACTATAGAGACCATATATTATTTACTTGGTATGGGGTCAAAATACAAGGTTATATGTTAAATGAAACCAACTGAGACCATCTGGAATCGACAGTCTAGGAATTAAAGGGTAGATTTATGGGCCTGACCTAGACTTGTTGTGCATGATCTCACGGTCTCCTTTCTCATGCCTTATTTTCCAGGAAATTCGATCTCTTTCCATTGTTTTATCTTCACCTGAATAATTTATAGGTGCTCCCTTAATCCCAGAAGATGACACAGTCTCTAAAAACAGCCTCCCTTATATTACACTTGGATGCACTACAAGTTGGTATTGCCTCAAAGTTGTTCTGAGTCTGATGGTAGAATACGGCATGGTTTTGTGGCAGACTTGTCTAGTTTAAAGAATCAGTTGACAGGATGTGAAATCAAAATACAACAGTTTATACATGTAGATACAACTGTATCTATGGTATGTGAGAACCAGATTATGGAAACATGTTAAGGCCATTACCTATGCAGTTATATAGTATATGGGATGAAAGGTGGTCTGTAAACACAACTTTACATAACAATCTACCTAATAAAAGCTCATAATAACAAGAAAAAAAGGTAAGAGGTCTGACATATGGCATAGCAAAAGCTCATAGATAACACTAGCATGCAGACATAACATGTAGACAGGGAGACAAAGGCTGCTAGTCTCCAGCTTCCTACTTAAACAAGGTGGCATCAATGGTGATCTTTTGTTTATAAGTTCTGCAAGAGAGGCACCCACCAGAATGTCATTAGTTCTAATACCCTTCAGAAAGCCAGATCTACGGACCAGCTTAGATGCCTCTGAAGCTTGATATTTTCTCTTTTATTTTCACACTCTTGCATCAGCAGCTTATTGTTGACTGAAGGTTGTGTCAATGACCAGTTTCCCCATATATACATGCTAATTCTATAGAAATATGGAAATAACATGTAAATTGTGTTTTAGCTCCCAGTGATTTGTGCTTTAGACTGCAGTATTCAAATTTGCAATCCATTATTTTCACTGTAAGTAGAGTAGTACTTTCACAATGACCTTTGCTTGGAAAAGCCATTAAAATAAGGCCAGGAAGTACTTCAATAAAGGTGAAAGATAACCATAGATGTGATTACAGTAATCTTGACCTCACAAATGATTTAAAATGATGCTGTCATTTGATTGATGCTTGGTGGGCGATCATTAAACTATAACAATGTCATACACATCCAGTGTTTCAGCGGACTGCAGCATAGACAAACACTGTGGCCAATAAAAGCCTTTCTAGTTTCATCTGAGGAAGTTCTGTTTGAAAATACAGCAAAAGGAGTAAATGGTGTAGATTAGATTAGATTAGATTAGAATAGATTATGTGTACAGGAAAACAAGCTTTCCCTCCTGCTGAGGATATAATAAAGATTATGTTGGGATCTGAATATTGTCAGAATAAAATCTACACCCAATATTAATGAAGGAAGAAAATGTTGTTGATAGGGTCATATCACTCAAACTGCATCACATCATCTCTATGTAATTGGGTTCTATTTATTGATGACTGCAAATACTGGTTATTATATCTCTACATAAACTAAAACCTCTAATGTTGAAAAAAAAAACACTGTAGAGGTGAGTGGATTAATAAAGGTGCACTCTCGTCTTAATAACTATAAATGGCTTCTTATTGATGGTGGTAAGAGCTTATTGAAAGGCTATTTCACTTGACAGCTGTTATGTCATCCTGACATTCAGGTACCTGACCTATTATTACAGATAAATGTCTGCTTTGAATCCATCTGCTCTGTTGTTTTCTATGGTCAGTGGGCTTAGTCTCAGGTATCTTGCTTACTACTTCGGCTGGTTCTGGGCATTTTTCCATGTTCCTTAAAAGCCTGTACCAGAGCCCCCTCTTTGTCAAAGTTTATTTTCGTAATTTTGTTTTTTTTTCTTCTTTTGTATTTTCTGTTCCCCTTTTGATGTATAGTTTCCCTGAGTTCCTGTTTCATGTGTGTTTTTAGTGTTTTATTCTTGTGGTTAGTTTTCAGTGTTTCCTGGTTTATTTTGTAGTTCTTTCTTTTTGTGTGTCTGGTTTAGTTTGACTTCCTGTGTTCTCCCTCCCAAACACTTGTCTGCACCAATGTCTCATTGTCTCCTCTGTACACTCCCTGTTTTCCCTTCCTTCTTTGTTCATTCATTGTCTAAGTCTGTCAATGCTTGTCCATGTTGTCCGTACCTTGTGAACCGTACTTTGTGTTTTCCCAGTGCCTTTTTGCTTCTTTGAATTGTTTGCTGTGCTTTTTTTTTCTTGGGTTATTTGCAGTGTTGGGCAGTAATGCTTTACTAGTAACACCGTCACTTTTGACAGTAACTGATACTCTAACCCATTCCTTTTTTCGATATATAAACTCAGTTACTGTTACAATATGGTGCGTTTGTCCGTTACTTGATAAATGACCGGAGAAGAAGTAACATCTTGTTTACAATGGGTTGCTGGGTGCCAGCCAACCGCCTTAAAAGAAATGAAGAAGACAAGGTAACTCTAAAGGAATGAGTAAAAGCAAGGTAGATTTTTCAAGAGGCCATCTCTTAACAGCTTAGGCCACATCTACAACAAACATTAAAATGTACAACAATTAGAAGAGGAACCTTTAGTCATGGTTGATATCCTCAATAGCTCATTTTATTACAGGTTTACGATGGCAACGGACACACATTTTTTTTCTAAAGCATTTAGTTTTTGCAAACACTTAATGAGAAGTCAGAGGAAAATACAACCAAATGAGTTGTTTATAGAGTACCTTCTCTTGATTTAAAATGGGTATTAGTAGTGGGAAGTTGCATTACAGTGAAAATAACAAGGTGTGCTTGTTAATTGTCATGTCTGTCGTTTCCATTATTTTTTACACATTCGTGTTTCATATCATGTCTTTCCTATTTTATTTTGAAATCACTAAGCCCTGTCTCTGTTTCTAGTTTTGTTCCGGTCTGGTCTGCCCTCTCCCATCTTGTAGAACCTGCATCCTGAATGTCTCTCCCCACCTACATATTTCACATCACCCTTGTTAGCTCTTGTATTTAACCTTATGCCTCTGCTTGCTTTTGGAATAAACCCTTGGCTTTAGTCTTACAGCCTTGGTGTCCTGCATTTGTGTCCGCCTGTTCTGATCCTGGTTTCATGACATTAACAATGATACTATATTTGTGACTGATGCAAATATGCATATACATTAATTTTCCGGAAGACACAGTCAAGAAAAAGAAAAAGTAAAAAAAAAGTTTTACAAAGGCAGAATTTCAAACACTAGGCTGAACAAAGTCTGTTTTCACAAAGCATCTAAAAAAGCATTGACAAGTAAAATATTGGATGCGAATTGTAAGGCTGTATTCTACTCTCATGGGAATATCTGTCCAGTCTGACAGTTTAAAGAATTCTGTTCATGTGTTAAACGTTTTCTTCCCTGATGACTTCAGATTAAGTTTTTCCCATGTAGCTCAGATATTTTTAAATGCAGATAAAACTTGTTGATGATTATGAACATTTTTTAAATTTTGTTGAACACAGACTTTAACCACAGGTATTTTCTTATTCCTTGAAGAGATAATGAGTGTCCATCTCTCCGATTCACACCCTGCAAATTAATTTGTACGTTTTGTGACATCAAAAAGTCTGTCTCTCCTGTATTGCAACAAGCCCTGAATGCAGCATAATTCAAGATGAAATTCCTCTGAGAGAGTATAAAATAATCTTCACAAGCCACAGTCCAACTATAATGAGCTTCAGATGTACCATACAGGATCCAGAGGGGTAGATACACAGCTGTATGTTTCAGTTGACAGCATTTAGCTGCCATTTTTTCTTGTAAAATAAAAATAAACCATTTCCTCCTGTGGTTTAGCTTGACAGCCTGTCTTGCTTGTCTGTTCTGCTTTAGAAGTTGACTTTGCCACTTGCTGTAGCATGACAGCAGTGGATATATGCACTGTTCTCTTTGTTACCTTCCTGGTCCAACAGTACATTTTCCCTTATTCATACACTTGCTAAGATGCTGCTTGGGTAGCAGTGGCAGACTGGCACCAAAAAGAGGCCCTGGCAATTTAGACAGAGAGAAGCCACATTTGTCTTCTCAGGTCATTTGAACAATGAAGAAACATAACATGACGCATAAACATTACACCTCCACAGAACTAATGTAGTAGCTTAACCAGAACATAATAAATAAATGTTATACCTTTATGTAGTTACAGTAGCAGGTTGCGCAATAATTTGCTTTTCTCTGCCACTCTATTAATCACATCATCCAAGTGCCACTGGGCTCGTCACTGGGCACAGGCTTTTTAGAGAATGACTCCACAGTATTTCAGCTTTTCCCACTTTCTGCCAATAAAGCTTTGCGCTTCTTCTCTCTCTTTTTTTCTGCCCCACCCTCTCCTACTTGCCGTTTTCTCGTTGTTGACCTGCTTGCACTACCCATCATTCAATTGTCATTTGACCTATCATCTCATCAGGTCAACGATCGCGAAAAAAAAAAGAAAATCCACTGACAACCAAAAAACATCCAAAAATCCTCATTGGTTTGCAGCCGCCTATTGACACAGTCGCTTCACTTTATTTAGTTATTTATATAATCTATTTATTTATTTGTGGCCGCGGCCGCCTATTGGTGCAGCTGCTCCACAGCCTATTTATTCATTTATTTGTGGCCGCGGCCGTGAGCAGTGATAATCGGTGAGCGAGCCGCCTCGTGACCACATCACCAGGCAACTGCAGTGGCATTTGCCCACATTGCCCAATGGCCAGTCTGTCCCTGTTAGGTTGCATTAAAGGGGACATGAAACACTAAATGAAGTTATTATAAATTACAAAAAGGTCTCTCACCCTAAAAAAAGAAAACTGCGTTTTAAACACTGACAGCCAAAATAAATGTTAGAATCCTTTATTTGAAAATAATAAAAAAAAAACTTTCAAAACACAGCCAACACCATATTTGTTGTCCCGCCAAATGTGACATCATGGGGCGGCTGTCGTTTAATAACTGGAGGGTTGGTGGTTTGATTCCCCCCTATCCCAAGTCTGTCCGTTGAGTCCTTGGGCAAGACACTTAACCTGCCTTGCTCCCAGTGAGTGTCTTCCACTGGTGTGTAATTGTGAGTGTTGTGTGGTGGTGGTCAGAGAGGCCGTAGGCGCAAACTGGCAGCCACATTCCCGTCAGTCTGCTCCAGGGCAGCTGTGACTACCAAGGTAGTTTACCACCACCAGGGTGTGACTGTGTGAGTGAATGAATGATATATCCATTGTAAAGCGCTATGAGGGTCGCTGATAAAAAAGCGCTATAAAATCTGATGCATTATTATTATTATCATTGCATTGGTTCACACAAATTCTCTAGTTAGGAAAATACGGTCTTTGGGAACGACACTCAAAATAAGTGAAAAAAAATGAGTGAAAAGGGGGCATGTTTTGGATAGAATTAAAGAACAGAAGAAGATAATTTATTTTCATAATTTGCCGATTAAACAGCCTGTGATTCTACGGCGATGGCTAGCAGCTATGTGAAAGAGACCCTGATATCAATGGGATTCATCTGGTTAAATAAAGGTTAAGTAAACAAATAAAAATGTGCTGTCATGTCCCTTTATACATTGTAGTTTCCTTTAGAAATAAAATGATCTCTTTTTGACTCTGCAGGTTAACACTTGTATTCAACTGTAAGCAACTGGTGGCAAATACTGATGTTGTTCTCTCCTGAATGGATCCTTGTTTGTGTTGTACTTATTCTCAGCACAATCTCTTTGAACAAAAGCAATTGTTAAATTCCTGTTCTTTTGCCTCCTCTCTATTTGTTCCAACATGACCCTGAATTTCTCAGTTACAACTTCTTTTTTGACTTTGTTTGTCCATGTTGAAAATGCGTGTGTGTGTGTGTGTGTGTGTGTGTGTGTCCTCTTTTATGGCCGGAGTGAAAATCAGCACAGGCCCAGTGTCTGCCTTTTCACCAATCAGTAGCTGTTGTTAGGAGTAAAGTGTCAAACCAGTCGGAGTCCACTATTTAGGATAGAAATGGCAGCCAATCACAGACTGCATTCTGCATGAAATGACAGCCAGATGGCTCAGCTGGGTTTGAACTCACTGAATAAGAAATCATTTCTTGACATGGCTGTATTTCTGCCATTTATATAGGCGCTCCCACTTTTTTTTTGTGAATCAGTCACACTCACTCATTCAGGCTGGCCTTCATATTCTTCACATTATTTATGTAGTCCTAAAATAGAAATCTGTTCCCCCTGTCTTTTAAAATGTAAATGATGTTTTTTGCATTGACACAATATAGTGTAGTGTATACCTATGTATCTTTGAGCTCATACAGTGTGAAAATACAACCATGTTTTTAGATGTCAGACTTAGTTTGAATACTTGAGTATTCTTCAAAGGAAGTATCAAGAAATTTGATAATGTCTTTAAAGTTAAGATGTGATTCAGACTGTAACCTAGTCCGTTTAACTCTTAACTTTTTTATCACACTCATCACTGTCACATGGATCATTTTTACACACCATCAAACTGAAATTTCTGTGTCATGCTGACAACTTCAAAAGATCAAGGTAGCAGCAGTTTCCTGAGCTCTGCAGTTACCCTCCGTATGCAAGAGGCTTCAGAGCATTAAGGGAAATGCTTGTCCATTACCTGGTGTGAGGGTGCACAAGAAGCAAGGCAGATCAAAATAGCTACTATGATACACACGGAAGAAAGACCAACATCACATCAACCTCATCAAACAGGAAAAATACACTTCTTCAGATATGTGTTTTTACTCTAATGTTTATGCCTCAGGTAGGCATATCATACGAACAGAGGGTAGAGCCTCTTTCCTCATTCTCATTCTCTAGAGGGGGTAGGGTGTGGCACCCCTTGCCACATCCTTCCGCCTCCACTGTAACCCCCTACCACCAAGATCGGTTTAGTGGTAGTCTTTATCATGAGAATGCAAGATTTCTATGACCCTTGTGAGTAATGACGGCTTCACTATTGCTCAAACCCCATTAACAGACTTTCCCATTTTTTTATGGCCAGTTTGGCCTGTAATACAATCAATTATGAGGATATGTAGGCTATCAATTGTGTGATAGCTTACATATCCTATGTCAACAATCTGACGAGCAAGCCCTTTAACCATCTGGATTTTCAATTTTGCTCTGCTTCCAAATTGTACGTTTGCATGGGTCAGAGCTTGTACATTTTCCCGTCAGGTTTGTTCTTTTACAGATCACTTTACATGGCAAGTGTCATTTGCCACTTTTAGACACTGTTTTATGCACAATGTTTACATATGATGTCTTCAGCAAGTGACTCTGCCCACCTTTAAAAAGTTATTAGAAATGATCATAGGTCCTGCCTGCTCTAGCTGCAGCATGCTCTCTGGCTTCAAGCCTGTGTAATTTCTTTACTGAATTTTTAAGCTTCTTTAATTAATTTTTGACTCTATACAACTAGTTTCTAATAAGTCATTTAAATCTTATGTATAGATGAGTTGCTAAAGGATGGATGGACTGATTTTTAAGAGATCTTTGATGGATTCATAATGTGGGCCTTCTAGATCATCTTCCACCTCCAACTCAGTGTAAGATCTTCAACTTTAAATCACTGCCATTGTAATTACCAGAAACTATAATGGCCGAGAAAGGTGGTGAGGATTTTGCAGCACAAACTGCTGGAGCAGTAAAAAACACTTTTTTTTACAAAGAATTACTTGAACGACAAGAAAAGAGTTACAAATCTTGTCTACGATTTTTTTTTTGCTGATTCAACATTTGCTCATGTAGACAGTCCTGTTAAAGATGTGCTAAACATGGCCATATTATTCAAGACTTAAAGGCCAGCCTTCAGTTTTTCACAAGCACACTTGGATGACCTGCAAGCTTCCAAAGCATCAAGCTCAGAAAAAGAAAAACAAGTTATTTCTGCCCGCCGAGCTGATTATCAAACTGCATTAACAATGTTCTAACACAAATGGATTATTTGGAAAATCAGTCAAGAAAAAACAACCTTCTGATAGATGGAGTTCCTGACTCAAAAACAGAAACTTGAAATGAGACTGAGATGAAGGCAAAGAAAATTCTATCTGACCACCTGTAAAAAGACTATTTTCGTGCTTTGCCGGCGACATGGCACAGCCGCGGTGTTAGTCCGGTCCGCTGCGCTGACAAGGCGTTCCCAAGCACATTTTGGTGAGTGGTGCAGCCCGGCGTAAGAATCCCCCCTCCCTAACTCAGCTCCTCCCAGCGGCGTAAGTCGTAGGGAGGGAGGAGAGAGGGCGTTGAGTGGGTTTAACACAGCCCAGACCTGTATTGACCAATAACATCAGCTCCTCTCCTCGCCTTTAAATCCGCCACCGGCGAGGTATATTACAATTTTCGTGAAGTAGTCAAAGAGATCAAGAGATGTCTGAAGACAGTAATGCCACACGATGGCGACAGAAGGCAGCCCCTCAACAAGTGTCGCTGTAAGCGCTGCATTGGGCGTCCTTCACACTCTCTCATATGAGCACAGATGGATTTGGTGTGTGTAATGTTGGACCCACTGGTAAGACAAACACCCTTTTCCACAAATAAAGACACTCACATAAAGTTGCACATATTTAAACCTCACGTGACAAAGGTGGGTTGTTCACACAGATCACAACATAAACTCCATAAATGGCATTAAAATCGTAACCATCTGTTCGTAAAGGACGCATCGCGTGCCGTGGCCTGGCTCTTTCTTTCATAGATGTTGGCATATAAAATAAATTTGGCTCACAAAACTGAGTATTATAATATTCATATGTCGGTTTAAAGTAAATAATTCATCTGATCACTGAATCAAATCATCTGTTCAGCCACCGCAGCAGCAGCAGCAGCTGCAGCAGCAGCAGGACGGGGAGAGGACACGGAGACATGTCCAGGTCAAGCTGCGTGAGAAATAAGAGGAAGAGGAGGAAAGAAAAGGAGGGAGACGAATTACATATCTTGTTAAGTTCATCATGTGTGTTTATTTACTAGATATTTAATTTAATTTAATGCCGTTTCAGCTGTGTTGATTCGGTCAGGATGAGTGTCCAAACACGTGCCAAACGCGCTCATCAGATCAGATATAGATCAGAATATATCTATATAGATCTAAATGTGCTGAGTCAGATTATTAGTTATACAGGATCCATATTTAGCATGTATCGGCAGCGTCGCATATCACGCAGCAAGTAGGTTGCCATTCTAATCAATGCAGCATTGCATACAGAACGCATATCAGCTCCGTCACAGCATCGTATCAGAAGCGTATCAAGAGCAGAACTGCTAAAGATACGCGCCAGGTCTCTTTTTCTCTGCTCTACGCTTCCAATGCGTGTCAATCCACACAGAGAAGCACAAAAACTGCGCATGTCATCCAGTATTTCAAAATAAAACACCATATGCAAACTCCTGACTGTGTATCAGTTTGTGTAGATGAGAAATACTTCCTGGTTATGGATTTATCAGTAACACAGAACAATCCGATGGTCAATCCCTGATCCATGTCGACCCCAAGAAGACTAACTCTGTCTGAAGGTAACAGCACAGCATAAAGGAACATAGTTCACTTCATTAAATATGAGTAAACCTGAAAAAAATGTACAATCATGTTGCTATTTCACATATAGTACAGGCTCAACGGTCACTGAATTATATCCAAATAAACAGGAAATAGACCACAGAAAGGCAAAACAACCTGCTGTGAGCATGTTGTTTCCTCTATACTGAGCCCAGCTGACCGGAGCTGCACTACGCTGCTGCCACGCTCCAAATACGCATCCTGTATGTGATACCAAATGCTGCTCTACGGAGCAGGGACAGAACGCGCTCAGTACGGATCCTGTATGTTTTCAGCTTAAGTTCTGCATGTCATCAGACTCTCCCATTTGTATTCCTTTCTTTTCTTCATTCTGTGCCATCTCCTCGGTCAGAAGCAGCATGGAGACATAAAAGACAAATAAAAGAACAAATAAGAGTGTTGCCCTTTAATTTAGACATCTGAACTGAGGAGGTAAGCTGTGCTGCAACATAGCAAGATGTTTGAAACAGGGGACAGATTCTTTATATATTAAAAAAAAACCCTTTAAAATCCTTTAAAATACAGCAATCTGTGACCTACAAGCTGACATTCAACTAGCACCAAACACACGCACAGCAAGCTGAAAAGAGCAATGTGTAACAGAAAGGTGGGCCAGTAATTGTTTGACCTTTACGTTGGCAGTCAGGGTTGAAACGGTGGACAAAGACAAGCTTAGCCTGACTGGGGAAAAGTTAAGCCTGACACTTCAGGTAGGCTTAAGGGCAGAAACACAAAGTTCCCAGAGTGTGTATTTTAGATTCTCAATGTTTTCCTGCCTCAAAGTGTCACAGGGGCAGTTAAACTAAAGGATGTGAAGCAGTTTCCTTTAACACACTGAATTTTATCAAGCTTATCGGACATACATTCAGTACTTCTGTTTGTATGTTAAGTGGTTATTTTCTACCTTGTTACAGATGATAAGGTAGTTGATATGCAACTTTCTTTTTACACTGTATGCAAAGAGAGCTGCTGTATTAAAACCGACAAGAAACCCATGCTATTACTGCATGTACAAGTTTTTTTTGTAGATTTAGTCTAAGCTAAAGGGATATTCCAACGTAAATTTAAGTTATGGTTGTCTTGTCAGGGCGCCCCACAATCAAGCGGCTGCTGGAAGAGAGTAGGTGAGTTGTGTTTAGTCTCTTTGCTAATAAAAAACAAGAAAAGCTAAAAAGATGTTTGAAAGATGTAGATGTACTATGGCTGGGACCCTCTATGTACTGCTGATGAAGTTAGGTGCTGTTCTGAGCATTATTTGTGGCTATAGAGTGGCTTTGTGGTTGAGTTTTGCACATGGAGATGTACGTAGATCACTGTGTATTGCTATCGTGCGGTCGTTACAGATGTTGGTATAACTAGAGAAGCAAGCGGTCGGCAACATTCATCTCTCAGAGGGCTGTGGAACTCGGTGTTATGGTGTGTTTGACCCTTAACTTAATTTCACACCGGAATATCCCTTTGTATCATTTACAAATCAAAATACTGCCATTATTCCATCACTTATTAATCAAGCCAACTAGACGCATTGTAATTTATGATTTTCTAAAACAATCTGCATCACATCAACATCGGCTCTCAAGGGACCTGTTTCACCATCACCTTTTCCAACCGATAACACATTTTGATCATCCTTAGTGACTGCATATAAACCTAAAACAATTAGTGGTTTGTATTTAATATATGGAATAATTTAGTTTAATATTGCCTCTACTGTTGTAGTTGGAGCTCCACAGCTGTGGGTAATAGGACTTGCAGGTTCCAGGAGTTCAATAACACTGAACAGAATACAAAGGTCTCATAGTTATATAGCATTTCAACACAATGCTATTTTTAGCACAACACCTCATTGCGCAAAATATCTCACACAGACGTAAATGCTGTAACTCCTCTCCATCCCCTGAACATAGATCGCACCAAACACAGAAAAGTTTTACTTTACATCTTCCTTTATGAGTATCTAAACAATAAAGCCTATCCAGCCAAAAAGATAAAATATGCTCTAAAAAACAAGGTCCCCAAGGTCTCATAGTCTCTACACCATTCTATGGAGGCACAGGCCTGCAGAACTGGCATTACATGTTTGATTTTGCTCAACACTAAAAGGAAAGGAAAATGATCCCAAAAATGTACCACCTGAAACCAATATCCTCTCCTTGGAGTTTGATTAAATTAGCCATCTGGTAGTGTTGGCACTTTGGTTTTAACAACTGCCAGCTCAATACAAAATCAAGCAAGTGTTTTTTCCTCATTCCTATTAAGATAAATTACATTCACTGAACAATTCCAGGTAAATGTCTTATTCAAAGATATAACAAGCCAAATATATGATAAGGTTCTTCTATTAACTCGAAAATAATCAGCCAATAGGATAAGAAAAGTTTTTGCATCAAGTTTCTTGTAAAATAAAGATATATTTATTTTCAGGGACTTGTATTTCAAGAAACTTGACAGGCAATTTTTTGGCCCTTTCAGCTTTTCTTTTTCTTTCGTTTTTGCGTTGCTCCCCATTACCTGTACATGTTTGAAAAGTATTGCAAGAAAAATACCCCAGCTTCTTGTTTTTTAGGCAGCTAACTCATTGATTTAGCCTGAGGTATGTAGACACAAGCACAAATCCCTTATTTTTTGAAGAGATTTTATCAGGTCTGCCTACACTTATCTCTATGTGTTTTATTTGATACAATTTGCTGTTAATTTAAGGGTTAGAGACTAGATGGAGATCTTGTGCCTGTCACTGCTCAATCATGACAAAACCCTTTTAAATAGGCAACTTTGTAGCTGTTATGCTGATGATGGAGCGTGACTGGTTAGAGATAGCAACTGATGACTGTAATAACAATAATAATAATAATAATAATAATAATAATAATAATAATAATAATGATAATAATAATAATGTCCTTAATTTTTGCATTTATTCACAGAATAATGCACCATACTTGATGAGAGCAATACTAGAACAATTGACAAAGGTCTCATCATAATGCTCAGAGTGTGGTACCTTCTCAGTTTATCATGAATGTGTAATAAGTTAAATGAAGACTGTAATTTTTTTCCTTAACTTATGAGCAGCAGAGGTTGTGTAAGGGGAGACTGGATCTGATTTCAAATATAGTAGCAGGAGACTCATGTGGAGGTGGAGTTTGGTTAATCAGACACTATTGTTCTCAAACAGCGCTCACACAGCAGAGTTAGATGCCAAGAGGAATCAGCCCAGTTTTGAAGCCACAGGAATCTTCAACTGATTTTACTCTGTAACTCTTGCATGCACTGGTGTGACCTCTTTTCCTCTGCTTTTGCTTTTATCTATTTACTTGAAGAGTTTGTTCAGTGGCTGTCTCTGCTCCTCGATCATAATATCCGTATTAGACAATGGTATGTAATGAGTGTAGGAAACACAGGGTTGAGGCCAATATTAATGAGTTCTTGCCTTTATAATTTGGAGTCTGTCCATACATCAAGTAGAGGATCCTGAAATAGCAGTGGTTGATGATAGAACAACACAATAAATGAAAACTTGAGAACAACAAGACATGGAAAATTGAGAAATGCTCCAAAGACACCTGTATGGAATATTTCACAGGTGAACAGGTTAATTGGAAACAGGTGAGTGTCATGACTGGGTCTAAAAGAAGCCTCCCCTCAAGGCTTTTTTCTTCTCATGTTCTCTCTCAACCAATTCTGTTACTCTAGAAAAGTTCATATCATTTTAGGATTTGTGGTTGCTTTATGACTGTTTTATTGAGTTCACTTGGATTCTTTCACTTTGCTCCTTCTGTTTAAACATCCTTTGCCGAACATCCTTCCTCATCATGTCTTCTTGTCTCACTCTGTGTTTGTTGGATCATGTTGGAAATGGATGTTTTTACCCATTGTCAACTGAAAGAGGTTCAATCATGAACTTGATATGAAATGACTTTATTTGCTATGACGTGTGATCAGCTTGTCCTTGGTATTGCTATTGCTTTTCAGAATCAAATAGAGTTGTTAATGTTGACTTATCAGGGGGTTAAGGTATATAAAAAGCTTTGTGAGCATTGAGACGGATGCGTATTAAATTGATATAATGCACAACTTCTACAGAGCTGCAGCTACATGGCTGTACAGTAAGTATCCACACCTGTCTTCAATGTTACAGTCATAACTCTGATGGAATTGGAGGCTATTTTTAACCTCTTCAAGTATGAACAAAATATAACTGCCACAGTTTTATCTTTTAATTCCTGATGTATTTGAGTAAGACAGAGTTCTAATTTCTTTCTTTCTTTCTTTCTTTCTTTCTTTCTTTCTGTCTTTCTTTCTTTCTTCAAATGAGACACTCACCTTCACAATGGGTTCATCATTCTGTGTGTGCAAAAAGCCCAACGGCACATTTGTCCAAAAAATAACTTCAGTCCATACTGGGGCCAACTTTTCAACATTGTCTTTGCATGCACTGGACTAAAGGATTATGTAAAAGTTAATTTAATTTATCATCTGTATTTTAAACTTACACGTACTTCTATATATAGCTGCCCTACAGTCCTACTTCAAAGAAATGTTTGCTTCCCTGGGTAAAGTTATAAAACAGCATTTTTTGCCATATTAATGAGATCCATTTTCTTTTTATTACATAAACAGCTGATTTTAATGGTTGTCTTCCTATGTGTTTGTGTCTCCCTATAGTCTCCTTAAAGGTTCAAAAAATGAATCTTTAATCTACTCCTGCAAAACTGAAACTGAAGACGTTCTTAGAGCATGGACTAACCCTACATATCACATTTCTCACTTTAATTTTCTTTCTTCCTGCTCATTGGACGAAGACGATTCAAATGCAGCCAAATTCCCAAAAAGCCAAAACAAACCTTTTGATAAAGGAGATTAAAGTTGTTTGTAAGAAGACACCATTCACTGGTTTTCAGGCTAAGTCTGTGACCGAGCTGCAGGGTTCCAAGGTAGATTTCTTAAGATCCAGGTGTTTGATATCTGTAACGTTATGAGACCCTGCAAAAGAACATGTGTGTTTTGCTCCTTATCAGCCAAACCATGTCGAGCGGTGCATGCTCATGACCTTGACTATCAGTAACCAAAACAATACAGTGGTAGTTGCTATGGATACTCACAGGAGAAGTTCCACAGGGCTGTTTTTATTGACTGCTCCAAGGCCTTGGTGGAGAGGTGATGTTGTGCATGTTTTTTTTTTGTTTTGTTTTATTTTGGTCAGAAAAGTTTGGACTTTTGGTCTTATAGTTATTCTGTTTTATATGGTTAGTCT
This sequence comes from Xyrichtys novacula, assembly GCA_962446985.1. Classification (NCBI taxonomy): domain Eukaryota; kingdom Metazoa; phylum Chordata; class Actinopteri; order Labriformes; family Labridae; genus Xyrichtys; species Xyrichtys novacula. Next base: position 11,126,835 of record OY660878.1, read on the forward strand.
CTACAAACTCAGACTGACCGCTCTTGAATGTGTATCATGTTAGTAAGACAGCTTATGTATGGTATCTTTTGTACTTGCAAACGTGTTTGATCTATAAATAAATGCATTCGTTGTTTGTGTTTCTTGGTCTCGCTGGGACAGTTTTCTGAGGGAAAATGGGAAAAGACTGAAATCTGTTAAAGGACAAAAAAAATTTGAGATCCCCCTGATAAACATCAAAAACATAGAGTGAGGAGGTGGTTTTAGATCTGCATTTATCAATTTGTATATTTTATGTGTAAAACTTGATGGGGATACAAAGTGTTCTCTATTAGTATTTGTAAAAACTGAATGAATAAATAAATTGAAAAAAATACAAATTTTACAAGATATGAACTTGTGACCTGACTCTGTATCTGCATTTTCACACCCAGCACTCATGTTGTGTAAAGAGAAAATAATTTGCACCCTTGTCACTGCCTAAAGGTGATGATCTTCAAATTCAGCATACCTTCCCCAAGTGGGACAGGATACCCTACAAGATTTTATATTTTTCAAAATGTGATTAAGTTTTCTAAATGTTGAATAGTTTCGAAAACCTAGCAACTTTTTTTTGTTTATTTCCTCTATTAAGTGTCTTCCAACATGAGACAATATGCAGATGGACTGCAAACCATAAATGAGAGATTTTGCTTCTGAAATGATCCCTAACAGCTGAGAGAATTAGATGCCTGCATGTGAGTTTATATTCTCCCCAGTGTTTACAGTCAACAGAGGCCTTCCTAAATCAGTCTAATGAGATTTCCTTCCATTGGATACTCTCCTGTCTGATTGAAGATGTTGGTAATTGTCACAGCCGCAGAGGAGGAACGACGAGAATACAAATCGTTGTTGGATGAGAGAGGAGGGAGCGAAAAAATGATTGCTATCACCCACAAAATAAGAATAGAATTACCATCTTAAGCAGAACTGATTGGTGTCCCGCTGTAAGGAGGGTTCCCTGAAATAATCAAGTCTCAAGAACATTATACAGTAAGGCCTGGGAGATCACATCAGTCTATTCAGCTCTTACTATTTGGAAATGCCGCAACACACCGACAAATTCACAAGAATTAAAATTTCGAATAGCCTTCATGAAAGTAGATAGTACAGATGTATTTTCTTACAAGGATTCCTGACTGTAAATCCTAAGGGAATATTTCCTTTGGAAAAAAAAGAAGAGAGTAAAAAGAGAGAGAGAGAGAAAAAAAAAAAACAGCCTGCCCATCAGGCAACTTGGCATTGATTCTTGGCTAAGTAGGACTGACAAAATGAATTTATGTGCACATGAAGAAAAAAATGTTTAATACTTTTGACTGGCACAACAATTTTTAGATACATTTTAGTGATTCTGTATCAAGTCCTAATTTAGAGTGTCAATGCCCAAAGCTGATCTTTAAAAGTAATTTCAAATAGGCATAGCCTTAAGCCAATGTGAATAAAAATATATATTAGAATTTCATGATGAAATACTTTTATTACCACACGCTTTTAGTCATATCTCAATGAACTGATTAATGAACAACAAAATGAATCTGTTTCTGCTTGTACTTAAGACACATAAATGAATCTTTAATGATCCCATTCATTAATAAAAGGACAGATTATCATTTACCAATAAACAAACATTACAATAAATCTTAACGAGAAACATAACAGGGTGTCTGTGCTGTAAGAGATAAATCTAACCTAAATGGACGTTAAAAAAGCAATTCTTCTGCTAGCAGCAAAGCTGGAAGCACTCTGTAAACTCTGGATCCATCCATTTTAAACTGTGCCTTTTAGTTTTAGTTGTTGTTTTTTTACTTTTGTCTTGTTTAACTTTTGATTTTGATCTAATAAGGTAGCTCAAAATCTGCTTTAAGGATAAGTGGAGCACAGATTAACGGTATTGACTGACGCTAACGGACACTATCTAAAAAACCAATGGCTATACCATCAGAACACAATCTTGATAAGTGTAGCTAGATTCTTCCTCAGCTTCTTTCTACAGCATATGACAGATCCTTTGACTCGGGACTCCTGAGATTTCCAGTCCACAAAATGGGACAGGATTAATGACCAGAGGAGAGTTGTTCTATAATGTTATTATCCCACAATAAAAATGATAGTAAATATGTGGTTTACTAATTCAATTAAACAGGATTACTAGTGATGAAAACAATATTTTTTTCCTGGATTGAGGTCTGACTCACCTTTGACCACCGAATCTGAAAACTTCATCCTTGTGACATTTATGACAATTGAAAAACAAAACATGTTCACTGAAACAGGCTAGACAAGAGGTCAGTGACCCTTGACCAAGACATATCTGAACGGCTCAGCTGAGCCCTGCAAAATTGCACACTGTGTTATGTTTTGATGGAACCCCGCAGGCTTTCCTAGCTAACACATCGACCTACGTGATTTGTACAGTCAGAGATGCCTTAGGAATGCCCTCAGCCATGACCCTTGTCTACACAGTAAATAAGTTTTGACATAAGTCTAAGTCTATTTCCTTAGGTCTAAAGTTTAAACTTGATTCACAGAACATTTACTTACTTACTGCAGTAATCCATCTCCTCCCTCCTGCCAGCTATTATAGGTCAATGCTGCAAGAACGTTGAAAATATGAGGAATTATTAATCACTTTCTTTCAATAAAAGATAGATTTCATTCAACCTGTGGCAAACTACAAAATATAATACAGCAGCCTAGCTCAATATCTTAAGATACCTTTTCTAGACACGCAATCCATAGATTGATAATGCTTGATACTTATTCTCTTGCATTTGGTTAGAGCTGTCAGGCTATTTCCATGTTAACTGTATAAATGTCAGTTTAATAATTATTTTGATTGGCGAGGAGAGTAAAAACAGCAGAGATGAATATTCCGTCCGAAAACAGTCCAGTCCAGCTCTGCTCAAACAGCATATCTCCCTGGAGAGCTATGCAATCCCTGAACGCCCATAGGCTGTATCAGGTGTCAATCATAGAGAACATGAACCCCCTAATAACTTTTAAAAGGGAGCTGTACAGGAAAAAGAGGACTTGAGCACAAACCAGTCTTACAGTAACTACATGTCAACATCACAACCAGGAGGGAGAAATAATTATGTTCTGTGTAATAAATTTAGAAAGTTTGTCCACAGCCCCATAAGCTTTGCTGGCGGAGGCGGGATTTATGACCTATACTGCAGCCCATCAACAGAGGGTGCTGTTCTCAGAGTGGCGCCACCCAGCGAGGAGGCAGACTCTGTCCATTCTTTATACAGTCTATGGTTGTTACTAATTCAGCATGCCTTATCTCCTCAGGCAGGGTGTTTTAAGTTGAGGAGCCCTGACAGAAAAGGGTTGATCACCTGAAGTCTTAAGTCTAGACTTTGGAACAGCCAGGAAGCCCCTGCCCGAGGGTCTGAAGCTGCGGGCCGGTTTATAAGGAGTCAATAGACTGGATATGTAGGGTTTTAAAAGTGATCTGTAAAATCTAAAAATCAATTTGAAAATGGACAGGAAGCCAGTGGAGAGTGATGTGATGCTGTCTGTTAAAATTAGTTAAAAGCCTAGCTGCTGCATTCTGAACCAGTTGGAGGCAGGTGAGGGGATAGAGATACCGAAAGGGAGGGAGTTATAGTCATGTAACCTGGAAAAGATGAATACATGGATGACCCTTTCTGGATCAGCAGGGCCAAAAATGAATTTGATTTTAGAGATGGACCTGATCTGAATGAAACATGACTGGACAGTTTTCTTGATGTGCTGTTCAAAAGTGAGGTTAGAGTTGAAAATTACACCTAAATAATACAAAAATACACACTTACTAAAGACAGAAGCAAAAACAAATGTCATGGCAATGACAGTAAAAACAAAACAAAAAGAGAGACAGACATCAGAAATATTAAACCCACTGACTGATACATGGAGACATCACAAGTGTATACGTGCTTAGTGTAGCATACAGCAACCAAAATGACAAGGAAGGAACTGAAAAGAGGAAAGGGTTTCAATACCGTTCAATAATTGAAATTATGTGTCAGTATATGTCACCAACTGCTGCTATGTCACCTCTAACCAAATGAATCCAGTAGTATGACAGACAGCTGGTGGTCAAAAAGAGACAGAGATGAAGCCCTGACAAAAGCTATCAATATGGATGCAGGTCTTATCGGAGTCCAGGTCTTATCTGAATATATAGGCCTGACATAGATTCTCCCTGGAGGGACAAACTGGCCTGGAGGAGAAGGCCATAAAAGAGGAGGTCATATTGTGTCATCTGCCTGTGCGTCAGTGTGTGCATGTGTGTGTGTGTGTGTGTGTGGTTTATGAGGCCCTATAAGCCACATTTTTTAGTTGATATTGATGAGGAAATGATTAAAAGAGATGTGAGCTGCATACTGAAAGACATGTAAACACATACATACAGAGTGCTCAGACTGCTAGTAAAATACATCTGTTTGTATGTTTTTTTTTTCCACCTTAAAATTAATCCCCCCCTAACTTTGAGTCACTCACAATACAGTGAACAAGCACACTGGTCTATATGTAGGGAACAACCATAGACTTCATAGTGCATGGACAATGTGGCTGCGCCTCCCTTCATTGTGCAAATTTGAAGCCAAATTGCTCCTGGTATTTCCAAGGTTTTTTCCAGCATTTGCGCAGTAGCGTTTGGCGGGAGAATCGCAGTGATGTCGCTCAGCTCATACAGCCCGGATGATCTACAAAACCTTTTTATGCCCATAAGCTGTATCAGGTGTCAATCATATGAAACATGAACCCCCTAATAACTTTTAAAATGGGGCTGTACAGAAAAAAAAGAGGACAGACCAGAACACAAACCAGTCCGACAAATACATTTCAATGATCGGGGTGAAAAATATTGTATTCTGTGTTCTTGATTTTTTAAAGTTTGTCCACAGGTCCATTAAGTTTGCTGGAGAAGGATTTATGATCTATACTGCAACCAGTCACCAAAGGGTGCTGTTTTCATTAAGGCTTCACCAAGCAAGAAGGCAGACGGCATCCATTCTATATAAAGTCTATGGGAACAAATCCAAGGATGGTTATATCACCAACCCACTGCTCAAAGTGACAGAACTGATTATACACTCATACAGACTTACACACACTCACATATGTGCTAGTCTACTGCTCAACAAAATGTTATTCAGAGACAGACACAATAACATGGGTTTGTACTTGTGGAGTAGAAGGAGACGAGAGGAGATTAGGAGCACAAGAGAAAAGGCTTCCAGGAGGAGAGGATTTCAGCTGGAGAATGTGAATATGTGACAGGACTCTCAGCTGGCTGACCAACCATTCACCCTGTGGTGGTCTCAACAATGTAAATGTCCGTGTAAACAGTTCTAGTGGATCAAAAATGCATGTGTCTGTGTGTGTGTGGTCCATTTACTTTGTCCTTGCATTGTCCAAGTTTCTGCCTCAGTGCTTCCCCAACTGACATTAATTGATGGAAATTGTTATATCAGCCTGAAAGCATACACAGAAACTTAAACTATGCTGTCAAAATTTTGTCATAAAAGAATCTGGGGTTAAGTATGTTTCAAGCAGCAGTATAAGGGAAATAAGAGATGGCTTTTATTCTGGTTTTATCATAATTTTCATTATGTATTCACACACTGTATAAGCTTGACACTGTTTATAATAGTCCCCACCTGCTTCTGTCTTTTCTCAAGGATGGGGTTTCTGACTTTGAGAGCATAATGTAATGATTTTAACAGTGATACTTCATATTAAAGTCCTTTTATAGCATTAATCAGAGTTAATAAGTCCATTTATAAGATCGTATAAAGTGCTTATAAACATTAATCACTGTGAAAAGTGTTATCAAAAGCTAATAATCTATATACCTATCATAGGTTGTTTTTTTTTAACACTGACTAGACCTCATAAGGGTTTAATGATGTGAGTCTTTACTATAACAATAATTAACAGTTATTATTGCTCATAACATATTGGTATATATGAATGGGAAAATAAAGGTCCAGTTCGATACCTTGTAAGGATTAGTTAGTCCTTTTTAAATTCTCATTATCAATTAACAACACACCTTTGCAGTTTCTGGATCTAAAGTTTGAACAGTGTCTATGAATAATCTTTTCTTTCATAAATGTTTATCAAGCAATTTATCAGCTAGCACTAGGCCACAGTCATTCTTTGGACAAATTACTAACATGGACCATGTTATGGAAGCGTGAGGTGTCCGGTTACTCACACATATATGTATTTCAACCTTTGTAACCGTGCAGAATCTGGCATGTGCTGTATCAAAATGACGCAAGTCCACGGATCCATTATTCTAAAATGATTTATTGCATTGAATAACCATTATGCTATTCTCTCACATGCAGCACATGTGACTTTAACCTCTGTGCCATTATGAGTTTCCAGTATGCATGCCTGCTTATGGTCCAAGAGTGGAATGGGAAATAGAGTCATCAATTATCAGGTCTCTTCTGAATCACCTAACCACTAATATTTTTTCTGACTGATAGCAGCTATGGTTATATTCAGAGCAAATAAAAAAAAAAATGTTAAGATAACTCAACCTGAAGTATGCCCATGCATATTTGAGTTTTAGCCTTGTAAAAAGATATTTACAAGTGAGCAAATGCAAGTTACAAGTGTTCACACAAACTCACAAATCTCACTCTATATCAGAAAACAACAAGATGTCAAATCAGAAATAATTCCGACAAACAGTTTCCTGGACACATAGCACGCATCCACACATGACACTGAAGCACAGCAAAATACAGATTTATAAACTGTTGAGAATAAGTATGGCATTTTAAGTCCATTGGGTTATGATTGACCAAATCAGCTCAACTGTTTGCACCCCAGGTGACACACACTGTAAAATGACATGAAGCAGTCATAATTTCGATAACAACAAAGCCTCAGACATGATATAGAGTCTCTATTTTTAATATAAATTATATCAAACTTAAGATGGTTGAATAAAAATGCCACACATACAGCATCATGATATAAAATGATATATTGGACTAAAAGGCTGCTTACGGGCTCAGGGGCACTAAAGTTTTAAGCAGTCATTCCTCATTAACTCTCACTGTGACCTTTACATAAGGTAGCTTGATCCATTTAATTATGACTCTAAAGGTTTTTTATTCATGCACAGAGGGCTTTTGCAAAGTATGGTGCCATGCAAAAAATACAGTTTCTTCATATTTATTTTGTTAGAAGTTAGCTTCAAAAGTGATTTTTCTACCTCCATTTCCTGCAGTCTTTTCTATTTTATTTCACAAAAACACATCTCATTTTTCTGGCTGGTCTCCCAGGGCAATGAACGTGTTGTTTCCTATTTCGACTGAGATCTTCGTTCTCACGAAGCAGTCACATTTTTTTTTGCCAACGCCAGCATTTCCTCTAAGACTTTATGAAAGTCCATTTCCTTCTCCTCCTGACATTCTGAATGAAACTTTAGACCTGAAACATTTCTGCAAATTGATCAAAAGACAGAACCCTGCTGATCTTTAAGACACCATCAAACAGCCAACTACCCATTATTTAAGACACACATTTCTTTTTTTTTATTATTCTTACTCAAGTGTTGTTGAAAGTTGCAAATCACTCTCTGGGAATATTTTACAACCACCTGCCCCCAACTCAGAGCAAAATCAGCTTATGACAGGGGAACACTTCTGTCCATCAGTCTGCCCCTACTTGCTCCATGTTTGTGTATGTTATAAAGCCTGGCTGAGGGGTTTTGTTCAGCAATGCCTGAAACTTTTTGTCTTTTTAAATGTGATAACAAAGTCATCCTCCTTTTCCAAGGAAGAGAGCTCCTTTTGGGTAGCATGGTATTAAAATTTCTGTAATTTTTTCTTTGACTTATTTGATTATGTAGTACTTCTTCATGTCAGTACATAGCTGTTCTATTCTTCACAGCTTTAAATCTTTGATTGAATTAGTATATACTCTTATGATATTATGACAGTCTGAGTGATGTCAAACATCATCTGTGATCTGAGCTTCAGATTTACAGTTCTTTGTACTTGACTTTAAAAGATTTTGCCAGGGAAAAAGGTAAAGAAAATGGAAAAAGGTATACAACTTTAAACTTTTGCACCTTCATGAGACGGTGGGAGACTTCAACAGTGCACAAGGACTGACTTTGATGATGCAGCGATTTCTGGGGTATAATTCTTTAATGTATTTTTTGTTATAATTATCATATTTGGGTTGGCTTTGATTTTTTATCAATAATAATAATAATAATAATAATAATAATAATAAATTTTATTTGCAATGCACTTTACATTTACAAGAAATCTCAAAGTGCTACAGTACACAGTAAAAAAGAGCAGCAACAATAAAAAAGCAATGGAATGTCAGTCACAGATTAGCGAAGCAAGCATAAAAGAATTTAAAAATATATATATATATATATATATATATATATATATATATATATATAGAATTGCAGTGCAAAGGGCAGGTAGTAAAAAGCATAAAGGAAGCTAACCAAAGGCTTTAGTGTGTTACTTTTTGACAGGCTCTTGCTGTTGCTGAATTGTATTGAAGAGCTCTGATCTCATGGGTGTCACTAGATGGAAATTGCTTTACAAAGCAACTGTTAAACAATAATTGTGTTTATTTCTTACAGTTTGCATTTGTATGTCAAGTGTGTGTGAGACTGTGTATGTTTACAACCTTTCCTAGACCAATTAACAGAACACAGAAGCTTCCTGCTATAAGGACCAAGACACGAGGGTGAGCAACAAGTTATAAACCACCACTAGAGGGTGGTAGCTCCTCATTTCAAATTAAATTCACTTCCCACTGCAGGTGAATTTACTGTGGAGGTTTGAAACAATCTCAAGGGACATTCAAAAGTTCTGTCATGCACCTGTAAATGTTGAGGTTTGAGCTTTCAGGATTTTTTTTTTCATGTTATAACTGAGAGTCACCACAGATTCTGACTTGACATGACCACCGAAATTATTAATTCTTCTTGGGTTTTCTAACATTTTAACACTTTATGACCAAGAGATAATGTAGCAGGGATTGAGATATATGAGAAGTGCAGTACATGTGACATTATATGCAACACAAACAGTAGAATCTACTGATGCAGACTTTGTGGGAACATTTGCCAATGCCCCAGTAAAAGTTAGCATGTAGCAGGTAGTCTGCAAAGTAGTAGGCTAGTGGTTTGACATCATGACTGTCTGTATACGTATTTTTTGTTGTTGTGTCCTGATCTTATGGAAACATTCATATTCATTTTGTAGTAATATCAACACAAAAACAGTCACTATCAAAACCCCAATAGTTCTTATAGTTCATGGTTGTAAGTGAATTTTTAGATGTACCTCCTTTGTGAGGTGTAAAAGGCTGCTCCAGATTACTGTATAGTATACTGTATATAGTGCCTGACTGTCTTAAAATCATCCATACAATGTAAGGAACCCATGGGTGACTCAATGCGCTGAAGGCCAAATCTCAACAATATCACAGCTTTTTCACAAGACAGTGATGAGTCCTCTTAATTATTCATGATGCCTCCTTGCAAGTGGATACCATGCAACTGGACAAGCTAGTGAGGAGAACTGTCTACGGCTAGTGAGGAGCTACACTTCCTGATGTCAGTAAAATACACTGGTGTCCATCTTGGACAGTTGTGCCACCCTCTACACAGCACGTCCACTGAGCAAAGGAGAATATTCAGTGGCAGACTGCTGCCTCAGTCATGCTCAGCAGACAGACTGAGGAAGTCTTTCATTCCCCCAGGCCAAACAGCTTCTCAGACTACTGCCTTCTCACCCTTGATGGTGGGGTGAAATCAACTGTCATCAGGCTGGTGAAGTGTGTCGTACTGTCTATGTTACCTTGAAACACAACAAGCCCTGAGTTCAATTGCTTTCCTTGCAAAGTTTTACCACCAAGTCAATTTACATTTGCCTTACTTTAACTAGCACAATCTTTGGAATCGTATATCCCAATTTTTTACTTTTTTATTATATACATATGTGTCAAGGGATTTTGCATGTGCCATTAAACGAACGGGTTTGTCTATGTATATATTTTAGTATGATTGTGCATCCTTTAGTGCATGAGAGTGCATCTGTAGTATAAATGTAGTTGGGTTCCTATGTTACCTGGGTTTGTTAAGGTTCTGTTAGATTACCCTGGGTTTTGATATGTTTCTTGGCTTCTTATGATGCGCTTGTTTTTTTGTTTTCTTTTATGTGTTTTTAGGTCCTTGTGATGTTTGTTTTGGAGAAATTTTCATGGGTGTCTTTTTATGTTGGGGTTTTGTCTTAAAGTGATATTCTGGCATAAAATTAAGTTAGGTTCAAACACACCATAACACTGAGTTAGACACCCCCTCGAGAGATGAATGTTGCCGACTGCTGCTTCTCTAGTTATACCAACTTTAGTAATGCCCGCAAGATAGCAATACACAGCGGTTTACCACTTCAAACGCAAACCTCAACCAAAACGCCACTTTATAGCCACAAATAATGCCCAGAACAGCACCTAACTTCATCAACAGTACATATAGGGTCCCAGCCATAGTACTAGCCACCAAACATCTTTTTAGCTTTCCCTAATTTCTTTAGCAAAGAGACCAAACACAACTCTTCAGCAGCTGCTTGTTTGTTGGGGAGCCCCAACGAGTTGATCACCGAGTGCAGGGGGTTATTTCCCTAAAGTAATAATCATCATAATAATCATTTTGCACTGCAGACGTGGTAGTTCTTCTGCCTTAACGTCTTGGTCTGACTGCATTTCCATGAAGTAATAATCATAAATGTTCCTTGAGCTGTGGAACGCCGCTGTAGTCGGCAACATTCATCTCTCAAGGGGGGGTGTCTAACTTGGTGTGACGGTGTGTTTGACCCTAACTTAATTTTACACCAGAATATCCCTTTAAGCTTTTTTGTTTTCTATGCATATTTTTAAAGCATCTTGTAAGTCCCTGATTTTATTTGTGCAAAACAAAAAAATGTATTATTACATTTGATTAGCAACATGGAACGCTTCCAAAAAACTCTTAGCATCTGTGACTATTCATTACACCTGGGTTTAAGTGAGTCAACCTTCCGAGTGTTTGGGGAAAAAAACAGTTAGAGTTGATTTCCTATGCTGTTCTCTAAAATAGAGGCTAGGTTAAATCAGTATGTGTTGTGTGTCCTTTTCTGTGTTATGCTGTGGTGGACTTTGTAAAGTGGGGAAGGTGCTGTGGAAAGAGACAATAAAGTCAAAGTCAAGGTCGGCTTTTAAGGACAAACAGACAAAAATATTTTACAATCAAGGACACAGTTTCAGGTCCAAATACATGTTACACCTCTGAGGCAATAGGAGAGAAGCCTTCTTCCATGTTATCCTGCTGCTTTGTTTTCTGGGATAAGCTTTTATTGGCTACTCATTTCCTAATTCGCTGACTGATTTCCATTGGAAGAAGTTTGTTTCATAAACCATGTGAATGATAAAGGAGACTTTTATATTCTATTTCATCTTGACGCCTAGGTTTGCGTTACCCATCAGACACAGTATAGCTTGTTAAAATGGTGTTGCCCATCACTCTCACTCTCTAGAAATTCCTCACACATCCATCCTTCTCTGATAAGTTTGTTCTCTTGTTTCTTTTTCTGTGAGTCTGTATCCTTTGTGGTCAGATAACAATGCATAGGAAGACACATCTCTGTGGAGCTAAGGTTCTTTCTGTCACCTCCAGCCCCTTTAATAAGCTGTTTTTACTGCTGTTTCTTTGTGTATGGTTGTCTCTGACAGGGTCAGGCCTTTGTAGTTGGATAACGCGAGCTCCTCCGGCATGTCAACCTCCACTAGCATTAAAGTGCAAAATTGTGAAATGCTTTCAATGTTTCTTAGTCTGAGGGAGCTCTTAATAATAACCTGCTGTAGATTACATGCTCTCACATCTGCTGAATATTTAAACAAATATCTGTTTCGTATGGAGGATGTACTTTTTCACTCACCTCCAAGTATTTGTGTTTGTGTATTCGTAATTCTACTAACAATATGTTTGGCAAAACTAAATCAGGGTTGGTGTCAATTATAAATCATAAAAAATTCTTCACTGTCTTGTGGCATCTCAGCTCCCCACTGAACCATAGATCTCCCCACCAACCACTTTGATCAGCCCACACAGCCTCAGGACGAGTGCATGAGGGGGCTAAACAGGCACCATCTTTTGGCCAATATACTCCATCCAAGTTCACCATTTAGCCCATCAAAACTACAAAGAGTACCAGTGAATTTATAGCTCTTATTTTTTTATCAGTCATGTTTGGGAGCAGTCTATTTTCAGTGAGCAGAGATTCTTCTTTACCCCAGCGTTTAAAAACCCAAACAGCTTTTTGACAGTAAGGATCTTTGCAACTTTGTCAACACCAAAAGTAACGTCAGCTTTATCCTGAGCGCACCTTTGACATGATGGTACACAGGATGTCAAAAAGGTAAGTGAGAAAGTTGTCAGTTTGTCATGCAGCTTAATGTTATCTATTCTTATCTTAAATCACACCCTGCACTTTTGTGACAGGGCTGGAAAAGTGGGCATTAAATATGTATGTATGTCACTGCTGTGACTTTGACACCACTGCCTGGCTTTCATCAAAGCTACGTGCATGCTAATGCAGTGTTTGGCGGGTTTTGCATCATCAAAAGGTGAATTTCATACACATAAATTTGCACTCTTACATCAGTCAATAATACTGCTATATTTTCTGTTGTAGGATTTCTGTCACGTCCTTGGCTATAAGCATTGCAGAATCTATAACTCTGTGATTGGATGGTTACATGTCAGCTGTCAGTCATCAGCCCCTATAAGTGTGTGGACAGGATCCCAGTCCTAACTTTGATATGGAAATACCTTGACGGACTCAATGAACTGTCAGACATGACAAGGAGAGGCAGGCTCTGTCTTGTGTGAAAACATGTTAATACATATTAAAACATTCATGTGTATTAATGTGTTATCATGATGTAAAACTGAAGAAGGTACATAACCAACACAAGACCAAAGACAAACCTTTTACTTTATCGTACTGTAAGACTACAGTGCTCACATGTTCAGGCATAACTTTTCACAGTTAGGGTTGGTAATGAGAAACGAATTGATTTTTTAAATAATTTGGAAAAATATAAAACCCAGGTGTAACACAGATTTATTTTGGAATTTGTTTCTTCAGCTCTTTGAGGTGATCCTGATCCTTGATAAGAATCAAAATGTATTTCTGTTGTTTTCAAACCAGCAGGACCAAAGATCTTAGGATAAAAAGTAAATGATAAAATTCAAGATTTTCTCTCCTCTTAAAAAAAGTCTCTATCTTATAATGTATCATATTAAAAAAAACATTTCACCCTGTTTACTTGAATCTGCAATCTCATTTTTAACTGCCCAAGATGATGAACCACATTTTGGTGATTTTTTTAAATGCTGTCAAAAACCACAAAGCCAAATGACATTTAATGTAATTTATGCCATTTCAAGTGTCAATTGATGCTCATTTTTAACCATTGCTGCATTTTGTTATTGTTCATAGTTAATGATATTTCTAAAATAGATTATCATCACATTAAACTCACAGCATTGTATCTTCTGTCATTTACCCAAACACAGATCAAGCTGAATTTTGCATGTCTAGATCATGAACACAAATACAAACTAGGGCCCCGTTGGGGCACTGGCGGGCCCGAGCCGTGTCGCGCCGCCCCCAGCGCGACCGCCTCCCTCTCCCGATCGCGTCACACTCAAGGTCCAAAGATGGTGTGCGCACCTGTCTTTGGTCATTTCCCATTATAATGAATGGGAGGCGCAGTTTCTACCAAAACACTCGCTGCAGACAAACTACATGTCCTATTTGAAAAAAGTCTGGACCATGAGTGAGGGCACAAAGACAGCTAGGATATATCCAAATGGCAAGTTGCTCCTCCTCCTGTTGCCGGGAGAGCGATGCGTTTCAGCCATTGAGCAAGTAAGCAAGTAAGTTTTACTTCACCAACAAAAGAGGCTAAAATATCTATACAGGAATGAAAACAGGTTCCAATCCTCTAAAATAATCTGAATCACAATTAAACAATAAATCAAGGTAATAACACAGTTGAAAGTTCAACAATTGCTTTTATTTTTCTTCTATTTATATCAACTTTTTAAAGATTGCTTTGAATGACATCTGTAAACACAGCTTTATATCAACAATACAGTAAACAGCTTTAAACCTGTACCACCTTTGGTAAAAAAAAAAAAAAAAAAACAGCAACATGCTGACAAGTGCACTTTTGTATTCCTGAGTAATGTTATTCAAAAATCAGTAAATAAAATGTATAGACAAAAATGTCAAGTGCAAAGTGGCTTCAATGAGCTCAAAAACCTGAAAGGGTAATAACTAGCAATGGAGCCTCTAGTAACTTGCTGATGAACCCATAATTTCAGTGGAGTGTCTTATTTAAGTGAACAATAAAAAAACAGCAGAATCCACTCCTACATTTGCATGCATGTTCTAAGTCAACAACAGATTTTTGAGACTTTGCAATTTTGGTGGGAGTTTGTTCTCTCCCAAGCCAAGCAACACTGTTTGAATGAATCCAAAAGTGTTTTTCATGGCTCTAGGGTAGTCCAAATGTAAAGCGTATGACAGCCCAAACAAAAGGCAAAGTGCCTCAGGTAGGTTCTGGAGAGCATCCATTAAAATACCTCCCTCAACAATGATGGCAGTAGACACTGGGTGAAGGTGGAGTATGTTTGGAATGAGTATCTCATTTTCGTTGACAACAGTCAGCAGCCCGACAGACACTTGTGCCCAGGTCTCATCTGTGTCACAATCCTGTGATGAAACCAAACAAAAACCATCACATTACAACAAGGAAATTTTTTAAATCCTCAATTCAAAATTGTCACCATTTCAAGTGTCCTGTCGACACTTTCTTCCAGCCTTGTGCGTTAAAGGAATACTCAGATGATCTGGGAGTTGACAGTTTCTCATTTTCATAGTGAGACAACATGATCAATACCTTTTTTTATAAATAAACAGAGAATAAACAGAGTGCAGGTTTGCTTCATGTGAAATTGTTTTTTTTTTTTTTTCTTTTTATTGTATAACAACTGTAAATGCTGTACATGTTTTAATCTGCCTCCCTGACATGTTTTCAGAATCACATCACAATGTCATCTTGCTGGTAGTGAACATTTTATTGTAGGATTTACGACTTGTCCTGGGAAATCCTTTTGATCCCGCTCTTTTCTAGTACATTCCGGGAGAGATTGCCAAAGGTGTCTCCACACATGAACTTATATCCTGGGATGTGTCCCGAGAATGACGGCACCATCCTACTGTCTGTGGGATAGATGGTGGACTTGGTGACTACCGAACTGTCCTTTCTCCCTGAGTTATTTTGGGACCTGGGGTCAGTCCGCTGCTGCTCTCCAAACTGGATCAGAGCCTGGTTGGTGGTGACGGCGTAGCCTTTGCCAAACAGGAAGCGAGATTTCGGCACGTGTCCAGAGAATCCTAAGATAAAGTGCTTGTTCGGGTCATCATCATCCATGACGTATGGAGTTCTGAGGGGTGTAAAAGGCTTCAAAGGCTTGTAACGGAAAACTGTGCCGGAGGTTGCCGCCAAAGAGGGTCTTAGTCTTTCAGGATGTGGGTTGGTGTGGTAGACAAGAGCTGGCAGGTCTGATGATGATCGTTGCGTCCTTGTGCGTCTCTCCTGGTTGAACTCAGATATCGCTTTGCGACACGTGTCAGAGTAACTGCTGCCAAAGTAGTTGTGACGTTTTGGAATAAAGCCGGTGAATCCTGGTATCATCCTCAGTGTCAGAGCAGAGTCATACTCTGCAGAGGGGACGTGATGGTCACTGACGACCCGGTGAGCGGAGCATTTTATATTAGGAAGGCGGAGCATCTCAGCTGTGAGCTGGCCGTATGACTTCCCTCCATTGAATTTGAGCTGTGGGCAGTGTCCCACAAACCCCGGGATGTAGTGTGGCTCGGGTGTCAGGAGACTGTTGCTCAGTTTCGGGGTTTGTTTGTCCATCGTGACTCTGGTGCCGGAGGAAAGTCTTCTGCTCACAGAGCTCCGTGTTTGCTGGTTGCTCCGAGTTCATTATTTCTCCAAGAAAGTAAAAAACAAAATATGTATTTTTAGGTGGGAATAGACCAAACGGGAGGAATAAAACCGAATAAAACGCTAAACAATGACCATTAATAATAGAGGATGTTGTTGATATTCGTTGATAAAATGTGAGAAATTCATGTTGTATGCTCAATGGCGCCCTCCATGTGAAATTGTTAAATAGGTAAAAAACACAGACAAAGCTCTGTTACTGTTTATATTCGATCAGCGTTATTACAGCCAGATGTGCAGGCACACAAATATTTGTCAGAGCTGAAGGACAGTGATGATCTGATGACGCTGTCATCACTAAAAAGCATCACTTCACATGACGCTCTGGAGGAAAGGACATCTCATTTCTCTAAAAAACAAATCTCCTCTATGCTCTGTTCATTTTCTCCATGCATCTCTGGTGGGAGGGACAAAGACGCAAGTGAACGACACATGTGGAGGAAGGATGAGACTTAATTGTTTTAGGACAGCAAGCAGCCCGTGCCAATGTTTGGACTGAACTCATGGATATATTCAGTATTACTTTTTTCTTATCTATGTCTCATTGAGACACTGGTAGATACAAATCAAATTTCCCTACAACTATGTGTGCTTCTTAAAGATGTTCCTATGAGAACTTACGAAGCAGGTGTTGTAAAAGTCTGTGGTGTCATCACCAAGTAGAACAGGGAGGCCTTGGAGTACTATGGTGCGCATTGCTGTCACATCTGGTTTCTAGAAGTGGATAATGAATAAATTAAGCTCTAGATAATGCAGCACTCAAAAGCTACAGCACAAAAATTCCTTTAAAAGTCAATATGAAACAAGTGTCACAACTGACTTACTGATTTTACTGAGAATTAATTTTTAAGAAACACTCAATCCACAACTGTAAAAGAAAGTACCAACATAAGTTTGATGGTGGTTGTAATTTGTACTTATATTGTACCATATGCACTGTATATTTCTTGCAATAATTCCTCTGAGTTCATAAGTGGAGGCAAGTTGGACACCTGTGCTGTGATCAGACACAGCTCTTTCATATATCAGTATCAAACACATCAATACTACTCTTGCCCTTCTAGCCATTTCCTCCCATCTTCTACCCCCTATGAATTGTTACAAAAAAAATATAAGCAGCAAAACTGCAATCACTATTTAAAGTCAACTTGCAATGAGAAATAAAGACAGAAGAAGCCTTTCATAGACTCACCCCTGCATCAATTTGTCCCACCAACTGTGTCAGGGTCTGTCCCATACTTCCTTTCTTTGCCTTGAAGATCTCGACAAGGCGTGGAGTGTGGCGGTCCAGGGCCTCAAAGAAGTCCACCTGTAGGTTCTTGGTGACTACCCTATTGAACTCCGCATACACCTGCAAAAAAGCAAAATACATGGTGACTAAATAGGGTTGGGCTAGTGTAGAAAAATACATTCAGAGCTGTTGGTAATTTAATTTTAAATACAAAAGTATTTTTTACATTTATTTTGTCTCAATACTTCTTCTGACAGAGTAGAGGGGTGGAATACTGCAAAAAAAGACTTAAGAAGGAAAAACAAATTTATTACATGATTTTAATTTCTGTGCTTACTTGTCTCTCGGTGAACAGAGCTGGCCACCGCTTCTTTAAAGTTTTCACTGGAAGTTCTGCCTCCACAATCTCTCTTCTCCGCAATGGGAAGGTCTGGTCCATCTTTGAGGCGATGACAGCTCCACTTGGGTTCCTTTTTTTCATTTCTTCAACGATGAGTTTTCTCTCAGCCTCAAGGCTCTCTTCACTCTGTCCCTCAGGAATGTCCGGTAGGTAATTCACCTCATACCTTCTGGGTCTTTTGAGACCTTTCGAAGCCACTTGTGGTCAACCTCCTTTTCTAGCATTTATTGCAACCTCTATACATCCTGCTCTTTTCAGTTTACAGCGATAGTTCCCCATTTTGAATTTTAAGCTATGCTTCCAGCCAGAACACCCATCTGGTGAACCTGGTTCCCTCAAACAGGGATGTTTACTGATCAGTGCAAGTGCCACAGATTGGAGCCGCTTAACACTTGGGTAGGTGTCAAATTTGTAAATTGTTTCAGCAAGCTTTTCCAGAATACAATGCTTCACATCTTTTGGAGGATTCCAGTACGTTTTATCCCGTAGACATGCAAGATCAGCCTGTCGCAGTCTAAATGCCACATCCACTGGGAAGTTTGGGATGTCAAAAAAACTCTGGCCATGGCTCTTGTCTCATTGACGAAGTTGGGCTGTGGGACAGAATCTCTGTATCATCTGAGGCACAAGTCAGGATCTTCATACATGAGACTGAAGTCATACTGCAGCTTGCATTTTTCCTTGATTTTGATCTTTAGTTCTTCAATCATTTCTGGTTTTCCATCTAGTGACACTTTCTGTATGTCATGGTCCGTTATGATGACTCTCAGTTTGTAGTGTTCCATGGTCCTGGAAAAAAATGAACACAACTTTATAGTCCACATACTGTCATTCAGCATGATATGTGACGCTTAAGTGTCACATACACGTTGCCTTTCACTTGGTAGGAGGATAAGGGGAAAACGTCATTCAGCTCAGATAACTGGGTGACAGTGAGAGAACCTGCACCACTGGGGCACAACTCGTAAGCCCGTAAATGTTCAACATACCACGCAGACAAAAGCCTGCAGACAAACAGGATTTCTGTGTTGATGACAACAACGTGTGTTATTTTCCTGAACTCAGGGAGACCTGCGCAACTGCCAACTGAAATGATCATATCTGTGCTGTATTTAACACCGTGAACATGAGCAGAGGATGCAACTAGCACTGTACTTTGCTTGGCATTTCGCTGATATAGCAGACTCTGAACATCGCCAGGGAAAGATGTGACCAAAATTGACCTCACTTGATCAATTTCCAAAGGAGGCTTGAAGAATGTTGAGGAGTCTAAATGAAAGGCCATCATCTTCTGGTGTCTCACAGCCAAGGTATGTGCCACATTCTTGAAGTTGCGAGTGTCATGCACCACCTTTTTAAAAAATTTATGTTTCCCCTCAAAACGCATCGTCCACACATCTACTAGTGGGCCGAAGATTTTAATCATTTGAGGGTAGTGTTCAATGAAATGATGTTTTGGACGAAGTTTGTAGTTCGGAAAGGTTTCCTGCAGCAACCCTCTATGTTCTGAGATTTTGTGGATTAACTCAAGTGTGACGACACAACCAACTCCAGGATATCTTTAAGAAGCATCAAAATCTCCCATGCTTGCTCCCCCTCAGGAATATTGTGGCCTATCATCAATGGAAGCAGTCTCAGGAGAGACCAATTTTCATGGCCATTTCCGCCAATAGTTCCCTTAGAGATGAAGGTCTTTGGAATGACCTGTGGTTGGTCAGCTTTATCAGAAAATGTATAAGGAAACTGCCTTATAGCCTTATTCAAGGAGTCTAAAGAAACATACTTCTTGGTAATCAAATCCCTCAGACATAGTGACAGTTCTGCTGGGATTATGCCCTCCAAAAAGTCATGCAGAATGTCAGGTGGGAAACCATCCACCACATGGAAGTGTGTCAGGTTTTCATTTAATGGACACACTCTTTTAACACCATGATGTCTGGCTGTATTACGGTCACGTAGAACCTCTTGTACATGTGAATCATGGTTCTCTCTTGTCCTTGGCTGGTGAAGACCTGATCGGACCTCCTTATCCTGTATGCCATCTCGCTTACAGAGACAAAACCGACAAAAGAGATCTGCTGAAAAGCTCTCCTGGAATCCTGCCAGAGAGTGAGCCCCCAGGTTGTCTGCTGCTACATACAATACAGTGCCTCTGACACTTTCAGCTAGTTGTTCGACATAAACACCATGTTCCTCAAGAGTTGCAAGATCCTTAAGGAGTGGATGAAGGACCTCTGAATAGCCATGCTCTCTCACAGCGCTGACTTTGCACAAAAGTGCTAGTTGGATGGAGTGAAGAGCTGATCGATATTTGGAGTCAAGATTAACAAGTACCCAATATATGGCACATAGTTTGTGTTTTTTCTTTGAAGTTCCCAGTGGATTAGCCACTTCAAAATCGTCGATATATAGCCCAAGAGCAATCCTGAATTCTTCCACGTTCAAGAGAACATTTTCTTAGAAATGAGAGCCATCTCTAAATGAGTGGTATCCTTCTGATGAATTCTTCTCTCCACACAGCACCTTGTCCAAAATATCCTTATTACTTAACAAAGCCTGTAGCATTTTCAGTATAGGGACATATGCAACAGACTGACTCTCTCTGTCAAGAAGAAACTCAACTGGCATTACAACTGGAAATTCTCGCAGTATATAAGATGCTCTCCTGGCAGCTGTTGATAGGGAACCTCCTTCATTTGTGTACTTCAGCAAGACATTACTTTGTGAAACTACACCTAAAATCTCACTCACTATGGAATTATCCACATCTCCACAATGTTGACTGATAATCCTCTGGACCGCACTTTGTAGTAATGGCTGCGAAAGTAAATGAATCTGGTTTATCTGCTGAATTACTTCTTGTGCAGCACTTTCAGATATGTGCAAGATTGCTTGCATTTTCAAAAAAAAGTGAAGCCAGGTTACGTTCCAGTTGGTTTTCCAAGTCCTGTATGTCCTCTACAGACTCAAACTCGTCCTCGATGTCATTTTGTAAAGGGATTTCTTTCTCTACTTCAGTCAGCTGATCTGGACCTTCAATGTTTGACATTACTCCAGTTTTAAACTGTGAAGTAGCACTCCCACTGTGTACTCTACTTTTATGTGCATTAAATGTTGCATATACACTGCTCTGAAAATTGCAGCCTTCATATGGACACAGAACTATTTGTTTAACTTTTAGATGGCTGCGTAAATGTTTGAAAAACTCATCTTCAGTGCAGGGCTCCATAAATTCACATAACTGGCAATGAAACGCAATTGTGGGTTTACTTGCTTGTCCGATGTCTGATTGAGAATGCCAAACAGATAAATGAACTTTGAGTGCATTAAAAGATTTAAAAACACACAAGCAATCCATATGAAGACATGGTATTGGTTGTTGCCGGGTAAAACAGCCATGTTTTAGGCGACAGTGTTTCAACAATTGTGCTCTTTTGTCTGCAGAAAAGAGGCACTGCTTACATTTCCAATGCATCTGCAAGAAATATTTTCAAAAGAGATTTTAGTAGTCTCTAAATTTAATATATTTAAGCAGCACCTAGTCAAAAACTGTTTTAGCCCTCTGAGCAATCCTGGAGCACTTTTTCCAAACAATGGATGTCTGGGGTAACCACAGGAAAAAACAAATAAGAGTACACTACCAAAGATGTGACTATGAGAGTGAATGAATGATGTATCCAATGTGAAGCACTTTAAGGTCACTGACAAAAAGCGCTATAAAATCTGATGCATTATTATTATTAAAGATTAAATCTCCTCCAGAATATAAGCTGCTGGCATCTCACCTCCAGTTTACTGGGCCTGCATTGAGCAATTCTTCTGTAGCTCTGAGCACTTGTTCTAAAAAGACAAAGAATACTGAAGTTACAAGAAGTTCCACTGATATCATGGTTTGTAGATTACTGACACATTCCTTAATATGTGCATGCTTCAAACAGGTATTATGGTAACATGTTTTTGATAGTAAAGCACAATTTCAGGCAAATTCAACCTGGGGGTATCATTTCCTAATAATTTTGGTTAAAAGAATTGTTTATTATTTCGTTATTGCTCATCAGTTTCAATTTATATCACAAATTTCTATACCCCGTGTGCTGAACATAATAGAAAAACACTGCAATAAAAAAACACAGGTGAGCAAGGGCACAAAATTAAGACAGCAATAGGCCATATAAACCAACTAATAAGGGAAGTATCTTACTTAAAACTCAGGCTAACAATATGGCATGAATTAATCATTTAGAGAAAAAGAGAGTGAGTGACAGCAGTTGCTGTACTGCTGAAGAAAGTTGTTTTGATTCATGAAACGTCTGACTCTTCATTTTTTATTATTTGTGTTTAGTGATGCACGATATGAAAAATTTCAACCGATACCGATAACCGATAATTTTCTTCTTCTCATGACCGATACCGATACCGATAACTGATAAATTCATATTTTTACATTTATTATAATCTTCATATAATCTGCAGTTTGTGCAGGATGCAGTGATTGAAAACTGATATTTTTGTTGCTCTGGCCTATCTAGAACAACAAACTAAAGTTTTTGGCTCTTCAAATGTTTATTTTTTCCATGTCATCACAAAAATATGTGGTCATTAGCTATAAATAACAATAACAGAGCAAAAAGCAGAACTTCATTTGACCAAAACAGTGCATCCCCTGAACTGTTCAACAGAACTGTAGACTGTAAAGGAGCTATTATGAGACGTTAGGATTAGCATGCTGACCGGACTAACATCTGACGTCCATATGTCTGTGGTAAAACTCACGTGTAGTCCGTTGTTGTCGATCAGGTTGTGAATGTATGTGGCGACAATATCATAGAGTGCAGGAAGGGACACATCCGAGAAGAAGCGGCGGCTTGGGAGAGTGTAACGTGGCTCCAAGTGTGCTATGAACTTACGAAAATCCGGGTTCTCAACGACGGAAAAAGGCTGTTGGTCGACCGCTATGAACTCCATCACTTTGTCGTTAATGGTCAGGCTTGGGACCTGCGAGTAAGGCGCGACGGGCGGCTACTCCGCCTGCAAACGTTACTCGTAATTTCATTAATATATCGGCTCTTTCTATCAGAAAAATGAACCTATCGGACCGATAAAAAATGACGTAATTTTCCCCCAAATCGGCCGATATTCTATCGCTCCGATAAATATCGTGCATCCCTATTTGTGTTCACTTTTGAACCATTCACATGAGCTATAAAGACACCGTTTGAATTATAAAATCACACAAAGTGATATCATCCCTGTCCCTATCCACGTCATGACGCTCACGGAGGATGCTGAGCCATTTAGGAGGGATTTAGATAAAATGCTCACATGTACATCGGATGAAAATCTCTCTACTTCTTCTTCGTCAGCTTTTCCTTCATTTCTCTGCTTTGTGAGAAAGCCTAACTTATACCAGTGAGCGTTTCATTCATGTTATGCGCTCTGAAGGGAGCGTTTGTTTTGTTAAATGTTTGACATAAATGATCAGACTTTGTGCGGGAGAGAGTGGGTGGCTTCTCTGTGTTAGGAACCAAGGAGAACTTGACGTTAAACTGTGTGGCTGCACCGCTGCCTCTTTGAATGCCCCGATAGGCTGGTTAGCTAACTAACGCTAGCGTTAGCTAGCGAACGCTAACAGTCGTAGCATCAAGTAAAACATTTTAAAAGATAAACTTGCGTGTTTACTTACCTTATTATTTTCCTACAATGAAGAACCGACGGCGGAAAACTTCTGTGTCCCGGCCGTGAGCTGTGTCGCTACTCGCGGAGCAGGAGACTGACCGTTGGTACTGCGCATGCTCACTTCTTCTTCTTCTTTGAATGCGCAGTCGGAGTGACACTGCTGGCTACTTATTGTTGTGAGTGAGCACAGCTCTAAACAAAGTAATCTTCACTCTAAACAACGAGACTGTGCTGGCTACTTATTGTTGTGAGTGAGAATAACTCTAAATAAAGTAATCTTGACTCTAAACACTGAGTATTTTGTGTTTTTCACCATGAAAGTAACTGTTACTTCTCAAATGCCAGTAAGAAGTGCATATTTTTGATGACCTAGTAAAGTTTACTAAGGATTTGTAAGTCAGGGTAGCTATTGGATTTTACAGTGTATGTAAGTATCCAAAAGTAGAGTCAGATTTTGATCTTAAAGGGTTTTAAACATCAAACATTCATGAAAAAAGACACAGAATCATACCCATATGAGAACACTATCATTATGTGTTTTGTGATTTAGCGATAAAAAAGAAATTAACTTGCTACATCTAGGCGACTCCAGTACTTTTCAGGTTTTTCATATTTTCCCGAGTCAAAATTCCATTGTTTCACTGTTTTATGTTTCATAAAAAAAAACATAAAATTAAAGTAACTTTGATTTAACAAGCTGCACCACTTATGTGTTACGTAAACATATGTTAGAATCATGCACACGAATACAGTTGTAACCAGTCTAATAAGATCAATTTTGGTTGGAAAAAAACTTGTGAACACACAGACTCCAAGTACAAACCATTAAGACATCATGTGTAACCATAGACTGTATATACTATGGACAACTTGGTTCCGCCTTCCGCCCCAAATAGCTCTCAGTATTTCCGGGATTTTTCTTCATTTCCTAAGACCAGCACTTAACAGTAGCGATGCGCGCATTTGGCCGCGCAGTCACCGAGAGTCGCTGTGATGACGCTCAGCTCAAACAGCGTATCCCCCCGGGAGAGCTAAATAATCCCCGAACGCCCATAGGCTGTATCAGGTGTCAATCATAGCAAACATGAACCCCCTAATAACTTTTAAAAACGGAGCTTCACAGAAAAAAGAGGACTTGAGCACAAACCAGTCTTACTGTAACTACATGTCAACATCACAAGCAGGGGGGAGAAAAAATGATGTTATGTGTGATAGATTTATAAAGTTTGTCCACAGCCCCATAAGCTTTGCTGGTGGAGGCGGGATTTATGACCTATACTGCAGCCCATCAACAGAGGGTGCTGTTCTCGGAGTGGCTTCCACCCAGCAAGGAGGCAGACTCTCTATATACAGTCTATGTGTTTAACTAAATAAACAGTCCTAGCTCTTCTTAGACCTCTTTAAATTAGTTCTTCTTCATAGAGCTCCATTACACAACTGCTTACATGATAAAAATTCATTCAGATAAAGCAGCTGGAGACTTTAACAACATTGACATAATATTAGATGTTTTATCACCATCACTGGCAATACCTTACTGTCCACCCTTGTGTTAATATAAACAGTTGTTTGTGTAAGAATACTGACAAGATTCTGAGTATGCATACCTGATTTTAGAACTATTGATATGCTCAGCTGTGTAAATATTTTTTATTTATTTATTTATTTTTTTGTGAGTGTTATGAGAGCAAGTGTAACAAAGATGCCCAACTCTCTTTAGCAACACCCTCAAATGCAGTTTCTCACAGATGGATCAGGATTTACTTGAGAAGAAACTAAAGAAATAAAGGCATTGTGTTGGTGCTAAAAAACTGGAGTTCTTCAAATATCCACCCGAGATTGACTGCATAAGCCACAGTAGCAACATACACACCTATCAAAAAACATCTTTACAGCAAAAATAGACATCTTCACAGCCTGTTTTAAAACACAGTTTCAGTCTAGGTGGCTAATTTCTTGACAAGCATATTGTATGTGGTGTGGCCTCTTTTTCTTTTTATAACTCATCAAGATATTAAGGTTATGAGCTGTGCACAACCAGGGACATGGCTGAGGTGACTGACTGGGGGGCACAATATAGCTAGGAACGAGGAGGCTAAAGCTCAGTCTCAACTCCATCTCTTTGCCTCTTGTTAAATGTCCTTGCAACCCATTTAACCCACTCCTTCAAATAAGTCTTAAAAGAAAGGCTCAATTTTAGGGCCCCGGGTAAGTAAATGCAGAACATGTTCAAGTGAGACTCATGTAACAAGATTATGTGCATTAAACATTGAGAACGTATCCTGGGGTCTTGATAAATGCGGCGGCTGAAATCAATCGTCATTAACATGTTTACGCCCTTAAATATTTGTGGTTCAGAAGCCTCGCCCACTGAGGTCAAACATGAAAGAGGAGAAATATTAGAAAGATTCGAAACTTTACCGAGCTGAAAGTGGATATCCTCACATCTGTGGTGGAAACTAACAAGGATTTTCTCTTTGGAAGCATCAAAACTGATATAAAAGCAGTCCAGGAAACTCCTGTCTGGAGCAGGACTATGGAGGCGGTGAACAGCGCTGCTGCCGAATAGTGGTCAGTGGCTGTAGTTTGAACAAATCATTAGTCAATAAGTTGCTCATGATGATAAATTAATATCTCATACATGCCTCATATTTTTTATTGCAATGACATAGGGTACGTTGCTCCTATTATTAAAGGAATTTAGTTTTAAATTGTTGTGTCTTTGTAATGTAGAGCAGACTGGGGAGTCTGACAGAGGCTGAACAAAAATAATTATTAACCTCACCAAACGGTGTGTTGCTGCCCCTGAGGCACATTTTTATGGATTTCTATTGGATTTTTATCACTGATTAAATAGCAAGAGCACTTTCTAAACTTATATTTTACATCAGAATCCATCGATAAGGTCCTGTCTCCTCTGTACAGCACCTTTGTGGAGTCTCTCCTTGTTATTGTTCTCCGGGCATCGGGTCCTCACGTTTCACCGGCACAGCCAGCGGCACTCCATTCGCCAGCGCAACATTTTGCAAAACTGAACTGGCCCAAATGATGTCCCACACCCTTTCAGGAGTGCACAACAACGTCCCCGCTGCTGGACCAAGACGGAGACACCTTGCTTTTAGGAGTCAAACGCAGCGCTCCACAGTGGCGCGTGTGTGCAATGTTAAAACGGCACTCCTGCTCTGTGGCAGTGTTTCTGGGCAGAGTTATCAGATAGGCTATTTTATTTTATTTATTTTTAAATCTTTAATGAAATCTGGCTGACTGTGCTTAATGACAGGTTTAAGGTTTGTATATCAATGATTTTGAGACAGACATTTGCTGCACCGCAGATCCACACTGACTCAAACTTGTGTACAGGATGTCGGACCTGTCGTGAGATTTGGTTGTAGCGTACGCTCACGTGCAGATTGATAAATGCCGATCCTCACATCTAAATTTTCGCACGCAAGGTGTACGCAAGTTTTCTGCCGTACGCAAGCTTGATAAATGAGGGCCATTGTGTGTGTGTGTGTGTGCACACGTGCGTGCTGTGTGTGTAAGTGTGTGTGTCAGAACAAATGCCAGCGGCATCCTTCAGGTTGAAGGCCAGACTTTTACATTGACGTTTAGACCCTCATCAATGTCTGTCTGAGCATGCTTACACTCTGTCTGTCCCTTTCACACTCACACACAGCCTGCCTGTGTGACAGCTGGGAAGCTTCCATTGAACTGAACTGTTTTCACCTCTACTTAACCTGGCGGTAAATTTCACATAGTTGACTTACAGAAAGCGTGTAATGCCCAGGCCACACAACAAATTTGAGACACAATTATAACCCTATATGGTAGAAGGAAGGTGCCAGGACCTGGGGCCAAGTGCTTCAGCTGAATAATAGTAAATAATGGTGAACTAAGAAAGCTAGTGGTGTTGTAGCCATTTTGTCTGTTTAAAATTACAATTTATGAGTAACAACTTGATTGTCTGCAATTTTAAGTTTAAGGGATATTCTGGCGTTAAATTAATTTGGGGTCAAACACACCGTAACACTGAGTTAGACACCCCCTCGAGAGATGAATGTTGCCGACTGCTTGCTGTTCTAGTTATACGAACTTTAGTAAAGACCGCACGATAGCAATACATAGCGGTCTGAGGAGCCACCATAGACTGCATATACTATGGACAAATTGGTTCCGCCTTCCGCCTGTATACGAAGAAGCCAAAAAGCTCTGTATTTCCGGGATTTTCCTGAAACCAGCACTGCGCAGTAGTGATGCACGCATTTGGCCGCGCAGTCACCAAGAGTCGCTGTGATGACGCTCGGCTCAAACAGCGTATCCCCCGGGTGAGCTACGCAATCCCTGAACACCCAAAGGCTGTATCAGGTGTTAATCATAGCAAACATGAACCCCCTAATAACTTCTGAAAACGGCGCTTTACAGAAAAAAGAGGACTTGAGCACAAACTAGTCTTACTGTAACTACATGTCAACGTCGCAAGCAGGGAGGAAAAAATGTATGTTCTGTGTAATAAATTTCTAAAGTTTGTGCACAGCTCCATAAGCTATACTGCAGCCTATCAACAGAGGGTGCTGTTCTCGGAGTGGCTTCACCCAGAGAGGAGGCATACTCTGTCCATTCTTTATACAGACTATGGGAGCCATACACAAACCTCAACCAAAAAGCCACTCTATAGCCGCAAATAATGCTCGGAACAGCGCCTAACTTAATCAACAGTACACATAGGGTTCCAGCTATAGTACTACCCACCAAACATCTTCTTAACTTTGCCTGATTTCTTTAGCAAAGTGACTAAACACAACTCACCCACTCTCCTCAAGCAACCTCTTGTTTATAGGGAGACCTCTGACTAGTCCATCACCAAGGAAGAACATTTATGATCATTTCTTCATGGAAATGCAGTCAGACCAAGACGTTAAGGCAGAAGAACTACCACGTCTGCAGTGCACAATGATTACTATAATGATTACTTCAAGGAAATGATAAAGTAATGATCATAAATGTTCTTCCTTGAGCCACGTCACCCCACTGCAGTAATTAATTTTACACCAGAATTTCCCTTTAATTTTGATTTTTTTAATACTTGTCCAGTGTTGACGGGACTTTGTAACCATGTAAATGCTCCGACATGGATACATTTTCAGAAGTCTGGAAACTTGCCTCAGTAATCTGGAGAGTTACTATCAATAACTAACTGTATCTTAGACATGTCCAAATAATCCCAATTTCTGCTTGATATCCTCTTTATGAGGCTTTATGATTCGGTTCCAACAGAGGTAGTTGACACAAATGTCACAGGTGGCAACAGTTTCTGCCATCGCACATTTCTGAACCTCTGGAGTAAAGTCTGTGAAAGCTGGCTCAAAATCAGCTGACCTTCGATGGTGCCACAAAACATCCCTGATCAAACTCTATTTTTAACGTACCAACACCTGCAAAGTAGGGATCAGTGGCTGCCGAGGTTGATGACACTGAGCTTTCTCCAGGAGTGATGGCCATGCCAGCTGCTTCTGATAACTCTGAGGCAGCTGTGAAGTTCCTGTCCTCTGGGGTTATTTTCAGCTCTGACACCAGTGACACGCCCTTTGATTGAGGAAGCATACAGATGCCTCTGCTATATCAGACTCTAAATCTTTATAACTGCAGTTATGAGGTGTCACAGGTGTTGATCATGTTTCACTTTTTATATCAGAATCTTTATTTTCTTCTGTTGTTACTGGATGTAACAGGTGTTGCCAATGTTATACAATGTGAAGCAACATAAATCAACTGCAGTTTACTCAAGCCTGTAACCCTGAACATCTCAATTGCCCTGCTTACTTTGCTCACCTGGGGATCAGGGCTGTATCACCACAAACATTTTGCAGGTCCATAAATGTTATCAAGTCTCTTTAGTTACTCACCACATTCTCTTTGCAATGAAATGCTGGTTATGAAACTGGACAGGTACACCCTGACAATACAAGAAAACCAAGAGAGGAGGAGTGTGCAGTGGCTTGTTGAGACCTTGCTGAGTTTTTTGTCTCCTCAAGGGAGGAAGAGGGAATCAGAATCAGATTTATTGGCTAAGTAGGTGTACACATAATCTGACTCCAGTAAACTTTGCCCTCTATGTACAAACACTAAACAAAAAATGTTACAAAAAAATTATAAAGTATGTTCCAGCTCGAAGTAGACATTTAAGTTATATGTTCGTACACTTCCTGTCTACAGACGTGCAATGTCTACAGTGACTGTAGACAATGGTGCTACCTGATTGGGCCTCCCGACCGTAGACTATTGAATCACGCACTGATGTCAATGTTGCGGAAAACAAATCAGATGGCCATGACAAAAGACAACCACTCGGACAACCTTGACTGTAGACAACCTGTCGGACAGCGCTAAGCAAATTAAAACATAGATGAGAAACAGTGGAGCGATAAATGCACTAGCAAAATGTCCATGTTCCACTAATAAGTGATTTATTCCCCCTGGATAGTTATTCTGACGTAAGATGCTTTGTGCCACTTTAAAGAGTGCAGTGGAGTATATAGCTATAGGTCTTTAAGTATACTGCTGTTGGCTGTATTTAGTCACTTTACCCCTTTCATACAGTGCAGCTTGAATTAATTGCCTCAATGACATAAAAATAGGTCAGTTCCCTTGTTAAAGTGTCGTGTCTCAGGAGCTGTTCAACAAGTTTTCCCTTTATGCCTACTTTTTTTCTACAACCACCAAACCCCCTCATCTCATCATCTTCTGTTTGTGTTTATATATTTTTCCTTCCCCTTCTTATTTGTCTATTCTGTTCCTTTCTTGTTGTCATTGCAATGCTTACCCTCATGGTGTCTTCCCTCATGCCTTCTGTGCAATAAATTTAGACAATGGCTTTTGTGAGGTTGCTCTCTATAGGCCCTCTACTTCTTCACCCAATTAACTCCTCAAACCATGTTCTGCAATTCCCTACCTTCCCTTTCCGAGCCTTTCTTTTCTTATCTTCACTCTACATGTAGCTGTGTTGCCTTCTTGAATGTCATTCCTCCTTTTAAATGACACTTTCTCAAATACTCCCATTAGATTCAAAAACACAATGGGTTAAGGGGAACAATACATTGGTAACACTACCTGAAAACAGAAATGCAGAGGTGTTTTGAATGAGTCCCATTATAACTTCTCTCCTCAAACAAATGAATTTATTGCTTTAAAGACTTTTTTTTTTTTTTTTTTACCAAAAGAGCCTCAAGGAAGTCATTTCTGTAGATAATCAATCTAGTCAGTCCAACTTGATTTCACCAAAGTGTTACAAATCTATAGAGTGGTTTTAGGATGTCAAAAGTTTCTTTGACATTAGGAATTGCTGAAACTGTTCAAATGAAAAACTCAGCACAAGGTTGTTCTTCCAGTGTGAAATCAAAGATCTGCAGCCTATTTTTTTAATGTAATATAAACTCATTTGATAGATGGACTTAAAATATATTTTTCTAGCTTTGTGAGGACTCAAGGTAGGGCTGGGCGATATGGCCTCAAATCAATATCACAATATATTGAGCAGTTCACCTCAATAACGATAAATGGACGATAACTACTCTACAAGCTGCTCACCCCCTCCCACATTACCTTTGTCTACTTCAGCCGCCGCTCCAACCTTTTAACCGTCCTCCATCTCCTCACCTGTCTTACCTCTTTGTTACAGACTGGATGGGGTGGAGTCACATCTCTGATGTAGGACAGTATCTTATAGGGACATGACACCATAGCCTGCCTACACACATCCAAAACCAATTTTTATTTATTATTTTGACACTGAAGATACAGATATGGGCAAAATGACGTCGGTTATTTTCGTAAATTTCGGTATCGGTAAATTATCACCCAGTCCTGACTCAAGGTGGACAGAACACATCTTTGCAAGAAGTGGTGGTGGCCAAAAAACAAATCAAGTTTTCTAGAAGCCTAAACAAAAAAGGGGCAAACTCAAATTTCCTTAATAGGTCAGTGTGTTTATAGAGTGGGTTTTCAATGTGAAGATATGACATCTCTACTGTCAATTATTTTTGATGAGTGATGCCAGTATTTGGGTCCTGAGTCATTAGTTTTTCAGCTGTCAAAGTGCCATATTAACCTTTAAGCTCTGCGACTCTATATTCAGATCTACTTTTTCAAAAAGCCTGTAGAGGAAATTTAAAAGAGGAACTACCATCTCTGGTCTTTGGGCTCGGTTAAATGAAGTAGTATTTCACATGAAAACTGTGGAGAACTAATTTTACGTCAAATTGCAAAAAGTGAACAGATACACAAACCAGTGTAAAGCCCACTTTTAGTAATTGGGCATATACAGTTTTAATTCTTCATAATAAGAGCCTCAACAAAACTCAAGAAGCCTGCTGTGCAGTCACACACACACACACACACACACACACACACACACACACACACACACACACACACACACACACACACACACACACACACACACACACACACATACACATACACTTGTGTAATACACTGTCAGGATTTGAAAATTACAGCCAGTTACAGGGGGATAGTGGTGCTTCAGGAGAGGAACGTAGATACATAGAAGACAAGAGGGAGGGAGAGTATAATGCTGGGGAGGAGAGGGGATTACGAAGTGCTGACCTTGGATCAGCAATGATGTCAGAGGTCTGAGTGAACAATTGCGGCTCATGCTGGTTCTTGGGGAGAGGCCACAACTGTGTTAACCCCTAAAGATTTAGTTGTGGAAGTCTGACAAATTAAGTCCATTGAAGGGCAAGAGCCCCTATCTATCTATTCACTTGTACTAGTCCTTGTTGGACTAACATTTAAATATTGGAGTGGTCCTGATTCTTATGGCGTCATTATTCTTATAATAGTGTGATTCCAGTTCTTACACTATGTGTTCTATGACAATGTACAATGTGTTTGTCACATAATTTGTCTACATTTATTTATTTTTTCTTTTTTGTATTACTTCTAAAAAAGGAATACCAAAAGATAATAAATAAATGAATTATTACTAATATAAATCAAAATGTTTATCCACAAATATTAAAGTACTGAATGGTTTCGACTACAATACGTGTTTGAACTCAGTTTATAAAAAAAAATGATGATTGTATTTCTTACAAAATAAAGAGGTATTAGTTGGGTATTAGCTCTCGAACAATTTATACTCATTAGTGCTCTCACCCATTCCAAGTTGTAAAGTAAAATTATATGACCAGCACAAATAGTTAACCATATTTTTTAAGAAGTTTTTTTGTCATCCTATGACCTTTAAAAGAAAACTAGACCATCAGAAACATGATCAGATCCAAATTCAACTTCATACATTATCGTCCTATGTCCTAAATTAATGCACAGCTTGAATTGTGGCTTTGTGGATATATGCCATACCTCCACCCCTCTTTTATTCTCATCCCCCCATTAATGTTCCCCTTTCAGATTATGAATGAACAACTTGTTCTCTTTAGTTCAAACAGTCAGCCTTGACTACAGCTTCTCTCAGCAAGGAGTCTCCTACTGACAATCAGCAGTATGGCAGGTCACAGTGAGCCATTTTTAATGTTAGTTATCTTTGCATCTTGTCATGATCACATAATACTAAGAGGTGTGGAAAATGATGTGCTTTGTTGTGATTCCATGTTACATTCTTTTTGAACAGAGGTTAATTCAACTGGTTATATTGTGTGGTATATTTCTGTATGGTGTTTCAAATTTGTGCCCCTTTGAGCTAACTTTAAGAACCTGCCTCTCCAAAAGTCTCTGCACAGCCCTGCACTACCCTACCAGAACCAAACACTGCACAGGAAAATTCACAAGTATGTTGGTGTTGAGTGAAATATGACCCTAAGTTTGTGTGAAGCTCAAAGAGCAGAAGTAAATCAAGTCATTTTTTCCCTTTTTTGCTCACATCAGTTTGCCAAAAAAAAAAAAATATATATATATTTTTAAAATACTACTAATGTCGCCCAACGTCTGGTATAAGCTGCTATGAGGCTGTTTTCATCCCAATCGAACTCAAACTGGTGAAAAGGTAGAGGCAGACTATGAGAGAAAGTTACAGGGAGCTAATGATGGAGCCTTTCTAAATTTGTTGCACCAGGGGTGCTGTGAGACCAACCTCACAGTAATGAAGGTCCATGTTAATTGAAGCCTCCGATTAATCAGCCTGGCTGCAAAGAAATCCAATTAGTCTCACATAATATGAGCTTTACAGACGTACACCAGTGTCAACAGCTGAGTATACTCTGACCTGATACATCCCTTTGAAGATGCTGAAAATGTTTCCACAGCTGACACAGAAAACTCTGTTCAATTAAACTGATGTTAGAAATACCAACAACACTGCATGTTCTCTTGGTAATGTCAACGTCCATTTTTGTATGTGAAAGTGTTTTTGGGCTGGTCTGTTCGAAAGTCTTTATAGGCTAGATGTACCAAAATGTACAGAACAGGGGGATAATATATCCATAAATATTACACATCTGCTAGTCTGTTCTGTTCCCTGTATGAAATATAAATATTAATTAATTGCTTTTGCTTTTGCATTGCCCTGGCTTAGGTAATGTACAACTTAAAAGTTTTATTTAGAAAGTTTCAGACAATTATAATTGAGAAAAGACAAACAATCATCCCATATGGACAAGATTTTACGCAGCAGTGAAGAAGTGCTCATTTTAATGTCAATCTGCTTCAGAATTACTGGATAATTACAGGACTGCTTTAATTACTGGATCAGTTTATTTAGGAGAGCGACAGACCTCTGTTGATGTTTCAGCTCCTATTTCGGACCTCCCATTTGAAATCTCAGCACCTACTGGAATCCTTCTGAACAGAGAACCTGTAAACAGATTTTGTCACAGGGTAGAGTTTTAACCAAAGAAAAAGGACCCCAAATTAAGGTAAGATATAATAAACAAAAGCTGTGGTAAAACAAACACTTTTCAAATACGTCCAACTAAAAAACAAAATCAACAAAAGACACTTGGAAATCACAAGGACATCAGGTAAGGATGAAACACATACACTAACATCAACAATGAACCATCAAAGAGGGAATGCTACTAAATTGACAGGGTAACGAGTGACAAGAGACAAGTGAGGCAAGAGCACACAGGTGCAGACAATCACAAAGGAGGGAAAAAAGACAAGAAGTTAAGCTAAACCAGACACACAGGGATCCACAATTCCAAAATAAAACAGTAAGTCAAACTAAACCAGACACACAAGGACAAGGAACTACAGAATACAACACAAAAGACTGAAAACTGATGTAAAGAATAAAACACTGAGAACAATTATTATTTCACTATTTCACTCTACGTGTCTGTAAATATCTATTTCACCCAAGCCACTACAAGAGGAGATGACACAATGCTGATTAAGTCGTTAGGCTCCTCCAACACCTTGCAGTATATTAGTATTTGTTCTTTTGGTGTCTTTGGTGACCTTCCCCGTGCTGGGGCACAGGAAATGACGCGTTCTTCTTGGTTTTACCAGACAATGAGAAGGGAAGGGGGGAGGAGAGCGCTCCTATAAACAACACGGCGGAGAACCCAAAGAAGCGACCAAGAGGTTCAGAAGTGGATCCTACGAAAAAGTAAAAGCGTTCCCATTTAGCAGAGGGTCTGTTGGGGTAGAAAGAGAGTGACAAACAGAGAAGACTAACGCAGATTTGCATCGGTGTCGCTTTTCCTCGATGGACAGCCCTGAAGGAGGAGATTGGACTGAGGTCCGACATCGATGTTGCCTTGATACTGCTGGATAAGTAAGGGACTCTGTTCAATATGAGCAGGATGTGTTGCTGTAACATGTACTGGACAGAGTACTATATTATTTTCATGGAAATAGCTCTATGAATGTAATGCATTGTTAGCAGCCTGGTGTTCGCCACATTATGAAATATTAGCCTAACTTTAGTCAAGTTACTTTAGTCGCCTACACGTTTTGTAGAGAGTTTCAGTCCATGTACCGTGACAAGCAGAATGTGGTGAGTCGTGAATGTTTCTCTGTGTAAGGGTTACACCGGGCCATATGTCTTTTGAGATGCTGGCTGTATCTGTGTAATAATGCAGAAGTCCTCTAGGGGTGGATAGAAGCACCGTAGCTTTAATATTGATACAAATCTGCTGCATTAGGATGAATTTTCTTGGATGTTTTTTAAAACCTCTCAGCTGTCTCATCCTTTACCTTCTTCCTGCCTTTATTTTCTTCTTTATTCGTGTTCCTTCTTTTCTCTAAGTATAACTGAAATTGACTGAGATGTTTCCCCCCTCATGATGCCTCTAAAGCTATTAACAGTTGCATGTATACATGGCATGCATACATCTCTCATACTATGATAAAGTACTTGTGTACTATAAATACTTCCTGCTGTCAACTTCCATTTCACTCCAAGTAGTTACAAGCCGTACATTCAATATTTTAATTAGACAGTTCTTTGAATGCATGTTTCGTGTCGTCAAGGAGTATTAGCTGAAATGAAGATAGTTTAAACATTATATTTACTCAAATGTATGTCCTTTATTTAAAAAAAAAAAAAAAACTGACTACATGCACACTGCTTGTAATGCAGTGGGTTAAATTGGTGGAAGGGAGGTTTTAAAGGCATGCATTTTAATTATGCACCTACCGATATGTGCAAGAATGTTATGTTACATTACACAAGGTTAAAGTGATGCAGCTGGGAGCCATGCTGTCAACTCTAATATGTCTTTTTTTAAGTGTCTGTGCGTGTGTGGGTACGTTCATGTGTGCTTCCTTGTTTGTGCGTCTGCAAGAACGTGTTCAAACAATGTGACATAAATGTGTACAGTGTTGCTGTGGGTGGATTCCATGAACAAGTCTTAGCACTCAGTCTTGTTATTAATTACTGCATTTTCAAATCGTGTGACATGTTCGTGTCTACCGTTTGTATCGAAATTGTACTTGTCATTCTGGATCTCCTTCTCCAACTTTAGCCACTGAATAATACAGAAGCTACTCTCTGCAAGAAACACATGGCAAGCTGTTGGGGTTTTCCTCAAGTTACACACTCATAAACATCTTTGTGTTTCTTTTACTTTTTTTTTTTATCATAATAATGTCTAACCTTTTACTTGGTGGGGGGGATAAGCAGAAATAAGTGTTGCCACAATTTGAATGTATTATCTCCTTTTAAGGTTATATAACTTTCAGAGTTTCAGAGGGCTCATGGGATATTTAAGGGACCTTGCCTGTTGGGGAGCTATGGGAAATCCTTAAGCTCAGTTGATAAAAGACTTACTAGAGGAACCTAAAATAAGAAAAGAGATTCCTGGGAGAATCCTTTAAAATCACTCACTGATAATAAAAAAAAGCTGGCTCTAAGAGAGGAAAGAGAGGAAGAAAACAACAACCATTAAAACTCTTAATGGAAAAATATGGTCCTTCTTACTTTGCCCTGATTTACTTATGGATAAAATGGACTTAATTAATCACTCACTGTTGTCTGGCTAAACAACCACAACAACAACAATAATAATAATAATAATAATAATAATAATAATATATGGTAGCAATAATCATCATCAACATTTATTTTAAATGTAAGTTAAAGAAGAATAAAGTCTGATTCAGCCTGTTAATACTTGTAGTTTACTTGCAACACCTGCTAGTCTCACTCAGATGTGATGTGTTTTTCTTCCTACTTTGATGCCAGTGGGAGGGGACTAAATCCAAGTTATTTTGTTGCCAGATAATATCTGCTTTCAGAGGCATAAACTTTTCCCAGTAGACACAGAAGGCTGGTCATGTCAGAAAAAAAATGTCTCGGATGATTTGGCTGACTGACTGGCTAACAGAATGAGGTCAAGTATGAAGTTATTTTGAATTGTTTCCCTCCTTGTTACATGGGAAACAAGGTTGACTGGCAAACAGTGTGTAAGAGAATAGTTTAAGAGAGTAATTGTTTTGCTTCATGTGTGCAAAGCTTGTATGAGCAGATGTATTGGCTTTTCTCTTAAATGGCTTACGATAATTCAAATCACACACATCGCACATAGTCAATAAGTTTCTCTTGCCCTCAAGAACTGTTTTAGGATTGAAATGGAATTTACTTTGAAGAATTCAATTATGGAACATCGTTTACACTTGTGAAATAAGCAAAAAGAAAAATAACATTTTATTTATCCAGTTCATTGTTAGAGTTGTTCCAGAATTTTTAAGAACTGTGACAACAAAGAAACTGGTCTTTAATTTGTGAATGAGTGTTCATCACCAGATTTAAAAAGTTTAGTGAACTTGGCAAGTTTCATTTTATCTGGAAAAGCTGAGACAGTTGTGTCATCAGGTGGAAAAGAAAGGGAGACCTGTGTCTCATCTGTTGAGCAGAGATAGGAGAAGCCATGGGAGCGGATGATTTCACCAAGTGATGAGGTGTATATTAAGAAAAGGAGGGGACCAAGCAATGACCCTTGAGGCGCCCCTGTTGATAAGCCATGTATGTTGAAAACTTCTCCCCTTCATGATACTCTAAAAGATCCACTTAAGAGTTAGGACTTTAAACACTGAAGGGCAAACTCTGAGATACAAAGTGAGCGAAGGCACTTTATAATAATAAATGGGACAGCCTTTTTAATTTTCAGTTTCCAGGGTTGTTATGCTGTGGTGGTCACACAAAAGAACTAATACTGTGTTATAAGTTGTCAGAGATACATAAATGGCTGGAGTTTAAATTTACTTTAGATGTAATAAACTATGTTTTATTTGATAAAAAAAAATAAAAATTACGAGTAAACACTTGTGGCGTGGACATCAAAGTCATGACATTGTTGCCCACAGCCTCCCCCATCTACAGCAATGGAGCTAACAAAGTAGCCAAATATGCTAGTATACATTATTTGAAGCCATTTCTTTATATCACCCTACCACCCCTCAAAAGAAGAGGGTAGTGGAATGATAACACTGTCCTGTTTAAGGAGTGTAAGATGATGTTCCCACATTATTTTTGGCTCTATCACTCTAATATTCAGGATTAGCACACAGTTACTATAGACAATTCTAATGACAGAAGGCACCAATGTGTTTCTAATGCTTGAGGAAATGGAGGCAAAGAAAGTATCTGTGAAAAAGGTGAAACTCTGGAGTGTGATTGATCAGAGGGGCGCATGGAGGGAAGAAAATTAAAGAGTACGAGCATAACTCATATTTTTTATGCTCTGCATGTGTTTTTTTTTTAAACCATGTATGTAGTTTTCTTTGACCTGGTCCAAAAACCTAAAGTAAGGGTTATCATACTGTCATCTTTACTAGACCCTTCTTAAGCACAAGTTGTTTTTTTTCTAACAGTCTGTCAAACATAGCCATTCCATGTTAGGTATTTGGATGTTGCACTTTTCGCTATAAATAGGAGAGCGGTAAGCATACAGTATAAGTCATGTGACTTTGACAGTATGCAGTGCAAAAAAAGACCAGAACCCGCAGAGGCACCCAAGAAGATTTCAGCGTGACATCTTCTGCCCTCAGATTTTCAGGTGAGTCACTGTTCTAATAAACTGCTGTTTTAGTTTGCATCTCCAATTAGCACACTTTTACTTTTTGCTGCTTTACCTGAAAGGACAAAAAAAAATCTGTGAAATCCAGGACTGACACCATCAGCAGCAAATTAATGATGCCAGCAAAGCACACTTTCCATATGCCGTGCTGTAAACAAATAAGTCTGCTGCTTTCCTCATGTGTTATAGGAGATGAATGAGTGAGCCTATTAGCTAAATATAAAGCATGCAAGGCAATGGGGTGGGGGAACAATGGGATGAAGAGTGTATCAGTCACACAGACAGCACTGTGTTAGATCTCAATAGTGAAAAATAAAAAAAAATACAGAACAACAGACAAAGACAAAAGGTTAAGAACAGGGGAGGACAGCTGTCTGACTGCAGACAAAAAGAAAAAGAGGACAGGAAAAATAGCACGAGCAGGAAGAGAAGATGGAGAGGAGAGGCAGGGGTATAAATGACAGGAAAAGGGGTGAGAAGAGTGGAATAAATGAAGGTGTTGAAGAGGTGAAGGATGAGGCAGTGCAATGTCTGCTGCTGGATGA
Organism: Xyrichtys novacula; assembly: GCA_962446985.1. NCBI lineage: Eukaryota > Metazoa > Chordata > Actinopteri > Labriformes > Labridae > Xyrichtys > Xyrichtys novacula. The sequence goes on from OY660878.1 coordinate 11,166,324, forward strand.
GTAACTGGAGTGGGCAAGTGGAAAAAAGCAGATTCCTTGAACAGGGAAGAAATCCAGACTGAAAAGGCTAAACTAGATTTCTACACGTAATAGAGTGCTAGTCTCCACAGGGATACATTAAAGCTCCTGTGAGAAGTTTTTTATCTGGCTATGAAACTGATTTAAATTTTTGCTGATCTCTCTTTTAAGACCCACCAAAGCAAACAAGGTTATCAGGATGTTTATTATTTCTATCCAGTCCTTTTTTAATGTCTGAAACTGCTTGCCAGGGGGAAAGTGTCGGACACAGCCTCCTTTACATTTGCCTTTTTCACAGCGAAAGTTAACAGCCGATGATACGTATGACTGTTAAAAGAGAGCAGGGGGAGATGATTTGCTCCAAAACAAATACATGGCTTGAATGTATACAGGAAATAGTAAAGAGAAAACACTATATAAACACAGCCTATTAAAGACATGATTGACGATCTGAGAAGCAGTTGAAAAAAAGCCATTGAGGCTTATTTGAAAAAAGCGTCCCAGCCCACATAAACAAACCCCTCCACTCTGTGCTCCATGATTACTCCCCCCCGAACTAGTATCACCCTCCCCACGAGACAACCCCTCTGGCAGAGCAGGAAGCCGGCTGGCAGAAGATCCTATGCTAGCTTCAAAAAGGATTCCCCATATCGGATTGCTAGTGACTAGCGGCAGTAAACGCCAGTACTGCTAGCAAACACCATCTTGAGCTGCCTGGACAGCTCTCCCGTGTTGACATTGCAGACTAAAAAGAGTTATTTATGTAACATGTGCCACGATAAAAGGCAAAAATTACCTGTTCAACAAAAACTCTGCTGTCTTTCTCCACTGCTTGAAGGATGACCCAATGTTTATTTGAGTTAGATTCCTCGCTTGGTCACATTTGGTCACATTTGCGTTTTCTCCCCTCTTTTGGCAGTGGGGCAAGCGATACTTTTAGGCACTCGGAGCTCTGTGGAGGGCCAGGAGAGTGGGAGGGGACGAGTCGGAACTACTGGAGAGGGGTGTGTCGAATTCAGCGAGGTGATTGGATGGAGAGGTGGAGCAGGAGATTTACCAATAGGATTTGTCCGGGACGGATGACTCCCATTGGTCAATATTTTTGCAGCCCTGCACCTGCTATGGTGAATGGATTCTTTTTTCTCTTTACTTTGTGGAGATTGCACAATTGGACCAGGATCGCCATATAAACAACGTTCATAGTAATTACTAATCTCTCCAATCGTCAACCATGCCTTGAAATCCGTTGGAGTTTACCACTTTGAGTTGACAGGGGGTACCACAATCAACACAAACCTAAAGTTCACTCAGAAACTTCAATTATACTTTTTTGGCATTTAATACCCCTCCTACACACACAAAATAAATAAATAAACAAAACTGTTGTGTTGTTTTCAGCATGTCATTCAACATTAAGTCTTATATAAAGTTGATTTCACAGTGGGAAATAAGAATAGTTCATGGGGGTGCAAATAGAGCTCCTTCACATGTGACCTTATAATCAATTTTAAGTCATCAGCTGTCAATATTTAAAAAAATGTCTGAGTAAATCATACTTGATCATTTTTAAACTTTTAACTCTCTTAACATAGTTTTTAAAACATGTTTCTCCTGTATCGTCAGATACAGGTCTGGGAAGGGTTAATGTGACAGTAACTCAACGTAAGTTAACAAGTAATTCTGTTGTGCTGTGTTGTGTAGTATATAACTAGAAAACAAGGGGACATACAGTGGAAGTAACGGCTTTGTTCAGGTCACAATGTCCATGAGGAGAAAAGTGTTGATAAGCGATGCATTGGGCCATGTTTTGCCTTGATGACACATTTCTTTTTTGTCTGTTCACATTAGTGACAGGAGAGTATAAATGAACAAAGAGGCTTAAAATTATCTCAATGTGTATTTAATGTGTTTTATTTCAACAACTGATTTAAAACAGTCATATTTTATTCTGCTCTGGACGGTCCTTTTTTGGGGCCTTTTTGTCAGCTGTAACCTTCACTTACTCTCGTACAGGTGCATGACACATTACAAATAATTGGAAAAGACAGATGGGGGAGATGAAGGGAGGAATTTTATGTATGAACTGGCTGACATTAACCATTCATACTAGACTAAATGTGATTTATTCTTGACTGAGGGTAACACATCAACCATATTCAGAGAGTTGAATGATACACCTGACAGTCATTTCCTCAAGGAGCAGTTGCTGAGTTAATTATTGGATTGGTTGTAAGGTAGTCCTATTCACTAGAAAACCGTGAAGCAAATTCTGACATTTATCTTGTGACATATCTCCTAAATTATTGAATGATAGAGCAAGATTTTACTACTTTTGAATACAAAAAAAGGCTTTTGCCTCAAAATCACCCAAGCTCATTTGACCCAAAAGTAAAAGTATTTCCATTCAGCACCGGAATGAGTCTTGTGCATTCATGAATGTATTCTCTTCTCATTTTGTGCACTCTGCTTGCCACTAGGGGAAAATCTCAACATTAACAGCTTGAACGTTTTTTTTTTCTTTTTAGTTTTAAAGCAGACAGAACATCACAAACTTATTTGTGGTTCATCCCACCATCTCCCTCTGACCAGTAACATTTTTTTCTATCAGCTTTTTGTCCCAGAGCCAATCAACAACTGTTCACATTAGCTTCTTTTATGTCTGCTGTGCTCCTGCGTGGTCGTTAAGTCGTAATGCAGTGAGTCAAGTGAGCAGGGAAAGCTAGTCAGTGTGCTGCTTTTATGCTATATTGCCATAATGATATTTTGTCTCAGTCAAAGTGCTATGTATGAATGTGTGTTTGAGGGATTTATGTGACATATCATATAAAGTGCTTTGTGAGAAAACGGAAAAGCTCTTTAAAGGAGCAATCCATTCAACATGTACTTTTATAATACTGCTAAAATAAATAATGTACTCATGCTCAAGGCACCTAATTTGAACCTATTTTCCAAACTACCTTGGTGCACACATTTTTTAATATGCAGTTAATTACAGAGCGAATTGTCAGGGACATTATGTTTTATTCTGTGGTGATTTTACCTGCTTAGAGACTCTCTGAAACTTGATCCAAAAAACAATGTGCAAACATATCCCATATGTTCACTCATATCCTTTCATGCTCTGGCTGAGCAAATAAGTCAATGGCAGCTTAATAATACCTCATAGTATGCATACTGAGAGGTGATGTATGCTTAATGCTAAATAACTGTTTATATAAATGGCATCAGAACAAAAAGTATGCAGGGAAAAAAGAAGGTATGGAGATGCAGGAGGACAGACAAAGCACATTGTTCATGCACAAACAGATGGGTGCACACATACAAGGGACGACATGGTGCCATCCATTCTTAAGTATAGGATTTAATTCTCTCCTTCTAGAAAGTCTTCAAATGGAGAGAAAAGAGTTATTTAACGCTAATCCTCACCAAATAATACAATCATTTGTGAGCAGAATGGGAGGATTTAACGCCAGCTCACAAGCAAACCAGACTGGAGTGAAATGGATACCAGTGTGTGTGTGTGTGTGTGTGTGTGTGTGTGTGTGGCTCATTTTTAGGCATAAAGGCAGGAAGGGGGAGAGAAGCCAGTCCACGGACATGTAAAAATAAGACCTGTATCACAATAGTTTTACTCAACTGCTTGTTTGATGGTGTAATTACTGTGAAATGAATGTTTTGTTTACAATAGTTTTACAAATGTAGGCTATATAATTTATATGATCCGTCCAAGGCTGAGCTGATCAACATTACATTAGCAAAATAAAACATTGTGGGAATCAACCAACATTACAGAGCTAAAAAGTGGTGGTTGCGTGGTTGCTTTATTCTCTGTACAAGAGTGTAATGGTTGTTAAACAGGTAGACACACCCAATAGTGGTATAACACTATTGGGTGTACCTACCTGGGTGCAGGTGTACTTGTTAATATAAAAATAAAGGTTTTACCAACATCAGAAAATTATCTCTTTGGATAAATAAATCATGTATGGAAATCTTTCAGATAATAGATAATATACACAAGAACTTAAGTTTCAATCACTTAATCAATCAATGGTTGACTAGCTAATACTACCTGGCTCAAATTACCATTTGAGTGTGAATGTGGTGCAAATTTGTCTAAAAGAGCTTCCAGTGATCAGTAAAAAAGTAGAACGGTGCTTTGTAAGTATAAATCCATTAACTGTTTAATCATTCATTTATGTTGATTTAACTAAAGCTTCCACTAGATGGCACAACAAGAGCACAAATAACAACCTGTTGAGCTTTATTAGAAGAAGGGAGAAGGTTAGAATTCAGAACTTTGAAAACTAATATCACACAAAATGGCTTATGCAACAGTTTCAAATTCAGGTGGAATTTAAACCTTTCTTGAAATTATCTGCATTCATTCATTTTCTCCCATTTTATAACCAAAAAATACAGTTATTTAAAGAATGCGCAGTCTACTGATAATGATAAAAACATGGGAATGGTGTTTGTATTAGAATGAAAGAAATGCTTGCTGAGGAGGTGGGGAAATTATGTTCTTTTGTTGTGAGTCATGCAAATAATTTAAACATCTCCATCTGGTTTTTAGCACTCGGCAGATAAATGCTCACCACTTCTCTACCTTGGAGCAGAGTGTTCGTACATACAGTACAGATACAGATGAGATGGCTGACATTGATGGAGTGACTGGGTTCATTACTCCAACATACCTGCATAACAGCAGGTTGTCAATGATTGACAATGATGGATGCCTCACAGCATAGACGGGTGACATGGGGAGGGGATCTGAGGTGAGGTGAGACAGGATGGATATAGAGATTTCATTTGACAGATAGTCTGTCAAATCAAACAGAGAAACTGCTTCTTATGTTGTTTCTAAACAAACATTTCTTTTTACTGCAAGTTTCTGTTTGGAAAATCACAGTTGACTGTCTGACTAATTGTCTCTTCTGTGTTATCATAGAAACATGGCAGTGTGAGTTGATGGGCTGGTGGGGTCTGCGGTCGGGGACTTGCCCCTTGTGCTAGTGTAAAAAGCACACTCTTAGTTACACAAAGTAAGAACATACTTCATACTTTTTTGGTAAATTTGATGATAAAAAAAGAAACAAGACACATTGGCAATGTAACTACTTTCTAACAAACAGGAGTCTCAGTATTTTGGACAAAAAAACATTTAGTTTCAAAAGCCTGGCACCACCTCCCTGTGCTGGTTGCAGTCTGCAGTTGGACGGCATCCCACTCTTCAACCAGCATTTGTCTAAGGTCAATCAATGTGGTTGTGTTGGTCACTCTGGCTCGGATAGTACACCAAAGCTAATCCCACAAGTGTTTAATGGGGTTGAGGTCTGTACTGCTGGCAGGCCATTCCATCCTCTCCAGGTACTGGTCTTCCTGTGCTGTCTGTCAGGGATATTTACTTAGCGGCATGTCTCTAACACCCCCAGTTGTATTGAATTTGGCCTTCAGTTTGGAAATGGTACTAACTCCAAATAAAATCACTACTTCATTTTGAGAACCATAATAATGCATCATCCGATTTTTATAGCGCTTTATCAGAGACCCTCAAAGCGCTTTACATTGGATATATCATTCATTCACTCACACACACAGTCACACCCTGGTGGTGGTAAACTACCTTAGTAGACACAGCTGCCTTGGGGCGACTGACGGAAACGTGGCTGTCAATTTGTACCTCCGGCCTCTTGGACACACTCACAAACAGCAAGGTGGTTTAATTGTCTTGCCCAAGGACACAACAGACCGACAAGGGATAGAGGGGAATCAAACCACCAACCTTCCAGTTATTGGACGATCACTATACCTCCTGAGCTACTGCTGCCCCAACATCAGCTTGAAGCCACTGTATTGCACAGGCCCTGTCCAGATCAGTCAAACGTGGCAGGCCAGCTTATGAAGCAGACACCTACTGACAACTATAACAGGGTCCATGCTCACAGGTGGGGTACCAGAAGCCCAAAACAAGAGTCAATGGCATCATCAAATAGCTGTTTGGCATAGGCAGAGATTTGGCAGATTTCTTATGGGAGCAATCCGTTTAGTTCTGCTACTCATCTCACAAATTCCCGTTCCTTAAAAATGTGGCACCATCTAGAAGGGAAATAAAAAGGCTCTCCAACAACATAAGATTAACTGCCAAGATGCATTGTTGCAACAAAAAGAAAAAAAACTACCAAACACGACTTTTGTGCTATGTTTATTTTTACAGACAGCATTAAAAATTAGCAACACTAAAGATTCAAAGTGTAAAAGAATAGCAAAAGGTGTTTACCTGATCTGGGGTGCCACTTTTTAATACAGTCTGATCAGCAGGGCAAGTGGATACAAACAGAAAAAAAAAATGCAGAAGGAGCTCTTTCAAGTGTCACCATGGACTCACAGTTGAATACTTGATTAATTGCAGATTTGAATAAAAAAATCCCAAGTTCCATCTTAACTCAAAGCAGAAAACTACATGTCAAAGGGAGAAGCCTCTGTCAGAAGACTACGATAATGAATAATTAGTACAGACTGAACTGAGCTCATGCTGAGCTTAAGCTGTCCACTGATCAGTCCACATAAGCATGAAAGGAAGGGGACACACCAGAAACCAGAAGAGATGAGCACACAGCAACAAAGACAGATGATAACAAAAATAAATAATTAAAAAATAAAGTGGAGAAGATACAAGAAAAAATCAATATGCAAAAAGAAGAAAGAGGAGGAATGTGGATAGAGTGAGCTGTATAATTAAAATCTCCTCCCTCAGCTCTTTGGTTAATGAAAGAGCATCAACTGAACTCAACAGCTTCAATTTGCATTACTGTATTGTTGCTAATTAATTTTGTTGTGGTTTTCTTACTGCCTTTTCTCCCATCAAATAGTTCCTTATTTTCTTTATTTGTTTCTGTCTCGATTTTTATCCCATGTTTTAAATCTACATCAATTGGCCATAACAGTGTGACCACTTTTGTAATATTGTGTTGGCTCACCTCTTGTCAGTTCAGGTACAAAACAGCATAGCACCTTAGGAATGAAAATACATACAAATGAAGAGGAAGGTGAATTATGGCAACAGCAGAGAGGGAGATGAAGAAAATGGTGTCTGACAAAGACATCAAGGTACTCCTAAATGAAGCAGGGGTCATAGAGCACAATTTTCTTTTACAGCAGGAGGTTTACAAATTAAAAAAAATAGAAAGACAGAAAGAAAAAGATAGATTAGAAAAAAAATCAGCTATAGATGCTACAGCACTGCAGCACTCACCTATCCTTCAGCAATACTAGTGTATATATCATGATGCATAAGTGTCATGGGGGGTTGGTTCTTGCAAAACCATATACTGTATGTCTTATTGAAAAAAGAAAATAAAAACCTAAAAGAAAATACATTTAAAAGGTTATTTTTTTAACTGCTAGTTTAAAATAAAGTCCAAAAACACAGAAAAAAGACAGTCCAGCGCTTTAAAAACTCGTGTTCAGAGGCAGATGGATCAGAGGAGCACATGGACAAGTGAACCGTGGAAATGTTCACACCTCGTTTTTGCTTTCTACCAACAAACTTTCTTACTTTGTCTCTTTCTTTTTGGTTCCTTATCTGCGCTCTTTCTTCACCCCAACCTCTTTCTGTCACTCAATTCCCTTTCTTCCATCTGTTTCCTTTCTTTTCTTTTAATCTGTTCTCTTCATTCCCCCCTCTCTCTTCTGTTTAGTATATAGAGCTGTAAACCCTGGAGCTTCTATTTAAAGGGATAGTCTAGTGTAAAATTAAGTTAGGATCAAACACACGGTAACACCGAGTTAGACACCTCGTCATGATGATCATAAATATTCTTCCTTAAGCTGTGTAACCCCGCTGTGGTAATGGACTCGGCTGAGGTCTCTATACAAACAAGCGGCTGCTGGACAAGAGTGGGTACGTTGTTCTTAATCTCTTTGCTAGAGAAATCAGGCAAAACTAAAAGAATATTTGGTGGCTAGTACTATGGCTGGGAACCTATATGTACTGCTGATGAAGTTAGGTGCTGTTTTGAGCATTATTTGTGGCTATAGAGTGGCTTTTGGTTGAGCGCATGGCTCCTCAGACTGCTGGGTATTGCTATCGTGCGGTCATTACTAAAGTTGGTATAACTAGAGAAGCAAGTGGTCGGCAACATTTATCTCTCGAGGGGGTGTCTAACTGAATGTTACTGTGTGTTTGACCCTAGCTTAATTTTACGCCAGAATATCCCTTTCAGGAATAATACCATGATAGTGAACATGAGGACTTCTGTTTTATTCAGTCATCACCATTTGTATTATATCAAGATGTGGTTGTCTGGTCACGTGTGGAGCTTCAGGAACTAGAAAATGTGTGGATGTGCGTGTGTGCTGTCCTCTGAGTGTGTTCAGAATTGATCCATAGCTATGTAGGAAGCGTTTTTCTGTTTTTTTTTTTACAATAATTTCTTGATTTGATTGATGCCTTCCTCAATATTTAATACTGGAGTGTGTCTGAATGTGTACTTAGGGATAAACATGTTCGTGTATTTCGTAGAGATTTATGAGCTGCATTATTTCCAGGACAGCAGAGAAAGATAAAACTCTTCACAGTACAGGAGATACTTTATAACCAACTTGGAAAGCTACGATATATAACAATACTGGACAGATATGAAGTAACATCCAGTGCAATAGGGAAACTATCCCTCTGCTTTTGTTGTGAAGGACAAAAATTCTGCAGAACATTTCCCAATCAGCTGGAGTCTACCAGTGGATCACATTGACTTTTTCATGACTGAATTCAGAAACCAATTGTGAGATTAGGAAAAACTATGATATTCAAGAAAAGAAGGTTGTTTCATTCCCTTTCTGATGGATGGAAGATAAGATCATTCATAGCCCAAGATGTAAAATATGCTTCTTTGTAGTTGTTTTGTGGTTTTTAGTGATTTGGTCTGGGGTTTTTTGTGTGTTTTTTAGGTGTCCCTTTAAATCTTAAGCTAATTCAGAGTTGGTTTGTGTCTCTAACTATTTTGCGACTTAGTTGAATTTGTATTTTTTGAAAAAAAGATCTCATTGTGATATTGCTTCCCCTTTTGTAGCTTGTGTTGCCTTTTGGTAAGCTTGTGTTTGGTGTTGGTTTGCGATTCTTTGTAAGAGTATTGCATCTCATACGTCTTTTAAACTTCTTTGCGCTCATTTTGCAGTTAGTTTGTTTTCTGGTAATTTGAGACTCTGCATGCATTTGGTGCCTCTTTTTGTGTCATTTTTCCACTGACGTGCATAAAGTCATGGGGAGGGGGGGGTCACCTCATTCTGCCAGTGAAGTTCAAGGATGTTCAAACTGTGTGATTGGATGGTATTAAAAACCTCTATTCTCATAATGTCTGATTTTGTCCTCCTCTAACATCATCCTCTCTGTCCAAGCTGAATGGAAGTCTGATTAATATATGCTTTGATTAAAAGCTGGGCTCCTTGGCTTCAAATTACATGTGCAGTAAAGCCTCCATTCAATTTTAGTGTCTGGAAGTTGCATTAAATTTGCAAATGAAGTGTTTGCATCTTCTCTTACAACTACTTTACACACTCTATATAAACATTTGAAATATTTTATACAATGATTCAGAAAAGCAAGCAGTAAGTAATTAGTAGATCTTTCGTGTTCATATTCAAACAAAAGACTAAATATGTGCTGCTATACAGGTCTGTCTACTGGCTCTGTGCGGTACTCCATTGTCCTTGGGACTGGAAAATATCACATTGCATGTAGGATCAATAGCCTGTTTGCTCATTGTTCTCCTTCTCTTTGGATGATTTGACTCATCTCCATCAACTGCCTAAGATAACTGCCAAGGTACTTATATGAGTCTACAGCCTGCATTTCGACTTCTTTGATCAGAACTGGTCTTAACCTTGGTCTGAACCTCCAAAAGTCAATGACAAGCTCTTTGGTCTTCAAGGTGTTGAGGTGCAAATGGTTCCTGTGACACCAGACGTCCCCCCGTACTCCTCATCTTGTCTTTGATACATCCAACGATGGCTGTGTCATGAGGGATGGATGGAGGTAGGAGAGAATGTCACCTTTAAACTAATTTCTGAATGTTAAAGATAAAATATGGCTGACAAAAATGAAGAAAATGGATTACCCAAAGAGAGCAACAGAAGAACCAGCATAGACAATACAGTGTAAAATGAATTCCCAGGAAGTGAAGTGAATAAAATGGGGTGTATGCATGGATTGATGGAAAAAGAGCACATATGGGTATGAAAAAAGCAATGAAGACAAAAGGAATTAACTGACAGGGTGGAAAAAGATGCACTTTGAAAATGACAGGTAAAGAAAAGAGTCAGGCTGTGACACATGATGAGCGTAGTGAAACGTCACTGCTATAGATGAAAAAATGCTCCTCAACAGATAACAACAAGGGTTTGGTGTATGTAAAAAGAAAAGAGCAAAGAAACAATAGAGAATGAGAAAGGCTTGGAGAGGCTTTAGTGGTAGTGCAAAAGGGGAGGTAGTAGAGATGGAAGCCTGAAAAGATGTAACAGGGGTGAAAAGGAAAGAAGTCATTACAAATGAGACGAGAGGAAAGAGGTAAGCAGAAGAAAACACTTTTGAATGAAGATACAGATGATTTCCTGCTGTTAGATCTGCACTGTCAGTTTGTATCATTACCTCTCAGTCTGTCTATCCCCACTTGCCTTCTATCAGTCATGCCCACAATGTTCAAAAGAAGACACAGAGGCCTCCTTGGAGTGAAGCACTCCATGCAATTATTCCTATCAACCACTGTGTGTGAGGGGGATGTGAGTTAGTACAATGATCAAAGGCTTTATGTGTTTGTCTTACACCTTCTGGTACTTCTTGCCTGAAAGGAAAATGAGAAAAACCCAGGCTTCATGCAGAAAGGAAGCACAGCAGCTTCAATGGTTTCTGCATTAACTTTACCCTTCAGGCTAAGAGAAGGTCAATTCTAGTTAAAACTTAGTACATCAACTTTGCTTAGGATCAAATATAGGATCGAGATATATCAAAGCAATCATATCAATCACAAAACTTAATGGGGGAACTTTGGCATTTTTCAACCTGGGCTCCATTTTCCCATGTGTTTGTATGTGTTTGACTGATGGGTAGAACAATTTCAGGATTAAGGTAGAGTGCAGCAGCTGGCAGACACAAAACAGGCTAAAAGGTTGACCAGGCAATTGTGTATCATTGAACTGCATCCACTACAAGTGCTTCATTTTACTACTGACAGGCTTAGATTGTTATTACTGAGGATGAATCGGCAAGAACAACACTTATGTACCAACAAGGTTTGGTAGTACACAGGCTGGCACAAGCTAAAGGTAAGGGGAACCCTTCACAATCTCCACCTGTTAACCCCTGAATACAATGTTCACAATTACAACAGATAACTAGAAAATTCCCTCTGGGCTACAGCCAGGGTGTGTGCATAACGCTGAGATTCTTCAGAGATTTCAAAAAATTAATACTAGTTGCATTGTGATATAATATACAAGTTAAGACAAGATACTCCTTTATTGATCCCACAAGGAGCACACCTCCAACAAACATTCCTTTTCAAGTATTTAATGATACAACAGAAAAAAAAATGAACTGGAGCAGTAGACATTTGAAAAACTGCAAACTATACAAGCACAAAGTGGGCTGTAGCAAGTAGATTTTTGTAGTTCATTAGGTGGGGTATACTACGTATACCTTTCCAGAAGTTTGAACTTTGTAAAGTGTCATTGTGGTCAACAAACAAATACACAGGTTACCAAAAAAAAATGAAACTGTATTTGGTCTAATGAGTGTGACCTAGACCTGCTCCTTTAGGAAGCGTCTTGGGATAACAACTGTTATGATTTGGCGCTATAGAAATAATGATTGATTGATTGAACTAAATTTGATTTTGATAGCTCAATTGTGATATTAAACACAGCTTTTTTCCATTTAAAATATTGACATAATACACTAATTAGTTTCAAAAAACAGGTATGAACAAAAGAAATAATAGGTCTGTCAACATTACAATGTGAATTCGGATATGATTAACAACTGATATTAAAAGTCTCTATTGATCACATGCCATTTTGTCCCTTTTCCCATGTTTCAGTCCGCTTACCTCCTGCTGCCTTCCTGGTTGAAAAAAATGACACCGCTCACTTTAAAGGTCACATTTTACCAAGTATTTCTCACACAATTTAGTTTACAAGTCCCAAGTCATCTGAACATTGTTTGAAATGGAATCTAAAACCAGAGTACTTGTAGCAAAATACAGGGTTTTATTTTCTCCCCAGGGGGTTATATGTCACTATGCTACATTTAAAGACGTGTTCAAATATGCTACTTAAGCATATTAACATGTTTGGGTGATGGAAGAAACTTTATTTACTTAAATTTCATGTGATTACTTAATGAAATAACCTAGGTCAAATAGTTAATAAACTAAAAACCAAAGCAAAGGCAATACATCCAAAAGCAACCAAGGCTGTCAGTGACAAGATTCACTATTTTTATATTTAAATTTTTAATGTTTGAAAACTGTACATGGGGGTAGGTGTCAGCCATGCAGCTCAATATGCAGCCCCATTTTTGCATTGTCTGCGTAAGATATTTTCACAATTATTAATAAAGTAGACTTTAAAAGTCATCAGGATGAGATTTCTGTCAGAGGACATTACTTAAATATGTAGATGGAAAGGCAAGGACAGATGGCTTTGATCCCAGGGGCACCAAATTTGACACAAACCCAAAGTCCCTCACAGGAGCTTTAAGTTACCCTTTGTTTTGTTGTGTGTCCAGTTGACTCTGGCCCACATTCAACGCAAGACAGTAGTGTTGGTGAGGAGTTTGCTTTCGTTTGTTTGTTTGTTTATAATAGTCATCACTTTCCAGGTCCCAAAAATTCATTTGGACGCAGCTGAATAATTTAGTTTTTGAGCATCCCTCAAGCAAGACGGTATTGTGTTGGTTTTTTTTAGGCAGTATATATAGTTAAATGTAATAACAAGAAAAAAATGAATAAACAATATAAAAACTATAAAAATATAAGTGCACATAAACTTAACAGTAGTCAGATGGTATTTCAACCATGCATTTCATTAAAGACAGAGCTTTGCGGCTTCATGAGTTGGTTGAAATCATAATGAGTTGACAGAGGCCTTTTTTAAAACACTTGAAGAAAATTATATAACACCAAAGTAATGAGGTTGTTCCAGGTAACTTTATAATTGCAGACTTGAAAGAAGGAATCTGAGTGAGAAATTTAACACAGGAAAAGATGCAGGTGATGATTCATAAAAGTGATAAAAAGAGGTCTGGCAGCCTGTCAACACAGCAGGTGTCTGATTCAAAGATCTGCTCAGTTTTCTGTTTGAGGTTCAAAGTCAATAACTTGGAAAGAAAACATCCCGTACCCAATTATGTCAGCGCAATAGTTTGAACTGGTTTATTGTTTGAAAAAGATTTACGGGAAGCTCTTGTTATACTTTCAACTTTGTACTCTTCCCTCAGTCTCTATATCTGGACGCACAAATCAATGGAGCAAAAATTTCATCACATGGGGAAATATCGCCATCTGTAGGTTGACCTAAACATTCATGAAGCACACCAAAGGCTGAGACAGAGTGAGCTCTATAGGTAAGCCAGGTGTGTTGAGCCTAAAGCCATATTCCAGTACAATAAAGCTTGGTCCTCTTGGCTCAAACTCCACTGAAACTTACTCTAAACGTGTGGTCTTTAAGGTCACAACTAGAGCCCCCCTTTTTTTGTTGGAGAAGACGATGTGTTGTGCCACAAAAAAATGAGCAAGCTCAAAGTTTAGTCCACAGAACATGATAACTGCTCATAGCATTCATCTTTTGCTTCATTTGCAGCAGCAGACAGCCATGAATTCCAACTGCTATTGAATTTTGTCCTTGTGTCCCTTATTATTATTTTTTTTTTACAATCTTTTAGTCGAAGAAGCATTTGGTAACACCCCAAAGACACTTTTAAGCACATATAACCTAAACCTAGACTAATTTCTGGGCTAAAAGCAAAAGATGATCATATCTGATTATTATTATCTCTGGGCCTCAGGCATAGTTACGCCAGCTTATCTTAAGTATTCTAAGGTAGGTTAAAATTGTGGTGTAAAACTGTGTTGTTATTGTTGTTGAGGCAAACTCCAAGAGGAATTAGCCACAGCCATCACAGAGAGATGTTTGGTACTTTCAGCAGAAAGGGAAATGTGTCTGTTTAGGTGTGTGACTGGATCAGCAGTGAATTTAAGGAAGTACTGGTAGCTGTCTTGCTTACTGTTATAAACTGCAGCTGTGCTCTTTTCTCAATACAGAAGATGGTTCTGAGTGTCTGAATTTAAGCAGAGTGTAAGCGGCCTTCAGAAAACTAAAAAGAACATGTACAACCTTTGGGTCTGCCCCTTAGTGTTTGGTTTTTTAAATACAGAAGCAGAGGTCTGTTTTGAAATCCAAACTATTTATATTAACTCCCACATCTTAAGATTTAAGAGGGGTTTAAGTTGCAAAAAAGCAGCCATTATCTGAAAATAAATCCCTGCACTTGACGCTTGATGTTTGTGTCTGTTCGGTGTGTGTGCCTGTATAATATTGTTCAATAATGGCATACAAAACACAACATTATGTCTCTGGTACCATAATTCTTAGAAAGGGTAATAGAGTGTGAAATCATTCCTCCAAGTCTCCAGGGAGATAAAGTACCCCTGCAAACTGACATCCTCAGGCCAGCACCACCCAACCCCATATCTCGGACAGTGATTTTTCCTGTAATACATATTTACCAGCTGTCTTTTGACTGACAGCTGTCATGGTGGTTGGCAGCCCAAACTGCACAAAAAGTGGAAGTCCCTTTTTTCTGTAATGTGCATGGTGTAGACCGATCCTTGAAATATATTGAAAAATTAATAGAAATTCATTGCATGTGAAAACTGGTTAAGCCAGTATCTTGGAAATGAAAAACTTCAGGAGTCTTGTCAAAGTCTAAAATGTGTATGTTTTTAAGCAATTGCTTTTTTTTTTTTTTTTTTTAAACAAAGAGAAAACATCTTTAAAGTTCTGCACCCAGTAACCTGTTAAACAGCCCCTCTGCAGTCTGAAAGGCTGCCTTCAGTGCAAACCATTCACACCTTCAGGGAGTGTGTGTAAAACGGTGTGTGCTTAAGGGTTGTTGTAATTCCGGCCCCATCCTACAGGGGGATAGCCTCGCATGGTCTTAAACACTCACACACCTTCAGGTCCCCACTTGGCTAAAATTAAAAAAAAAAACTTCACCAGAGTGTGTTACACATGATTTTAGCATAATTCAAAGCATGACCAAGAGGGGACCTAAAAAATGTCCCCTGTTGGCTATGCGGTCCCGTCTTGGTGGAAGTGTTACAACGCCAAGTTCCCCTCTTGGATATGGAGGAGAACACACACACACACACACACACACACACACACACACCCTTGGGGTTTAATGGCTCTGACCAGCCTACTTCACTTCACAGCCTTTGCTGGTATGCAAGTCCAAGATGGAACATTATTCTCTGCAATCTTGTTATCTAAAGTGAGTTTTTATCAAAAATCAAGTTTCCAATTTGATGTTGTTGTATATGCTATGGGGACTGACTTTTTTACAACTGGCATTGAAGATATTGGGTTACTAATTTAAAAAAAATCAGGGGAATGGCTGACTTGACTCGCAGTTGGGCATGCTGTAGCTGTTGGTATGGTGGCGAAAGGCCTACCTCAGCTGCACCCCTTTGTATCTTGTGAAATAAAAGTTTGACTGAGCCCCATATGGCGTCCACTATTGAAAGGCTTCATCACACAGACCACTTACATGTTTAACACAGTCTGGGGTTGCACCATGTCTGTCCAATCAATCAGTTATTAGATGTGACAAATTTACTGTGTTTACTCTGGACAGTTTGCTATTTCATTTATCTGTTTTACTTGCATTTTCTGTCATCTCTTCTCTTATTATTCAAATCTTTCCTTCTGCTGATATTCTTTTTACATCCTAATGAAGGCCGGTTGTGTCATCACTATAATAAACAGAGTTAGACACACTAACAAGAGAACCTGTTAGTAAAAAAAAAAAATGTTTCCAACACCTCATCACCTCCTCTGATTGAAAACATCCACAAAGACGTCAGCAGACTACCAAGGTCATTATCCACTCTAAAGACCTCTGATTCCTAAAGCAATGGCACCAGAGACTACAAGTAATAAGCTCTGTGTAGATGAAGCTGCTGCACCAGGATGGTGGATAGAAACCAAATTACAGGTTTACTTTTTCTCCTTTTTAACATTTGATAGTTGACTACAACTTTCAAAAGTAACCACATTAACAAAAGCATAGGACATCATCTTAATACATTTTTTTGACATTTGTACTTGCTGGTGTTGTGACGGCAGCTGTCCTGCTAAGAGATACTCACTGATCTGCAAAACAAGGGTCGGATAAACACAGGACATATCTCTTTGCTTAGGAAACAATAGCCATTTTATGCCCTTGCCTGCATTGCAAAACAAACTTTGGAATGAAATTAAAATAAATCTTTTGAACAGAAGCTTGTAATCTACTCAGAGCGCACTTATTTTCCACAACCTGTCCCTGCAAATTGTTACTTTCGTCTTTTTCCCACTGGTGCTTTAATGATCAGCAACTTCTATAAAGCCTCCTGGATACACTTCAGACACAAAGTATGGTCGCAATTAAAAGACTTTGCATCAACATATTTTCAGAAACAGATATGCTTTTTAAATCTGCAGTCCAGTGGGCCTCATTTTGGAAAATAAGCAGAACATGAAAAGACATTTATTGGCCTCATTAAAACACCACCTATTGTTGCTTAGTACCCAGTGGTGGCCTGTGCACGCCATTGTTTATTTATTTACAAGGGCAGAGAAGTAATTAATCCTGAGCCAATTATGAGCTTTTATTTTCATTTGAACACATTAACAAACATTACAATATTAGCAAATACAGCATCACTCTTTGTTTACAAGCCAGAGAATGCAATGGTGTTCTAGAGGGAGGGGCTTATATTAATCTGTCCAATGGGGGCCTTCTTTCCTCCAGCCTGAGGGGACAGGAGGATTTGAATTGTGAAATTACAAAAGTTTGATAAGCAATTTCACACATGTAATGCTTATTAGCCTCACACACTCCAAATAATGGATCCAGTTTGTCATGCTGGAAAAATGTGTTGGTTTCCTTTTGACACCATTCTCTGAGCTGCTCCATATTCACATCTCAACTCATACTATATAAAATATACCTTTATATATAAAATAATGGAGGTTGATAAATATAGCAACCACTGTAAAGCAGCAGGTGTGAAATACTTTGATAAAGAAACAATCATGTTCTGAACAAAGCGCTAAAACACTGACAGGTTTAACAGCAAGCTGTTTCCAATCTCACAGTATTTTTACAGAAGACTCCATCACACACAGAGTCTGAAATGACCAATAAAAACAGAAGTAATGTTCTAAAGTAGACATAACAGGTAGAAGCAAAATGTACTTAGTATTTGCTTCTTGCAGAGTGCAGCAAATAAGGACAATCAAATAAGGAACCAGATCCCACACGGGGCAGGACAGGAACAGATTCAAAGATGTTTAAAATACAGCAAAGGGACTGAAAATACAGAGTAAGTGTGATGTGTGTGTTTGAAGATGAACCCAAAATGCAACCAGACGAGGAAAAAAGGTTTAACAGGTTAATTCACAAGATGATTGCTGTGGCGAGGGAATCCAAGAGGAACTGTCATTTATAAATCTTGCGTCAGAATTTTAAAACATCTCGCACATAGACTAAATAAATAAATATAAAAACAAACCAAAAAAAAAAAAAAGTAAAATATAATAACTGAGGAGTAAAATGGAAATAAGGACCTGTGTCTGGGAAGGTCAACAAAACCAGATCCAAATGTGCTCCACAAATTTGTGTTTGACAGTCTATTCATTCATGCAATACACATGGAATAAACAGCACTGTGGCACTCTGTGTCTCACACTTTAATAACGACAAATAAAATTTATTTTTTCCAAAAGGCTTTTTTGGCAGGATTGATTCAAGTAATCTCAGAAGATAGAAACATTCACTGTTGTGGCAGTGTCAGAAGACAAGATGAGGAAAGAGGGTTAGCCAAGTGTATGTTGAACCAGCTGTGTGTGTGTGTGTGTGTGTGTTAGTCATTGGCTGCGAAGATGTCTCCACGGTTTTGCAGCCCTTTGCCAAGGACAAGTGGGGTTTCTATGATGCTGTTTGTCTCTTTTTAAACGCACACAGACGGATCAAATGAAAGACAAGTGAGCACACAGACTCACTTTCAGCATTTCTGGCACCGAAGGAATGAGTGGGAGCAACACTGATCAAACACACTCATGAACACAGAGCACTCGCAGAGAAAAGGGGGGAGTGGAGAAGACCGATAGACACTGATACATCACATTGGGACAGAGGGAGACCAGGCGAAGGAACAACATCAGGCAAGAAAAGGTAAAAGCATGAAAGTGATTCAATGATTCTCTTATCTGGTACCTCTTACCTGAATGTTTCGCCACAAAGCTGAGTACATTTTTTAAAGATTTTTTTCTTTTCTTTTTGACCATATGATATAGCAAATTAAATGACAATTAATTAATTATTTTATCAAAAAATACCCCCCCCACACACACAAAAAAAAATTTTATTCTCTCCCGCTCTTGCTTTCCCCTCCTTTATAAAAACATGAGTGCAAACGGGCGAATGGAAAAGCTGTGTGGTTATGACTGCATAACCACATAAGCCTGTCCTACACGTTGTTGGCACTGCCCCCGACAATTATTAGCTTATCCCTCTAAAACTTCTTCGCTGAGGTAGTGACCGCCATTTTTTCCCCTCGCATATGCCACCCCGTTACAGCAACCATGCACAAACGAAGACAGGAGTCTATTTCTGCCTCCTTCGTGGGAAGTGCGTGGTTACACATAGTTCATTATCATTTAAAGGTACAGGCCTAGAATCAGCCTGTCCTCAGTGGAGCTCAAAAAGAGGAGGGTACAGGCTGGCTGATATCTTCAAATTTTCTATTTTCTATTGTATACATTTTCAAACTTCAAATTTACTATTGTGGGACCTCTGGGACAGATTTAAACTTGATGAAAAATGCCATAACAGGAGACCTTTAAAGAATGTAAAAAAAGGTTGACATAATCAAATTAAATCAGGTAAAAGGGCTGCTAAGGTTGAGTGTCTACCAAAAGGAGATTGATTAATGTATAATGACAAACTGTTCATAAAGATAAAACAACTGTGAAAGAAAAAAATGGAGAAAAAAAAAACCAGGACAAACTTGCGCAACTTCAGGGTTCTCAAAGGCCAAATAACTAAACAATAACCCTACTCTGACTGGAAGTAAAAGACATAATAAACTTATGAGGAGAAAAAAAAAACACACAATTTGTGGCTCACCACAAACCATGAGAGAAATCAAGGTACAATCACGACAAGGACTCCTCCAAAGCTACAAGTTTACAGAATATACTCACACAAGCTTTCTCCAACAGTCTAATAAGCAAACCTGCAGGTATGCAAGACCCAGAGAGAACCCATGTAAACACAGGGAGGACATGTGAACTGCACACAGAGGGCTCTATTTTTCGTGTCTGCCACGACCCCACGCAGTGGTATTTTTGTCTGGCGGAGTTTGGTGTTTTCGCAGTGACATTTTCATGAAGTGCACTGAAAGCTCGCAGATTCAAACCTGGTCAGCTTTCAGTGCAGGCGGAGCGCAGCTGGTCTAGAGGTATTTTGGTAGACCGGCGGCGTATTACGCATACGTCACCGATGCCTCACTGGCAGGTTTCCACAGTTTCAGGGACATTACAGTGCAATAAATCATCAACAACCAATATTCTGAGTCAGCACATACATTTAGATCTATATCATATATTCTGATCTATATCTTATCTGATGAGTGCATTTGGCACGCGTTTGGACACACAACCTGACTGAATTAACAGAGCTGAAACCACATTAAATTAAGTATCCAGTAGACAGTTACACACGATGAAGTTAACAAGATATGTAATTTGTCTCCCCGCTTATCTTTCTTCTTCCTTGCGCAGCTTGATAGGTGTTATGCCGTAGAAAGCACCCCACCATAGAATGCATCCCCTGCATCCCATCCACTCATTAACTTCTTAAAGTGGAAAAAAATTATCTCATATTTAAAAAAACATGAGTATTGGATCATGACAACATGTCAAATGGAGCAGCAAACTTTCGTTCTGTTTATAGGTATTTAAAAAATGCACAAACAGAGGTGTACTTGGGTATATAAACTGTACAGTAAGCTGTTAAGGTAGAGAACATTATATTTGCAAATATTCTGATTCAGAGGGCTATTGTTTTCGGCATATCCGAATAGCCTGTATGAAATCATTAAAGGCACACACTTTAGAATCAGTCCAATGATGGTTCCGATTTTGATGCCATTATTGGAATTTATGTTGTGATCTGTGCGCACAACCCACCTTTGTCACGTGAGGTTTGAATATATGCAACTTTATGTGAGTGTCTATTTGTGGAAAAGGCTGTTTGTCTTACCAGTGGGTCCAACCTTACACACACCAAATACATCTGTGCTCATATGAGAGAGTGTGGAGGACGCCCTCTGCAGCGTTTACAGCGACACTTGTTGAGGGGCTGCCTTCTGTCGCCATCGTGTGGCATTGCTGTCTTCAGACATCTTTTGATCTCTTTGACTACTGCACGAAAAATGTGATACGCCTCGCCGGTGGCGGATTTAAAGGCGAGGAGAGGAGCTGATGTTATTAGTCAATACAGGTCTCTGCTGTGTTAAACCCACTCCACGCCCTCTCTCCTCCCTCCCTACGACTTACGCCGCTGGGAGGAGCTGAGTTAGGGAGGGGGGATACTTACGCCGGGCTAAACCGCTCACCAAAATACCAAATTGTGCTTGGGAACGCAACCTTCTTGTGGTGAGGCAACAGTGCTTACAATGGTGCAGCTCTTGCCATCAAGACTAGTATATGACTTTTAATATCCCTGCCTGGACCCATAACATCCTCATCACCCCTTGAGGTAGAGTTCTGGTCAGAGACTGAGTAAATCCAGCCTGTGCTCTGTTCGCCAGACTGCCCTTTATCACCTCTGGGTCCAGCACTGTTCCCTACTGATCTGCTGATTTTTGCTCCGTTGTCCTCCTGCTAAACTTCCACAAATTCTTGTTTCTTCTTTCTTTTTGTGCAGCAGCTTAAATTTTTTAATTCTGACCACAAAAGTAAGATACTCAACAATAAATGGGATTTAAGGCTTGCAAAAATGTGAGAGTATCTCACAAAATGTCAACCACCTTGTAAACCTTGTGAATAAATTTAAAATATATATATGTGTGTGTGTGTGTGTGTAAAAGACAAGTGTTAACGATTTATCAGGAAATAGCAAAAAATAAATAAAAGACAAAAAGGAAAAGAAAAATCACACTTTCTTTGTGCTTGAGGGACAAAACCTCTTTTTTTTTCTTTAAAAAAATCCCATCTTACAAGTTAGAACCAAGTCTTGAGTGGTGCTCATTAATTTTTTTTTTCTTTTCTTTTTATAGCTTTGTAAGAAATATCAAATCACTCTTTAGCAAAAAGGGGAAAATTAACTTCGCGAATTTGCCCAACTTCTTGCTTTCCTCCTCAAGTGTCACCTGTTTTGGTTTCTCCGCAAAAGTGGCAGACCTTACTTTTATCCCTGTCCCATCATTCTCCCCCAAGTCTTCCACTTCTCATATTACTTTCTCAAAAATTAAAAATAGAAGATGGGTGACACTCTCTCTCTCTTTTCTTTCGTCCATCCCTTACTCCTTTCAATCAGCCTCCCTCTATCCTTCATATTCGCTCCCCCTTCCTCCCCTCAACTCTCTGCAATGCAGTATCTGTATCAGCCATCGGTAGAAAAAACTATGAGTGTGTGTTTGCGCAAGTGTGTGTGTGTCTGCTGCTGGACAAAGAGGGAGATGGATACTGTTTAGTCATCTTTCTTCTCTCTCCTCTTCCCCTACATTTCTATCCTATCATCTGATTTTTATCTACTTTTGATTCATTTTTGCTTGTCTGATTTTCTCTGTGTATCTTCTACTTTTTCCATACTAAACTTAAGTTTGTGTTAAATGGGCTCAACCTCAATTTAAACAGATACCACTGGATACCATAATGCCACCTTCCTAGAAGAGGCTGGCCATCAATGTAGTTGTAATAATTAACATCTACAGAGGTCATGACAAAGATCCCCACAGAATTTCACAACTGCAAATTAGTTTTAACCTGCTAATCTCATGGTGGAGCACCAGGCAAGTACTACACTCTTGGCTTTCATTCATCTACGTCATTATAAGTGTTTTTGTGCATTTTTAATAATAAGCCATTTTAAATTATTCATTGACAGCATCAAGGGAAATGTTAGTCATCTGTTTTTGTGCTCTATCTCTCCAACATTGTTACTAATTTTATGTCCCATTATGTGCTCATTATATTCAAGTCCTGCTGTTTTTTTGGCTCACCGTCTAATCCATGCAGATGCAGACCAAACCATCAGCAACCCAGCTGGACTGAACTCAGCTAATGACTGAGGTAGGAGCGTTATTTTCCAGTCAATTTCTTTCTCCTCTATCTCTAGCTCTCTGTGCACCCCTACATGCAGGCACATGCATACAAGTATTAACATCCAGGTAAAGAGAGGAGTTACACAATGTGGGTGTGAATGACTGGTTGACGGAAAAAAGTCCTAACCATTGAGACATAACATGTTGCATCTGCTGGGCCTGGTTTGAGCATTTGCAGTAGTGGATATAGAAACTGTACTGCTTCTAATTCCATAACATAATAAGGCAGACTGTGTCCATAAAATGAAAAAGACCCACCACCTGTTCACATTTTCAGAATGACAGGACCGTTTAAGAGCCTGGCCTCGCTGGGGCAGAGTGTAAATTTAAAGTGGTTGGGTATTAGAGGGCTATAGTCCATGTTATAATAATACGTATAGTTTTTAAGATATATGCTAAAGCTGCCAGCTGGCAAGGTGATGTTCATATTCTGTTTCCTGCATTTAAAGTGTTCTCAGTGGTCTTTAATTTGTGATTATAAAGTTTTTAGCCAAAATCATAAAACCTGTGTCATTTTCAAGGGCTTTACTTTTGCAGAGCTCCAGTATGTCATTAACAATTTACCTCTGAGTCGTGGGTGTTGACGGCATCTGCTCTGCACCCTCTTCTTCACGCACGCTCCTCTTTGCTCAAAAGCACTGGCCCCTATTCTATCTATAGGGGCCAGTGCCTTGGCATGTTTGCCGTGTGGCCGTAAATACTTCTCATGCTGAATCCCCTGCTCTCAGAGTCGTTAAATGGATATTCTGACGTAACACAAAGTTGGACACACCCTCGAGAGATGATTGTTGCCGACTGCTTGTTTCTCGTTATACCAACTTTAGTAATGACCACGAAATAGCAATACACAGCAGCCTACCTCTTCATGTGCAAACCTCAACCGAAAAAACAAGTGCAGCGGAAAATTTCCTTGAAGTAATAATCATCATAATAATCATTTTGCACTGCAGACGTGGTAGTTCTTCTGCCTTAACATCTTGGTCTGATTGCATTTTCATGAAGTAATGATCATAAATGTTCTTCCTTGAGCTGCGAAACCCCACTGCACTCGGTGATCGACTCGTCAGGGCTCCCCACACAAACAAGCGACTGCTGGAAGAGAGTGGGTGAGTTGTGTTTAGTCTCTTTGCTAAAGAAACCAGGCAAAGCAAAAAAGATGTTTGATGGCTAGTACTTTGGCTGGGACCCTATATGTACTGTTGATGAAGTTAGGTGCTGTTCTGAGCATTATTTGTGGCTATAGAGTGGCTTTTTGGTTGAGGTGTGCACATGGAGATGTCGACTGCTGTGTTTTGGTATCGTGCGGTTGTTGAAGTTGGTATAACTAGAGAAGCAAACAGTCGGCAACATTCATCTCTTGAGGGGGTGTCTAACTTGGTGTTACAGTCTGATTGACCCAAACTTAAATTTACACCGGAATATCCCTTTAAGCATAAGCAGTCTGTTTTTTCACCATCCTTTTTTAGCCATTATGTCTGCAATATGTTTTGCCATGCTATCATGGTCAGCCATCCATTTGAGTTACTGTTCATTTTAAATAGGGTCCTGTGTGTATGTTGTAGTACTTCAGAACATCTGCTCATCTGTGAGTCTAGTTTACCTCTGGCTTTGAATCTGGCTCCCCCTAAAAACACAAAGAATCAGCTATTTTAGGCTATGATGCTCTCATTTTGACAGCTATTATATTACACTGTCAATATCAGAATGCTGTGTATCTTACACAAGGGAGCTATTTAGTTGTTAAATCACAGCTGAATTATTCGATTTCCATCTGTCACAAATAGGCCCATGTATGACGCACAGATGCAAGTGAATAGTTCATTTTAGGAAAAAGATTAGATTGAGAAAGACAGCTTTGACTATTTATTCTCACTATAAGAGCTCTGCTACCTACTATTCATCCATCAATCTCCATCAATCAACCTTTCCTTCCTGTCTCTTCTTCTGTTTTCAATCATTCAACCTGGAGGCCTGTCTGTATCAGCTCCATCTATGAGTCAGTTCAGCCTTCCCTCAGTCTTTTGCTATCAACGTCCATCTTCTGTCCTCTCTGCCTCACTCCGTCAGCAGACAAGTACAGGGCTCTATTTATCCATCATTCCTCTCTGTCAACCTACAGACTCTAGCGTGTGTCTTCCATCAAGAAGAACCTTGATCAGCCAAATACCCAAGGTGACTGAATGTTGGAGGTCAAAGAGATAGAATAATAGTTCTGGGTATTTCATGTTTCAAAACAAGATTAAAAAAAAAAAAAAAAAAAAAACATTCAGTAACCTTTCTTACTATCAAAGTTGACTAAATCACAAGCCCTTCAACTTACTGAAAAGCACAGTCCAACTTGAAACTCAACATTGAATAGTTGCCCCGCTCACCCCTTCCTTCAGTGAAGCTATGGTGGCCTTGGAGGACCAGAAGTTCTTTTGATTGCACAAAAGCCAATTCCAATAAGGTTGGGAAGATGTGTAAATTGTAAATAAAAATGGAATACAATGTTTGGAAATCCTTTTTTAACCATAGTCAATTGAATATACTACAAAGACAACATATTTAGTGTTCAAACTGATAAACCTTATTGTTTTTTTTTTTTGCAAATAATCATAAACTTTAGAATTTGATGGCAGCAACATGTGACAAAGAAAGTCATTCACAAGCAAGGATGGGGCGAGGTTCACCCCTTTGTGAACAACTGCATGAGCAAATGGTCGAACAGTTTCAGAACAACGTTTCTCAAAGTACAATTTAGGGAATTTAGGGATTTCAACATCTACGTTCCGTAATATCATCAAAAGGTTCAGAGAATCGTAGAAATCACTGCACGTAAGCGGCATGGCCAGAAACCAACACTGAATTCCCCTGACCCTCGACCCCTCAGGGGGCAGTGTATCAAAAACCGACATCAATGTGTAAAGGATATCACCACATGGGCTCAGAAACACTTCAGAAAACCACTGTCAGTAAATACAGTTCGCCGCTACATCTGTAAGTGCAAGTTAAAACTGTACTATGCAAAGCGAAAGCCATTTATCTACAACATCCAGAAACGCTGCCGGCTTCTCTGGGCCCGAGCTCATCTGAGATGGACTGATGCAAAGTGTTTAGTGGTCTGAAAAGTCCAGATTTCAAATTGTTTTTGGAAACAGTGGACGTCATGTCTTCCGGGCCGAAGAGGACAAGAATCATCCGGACTGTTATCGACGCAAAGTTCAAAAGCCAGCATCTGTGATGGTATGGTGGTGCATTAGTGCCCAAGGCATGGGTAACTTACACATCTGTGGAGGCAACATTAATGCTGAAAGGTACATACAGGTTTTGGAGCAACATATGCTGCCATCCAAGCAACATATTTTTCATGGAGTCTGCAGTCCAGACCTGTCTCCCATTGAAAAATGTGTGGTGCATTATGAAGCGTAAAATACGACAACGGAGACACTGGACTGTTAAACAACTGAAGCTGTACATTAAGCAAGAATGGGAAAGAGTTTCACCTTCAAAGCTTCAACAATTAGTCTCCTCAGTTCCCAAACGTTTATTGAGTGTTGTTAAAAGGAAAGGTGATGTAACACAGTGGTAAACATGCCCCTGTCCCAACTACTTTGGCACGTGTTGCAGCCATGAAATTCTGAGTTTATTATTATTTCCCCCAAAAAACTAAAGTTTATGAGTTTGAACATTAAATATCTTGTCTTTATAGTGTATTTAATTGAATATAGGTTGAAAAGGATTTGCAAATCATTGTATACTGTTTTTATTTACATTTATCACAATTTCCCAACTTCAATGGAATTGGGTTTTGTATGAAAAGGGTGTTCCCTGCTTGATTTCCTAATTAATAAGAACAAGCTATTGTGACAAACACCATGTTTAAAAAAAATCCTGTGTATTTTGGTTTTATAGTTTGGCTCTTGTCCTATCTGTTGACATGACTAAGGTCAGGTTTATGACCTGTACTACAGCCGATCAGTAGAAGGAGCTCTAATGGGGTGCTCACACCGCTCACAGCGTGAGTAAAATCATCTACTAGCTTTAGTTGCATGAATCAAGACCCAAGACCCAAGACTCGCTTCATTTGCTCGTCAACAGCAATTGCAACAGTAATCCCTGCCAATTCAACTGGCAGAATCAAGTGATAGACAAAGGCTTTCTAAAATTTACCAGGTAATCCAACCTCGTCACTCACTTGCCTCCAGACGAGCTTCTTTTTATTTCAGTTTCTGTAATTGAAAAAAAGGTATCATAGAATTCGGGGCACCATCACACTGACATGATCAGTTTGTCCTCCATTTTATATTTTTAGAAACCAGTGAACAACCATCCGTTTTCGCCACGCAAGTATCCATTTAAGTTGAGACATTTTTAGCTCCCGCCCAATTGGCGTCATTCGCGCCGCCAAAGCAGTAGGAGCGTTTGATCGCATCTTTGCATTGACTAAACATGTATTTCACTAGCGCAAATGATTTTATTCGCACTTAGTGTGTGGAGACACTAAGTCTTTTAGCTTCAAGGCCCATGGATACTGCTGCAGAATTAGTATGGTTGCCACACAGTTTTGTGCCAAATTTCAAGGCTTCTTTGCATGGCATCGCTCAAATCATTGCCTGTAGTTGGCTGTTAGCAGTGTTCTTTAGGAGCCACTATCTTCTCTTATCCGCTCCTGTCTCTGTGTGTGGGAGAAGAGGAGTCAATTTGTTTTCATTACTCACCAATAAAGTCCCCAAGTGATGGCCTGATGACTTCTTTGCACTGCACAACAAACATACTGAATTTAGTTTATACAGAAATTCAATAGGAGCATGGTGACACAGAAAAACAAAGGTTCTTTGTTCGTACATCACTGTGAAGTCGTTTTTCTAAATTAACGTTTGTTGTGAAAACCAGAAATACATTATTCTCTGGTTTAAATTCAGAATGCGATACTAGTGATTTCCTGACACTGCATGCAAATCAACAAGTGGATAAGGGGAGTGCAAAAACTTTTACAGCCACTTAAACCACTGAACAAGTCAACTGAGCATGAGTATAATCATAATACAAAGGAGAATGGAGGAACGCAGGGTAGTGTTTGCAGTTCAGTGTGACCAAAAATCATGATAAATGTCTTGTGCATATCGACAGATGTACAGGGAAACTGTTGTATGCACATGATGAGGAGAGAAAGCTAAGATAGGCCTACATACAGAAAAAGATGAAAAAACAAAACAGGGTATCATGGCTGTGGATATACACCACACCCCGGTAAGAGCATTAGACTGTGGGGATGTAGCCTATGTGTCAGCAGCAGATAGTCACCTTAATATGATTGATGTGGAGCAAGTGCAAGGACTAAGCATAGTCTGTGCATCTCCGGCTACTCTCAAGTTGAAATGGGAGAGAGAGATGCTATACATTTAAAAGACTGAAACCCATGCTTGATTTACTGGATTAATCTGCAGGGCTCAGTGGCTTACAGCCGACCAAAGCTACCCAGCAGGACTGTTGGTAGCACAGGGGAAAAAGTGTGTAGGATGTATGAAAGCAAAAAGTGCAGGTAATGTACCATTCAGTATGGTTTGATATTTGATTCCATAACTAAAAGCCACTACAGGAGTGAGAAAAAACAGAGTTAACTGTGTGACAAATTCAATTTTCACATAGTGAGATCTTGATCACATCATGAAAAGCTCTGTCATTGTGATACCTTTTTACGCTTCCATTAAATTCACAGCATACCATTTGTCCCAGGGCATTAACAGCAGGACCTTTACATTTACACACACACACCCACTACTTCCTGCCAGCTTCACAATTCTCCAGTGATCTTGTCTTGCCTCCTTATCCCCCTGTTACTGTGCTGCTGCAGCAATGGCTTCATCCCATCACGATGCCTGTGTAACATCTACATTAAATGCAAGATGCAACAGTATTTAGTGAATGTGTTTCCTTTGCAGTGCTGATGAGGAGAAATTATAGAGAAAGCCCAAAGTCTAATTGAATTCAGTCACTCATCAGCTTGTCCTTCGTAAAAGGCTGACAAAGAGAGACCTTTGAAAGAAATCTTGAGCATGTAAATGTCAAACTCCTTAATACATACATAACTGATTGCTTTGTGCAGTGGCAAACTTTCTCAGTCCTTGTTCTTTTTGGTTATTTGTTGTATTTGTAATACTTCTGTATGCTTGGTTAAAGATATTTCACCATGTCTTTTGAGTTTGTTCTCTTCTCTCAGGCTGTGTACTTCCCACCTCTTTTCCTGCTATTATCAATCTCTTTACCATATTTTATCAGAGTTCCTGACCTTTTCTGACCTTTCCTAACTCAACCTTTGCATCAGTTGTATCATAATTGTCATTTAACACGTATCTCACATATTTCTTTGTTTTCTTTCTAGGTTTGTTCCAGTTGCCAGTTTTTGCCTGTTGTTAATTACGACCCTGGTTGGAAGTTAACCTGACCCTGAGAAGTGCCAATCTGCTGTGCAGCTGTGGTCCTGATGTAGATGCTTCAATCAGTCGCTTCCTATCATATTATCAGTTTTGGACTGACTCCAACTGAGGAAAGCAGGATACCCAAACAGCCTTATTATTCACCTAGCAAGAAACATTTTAATGCAATTGTCTTTATTATTCTTGACTTATTGCTGTTGTCATTTTTCATACATGTGAACAACAAATTAATCTGCATCCATTAGCACTTAAAAATAGGTTCAAAACTGAGTCATGGTCAGGCTGAAAGGTTGCACATTGCCATCATGAGGATGCAGAAAGTGACTGCACCACAGACCAGCAAAAACCTAAGTCTGGGTCTGAGCTAAAAGGGATGCATATCAGCAGAGCTTTTCCTCAGTTAAATGTTATTTTTGATTCACTTAAATTGAGATTTTCTTTTTGTTTTAATGAGACAGAGGTCTGTGAGCTAGCAAGCTTTTGTGTTCCTGTCTGACATGCTAACAAGGCTGATCTTGCAAGGCTTCAGCTTTAAGAAGATCAGGACCACAATCAGACCACACCAGCCTCAGACTGAGTGAATGACTGAAAAACGATAGTGCCTTAGGGCAAAGCCCGAGGCACTACCGTTATACTGTGGATTTTTAGGGCCATGGGGTAAACACACCAAGGCGCTGGCCCCTATACAACAGTCAGTAGGTGTCAGGTAAAGTGATGGGAGGAGGCACCCGGCCCATTCTGACAACGACAGGTGACAGACAACACAAACCTAGACAAAGGGAGAGGGGCAACATGGGACAAACAAGGGACAGACACTGCAGAGCCTTACAGATCTGGTGATGCCAGAGAATTAAGAAAACTCTCCTTGCTACCTCTTACACAACCCAGGGAGATGCCAGCTGTATTTCTGCATGGACCACAGGTCTAGCGGAGATCAACACAACAGTCAGTATGTTTGCATGACCCTCAAGAAAATCTAATTATTGCCTTACTCCGATTAAGACCGGACAACTGAAGTACATGTAAGCACATTAGTCTGACTATAATCGGAGTTTGAGAATGCTCAGCAGCAGTTGTAGCCATTTCTGACGTCTGGCATTGACCTGCTGTTGTTGTTGACAGTTGTTTGGGGTCGGAAACAGCGCCGCTGAAATGACCCATATCGCCCCCTAGTTTTGGGGAGCAGGACACGTTCATGTAAATAATTCAATTTTCACAGCCGCATGTATACGCGGACAAGGAGAGATGTCCGATTCGGCAAAAAAATAATCATGAGCTTAGTCCGATTAAGCTGTGCATGTAAACGCACTGACTGTCACATTAAATCCACATATATAACCATGAACTGTCCAATACAAAAAATAAAAAAATACACAGAGTATTGATAAACCTGCCCAGGATATCTCTCCATTTGAGAGGGCAAAGATGCTTGTGATTATTTGTTATGGGAATGCTCCGGTGGTTATAACTCGGTCTAGGATAACTGTGGTATGTCTGTATGTTCAGCTTGTTTTAGAGCACAGCTGAAAGATAGAAAGCACATAAATCAGCCAGGTCCAGGCCATGCAAGAACGGGGGCAGAAATTTGGCTTATAAATAACAAAACATCTGCTTGTAGTAGCACTTGCCTTTTAAAGGCATAAAAGCTGACAATCTTACTCTTTCACTTCCCACTGAGCCAAAAAACCCACCGATGAATAATCAAGCGACTTATCATCCTGCACCTTTCTCCATGTCAAGGTTGCGTGTTTCTGAGCTAGCAAGATGTAGCTATACATGCTCTCATTCACTTAAAGGTGGGGTAGGCAGGATCTGAAGAAGTGCCAGATTTTGGGAGAAATCTTGAATGTAAACACTACCCCTTCCAACCAGTTTTTCCCTCAGCTCCTCCTCTCTTCGCCCTCTCTGCTCCAGCAAGCCCCGCCCACAAACAGACCCTCCTGCTCGCTTGTATCGTTCCAATTAAATTCAGATATAATGCAGATAGATACTTGAGATGATTACAAATGGGGCCCAGTCAACGTGAAAGTAAAAAGCATTGGTGCTACTGTAGATGCCAACAGACTACCAGCAAACACACTATTTGCAGGATTTCTGAACTAGCATCAAGTAACATGCTCCAGGACACGAGGTAAACTGTTTAGCGGCACTACAACACACAAAAAGTCCTGTTTGACGAGAAACACTTTTGTTACAGACACTTGGCTTACTTTGTTAGAACTGTTTACCTGTCCAGCAGAAAGGTTACAGGGTCCGTAAGATCCCGAAGCGTCCCCTATTGTTTTATGTTGACCCGGCTTTTGAACTCTTGTCCGGTCTACCTCCTTTCTAAGTGCCCGTTATTCTGCCAGATTCTCCGGTTTTTACTTTGTTTTCTTGCTTGTGTTGGCAGTCGTGGCCAAAGGAGAGTTCAGACAATTTTCCATAGTTTCTGGTTGGTTTCTACTGTCTAATATTGTAGCACGCTAACTTTGTTTGGGCTTGTGAAAGTTATTCAAGGAGCGTGCCTCACAACATGAGGAAGCAGCGTCTGCCTCACAACCAATCAGGTTGGGGGAGGTGGAGAATGGCTTTGTTTACAGTCAGAAAGAGCGGGCCGCTCAAACATTTTAAAATGTTGACTACACAAACATAACAAAACACAGTGATATCGTTATGCTATCAAATGTCATCAATAACTAAAAGCTATTGACTGATATTAAAAGCTTTTTTGTATATACATCACAAAAAAAGATGCTTCTTTAACGGATTCCTGCCTACCCCACCTTTAACATGTTGTGCTTTGAATTAGTTAATTGGATGTTTGAGGAGTGCTACAGAGCCTCACCACATGCACAGCCTACTTTGGCACAAGAAAAATGTATTGGCAATAGCTGGTTTGTCAAATAATGGTCATTTATCGTACACTGTATGTTAACCTGCAAACAACAGGTGTATACAGCGATTTTCAGTTTGTGAGTGTTCAACCTTTGGCTATATCTTGACTAAAGCTCGATAAGTATAGTGGCAAAAAATGACATGGACAATTCAGACAAGAGCGAGACATATGGGTCATCATTAACGCCCATGTTCTGTCCCCTAACTGTCACATTCAAGACCAGAAGAGGAAGAGGAGCTGATTTGTTCTCTGTCACACTTTTCGTCTACGGCTGCAGACCCCATGCAGCTACATCCAGTGAAGCTTGAGGAGAATTTGGAGGGAAATTGTCATTAACATTCACCTGCAGTCTGCACTCTTTCCTATATAAGACAGAGAAGAAAGAGGTAGCAGAGAGGAGATTAGCTTTAGGTATAGCTGTGAATATTCGAACCATGAAAACTTATACATGAGCATTGGACGACTCAAGACAGCTTGATTTGCCATACAGCAAACGAGAATAATGCATGACTTGGCTGAGCAGAATATCCACCGAGTATGACCCTGCTCTTACCTCCTCTCTCTGTCTGATGATTATTTAAATATGGTTCGAGGGCATATCGAGCCTTACAGCTTCTTTGGGTCCAGCTCAGTCACTTTCCCTCACCTCACTTTGTTTCTCTTTGTTACTGTCTTCTACATAATTCACACGCCTTGGCTTGTTAAGTAGTAATGAGGAAGTGATTGAAAGGGTCATCACTCAAACCCACAGCCCGTGGTAGGAAATCTGTGTTTCCCATGTGATGGATGTCAGAGGTTAACAGTTATTGGGACGAGCTGCCATTCCACATTGAATATTGCAGAGAATGACTGGAGAATACCAATGAGATGCCACAGTGGGCACATTGAAAATGAAGTCCAAAAATGTGAGAAATGTGACCGATGCCATTTCAGATATCCTGCTACCCTGTCGCTGTTTTACCCTGTATTTACCTTGCCCACAATTTTAATGTTCCAACCATAGACTGTATATACTTCAGACAACTTGGTTCCAGTATACGGATTTGAAGCCAAAAAGCTCTCGGTATTTCAGTGTTTTTTTCCACTTCCTGAAACCAACATTGCGCAGTAGCATTGTTCGCTTTCAGGGGGGAGAGTCGTCGAGAGTCACTGTGATGACGCTCAGCCCAAACAGCATATCCCCCCCGGTGAGCTACGCAATCGTACACCCATAGGCTGTGTCAAGTGTCAATCATAGAAAACATGAACCCCCTAATAACTTTTAAAAATGGAGCTGCACAGAAAAAAGAGGACTTGAGCACAAACCAGTCTTACAATAACTGTATGTCAACATCGAAAGCAGGGAGAAGAATAATTTATATTCTGTGTATTGAATTTCTTAAATTTGTCCACAGCTCCATATGGATTGCTGAAAGAGGCGTGATTTATGACCTATACCACAGCCTGTCACCAGAGGTTGCTGTTCTCTCGGTGGCTTCACCCAGCAAGGAGGCAGACGGAGTCCATGCTATATACAGTCTATGGTTTTAACCTGGAAAAAAATAGCTGTTTATAAGATTTTCTGAGCATTTGTCCATCTCAGAGGTTGCATTCCTGACTTCTGTTTCTTGTAACTTGTGCTTTTGTAAAGTTAGATTTCAAGGACAAATCACTTACCATATTCAAGGGCACAGTGGTCTTCCAGTAATATTTATCCAGCCTCAATAGGAATCTTGATAATTTTGGGTGGTTCTTTGCTTTTTAAGAAAGGGTCTGAATCTTTTTTTTCTTTCTTTTCTTTTCTTTTTTTTTATAGAAAGACTGGTGTGTCCTGATTTTTTAATCATTTGTAAAGGTATGCTGCTGTGCCTCATGCATATATTCACATGTCTGTTACTTTGGAAAGTCCCTGATTGATACAGAGGAATTATTTCAGGGATAAAACATCAATCCCTGCAATGAAATACAGGGATTAAAGCAAACAAATTATCTGATTGAAAGTCTGACAAACAAAACAAGTGATACTTTGTTCCTAGCATAAACACTTAAAACAATAAATGGTATTTTCATCAAAGGAATAAAGAAAAAATTACATTTTCTTTTTTGAAAGTACTACTCAGGGTGGGTGGAAAGACAGCCTACAGTTAAGAAAATTGTATGCCTACAAAAAAAGGCAACTGTCACAAAAAATTACACCCTGGAGTATAAACACAGATATAACACAGCAAAATTTTCCATTATAGTAAAGAAATACTTTTTTCCACACAAATCTATCTTTTTGGAGGATTATCAGATTGATTTATAAGAATCTGGGACTTTGTTTCAATGCCAAAAAGTAGTTCTACCAGAAACACCCTAACAGGTTTAACACTGCACTGAAAACTACTGAAGGCACAAAAGCATCAAACTATCATTTTGACACTCAATTGTAAGACTAGTTAGTATGCAGAAATGGAGTATTTTGGAATTTCAGTTATTTTACATTTTGATTTATCACTGTTCACTTAGATAGAAACCCCCTTTCAAGAGCTTCAAACTGTTTTCAGCTTTTGTCATTTGATCTGAGAGGGGATGGCCTGTTTAATTTTGCTCATGTTTTATTCTAAGACAGTTTTCTTTGATTAGATTTTTCAGCTTTCACCTTTCTCGCTTTTGCTCTCCCAAATCCCTTCCTCTTAGTAATATTAGGATATCTTTGTTTTAGCTCAAATATCTTTCGTTAATATCTGTGATTGGGTTGAATTTCATTTTGCATCTGCTGTCACTCCACTTATTGTCCAAATTCTACAGCAAAACCCAATTTAAACACCACCACCACCAAAATCATTCAGTGCATTTCTTCTTAGGTGATCACTGGCAAAACACGTGCAAACAAAAAGTGCAATTTAGTACTAGTTATTGGAATCGTTGGTAAATTAGGCCCATGGTATGACATACAGTCTACTGAACTGATCTTTGTCACAGACTTTGTTTGCCAGACTAAGAAGCACTCTCATCTTATTGGTGTTTTGCTGTTGAGCACTTTCATGATGTTGTTATGCTAAGATTTAAAATACAAAGAGTGACATGTTCACTTACTGCTGCAGCCAAAGAGCCTAAATCCTTTGGAGTGTTCATGAAGTAATTCACAGTAGTTCACTGAAGTGCCTTTCAATGATGATGCATTAAGCTTCAAACACATGAACTGAAGTGCATTTGGATGGTAATTCCGACCCCTCTGTTGTATGTGCAGCAGTACATTTTGTGATATCACTGCTTAGAATGACAGTTGGACACATCACAGTGAAAGACTAGATCCTTGAGGTGACTCAAAACGGAAGCTGAGTCACAATTTGCAATAACTTGTCTTACTTTTGACAAAATGCATCATGTATTTGCTGATCCTTCCTCACGTGCTGTTTTTCCTGTGACACTTTGATGCAGGAATGTAAACTATGATTCTTTTGGGTGAAGTGTTTGACTTTTTTACCCCCATTGGCAAAGTTCAGGTTAGTAAATATTTGCCTTTTTTTCCCTCTGTCTGTTT
This sequence comes from Xyrichtys novacula, assembly GCA_962446985.1. NCBI lineage: Eukaryota > Metazoa > Chordata > Actinopteri > Labriformes > Labridae > Xyrichtys > Xyrichtys novacula. The sequence continues at coordinate 11,201,793 of OY660878.1, forward strand.
GTTCATTGGAAAAAGGCATCACATCAACAGTGGTGTTAAAAAGAGCATAAGAAATGTTTTTCAACATAGTCTATTTTTTCTCATCAATAATTCTTAGTCTGTGCAGCAGGGGGCCTTCTGACTTTCAGCCATTCAGGGAAAAAATCCCCACATTTGGCATTCCTGCATGGCTGTTTGAAGACATCCATGAAAATTTGAGATTATAACTTGGAATGAGTGTGATTCGAGCCATCTAATCGCAGCCAGCAGCCTGTCAGTGAGCTCAGCCTACCTGACTGACAAGATGGAGAGCTCTCATGCCAGTGAACACTTGACTGACAAGACGGCAGCTTGTCAGTCAGCTGACTCAACAGCAGGCAACCAAATAAGGTGAGCAACATCTGCATGATGAGCAGGTATTTCTGATTTACACACATATAATATTCTGCACCTTCTCATCATCACTGCTATAGGCGCTGGCGGCTCCACTGGTGCTGCTGCTTGTAGCAATGTAATGACACATGTTGTTATGACTGCAAATAAAGAAAAATAAAGTAAATCAGTAAGAGAGAGTTACAGAGAAGAAAGGATTCTTTAATTTGGGACAAAAAACGTGTTTTTTTCAGTTGTCCAATATCTATCTACTGTATTTAAATATATTGCCAGACCTTTTCAGGGTTGCAGAAAGTGGTGAGCATACAGTTGTAGAAACTGTGTCGAATAGTAGATAGTACAAAGACTAGTAAGTATTGTAAGTGTAGTAAGTATTGTGTTGCAATAGATTAACAATCAGACGGCTAGGGTTCACTCAAGGAGAGAGTGGACAAGAGACTGAAATAGCTCTTTGGATGGTATAGATTGTGAATAAATGACAAATAGTGTGAAATTATATACCGTGACAAGTATCAAAGAAACACTTCTCAAAAATGGCCATTCAAATATATCCACACTCATTCAATCAACTCACTTTCATCATCAACTATACACAATAACAAAATCAGGCCTGAAAAATAATTATCTTCAAAGTCACAGGGCTCTATTTACGTGTCCGCCGGGGAAGCGGGTGGCGGACCCCACGTGGTGGTATTTTCGTCTGGCAGAGCCCTGCGTACAGCCAGTTTGGTATTTTCGTGGACTGAGGCGCACTGAGGTCTGCCAAGCTGGTCGTGGTGGCGTGGCAGGGGGAGGTGTCGACAGAATCAGCTGGGGCAGTGACATTTTGTGCTCACCACCGGCGTGTAAAGTGCGCTGAAAGCTCGCTGATTCAAACCTGGTCAGCTTTCAGTGCAGGCGGAGCGCAGCTGGTCTAGTAGTATTTTGGTAGACTGGCGGCGTATCAGCATATGTCACCGATGCCTCACCGGCAGGTTTCCACAGTGTGAGGGACATTTAGTGCAATGAATAATCATCAACAACTAATAATCTGAGTCAGCACATACATTTAGATCTATAGACATATTCTGATCTATATCTGATCTGATGAGTGCGTTTGGCACGCGTTTGGACACGTATTTCTCGTGCAGCTCGACCTGGACATGTCTCTGTGTCCTCTCCCTGTCCTGCTGCAGCTGCTGCTGCGGCGGCTGAACAGATGATTTGTTTCAGTTTAGATGAGTTATTTACTTTACGCCCACATACAAATATTATAATATTCAGTTTTGTGAGCCAAATTTATTTTATATGCCAACATCTATGAAAGAAAGAGCCAGGCCACAGAGCGCGATGCGTCATTTACACACAGATGGTTCCGATTTTAATGTCATTATTGGAATTTATGTTGTGATCTGAGCGCACAACCCACCTTTGTCACGTGAGGTTTGAATATATGCAACTTTATGTGAGTGTCTTTATTAGTGGAAAAGGGTGTTTGTCTTACTAGTGGGTCTAACATTACACACGCAAAATCCATCTGTGCTTATATGAGAGAGTGTGGAGGACGCCCTCTGCAGTGCTTACAGCGACACTTGTTAAGGAGCTGCCCTTTGTCGCTATCGTGTGTCATTGCTGTCTTCAGACATCTCTTGATCTCTTTGACTACTTCATGAAAATTGTAATACGCCTCGCCGGTGGCGGATTTAAAGGTGAGGAGAGGAGCTTATGTGATTGGTGAAAACAGGTCTCGGCTGTGTTAAACCCACTCCACGCCTTATCCCCTCCCTCCCTACGACTTACGCCGCTGGGAGGAGCTGAGTTAGGGAGGGAGGATACTTACGCCGGGCTGCGCCGCTCACCAAAATACCAAATTGTTCTTGGGAACGCCTTGTCAGCGTGGCGGACCTGACTTACGCTGCACATGTGCCCCATCGCCGGCAAGGCACGAAAATAGAGCCTACATTTTTCAAAATCTCTGAAAACCCAAGTTCAGTTTGAAAACAAGAACCTGACCCCAGCAACCCACCCACAGTTCATTAAAAACCCATTTCTGGGTTTGAGATTGAGTCCAAAGGGGAGTATTTTTAAGAAAGTTTGTGTATGGATGATGGACAGTGGGCTGAATGAGAGGGGTGAGGGTTCTTTAAGTGGGCTACGGTGAGCCCCTACTGGCCTGGCAGGAGAGGTGCAGAGGGGAGACTCTTCAATGATGTAGACTCTAGGCCTGCTCCTTAGCTCACCATCAACAGCAATCTGACCCATCCATGGTTAATGCCACACATGATTCTTCTCATGGTAGAAGGCTCCTGGAGCTCGCCGCTCATGCAGCCTCCCTACTGCTCCTCATCAGACTGAGCCACAGTGGCATAATGACTACACCCTGTTGGCCGTGCCAACCCACGTGACACAACGTCACTAAAAAGCTCAACAATGATTGGCTCAAGAGATACCGCGAGATAGGAACTACCGCAAGACTAATGTGTGAGCAGAAATGAAAAGAGAGCAGGCTGCTCAGGATTTATCACATGGGTTACCTCACCCCAAATCTAGTCAAACCTTGAGCAACTAAACACTAGAAGGTGAAAAAAATATATGTGTGTACTCTTTTTCTTCTCTTGTAGGCCTGTGAAGATTGACTATAATTAGAGGCAGACTTCAGTCAAATCTTCATCAAAATAAAAGGCAAATAGTTCAAACATGGATAGATCATGTAGGATTTCTTTATGCTGAAAGAGCAGTTAGTGAAATTTCTTTGCTTGTTTTGGTCTATTCACAAACTTGGTCACAACTTGGTAGATTCTTATGCAAATAAGCTCATTAAAAAGTTTGTCTGTCCTTAACAGCGCTGTGTAGTACTCATAGGACATATTTCCCCCCTCACTTTAACAAGTTACATCGTAATTTATGCTTTATGTTTTAGATGATTATACATTCTTGCTGTATTTTTTAATGACCAACATAACTTAATGATGCTATCAGTATCTGCTCTGGTACGCTCCTCCATAGATTTTTGGGGCTGACTATAGGCCATGCAATTGATGACCAATGTGTCATTGCAAATAACCAGGGCTCAGTCTTTATGCTTGACTTATTAAGTATTCTATATCGTAGTTTTGGAGTCACAGGGATCAGGAATGTACGAAATGAATGTACCAAATTTTAGCATCTGTTTCCATGGGGACCCTTTTGATTTCAGCTCTTTTCATATTTTAAAATCAGATTCTTAAACTTTGCTGAGGCTATGGTATAAATGTAACCAGGGCACCTGAGTAAAAACATAGACCTCTTATAACATGCTGCTGGTAAACAGTTAAAAGCACAAACCAAGCAAGTGTGTGACTTTGATGGTTGTAGATTCAGTGATTGTATGGAAATGACCCTACTACTTTTCCCACAAGTGTATTGCTGAGTTTTGCAATTCACATCGACTGTATGGTTTATTTGCGTTGTGTCCTTAATGAAAGGCAGATAGACAACTTAAATTTTTGAAAAGGAAAAAGCTAGATTACAGCAGCTGGTAAAATGCTTTTGTAAGTACAGTGCTCAGCATAAATGAGTACAACCCTTCAGAGTTGTCACAAAACCTTTAGTTTCCTTTCAAAATAAACATTTTTTATGTCAGACTTTACAAAAAAATACTCCCCCCAAATGTAGGCCATTGATTGCAAACAAGATTTTTTAAGTTGCTACAAAAAAGATTTTTTTTCTATTTAAAATCAGTATGCAAAAATGAGTACACCCCAATCAAAGTTCAGGGAGCAAAGCTAAATTTTATTTACCATATCACTCTAATTTTCATCCCATGGTAAATAACATGTTATGTTCAACTTAACTTTGGAAATCGTACTTTTACTCATCTAGATATCGAGTAATACATTACTTTTAATAGGTGTGTACTAACTGGGCACTGTATAAGGCATGAAAGATTACTATGCTAAAATGTTAGCTGCAATGTAGGTACCTTGAATGAAGTCTGTGGGTCTCTCACTACAGTGTTCCTTCCCTTCATTTGTAGAGCACCAGTGCTGTGGAGTAAAAACAGGAGAGAGAGGGTGACAAAATAAGGATAGAAAGAAAAAAGGGTGGATTTGAAACAATGGGAAACAATGGGCTGACAGTGTGAAGAGCAACAACAGGCTGTTTCAAGTGGATGTGAAAATCGATTTAATTAACCCTAAACTTTGTCGACTCTCTCTCAAGAACACACACGTGCACAGACACGCACACGTTTTCCTCCCTCGACACGTCTTCTCTGGTATAAATTTTTCAGCAGTGTCTTGTTTTAAGAAGGTGGTTTATTGAGGAGAAATTACAATGGATTCCCAAATCCATTTTCTGCTATCAATTATTCAGATGTGACCAACCCTCATTATGCATGGAAATGTTCTCAGCTCAGTGAGTCGAGCAGAGGATGTTAAAGAGTGTGAACAAGTATGTGTGCGTGTGGAGGGGGGGTGTTTACATGCCTCTGTACTATTTAATACCATATGATCAACCAAGACCATATGGATACAGTGTGTGCGTGTGTGTGTGTGTGTGTGTGCGTGTGTGTGTGCGTGTGTGTGTGTGTGTGTGTGTGTGTGTACACATGTTGGTTGTTAGTAGAAAGTCATCATAGAAGTGTGAGTTCGTGTAATGTGCTGACAGAACTAAGACTTGTATGTTTAAACCATAGACTGTATATACTATGGACAACTTGGTTCCGCCTTCCGCCAGTATATGGATTTGAAGCCAAAAAGCTCTCGTTTTTTTCTTCACTTCCTGGAACCAACATTGCACAGTAGCATTGTACGCTTTCGGCAGGAGAGTCACCAAGAGTCACTGTGATGAAGCTCAGCTCAAAGAGCGTATCCCCCTGGTAAGCTACGCAATCTTTGTTCACCTATAGGCTGTATCGAGTGTCAATCATAGAAATTACGAACTCCCAAATAACTTTTAAAAATGGAGCTGTACACAAAAAAGAAGACTTAAGCACAAACCAGGCTTAAAATAACTACATGTCAACATCGCAAGCGGGGAGAAGAAAAATTTATATTCTGTGAAATAAATTTCTTAAGTTTGTCCAAAACTCCGTAAAGATTGCTGGGGGAGGCGGGATTTATGACCTATATTGCAGCCAGTCACCAGAGGGTGCTGTTCTCTGGGTGGCTTCACCCAGCGAGGAGGCAGACGGCGTCTGTGATTTCAGTCAGACTTAACATGTTGACATGCATTTACAAAGTCCAGTTTCAGTCAGACTATTGCAATAAATCATTTTAAAAGCATTTAAATATACTGATCAATCAAGTCATTTATTTATTTGACGGTAGATGCCTGATGTACATTTTAGCAAAGTTTTGACAGTATTACCAGATTTGTACAGCCAAGTCCTCTGTGTTTTCACCCTTCGTTCACATCTTTCATGAACCCAAAGGCAATACCACAGATTAGTCTCTTCATGGTTCCAAGACATTTAAGATCTGTGAATGGAGCATTTGGCTGAATGGCAATGAGCTTGCATAGTCTCCCTGAGTTTAAAAAGATCACACATTCACTTCTAAGACCTGTGAGATGTGTGTGCCAGTCTTCATGCGCCAATGGACTCTTTGATAGCAATCAAGCTGTACAACTCTGATTAGCCCTATTGTCATGGCAGCACTCCTGGGATCTGACAAGAACTAGGATGGATTGGCAGCATAGCCGTAAGAATAAATTAAATGGGCTAAATATTAACATATTTTTGGGTTGACAAACCACATTTATCATGGAATTATCCTTCAAAGGCCCGTCTTACACTAATCCAAACTTTAAAGGCTAAAACATACAGTATCTGAATTAAGTGCGGCTCTGCTAAAGATACGTGGTGAGTCAATCTTTGCTGCTCTTTGCTTCCAATATGCGTCAATCCACACAGAGAAGATTGTTTTAGACAGGATGTCAAGCACGAAAACATGTGTTTGTCATCTGGTATTTTAACATAAAACACCATATGCGGACTCCCGACTGTGTATCAGTTCATTTAGATGAGAAATACTTCCTGGTTATGGATTTAATAGTAACAAAGAACAATCCGATGGTCAATCCCTGATCCGTGTCAACCCCAACAGGACTTTTAACTGCTAACTCTGTCTGAAGGTAACAACATAGCATAAAGGAACACAGTGTACTTTATAAAACATGAATAATAAATGAATAAAAAATGAAACTGTAAAATCACATTGGTTTTTCACATACAGTAAAGGCTCAACAGTCACTAAATTATATCCAAAGTATCAGAAAGGCAAAACAATCTGTTAGGAGCATGTCGTTTCCTCGATACTGAGCCCAGCTGAACAGGGCTGCACTACGCTGCTGCTACACTCAAAATATGCGACCTGTGTGTGATAGACAGCACTACCTGACAGAGCAGATACGCGACGCTGACAGTGCGCGCTCAATACAGGTCCTGTATGTTTTTGGCTCAACACAAACATGTAGCAAAAGTGTTGGATGTTCATTCTAAAAAAGTTCAACAATTAGGGATACACAAAAAGGGGCGTAATCCCCAGACGGGTTTTCTGGTTAGTGTGAGGGTCATCTCCAGACTTCTCTTTGTTCAGTATGGGCAGGTGGTTCTATAAGGAGCAGCCATGTGTGCCATGTAAGCCAGATAGCATGCTCATGGTCATGTTCACAAAGATAAATATGTAAATTTAAATCTTGCTTGGTCATAAATGCAAAGGCTGAAAAGATTCATCGTCATTTACTGCTGCCTTTTACGCATTTCTCTCGATGTTATTTGACCTAACCTTCGAATTCAACAGGTGATGGTTATCATTGCTTCATACAGTGGCTATCTCCTCTGTGCTTCAGGGAATGAGGAATGTGAAGGTGGGGAAGGGCTGATGAAAAATTGAGCAGACTTTGATTAAGGATATGACTTGGTATATATATTTTTTACCCACGGATCAGTGACACAACTGGTGAAATGCAGTATTTTAAAATGTGACGTCAATCCACTGTCACCGACTGTATCCCTAGTCTCATATCTTGTCCTGTGCCCAAAATATACATTGACATGTCTCTTAAATATTCATTCAAATGATCAAAGTTTGTTTGCCAGGTTTGCATATCCTACAGTCAGGTTTGATTTAGATTTTTAATTCCTTTAATGAGAAAGAGTTTGGTGTGTATGTAAAAAAATGCAAAATAATTTGGCTGCAGATCCATATGAAATAGCGAGATCGAGAGATTTACTCCTTAGATCCACAGGGTGGTGATGAGTGTATATGTCAGATTTTGTCAGTACTGTGCAATCCCCAGTTGATTCATGTCTACTCTATTCATGGCTCATGTTACCACAGGAAGCAGCACAGAGCATCACAGTAGAAGTCTATTTCAACTGAGCCTGCATTCCTGTCAGACCGTCTTAACAAAGACGATTTGTCTGGACAGGAAGTCAAACAGGATATTGGAGTACAAGACAGCTTATGATGAGAATAAGTCCAGTCATGATATAAAATTCCATTCCTGTGAGTTTCATGCAAAGTATCACAGCACAGTTCGCACAGTTGCCCCTTGCAGTGCCTTCTTTGAAATCATCAGGATGGCATCTCTGATAGTTACTGATGACAGTCCTTTATCTACCAGTGATTTCTGAAGTGCACTGTAAGAGTTTGAGTTTGATTGTTGAAGTTTTGTTGTATCTTTTCACTCTTTTGTTGAAGAGAGAGGGCCAAGGTTTAGGCAGTGACCGGAACAATCACACACCACAGACACAAACAGAAAAAGTTCAGGTCTCAATCAGGATGACAGGCCTCACTTATGGGGAGAAGCTTAGTGATTGTGGAGGGCACATATTTTGAGCTGCTGTTCCTGTGAACTGACAGGCACAGCATTCAGTAACTCTGACTTGATTTTATCAGACAAGATATCACCTCACCTCAAAATTTCAATCTTAAGATTGTCTCATTTGAATTTTATTTCATAGGACTGCTGAAAAGAAATCAAGGTTTTGCATTGGCGGTCCAGATGCTGAAGACAAGATTAGGAGCAAATGTTTGAAATTAAACGGAAACAACCTCACAGGAAAATGTGGATAAAACCCCAAAGTAATCAATGCCCGTGAACTGATCCAGAAAACATGGTCTCAGAGGCATTAGGCTTAAGGATGCCCCTCAGCAGCCTCACTTCTAAAGAGCTTGCAGCCAAACTAAAGCATCCTGGAAGAAACAAGACACCCTTATCTTTCATGCCTAATAAAGGATTCCCTGGTAAGGGTATGGAAAAATTGGGGGGAGGTAAGCTGGTATAAACTATTTGCTATTTATTATGCTTTGCTAGAGAGGGACACTAGCTCTGCAGCATGCTGGAGCTAGTACAAGAGGCACCTGGATAAAGTAAGGACAATTCGTGCTGGTTTTTATTTCCCCTTGTGGAATCCAACCAATCCTCCCCTTTTTTATTTTCTAAATGTCATTACAAAAGAGTTGATGATAGTTGTCAAGGTGGGGGTGTAATGATGCACCAATCCAACTTTATAACAATGTGTAATTTTCTTTTTGGGAATGATACTGGGAATGATCAATGAGTAAGAAATTACTGGGTAATGAATCGGCCTAGCATCACCAGCTCCCAATCCAATTATTTCAGTCAATATTGGACCAATATCTGAATCAGATCAGTGGATCCCTGGTGAATGGAGGTCCTCACAGGGGAAATGCAAAGATGCTGCTTTATAGCCATGTATCAATCAACCAGTCAATCAAGCTATACATGACGTGGACTCATACTTGTTATCTCAAGAGGTTTTTCAACAAGTGCAGGTCTAGACCATGCTTTTAGTTTTGACTGTCTTTTTACAAAGTCTCCACATAAAGATAGTTTTTACTCTTCTTTTAAAACGCAATTTTATTCTATCTTCATCTGCCACCAGCCGAACACTTTTCAGCATTTAACAAGTTACAGTGGCAAAAAAAAAATCATTTTAACACTCAGAAACCTCGAGCAGATCCAAACCCTTGTTGCTCAGTTACACTGCATCCGGAAAGTATGCATACCACTTCACTTTTTCCACAATTTGTTATGTTACAGCCTTATCCCAAAATGGATTAAATTCCCTTTTTCCCTCAAAAATTCTACCCCATAATGATACAGCAAAAAACTTTTTTAGAGCATTTTGCAAATTAATTAAAAATAAGAACACTCAAATGTTGCATATACATAAAGTGCATAAAGAGCCATGTTTTGGTCAGTCTGTCCCAGGGCAGCTGTGACTACTAAGGTAATTTACCACCACCAAAACGTGACTGCGTGAGTGAATGAATGATGTGTCCAATGTAAAGCGCTTTGAGGGTCTCTGATAAAGTGCAATATCTGAGATCTGATGCATTATAGAGAGGGAAATAGAGACACATGACAACACAACCACCCTCACTGCCAACACTGACAGAAACAGAAAATAGCAACAGCTCATTCACACATATGGCTACAATGCCAGTTGTAATAGAATCAAGTGTACAATAGTACAATCATAGCTTTTATGATTCTGCAGCTGATAAAGAGGGTGGGAATGATACATTTATTCAGAGGGATGGAGGTGAAGATGCTGTAAACTTGGCATGAGCATTTAAACACTCACAATAATAGCAGCAGCAGTTGGAGTAAGGCTGGTCCACAGCAGCAACCCATCTGTGGTGAGGGACTTTGTGGGACATGAAGATTTAAAGTCGATGCCATGCAGATGGAGAGTGAAAGACAGGAGCTCAGTGGGTCAGCCCCAGTCCAAGCCAAAAGTAGCACAGGTAAGAGCTGCTTAAAGCTGAAGCAAGCTGTAACTATAGCCCCTATCATAAAGGAAAGATTTAAGCACACTCATTTATGCAGATATAGTCTGCCTCCTGGACCCAGACTAGAAGGTGATTCAAAAAGAGAAGGATGTATTATTACCTGAAGGCTCTACAAAAGACGGCCTGCATATTAGGATGGTAGTGTTGGAGAGGGATATGAGGGTTCCATGAATTCTTTATGATGGCATGACCAAGAGGCAAACGCTCGGCTGAGGAAAAACACATAAAAATTACTTTTGGTTTTAACAGGAACAAATAAAAGATCTCTAGTTCAAGAACAAACATCTTGCTACATGAATCTCTTCTTTATTTTGGTGAATTGAGCTCGGTCTTTTTTTTAAATAAAAATTCACAGCACTGCAGTGACTGCATAAAACATGAACTTCTCATGCAGATTACATCTGTCACACCAAAGTGTCACAGATGTGGTACTGGGTACTGGAAAAGATGTGATAGTTGTCTCTGTTTTGAGAACCTGCTCCTCATGCCCCCCCACCTGCCCACTCGCCCACCCACCCCACATCCTTCTAATTGGGGCCACCTGTGTCTCATTTCTGACTGATTGTCAAGTACTCATTCCCTGAGTGTCTTCACTCTAATAAGCTTTGCATCCACTGAAAAAACTGGGCTTGATTCAAACCCACTCTCTTTGTCGTCTCTCTGATTCTGATGTCATGCTGAATTTCAGCCTGATCATGGCAGTCTACTTGGGGGCACGAATACTCAAATCAAAGCCCAATAGTCTGCTTGGTCAGCAAAATCACACAGGTGCCACGAGGAGATGTCCAAACTTCAGGGTTTTTTTATTTTTATTTTTGCACCTGTGCAAAAATAACAGACAGCATCCAAAAAGGGGTCATTCTCATTTGAAATTATAATCTAATACCTAGTCATGATTAGCTGCCAGTTCTTGGTTTAAATGCTCCTTTAGTCCTTCGTAATGTTCCAGAAGTAAAGGCGGCCCAGACAGCAAAACCCCTCATTAATGTGAATCCCTTTGTGCTCACTGACAACCACTCTCCTCTTCATCTTTTCTAGTGGATGCATTTTTAGCAGTGACTGGCTGAATCAAAAAAAAATGGACCATTCTACATTTTACTGAAAATTCTGAAGGCTAAAACATACAGGATCTGTATTGAGCATGTATCAGCAGTGTCGCGCATCACGCAGCAAGTAGGTTGCCATTCTGATCAATGCAGCAAAGCATACAGGATGCGTATCAGCTACGACGCAGTATCATATCAGAAGCGTATCTTGAGAAGCACTGCTAAAGATAAAAAAACAAGTCTATTTTTGCTGTTGTTTGGAAAGTGGAGACATCCACAGAAGCACCTGCTGCTTGTCAGGGAAAGTAAGATCAACACATGCTTTTTATCAAAGTCTCCAAACTCCAGAAAAAGTTGCTAGTTTTGTTGAGAGTTGCTACGGGATCTGAAAAGTCACCAAATATAGTGACAAAGTCACTAAGTTGGCAACAGTGATTCTGGTACCACCGTGCACCAGGCTTTATTTGATAAAAGCAGTGTAAAAGTCAGGTTGGATGCCTTAATGGGGCTACAACAATACAACATGTGTAGGTTTTTCCCCCTCTTATTTCAGAATGACAGAAATCCATCATAACAATGGGGAACTTTAATGCCTAAGTATATTCATAAACCTTTTAATCCCTCTACTTAAAGGTGGGGTAGGCAGGAATCTGTTCTAGAAGCATCTCTTTTGTGGTGTATATCCAAAGAAGCTTTTAATATCAGTCAATAGGTATTAGTTATTGAAGACATTTAGTTATATAATGATATCGCTGTGTTTTGTTATATCTGTGTAGTCTACATTTTAAATTTTTTGAGTGGTCCGCTCTTTCTGACTGTAGATAAAGCCGTTCTTCACCTCCCCCATCCTGATTGGTTGTGAGGCAGACGCTGCTCCCTCATGTCGTTCACAAGCCCAAACAAAGTTAGCGTGCTACAATATTGGACAGTAGAAACCAACCAGAAAGCACAGAAGATTGTCTGAATCCTCCTTTGGCCACGACTGCCAACACAAGCAAGAAAACAAAGTAAATACTGGAGACTCTGATGGAATAATGGCCGCTTAAAAAGGAGGTAGACCGCCAAGACAAGAGCTAAAAAAGCCGGGTCAACAGTGAGTGGGGACGCTTTGGGATCTTACAGACCCTGTAACCTTTCTGCTGGACAGGTGAACTGCTTTAACAAAGTAAGCCAAGTGTCTGTAACAGAAGTGTTCCTTGTCAAATGGACCTGCTGCGTGTTGTAGTGCCACTAAACTGTTTACTTCGGGGCCTGGACTATGTCACTTTATCCTAGTTGTAGAAGTCCTGCAAAGATTGTGCTTTTTACTTTCATTTGTAATTATCTTAAGTATTTATCTGCATTATATCTTAATTTAATTGGAACAATACGAGCGAGCAGGGGCGTCTGTTTGTGGGCAGGGCTTGCTGGAGCAGAGAGGGAGGGGAGAGGAGGAGCTGAGGGGAAAACTGTTTGGTTTACATTCAAGATTTCTCCCCAAAACCGGCACTAACTCAGGTCCTGCCTACCCCACCTTTATTGCATACCAAAATTGGATTATACAGTCCAAATAAGACAATGTATTAGACAATGGATGTTGTTTATTCACGGAAATAAATGCAAGCAACTTTACCGAGCATTCTTTCATGTCTTCTTGTGTAGGTATTTTTCTATGGACTTAAAACCATACTGTGTGTTGTCACGGCTGATAAAACTGGTCAGCCAGTCAGTCTGTGGCTCTTTGATTAGTTGATTAGTGTGGCTCAGAACGAATCAATGTCATTGTGGGGAGTCTGCTTGCACTGCAGACGTGACATCAATAGAATAAGAGATTTATATATGCAGAGGCAGGAACGCTCTGTAGCCACTAAGGATAGCTGCTGTGTCAATACTGTGTATTCCGGGTGTTTCTAATTACTGTTTATGTGCTAAATTAACTGAGCTGAGTCAGGCTGACTGTTTAAAGGCAGTATAGACATGAAGAAACCACACAGTAGAGCAATAATAGTGTAGATTAAAAAGAAAAAAAAAACAGGGTAACCAGGGTTTGTGATGGAGATGTCTGGGATTTGATTCGGGGAAAAAACAGACTTTTAAAATCAGTTTACAAGAAGCCACCTTAAATACCCACAATGTGCCCAGAATCAGTACTGCCAAACACTGCCTGGTGATGCAAAAAGTATATGGGAAACACGATTTGCACCAAAAGTGTGCTCAACCAAGCTGGGAAGTTTCAGAGCAATTTTACCAAATTCATATCAGGCAAAGTGAAGAAAACTGAATCCCTTAAGGAAACAGGTAAGACTGCTGTGATGCCAAATCCCTTAACTCTTCTCTGGAGAATAAAGACCCCAAAGTAAGCAACACTTTACAAGCCCATACTCTTCTAATGAAGGAGATGCCTGTTAAGAGCAGTTTGTAATGTCATCAAAATATCTGCCATGCAAGAGTAAAACTATCACCACTGAAAAATAAAGTTTAGGCTTTTTCTTCGAACTATATTGCAGGTGGCTGGACAATGACATTGTTGTGGTGTATTGCCATGAAGTTTGTGATGACTCTTTCTATGTTTAAATTAGATCCAGTTTGAATTGAAACACGACGTGTTCATAAAGGAGAAAATAACTAATATAAGTCTATTTCCCACCCGTAAACATCTGTTGGCTGTCTTAAATCTGTTTTGTATTACTGGCATATCAATCTTAAGCTGCTTAACTTGCAGCCTTGCACTCTAGATGACCTGTTACCTGTTAAAACTACACCGCAGCTAACTTTCAACATCATTATTTACTACAATGCAAAATTATTGCGCTATAGTATTGCAGAAACTTGAAGCACCAGGCACAAACACAACTTAACAAACACCCATGCCCTCAAACATGCACATGTCAAGAACAGGCTTGTGGCAGACAGACTATAAGGCAAAAACTCAAGTCTAATGGTGGTTCAAGGTTCTGTAACCAGTGAGGCAAAAACACAGGCAGAGGTATCCAAAATGTGAGGCAATAGGTCAAGATCATGAACTATGATAACAAAAGAACGCTGGAATGTGACAGAAAGTACAACGAACTTGTAGCGAGAGAGAGAGAGGGAGACAAGAGGTTAAATTACAATTACAAGAAGTGATTTCAAATTAAACAGGAAACACAGGACATGAAATGAAATTGGAAAAATAAAGAGAACTCGATCGGTGAACGTGGCAGCTCATGCTGTTCTGCCCTGCTGGCTGTGACACTACAAATTGTCTCCGACTATCCCCCTGTTTCTATTTTTCATGGTGAATCAGAGTCATAAACATTACAGGCAAGTTTCTACGAGGTATATGTCATATATATGTCTCTTTCTGGAATGCCAGTAAATTACAAGTTCTTCAGTCTTTTGTTCAATATCAGTCTGTTTTTTTCTTGCCATGTGATTGTATTGTTTTGTTCCCCCAGCTGAGATGTGAGTATTTTCTTGTGTTTCAGTTCATCAGATTTTCAGTCCAGGAAGCATTGTTTTAGCTGCATGATGCAATCACAAGTCAAGTCAGTTTTGTTTGTGCGGCCTACAGTCCCAAAACAAATTCTGGTTTTGAAATGTTAAAGCCCCTGAGGTCTATCTCACTTTTTTGTAGGAGATCTCAGATAGGGGGCATACACCTGTGCAGATAGATACAGATTAAACAGAAGCTTCATGCGGCCCATGGGCCAGGTTTGGTCTGCCAGAACAAACTATCTGGCCTGCACTAACAATTTATTACAAAATTAAACATCAAACTACAGTAAGTAAAATAATGAGATCCAGTTGATGTTTGCCCACTCTGCTGTATGAACCTCCTCCTGCACCATACAGCAATCTTGTACCCTGGCCCCTGAACAGCCTTACCATCTAAATCGTGTGAGTCAAAGATGACTAGAGTTGCCACCTTTCAGAAATTAAAATAAGGGACACCCACCACGGCTCCACTGGGCAATAGCCATTATTGGCCTGAGGAGTCATGGAGTGGGGCGCCCACAGCATTGGTGTGTTTTATCTTCTGCAAGTGTCTTTAGTAAAAGGATGATCAAGAAAGCAATTAGTCATACTTTAAGCTTGAAACCCTTTGATACCAATGAATACATCATGTGTGCAAAAAATAAACTTTTAAATTTAAACAAAATAAATTGAAAACTCTTGCAGTACATAACTGTTATTCTTGCTGCAGGCACTCTTTCTAAACCCTGGGACACTAAAATGGGGACATTTTGAACTTATATAGTAGGGCCTGGTGGTCTTGGTCATGCCGAGTTAACGGTGAAGCACCATGTAATATGCAAGCTAAAGTTAGAGTTAGCCATCTGCTATTAGCCTTGCTACACTGTTAGCCATGCCAGTAACAGTAGAATAAACAACAGTACACATTACGTGATCAAGGTACTTCTCTCACTGAGTTAAGCTGTATGTCTCCAGATGAGACCGGACCGAAAATGAGTGACCTGAGGTAAGACGCAAAGGCACCGATCGGGTGGGTGGGGGTGGGGAGGTAGTTGAAACGCTTTTCTGGTCCGAGTTTGAACAGTCGGTCTTCCTGTCAGCATGAAGAGCAGTAGCTTACAGTATATCTACAGTATAAAGTATGCTGTAGATATCTACAGTACATATATGTATATATATATATATATATATATCAGTGGCGGCTGCTGGTCTTTCAAGGAGGGGAAGATCATTTTTCTGGCCTACATCATAATTGTGTTTGTTTATTTGTATGTAACAGAGCAGAGTCGCCAAACACAACGGCAATCGTTTTAAAAGACAAAAGTCGCTGAGGATCGGTAAAGTCTCTGGAGCAGTTAAGAACAACAGAATGAATAACTTGGAAAATGCTCTGCTAGATGTTTTATTCTTCAAGATCACTGATTCGCTTGTATAGCTGTCAATCAAAAAAGGATTTCGCCTCAGACAGCTCATCCAATCATGGATGCAGAAGCTCAGAGTCCGGGCGAAAGTTGGGACCGCCCTCTCGTCATAGAACTCCAGAGAAGCTGAGCGTCCGATGGGCGGGACAAAGCCCAGCATTTATCCAATGAGCGTCTAGTTTCGCTGCTGGAACAACCCACTTTGAGCTTCCACATTGAAGTCAGCAGACTCTGAGCGTCCGGCTGTGTGAAGCGCTGAGGGGCTGCGAGGATGAATGAGAACAAAGTTGTGCCGGTTACCTGTGATTATCAGCTTCTTATCACAGTGTCTGAACAAAAGATGAAGGCTTTCTAG
This sequence comes from Xyrichtys novacula, assembly GCA_962446985.1. Classification (NCBI taxonomy): domain Eukaryota; kingdom Metazoa; phylum Chordata; class Actinopteri; order Labriformes; family Labridae; genus Xyrichtys; species Xyrichtys novacula. The sequence continues at coordinate 11,218,207 of OY660878.1, forward strand.
TGCGTATTTAGTTAATGAAATGTACACACAGCAGTATGTATTTCACCACTTTTTCTTTTTTTGGGGGGTGGACATTTTAAGGGAAGCTGAGCTTCCCTTGCAGTCTTAGAGCAATCGCCACTGATATATATATATATATATATATATATATATATATACTGTATATATTAGAACTTCATAAAGAATTTTTTTTTAAATCACCCCCCCCACCCCCCACCCCCAATAATCAGTATCAGCATCGGCCCCCAAAAAATCCATATTGGTCAGGCCCTATTATATAGGAAATTTATTGGTATTTTTATCTGTTTGTCAGATTTAGTGTTGATCCAGTGTGTGTGTGTGTGTGTGTGTGTGTGTGTGTGTGTGTGTGTCGAATCTGAGTCAAGTTTCAGTCACTAATGGAGAATCTAAGGCGATTTGAGTTTTTGTGACTGGGATCTGAATCTGAGTCAAGACCTCATTATTCACATTTTTAATAAGCGTGAGGATGAGCTCAGTTTTACAGTGTGGGACCCTCTGCATGTGTAGAAAACACATTTTGTTGATTAACTTTGGATTCTGATGGATCCTTTTAGGTCACCTGGTAATAAAAATCATCAATCAACTTACATCGCTGAGAGTCAGGAGTAAATTAGTAATTTAGTAAAATGCGCAGCATGCCTCTTAATGCACTTATCAATTCTTTTGTGGTGGTCGGATCACTCCAGGTGACTAATAAACCCCAAAATACCTGCAGCTTGCTGGCTACAAATCTGAATTTCACCTAACCAAACTCTTTAAAACCAAGGACTGAGTCTCTTTGACTACATTACCCTTAACTTGCTAACAGTAGTGTAATCAATCGTCCAAGCAGCCTCTTGTTGCTGAAAAGACAACTTGTAATAAAATAACAAAATAGTTAATTAGTTTGCCTCTGTTTTTGGCCTTTCTCTTTTATTTGTACACTTTACGTTATAACTGACTACAGTGAGAAAGCACTGAACCCTGAAAAATGTTTTTGACATGCCTCCACCACTTGTCAGATTTATGGCTTAACACAGTGGTTCTCAAGTCCAGTCCTCGAGCCCCCCCGTCCTGCATGTTTTGGATGTTTCCCTGCTCCAACACACCTGATCCAAATGATCAGCTCGTTATCAAGCTCTGTAATGGCTTAATAACGAGCTGATCATTTGAATCAGGTGTGTTGGAGCAGGGAAACATCCAAAACATGCAGGACGGGGGGGCTCGAGGACTGGCTTAACAGAAGAGTTAGTCATCTCTTAGTCAGAAGGTCAGAGGTTTTGATCCTTGCTCTTGGCAAGACACTTAGCCCCAAACTGCCCTCACTGCTGCTTTAATGGGATTTATTACTAGTGGTTGCTTTACAGAGCAGCTTCTGCCCCCAGTCTGTGTTAGTGTTGCGAATGGGTGACTGTGACATACATATGTAAAGTTGGGAAAGATGATCAAATATTGAAATAAACATTGATTTACATTCTATACAAGTTCTGTGAATACATTTGATTTACCGTTCAAGAGCAAATATTCTGTGATGATGAATCTATGGGAAGGTCCACGTCAAAACTGCAATGGTCAAACAACACATCTGTCAACCCAAATTCAGATTTTAAATTGACCACCTGAAGAGACACACGGACTCTACCTGTACAAAAAGGCCTAAAACGGACTGTTTTTTTTTTTTTTTTTTTTAATTCATTTATCCTGCCAGAGGGAGCCCTCTCTACATAGAACAACTTGCATCCAGCCACATATTTAAATTACATATTCTTATCTGTGAAAATGAATTTGTGCAACGGTTCACAATCACCCATGGGTTTCAGCTCATCTGAGGCTCTTGAGACAACATGAGAAGTTTTCTTCAGCCTACAGCATCTTCAAATACACTTTTATACACAGTAAAGCTTTATAATACTGTTTATGCTGTCTTTATGAGCAGAAGTATGGCTGTCTTATACCCTGGAGAAGTAGAAGACTGTATACAATGAGGCGAGGTGAAATGAGTGAGCCTGCTGAAGATTTTTTAGAGATTTACCTTGCTTATACACTTTATCAGTGTGTTAATATGAAAAGATGTGACAACTTTTCTTTCTCTTTCTACACTCAGTCTTGTTCTTGAACTCTCTTCCTGTCACCTGTCCTGCGTCTTGTTAAGATTCTGAGGCCCTGTTTATACATACCCAATTATTTTCAAAAACAGAAACATTAACTATCATTTGCACCCTGCGATAAGATGCAAACAGAGAATTTGCCCCTGAAAACGATGGTTTTTAAAAACTCCTGCTAGAGTGGAGATTTTGGAAAACTCTGTTTGCACATTTGCATGTAGACAGAGAAAAACTGAGATTTAGGTAGCCAACAGCAAATTGTGTGCTAAAAAGAAGGAAGTGACGTTGTTGTTGCTGCTATGCAGGATTCTGATTGGCTAACATGGGCTTGAGTTTCTCGCTACACTGCCACCTTAGGGTTTGGCATGCTCTTGATGGCATATTTACATGAGTTAGTGTAAACGAAAAATTTTCTGAAACATTTTTTTTTGTTATTTTTTATTTTTTTTTTGTTTGTTTTTTTGTGAAGGGTTAAATGTCCATATATAAAAATAGCCAGGCATGTGCAAACGTAGACTTAGGCAGAACAAGCATAGCCTGGTCTTCTCTGCCTCTGATTGGCTAAAGATATGGCTCTGGCTGGATTTATTTGTTGAAAGCAGTGTCACTAAATCCCTGTACAATTTTTAGGTTGGATGCCTTGATGGGACTACAATGAAAAAACACGTGTAGTTTTTTCCCCCTCTCATTTTTCAGATTGATGGAAATCCATCTCAGCAATGTAAAACTGAGATTGTTTATTTCCTTCCCCTGAGAAAGTCTGCACAGAAGTCAAATCCTGGTTGGACGCATGACAAAATACTGTCACTTTATTAGCATCTTGACTGCCTCAATCTGTCACCCTATCTGTCTCTATCCTGTCGTTGCATCTTTGACTCCCTGCTTTCAGCTCTGACACACTGTCCACCCCCTCTGTCCTCCTCCTTACTGTTTCTCTCTTCCTGCATCCCTATTGAGAAAAAGTAAGCTAAAAATAAAGCAGAGCACATTGTTTATTAATTATGTATTGAATATGAATTACATAGAAGGGATGAGTCAAGCTGTGCATGAGATTTTCTTATGCAGACAGGAAGTTGCTGATTAAGAGTTTATAAAGGCTGAGTGTCCCAGACCAGCAGAGGAACTAATGCACAGAAAACACTATTTTTATTCAGGCCATGCTGTTTTTATGGTCATTGGAGTGGTGTTAAGCATTGTTACAGTGCTACAAAAAGTAATGTTAGCAGTTAAACCACACCTCTGAGGAGCTTGGTGATAGTGTGGCTGCAGGATCAAACAGAATTCCAGTAGCTGAGCTCTTGTCTACTTTTTTCCTAATCAAGTAGTGCAGGAGTATTCACACTTCCCACAATCAAGTGAAAGTGTGGCAAGGTGCTTTGATGCAGTCTTCAAATCAAACTGCTGTGGCTCAGTAGATGACAACAGCAGAAACTCAGGCATATGATTGTAAAGGTGTGTCTACCTCTGACGATGACGTCAATAAACCTAATCCTCGAAATGAATTCACCATATCCTGCAGCCGGTGATTGTGCAAACACACAAGCAAGAGTTCATTTAGCAGGAGGGTACACAAGCAATTAATTCAAGATTAAACAACTTAACCATCTTCTTTTAACACCTGCTAGAAAATTCTGTCCAAACATCGTACATTCTGAGATTGCACAACAAAAGAGGAGACATTATCCATGTTTACATGTGCTAAGTTTCTTGATCCAGTAAAAAAATAAAGGGATCGGACAAACTCAATCCACTGTTTATATTGGCGCAAAAAAATTGAATAATCCGATCATGACGTGCGCATACATGCACCAAGCTTTATTTAGATCAGAAGCATTTGCACACGTGAAGAGTTGTCTAATTTTGCTAAAACAACCGCAGAGGAAGAGTTGTATTTATGCCTGTGCTGTCAACAAACCAACAAACGTGGTACTCTACAGGTGCTTTATTTTACAACTGTAGAACCACAGCAGGCTGTGAAAAGAAAGTGACAATTAACTGACACAGAAAAAAAGAAAGACAGAGACCGATATAAAATAAAAAAAATTAAAAAAAACATTTTGACAGTTTATGTCTTCTCAGAGGCCAGTCTACAGTGTTGTAGTGTTCGGAAAATAATGGATCAATAAAAAACAAATGGATCTACATAGGTGTCAAAATCACACACACGAATCCTGTACAGTGTGTTATTTCTCTGTTACTTCCACATAAGGAGTCTGCTTTATTAGAGGGTCTAAAAACATGATGAAGCCATGAAGTAGTAATGCTTATGAAACACATAATCATGATTAAAACTTAAGGAATATTGCATAAATAATGCTGGATTTGAGTTTTGATTCATGTATGAAGTGTGGTTTGATAATGTGGAGCATCATTTTTAATACTGAAGGAGTATCACAACCAAACAATCTCATTTTGTCCGTGTTCAACAAGTCAATCAATAATATCTGTGATGTACATCAGCTCAGATGTATGCTGACATGATTATTCATTAGGATGAATGTATCCAGAATCATGTCCTGTTTATTTTTCACAAGTGTGAACAGCAATGGAAAAACACAAATACTGACATATATGTACACCAAACACTACAATGAATTAATAATACAGTCCTCAAAGCCGTATCTACAACAACGATTCATAACAATACCAATAATGCTATGACAAAAGACTACCTCAATATTAATACCTTTGGTGAGGCTACATGAACTCTCATGCATGAATTCATGATAATTAATGCACTAGTTGTTAAAAAATGTATCCCAAATCAATTGAGGAATAAAAACCAAGTATACAGTAAGGGCTGATGTTGTGTACAGGTCCTAAACTATCAATATTAAAGGTTAAAAATATTTCTTCTATTCTTTTGCTCACTTAAAGGTTTAAAAGTCATTTAACTTCAATTCAAACTCAGTGTCTGCATCTTGATTACAGGCCTTAAAATGTATACCTGCAGATAATTGACTGCTGATGTGTGGGAAGCTTCCTTCATATCTCGGTGAAAGACTAAGCAACAATAGACAAACAATTATTCATGTAGAAATGGTATATTTGACTTCACAACATGAACAATTGTAACACAAACAGAGGTTAAAATCTATGATTCATTTTTTTAGCCTAAGCTGCAGTTGTCAGTCTGACTATGACTGACTGGTTTAAAAGCCTCACAGTCCCATTCACAACCAAACCAGTCTCAAACACCTACATCTCCTCTGCCTCTGCTTAACAAATGTGTCCAAGTTTACTTAAATTTTATCATTCATTCATTTAAAAGGTGATACACCAGAACTTTGTTATTTTGGTTTGGAGTCCATAACTTTAACCTGAAAAAGCAAGAGCTCACCCAACTGAAGATAAAATAAACAAGAATTTCTGTATGCATACAGGCGAAAAAGATTGCTGACTGTTAAGTGGTGACTATATTAGATCGATTTGGAAAAACAAGGATGCATTAAGAGTGGTTTTCTGTAATAAGTGCATCAATTCTCACCTTGAATACAACTTTCTATCCATGTGAACACCAAAATCTGCAAGACTTTTGTCAACACTGAGTTACAGAAGTAAAGTCAACAAATTGGTTTTACAGGTTGCAAGTGTGGAGGACTACAGGGAATAAATTGGTGTTGACCATCTGCCAGCCCTGGAGAAATAGTTCAAAAGAACCTTTTTTCCCAGAGATAACACAGCTGAGTGCAACTGAAAGATGTTAGTTACACACACACACACACACACACACACACACACACACACACACACACACACACACACACACACACACACACACACACACCACACTGCTCTCCACAGAGTAAAATTTCAGAAATTATGCACTTATCAACAGACGGTAGATCAATCCAAAACAACAATTAACTTGCTGATAACTGATTTCTTTTTGTTATTTTTGATTCCACTAAAGTCCTGTAACAGCACAACTACCAAAAAGTTCACAATCCTTCACAGTGCATGATAGGGATGTGGAGATTAATCGATATGGATCGTGGTCGCGACACAGACACGTGCGATGCGAGTGCATTGATTCATTCAGTGTGTATCAGTACAATGACTGCTGAAATTTGTGATGCTTCGTTGGCTGCGTGTCTCTATCGGTAATCTTCACAGTTGCATCGGTTTTTCCATGTTGTACTGCATTCTATCATGTGTTTCTGAGTCGTCTTGAATGCATAATCAACATTTGGCGATTTGTTTTGAAGACGGACGGAAGCTGTGTGGTAATCATGGCGGAGGGAAGCAGCAACGCTGCAGAAGAAGAGATTTTTAATGCTCCGCAAAAGTTCAAATCCAACGTTTGGAGGTACTTTGGATTTTACAAGAGAGATGGTAAACTTGACAAGACGTACGTTAATTGTAAAGAATGCCGTGCTTCTAAACCTCACAACGGCAGCACGACAAATATGGCCCCTCACTTGAAAAAACATGGTATCGATGTCACGAAAATGCTGCTACCGGAGTGCAGGAGGTGAACAGCAATATGGGTGAGAACGAGAAAATCACAAAACACTCAAAAAAAAAAAAAAAAAAAAATCGGATTTGAAAAATTTATTAATTTATTTTCTATTCAAAAGTCAAACATGCTCAATGTAAACATTTGAATGCAGAAAATGTAAACACAAGTTGTAAATATGTACATACAAAAGTATAAGTGAGATAAATTGAACGTATTGGGATGAGGAGTGAGTCATATCGCATCAAATTGGGATAGAAGGTGAATCATATCGTATCATATCGAGAACAGGGGTGAATTGTGGAGTATCGTATCGGCAGGGATTCAATCTATCGCAAATTATATTGTATCGTTGGCAGTGCATCAAGATGGGTATCTAATCGCCACAGTAATGGAGATGCACATCCCTCGTGCATGAAAATAAAACTTGATTACATTTAAATGAGAAATCTATGTAAAAGACATGTTCTATTATTACTTTTTATGCAAACAATCAATGACAACAGATTCTGTTAATTCTCTGTTTACATCTATCGTGCAGAAATGTGTAATGTGAAGACACACTCACTTCATCAGCAGTAGATGGTGTTTGGTCACATGTATTAGATATGTTTACTTTCTGCTTTACATGGAAATTAATGGTGAAACTTGCCAATACGATACTGTATCCTGGATAAAAGTGGAATATACCGACAATTTTTGCTCACTTATTGTAATTTCAATGATACATCCAATAATTAAAAATGAAACAAATCCAGTTGGCTTACTGTATTTTCATCTATCAACACTAAGATGTTGGCCATCATTTCCAGAGGCATGTTTTTTCATCTGGTGACAGTTGATGGGTTTAGCTATTGACTTGTTGGTGATCACAAATAAATTCAAGAAATAATATTAATTTTTTGTAATAAAGATCCTCTCGCTGTTCCTTGAGCAGGTTACAAATGTTTGCTTTGATCACTCTGCACAATGAAGAATTGAACTGACATCTGGGAGGAAACTGACAGAAAGGCAGAGCTGAAAGACAAAAGCCCAATTACAAATCCGTCTGTTGACAGTGCCATGGATTTATCAATACACAGCAGAGTTAGGCTTTTCAGTGCTGTGGTTGGGGCCATAGATTTTTTTTACTCCTACAAACCTCAGCCCCACAGAGGATCAATGAACCAGGCAGCCAAGACAAAGCAACAAAATGCCTTTGACTCTTCACTCTCTGCTTCCAGAGAGAAACCAGGGGGTAACTGGCAATCCTGACCTCCCAAACCTTCTACCATTTAAATACAAAATTCAACAAAGTCTTTCAACTCTCAAGACTTAAATGGTGTTTTTTTTTTTTTTTTAGTACGAGCTTATTTCCTGTTCTTTGCTTACAGATATGTGGTAAGTTGGGGAAAAACAAAACATGAGATGTTTAAGTAAGACAACTGCCTGCACTGATGCATGATGTAGTTGATTCAACAAGTGTGTCAGACTTACTCTGATGTAGCATCACTATCATTTTCTCATGGGAAGTTTTGATCATTGTGATCTGGAGGGGAGGCCATGGCACATGATATACAGTACTATCATACTCATCAAACCATTCATGACCCCATGTGCCCTATTTTTTTACATCCCCAGGAGACCTTTAAATGAAGTGTAAGAATTTTAACGGTCTTGGTCTTAACTACAAACAATATACTGAAACCTACTGCGGTAACCACTGTTTGGTAGAGTATGAAAATGTTGGCTAGCTCTTTACTGGGGTTCCTGTCAATGAATGGGATACTGTGTGTTAGGCAGCAGGTGAATGTTTTGTACTCAAAGTTTAAATGTAATAAAGTTGTGTTTTTTGCCCACCAATGACCACACAACATTGTGACATGGGAGAAAACCACAGCATTGTCTTGGTCTCCAACTTCCATAGATTTTAATCCAGTTGAGGAACTGGACATCCAAATCCAATCCATGGAGAATCCACCTCACAGATCCCAGAGCTGTGGGGATCTGCTGCTGATATCTTGCAACTAGATACCTTCAGAGGTCTGGACCTGATCCGACACGGGTCTACACAAAATATTAGGGAGATAGTCATAATGTTGATCAGTGTATACTTATCTTACTCAACCTTAATGTAAGTAAAGCTGGAGCAAATCATATATATGTCCAGTACATGCAATTTCTTGTGATTTTACAACAGCTGAACACAAACAGCATTGACAATCGTGACTGTGATAGACATCCCTTCTCCAGGCTTGAGCAGCAATATTAATGGTTTGTGATATATAACGTTTTTTCTTTACAAAAGAGAAATAACAATATAAAGTATGAAATTCTAAAAATCCTATCTGATCCTGAAAAAAAAGGATTTATACAAGAAACAAAACTCATTTGTCTTACACTCCATGATGAACAAAGATGATAAATAAGAAGGACTTTGGGTTGATTTGCAAAAAGAAATCTCCTCTGCAGTGTCACAAGACCAAAATAAAAGAGATTTCCCATCTCTGCCTTGTGTAATGGTGTCAGAGAAGAAGCCAATCCCCTGCACATCAGGGCTGGTAAATTAGAAACCTCCTGCTGACCACCTGATGGTTCTGGTGATTGTAGTTCATTCTGACTGTGTTCGACAGTGACTGATGTATAGCTGTCATGCAGCAAATTGCCTGTTTCCTACACCTGCGTGTGCACACTCACACAGATAGGTGCAAAAGCTTGCACGTACCAGAACACACTCAGAGTAAATGCCTACCTGCATGTTAACTTAACCGCACAAAAACCTTATTTACTTCACCTGCTCGCACACAGTTATAAACACACACGCAGAATGAGGCTGTGAAACTAAATGTATTGCCACAAACTTGATCACTCTCTCACACAAACACATTTAGCCACAAGTCCTGCTCAATATACTGCACGTCATTGGTCATCAAAGCCAGTCCTGCAGAGACCCACACTCACCTCTGCCTCACACCTACACCCACGTACACACACACTTTCTTATGTTGCCCCAGTCTCTATATGTGTCACCAGTGGATTTTTACCCCCTTAAGATAAGTCGAACAGCTCAAGCTTTGGGCTGATAGGCCAATTATCGAGTGTTAAATCCCGGATTGTCGACCACCGAGTTGGATTAGTGGGGCTGTCAATCACCTTTGGCACTAATCCAGATAAAAGTCACATGGGACTGAGAGAGACAGAGGTCGAAGTAGTCTCTTGGCAAACTATATGACTTCCCCTTATCTTCCATCATCTTCACCTTATACCTGCCTTTTCAGTTCCACTTTAAACCCCTTTCCTCCCTATGTCCTCTGTATTAATACATCTCTTTTCTTCTTTAATTAAGTTAGTAAAAAGTATTACTTTAATCCCCTTCTTATTTTTTTATGCTTTCATATGTTTCAATTAAGTCTTAAGATAAGAAAAACTAAATATAATAATAATTATTTATATATATATATATATATATATATATATATATATATATATATATATATAATAATGCTTTATTAATCCCCAAAGGAAATTGAAGTCAATTCAATTTAATGCTACATTAAATGCTTCATTCTTTGAGTACTGACCATTAGACAGCAGATAGAAAGCAAGTTAAAAAATAAAAGGAAATAAAAAAATTCATTTCAAATTTTTCATTTAATACTCACTGTTAGGGACCAAAGTTGTTACAGTTGGCTGATAATTGTTAAGTAATCGTTAGGGAAATTATATGTGTCCTAGGCATTTCATCACTGCAGATTTTCAGCTCAAAGTGTTATTCTTTTTGTTCATCTCAGTAATTGTTTTATGCTTGAACATTGTTGCAAAGAATATTTGGAATGATAATTTCCATGTAGGCAGCCACATTAAGATGTCCTTGACAGAAGTAAACAAAAGTTAGTTTAAAAAAAAATGCTTAAAACAAACAAACAAACAAAAAAAAACCATTAAGTTCTGGACAGCTCATAACACTTGTCTTTAAAAAGGAAAAAACAAATATTGGGGGCTGTATTCATCTCTGATACTATTGATACTGTCTCAGTGAGTTATGCACTGTAAAGCTACAGCTTGTTTCTTTTGAACACCTGTGTTGAAAGTATCCTTGAAAAATACCAACTTGTTAATCAAACACTGCCATGGCTAATGTTCACTCAGCGGTTATTTTCACCCAAGAATGTCTGAACTATTTTCTCTGCTTTTTAAGACTGGTGATGTAGTTATGCCAAAAGACTGCTACATCGTATTGTTGTTGAGAAGGCTTATTGGGGTTGTGTTGGATGCTATATATGTTTTGTAAGTCTTGGTAAATAGCAAATGGGTAAGGTTTTAGAAAAGTAAATATATTGTAAATTTTGCTAGAAGGAAATGGATTAACAGCAAGGTGTAGTATTTTGCTACAATTCACAGTTGAATATGCAAATATACCTCTCAAAAAAGTGAAAATAAACAGTAAACAGCTGTAGCAAACTGTAAATTTCAGCAGCAGTAGTATACCATTAATTTTACAACAACTTCCTGGCAAACCCACTGCCAGTTGTTTACTGTTGTTTTAACAGGTGGAATTTCTAAGAGTGTATGTACGAACATTGCTATCTGCTGCTGCCTCATTTCTACACCTGTCTGCAATGATACCAAATAACTATCATACATTTCCAAAATGCAAAAAGTTTGAATATCACTGAGAGTCACACCAAATTATGTAAAACAACTATAAGACCTGTAATTTGCCTTGATTACTTTTTCATCAGAAAACATAAGCTACATCTGTGATAACAACAATTGTCCCAGCTGTGATGTTTTTCTATCTGCATAGGTGTTTTTTTTTACCCTTGCAAATTACAGCATTGATCCCCAAGGTGATGACAATTCTATAAGGCAGACATATGGTACACACTCGCTGTCCAATCCAGCAGTTTCTCCCTGATTTTTCTTGCATTAAGTCCTCAGTGTGTGTTTTTGTGTGTGTGCTTTATTTTTTGCTTCAATTTTTCATTGTTTTTAGTAAAGAAAGCAACAAACCAAGTATTTAGCAATGTAGCTACAAGTGAGCACCTGTGTTTGTGCTTAAAAAATACAGACTTTTCCAAAGTGTAAATCTGGTGTCCATGTAGTTTCTCATTCATCCAGGTCATGGTTTTCTTAAAGACTCCAAAAACAGGCAACTGGAAAATGTAAATCTGGTGAGCACTACATACACCTGATTTTAAACTGGGCTTATTTTACCTTTAACAAACTCTTTCATCTATTCCATTATTTTTGTCAAACTGTGACTGTTTCAAATTACAGTTATTTCTTGAGATGAGATCCCAGCAGAGTTGTATCAGCATATCCTCTAGCTGATGGAGGACCGCGTCATGTACGGTCGGTGGACTGGAATACTGAAGTCTTTTCTCCTCGTTGTTTCTCCTCAAACCTCATCTGTATTTCTGTTCTTTAAAATACCTCTCATACCCACAGCCCAGAAGTAAGATATAGTACATTCTCTTATGTTGCTTTCAGGGAGAACTGTAGCCCTATGTTACTCAATTTTTCTGCACTCCTTCTATTTTAATCTAGCCTCTCCCTACAGGAACACAATGTACTTTTTTATACTATCTTCACCATGAACATAACACACCGTGGTTAGTTTGGTACTTTCTCCTTTACTTTTATTTGCTGAGCGACAGTTAAACCAGAACTCACAAGTTTTCTCCATCCATTTTTAATTCTGTTTTATGACCTTCAAGACAAATTTTTTATTCAATGTGGTTGTTATGTGACTTTTGTCTTTTTTTCTTCTCACCTTTTATATGTTTATGTAAGTAAAACCTACTCTTTTTTATTGCAGAATGTGAAAAGGTTGGTTGATGTGATTAAGTGTTTAAAAGAAGTATTGACTTTAACTGAGCTGTGTCCTTGAGCACAGGATTGTACATCATTCACAGGATTATCAATATGAGCATGGAATATCATTGTGTTTCACAACAACACATTCAACCTTCTGTATAAATGTCATGGTTATATTCTAGTGTCTGACAAGTGTAAAAAAAAATAACAGATGTCCAATCCATACAAGTATTAAATGTTGCTATACCTGAACAGCTTTTGTCATTCATATTTAAAGTGAGCCCTGGTGAGTTGATCACTGAGCGCAGCGGAGTTTAGCAGCTCAAGGAAGAACATTTATGATCATTAATTCATGGAAATGCAATCAGACTGAGACGCTAAGGTAAAAGAACTACTGCGTCTGCAGTGCAAAATGATTACTATGATGATTATTACTCCAGGGAAATGATTCGTTGCACTTGGTGATCGACTCGTCAGGGCTGCCCACAAACAAGCAGCTGCTGGACGAGAGTGGGTGAGTGGGGACGTGACCGTTGTTTATTGCTACCAGTGGTTGCTAATAAAGTTGGTAAAACTAGAGAAACAAGCAGTCGGCAACATTCATCTCTCGAGGGGGTGTCTTACTTGGTGTTATGGTGTGTTTGACCCTAATTTAGTTGAGGGAGCAGGGGTTAGTGGCAGGCAGACACATAAAACCAGAAAAGGTCAAAACTTGCAATACTTGTGATTAACTGAGTCACAAAACCATAAGCACAGGTAGCAAATCACTGTCACCAATGAGTAAACCCATGAGGGATAGACTTTACACTCCATTAGTGCTTTCTGGTGCTCTCCATATTTGGTCGCATTAGTTACTACAGCCTGTTACTTCAAGGCCTGATGGTTTCAGTGATTTGAGCTCAGCTTGAATAATAAATTGTATCTTCAAGCCAAAATTCAATAATGTAAAAGTTGCAGATTATTAATTTCAAGAAGCCCTGCCTGATTTGCAGGGAGCTGTTATTGATCTGAGGGCACTCATTAGTAAGTAAAATGACTAATTTGGCCTCCTGATTCAATTTTAGATGAATAATTGAACAGATATGCATAGATCAATTAAAGACTGCAAGACTAACATCAATAGGTTGTTAAAAGTTTAAAATATTTAACTTTTTTTTTTAAAGAATTGATTTTACGGTGCATGATATGGGCTGATCAGACAGCAGTTGTGTGTATCATGGCTTTATATTGGGGGGGGGGGGGATTTCTATGATTTAAGGCTCATAGAAGGGGGACCATAAGACTCAACAATCTCAACCCAGCTACTGTTTTGTTTTTTAGCATTCAAATCACAAACAAGAAATAGTGTCCATGGGGTAATCTTGACAGTCATTTTAGATTTTTATTTTGTAAATAATAATAATAATAATAATTATTATTATTATTATTATTATTATTAGTAGTAGTAGTAGTAGTAGTATTAGTAGTATTACAGACTAGTTTATGTAGAATAATCAAAATTAACTTTATTGGCTAAGCATGTGTACACATGTACACACTCTATGTGCAAACATTAAACATGAAATGGTACAAAAATGACAAGGTCTGTACAAACTGGAACTAGACATTTAACCAATAGTTGTGCAATAGTGCAATGATGACAGTGTGCAGTGGATTGAAGAGTGGTTGTGAAAAAAATATACATGTCATTAAATACATTTATTATTTATGGGTCATTGAAAATAAAAATTTCCAAGGAAAATGTGAAGGAAACATTTTTTAACAGCAGCACACCTAATGAACAATAGAGTAAAACGTCACAGATTGTGATTGTCCAACAGACCACCACTGACAGTTTAGTCCTGCTTGGTCTGGTCATTTTTAAAGCAGTTATTGCCAATGTCAAAGTTTGGGCTCACTATGAAAAATAACGATGTTGATGCAGTTATGTCATAAATATTGTAAAAACAAAACAAAAGTAATACTGTTCTGTAACTGGTTTAGCCATCATCCAACTATCCAGAAGTTACTTCACTTCTTTTATCCGTAATTGTTGCCAAAGGTGAGTTGGGGTTATTATTCGGGATTGATTGCTTTATTCGGTCAAACATTGATCTTACTAATGCGAATTCTAGCCAAAATAGGTGGACAGAAAGTACAATGTTGGGTAGAGAAAGAAGAAAAAACAGACCAAAATGGACTTGTTATGAACTGACATTAATGTTTTGGGCAAAAGCAACAGTGCAGTTGTCTACACTAGTAAGCTAATTCTATTTTAGGAAGATTCATGACTAGAAAAACAGAAAGAGAATCAAATCAACATGAAACTTTAACAACATAGTTGGTACAGTGAAAGTTAAAGATTCATAAAGCTAATCATCTTGTGAGGAGGTTTTGTCCTGACATGGCTGGGAGACACTGACCAAACTTCTTTTAGTGTGAAGAGGAAAAATATTCAAGGTTGGGGTAGAGGCTTTCCGGATGATGAAGGGGTTCTTCCTGTATGTGTTTGGCCTCAATCAGCTCCGGTCTGTGGGGAGTTTGCTGCAATGAAAGTCCGGAATACTATGGTGGGTGAATGATGAAAATCTATTCCTGGTTTATAAACTTGTGTCCCCTAAGAAAATTAAAATAATACATTGACAGCAACCCCTATAAAATATGAGAACTTTGGTCAGATGTGCTTTTGGGGAATATTTTGTGAAGGTTGTTTAAATGTATCCTTTGTTTAGATTCATTACAGGCCTACAACCCAAAATGTAAAATTCAGCAGGGAATCAGTAATTAATCCATAGAGAATGTGAACCAGATGAATTATTATTGTTTAAATCTATATTCAGGGTGATCATATTAGAGTTGAATTTTGTCCTTCAGTGAACGGCAGGAAAGTGAAGGAGATATCCCCCCAAAAAAAACAATCTGAGCTGAGCAATCAATCTGTCAGACAATGACAGGCATTTAATGCTTTTGACAACTAAAAAAGATTAGTTTTTCTTGTCAAAGGTATTGTATAGTTGGATGGAGTCACTTTTCCATTCAATATTTCACTTCCAGCCTGTGTCTGAACTAATGGTGTGTGTAAAAGTGGATTTCACTGGTAATAACTCCCTCAGAAAGCGATGGAAGGCAGTGAGGAGAACAGGATACTAAAAAAGAGGGAGGAGTAAGACTGCAAGACATGTTTGATTCAGAAAAGCAAAGCATTTACCTACCTGCACTGATTGAAAAACTAACATATCACTAAGTACTACATGCAGAGGGAGAGGAGTACCAATCAACAGAACACAGAAGCCAGATAATGGCCTGTTGAAAATGCAGCACAGATCAATCAATAGCCTAATAGACAATAAACACCTGATGGGTTTGTTGAAGGAAAAACATGAAGGACATGGAGGAGGGATGGAAAGTAGAAACAATGCACGTAATCAATAATGATGCAGAGGAGCTAATGACTTGACTTTGGTGGTAAACTGGAAAATAAAACAACATTTGTATGAAAGAACATTTTTTTAATAAACACTATTTACTGAAGGTTATTTTTATTTATTCATTATTTTTTGTGCAACTTATTTTAAAATCAATTTGTGCTATTTTTATAAATCATTAAATATAGCCTCAAAAAGAGCTGATTCATCACCATCTGTGAAACAAATATTCTGTTACCCCTGTGAGCGTAATACAATTCACAGCAGTGCTTGAGATAAATGCTTCCCATGAACTAAATAGTTCCACTTTGCAGATGAAAACCCTTTTTAATATTAGGCACAAAGCAGGAGCTGATAAAAGTGTTTTGTTTTGCAGTTTGACTTTTTTTTTTTTTTTTAGCTAAATACAATGATTTGGGTCTGATTCTTGTATCTCAAGGAGTTTATAATTAATCATTTGCAAGATATGCAAGATTTTGAAGTTGTTAAAAGTGTCATGTAAGCCATGAATGTTTTCAGGAGGTCCCTGAGCTCCATTATGTCAAAAGTTCCTGTGGATCGCTGCTGCAGACGTATCACTACCATGAACCTTTTAAGCTGCTTTAGCTACATGCATCAGTCTCATCTCTGTCCACCTCTCTCTTTCTGCATTCCATTCTATCCCGCTTTAAACCCAATGCAGTAGCGGCAGATGACTGTCTAACATGAGTCTGGTTCTGCTGGAGGTTTCTGCCTGATAAAGAAAGTTCTCCCTCTCTGCTGTAACCTGTTAAATGTAACCTGCAAATGCTACGCTTGTGTGGTTGAAGACAGGATAGAAGTGGATCTGATCTTACAATATGGGGGTTGATCTGATCCCATCTTCACATTAGGTCTTTGTAAATAATGGTCTAGACCAGATTTATTGATAAGTATCTTGGGATAACACTCATTGTGAAACTGTACTATATAAATATAGATTAATTGATTGAATAAAACTCCTTAGGTGTGAGTCTTTCCAAGCCCATCTTTTGGCTATGTAGTGCCTCTCCAGAAACTAGTGGGTGATGTTTTACACCGTCTTGGACTGTAATGTTGACAATATTTCATGTCCAAATGTTTTACATTAAACCAAAAAAGGGGGAAAAAAATCATGATGGTGGAAGTATACATGGGGATAGATGGAATCAGGGGCATGAACTATACTGGAACCATGTGTTATCACCTGTATCCTCTTTTGGTCTCGAGTTTAGATTGAAGTATATTAGGGAAAGAAAACAACATAGATGGAAGAGAAAAATGTCAGACGTTAAAGTGTTTAGTCATGTCTTACATAGGTCAAATGAACACAGAAGGGCAAAATAACAAAACATAATATATTGCCAAAGGCAAACTTTTGTTTATAGAAGATGAGATGAAAACCTCACTAAAGTTTGAAACAGTTTGTGATGACACTTAAACTATCAGACTGAAACAAATCTGCATTCAAAACCTCATTAAACTCATTCAACACTGATTTATCAAACTAATTCCATCTCTATTCATCAAGAGGACAAAAAAGACAATGGAGAATGAAATATACAGGTTATTAAAACAAGAAAGAAAGTCAGCTTAAACAGCAGATGAATTAGATTTGAAAATGAGGATGAGATAAACCTGAGAGCAGACAAAGGCAAAGTAAAAGCAAAAGAAGAAAAAGACAGTGATCCCCAAATCAAATCAGTTCTGGCTTCCTCTGACAAAAGCTCAAAAATACCATCAAAAGCTTCATCAGAAAGATCATATTTACCAAACACAACCTAATTGCTATGTTTCAATGTCAAACTGATGGTACATTTACATGTAAATGCGGTTTTTCAGGCTTCCACTTCAAATTACCGCCGCAAATAGCACCATGCATTTATGTCCTTGAGGCACGGAAGCACTTACTCACACTCAGGCATACTAAAACACGCACAGAGAAAGAGAGAGCTGTCAACTCCCAGCAGGTTAGCTGTTGTTAGCCATAAGGGGATTAAGTGACAAGCAGATGGGACAGAGACAGATGCAAAAATGACTAAAGTAGGACAAAACTGGCAGAGTGAGGCACAGAGTAGAAGATTCCCACAGAGAGCAGACACAGACTATTTCATGCTTTCGCCAAAGCATGAGAAATGAATTTGAAGAAAGAAACACAAGCCCACCGCTGTCTTCTCCTCCCAGGTTTATTATTTCAAATGGATATGAGAAGAACTATTTCAACCACAGGCCACAGGTCTTATTCTGGTCAAGGTGAAGATGTGAAGCTGCGATTGCTGTCTGGCTCACAACAGTTGTATAATGTTAGACTGAAGTGGTTGTGTGTTTAGGTAGGTGTGTTCCCAGCCCAAATGCACCACAGTTATATTTTGCACTGCAGACGCGGTAGTTCTTCTGCCTTAGCGTCTCGGTCTGATTTCATTTCCATGAAGAAAGGATCATAAATGTTCTTCCTTGAGTTGCGTCCCCCCACTGTAGTCCAAAATGGACTGGCTCAAGTTCTCACTACAAACAAGCGGCTGCTGGAAGAGAGTAGGTGAGTTGTGTTCAGTCTCTTTGCTAAAGAAATTTAAGTTAAAAAGATGTTTGGTGGCAAGTGCTATGGCTAGGACCTGATATGTACTGTTGATGAAATTAGGGGCTGTTCTGAGCATTGTTTGTGGCTATAGAGTGGCTTTTTGATTGAGGTTTGTTTGTGGCTCCTCAGGCTGCTGTGTTTTGCTATCATGCGGTTGTTAATAAAGTTGGTATAACTAGAGAAGCAAGTGGTCAGCAACATTCATCTCTTGAGGGAGTATGTGTTACATTAACACATGGAAGTAATCTCACTAAAATAAACTGTTTTAGTGCTAATCCCCATCATGTAGCTCCAATCCAAATCTGTCAGTGGCATGTTTTGAGCAAACATATAGACAATTTCTTTTGTCGTTTTGTTACAGATGGATGAAAACAATGAACATATCTCCCGAGCCTAGCAAAGATTTCATTGCTGGAGAACACAGAGGGACTTTTATTCTCTCTCCTCTGCAAAGTGAGGTCGAGTTTGCAAATTTTCTGCCAAAAGAGGAGCAGAATAACCCTTCTGTGTGACTTCAGATATGGACAATATACTCTATAAGTGTGGAGGTAAGCTGTATGATGGAATGTTAAGTGATGCAGTGGGCATTCACTGATGTTGCCAGATGGGGAAAATCATACAAGGACAAGAGGAGGTGAAGAAATAGAAGGGCAGAATTTGGAAAGGGCTGCAGGCTGTCAAAAGTGTGAAAAATACATCAGAGAGCCTCAAGTTAAAGGTCTCTGCTCAACAAGACATGAGAATGTGAGTGTCCAAAGCTGTATATCAGCTTACAGTTGCTCTGGCATAAACAGACACACACATATGCACACAAACACACACCAACACACTTGCTCTCTGAGGCTGATTTGTTATCACTGCCTCTCCAGGGTCACTGGTTGCATTTGATTGGCTGCCACGCTGTAATTTAGAGGAAGTGGAACGTTGCTATGCCAATACCAGTCAAGGCCAAAGACTGAAGGGCGGAAAAAAAGAGAGTGATGTGTGAAGAATATTGATTCTTCTGGCGTAACATTTGGCCCGTCATCGCTATCTGATGAAGTTAAAGGGTGATGAAGCTCTAAGGATCATCTTACGTTAATGTCTTAAACATCCAAATGATGACACAGAAGCATCAATCTTTAAGAGGGCGTTTATGTTGAATACAGTGTGCCAATCTGCAACAGAGTTATGCCAGAGTATTACTTGTACTCAAGGTTATCTTTTCTTGTATTCTTTTAAAACAGTGTTTGTTTTATTTTTGATGGAGTTTGTGAAGAAAGAGAGGAAAGAAAAAAAAACTATCCAACAATAAGCTATCCTCCAGATAACACAAAGAAAAATCCTGTTTGTGCAGTTTGTCTTGTCTGAATAATGTTACGACTTTACAGTATAAATAAGCAGAATTTTTTGTCTAAAGCAATGCACATTTGAGAGCAAATACAATACAAGAAATATCCAGAGAGAAGGAAACAACACAACTAAGTGCCAAAGACTGCTATGTGCGGCCACACAGTAAATCACGCAATGCACTACTTTTCAAATTATCGTTCATGATTTATCGTCAGAAAATTCCTCTGTGATAAATATTTGCCATCTCACAATAAACGCAAAAGATGCAAGTTGATGACGCAAGTGCGAGTGACAGACTTGCAGCCGCAGCCCACACAGAGCAGAATAACAACAAACATGGCTGAAGGTAATGAAGAAGACCTTTCTGAGCAGCTCGTTACTGAAAGAGGCCCTACATGAGGGATTTCCTTCAAGATTTAATTTAATTTTCAATTAATGTTAAAAATGTTTTTACTAGTTTTGTCTGTAACCGACCACTTAAACTTGTAGTTAAATATCTTATTTGACTATGCCAACTGGTGTCCTCAAAACAGAATGAGTCAAAAACATAGATTGGAATTAAAATATTTTTTATTAGGACTTTTATCATTATCGCCAGAATGGCAAAACTTATTATGAATTTTTTTTTAGCTTATTTCGCCCATCCCTAATCACCAACCAAATAAAACCACAGTGACACTGTCACCATTGTCACCATCTGTCATCATCATCCTCATCATCATCACAGTCTTGAGTGGGTTCAGCTCCAGGTGGTTCTGACTGCACCAGATGTGGCATTCACGAAGGATTCTGTCGAGGGAGTCATTTGAAAGTTTCCAACGTTTCCAAATATTTCAAAACAGTATTGAAAAATCACACCAGATGCTATGGTATTCATAAATGCCTTGATATTGCCAACTGCAGTGATAAAGTAATTTTTAATGAGCCGTTATGGAACCTCTTTATTAGAATATTTGATTCAAGCCTTTAAAAATACATCTCTAACCCATTCAGTCTTTTTATTTGTCTTTTGATTTAAGTTTTTTAATTTATTTGATTTCATGTTGAATACAGGAACTGTTCTTAATAATCGACATAATAATCAGTATTACTATAAGCCCTCATTTTTAATCGTTTAATCCCTCTGGCTGCTTTTTCAGTCATATTTCCTGATGCTGCCTGATCAGCATGAGATGAGGACTGAGAACCTGCTGCAAATACTTATTCACAGGACAAAGACTTTATTTATAACAGTTAAAAATACTTGGAGGAGAACAACACAGTGATAATAGATTTTGTTGGGTACTTACATCTGCTGGCAGGCGTGTAAGCAGTGCAATTATCTGAGATTTAGAGATAGAAAGGGTTGCACAGGGGAAAAGAACAGAAATCCAAACTTACAAGTCACATTTTTCGAATTAAAATCCTTACAGATCTTAACCATTAAAGTTAGTATATTTGTTTAGTGTGAATAAATAAATAAATGTGATAACACTTGAATCTTTTTTGTGCCACACACAATGTATTTAATTTTTGCATTAAAAATAGGAGTTTTAACAGAGGAGTTATTAGCATCCTTTTTATACCCAATGGTCATAGCAAGTTTAAACAGATAGATTTTATCAAAAGTTTTTATATTAATTTTGAGAAAAAATTTTATTAAGTCTCTTTGCTGAAGAAATTTAAGTTAAGAAGATGTTTGGTGGCTAGTACTGTGGCTGGGACCCTATATGTACTGTTGATGAAGTTAGGCACTGTACTGTATTCTGTGGTCGTTACTAAAGTTGGTATAACTAGAGAAGCAAGTGGTCGGCAACATTCATCTCTCGAGGGGGTGTCGAACTCTGTTACGGTTTTACCCTAAATTAATTTTACGCTGGAATATCCCTTTTAGTAGTAAAAGAAAAACAATCGGACTGGGACTTTAAGTGCTGTTTTGAACAACTAGCTATCACAATAACTAATCAGACCTTTTTTTGCATAAAGTCAAAATCACTGTAAAACAAACAAACAAACAAAAAATATCAAAAGAGTTATTATTTCCCATTGAATAAAATTAACCATTGCACCACCTTGAAGAACATCCCTACTCTTCCTAAAGTCCCAACTAACGGACACCCTTAATGGTTGTTTTGCATATTTGTGCTTCTTCCTTTACTTAATGTAACAAATCCAAATATATTTATTCTGAACTGTCCCTTTGCTTCTGCTTGGCAGAGCTTGTACTTCCTCAAAAATTGCAAAGAAAGTCACACAAACAGATGAAAAGACACAGCAGTAGCAATTTGAGCAAACCTGCAAAAACTGAAAGCAGACAAAGAGTCAAAGGAAACCCTCCAAAAAACCAAACATGAGAAAATCGCAGATTAATACTACATCCAAGCTCCTTTTAAATTCAGTATGTTTAATATTATGCATTAAAAATAAATAGTTATAAATAAGTTCCCAAGACCAGACAAATAGATGACCGCACATATTCTTATGTACACAAAGAGAATCACATAAACACAAATATTGGGTTTAGTCTTGTTTCTGATGGAAAGCCTGGTGTGTTTGTTGAGTATTAGTGATGCTTTCTCAGCCAAGAAGGGATTTTTCTTTCGTCTGCTTTCGTTTCCTGTGTGTGCTCACATCTATCCAGACTCCGTCTTTGTCTGTTTGTTTGCCAACAGCAGTAATTACATCACTGCCACAGCGCTCATGCACAAGCAATCACAAACAAACACACAAATGAGCCGCACGGCTGTAAAATAGATGACCTGGTTCACAGCATAATACTGGCATTTTTTTATACAGCTAATAAAGCCTGTGAGGAGTCTAAACCCTCCTCTGTGTTTATTCCAAAGCTCCTGCGACTGTCACAAGTCCAATAACTTACACACAAGCATAATAGGCTCCTTTTATTTTCTTAAATCTCGACATAGCTAAAACACAGCTTCTGTCACAGCTATTCATTTTTATATTTTTTAGACACATAATAGCAAGGGGTTGCCATTTTAACCGGAGTAACAATGCCAGTGATTTTAAGTCATGGTTTGTTGATGACTAAAAGCCTAACGACTCTTTTGGGCTCTGTTTTTGGTCTGTCTCTACCCCTGAGGTCAATATCTGGTTCCTTATTTTCTAAAAAATAAGTATTCCTGGAAGATTCATGTTTGATTATTCTCCAAAGATGGTTTTGAAACTGCAGCAGAGTAGGTCAATTAAAACAAAACCATTACGTTCTGGATTGTTAAAGCTAAACTTCTGGCAGAGCACAGAGGAACTAGAGATTTGGGTGCTGATTATTTGTGAGTATGTCACAACAAGTATTACTTTTAACACAAAGAGCAGTTAATTGTTCACAATCCATGCATTTATGGAAGAATGACGACACCTACATATCACTGACCCCAAATTTAAAGTTTCTGAAGTTTCAAAAGAGCAATGACAGCTAGAAGAGAGTTACTGCTAAATATTGGAGGTTGAAAAGCACCTACAGTGTACAGATAGTTTAATGCATGTTGTCTGTGTGTTGACAGAGTTTTGTTGAATATCAACTGATCCACTGTTGACATAAAACTACAAATGTAGTTGTAACACAGCTTCAGGTTTACTATCTGTTAGTTAAGTGGATCTTACTTGTCTGTTGAATTCTTTTTTTTTTTTTGCTGAAGATCAGCTGACACACTGTTGACGTACAACAACATATCTGCTGATAGCATGTAAAAACATCTACCAGTGACTATCAAATAACATTTTTTCCAAACATTCACTTTGACCACTTCTTTGCTTTTTTGCTGTTGCCCTTGTTCATCTCTCTTCCCTACTTTCTCCCTTCCTACACCATTCTTTCTCTTTTCTTTTTTTTCCTCTTCCTGCTATCTATACCCTGCAAACACATTTCCTATTTTTAAAGTGAGCACACTATTTTTTGCTTTTTTTGTACTATCCTGCCTTTTAATGTGTACTTTTTGTTTTTTGAATACAGCAACAGGTGTGGAGAGGAATCAGTATCATCTCTGGACAAAACATTAAACAGGAAAGGCAGTCAATAGTGGGTGATGTGGAAAGAGCTGATGAACTCAATCTATTCTTGAACAGATTTGACACTGCAGACATACCCATACTGCGACTTCACCTTCCTCTCTTTAACATATAGAAATCTCCACTGTAGCTCCTCCTTCTCCTCCTCTGTCTCCTACATCCAGTATCTCCACTACTGCAGCTACCTCCCCTCTAGTACACCAGTCCTTGTCTGTCACAGAAAGGGGAGTGAGGATGGAGCTTGGAAGACTTTGCTCTGGGAAAGCAGCTGGCCCAGATGGTGTGTGTCCAAGGCTGTTTGTCTAAATATCTAAGTGTACACCTGGATGGTAAGTTGGACTGGTCTGAGAACGTAGATTTCATCTACAGAAAGGGGCAGAGACGCCTCTTTAGTCTGAGAAGACTACGATCAATAGACATCTGCAGATGTTTTATCAGTCTGTGGTGTCTACAGTGTTCTGTTCTACGCTGCAGTCTGCTGGGGAGGCAGTATCAAACACAATGATGCAAGATGTCTGAACAAACTAATTTAAAAAGCCTGGCTCTGTGGTTGGACTCAAGTTGGACTCACTGGAGGATGTGGTGGAGAGATCTACACTGAGGAAGGTGGAGACTCTTCTAAAGAACATGGATCACCCACTTTATAACATTGATGGACCAAAGGGCCAATGGTGGTGAACGGCTCTTCACATTTGCTGCAGGACAGAAAGATTCAGTAGATCTTTTGTACCTACAGCCATCAGACTTCATAGTTCTTCTATCAATCGTCGCTGACATGAGGAATGAGACATGAGATTATGGACAATTGAATTTCCATTTAGGGATCAATAAAAGTCTTTTGTGTTTTGCATATTTTTGCTTCCGTAAATAAAAGAAAAGTGGTAACAATTAGTGGTGATTTTGTTAGATGTGTTATGGTTACATTAATAGACATTTTAGCCCTGAGAGTTTATTTGTTTGATCCAGGATGACAATGACACTCAGATCTGGAAAAAATAAATAAATAAAAATAAATAAAATCAATGGAAATGAAACAAGCAACTATCTGGTTTATGATGTTTCCTTATTACTGTCACCAACTCATACCGACTATTATTATGTGGATGTTAAGCTTGTTCAGCATTTTAATATGTATTTAAACTCAGACCAGCTCTTGGCATACATAGTAATGCCGAGTCAGCAAGGATTAGAGAGTCATTATGGAATCTCCCCCAGCTAAAGGTAGAATCAAACAGCCTTCAATTTTCATGCAAATTTCTGCAAACTTTCATAAAAAAGGAATTACAGTCACAGGAATATGTAGATGAACTGGTTTAGAGTGTAATCTATTACTTTTACCAAGCGTAGTTTTAGGAAAATTATAGTAAAGGTTGTACTTTATCAGCCAGCAATTCAAGTAGAGAAAGTGAACATTTAAAAAGGGACATTGGCCATCTTACACATCTGCAGGAGAGAAAAAAGGATTTTGTCTCTCTTGGGTAAGTTTTGTACTTCTTTCCTATTAGCTAGTGCTGCCTGTGTTTGATACTATCTGGAAGAAGAAGACAAAGTAATGGTCCTACTTGCTGCAAGGCTGAGCTGATCATTATCAGTTTCACTGTCAATTGCGTTGAAAGTAGAGGAGAAATATCAGTGCTTTCCGTTTGGACAAAATGGTTGTGAATAGGTGTTGTTGACTGATGAATCAAATATGAAGGATTTTAAATTCTAGTTATGGTATATTCTTTTCCACATAACCAGGACATCAAGTTAGAAACCATATGCCAGTGCACCACAACAAGGGACCCCCCCAAACCATTACTGCCAATTTTTACTTCAGTTAAGGGTCCATTTTAATTTAATTGGTTAACCATCTGACAATAAGAATGAGCAAAATAGGAGTGGTAGATGAAAGTAAAGAAAACTTTTCTATTGATGTCTTGATGTCAAAAAAATGGCTAAAAGACAATAAATACAAGAAGTAAAAAAACTTGCCACATCTCTACTGTCTGGGCTTTGCAAATGCAAATTGTACAAGAAGATGTCAAGACAAGCTCACTTAAATAAATGGGAGAGATTTCAGAGATGATTTCTTTGTCCTCCTGGACATGCTTAAAGACCCACTCCAATAAAAACATGTTTTTCCTGTTGTCTACATGTTCATATGGCATTTTTCACATCATGAGAAAACTAAGTGCAAAATTGCACTTCTGAGTATTTCTTCATTGAAATCGCTGTGAAACTCTGGTGGACCCAAATGGCAGGCTCAGAAGGATTGAGATTCCCTACGTGGCAAATCCAAGCTCCACACCAGGCCAGACTCAGAAAAGTAGAGAGGATGATGGCGGTGCAAGCACGTGTGTTAGCAGATTGCATTGCTTGTATAAAAGCTAACTATGATATTAACTTTCATCATGTACACTAAAGACATTAGTGTATGAAAGCTCAATAGCTCCCATGCCACTCCTAAGCCCCTTCTAAAACAGCGACAATGTTAGGCTGCTAGCTAGCATGAAGAGGTGTGTGCAGAGCAGCGCTGTCTCCGCCCACGACTCAAAGGCAAATTGCTAATGAGCTACTGGAGCTCTGCAGAAGAAAAGCCCTTAAAATGACACAGGTATCATGACTTTGACTAAAAACTTCATAATCACAACTTAAAGATCACTGAGAACACATTAAGTAGTAAAAAAACAACAACAAAAACTGGAGTGGAACTTTAAACAGAAGTCTGCATTTATGGTCAGTATGTTAAACTTATGACTGCTGCAAATGCTTCATATGCTGCAAAAACCCTGGGTTGACTAACCAAGTTTATGAGGAGCACTGGGTGTTGCAGCTTTTCATTGGGTTTAGCAAGCTGGATTATCAAATGATACCCTGGGTTATACAGCAGTAATAGTCCCCTGATGCATTCAGGTCCAAGTTCCTAGTTTCGGACAGGCCTGCCATATTTACATGAGTAAGTTTCTTTATGCTTTCCCTGAACTCATCAAAACCAGCCTCTTGTGAACCTTTAGTTCAAAGCAGGGGGGCAAGCTCCAAGCTGGGAGAGTCAGTGAACACAGAAGTGGAGAGGAGGTCCGATTTAGGAGTCATTTGTTTCAAACCATTCGTTCAAGAATCACACATCACTATTCAAGAGCTTAAAATTGCTGTGGGGCTGTCAACATCTGGTACCTCTAGCCTCCAAAGACCCATCAGTCCCTTTCTTTCAACTCCACTTCTCCTCTTATTTCCATTTCTCATGCTGAGTGCCTGCTAAGTTTTAAAAAACATATATTCTGCTTTTCTCATCCCCCATCGAGCCTCTCCTCTCGACATTCCCCTCCACTTAAAACACATGCATTTATGCATCTTTTTCACCCCTCTCTCCCTCTTCCTGTCAATCTACCATTTTATCCACTCTCCCTTCTCCAGGTCCTCTCTCTGTTTAAACATCTCTCCCACTTCTTACTCATCCATCCATCTGCAGAGAGGGATGGAAGGACAAGGTCTCATAGGAGAGCACTGAAAATTGGCGAACACAGCCTGCTTTAGTTGGAAACAGGGATTTTTGAGGAGCCGGACCATGAGAGGAAGAAAGGAAATTGCAGCAGAATGGTGAGATTTGAGAAAGAAAAAAAGATTTGTCTGTATTTACCCTCTCCAAGATTTTTACTCCATCTTAGTCTCCTTGCCATTGATTTCCCTCCATGTTTTATGGAACATTTAGCTGATAGTTTGATGCAAATTCATGCTTACTTCCTCCTTTTTATCTATTAATGACATTCTTCCTCTAATTCCCCACCAAGGTCTGAATATAAATATTGTCTTTTTTTTATTTTTTTTACTTGCTTGCTTTGTTGCACTGAAGCCATACTCTCACAAAGGCTATCACACCGAACTGTACAAAAAAAAAAATTTAAACTGTCCATTTCAAGAATACACCCCCCTATCCTCGTCCACACATCAACGCACCCTTTTCTGCCTTGTGGGTGGCCTTGGTTACAGTTTTACCTCTATGTCAGCCCTTGCAACATCCACAACAGAGAATAAGTAAACCAGAAGGCTCAATCTACATGAGTTTAGGGCAGGTACCACCACTCCTGCAAATAGAGGCTGAAAACAAATATCCCAGACGTTTGTCTGTACCAGTGTTTAGCCAAGACTCTGTGGTAATGTTAAGAGGCTCATGAATCTAGTTCTGGGAATTGTTAACACTCAGCCAACAACTAATTGATCAACCTAACATCAAGTTTGGCAACAGGGACACAAAGTCAGCCAGATTTGGCTTCATGGTCCTCCTCTGCAATGTGATGCCTTCTCATTTGTGGTCAGCTACAAAAAATGGTCCTTTTACAGCTCAATACATTACTGCTGAAAGCCCTTTGAGAATTCTGTATTACACACTGAAACATCTCAGAGAAAAAAATTCCTTCCAATCCTCAAACATCTATTTCCAAATGTTGTTATACTGGGTGCTACCTCAGTACACATGCAAGACAATGAATCTGGAAATGATTTTAGAAAATTTGAGATCACCATGTAAGACTTTGGCCACTGTGATGAGCGGCATCCTTACTGACTGCGGGCTGCGCACAGAGCCACAATCACACATGCATACTTACATACACGCCAAACATTTCCCTCCCTGACAGTGTTGCTAAATACCCTCTAAACATCTCCTCTTATCCTTCGATCTTTTCTGTTGGATAGGGTAACCAGGGGTGCACCCCTTGGAGCTCTATTGGCTAACTTAAACATACATTTATACAGACATCCAGCCTTCCACTTACTGGGCGTCCTGGTTTCAAACGAGGAAACGGAGAGCATGATTTGCGGGTGTGAAATAGATATATATGGTGGGCAAAAGCGGTCATATGATGCTGTAAAAAGACATCCCTTGTTGTTTTCCACGAATCTCGAAAAACTCATGCTCCATTGATTTATGTGAAAACTTGATGAGGTCTGAATGTTCAAAAAAAAAAGGTTGAAATAGTTTAAAAGTAAATGAAATGTCTTTTACAAACTTATGTAATTAATGGCTGCCTGGGCTAGTAATGGGAATTAAGGCTCTATTTAGTGAGCCAGATCATTTAGCTCAGCTCACCAATAAGAGGCGGCTCTTTCGGCTCCCAAACGACTCTTCATTTTACCATTACATTTTCTAATTCAGTCAAATGTTGTGTTGTTGGGCTTATGATATGCACACAGCATGTACGTGACAGTCATGCACTAAACGCATGGAGCACCTATCATCCCATCATTCTGCCTTGTAGTTTTTTCTTCTATCTGTGGGTTGTGTGTTTATGTTAAAGAGCCGACTCTTTGAACCAGTTCATTCCAACCGACACATCACTATCCTGGGCCTCTCATGGAGTGTGGAGTTGGTTGCAAGGAAGGTAACTGCAAATTTTTTACTTTATGTTCTGCTGTCTTGCTGATTGTTTTTTTTTTTTTGAGCAAGAATCTCGAGTTATTGTCGAACTCCCTGCATGTTGGCATTTTCAAAAATGTCTCCTTTATTATTATATGCTCAATACACTACATCTATCTATCTATCTATCTATCTATCTATCTATCTATCTATCTATCTATCTATCTATCTATCTATATTAATATATATTTATATTTTAAATGTATATAAACAGTTAGCAATAACATAATGGCATTCAGAGTGTGTGTTGTATTGCATTGCACGGGAAAATGCTGGGCTGACAACCCAATGTTAACCAAGGAGGTGTTCATACTGTAGCACCATTTCCACTCAACTATTCATTTTTCTGCTTTATAAATTTGGACTTGAACCTCCAAACTTTGGCCTCTCTAATCTCATTCCTTCCCATCCATGCTGCCCTCTCTCCTTTTTTCATTCCCTTCCATTCCATCGGCCTCTCTTCCAAGAAAAATGGGAATGAAATATATAAGAATCAGAAAATGTAGCGTGTTGAAATGGTCCCTAGGGAAATGTTGCAGAGGAGTGTTCACTTTTGGTGCTTAGGGAAGAGGGGTGGAAAAAATGTATGAAAGAGTGGCAGAGGGCTGTGAGAACACCTCCCCAGTCCTTTCATCCATCTGTTGAGGTCTCTCAGCCCTCAAAGCCTCCAGAGTGTAGTCAGTGCGGCTCAGCTCTGCCTCTGTTTTTGAACAGCTCATGTGGGATAAAGCCAGACATCCTTCACACAGCAGGAGGCTGTTCGTTCTCTCATATTACCTATTCATATACTCTGTTTACATCGTGAGCTGTGCAACTAATTGTTTCAAAAGTATTACTCAATAGGTAACAGCAACTCAAAGCCACAGTGTCAATTTTGTTTTTAGGGACTCAGCTGAACAACAATCTGCAGCTGAGCCACTTTCTCTTTTATAGTGTCATCCTGTTGTTGGATTCGGTGAGACAACACAGCTCAAAGCTTGTTATCGGACTGCCATGAGTTAGAAAAGTTTGCTGGAAAAGTTTGCTGCTTGTTACAAGCAAATAAAATAGTTCTAAAAGTGCATGTGAATGTAATATGTTTATACAGTTTACATTTTGGAGAATCTGAGCATTAATATACAGTACTTTTTTTTCCTTTGAGGTATAATGATGTCAAAATTTAAATTCATTGGAAGTAAGACCTTGTTAGTCTACAAAAGACCAAAGAACAAACATGATGTGACTTTTCTTTTTAGGAATTATGTAAAGGTGATGTATCAGTTGCAGTAAAGCTTAATGGTTTTTATTTTCCACTAACAAACTGCAGAATCATTGAAGTCAGCCTAAAGCCCTGCTGTGAAAGATTTACATACATACCAGTTAAAAACATCAGATTGTTACATGATTGGATGCTATCGTACAACAATAAGACTAATTAATTCTCAGTCCAGGTTGCCTTGCATTTAACAGAGTCCAGCTTTAATCTTGGACAGTGTCAATAGTGGACTTAGCCTCTGTGGTGTCACCCATTTTTTTGGTTTGTATGCTGTCTTTTTAAAGTCTGAAAAGTGGCTATACTTGGACAAGAGACTGAAACATCTAAGGGCTTGGTAAGTGCCACCCACAATCAACAAGGCCTAATGATCGATACCCAAGGATGATCAGCTGACAGATGAATGAGCTGGTTGAGATTCTGTTGGTGGTTGTTATAAAGAGTTGTTCAAGAGTTGTTTTTAAGGTCAGGGCTTTGATTTCAGGTCTTGCTGCCCACATGCTAAGATGTCCTTGGACAAGACACTTGACCCCACCTGTCATTGTAAATTGGTTCTTCAAAACCAGTGAACACTTTACTGAACAGCCTCTGACATCTCTGTGTGATTGTAGAGTATTAAACATAGTCTATTTGTCAATTGACCAGTGGCTAATTAACAAAATAACCATTTACTATACACAAATTGGATATGTCATTGATAATATAGTGGATACATTCCTCATTAACCATAACTTCAACTATTCAGGTGGGTGTAATGTGAATTTCAAGAAAACCCTGCATGCTCACTCCTTTGCTCCCTTTCTGTGCAACAAGTATGATGTATTTTGCTGACAGTCCTTATTTTTATGATGATTGCAAAATGTGTTGCACTATATGAGGCAGCGGTAATATGTCTCTTCATTCTCAGTTGAGTCAGCAAGCAATTCAAACATTGCCTTAAGATTTGTCACATAATGAATATAAAACCAACCATGTAAGAAGATGACATTTACAGCTCATTTAAATGGATTGAATTAGTAAGACCAGATGATCCTAAGTTGCGAATACACAAAACTATCCCTGCAGTGACATGCTTATTTTGTGCCATTCAGTTTCTCAACTCATTTACTTTTTTTCCAGCCGGTAAAGCAAAAGGTTTTAATAAGATGTGTGAAAGCCGTGCATGCATGCATGCCAGGGGGGAAAACACACAATAACATTGTCCTTAAAAATACATGGAGTCAAATCCACTTACACAACCATTATTGTTAAAGGTCTCATCTCCAGGACATTCATTTACAGTCTTAACCTTACAGCTGTAGTCATGGCTTTTTGTCATTAGGTCAATTAAAAAGTGTAAGCGATTGCATGAAAAGAATGGCTTTTTTTTTCTCTCAACACTAAAGAGTGCTACTGACTCGACCCACCGCTCATTTAATGGAATAGTATTCAAAATACGAATCACCTCATTTCCCCTCTGAGGTGATTTTCAGCCGATGGTCATGTTACTCATTTCACTTTGACTTGTACACTAACTGACTCACACCCTGCATCACATATATGCTGATGCACTACTATTATCAAGCACAAGCACATCACCACAGTGAGCCAGCACATGCTGACACACTCATTAGGCATATCTTCTGGCATGTTAAAACAAAGAGGGAACGAGGGAAGAATAATCTAATTCTAACACACGCCCTAAGACACCTTAGTTTCATTCGACTCTTGAGACAAACCATTTACTCATGTGGCATCCCTTATTGTAACCCCTCTTTCAATTCCTCAGTTTGACAATTGATCCCATAGAGGTAAAGCAATAACAATTAGTTTAGGTGGACAAAAACATGTGCTCAAGTTTGCACACACACACAACCACACTCACATACACACTGTGGAATAATTAGCGTCTGCCTCATTATACAACACCAGAGTCCCTGAAGGCCCAGCTAATTCAAGCTGGGAAATCTGCTGCAAAGCTACAAGATGTTGCTTGTGTGTGTGTGTGTGTGTGTGTGTGTGTGTGTGTGTGTGTGTGTGTGTGTGTGTGTTTTATACAAGCCTATATACACATTACACTTGGATGGGTGCTTATAGGAAGAGACTGATACTCAATGCGCAGGAAACTGGAATAAACACACAAATGAAAAACTCAAAACTGTTTGTTATCCACTGTGATTCAGGCTTCTTGATAATAACTCCAGTCATCAATCACAACAGCACATCCTACAAAAACACACATCAACACACATACTTCAGATATAACTGACAGACTGTCTATACACTGTTTTCCCAGAACTTCCATCTACGCAGAGGAAACCTGATACTGTGCTGCTAATTATTCTTCCTGCTTCAAATACAGTAGATCGATTCCTGGAAAGGCAATTAGTAGAAAAAGGTGAGCTTAGCATGCAATACATAAAACTTATGGAATGCATTTTTGCAGATGATTTTATAAAAACTTGTCTTGGGGGAAAAAATTGATCGTGAAATGAAAAGTTAAAATACTTAACTGACATTTTAAAGCTCCAATAAAGGACAGGTTCTGTTAATTTTGGTGCCCCTTGTGAGAGCCTCTAAATTTTTTTGCAGGTTTTTGACAAAAGAAGATAAATAAATAAACGTTTATCTACCGGTGTTTATATCGTCACACCTTACTGTTTTTTTATTTATGTTGTCAATGCTGTGGTCTGACACTTAGTCATCATCTATAATTACATTAAAGTATTGTCATTGCTGAGTGTCTTGTTTGTTTTGTAGGTTGTAAAGAGGCATCACTTTAATTTTAGTTGGTTTCGTAACAAACTTAAACTCTTCACAGTGGTTTAAAGTAAAAGTTAATGAATATTCCTTATATTGCAAAATGCAAACATGACAGTATAAAGACAAACCGGATATAAAATGTTGAGGTATTGTCTAACACCAAAGGTTTTCCTCCACAAAACAACCCACTCATTATACACCTTGTTTAACACTCACCTTTGTCAATAATTATGATTGTTTTGATTGGTCTACAGATAAATGTTTTCCATCTGCTAAAGAAAAACTCATTGGGCCATTTACTTGGAAGTGTTTCAGTGTCAACTGTTTACTCTGTAGCCCTGTTGAAATCAGTCTTCTTAGCTGTTACCACTCACACTAAGCTGAACACTTAACACACTAGGGGGAGCGGAAAAAGGTGAAAAGGACCAAATGGATCAGCCGAGAATATGAATGTTTTTTTCTTTATGTGCCTGGGCCTGTAACTTATTTTGTTTTTTGTACTTTTCTGTTTTAGCCAACATTGTCATTATATGCTTCAGGAGCTACAGGTGTAAAAGTACCTTAAATCTGCCTAAGTCTATGAATAGGACTAAATAGCTAGCAATGGACTGCTCTCTTACAGGCAAAACCCACAGGACCCAGAATGGCTCCACTCTGCTCCGGCACGGCAGGCAGATCAAATACACAAGCATTATAATCAATGTGTGTCATTCCACAGATTCTGTCTGCGCATCAATTCAGTGCAGCGCAGCACGAGCAGCAGCAGAAGTTGTATTAGGCTACAGAGTAAATTATCTTGATTAATTTTCAAGATAAAATAAAGTCAATATGTTGAACTGTTGTTCACTTTTTAATAGGAGAGGCCAGGTTGGGGATGAGGGTGTTTATATACACCGCCATTTATATACACCAATCGGTGGATCTCATTTAATGTCTCACGAGTAATATCGGTAATCCCACAAGTGCTTCTCCTCCTATGGTGGAGACGGATTGGATCCCGTGGGCGCTGTATGCTTGCATACTTGATCCGCCTGCTGGTCTGGAGAGGAGCGAGCCATTCCAGATCCAGTGGGATTCCCGGGTTACTGTCTGCTACAGAGTAGAGGCAAACTGTTTCTACTGTTGTTCTAAAATGACTGATCAGAATCAAGTCATGGTAACTAATAGTGGTAATAATTAAGTACCATAGCCGTGCAGTTATGGCAGGGTCCTTCAGAGGAATTTGGTTGTAAATAGCATGAAATCAGGTGTAGCGAAAACCCAATAACTGAACTCTTTTTTCCCTCTCCAAGCTAGTCCAGTGCTCTCACTCTTCTGACATCTATTGATTTGAGGATTTGGAATGCTGGTGTCTGAGTTTTTACTCTCCAACAGATGGTGACTTCACCTGAAACCAAAGAGCAGCCAGGAGCAGATGGCTTTTTCCCCCATTAGACATGAAACTCCACACACATTCAAGTTCACAGTTTTTGCATGCTCTAAAAATGGTCATGGATTATTCTGCGTGGACTTAAGTAAGCCACGTTTGGACTAGTTTTATACTTTTT
Organism: Xyrichtys novacula; assembly: GCA_962446985.1. Lineage (NCBI taxonomy): Eukaryota > Metazoa > Chordata > Actinopteri > Labriformes > Labridae > Xyrichtys > Xyrichtys novacula. Next base: position 11,252,822 of record OY660878.1, read on the forward strand.
GCATATGGTCGATTCTCTAATATTATGACACTCACTCATCTCATTCAGTCAGTGTTTCTGTTTTCACAGTCTTGAGACAGACAGCATTTTCTTCAGCTTCTGTGTCTTGTCCCTAAGGCACCTCTGCCATCCTGCTCCTGTTAACACCAGATGACTCAAACTTCTGCTGGGGCTCGATCAGATGGCCTCCATTAGAGCACTCTGCCAGGTCTTGCTCCCCAGTCATGGATCATGTGTCTGTGGAGTTTCCAACAAAACTTTACTCATTAATTTCTAGATGTGGCACCTTATTCATAATGCGGAGGAGTGCTTGTTAGTTCAGATGCAGCGTAAATGTCACAGATTTTGAAGCTTCCTCTTCTGCATGATGCACTGCCAAAACAACAGGCCAAAAATGAGAACAAACAGAGGAGAGAGGGAGGTAGAGGTGAAAGAGTGAGGGGTTGAAAGGGAAAGAAAATCAGACAGAGAGGACTATCCTACTCTAAAGCCTCTTACCATTAAGCATTCACAGCTTAAAGGTGAGGTGTGTAGTTCTAATCCAGTGCACCTTTTGCCACACAACACTATTCCAGGAATTAAGCAACAGGCCATGTTTACTGAGTGAACTTTGACCTGTTTTACTACAACTCTTCTTTTGTTGCATCCATACCAATGAGGATGAGTTAAACTATGATAGCTGTTACAACAAAATTACATTTGACTCAGAATTCCAGCATAATGCTTGTTTTTCAATAAGAGACACAAATGTTTCCCCGAACATGCATTCTTTTCGGGGCAGAGGTCCTGTAGAAGAACCGTAGAAAGGGGTGTTTTATTTTCCTCCTGACTTTAAATACCCACTTACCTCAAACCAGTGTACCCCATACACCATGCAAGATATTGGGTCTGTAAAGAGAGCTTAGACCAGGATATTATGACACACCTATAAAGTGAAGATTGAAAATATATGAGCTTCAGAACACAGCTGTCGTAAAGAAGCAGAGGTGTTTTTACATGGATTGAACGGGGGGGAATTATTCCCCCTCTCTTCTTGTCATATAACTCTTCAGCGGCTCAGGTTCCAATTGAAATTGAAATTCAGGGAGAGGACCTGAATGTGATAGGAGGGCAGTGGTGGGGGGTAATTTTGTATTTAATCCCCCAGGAGCTTGAGTCTATATCTCACTCTGTTTAATTAAATAACTTAGTCGGGATTAAACATTTGGGTGTATGAGCAGGCTTCATTACCAATAATTTATCTTCAACAGTAAGGGTCTACTTCAACTGAAAACCCAGAAAGACCACTCAAATAACCTAACAAAGGTCAGAAATGATTCACCTTCAGTTCAGTCGATTCAATTTACTTAATTAAAACAGGAATGCCTTATAATTGAAGTCAGAACATCCATTTGCAATTGGCTGTCAGAAGTGTTTCATGTCAAACAATTTCAGTAATTTCACTGCAAAGTGAATCAATTTCCTGCTTTGATGTTAAATGAAAGTGACTTCTCCCATACTGGCCCCCAGGTCCCCTCGTTAACATAGGTGCAGGTCTAATGATAGCAGCTTGTGGTGTTTAAGTGTGTTAGGGCCACAGGAGAGTATTTGTAGAAGTGGATGGTAGAGGCTAGTTTTGTACTTAGAAGGTTTATATTTTATATCCTTAATCAAATTTCTGATTATATCTGACTTAGGGGTGCTTTCACAACCAACACACCAGCTTGAATTTAATTAAACAATTTGGCTGCATTTGCTAAATAATTAGTTCTTTATTTTTCCTGTTATTTTGCAAAAATCGACTAAATCCTTGTTGAAGGGTTTAATCAGAGTTATTAGCCGGGGTTTTTGCATGATCCAATTTGTAAGTGCAAGCATGCAGATGTAGAGAGGGTTAGATAACACTATCAAAAAAAGGCATCAAATCTTGTTTAATGAATTAAATGATTAGGTCTGGTATGTTTGGGGTGGTGTGAAAGTAAATAATGGAAATATAGAGCAGGATGGACGCCTTAAAGGGATATTCTGGCGTAAATTTAAGCTATGGTCAAACACACGGCTTCACTGACTAAGACACCCCCTTGAGAGATGAATGTTGCCAACCCCTTGCTTCTCTAGCTATACCAACTTTAGTAACGACCGCATGATAGCAATACACAGTGGACTACATCTCCATACGCAAACCTCAACCAAAACGCCACTCTATAGCCACGAATAATGCTCAGAACAGCACCTAACTTCATCAACAGTACATATAGGGTCCCAGCCATAGTACTAGCCACCAAACATCTCTGAAGAATCACTGACTGATGTTGTTGATTGGTTGTTGACAAAGGTTAAATAAAACAGTAAATACATTGAGATTTCTGCTGAGCAATAAGAAAATGAACATACCTGTGTGTTTTCCAGTTGGAGTGGGTAATTATAACCCAAACATTTACCGGCACAACTTACCTTTTTGTCAAGCTATCCATTATATATTTCCAAGTACAGAATCAAGGTCAGTAACCAGGAAAATGAACATGCATGGAGATTTCCACAGTATTCAGCAACATGCAGTTTCTACCATAGACTGTACATAGTATGGACAACTTCCGCCTTCCATCATGATATAAATTTGAAGCAGAATTGCTCTCGATATTTCTGGGATTTTCTCCACTTCCTGGAACCACCACTTGCGCAGTAGCGTTGTGCGCATTCGGCGGGAGAGTCACCGAGAGTTGCTGTGATGACGCTCGGCTCGAACAGCGTATCCCCCAGGTGAGCTACGCGATCTTTGTACACCCATAGGCTGTATCAAGTGTCAATCATAGAAAACATGAACCCCCTAATAACTTTTAGAAATGGAGCTGTACAGAAAAAAGAGGACTTGAGCACAAACCAGTCTTACAATAACTACAACATCAACACCGCAAGCAGAGGAAAGAAAAATGTATATTCTGTGTAGTAAATTTCTAAAGTTTGTCCTCAGCTCCATAGGGATTGCTGGAGGAGGCGGGATTTATGACCTATACTGCAGCCCGTCACCAGAGGGTGCTGTTCTCGCAGTGGCTTCACCCAGCAAGGAGGCAGACGACGTCCATTCTATTTACAGTCTATGGTTGCTACCCAGTGGTGTAGTCCTTTCTTTTACATCTCCTGGGTAGAGTTTATAGTTGCAAAAATTTAACCTGCAAAAATGTGTTATCGAACAGCAGTTTTTTAAGACAGTAGGGACATATAGGGTAGTAATTGGCAGCAGGGCTATAAACACTACTGCCAAATGACAAATAATTATCTTTTCCATTTAATGTTATCAAACATCAACATAATTTAGAGGATTATTTCCTAAACAAGTCCATATTGAAAACACTTCCACACATGTCCTTTTCATTTTATCCCTTTTTTATTTTACACAACATAACAACACAGTACATGTTGTCTTTTCTGTACAGAAGCTTTCCAGGAGCTTGTGACGAACACAGGCTGCTGTATACCAATGTTGGTGAAAAGCTCACAGGGTTTGTTTCTTCTTTTTTTCTTTTTTATTCTTCCCTTTGAAAAATATCAATTTCATAAGAGGTCTGTCAAAGTCTTCACCTGTTTGTTACTTGCTGTCTCAGTTTGTGTTTGTCTACATGTCAGGAAACATCTGTACTCCTCAGTAGGTAAGAAAGGCTATTAGTGAAATATCGCTTCCTTTGTTTGGCCCCCGCCGTCCTAATCCCTCGATTGTGGTTGGTTGGAGTCCTTAAACCAGGTTACATCACGTGTAAGAGGGTCTGTTAGTGCAAAAGAAGGCACCGACTGCTATTCTCTTGCCACCTTATGGATACACACTTCCTACTGGCGTGTGAATGTAATGGTGTGCTTTTCAGTTCATTTGCTGTTTTTTAATCGTCTTTCTTTTTTCCTGTAATAATTCCCTTTTGTGGTATTTTCAGATAAGGTGACAGTGACTCTGGAAATGACGTGGCGAACCCATTGTCTTGTTTTTCTTTTTGTGCTATAAGTGGAATCAATGAGACAACTTGAGGACGTTACGAGACAACGCGAGATAGCTGCTCGCTGAATGACCGAGTGAAAACAGATAGGAAACTGTCAAAGTGAAAAATTTGTAAACTGAACAGAAGAGTTTGGAGAAAAGCTATGAAAATGATAAAAAAGAAAAGAGAAATACACTCACACTTTCACGCAGAAACACACAATCATCAACCCAAACGTCTATAACAAAACTTCAAACAGTTAAAAGATACACACACGCACACACCAGAAAACGCACATTCTTAACAGCAACAGCACACACTGATTCAAGTGTTGTACACACACACATGAACCTTTGCTCACACACTTCAAAACAAATTCAAACCCACACATACACACAGATAGCCTCACACACACTCATACAAAATTGAATGAATAAACAAAGTTTATTCGATGGTTTCTGTCTCACTCCAGTTCAAACGGTGCTTTCTAGAATCCAGTCTGAATCGCACCGGCCTCTGTCAGAGTCCCCGTCTCCGTCTTTGGGGAGCAGCATCCCGCTCATTGATTGGCTCCTTTTGTTCCGCATTATACGCCCTAATTTGGGCACTCCTCCTCCCTGATGGGATGAGTGAGTCTTTGAATCACCTCCTTCACTGAACGAGTACCTCCTCCTCGCCCTGCTCCTCCCTCCCTCCTCCACAGGGAGAGTCTTGTACTTGGCAGAAGCAGAGGCGGAGGAGTGGGCACGAGGGGCCCTGCGCAGGATGGGTGTCTCTCTAAACCTGATGGAGGGGACCGGGCTCGGTGTGGTGAGAGGGCTGGAGAAAGGTGACGGTGCATAAGGAGGAGGGGTTTGGTTTAGAGAGGTTGAGTTATTGCGGTTGGTGTTGAGATTCTCTAGAGGGGTAGAGGAAAGGAGGAGAGCAGAAGAGCTTGAGGAAGGAGGTCGAGGGGAGGGGGAAGTGAGATTTTCAGGAGTAGCTGAGGTGTTAGAGCAAGCCGAACCTGGCTTACTCGGAGCAGGCTTCCGCTTTGGCTTGCTGAGTGAACCGTTGGTAGTAGTGGGTGAAGAGACGCTAGCTAGAACTCTCTCTTCACCTGCTTTTTCCCGTTCTCCGCTTGCAGCTGTTGGGCTTTTGGCTGCCCAAGACTGGCTGAGAATGGATGTAGCTGTGGAGCAGTCAGGCAGGGAAGAGTCAGAGGACTGAGTCACAGTATCCTTGCCCCCTCCTCCTCCTGCTGCACTCCTTTTCTTCGAGCCTCCTGAGAGGTCGTCTAATCCGATTGAGCCGTGTTTAGAGGCGCTGGGAGTCACTGTGCATCCCTGTGACTGCGAGCCGTTGGTCTGTGAGTGAACATTGGTCATTGACAGTGAAACGCCTTTCCCTCCTTCGCCAGGGTTACACACCTGAGGAGATAACAGATGAAAGGAATGAGGGTTTCCACTTTATGTAGTTCAGCATTTCAACAAGAGCTCTTTAGGGGACAGACAAAAATTGCTACCGTATTTTTAATCTTATTCTCCATTGCAGTCAGGTTTTCTATAAACTTGCCCCTCTGTCTGGTAGATAAAAAGTTGTGCCTTATTCATGCACAACCTGAGCTTTGGTTTTCAGTTGGGTTAGATACAAGGTGTTTGGAGGAAAGCATAAAACAGAGAGGATTTACATCTCCCTGCTATTTCAGATGTAGAATTACAGTTTTTCACATTACTCCCTTTTCACATTCATAAGACATTTGAACGCTGTTTTATGAAAGACTTGCTGTCCTGTTTAAAAGAAAATAAAAACTGTGTGTCTCTCTTTCCGAGACAAATTCACCTGACAAATATAAAGTCTTGTTTTAAGATACTCTTCGCAAAAAAAAGTCCCACTCTGTTTAGTTTGAGTAAAAATCAGCCAGTGTAGTCAGAAAAAAAAAATTCTGTCAAGTCACTTGAATGAAGACACTTATGTCTCAAGAAACCTCAGTCATCTTAAGAAACTTAACATAAATATTTCCTATTCTATTGGCACTGTTTTTTTTTTTTATCACTGCAGGCCATGACCACATTTCCACGACTGACATCTTCTTCTGACCTCAATCCCAGGGAAACTCCCTGATAATCTGAAATGCCTCTGTGTCCGAGTTCATAAATTGGATCGACCTTGATGGGTTGACAAATTATGTTTATTTCACAGCTTTCTGTCACAAGGACAATAGATAATGAGAGGCTTTTGAAATAACATATTAAGCAGCCGATTAGCTAACAACAGGACACGGCTAATGTTAGTATTCAGACACTTACCAGTTTGTGTTTCACTAGCCAACATGACAATTACAGTTTGAATGTTACATCTTACAGTGCTCCCAGTTTTGGTAGGTGGCATAATATTTATCATAAAATATTCCCCATTAATACTGTTTCTGCACCTCAATTGAATGTCATATGTTTAAACTATCACTGTTGAATCAAAGTTTATGAAAACAGAAGGGGAGATTTTAAATGTCTATGATTTACTCTCAAAGCATTAGACTTTTAATCACCCTGAGCAGGTTTAAGTGTAATCATTCAAATTTTCTATAATTCAATTTTTTCCCCTGAAAATTGAAAATTGGATTAAACATCATTGAAGAAATGTACAAATATACAGTAGATGCGATGGGATTTGGTTGCTATGATATTCTGAATTTTAAATAGGAAAAAAATGTCTGGTGACTGTAGCGATCATAAGAAAGGGACCATGCTGATACAGGAGCAGACACCCTGTGAATAATGCCAATCCTCCTCTATCCCTTTTATTCTCTTGTCTTTATGGCCAGAGTGGATTAAATGAGACAGACACAGGGCCCACCTTGTAACGTATCATCAGGATGATGATGAAAACGAGCACAGAGGCCACGATTATCCCTCCGATGATGATGATCATAGTCCCACCAAGGAACTGAGACTGCATAAAATGACACCTCATGTACTCTGACTCGGTGCTGAACTGCACACAGCCAACCACGCGGGTTGCCGTCAAAGAGGTGATGACATCATCATAGATAGCCAGCACGCACAGGTCGTACTGGGTTCCTGCTGCCAGGTTGTTGACGAGGAAGTTCTTGCTGGATGGAGGGATCATTCTGTGGAAAAACAGGAGAAAAGAAAGAGAGAAAGAGAGGAAATGTTTAAGTTTGAGAGCATCAACACAGACATACAGTACCTAGATCTAGAAAAAGCCTCCAAATCACAACAAGCAGAAGAATGCACCATTCATGTTAAGAGATAAAGTAAGCTCTTAGACCTCTTAGGTTGGAGTGGAGTGCATACTCATCCTTCATGGATATGTTTCTGCTTTTCTCCAAATTGATTTAGACCTTAAACCTACTATTTCATCATTCACAGAGATACAACTTTACTTGATTATGGCATTTAAGTGTTGCATGTGCAGAACCATGACAATTGAAGTTTGGGTAAATCAGTATTAGGCTCTTTTCTAGTGTCCTCCAACTTCTGGTGCAATGAGTGCATTCACATGGACGAGTATCCAGGTTTTAAATGGGTTTCTAAAATGTCCTCTTATTTGCAAATAAATGGGGCAGCAGTAGCTCGGGAGGCAGAGCAGTCATCCAACAACTGGAAGGTTGGCGGCTCGATTCCCCCCTATCCCGAGTCTGTCCGTTGTGTCCTTGGGCAAGACACTTAACCCACCTTGTTTACAATGTGTGTCCTCCACTGGTGTATGATTGTGAGTGTTGTGTGGTGGTGGTTGGAGAGGCTGTTGGTGCAAACTGGCAGCCACGTTTCCGTCAGTCTGCACCAGGGCAGCTGCGACTACTAAGGTAGTTTATCATTACCAAGGTGTGACTTTGTGAGCAAATGAATGATGTATCCAATATAAAGTGCTTTGAGGGTCTCTGATAAAACACTATATGGAATCTTTTTTCAGTTTTTGTAAATGATTTGCCACTTGTGTTGAATTCTGCAACAATGGTTATGTATGCTGATGAGTCCGCTGTATATGCCTCGTCAAGTATGGTAGAAGAGTTAGAAGATGTGTTAAATAGAGAACTAAAGCAAATTATGGAATGGGTTACAGAAAATAAATTAGTGCTCAATATTGAAAAAACTAAATCCATAGTGTTGGGCTCGAAACATAGATCGAAATCTGCACCGATCTTAAATGTAAGTATAGGAGATAAAAGCATAGATTAGAAGACGGAGGTAAAGTTATTAGGTTTAATCATAGATGACAGAATGTCCTGGAATAATTATATTAATTAGAGTATTAAAGATGGCAAGAGGCATAGCTGTAGCTAGACAATGTAAGAAATTTAAACCAAGTTACCTAATCAAACAGCTAACTCAAGCTGTGGTTCTCTCGCATTTAGATTACGGTGCAGTCATCTGGTCCAACACAACACAAAACAATCTACACAAGCTACAAGTAACCCAAAATAAAGCTGCTCGCATGATTCTTAACTGTCCATACTGAACTAGTAGTACCATAATGCATAATCAGCTCATCTGGTTAAACATTAAAAGCAAGCTTCACTACTCGCTTTTATCTTTCATGAAAAATATTATTACAAACAAAATTCCAGTAACTCTCTATAACACTTTATCTTTTTTTTCGGAGGTAGAACAACACTGTACGAGGCAGGTATCAGAGGGCCGATTTTGGCTGCCTCTATGTAGAACGAATGCGAGGAAGGGAACAGTTCACTACAGAGCCACGATGGCATGGAATCGATTACCAATTTTTTTTTATCTTACATGATAACAGAAGCTGTTTTAATAAGAAATTGAAAATGTTTTTGTTTACTTATGGGATACCTTGAAAACTTTCAAGAGCTTAGTTGGCTGAAACCCAGTGTAATGAGAGCTTGGTTTGTCTTTCCACTTTTCTTTTATTATTCTGTAAATATTGTTTTGTTGCAGTGTTCTTCGAAGAGGAGGTAAATGATAGAGCTGCTGTGTGGGAGGAGTGATGGAATGGATGTGATGTTGGTGTCTTGACTGTCTTGTCTTGTACGTAGATGTATGTTAGAAGGATGAAGATATTGTTCAGAAGTGTAGATGGACCCCAGGAAGAATAGCTGTGGCTCTTGGCTGTAACTAATGGTGGATCCAAATAAACTGAAACTGATGCATTACTATTTTGTGTTGTTTTCGCAAAACTCTTTTTTTTTCTTTGTACTAGGAGAACTCCAAAAGAAAATGCAATACCATGGCATGTATATGCCAGACCCTATATTTGACAGCTGACAGCTACATGCATAGGCGTCGACTCAGTTAAGTGATGTTTCAGCAAAGTGATGCATCTGCATAACAACTATGGAGGCAGGAACGTGACAGTCTTACTCCAGGGGTGACAAAGAAACTGAATTTGTTTAAGCAAAGAAAGAATTAGATATAACTGGAAGTTCAGAAACTCATGGAGAAGTAAACACAGATGATTTCAGTATGACCTTTCTTTATAACGGTGAAGAAAACTATATGGTCCAATACTGCAGCCATTTACATCTGTCATTTACAACAAAGCTATCAGCATAATAATAATAATAATAATAATAATGCATCGGATTTCATATAGCGCTTTATCAGAGACCCGCAAAGCGCTTTACATTGGATACATCATTCATTCGCTCACACAGTCACACCTTGGTGGTGGTAAACTACCTTAGTAGTCACAGCTGCCCTGGGGCAGACTGACGGAAACATACATTTTGCTTGATTCCTAAAGACCTGTGGCAGCATCACCTTGTAAAAAACTAATTGCATAAAGTACACTGTCAAAGAAAAGGAAATTAAATCCTTACAGAGATACAAATCAGCAACTTAAAATAAAATGCTGAACAGGAAAGAAAGTGTGCAAATGCAACTTAAAGTTGTTTAGCCAGGTGCTCAATCTTTAAAATATAAAAAGTCAAAAGTTGGAGAAAGAAATTGTTTAAGGCCAACTTTATATCAATCCAGATTTTCCTCGAGCCAATTAAGAAAGGTAGTTTGCCACTTTGACTTGAAGTTGGTTATTCTTCACTGGATGCTTGTCACACTGACTAGATGATTTGCACATTTGTCCTTCAGTTTCCCTTAAAGGGCTTGAAAGCTTTCCAGGATTTTCTCATTAAAATGCTAATGAAATTCCTCATTAAAACCAAAGAGGGTGGCCAGTGCAGCTCACGGTCTCTCGTGCACAGAGAGGAGCAAAAGGGCTTTTTAGGCCAGGTTAAGCATCTGGTTTAGAGTTCAAGATAAGTGGAGGTTAGAAGGTATGTTAAGGTTTAATGGTTAGTATTAAGAGCAAGGGAATAAATGTAGCACAAGGTCATTAGACTGCTCCCTGTAGAATGACAACACAAGGCTTTAGGATTGCGTGTGTGTGTGTGTGTGTGTGTGTGTGTGTGTGTGTGTGTGTGTGTGTGTGTGTGTGTGTGTGTGTGTGTGTGTGTGTGTGTGTCAGCATCTATATGACCCTATGAATACTAATAGGACCATCTGATTGTTGGCTGACCATGACTGTTCTCCCCTTTGCTGCTCTTGATGATTTTATCACTAAAGTGCTTCCCCCCAGTCCCAGAACACACACATGCACACACATACATACACAGCCGAAGTGACATTGAAGTGTGTAGGTTAATGATAGGAGCAAGCGTCAGCAGCACCTACAAGCTAAAATACAAGCAGCTACAGTTGTATTTGCATACATTCACAGTCGGAGATTAATTCGCCTATAATTGCTTGGGCCTTGGGGTCTATTTGTGTGTATGGCTGAACATAGTGGTTTTGTGTCACATCAGCCAGCAAGGTATGTGTATCTCAAGCTGGAAATAACGTGTTTGTTTTTTAACTGCTTGGTCTGCACATTCTGGGATCATCTTTTCTGCAGGCACTTTAACTGCCATGCTCTGAGAGAACAGAGACCATTTACTGGCGCATTAATACTGTATGTATCTAGCATTTGTTTTTACTGTATGTATGATCATATAAAAAGTCAAGAAGATTCAGAGGGTTTTGTCCAAGAGAAAAATCTTAAAGGCTCTAGAGGCGCACTTATGGAGAGATGGTACATGAACACATGGAAACAGCACTCTCTGGCACACAACTGACCCTCATCAACTCGTGAATCTCGTCTACGAACCAAGACAAAGCTCCAATCCAACTGCATTAGATTAAAAGACATATAAGGGTGATGGATTCCAGGAACTACAATGTGTCTTCTATTGTAGGGAATTATTCTACCCACTCTAAAGAAAATAATGTTTTTTCTTGTGCTAGGAGGACATCTTATGAGAAATCTAAGTGCAGATTTGCATTTCTGAGTATTTCTGCATTCATATCACTGTGAACCTCTGGCAGACCCAAACACAATTTTAAGCTCCACCCCAGTGCCTTTCTTTGCGGGCCTGACCCCGAGAAGTAGAGAGGACGATCGCAGAACAAGCGTGTGTTAGTGGACTGCAATTCTTGCAAGAAAGCAAATTATGCTATTGGCTTTCATCATGTCCCCAAAGACATTAGTGTCGGAGAGCTGAATAGCTCCTATATAACCTGCCACTTCTACTACACCTGCAATGTTAGCCTACAAGCTAACGTGAAGAGGAGTGTGCAGAGCAGCGCTGTCTCTGCCCACCACTCAGAGGCTAATTGCTAATGAGTTACTGGAGCTCTGCAGAAGAAAAGCCCTTGAAAATGACACAGGTAACAACTTCATAATCACAATTTAAAGACCATTGACAACACTTTAAGAAGTAAAATTATAAAATGATCGGAGTGGTACTTTAACCAACAGACTCAAAATTAAAAATTTCTAAGAAACTGTAAAAATTTGTGACAAAAAAAGGCCTGATGCAGAAGTAATTATTCAGTAGACGACAGAAAAAAAAGGCTGAACTGTGCTGCCAGAGTACAAACTGATTATTCTGCTGGGTTGACACGTCCTTTTAAGATGTCAATCTTGATATGGGTGTGTAAGGACCCATATTTGACTGCTGCAGCCGCTCAATGACAAATGATTGGCTGACAGATCTCTTTTCAGTATCTGCCGAGCTTTTGTGGCAGAGCTGGCTTTCTGATAATATTAATCTCAGATATGATAGAACATATGATGTGGAAGTAACAGCTCGGCTACTATTGATTATCTAATGTGGTAAAAACATTTAATCTGCAAATCATTAAAAAAAGGCCATGAAATGAAAAAGAGAGATTCATAATTGATTTAAAAAAAAAAGAATATTTTCTTGAATGCTTTAGTGTACATAAACATGACATTGAAATTCTACTAGCCTATATAAAATATATTGTTAAAGATATTACTCAAAACTTAAAGTAATGTGTTCTCCGTGTACACTATCAAGCATGTTATATATATTTTGTAGGAATTATTTCAGTTCTGAGCTACTTCTTGCAGTCATGCTGCATAATGTATCACACATCTGTATGACATAAATATATCATGAAAATGAATCGGCTGTTTTGTGCGCAGAATTGAATTAGTTCAAAAGCTAATACACACTTTTTTGTGCCGGTCCAAAAATGCTCTCATCACTACACTCGTTCACCGTGCTTAAACAGAAACACCAACATGAACATAAAAGTACAAATGTGCTGCAACAAAATCCATTACTCTGTTTACATGGAGAACTCATGATTGTAATCATAGCTTGATTAAGATATTAATGGTTTGTGTAATTTGTTTCAATTAAAAGAGATCATTCAGCCTGGTCAGAAGAAATTCCTTCCCCTATCAAGCAGGATGGTATATGCCATATATTATTCAATCAATATCCATGTAAACACTTGAGCTGATTGTTTCTTTCTAGTCAAGGTAAAATGATCCCCACCGTACACAAAGAGTCTTGCATTCGTTCTCTGGAAAGGATCGAAATGTTGCAGTAGCAGAGAAAGCTGGTCTGTAGCCAATGCAATGGTTTTTTTCACTGTGAGCTGTATATGAATTCAGAGTAACTGAACATTAACCATCAACCTCATCAAGGTAGAAAATAAAAACTAGATATGTTATGTGTACATAATACACATTCCTGTCTACAATAATTTATTCACTCCTGATGTAAATATTAAAACTAAAATCTCTAATTAGAAGGACTTTTATGTGGTTAGAGAAAAAATGAAAGTGTAAGCACAGTAACAGAGTGCACTATCTCATTTCTAGCTTGATGAATGTCTTAAAACCTTTAGTGAATAATCAGGGATGAATATGACATGTTGTGTGAAGATAGGCTACAAAGGCGCTAATGTTATCCATTTAAGATTTACAGTTAATGTTTAATCTACCATATTTATGCCTTCATGATGCCAATTAGTAAGTTAAGTTTTGACAGATAATGTAATTTACAACAGTATCATGAGGTTGCTTGAGGTTGTTTGCACATTAGCAATTTATATACATAAATTAATGACATTTTCTTATTGCTGCTATTCCGACACCTTTCAAATCAAATCAAATCAAATCAAATTTTATTTATATAGCGCCAATTCACAACAGTCGTCATCTCAAGACGCTTTCCAAAGAACAAGAGCAGGTCGAGACCACGCTCATTGTTTGATGATCAAGAACCAACCTAAGATGGGTTTTGGCCCATCTCAACTAACATGAGTAGCAGTGGCAAGGAAAAACTTCCTTTTAACAGGCAGAAACCTTGGGCAGGACCAGACTCATGCTAGACAGCCACCATGCCGCTGCTGGGTTGGGGAGGAATGTAGAGAGAAGAGGGGAGAGGGGGAGATCAAAAGATCTGGGGTCCATGAATCTTCCTCAACACAATCCTGAACCAAACTGAATCCACTTAACCAAACACTCCATGAAATGATCTTGTGTTGGATATTCTGCTTTTATTATCATCATGTAAGGCAAGCTGTCATCACTTATGATACATGGTTAAAAGAAACATTTGTGTGTTTGTTAATGTGTTTCAGGGCTTTCTTATGCAGTGTGCTGAATTCACAAATACATTTTCATGGAAATGAGTGGATTTTCTTTTTTTGTCTTGCATACCATTATTTCTTGACTGCGTGAGCTGTTAGCATTATGAACTCATCCAAAGTGACTCATTCATTGTGGCTAATTTCTTTGTGTCTGAGCTGGATCTTGCTGCCAGTATTTGAAGCCCTACAGTGGGCAGATGATTGCCTTGGCCGAGACTATTACACTAATCTATCTATTCTGCTCTGCCAAGCCCTCAGCCTGTGTGTGTGTGAGTGTGTGTGTGTGTGTGTGTGTGTGGATGCATGTGTGTGTACATCTGCATGTGCATCTTATAGGGTTTCATCTCACTTGTCTATGGCCTTGCACCTCTGCATTTGTGTGCATGTCCATATGAGTCTGCAGTATGTGTGTGAGTGTAGTAGCATGTGAGTGAGTTTCATTCTCGTAATCTTCTCTCTCCATGGCAGCCTCGTCTTCCCAGTGGCTGTCACTGAGTCTGGCTGTCTGCCATCACCCATCACTGATACAGCTCTACAAGCTGGTCAACTCTCAGTGTGTGTGTGTGCGTGTGTGCTTGTGCATGTTAATCAACTTTAGCTTTTCGCACTCCAGCCGGGACAAAGCCAGGAGGACAATGTGATCTCCATTAGTCGCTCTCATCTTTTTGACTCCAGACAAATGACTGCCTCCATGCACAGAAAAGTGAGCTATGATACCAGATTGTTCTGTTTCACTTGATTACGTAATAAACAAAGCCCACAGGCCACAAACATGCACAATTCTAGGAGGCGAAAAAGGGCATTCATGGCTGTAATTCAGCACACAAGACCGGGGCCTCTAGGTCGAGCTGGAGCACTGCGATAAGGGGCCAGGGCTGCTAATAACTCAGCTGTGTGTCATCCCTCAGCAGCTGCCCCAGCAGCAGAGCCCAGCGTGGCCAAGTGTGACAAATTCCAATGTTTTTAAATGATATCAACTGCTCTGGGCCAGTTCATTAGTAGTTTCATGAGGCTTTAGGGTGTCTTTGTTTCAGCAAATCATTAAAAAAAAGTTGACGCTGTCATTTAAAAAAAAATACTGTTCTCAAATCAATTAAAAAAAACCTTTTAAAAATTGGATCCTTAAGGGACACCTACAAAAAAGGCATGGTTTGGACTTGAGTTTAGAAGAAGTGTGGTGTGTTTGGCAGTGCAGGAGTGATGCAGTGTTTGCAAGAATTATGTCTACTACATACGATGAACTCAAACAAGAAATGAGCCTTGAAGACTCCAGTCTGTGGCATTCTTCTACATCAAAACACAGAAGACTCTCCCAAATCTAAAAACACAGAAGAAGTGTAAGGGGCATAAAGACTGTGCCATTGCGCACCCAGTAGGTCCCATATAAAACACATGCAGATCACTTTAATGCATGGATTGTTGTGATATCCACTGAGACAACTGTCCGCATAGCATAAGTGATCAGAAGTTTACAGAGATGCTCACAATATTGAACAGGATCAAAAGGTAAATGAGGTCCCTTGCTTTAAACTTCAGAGGAGGGTAGGCTGCAAAACTCCCAGAAAAAGTTAAAGAGCATGTGTCTGTAGAAAGACTGCACATTGGAGAGAGCATGCATGAGTCTCAGAGTTAAAAGGGCAGACGTACACTATTTTAGCCTGTGCAGGGCTGCAGTGAGTATGTGTGTGAGGTGACAGAGATGAGGATGTCCTTCTTTTTTAGCATGAATCTGGAGATTGTCCAGACATGACACTAGCAACATAAGTAGAAGGATGCAGGAGGGAAATAAAAGCTCAACATCTCCAAGGTCCCAAAAAACAAGGACTCAATTTGAATGTATCAGCAAATATATTAATACTTCCTAAAGAGTTAACGCACTCCTGCATTCCTTTGTACATTTTGTTAAAATCTCTTAATAGCAGTAAAAAAAAAATGCTTGGTTAACCTTGGACCAGGTTTTAGTTTGTCAGGTGCAAACAGCATCAGCATTCTTAGACAAGCAACATGCCACCTGTTCAGTAAACCATCTGAACCCCTTCAAACAAAAAACTGAGTTTCTTAAGATATATCAGACTAGTTAACTCAAAGTTCATAGCAAAATTTTGATGCACAGTTTAAATGTGACCCAATCAAGAGGAGCGTTTTTAGAGTGTTGAGTTGGGAAATATGATTTTCATGTCTATAATGTAAATATGTTGTATATGTCGTATAAATATGTAAATATGTGCTCTATCATGACCAAAAACATCAGCAAGACTCTATTGCAGCTGCTCTGGTCTTTGTGCAAATATCACGACAGGCTCTAGATGCTCTTACTACACATTTGAATATTAAAAAAATATTGTGTGAAAATATTCAGTGCTTCCAGCGAAAGTCTGCCATGTCACCTCAGTACAAGCCGGTCTAAAATTAAACAGCCTGAAACACAAAAAGCGGTTTTAAAAATTTGCCTTTAAGTTGCACTGGAATATGTTCAAGCTACTGTTTTGCTGATGTTTAATGCATAAGCTGAATAGCGAAGAAGCATTTCTATGATTCCTTTCTTGTTTCTCTTCTCGTGTAACATCATTTCATGCTAATTTCATCAATTACAGTCTCTCAGGACAGGAAAACATATTGTAAGGCACCAGTGCAATGAAACCATCTATAAATAACTGGTTTCTTGGCATACAAAGAAGAGTAATAATGTTTGTTCGACTTCTGACCCATTACTGTTGACCTCAGAGCTAATGTGGCTTAAACAGCAGATGGCACAGTGCCATGGTAATAGGTCTGGATCTCTCAGGCAGACAGAAAACACTGCAGAAGCTAGCTTCTTATCTCTGTTTTACTATGTGCTGCCCCTGATGCCAGAGCGAACAGTTAACAAGCACCCATAGAGCTTGTACTCTGAGGTGGAACAGGGACTTTGAGCCCAGGCCAGGTGGGCTTTGCTAACACCTCCTCATCTATTTTTATTCATGAAATCCTGTTTAAAATCAGACTGAGAAAAGAGTCACTGAAAAGTCAAACCTGTACACCTGGCTATTGGTATAACAATGATACACTAGTTTTCTTAATATAGTGGTGAAATTGAAGAGCTCTCACCTGTTTTCATAGCCTATTGTAAATAATACAGCAAAAACAAATGCTTTTTGCTTTGCCATATCAGTTAATGTTTAAATCATTCAAAGTGACGCCATTTGAATGAAGTGGCGCAGTCGCCATTTAGGAGAAATTATGTTTTAATGGATTACTGCTTCCAGAGAAGGAGTATGAATAAAAGATCTAATCAAAGGAATTATGACTTCGAAATGACTTTAATGAATATCAAATTCCTCTTAGGAGTTGCCTACTAGTGCTGCAGATCAAACCGGGCCTCAGAAACTGAAAGTAGAAGACAAAAAAAATTTATTGAACAAAAAATGAGAAGAGCTTACAGCTGCTCCGGTGGAAAAAGAATACATGACCTGACTATAAAAGATATGGTTTCAACAGACTCTGTGGGCCACATACAGATTAGCATATTACAGCAGATTTTTTTGGTTACATTAGAATCTGGTTGTTCTTTTGGTTGACTATTGTTGCATTCAACCCTTGAATGAGGACAGGCACTGTCTAGGGAAATTACTCTTGGTTCCCATCGGAGCGTGGTGAAGAAGTCATCTCAGAGCAGAGCCAGGTTTGTATATCTCATTGTCCCTGCTATTTCTCGATAGCCTACAATGTCATGAGAACAACATATATGTGAATTGGATTACCCATATCACTAAATTCTTTGGGAACTTTGCTGTTGGTCAATTTTTATGTTTATCCTATTGCCAGCTCCACTCTGCTTCATTTACTGCTTGTTGGTGTACATGAAACCACTGCAACTGAATTGAGTCATAACAGGATGAATTTGGAGCTGTCAAGTGCTTTGTAACACTTGACCATGTGGTCGTTATTGGAAAGAAGATATGAATTAATTGCAGAAAAGCACAAAGCTTCTCTGTGAACCAGCCACAGGGTTTGTGGTCTGCATTGTTGCTCTTATCTACCCCAGTCTTGTGTGTCCCTCATTTGAGACAGACCTGTCCCATGCAATTGGGCTTTGGTTTGGGTGGTTTGGTTCAAGCCTTAGTGGAAGGCTCTCCAGTCAGCTGCTTAGCAGCGGTGGTTTAATTATCTATCATTAAAGCCATATTCATTATAGGGAGCTTGTTTTTTTTCATACCTTGTTATTATTGTGGTTTTTTTGTCCACTCTTGTCTACCGCTTATGATTTTTGTGGTTGTTCTTCTGGGACCCCCAGACCACAACTGCATCCCACCTCCAACATCTTGACAGGCAGAATCTTTAATAGACACGCCACCATTAGACACTGCTGCACAGCATCGACCAGGATCCACTGAGAGAAAGTAACTTAGAAAAGTACTTACAAAATGTTTACGCCACCAAAAACCACCACCAATACTACTACTTGTAAAAAAAATAATAATTCAAATGAATAAATAATAATCATAGTAAGGATAGTAAGGGTAAAAATATAATAATAATAATAATAATAATAATTACTGACAGAGTCATGGTCAAGATATAAAAGACACACACTACATTCAGACAAACATAAAATTACACATATTTAAGCGCCAATATTACCAATAATAATCATTTTAACTATGCAAATATAAGTTAGTTTTATTGAATCCAAACATGCCTTAATATGAAAATGATTACAAATAAAACATAATAAGCAAATACATTACTTGCCAACTGAGATAACGATTCTCTGATTTCCTCTTAAATAAAAAAGCCATCAGAGGCCCCAGTTTTCACATCCATCAATTCCTAATTTTAACAACAGAAAATGAAGCTTGGGAAAATCTCATTATTGCTGAGCTGGGTGCAAAAAAGCACAGCAGAGTAGATGTCAAAGGGCCATGCAATAAAAGCTGTCCCAGATGTAAAGAAGATGTCTCAGCACTATGTAGCTGTAGCTGGATGTAAACCTCCATCTGTCCAGCTCAGCTCCATTTATCCCGTTTAACTGAATCATCTTTATTTTTCTCTGTGCTGCAGTTGTCTCCTCCTACTTTTCGCCACATGCTTTTATTTCTTCTATTAATAATTATCTTCTTTCGTTTTAAGTCTGCTTTTTTGATGTTCTGTACATTTTTTCACTTTTCTCGAAATTGCTTTTCTTTCATTTTCAATTTTTGCTTCTGCTCTCTTTTTCCTTATCCCCCTCTTTCAAGGATTTCTCTCATATAGTTAAGCATCGCCTTGTTTCTGTTTTACTTTTGATCTTTCTTTTTCTCTTCATTACCATTATTTTTTCCTTCGAACCTCTTTGAACCCTTCCAATATCATTACCCTGCATATTACCTTCTTCTTTCATTTTTTCTTTCTTTTGAGCTAACATACCACCGTTTTCATTTTCATTTTTCACTCCCCTGCTTCCAGATTTTCAGACTAACAGCTTTTTAACCAATCATCTTTTCTCTCATCCTTATCACTATACTACATTCTGATTTCCTTCATTTTAGTCCAATCTAGCAGCTTCTTTCTGCTCAACATCTCCTCTTAATTGTTTCCTTCTTTATTCCTCCTTCGTTTGCCTCTTTGTCCTGATTGCCTTTCCTCTCTTTGTCCTTTTATCTGGGACTCCTTTTACACTCCCTTCTCTTCCTTCCTTGCTACCTTTGCTGACACTTCTCTTTGTGTTACCTTTCACCTTCTGAGTCATCATTACTGCAATGGTACTTCCCTCTACACAACTTGTCCACGTTTAAAACCCTGTAGACTACTTATAACAATAACACGGTAACATCAAGCCTGCTATGTGTTTACGATGCTATAAAATCAGGATTGGAACATTACAACGGAATAAAGGCAGATGTTTTTTCACGCCTTAAGCACAGCTGAGCAAGGTGTTATACCTGGACCGCAGGGACTATTGGCAAGGATAAACTGCTTCCTGCTAGTGAGAGACAGAAGGAGGGGGGGGGGAAGGGTGCGTCTTTTTAAAGGCCTTGATTCATCCCCCACCCCCCCACTGTGAGGCCTCATAAAAAAGCTCGCCACACAGTTTGCTTGATGTGTAGTTTTTGTGGCAAATGGCAACCAGCCCCTGTAGCTTGAAGTATCTGCTGGAGTGGAAAACAGACGATAAAAAGGATGTAGAGGAAAACAACAGTCAGATCAGATAAGATGAGGAACAGGACAGGGAAAGAAAGGGATTTGTGTGTTTGTTCGTCTTTAACTTGCGTTTTTTTTCCTGTAAAACCATTTTTAACCTATTAGATTAAATATTTGACATAAGATTTAAATAAACCATCTAACTTGGACTTGTTTTTATATTTAGACTAATGGCAGAGGAAAAGTCATTTACTTAGTCTATCCAAGACTCAAGGGGGAATTCACTACGAATGGGTTGCTGCCAGTGTTGTGCACAGTTATCTGCACTGACTTAGAGGCTCTTTCTCGAATGAAATACAATTCAAATGCAAAAATGCCCAGAAAGTTTAGCAGCTTAATGCACTATGCTCTAGTTTTGCATCTAATTATTACTGAAATGAACTATTAGCCCCCTCCTCTCTCCTGCACAGAGCTAGGTGCTCTCATCTGGCACTTAATGCTATGAGTTGAGAGGAAATGTAAACTACTCACCATTTTGGTGTCAATTTATGATGGATGTGTTACATTTTTATAGCAGCTTCCTTTTGTAAACAAGCTACCTTCTATCGCATAGCAAAAAAATGAGGTATTTTATGGCCTACCTGTTCTCTGATCAAGCTAAAGATGTACTTCATTTCATTGTGTAGTTGGTTCATTGACATAACGAGACCTGCATTCATTCAAACACTTAATTAGAGAAGCAATTGCGTCTACACCTGAATAAATGGACATCCCACTTTGCATCCATTTTACGGTCATCCGTGCTGCTGTTGAGTTTTACAATCATTATGGACATAGCTATCACTGTTCAATAAAACCAATGAGGTGTAAGAACCATAGACCGCATGAGCTGCTTCTACTGTTACAGGTCATGTGTAAAAGGTCAGCACATTATTTCACCGGCATCAGCCATCCTTTGACCTGACTTAATTTTGTTCCTTGCAGCTTGCTTTCCAGAATCTGAAGAAAACACAGAAATAGACATCCAAACTATGTTTAAGACATACATGGACAGCACTGACAAAGAATGCTCAAGTACTGCAATATGGCTATAACTTCGAGGAGCAACAAACTCTAACACTCTAATTTAGTTCCCTGAAGAAAAAAATCTAGTTAGAATAAAAAGTTTGACTTAATTTGGGTTCAAAGATGAGTCAACTAGAAAAGATTAATTTTGCTTGAACCATTAAGGGCCAGAGGATTGCCTGTAGAGAAATGAACAATACAATTTTGTTGTAATTGATACTCAGTCATACAGTATGCATGTGTTTCTACTATGTATGTACACTAAAACATGAAAGAACTGTCACTGTGAAGGCCTTTTCACAAGTCCACCATAGCTGTCAGATGACTAATCTCTATTATGTATTTAATCCCTATGTTTCTATAGTTGTAAAACACCAATAAACGGCATTCTTGCTATTTTTTGAGGTATCAATTGAATGCACTGAAATGTACGTTGTGATCTTGACTTTTTGATTGTTATCTAAACAAACGCTGCACTGCTATACCAGTGTGGCAAGAGACACTTTCCAAGTATGAGGGTGTTATGTGAAATAAGTGTAAATTTATCCAAAGTATGGTGCTGCTAAAGAAATTTGCAGGTGTGTATGTCTTTTTAATTAAGTTTCATCTTCAGGTCTCTGGTGATTCACACTGAAGATTAATGCTGTCCCAATGTTTGTGATGTGGTTGTCAGCTGACATCAGTCTAATTTGAGTTAAATCAAGTTAATTACAGATCTTTATCACATCATGATTAATGTCTGTATTTGACAGCTTTACAAGGAATGGATAAAAACACCTTACGTTAGTTCTTTTGGTTGTTTAATATCCAACAACACTTTTGATTAATTCAGATTAACATATATAATATCTCTAGGTGTGGTGTGATGCCTCCTAATCCTGTGTTATTTTGGCTGGACTCCCTGTTTTTCCCTATTTGCCTGTTCTGGCTGTGCTCTTTTCCAGGGCTTCCTCCCCTCCCCCGGCGCTGAGGCTGAGTGAGACGACACACCTGCTCCTCGTCCCCAATCAAGGGACTTTAAGAAGCCTGCAGCCCTCAGTCTCAGCGCCTGAGTATTGTCTACCCTGCCCAGCGGTAAAGACGCGTCTCCTGGCCAAAACCTCGTGGTATAACTTTGAGAACTTTACTCCTTGTGACTCTTTGCATGTCCTTTAACTCCGGTCTCCTCTGGTTTCTCCTGCAGTGTCTCCAGCCCACACGACAGCCAGCCTACCAGCCAACCAACCGGACTTCCTTTGTTCCCTTATCTATCCCTTTCTGTTTTTGGACATTAAATTCGTTTTACGTTGAGCTCTGTCTCAGTGTCTGCTTCTGGGTCCTCACTACAAGCCTGCCGCACAACAGAATACTCAGGCCAGGAGAATGGACCCACCAGACCCAGACCGAGTTCAGCTAGCCGTCCAGAAGCTCGGCACACGGATTGGCCAACATGAGGAGATGCTCCAGGGTCTCCATCAGTCGCTTCATGGCCTCTCCATTCAAATGTCGCAGCTGGCGGAGCAGCTACTCCCTCGGTCTCCACCACAACAACCAGGAATCCCCCCCCTCTGTGAGTACGGTCCCCTCTTCACCTCCTCCACCACCCGCTATCCTCAAAGAGCCCTATGTCCCTCCTCCTGAGCCGTATGCTGGGGAGATTGGGGGCTGCAGAGGTTTCCTGCTCCGTTGCGCCTTAGTATTTGATCAACAGCCCATTAGCTACCCCTCAGATCGAGCTAAGGTTGCGTACACCATCAATCTGTTAAGAGGTAGGGCCGCTAAGTGGGCTACAGCCGTCTGGGATAGGGACTCACCTCTGTTCGCTTCTTACCCCCGTTTTTCCGAAGAGCTCCGGAGAATATTTGATTTTCCTGTCGAGGGCCCCGAGTGTACGAAACGGCTATTTTCCCTCACCCAGAGCTCTCGGTCAGTGGCGGAATACTCCATTGAGTTCCGTACTGTGGCGGCCGAGAGTGGGTGGGGGGACCTCGAGTTAAAGGGGATATTCACTCGGGGTCTCTCTGAACAATTGAAGGACGAGCTAGCGACTCGTGATGAGCCCTCCTCCCTGGAGGAGCTAATAGCGCTAGCTATTAGAATTGATAATCGCCTCAGGGAGAGACGGAGGGAGAAGAAAAACCATTCCTTAGTCCCTAGAATAGACTCCCCTCCCTCTGTTGCGGTCAGCGGGTCTCCTCTGCAGCCCTCAGTCTTCCCGGATCCGGCGCCATCTGCAGGTGAACCCATGCAGATCGGCCACACTAAGCTTCACCCGGATGAACGGAGAAGGAGGGTAGAGAAGAGGCTATGCATCTATTGTGGCCAGGCCGGTCACTTTCTAACCAACTGCCCAAACAAGTTAAACGGCCAGGCTCATCCGTGACTGAGGGCACACTGATGAGCCATACCTCCTCCTTTGCCAGCTCTCCCAAACGCATCCTGGTACCTGCTTGTCTCATGTGGGGAAAGGAGTCCACTTCCCTCCAAACCCTTATTGACTCTGGGGCGGATGATAACTTCATTCATGCTGGACTGGCAGCGCGGCTTCAGCTCCCCCTGGAGGAACTCCCGGCTCCCCGTAAGGTCACCGCTCTCGATGGCAGAGTTATAGCCTCCATCACCCGCTGCACAGCTCCTCTCACCCTCATCCTCTCCGGAAATCATCGGGAGGACATCCGGCTGTTCCTGCTTCCATCTCCTCACTCTCCCCTGGTGCTGGGACTCCCTTGGCTACAAATCCACAACCCTCAGATTAACTGGTCCACATCTTCAATCTCCGCCTGGAGCCCTCACTGTCACTCCCACTGCCTCCGCTCCGCCAATCCTCACATCCACCGACAGAGGTCAGCATCTCCACCGCCATCTCTCACCTCGGTTCCCCCCGTCTACCATGACCTAGCAATGGTATTCAGCAAGGAGCAGTCTCTCATTCTTCCTCCTCATCGCCCCTACGACTGCGCCATAGACCTGCTCCCTGGAGCCCCTCTTCCCAGTAGTAGACTGTACAACCTCTCTCGGCCCGAACGAGAGGCCATGGAGGACTATATTCTAGACTCCCTGACCTCAGGACTCATCCGACCCTCATCTTCTCCCCTGGCTGCTGGTTTTTTCTTCGTGAAGAAAAAAGATTCCTCTCTCCGTCCCTGCATTGACTTCCGTGGATTAAATGATATCACCATTAAAAACAAATATCCCCTACCACTCATTGATCCCTCCTTCGAACCTCTCTGTCAAGCCACCATCTTCTCAAAACTGGACCTCCGGAATGCCTATCACCTGGTTCGCATCCGGGAGGGGGACGAATGGAAGACGGCCTTTAACACACCCATGGGCCACTTCGAATACCTGGTCATGCCCTTTGGCCTCACCAACGCTCCTGCTGTGTTCCAGACCCTCATTAATGATGTCCTCCGCGACATGATTAACCAGTTCGCCTTCGTCTACTTAGATGATATTCTGATCTTCTCCCGAAACCTGGAGGAACACCAGCAGCATGTCCGACTCATCCTTCAGCGCCTCCTCGAAAACCGCCTTTTCGTGAAGCCCGAAAAGTGCGAGTTCCACGCCTCCTCCGTCAGTTTCCTTGGTTACATCATCGCCCAGGGGGAGCTACGCCCAGACCCAGAAAAAATCCGCGCTGTCCGTGACTGGCCCACCCCCTCCTCCCGCAAAGACCTCCAGCGATTCCTTGGCTTCGCTAATTTCTATCGACGGTTCATTAAGAACTACAGTAAGGTCGCAGTTCCCCTCACCCGGCTCACATCCCTAAAGGTTCCATTCTCCTGGACCCCCGAAGCAGACGCCACCTTCCATCACCTCAAATCCCTCTTCATCTCCGCCCCGGTGCTCAAACACCCAGATCCCTCGCTTCAGTTCATGGTGGAGGTCGACGCTTCGGACTCTGGAGTAGGGGCCGTCCTCTCACAGAGGGACTCTCAGACCCAGAAGCTTCATCCTTGCGCCTTTTTCTCCCGGAAACTCTCAGCCACGGAACAAAATTATGACGTGGGAAACCGTGAATTACTGGCTGTCGTGTGGGCACTGCAAGAATGGAGACACTGGCTGGAAGGAGCTTCCCAACCGTTTCTAATCTGGACAGACCACAAGAACCTGCAATACCTCCGCTCCGCTCGTCGCCTCAACCCCAGGCAAGCCCGCTGGTCCCTTTTTCTCAGCAGATTCAATTTCACCCTCTCCTATCGTCCCGGCTCCCGCAACCTCAAACCAGACGCCCTCTCTCGGATCTACGCCTTGGATACTCCAGACCCCAGTGAACCAGACACCATCCTCCCCGCCTCCTGTGTCGTCGGCTCCGCCACCTGGGAGATCGATACTATCGTGGACCAGGCCCTCCGGAACCACCCAGACCCCGGAACCGGCCCGCCGGACAGAAAGTTCGTCCCTGAGGTCGCACGCTCTCAGGTCCTACAGTGGGGGCACTCCTCCAAGCTCACCTGCCACCCCGGGTTTCAACGCACCCTCCAATTCCTCCAGCAGCGGTTCTGGTGGCCGGGGATGGTCCGGGACGTACGGGCGTTTGTTGCTGCCTGCTCCGTCTGTGCCCGAAGCAAAGCCTCCCACCAACCTCCGGCTGGCTTGCTGCGTCCTCTGCCTGTGCCTTCACGCCCCTGGTCCCACATAGCCTTAGATTTCGTCACTGGTCTCCCTCCCTCTGAAGGTAACACTGTCATACTCACCATCATTGACAGATTCTCCAAATTTGTTCACTATATCCCTTTACCCAAGCTCCCATCTGCCTTTCAAACTGCTAACCTCCTAGTCACTCATGTATTTCAATTACATGGGATTCCCCGTGACATCGTGTCAGATCGTGGTCCTCAGTTTTCCTCTCAGGTCTGGAGAGCTTTCTGCCAGGCAGTGGGCGCAGCAGCTAGCCTCTCCTCGGGTTACCACCCACAGACCAATGGCCAGACGGAGCGGGCTAATCAGAACCTCGAGTCGGCCCTGCGGTGTGTGGCGGCCCATCACCCAGCGTCCTGGAGTACGCACCTCCCGTGGATCCAATACGCCCATAACTCCCTCACCTCTTCAGCCACAGGTATGTCCCCATTCATGTGCTGTTTTGGGTACCAGCCCCCCTGTTTCCCGAACAGGAGCAACCTGTGGCCGTCCCGTCGGTGAGGGAGCACATTGGGCGTCTACGGGAGGTGTGGAGATCGGCCAGGGCCGCACTCACCCGCACGGCCGAGCGCAACAAACGCCTGGCTGACGTTCACCGCTCTCCAGCACCAGACTATCGTCCTGGTCAGATGGTCTGGTTATCGTCTCGTGACCTTCCCCTGCAGACCGAGTCCCGCAAGCTGTCCCCCCGCTTCATTGGTCCCTTCCCTATCCAGAAAATCATCAACCCTTCAGCGGTGAAATTAAAACTTCCCTCATCTCTCAAAATTCATCCCACATTCCATGTCTCCTTGTTAAAACCTGTTGCCTCATGCACCCTGAGCCCTCCTTCCGTCGCCCCTCCACCCCCCCGATTGATTGATGACCACCCTGCCTTCACTGTAAGGAAAATCCTGGACGTGCGGCCTCGGGGGCGAGGCTTCCAATACCTCGTGGACTGGGAGGGTTACGGTCCAGAGGAACGTTCCTGGATCTCCCGCTCCCTCATCCTGGACCACCAACTCCTGGAGGAGTTCTACGCTGCCCACCCCAACAAGCCCGGCAGAACGCCAAGAGGCGTTCGTTAAGGGGGGGGTACTGTGGTGTGATGCCTCCTAATCCTGTGTTATTTTGGCTGGACTCCCTGTTTTTCCCTATTTGCCTGTTCTGGCTGTGCTCTTTTCCAGGGCTTCCTCCCCTCCCCCGGCGCTGAGGCTGAGTGAGACGACACACCTGCTCCTCGTCCCCAATCAAGGGACTTTAAGAAGCCTGCAGCCCTCAGTCTCAGCGCCTGAGTATTGTCTACCCTGCCCAGCGGTAAAGACGCGTCTCCTGGCCAAAACCTCGTGGTATAACTTTGAGAACTTTACTCCTTGTGACTCTTTGCATGTCCTTTAACTCCGGTCTCCTCTGGTTTCTCCTGCAGTGTCTCCAGCCCACACGACAGCCAGCCTACCAGCCAACCAACCGGACTTCCTTTGTTCCCTTATCTATCCCTTTCTGTTTTTGGACATTAAATTCGTTTTACGTTGAGCTCTGTCTCAGTGTCTGCTTCTGGGTCCTCACTACAAGCCTGCCGCACAACACTAGGTTTGCTTTGTAGCTCTGTGAGTTTGCATTCAAAGTCTAAGGGTTACTCTAACACAGTTTCAGCTGGATGAATGGTCTTCTTGAAAGTAGCTGAACTGAAATATTCTTACAGTTCAGCAGCTGTTATTCAAACACTAGACAGCCACTGAGAAGTGTGGAATAGATATGCCATCTGTTAGTTGTTGACATGAAGTGAAAACACATTTGAGTATTTGTAAAAATATCAGAAAACTAGTCCTTTTACTATTTCTCAAGAACACATGATAATCATGAAAAATACAGCACCTTTTAAACTCTTCAATCTGTAAACTTTGAATTAAAATCGTGGCTTCTAGTGAATCTTATCATAGCCTATACATTTGGCTATGTTGGTGTCAAAATGAATAATTGGTAATCTTTTCTTCTTTTTTTTCTTAAATTATTCTCACAGCAAAGCCTAAGAGAGAGTTTACCACTGTATCACACTGGGCAGTAGGAAATATAATACTGAAGCAGGCAAACTGGTGTTAAAACAGCAGCACTATATTGGTAAACATCTGCCTGTCTCAAGTGTCCTTGAGCGAGATGCTGAATCTCTGTCAGCATCGGCAGTGCTGCTCTGCAGCTGACACTGACCTCCCGCTGGGACCTGGGGTGGGCTAGGTTTTCTCGCCCTGATCAATACAGAATCAAGTTATACAACTATCACGAGTGGGATGTGCAGAGTATCATATATCCAGGAGTCGACATAATCTAGAGGTTATGCCTGTAAAAGTTTTAAACTGTCACTCAATCATCCCTCTGTTTACTGAGAGAGCTGAAGTCATGCTATGGAAATACATGCAGCATTCCTCCCTGCACTAAAGCTTTGTGTTGAGCAAAGGGGGATGGGGTACGAAGATGTCAGAGAGCTGCAAATCAATAAGCTCTTACTGAACTTGAATGCAAGAGTCCTGTCTATGACAACAGGGCCAGTCCTCTCTTGTTTGCCTTTCCTCTCCCTCTGTCCTTCTCCTTTTTTCCTTTTGCCTTTTCCCTCTGTACTTCTTTTGTTGTCTCTCCTTTTATGTGTCTTTCCTCTTTCTCTTCTCCTGGTTTGGGTAATGGAGAAAAAAACTGAATCAATGGATTGCTTCTTTGTGCCGGCGGAGGTGTTCAATGGAAATCAATTGGCTATCTAAAGACAAGGGGGCTGCTAAATAACAGAGGGAAAAACAAAAAGGACTTCAGCTTTTAATATTGGTAAAAAAAAATAAGGGATGAGACAGCCTGAGGGAGGAGAGAAGGGACGAAAAGACAACAATAAAGTCTTTTAGCGACATGAGTGTTGGGTTATAAAAAGGCAGTAAAAAATCCTCTGTGCAATTTTTTCGCCACTGTTCTTACCAATTTACTACTTTCTTCATGTCTTTAGTTTTAAGTATACATGTACCTCTTTATGAAAAAAAATAATCAAAAAATGCTCAAAGGCTTTGTGATGCTTTAAAGGTGGAAAGAGGCCATCATCTCAATGTGAAAAGCTGTGCCTTATATTCCAGAGACAGACATCTATAAATCCTATCAGCAGTCTCCTGATGATGCAGTCTCTGAGTGAGGTTAAGTGCTGCTGAATTATGTATAGAGATTAGAAATGATAGAAAGGTAATATAATCCCAGCATATTCTCTGACAAATGATCCCTGTTTTTTTAATTATACATTGATGCTGTCACAATGAAAGAACCATAGTAAGAGATCAAGGATATCAGATTCAAAGCTTCAAGTTATAAAATCAGTCTTCAGAGTTGAATTTAATAACAGGCTATCACCACAACCCAGACGGTCAATTTCAATGCTCCCTCAGCTCTTGATGAAGATGAAGTACATATGAGGATTAACAGAGATATGAAAGGCAGATAATACCGGCCATTTCCCGACGAAAAAAGCCCTGTGTTTGTTAATTCCTTCTTCTCTATTTCACTGGTGTAAATATTTAGCTCAAATAACAATCATTCCCTCTGAGATCGATGTAATCTGTGTAATCCTGAGCAAACAGCAAAAGTCAAGAAGCTCAGCGGAGCTCTCCCCTGTCAAGGCCGTCCTGTGGAGTCAGCAGCAGAGATTTTGCCTCTCTGGGTTGCTGAGTTTGCCCGAGGATCGTGAACTCACTTGCATCACTGTTTACCTGACGTCTTTGCTTTCCATCCTTGCTCTCTTTCGTCTCAAGGCTATTTCTCCACCCGATACATTACATGTATGGGATATGATCTCCTGCTTGTCAGGGTCCACTGATGTAGCTTTAAGACACACCATTTCACCCGGGTATGCCTCACTGTTCATCTATTAAGCAGCTGTGCTGGCCGCAATCACTGACATTGTTTGCCTAATAAAACTGTTTCTGGTGGCTTCTCACTTTCAGTGCCTCTGTGATCCTCCAGCTTGGTGCTGTGCTCCCACACCGGCAGGTTGTGTGCAGTTTCACAAGCTTACGCGCCACATGGACCCCTATTTACTGCGGAAGCTTAAGTTTGCTGACAGTGGGGTGAACGGACCATGTCCAGCTAATCAACCCTGATGTTTCACAGAGTAGACAATAAAGAAAAGAGAGACTGATAGTGCTCCTTCAAAGACGTATTGCCATTGCTATTGAGAATGCGTGAGCTAGGTAGTGTGACGAGTTCAGACTCTGTCGACCCTAGTTGGCTGCAAACACTGTTCTAGTCTTGCCGGTGTTTTGCATGCGGGTCTCAGCAGGCATCCTGTGGTAGACGGGTTGCCATGGGAGCTTGTACTTCAGAGGAACCTGTTGTCCCAGGTAAGTGGGACACTCTTCCATCCCTTTCCAGCAGAACTCAGGTTAGTGGTTTAGCTCTTAAGAGCTATCTCATACATGTAATGTATCAGGTTGGAAAGATACTCTCAAGCTGATAAAGAATATTTTGTCTCTGTGTTGGGGCAATTTCCTCAGATATGGATTATTCTTCTGTGTTGTGATGTAATAAGCTTATGATGTTATAAGCTTTTGTGCAGCAGCTGTGGCTCAGTGGTAGAGTTTCTTTTTTCCTAATTGGAAGATTGGAGGTTCAGTCTCAGGCCCACAGTGCAGATAATGTGTCCATGGACAACTGAACCATGAATTTGGTGTGAATTGGTGACTATATACTGTCCCTTTTTGGTTTAATTTATGCTAAAAAAAAACACACATCTATTATTCTTAACCACAAGCACAATTCACACATCATTGTCAAGGAGAAGTTGTGTTGTCCAGACATTCAGACAGTCCATA
The DNA here is from genome assembly GCA_962446985.1 of Xyrichtys novacula. Lineage (NCBI taxonomy): Eukaryota > Metazoa > Chordata > Actinopteri > Labriformes > Labridae > Xyrichtys > Xyrichtys novacula. The sequence goes on from OY660878.1 coordinate 11,283,275, forward strand.
AGACTCATCAAGACCGCCACTATCTTGGAGCAGTACTGGTGAATGGTGTTAAGCATGATGTTGAATGTAAACAAATGCTGTTGTCAGGTAAACCACAGGCATCCAAAACTTCAACCGCTTGCACCGCTCCAAGATGGCGGCGTTCTTGTTGCATCCTGGGCAGGGTTGTGAGGAATTCGGCCATATATGACTTCGATAGTCCAGATATTGAACTGTTGGCAACTGCGCTCTTCAAAGACCCCTTATAGGATTCCTTGTAGTGCCCTTGTTAAGTGCTTGCAGCATCCTACAGCAGCCTATTATACCCCCCCCATGATGAGTACCCATAACATTCTCATAAAGAGGCCTTTCATTGAGCCCTTGTAGTACTCTAGAAGTGATAGTATCCCAATAGGATCCTTAAAAGTTGCATCCCACCCACTGTAATCTTATTTATACAGCTCAGACTTGAGTGATACTTTCACCTCCGCGCTATCAAGGTTCAGCTTCTATTGTGAGAACAGTCTGACTCTAATGTGTTGAAGTCAAAGTGACATGATGAGATTATGTCAGTCTTACCTGTAAACCAGTGAGTCATCTTGGCTTCCATTGTACTGTATCTGGAACATCCTAATGCCTGGAATATTCCTCTGAAAGTTGAACTTGATTAGAGCTGTTGATGATGTTGCCTCTGCTGTCACGACCCTTTTATCCACACCGCCCTTCACATCGCCTGTCACATTGCTCCCATTCGCACCACCTCGAGTTGATGTGGAAATGTCTGACGACCCTGGGTCTGGCTCCTGGATGTTGTTGGTGTTATTAGAGATGTGAGGGAGTTTTATGATAACCAGGTCTACTGTTTGATGGGCTTCACCAGCAGGGTTGGAGGAGATGCAGGTGAAGGAGCCTGTGTCTTTAACAGTACTTATGAGGATGTCCAGAGTACCATTCATATAGACCAGTGTTCTCGAGGAGTTAGATACCAATTTACCCTCGGGAGAAATCCAGTGGATGGCTGGCTCTGGGTCACCTCTTGCTTTACACCTGTGAGGAATAAGAACCAATGTTAAAGATTTCAAACACAGGACAGAGTGAGGTCACATGTGTAGACAATAATTGCTCAAGGGTAATTCATGTTTTCTCTAACTAAAGGAAAAAAGACTGAAAATCATGTATTGTTTCTACATGATACATTAGTTATATTTAGAGTGCAGTAGTCTTTGAATCACAGTACAATCTGCCAGTCATTTCAACTCCTTAGAAGTTTTCCCATTAGTTACTATCCTTGAAAAGGTAAGAGCCTGGTGCTCGCACATGAGTGTAGCACTTTGCAGCATTTAGCAAGTTAGAGTAGAAAAGAAACTTTCCTTTAACAGGGAGAAACCTCAAGGAGAACCAGACTATTGAAAGACAGTCATCTGCGGCTACTGCACTTGGTTTGAAGACCAAGTCTGATGAAAATCATGTTTTTCTTGTTGGCTACATATTCATATGGCACTTTTCTGATGCTACAGGACATATCATGAGAAAAATAAGTGCAAAATCACATTTCTGAATATTTCTGTATTCAAATCACTGTGAATCTGTAGCAGGCCTAAACAGCAGGCTCAGATACAGTGAGATTTCCTGTGTAGCAAGGGGAATTCCAAGCTCCACCCCCGGAGTCCCACTATGCAGGTCACACTCGGAGAAATAAAGAGAGCAATCGCAGAACAACCGTGTGTGTTAGCGGATTGCAATGCTCATAAGAAAGCTAATTATGACATTAACTTTCATCATGTCCCGAAAGACATTAGTGCCCAAGAGCTGATTTGCTCCTATGTAACCTACTACTTTTGTTACACCAGCAATGTAAGTCTGCGAGCTAGCGTGAAAAGGAGCATGCAGAGCAGCGCTGTCTCCGCCCACGACTCAGAGGTGAATTTCTAATGAGCTACTGGAGCTCAGCAGAAGAAAAGCCCTTGAAAATGATAGAGGTGAGGTGAATTTCGCGAAAAACTTTATAATTATAATTTAAAGACTACAGACAACACTTAAAGTAGTATTAAAAAAAAAAAACATTGGAGTGGGACTTTGAGGAGACAATAGAGGGCTATGCAGAAAAAGAGAGAGATGAAGGTTAGACTGATGAGAGTGTAGTACGCAAAAGGAAGTGATTTGTGGCTTTTTCATGATCGTTAAATCATTAACATTGGCCAGGACAAGCAAGATTTTTAGACTTCATGATGACTCAGAGACTGAATAGAAATCATGTGAATGAAGTTAAGAGAAAAACTATTTAAAGTCATTTGGAGAAAAGGAATCATTAAAAATGAAAGGTCAATAACAGGCATCTCCATTTATTCTCATCACTGTTGAGAGCTCTGAACAGAGTACCATTTGCTTTCTCCAAACATTGATAATTTCTTTTGTGGGCTACATCAGAGGGAAAAAATAAAAAATAAAATAACTCTTTTACAAATATGATACCCGAGCAGCTACATTTTCATGGAAATGGATACTGGAAAAGATAAGAAATTTCAGGCCTGATTATCTCTACTTATATCTTCTATACAAGGCAGGGAGGAAAAACACCAAGGAAACAGGATAATAGCATCAGATTGATTTTCTTGGCCCTTCCTCACCCAATTTTCTTATTATTATTCCATATTTGAAATCACAGCATCTATCATGACAGGAAGCGTGTGACCAATAGATATGCAAATGAGTAACCATCATCCCTTGAGGCCTGTTGTTGTCTCGATTTACTTTTGTTGTGCTTAAAATTTTAGCATGATTTTCTGATCTTCAGCTTCATTGATCATTGATAAGCATTTCATGCTCTCCTCTGTATGTGTGTGTGTGTGTGTGTGTGTGTGTTTGTGTGTGTGTGTGTGTGTGTGTGGCAACAGTCTCTGTGTATTTCTTTGTTTTTCTTTTTTGACCAAGAAAAAAAATACGTACACAACCTGTTTGTTTCAGAAAAAAAAAAGATACCTGAGCGCAACTCTCTGCCCTTCAAGCACCCTCATCTCATGGGAGTATCTGGTGATGAGTGGAGGCTCGCAGAGGAATTCCTCTTCAGGAATGGACCAAAAGTATCGACCAGAGAGGTGTTGGGGTGATGCACACGTCTCCAGGTCATCCTCTCTGTTCAGTCTTCGCAGCCACAGTAGCTCACAGTTACAGTGAAGAGGGTTCCCGCCAAAGGACAGTGCGAAAGAGGAGGAGGTCATGATCCCTGAAGTGGCAAGGACCTGGAAGTGTAAAACAATTTATATGTTATTAGTCAAGCTAAATGTCACTGTCCAGTAAGACTCTACATTAAACTCAGATCCATACATTCACTTTCAGAACACGAACCCTTTTTACCATCAACAGAGAAAAATGTGGTGAAAGAGTGAAGCAATTTTCTTCAGCCATCTTTTAATAAATGACCAAGTTTTTAAAGCAGAAACATAGATTGTAGGGATGGGAGAAAAAACGATATAATGTAGTATCACAATATTTTGTCTGGTGATATGTCGTATCATTTACCAGGTATCAATTTTTCAAATTAATTGTTAATATGGAGTCAAATCTATGATAATGGAAAAATATAATCATCTGATTGTCCAGTGAGCAGGAGAAAGTTAGTACAACAAATATAGCAGCACCTGGGGAAAGACATTAGGAATGCAAGCAGGACACAAATGAGACGGACCTGACACATAAGGTTTACAAGATGTGCTATATGAAAATAAAATATTGTGTATATAAGACAAACATAAAGGAAAGACAAACACTAAATTAGCTAAACAGTTGAAAAAAATGTATAAATCGCAATATATGGTATCATAATACTCTCTGTATTGCAAAATTTTAAAAATAGTAAAAATATTGTATTGTGGGGCCACTGGTGATTCCTACCCCTAATGGATTGGCATAAATCTATGTAACAACTATAAAAAGGGTCCAATTGTTTATCAATCAGTGATTGTACTGTGATTTGGTCAAATAAATAATGTGACCTAAATTATACCAAAATATACTTTAAACAAATGGATTGTACCCCATTCCAGTTTTTCTGCACAGAGGAACAGAAAGTCAATATACATCTCTTGTTATGAGTGGTTGTGAAAAGACAGGAACCCGTGTCTCCGTTGTGCACATACATAGGGTACAGCTCAGTTAAAATGTATGACCAAGCTTATAGGTTGAAAGGTTTGAGAAAACTCCCAGTTTTGTTGAAATGTTTGATTACTTCTTTTGTTGAAGAAACTGGAGCTCTGAGAATACCTGTGCTCTTTGAAAAAGTGGGTCTGGTGGCAGCTTTTGGAGCTTATTGGAGGTGACGTCCAGCCGGTTCAGCTTCTGTAGCAGGGAAAATGTTCCCTCAGGAATGAAGTCCAACATGTTGTGGTCCAAACTCAGTGTGTGCAGGCTTGTCATTTTCTGCAGAAATGACAGAGAAAACCAGAACTCTTACATATTGCTTTGCCTTTCAGAGGGATGTGAAGTAGTTTTGAAAGAAGTCAGGGTTAAAATGTATTCATGAGGGAAAAAAAGCGAGTTTGCACTAGCTGTCTTTTTTAAACTCTTACTTCCTTCATGAAAAGCAGTAACAGTGAATCACAGTGTTTTCTTTGTGGATCAAATCACCTCATTCCTCATCTACTCATTAAACTATTCATTAGACGATTATTTATTAATCATCTTAAGTTTCAGATAATCTTTCAAAAGCAGATCCAGGAAGGTCCAGGCATTTAATTCACATAAAAATGTTGGTTTGCTGAGACAGAGCTGTGGTAAAATGGAAGTGTCAGCTTCTAAAAAAGCTTTGAGATTGAAAGAAAATGTTTTTTTCAGTGAGATTCTCAATAAAACTATCAAAGTAAGGGAATGAATAGACAACTCAAACCCAAGAGGCCCTAAGATCTCAGTTTTTGAATATGATATAAATGCTAGACAGTGTATTGTGTTTGGAATTGGCTTTCTTATGGCCTCCAGCACGACAGGATTGTGCGCCAAGGCTGCGGCAACTTCAAGAGATCCTGACCTGGATGGCCTCCCAAGGAATAGAATCCAGGTTGTTGTAACTGAGGTCTAACTCTTCCAGTGCCAGCAGGTCGTTGAATGCTCCCTGGTGGATAAGCACCAGCTGGTTGTTGTTCAGAATCAGGTGGTGAAGCTTCGACATCCCACTGAACGTATCATTGCCTATCCTGGTCAGTCTGTTACTGCAGAAAAGACAAACAGAGAGACAGTTGAAACTAAAACCCCTGTCTTGATGCATGATAGAAAGAAAACATTTCCCACAAGGCCTCTATAATATAAACACATACATGCAGGTCTGTGGGGTTATGTAAATCCATACCTGTTGAGGTGAAGCGCTCTGAGGTTTTCCAGATCAGCAAAGGCATAAGGTGTGATATAGGAGATGGTGTTTCTGGATAATGTGAGGTCTACCAGCCGTGTCATGTTTGCAAAGTCTTTCCTCTTCACACTGTCAACAAACAAAGGTAAAAGAGATACTGGCATCAACAAACTCTTTGAACTGAAAGACTAGCAGTGAATTGAGACTTGTCCAGAAAAAAAAAAATCCATTATTATGCTGTAGTGCTTTTACTGTTGTACAGGGTCCAGTGCCTTGGTGCGTTTGCCCCATGGCCCTAATAAACACAACTCTCTATTACTTCAGTAGTTACTTATTGTGGCACCAGCTTAAACTTTTTGGTTTGATTCTTTGTGAGTCTCTCATTAATAGGCCCAACAAGTACAAAAAGTTTCCCTCAGACACTCATAGCTCTGTTGTCCTTTGGGTGAGTGTCTAATTTCCCAATCATTTATATAAATAACTGTTGTTGAGCCCTGTGTTTAGCACTGCCAAGGTCTTGCCATATAACTGTGATTGTCTCGCAACAAGTTATCCTTCAGACTTGGTGGGCAGCCAGTATCTGTTTGGATGGTGTAGCCAGACGTTTTTATCATTTCCTCTTTTTTTGTTAGCTCTAACAATAATGGGGCCTAGACCTCTGTTTTTGTGTGACATTATTAGTTGAGGGGTTAATTACTGCGGCCCTTTTCTGTTGTGGTTTGCACTTCAGGGCCACCATAGTTAATAGTTTCCTTTAGGCACTCATCCATTCGTTTATGCAAAGACAGACAAATCTTCTTCCAACAACAGAGATCCTGTCTTTACACACTGTATATATGCTGCATTGACAGGCATGAATCTCCTCCTACAGATGATCCATAGCCTATTTTGTCAACTGCTAGGAAAGTCACTAAAGGGAGCATTGTTTGAATTGGAAAAAGCACTCCTATTCTACTGAGCAGGTGCAACCGAGATGTCCACACCCTTGAGCTTTGAATGGTATATATAGGAGTCTTTAAATATTAAGAGGAAAATTTCCAAAAAGGAAAAAAAAATTCTTTTAGCCCTGGGTAGCTCATTCAATATTTGTGAGTTTGAACATCTCTTACACACAAAACAGAGAACTGAGGTTTTAAACTGCACTGCCATCAAGAGACAGCCTTGAGCTGCTCCAATGAATAAGAACCAACTACAACTTACACTGGGGCCCCAAAGAATGTGTTTCTTTAACCACCAAAATGAGTTTTATTTCATTCGACTGCCAGGGGATAATGTTCTCATACCACCAAAAAAGCACCAAGGGCAGCACTGTTCTGTTTAAAAATTCAGTAATTATCCATCTGTGCCACAGATGCCCCGGGCTTCTACGCCTGGTGACAGCATAGATCAGCATCTGTATTTCAAGTTTATAGGAAAAGTGGTAAATTTGCAAATATTAGGCAAACCTTTTCTTTTGAATTTTATAATTTTTATAGATGGTGATGGGTATAGATGATCTTTAGGCAAAACTGACAGAAAATTAAACTTTTCACCTGCCAGATGAAATAGTGGTCTGAGGATGTTCGACCTAAAGGCTTGTGTCCACTGACAGTATGGTTTTGGCGGTGCCAATAATCTCAGTTTTTTAAATGTTTCTTACTGGACGATTAGACACACTTATTTTTCCCTCTAAGCGACTTTTAATTCTGTTTCAAATTGCTTTGTATGCCTCTTTTTGAGAAAGCCTAGAAATTTCAAATGAATGAAAATGAACTATGTCTTGACATTAGCACCACTTAAAAAAAGCCTAGAAAAACAATTTAAAGGACATACTGGTGACCTGGACTAGGCCTTGAACAAGCAGTTTACTAGCAAAAGGAGAATATGACTTGTTGACTCCTTTAATGTATTCTTTGACAATGTATCCCTGTGATTTCTAGATCTGCGTGTGTATTCTTTATGTCTTCTTGTTCTGTGTCCCATTGCTCCTTTATCCTGGTAGTGACAGGGCAACACCAGTCAGAGTTGAGGACACGTAAAATGTTTGCCATTGTGCTCTTTTCCCCATTGCTGGAAATAAAGTGGATACTATTTCTGTACCACGTTGGTGGTAGTTAGTAGTACCAAGCCTGTAATGAGCCATGGTGGTCTCATTATCTCAGATTTCAACACTGCCATGGTTTATGTTGTACTTGCACCGAAGCAAGTAATATGCAGTAACTACGAACGAGGATACAGTATTTATCATGTATCGAGGATGTGAATAACCTGGTTTCTGTTTGTTGCTCATAACCAGAACTGAAGTCTGTATAAAGGCACTCATTGAAAGTAATGATGCTGTTGTTTGATAGTGCTGCCATCACAAAGTTAGCAATCAAAGTTGCATTAATAAATACCAACAACAGACAACAGGCAGTAGCAGTATTGATGCGACAGCTACCTTGTGACAAAGTTGTCAGCCAGCCGTAGCTCCACCGTGTGCCTGTCAATGTTGGGCGGTACAAACAGTAGACCTTTCTTGGCACAGAGAGTTGCAAGATTGGGTGACAGGATCTGACATACGCAGCGCTTCGGGCAGATCTGTGCCCGCACTGCCATGGCAACTGCCACCATCACGCACAGCAACAGCCTCTCCATGGTTACCACCCCACCTGGACACGACACCTGTAAAATGAGACAACAAAAGACAAAGAGAGAGGGAGAAATGGAGATGTTAATGAAACTGGACCTGTGAGCTCAGTGGGAGCTAGGGCACATGTTGTATAACCATACTAGAAATATAAATGAGACACAGAAAGATAGAAAAAAGGCATTTCTTTTCCTTAGATGATTATTGAGAATCACAAGTTGTCTATGGATGTCTTCCCAGTGTTTCTGTAGAGTCTTCGATTTACAATTCTAGCATACTTCATAGTGTTCTCCAGTGATCAGTATTAAGTGTAATGCTCTCATGCCACAATAGGCTAGAAGGACTACTTATCACCTAGTGCACTTCCTGCTTTATCAACCAAACTGTGTGCCACTTTAAATTCAGAGAGCTGGATAGCAGGTTGAGTACATGTATCAAGGAAAGTAAGATAAGAGCAATATGAAGAAGAATGACTTGCACTTTAAAATGGCCTGTTTCCAATGTATTGTGTGAGATGCATTGAGAAAGTACTTTGCACATTAGCGAATAACTCCCGGACATGTATTACACTTGGTAAATGCAATCAATTGGAATTTAAATAGGTTAAAAAACTTTAATGGCCAGACATGAATAGATGAACCTGAAGACCTCTGAGCTAAATCACAACCAACTGTTCTAGGCATCACTAATCAAACCAGAGGAGGATCATTTATTGCTCAGCACTATACATGCATGCAAACACACAGACACACAGACACAGACACACACACACACACACACACACACACACACACACACACATATTCAGTCATCATTAGCGAGCAGCAGTGCTTGTAGTTAATTAGGAGAGGTTTAGAGTGAGAGACAGAGCAGGGAGGGGCGAGGCAGGGGGAGAGAAAACGCTCATTAATGACAACCTTGATTGGGGTTTGAAGGACACAAGAGAATCAGGATTAACAGGATCACAGTGCAAACACACCCACACCTAAAAACACACAAACAAACACACATATGCACAAAAATAGGTTAATTCCCATTTATCGGCACACAAAAGACAGCTGGATCTGGTGACTCATTTTGTCAGTAAAGATTAGAGTGTTTTTTTTTATAATTTTAATTACAATACTAGTCCAACTAAAACAGTTACGTAAATTAAGTTTCTTTTTATGACATTATCCACCTATTAGTTGATGCCTGCTGTGGGCATTTCTTGCCATGTAACTGTTGGGCTTGAGAGAAGAAGAGAAAACCCCATGAGCAGTTATTAATGGAGCCAAAACATTTGCTGAGGGTTTGTCACAAACAAACACAAAACTGTTCTTTGTTTTGACTGAAAGTAATCTATAACACAATAGTTAACCATTGAAAAAAGCCTAATTGGTTGTATAGTCATTATCAAAGTCCGAATGATTTGTTAAAAACAAACATTATTTGTTATGGAGGTAAAAGTCAATACTCAGTAAAGTAGCCATGGTAGTAAACACAGAAAACAGGAAAAAAGTATACAAATGAATAATGAATGGAGGAGAACCAATGTTTTCAAAATCTACAATGAAAGCTACTTATCTTAATGGCTTGTACTCTTTTAAGTTCATAATGTGAAGTTATATTGGTGTGAAAATAGTGAAAGCATACAAAAGTTGCACTTATCAATGGTACCCCCCCAAAAAAACAAGAGCTCCCAGAAGAAAGTAATTCTCACTCATTAAGAAACAGAGTTAAGGTTGAGATTTAATTCTCTCTTTTTTTTGTTTTATTGTCATGCTGCTGAATTGTCTCCATATATTTATTAGTGCTTTGTTCCAAAAGGAATAATAAAGAAATCCAATTAACTATAAGCTTGGTAAATCAACTATAATTCATCACATGTACTAATTATGAGAGAACTGAATGCATATCAAGTAGACTTCACTGAATTTACCGGACCTCAAATTGATACTACAACTTTAAGGACAAGGTTTTCTAGTTTTTGTGCATTGAGCGCCTGGTCTGCCATCTTGGCAAAACAAAGTTCCAGCCTTTACTTTGTTGTAGGGGCAGCAAGTAGCCTTTATCAGCATTCAGCAGACCAGACTTAGTAGAAATGGAATAGGACATTTATAGGCATGTTTTAAGTAGTAAATAAGTAAGAAAAGAATAACTTTATTTATCCCTGAAAGGAAATTCAATAAATAATCACCTGCATATGAACTTTTAAATGTGGGCACCCAAGTCAAGGAAAACATAAATTCATTTATCAGTTTTCCTGCAAATGCTTGCACATTCCGCTGAAAAGAAAAGATGGATTTTGCTTTTGGCACAGTGTTTACTTGTGGTTCAGAGTAAATAACAATGCCTAGATTGCATTTGCACCTGTAGCAACACATCTAGCATTACTAATGTTTGAATCTTCATTGATACAATTTCAAGACACAGAGGTGGTGCTATGATTAAATATTCTTTGGACGTTGGAACAACTAAATCAAGCTTTGGATGCACAGGTGATTGCTGAATGGACTGCGCTTGGAGTGCACCTTCTCTTATTTCCTGACCACTGAAAATGCTTTGACACTAAATATAACATTCACCAATCCACACCTCATGGAAGAATATGCCATGCTATGACTAGTGCCTATCATTATTAACTAATCCAAACCAAAGACATACTCTGGCTTAAACACCAGAGACAGCCAACCCTCGAGATAAAGCTGTATTAAATAAGCACAATGTCTCGTAGGGATTTGTGGACATAAAGGGATATTCTGTCGTAAATTTAAGGTAAGGTCATACACACCGAGTCAATCACCGAGTGCAGCAGAAAATTTAGGATTGGTTGGGGTTTGCGTGTGAAGATGTAAACCACTGTGTATTGCTATTGTGCAGTCCTTACTTAAGTTGGTATAACTATGGAAGCAAGCAGTCAGCAACATTCATCTCACAAGTGGGTGTCTAACTCGGTGTTACAGTGTGTTTGACCATAACTTAAATTTACACTGGAATATCTCTGTAAGGGAAAACCTGATCAAACAAGTTCAGCAGTTGTCATGGTTTAACATTTTAAAATGTGGCAAAGAACTCATCAGTGGCTGCTGCAAAGAAAAGATGGGGGTTGCTTTGAAGTGATAGATCAGTTTTAGAAATCGACACTTTCTGTGGCTGTCTGAAAAGAGTAAGTTCATTAAAAACTTTATCCAGGGAGATATTGTTGCTTCATCTTCATATTAGATCAAATCACTTCCCAGGGCTAAGGAGTTGTTCACCTTTGTCTGGGCTGGTTGTGTGGTCCTTTCTCTGTACATCTCTTTCATTTCTCTACATAATTACCAAGCTAAAATCTGCTGCAATGTCAGAGGTCATATAATAACTGATTTTTCCTTTCCCTTGCTATTTGACTGCAGAGAATGAGGAGCACAAATACAGAGCAGTGGCTACAAAGAGCACCACATGACTCCCATACACTGGCGCTACACAGACAGAGAAAGAGAGAGAGGCCTGTGACCCTCCTGACATGAAACCAGATATCAGCTCATTAATTACACTGAGAAATTACTGTAATGAAAGCGAAAGAGAGAGAGAGAAACCAAAATGGATAGGAAATGAGGGAGAATTATCAGAGTGAGGGAACAAGGAGGAGAGATCAGAGAGAGAGCTAATTAAAATGAGTGCTGAGCTGTGAAAGGGAAGAGGAAGAGGACATTTAGCAAGGAGAGACAAAATGGGATGGATGGTGGCATTGTTGTGCTTTTAAGCTTGCATGTGACACGCAAACCACGCAGCATTCACGCTACAAGAAAGGACTTGTCACCTGCTTTACAGAAAAAGAGATAAAAGCAGGATTGAGCTCAATTTCACACTTACCCCTTTCCATAATGACACAAGTGTAAGATGTTGGGTTTAGCTTGAGATGACATGTACAACCACTGGGATCAAATGGAATGGTGAATTAACCAGCGGGATTATGGGTAAGGAAGACAAATTAAGCTTTGTTTGTGTGTGTAAAATACGATTCTGTTTTCCCACATGCATGTGCTCTTTCCTATTTTTTTCTTTGAAAGCCTTCAAAACTGACACCAGGTTTCCTGAAGGTCTTCCTGAAAGCATGTTTTTACGCTTACTGATGAACAACTGACTGCTAGACAATTAAATGGATTCTCAACACACTTCATGTATGGGAAATGCTTTATATTCTCTTAAATCTCATGGGGATAACCAGCAGAAAGGCTTGGCAGCTGAAGCGATAGCTTGGAAGTAATCACATATCCATGGTCTTTTGAAGTTGCCTACGAGGAGTGATTGAAGATTTCTGTAGATTTTTCTCAGTCTTGATCACATTTTTCTTATTTAATGCCTATCCAAAAGACAAAGAAACATACAGCGAGAAAAAAAAGGAAGAAAACCAAGAGTTAAAACTTCTCTAAGATGGCGAGTGCATGAAAAAAGACATTTTACTCTCTTTATGTAGTGGGCTGTTGTTTTGTCATTGGCGTAGCTTTAGTTTAACTGGTTTGAACCGGTTTAAGCCAGTGTCTTCTGGTAGCTCATAAAATGTAACAGAACTGTAATGCTAAGAGTCTGTCGAAACTGGATTTAATTGAAATAAGTCAGTTACAGGCAGATATTTTTCAACATTTGTATTTTACAATTTATAGTTATGACCAAGGTTTAGCTAGCACATAAATAACTTAATGTGAAAATAGGTTTACTTGACATTCAGGCTTTCCTTTAGTCAGCAATCAACTTCTGAATATGTTTTTGACTGTTTATCATCCTGCAAGATTTTTTCTATTTGCCAAGTCTGCAGCAGCAAAACCACATAGATTCCAAATAACACAGTTACATCTTAAACATGCATGCTCTGTTTTTTTTTTTTTTTTACTACATAGTATATTTGTGAAATTACATTTTCAGATAGATGGCAAATTGGCTGTGATGATATAGTACTTCTTTTGATCCTCTGACCACTCAAAGCACTTTTACTTTAAATGCCACAGTCACTTAATTAACACCACATTCATACAATGATGATAAGGGCTGCAATGTTAAAGCACCCATCAGTATTAACTAATCCCATTCACACAAAACTCAGCACAGACAGTATAGGTCAGGGGTGGACAACCATGTGCCATGGAGGGCCGAGAGGCTGCAGGTTTTCTTCCCAACCCAAAACTCCACCAGGTGATTTCACTGATTACCTTACCTCCAAGCAGAAAGCAGGGACTAATCAGTGAAATCACCTGGTGGAGTTTTGGGTTGGGAAGAAAACCTGCAGCCTCTCAGCCCTCCATGGCACTTGATTGCCTAGCCCTGGTATAGGCAGTGACATGCCCAAGAGCACCCCTACATCTAGACAGCAGGGTCGAACCCCCAACCCTCTGCCAGAAAGACAACTGACTCTATCTTTGAGCCACAGCCACCCTACATAACACATCAAGTTCAATTAAGTGAGTTTGAAAATGTCTGAACATAATCAAAGACATAGGATCCTGGAAAGCCTCCCTGGTGGGCTTCTCAGCAAAGGACCCTAGCCGACTAAGACATGAGTAATGTGGGTAATGCACTTAGTATTGACAAGTGCCCCCCAAAACTCCAAATCCTTCAAATAAACCCAAGCGTCCCTTTAAGTTGGTGACAGCAGAAAGTATTGAATGTTCAGAATGAGTCACTGTTTTGACAAACCAAGAGCAAATAGCCTCCATCTTTGATTCAGAACATTAGACAAAAAAGTACTCTGACATCCTGAAGTATCATCCAGTAGTTTTCAGAGCCCTTTGTCAGGTGCACTACTATGGTCCTTGTGTTGTCAAAATAGTTTAGTCATGTCAGAGTTAGGAAAACACTTCATGAGTTGAAGTGTTCTCGAACAGTCTCAGAGCCATGGATCTTTGTTAAGAGGGGCAACACTGTTTACTGACTAATGCTTCTGTTCCAGACTTCTCCAACATCCATGTCATTGACTTAACCTCACCCACACATTTGAAACAAAGACCTCATCTCAAGTGTCAAAAAAGAAATGATTGAATTTGCTTGATTAGACCATGAAATTTCAGTTTTTGTTTTTTTGATAGATTACTGCACATGTATTAAGCCAGTGCTGCCGATGGCAAAGCTTATGCATTATTCTCCTTCATTTTTCAGACTCCTGCAGCAGAATGCAGTTGTAGGAGATTACTCTAATGCATATCTCAGTCATTTCATTTGACATGGAGCATTAATTTGACTCTATCTCAATAATCTATTATGGAATATACCATGAAATATTTAGATAATGTATTGACTTTGATGTTATAACATGCAGCACTGATGAGGATTTGCATTACAGATAAATGTTATGGTTTAATGACGGTAAAAAAAAAAAAAAAACAGGGTCCACCTCTGACTTGGCTACATTATTCAGACACTGCCTCTCCATCTGAATTTGACAAGTACTTATGATTGGAAATGAAAGAAAGAAAGGAGATGAACCCAAAACAAAGCATGCATTGAGGAAATACAGAAGATAATTAAGCCAATCACATGTAAAACAGCAGTACACTTTTGTTGCATGCACTAGGTGTGTTGAATTTAGATAAGAAAATATATTCTTGCTTTTTAATGCCATTTGTGAAGTAATAGTTTACATGGTTGTCTCTGCCTTCAAGCCTGTACCTTGGTTGTTTATTCCAGCATTTCATGACATCAAAAAAAGCACAGTTGTCCAAGCCCCTTCATTAACCCCCCACTTTCTTCTTCTCTTGATTTCACTCTCCTGCTTTGGTCTTTCTGGGTGTCAGCTGGAGTAAACCTTGTGCTTAAGCTAATGGCTTAACCCACTTGAGCAACAGGGGCCAGCAGCTGCCTAAACACATCACAATTACCCTTTATTCAATTAGCCGACTTTAGGACTGCTGCACACACAGGCACATACGGACACACGCAGGCAAGCTCTGGCGACCCAGAGTGTGCTGCTATCAAGATGCAGACACACAGATAAACACAGCACAGACAGGTGGGTAAATATAATAAATACCAACCATACACAAACTTCGCTTACTTCTGACTGTTTCCTTTCCATTTAAAGAGGAACCAACTACATATTTGGGTGCGGCTTCATAGAGGCACGCACTCTTGTGCCTGCAGCAGAATGTCTACAAAAGTAACTAAAGAGAGGAGACCTACACGCTCTATCTCAAAAACAGAGGAGGGAAAGATTTACAGTGTCAAGATAATACTGTTAAAAACAAACAAGTAAAACAATGAGTCAACATCCATCAGGGAAAAAAGTCTTTCATTTCTAGAGGACAATCTTTGATCTACCTGTTAGAAGAGACAACTGTCACATGCACATTAATCAGCTATAGCTATGAGGCCATTGAAAGTGGCCTCAATGGTCAGACCAAGCTTATTATCATTCCAGCCACTGTGGAACCATGGGTCAATATCTAGTTTGGATCAAATAAACTCATCCCTACTAAGTCTACCTTAAATCTGGGTGTCATGATTGATGACCAGCTAACTTCAAGGTTCATGTGGCCTCAATTGCTCAGTACTGCTGATTTGCCCTCTATAAAAACAGGAGGATTAATCCCTACCTGAAAAGAGCATGCACTTGTAATATCACACATTGACTACTTCAACTCCTTACTGGCAGGCCTTCCTGCTTGGACAGTTAAATCTCTGCAAATGATCCAAAATGCAGCTGCACATCTGGTCGTCAACCAGCCCAAGACAGCTCATGTCACTCCTCTGTTCATGTCATGACAGTGGCATCCAGTTGCCTGGTACTTTGAACACACCAAGCTCCTAAATCCCTAGCTTGACTCTTCTCTTCTGTTGTCCCTAAATGCTGGAATGAATTACCCTGTATCCTGTTTTTTTTTTTTTTAACAACACATTCAGACTTTACTCAAACTGACATAATTGTCATTATATAAATGATATGATATAATGCAACCTTGAGTATGCAGTGGTTCCCACCACTGAAATTAGAGCAGCTGGTCTCAGAAGTCACAAAATCATATGTGAATGTCACAAGATCACTTTGGAGTATCAATGTCTGACAATTATCCTAAAACTTTATAAAAATGTTATTGTTTTGTGGTTGCTCACCTTTTGGGAAATGGCTCTTTGGGGGAGTAGGAGTGGATGTTTAGCAAGCAGTCAGGTCTTATGCTCTCACTTTGTGCTTATTGACTTGCAAGTTATATTGCACATCACATCACTGTCTCCTTTCCATGACTGAATAGGCCTTAATGGATGGAGTCAAACCAATGAATGGCTGTTACAGCCAGCTGGGAGATGTATAGGAGTGTATGAGCTGCCAGAAATATGAGACAATACTGCCAAGGTCAGTCTGATAGAGGTGGAAAAAGAGAATACGCAGACATTAGTACTTCACACACAAAGACCAATACATGTTTAACACACAGGGAGTAAACAAGCATACAAAGATGCATGGGCCGTTTGTCTTATGATGCTAGGTTATGTAAAACATATGTGCATTGTGTGTATGAATATAAAGTATAGAGGAGCAGGAAAAGAAAACACCATGAAGGAGGATGTGTAATAGGAGATCTCGGTGGTGTGAGCTTTATACATACTTTAAGTGCTTGATTCATGGTGCTGCGGTGTCAGTGTCAGGTATACAGCACTTTTTTTTTTACACACCATTACTTCACGGTCCTACTTTTCAAAACGGACAGAAGTGCATCCCTCACTGGCCAAGAGATGATCCCACAAGATGATTTCATGGCCATAACTTTAAAATTATTATCAATCAAAATGCATGTGTGAGTGACACTGAAGAGTTTTTGATGACTTTCTCAGCTTATTGGTCCATTGGGGTTCAAGGATGGTTGCTGCTATTAGCGTACATAATCCATATTTTAAAGAGTTAAGAAGTCTATCCATCTCTGCCCAAGGAATAAATCAAGAGCATGGTGCCATTTTAACTGCATTACACCTTGTAGCTAATACTTCAGTACTGAACTGTGGAAGTCATGGAGAGTAGGGTCAGACTAGGGCAAAATGTACTTACTCCTGGAACAGCATAGAGCGGGAGGTCTTGATGGATACTGTATTGATTGCGATCAGCTCTTGGCCTTGGTTGAAAGACAGCCTACTAACTTTGAGGTTGATGACTTATCTAAAAGCTGTATCAGCGAGTGAACATTTTTTTCTTCAAAGCATTCAAAAGGGCTTTTCAGCACCGAGAAACAGTGAAGGTCATCTAAAGAAAATGTTTTAAATGAGGTCAGAAGAAATTGTTGGCAGGGTTGATCAATTTGAAACAAATTTCAAAATTTAATTTGATGTATTTTTTACTCTTTTGATTTTTTAAGTCTTTTAAAATATTTCAGCACATTTTTTATCTTAAAGATTTTCCAATTGTTACTTTAGCAGTGCAGATTTTCGATCTGATGGGGCCTGCTTTTGACTTGACTGTACATGAAGATACAAGGTGGGAATTGTAGGGAGAAGCAGTTTGTACATAGCAAAGCATCTCAGTTTATGTTCAACAATTTCTTAATTAGGATGTCAGGGATTTTATATATTTTGCATCCTCATTTGTTAAATTAACTAGACATTTCAAAGGGACAGTGCTGCTGGCCAAACTGTCTTATTGTGCAAATAGTGCGGAAACAAAGTGGCTTTCAATACAAGCTGAAAATTTTCTAAATATAGCGTACACTTACATACTCATAAGTGTTTGAGTCAGAGTTTTTAACATGCTAAATCACATGGCAGAGTTGTCCCCTTCAGAAGTCGAGCAGGAGGAAGTTGGATTGGTATGGAGATTAGGTTCCTTGCAGAACTCAGGGGTTAATATCTCCTGCTTTCGGATTTATGTACACAGTTTAACTTGCCATTGTCTCTAAAGCAGCCCACTTGCTAAATATTTGCACACTCTCAATGTTGCCCTTTTCATCGAGCTTACAAGGTAAAGAACAAATACAAAACCACTGTGAGAAAGAAAAAAGAAAGTCAATCCATACTATAAACTGTAAGCGGAAATGATTCACATCAATTTTCTCACGGTTGATTTGATCAATGCACTCAGTGAAATCTGAAGCTGTAATGCTCCACATACAGTCACAGCAGGCTACTTCAGTGCACACAGCTTCAACATGTTTAGCTGGTCATCAATATGTAGTAAAGCTTTGGGACCGTTCAGTGATCTGCAAATGCCTTTTAAAAGTGTTTGCTCACCAGCATCATAGGTTTAGCATCTGGTTCTGCACAGCTGCGAAAGAATAAAAAAAAGAAAATGTAGCTTTGCTAGTTTTGCTAAACTTACATTGAGGACCTCTGAATGAATTTTGATTTATTAGAAGCTTAAATGTTCTTACAGACATATAATGAAGCCAAACAAAGAGGAGGTGTGATTCCACAGGCCAATGGATATACAGTATGGAACTTGAAATCAGATCATCTGAGCTTTCATACTGTAAGTGAGATGTGTGGACTAACACAAAAGAAAAAGAAGAAAAGAAATTAGTCTGGCTGTCAAGTTTTGGCAGTAAACAATGTTGGGAATCAAGCCGACCCTTACAGCTGAGCACATAATGTTCCTAACTAGGTCTCAGAGTGCCGGGGGGAGGATTTTTATAGGTGTTGTTTGGTACCATAAAAATCAAATAAAGTGTCATTGACAATCTCCAAGTCCAACGCTGTGTTTTTATGTCAGTGTGTTCTGTGGCTGCTGTGGCTAAAACTGAAAGTTCCTAGGCTGGTTTGAAGATGGTATGGTCATCAAACCCATGAATATACACAAAAAAGCACCACTACCAGACAGGTTGATTATCTCCATCATTCCATTTCTAAAGCAAAACACAGTCACTTCTCCCTCAGATATAGTGATGCACAAATATAAAAATTAAAGACATGTCATCTTTCGATATTGTTTTGAAATTATTCAATTTTTGCTCATATAATAGATGTGATGATACCCCATTAACCTAGCTTACACTGAAAGCCCTGCAGAGTGAATACAGGCTCTTGTTTGTTTGGTTGCTTCAGCCTTGACCATTGAGAAAGATTATGCAAATACAATCCTCCTGCAGGCACCAGCCGGAGCTCCATTTTCATAAGGGTTTGCTCCTTACTGACCTTTTAAGAGGTCCTGGCTTTTACAACACATTTTTTTGTAGTACTACTCTAAACAAGCCAAAGCCCTCTTCTATCTACCACAGGATACATCATCTCAAAATGTAAAAGAAGAATACAAGCTTTCTTAAAGCACCGAAGCTGATTAACTTTTCAGTATATGCCCTCTGAGAGCCACAGAAGTGTTTGATGTTAATAATATGACACCATTTATTTCACCCTGTCACCCGATCTGCAACAACGCTTGGCTACGTTCCCCCGCCGGAAGCATTTCTGACAAAGAAATGAAAAATTCCATTAATAAATCCTGTCATTACAGATACCCTTCATCCTCCCAGACATCTACCGAGGGGAAGACACTTAAAAGAGTTTGTGGTTTTTATATCCTTATAAAGATGATACTATATTTTGGCACATACCAGTAGCAAATGCTCTGCTATACAATCCTGACAAACAGACTTTCACAAACACCTTCACAACACTAACATCTCCACAACATCTCAATCTAAGGGGAAAGGTTAAGGGAGGATAAACTTCAGTTATACTATATTTTTGTGTGTGGTTTTATTGTTCAACTGAAAAGGGAATTCTTCAGGTTAAAAAAAACAGGTTAAAACATGTATTTCTAAATAGTCTACATGGACCTTGTTTTAGTTTCATTTACAACTACAAATATTACGCCCATTTAAGTGGTCTAAAGCCCATGCTACAACCACACAGCCATAATTTTTATATATCAAACAAAATCAAAAGGATAGTTAGGCGCATCTCAGAGAAAGAAAGAAAAAAGAGTGGCCTGACATTTAAGTGACATGAGATGTCCTTTTCTCTGTCACACAAAGCAATGTCTGTTTGTGATGAAAGTGTCTGCTGATAAGCATTTTATCAGTAATGATGACCACTGGATCAGCTGTCAGTCCACTCCACAGCTGTTTGTGTCTGCACATACGTGCACTGCAATTTCTCCAAAAAACTATCAGGAAACATTTTTTTCTTTGTTTGTGACATGAAGAGGATACCTTCAGTCTGTTTATCCATATTTACCAGCATAGATAACAATGTCAGGCTTAATGAGTCTGTAGACATTTACTGAGTATAATAAACCCTGGCAAGACAGAATACTACACATGCCCATTATGAACCAGCTATAATACCAAAGACACATAATTATGGTGAGGATTTTATTTTCCTTGATCGTCAAATATTATACAATCTTTTAAGCTATTTACTATATATATATATATATATATATATATATATATATATATATGTATATGTATATTTTTTTCTTGATTGTCAAATATTATACAATCTTCATATATATATATATATATATATATATATATATATATATATATATATATATATATATATATATATATATATATATAAATGTGTGTGTGTGTATAAAACTTTATTTTTAATATCTTATTTTAAATAATACATTGATTGTGATCTCTGTATTTTGTTAAAACATTCTTATGACATCTCAGGAACGATGGAAATAAAATGAGATGGTCAGCAATGATCAGCCTTACATCAAATTAATAAACAGTAAATGTAAACAAGTGCTAACAGACAAACTTCTCATCCCTTACTTTAGTAAGATAAAATAACTTACTCTAAAATTAACATATTTGTTTTATGCTACAATATAAAACCATATATATTTTTGTTAATAAGTCAGAAAACAAATTAGACATAATGCTGTGCTAAGAAATTGTGCCCAATATTTTATTGCAACAGCTCAATAGATAATGACTGTAAAGAAATTTATGTATTCTTATAATCCGTTACAAAGTCTGTCACATGCTTACATCAAAACTGACGTTTTAAACAAAATAATGACCCAATCTGACAGACAGAGGGAGTCAGCACCCGTCAAAAAAACTGTTCACTTTTTCCTGAATAGAGTGTCATAACAAGTGATAATCAAAACCAGTCTGGAATGATTCACTACTTCCTGACAGAAAGTGTTTGATTTTTCTGTCTGCCTTCTTTTTGCATTCTGTCATGTTACTGACATTGATCAATGAAAGCACACAGAGCTCTGGAAATGCAGAAGTCACACGTGTTAGCACGCAAAATGGTGGCGCTAAAGAAAATTAATTAAGTTGTTGGTACAAGGCAGAGGACAGGTTTGTTAAGCTCTGGCAACAACATTCCTACTTTTAGATGGGTCATCAGGGGGCTACAGGAAAAAAGAGAAATGCAGGCGAGGCACTTCATCAACCGAGGGAGAAACTGCTGACAGCATTTTCAGGTGTCATGCAGCCTGGCCTCTCATCACGCCAACATTGTCAAAGAATTTGTGATAACTGGTTCAGTACCACTGTACCAGCCTCCTCGGCATTTGTGTTTGGTTTAAAATTAGTTTTTTCCTGTTTAATTTAGATGAACACATGGAATTTGAGTGAAGTCCAATTTGCTGCAGAATCCACAAATCCATGATTTGTTACAGGAGTGTATCTGTCAGTAAAATGACGACTGTGACAACTTCTCTTATGTATTGCTGTGCATTGCTGCTCAGTAACATGCCCAAAACCACCTCCAGTTTGACAAGGCCAGAAAACCTCATCAGATCATCAGACGCATGGTTGACAACAGGTTTTTTTTATTTTATTTCATAGAATATAATGGCGGCCAAAACCAATTACTAAGGCTATATAGTCTCATAAACAACATGGTCAAGGTGATTTATAAAAACTTGTCTCACTATCTCCCACACCAAGCATGAGTAAAATCGTTAGTGGGAATGAATTGCATGTTAAGTCAATACAAAGATGCGATTAGACACTTGTACAACTCTGGTGGCGCGAATTGGGCGGGAGCTGAAAATGTCTCAACTTGAGCAGATGTTCAGCACGAAGGTTGCCTGGTGTTGTATGAAAATGGACGGTTGTTCGCTGGTACCTAAAATGGAGGACAAACTGAAACATTACCGAAACTAGAAAAAAAAGGAGCTCCCTGGAAGCAAGTGAGTAAGTGAGGTTGGATTACCTGGTAAATTGTAAAAAACCTTTTTCTATCACTTGATTTTGCCAGTTGAATTGGCAGGGATTACCGTTAAAATTACTGTTGATGTGTGAATGAAGCGCATAAATGCTTTGCATTCACACGTCTAGATTCGCGCAAGTTAAGCGAGTAGATGATTTTACTTGTGCTTGTTGTGAACACTACATAAGTATCAAAGTTGCTGTAGAGATTATAGGCAAACTGAGATCACAGAAAATTTTTAGAAAAGTTTAGGAGTGAAATAGAATAAAGGTTTATTTTTAGAGTGAACAAAGTAAGACGAACTTTATGTATTTATTTATCCTCGGTGGGAAATTCGTTAGTACTATCATGAATTAAGGGCGGCCAATGAATATTCTATCCAACCAGTCTAATAAGGTCATTCTGTTTGAGATTGAATGATATGAGAAACACATGGTGGTAGTAATACACTTGGAGGGAAAGCAGAATCTCATAAGATAGAGACTGTTCAAAAAAATGACGAGGACTGGTGTTTAAAAGATAAAATGTGATGCTTTCATGGTCATGCTCCTTCCCTGTGTAATAAATGTGCAGCGTGACATTCTCCAGATGAGTCAGGAAATGGCTTTTAAAATGTGTACTGTAACAATGCATTGTGTGAAAGCTCATTTGGACAGTAACTCCTCTCTGGTAATGGAGAGAAACCCGTGGCTGTTTGGAGGCAATGCAGTGTCTCCTGGCAGACTGTTGGACAATTCGCTCGCCTCCACTCTGAGATCCTGCAGGATTGTGTGGGGGAGCTGAACATCTGATTTTCTGTGACACTGTAAGAGCACAAAACCTGTGATACCCATCCTTGTTTAAATGCATTTAAAATTCCTAATTAATGAGCTATTTGTTCATGTCAGTTCAGTTAAGCCAGACTGGAAATGCCTCTAACATTATGCCGCACTTGATTTGAATGGATGAAGAAAGAAAGCAGGCGGGAGTGAGAGAAATAGTGGTGGGAGGATGACAAACACTTTCCATCATCATCCTTGAGGCGAGAGGAGGCTGCACGCTTGCATAAGAATACACACAGAACATGGCACACACGTGCATCTCCACACACACATTCAATCATGCTTTCTTTGTTTAGATCAGTTATTGGGATTGGCTGATGGAGCAATATTATGACACCTTTTATGTCATTAGCTTGTAATGACATGTTGCTAGTTCATATCTTTGTGTGTTTGTGGTTTCTCCATAAAGTCAGTCTAAAAGAGCGGTTTGTGGAAGACAGAAGTCTCTCACACCTTGGAGCCCGTCTCTCTTTCTCTCTGATCTCATTTTCCACTGTGCTGTGCTGAAGTCTTCTACAGTAGGCTGCAGGGAAGCTGATAACCATGAAACAGACATCTTTCATCTCCCAAACAATTAGGAATAAAACAGCTGAAGTTCTCAGAGGGAAACAAGAGAATGCCAAATCTCACGGCAGATATATTTCTTACAGAAGCAGCCTCTTCCTCTCAAATGTCTCCAATATCCCACTGTTTCCTCATGACACAAATTGACTTCTCCTCTGCTTGTGCGGATCTGATTAAACAGCTAAATAATGTAATCTGCATACAAAGACAAAATCCCAAACTGCCCTGAATGTTACCTAGAATTTTGAATTCAGAGCTCATCCGTCGTTTACCTTCATTTTCTTGGAAGAGAATCCAAACACACATGTCCTCTAAACAGAAGACTTAGTTGTTATCATAGAGTGAACTCTGGAGTCCACAAGATGCATCATAGAAATAAACTGTTTTCTCTCTAAAGATGACCTGTCTCGTGGTGTGAACGTTATTGTCTTGTCTCGCTGAAGGGTGTGAACAATATATTGTCTACAGTAAAATTTCAATTGTTATTTTGATGACGTGCCAAATGACAGATCAAGCGTGTCGCTTAACACATAAGATGAGTCCACACACACACACACACACACACACACACACACACACACACACACACACACACACACACACACACACACACACACACACATACATTTATTGGATATGATCAACCCTGATCATATACAACGGGGCTACAACAGGACTACAATGATGGGCATGCTGCCGACCAATGTACCAAAAAAAAACACAAAAACAGTTATGAAGATGTTATTTTCCTGAATTCATTTGTAAAACTGAGAAGTATAATTTTGAGCTTCTTATTTGTGTGTGTCCATACACGACAAAGACAGATATGTAATGACAACATTACATAACTGTAAAAACAAGATGAGCTTCAATGTTTTTTTTTTCTTTTTCGCTCTTTAAAGTTATTTCTTATTTTCAATTTGACGCTCGAAACACATTTTAAAAAAGTTGGGACAGGGGCAACTCAAGTCTGGGAAAACTGAGGATCACTCAAACAAACAAACAAACAAACAAACAAACAAACAAACAAACAAACAAACAAACAAACAAACAAAAAGGTTTAAACATGTCAGAAGTATTTGCAAATCATTGTATTCTGATTCTGTTCATGTTTTACGAAACATCCCAATGTCGTCCCAAAGCATTTCTACCTAAATACCTAAGTATGTTGGGAAACATTTCAATTTGCAAGTTGCTGCAAGAATTAAACATTAGTTTGTAAATCATATTTTTTTAACTGAATTGGCTTCACCTGGAAAAATCAGTGTACTTTGTGCTTTCTGATGGTGGGTTAATGATTGTTCTTATTTCCCTCAGTTTAATGAGAGATTTGCATAAATGAGGGGATGAAAGAGAGTATGGTATTATTTAAACATTGACATTATAGCAAAACTGCAGTCATTCTTTTTTACTTAAAGATATTCATTTGCACAAGCTGAATGAGAAGTATAGAAACAACTGCAGCAGATGACTTTTCATAGTAGGTTAAGCTTTCCACCATACAGTATGACATAGTATAATCAGTTTTTTTACACACCCACAGACACCTGTCTTTTCCCTTGAACAGAGTAAAAAAACATGTCAGTCGAGAAATTAAAAATAGCACAAACTTTGCATTAGCACTCATTATAGTCTAATCACTGCTGATGGCACTGTGTATTTACATATTTCCTTGCTTCTCCATCCAGAACAAGGTCGCAGGCAGTAGTGCCCTTTTCTTATTTGCATGCGACTCAATAATTACAATCATTATTTCTGAATTTATAGTCATTACTTTGTAATTATTGTGCAGCAATTTAACTTGAATCATCAGGGAATGTCATGCAGAACATGTTATTGGCACCTCTATCAATAGACAGAAGAGAATATTGGCTCTGACAACCATAAAAAAAGAAGGGTTAGGGGGTATTTTCACTTCCACTTCCCCTTTGAATCATAACTTTCAAGACAAAAGGAAAAAAAATGTACAGAGTAAATGTATCTCTCCTCTGTTTCCTTCATAATTACATGTTTATATTTATTATTAATGACCTAGAACCACTTAAAACCCAGTATTTTATTTGTGACCAAAGGACTTCATCTGAATTCAAAGCACACCTTCACAGGTCTTCACTATTCTGGCTCCTTCCCCATTCAATACTGTTTGTTTTCACCACAAAGAACATTCAATCTTGGGCTCAGGAGGCATGTCACCACGCTTAGACAGCAGACAATGGAGATAGGGGATACCATTGTCCCAACAAGATTGGGAAAGTGTTCCCAAAAAATAAACAAACAAACAGAAAAAAGGAAACTGCTTCTTTTTCTAACCAGCATGAAAAACTTGCACATCACAGTTGAGGAAAGGAGATTTGTGTGATGATGGATTAAAAAAAAGTGAAGTAAGGTTGAGTGATGGGACAATTATTAGGCCCAATTACACTGGCTGTGGGTGGAGGTGCTGGGCCATCACTCCACCATTCTTCACAAGGAGAATGACAGGTCTCCAGAACTGGTATTGTAAGTGAGTGGAGTGTAAAATATCAGATAAGACAAAGATTGAAATGCTCTCAATATCTACATATCCTCATTGGTTACCTTTTTTCAGCTTGTGGTGCCTGATTGTCAATATTCATAAATTGTGCATTCAGTGGATGAAAGTACACCCCAAACACTTGACACGTCACCTCTCAACAGGCAGCAGTAGAGGGATAAATCTAATGAAAATAAGGCATGTAGAGTGAGGCTTGTGGTGTCTTATTACATCCCAGTGAGAAGTTAAGATTTGGTGATAGCAGACATCTTTAAAGCCACTGTCATCCTAAACTCGAACATGCTTCCAGCATTTCCAGAATCAATATTTCAACCTGTATGATCAAGTTCTGAAGAGTTCTAAAAGGATTTTCACCATTTTAACGCAGTGATTAAAAAGCTGACTCTATTGCTGTGTTCCAGTTGTACTTGGAAGTTGGGATTTCCAAGCTCAGAGTCAGAAATTCACCTGGAAAGCCCCTCGAAGTCAGATTTCCACTTCGGAAAGTCGGACGATTCTCACCAACCCCAACTTGAAGACAATATCATAACCTTTGATGGCAGCGCAGTACATCAACAGTAAAGAGTACAGTGAAAACTCTCGTATTGTATTAATTATTAACCCTTCTGTTTTGTTTTTGTGAAATTAAATAAGTGGTATATGTTGTACTGCACAATGTCTAACTGTGAAGACGGTGCTATGGTGTTTCTAAGACTAAAATACTGCGTTACACATTGTTTACAACTAGTATAGCTAACAATAACTAACAAGGGCCAATAAAGGGCCGACAACTGCAAACAATGACTGACAGTTGTTAACAACGACTAACAGAAGGCATCCATCTTGGTTTTCCGATTTGTTTACTGGAACGCCGTTGACTCAGGTGTAACATCATTCCCAGCTCCGGCATCCGACTTCCGAAGTAACTGGAAAGCAGCGTATATATTGTTGACCTTCTGTGTGTGTCTGTGGTTGTCATAGTTACAACAACTGCTGAAACATGGAAAAATAACAAAGAACATCCGTTGGCTGAAAACGTAAGCAATTTGCATGAAATGCATTTGGCTTAAAGTGATTGATTCAAATATATGATGAACATTTGATTTCACTGCTTCATTCTGAGTTTGAAATTACACTCACGTGAAGTTGATCAAGAGCTATATCAATTTTGGTGTCCGTGCACATCGTTAATCTTACAGAAACAGAGCTAAAAGGTAGCTCTTGGTGCCACATTTGGCTTTGTTTTCATGCGACATCACCACCACACACAAGCATGTATTTGCACTTTATACCCAGGATCTGTGATTTCTGCATTTTTCATATGAATATTGAAAAAACACAGCTTACAGTTAAAGACATCAAGGATTAAAATGTATTTTACATTGCCTTAAAGCTCATGTGAGGAGTTTTCTGACTTCTGAGAAATGGGCTGGAATTCAAAATGATGTATTTTTATGATGTGCAAAGCCAGACATGATGAAGAGCAACATGAATGTTTTTAAATTGTAATTTTGAAGGCCTCAAATTAGTGTGAGGGTGTAGCTGCTAGCCAGGCAGATAAAGAAAAAGTCCTTTTTTTACTATATAAATTATTCACAATGAATGATGCACGTGACTGTCAAAAGTCAGGAGAATGGGAGTTTTTAACAGGAGGCACTATTTAAGCATGGTTCAGTAAAGTTATTTTTCCACGGGGGGGGGGGGGATACAAACTTGAAGTTACTCACAGGCGATTTTAAACCCTGATTTAATTCTACTCTACAAAATCCTTAAAATGTGAGCATTCACAAAAAGCTCCCATCAAAACAGTCTTAACCCTTAAAGAAAAAGAAAAGTCTCCTTAGACAAGGCAGCCAAGTAAATGTCTGAAATATAAATGAAGGAACTCCGCCAAAAAAACTAAGACCAGACCCAGATTATGTACTCAGCTTCCTCTTCTCCTGGGGTATTCTCTGTCCTTGTATCAAAGTTTATAAATAAAGACTTTCATATCTTTTTTCCCCCTGTGAGTGCAGCTGGAGAATGCACTTAAGATGTGGTCAACTTTGAAACAGATTATGAAACTGCTGGTACGAAGCCAGCCCAACCCACTGAGATGTTTACTTCCCAAAAAGCTGTCTCGATCTTGTAATTTTCAACCAAAGTACTCAATAAAAGATGAGACACAAAGAGAGAGCGGAAAAAGAGAGAGAGAGAGAAGGGCGGTAAAAACTCAAGCATGAAAAAGTGTGTGTATATAAGTGCAGGCTCAGCTAAATAATTTACAGTGATCAAAACACGAGGACACACTTTCATTATTTACCTACGGCACATTTAATAGACAACCACACACAAATGCTAAACTGAATCTTCTGATGAGACATAGGATTACCATGAATTTTTAAGAACAGCAGCCGTACACAACAACACCAGGAAAAAGGACAAAAACGAAGGCAAGGAAGAGAAAAGGTGAATCACAGCAGGAGACACATTGAGTACAAGAGACTCGGTAGGAAGGGGAATATTAAACTTGCATAAACCTTTTCCTCACTGTTTATATTTCTCTGTGGTCTCTCATCGTGTCATAGCAATATAAATAGAGTGCTTGACGGTAACCAGAGGGGGGGTTTGTCAGCAGGTCAAGTGCTTTCCTCCAGTACTTTCTTCCCCCAGTCGACATAACATGGATAACTACTTTATTACGCTAATTTAAGAATACATTCGGACAGACAAGGGGGCACACTCTTTCCTGTCCACAGCTTGAGCTGAGGTACCTTTGAGCATGACTCAGGCTCCACGGCACTGATGCAAAAATGCATAATATTAGTAGCAGTAAGCATGAACAGGGTCATTTGCAGGTTTCTGCATTGTTTAGGCATAACAATAACACAAAATGGATTCAGTTGGATTGGGAGCAAGGAAGTGGCGTTTAAGTGAAGAGTTCACAAACAGAAGAAAATGAATACAAACAAAAAAGAGTGTGTGTAAAGTCTATAGTGCTGCTAACACAAAGGAGGAGGAGATTTAAAGCTTTAGGTATTTTCTCCAAAATGTGTGAAGTAAGACGATGCATAATACACTGCCTCTTATTGCCAGATTCAACTATGCCAAAATATTAATAGACCATTTATATTTACATTGGTTTTAATTCCTCATATGCTATTTTAAATATTAAAGTTATGTGCTTAAAATTGTGCTGCTCTTTTGTTCATCATTTAGGTACAGGACAAAAATGACAAAAGAAACAAAGTGCTTACTATCAGTGTTCTGCAAGACTTTAGAGGCATCTCTATTGTCACAACCACTCTAAGGGCCTGATCAACTAAAAGTTTGCGTATACAAAAACATGTGCAAACTTGATAGCTCGTGCAAAGAGTTGATTTCCTAACCAAGTGCACCAAGGATTGCATCTGTCAAATAAGCGGTATACCACGCTTTATCCATTTAGTGTGTTTGCCTTCATAAATATACAGAATATTTGCAGATTATTAGAATGAGCGAAATACTGGGAGGAGCAGAAGCAAATGTAAATATTTAGCACCCTCTGAGTGATTTATTAAACCTAAAACTGATTGCTGTCTGTGTTTTTGCATCTATATTTAGAAAGTTTGAAAGGCAGGTGCAAACTGGCACAGCGTTACGCACAATTGGCAGCGGCTATTGTGGTGAGAAATAGGCAAAAGTGCAATGACAGACAGAGACAGAGAGTCTTCCGTGTGCATGTCAACATATTTGGATAGTCAGAAATAACAATAGTTGAGACATATCATCTACCCAGCAGTGCCAGTTTTGAGCTGCTGGATGACCTGCAAATAAAACCAGTGGGGGACCGACAGAAATCAGCTCTTAGAAGTTTTATTAAGGGAGCCTTTTTTCCTGTGTTTTTCTGCGGATATCTTGACATCTTTTTATTTTATTGGCAGATCATCTGGTTTTGCTCACAGCATTCACCTTTTCACAGATGGCCTCCTAAATCACATTTCTTCTGGCAACGCATTTCTTTTGTGCAACTCCAAATGGAGGGAGGATAATATTATCCAGATGGGTGGTGAATGCACGGCTTCATTGCAAGTTTTTTTTTCTGTTTTGTTTGAGTATGTATCAGGTCATGATTGTTTCCCACTTAAGTATAATTTACTTCGGTAAATGTTCATGCTAAAACACTGAGTACACATACTGACATATCGGAATAACAGCTAGGCAAAGTATAGTTGGTGTGTATGAGTGCCCTGACATAGCACGCTATTGTGCATGTGTGATCACTTTGTATTACCGAGAACTGTGACTAATCTATGTTTACTCAGAAAATGCTGTCTGTCACTTCACAGCCAGAGTCATGCAGCGGCTGTAGCGACAAGTACTGTGTGTGTGTATGAGTGAGTGTTTGTCAAAGTGAGTGTGTGAAATAAAAGTGAATAAACCAAAATTAGCCATTTCAAACTTTACCAACTGTTACATAAAAGGTTAAGTTTGTATCTTACTTAGGTGGGTTGTACTAATCATGTAGCTGGTTGGCTTTTTAGGTAATAGACAAAGACCCCAGCCAAGCCCAAACTAAGAAAGAAAATAGTGATTTAGTCTGTGATAAAAGCATGTTATTGGTTGGGGACACAGGGTCATGTATATCAACAGGAGTACAGAAGGGAGAAAAAAGACTCAAGAGATTAGGAGAGTGGGATACTAATGTGATAACAGAAGCAGGAAAGACCACAGGTATATAAACTACACCATACCCTGAACTGAGTACACCACTGCTGTCCAAAACAACAACAACAACAACAACAACAGTCCTTTTGGTCATTTCTAAATCACAGGATTACTTTAAAGCTGAAATGGAAAGTATTTACTCGCTTCGTTTGCACGTCAAACTTTTTTACAATTTGCCAGGTAAACTGACCTCATTAGTCTCTTCCCCCCAGGCAAGCTCCTTTTTAATTATGGTAATTGAAAGAAAAGGTATCATATAATTCGGGACACCCACACACCGACACGATCAGTTTGTCCTCCATTTTAGATACCAGTGAACAACCGTCCATTTTCATACGTCACCCGGCAACCTTCTTGCTGGTTAGTTACAGCGACACAAATATCCGCTCAAGTTGAGACATTTTCAGCTCCTATCCAATTCGGGTAATTTGCGCTGCCAGAGTAGTAGGATTGTCTAACCACGTCTTTGCGTTGACTTAACATGTAATTCAGTTGCGCTAATGATTTTACTCTGCTTGAGTGCTTGATGTGTTGAGACAGACTCACAGTTTTGCCAGTTGTCATCACTTTTTTAAAGGTAAAGCAGGGCTCTCAAGTTTTGAACTAAGCTTAGAGTGAGATTTCCTTGGGGGGGGGGGGGGATAATAATCTAATAAATACAATGGAGTATGAGGGCCACATTAAGAAAGAAAAAAACATTTTTAAATCTTTGAGATTAAAGTTATTATTTAGGAGAATAAAGTCATTAATGACTTTAAGAATAAAGTCGTAAAGTTACCTGTTGTGGAGGAGAGTTGTTAAAATCAGCACTGAGGAGCATTTAGATGAATTGTACTTTAGTATAGGTTTCACAGACATGGAGATACTTAATCCTTTGGTATATCAGCATTACACTGTCACGAGTATCAGAACTTTAAAAAGAATATATGAGAAATGCTGCTTTTGTGGAGGGGAAATGGCTGTACACAGGCTAAATTCATCAATGCAGCTGTTAATAGCAATAGCATAGGGCTTTAGTTTATCATATGAGTTTATATGAGGTGTTGAGGTCTCTGCATGTGTAGGTTACCGACTTACTGTAATCATCGGGTCTATCTCGTCCTTATAAAAACCTGCTCTATTTCATCAAGTGTCTGTCTTCTTCTGTAGTCAAAGCGCAAGATATCAAAATCTATTCGGATACAGCAATGCTGCTTTTTGATTGGCTGTTCAGTAGATATACTTTATTTGATTGGCTTGCGCGTGGCACGCAGCTTCTGAACTCTCGGAGAAACTCCGTTGATTTCCCCCTGTTCCATAGTTAAAGAGGTGCAACTTGGTGGACATCACCATGTTCATTTAAATGCGTGAGAAATACAATGTGTGGCGTGTGAGCGTGTGAACAGGTGGGAATGCGTGTGTCTCACGCTGAATGCGTGAGACTTGAGAGCCCTGGTAAAGTTAGAAAAGCAGAAAAGACGATCAGATGACCCAAAGCAAGTTACCCGCCCTTACAGTATTTTTATAAAACCTTTTTTCTTCCAGTATTAAACTTAAGCGATATATTGTTTCATATAATGTCAAAAAAAAAATGTCCTGGGCAAATGCTGCGTTGACCTGGTCATCATACTGATCAGTGTGCTTCTGCTTTAAGAATCCCAGTATGTCGAGTCGATGAAGATGAATGATCTTTCTGTTGTCAAAGCATTGAAACAGTGTAAATACAGTGTATACTTCTAGCGATGCAGTTGTCTAAAATTAGCTAAATAAAGTGAGAGCTGGCTACTTCTAACATGGTTGATAGCCTAAATTATATCCCGGTTCTTAACTCAAGAAAGAAATAAGAAAGGGACACTTTTACCACATGCTTTTTAAAAGACTCATCCATGTGACCCAGTGGTGTGCTTTTTCAATTTAATGTCAAACTAGACTATGTTAGTGGGTAATTTTTTTGATGTCACTGTTAGTTGTCATTTTGTATTGGGTCAATAAGCCAGCAAATGTTTAATCCCAGCTGTAATGAAATGAGGCCAGTCCCCGGGAGATAAGCATGCTCAGGGAGTGCAGAGGAAGCTCTGTGCGTATTTCTCTTTCCAACAGCAGCTCAAAACAGAATCTGGTGACCTCAAAAGTGTCATGATTGTTGACTGACACACTTTGCCTCTTAAAGCTAGTCACCAAAACCACCTGCTTTATTAAGGGGCTTAAGACTGCAGTAATACCCAAACAAATGTGATAGATATATAACAGTGGCGGCTGCTGGTCTTTCAAGGAGGGGAAGCTCATTTTTCTGGCCTACATCATAATTGTATTTGTTTATTAGTATGTAACAGAACAGAGTCGCAAAAAAACAACGGCAGTCGTTTTTAACAAAGACAAAAGTCGCTGAGGATCGGTAAAGTCTCTGGAGCAGTTAAGAACAACGGAATGAATGACTTGGAAAATGCTCTGGTAGATGTTTTATTCTTCAAGATCGCTGATTCGCTTGTTTAGCTGTCAATCAAAAAGGATTTCGCCTCAGACAGCTCATCCAATCATGAATGCAGAAGCTTGGAGTCCGGGAGAAAGTCGGGACCGCCCTCTCGCCATAGAACTCCAGTGAAGCTTAGCTTCCATTGGGCGGGACAAAGCCCAGCATTTATCCAATGAGCGTCTAGTTTCGCTGCTGGAACAACCCACTTTAAGCTTCCACATTGAAGTCAGCAGAAGCCCAGCGTCCGACTGTTTGAAGCGCTGAGGCGCTGCGAGGATGAATGAGAACGAAGTTATGCCGGTAACCTGTGATTATCAGCTTCTTATCACAGTGTCTGAACAAAAGTTGAAGGCTTTCTAGTGCGTATTTAGTTAATGAAATGTACACACAGCCGTACGTATTTCACCACTTTTTCTTTTTTTGGGGGGGTGACATTTTAAGGGAAGCTAAGCTTCCCTTGCAGTCTTAGAGCAATCGCCACTGATATATAACCATTATTTATGTGGAAATGCTGATTAAGCATCCAATCGTTATTCCTGTCGGCCATTTTTCTTTACTATTATTATTCTTTCGCCGTATTTTGTCCGCTTTCTTCTCCTTCATACTTTGTGCTATTTCAACCGTTCAAACTTTATACTATTCCACTCCTTCAGGACATCATGGCTTGGATTTTTTTTCCTTTCTACCCTTGACACTTTGGGATATTTTTTACTTTCCTATTAAAAAGCATGGGGAAATCTTCAAATTCTTCCCTTTTCTCTTCCACCTTCTCAGCCTTAAAACTTCAGCATACTTTCACCTAGAGACCTCAATTTTGCTTATCTTGTCGACTATTAATATTGTATTCAATTCTTGTATTCAATCACACTACTTCTAGTGAAAAGTCCCGCAGCATGTGTTGGACATCACCATCTACACATGGACCAATCAGGGGCTGCCTTTCCCTGTTGTCTGGGGAACAGTGGAAACACAGTCACTGATTGGCCGGTTATTTTCTTATTTCTAATACACGCTCCCAATTGGCCGAAGTCCAGACTGTTGTGGGAAGGAACGGCAAGTGATTCACGCAACTGGATAGCCCAGCCAGGCTACTCTTTTATTGGGCGTGAGGCTTCTAGTGTTTTGATATCTATGCCGATGACTGCTTAAGCGTGGCGTTGAATGTAAACAACTGCTGTTGTCAGGGAAACCACAGGTTTCCAAAACTTCAACCAATAAAAAAGCCATTATTGACAAACACCACTTCAAGATGGTGGGGGTCTTGACAAATCCTGGGCAGGGTCGTAAGGCATCTAGGCATCAGCCTGTAGTCAACCTGACAACAGCATTTGTTTACATTCAGCAGTCACCTACAGCAGTGCTTTCTAGAACAGGGTGCATGGCAATAACAAAATAAAATAAAAAAATACAGTTCAGAAATAAACAGCGAACCGAAACACTGATACTGATTCACAACAAACAGCTCTGTTGATCTGCCAGTTTTCTACAAACTGCTTCATTTTTCCACAATGTACAAGGGAAACAGCTCCACAAGAAGGTACCGTACGAAGGCTCCCACCTCTCAGGTAGATGAAACTGTGTTTGCTGACCCAGCTCTGCACCAACCTGAAAACTTGTGTGCTTGGGTTATCACCAGAAACCAAGCCCGTGCAATTGGGGTCCCATCGAAGGATCACTCGCAAGACGGGCTCTACCTGTCAGCCTCTGAGTGGCAGCGCATCCTCTCAGCCTCCAAGGCTCCCATGAAGAGCTGATGAGCTGCACAGCCAGAAGCCGAGGAGAGGGATTGAGGACCTTTATGATCAAATCCTTGGGCAGCGAGAGGAGAAAAAACTTCTGCAAGAGAGGGAGGAGTAAGAGAAAAAGTGGGCCCGGGAAAAGCATGAGAGAATTAAGCTGGAGGATCTCAACGCCAAGCAGAAGAAAAAAAGAGGACCAGAGGCGACTGCAGGAGGAGATGAATCGAGTCAATACTGAGATCATATTGGCCAAAGAGCACAGGAAGGAGGAGAAGAAGCGGGCTGACATTAAAGACAGAGAATATAATGAAAAGAAACTAAAGCACGAGGAGGAGCAGGCCAAAGAGCAAAAGCGCATCAAAAAAGCCAAGCAAGTGGAGAAGGTAAACTGCTGAGAAATCCAGAGACAAGACAGCAGAGGACAGCAGAGGAGAATGAGAAATACACCCGCAGAGTCCAGAAGCTGAAAGACAGAGAATGGAGGACAAAAGAGAGAGAGCTAGCTGAGAAAAAAAGCAAAGAAGACAGCTTTGATGTATGCGGTCCGAGAGGAACAGCTTCGCTTCAAAGATCAGCAAAGAGCCATGGAAATCATGCAGCAGAAGATCGAGTTTGATGAGATATTAAAGGCACAACGCGAGGCCATCGCCAAAGAGAAAGAGGAGAGGAAGTGCCTGAAAGCAAAGCATTACAGAGAGGCTCTGCAACATCAGATGAGTGAGCGCAAGCATTTGGCCAATATGAAGCGCAAGGAGGTCTTAAAGATGGCTGACTAGAAGAAAGAGGCCCAAGAGAGGGAGCTACAGCTTAGGGAGCTCAATGAGGCCTTAGAGGCCACGGGAATCTCTGAGAAGTACTGGAGTAAGGTTGAGAGGAAAATCTTCAACAAGGGGAACAGGAGACAAACTGCTCAAGGAAACCCAAACCTCCGTCCCCAACCCATCCATAAGAAGTCCACATGGAAGAGGTAAAGAGGAAGGCCCTAACCTTCTTCAAAGGAGCAGCACCCAGCCACTGGTTCAGATATGTGGATGGCACCTGGGTTAAGATCAAAACACATGAAGTAGAGGCCTTCACTGACCATATCAGGACCTGCTCGGACCTGTACATTGGGGAAACTAAACAACCGCTTCACAAGCGCATGGCTCAACAAATGATAGCCACTTCCTCAGGTCAGGACTCAGCTGTCTACCTTCACTTAAAGGACACGGGTCACTCTTTCGAGGACAGCAATGTAAAGGTGTTGGCTAGAGAAGACAGATGGTTTGAAAGAGGAGTTAAAGAAGCCATCTTTACCAGGCTGGAGAAACCTTCTCTGAACAGAGGGGGTGGACTCAGGCACAATCTCTCCGGCACTTACAATGCAGTTCTCAGCTCTCTCCCCAGGAAACTCCACAAACATTCACACCTGGGACCACATGACCCAGGTGGCATGAGTCACCCTCAGGGGGGAACAGCCGGAGATGGGTTTCTACGACCCATTCTTTCCAACTCCTCCCAGTCGTTGTCTGTCCCCTTCTCCAGTAAGATAAATATCTGCTCCTCACACTAGCAATAATTAGAACTGAAGAAGCTTCTTGGATAAGAGGCGAAACGTCTTCTCAACTCTACACAGTCCAGTTGCCTGATTTTGGAGTCTTCAAGTCAAACCTTCCTAATGCATTAGGATGTTAAATTATTTAAAATTTCCCCGTTTTAATTCATTTTCACTATTCTTGAATTATCCAATTCTTCCAACAAAATCCCACTTCTACTACTACAACTACTACTGATATTACTTTTATTAGTACCTTTACTTCTACGTCAACCACTGTTGCTTCAATTAATACTTTCTTTACTGCTACAATTATTTCTACAACTAGCTCTAATACTTTGACTTCAACTTCTTTTATTTTTAAACTTTTACTACTATTAATATGACTACTAATATCATTACTTATCATTAAAATGTCTACTTATCATCATACTA